>OZ007556.1:198346520-203155452 GCA_963931855.1 Philhelius festivus
TCACCACTTATCCAATTCCTGCAGTAAGAAGTCGTTTTTTATCAGGGCCCTGTAGCGATTGCCAGTGACAATGAACGTATTTTCGATGGCTTTCTGAAAAAAAGGCCCTAAAAAGAGGACTTTGCTTATTGACGTAACCGCTTAAGTGAAAATTCGCCTCGTCGCTCATGATGATTTTCGAACAAAACCATCTTCTTCGCTGTTGAGGTTGAGAATGCTTGATAGTAATTCACACGCGACGGACGGTCAGCACTCATTAACTGTTTGAATTTTGTACAGAAACATGTGTAAGTCTTTAACTAAAAGCAGTCATCTGGTTGATGTTGCTTCGTTTTCAGCGACTTCGACAGTCATAGCCGCGATATTCGGCCGAATGACCAGTCCGGTGGCGGCCACACCCTGCATAGTCTCCTGTGGTTTCAGTCTATTCGAGTCGAGCAGCTAAGTGCTGGAATGTTTGCCTAGTTGGCGCGACACGATTAAGAAATCGACGTCGAAATTCACGTTGCGCTAACACCACCCAACGATTATTATTAGTCAAAAGAATCGACACAATTACTCCACGCTTTTGCGGAGTATAGCGCTCCATTGCTTGTTTGTTTGTATACTCCAGCTGTTTACTTCACAAATGTCAAATATGATTGAAGTACGACGCTATTTGCATAAAAATCATAACCTCTTCCGATAGGGTGATTTTCTTTGCGCTACCTTGTGGTAAAAGTAAAACCAATTTTGATTTATTAACTTTTTTTGAAGAAATCAGTATACAAAAATATGTGCTATTTTTCGAAAATTTTAATATTAAAATGTTTTGGCGAAAAATGTTAAAATTTTAAATTATTTCCATCTTTTTCTGAAAACTGCTCCTTTTCTTCCAAGACGTAGAAATTCGACAACCTATCTCATTTTTGCCACATTTTTTAATCCATTTCTCAGTACATGTGGCTGATAAAACGTTTACCGATTAGGTGCATATTTCTTTATTAGCTTAATCAGTTTTGACGACCGACGACCGACGTTGATGTAGAAATAAATATGCTGGGTTTTCGACTTCCCAATCATTGTTGCATGTTTCTGGTTTAACTTATGGCCATCAAAGAAGTCCTGACATAAAAATTCTAGGATTTGTCTCTACAAACTCTTGAAAAACCCTAAACTGTCTATCATCTGTGATCAATGTTAACCTTTTTTGGATGCTAGGCCATTCAAGTGAATTTTAAAGTCAAAGTGGCAAAAAAAAACTAAATACCTATACCAGAAAGTATAGATACCGATTTCTCCATCGCTACATCTGAACTCGTGCCGAAACGGGATGCTATAATGAGAGCAATTTTAAGTCGAACAACTTGACCACCTGCTTGGCAACAAAACAGATCGGATCAACATTAAATCTGAAGCAGTCTTAGTATTTTATATCTTTGAGTCCTTAAAGATGTCATAAGCGGACATTGTCTAATAGGCAACCGAGCAATGGGTCTTGGACACATTTTCTTTGTAATTACGAGTATTCTGCTATTTCCAAAAGGCACACTAGCAATCTCGCACTATTGATAAGGAACTGTAAGGAAGAAGTTTCTTATATTCGTATTCGTGTGTTATCACAATGGTCCAATTGTGTCAATTTTTCTACTGCTAGTCTCGGTAACTTAACCTCATCTAAGATTTAAACCTATCAACTAAACTTATCAATGCCAAAAATAAGTTGGGCCTGTTGAAATTTAATTTTTTCCCATTCATTTCTTTAAATAAAATGAGAGCCCAAATTCACCAATTTTCTTTTTGTAATTCCTCTCAATTATTCTGGATATTTGTCAACATAGCATAGCATCATAGGATTTCTACGATTAAAAAACAAGTTTCTAAAACTACACACAGAAAAATGCAAATAAACAAAACCAAAATCAAAATCAAACTGAAACCGAAACCCATTTTCCGACCCCTGTCACTGGCGGTGTTGACACAACAAGGATTTAATATTTTACATTTTTGCATATGCTTGCCTTCTGGCTGTGACAATATAAGCGGCCTATTTTTTTTGTGCCACTCTGTCAAATCAAAAGTGCTCTTCGGCGAAAGCAAAACGTAACCAACCAAATGTATGATATCAAAATAACACTGGTGAAATGTGATTTGACTTCTGGTCTTTTCGGCCCCGGAAGGAATTCATAGAAAATTTTGCTGAAAATCGAAACAAAAAAAATAACAACCAAGAGAGCTGCTAATGCTTCCATTCTTCCAATATTTCATTTGCTTTTGGTTGGAATTTGATTAACGTACATTTATTCATATATTCGTTCGATGAATTTGAACTTGTGATAAGCAACATTTATAGGTGAATGAATCAAAGGGAATTCAATGTTGAATGTGCCAATTAGAGTGGAATTACCGGGAGGTATTTCCTTCTATTGCAATACAATTTCAAAGCAGATAGAACTTTCCAAAAAAAAACCTTCGTTTGTAGTGTAAAGATTTGTTTCGTTTTTTTTTCACTTTTTCACTTGATATTGCTTCTTTGGCAGGAAGATACTTTTTATGTACCTACAGTTTAACTAGGATAGAAAAAAAAATCGTTATAGTTACTTCGATTATTCTCTCGAACCCTTTTCAAACGAAATTTATCCTTTCGATGTCGTTAGAGCAATTTCTATTGAATGCCATTTTATGGAACTTTCTTCTGGGTGAAGACCTCCACTCAGGTATATGTATATTGTTGAAACTGAATTCCTTTGTTATTGCAAGACCAAAGGAATACTTGTTATAACAAGTGACACTTGCTAAAGCACTGCACATCCAAATAGCTGTATCTCCTTCTGAACAATGAATATGCACTTCTACCACAGCTTATATCTATTAACTTAAAATATAAGATTGCTCTCTTGTTGTTTTAGCTCTTATACATTTTTATATTGCCATAAATAGGTTAGGTTAGGTACTATTATGGCAGGTTGTGCGTGCGTTCGTGGAACAAAGATTTTCTTAAAATATTGTTAAAGTTTGATGCTACCATAATAAAAGATAAAAAAATAATTCCGCAATTTTGTTGTCCTGTGTGTAGGTATAAATATGGTCAAACTTTAGCGTTTTTGGGAAAATTCATAGAAAAGTCTTAGGCCTGTTAGCAACGTAAGAAAATTTTCTTATTGATATTGCCTTTGTTAAGTCATATCTGAGTATTCAACTAAAAATGGCGCAACAGTCGATATTTTGAAAAAAAGGTGTTCTTAAATTTTTTTCGAGAACTGTATACATGTCACACAAAAAACAGTCTTAGAGACTTTTTGTTGGTGAATTTGCTAATTTGTTGTTGTTCTATGTAACGTCTTTTGTTGATCTTATACATAGTTCGAGAGTTAGAAAGCTGAAATATATAACGCTACTAAGTTTTTCATTAAAAACGAAACTGTTTGTCAAAATTGTTATATCCAGTACGCAAAAATAGTTTTCTGGCTATTTGTTCCTTCGTTTATAACCTTCACTGTCTTACCCCTTCGCGATGTCAGTTACTTAGCCCTCCAGTTTACCCCAACTTGCCATTTCTGTGGGCTTGTTTTGGGAAATTGAGGGACATTCAGCTTTCTTCCGATTCCGAACGGCTTATGAGCAGCACTTTTCATTACAAGAGATACTCAAGAGGCAGTTGTCCAACGCCCTAATCATTATGCCAAAGGCTACTTCAAACATTAATTATATAGGATTTTCCATTAAGCGTTTTTTTTTTTCTTTAAATTTGAAGAGAACAAACTGTGAGTGAGATACCATAGAAGTTTCTAATCCATTACGCCGGAGATCCGCTGGGTGGCGTGTATCCAAAACGTCCAATTTCCATAATTCTGGCATATAAGTTGAATCTGACCAATGGCATTTTAAGCCTTTAGGGCGATGGTAGCTTATGGTTTATTGACAAAAACCCTACAAGAAGAAGTCTTACGTGGTCAAATCGCATTATCTCAACTGCCAATTTAAATCGCACTCCCATGAAATAACAATGTTTTGAAATCGTTAATGCAAAATGTCCATTGTGAAACGGGTTGTGTGAAACTTAGCACCGTTCTGTTCCCCATCCAATTTCGGAAAAAAGAAACTGGTTATCTACGACCAATAGCGCTTGCCGTTGACAGTCATGGCCTTGCCAAAGTCGTTCTCGAAGAAGTACATATACATATGTACTGATAGAACAACATCCACAACAAAAAGAGACATTCTCTGGATGTCTTGCAATTTGGTAGATCTCATGTGGATTGTGTTCGTTCCAAATTCGACAATTTAGCTTGTTAAGGAACCCATTCATTTCGAAATGGACTTCATCGCTGAATATGATTTCTCGACCAAAATTGAACTCAACTATTTTCGCCAAGTTGTGGTCTGCGAAAAACCGAGTTATTGTGTGTGCGCGGCGCGAAATTGACTGCCTCAGGCAGCGGCAATATTTTCGTCAAATCTTGCATTTCGTTGAAGTACGGTAATTGGCTGGTTGTTCACGATTCAAACCTATACATGACGTTGCAAATAGTCCTCTCGGAAAGACGATTTTGGCGGCCGTTAAATAGGTAAAAAACTTGAAATGTTGCTCGAACAGTAGACCTACATATTTTCATAAAACAATTTAAGAATTTGCATTTGTTGTGGAAATCTATAATCTTTCGTGTCGATGAATAAATGAATAGATGAGAATTGCGTAAATTTGCTTTGTTTTGACAGATAGTCATTTAAATGTTAAAAAAACACAGCCATCTTTAAAAAAAATCACAATTCACCACCAAAATGGAGTCTTTTAGGTGAGTTATCGGGATGTGTTTGAAAAACGAAGACTTTATGGCGCAAACAGAATCTAGAATGTGGATATAAAGATGATAACAGAACGGATAGCAATATCTTATAAAGTTTGTTTTAAGTTTTATTTCAGTTTTTGCGTGGCAATTTCTATACGAGATTTCTTTATATTTTGGGGAAAAGTCTCTCTATGTCAATTTTAGGTTTTAGATTTTAATTTACCCAGCTGATGCGATAACTTGAAACAGCTGATGTGATAATGTATTTTATTTAAATTTATCGTTTAAAGGGACTTGGATACTTGCTAGGAAGATATTATATTTCGTTAACTTAAATCCGAAAAAGTTATGTTTGTTTTCGGCCCCAAAAACTTTATCAAAACCAACCCTATTTATAAAAGCTCGCCAAAGAGATGAATAATCTTGGAGTGTTAAGGCATTGGTAAAAGTATGCAGCCTCTATAAAACCTTGAATAAATCTTTATCTATTTATAATTTTATTTATTTATGTAACAAAAATCTTTTTCATAAAGAAAAATTTAGAAAAAGATACATTTTGTTGCCCTTTTGATTTTTTTTTCGCACTTTTCCGTGACAAAACAATAGCAATTAATACTTCACCACATTAAAGTCTTAAACCACAAAAGTGATTTCCTGCAATCTAGTTGTCCATATTTTTTTTAATTCGATGTGTGAGTAATTTCACGTGAAATAAAATTAAGTGCGTCGTATACCTACCATTCCATCAAAAGTAATTGCAACTAGGTAAACTGCCACCATGAGATAATCTTATTGTGTGGTTGCTTCATTAATCTTGCATAGTAATTTTGTCCAATTTTAATTGGAATACCTTCCCAATAAGCAAACAAACAGTTCTAAAGCTTCTGATAGTCAGCTCAAAAGCAGACAAAAAAACTATTCCTCCTATGAATTGATGTGAAGCCCTTTGAGGAAAACATTTTCGTGGCGACCGAGGGCGGCGCATGCAATGTATCTATGTATGTCTGTGTACCTTTTGTATCTTATTCCAGCAATACCTCTAAGGTTATCATGGGAATTGATAGCTCGTCTACCATGTACACTGCAGCAAAGTAATAAAATCAAAAGGCCAGGTAAATCTACAAGCTTCTTTTGTCTTATAGTTCGTTATATAACTTCATTCGGCGGCGGGCCATTCATATCCATATTCGCAATGTAATATGGGATAAGACTAATAGGAGAATGCATACAGCGTACACATTTTAAATGCCATAAAAGCAATGCCATCACATCAACTATATACCCCCGAGGTCTGTTGCACATACCTATATATAGTATTCGTTATGTTTATGCCAAGTAGGATACCCAAGTGCATCGTCCTTTATTTCTTCTTCCATTTCAACATTCATTCGCGACTGCAAGAAGAGGAGAAAGAAAATTATGAAAATTTTTTTTTGTTTAAATATTCATTCATCAAGTCAAAAAAGAGGCCGGCCGGTTAAATAATACTCGAGTGCAAAAAAGAAATATTGTATGTATTCCCACTTAAACTTTCTTATGCAAGAGAATACACATGTCCTCAAGTTAAGTTTGTAAAGTCACCGCTGATCTTAATTCCGCTTGTTCGTGAATATTGTATATTTCATATTATTGATTCAAACCAAATTTTATGCCTCCTAAATTATCAGAGTACGGCTAATACGAGCCCAAACGCAAAATAGTTGGACTACCTATGATAAAAAACAAAAATATTCTGATTCTTAAATTCCATCGGAAATGAAATCAATATTTTGGTATTTTTCTTAAGATATATTTATTTTGAATAGGAATAAGTAACAAAAACAAAACGACTTCAATTGAATAACGGTATAGAGCAATCTTATAAAATAAAATAACGATTTAAACATTTTTTTAAGTGCAAAATAGTTGGCCTATGGGTCTTAATTTTTATTTTACCATGGTGTTACGTCGCCTTTGGCCTTGATAACTGCTTCTATGCGTCGTGACATTGTGTCAACTAATTTTTGACATTCTTCGTACCAAAAGACTCCCAAATATTTATGATTTTAGCTTTAAGGTCTTGAAGAGTCCGGCATGGTTCTTTTCGCAGTTTTTGATTCATTTTATGCCAGCCAGTTTCAATTGGTGAAAGATCAGGGCTGCTGGAAGGCAATTCCAGTAAAGGAATAGCTTCAGCAGATAACCACGCCATTGTAGACCTTGCAGTATGACAAGAAGCTCCATCCTGTTGGAAAATATAGTCTCCATCACTACCCAAGCAACACATAAACTCTTGGAGAGTACTTCAATAAATGTATCAGCTTTTTACAAGCTGTTAGTTCAATCGTCTTAATACCATTTCACTTTATGACCTATTAATTTGCTCTTTAAAATGTTCTTTTTGTTATAGTATAATTAAATGCTCTTTAAAACATCTTAGAGATAATCATGACAAATGTCACCATATTGACTCTCTGTGTACCCTCTATAAAACCTCTTTAAAAGGAGTAGCTTTAAAATGCTGAAAGAGGTTTTCATTTTAATCTTTCGAATACATCTTGAAGATATTCTGTGGAAGTTTTCACTAAAACGTATTTATGAAAGCTTAACATCAAGAATTACTACTTTCCTCTTTGGTTGACAAAAAATGTTTTGTTTCGCCTAACAATTGTGAATTGTAAAACCAAGCGAAAATCTTTTTTCTCTCTCTTCTGTTTAAAGAAAACAACTCAACTATTAAGTTGAATGTGCGCGCCATTGCACATGATTATGTTTAACAAAAAATAAGCAAAACTGCACAACTGTTTGGTTGCTTATAGAAAACACATGAACTATTTGGTTGAATGTTCGCGCAGGTGCGTATAATTATATGTTACACAAAATAGCGAACTCATTTTAGGCAATCGTTTAGTTTGTGTCAAAACACAAACTTTTTAGTTGCTCGTAACAAACAGTTGCAAAACTAAAAATTGAATGTGCGCGCCTAGCCTAATTGTTGTGAATTTGTTATCTTTTTCTTTTACTCTTTGCTTAAACTTTGTTTGCTCTTTTTTTCTTGGAATTTGACTGATTGTAAACAGCTATATTCTTCCTTTACTCTTTGTTTACACTTTTTTCACTCTTTTCTTTGAATTTCAGTTTCGATATCTTATTGTGAAGTGCTTAAGATATTTTAAAGAGTTCTTAACAAATGGGTAGCGTATCTGTATAAAATACATATATTTTGTAAAGGGTGACATTGTTAAACGTACATTGAAGATAAAATTATTATTTACTAGATTTTTGTTTTATCGCTTACTATACGAAGTCATAAGTTTCTACGGATGTCAGTAAATGAAAGAAGAAAATGTTGTTATTTGAAGAACTTTGACAGAATATAAAAGAAATGTTGAAATAAAATTCAAATAAAATTGATAATGGGTATTATTTTGATTATGTATAATATCAAATTTTCTGAATTTTCAGTGATTCTTTAGTCGGTTGACAGTTGAACTCAATATTTTGTATCTTGATAGAATGTTGACGCAACAGTAAAATGTCAAGTTAGCATATCTTCCTAACAGATTTTTAATCCAGGGGTTTTAACACTTTGTGAAATAAAAACTAAGGAATGACATATATTTTCACTTATTTTCATATATTATGTCTTTTTGTATCTTTTCTCTGTAAGATGTAAAAAAACTGTCAACTTACATTTAAATTTTGAAAAAAATGCAATAAAAATCCGGAATCATTCTTCAAACAATTATTATGTTTCTTCGTGTTTTGTAGTATAAAGGAGATCTTTTAGCATCAACATATACAATAAAAAAGTTGATTTAATTTTATTTCATACAAAATTCTAAGTGCTAATATGTCGCTCAGTTTGTAAATCTTTTGAGTTGTATTTATTTGCTGAAATTATTTTACATTTTAAAATTATTCAGATCGAACAAAAAAAGACCTTTCATAAAATAAAGCACCCTGTAGGTAGGAATACCTTCGATACATACACATACATGAATCGGCCATATCTATTGCATACATAAACGTCATTTCTTTTTTTTATTCTGAGGGCATTTTATTATTATAACATTATTTTTCTGAATATTTCTTTGTAAATACTATTCTATTTGAAGGCGCGTTAATTTCAAGTAGGGTAGAGTATGCGGTTTCAAATTAAATCTTCTTTCGCAAATCAAAACACACAATTATAAAAAGGGTATACAATGAATATCGTAAATCCAGTCATAAATTATTGAAGGAAAAAATTCGCCATGTTTGTGTATTTATATTAGTCAATCCATTTTGTTTGAATTGCATTAAATTTGTATTTGCGTGAAAGAGAAAGACATTTTTTATACATTTTTCTTCTTCGCAGTTTAATCTTTCTACTCAAAAATATAAACATCTTGAAAACCACTTGAAAGTGTCTTTATAGATTAATCAAAAAATGATCTTTATGAAGTCTTACAAATACTTTACTAAGAACTCTTTGTTCAATACAATAGACTCCTCCCCTTTAGGCCTTTTTGGGTATTATAGACCTCTTTAAGATTGTTCAAAGAGTTGAAAACACTTGGAAAATAACTTTTCAAGATATCTGTAAGAGGCAATTGTGTTACTTGGGTAGTTTGAAGTCGTGGTATTGATGGGAGAAGCTCATTTTCCAGAATATTCTGTACTTGGCAGCATTGACAATTCCATTTACAAAATGTAAATTGCCCAAACCCCGCCCCGACATGCATCCCCATATCATTAGAGATGCTGGAAACTTGACCGTTTTTTTAAGGCAATCTTTGTGAAAAACCTCTTGAATTTCTAATGACTCGTTTTCGTTCGTCGCCTACGCAAACTTCAAACCTGGGCTCATCACTCCAAATAACGGACCGCCATTGACTTAAAGTCTAGTTTTTACGTTGTTTGGCCCACTCTAGCCGCTTTTTCTTTTGTTTAGGTGTTAAAAGTGGTTTTTCTTTGGCCTATGTTTTTAACGAATTAAAATTGCTCTAATTTAAATAAATCTAAAACAAACCTTATAAAATTTGTATCCAATTTTTTTCATAGTCCGTTTTCAAGTGTCGACCGAAACACTTTTTTTTTATTCTTTCCCTCCATTGAACAGTTATTGCAGCGGCCGTTTGACGTCGATTTTCTTTTATTATTTTTTTTAAAACTCGGCAATCTCGAGGTTTTGCAATTGGTGGGCGTCCCGTTTTTTTACCGATCTCCACATTTCCACTATTTTTGAACTTTGAGATAATGTTTCGAATCGATGAGCGCGGTAAATTGAATTGTTTTGCAATTTTATAGCTCGATAATCCCGTTTCGAAGGCCTTATTTATGGATTCCCTAAGGTCTCTTAATAATGCAACGCCACGCACCATGGTTGACATTTAACTGTTGCTGGCTTGCATAAAACAGGAGATCAATAAAGAACAAAACAAGTGCATGTCATTTTTTTAATAACGGTTAACTGAAAATCTATTTAAATCTTCATAGGCCAACTATTTTGCATCCCAGAGAGAGTAGTCCAACTATTATGCTCTATCTTTGTTTGAGAGAATGCAAACTGGAGCCATATGTGCTTTCTCGAATTTAGTTCTGTTTGGTCTAGTTTACTTATTAAATGTAATTTATTACATCGACAAAAAAAATTAAAAAACAACTGCTTGGGGACCAGAAAATATAGGCACATAAAAAATGTTAATTTGTTAATTGATGAGTAGGCCAACTATTTTGCGTTTGGGTCGTAGTTTGAGCGGGTTCCAGGTTCTCCAAAGCTCTTTTTGGTTATTTTTTCCTAAATAGGTTACAAAGTTCGATCGCAGTACCATTTACTGTTTGCGAAGTGCAAAGATCCCTCCGCTCTGCTAAAGATTCTTTATAGTGAATATTTCAAAAACCCGTTTAAGAGGAACAAGTCTATGAATAGTTAAAAAATTTTAATATTTCAGCAATAAAAGTTTTGAATAATCAAAACTTCTGCTTCACGACAGGAGACAGCATTGATTTTTTGAATCATAAAATTTTACGAGGTTTTTGGTTCCCCAATTGACTATGCAATAGAGATCAGATTATTAATAACCTTATCATATGCAGTCGTTCTAGTTCGAAATAAGAAGGACAAGAACGTGTTTCTGGAAACGAATACGAAAAGCTGAAATTACTGTCGACAGAAAAACAATTTATTGAATGAGACGTTTTAAGTAAAAGACCATTGTTGAATATGATAAACAGAGTCGGAGTCAGAACGGAATCCTTGGGTACACCAGTGTTTATTTTAAGAATATCTGACTTAAAAGAATTTAGTGCAACTTGTATTGAAAGGTTCTAAAAGTAATTTCTAATTCAAAGAAGACGAGATTCATCAATACCAATTGCTCTCAATTTCGATGAGAGAGCTGAGTGAAAAACTCTATCAAATGGTTTCGAAATATCAAGTATAATAAAAGATTACCAGTGACCCTTCCGCTACGAAAACCGACGTTCAGTGAGAAGCTTTAGTTTTTCAATATTTTTCTTGAGCTGATCAATTTATCATATTTTCCATGACCTTGAAAAGAAAGTACGTAAGTTGCTGGTTTACTCATTACATGTTGTTTAGGCATAATTCTAACAACATGTGATTGAGTTAAACTAGTATGCCCAACAAGAATGAAAAACGAATAAAATAATGCGAATTATAAGAGATATAGAAATAAGACACGGCTATTCTCCGCTTTAGTTCAGCCGCCATCCCTGGAGATAAAAAATCTGAGACAATTACCTTCAGTCTCAGAACATCGTGCCACACATCTTTCCTATCCTTCTTTCTCTTCCGTAACTTCACGCCCGCGCTGTGTTAAAAACATTTTAAAGGGTAATCATATTCCCTTGAGCGTGAGTTAATTATAAAAAAAAAAAAAAAAAGGTGTTGTAAAAGGATCGCCTTTTTTAGGGACTGGGTGGACAAACGCTGTTTTTCATCCACCCAAAATGAAGTCAGTTAAGAAGGACAAATCGAAAAGCATACCAATGGTTTTGCCAGCGTTTAAGAACAACTATTCAGAAGAATGTTAGGGATACTATCCAGCAAAACCAGATTTCTGTACATGGAGATCATTCTGTATTCTTGTACCAGTGAGAAAAAATATTTTGCCCTTAAAACTCTGCTGCAAGCAAATTGGCTTTTCTTGTAAGCTAAGAAAAGGAGTGTCATTTTCCACGTCATTTTATTGATCCATTTTTTTTTTTTAATATTTATAAGTTAACAACCTGGTATTTTTTTCTGGTTTGAATTGAGTTTGGTTCACTATTTTCAAGTAATTAAAATTAGAATACGGTTTGGCTAACTTTATTATGCCATTTATTGGTTAATACAAGGTTCGTTCGTTCAACTTTACCCAGGGTTGACCCAGGTTTTCTTGACAACCCTCAGAGTTGTCAGCAAAAACTGGGGTTTTCAGGTTTCAAAAAAAAAATCCTAAGGGCTGTCAACTGTTTTGTTGACAACTAAAAGCAAGAAAATATAATTCTGTGCTCTGATAAAACTTCAAATTTGTTATAAATTAGTTTTAAAAATGAACGAAAACAATTTTGCAAACACAAGCAATAATATGCAACATGCGAATCGCCAAACGACAACAAAAGAAATACATAAATGAAATCTCATATGACTTTTGACAGTTTGATCGTTACCTGAACTCGCCCCAGCAAAATATCTAGATCTACTTCAGGGCGAGTGCAGAGCGACCTCAGGTAATTTTTCTTAATCACAAATTTGTACTTGTAATTTGTAGTTGGTGAAATAGGCCCCAGGGCTCAACGAACAAACCTACAAACTGGGTTTTTGCCCAATTGGTTCAAAAAGTTTGAAGTATCACATACGCAACGTACAATCGTAAATATGTAGTGTCTTATACTTTAATATACTTTTTATCAAACTGATAATAATTTGGAGAATCCATACGAATATAGGGATCTAGCATAAGACAAGATTTCATTATTATACAATTTAGTTTTTTAGTATATTATTTCGATGTGTATTGACCAAGGTTGGCCGAATTAACTATACTACATTTTCTACATCATTAACTACGCGTAGTTATTTGAATAAACTACATGCTTAATTTAGTAAAATTTGTTGCTGTTACATACGTATGTAGCTAATTCAGAAAAAAAAATAGAATAAGGGAAAAAATCTTGCAATCTTATCAATAATTATGTATTTACATAGGTTTCGACCAGCCCTTTTCACTTTGCTTATTAAAAATCAATAACTGAGTGTTTGATTTTAAAATTCAAATGCAAAGCTGACAATGAAGTGACAGCAGACAACCTGACTGACAGATCATTTGACATTTGAGATTACGTCTGCTACAATTTGTTAAATGAACTACATTTAACCACATAAACTACGTAGCAGACGTAACAAATGTAGTTATTTCTAAAACAATTCGGTCAACCCTGGTAGTGAAAAGCGTAAGAAATTCAAAATTAATTTTTAAACTCTTTTTGATTCTTTCTTTATTACTGAATATTTTGATAGCTGGATTTCATTTGGAAATTTTTGCATCTGCTGAAATAAAACAATTGGAAAAATTATCACCCTATAGTAGTCAAAGTTTATTTAAATAATTTCAATTACTATGTAAATGTAAATGTCACTTTCCAAGCAATGAAATTCCGTCTGTTTTATTTTGTCGTTGATACTTTTCACTTAATCGTAGGTCCTTAGAAAATCATTACAAGATTTCTTTGAGTCTTTCCTTTATTTCTTACATCTAAGAACTCCTCCTACAAAAAAAAAAGTTTTGGGATACTTTGAAACCCATTATCGTTCATGAACAAGTACTTTAGATTAAGAACAGTATATTTAACCCAAGAGAAATGTACTGCACATATTTAGTCTGCAAAAAAAAATGTAAGTGAAGAGTTTGAGCTGCAATATTATTAAACTCCCAAAAGCCTATTATACTTTCTTGGAAATTAAGTTTTAGAATCTTTTTTAAACATAACTTTATTCTACAATTTGAGAATGATTTATTTTTTGAAAATTTCACATTTTAAGAATGAAAAGACAAAAACTGGAACTTTTGGGATATTTTATCAATTTTTTTTTTTGCTCTTTGGGAAAAAATATTAATTTTTCTTTCAGTAAAAGACCTCTTGCGAGGATTGGGAAAATCCTCCAAGAATTTCTCTTATCATAAAAAGTACTTCTAATTTTAGATATTTGAAACCAGCATATAATTGTTGTCACATCTTACAAATTTTGCCAACTTTGCTTGAAATTCTTTTCGATAATATTCACCGTTTCGAAATTAATGGCGCATAACCGCATTTAACGCGTTTTGAAATAGCGATATGTCTCTTCTTAATGATCGCGTAAATACAAAATAAGTGTCTTCGGTGCGGTTTTGTCTAGAATTGTATGATCCACAAGTGGATTCAATACTTTTCGAAACTAGTCACTGTATCAAAATATTCGAAAAAGCACTGTTTTCATTTTAAGGGTAGGTAGTAATAACCCCTTGAGTGCGCGCTAATTATATTAAAAAGCAGCTAGAACAGGTTGATTCAAGTTGCACCTGAGTATGAATACAGATATCGTACAGACAAATTAATATGCAAGGATATTTATACACGAATCCACCTTAAAAGTCGAGGGGGTAAAAATTAAATAAAAACTTAATTTAGTGTTTTTTTTTTAGTTTTTACTTTTTTCTTGGTCTTTGTTTTGTTTTTTATTATCCTTCGAGCGAGTAAAAGAAAATAAAGAATAATAATATAATAATTAAAAATGCAATGAAGAAATGCCGGGTTTGGAGAAGGAGGGCGAATAAAAATGAAATGGAAGACATGGCGGGCAAGATTGTTGAGGCAACAACGCGATATGAAAGCTGCAAGCAATTCTTTTTTATTATATTTTTTTTAAAAAGAACTTCAAGTACTTGCTGCATATACACAAGCCAAATGGATAAAAGCCGAATCAAATAAAACTTTTTTCCAACTCTATGTCTTTTGGTTTGTGTATCTGCGTTATTTATTTTTTTGTTCTCTATTTTTGTGTACATTTACATAGTTTCATAGGTCCAGTTCGCTTTTGGTTTATTCGGTTTTATTTGTTTGAGTTTGTTCTTTCAAGGAGTTGGTTGTTCTCGTGTCGACTGTGAGAAACAATATTCTTTCCTTCAACAAAAAAAAAAATAAAAACAAAAGAAAAGACGAAGAAGATGCCAAAACCAACCCAGGAGAGAGGAAAACGCAAATTGTGCAACTACTTTACAAAATGATTTTTATTTCTTCCCATTTAAACTGACTCCAAGTGGGTCCTTACTCCTTAGCGGCAGGATTCTTGTCCGGAAGTACGAATAAGAAAGGAAAAACCCATTCCCCAAATGAAAAACTCGAATATATTGAATTGCGGATTTAAGCGTCTTGAGTCGGTTGCGGATGACGAGAGGTATAGTATGGTAGCCTCTGATGCAATGGAAGAAAAGCTACTTTTGTCTTTCCAAAAGTCTCACCGCTGCCGACACCGCCTCCACCACCGCCGCGCAACCGACACAAACGAATTGGAGATCCTTTTTTATCCCCAAAAATCCCTTTAATATGTGTGCAAGCATTTCCCCCGGCTCTGCTACTTCTTGACTTGAATATTTTTACAAGAAAATGTTCCGTGTCTTGCTGAAGTGTGAATTATGCAGTCTCACGATACTGTTGGCTGGCTGGGTTGCATCATTGTAACACAATAACTAACCGCAAGCGGAAATTCCGGCGGTGAAGGAAATATAGAGAAAATGGCTGGCTGAGCCTGGGTGGTGTATGTGTGTATACTGATGGAAATGTGTTTCCTTGAATTTGAATATGGAAATGACAGGAAATGAAAGAATTTCCTTTTTCTTCTCATCATATAGTTGCGGCATCAACAGAAGTAGTGTATGGTTCATGATGGTTGCGGTGTAGGAAATCGCTCTAAGAAGGGAAGAACCATGGATATTATTTGTCGTATGCGATAAGTGTTCTGTCTGGGGAGAGCCGGTATACAACTAAAACGAAGAATGAAAGGGTTCTTCAAATTGATACACATACATGTAGGTATTTCGAAATAATTTCCGACTTTTGCGTTAAACGCTTTAAATTACTTTTTTGTGAAGTATGATTTCGGAAAAAAGAGTGAAAGTTTTGGAAATTCAATTTAGGCTGGATGTTTGGTTTTCTTTTTTTTGTGGAAAATTAATGTGCATGTGTATATATATATCAAGATAAAATTCCGTAGCTTTAAAGCCAGTTTTGAAAATTAGAAATGGAGGACTAAAATCTCATGATTTAAAGTAAAACTATTTTAAACAAACAGTTCTATAGAGTAGAATATGAAATTTACCCTTAGGGTCAGGTTAAAAGTATAGTACCTAACTTAAAAGATAATGCGTTATTTAAACTTAGCCCTAAAGCCGTTATGAGCTCAATAAGTTGTAAAGCGAATTGCCTTAAATTGCTAACATTAAATCCCTTAGAACAATTTATTAAAAGTATTGGCTTCCAAACGATTTTATTGTTTTTAAGAAATTTACTGAACTTATTGAAGTGCACACAAATTATGTCTCAGAAAAATTTACCTCCCTTTATTAAAGTCATCCTCTTCACAGCTTATCTTTCTATTTATACTGCTTTAATGCAATGAAACCAATTTTGTAACAAGACATATTTAAGGGACTAATCACATGACAGCGACGAACAACCAAAGAATGAACAAACCTTCGTCCCTTCGTCTATTTTGATATTTCGTTCAAATAGCATTTTTATATTTGTCACGAATGGCGTTTAAACAAAAAAAAAAAACTAGCCGATAAGTTGCAGTGTGCATGGTATATGGAACGCAAATTATAGAGTTTGACAGTTCGGAAAAGACTTTAAATGAGAGCGACCAACGACCGATGAATATATGTATGTATATTTTTTCGTGAAAAATGACGTTTAAAATAAACTAAAAAACAAAAGCAAAAATACTTTTGTAGCTATTTGAGCGGAAAAATCCATTCTTTGCAGTTTGGATGTCATGTGGAACGCAGACTCTGACAGTTCGTATAGCAATCAGATTGCAGTTCGTGATATGTCAGAGATAAATTTAGTATCTTAATACTTAAATTAGAAGACTGCCGTATCTCCAACCGAAACCCTAAAAATATCCCATTCTTTTCCCCATCTAAAGGGTCTTGCAATAGGGATTTCCGAACTTTGACAGGTGATTGTGAAAGTACATCTGTCAAATCAACATGTAGAGTTATAGCGCTAAGCAACATGTACAAATGGTAAAATTGTTTTATGAAAGTGAGGAACATCTCGCCTACTTTGCACATTTTACGGTCGCCATCAGCGTTGCCCCCCTACTACAATCGTAGTGTTTTTACTACACTTCTTTTTCAAAAGCACACACTACGCACGCTCCTCCAAACACTACACTTTTTTTCAAAGCGAAAACACCAAAGTGCATTTGATATACAAATCCACAAAACAGTTTTTATTAGAAGTTATGAAAAATGTTTGCAAACTTGATCTTATGTATATCAATCAATTTAGATTTCTAAAACAAAGTTCATCACGTTGCGTATACGTCCATGTATTTTGGATTTAAAATCGACGAATTTTGCTGTAGAAACGAAATTGAAAATAATATTTTAGAAAAAGTTAAAACGAAGTCATGCCAATTTTATGTAGCTTAATGCGAACAAATAAATCATTTAACTCTTCTTGACCATATCGAAATTTCAAAAGCAGACATTCCAACTATAATTCCCATTTTGAAAAAAATTCCATTTCATATACAAGAAAATGAAACAAACCATGATAAATGACGAGTTTTGTTTCATTATAGATTCACAAGAAACGTTAAAAGAATATTTCAATGAAGACATTGTTAAATTTTGGGTCAATTTATTGAGAGCCAAAAATTCTCTTGGAAAGCCAACTTTTGAAAATGTATGCAGTTGCATGCTTACTTCTTCTTGTAGCTTGCCTCATAGCAGTGCAACTGGCAGAGAGGTTTTTCTCAAGTTTAAATTATAATAAAGGATTATTTAAGAAATAATTTAAATATTTCAACAGTTGATGCAATTATTCAATCAAAAAAAACTCTTGAAAGACTTAGAGTGAATTTTTGAGCCCCCCGCAAAATTAATAAAATTTGCACACAAATTCAATTACCACAATGCAAGTCATAATACAAAAATTAATCCTTAAATGTACATATATTTTTGGTTTGTAAAGATGATAAAGATTAAATTCAATCACTCCGCTTAAAAAATTGAAATAATTTTCTTATTTCATATAAATTCGTTGATTTAATAAGTCTGACCACGGACAATTAACATTCTAGGCGTCAGAATTTAACCAAATTCCACTAGAAAAAATAAAATTCACAGTATATTACTGCTGTGAAAATTATAAGTGTCACCAAACATCGACAAAAAATAATTGCGTCTTAGAAGGGTACGACAGCATCTAACTGATGAGCCCACTGTCGTACCTGGGCGAAACGCGCTTTGGAGTTGAGGTCGCTCAAACTTTCTATTGAATTAAATTCAATCACTCCGCTTAAAAAATTGAAATAATTTTCTTATTTCATATAAATTCGTTGGTTTGTAAAGATGTTAATAGTTTGTTTATTATTATGTAAAATTTTTTTATGAGTTGTGTATACATATAGTTTTATACCTACATATCTATGTATATTTAAAAGTGAATTAAAGGATTAAGAAATTTGTAAAATTATTTTGTTTTTTTTTACTACGTTTTTACTACACTTTTTTTTCCTAAACATTACACTTTCAATCAGCTGGGGGGGCAATACTGGTCGCCATACTCGTCCTTCCGAGAGGATTATTCACAATGTGGTGGATAAAAACAAACCGCAAAACTTTAAACTCACATAGGAGCTGAGAGTGTGTTCTCAAACAAGGCTCTCGAGCAGTTGGGAGTTGACCCCAATTTCTTCTAATTTGGGATGATCATAATCCACACGAAGCTTATCAAATTACAATGTATCCAGAGAAAGTCACTGTTTGTTGTGGATTTTGGGCTGGTGGCATCATCGGTCCATACTTTTTCAGAACGATTTTGACCAGGCCATTAACGTCAACGACGGGTACTATCGGTCGATGGAAACCAATTTCTTTTGACCTACATAAATTGGATCATATGGAAACCGACGATATGTGGATTCAACAAGAAGGCGGCGTTACGTGCCACACAGCCGGTGCCACAATGTACATATTGCACGGGCGATTTCCGAACATGGATATCTCATGTGGAGGCGATGTGAATTGGCCACCTAGATAGACGTTGCCATTCGTCAAATTCTTATTTTAATTTATTTAAAAAAAAAATTGGTCATATTTTGCTTTAAATTTAGTATAAAACATTTCTATGCGATTCCCTTATAGAAGAAATTCGAATTTTGATTTAAGCTCCTCTAGATCGGGTAACTGCAATGAAAAAATTTTGTTTTTTTTATTATCTCGAAAACAGCTTCATAAGTTTTGATAAAACTTCGTTCAATAAAGGATGTTGGTGAGAAATGTACATAACGAAAAAACAATAATTTTGACGGTTTTTATTGTTTTCTTTTTATTATTCTCGTATATTTCGTTTATTTTTGCGGTACTTCAAAGTGATGCAAATAATATTGAATTCCAAAATTTTTACAAAAAAAAACGAACTTTCTTACAAAAAAAATCATGCTTTTCCTTAACAATGGGATAGTACTTATAACTTAAAATTTTATGACTTAAATTCTTAAGACATTATGTCTTTGTACCGCAAGGAACCCAGTGGTTCATATATTTTTTTTTGATGAATGCTATTTCTTGCAAGGAAAAGGACAAATTATTGAAAAATAACCATTAGAAGTGTAGTTCCCTAAGACCTGGTCTGCCCGAGAATATTTTTATTTTTCTTACGTGAAGGCATATTTTTTAATACCTATCGGGGGATTATTTGAAGGCGTAATTATGTTATTGTCTGCTACTTCTTGTTTACAATCTCCACTGTTCCACATCAACGTACTAATTTAGAATCTTCACAATCATAATAAGGTACATTAGAGTCACAGTCAAGGTCAAAGTATTTATATTTCAAACTGCAGTTTAATATATTTCATCAAAACCAAAACAAAACAAAACTTCAAATTACATTCCAGTTCCGCCAAAATTGAGTCCATTTCAAACATCAATACTTCAACTTAATATGGGCGATCGTGCCTCTTTGACATGTTCCGTTGTCAAAGGTGATCTTCCAATAACAATAACCTGGCGCAAGGACAATCGCCTCATCGATCCGTCGCAACATATGTCGGTGAAACAAGTCGATCAATATAATAGTATATTGGTGATAGAAAATTTGGGCTCCGATCACACTGGTAACTACTCGTGCGTTGTGCGAAATCTTGCTGCCGAAGTGGAAAATTCACAGGCTCTTCTGGTCAATGGTAACAAGACATGGATAACTTCTTCTTCATTCTACTCCATTCAAACACTCGTCATATGTATATTTTTCTTTTGTAAACAAACACACTCAAAAACAAACAAAAATTTAGGATGTTAATTTTGTTTTTATTTTTGATTTAACTTCAAAGTTTTTAGTTTAGTTTATGAAACTTTTTTAGAGTTTAACTGTTAAAAGTTCAATTTTTCTTTAGAGAAAAATATTTATGATTTCTTTTTCTTTATAAATATAAATATTTCATTTAGAGAGAATGCTATTTTCCACTATTTCTATATATAAATAAATACATATATTTCATTCTCTTCTATATTTCACCCTTTTAATATTTAAAAAAAAAAATGATTGTGTGTTCTTTGGAAACGTTTTCTTCTTAAGTAAAATTAAAAAAAAAAATTACTATACATAATTTATATTTAATTTTCTGTGTATGTTTCAAGTGTGGAGATATTTAGTAGATGATTTCAGTTAAAATTTTTCTTTATTTTGAATTTAAAAGTTTGTACTTAAGAGTATCTAATGTAAATATATAAATATTTAAAATAACTTACTTCAATTACAACTGCAACTTACTGGATGGGACAAAAACACTCGCACGAAAATATAGAAATGGAAAATGAAAAAAAAATATATTAAATGTCACCAACACGGAAATGAGAAAGCAAATGAATGAAAAGAAAAATGAAATGAAAAATCATTTTATGGAAAAATTGTCTCTTTTTTCTCTCTTTGAATGTATTGTTGATGATGATGAAGATAATGATAATGATGATGATGATGAATCCTTGTTGTGTTTTATGTTTGTATTTTGTTTTTATTTCAATTTGTGTTATCCGTTTGTTTCGTCTTGTATTCCATTACAGTACCTCCTATTATAGAGCCATTTTCATTCCAAGACGGACTGGCTGAGGGTATGCGAACGCGTACTGTTTGTGGGGTATCTAGGGGTGATCCTCCCCTAACCTTACGTTGGCTCAAGGATGGTGAGCCATTGCCCGCACTCTTGGGCGCCAATGTAACAATGTTAGATCAATATTCCTCACTCCTTAGTATTCCCTCCTTATCGGCGACACACTCCGGTGAATACACATGTGTGGCTACTAATCCAGCAGCCGAAATCAAATACACAGCTCAGCTGCAGGTTAAAGGTATAGTATATGCAAAAAAATTAACAAAACAAAAACACACTTGAACTACACATATAAATATCAAAAACAAAAACTATAACACTCCACTCCCAACCCCAAAAATATACACACACCTACATTAATTCACATTAAAATTAACACTAAGAAAGGGAAACAAAATTGATTTGAAATTGTACTTATTTCAAAATCAAGCTTCTTATTGTCCTTAACCCAGGTTTTTAACTTTAATTTTTGTTTTTAATTTTTTTTTATTCTCAACAACCTCCTATGTAATTTTTTTTTTCTTATTGAATTTTTATACGAAAAAATTAAAACATATAATGCTTCTTATATATTATACCTCTCTCAACAAGTAATTGAGATTTTGTTTATTATTTTTTTGAATTAAAAAAAAAAGAAAACAAAACTTATTTTTGAATAAACGTGAACAAAAAATATGAAAATTTAAATTTATATATATATAAAAAAAATGTGTCCTCCCCATCCCAGTTGCTTTGGCACGCAGTGGGTTTTTGCGGCAGATCACCAGGTAACCTATTTGCACTGCTTACATTATTTTAAGTTTTTAATTTAGTATTTTTTTTTCAGTTTTTTTTTGTTGTTAAATAATAATTTATTTTTTTAAAACAAGATTTTTTTTACTTAAAAGTGTATCTATTAAATGTTTGAGTATAAAACTAAAAACTTTATATTCCAGCTTTATAAATAAAAGAAAACTTATCTGCTCCTTAACACAGCTGTTAGCTTAGCGTAAACACAGTTGAGGACCTGTGTGCTTGATATATTTCCAGTCTTCCAGCCAACATTTCATAAACTCTTAATACATATGTCATATACATGCACTGATCTGTGATATAGTATATGTATGTTGGTAGTAGTAAACGGTTATATGAAGTTCAGAAGTTATTCGTTCTTTGAACCTGGAATTCAAGTAATCCGTTACATATCACAGGTCTTACATATTTATTAATAAGAACTATAAGTAAACAAATAGATAAGAGCTAACTCGCTGTTGTACATCGTTTTTTAATAGGGGAGAAAGTAAAATAGAAATATATTTCTTGTTAAACAAAAATATAATAAAATTTTGAGAAATAATTTAGTGGAATAAATGATATGACAATTTTATAACATCCATTTTCTTGGGGTGGAACGGTTGGTGGGCGTGGTCTTAAAAATTGAAGCGGAATTGTGTTTATTTAATAACATTTCTTTTTATAACAATATTACCAGATAATACCTTACAGAGAATGAAATAATTAAAAAAATGAGTTAATTAAGCTTTAAGATGAATTCACTTACAAAGCTCTTTAAAAGCTCCAAATAGAAGTTTTTTTGAGAACTTTAAAACTAGATTGTATAATGAGGATATTCAACAATTTCAATATGCAAACATTATTTTTTCCGAAAGCCTGTCAGATTTTGAGAACTTTGAAAACAGACTGGATTGCACATCATTCTCCTGTCGCTAAATGTATAGCCCATCTCCAAATTTAGCTAAATTTCCACTAAAATTAAATTTTTCAGAATTTTTTCGGAGCTTGGCCATTTTTTTTTTCTAATTTTACTGAGCTATTAATTCCTTTAGGAAGACTCTGTCATTCATTGTTCATTATGTCATATGGAATTATGCCTGGATGAAGAAAATACTTAAATATTATTTTTTCCAAATGATAAAAAGGGAATGTATTTATTGAAGATTTCCTTATTAGACTCTCAGCAAAATAGTACGAGAGGCTAGTCGAGAAGTGATTTGAGATGTGTGATATGACATTACTAATCCAGATTTATTAATTCATAAGAAGAGGAGTTCATGAATTGACAATGGCGCAAAATTATACTCGAATTAGAACGATTTTAAAACTGTTTAAGTATGGTACTTGGTTTAAATACCGGTTTTACTAATTTTAATCGAGTTTAGTAGCATACTTTTTCTAATATTTTACTATGTACTATGTTTTTACACAAACTGAGATTGTTTAAGATGTGTTCAGAAGCAATTTGTTAAAAAAATTACTATACCAGAGCTGTTAAAGAATGCAGTTATTTGGTAATGCAGTCAATCCAGTAACAGTTAGTTGACTTAATTTTCAACTGGTAGTTGATACTATGTGTAAGTACTTTAACTGCAAAGTTAAAAGTCATGTTATGCATACATACCTCAACATTAGACTGTTTAGAATTTTGCACCAATATTATTAAAGTTCACGCACTCGTCGTGCTAAACATTTTCTGACTGTTGTATGCCTGATTTAGTTCTTTTTTCCTAAATGAAATAAAGAAGTTATGTCAGAACATATTAATTTTTTGATCTAATTTCTATATTTCTTTGTGGACAATATTTAAAAAAAATAGTTTTCATTTTAAATTCTGGTTTGTATTATAAACTATGCATACAAATTACAAGTTTTAACATCTGTGTTGTTAAATGTATAGTAGATGTCCAACGTAAAGATACGATATTAGAGTAAATGTATGTGCCAAAACAGGCTTAAATTTATCCGCATTATTGTGCCAGGGATATTTAAGGAAACGATTTCACACTTAAAGACTAAATTAACAAAAAATAAATACAAAACTTGGTCTTAACGCAACTGGGATCATTGTATATTTTCTTGTATTTGAACACTGACTGCACTCCTTAGAATTGTATGCAGTGCATATTTGTACCGAATCAGTTGTAGAAACTGTTACCTTTCTACAATAAAACAATTCAGCCCATATAATTTTGAATACCCTCTGGGGACTTTGCTCGGTATTAAAAATTGTTAAGGTTAGCCCGAGTTCATATAAACTAAGTTTATAATTTCTGTAAACATGAAAATCAAAAAACAATAAAACGACACAATAAAATGTTTCTATACCAATCACAAATTTATTTTACCAAATAGCAACTCAATTCAAACTTAACTCATAAAGATTCAACCCAAACACAAATTAATTCAACACAAACGCGAATAAATCTAGCCCAAACAAAAAAGCTTATTAAATTCTGATGCTTCATAATCTGAATGCTGTTATTAAAACGACTATCTAATAGTTGAAATTGATTTGCATTTGAGTTAGATCTGACTGCGTTTGCTATTTGGTTAGTTGAATTCATGAATTATGTATTCATATGCAAAACCAATTATTACATTTATGTTTATGTGTTATGTTAAATCGCAAAAATATATTTGTAACTTACACATATTTACGACCTTTTTATATATAAAAAAAAAATTTACCAAATGCAAGAAAAATCAACTCTATAACCTTCCAAACTCGTTTAGAAGAAAATGTTTAACCTTAGTGCATTTTAACCCTTGATTCCTAGCTAAACGGTGTTGTTGCTATTTTTAAAAGATTAAGAGCGATTTTTCAAAAGAAAATAATACGTTTTTAAACTAAATTTTCTGTTTTATTCTTCATAATTAGATCTAAGGTAACTATATTAACTTGGCCTATTCAAATTGCGTCTTTATGCAAAACTTACCTCATACAAAACTATGCTGTTTTTGGATTTTTGAAAAATATGCTATTGTTTATATCTTTTTTTGAAATATATGAAAATATTTAAAATAATCCAATTGTCACTGTTTCTGAGATTACTTAAAAAAGTTTCATTACTTTTTACGCATAATTTCCTCAGTCACAAGTTCTAAGTCAAGAGTTTCTTTGATTTTGTTGAATCGATGTTTTAATGAACACAAAACGACAACTGAAACTTTGTTCTTCATTCCAAAACATATGTATGTACGACATTTTACATCTTTTTCTTAAATTCCATTCATTTTTGACAATTTCTATATTCAAACATTGACGTACTTCATTTGTATCTTCTTTCACTAAGAAAACGATGCCGATTCAAAAATAAAAATGAAAACAAAAAATATGACAACATCAAGTTGCACTTTTTCATTTTTAATCTTCGGCTATTGAAATAATAATTTCCGGCATAAACTTCGACTGTCGTCACCAACATTGTGGTAAAATATTTCCATTTTATTGAAAGCAATATCCGTAAGAACGATTTTTTTCTTTATACCTATAGCATATAGCATCGCTAGAGCACAAAAACTTGGTCTCAGCAATAAGCGCGTGATCATGAAAGGAATAGCATTATTATTCCCAACCACAGTAAAAGTTGATTTCTTTTTTTTATTCGTCCTGGATTTCTCGATTCATTGTATGCCGCAATATTGTGGTGCTGTCCCAAGTGTCATCACAGTCAAGGATTTTGATTAAACCACTAAATCAAATGACGAGCCACCCTTCCAATCAAAACTCTAGCTCTCCTACTCTCATTCTAAATACGCCATTTTATATAAATTTCTCCATCAATAAATATTTAATTGGTCAAATTAAAATGGCTGCCATTTGCAGCACCAGCAGGATGCAGGAACAGCAACTGACTATGGGATTTTAAATTGCTGCAGTATGAGTGCCTAGATATGCCATCAAAAACAGATTATAATTCTGGCTTTTATCAATAAGCTTTATTGTTTGTTAGATGCGATGGAAAATATATAAAAAAAAATTATTATTATTATGTGATGATGGTGAAAAGGGAGTTATTGCCACAATTCATATAGAATTGCACAGAAATTAGGTCAATGAGATGTACGTTGTACAGGGCTGGATCGTCTACGACACAAGAATGACGAGATTCGTTGGGGCTCCGTCGCTTAAAGATTTTATTTCAAATCTTTTCGTTATAGACTTTCGCTGTCTTTAAATAAAAAACTCCTTCAGTTAAGAAAATTATGTTCTCCACATAATAGGAGCATTATGTGTTCAAAAATATTGTCAACAATTTTTTGATGTTGATGTTCTTGTAAATATTAAACAAATTTAAGGAAGCTCAACAGTTTCATCTTAAAAAATTGATCAAATTTAAACCCTTAGAGATATTTAGGGGCCTTGCTTTCATTTGCCTAGGGTTCTTTATATGACCCATTCCGACCCTGATATTTTGCACTCGTTTCACGAGTGGGAGATTAATAATTTGAAAAATATGATATTATATTCCCGTTTAATTATTAAAATGTCATCTCCTTCCTCATACAGCAATTCATTCATTCAACACATAACAATACGCATACAAAAAATGAAAGCCTGTGTCGGTCGTCAACGACAGGATGTTGTTATTGACTATTTATTGCTATTTCCGAATTAAAATACCCATTTATGCGAGGTAATTTCAATTTTAATAATAATAAAAAATCAAACATTGAGAGAAAATAAATGAGGAAACAAAATATGTGTACGTAATTATTATTGGTAATTAAATATTTTTAATAAATAAATATGTAAATTAATGAATACTATAGAGGAGCAGGTACATGCATTTTATGTGTAGAAATGTAAACAGAAATGTAAAAAGGTTTTTTTTGTGGTTTTTATTTCTCTTAAAAAAACCATGGGAAATAATTGGTATGTTTATTTTTAATTATGTATATATGTAATAAGTTTCACTTCATAGGATAATTATATTAAAGCGAATTTTTTAAAGCTTAAAATATAATTATGATTTATCAAAATTAGTTAAAACACCCCTTGGCAAAGTTATTAATGCGAAGGATTATCACGCCCCATGCTGAAATTTGGTTTCCGTTTTCAGCCTGTTCCAACTATACATTTTTTCAGGCTTACTGCCTCTTTCAAGGGAGTGACAAATTCACCAAATGTATATCTTGTAGGTACTACTTGGTACTCATTTAATCGGTTCCGATTCGACAGACAATTAGACAAATCCATTCCATTTCTGCCAACTAACACCATCAGTCACTATGCTCTGGTTTTTCACGAACTGTTACAACTTAGTATAATTTCTTTATTTATCTTTTAAATATTTAAATAATTTTTAATAATGGAAGCGATTTTCATAATATAAGATTTAAGAAAGTAAAAAAGAATTTAAAATAAAATATCTACGGTTTGGGTTTTAAAGTTCTGCAAACCAAAATGATTCGTTAATGATAAGTAAGGAGGTAAAGGAAAGGAATACTTCCCGTGAAGGCGTATACCTTTCCCTAGCCAGGCTATTATGTGACATTAGAAATTTCAATACTTCTTTAGAAATACCCTCTGACATTTCAGGCTAAAGCTTGTTGTATCCCATCTATACCCTTAACAAGCTTGATCGGCATAGGATTACAATAGGTTTCAGTACAAGGATTCACAAACCCTAGGGTATCACAACGGATCTACATTGATCTAAGTGTGACGGTAACAAGATCAACTGTCAGCCCACTAACCTAACCTAAGGTTTTTACTGTACTATTATTATTGCTAACAAAACAAGTTGGTTGTACAATTTTTATTGCAACATTTTTAGAGGCGGAGAACTTCACATTGAGACACACTATTTTCTGTGACTTCGGATTTGAAAGCTCTTGGTTTTTTTGGGGTTAATTTGGTTTGACAATTCATAATGTGAATGGACTTACGCTGGAGAAAATTGTGTCTACCCAAAAAATTAAATGGAGTTTAATAATCAAAAAAGGGACCAATTATGAAAATGAAAAAGAGAGTGGTAGGTAAAACGTAGCCCTGTGGCACACCACAATTTATTTTTAATTAAAGTAGTTTCCCTTGACATAATGGTTCTCGCGTTGGACTGTGTCACCAGAGGAATGGGTTCATTCCGCGCAACTGCCACGTAATAAAAAAAAAAACAATACATTTTTTGTAATTTACTACTTCATTCGAGGAACTGACAAATCTTCCAAGAATATTTCTTGTCATGAAAAGTTCTTGTCATCTTGGTCGTTTGGATTTGGCAGACAATTTTCCACAACACGCCCTCAGGAATGGTTGAGAGCAGGGTTCAAACTCAGTCATGAAATTTCGGAGCAAATTTGGAAAAAAAAGTTGAGCAAATGCAAGATTTCCGGAGTAGATTTGAAACAAAAAGAAAATCCTTCTTTTCAGAAAAATTAAAACATACATATGAACATAAAAAATAGTATTAGCAAAAAAGAAAAATAAATAACAGGTTTCATTGGAAAACTTAGTATTATTTTCAAAAATTGTTTTGTGAAAAAAAAAAAACAAATTACAAATTCAGAAAGAATTTTTAACAACGGTTTAATTGTTTATTTCAACAATGTCATATTTGTATATAAATTAGACAATTTGTCTGTGTGGAAAAAGTGGAGTAAATCTCGAAAAATCGGAGCGTTGGAGTAGATTTTTTTTCCTGCAAAAGTGGAGCAAATTTGATCCGAATGAAGCAAGGTTCGAACCCTGGTTGAGAGTTGTAAGTCACTAGGTTCAGGTTCTCTACGAGCTGTTGGCCTCTAATTTATTTATTTTTGAAGTACTTAAGATGGACCGTTATCTTCAGTCAAATTCCGATATGCAGTTTTGCATAAAATATGAATAATTAAAATCAATAGAGCAATAATTTAGGTTTCCATTCCATCAATGTGATTTTCTAAACTAACATTTGACATTTTACAACGTATTTTACATTGATGTAGTCACTTTAGTTTAATTCTTAACACATAAATCTTGCTCCTTTTTTGGTGTAAAAGTAACGGCAAATCCAATCTTTTGTAATTATTTTGTATATTAAAAAAAAGTCTTGAGGGCAACTTTTGATTGTTTAGCTTCAAAGGAATTAATCTCAATGTATTACCAACATAAGGAACTTTAATAAATTCACCCTACATTTCAAAAAACTAAGTTCAATATATATATATGCTGGAATAGTGTATCTAATAAATAAGTACAGTTTGTAAATGGGTAGAAAAAAATACAAAGTCTAAATTTAAAAAAATTCTTAGACGCAAATATTAACAAAACTAAAAGTTGAATACAATTTAATTCACCAACCAGGCTGAACATAAATTGATTTTAAATAGTTGAAATATTGAGAGTTTAGATGGCGCTTGATTCAATTGTAGAAAAATACAAAATGCGACATAGACTTTGATTTTGACATCGAATGTCATTGAATTTACCATGACCACCAACTTTGAAATAAGAAAAAAGTGAACTTAAAAGTGAGAATGAGCGTTTTTTTTCTTTGCTGGTTATAATATCACCAAGAGACAGCTAATAAATCAGTTTGAAGAATACTCAAATATAAACTCTGATTTTTTTTCATACCGATTAATTGCTCATATTTTAATTTTAGCCACAAAACGACATCAGACCAAGTAGTCTAATTGGTTTGACTTGTTATTTAAAAAAATGAGTAGTTACTCAGTAAGAGAAGAAACACAGCAATAGCATACACTTAATTTCTTTTCTTTTTTTGTTTCATTTAAATTTTTTTTATTTTTTATTAACAAAAAATTATTTTAAATTTACCTTTAAGTTGAAAATTAATTTTTTGTTTGCACCCTTATAAGCTTTTTGCATGATCTGTGTAAATTTTTAGCTAACCATAGTACCTACCAAGTACCGCTATCGCAAAAAACTAACAACTACCGGAGTAGATCCAGAAAAATACCAAAATCCATCCCTAATCATCGTTGAGTTCTATAATATACTTCTGAGCTTTTGAAATCTCGTATATCTTTCCCTACATGCTCGTCCTTCTCTACTTCTTTAAAACAAAAAACCGCTTAAGTCTAAAACGCCTTTTGAAACATACAAAAAAAGCAGCCACTTTTTTGTGCTTAAATATTGTTTTTTGAAAGATATCGATTCTGTTCTTAATAAAACAAGGAAATGGAATCTTTTCTTTAAAATATTGTAATACCATCCGCCTTTATTTTCTCTCTACTGCTGAATATCATCATATTTGCTGTATTGATCAAACCAAAATACCAAAACTCTCTGCCTTTACTTTTTAAACTACCAAATTAAAGTATCTCTGTTTTGAAAGCTTCGCAATCCCCGCCAGTGTTTGTAAATATTATTATATAATCCAATAAAACTGTATATTTTATTTTTAACATTTTTAACTTCTAATTTAACTTTAGATAACAAAAAAATGCCTCTTGTTTTTTGTGTTTTTTTATAATTCTATTTGAATGGCTTGAATCTCAAAGGCATGCAGAATTTTTTTAATTAGTTTCTTGCACTGATACTCTTTTCTTTGCCAATGAATTACATTTTTTCTCTCATCTGCAACCCTAGTTAGTTAATTACACGAATTTTTCCTTAATTTTTTTTTGGTTTTGTATTTTTATGCTTTTCAATCAAAATTTTTTAATTGGAAAAGATAAAATATGGCAAACAAATATTTTCTTTTTGTTCAATGCCATTGTGTGCAAGGATTTTTTCGTTTTTGTTTTTTGAATTTTTGTTCTTTTTTTTCTGTGAACCTAACTTGAGAAACTTTTTCTTTGCAAATTTAAAGTAAAAAAAATGAAAAAAAAAATAAATAAAATCAATAATATGCTTTTGTCCTTGATGCTTCTGTTTATTTCCTCATAACCAGCTTTTGCTTAGTTTTTTTTTTTTTTGTTAACTTATATTAAGAAACTGCTTACTTAAAGACATAATCCTGCTTAGCGAAGTGTCGATTGAATAGTTGGATTAGTGAAAAAAAAATGTGTTCGTTTTTTGTAGTTTGATCTACTTTTTGGCCTATTTAGCTAATTTAACTATTCAAATTGGCCAGTTTTGCTGAATCGTTACAGTGGTGATCAAATTATTTAAATGCTTCATTGCTTTGTAAGATAATGCATGTGATGTCCCTCTCCTCTGTCAAATATAAAATATTTTACACGAAAATCTGTGGTGAATATATTTTTATAAAAATTGAAATTTAAAATATAGAATTTATGTATTTTTTTTGTATAAAAACTGTTTTATAATTACCAACAATGATTTAAATAACTTTCGAAAAAAAACATGATTTTCTTAGTATTTTTTTGCGAATACAAGTTTTATTCGAAAATTCGAAAAAAATTATTGTTTAGTTTAGTTTATAATCTCGTTTTAAAGCTTAGTATTACATATACTCGTACAGTGCCTATAAATGTTATTTAGATTTCTAAGATAGAGTTGTTTGTTGAAAACTATGCATAAGAAAAACCAAACCTTCTCACCATAATAATGAGAAGCCAATTAATTAGCTGTAAGACTTTTTGTTTTCTTTAATCTCGAATTATTCTAAAGTATATATCGCAACAAATTTTTGACTGAAGAAGGGTTGAGCTTTCAAGCCTGAACTTTAACGTCAATGTCACTCTTATCTGGGTTTCAGGTTACAGTGACGAGCTAGCCAGGTAAAGATCAGCCCTCGGAAAGAGTTAACATTTCTCTTAGTGTTATGAAAGGCAAAATCTTCTCAATTTTTATCACATAATCTAACCTTATATGGAGCAGTTTAAACACCAATATTATATCTACGAGTATGTAGGAAGATGTGGCCCACATAAATAAGTCCCAAACCAATGACCTAATATACGGACCCAGGCAAGACACTGGCCAATAGGGAAACATTTTTGTAATTTTAGAAATCAGCACGATAAGGAATAGTTATTTCTTCTGTAAAAATCCTACTCTGAATGAGAGCTCAACTATTCGAAAAGTTATTCCTTGACGACTTTAACAAACTATATGAACTGAAGATCAAATACTTGACTTCTTTTCTTGACATGAAAAAGTGACTCTGTGATGAATCTTGACGATTCCTGTAAAGGGAACTCATCGATCTTAAGAGCGCGTGCTAGCGAACTTTATGTAGAAAAAAGCTTCCTTCATCATATTCCATTAAATCTACAGGTCAAATAATTATATGGTACGAAAACAACGCACTCCAGCACCAATTCGGTCAATGACCACGACTTCTCTTGGGCGCCAGTTCTACATATCTGCCAATCTTTTTATTTTCTTACTAAGTGTTGATATATATATCAACTTAGTTGCAGTATCTCACGTTGTTGAAGAACGCTTATTTACGAATAATAATTTAAACCTTAGAATATTGATAAATGATAATATTAAGAATCATTTCTATTTAAATGTGTATATTTCTATTTATTTTTCTTTTAATTTAAAACAATATAAGTAAATAGATTTATATGTATGTTTATTATTTTGATTTAATAAATACGACTAAAAATGTTTTATTTCTAATAAATAAATGGATTAGGATTAGATAGGATAAGATGGATTATACGTACTTTTTTAAATAAATACACCATTTTATGTTATAAGCTAAATTAATTCTCAGTTTTATTCAAAGAAACATAATTTACCCATGGAATATTCCATGAGTATTCAACTCCTCCTACCGATTGCAAATAAGTTGAGACTAATATAGCAATTCATTTTGAACGAAATTAAATAACGTATATCCAGTGACAGTTTCCGCGTATTTCGTAGTTTTTAAAGCGGTATTCCGTTAAGCGCATTAAGTCAGAAAGTTTGTGGACTATTCACATGAGAGCGATCAACGACCGACCGACGCGACGCGAAGTTTAAAAGAACAAATGGAATTTAGAACAATTATTATGTGTCTAAATTCTTCACTAATACAATACAAAATTGTAGGAAACTAATTGAAATTAAAATTAAGATACTAAAATTTGTGTTTTTTTAGTTGTTTAATTGAAAGAAATTTGAAAAAAATAAAATTCCAATCTAATTGCTGCGAACTGTCAAAAATCTAATCGCATTCCACATACTATCCAAAATTCAATAAATGAAATCATTCTTGTTTTTGTTTCTTTGTTTCTTTTAAACGTCATTTGCGACGAATAAGAAAATGCTTTGTGAACGAAAAGTCAAAATGAACGAATATTCTTTAATTCGTTGATCGCTCAAATGTGAATATTCATTTGGTCTTTGGCAGGCGGCGAACTAAATTCATCTCATCGAGAATTTCCATTATTGTTCTATTAGAGTATTCTAATAGCGATTTTCTATGATTTCGCGCAAAATTTTGTATTTTGTATTTGGGAATCCCGAGATTATTACTAAGTAATCCAGATATAAATTTCAATAAATCAAATGTGTGCATGAGTAATTCAAAATTGGTTAACAAAAAACACAAATATAACTAACTGTACAAAGTATCTCAACGTATCATTATCTTGAGGAATATAAAGATTTAATAGCACCGGACCAAGAACACTTCCTTGCGATACACCAGCATTTATTATCTTAAATTGCAATTTCGAAATAATCGCTGTTATAAAACGTTAAATAAAAGTTTATTTGGTGGCTGGTTCCTCGCAGTAGTGCATTCTTACACTCCAAGTGAATAATCCAAGATCTTTGTGCAGAATTCTCCTCAGGCTAGTGCGTGAAATGTTGAGCTGTTGAGATCGATGGCGAGTTGATGTTCGTAAATTGAGTCTCACACTCTCAGCTAAAGCAGCCACATTTTCGTCTGTGCGAACCGTACAATGACGGGAACCATGAGTGTTGTCAACAAGCATACCAGTCTCATGAACTTTTTGCACAAACTTGCGCGTACATCAGGCGCAGTGGGTGCTTCATTTCGACAAAAACTTCTTTTCAAAAAACGCACTGTTTGGGCTCTACCAATATTTTCCAACTTCGTTCAAGCGTAAGGAGACTCATTTCGTTCCGCGGAAGTATGATACTTCCTTTCTCTCAAGATTTCGAGCGGGACACAGCTGTCAGTGTTAAAATAACCTATGATTTAAAAAGAAACCACTAAATGGACCACCCTGTACACTACTCTGGGAGCTGGGAGGTAAAAAGGAATGAGATGAAAACAAGTCCTTTGTTTTCATTTATTGTATGTCGTTAGAGCCCATAGTAAACGTTTTCAAAAATGAAAATGGAAATCTTTCAGTTCAACCCAATTTTAAATGCATAGATGGAATATTTGGCTACCCACATGGATATACAAATCAATAGAAAAATGAATCATTAAACTTACCTCTCCGGAAGCTCGTTATTTTTTCTTTTAAATCAAATGTCAAATTCTCAAATGAAAATGCATGCGTTGTCTGTTCAGTTAATGAGCATCTCTGACATGAGGATACGTTGAGAAACTCGATACTTCGCATCTGATGCATTATGGAACTTAGCCTTAGGAAGGATTCCGTAATGTGACATACATATTTCTTCCTGAAATTTGAAATCATGGCTTACAGTAATTAGTAGGCCTTATCGAAAGCATCAGACACATTTATTTTATCCTCTACGGACATATTGATTTCATTGGGCTTATACTATCAACAAAATCAATTGTTGAGTTGTTATTCCTGAAATCAAACTGACAAAAAAAAGCCGTCTTTTTTTTCATAAAATATTTGTTTCTAAATCCCGAAGTGCGTAAGCTTTTCGAAAGATTTTTCGTTCGAACACTTTTTCGATTGGTTTACACCCGCGAATTTGAACTATTGTGGAAGCTACAACGATTCAACTCATTTATAATCTGCCTTACTTGAGAATATGTTCATTTATTAAATCGTACGCCATATTGCTTTTTTGATTTGAAATTGATTAACCTAAGCTTAGACGATTGGCAGTTAATACGACCGTGTGAACTAAAAATTATTTTATCTGACTATTGTCACAAGAGTCATTTTTAGGACATCGTCAGACGATCATCTGAGAATGAAAATTGTCAAATATCTAACAATCATATGAAAACGTTTCAACACGCAAGCTTTTAGGACATTGTTAGGAAATTGTTGGATGTCGTGGTTTTTTCGGTATCTGAAAATTAAATTATTGATATTAAATTATTATTGCAATGTCCAGACAATTTTTAACCTCACAACTTTGTCAAAAAAGTAATTGTCAGGACAACTACCTCACAAAAATATGAAAACAGTGTAAACTGCGACTTAGCAATGAAAAGTAGCTGAATATTGTCAGTTCATTGACAGCTTATTGTCAGACATTGACAGATTTGTCAATATTTTAAAATCTGACAATCGTCTGTACTTAGCTTAAGTAATAGTTCTCTTAATGAGACGTTTCCAATCCTTCCAATATTAACGTCTTATATGCGATTGTCGATTGAATTTCTCTGAATTTTTAATCTAATACACACCGTCAATAGGTTAGAAGGCATTCTACATAAATCCTCCTTAGCTGGTTTACACGATATGGCCACCACAGAAACCGTTTAATTATTTAAGTCTTGTTAATTTATTGACTAAGTAACTATATTTTATAAATACATATTTAAGATATGCAATTGTGTTGCCTATTTTTCGGGTTTTACCTTTAACCTTAATCTTATATATATATATATATTTCATCTAAAAATTATATGTGTTTATATATTTTTAATTTAATTTTTAAAAAATAAACTTAAATAAGTAACTAGAAAAATTAAAAAAAAAATAATATATAATAATTATTATTTTAACAAAGTAATTAGTTATATTAAATTTATTCTTCAATCTGAGTAATACAATTCTAGTCTTCTTCCCTAAAAATACTTCCTAGATAGTAACTCTCTCAGTCATTATGACAAATCCTTAATTTTTATATTTTCTATACAAACTACGTAAATAAAAATATTAATTAAAGAAATCAAAACATAAAAATATCACCACTGTATAAAATTTAAATAAAAATATAAAATAATAAAACAATATCACAAAAATGTTCACTCTACGTAAAAAGTAAAATAATCTTAGTTATTATTTTTTTTTTTCAATAAATTTCTTTATAACCTATATATACTTCTAATAAATCGTTGCACACAGTTTTTGTTTTTGATTTTATGTAAAATAAGTTTAAATATAAATATTTTTGCAATAAAAATCAATCCAATTGGACTTATTTACTATATTTTGTTTGTTCCGTTTTATTTTTGTTTTATTTTTGATCGAATTATGAAACATGTTTTTTGTTTTGCATAAAAATATAAATATTCATTATGACCTAGTATATATATATATTAATTAAAATAAAATTAACATCAAATCTCCAACAACCCCCGCCCTTAAATATTTTAATTCCTCTTTCACTCAAGCCATGTATTTTCTATTCCCACTTAAACAAAAAAATCGAAAAAATCAAATGAAAAAAAAAATCACATAAACAATGAAACAACAGTTCCGCCACGCTGGATTGTCGAACCAGCCGACGTAAATGTGGAACGAAATCGACACATAATGTTGCACTGTCAGGCGCAGGGTGTGCCTACCCCGAGTATTGTTTGGAAAAAAGCGACAGGTATGGGTGAGAGATGCTTTCCGGTCCAGTAGATCTACAAAATTATATCATGTTGCATACATTGTTCTCTCTGCTTTTTGTGTGTTGCGCATACAGGTAGCAAATCGGGGGAATACGAGGAAGTAAGGGAGCGGCCATTCACCAAATTACTCGGAAATGGGTCGCTGTTGCTGCAACACGTAAAAGAGGACCGTGAGGGGTTTTACCTGTGTCAGGCGAACAATGGCATCGGCACTGGTATTGGAAAGGTCATTCAGCTTAAAGTTAATTGTGAGTGCTCCATGCGAGAAGGACATCTCTCTGTGCCTATACGTATATTCGTGTTCGGTGTGATGTATTTTTTTTTTTTTTGTTGCAGCTTCCCCCTATTTCTCATCTACATCGAGGTCGGTAACAGTGAAAAAGGGTGATACTGCCCTGCTGCAGTGCTCGGTCAGTGGGGACAAGCCAATCAATATTGTTTGGATGAGGTCCGGCAAGAATACCCTAAATCCGTCGACAAACTACAAGTGAGTTTTGTTGCTGCCTTTATGGTAACCTTGTAATTTAATCGGTTGCATGAGTTACAGGATTTCGGTAAAGCAGGAGGCTACTCCAGACGGGGTGTCGGCCGAGTTGCAAATTCGCAGTGTGGAAGCAAGTGACAGTGGACCGTATTTCTGCCGTGCCAGTAATTTGTATGGCAACGACCAGCAGTTGGTGCAGTTGCAAGTCCAAGAGCCACCCCAAGCCCCTACCGTTCTAGAGGCAGCCATGGTGTCCAGTAGGTCGGTGAATTTAAAGTGGCAGCCTAGGAACACAAATACTGCTGAGGTGTCAAAGTATATTGTTGAATTCAAGGAACTAGACCGTAAGTGTGAGTTTGATAAAAACGTTTGAAAGCTTATTGATTACAAATCGTTATTTCAGCCCTTTTCATAGAGCAATGGCAGCAAATGGAAGTAAACGACCCACCGCAGTTTACGGCATTGATTGAGAATTTGAAACCAGCAACGCGTTATTCCTTCCGCATAATTGCAGAGGGAACTGCTGGTCGCAGTGCTCCGAGTCAAGAGTTAACAATAAAAACTGAACCACAAAGGCCAGCAGGACCACCTTTAAATCTCTCTGTAAGACCTTTATCTTCTACGGAGCTTCTAGTTAGTTGGGTTGCTCCACTTGTTGAGCTACGACATGGCGATATTCAAGGCTACAACGTAGGATATAAGCTCGCAAGCACTGGTAGCTCTTCGTTTAACTTCACCTCAGTGTCTGGCGATGGGGAGGGTGGAACAGGGGAGCTGCTGTTGGGTGGCCTCCAAAAATACGCACGGTACAATATTGTTATCCAGGCATTCAATCAGGTCGGACCGGGACCTCTATCTGAACCGGTCTCTGCACAAACGATGGAAGATGGTAAGATTTCTTAGACTGAAAGATATGTTTTTACTGTTTTTTCCTTTATAGTTCCTAGCCGCCCACCGGATGACATTCGCTGTGCGGCCCTAACCTCTCAGTCACTTCAAGTTTCCTGGCAACCACCGCCAATTTACCACACCAATGGTTTACTTCAGGGCTACAAGCTTCTGTTCGAGCCAATCTTAGACGATTTCTCACCATCTAAAGACGAGGTAGAAAGTCGTAAGACAACTGCCCTGACCACCGTCTTAACAGGTCTCAGGAAATACGCCAACTATAGCATACAAGTTCTAGCCCACACAAGAATGGGCGACGGAAGTCTATCGAATCCTCTTTACTGCCACACCGAAGAAGATGCTCCCGAAGCACCTGCGGATATTAAAGTCGTTGTAAGCTCACCACAGTCCTTGTATGTGTCATGGCTACCACCAGTGGAGCCTAATGGTGTTATAACTAAGTTCAATCTCTATACAAGGGTGGTAAACGGTCGGGAAGAATTAAACAATGAAAAACGAAGTCTCCCCTCGCAACAGGCCAATTACGAAGCCAAGAACCTGCATCCACACATCGAATATCAGTTTTGGGTTACTGCTTCGACTCGAGTGGGAGAGGGTAAGAGCTCTCGCGTGGCATCTCAAGTAACTACAAACAGAGTTCCTGCACGAATAGTGTCATTTGGAGGTCCAATTGTCCGTCCGTGGCGTTCGACTGTCACTCTTCCTTGTACAGCTGTGGGAAAGCCTAAACGCGAATGGTACAAGGCCGACGCACCTTTGCGACAAGGTGGTCTTCATAACACACAGCTTCTCGACTCAGGTGATCTGATCATTTCCAGCCTCCAAGTGGCTGACAGTGGCAACTATAGCTGTCAAGTAGACAACGGCATCGGTACCGATCGCTTGACGCATGTACTAATTGTACAAGTTCCTCCATCGGCACCAGTTTTGTACGTTACAAGTGCCACTTCTAGTAGTATTTTAATGCACTGGAAATGTGGATTTAATGGAAACGCTCCGATTACCGGTTACACCCTCTTCTATAGACGGTCAGTTGGAAACTTGGAAGAAATGCATTTATCAAGACACGCTTCCAGTCACGAATTGAAGTCCCTTGTATGTGGAAGTACATATCAGATACATTTAACTGCGCACAATAAAGTCGGTACATCGCCGGCCAGCATAACACTGCATGTACGAACTCAGGGCCAATCACCTGGAATGCCATCAACTGCCAATTTACTATCACCGAACTCAACATCGGTTGTTATAAGACTGCACACTTGGCCGGACAATGGCTGTCCTATGTTGTACTTTGTATTGCAATACAGACCTGTATCGGATGGCATTGAAAAAGACTGGATATTAGGTGAGTTAATGATATTTTAAGGGGAAATAAGTAAAGCTACAATTTATATTAACTGAGGTTTTTGGCATTCTGAATTTCTCACTATTTTTATAGATTTGCGTTTTTTTGAATATTTTTCTAACACAACAGACGAGTTTTATTACATGTTTTCAAACCAGGCTTCTCTTTGAAATTTCGATCAATTTTGTCATCGTTCCCAAAAATATCACACGTGTCATCAACTCAAAAGAAATTTTATGTGTTACTTAATCTCAGAACTGCAAAGCATATTATGGCTCCCTGTATAACCACACCAGTATTGGCGTAAAAATAGGAAGGCGTGATTGAGTTACTGCCAAGTTGTGTTGATATCATGTTTCTAATAAAAGAAATGGAAAGAAAGTTGTTAACTGACTCAACAACATTCTCGAAAATCACTTGAAATTGGATCAAAAATTTCAGTGACGTTAGTTTTTAAATCGAAAACTGTGCCTGTACTGAGAATCATATGAGTCGAATTGACTCAGAAACTCTATGATACGGTTAAATCAATTTTCAAGTTCAATCACTTTCTTTGATTCGCGTATAGAGGCGCTGTTTGTGCATGATAGAATTTCGAAAGTTACTTTTTGATTTGACATTTCTTTATTTATAGCACTTAAAGACATTTGCGCAAAATTTTAGTTGAATTAGTACGATGTTAAAGCTGTTTTAGTATTAAACTATGTTAAAACAACGATTTTGAAAATTTCAATCAAAGATAGCATCATACTTTTTTTACCCTTTTATTAAAGTTAAAATCATCGAATACCTATTTTATTTTTTTAGTATCGTTCTATTTACAAACGCCACAAAAGGTCTATTTACTTCGTTTTTTTGCACTAACTGTCATTATTTTAGGTGTGTTCAGAAGCAATTTATTAAGAAAATTGCTTTAGTAAGATACTAGTTAAAAAATGTTTCAAATTAACAATGAGTTAGTAAACTTCTTTAAAGTTGTTAAGTAGTTTCATACTATTACCTTAACAATAGGCTTTATAAAACTCTACACCATTGTGTTTGCTTAACAGTTTCGTCATAAAGGAACAGGGATATATCCTCGTTTTATTTCAAAACATCACTAAGTATAATTTCATGGTTTTAAGTCTAATAACAATAATTTGTGAAGTATGATTATATTTATCGAAGAAGTAACTTATTTCAAGCATTAAAATGACACAAACTTTATTTAATATTAAATATAATTTCAATATTAATCCGTCACAATAAATATGAATAAATTTAAAATCATTTAAAGGCCAACATTGCATGTGTAATTTCGATAGTTCAAAACCTATCATTGCCGATTGTGTAAGCTGTGAGAATTCCGTAAGTGAGAAAAAACGAATTAATACTTGTAAGTTCTTCTTTCAACTTACATCTTACGTGAGTTGATCAAATATACCGCAAGTCAATTTTATACCCGTTTCTACTAGACATTTTTTCAGTTAGGTAAGTTAAATTTACACGTGTGTAATCCTGGCCTAATGGTGAGAATTACGATTAAATAGAACAGGTCTTATCAAAAACCTAAGAGAGTGATTTATTTATTTTCAAAAGGCCTCATTTTTTAAGTTCTGTTTCTCATTAAAAAATAAACCTGCGGTAACATTGGCCTGCTTTCATTTCACAAAATTAAAGTTCTTATGAGAAAAATGTTTGTGCGAGAATTCTACAACATCCAGAAAAAGCGAAAATAAAATAAATGTCAGAGATCTTCCTATAACGTACCAAGTGAATGTCTGTTATTTTTAATTTAATTTGTATGAATATCGGGCCAAAAAATGACAACATTGCGCAAGAAAAAAAAAGAAGAAATGTCCATAAAATGTCTGTGAACTTAAATTTACAGATATAAATTGTAAAGTAAAATAATGAAAGATTAATGTCAAATTTATGTTGTGCGTGTCATTCACAATAGGTAACACGAAAACCTGTAAGTTTGGGTTATTTGCATTCCCTTATTTTTTCGCAGCCTTGTCTTAAAAAAAAAGCCATTTTGTGAGTTAAAAATTTTCAAGAATATCAATCCACCAAACCTATCCCCGTTCCCTCAAAAATTGTGGTTTTCACAGAAGAGAGCACGGGCACTCGTGAGAGAATTTAATACATACATTATGTATTTCGCTTTTTGAAACTTCAAGTTCTAAAAAACTTCAGTGCACAGAAATTCATCGTTCAGTTAGTTCGATACTTTACGTTTTGCTTTTCGGTACTTTATGTGTTTTTTAAACTAACTCACATACTGTCAAATTTTCAACAAGAGAGAATGAAATTTTCCTAAAATCAACACTAACCACCTATTTATCGATTTCAAAGCGCATAGGATAGCATCTACTCGTATTTATATGGACCAAAACGCGAAAAACGAAACCACAAAGAAAAACAAAATATTTAAAATTTCGCGGGCTTTTCGCCATTTTTATTTTTTATACATCCCAAAGTAACGAGTAACATAAATTTCAAAGAGATATTCGTTACTTACTTCGCGAAAAACACGTTTTTCTTTGATTCCTTGAAATAAAAAAAAAATTAAAATACAAAACGAAACAAAATGGTAAGTTTTATTAATTCAAAATTAGTTTTTTTAGTGTTATCCGTTTTGGTCACATTAAGTAAGTTTTGTTGAAAGTATAGGGCTTAAATATTTGAAAAAACAAATTGAAATCAGCATTTAAAATAACAAAGAAACCCACCGCAATATTTGATGTAACGTAACAGTCCAAGAACCTTAAAAGTTTATTTTTCCAGCTTCTATTATATCAACAAATTAATAAAACCATATTTTCTCCGAGTAGTTTTAGTCTATTTTAAAAATAAAATAATAATTCTGTTGTGTACTAAATAATGCCGTTGTTTAGAACAGAAAACAGTTTGTAACGTAACAGCCTTTTTTCGTTTCAAGTTAAAAAATTGTAACTATATTGATTTCATAACCTCAATCATACTTCTAATGTTTAGGGAAAGCTTAGTAAGATCCAAAAGAACAAAAACTATGAGCCTTATCATCCATCGTACCCGATCGGAACGTAATTTTCTCCGATTTCTACGAAATGTACGAATTTTGTATGATTGTAGCCGTTCCGATAGGGCAATCGGAAAAATTAACGAAAATAAAGTTTGTGTGAGTTGAAAATGTCAAATCCTTGCGTTGCATGCCGATGAAATGTCAAAATGGCAGCAACGCATGGTGAATTCATGCGATTTATGAAGATATTTGATTTCCGATTTCTCCGACAGCAAATTATAAGTGGAAAATTTTCCAAAGAAAAATTAAAAACGAATAAACTTTTATAATTTATAATTACGCTGTATCTGAGTTAGAAAATATTTGATATGTATATTTCTTAAGAATATTCTTTTTTCTTTATTTAATTTTCTTTATTCATATCTTTCCGCTTCTAATAACACTGCTGCACTATCCATGATTCTTCTTTGCTTATTTGTCACGAATCAACACTTTATTAATTTATTGGCGTTTACGTCAAATACACGCGTTAGTAAACGTCGGTTTTTTCCGTTACGAAGCAGATACCATGAAGGAAATAAACGTTATGATCATAAAGATACGATGATAAGACTGTATATATGTATGATGTAAATAGTTTAAAAAGGACGGAAAAGTTTGAGAAGTTGTTGAATTCCAAATTAGAATTGATTTATATTTATTTACAAAGCACTATTTATACTAAAAGTTTGTTTAAATTCGATAAACGAACTTAATAAATTATTACAATGAATGATTGATGAATTTATCTTAAAAAAAGTAAAATATTATTATTTTTAAAACTAAGTGGAAATACTTAAAGTAAGTTAGTGGATTAATGGATCGCCACAATTTCGATATGTACTTACCTATAATGAAAAATAAAGTTTTTTTTTATTTAATTTGTATGTTACATAAGTTACCCTTTTTTAATGTCTAACGATAAGAAAACCAAATAACTCTAAAAAAATACAATTTTAGCCATTTTAGATGCTGACTTTAACTCTTAAAAGAGCCAAGATCACACGTGTAACGTAACAGTCTTTTCATGTAATGTAACAGTCCCAACATTTTTCTTTCCACAGAATCTAAAAATACGGTATTTAGTATAATTAGTATTTTATTTGCTACTTCCTTTCTTAATCTCAGAAACCTCGTACCTCACGTTTGAAATAGTACACTAAAAGAGCAGACTTATTGCATAATGTAATGCAACCTCAAAATCTACTTCCAAATTCATGTAACGTAACAGTCCTGCTAAAACATTTTTAGCGTTTAAATGACAGCCCTCACTGATTTTTAAATTAATAGAAAATGTTAGTTAGAAAGTCTATTTTGAGAAAAAAATAATAGATATTGAAAAAGTATTCAGTTTCATATATTTTCAGGTAAATTTGTATTGAAATATGCGTATGAATGTAACGTAACAGTCCGCGTTTTGGTCCATATAGACGAATCATGTAGAACAATGTTACCTTTTGATATCCCTGATGCTAAACTCTTTCTCAGGACGATGCATTTTCTTGTGATTTCTTTAACATCGCTCTAATCAGAAGAACAAGAAGTAACATCAGTAGAATTTTCGGGAGAATTGGGAAGCAAGCTAGAAAAAAGGATTAACATTACAAAACCTACTTTACGATCAATAAGGAGCCTATGAAACTTTATTTACGTGATATAACGATTTTTTTCCAAAATGTCGGACAACGTAGAGCGAGAACGTAAAGAAGACAATTTAATTTATAGATCCAAAAGAGACACAAAATAATACAAAATTTGACGTCTATTGTGCTATAATATAGATTTTTATTTTTATTGGAAAGTTATAACAAACATATAACATATAACAATATATTTTCGGGTCGGTGGCCGACCTGTATTTGTATAAGGAGCTAAATAATTTATTGTATTATTTCACCAGACTTAATATTTGATTTAAAGTTCTCTGATGCAAGTTGAAACCACACAATATACATTATATGTTTACATACAAAGGAGCAAACGAGTATTAATCATTGAATTATTATTATCTTCTTGGGCTATGTTCATTGACCTGTTTGTAGTTGATTCATAGTATTTCCGGTTCCAAAGAACATACATACATAAATGCAGATATCTTCATAACAATCCTCCTTGCCTGTCTCTCAATGCTGCTCCTTGTACTTATCATAATCTTAAAGTCACATCCTTGAGAAATTCATTCGCCTAATTACCCTTGCGTGCATGATTCTATTCCATTCAACCATTATTATCGTATAATACTGTATCATCAGATTTTCTCTTTTTCTTTTTTTTATTTAAAACAATATCCTCTTATCTTTCCTTTCTTATGCTTCTGCTTCCATTGCTGCTGCTGCTACAGTGTCAAACGCACTTAAACCACAACGAAGATTCACCATTTCTGGACTAAACCCATCGACTCTATATCAAATGAAAATGGAAGCCCACAACGTTGCCGGAGTCTCGAAAGCCGACTTTACATTTGTCACCTTGACCAAAGACGGTGACCCACCACCACCCGAGATAGTGCAACGAGGTCATCGCTCCAACATATTCTATGGCAACATCAATCTCCTGATACCCAGCATAGCTGCTGTCTCGGGAATGATTTGTACCATAGCGCTCGTAGTTATATGCTACCGGCATAGTAAGTTTGAAGAGGACCCTTTCTCTGTTGATATTGTACGTATGAGTAATTTTTTTTTTTATTTTAATGGTCTCGTCCCGCCAATAGAACAAAGCAATCGACTACAAAAGGAGTCCTTGGAAAATCGACAGAACAACGAAGCTGCACAGCGTGAACGCTACTATGCAACGATTCATAAAGTGTCCCTGCAGAACAATGAGAAAATTCCTGGTAAATTAAAATAATAAAAAAAAAAGAAAAATATATGTAAATGTATGAATATGAATTTGCAAAACAATCACACTGAATCCCAATTTATGCATATTGCACATAAATTATCTGTAAAGGAACGCATGCCGCGCGTTCATATAGTATAGTAATTGCCTTACGGCCTGTGCGGGGCTAAAAACAACTAACAAAACAACACTTTCTGCACAGCTAGCTTTTCATTTTTAATTTTTTTTTTTTTTATTTTCCAACAGAGACATCTGAAGACATCTCGCCGTATGCGACTTTCCAATTGTCTGAGGCCAGCACTCTAGCGCAGCCCCATCACACCGGACCTGCCAACACCTTGCTGCATTCGTTCATGTACCATGAGCGGGCCCTAGCGGAGGGTTGTTCGTCACCACCACCACCCGCGGTACTTAAATCAACCACCCGACACAATTCCTCGTCCTCACCATATTACAATATCGTGCGTTATACCGTTGTTTTCGGTTTGAGTTCATTTTTGTATTATTCTACTACTATTTTGCTCTCGTTCGTAATTGGCCGCTTCATTATTATGTGACTTTCAATTGTTTTGTTCGTATTGTACAATTATCTCTCATCTCTCAGCAGTCAGCCAGTACTTGAAGAGCAGTTCCTGAACTGATGCTTGATGCTATAGTAGTTGAAGAGTACCGAGCGCTTGGTGTTATATATGTACACTGCGGTTTACTTGGATAGATTCTCAAAACGAAAATTCTTCTTAAATATCAATTTTTTTTGCAAACATTAACATTTCGTTTTATCATTAAATATATAAATACTTGTTCATGTAGTTTGAGCATTGTTCGAAAAATTCTCGGTATCAGAAGACTCAAAACTTTCGGGTAGTTCTTATTTTGTTTATATTCTCATCGTATTTTTAAATATTGTTTAAAAACTGTTACAATACCCAGTCAAATTTATATCTATATTTTTTAAAGGACTGTAAAATTTCGTCAACACTGATACGAACCATTTAGGTCTTAAAATGTTGCGAAGATCTAGACCCAAATTGATTTTCTGGCGTCTCGTACATTTAATTACTACGTTTATATGTTTAAATGTTATTTATACGTTTATATGCAGTTGGATTAGGGTCTGATTTTCGACCCTGGTTTTTCGTCCTTTGAGTTAAGAGCTCGATTTGGAGTTTGGTTGAAATGGTGTTGAGCTATTCTGCAACAATTTGTTAAACCAACTCCACCCAGGTTTTTCGTCTCACATTTCTACTCGACACCGTTGAGCGAGTTGGATCGAGTCGAACGAAGCTCATTTCAACTCAATACAGGTCTACATATAAAGGGTCGAAGCGGGCTTCAACCTCGCTTCAACACCTCATTTAAACGTAGTAAATATCCCCGATTTACATAGTGACTCGTTTACATTAACCATGAGGGTTTAACTCTACGGATTAAAATAACGTTTTTCTGCTAAATTTAATGTACTCACTTGATATTGGTCAAATTTTAACTATTTCCCAAACATGAAAAAATCAGCTCAGAAGAGGAGGTCATACTAATCATTATCTAAAAAACAGCCGCAACGTTAAGAAAAAATTTAAAAACTTTCGTTTTCATTCGTTACGCTTGAAATTTATTGTTATTGTTTTTTTTTTTCAGAGAAAACGAATAGAGTAGTCAATATGTCATATATCCTAAAATTTGTTTTCGAAGCATAAACGTACTCACAAAATTTCTCCTAAGTCCATGCATTTCAAATGAAAAACTTTTAGCACATGCATGATTTCTACACTCCCAACTATTATCTATTGCTTGCGACGCAAGTTTTTCAATTTAAATATATTGTGCTAAAAGAAATTATGTTATAAATTTTGAAAACGTCGTATACTTGAGAAATTTCAAAATGTTTGCAAAGGAAAGTTTTGAATTAAGTGAATTTCAAGTGTACCTAACCAACAAAACCGCATTGTATATATTTTTATTTTATATTTAAATCCGCCACTGAATGGCGCGTGTTGTTTATTTCTTTTGTTATATAATTTCTTCCCTTTTTCTGTTATAATACATATTTATTTTTTTTATTTATGCGTCGCTTATTTTGTAGTATTTAATTGGTACTTTTTGAATTGGTACTCTCATGCTAAATGAATTCTTTTTTTTCATTTCCCTCTCGATATATAGACATCGAAAAACCGCAGAAGGCATTCGCGAAAAACTGAACCTGAGAGTGAGGAATCTGAATCAGATCCAGATCAATTGACATCAAGTCGAACGGAGTCATCAAATCAGCATGAGGCCAAAATAAAGCACAGTAAGTTAAAGACCTAAGCATTTAAAAAAAAAATATAATAAAAAATACGTGAGTGAATGTAGAGTAAGTATTTGTCAATTCAAAGGCACAAAAGAAGTGCAACTTCGACTTAATACAAGTGAAAAATTTCTTGCTTCGATGTCATTGGAATGGAAAAGTTGAATGTTCATATTTGCTTTGAATTACATATCTGAATGATCTAAGAATATATTTAAACAAAATCATACTACATCGTTAAGAAAAATGCAGAATAATAAAGGTTCAAAAATGGAACCTTGTAGTAGTCCAATTCCTCATCAATTTTAAATAAATCAGCCATCTAAAAGACTTAACACTATTTAGTTCGACTTGTTTAATTTTGTTGCCCTTACATAAATCAGTAGTACTCGTATATAGAATTTGTATTACTAAAAACCTTAATATAAACAATACCAGGCCACAGTTGAAATCTTCCAACCTTAATGAATAAGAACTACTCTGTTTTAGATATACACACACATTGCATTTTTACCAAAAAATCGATGTAATAATGAACTTTTTCTAACAAAAATTGGGTATTGCTAAGGCGGTCCAAGTAAGATAGCCCTGACGAAATACCAATTTTTGTAGTCTAACGGCCAAAAAAGCAATTTTGAACCAATAATTCAATAAGTCCAATTAATAGGCAAAGTCTTCTACTTGGATGATTTATTTCTTTAGGCTAGCCGCTCACTGGCAACTGTGATCGAAATAGTTTATTTAATCACCAGTTGATAGAGTACCGCGCACTGGCAACTCTTTACTCACGCTCACACTCTTTTCTCTCTTGCGCTTATAGAAAACAGCTCAACCGTTGCGAATTAATTTTAGGCAATCGTATAGTTTGTGTCAAAACACAAACTTTTTAGTTGCTCCAATCGAATTGCTCTAAGTGCGCGGTGTCCCATATAAGCCCATATGTTTCATTTTAGCAACTAAACAGTTGCGAAACGAAAAATTGAATGTACGCGCCTGGCCTTATAAGTATTATAGTAAAGGATCTTTCAATAAGGGCGGGCAGATATTGAAATGGAATAAAACAAGAGGTGTTAACAAATTTATATTTTTATTTGAAAGGCCCATCTATGTCATTATGTAACTATAACCTCCAATTTTACTTGTTCACACAGCTTTTTATCCAAAATGAGCCTCGTCGCTAAAGATGATTTTTCGGCCAAAATTTGGGTTCTCTTTGAAACGCTTTGAAGCCCATCCAGCGAACAAACGGTATTGTCTATGGTTATCTTATGAACTCTAAGCTCTTGAGTCAGTTGGATCTTGTACGAGTGTAGGGCCAAGTCCCGAGACCAAATTCACCAAGCCTTGGGTACTACTGTAAATTTCCACGACGATGTTTTCGGCCTATCTTGCATTCTTTTGAATGTTGGTTTATTGACTACCAAACCGGTTGTCTCAAGTTTACGAACACTCATTTTAATAATAAAGTTTTATCTTGTGGACGAACTATTCAATCGTGTAACTTGCCATGGTGATTTGACATCAGTAAAAGAATAATAAACAACAAATTTGACAAATTTCGTTTAAGCAACATGGCTACCACAGGCCGCCAAAATCTACCAGCACCACTTAAAAATGCCTTTTTTACTTACACTTGATGTTTCGCTACAGTCCGGAAAGGACCAAGGCCTTTACCAAACCCATCACAAGCTAGCTCCAGCTTGGTACACCAACTGAATAGTGTTCTTCCTTTACTGCGCGGTCCTTTGCCTTTTTGCTCTAAATGACCCAACCACCTTAGTCGTTGTTTTTTTTTCAATTTGTTGGCTATGTTAAGCATTACTGTACTCCCCGTTAATGCAGACGGGACCGAAAATCACACGAAAAATTTCCCTCTCAAAACATTTTCAGCTTTCTCGTCCATCTTTAGCCGCGTTTTATTAGGTGCGTTTTATTATTCACAAATCTATCTGGATCCGGATCTGGATTAAGTTTTAACATGTATTACAAAAACAATTTGGGATCCTGTTTTCTATCGGGATCTATTTCAAAGATCCAAAAATCAGTTATTACACTGGTGAGTAGATGGCTTTTTATGGTAAAGTAGTGTAAGCTATAGTGTAAAGAAAAAAGACAAGAAATAATTGAAAATTTACAAAACCAAGGATAAAAAGAGACGGATCCGTATCGTTTTATTTCCAAGGTAAGATCCAGATCCGGATCCAGAAAGATTTGTGAATAATAAAACGCACCTATTATCGCCAATGATCCATATAGATTAACCCTCGAAAATAAAACGATACGGATCATAGTGACAGTTGTGTTGTATGCTCATCTCCCTCTTACTTATGATTTTTGATTTTCAAATGTGCCTTGTCTTTTTTCTTTACACTGTAGTTTACACTACCTTACCATAAAAAGCCATCTACTCGCCAGAAAAAGAACTAATTTCTGGATCTTTAAAATAGATCCAGATAGAGAACAGGATCCCAAATTGTTTTTGTAATACATGTTAAAAATTAATCCAGATCCGGATCCACATAGATCCGTAGATAATAAAACGTATACCTTTTGTAGGCTATAACTACAGTCTAAAATGAAGCATACTTAAATTGTTTGTTTTTCCATTGAAAATATTCAATATTTTTTATCGTTTGTTGACATGGCAATTTAGTGTGTAATTTATCTAAATTTGTCCCTATGAAAGAAAACTACTCCGATTTGAGTTGAGTTTTAATCTTCCAATGGGGATAATCGATCAACAATCATACATAACTCGTTGTCTGATAGGAAGCCAACAATCAACTAGGAGACAACTGACAAAATGACTGCCTTTGACTTTTCAATTTTCCTTTGGTATTATTGAAACAACTACAATTTGTCAGTACAGTACAGTTTGATCAAAAATTTTACATTTTCAAAATCGAATAAGACGCTACACGATTTAAATGAAAATTGCTTTAAATAAAATTGGGCATTTATTTGACATATTCGATTTTTTTTACTGCAGAATTAAAATATTATCTAAATTTGTGTATTTTTAGTAGTACCTAGTCGTAGATTTGATGCTTTCATCACCCTGAAAATCCTGAAAGGGGTACGCTATATGAGTTTCAAGCTATATTAGAAAGACATCTTCATTCTTTAGGATATAGGTTTGGTTGAAGCGGCTGCCGACGAAGAAGCGGCAAACTTAGACCAAATGTTTACTAGATCCATGTTGTAATACTACATGGATCTAGTAAAGTTTTTCAATCCTCGTTAAACAATTTTAAGCTTCTTATGAAGCGTACGAGACAAAGTATTTCAGTATTTGCCAGATCACTCAGATTTTTGTAATACAGACGTCTCCCAAATGGAGTCCAAGTTTTTGGGATAGAGCATGACATGAGCATAGAAGGTGAGGCATTATTGACTGCTCCTCTTCATCAATGAAGCTTTTGTAGTACCTACCTATTGACAGTGTACGGTTATGACACCTGTTTCAAGGCAATGTGTTGAAAGATATCAATTGCTTAGACCGCTTTTCCACATAAGGTTTGCATTCCTTATAGCATCTTGCTTTGGCGTAAGTTTACATTAGGCGATGGGTATATCAACACATGCCCTATCTATAAGAGTAGGTAATGTGGTTTCACTTTAAGCAAGCTCGTCAGCTTTGCAGTTACCTGGAATGTCCCTATGCCCGGCAGTTTAGGGCTATTTTAGAGTTTGTAGAGACAGAGTCCTTCCTTAACTATAGTACCTACCTACAATAACCCACCCTAAATCAAATAATTCATTCTATATAATCTCTTTGCTAACAAGGCATACCTTTCACCTTACCCAAATACCTTTAGTATAAAAAATTAATTTTTTGTAAACCCTCTTTTGAATTTATGTATTACTTTACGTTGGTAAATATTTTTCTCTTTCATTCATTCCAGCCCAGCACTAAACATTCCACTATTTTTTTATTTTTATCTCACCTACCTTTCTTTTTATGTTTAATGTCATACTTACAGGTATCATCTACCATGGAGCACAATCAAGCACATCCTCTGATCTCTCACCAATGTCCGAACAAAAATCATTGCCACGTCGCGGCAGATCAAGGTATCATCAACAATATCATTTTACGACAAACACCACACCCAGACACACAAAAACCACCAATCCGAATAGTAACAAACAAATTCTATCACCACGTAGTAATAACAATTTGAAATTGTCCAACACGTTCAAGTCTCAAGACTCCATACAATGTAATATCTCGACATTAGGCAAATCACCAATAACACCAAAGCCCGGTGGAGGAGGAGGTGGCAATCTGCCACCGCCACTGCCACCAATGCTGCTTGCCCCAAAGCCATCATCGACCAAAATCGATTTGTTAGATAGTAATAATCCAGCATCCCAATTCCGACCCATTCCCCACAAGACAATCCCCTCCAACACAGACACGATCCTCAATCCTTCCACGGCACCATTGTCGTCGAAATTCTTCTCTGCGACAACGTTGCAAAAATAAGAAGACTCAAGACACAAATATCTATTTTGTTGGTACTCCTTGTGATGGTCATCACCACATCTTCTTACTCTCAATCTGTCAAAACCTACATAAAGTTATTAACGATTGCCATCAGGTGCGGGCTGGGCCCCTGGGATCCTGTTAGGATAAATAGTATATTTTTCGTTCTATGTTAATACGGTTTCTGTAGCATCATTTAAGCATCATTCATTACGAATCAGTCCAAAACATAAAAATTCAAAAAAAAAAAAACCACACTGCCATCTTAAAATGTCAATGTTCAAAAATAAAAACAAAAAAAAAATAAAACCGAAAAAGATGTTGAGTTGATATATGAGAGATATACTGTGCTGCTTATCCCGAACAGGGGAGGAGCCATGCGAGCACTACTTCCTTTGCAATTACAAGAGAATCTCGCCAGCGGCATCGGAGCTGGCAGTGGCTTCCATCAGATACCAATCGAAGGAAGCACTCCCGATAGGCCGGAGCTTTCGGAAGCCGAATGCGATATTGATACCTTGAAGAAGCTGAAGTTGGGTTTGCGATCATCGTTATGGTCGCGACCATCATCCACTGTCAGCAGTGTTATCCAACAACAGCAACCACAACACTATCATCCACAGCAGCACCATCCACCGCCATCACAACAACAACAACAACAGCAACAACAGCAGCAGCAGCAACACCAGCAGCTTCAAGAGCAACAACAGCAGGGATTACCTGCAAAACGTCACTCCGATTATTCGATAGCGGTGTGAGATACGAACCAAGCTCTAATTTTTTAAGCCCCACGCATAAAAGGCAACTTTTAAAAAGGGATTTGTGTTCTTCTTCAAATGTGTTTATTTTTAAATTTTATTTTGTTCATTTGTTTTTAAGGACGGATGGTTGGGTTCATGGAATAAGAGTATCATAGACTTGTCAAAAATTTTATTGGATCTTAAACGACCCTAACAGCATCATAAAACATACTTTTTGGTGGAAATTTATTTTTATGTTTGAAATGTAAATCAAAAAAATATTTTAAATGTTGATTTGATTACCAACGATATAGATAACTCAGTGTGAGAACCTTTTTGGTACAGGTAGAGATCTGACTCGTATGCTGTATAAGCATTCATTAAAATCAAATTGAAATACATTAAAACATATTCAATTTTGGTTGATAAAGACCAAACATTAAAGTGGATTTACATGTTTCTGCATCTGTAAAATGCAGAAAAGTAAAGAGAGGCAGATTTATGTCGAAACCCGAAAGTGGGAGAGAATACACAGGTGGTAACTCTTTTTTACTTCCTATAAACTGCTATAACTTGTTGGCCTGTTAATACGAAACTATGCAATGAAAATTTAGCTTACCTCTATTTTCTTCCATTTCGATTCAATGTTTTGTTTCATATCATGCGTCCGTCAACAAAAATTATAGAAAAATGTGAAAATATCGCAAATTTACAAAATTCAGACGAATATGCTTTAATAAAGATGAACATGTTCGTCCTTACTATAAACTTGACTTCTGCATTTCTCGAATTTCCTATAAAGCAGAAATGGAGTCCTTCTGCATTTTGCTCTTTTTCTCTCTATGAATTCTGCATTTGGCATCCCTTTTTTTGCAGAAATCAAATGCAGACACATGTAAATCCACCATTAGCCTGACTAGATAATACGAAGCGAGCAGTACATTATATTCCCTGGAAACTAACTGTCATTTGACTGGAATTTTGGAAGAAGTTTCGATTATACGTATACCCCGATTATATGAGTGGATTCAGGGATCGAATCGAATTCGAACTCGAATTAAGATTTCGATCCAAGTGTATGGCCACGCCGGATCGAAAGATTGAATTCAAATAGAATCGAAGTAACTGTCTGGCTTTAATTGTGACTTTGCGGTGTTGTGCGTATCTTTCAAAATGACGACGCCAAGAGAAAAAATTATTTGCCTTTATTTTGAAAACTAGGTAGGTATATCAATTTTTTTAGTTGCACAACGTATTTAATTGTTTAGAAAATGCGAAACAATGCAAGAGAAGAAAGCCAAACATAACGGAAACTGTCTGGAAACAAAATACAACAACAATACCAACAACCAGCTGTCAACTCGATTCTTCAGTTGTTCGATTTAAGTTTACATGTACATATATTTTCGATTCGATCCAGCTCGTGCAATGGGACTGGATCGAGTTATACGATTTCAATTCAAATTCAGATTTAGATACAAAGAACTAAATCCTGATTCAATTCTTCAATTCATAATTTCTTTTATGTCATGCACGCAAAAATGAATGTATTCCTGTCACCTCTCATTCTATTCATAGCCGTCGGAGTGCGCTACAAGTTCGTAAACTTTTTCTATAAGTTTCAATGACTAAAAATACAAACAAAATACAATCTTATATATGTACATACATGCATACATATCTATTAATCATGGACATGGTTGACTCTTTTTCTTCTTCAAGAATTTTGATTTTAACTTAAGGGCAGTTCGCACGATCTCGGAATCCGAGTTTCAGAGTTAAACTCGAGTAAGCCCTTCCGAGTTAGCTTAAATTTATTTCGCACTGGAAATATCGGACTTTTCTCTTAACAAAAATATGGTCTTAAAATATTTTGACAAGCCTTTGATCCAATTTCCTAATTAACGTTCTTAAAATAAACATTTGTCTATATCGTCAGTTGATTTCATCTTTTTTAAACAACTACTTTCTATCTTTATCTCTCTCTTTCTCTCTCTCTCACATCATTACCATCATCATAAAAATAAAAAAAAAAGAAAACAAAATATTTGGCAACTTTTTTTGGGACAAGAAAGATTCAAAATTTTTCGACAATCATTTTCACTTCAAAACAATAAACTCACCAGCAGCAAATCAAAAAAAAAACATTAAAACCAACATAACATATATAAATCACAGTCCTTCATTTCCCTTCACTATCCCTGTCCTGCCCCTATAGCCCTTCCATTATTCCACCATCAACAGAAGTAAAAAAAAAATCCTCCAAAAAATCTACCTATTGAAAAAAAAAAATAAAATAAAAAAAGAATAAAATAAAACTTTAACTGAACTGATTTATGCAAGTAACTATGTATCTTTTTCTAATGTATATTTATATTTTTTTATACACATTCCAATGTGAATTTTTGGGCTATCCAAAGTAAACTAGTAACATTAAAAAAAAATAACAAACAAAAAATGGAACGAAACCAAAAAAAGAGAGCAACAACAAACAATGACAACAAATTTAACACAAAATGCAAAAGAAAATTAAAATAAAATGAAATGTAAACTTAAATCAAATCAAATTTAGTTATATAGAATAAATATTAAAAATTGTTAGTTTCTTGTTTAAATGAATTAAAAAAAAACTTATAAATAGATATACAAAACAAAAAAATGAAAATAATTGCCAAACCAAAAAATAAGTTTAACTATAAAACAAAAATGTAGTAAAGTAAATTAAATAATAATAAATTAACGTCTAATATAATGATATGTGTAATACAAAACAACAACAAAAAACCAACTGAATGTTACAAAATACAAGCAAAATATAATTAAAACAAAAAAAAAATAAACGTTTTTAAAACTAAAATAGGAATTAACTAAAAGAAAAAATAGTTTTTCACACGTTTCGGAAACCATGTGCCAAAATTTAAAATTAAAATTAACAAAAATAGTAAGCAAGAAAATAACATACAAAATATTTTTTTTTTTTTATAAAAAAAATTCTAGTTATACTCTCGATTTTTATTAACACAAATTGTATAATAAATATATATATACATATATATTTCTATATATTCAAAATTAGTATTACATAATTCAAAAAATTGAAAATAAAAATAAATAATAAACAAATAAAAGAAAACAACAAAACATTTTTTACAAAATTCAATGTATAAGTGAACGCAATGAAAAAATGAAAAATTGAAGAACTAAATCAAAATAAATAAAATATATTGTTTCTTAGAATGAATGTGCTAGAAAAGTTAGTAAAAAAGGGAATTTATTCATAGATGCCAAATTTGTTTGTGTGAAATGAATTAATGTTCCATAATCTCATGTTTTAAAATCTTACCCCTTCCTCACACTACGTAAAGAAACTACATTTCAAAAATGTGTCTACTTGAAAACTTCCGATTTTACAAGTTATTGATTTGCAGGGATTTGAACTTGACTAAACTACATAAAAATTATTTTTGTGAGAATATCACCGTTAAATTGGGAGAAAATAATATACTTATTCTAACTTGGAGCGTTGAAAATTTACTACAAAATGAATACAATTGTTTCTTTTTTTTTTTTGAATATGAGTAAATACTTAAAAATAAATGAATATACTAAATTTGATAGGGACAAATTTGTGAGATATCAGAAACTTTGACTGCCGATTTTCTTGGTTTAATTAATGCAACACATTTATATGTATACTCGTGTACTACAATTCACCTGCAAAAGAAAAAAATAATGGCGCAAAATTTAAGTCGAATTAGTACGTTATTAAAACTGGTATAGTATGATACCAGGTTAAAATGACGATTTTTAAAATTTCAATCGAATTCAGCATCATACTTTCATCATCAAAAAGATATTTTATTTTTTATCGTACTAACTTGGAATTTGACATTTACAAACGCCAAAAAAGTCCTGTTTACTTTGTTTTTTTTTTTGCACGAACTGTCATTGTTTTAGGCGTGTTCAGATAAAATTTATTAAAAATATAGTTTTATCATGATACTAGTTAGAAAGCGTTAGTAAACTACTTCTAAGTTAAGAAATTAAATTTTTGACCAATTTGATTTGGTATAGGTTGATTGGAAAAGGTTTTCCTTGGGTTATTTTGGCTACAGTAATTTTAGAAATAAAACAAACCTTTTCCAATTAACATATACCTTAAAGTTAATAAATTGTTGATTAGTATCATATTAAGCTTTTTAAAATTTTGCGCCAATGAATGTTCAATAGTACGACGCAGTAACACGTCCGACTTTAACAAAATCCATACCATACATATGATATGTCTTCTATTAAAATCAGTCTACACAAGACTAGCCATCAGATATTAAATCAACCAGTTTTCGAGGAAGAAGAAATAAGGGCAGATTGGAAAAAATTTTTGAAAATGTGATCATTTTTGTTTGCACTGGATGTGATAAGTATTATACTCTATTTTCTATTTTGTACGCTGCTGAAGGATTGTTTTGTTGACAACTAAAAGCAAGAACAAAATAATTCTGTGCTCTGATAAAATTTTTAATTTATTACACATAGGTTCTAAAAATGAACGAAAACACGCAATATTCGCCACAGCAAAATACTTACATAGATCTACTTTAAGGCGAGTTCAGGGCGACTCCAGGTCTCAAAATTAAGGCACCAAGGTGAGTTCAGGTTTTTCAAAAAACGATTTAGGGCGAATCCAGAGTGACTTCAGGGCTTAACGAACAAACCTAAAGATTCCAATGATGTACTGCTTTGCCTTTTAATTATTTTCGTTGTTTTCAACGTAGTTTCGTGGAAATGTGGTTGAAAATATCTTATTTTGAAATTTACCCTTTTGCTCTTATGCGAGAAACAGATTGATACAGCAACTTCAACAGCAACTTTGACAACCACGTCGCTCTTTTTAGAGCCACTGGTTTTAAATGGCTTTGATTACATTAACACAGCAACTTCGACATCGACATCAACGTTAGACCTAAACCCTAAATTTGATGCCGCTGTTCAAATGCTACCAACTTTCAAGACGAACTTTGTCAGTATTATCAACACTCAAATGAAAATATGACAACCATTTTTTTGTTTCGTCTATTTATTTTGCTTTTGACAATGGAAGAATTACTAAAAACAAATTAATTTCAGTTCGACAAATTGTGCAAGTCGTATACATTGACGCAATTCACGTTAATTTTTATTATATTATATAATCTATATATCTATATATATAATCTACATATTTCACAAGACTTGATGTTTAAATTTTTGGTTGTTGTTGAAGTTGCTGTGTTAATCTGTTTCTCGCATTATGGAAAAGTAGAAAGGGTTCCGATCTTGAAATAAAACCTTAAAAAAAATATTCATACTTTTGATTTATTTGGTTGAAAACAATTTTTCTTATGCTCACTACATGTTTCAACAAAAGTTCATAATTTTTTTCAGTAAGAATTGATAAATTGTCTGTATTATCTGTACAAGGAAAAATCACAGCAAAATTCTAATCAAAGTAGAAAATTGCTTTTGGTTTACTTTACTATATTAATTTAACTTAAGTTGTTTTAACTAGAAGTTTAACAACAACATTAAAATCAATAAACGATGAGAAATGGAAATGTAAATTTGACTACATAATTAGAAACAAAAATAAAAATTATAATCAAATTTTAAAAGTTATTATTGGCAAAACAAAAAATTGCCTATAAGAAAATTTTATATATTAAAAAAAATATATCTATATATTGAAAATATTTGTATAGCATAAATGACCTATTTCTTAAAATAATTTAACTATACAATTTTAAACAACAACCAAAAAAATGTAAATGTTATCTGAAAAAAAAAAAAAACAAATAAAAATAAAACAAACACATACATAAATATAATTTAAGGACTAAATTGTTCAGTAGGATTAAAACATAAAAATTATTATTGACTCTGAAGTACATACTATCAAAAATAGGATTTTTATTTTTTTTTCTCAAAGGATGATTATATTTCTATAAAAAAAGTACATAAAACAAAACTGAATTGTGCGTATTGTTAAATGGCCAAATTTTAAAAATCTTTTTAAAACTTCCTCAGAATCTGCAAGCTTGCACGTAACTCTTTTTTGTAGTCTAAAAAAACGGTAATAGACTGGTTTAATTTCTCTTTCCTAACAACTTCCAACAATTCAAAATAAATATATTTCTTTTATAAATAGCATGCTTGTTTGAATAAATCAACTGTAAAACACATACAATTTTGGCCAAAAACTGCAAACCGACCATAATTTATGAACACAAATTATTCACCTCTCAAAAATACATAAACAACAAAAGAACTAAAAAAATCGCATTTATTTATGGTAATTTTAAATCCGAAAATACAAACACAAATAATAATTATGTAAGTATTATGTTAATACCAACAAAAATAGAAAACAAATTTGTTCTTCCATTTTTATTCAGGTTAAAAGTTTTATCCCAAAATATTATAAGATTTTTTTTTGTATAAAAAAAAAATATTTCTTTGTAGCTATTTAGTGTATATTATTAAAATAACTTGTTAATTGTTTTATTTTTAATTTTTATACATAAATAAAAATATTATAAAAAAATCAAAGAAAAAGAAACCCGATGAAGTTAAACAATTGTAAATTTATAGAAATAACAAACCAAAAAAAAACTAATTTACTATAACATTAACAACTTAATTAACACATCGAAGAGTACGAATTTATAATCCAAATAAAAAAAAAAACAAGTAATTCAAAACAAACAAAAATAATTTAGTATTATTATACAGATACACAAAGAGACACACACACACATTACAATCAAAATGAAAAACAAAAAAAATAAATGATTAAAATTACTATTAATGATAATAACAATAAAAGTGAAAATGAAAACAACCTCAGAAAAATAAATTAAAACAAAGTTGTTTTATTTCATGAAAATGGTTAATGAGGATACATACATACATAGCTCTTTAAGGTAAGTACATAAGTAGATACATACAGTGTGGCCCACAAAAAACACGAAGTGAATAAAACTAAAATGCGAAATTTTACCCCGAATAAGGAAAAATCTATCAAACCAAAAGAGAATTCATGGTTTGGTTCAAGCCGTAAGGAGGTTATTAGAGGAAGAAAACCCCCCTGCTTGGGCTTACTATAGGATTTGGGGTAGGTGCAAGGTTGGGTGTATGCAAGATTTCTTTTGCATTTACAGAATCTGGATTTAAAGGAACTTTGAATTTACCCTAAGGCCTATATTCAATGTCAACTAAAAAAGGGTTTTTTCGATGAAACCCCATAAAACATGTCTCCCCCACCTTTAATTATCTTATTCTACCTAATAAAATAGTTTCCAGGTGGTGAAAAATTGAAGAACGAAAGCTCCTTAATGACCGGTAGTATGGCTTTCGTAGCAATAGGTCCAATGGTGAAGGTGATCTGATAGTATATATCACCAAACAGTGGAACAAATCTTTACGTCGTTTTGGAGGAAGTAAGATTATTGCACTTGATATTCCAAAAGCATTTGATAGAGTTTGGAAACGAGCTTTTTTATCGAAAATGCGTGCATTTTGGTATTGAAGAATCTCTTCTTTAATAGATTAGAAACCTTTCAAACCGCTTAATGCAAGTTATATATTACACAGTCTTAAGTCTCAAATTCGCAGAATTTAATGCTTCAAAAACCCAATGCTTTCTTCTGTCGTTAAAGCGATAAAATATATTCTCTGATATACAGAGATGCTTTTTTTAGCCGCACTACACGAATGTGGAATGCTTTACCCGGCTCAATATTTCCCACTTATTTCAATGTGCAGACATTCAAAGCCAATGTGCATATCTCCTTTCTAATCATATCTTACTTTCCTAATTGCTCGCACTGAGTTTAACATTATAATGGTGTTCATAACCCCTTGATTGCGCGTTTAACACATAAAAAAAATCACAATGGAATATTTTCCTCAGTATGAAGGAGCATGATATTTTGAAGAAACTCCCTGTGCCATGAAAAGAATCCTTCTTGATTGGAAAAACATCCCCAGATAATATACCCACTATGCTTAACTGTGGTCTTTGTATAACGAAGATGTAAAAAAGAGAAACGTTTTCCATTTAGCCACATTCCAATTCAAGTGTGGCCTGGCGAACACCAGTCATGCACGTCGGTTTTTCTGAAGATCGAAAGCTACTTGCCTACCAACCAACTACTAACCGGTCTTCGCCGGATTGTCCTGTTTGATATCTCTAAGTCTAGTTCATTTTGTATACTTGTTGACGATATTAAGGGGTCCCTTTTGTCTGATGAATCTTACATCTTCGCGATGGGTGGTTTTTTTGGGGTCTAGCGCCATTATGAATTGTTTGAACTAGTGGTGGGCTCATTGGAATGATATAATAGATTATTAACGATTCAGGCAACATAATCGAGATATCTCGATTATTCACTCAAATCATTCGAATACTCAGATTATTCGAATAATTTCTCACATCTACTTTATCTAAGCGAAATGAGAACTCGACACTCCAGTGCCGATTCGAGACCGAGAAGAGAATATTGAACGAAAGGACAAAAAAAACACGCACACAATCAAGAACTCAAGAAGTTGGTTATTTGTGTATCTCGTGTGTGTTTATAAATATTCATTTTCGCACTCGATGCATCGTTGAACGTTGAATGTGGAATTGCAAGGGAAAGGCGAGAACCGTTAAATCATTTGATTATGCCCATCACTAGTTAGAACATTCCACAGCACGAAAACGGTCTATTTCCGAAATGCCCGAATCGCTTATACCAAATTTATATGCAATAAATATAATTGATTTACCGTAAGTGAAATACTAACGGAAATATTTCCGTTAAATAAAAACAATCGACCAGATATGAAGTCTCTTATGTCTCCGTCTCTTGATGGTACCAAACCGCCAAATTATTGTAAGCCACAAAATAAAAGTTGATCAGGGAACACATTGTTTGATTTACTGCTGTTCCATAAAACCAAATGTGACAAGTCAAATTATATATTTTTAAAAATATTTTAACTAAAATCTGACGAAAAGTCTGAATACTTTTTAGTAATTTTTTTCTTAAAAATAAGCATTTTGCCTTAAGCTTATCATAATGAGAGAAAATTAATCCACTACAAACTTTTGTAAAAAATATGTGAATTTTTTATTCGAATACTCAATACTCAAAAAAAACATGCGAGTTTGCGCTAGAAACATTTTTAATAAATTCCAAAACTTATTTTATTTGAAAAACAAAGTTAAGCATTTAACATCCATGTTTTGAAAAAATGAGTTTTTTTAAAAATTGAATTTGAACTAAAACTTAATCTATTCTACTTAAAACTAAAAACAACAAGCAAATCGGATGAATTAATCACCTTCCCAAAATTAAACCTTATATTTATTTTACAAACTTAAAACTAAATACAACAAACAAAAACAAATTGAATAAACATATTCATCTTCCCAAAACTTTCAATTGCCTCATGAATCCTGCATTCGGTTGAATACATTCCCTCTTTGACTTAACTAAATTGTAAGCGTCTTCAAACGCATAACCACACTTGATGATCAAATAGCCTATGACTAAACTAGCAGACCTTGACACTCCCGCATTACAATGCACCAGAATCGCTCCTTTAACTTTTCGAGCTTCATCAATAAATTCACAGGCAATAGGCAGAACTTCCCTATTTAAATCGGTTTCTGGCAAATCCAAGCAAATTATGAACTTCAGCGTGAGAGGAGAATCAATGGGAGGACTTGGTACTCCAACGCTTAAGACATGAGTAATCTGGTATCTTTGGATGTTTTCAACATTCACAGAATCTTGAGAGCCGAGATATAAGAAATCATCCAAAATGCAAGCTGGGATGAGGTCTGGTTTTGTGTCTACGACAAAGCCAAATGAATTTTCTTTGAGCAGTTGTATGTGTTTTTGGCCGTTGGAGGAAGATTCGATGTATTTACTTCCGCTTGCTGTGGTGATTGTGGTATTAGTTGGCTTGAGCTTGTCTTTCTTTGACTTCAGTTGTTCCAGCAGACTCATGATGGTGGGATGACTCGTCAGATTCTTTGAAAATGAGATCTGCTTCGTCGTAGTGAACTTTGCAGAGATAAAGTCCAAATGGCGGAGCTACCACGGCTTTGGGGTGCCAAGTTTCCTTGGAAGGAATCGTTAGCATTTCATAAACATCCTTCAAAGTAACCCTATTATATGCCACCGACACCAAGCATCCCACAATGCGACGAACCTTAAACAACAAAGTACTCTGCTGATAAAGGTTTCATGGATTTGAGGATCGTAACACCTACCTGTTTGTATAAAAATGATCTTCCAGAAATTTCTATATCCCAGTAGTTGTACAGTGATTCGGCGCGATGTGCATCTAAATGAACAGCCAGAGATCTCCCGGGATACGCTTTTATATCAGAAATCGATCGGATACTGAACATAGGTGTTCTCTAGAAAGAAACCAAGAGGTGAATATACTTATATAAAGGTACATGAATTTCCAAATTAAGTACCCCGCTTTGCTTGCTAGTACTCATAAAAGTACGAAAATCATGTCGTCCTTTGAAGAGGTCTGCTGCTTCCTTGAACTTTTCGATGTCGAAATTGTGATATCTGGATAAATGTCAATGAAAAATAGTTTTTGATTTAAATTAAACAATCTCGGTAAGTCCGTTCAAAAATGTCTTATAAATATTTACAATGGTACTTGAAGGAAATTCTGAAGGATCGGAGGTGAAACTTACTGCAAAAAGTAGCAGCGTTTGTATTCATCAACTGGGATGAAATTTTGATAGTTTTTGTTCCTTATTTTGCCATCAGGAGCTGCGTGATTGGCAACAGCCAATCGATACAAATACGTTCGTCCTTTGGCTTGGTAGCGGCAGTGGAAAGTGTTAGGCACGAGCCTCGTGTTGATGACACGTATTGGCAAATCGTACTTATCCAGAGTTCTATTGAGAGTACCTGTTATAACACACTCGTTGTAAGGTTTTCCATTAGCGCGTTCAAGGTCGACGTGGATTGTTGATTGCAAAGCATGAACTCCGGAATCCGTCCTGTAATTTACAATGGAATGAGTGTCAATCCATGGTGATGGTCGTGCAATATATTTACCGACTGGAAATATGTGTAACTATAGGATTAACAGGTCGAACTGCTTGAAGGGCGAGTTCTAAGCTTCCTTGTATCGTCGATGTGTCTATTTGTGAGACTCCTTTATTGATGACTTTTTGGATGCCCCTGTGTTAAGATTCATTAGAGGGGTTGTCGACGAACTATAAAGAGGGTTTACCTGCCTAAATCTTGTACCAATATATGAAATGTTTAACAAATATCTGTGCATAGTTTTGTGATTTTATATAAAATATTAATATCAAAAAAAAAATGTAAAATATAAATACCGGCAGTCAATGAACTGTCAAAGCTATCTTGACAGTTCTGTATGAAATCCTGAACAATGGTTTGAGAAGAATAGGCGATTCATTAGGTACAGTACGAAATCAACTTTTGAGAAATTTCTTCGACTGCTTTTACACGAAAGCGATTGTTAATTTTTGTTTCTCTTTTGGCTTCTCTTCGATTGCATGGTCCCCTATTACACGTTGCCTCATGAGACATGTCTCATTTTTGACTTTCCTTTTAAATTTGTATCCCGTGAGGCAAAAGCTATTACACGTTGACTCATGTCTCATGAGACTCATGTCTCAAATTTGACTGTTGTTCGTATTTTTTAATGCACAACACAACATAAAACGAATTTGAGAAAAAGAAACGTCAAAATGATACTACTAAAAATCAGCCCGCGACTCACCGGGAATATTTTTTTGTATCTCATTTCCTCATATCTGCTTTCTTTTTCGCACTTACGTGAGCCTCGTCTCGTGAGACATCGTGTAATAGGGGACATGGGTGCTTTCAAGTTGAGAGATTTTTTGAAAAGTTTAACTTTGCTCAAATGAAAAGGATTTATATCTCTGCACTCCTTACTCTAGTAAATTAAGTGAAGTTTACTGAGCAACCTCTAAATGAAAAATAAAAGGGGTATTCATGTAAGCGCGGAAAACCCTCGTAAACCTCGTAAGCCAGATAATTTTATCTCCGCAAAAACGAGCTGTCAAAATTTGTATGGGAAAAAGTTTCTGCAAATCGCATAAAATTATCTCACAAATTTGCTGCGGAAAGTGCAGAAATAAACCTCGTAAACTAAAGAAGTATGGATTCTGACTTTTAATTTGTAATTTCATAAAATATTTCCCACATTTACGCAAGTATTTCTTAGGGGGTGTTCATGAAAACATGCTGCGGAAAGTTATATCTTTCTACAAAGCGGAAAATTATCTCGTTACATGAATACCCTTAAAATATTCCCGCGAGAAATAAGGAAAAACACAAAGAAGAAAGAATAATAACTTTGTAATTTTACCTAGCTCAGCAAATTGGGTATACCCCGCCACCACATACGTGTCTCACCAGCGGGCTTAAGAATCGCGAGATGATATTGCATCGTTTAAAAGGAGTCTTTTTTCTTCAGTAATCTCTATTAAGCTACTTCAAGGAAGTATTAAGCCGGAGCCATACCTATCTCTTATGTTTTGTTGTAGAGTTGTTGAGTGGTATATCGCTATAGCTCTAAGGCTTGTAGAGATAAAATTTGTCTTGTCTCGATCTGCGTATTAGGCTAAAGATCTTAAATTATTTGTTTTATTTATTTATTTATTTATTTACGTCTAACAAGAATAAAACTTTCATAGACTACATTAACAATTACAAAAAATATATATATAGGTACATATGGTTTGATTATAACTTACATTAAATTTAAAAACAAAATTTATACAATTCACATTAAACTCATAATAAGATTTTTATAGTACGGTCTCTCCATGTTGAAATCAATTGAATTTTTATAAGAATTATAATGAATGCATGCTAAGGATATTGGCTCGTTAAGACCATAGTTAGTATTGTGTCTAGGAACATAAAAGAAATAATGATCTCTGGGACGTAGAGTGCGAGATGGAGAGTAAATATTAAATAAGGAAAGCAGGTACGGACAGTCAATATGGCCAGTTAAAACATCCTGTGCAAATAAAACACCGTAATAAATTCGTCTTTTATTTAAAGTTTTTAGTCCTAATAAGGCGCATCTGGCCTCGTAGTTTGGTAAGTTACCGTTCCAATCCATCTTACGAAGGGCAAATTTGGTAAAACGCTTTTGGACCCTTTCGATCCGAACATCATTACGCTGACAGTGGGGACTCCATATTATACAGCAGTATTCTAATCTAGACCGTATTAAAGAATTGTATAAAGCCTTTAAGGTGTATGGATCTTGAAACTCTTTGGTATTGCGACAAATAAACCCGAATAGAGAATTAGCTCGTGAGACTATAAAATCATAATGCATTGAAAATTTTAGCTTGCAGTCAAAAATTACACCAAGATCTTTTTGACAATCCACTCTTTTTAAGATAGAACTTCCAATATTATATTGAACCATAATTGGAGAAGTTATTTTAGCGAACGATAAGATTGAACACTTGCTAATATTTAATTCCAATCCGTTATGTAAACACCATTTCATTACATTATTAACATCTTCTTGAAGTTCATGAGTATCAGCTAAAGATCTTATGGATTTGAATAACTTAACATCATCTGCAAACAGAAGGCAATTTGAATGCTTCACGAAAGAAGGTAAATCGTTTATAAAGAGCAAAAAAAGAAGTGTGATTTCTTAAAAGTTATGGGTCGTTTTTTTTCATCTTCGGTAAATGTACTTCTATTTTTACCACGCTTTCGTTGTTTTCGCTGTGGAGAAGCTTGTAAAGTTTCTGTCACCAAATATTCTTCTAAGTAATCTTCCATTTTAAATTGAAATTTAGATCGAGAAATGTGCCAAACAATTTTTTTGCGCGCTAAATTTTGACAGATATGTACAGTTCGAAGAGAAATTTTGATTTTTAAGCTGGAGCAGCGTACCTCTCGGCTAAAATGCTTGACATAATTTTAGCTTGGTTAAATTTTGGAGAGAATTTTGTATGGGAGAAAATTTAGCGTGATCTGCGTACCAGGCTTAATCAATGAAATCAATAATTTAATATTTCAAAATTTTTTAGCTGAAATTTCAGATTTCGGTTTATTGGGAACAAAGTATTAAATATTTTTAAATTTTTTAATCTTTAAAATATTTTTCCCTTTTTTTAATTTTCTTATGTCAAAAACAAATTTATCTCTTATAACCTGAACGCGAAAGAAATGTCCAAAATCAAAATTTTGACAGTTCACTTGTCAAAAATTTTCAAATAAAAATTATTTCTGTGATTCAGTGAACAGGCCGGTTGAAGAAAAGATTCTATTAGAACATCTCAGGAATCACAAAGTGAAAATTTCATCGCAATCTCCCCAGAACCTATAACAACGACCATCTAACTCATTCAAAAAAAGCCAGGAACGATCAAAATGAACTTAAATGACTCGACACAAACAATGAGCGAGCACGAAAAGGAGGTTAACGATTGGATCCGTTTCGGTTTGAGATTAGGTGTCAGTGCGGCCCTACATCCACTAGAATATTCCAAAGTCCTAATACAAGTTGAGTTCCTCAAAGATTTTTTTTAGCATTGATCAATAGCTTGATTGTTCTCCTTGTAGCTGGGCTATGAACCCGTCGCTCCTAGACCAGGAACCTCTATTCTCGGCAATCCTATCATGTTTCTGCCGAACATAATACAATATGGTAAGTCCCTGGACGTTCTAACGGTTTGTATTCATGTTTCAATTGAAAATAAAATAACTATCTCATTTAGCCGGTTACATAAGACAAATGGATGGCTTTTTTGGGATGTATCGCGGTTTGACTCCTAAGTTAGTGGGTTCTGTCATGGGGATGCTCTGCAGTGAACGGCTCGCCGACAAACTTGGTCTCCCAGCTGAGAAAAACGATGAAACCATATCAGAACTCTCCGTAGACTCTAAATGGCAGGAAGGAGAACCCTCCGATGAGGAACTGTATGCGTAAACTATTACCACTGTGAGAAACATTTGACTAATCTTGTCTTCTAGCTATCTGCAATTCAAGACGGCCCTCAAACGGGACGTGGTCCTCAGCGTCAGTGGGCTTATTGTGTCGCATCCATTCCATGTGATTTCGGTGCGAATGATGGCTCAGTTCATCGGAAAGGAAACAGTGTACCGGTCGATTTTCGGTTCGATCAAGGAAATCTTCCGCACCGAGGGTATTTTCGGCTTCTTCTCGGGACTCATACCGAAGGTGCTCTGTGATGTAGCGTGCCTGGTTTTGACAAGCTCTACCGTCTACATGGTAAGCAAGTATCTGATTAAAGATAAGATCTCGAGAACGTATTGCGCAGGGGGAACTCAGGTATTTCTGCAATATTATATTTGACATGCACAGAGATTCACGGTAATTCTCATTTAAGTTCATATTCGGGACTATCCTGTATCCCCTCCAGGTCGTATCAACCTGCATGGTTGTCACTGGATCAAGGTAAATACCCAAAACCTTGGTTTCCCATACTAAAATGGTTATTTTCAGACTTATGGCAGGTCGTCCACCAATTATGCCTGAGTACGCAAACTGGCGAGACTGTTGGAACGACTTGCAGACTCGTGGTGAGCTCAAACGTGGAAGCTCAGTTTTTTGGAGGTATAAATGCCTACTATTCATGGCTTAAGGTGATTTTCTTATTTTTAAACAATTTTTTTTTCTAGATACGTTGGCCCATCTGGTTCGATGAGACGCCAAGGCAACAATATGGCTCCACTTCCAGCTATATCCAAGCACTATTGATAACAGCAAAGTGTTGCATTTATCGAATTGTTGAATTGAATAGTTGCATTGCAAAATGATGCGTGAGCTATTTAATAATTTCATATAATTTTTTGTTTTCATTTCCAAAAATTTTACTCCCAGAGAAGCATTTTGTCGGTCCTCGTTCTACGAGCGGGAACGATAATCGATTGACTTTGTTCTTTCTCTCTTAGCAATGACACTTTGTCTTTGTCTCGTGCGCGTTTGTCTCGTTGAATAAAATGTGAAGAAACTTGAATTTGCTTTGTTTTTATTTCAAGCATTTTATAAGATTCGTTAGAAACGATGTTATTTTTACAAAAAAGGATGAAATGTAAAATTCAACTTTTTGAGTGACCGAAATTCTGCGTACGCTCTTAGGTCTAGCATGTTAAGTGATACAGTCAAGTTATGTAAGTCCATACAATCCAGGATAGGTAGTTCTTAATTTGGTTCTGTAGATTGATTTCGATTCGCTTGTACCAAATTAGGAACTGCCAATGCTTAATTTGTATCGTTTAAACTCGATTGTATCAAGTCACATGCTTGAGCCCCATGATTTCAAGAAATTTCAACCTAAAAAAATATTTTAAACATACTCGTATTTACGTATGTACATATGCACAAAGGGTAATGTAATATTTGAATGTAATTTAGTGTGGATTAAATGATATAATGTTGACACTAATGTCCGCCCAGATCAAAATAATTATCTATATTTAGTAGGCAGGTACCACCACAGTCTAGCCCTGTGGCATGATTAGCGCTGAAGTGCGGCATATTGATACGTAAACTTGTATTAACCTGTTGATGGAATTGATATGGGAAATTGTGGACATTCTCACGGAGTCGTCAAGTTAAATAAAATTAAAAAAATAAGAAAGGATCTAGTAGGTTTTGATGTCTGTTATTGTGTGTTTGCTTTTGCACAATCATCCGGAAATTGGATCAATCACTTCGCCGTACCACCCCACTCATCCAACACCATCTACACTGTGCCAAGCTAGGCAGCTTGTTGACTAGGGCTGAAACAGTAGCCAACCTGATTGAGTGATCATCCGGCTCCCCGCACCAAAAACCTCCTTCAAAAACCCTCAGTCCGCTGGCTCTGGATCTTAGGAATCAAACGGCTCGTCACAGAAGTAACCGAAGTTCGTCCTAGAGTCATTTTGTCGCTTTGAGAAAAGAGATCAAGTCTTCGATCTTCATTTCCGAAAGTTCGGCAATGTAGTCAAAAAATGCAATTCCCAATGATTGTGCTCTAAATTTGGCCAGAGCGGGGGATTTGCAGAGCAAATGGAGGACTGTTTCCTTTTCCCGCGCTAGTACCCACAATTATGTTCCCACTTTCCTATGTTGTTACGAGTAGGAATGCCTTGCTTTGCTGCATGCTCTCCTATTATCTATAAAAAAGAAATGATTTTGAAAATTATCAAAATGTGATAGAACATAAAAATAGATAGCAAAACGACTTTATATCGGGGCGATCCATTACTGATCCATACTGTAAAGGGTGGACAATAAATGAACAAAATCAAACGACTGATTAACTCATAAAGAGTGTACTCCGTTTTCCAATTTCTTGTATCGCATGAAGACCTGCTTTTTTCGTAAGTCAACTTGTAATTTCAAGATTTTAATGAATAATGGTGATATTCCTGTTAGAATGTTAGAACATTATAACAAACTTTCGGGTACTTGGAGGAAGGTGAAAAATTCGTTTTATGTAAATCAGCCGTTATGGAAAATCTTATTTATCTTGAAAACGGCTCTGACAATTTTGATAAAAAGTGTGTCTGTTGTTGTACATTTTCCTTAAACAAAATTTTTAACAAAAAATTGTCACTAACAGCAGACTTGTCCCAAAAAGCTTGTTTGATTTTCAACTTTTTCATTAATGTTTTTACGGATTTCGATCAAAATTTTATGCAGCAGCTCCTTCGAATTTGAAATAATATTGAATACAATTTTTTTTTGGAAAATTCAATACCTTGAAAACGGAATGTATTATTATAAAGTATTTGCTTAAAATTGGCATACCAATTTTTTTTAATTCTTTTTAAAAAATGTCGTATATATAAAATACCTCCTCTACCGATTCCTTAAATTTTGTTTGTATAAATTATTTTTTTTTCGAAAATCAGATGGCATTTTTTGTTTTTTTGATCTCAAAGAATTCTAGCAGTTCCTTTAGCAATTCAAACAATGAATGGTACTCGTATAGTATATATGAATGTTGAATCTTTGAATTTCAAGGTGCTTTTATATAAGAGCAAGTACGTGCGACAAAGTCGTGCATTATATTATATTTTGAAGTGGAGTTAATATTTTTGTATGTTTAGAAACGGCTTTATTCTAGTGCTATTATTGTAATTCGTTTCTTTCCTGTTAATCTGTATTCCTTCCACCAAACGAAAAAAAAATATCGGCACTGGAAAAATCGGCCAATGCAAATCCGGACTAGCTTCCTAAAAGATTATTGTTTTGAAATATTTTTTGTTTCCTAATGGATTATTGTTTTGAAATATTTTTTGTTTAGTAAACCGATATTATTCCCCAAGATACAGTTTTGAAACTTTTTAATTTAATTTTATTTTAATTCGATTCAAGTTGAACTATTCAAAATGTAATGTCATTATTTCGAACATTTCAATCCATATTGAAAGGTGCATGTCAATATAAATCCTTAACATTTAACAATAAAAGTCGAGGTATACATATCTTAAGATGCACAGAGTTTTCGATCCACATTGTGATCAAATAAACAAATTCCAGAGAAAAACTCAAATTTCGAGAAAAAAAAACTCACAAAGTAGATTTCATTTAAGAGAAAAATCGAAAATTCTTCGCTTCAATCTATTTTCTCTCCAAGCAGAACCACATCATAGCTTCCTTAGAAAACAGTCTCTAGTTTTCCAACAGTCTCTATCCAAAAGATCACCGAGGAAGATCTCAAACCTCTAAAATTGCGGTGCCGTTTCGGTATTGAAATTGAAGTGTCTATACATATGCACAATTTGTATGTGATTTTTTTTTTTGAAAAACCCAAAATTGCCAATAAAAATGTTGTTCAATTTAAACTTTAAGTGCGGAAGCACGAACAAATAATTACCTGCAATGATCGATATATAAATTAAACAAATAATGAAAGTTATTTCGTGTTTTATTTTTTTCATTAAGAAGAAAAGTGTTATTTTTGAGTTTTTCTTTGTTTTTTTTTTATTTTTGTTGTGTACCAAAAATAAATGAATGGACATAGTGTGGTCTTTCGCCATATGATTATATGGTTCTGGTGTCTGGCTTTGGTGTTTCTGTATTTCGTCATACTTACGCTCTCTCCAAGATGTTGAATTGTGTGACGCTTTTCTTAAAATATCTCAAACTATAGACAACTTAGACAGAACATCCGTAAAAATAAATATTCAAAATGATTGAATTGGATTTTTTGTTTTCCAAAATATTTATTCACCTTTAGCTTAAGACAATCTGTCGCGTGTGTTTTTGTAATTAATTGAAAATTCATGGTTATTAGTATGACAAGGCTTTTGAACTTTTAATTAGTTCATATAAAATTTTAAGTTACTGAAAAAGACTTGTCTAGACTGTTTTATCGAATTCTTTGTGATTGAGAATGAAGAATGTTAAATTGGAAAAGGTTGAATCACTAAAGACTGTTGCAAGGTTCTTCGATTAGTGTTATATTTTTATCTTTAAGAAGATCTGCTCTACAGCGCAAATATCTGTTAGGTTTAAAAGAAAAATTTTGGAGGTTTTAATAAAAGAAAAACTTGTTTATGATGAAGAATCCTCGAAAAAGTGGTTTACTTAATTCCGCCAATCGGTTTATTGTTCTGATTTACCTGCAAGTCTCTTGCATATCATAAGGAATTTTGTGCCTTTTCCACATATTACATATGTATATTGCTGAATTTTAGCGATGACCTGTTTTTAAGTGTTTTTGTGGTTCATTCGCATAGACGTGCAACTTCAGGAAATCCCACACGAAAAAATTCGAAATTATGAAAATAAGTCACAATAATTATTGTGATAAATAAGACTTCCGCTAAATTTGATCAGTTACTACGAAATTTTAAAAGCAACTTTTCTGCATCTAACAAAAAGTGATATTAAAACCGATTCTATTAATGTCTATTACTAAGGGCCAATGTCTCCAAAACAACATGGCCGCCACATGCCGCCAGAATCTAGACCCGCCAATTGAAAAACCCTTAAATTCTCGAATTTTACTTTTAACACATGATATTTTTATCGCATGATAGTTTTCACGTATGATTATTTTCTTTCAAGTTTTTGTTTTTCACACTTGGTTGTCTGATCGGGTAGCTGGCAAAACCAAGCTTTAACGATTTGTGCTAAAAAACATTATCTAAACTATTACATAATTTGAATAACAAATCGAAATTATCTTTCATCTATCTTTTAAGTCATACTGTAGTCTCAATACGAATCTCAAGCTAACCTGTCATGCATTTTAATTACTATACACACTCTTACATGTAGAAAATAATGTTTTCAACAATATTTGCGTTCCACCTTATTTAGATGAATTACCATTATTTCAAAAAAATGGTGTTTTTGTTTTAAAAATAAGATAAAACAAGTTAATGTTTTGTTGCCAATTATAGTTGTAAAATCTAGAACTATTTCTTAAGCTTTTTTTGTTGGTTGGAAAACTTCATGTCTTTTCATATTTGGACAAAAATAGAAATTTGTTAATTTGTTTGCATTTTCTTAACTAACAAAAAAAAATATTTATATTTACATCATATTTGCCGCGTTAAGCAGATCAAAAGATTTTCATATGCAAATTCCAGCCATATTAAATATAAATTTACCCACACGTTTCGAAAAACTACCAACAATAGAAGCTTCATTTAAACAAATATTTTCAAAAATGTCTTAAATGTTTTCAATGCAGCGGGTGTGTTGTTGTTTTTGAAAATATTTGTAGACCAGTTTTAAGACACGTATTTATATTTCTCTACGACACATATTCAGTTGCATTAATGAAAAGTTATGATTATTTTTCGAAAAAAGATTAATACAAATATTTTTCGACGCGGTAGTCGAATTGAGTTCGATTAAGGCTGTGCGTGGTGGTGGTTGTCGTTGCTTCACGGCGAGCGTGTGTGCTGTCATATAAATCAAGATATAAACAAAATTAAACAAACGTCAATAAAATATGTCTGGACGTAGGGGACATTCACTTCCGCCGCAAATTATGGAAAAACCATCTCGGGGCCGGTGTGTCACAGCCATTTGCATCTCGTGGAAAGTCCTAACGTGTGTTGTGTCGCACGTGACACTCATTTCCCTTGTGGTTGGATATTGCGTAGGAGGAGCCTATCTGTTCTCATTTTTGGAGCAGCCACATGAAGCAAATGTAAGATTGGGTTTTAAAATTAATTTTATGTGCATATTTTTTTAACTTCTGCAATATGAACAAAAATTTCCAGAAATTTGGTTCACTTAGGCGTATACGTAATGTTTTGTTATTCTCAGGATTCTTATTAATATTTTGTTAATAGTCTTTTTGGTTACGATCATTTTTAATTTTCAGCTGTTCTATACAAAACATAAAATATATATGTATGTAAGTAGTTTACAGAATAATGATAGGCAGAGTAATTTTTGATCCAATAGAATTTGTAGTTTGGCTTTTTAGAATGAGACGAGACTCTAAGGTAGACTCGGCAGTTTCAGTCTAGTTAAAGTCTCGTCGTGGTTTTTGTTTGTGAGAGAAATAACTACCTAGAGTTTGATTTTAGAAGCTACAAGATATTTACATTTAATAGTTGAAAAAACACATGTTTTTATCTTTTTTTGTCGAGATCACACCGAAAGTTGTATAAATTTCATTACAGTAAAGTTACTTGTTGTAGTCGGGTTGCTTCTCGAGACTAGGCTAGGACTTTTATATGCCTATTTCCAATTCTAGTTTTCTTCTAAGGTCAGCTGTTTTAAAATTTCATGGCGCGGCATCCAGCAGAGATGAATGTTGATTAAATGCGACATTGTCAATCGGAAGCTTAGGACTGTTTGTAGATGTTTGTTTTGCGGTAAAAATCAGAGACTTCCCTGGTATATATATAAAAATATTTGCTTCAAAACGTCTAAGTTTGCTTGTGTTTTGCACAGGGTCATTAATCAACGTACATAAAGTATTGAATTGTTGATATATAGCACACCCAATTGAATTTAGATATAATTCACATTTAATTTCTGTCAAAAAATTCGTGTAAGAATAATTGAATTTAACAAAAATTGTATATTATCAAGGATCTTACAAAACAGCTGATGCATTCAAGTGAGATCGCCGAGACGATCTTACCAATTTTTATGGCCTAAAGGCCAAAAAAAAACTAGTTTGTATCTATAAAAATGAATATTAGAAATCGAAAATTAGAACAGTTTTTCTTAATAAAACTACATTGTTTTTACAAATTTTCAATTTTCTTGAAAGGTTTTTGTATAGAAGAACTTGGCTCTTTTTTTAACATTTATGTTTTTGGTTTGATCATTATAAAGTTAAATATCGATACCTTCACGCAAGAATGTATTAAGCGATATTTTTAAAATTGTTCAGGAAACGAAAAAAACGTCTCATTTAGTTATTTTTTTGTGTATTTTATTGGACGAAACAAATATAAAAATGTCGCTTAATACATTCTTACGGGAAACAAATCTGTTTCGTCCAATAAAATACACAACAAAATAACTAAATGGGACGTTTTTTTCGTTTCCTGAACAATTTTTAGAATGTCGCTTAATATATTCTTGCGGGAAGCTATCGATATCTTTTCTTTTAATTTTGAGTTTGAAAATATAAGTAATTTTATAAAAATTAACTATACCCAAATACACAACTTTAATTTAAAGATAAAATGAGAGAGTAGATATTATTTGTCTTTAAAATAAAATGTATCACATCGTGGAGTCCTTGTTTTTAATAATTTTGTCTATTAAAATATGTAGTTTTGTTAGTAAATGTCCTATCTCTCACCTAAACGGGTCCCAAACTCTTTCCAAACAATTTTAAACCTATCTGGTCTAAGCTCCAGCCTTATGTTGCATTTTATGGATGAACATACAAATCTAAAAGAAATTGAGAGTTATGTCTTGATTTGGTGCTGATTTTGGCCCATCCTAGAAGATCGTTTTTTGACGACCACCTTATTATACTGTACCTAAACATTTTGCAGTATTGACATATTCAAAGTTAATTTTATCAAAAAATGCTTTTCGTAAACACTAAAACCCTTTTTAAAAGATAACCAGGCTTAAGACCATTCAAGTATTGAATTCTGATCTGTTTTGGTATTTTAAACGCAATTTTCTATTAGATAGAATGCTGTATTTCCAAGGCAGAAAATTGGACACCATCAGCAAATATCCGTAAGCCATGGTCAAGAACGCATGATTTATTATTCATTCAAGAAGAAAATATAAAGTGGTCCTTAGATAGATCCTTGTGGAATACAATGTAATAATGAAACTAAATCAGATTTCTGAGTATATAAAAACACAGTTTATGGCTTCTTACAAATAGATAAGTTCTGGACAAGATCGGAGAGATACTAGGTAAATTGTCAATTTTAGTATTGCCAAATACCAATTATTTTAGATTTTTTTAATTTTTTTTGCTGTGTTTGCACTGAATCTGGAGCAAATTAATTAATTCACGTTTTGTCAACAAATTGATCAGATGTCAGACTCAAGTGTGTTCATTTTTTAATTTTTGTTGTAGTGTAGTTTTGTTCCAGTTCTTTATCTGTCAAATTTAGGGTTGTAACGTTACACTGTGAAACGCACATTAGTTAGAACCGTTATTTAACGAGTTTAAAATAATGAAAAAGTTAAACAAAGTCTCATAACTTAACGACTGGGTTAAGTAGAACCGGATTATTCCTTAAATTAGCAATATTTAAAGTTTTGTTCCAATGTGGTTAAAATTTATTTTAAAATATAATTTCTTTTTATTGATATTATTTTGCGTTTAATAAAAATCGTGGCTTAATCTCTATCACTGTAGTATAGGTTCAGAGTTTCATATTCAAATTTTTAACCTAAACCATTTTTCCACAAAAATCACTCTCATAACAGATACTGTTATGAAATTTAGTTTATTCATACAGAACTGTGTTATTTCCAGGTTAAAAAAGGCATCAAGGACATGCGTTTGAATATCACTGATTCAATATGGAAAATGACCGAGGCTGAAAATTTTCTCGAAGAAAGTGTTTGGACAAATAAAGTTAAGGAACAACTTACTACTTTGGAGAAACAAATATTGACAGCAATGAAAACACACGGCTGGGATGGAAATGAGGACACCGAACAATCACAATGGACATTTGCCGGAGCGTTATTTTATTCGATTATCGTTATTACAACAATTGGTATGTCCGAAATTGGTGTTTTCTTAAAAATAAAAATTTACACTTATTATTAACTTTATTTTATAAAAAAAAATCCTAAAATAAAACTCTAACATAACTATTATACGATAAAATTCTTAATTTCTAAAGAAGTTTTACTCTATTCGTATGCTTTTTTATGTTTATGTAATTTGGTATCAGAGGATTTTTGTTGTGAACTTCTCGCATTTGATGCTTTTCCTTCGACTTTTAGCGCACTATTTGTGTTGTCAGTACCATTTTTGCTCAAGTCTTCATAGTCATCAGAAGGCGATGATGCCGCTTGTGCTGATCCATTACTGTTGTATGGTGTAACGCCATAAGGATTTCCAGCATGATGGGGATGGGCAAACGGTTCTGGGAACGGGTACTGCCCAACGCCAGGATACGGGTAAGGATATTGTCCCGGGTATTGGATAGGTTGTTGCGCTTGTTGTCCAATGTATTGCCCTATTTGGGGTTGAGCACCTATAGAAGGATACCCAACACCCCCTGGAAACTGACTTGGGTATCCTGCTTGAGAAGGAAATCCACCTTGACCGGGATACCCTGCAACTTGTTGAGGATAAGGAATTCCTCCAAAGCCTTGACCTGGTTGCCCTGGGAAGCCTCCCTGTCCCTGAAAACCTCCCTGTCCTTGAAAGCCTCCCGGGAATCCACCTCCGTATGCCGGTCCTGTTTGAGGATATCCTTGTACAGATCCTTGATTTGGGTAACCTGCCTGGTTGGGAAACCCATTATTAGGAGGCTGTGGATACCCACCTGGATAGGCACTTCCTGCCCCAGGAAAACCCTGCTGTCCACCTGGAAAAGGAAAACCACTGTTTGGATTAGTTTGAGGCACATTCACACCCGGTTGTGTTCCATAGCCCGGAGGATAGTTATTTGGGCGTGCTCCTCCTTGACCGTACGGAGAGTATCCAAATCCTGGTGGACCATTAAAATTTCTCAAATCATCTGGATTCAAATAGTCTTCCTGTGATGTTTGTCCTGGAGGTGGTCTTCGAGTGGTTGGCTCACGATCTTTTTCACGGCCATAGAAAATATTATCATATTTAGGCACTTCATCATTGCTAAATGCCCGTTGACTTCGTTGCCCTTTTCCCCAGACCCAGCGATTTTCTTCTCCTCTTGCACTAGCAATCGCAACAAACACTGCAATCCAAATGCGTAACATCATCTAGAAACGAATAAATAAATACATTTTTTTAAAACACATTTCAATTATAAACTTTAAATACAATTATAAACGTTCTTCAAAATAAAAATGTTCAACAACTTTCTTGGATTTAGAATTTATTTCACTTTACTATTAGGCACTTTATAGATAAATATTGTCTATTGAATCACCTTTTTTGCGTATAGCTATTTGAATAATCCAATTTAAAATAAAACTGATCGTCTTACTGGCTGCGATGCCGATGTATCAACTCCAAGAGACTTCTTTGAAATAACCTGCAGTGTCTATCTGAGTTTCTTTTATAACTTCACTTTTGTTCTGTGAGTAACTATAGCTACATACTTTTCGCAGTATACAGAACTTCTGAGTGGGCGAAGATAGTTCAATGGAACATCTTCGAGTATTTCAGTTTCTGGCCCACACTGACCCACATCGACAACTTCTGAATGAATGAATGAAAGAATTTTATGAGGCACTTAACAAAAACAAAAAAAAAAACAATTACAAATATTTATCCAGATTTTCTAATTCAATGTCGATTTAATTGTTAACTGGATGGACAATAATTATAAATTGACAAAAAAAAAAGTGAAAAACTATTATGGAACGCTTTAGTGAACACAGTGACTCTGCTGATATTAATCTTGGTTAAAACGAAATTTAAATTTGGTAATAAACAGATTTATCTATCTGTTATTGATGAACTTGAATAAAAAGTTCTTGAACTGAAAATAAGGCAAAACCGGACATAAACCAAGATCAATCACCAAAGCCTCTAAAGCAAAACCAAAAAGATATTGTACCTTATTGCAAAAAAAATTGAAACATACAGCTAGTCAACTTAATTTGAAAATATTTTAACAACACGTGGGGTCGGTGAACATGGTTGTTTTAAGGCTTAAGCATTGTCAAATAGTTTTTTAGTGACGTGTTTTAAATTGTAATTAGAGGTAAATATAGTAAAAACAAGCCAGATATATATATAAAAACAAGCTCGCAATAATGGCCACAGAGTAGCCTGAAACACAAGAGTTTTTTTCATATCTGTTTTTGAGAGTACATTTTTGGTAAACATTTCGAACACTCATAGGCGAGATAGGTGCTGAAAAACTGTAGATTTTAACGTAGTTACATTATTATGGTATCTTCGTTTAAAATTAATAAATAAAAGCACAAAAGAAACGTAAAATATTACTAAATTTAAAAGTGCTTACAAAATGGAAATTTAAAATGTGTTCTAGTAAAAATTTAAAATATGTAGATTTCCTATAAAAAGGTCCTCAAATAAAAACAAGAATGAGTATTTTAAATTGGAAAAGGGAAAAAAATTGTTTTAAAAAAAGCATAAATATTGATTTCCATAGTCAGAACCACTTGAACCTCCAGTCGTTTTTGGTAAGCATACATATGTAACGGGTGGGCCAATCACAAGTTTCTTTTTTTTTTAATGTAATAAAATGAACAAAATAAGCCTCGGCTGGGTTCCCAGTACCACATATAGTCACCCCTGTTTGCCAAGACTCTGTAGCTCACGGATTGCTTGGATAACGGTTCCCCACCAAAAAAAAGTCCTTAGAAGTCAAATCGCAGCTCCGGCCAATTGACTTCGCCAAGACGGCTGATAACTAGGATTGGGAATTTATTGCGCAAAAGATCGATTATGGCATGGCGCGTCATCCTGCATGAACTAGAGGTTGTCCAAATCCATGTCTTCAATTTAAGATAGAAAAAAAAGTCGGGTAACATGGCTTTGTAACGCCCACCGCTGACCGAAACGTTGTTCCCAGCCTCATTTTCGTAGAAAAATTGTCCAATTATGCCACCACTCCACAATCCGCACCCAACTGTCACTCTCTGTGGATTCATTGGCTTCTGGATAATAACGATAGTTTTCCGAGCTCCAGCTATCAGTGTCAAAATAACCTTTGATTTAAAAAGAAACCACTAGATGGCAAATCCTTTACTCGTACAATCGAAACTTTCAATTTTTTTTTTCGACGTGAAAGCCGTTCAGTCTTTTATATTATCTAATTTCCATGCATGTTTTAGTGTAGTTTAGTTGACATAAACTTTGTTACCAATTCCCGTCACTTCTGCGAGAGATAACCTTCTCCAAAAATCGTTCAAGCAGAATATCAATTGTGGTCCTGCTAGAACCAGATGTCATCTAGGTCCATGCGGTTCGATTTTGGCCATAAGAAATAGATGGTTATCATCGTTCTGCAGTGCTCCCTATTGGTGGTGACCGCTTCAACAATGTCGTTTTTGACGAAAACGGCCCTAATTCCCCACGAAACGGTAACTTTTTGAGGATGCATTGTCACATGGTGAGTCTCGTGTGGGTTGTTGTCGTCCTATATATGTCAATTTTGCCATTACTCCAAAAATGGGCCTTGTCGCTAAAGATGATTTCTCGTCCAAAATTGGGATCCAGCGAACAAATGGCGTTGTCTATGAGCCATGAACTTTTAGCTCCGTGCAACGCAAGCAACATTTTCACTAACGAACACTCAGTTTGATAATAAAGTTTTATCATTTGGACGTGCTGTTCAATCGTGTTACTTGCCATGCATCATGCATCAGTAACTTAATAATGAACAACAGATTTAACAAATGTCACCAAAACAATATGGCCGCCAAAATCTACAGGCGCCAATTTAATCTTATATGCGTTCGATAGATAACTCGTGTTTTTTGTCCCTGGTTGCTTAAAAGTCTTCACAAATTATTTGGTGTCCATTCTGCAATTTTAGTTTGGCGCATCAGTAGTATCTTCTTTCGCTTCCATATCACGGTGAGTAAGAGACGACCCAGTGAGATAGAACTTTTTTTAATTTTTTTGAAAATCTATGGTATCGAGATGTAACTTTTCAATTTTTTACCTGACAGATACAAGCTTGAAAAAAACAAAAACAAAAAACTAAGAATTTCAAAAATGAATGTTGTTAGAGAAAAACTGTTCATAAGCATAAAATTAATTTTTTAAATGACTAAAAGAACTTCTTTAGTAATTGGAAGTAGAAATAGGATGCCATGTGATTCAAACAAATATAGGTTTATACAAGAACAAAAATTATAAGTCTTTGGTTTTTAAGAAAAAATGTTGGTACGCCAAATTAAATGTTTTATTATTGTTCGAATAAAAATTTAATTTACAAAAAAAAATATTGAGCCGTTTTCGAGATATTTTCCAAAAAATAAATAGATATTTTTTTTTTCAAAATTCAAAAAAAAATATTTTTCTTAAAGTTTTGAAATGCAATGTTTTTTAAACTTCTTAGAAGCTTCTCTCTAAAAAATTTCATTAAAATCCGTTATGCCGATAATGAGAAATTCAAAATTTAAAAAAATCGTTCTATGGTAGGTACAGTCAGTAATATCTTGTTTTCAATTTTTTTATTAAATTATGGATCTTAAGAATTAATCAAAACAAAAAAAAATTAAGCAAAATTCTCGGCACCGTTTTCGAGAAAAATACGATTTTCGAAAACCATTTTTTAGCATTTGTATGGAGGGTGCCGTTATTTTAAGATAAAATAAATGTTTTTTCCTCATATCTTGTAGATTTATTTTAAGAAACTTTTATTTATCAAATTTTAAAAAAATCGAGCATGTGGTTTTCGAAATATTGAGTTTTCAAAAAAAAATTTTTTTTTTTGAAAATTTGAATACATAATAATTTTAAAACTGCTGGAGAGCCTTTACATAAGAAAAATGATCAAAATCGGCCATACCGTTTTTGAGAAAATCAAAAACAAAAAAAAAAACGGTTCCAAGGGGGTACCAAAAATAATAATTTTTTGGATTTTTTTTTCAACCATTACCTAGGTTTAACTATATGACATTTTATGACTTTTTTTTTAAATCTGTCAACTGTCCAACAGTTTTTGAGAAAAAAAAAATATTTACCGTTATTTTTGGTCTTAAAAACAAAAAGAAAAAACCAAGTTTGAAGAAAATCGGCCGAGCCGTTTAGCTGTAGTCAAACAGACAGACAGAATTGAGAGACCCACTTTTGTGGTCTTCGCTATCATCGTAATGTCAACTTTGATCAAAATCTCGAGTTCGATTTTTTTTACGAATGCATAACTTGCCTTATAGTACCTAAAAGTAGCAAGTAAAAATACACTTAAGGTACCAAAATATTTGTTTGGGTTATTTCATTTTTTGAAATAAAGCTTCAATGAAACGAGACCCCATAATGAGTTTAATTTTTATTTTGAAAAGCAATTTAGGGCCTAATTTAACTCTTAGTCATATCATAAAAATACTAGAAATATTCTCTGTAAGCAAATTGTAAGATTTCTTCCTAGTACGAGTATTCTTTTAGGAGTACTACTTGGGAAAATGGTTAGTGCGATGGACTATCATGCAGAAAGTTTTGGGTTCGATTCTCAGCTCCTGCAAAAAAGTTTTTCAGGGACGTACTACCTCTTGCGCGGAATTGTCAAATCTTCCAAGAGTATATCTTGTCATGAGAAGGGCTGCTCATTAGCCGTTTGAAAGCGGCAGAAAATTGTATTTCTGTGGAAGCAGTCTTCTTTTGCCCTCTAATTACATAAGGTGCAAAACTGGTTAAACCTGCTGTTGTATGGTGATCCGTTTAGGCCAAGGACTTCACTTCTTGTTTTGAATATTTAGAATATTTCTCTGTAATTTAGTGAATCATTGAAGTAGTTTGACTCCATAAGATTCAGTTTCAGTTGAGAGTAAAGTAGTCTGCTTTATAATCTTGGAGCTTTTTCTAAAACCTTGACAATGTTATCTGCTTGTAATTTTACCATGCTAGTAAACATTTAAGGGAGATCTGTATTGAAGTTTTTAGAGGTAAATTAAAAAGTTTCTTCAAAAAACATCTGTGAAACTCTCTATCGTATTAATTAATTCCGGGGCAAAAACCCAATTGCTCGATGAGTCGTTGACCGATTTTTTAAATGACATGACTTAAATACATAATACCGAAAAAATTGTTGTTTGTTGTCAAAATGCATCGACAAATGTTATTGAAAAAACAACAAAATAAAAAACGTTCAATTGGAGTTCTGGTGGCATCCTTTGAATTCTGCAAAAAAAAATAAATATATTCAAACATTTTATAGAATTCATTTCACGAGAATCTTTTTATCGATAAATTATTTAAAAGTATCCATACTAAGAGGTATTCAAAATTCAAATATAAACTCAAAAATACTTAAGACGAAATTACTCACACAAAAAAGTTAAATAAATTCCCCTTAACATATTACTAACGGAAAATCACTTATTTTATTCTCAATTCACTTGAGTTATTGACTGATACAAAATGAATAATTAAATTTTGTCATTCACCCCAAGTCAAATCTTGTGGTTTATGCGATCACGTATCCCACATGAAATTCCTACAAAGAATCTTCTGATTCACTGTATCAGACAGAATGAATTCTTATTTAGACCCGTTTCAAGTTTTTTTTTTTTTGAAAATAACCTTAAACACTTTCAATTGATGCAAAAAAAAACTAAATATTGAACTTCCGCCCGGCATATAGCCTGCAAGATAAAATGGCATAAACATTATTTGCATACTAATATGGAAGATCTACTTGAGACGTTTAAGGTTCGTCAAACATGGTCACAAATATGATAAAAAAATTTTTATTATTATTGTTTTCGGTAAAAAATTCAAAAGAATCACGATATGTTCTCAGCACAATTAATTGTTCGTAAACAGCGTATAAAACATTTCCATTGAAGTTTTAATAGCCGACGGGCCTCAACCAAATTTAATCTCATTTTATGTATCATAGAATCGCAGAAAGTGGACATTTTGACAAAATAATTAGACGAATTTGTATATCGCTTTTGTTATTCCCGCCATCATCACCACCAACAAGTTATGAAAATAAAAAAAAATCATCAGAAGTAACAGAAGTTGCAACTTAAATTCTAATGCGGATGATGCCTTGGAAAACACATGTCATCCAACTGTGACGTCGATGATGCAATATTACAACTTAAAAGACCAAATGGTTGACTTATTGCAGTCAAAATAGTGGATTGCTATTGTCTTCTGACAAACTGCAATGAAAAATTACGTTTCATGCTCAAATAAGTCCACTAACGATCACTTGTTGGATTGCAAAACCGTAGGCGTACCATGTGTCAGTCGGTCTTCATGAGTACACAAACGAAAATTTAAAAAAAAAACAGATTTTGCGGAAGAATGTGTAACCCAGTGACCTTGTCTGAAATAGGTTTTTTGGTGTTTGCCAATCCGAAAAAGGAAATTGCTGTTGCGTAAAGTTCAATGTTAGCCCGTCGTGTCATTGAACGGATTTTGGTCAATTTGATTGTGGTTTTTAGTAAAAATAAAATTATTCTCGCGGTACGAGAACTTGTTAAGCATTTTCAATAAAAAAATCATATTTCCGTAAAGATCTCAAATATAATGTTAATTCATCTATCATTAGCATTGGCTTATAAAATAAAAGTTTTTGCAATGTTTCTCCCAAATCTAAGAAATATAAAATACGGATACTCAATTTAATTCTGATACAGTATCATAGTACCTATCTTCTACATTTGGAAATCGTAAGGTCTTACGAAATACTCTATCGCAAATTAAAAAGGCAAACAATAATCCATGAAGAAAAGATGGCAAAATTATCATGTTACGAACTAAATAAAAGAATGGCTAGGTTAGGTTAGGTTAAAGTGGCTGTCATATAAAGCATCTGATAAACTTAGACCAGTAGAGGTCCATTGTGATACCACGATCTAATAGGGAACAAAAAGTTCCTTACTAGTTAAAACCATTTGGAGCTTCTGATAAAGCGAAAGAGACTTTTAATGCCTATGTTAATGAGATCGCTTAGTTCATTAAAGAAATACTGTCCTAGATGAATTTTGTGTCTGTAAGAGAGAGAGCAGGGCATGTACAAAGAAGGTGTTTGATTGTTTCCTCTTCCTCCTCGTCCAAGCAACTCCTGCAGAAGTCGTTTGATACTCGTAGTACACCGAGTAATGCGGCGGCGTGTCTACCTATAAACCAGTGTCCAATTATGACACCTATTACGGAGCTGATCTGAGATCTACTGAGGGTCAACAAACAATATTTGACCAGAGCAATTCGCTTCAGCATAAGTTTACTAGTAGCTATAGGCATACCTATATTTTCCCTATCGGGCAAGATAAGCATTTCCGTTCCAATTCTGGCGTGTTCGTCGGCTTTACAATTCCCCGGAATATCTCTGTGTCCCGGCACCCAGAATAGGTGAATAAGAGAATGACTTATGACATTTTTCAATAGACGTTTGGAGGACAATCAAAAAAAATTGGACTTAAATTTTAAAAAGTCAGCAAATGACTCGCCGATATTGCCTAGTAGTATTCATAGCATCCTTTGAAAGAAAAGTCCTAAGGAGAATGATTGAAAGAAAGTCGATTACAGGGACTCTACAATCTGGAATTGTTTGTGATTTATGTACGTCGTAGCTGATATAGTGATACAAATTTATCGAAGCAGACTTGAGTAGGGTGCCCAACAACCTCTTATGACCGAATTTCGGATATAGAAAAACTCCTTAAAAAACGTTTGTATTTATTGGCGCCCAACGTGAGACCGATTGTTTAGGTAAACACTTTTCCCGAGTTCGAAGAAAATATTGTTGGACTTAAAGATATAGAGAAAAAAAACAGCTTTGCAAACTGTGTGCATTGGGTTACTCTAAGGAATCAATAGACACCCATAACGATAAGTCTGCACGTGAGCATTTAATCTCATGGTAGCTCAGTTATCTCAACTTCGTTGTTTCTCTAAAAGGATTTGATTCAAATGTTTCATAATTCCCTAAGTGAACTTTTTGATAAAGCTCATGAACAACGGATAGCTACCATAGAACGGTTTTAATGTCTTGTATTTTCTCAGAAACGGCTTTAACATTTTTGAGTAAACATAATACAGACTCGATGAATCTGTGTCATAGGTTTTCCAAAAAAAAAACGAAAAATCCAGAAATTTCTTGAGGTATTTGCCTTTGCCTATTGTCTCCGATTAACCGATTTGTTCTTATTTTGCCAACAGGTAATTCTATATATGTAGTTCAAACATTTTTAAAAAACATTATTTTCTTAACAAAAAAAATCATCCGGAAGGTATCGAGTTCGATTCTCAGCCGCTGCAAGAAAGTTTTTTTCAGGGGTGTACTGCCTCTTGCGAGGAATTGAAAAATCCTCCAAGAGTATCTCTTGTCATGGAAAGTGCTGCTCATTAGCCGTTCGGAATCGGCAGAAAATTGTAGGTCCCCTCCGTTCCTGGTTACACGCACACAGGAATGGTTGAGAGTTGTAAGTCACTAGGTCCTGGTTCACTCCGATCTGTTGCACCACCAAATTTATTTATTTTTATTTATAATTAAAAAATTTAAAGTAAATTCTTTAGGTTTTTTTTTTATATATTTTTATTAATATCGTCATGTTATAAATAAAACCTTACCATACATCTTCGTCATATCATAGCTTCATACTTCAAGACCAAATTCGTGTGATCCAGTCGTGCATTTCTTTTTTTTTTTTACAATGATCTTAATATGTTTTTTGTATTACAGGATATGGACACATTTCCCCTCGAACTGAATGGGGAAAGGTCTGCACAATATTTTATGCCATTGTCGGAATACCATTAATGTTGCTGTGCTTGTCTAATATTGGTGATGTTATGGCAACATCATTTCGGTAAAAAAAACTTTTTCACACAGCTAAAACTCTTCCCTTACTAAAAGTTATTCTCTATTTAAGATTTACATATTGGCGAGTTTGCTGTTATGTCTGTAGCCGAGAACCCCGTCGTAATCGAAGATCTAGGGCTCGATCACGAGCCTCAAGTTATCGATATTCATCACGTTCACAACCAGCCCCCTTTCGAAGATCTACGAAAATATCTCCCCGTTCAGCCGATTCGGGCTTTGGAACGTACGAGCCAGGTCTTTCACATGCCTACTCTGATCCTGAGCTAAGAACAAGTGGAAAAATGGAAAATTTACGGGATTTTTATCGAGGTGGATCACATCAGCCCCAACACAGTATGCATCATCACCATCCTGGACGAGGACCACAATCTCGTGATACTCGCGGCAGTCGACAAACAGTTTACGAAGAAGAAGAATACGATCACCGGGGATCGATGAATAGAAACTCACGCTTTAGTAATCGACAAAGAACTCGAGATCGTATGCGTGATCGACATACAGTGGAGCGAGAACGAAACATCGGACGATCAAGGCAACACTTCGATTTTACAGAAGATTTTGAACTGCCTTCGCACAAAAGAGCTCAGAGTGTCCGATCGATGCGAGTTCTTAACAACAATCCTCGTGAAATGAACAAAAACTATTCGCAAACTCTTCCGGCCAATACACGGGGGCGTTCAATGCCAAATACTGCTAAGGTCCGAGCGAAATCAGTTGATCCTCGATCATCAGCTCATTATGAAGATGTGGATGAGGAAGTTGTGCGAAAGACTCCAATTCTGTGTAATCGTTATGCAATCGATGAGCTCGATCGGAAGCTATCAAACGATCATAGGCACCATAAGAGCTCTCCGCGATCACAATCAATGCCCAGACATCCGAAGAGCAATATGGATCAACCAATGTATATTCCCGGAACCCCGCACAGTCAAAGGCGTGGGAGTCTAAACACACCAATACCATCTAGATATGGCAACCGATTAGAGCTGCCAGAACCTAATCAGATGCGTAGGAACAATAACAAACATCAGCAGCGTCGACCATCACGCTATGAAGATTTTGAAGAAGACTTCGATGACTTCGAGGGTTCATACGATGACCTTCCAACTCATGTACCACGTGAACGGGATAGAAGACCACGTCGTGAAAGACAAGGTAATTGAATATTTGTTTTCCATAAGTTTTTTTTTTGAATTAGAAGTTCCTTTAGAACCTTTACCACCTTCGCCGAGGATTATGTCACCAATGGGATTTGCAATTCGTCGACAGACTAGAGCACGACCAATATATGACGACGAAGACTCATATTTTGAAGAGGAATGGGATAATTATGGTGATATCTCACCCAAAGACCGACCCGTTCCAATATGGCTGTGTGTATTTCTTGTCATCAGTTATATTATAGCTGGAGCATTTCTATTTCATCAGTGGGAGGGTTGGACTTTCCTCGATTCGGCATATTTTTGCTTCATAACTTTAACAACTATTGGTAAGTTTATTTAAGTTTAAATTCAAAATATGACTAAATATTGTATTTTTATTTTAAGGTTTTGGAGATTATGTGCCAGCTAGAGGAGTTAAAGAAAACTCCCGCGAATCAATCGCCCTATGCTCATTGTATTTACTTTTTGGAATCGCTCTTCTTGCCATGAGCTTCAATTTAGTACAAGAAGAATTTATAGCGAATGTCAAAGAAGTTGCTAGACGACTCGGCATTCTTAAGGAAGAAGAAGATGATGATGATTAATCAATTATATTTTCTATTGGAAAATTTTCTCCAATTCATTCCGAGATCATTATAAAATTAAAAACATGCAAATATTCAATTTGTTGACGACACAATAAAATTATTAATACAATTCATTAATTTTGTATTTCTGTCGCTAGTGATTAAAAAGTTCAATTTGAAGAATTACAACTCTTGAAGTTTTATAAAACGAGCCTTACGAAATTATAAAACATAACACAAATCAAATTAATTCAATTCTTGGTCAAGAAATTAGTTTTTTCCGATTGTTTTTGGTGCGAATTCAATAATTCTATTCTACGTGAGGTTTTCGAGATATTCCAATCTAAATACTTGGAATTGTTTTGTATCACCAAGTATTTTTATTTTTAAACTTTATATCAAATCCAAAATTAGGCATTTTCCATCTCTTCAATATTTGTAGACTTTTCGGAGAAATAAATATTTGAAATCAATGAGTTTTTCTATAATCTTAATAGTGGTATTCGAAAGTTGTGTAGGACCAGGCGAAGACTCTAACAACCAATTAGTGATAAATCGCTAAATATGAATTTTTACAATATTCTTATTGGTTTAAATGAAAATAGTCAATTTGTTACTATGTATGTTTTCAAATGCTTCTAAATTCTGATATTGATGATATGAAACTGGTTCATTTATTACGGAAATCGTGCTGTAGATTTATAACTCCGTCATAGTTTAATTCTCAAGGTCTCTCAAGGATAAGTGTGGTAGAGCAGTTAGAGAATATATAACAAACATTTTTTGAACTTCGTGAATAGTAAAAGAATTTTTAACAACTACCTTGAATGAATGAATAAGTATTGGGGTTATTGCACTGCGATCTAGAGATCTACGAGTATTATACCCTCACCTGAATCTGGATGAGCTTTCTCATCTTATAGTTCCTTTTTCAGATCTATTGCTCTTTGAAATCTTAGTATGTGAAGCACCTTCAGGATGCATAGGTCATTCTATTCTACCTGGTATTTTCCCAGATGGTGCATGAGTGGATAGCATTTTCCTTGTATGTGGTCCGGTGTTTTGCCATGCATGTTGCAGAATCTGCATGTGGCACTGCTTGCCATACCAAGTACTCGTAAGCCTAGATGTCTTCTAAGTATGCAGTGTCTAATGGGGATACCTGTTGTTATTCATTGGTAGTTCCTTGTTAGGTTTATGCAGTTTGTGAAACGTTCCTGGTTGTAATTGCCCAGTAGTGTTTGGATCTATTTGCCTCCTCTTCTTGTTTAATTTTATTTTTGGTAATGTTTTCTCCTATTTCAGAGGCCGTGTTTTCACAAAAGAGTCTGGCTCTTCATTTCCATTAACACCCAAGTGATCAAGTACCCAATGAAGTGTGACATTTTATGTTTGCCAAGTTGGGTCTGTTTTTGCACTCCACAACAACTTAGAGCTGATAGGATATGAGCTCAGTGACCCTTTCTAGGGTTTTCTTAGCTGTTGATAATTGATACTTTTAAAGTATCAGCTTTCTCGAAACCTCCGATTTAATATATCCATATTTTATTCAAACTTTGGTGTTTGGAATGAGTAATACATAAGTTTCTGTGGACCTAAATAATTATGGATCTTAAGCTGACTTTTCTCTTGGTTATTTGCATGTCATTTTCATTTACATTTCAAAAAAAAAAAAACAAAAAACTTTAAACAACAAACATAAAAATTAAGTTTGAGAGATAACTTGCAGCAACTCTTGGTAAAAAGTTGGTTCCGTTTACGTCTTTTCAGAGGTGGAAAAAAGTTAGCAGCATCTCTCGGAAGTGAATTACCAAGTATATCTACTAGCCCTGATACTCGTAGTCCCATATTACTCGTAATTTATTATGACCGATGCCAAAAACGAAAATGCTATGTGGGCACCTCAACTGGCCTAATGTCGTTAGTGATAACAAAATAAAAAGCAATCGAATTTCATTATCATCGGTATTATTGGCATTAGTCACAGTAAATTACTTTTTGGCACTCCCAACCTTTTTAATATCGGAATGAGTAAAGCGGGGATATTTTGTAGTTTGTCGCTTGTCGCAGTACGCATAAGTAATTAGAATTACGAATCTCAAGTCAGGGTTTTGAGTTTATGAAATCAAAAAAAAAAATGAGCCGAAACCTATTTTTGATTTGTTAAAAGAAAAAAGATTTAATATGCAAGATCTTGCGGAATTAAGAATTCTTTTTCAATCCTAACAGGGAACTAAATATCTTCTGATTTGATTTAAACTCTATTTGGAAAGTTCTAGCTTATTTTAAACACACCCTGTACCTTGGGCGGCTCGGAGAATCTGGAATAAAATCTTTTTTAATTCACAAGTAAATTATTAAAGAATACATTTAACGAGGGGCTTAAGCTAAAAAAGAGCATAAATTTAGTATTTATTTTGGTGCCAAAATATAGCTTATGACTTGAATTAATATGAAAGTCAACAGCAAATCAATTCTGGATCAAAATGCCACATAAAATTAATTTAAATATTTCATCGATCATTGATAAAGTAGTACCTTCCTAGTTAATTATTAATTTTATTAAGGAAGATGTATCGAAACTTTTGTTTGATCAAAAAAATAATAATTAAAAGGACATCAGCTTTATTTGGCATCAACCTGATCAATGATTTTAGGTTCTAAAATTCTAAAAATCAACCCAACTTTTAAAACCTCGTATGTATTTTGTAATAAAATTCATCTTCAATACAATAATTATAATGATGAAAATAAATTTTATTAATGATGGTTTTCAATGACAGCTATAACTGGCGTATTTTGAACAAAAAAATGAGCTGAACCGAGTAACCTAGAAATTGATTCGAAATATGTAAATATTGGAACGAAAGTGTTATTCAGTCGGAGCACAGAATTATATAAGAAATAATTGAGATACATGTATATATAAATAAATATTGTAATAATAAATATTGTAAAATAAATAAAAGAAATATTCCTAGGAATAAACGCATTTAAATTGATTTTTTTAATAATTCCTAGAACACCCTGTTTGTTAAATAAACGATTTTATTTAAATTTGTTTTCTTACGCAAATACTTTTAACGTATCTTTATTATCCTTATCTTAATTGTCTGTCAGTACATATTACGAGTGAAACATCTCACTATCTCTACAAAAACTATCTACCCATCTAAGACCTTTTACTGATGTTTTAAAAGAATTTTTTTTTAATATTGAGACAGTACATTTCGGTGTGTCTCATTGCAATAATCATTATCAAGATATTGTTGTAAAATAAATCCAAAAGCACACAAATTGTAGTTTGTGCGTGAGATATGATCTTGGTTTTCATAAAAAAAACTAAACTAAACGTCTAAAAAAAAACACTTTTTATCACTCTTTATTCTCACCTAAATATCTTATTGAACCTGTGATCTTCTTATCTTAAACCAATAGTGTTGAAGATTGAAAAAATTATTGTGAAGTGAATGCCAGTTCTAAAAAAATCTTTAAAGATCAAAACGCTCTTCTATTACAACTGACGTAATTTTTGTGTATTTATCTCCAAGAAAGAAATTAGTTCAGAACTTATTCGCAGTCATTATACTTACGAGTATATACAAAAATTACGTGTTTTTTAATTTCGAAAATAACAAAAAAAGAATGAACTTATTTTGGATAACGTTGATCTTAACTTTAAGTCAATATAAAGTCCACACGCAGGAGCCATGCTGTGAAGACTACTGTCTGGGAAAGGACAATGAGCGACCACAAACTCGAAGATTCACTTCGAAAACTGCCTACCAATTTGTAAGGGGTAACGACTTGGATTTAGGTTTTCAAGTGCCAAGTAAGAAGTAGATACAAATCATAAATTCATATTTTTCATAATACTTCACTATATTTTTACGAGTAGATTGTTCAGCAAAAAAAGTTTGGATAATGAGCAGACATGGCACCAGACTGCCCTATCGTGACACCATACTCAATACACCTAAACTTGAAGAGGTAAGAAATGTTAGGGATATTCGTTAATAGAATTCCTTGAATAGTATTCGAAGAAATAATATTTAGTCTTCATTAAAGATGTATGTACATATATTACTAATTTATTGACAATTATATTTAATTTCTGGGCAGGTGAGTCAATCTTTTACATTTTTTAAGACGCTGAAAGGCGTCATGTGATTTGACTCATTTGATTTCTATGGTTGATAAAATGTTTCTATGTATGTATAAGTTTTTATTCATCAACTGCAATTTTGGAAGACCAAACTTATCTATCATTACGTGACGGGCACAAAAAAAGTTAATAAAAAAAAAATAACCCAGATAGTTAACGGAGCTTTAGAGCAATGGTCGGAATTTATTTATGTTAATGCCAGAAAATTTGTTTATATCATAAGCGAGTCGTATATAAGTCTCCAATATAGAATTGAGACGTTAATCCTTCATTATTTTTTGTATATAGGCCTTCAGAGTTGACCCATCCAGCTAAAAGCAAGCAAGACTAGTTAAACTGATGGTCCTGCAGTCACAGCGTGAGAAGGAGGGCCTAGCCCTGAGTATTTAAGACTATGAACACGGTAAAGAATTTAAGCAAACTGAGCCTATTATGTCAAATGGTGATTTCTAGACTTATGTCGGGCTCGCATTGAACTTAAATCCATGATTATGTCCGACTTCAGTAAGTCACACATAAGTTCGTAATGAGCTTATATTCATTCATAATTAATGGGAAGTCAGATGTGCAGGACGGACATCAGAACATCTGAGTTATGTAAAGGTTGTCATGATGAAGAGACATGAAAGGACTCATAGATCAGGTACATAAATTCGACGGGTTGAAATCATCATTCTGTGTGTGTCGAAATTTGGTTTTCAAAATTTTGTATTCCAAAATTCTGTATTTCAACATTTTGAAAATCCAAAATTCTATATTTCTGTAAATCTACTATTTAGTCCAGTCATTTTAGGTTTTATCTGCGGAAAAATTCCTAGTGAGCTGAATTTTTGTATACACCTTTATTACGGCATTTTAATGAAGATGTGAAAAATCGACATTGATATCGTGCCGGCTAAAAAAGTTATAGGGGTCAAAAGGTCACAAAAATCAGTTTTTCGCAAATATCTCGCGATCTATTGCTCAGAGGTCAATAAAGGTCATTATAAAATTTTTTTGTCGTGAAATTGTCTACAAAAAATGTCTCATGCATTTTTCTGTAAAATTAACCGTTTTCGGAGTAGAGCGCTGAGAAAGCGAATATATTATGACGATGCACTCGTTTCCTCACCACCTTTTAGGTAGAATGCAGGGCGCGTTTTTTGTACATGGTTTCCCCCGTAGGCATAATCCATGATATGTAATCAGAGGTTTTTTTTTTATTTACGAGTGAATAATTTTTTATTTGAATACAGAAAAATACAGAAAAATTAACTTTAGTATATAATTTTTTTTTATCACTCATTGTCGATATCTTCAGTTTCTGTGTCATTAACAATATTCTTCACTAATATTCTTCGTAGTAGCATTGCGTTTGGGTATATACCAAGTATATGGAGAACAGGAAAGCTTATATTTATTCCCAAAATATAGAAAAAAGATAGAATATTAGATGCGTTCTTAGACATAGAGGGAGCCTTCGACAACACATCCCACGAGGCTGTAGGCACAACTTTTGTTAGGAAATGCGTACCCATCACCATAACTAGATGGAAATGTTAGGCACTAAAAATACTGTCACAAAAAGGACAAAATGTAAAAAAAAGTAATCACAACAAGAGGCTGTCCTCAGGGTGGTGTATTATCACCCTTGTTGAAGAGTCTTGTAGTGGATGAATTGTTAGAAAATCTTACCTCTAATGGAGAATATACCTTGATTCTCCATTGGATTTGCTGATGATATTGCTATCATAGCCGTAGGTAATCCAAAGAGGACTAACAATTACACGGAAAAGTGTGTCTATCTGTAGGATTATCAATAAACCCCTCCAAGTCGACAATCATACCATTAACAAGGAATAACTTCTGCCACATATGAAACCTATCCATCTAGCTGGTGAAGTGATTGAAACGCAGAGAGGTGTAAAATATCTAGGAATTCTACCAGATAGTAGACTCCTTTTGAACAAACACTTAAAAGCTATAGTCGGGAAAGCCACAAAAGCCCTAATGATTTGCAAGAGACTTGCAGGCAAGTCATGCAGATGCAAACCGAACATCCTTAGCTGGATATACACTATTATGGTAAGACCAATCATTACATATGGGGCGGTTGCATGGCACAAGAGAACCGAATTACAAGAATAAGGAAAGCCCTCTACACGAGGCCATTAGAAGTGCGGCAATGGGAGTTATCTTGAGATCCTCGAAACAAATATCATCAAGTGGCACACTGATGGATCGAGTCCTAAGCAGAATAGTTTCAGATTTCTGAAACTGACTTCCATATCATCGCAATATCACTGAATCTTGTTGAAGTCACAGTGTAAAAGAATTTTGATGACCTCGACTTTGGGAGCTGTTCTGTACACTATTAAGTCGACGGCATACACAATTGCCCGAGTTAGACTACCTATTAGATTGCCGGTGTAAATGCTGAATAGAATCAGCGAGTTAACACAGCTGAAGACCATTTTTAATATCGAAGATTGTGGTATGCAATTGTTAATGACACAGAAACTGAAGATATCGACAATGAATGATAAAAAAAAAATTATATACTAAAGTTAATTTTTCTGTATTTTTCTGTATTCAAATAAAAAATTATTCACTCGTAAATAAAAAAAAAACCTCTGATTACATATCATGGATTATGCCTACGGGGGAAACCATGTACAAAAAACGCGCCCTGCATTCTACCTAAAAGGTGGTGAGGAAACGAGTGCATCGTCATAATATATTCGCTTTCTCAGCGCTCTACTCCGAAAACGGTTAATTTTACAGAAAAATGCATGAGACATTTTTTGTAGACAATTTCACGACAAACAATTTTTATAATGACCTTTATTGACCTCTGAGCAATAGATCGCGAGATATTTGCGAAAAACTGATTTTTGTGACCTTTTGACCCCTATAACTTTTTTAGCCGGCACGATATCAATGTCGATTTTTCACATCTTCATTACAATGCCGTAATAAAGGTGTATACAAAAATTCAGCTCACTAGGAATTTTTCCGCAGATTGGGGTTTAAAATGCCTAAAATGACTGGACTATATTCTATATTCTGAAATTCAGAATTTAAAAATTCTGAAGTTCTGTTTATGATAAAAGAATTACAGTTTTTTCTTTTATCATTTACAGAACTTTTAAGTACGAGTACAGTTACTCATTCTAACCAAATATTCGCAAAGAATTTGATTTTTTAATTTAGTTATTTTAATGAAAATACACTTTGCGCTCATCATGAACCTACACTCATTTAGCAAATTTAAGTTCAACATTCTTACAAGTGAAGAAATTGTTCAACAGATACAAAATAACCCCGTATAGCTTTTACAGAATATTAAAGTTTGGATATACAGGAAAGCAGAATTATGGATTTTCAGAATTCTGGAATACAAAAAAATTCGACTAAATTTTACAATCTTAAAATTTGATTACAATTTTTGGTTTATCATAAGAACGAAAAATAGAAAAAAGGCCGAAGAAAATATCTATATTCTAAGTGTTTTTTTTTTTTTGTGAAAATTTTATTTAGTACAATTTTGTATGGTACATGACCTTAGAGTACTTTTTAATGCTATATACCAGGGGTCGACAAGTACTTTTTTGGAGGGTCCAGGATTAGTTGAAAAATTTTGTCGAGGTCCAGAAAAAAAAAAACTCATAATACATACTAATTTTTATTTGACTTCATTTAAGTAATTTAACAAACCACAAGACAAAATTAATGTGAGAAATTACAACGACGGTCTTGAGCCAGTTTTTTAAAGTTTGGTTCACGCGTAGAACAGCAAATGCGAAGAGTATCGTCCAGGTGGGTGTCCGATAGTCTCGAACGATTTTTGTTTTTCAAGAAATTCATTTTTGAGAAAGATGATTCGCATATATATGTCGAACCAAACATAGAAACTAGGTTGATGGCTAGTTTTTTCCAATTTTCATACTTTTCTGAAACATGTTTACCCCAAAATTCTTTAGTGGATGCAGTTTTAAACATTTGCAGGGAAATATCTTCTTGCAAATCAATTATTTTCATTTGCAGCAAAGGCTTTGAAAGACTAAAAAACTTCGCAGCCACGCTAGTCCAATCTGCCGCTGCATCAACTTCATACGGCGATTTAAGGAATTGAGACAGATTACCCATCTCTGCAGTCTTGGAATCTTGCAGAAAATTCGTTCTTTAGATCTGATAAAAACTTTAAAAATGATGCAAGGTCTTTTTCAGAGCCTTTCTTCTTACATTCAAGAATTGTTGGAAAATGAATAAATTCTTGTTTTGAGATGTCTTTTTCAAAAATATCCAGCTTGCGACGAAAAGCAGACACGCTTTGTATAAGATCACATATTTATTCAAGTCAATTCAAAGCGTGTGTAAGTAGGCACTTAAATAATCAAATTACATACATTATGTACATACTCGTATGTCGTAGGTTTACCCACTTGAAAAAAAGGTTATGTACTTTCTAAATTCCACTTGGCTTGCAAACGTTTGAATAGCTAGTTATTAAAAATTTTAGCGGTCCAAGGTCCGACCTTCCGCGGTCCGCCTGTTGCTGACCGTTGATATATACAACAGCAATTGCCCTTTAATAAGTTATCTTTTTTATTTGAAGATGACTGTATTTTCAGTAAAGTTTATGGCGAAAACGTGATTTTTAGGGGTAATGTATTTTTTTTAAAAAAAGTACTATAACTTATTTCTTTGTATGTAATATATCCCATCTTGCTTATAGATTCGGCATTAAAGAATACATTGAAATCATATAAGTAACATATTTAATTCTTAACCTCAATTTTTCCAGCGGCTGGAAGAAACAAAGAAGAGAGCAGGATCCGTACCATCTAGTCTTATTGATATTTTCTTACTTTCTCAGAATTCCGATTATCATATATTTTCTTTGTTGACATTTTATACTTGACATCCTTTCAGATCAAGACACAAATACTTAACAATTATTTAACCCTACAAACAAAACCGAATACTGGAGCTTTGTGTATGGAGGATTTTCTAGCAATTCAAGCATGGAAATTCAACACAAGTATTACACCGGAAATGGCAAGATTGTTAACATTTCAGGTGAGAATGAATGATCCAGAATACTCAATTAATAAAATGTGTAATGTTCCAACTTTATATCTGTATTCAAAATTACTACGAAAATGCGATTTTATTATTTTAGGGCTGGGAAGATTTAAAATATCTGGCGACCACGTATCAACAAATTTTCCCAAATATCCTCCTTAAGAAATATGATTCTGAAAAATTTGTGGTATAATTTGAAGAAATATTTTTTGAAAATTTTTTAAAGTTTTTGTTTTACAATTAAAGTTTCATCATACACAAAACCAAAGAGCTGAAGAAAGTTTTAAGGCATTTGCTGAAGGTCTTTTTGGACCAAATGGCTATCAAAATATTGACAGGGATATAGTTCCGGAAATAAATGACACCCTACTTCGGGGATACTTAAGCTGTCCGATTTGGAAAGATAATAACTGGAAAATTTATAATACAAAAGAAACTGACTACTTTAAGTTCAGGGAAACAGATCTTATGAAGAAAACTATTTCGGATATTTCAAGAAGACTTGGGTAAGTCCAGTCTTTAAATATTAAATTTTCTTTTCATGTACTTAACCATCCCTCTAAGTATCCCGTTCCATAATATTTTTAATCAAAGTTTTTGGTTTTGTTTTTAGATTCCAGGACTCCCTTGACTTTAAGGACATCGAACTAATGTGGGATATATGTCGATTAGAACAAGCTTGGTACGTTAATCGTTCGAGTGTCTGGTGTGGGGTAAGAACATACAATTTTATATTTTTTTTTTTCAATTTTTTGTTATTGATTTTATGATTTCTATTATAAAAAAGGCTTTCACACATACTCAACTAATAGTTTTGGAATATCTCGACGATCTTAAGTTTTACCAGAATTCCGGCTATGGTCATGAAATAAATTCGCGGGTCTCTTGTAACCTTGCAAAAGATATGCTTCTGAAGTTGGATAGCGATGATGATGCAGATGCAGTTGCATACTTTGCACATTCCAACACAATTGAAACCTTGATTACAGCTCTCGGAATTAGCAAAGATAGTGTTCCCCCCAAAGCTGATAACTTTAAATCTATGACCGATCGAAAGTGGAAGACTAGTGTAATCAATCCTTTTGCCTCCAATTTGGTAGCTGTTAAATTTGAGTAAGTAGAAAAATATTGTTTTTTTTTTATTTTAAACATTAAGTTATGTTTATGTATATCTTTTCAAAGATGTTCATCAGAAGACTCGAATGAATCAAATGAAAAAGCGATGTTTTTCCTAAATCAAAGGCGAGTAAATTTTGATTGGTGCAACCAAGGACTTTGTGATTGGTCAAATGTATTAAAACAATATGAACACCTTTACAAGGCTAATTGTACTGAATACTTCTGCAGTACCTCAAATGGAAAAAAACTGACTATTGTTGGATTAACAATGTTATCATTTATTTCTGTAATAGTAGTTTTATTAATTTAACAAAACCATAATATCAATAGATAAATTATTTAAAAAAAAATGATTCATTTAGATTTTCATTTAATATTAAACAAAAACAAATTAAATAAGAAACTGATAAGATTTTTATTATTGGCATTGGCATTTATAAGCCAACAGTTTTGAACAAATGTCATAGTGGGAAAGCTATAACGCCGACAGTAAAATCTGACGAACGTTTACATTCTTTTTTTCGAGTCCGCGATCTAAGACTTGTGTGCAATATTCGGTATTTTAAAGCTTCACCACTTCTATTGTATTATCCGATCACCAGTCTAACCATGGCAAAATCTGATTTAGTATTCGAATGATAATATTCTTAAGGCAAATCCAATAAAATGCGTTTATTTTCCTTCTACGCCTGACATTTTGGCAGTCGAATTAACGGTTCTACCAGCAAATTCATTTAAGGGAGAGAGTCCGATGATTTAAAGTCAAGGCCTTTAAGAGCACACATGCTGCGGCATGTAGCGCCAAGGTTTTCAGTGAAGTGCTTTTTCGCCAAGGCTATGAATTTTTAAATCGTTGGAAGGATGCATCGTAGTGTATGGCCCCGATTGCCCTTGTCGACTCAACGGAATCGAAACTATTCGATTTTTTCGATTGGTTTTCATATTTTGAATTGTGTAATTCAATCGATCGAACTGTTCTATTATGAATAAACCCACAGAATATTGTGAATATTTAAAATTTGGCAGTTGTACAAATGTGTTAGCTTTTGAAATCAATATTTATTTTTTTTGATATTCCTTTTTTAATTTAAATTATGATAATTTATTAACATTTTAAAATGAGTGAAATTGAGTTATAGTTTTTTTAAAGTAACACAGATACCGAAAATGCCCAAGAAAATGTTGAAATGGCCAGAAAAATAAGACATATCACTGACACCTCTAATCCTCTGGAACTGGAAGAAACAATATAAGATATATAAATAAAGTTTTTAACTTGGTACATATATACATATTTCCTTTATATTTTGTATAGCTTCTTTAAATAATTCCACTTTTCTAAAGAAAATTTCATAAGATTTCTAAGTGAAATTAACCCCAAACTCAGGCCATCAATAAGAAACTCTTCGATTCCTAACATATTAAAATTACAGCATCTAATTTGCTGAAAGTATGAAGCTTATTTGGCCCACCACGAGTTGCTTTTTATTCCGCTTTATTTTGTGATATTTTCTTCTTAACGTTGAATTTAAAATCTGTACATACATACCTGATTGAATAAAAGAGATTTAAATAGGAACATACATGAATGTATTAAAAAAATGTTCCTTGTTACCTTTAGCCACTTCTCCCAAGTACGCATTGGGGTACCTTCACACATTTAGTTCCGAAGAGAATTTCACTTAGTACAAACTCCTTTCGGGATGTCCAGATTTTCCTTCATCAACCCGATCCATTTGCCTTTTATTTGGTATCACTTTTGACCTGCATGAAATAAATATTTAAATTTTATTTTCTATAAAATAATTAATTGGAAGAAACTTACATTTTGTTGAAAAAACTTTAAGACATCAATTTCCTTACGCGTCGATCAAAATCGACATTCACAATATGAAAAAGAGTAATGGAGATAGTTTATAACAACGAATTTATATGAAATAAGAAAATTATTTCAATTTTTTAAGCGGAGTGATTGAATTTAATTCAATAGAAAGTTTGAGCGACCTCAACTCCAAAGCGCGTTTCGCCCAGGTACGACAGTGGGCTCATCAGTTAGATGCTGTCGTACCCTTCTAAGACGCAATTATTTTTTGTCGATGTTTGGTGACACTTATAATTTTCACAGCAGTAATATACTGTGAATTTTATTTTTTCTAGGGGAATTTGGTTAAATTCTGACGCCTAGAATGTTAATTGTCCGTGGTCAGACTTATTAAATCAACGAATTTATATGAAATAAGAAAATTATTTCAATTTTTTAAGCGGAGTGATTGAATTTAATTCAATAGAAAGTTTGAGCGACCTCAACTCCAAAGCGCGTTTCGCCCAGGTACGACAGTGGGCTCATCAGTTAGATGCTGTCGTACCCTTCTAAGACGCAATTATTTTTTGTCGATGTTTGGTGACACTTATAATTTTCACAGCAGTAATATACTGTGAATTTTATTTTTTCTAGGGGAATTTGGTTAAATTCTGACGCCTAGAAACGGCGAAACGCGCTTTGGAGTTGAGGTCGCTCAAACTTTCTATTGAATTAAATTCAATCACTCCGCTTAAAAAATTGAAATAATTTTCTTATTTCATATAAATTCGTTGATTTAATAAGTCTGACCACGGACAATTAACATTCTAGGCGTCAGAATTTAACCAAATTCCCCTAGAAAAAATAAAATTCACAGTATATTACTGCTGTGAAAATTATAAGTGTCACCAAACATCGACAAAAAATAATTGCGTCTTAGAAGGGTACGACAGCATCTAACTGATGAGCCCACTGTCGTACCTGGGCGAAACGCGCTTTGGAGTTGAGGTCGCTCAAACTTTCTATTGAATTAAATTCAATCACTCCGCTTAAAAAATTGAAATAATTTTCTTATTTCATATAAATTCGTTGATTTAATAAGTCTGACCACGGACAATTAACATTCTAGGCGTCAGAATTTAACCAAATTCCCCTAGAAAAAATAAAATTCACAGTATATTACTGCTGTGAAAATTATAAGTGTCACCAAACATCGACAAAAAATAATTGCGTCTTAGAAGGGTACGACAGCATCTAACTGATGAGCCCACTGTCGTACCTGGGCGAAACGCGCTTTGGAGTTGAGGTCGCTCAAACTTTCTATTGAATTAAATTCAATCACTCCGCTTAAAAAATTGAAATAATTTTCTTATTTCATATAAATTCGTTGATTTAATAAGTCTGACCACGGACAATTAACATTCTAGGCGTCAGAATTTAACCAAATTCCCCTAGAAAAAATAAAATTCACAGTATATTACTGCTGTGAAAATTATAAGTGTCACCAAACATCGACAAAAAATAATTGCGTCTTAGAAGGGTACGACAGCATCTAACTGATGAGCCCACTGTCGTACCTGGGCGAAACGCGCTTTGGAGTTGAGGTCGCTCAAACTTTCTATTGAATTAAATTCAATCACTCCGCTTAAAAAATTGAAATAATTTTCTTATTTCATATAAATTCGTTGATTTAATAAGTCTGACCACGGACAATTAACATTCTAGGCGTCAGAATTTAACCAAATTCCCCTAGAAAAAATAAAATTCACAGTATATTACTGCTGTGAAAATTATAAGTGTCACCAAACATCGACAAAAAATAATTGCGTCTTAGAAGGGTACGACAGCATCTAACTGATGAGCCCACTGTCGTACCTGGGCGAAACGCGCTTTGGAGTTGAGGTCGCTCAAACTTTCTATTGAATTAAATTCAATCACTCCGCTTAAAAAATTGAAATAATTTTCTTATTTCATATAAATTCGTTGATTTAATAAGTCTGACCACGGACAATCAACATTCTAGGCGTCAGAATTTAACCAAATTCCCCTAGAAAAAATAAAATTCACAGTATATTACTGCTGTGAAAATTATAAGTGTCACCAAACATCGACAAAAAATAATTGCGTCTTAGAAGGGTACGACAGCATCTAACTGATGAGCCCACTGTCGTACCTGGGCGAAACGCGCTTTGGAGTTGAGGTCGCTCAAACTTTCTATTGAATTAAATTCAATCACTCCGCTTAAAAAATTGAAATAATTTTCTTATTTCATATAAATTCGTTGATTTAATAAGTCTGACCACGCACAATTAACATTCTAGGCGTCAGAATTTAACCAAATTCCCCTAGAAAAAATAAAATTCACAGTATATTACTGCTGTGAAAATTATAAGTGTCACCAAACATCGACAAAAAATAATTGCGTCTTAGAAGGGTACGACAGCATCTAACTGATGAGCCCACTGTCGTACCTGGGCGAAACGCGCTTTGGAGTTGAGGTCGCTCAAACTTTCTATTGAATTAAATTCAATCACTCCGCTTAAAAAATTGAAATAATTTTCTTATTTCATATAAATTCGTTGATTTAATAAGTCTGACCACGGACAATTAACATTCTAGGCGTCAGAATTTAACCAAATTCCCCTAGAAAAAATAAAATTCACAGTATATTACTGCTGTGAAAATTATAAGTGTCACCAAACATCGACAAAAAATAATTGCGTCTTAGAAGGGTACGACAGCATCTAACTGATGAGCCCACTGTCGTACCTGGGCGAAACGCGCTTTGGAGTTGAGGTCGCTCAAACTTTCTATTGAATTAAATTCAATCACTCCGCTTAAAAAATTGAAATAATTTTCTTATTTCATATAAATTCGTTGATTTAATAAGTCTGACCACGGACAATTAACATTCTAGGCGTCAGAATTTAACCAAATTCCCCTAGAAAAAATAAAATTCACAGTATATTACTGCTGTGAAAATTATAAGTGTCACCAAACATCGACAAAAAATAATTGCGTCTTAGAAGGATACGACAGCATCTAACTGATGAGCCCACTGTCGTACCTGGGCGAAACGCGCTTTGGAGTTGAGGTCGCTCAAACTTTCTATAGTTTATAACCTTTCCGGACTTTATCGAAACTTACTGCTCTCCTCGTTCAATATTCAAAAAAAAAAAACGTTCTACGTTTTGTTAAAATAAAAAGTGCATTTTATTTCGTTTCATTACATTTAAAAGCTTACACTTATATAAAAGATTGTTTTTGGTTGTAACCGTTTTAAAAATAAACTTTATTACTTCGGTTTTTTGATTGTAGGTACTCAAAATATTAGTTTAACATTCTATTGTTTAAAGCAGTCGTACATAGTAAAAAAAAATTCATAAACCACTGTTTCAATTGAGTCCAAAAACTAGAACTTTGATTTGGCATGTAAAAATAAGAACCTTAAAAAAGTATTTAATTTTAATAAATTAAGTAAACTATGGCAGCGACTAGGAAGGACAACATTGATAGTACGGACGATAAACTTGAGGCACCGGATTGGCAGAACATTTCTGCACAATTTCCATTGTAGAAATCGTTATAGTGTTTCATGACACTCGACCAATCACACAATCCCACACTGCACCAACTTAAGCTTACTGTCTTTTGGTTTAGAAGGAACAGGACTTTTTCAGTATCGACTCCATCAGCAGGACAACTATACAAAAATCAAATTATATTCGTCAGTTTTAAAACGTATATAAATTATTTAGAAAACTAACTCATATTTAATTGCAACCAAATTCGAAGCAAATGGATCAATTTTACTGATTCTCCACTGGCGATTGTCCATGCTCTCGTAGTTGCTGGCTGTTAGTGCTTCTTCGTCCTTGTACCAACCAAGAGCTGTAATCATTGACTGAATTAAAGTTGAATGGGCGAAGTTTGTAATTGCGTATGGCTGAGTTTTGCTATTGAGCTGATAGAGCATATCTTTGATGATTTCGCATGGCAATTTAGAGTTGATTTCACTTCCGTATCCTGATTTTTTGTAGTACCTTAGATCGTCGTAGTATTCTAAAACTTTAAGTTGCGCACGAGTAAAAGCCTAGAGCAAAATAAATTAGCATTTGGTTTTTGTTTTCTTGGAAATTGACTTACACCACACCATGCACTGGTACGATCGACATTCCAAGCTTGTTCATACCGACACATGTCCCACATCAATTCAACATCCTTGAACTCTAATGAGTATAGGAATCTAGGAAAATATGTATAGTTAATATTTGTTTAATATGATAACAGAAAATAGTCACACTCACCCCAGTCTAGTGGATATATCAGCAACTGTTCTATTCATAAGAGCTGAATTTTTGAACTTCTCAAATTCAGTACCTTCTTTTTGGCTGTTGTTTTCCTCCCATTTGGGGCAGTAGTCATAGGGTCGCAATAATGTATCATTTCCTTCTGGATTAGATACATGTATGGTTTGCCAAACATTTGGACCGAAAAGACCCTCGGCGTATGCCTTGAAACTTTCTTCTGTCCTTTGGATTTCAGTGTGGCGGAACTAATAAAAAAATATAGGTTCACTTTTTAAAATAAAGTAAATGGTTTTTGTTTTTGGTGTGATCTTACCATAAAGTTTTGAGATCTATAATCTTTGGTAAGAATATTTGGATATTGCCGTTGGTAGGTTTTCGCCAATAGTTTTAAATCTTCCCAGCCCTGCAATGAAAATAATAAAAATTTAAATGAAAGACACTTTTCTTACAAATTTGAAATTTTAAAATTGCGCAGTTAAAAACTTTTTAAGGATTTTAGATAATTAGTGATTTTCTATCCACATATATCATAATTTTATTCGGGGAACCAATTTGTTATTCATAAGAATATTGTTTTAACTGAGTTATTAAACCATTATAGAGATATAGAGGGCGCTTTAAACTCTCCTAGAGCTAGAGATATTCGCTTCGTGAAATAATGTTCACTATCAGGATTATTAATATAAAAGTGGGCGGCTTTGTTGCAAGAAGATCTGTGATTAGAGTTATGATTAATGGCGGTGTTGCATATCCCCTTCTTTGTAACGGAGTTGTCACTGTTGACATACTTGGAAGGGGAGAATTTAAAAATGATTGCATATGTCGATGATTTTGCTTTTGTCCTATCAGAAAAAAAAAACAAAGTGGGACAAATCAGTGTGATCTGGGGGTCAACCCTCACAAAACAGATCTTGTTCTCTTCTCCAGGTCATAAAGACAGCCCTTATATCAAAGTTATGCTGTTAACGTTTTTGGAAGAAAAAAAAATATATTTGCGCCTTATTTTAAAGAAAAAGTTTGAAACCAAAAAATTATAAATAAAAAGAGAAATATAGTTAAAGAGGGGGTACAATAGATCTAAAGGTTGGAGTACACTTAAACCCCAACATTATTCTTTTATTTATTCAAAAACGCCAATGTCCAATGTTCAGCTTGCACAACTTCCTTTGATGAACTGAAGAATCTCTTATTTCTGACACCTCTCAAATCTCAATCATAAGATTGGCCACTCTATTTACTCTTAAATGCGCGGTGGACCGCTATTGATAGCGGATTTGCATTTTTGTATTCCCAAAAGTGATTCGCTTTCCATTCAGCAGTAAAATGCACGACTGGGTCACGAACTTGCTGTTATGTGAAAGACTAAGAATTTCAAAAATGAATGTTATTAGAGAAAAACTGTTGATAAGCATAAAATTCATTTTTTTAGATGACTAAAACAAGCAAATATTAGTTTATGCCAGAACAAAAATTATAAGTCGTTTTATTGTGGTTTCTTAAAAAAATAAGCTTTTATATATAAAATTTTTAAAAGATTTTTAAGATAAAATGTTGGTATGCCAACTTAAAGGTTTTATTATTGAACGAATAAAAATTTATTTCCAAAAAAAATATTGAGCCGTTTTTGAGATATCGAATTTTCAAAAATAATATATGTACATACATTTTTTTTTTTTTCAAAAATTCAAAAAATATTCTATGAAAAATTTCATTGAAATCCGTTCTGCCGATAATAAGAAATTCAAAATTCGAAAAAATGGTTCTATAGTAGGTACAGTCAGTAATATCTTCATTTATTTTTTTTATTAAATTAAAGATCGTTAAAATTAATTGAAAAAAAAAAATTTATCAAAATTCTCCCGGCCGTTTTCGAGAAAAATACGATTTTCGAAAACCATTTTTTAACATTTGTATGGTGGTTACCTTTATTATTAGGTAAAACAATTTTGTATCTCAAATATTGTAGATTATATTAAGAAACTTTTGTTTATCAAGTTAAAAAAGAATCGAGCAATGGGGTTTTCGAAGTATTGAGTTTCCAAAAAAAAAAAATGAAATCTGTTTTTAAAATCCAAAATAAAAAATTTGAAAATTTGAATATAAGCAATAATATTCAAACTTTAAAGGAGCTTTAGCATAAAAGAAAATGATAAAAATCGGTTGTACCGTTTTCGAGAAAATCAAAAACAAAAAAAAATGATTCCAGGGGGGCTACCAAAAAAAATATTTATAAAATTTCGAAAAAAATTCGTGTGACAAGTACCGTTATTTTTGGTCTTTAAAAAGAAAAAAAAACTTGTGGGGGTAAAAAATAAAAATACTATCTATCAAGTTTAAAGAAAATCGGCCGAGCCGTTTAGACTGTAGTCGAACAGACAGACAGAATTGCGAGACCCACTTTTTTCGTCAACTTTTTTTTCAACTTTGATCATAATTTCGAAACGTCCTGAATGCGTGTGAAGTTTTTTGAAAGTGTCCTATTGGCATTCAGAATGACAGTTACTCTCCTGAAAAGAAGAGAGAATGGTTCTAAATTGTATTGTCAAAGTTGTTAAACTTCATTGTAAATAAATGCAATTTCAAGTTTAAATTTGAAATGAAAGATAAATTTGTAAGTTTTCATACTTAATGAAAAAGCTCAAAGAGAGCTCTTAAGAAGAAAACAATAAAAGAAATACATAAGATTAAAAAAGGTAAAATGAACACCTGATCCGAAAGTTTTTCCCAATTCCCAGTCAAAAAGGCCATAACATGCAGACACAAAATGCGACTTGGAGTATTTTTAAACGACTTCTGCAAAACGCTGATAGATTTGGACGAGGAAGAAGGAGAAAATACTCCTTACCTTCTATGTACTTGTCCTGCTTTATCTGGGATCTTGTTTGATAAATATAGACATTAGAGGTCTCACACGCCTTCTAAAAATTTAAAAAAATTTTAATTTAATTTAACGATTAAAAAGGTCTCTTCTAGATTCTTGTGTCAAATGTCACATCACATTGGGCCAGTCAGTCAGTTTTCCTGCTGGCATCTACTTCGACCTAATCTGACCAGTAGTATAAAATTTTTCTTGAAATGGTAGTAGCCTTTGGTTAGTACGTTTGATTATTATGCTGGAAGTAGGGGCATCGAATATCAGAGCTATTGCACCCAAAATCAAAAAAAGATTTTTCAGAAGTATGTACTTCTTGCAAGAAAGTGGGTATCCAATACTATCTCTTATCATGAAAAAGTGTGTCTCATGCTCTTGCGCCACCTTACAAGTAGCCATTACACCAAAATTTAAAAGCGATTGGAGCTATTAAATTTCCACTTGATAAATAAATCGAAGAATATTTTGAATATAATCAAAGAGTGAATAAATGCATACATATGCAAAGCAAATTTTCAATTTAAAATAGGTCTAACTCATGTGCTTATTTTAATATTTTTAACTTACCTGAGAAGTCAACATATTTTCCTTTTCCGGTGTAATACTTGAATTGAACTTCCATGTTTGTATGGAAAATAGATCCTCCATACATAAGGCACCAGTGTCTGGTTTTGTTTTAAGAACTTTATAATTATTCACTATTTTACTCCGCAGCTTAATACAAAAAAATAAATAATTAGTATGAAAAAAAATTATTTTATTTAGATTAAAATATTTTATACCTCTTCAAGATGACCTGCGTTTCTTATCGTTTTTGCTGATGGTAGCCTTGTACCATGCCTGCTTAATGTCCACATTTTTGTTGGTGAGCAATCTATTATTATATAATTTTAGTATAATTTCTAATATTAATTTTAAAAATTTGTTTTGTTCTTACTTGGAAGTATGTTTCGTTCGATGTCATTGCCTTTTGCCAGTAAGTAGGCAGTTTTTGAAGTGAAACGAAGAGTTTGAGGCCGATCATTATCAGTTCCAAAGCAGTATTCTTCACAACATTTTTGTTTTTGTTGCTGTTCTTGTGCGTAAGCTTCGTATTGACTTAAAGCTAGTATCACTGTTATCCAAAGCACTTTCATTTCTAAGAAAAAATTAAATAAAATTAAAATATTTTATCAGAATAAAAAATGCATTAAAAAAAACAAAGAACGGCCTAATGTTTAAAACAATATGAATAGCTGACCAAAATATGGCCAGTCAAAGAATTAAATAAACTCTAAGGCCGGCTTATGAGGACAATTGATTTATGAAATTTTAAAAGTAGTTAAGTTTATTCGTATAGATACCAAAATAATGTTGGTTACCCAATGGCCAAAAAAATAGAATTTTTACCTAAATCTATATTTGATCAACTGCTGTAAGCCTAAAACAAACAAAATATTTTAGCGTAAGTCCCAAAAAAATAGAAATGAAATTGTTCCAAGAATTGTTTAGCGAAAAGTAATATTTCTTTTTAATTTTGCGCCCACTAAAAGGACTATGACTACACTTGAAATGTTTGATTTTTTTTAATGTTTGAGCGTTTAGAAAGGAAGAGATACCGAAGAAAGATTCACCTATCATTTCATTTTAAAGTTCTTTTTTGCATTCTAGCCAAGAAACTTAATACTGGATATGAAATGTATTTCATATCTTTAAGCAGATTTAAAATTAGGCTTAACTGTTATAAGTATTATAATCGGACCATATTTCATAGACAATCATTTTTAATTTAAATAATTTGTTTCCAAGAGTAGTATCAGCGAAATAGATTCCATGGTCTGTCCAAAAGATGTTTACTCTATCTGGTAGATTTTTATTATACATATGTTCAAGCCAGCGTTGCCACTTGGATACAAGCCAGCGTTGCCTCTTGGATACAAGCTTTATATCTTGGGAAAACTTTAACTAAATGAAATTTTTTAATTTTTTTTTAAATCTATGGAAAAGTTTTTTAGAAGAAAAAATTATTTATAAAATTTCGAAAAAAAATCGGATGGCAGGTAAAGCAATTTTTGATCTTAACAAAAAGGAAAAAAAGTAGGGGCAGAAAATTTTTAAAATACTGTCTACCAAGTTTAAGGAAAATCGGCCGAGCCGTTTAGGGAACAGACAGACAGAATTGCGAGGCCCGCTTTCTTCGTCTTCCCTGCCATCGTCATATCAAGTCTGATCAAAATCTCGAAGTTCGAACTAAGCCTCTAATACTTCATTTTTCAAATGTAAAACATGCCATATAGTGTTTAAATGTATATCGCATGTTAAAATAGTTTTAAGGGAGGCACAATTAATAATCACGTAGGTTTTCTTCTATGGCTAAAAAAATGTAAGTCAAGTACCTTCGACTAATCCGTTTAGGATGTAACCGAATGAAAAAACGAACAGAATTGCAGAACCCACTTTTTGTGTCTTCTTTCTCAAATTAATCTCAAGTCTGATTTAAAGCTCTTAAGGAATCCAAAACTTTTCATATAAAACCTATGAATCGAAAATAAAATACAATATTTGAAATTTAAAAAATAATTAAATTTGAACTTTTAACAGTGAAAACGCTATAAAATATAGGCTTTGTATTTTTTTTTAAAGGATGTAAGTTTTGAAATTTAACTTGCCCTCTGAGTTTACGAGGAAGGCTATACCCAAAATAATATTGTCTGTTAAGAAATTAGTTTGAAATTTTAAAGAAATACAGCAATCTCAGCTTTATCTTCTTTTAGAATATCTAAAAAGAACATGTGACCTAAGCGTAAACTTCTCGAAAAAAAAAACTTAGCTTTACCCTCGATATCAAGAAAGATGTAAATAAGGCCAACGCGATCCTTGATTTTACATATATGGCGTTGAAATAAGCAATTTTACTGTAGTCTTGTGAAATCTTCGTTTTACAGTTATTTTGTTCGTCAACACTCAGAATATGCAACTACTGTATGCTTTTGCATTAAGTATTCACCTTTTTCTTTTGAACATGACTTCTATGGAGAACCGGCGAAATGATTCCATCGAATCTCTTAGGCTAATTCCGTTTGTTTTTTAGAAGCCAATATTTTTTAAAGGTATAAATGAGTCACTGAGTGGAATGAAACTTGAACCAAATGAAAACCATAATGTTTTCGACTTGAGTTTGTAACGGAACCTGTCTGGTTGAGCAAGGACCTTCGAAATAGGAAAACCTCTAATCTATCTAACGGGAGGAGCTGTAACCTCCTAGCTCAATGGCTAAACACTTAATGAAATTTTTCAAATCCTATGGCCCTCACCAGCCTACACCCCTTTTCCTCCCATTACGGCTACAAGCTTACAGGACTCTTGAGGCCAGACCTGGCAGCAGGAGTGAAGGTCGCTCAGTAATACTACGGCTCGGCATGCTAGCTGGAAGCCTAGGCTCTACTCGTCGGATTAGGATGGGTTCTTCGCCGTGTATTACCAAACTTTGTTACGTCTTAAATTATTCATGCCGAAATCAAAAGTTGTAAAATAAAATGTTTGTGAGGTTCAAAATATCATTTGAGACCAGATTACACCAAGTTGAAAAGAAATTAAATTAAATACCAGAATTAGTGAAAAATGTATTGAACAGAAAATAAAAAAAAATCAAGTGTTGTCACTCCTGGAGAGGGCATAGGACAAGATGTCTTTAGTCCTAAGGTGGCTTAACCCCCCCCCACGCATCGCTTCATGATACGTCCATGACTACCGCGACCACAAAATATTTCTTTGCGACAGCCCCCTATCTTAAAGTTCTGAGATAACCTTAAAAGCTTACCAATCCTTTAGAACCTGTCATGCTCGTCAACGCTTGCTAAGAGTTCTTAATTCTTATCATATCCACCCTTTAAAATTGCCTTTAGCACTTCATTTAAGTATTATTTAAAATTCATCCTAAAACTTCTATAATAATCTTTACAAGAAAACGAAGTCATTTCACTGCCAAGCGTTATGTAATCACTTTTATTTATATGTAGTTCAATAATGATTTTTCTTAATACAAGACTATTTCTTAATTCGGAAGTCTACTTTACGGAATGATATACAACTCGTATGTACTTATAATCTCATTACTAATTTCACATGAATAAAAAAAATTAATTATCAATCTAAAAGTATGTATGTATGTATGTAGCAATTTCGAAAGTAAAATCCATCAAATGTATTAAGAATAACTTACCAAAAGCCTTTTTTTTTTTTTGTTTTAAAATACTGATATTTGTTCTTGTTTTGTTCTTTCTTATCTTGCTGGACAATTCAACGATGACATGTAAATTGATGAGCCGTCGAGGTGGTGCACCGCTTCGATGGATAGGCTTGTTTGAGACAAACTTCTCTTTTTTTTTTTGTGAATGCGTAATATGAACGATCGTTTACCTATATTCAATGAGAGTTAATTTGAGAGAAATTACAGTCGAACTATTGCTGTACAATATATAAAAAAACCTATTTTATTTAATTTATTTATAATGAAAATCTATTTTCTATTTCTCAGTTTAAGTAATTTAATAATTTTAACTAGTGCAAGAAATTTAGGTAGTCAAAATAGTTAAATTTTAATTCTCTTAATTTTAATTTAATTTTGTTGTAGTTTATTGGAATTCTAAAATTTTAAACTTGATGATAAGTATCAAATACTTAGCTTTTGTCAAAAAAAAAATTAACTTGATGTTGAAGATGGATGTAGGAATCAATGATGCTGTTGCTGGTATATGTTCCTGATGCTTTCTGTTGGGGTGGATGTTTTTTTTTTTTTTTGTAGATAATTTAAATTCTGCTGTGTTGTAAGCTTCTGCTGTCTAGTGCTGTTGTATTTTGGGGTAGGTTTTTGTAGCGGCTGTACGTTTTGCTGTTACAGTTGATATAGCTATTGGGAGTTTTTTTTTATAATTGTTGATCATGTCGTATGATCGTGCAAAACTGTTTAAGACCAGATAAGCGGCTTGTGACAAGAAGTAGCTGTATCAGGTGTTTTGTCTTCGAGTAATTTAGGTCCGAGATTACTGCAATTTGTCCTGGACTTAAATGCGAACATCCCAAGGGAATTTGCTCGTTCCTCCTTTTTTTTTTTTTTTGTATTTTCTTGTTATAATGGGCCCTCATGTGTTGGTTGGTCTTAAGCGCGGTAAGTCTGTTGTTTGGTTTTGTTCGGCGTTCGTAGGAGAAACGAATCTTTCTGCTTAGAGTAATGACGATAGGTACAGTCATGCACGATTTATAGAGTTCTAGTCTTTTTTTTTGTTTTGGTTTGTTATGTTCTCCTGAGTTTTGTTTTATTATTTATGGTTTTGATTTTCATAAACAAACGACATTTTTCTTCTCTGCGTTTTTAGTTATTTATTTTAGATTTTAAGCTTTTAAGAATGTGTATACTTTGAGAAAATAAACTGTGTGCAAAATTATCTTTGACTGTACTACGCTTACACTCACTTGCCAAAACCGTCACGTCTATCGCTCACCAAAAACAGATACCAACTGACTATTAATTTCTATTGAGCGTTACTCCAACAAACGTTGACCCAAGGTAAAAATTCAGACCTGGTGGTGGATCTGGGTAACTTTCCTTTTTTTTTCTTCTTATATATAACCAGGATTTTACATAATAAAATATTTACCAATACCACTTTATGCCTAGGTGTTATAGGTGCTAGTTAACGAAGAATTTTACCACATTTCTATCTCTTACTTGACTTTCACATATGACATAACGACTACCCTTCAAGAATTTCCACAGCATCAGTAGGTATTATTTTGCTTATTCAGTCTTATCGTGGTCCAGTAGCATCGCTGGCTGTCTAGACTTTTAGATAGCTCTTGGTTCGATTCCCAATCGATTGCGAATTTTTTTTTTTTTTTTTCTCAATTCTTTTCGTATCTTACTCTTTTCTTTTCTACATTACTTGGCATCAAAATAACTACTAGTAGCAAGACCTGGAATGACTTCCCTGTACATTCCTAGTAAATTTCTCTAATGTATCGTTATCGCACAGCTTAATTCATTATCAGGGAAATTAAAAGACTTCCCTGTTCCCTCTCCCTGAATTTAAAATCAAAACCGGTTCGGCTTTCAAAACCTAAACCTTAGCAAAAACTCAAACCTACTCTCTGGACCTAAACCAATTGTTCAATCCCTACAAATGCAATCCTGGTGTTCATTTTCTCCGATAAACAAATTGGAGACAATAATTTGAAAATCAATAACTGCCACTTCCCATTTTCTTACAAACCTGCTTCCTTTATGCGAAGAACGACCAGAGATAAAGGAACAGGAAAATAAGGAGCTCTCATGCACAGACTGACCTGACCGGGCACCAATAAGCCGTTTCTATCGCCTTATATCTTTAGCGTGGTAGACACCCACACGTTTTCCCTTGAGATCCTCAAGTTCATACAAGTTATTTCCTATTGCCCCCCTAATCCTCATTTTCACGAACTTTGGTGATAATTTGGCGTTGAATTTCTTCGATGCGTCACTCAAAACGAAATTCCTCCTGAATACCACCTCGCCTATATTAAACTTTATGTCTTTGCTCCGAGTGTTGTAAACGCTTTCATATTTGGAATGGGCATTAGCCAAAGATTCTTTAATGTAGGTGTGTAGTATATTCATTTGGGATGACTTCGACAAAATCTTGATCTCGGAATTATTAAGAGCGTTCAGATCACTAAGTAGTTTATAATCCGACCCATGCTCTGCCATAGTCTGACCAAACAGAGCCTCGTACGGTGATACTCCAATAGCAGAGTGCACTGTCGTGCAAAGTGCGCTACCAATCGAAGGGAGGTGAAAATCCCAATTCCGCTGATCTGGATCGATGTATGATCGTATTGCGGCTAAAATCGATCGATTCACCCTCTCGCTCGCGTTCGCCTGAGGGGAATATGCAGCAGTTCTTACATGCCTTATACCGTACGAGGACATCAGCTTGTCAAACTCCTTACTAATAAACTGTTTTCCGTTATCAGAAAGTATGGTCTCTGGCACCCCAAACAAACACAAAATATTTTCTAAAAGGAATTTGATGACCGTTTCTGAGGTAGCCTTTCTGAGTGGTCTAATCAGCACAAACTTAGTTAACTGATCCAGCGCAATTATAATATAAGTGTTACCGCTTTTGGAGCGTGGATAAGGACCAAGAAAATCTATGTAGACCATTTGAAAAGGCCTTTCTGCCTTAAATGCCTTCCCCATTGATGGTCTAAGGGTACTGTTTGGTGCCTTACTAGTCTTACAGATGTCACAATTACTTATGTACGCTTTGACCTGAGATGCCATGCCTGGCCAAAAGAACCGAGAACGAAGTCGGTACAACGTTTTCGATATACCACCATGCGAAGCTCGAGGCGGCTGATGGGCCAAAGCTATCAAGCGATCAGTCAACGCTTCAGGAACCCAAAGCTTCCAAACAAGGTCATCCTCTAACGGATTACCTGTGCAATGTTGGACCTTCTTATAAACGAAATTGTTCGATACTTGAAGGTCCGGTAGCTGGTTCTTTTGATTTATGACTGTGTCGATGATTTTGGAGTATTCCTCAGATTTAAAACTGGGATCTTCAAGATCTATATGCAGCACGTCAGAGGCTTCATCCACAATCGAATCATTGGAGCTCAGAGCTTCTACTTCATATACTCTAGATAGAGCATCCGGGACCACATGCTGTGAACCTTTCCGATGTTCGATTGTGAAATCGAAACCCTGAAGCTTTAAGCTCCATCTCGCCAATCGACCACTTAAATCTCTTTGTCCCATCAACCACTTCAAGCTTGCATGATCTGTAACTATCTTGAACGGTTGCCCTTCTACATAAGCTCGAAACCTTTTGACACCGACAACCGCTGCCAGGCATTCGCGTTCGGTAACACTATAATTACGCTGGGCCTTGTTGAGTTTCTGTGAATGATAGCAAATAGGGCGTTCATTATTTTCGTCATCTAGCTGGCATAAAACACAGCCAATACCTGTGTTTGATGCATCACAGAGGATAATGAACTCCTTGTCAAAATTTGGATGTACCAGAACTGGTGCCGAGGTCAAAGTTTCTTTCAGTTTATCAAAGGCTTTAACTGCCTCTTCCCCAAAAACAAATTTTGTGCCTTTTTTCAAGCAATCCGTAAGAGGAATTGCTAATGTCGAAAAATCTTTGACAAATCTCCTGTACCAGCCAGCCATACCAAGGAAACGCCTAACCTGTCTTGCTGTTTTAGGAATCGGGAAATCGACTATAGCTGAAATTTTGTCCGGGTTTGTTTTCAAACAACCATCCCCAACCATATAACCGAGAAACTTCAATTCCTTGAAACAGAATTTTGATTTCTGCACGTTTATGGTTAGTCCTGCTTGCCTAAGTCTGTCCGCCAATATGCCCAAAAGTTGGATATGTTCATCAAAAGAACTTGAGACCACCAACAAATCATCTACATAAGGAAATATTTTCTCTCGCAGCGAAGCAGGTACCACTTTGTCTATAACTTCGCACATGGTTTGAACCGCGTTCTTTAGACCAAATGGCATTACCTTAAACTGCATCAAGGGTCTACCAGGAACCGTAAACGCCGTCTTTTCTCTCGACGATTTCTCCAGCGGGATCTGCCAGAACGCGTCTTTCAGATCTATGCTTGAAATGTAGCGCGTATCTGGAAGACGCGACAGCAAACCCTCTATATGGGTCATTGGATACGCATTTCCCTTCGTCTTGGAGTTAACTTTTCTATAATCAAGGCATAGCCGATTCTTTCCTGGTTTTCGAACCAGGACTACGGGAGAGCTCCACGCACTAGAACTCTCTTCTATAACTCCAAGCTCAAGCATACGATCCAATTCCCCATACATTAGTTTTTGCACTGCTGGAGAAATTGGGTAAAAACGCTGTTTAATCGGTTCGGCGTCTCCTGTATCTATTCTATGTTCAATCAGCGATGTCTTTCCTAGGCCTAATGCAGCAGAGGAAGGAAACATGTTGATCGTTTTCCTTAATGTTTCTGATTCTTTTCTTGTCAGTTCATGGGCGTTGAGGTCTGGCTCTTCAGATGGCACATCGGGCGAAAGTTCAGAAATGATGTTTGGGGCTATGTTAAATTCCCTCCAGAAGTTTATACCGAGGTACAATCGCTGCTGCAAGTTAGGCACAATATACAAATGTATATCTTTTGTGACTCCCTTGTAAGTTACCTTTGCCAAGACTTTGCCTACTATGGCCTGATTCTTTCCATCAGCCGTTTTTATTTTCTGGGTTAATCTAACATAGTCCACATTATTTTTGGACAAGAAATCTATTCCTCCTTCTCCAAGACAACTAAGACTTGCTCCACTATCGAGCAAACCTAGTATTGGCTCACCAAAGATCTGAACAGTTGTAAATGGTCGAGGATCTTCTCCGCAACTTAAAGTAGTCGCTTCAAATGATCTGTATTCTTGTCTTTTCTCTTTGAATTTTGCACGAAGCTTAAGAATTTTACCCGAAACAGGTGTCTTCGTCTTTGTTTTGCCGAAAATTCTATCCCTCGCTTTGTAGTAGTTTTGCAGTCTTTCATGCAAAGTCTTTGGAGGTTCCTCAGGAGGTCGAGAATTTGTTGAAATGGAAATTTCCCTAGTGTTTTCGCGGGTTTCTGGTTTTAAAATCCTAATCTTCAAAGGGTTGTGTTCTGCTATAGTCGTTGAAAATATGTCCGTATGTTTTGAGCCGACTAAGTCAGTCAAAGTGCCTATTGTCTGTCCGATTTTTGAGTCTGCGAGCAGTTTGCCCTGGACAAGGGACTGCTCCTCGGGTCGTTTCCCGAACAGCGTGGGCATTGAGGAACGGTTGTATTTTCAAGGCCACACTTGTAACAAAACAAGTTCCTTTGAGGAACTTGGCATTCGAAGTAAGTATGTCCTTTCTCCTTACAATTAAAACAAGCTAAGTTTCGAACGTCTCTGTTCACGTTGAATGCTTCAAGGCTCGGACCATTTTCTGCAAGGTGTTCTACTTCTAGTTCGGATATATTTCTACGCATTGTAGTTGGTTGTTGGAACTGGAGTTTAGGCCTTTGGGAGCTATTATCGTGGCTGTTTAGGTATTTTTCTATGTTCCTACAAACATATACCATCTCCGACAAACTGTGGGTATGAAACGTAATCAGCAGCTCACCCATTCGCCTTTTAACATTCAATTTCAATAACTCTACTAGCTCCTTTGGCTGTTTGGGAACCCTAAGTCGACTGTTTAGCTCCTGAATTGCAGAGTAAAAATCATCAAACGACTCTGACGGCTGTTGACGACGATCAAATAGTTTCCTCGACAGCTCAGAATCTGTCTCAAGGCTACGGTACTGTTCGATAAGAGCAACTTTAAGAGTATTCCAATTTGCATTTGGATTTGATTTTAAATACATCCAAAACCAGTTGCCCACTGAGCCAGTTACAAAATGATGGAAATTTGTAACTATTTCTTCCCAACTAACATTATATGAACTTCGTAATCTATTAAGCCGGAAGAGGAAATCGTCGACCGTCATCTGCTTACCGTCGAACTTCAACCCCCATTTATGAAAGTGAGGGTATCTACTCAATGTTTGTAAAGGGGCTGAATCGAATGTATTTTCAAGAGGATCACTTAACGTTAAGTTATTGAGCTGACGTAGAAACTGGTCAGCGTTGGAAGTTTGCCTTTGGTTCGGCGGATGAGTTGTCGACTCGTATTGAGGACGTGGATTTACTACCGGATTTTGGCGCATTGCGTAAGTGTTACTGTGAGCAGGAAGATCTCTCCGTTCTGAGTCAAAACGTGTTTCGACAGGAGGATCTCGTTGTTCCGGGAACCGACGTGGAGTTGCATTAGGTGTAATACTAGCTAAAGTCTGGCGTACAATGTCCGCGACTTGATCTTGCAAGAAAACCCTACTTCGTTCGGCTTCAGCTCTGAGAAACTCCATCTCTTTTGCATGATTTAACCCTATCACGGCCGTTACCACTTCTTCAATATAATCGGTTAAGATTTCATCCTCATCCGCCTCTACCCTAACTGTCTCGGAATGACCAGCAGCATCCACAGCTGGGCCCTTCTTGCTTAAAATTCTATTCAATTCTTCACCTACTTGTGGTACTAATGCCGTTGCCCCTTCTTCTTCATCCTGTTCTCTAATAGCATCCGTAACCTCCCCTACTTGGCTTTCTGCGGCTTGTGTTACGACTGTGTCATCGGTTAACGCATTTTGACTGCTTCTCAAGCCTCCCCGCTTACGAAACTCCGTTAGAGATAACCTACGTTTCGGCATCTTGTTGTTCAAAACTATAGCTATTTCTCAAAATTAAACCTCAAAATCAGATCAATCCTTCGTCAAAAAAAAACTAAACTTGAACTTATATTTCAAAGAAAAGTTGTGACCGAAAAAGGATCCAATTAATGTAAACACAATCGAAATAAAAAGTGGATTCAAATTAAGAGATAAATAAATCCAAATAAAAGGAAAATATAAAAAGGAATCTTAGGCCTTTGAAAAAAAAAAATAAACCATACAATAAAATGAATGCAAATTAGTCCAATAATTTTTATTCTGTACACTATCAAAAATAAATATAAACCAAATAGATATCGAAAACTAAAAATAATATTTCTAATAAAGGTAACTACCGAAGATACTGATAGTTATTACTACCGAAAACCAAAAGAAAATTAAATGAATAGAGAAAAAAATTACACAATAATGATTCAAGTGTGTTTAAATCCTAAATAAAATATAAAACTAGCGAAATTCACGAGAGAAAAAAAAATGTACCAAAGAAAAAAAAACTAAGCAATTTAAAAAAAAATAAATGTTCCTATGTATATAAAAGTAAATGGTCAATCAATCAATTAGACTGTTATTTTTTTTTTTTTTTTTTTTTTTTTTTTTAATTTATTTCTTTTGTGTTCAATAACTTTAAATGCAGAAAAAAAACATAAAAAAAATACTTATTTATCGGAAAATGTATCTATCATAAAACTTAAGGGTGGATATGACAAGTTTGAACCCAAACCCTCAATAAGCGATCACGACAAAGTTCCATTCTACCAGGGTGTTTTTACTCTCTTTCCTTCTCTCCTATTCAATACATCGTCAAACAAAAGTAAATCGCCTCCGAAAAGAAACTTCGAATTCTGCTCTTCCAAAACATAATATTTTCTGATAGGAATTTAAAAATCACGCAATATTAAAGAAATATTTTTGTAAGTAATCGCAGCCAAATACTAGCTACACGGCTAAGCGTTTGGGACGATACTATCATTTTATCTTTACTCAATTTAAAATTCATAAGCTACACACATCGTCGGATGAAAACTATCCCCAACTTGGATTGACTTCTAAATTAAAAATAATGTTAACAAAATGTAACGATCAAGAGTACATGCTGAACGCAACAGCCTGGACAAGGATACTGCACTCATCCACTGGACGTCAACTTGTTGCCCTTAAAGGTTCATTAAACGCGAGATCCTTTCGGGAAATTATTTAAAAGACAAACAAAAAATTCGAAACAAAAATGTTTTCCTTTCTTTGGCAAATCCAATTTCTTCCCAACGAGTCAAATCGGGCCCCACGTTGGGCGCCACCTGTAACGGAACCTGTCTGGTTGAGCAAGGACCTTCGAAATAGGAAAACCTCTAATCTATCTAACGGGAGGAGCTGTAACCTCCTAGCTCAATGGCTAAACACTTAATGAAATTTTTCAAATCCTATGGCCCTCACCAGCCTACACCCCTTTTCCTCCCATTACGGCTACAAGCTTACAGGACTCTTGAGGCCAGACCTGGCAGCAGGAGTGAAGGTCGCTCAGTAATACTACGGCTCGGCATGCTAGCTGGAAGCCTAGGCTCTACTCGTCGGATTAGGATGGGTTCTTCGCCGTGTATTACCAAACTTTGTTACGTCTTAAATTATTCATGCCGAAATCAAAAGTTGTAAAATAAAATGTTTGTGAGGTTCAAAATATCATTTGAGACCAGATTACACCAAGTTGAAAAGAAATTAAATTAAATACCAGAATTAGTGAAAAATGTATTGAACAGAAAATAAAAAAAAATCAAGTGTTGTCACTCCTGGAGAGGGCATAGGACAAGATGTCTTTAGTCCTAAGGTGGCTTAACCCCCCCCCACGCATCGCTTCATGATACGTCCATGACTACCGCGACCACAAAATATTTCTTTGCGACAGCCCCCTATCTTAAAGTTCTGAGATAACCTTAAAAGCTTACCAATCCTTTAGAACCTGTCATGCTCGTCAACGCTTGCTAAGAGTTCTTAATTCTTATCATATCCACCCTTTAAAATTGCCTTTAGCACTTCATTTAAGTATTATTTAAAATTCATCCTAAAACTTCTATAATAATCTTTACAAGAAAACGAAGTCATTTCACTGCCAAGCGTTATGTAATCACTTTTATTTATATGTAGTTCAATAATGATTTTTCTTAATACAAGACTATTTCTTAATTCGGAAGTCTACTTTACGGAATGATATACAACTCGTATGTACTTATAATCTCATTACTAATTTCACATGAATAAAAAAAATTAATTATCAATCTAAAAGTATGTATGTATGTATGTAGCAATTTCGAAAGTAAAATCCATCAAATGTATTAAGAATAACTTACCAAAAGCCTTTTTTTTTTTTTGTTTTAAAATACTGATATTTGTTCTTGTTTTGTTCTTTCTTATCTTGCTGGACAATTCAACGATGACATGTAAATTGATGAGCCGTCGAGGTGGTGCACCGCTTCGATGGATAGGCTTGTTTGAGACAAACTTCTCTTTTTTTTTTTGTGAATGCGTAATATGAACGATCGTTTACCTATATTCAATGAGAGTTAATTTGAGAGAAATTACAGTCGAACTATTGCTGTACAATATATAAAAAAACCTATTTTATTTAATTTATTTATAATGAAAATCTATTTTCTATTTCTCAGTTTAAGTAATTTAATAATTTTAACTAGTGCAAGAAATTTAGGTAGTCAAAATAGTTAAATTTTAATTCTCTTAATTTTAATTTAATTTTGTTGTAGTTTATTGGAATTCTAAAATTTTAAACTTGATGATAAGTATCAAATACTTAGCTTTTGTCAAAAAAAAAATTAACTTGATGTTGAAGATGGATGTAGGAATCAATGATGCTGTTGCTGGTATATGTTCCTGATGCTTTCTGTTGGGGTGGATGTTTTTTTTTTTTTTTGTAGATAATTTAAATTCTGCTGTGTTGTAAGCTTCTGCTGTCTAGTGCTGTTGTATTTTGGGGTAGGTTTTTGTAGCGGCTGTACGTTTTGCTGTTACAGTTGATATAGCTATTGGGAGTTTTTTTTTATAATTGTTGATCATGTCGTATGATCGTGCAAAACTGTTTAAGACCAGATAAGCGGCTTGTGACAAGAAGTAGCTGTATCAGGTGTTTTGTCTTCGAGTAATTTAGGTCCGAGATTACTGCAATTTGTCCTGGACTTAAATGCGAACATCCCAAGGGAATTTGCTCGTTCCTCCTTTTTTTTTTTTTTTGTATTTTCTTGTTATAATGGGCCCTCATGTGTTGGTTGGTCTTAAGCGCGGTAAGTCTGTTGTTTGGTTTTGTTCGGCGTTCGTAGGAGAAACGAATCTTTCTGCTTAGAGTAATGACGATAGGTACAGTCATGCACGATTTATAGAGTTCTAGTCTTTTTTTTTGTTTTGGTTTGTTATGTTCTCCTGAGTTTTGTTTTATTATTTATGGTTTTGATTTTCATAAACAAACGACATTTTTCTTCTCTGCGTTTTTAGTTATTTATTTTAGATTTTAAGCTTTTAAGAATGTGTATACTTTGAGAAAATAAACTGTGTGCAAAATTATCTTTGACTGTACTACGCTTACACTCACTTGCCAAAACCGTCACGTCTATCGCTCACCAAAAACAGATACCAACTGACTATTAATTTCTATTGAGCGTTACTCCAACAAACGTTGACCCAAGGTAAAAATTCAGACCTGGTGGTGGATCTGGGTAACTTTCCTTTTTTTTTCTTCTTATATATAACCAGGATTTTACATAATAAAATATTTACCAATACCACTTTATGCCTAGGTGTTATAGGTGCTAGTTAACGAAGAATTTTACCACATTTCTATCTCTTACTTGACTTTCACATATGACATAACGACTACCCTTCAAGAATTTCCACAGCATCAGTAGGTATTATTTTGCTTATTCAGTCTTATCGTGGTCCAGTAGCATCGCTGGCTGTCTAGACTTTTAGATAGCTCTTGGTTCGATTCCCAATCGATTGCGAATTTTTTTTTTTTTTTTTCTCAATTCTTTTCGTATCTTACTCTTTTCTTTTCTACATTACTTGGCATCAAAATAACTACTAGTAGCAAGACCTGGAATGACTTCCCTGTACATTCCTAGTAAATTTCTCTAATGTATCGTTATCGCACAGCTTAATTCATTATCAGGGAAATTAAAAGACTTCCCTGTTCCCTCTCCCTGAATTTAAAATCAAAACCGGTTCGGCTTTCAAAACCTAAACCTTAGCAAAAACTCAAACCTACTCTCTGGACCTAAACCAATTGTTCAATCCCTACAAATGCAATCCTGGTGTTCATTTTCTCCGATAAACAAATTGGAGACAATAATTTGAAAATCAATAACTGCCACTTCCCATTTTCTTACAAGTTATTCAGAGCTTACACTGAACCACAAGTTATATGGGAGTTCTTGTTATTTGGTTTGTAGCTTTTGATAAGCTATTAATATTTTTTTTTTTACTTTCTCCTTTCCTAAATTTCTAGAAGTGTATTAGGATATGTGTAGGTGTAGGTATGACTATAATCAAGACTTACTTACCTTAATTAATTAATTTACAAAAAACGCCACTCGCTGCTATAGAAAGAAAACACCAATAAGTATAATTCTCTTCTTTTTTTCATTAAATAAATTAATTAATTCAATTTTAATTAGGTTCGTGAAGACTAAAAATTGGTGGTGGATTGACACTTAAATACAAATTATTAGCCTGGGTGACACAAAGTAAGGAAGGGGTTCAAAGTATTTATGGGATTAATGGTATTAAGTGATAGAGATATTTTCTATGATCGTAGAACTTTAATTTTAATTTAAGGGCACGTGTTTTTGAGTTTTCATGCATTCTTCTGATAATTCTTAGCGTACTAGAATAAAGAGAATTATAAGGCAAGTATGTCTGGGGAAATGGACAAGTTAAGTAATAAGACATTTCCCAGCTGTCAGCAATTGAATTATTCTATCGACTTCGATATCAATATTATACACATATGTACATATGTATGTACATACGCAGGAAATTGTTGATTTCTTTTATAAGCTTATTTAATGCCGCCTAACTTAGTTTGTAATAATCATCTGTTAATTGGATAGCATTTATTATAATTCATGATCAAGTTCAGAAAACATATGGATAATTTCAATTATTTTTATGGAGTTAGATGAATCAATAAACATTAAAACAATATCAGATAATTAAGTGTTTTGGGTGTGATGTCAAATATACAGTGGGGAGCAAAAATTAGTACATGTTTTAAGAAAATGAAACAAAAGGATAGAATTTTATGTCTTTTTATAAATAAATCAAACAAATTATTTTTACTATGAAAGTTAAGTATATAATTTACAACTTAGAAAAAAAAAACAAACATTGCTTCAAAAATAGCAGTTAATAAAATGTTTATTAATGGAAACCCCCATGTACTCAAATTTGCACGTTTCGTCGTTATCTCTTATTTAGTTAATTTACTTTGTTTATTTTGCGTTTCCTTAAAAATAACATATTGTGGCAGGGAAATGTACTGTTTTCAAAGTGCTACGCCATTTAATCAGTGCTTAAAAATTAAATATTCACTGTTTTACAGAAAAGATAAATAAAAATGAACAAAATTGTACTTGAAGCGAAAAAAGTCATAGTTTCTCAACTTGAAGTAAGACTATCTTCAAGAAAAAATGCTGAGAGAATGAAAATCTGTCAACGCAGTGTCCTTTTGATAAAAAAAGTTAAATGTGCTGTGCACCAGCAATCGCCCAGGCATACGGAAAATGCTTATTCGTGGTGACGTATGGTTAATGGAGCGATCAATGCATATAAAAGACTGCAAGATGCCGAAATCAGCGGCAAAATTAATTAATAAAAACGTGAGTGAATGGACAGCTAGGAAAACCCTACAAAATATTGGTTAAGTAGCAGCTGCTAAACAGAAAAAAACAGCACTGTCTACCAAAAATGTTAAAGCACGTCTTAAATTCTGCAAAAAACAAAAAAACTGGAGTGCTGAAGATCGGAAACGGATGGTTTGGTCGGACTAGACTAAAATATATCGATTTCCATTAGATGGTAAAGAGTATTTTTGGCATCGGCAGAATGGAACTCTTCAAAAGGAATGGCGGTCCGCTGATTAAAATCGAAGGAATATTGAAGGAGGAACAATATTTGTTTTGTAACAAGACTGATCCCAAGCACACTGCACGAATTGTCCAGAGCTGGCTTGGAATGCATTTATTTCCAACCATTACGTGGCCAGCACCTAGTCCAGATTTAAACCAGATCGAGACTTGTGGGCAATTCTCAAAAGACACTTGGCATCTTACGATAATCCTTCAAGAAACTTGAATGACTTATGGGAGCAAGTTTAGGAGCAGTGGCAACATATTTCACATGCTCTGCTCATATCGAAAATTTAGTCGAGGGTATGCGCATCAGGAGAGTAAGAAGTTTCATACAAAATAAAGGTCTGTGGACTAAATACTAAAAAAGCAAATCGAAAAAAAAAATTCTGAAACGTGAAAATTTGAGTACATGGGGTTTCCATTAATAAACATTTTACTAACTGTTATTTTTTAAACAATGTTTGTTTTTTTTTTCTAAGTTGTCAATTAAATTGGGGTGGCCTTGGCGCGATGGTTATGTGCTCGCCTTTCAACCTCATGATCACAGGTTCGATGCCTGCCGTCGTCTATGTCGCTTTAATTCCATTAAAACCTTTCTTAAAATTGTCATCAATGGGTTTACTGGTTTACTCATTACATGTTGTTCAGGCATAACACTAACAACATGTAATTGAGTTAAACTAGTATGCCCATCAAGGATGAATACCAAATAAAATAATGTGAATTATAAGTGACATAGAAATAAGTCACGGCATTTCTCCGCTCTAATTCAGCCGCCATCCCTGGAGATAAAAATATCTGAGACAACCACCTTCAGTCTCAAAACATCGTGCCACACATCTTTCCTATCCTTCTTTCTCTTCATTAACATCACGTCCGCGCTGTGTTGAAACATTTAAATCCCTTGAGCACGGGTAGATTATAAAAAAAAAAAAAAAAAAACTACTTAACTTCCATAATAAAAATAATTTGTTTCAATTGTTTATAAAAAAAACATAAAATTCTATCCTTTTGTTTCATTTTCTTAAAACATGTACTCATTTTTGCTCCCCACTGTACATACATTACACTGGATCACACAAACTTGTTTTTATTAAGAGTTTTTTTTCAATAAGGTTGAACGAGCTTTGCCTCGGCTTCTTAAGGTGGCACGGATTGGAGTGGTCTAATTTTCAATTGTGTTGGCTGTCAGAGAATTGGTTAATTGGCAAAGACCTGGCAATTTTGATTTCTAACGTAGCCATCCATCCAAAAATTCGCCTCCTCAGTTAATATGATTTTTTGGCCATTGGAGTCCTCTTCCAAACGCTCCGAAGACCAGTCAGTGAACAAACGGCGTTTTCTATGGTCATGAACTTTGAGCTCATGGGTCAATTTGATCTTGTACGAGTGTAGGCTTAGGTCACGACGCAAGATTTACAAACGAATGTTGTCTGATTGATCACCGAACCGTCCGTTTCAAATTTTACCACCAAACTTTGAAGAGTCGATGGTGAGGCCAGGCGCGCACATTCAATTTTTAGTTTCGCAACTGTTTGATTGCTGAAATGAAACATATGGGCTTATATGGGACTCCGCGCACATAGAGCAACTCGATTCAAACAACTAAAACAACATAATCATATGCAACTACGAGCACATTCAACTAAAAAGTTGAGTTGTTTCCAAAAATTTAGTCAATATTTTCCTTTCACCAAAAATCCCAACAGAAGAGAAGAGCCATAAATATAAATTAAACTAGTTTTCTCTCTCATATGCTGATTGCAAAGATTAAACTGTTGCTCTGCCTGAAAAATCAATCTGTATTCTACATGATTATACGTACCAGTGCGCACATTCAACTAAATAGTTTCTCAATTATGGGTAAATTAGTGCAACTTCGTTTAGTCAGTAGAATGAGCTAGGGAGTAAGTAGTATAATATCCTGATAAAGTGCATTCTCAACGCCATACTATTACGCTTTCGTAAAGAGTTGCCAGTGCGCGGTTCTTTTTCAACTGGTGATTAAACTATTTGATTTCGATCACAGTTTCCCAGGAGTATTGTACTTCTTGCGAGGAATTGACAAATACCTTATAAGTTCCTCTTGTCATGAAAAGTACTGCTCATTAGCGGTTCGGAATCGGCAGAAAGTTGTAGGTCCCCTAACACTTACCACAGGAATGGTTGAAAGTTGTGACTAGGGAAAAAATGTCTCTTACTTAATAGCAACGAAACCAATAGCGTATCGACAAATATGTTTACACTAAAGTTGATAACTACTATTTTTGTAATTCCTAACCAACGGTAATTGTACTGTGCTAGTTATTCATTTTCGGTTAAAACAGTCCTATTATATGACAAGTAAGAACATTCAATATATTTAGGTTGTCATAATTCGTTTGCTATATTATAGTTACTTATATGTAGAAACTATTTTATTAGAGATAGAAATCAAAATTAAAATATTCAGACTTGGCAATTTCAATGTTTTGTATTTTTGACAGATGTCTCATAAATTCTACCACCTTAACTATATTTCAAAATGAAAAAACATTTAATTATTTGTATTAATTAATTTTCATGAAACTTTATTAGCATTATAATTATTTTGTCTGAATAATTTATATCTTGTGATAAAATACCCTTTTGTTGTACACTCTGAATAATTCGTCGCCCTTATATCTTCACCCTATTGTTCACATGACATCTACCTAAATTAATGTCATAATTAATGAATAACATTGTCCTACCCTTTTTCGGGTAAATCAAACGACTCATCGTTTAGTTTAAGCAGCTAATTATAAATTAAACATATCAATTAAATCACACAAAACAAAGTACCTTGCCAACAAGATAAATGTAGGTTTACGTTGATAGGTTTTCAAGTTTGTATTATAATTCATAAGAGAATAGTGTTCTGAAAAATGGGTAAGGGAATTTTTTTTAAAATACTTTTTTAAACCAACTCAAGTCCTAAAATGACGATTTTCTAACCTCCTTTAAAAGCTTCGCCAATTTAGTAATTAAATCTAATGGCTCCAATCAAGCCAAAGGCTACAAAAAAAAGCTTAGATAGAATAGAATCTTAACACAAACTCCATATGCAGTGTCAACATTTTATTAAATCATCCTACTAATGTAGGTCACCAACTTTAACCCACCAGCAATACATACTTCGCTGATATAACTATCTGATGTTCCGTGTCACAGAACTAATAAATGGTCACGTCGTTGTAGATAAAAACGAAGGTCATCATCAGACGAAAGCATATAGCGTGCCTTCCTTGAAATGTTATTATTGTTCTTATTACGTTGACTCCTTATTGTGGGCTTGGTCGAGGATTTTGTTTTTTTTTTTTCTTTTTTTTTTTTGCTATATACATACTACAAATGATGCACACACCACACATGTGATTCACTTTTAGAGTTCCGCGAATTCTATTATGTCAGGTCAACTAGGACATGGGAATACTTTTTTTTTTATTTTGCAACATTGTTTTGCTTCTATTGAATTTCTAAGTAGGTATACCTAGTATAAGCTTTTTTCATAGCTTGACCTCAATATTGAACATGGTTAGAAAGTTTTAAACTATTAAGTTTTCCGGGAGTTCAATTTTCCACCAGAAAATTTTGTACGACATGAGTTGTAATAAATTGATCTATAATTCCTTGTCGAAGTAAAATTGTAGACAATTACCTTAGTAATTGGTTTTTATATGTTCTTAGATGCTATGCAGGGGATTGACCTATTTATTACAGTAATTGAGTATGAATTTGATGATTTCTTTGAATTTTTGAGATCAATAAAACAGACCAGTCTTAAAATTTAACAAAACAAACCACAAGTTAGAAACAGACACAAGCAATTGACAATTGATTCGGATAGACAGACGATATAAAAAGGTTTTTTTTTTTTTTAAGTCCCTAGCACAGAGCAGGGCCTGGCCGAATAGAGCTCGCTTCGAATCAAACCAAGCATAACCTGAGCGCTCCGATCTATTTAAGAAATACAACTGAGCACTGAACTGTCATTGTATCATTTTTTTCATAAGCAGCACAAATTGTCAGCTTTGTTTGTAAAATTGGTATTTTCAAGAATTTTTTCTTTTTAATTAATTTTTTTTTATTAATTTCTTAATTATCGATAAAAATTTACCAAAAATTCATATGGTTTTAGAAAAATACTAAACAGAAGTTCCTTGTTCAAAATATATTTAGGTCAATGTGTGTTTCTAAGTAATTATAAATTTCGCGATAAAGTCATACATTAAATGCCCATATATTTAAAAATAATTTAAATTTTTTGATTTTCCTTTTTTTATTTTTTTTTATTAATGAGTTATATAAATTATTTTTTAAGTATTATAAATTATGACTGCGGATTTTTAGAATGTCGTTTTTAGTGATATTTTAAAATTTCTTTTTTCGTTTCATTTTTGGGTTATGATTTTTGACGCACTTTAACGACAGAGAGAGAAATCGGATCGGAAAATTTTAATCTAAATATTTTGTGTCAACTTGCTTTTTCTCTTCGAACAATAGAAATTTAAATAAATCGGTTAAACAAGGAAGCGCTGGTAGGAAGAAGGGTATAAATTTGTTAAGACTTACAGACCAATTCTCCACTTGTCAGGAGTCACAAGCAGTTGGGACTATTCCTTGTGATGATTGTTGTGACTCGACAACATTTTTCGAATTCTACTAAACAATTAAAGCGTCAAATAACATTTTATATATTTTATAGCCGAAAAGTTGAGGAATAAATAAATTAATACATATTTTCAGAAGAAAATATTCTTGACGATGGTTTAAGAATTGGAATTTTTCTTTGCTTTTCTAAGTAAGCACCCCAAGATTCAAAAAATAAATACATATTTGTATATCCAATGACGAATCGAAATGCCAAAACTCAAGCAATTTGTGAGTTATGACCTGTTTTGAAGAAGATCACAAATTCGGTTGGTTTTGTGACTCTCACAACTTGTGACTGTGCAGAAATTCGAAAAAGTTACAAAATCACTTACAGCTCTTCTTGTGACTTGGTGTGAGGTATCAGTGTTGTTGGGGAAAATCGGGCTATTAACATAATCCTGAGGGTTATGAACTGGTTAAACATCGACACCCATCTTTTTATCGATATCAAGAACGCTTATAATATTATATTATTATTATATTAACTATAAAAAGTATGTCCCATGCAGACGGCAACGCCATTACCCATTTTCGACTTGCGATATACATACATAGGTTCCATATTTACATTTGGAAACAAGATCTATCTCTAAATTTTGACCAAGCTTGACTTTACGGTGATAGAAAATAAAATGCACGACTGGGTCGCACGAACTCGCTCCTATGTAACAGACTACGAATTTTAAAAACAAATGTTATTAGAGAAAAAATTAATTTTTTAAATTCTTTTAGTAGTAAGAGACAAAAACAGAATGCTATGCAAATATGAATTTATGCAAGAACAAAAATTATAAGTTGTTGTAGTGGTTTCTTAAAAAAAGCTTTTATATACCAACTTTTTAAGAAATTTTTAAGAAAAAATTTTGGTACACCAATTTAAAGTTTTTATTATTGTTCGAATAAAAATTAAATTTACAAAAAAAAAAATATTGAACCGTTCCTGAGATATCGAATTTTCAAAAAAAAAGAAAAAATAGATTTTTTTTTTTCAAAAATTCAAAAAATATTTATTTTAAAATTTTGAAATGCAATGTGTTTAAAACTTTTTGAAGCTTCTCTATAAAAAATTTCATTAATATCCGTTATGTGGATAATGAGAAATTCAAAATTCAACAAAATGGTTCTATGGTAGGTACGAGCTGTAATATCTTAATTTCAAAAATTTTTTTATTAAATTAAAGATCGTAAAAATTAATTGAAAGAAAACAAAATTTATCAAAATTCTAAGTGCCGTTTTCGAGAAAAATACGATTTTTGAAAACCATTTTTTTTTTATTTTTTAGCATTTGTATGGTAGGTACCTTAATTTTTAGGTAAAATAATTTTTTTTTCTCATTTCTTATAGAGTATATTGAGAAACTCTTATTTACGATTATTTGTGGATTATTGTAGGCAAGAACTACATTTTGGTCAAACGAACTAAGAAAAAATGCGTAAATGTCATTTTTTTCGATTTTCCAAAATACGTGTCTGCGTGTCAATTCCTTTTTTTTTTTTTTGTTGAGGAATCAGTATCTTGTAAGCCATTGAAAGATTAGTTTTTGGAAATATTTCCCTAAATGTATATTATTAAATACTTGAAATTGACATACAATTTTTTTTTGAAAAAAATTTACAAAAAAAAAAAATCACAATGAAAACATTTTTTAAACTTTTTTTGCACAAATTCATACTTTACTAGAAATCAGACGCCAATTTTATGCATTTTTAACGAAAAAAACTTCAATACTATACTTTAATTTTAAGAAAATTGGCCGTAGACAAGGTTTGATCCTACTATTGTAAATATGATCTAATTTTTGGTAAAAATAAGTTTCCAAAAAACTTTTATTAAGAGTAACTTTATCCGTTCTTTTTTTCACTTTGATTTCCTCGTTAACAACTTTTAGAAAACTTACATAATGAACAATACATTTAAATTTAATTAAGTCAGGTATTTACGTATTTTAAAACAATAAAAATACTCAAAATGGACACATCAATTTTGTAAAATTTCTTTTTTTGGGTTATTCGGGTACTAGTCTTGAATGACTTGAGCAATTTTAATATAATTTTGCAAATTTTTCTTCAAGAATTTTAAGGTTTTTTAAAAAAATTAAAGAAAACCCGAATTTATTTTAATACTTTTGATATTGTTCACAGTCCCCCATTTACAATATCATTAAATTATTTATCCATTGCCATATGCACATCTTCAATATTATCTAACCACTTTACGTACAACACAGTTAAATTGGCGCGATGCAGTCGTGCATTATATTTTACTTGCGATGTAATTTCCAATCTTTTAAATAATATATTTATCAAGGAAAAAATATTTGGCAACCCTTTCATTAATAGCTTGACAATTTATTCTTTAATCGTTAGACTTACGTTGTGTGGGAATATTTTCCTCCATTTTTTCTATACAATCAATGTGGATTGTTCATGTAATTAAGAAATCATCGAAGGGAGGTTATAAGCGATGTCAGAAAACTGATAAGCACTAGCATACATATATGTAAGGGTATTTGCCCTTTCAATACATCTTCTTCTACACTTAATCCAATGATATGAGAAATTGTAAATTTCATTGAAGAAAGACAATAATTAAAACAGATATTTCTGTTGATTTTTTAGGCGATTTACGATCTGGCAATGACCCATTTCGAATAATGTAAATAAGCTTCCCATACGACTGTGTAAAAATACAAAAACAGAAAGATTTGGTAATGATGGAGTTCCAGAGACAAATTCGCTGTCCAAAGTTTTTTAAAAATAATTGAGAACAAATTTCAATCTAAGCGAAAAGTACGTTTATGCACTTGAATATTGTTATAAATTTGATTTTTTTTTGTCGGTTGTGAAAATTGGAAACATCTGTCGCCTGTTGTTTTCGATATAACTTGTCAGCTCTCAGTTATTCTTATTTTAATAAATTGATTAAAACCTAGAGAATTTAAATACCTACGATGCCGAAAATAGTTCCAGTGTTGGCAGTGTTTCTTAAAAACATATTCGAATCGAAATCTTTTTTATAGTGAACATTCCCTTTTTATTTATTATAAACAAAAGTATTTTTGTTCTAACCCAGCGAAGAAAAAAATAATATAAATATTTGACTCGATAGTTTGGTGGTTGATTTATTTATTTCTTTATTTAAGTGCGGGATTTTAAAGAGCAATAACCCTACTTACTTAAGTTCTTATAGAAGACACATTCTGAAGGTTAAACAAAAAACATAAAATTAAAAAAAAAATAAGTCGATATCATTGCTAATTTAGATAATTAACATAATTTTTTGATTTAAAAGTTACTGAAGCTGAATTTTACTCAAAGAAAAAAGCGTGTGCAGGATTGAAGATTGGGGAATTCGATATTTGATTAATATTGATTGCATGATATCATCTACATACACTTTGAGAATTTTAATTTTAGAAATTATTCTAAGACTTACGAAATTACAATTTAAAACTCAAGGGTATGGTATATTGTGTATTTCAGTTGGATTTTTTTTTTTTTGAATACATTTCTTATAGTTTTCATATTGCGTCACGTTTGAAGAATTCATTGGTACTTACGCAAACGCGGGTGGCAATTGGTCAGGAAGCTATTGTCTGGAGTTTTTTTTTGTATATTTAAGTACATAGTTCTGCCGCCATGTCCGTATTATTACTTCCTACATATTAATAATGTTCCTTCCCGGGAACAAACAAGTGTTATTGCTTATGCGGGTAATTGGAAAGACGTGTTTGGAATATAGTTTTTTGTTTAAGATAAATGATGATGATGAAAAAACGAAGGGTTACTTTGTTTGGAATTAAAGATTTCAATTACCAGCAATATTAAACGTTACAACAAAATATTATTAATGTGAAACAAAGTTTTAATCTTTTCTTGAATGATTTTACGGTTCCGTGTTCCATCAATTGCGATTTTACCCTTAATCAACTGATCCCTTCATGTTATTAATTTTGGGATGAACCCATTTGTAGGGGTTGACGTATTTTAGGTTCATGTATGTACATATATGGAAGAATTTGTTTGTTTTAAGTACTTCTTGGCTTAATGGTTTGTGCATTGAACTGCCACGAATGAGTCCCGGTTTGATTCTCAGACTCTGCCCCCTAAAAACCAAAATTATTTTTTAGGGTTTTGCACCTTGTGAGGAAGTTATAAGTCATTGCAAGTGTGTGTGCACCACTCAATTTAGTTGTGAGTACTGTAAGACGCAAAGGCGGCGCCGCTGCAATACCGCGCGTTTAAAGAACGCATGTGTGCACCGGACCTAAGGCCGTCAACAAAGGAATGCCGTTTGTTATCAGATTTAAAAATTTAAATCCTGCTAAGAATCAGACCCTTTGTCTTCCTGATAAGTTGCCATCATGCGTTGGAACAGTGAGCTTGTGTTTGCTAGGCCTGCATTTGCCTATTGATATATTTTTATTAAGTTGACAATTGTATTGGAACTCTAAGAAACTGACTTCAATTCTCGGAGGAACCAATGAGAGGAGCTTCTCGAAAATGAAGACACAATTGTCACTGGACTGTATCATTTTCACATAACATATAAGTCACTAGGTTTCCACTAATCCCCGATAATTGCTTTTTGCTTTCACCTAAAGTCCCAATGAACAATTTTTTCGGCTGGGTTCGTAGGTTTTTTTTTTGAACAAAATGAGCCAACAGTGACAGAGAATTCAGACTAATATGTAAAAAATTTTGTCCACTTGATGAACTGGAACTAAGGGAACATTTGTTGGAATAGCGCAACGGCTCGTACTTCGATCTTATCCATGAGCACATAATCTCAATAAGTGTCGATTTGCAGGACAAGCCCGGTTCTCCGATTTTTCTCATTACTTTTTTTTTAGCCATTGTCCAAGCCAAAAATATGCAACATATCCGCTGCTATGCTGGTAAGGGTCATAAGCCATACCAAACGCTAGAGATCGGATTATGTAATGTAATGGGCGATGGTTGGCTTCATTGCGTTTTAGAAAAAGACAAGTTATGTTGCCGCAAATTCTTCCGATTTTTTTTGTGTCATTGCAACAGCTTTTCTTTTTATTAAATACGCTTTTTTATGAAAAGATAAAGAATCAATTCATTTAAGCCAATGAGTCGCTTCAAAACATTTCTATGGTAAACGTTAATACAAAGCGTAACGGTCTCTCAGAATGATCGTAATGAAGTTGCACGGTTTAATCTATTCCTCACTCGATACTGGGCTAAATGCTGAGAATATTGATATTGTACAATCGAAATTATCAAAAAAAAAAACAATAAACTTTTTAAGAACATTTTTTTCGGATTAAACTACATACATAGATTAAACTTGCAAAAATAGTTTAAAAAACATTCATTCAAATTTAGACCAATAAAACTTTTCGCTGATTTCATTAAAAATGACAAACACTATTTTTTGACTAATAAGACAGTAAATCGCTTTAAAAAATTGACTGTTATAATAAAAATAACAAAACAAGGTCAGAAAATCCGATTAAAACAATTGATTGTCTCCCTAAAATCATTCCAACTTTGAAACCTAAAAGTTTATATACTATAACAATGCTGGAAACTACAAAAAAGCCATTCTCTGAATATCCATAAACGATATTATTTGACTTAACTACGACGCAGAAGTCTAATTTATATTCAATCTGCAATATTCAATAAAAACCACACCTGAACATCGCACATTTTTCTCATTTTGACATGTGATGTGATATATGACAGCCAATGTGCTCCCACTTAATAATTGCTTCCATAAATTCTATAAATGTTCATATTATTTGATTGACAGAGGTCAAAACATTACTATACGAATCAACAATTACCATCATTGTTGTTAACCATTTGAAAATCTTTTATTTGTTTTATTAGTTGCATGAAATATTTTGTAATTAGCATATTTTTTTTTTATTTTCGTTCCATAATATCGTTTCCCAGCAAATAAAATCACACCCCAACCATGTGCTTGAAATAAAATAAATGACTTTTGTTATTAAATAAAAGCGGTCGTGCACGTAACATAATATCGATATACAAATGCATGGCAACCCATTACTTGTCAAACCTTTACCATTCGATCGAATAATTAGAAGCACTTGTAATTACATAAAACTACATTTAAATTGCGCATCTTTCATCAATAAAACTCACTTACAGTTAGATAAAATTATAAGATATTCATCTCTATAAGTTTGTCAGTTCATAAATTAAAACAGAATTTAGAGCAATATCTACCTACAGTTGCGACCAAAAATTAGTAGTTGTTTTAAAAGAATGTGTTAATATTTTTGGTAAATTAAACTTTTCAAATAACGACGTTTGCTAGTGTTTGTTTAAATCTGTAAAGACGAATTTTTATATTTCACTTGAATGGAAAAGAAGGGAAGCATTCCGAAAAACCAATAGTAAATGTCATTAAACAAAATGATTGTATCCTTCAAATTACTTGTACAGTATTAGTTATTGATTTAAATGAAAAGTAAGAAAATCTATAATCCCTTCTTTTTTATGACACTTCTCACAATAATTGGTGTATTATCAACGAGTTTTCCAACTCGATGATCGAAATTATTTGACACCTACATATTTTTGATAAGCTCTTTCCGCCATTTGCCTATAATTTTGTAATCGGACTTAACCTGGAATATTGACATATAGATCTAACCCAAACGCAAATATATTTAACCCGTACGCAAATCAATTTAAATTTTAAGCAAATTAAATTAAATTTGTAATAGATTAATATGATTTGGTAAAAGATAAATTCGCCTTGCGTTTGGGTTAAATCTATTTGCGTTTTGGTCAAATTGATTTGCAATTTGGTTTAATAAATTTGAGAGTGATACATCTCCTCTTAGCACTAGAGATATCCGTTTAGGAAACATAAATAAATTAAGGAAACAAGTACAAGAACACGAGTCAAATATCGGGTTTTTCTATAAAAAAAACTTCAACAATAGTTTCTAAATAAAACGCAAGAGTCATTTGAGATATCTCGAAAATTTTACTATTGCTTTGAAGTACAGTTGAAATAATTCGTTGAACCCAATTTTCGATGACACTGCCACACATTTGGACAGAAACGGTCGATAGCTTTCGTTCAATATTGGCTCTGAAGCTCCTCTTACGACGAAGACTTCATGGCACAGACCAATGATTTAACGTAGTCCATTTGTATACCCGCTGTGTAGAACCGTTTTGAAACCATATTTTTAATTTCTAGTCAAACCAATTGAACAAAGAAAAAAGTACCGCCATTTTCATCGTCGAGACCACCGGCATGAAAACCATAACAGTAATTTTTTTTTTGTGGATGAAGTGGTGTTTCTTGAAGAAAACTAGGGTTTTAACCTCACCAATAACACATATTTTGGTTGTTCATGAAACCGTTTGGCCGAATTACGAATAAAAATTGAATTTAACGCTCTTTTTTCCGCCAGCGACTCAGAATTTCGGTAATATATTATAATTATTTCTAGGTAAACGTTCTTCGTTCGTTAACTTCACCTATGATGAAAATGTTATTTTTAAAAATTTTACTTTTTTGACATTGACAGTTCGGTCACTAATGCTGCTCATTAGCCGTTCGGAATCGGCAGAAAATTGTAGGTCGCCTCCATTCCTAGTAACACACACAGGAATGGTAGAGAGTTGTAAGTTACAAGGTTCAGGCGGTTATGGCCAACTTTTTATTTATTTATGTACATACATAGAATAAAATACCTAAAAGCAGTTACTAAAAGACATTATTAGGGCGCGTACAAACGGGCAATAAATGGGCTAAAAATTTTCATTTGTCAGTTTATCAGTTTACAGAAAACGCTTTACTTGTTTTGAGAATATTACAAAACGCCACTGAAATTATACCAATAACCAATGTTTAATGATTTTAAAATAAAATTCAAGGTAAAAACATATTACAACACAAAATATTGTCAACCTTCTTAGGTAGTTTTTATTTCATTTTTATTTTTCAATTTATTTTTAAAATTTCTTATAAACTAATTTTGTAATTTTTTATAACAAATTACTATAATCAAAACAACCACGTATTTAATAAATAAGTAAATGTCAAATTTCTTGCAAAAAATGATATTAAATTAAAAAGACGATTTTTTTTAATTTTGATCGAATTCGTCATCATGATTTATCTATCGTATTATTAAAGTTAAAATCTTCCAATACCTATTTTATCTTTCTGGTATAGTGATTCTTTGACACCCGCGCAAACTTATTTTAGGTGTTCAGAAGCAATTTGTTAAAAAAAAGGCTTAACACGATACTAACTAGAAATTGTTTAAAATAAAGAAAAATTTAGTAACCTACTTATAAAGTTAGCAATTTATTAAGTAGTAGTTATCATATATTAATTCCATCATTTTTATTCCTTGACACTAGCATCTTTAAAGTTTTGCGCCATTTTGTTTGAGTTCATATAAATCAAATTCTTTTAAAACATGTCCCCAAATTTTAGTCGCCACTGTAGTGCTTGATTGCAAAATACACTAGTTCACGTACATTATATACATTTATGTATGTAATATATGTAAATAATTGTTACTTTTACAGTTTTATTTTTGTTTAAGGTTAATCAACTTGACATGAATCAGCCGGTCCGATATTGGTCAGTCGGTGTGTCACTGTGTCAAAAGAAAAGTTTATTTTTTCCTGGCGTAATTTTTTACCAAGACGAAGTGGGGGGTGCGCCACGCCGCGTCGGCCGCCGGGTGAACTTGTTATTTGCTTTTTTTATTTTTATTTTTTAAACGATCCCCATTAGGTGTTGCAAAGACCAGACAAGTCGTTTTGTACATAGGGTATATGTATATCCAATAAATTGAAAGACAGCCAATGCATTATTTTTTTTTCTTCACCCTCGGCCCGCTGCATGTGGACATTCGAAGAAGTTGCATAATAATAATATGATGCTTTATAAGTTTACCTATGGACTCGTGAGTTGTTTACACGTAGACGTTAACGCTAAAAAGTAGAACACTATTTAAACGTGTTTAGACGTTAATGTGTTTAGACAATGACCCATTCTTAATAAACAAAGTATTAAGATTAATGATTCTTTATTTTTTCTTCCATCGCACACCCTCGATTTTAGTTAATTAGATTTGATGGAGATGGAAATATTGCAATGGAATGCTAAAAGGGTACAGGTGCAAGGTTGGAAATTTGGTTTAGTTTTCCTTCTGTATAACTTTGTACGTATGTTTATTGGTTTTGCTTTTTAGTGGCCTAATTTAGTCCTTTTTGCATAGAAAAGAGAAAAGCAACAGAGGGTTGTACTAGTCTATTTAGCAATTTAACAGTTTCATAGTATTTTTTTTAAATTCCTTCGAAGAGGGAAATTTTGAGATCTGAATGTATTAAGGGAAGATTAAGCAACTCTGGTCAAATTTTGTTTATTTCTTTTAAATCTCGAATTTAAATTATGTAACATCTTTTGGTTTTGGCGAATTGTATACATGAATGTGTCGATAACAACTTGCTCTTATAAAGGCGTATCCCATTTAGGACCCCTTTCTGAAATTGAAAAGTAATAGCCACGCGCCCTTTTAATTGGAAAAGTTCAGATATTTTAATTTTAATAGATAGGTAGACGTAGAATAGATATAATAACTTGTTCATGAGCAGGTAGACACTCTTGTCTCTTTGGATTTGTCACTTTCTCGCAAGTGCCAATAAGTACCCCTTGAAAAAAGATTTTTTATTTCATTAATGACGCGTTAATTTTCTCGAGTCATTGACAGACACCTTTCCTAAAAAAACGAAAGAACTGATTCAATCGCGTTCAATCTTGACTGATGGAACCAGTAAACATTAAGAAGGTGTATATAATGGTGACCGAAAAACCCCCAAAATTTTTGAACCATCTCAGCGAAAATCTCAATGACTAAACCTTTGTTTTGACACTTCACAGCTTTCAAAAAACAACAGTTATTGACCGAAATTAACGAAAAAAAGTTCAATTAAAAAGAGGCGGTCGGACACCCAATATTGCAAAAAGGATACCCATAGAATGAGATACGAGTTTATGTATTTCCCGATTTCTTATTTGTTTAAATTTACGCTTAACTTTGCATCGACTTACCTAGAATGCAACATGCAAGCTCTCTCTTTATTACGTTTCCATCAATTTTCTCTTTCAAAAAATATATAATAATACTACACATATGTAAGTATATAATAATTATTTTATCGAAACCGATTGAACGACAAAGAAGAAAATCAAAAATCGTTTTTCGAAACAGTTTTCGTTTCTTTTGACGAAAATGAACCCCACGCCTTCATTAGTACACAGACAAAAATCAACAAAATTCTTAAAGTCGTTTTTGAGATACAAAGGCTTTTCTTTCATAAACGAAAATTTCAGTTTCCCTTTTTAGGGATCACTTAAAAATCTGAAGTAGCTACCTAGCAGGATTTGGAAAAACATTATTCGATTGCCACTGCCACTAAAGGTACAGACAGACAGAATTGTGTCCTATCATAATGTAATAATGTTTAATTGAAATCAGGATCTCAATTGTTTACGAATACAAAAGTTGTCAAATTGTTTTATCGGAAGTAATAATTAAAAATAAAAGATTTTAAGTTTTTAAATTTATATAGGGTGTTCCAAAAACACTAACTTAATCATTTGTTTGCAGTCAAAATTATTTTTAGGGGTTAAGTGAAACTCTATTAAATTTTAGAAAATTTATTAAAAATTTGTTTAAAATCGTTTTTTATTTCAAGAAACACGTAGAAGATTTGATTAATTCATTTCGATTGGGAAAATTCTGTTCAGGATTATTTAAAAAATAATTAGATCAAATATTCCCAAACCATGAAAACATAATGGGGGCTATCGTGAACAAAATTTCCTCGGAATTTTCCCCATCTTCGAAAATTGGAAAGGTCAATACTTCTGCACTGTTCATTGTAAGCTGGCGACTGGCCTTTTTAAATGAGAGCCGATTATAAATAGTCTAAGTATGATCTAAAACTGTTCCTGATCCAAGATCGTTTGGATTAATCCGGAAATCACTTAAAAAATCACTATTATCAGGAAAATTCTGAATCGACATCTCGACATTGGTGAGCCAAAAACTTGTATCTTCCGTAATAAATTCATACGTATGTATGTGCATACATATATGTACATACGAGTATGTAAGTACATATGTTTGCGAGCAAATGAAACGACGACGGCAAAAATATTTTCAGTTTGTTGACCACAGCTGTGTAAGAGATGTTTTTCGATGCATTTTACTTGACACAATGATGGACACGATTTGACATTTTTTGTCTCCCAAAATAACACACTTGTCAAAGCGCAAATTATGAAAAAAAAAACTATAAACATTTAAAAACTAACAAAATAATAAATGACCAAATATTTTACACTCGCACATGAGGCAATAATTTGCATAGTATGTCAGAAACTAAAATAAATATTTATATCGTGACTTTGTAAATTAAATTGCATTTAGTATTTTTTTTTTTCCTTTGAACAACAAAATTAAAAGCGTTAAAATCGATTTTATTCTTTTCAAATTGGCCTTGAGTTGGCACGATTCATTAAGTGGTTTTATCATCCATGAGAAAATTACTAAAATTAGTTTATTTTATGTATTTTCTTTGGTCTTTTGAATAAATCATGCAAAAAATTAAAGACCATTTGTAATTTATATGCATACCTATCTTTTTTTGAAAAAAAAAGGGAATTAATACACATAAGAAATATTGCATTAATTTTCTTCAATTTGGAAGGAATATCCATCAGTTTTTATATTAGAAATTTTGTGCTAGTCGGGCAAAATCCTCTGTATACAATTTAATTGTTTTTAATTAACTGTAAAGTTAAATAAGCTAAAGTTATTTATAGGAACATATAACTATGTACATACATAAACATTGTACACTGTACAACTTACAAATTTCCAAATAAACTTAATTTTCTACTGCCCCAAACTTTCTTTTGGTAATAGAATTTTAGCAAATGAAGTTTCCAATAACATATTTATCAGTGCTGAAAGGGGCTGACACGTTTGACCCAAAATTTCGAATGTTTTTTTTACTTGCGACTTAAAGGTACTATAAGGCAAGTTATGCATTCGTAAAAAAATCGAACTCGAGATTTTGATCAAAGTTGACATTACGATGATAGGGAAGACTAAAAATGTGGGTCTCGCAATTCTGTCTGTCTGTCTGTCGGTTCGACTACAGCCTAAACGGCTCGGCCGATTTTCTTCAAACTTGGTAGATATCATTTTTAATTTTTCCCCCCCACACGTTTTTTTCTTTTTTTTTTAAGACCTAAGATAGCGGTACCTGCTATACGAATTTTTTTCGAAATTTTGTAAGTATTTTTTTTTTCTCAAAAACTGTTCGACAGATTAAAAAAAAGATACAAAAAAATTTAATTTAGTTAAAGCTAGGTACTGGTTGAAAAAAATTTCCGAAAAATGGTTATTGGGGGTACCCCCCTGAAACCATTTTTTTGTTTTTGATTTTCTCAAAAACGGTACCACCGATTTTGATAATATTTTTGCTAAAGCTCTCCAAAAACTTAAATAGAATTGTGTATTCAAATTTTCAAAACAATTTTTTTTTTGATATTTAAAAAAAATTTCAAATTTTTTTTTGAAAACTCAATATTTCGAAAACCTTATACTAGATTTTTTTCAAACTTAAAAAAAAAAAGTTTCTCAACATAATCTACAAGATGTATGAAAAAAAGTTTTATTTTACCTAAAAATAAAAGTACCCACCATACAAATGTTAAAAAATGACTTTCAAAAATCCTATTTTTCTCGAAAACGGCGCCTAGAATTTTGATAAAATTTTTTTTGTTCTAATTAATTTTAACGATCTTTAATTCAAGAAAAAAAAATTTGAAATTAAGATATTACAGCTTGTACCTACCATAGAACCATTTTTTTAAATTTTGAATTACTCATTATCGACATAAGGGATTTTAATGAATTTTTTTGTAGAGATGTTTCTAAAAAGTCTTAAGCTATTGCATTTCAAAACTTAAAAAAAATGTTTTTTGAATTTTTGAAAAAAAAAATTATTTTTTTTTAAGAAACCACTACAACGACTTATAATTTTTGTTCTTGCATAAATTCATATTTGCGTAGCATTCTGTTTTTATTTCTTACTACTAAATAAATTTAAGAAATTAATTTTATCCTTATGAACAGTTTTCTCTAATAACATTCGTTTTTAAAATTCCTAGTCTATTAAATAACATATGGGACGACACAAACCAAACCACATTTTACACATTAAATTGGCTGCGCTTGAAGACAATGTATAGCGAATTATTTTTACATTATTTTTTTTTTTGAAAAAGTGCAATAGATTTGATTTTTTTGATTTTGTGGCATTAGATTTATTTTTTGCAGAAAATGCAGAAGATCCAATAACATTGAATAACTATAAACACAAGTGATTTTTTTTTTTTGATTCGACGGTAACTTTCTCTAGTTTTATTGCAGTAAGGTAACCAGATATACCTAAACACCTTCTTGTTTTTTCATTAATAAAATGCATTTTATTTTTACTTAAACAATATGTATAGCAAATGCTCTAATATAAAATTCTACTCTCTTAGCTTATCTACAAGTTCAAAAACCTATCCATGGGTAAATTTTCTTTCATAATAAAAAAATAAAGTTTTTAGCCTGTACTCCATCTTTTGTTTTAAGATAACATCCTTAGGAGCACTTCTTGATAAAAAAAAATAATCGAACTGCTTAGAATATTAATTTTGTTCATGACGGATATCGGTTTGTTGTGTTATGTTAATGCGCTTTTGAAGAATGACTGAAGACTGCAGACCGATAACATCACTAAAAAACTGGTGTTGTTGTTTTTGTTTATGTTGGCGGTGGATGGAAGAGCTAAATGATGGCCACCCACTCGATTAAAATAACTGTTTGATTTATTGTTTGTGCAAGCATAGGGAATAAAAAAAATCTTAGGAAAATGTTGATATCCCCTCTTACAAATGATTCTACATGTTAACACAGCTTGTTCACTCAATTAGGTACAATTATAAGAAAAGAGGGTCGAGAAATACCTACGTTCTTGTCTTTCCATTTCTTTCATGTCATTCATGTTATTTCAAAAAAAAAAAAAACAAGAAACAAAAGGAAATTGAGAGTAGAATTTTTGAAGTATTTCAATAAAATCACTGAACCAAAAAATTTATTCAACAAGAACTTTTTTCCAAAGGACACCTTTGTACTCAAAATCATTAATTTTTAGGTTAAGTAATGGATTTATTAAATGGACCTATATTTGTTCACCTGCAAGTTATAAAACCTTTAAATCTAACTATAACTTTTTTTTGCAGAAATATACAAACATTACATTACATTATACTATATGTATGAATGATGTACTTCTAAATCTACCTTAAATGGTTAGTTGCAGTGTTGCCCCCCCCCCCAACTGATTGAAAGTGTAGTGTTTAGGGAAAAAAGTTTAGTAAAAAAAAACAAAACAATTTTGCAAATTTGTATCCTTTAATTTACTTTTCAAAAATTCTCTCTACGTCTTTCGAGTGTTCTTTTGATTGAATAATTGCATCAACTATTAAAATATTTAAGTTATGTCTTAAATCATCCTTTATTATATTTAAACTTGAGAAAAACCTCTCTGCAGTTGCACTGCTATGAGCCAAACTACACAAAGTAAGCATGTAACTGCATACATTTTCAAAAACTGGCTTTCCAAGAAAATTTTTTGGTCCTTATTCGGAATTCCCATAGTTGTGATACTAATGTCGTTTTTATTTGGCAATCCGGAAGCCTTCCGGACTCTTCTGAAAGTGTTCAATTGGGAAAAAATGACAGTTCTGATTCTGAAAAGAAGAGAAATTTGCTTCTGGATTTGAAATCAGAAGCAAAACCAGAAGCACTCACACATTCATATACTTAAACGTCAACCTCAACAGCTGTGATTTTTGGTATCCAAATTGTGCGAACCAGGGTTGGCCGAATTAACTACACTACATTTTCTACATGATTTACTACGTTTATGTGAGGTGTTAAAGCGAGCTTGAAGCTCGCTTCGAACCTTTATATACCTGTATTGAGTTGAAATGAGCTTCGTTCGACTCGATCCCAATCGCTCAGCGGTGTCGAGTAGAAATGTGGGTCGAAAATCCGACCCTAATCCAACTCGATCTTTCGATACTGCATATAAACGTAGTATTTAACTACGCGTAGTTTATTGAAGAAACTACACTACATGCCTAATTTACTACAATTTGTTACGTCTGCTACATATGTATGTAGTTAATTCATAAAAAATCAATATAATAAAGGAAAAAAAACAATTTTGCACTTTTATGATCTAATGAAGGTTTGTAAAAAAAAAGTTTCATTTACCATAAGGATGAAGAATTTTAGGAATAACTGAACGTTTAATTTAAAAATTCAAATTTCAAATGCACAACTGACAGTTAATTGACAGCAACGCTACAATTTGTTACATTAACTACAATTAACTACATTTAACTACATTAACTACATAAAGTACGTAGCAGACGTAACAAATGTAGTTATTTCTACAAAGTGACAATTCGGCCAACCCTGCTTTCAACAAACATTTTTCTTGATTTTGATTATTGTACGCATTTGATGTTTCACATATACATTCAAACAAAACTTCAGAATCATCAGAAGCAAACAAAAGTGTTCAATTGGGATTCCGGATCGGAGAGAGATTCCGGATTGCCAAATAAAAACGACATAAATGTCAGAAAATATCTATTTCTAAGTCCAACATTAGACAAATTCAGAAAATTATCAATCCAAAACAGCTGATCTTGACAGTTTTCGATAGGAGATCAGTTTCTAACATATTTCAGATAGAGAATTTTGAACAGGAATATGAACACTTTCACACAAAAACGATTTTTAATTTTTCAGCTGTTTTTAAAGGCTGTGATAATATATTTGTTCAATTAAAAAGTATTCATCTTTTCGCTCTCTTAACTCCGCTTATTTAAACAAAGTTCCCTGAGTACATTCTGAATTCACAATCAAACATACCTACTCATTTAATAAGGAAAACCACAATGAAGAACAAATGTTAGGTATCAGCTACTATGTACTTTTTAACCAAAAGATGATCCGAGATTAAAGGCAAGAGATTTTGGTGGTGTTTTCACAGCACTACAAGATTAAAAAGAAGGTTAACTTTGACAGCATCTATAAAAATGCTAATAGTCTTTCAATTTTTCTTTTAACGTAAAAGCGAGAGAGAAAGTTTCATTATTCATTTGATACAAACAATGAAAAATCATCGAGATAATTCAGCACCATATGGATATATGGAGGGCTCACAGCTGTACCGAACCAAGTAATTTTAAAAAATCCAAAACTAACGCCAAAATTTCCGTAAAATTGACCTCTATTTAGAGCTGTAATGAACTAAATAGTTCATTTAGAGCTACATAGTTCTATTTAGAGCTGTAATGAACTATACATAGTTCATTACAGCTCTATACATAGTTCATTACAGCTCTAAATAGAGGTCAATTTTACGGAAATTTTGGCGTTAGTTTTGGATTTTTTAAAATGACTTGGTTCAGCTGTAAGCCCTCCATATGTAGGTCAGTTCGAATTATGGAACAATTGATCTACTAAATTTATAAAATAAATGTGTATGGTAAATCTTCGAGATATAAAAAGTTTTATGGTAATTCCACTTAAATCTAGGATTGTGAAAACGTATTAAACCCTACTATTCTACCAGCTTTAGTAATTTTGTCTACCTTCCTCACCACATACATAAATATGTGACATACCTAGCGACTGGCTTAAAAATCGTAGGTATGGCGATATTGCATAAAGTAGTCAATCAAAAGTCTGGGGCAGAAATATTCTCATTGAACAGAAACAAGTTGTTCAGATAATTCTTCAAAAAACATATCTTACATAATGTATGTATGTAGGTATATGTCCTTTATTTTATTTCTAAAATAGGTATGTAGGTAGGAGGTATACATTTCATATCTACAACCTACCCTACATCGAAAAATTGTGTACATATTGGATGCGAAAATGACCTCACCCAGTAGGAAATTTGCTCCTCAAGGAAAAATAAAGTTGAATTCCTCGTAGAAATCACGTGGCACTTTCATTGAGTAGAAGGTCTGCATTGGTTTCATTCATCGAAAGTCATGCAATGAGTCAGTAGTTTGCAATCCCAGTTGCATCTTGTGCTTTGTTCTCGAAAGAAGGTACAGAAAAAATGAAACAAAGCAATATCCTTCTTACACATCCTTAATGTTAATGAATACAATGCTGAACACGTTGTACTTATTCCTGCATCTTTTCAGTGGTTATTGTAATCCACAATTGAGTGTTTAAAGCCTGCGATGTGAAAGAGAAAACAACCCTTTCTTTTCTTTGGAATTAAAAATCAGTAAACAACCTTTCAATAGAGCAAAACTATGGTGATCAGGTGATATTGCTAAGGAAAAGGAATGTATTTTTTCATGAACTTCGTTTACTGAGCAAAATAGTCTGCGAGCTGAGAGGAAAAAGAGAGAGAGATTTTGACCTGCAATAAACAATCCTTTTTTTTTGGGTTTTTCCCGCGATGGGTCGGCGACGCTCAATAGGTCTTTTTTTGTCATGAGTTATTTCTTTTGTTTTGGAATGATTTAGTGTCAATTTTGTGATCAAAGAAAACGGTTGTGCGGGGTTTTCTGTGTTTTCAATCAATTTACTAAAGAATAAATAACAACCATGGAGAAGGAAAACAATTCACCAACGGTAAATTCCCTATATTCTTTTGAATGATTTGCAAAAAGTAAATATTCCTCTTTTTCTTAGATCTCAAATGAACAGGAGAATGAAGCTGATTAATCCCTAAGCTGCTCCCCAAATTTTACCAAGTGTCAAAGGAGAGTTTTTCGACCAACTGCTTGTGTTACGTCTTACAATAAGACAAGGCAATGTAAGACGTCATATATATCTACTAACTTCTTTAAAATGTACTATAATAGTTTATAAAATAAATACGTACATAATTTAATTTGTTTTTTTCATTCAAGCGATAAATTTGCCTATACATTTCAGGCGCTTCTTCTATTGATGAAATAAGAAAAGAAATGGATAATGATTTTATTCATATTCCTTCTCTTAATAAAACATCGCCTAAATGCATTCCTTTTTTCAAAACTGAAAAAACGAGCTTCAAATATGTACACAATTCTGTAGTGAATAATTAGTATTTTCAATGATTCTTTCCCTGATGCAATTGATTAAATGTTGACACACTTTTCATTAATTTATTTCCATTGAGGAAAGCATCACATCAATAGAACCAGTTTTTTCATACATAAATATTACCCATGAAATCGAAGATGCCGTGAGCATAGTGATTTCACAACAAAATATGCATAGAGAAAGTGTGTACCTCCTTCCAATGACAAGCCTGTGTTAAATTCCTCATAGGATTCCGTAGGAAATTCATGGGTGCAGCTCCTTTTCCTTGAGGAAACACCTACTTCTTCATTAGTGAATTTTTGGAAATTTCCTACTGGGCATTCATATCTAATACCTACATCGAAATCCAATACGAGCATGAACTTCAACTGGTTGCGGAGGGTTGATATAGTATCTAACATTAATTTCAATTATATCCTAGTCTCTATAAATACGACTTCTATATATATGTAATACCTACATACCTACTAGTACTAGGTATACCAAAATAATAATACCTTTGCATTGGAATATCTGCACATTTTTCGTGTATTTATTCAAGATTAAAGATATAAATATACATATTATGTGAATATATTACAAAACAAAATAACTAAATTACTAAATAAAAAAAGAAGACTTAAACCGGTTTGAAAACTGCCGCACAGTATATACCTATGCATATACCTAACCTATCTTGAATTTTAAATCAAAACAAAAAACAAAACAAAAGAGGGTCTGCCTGCACAACACTGGACGAATAAAAGATGATAGTTATAGCTAGGTACATAGGCGTACAATACCTCTTTCAGAGTTAAAGAAAAAGATAAAAAAGAGAGTACGAATAACAAACTTAGGGCGTTATCAGGGACTATAGGAATGTTTTAGTAATCTGACCAGAACCAAGTTGCAAATTCATCATTTATGTATGAATGTAGGGGAAAAAATGCAACGCAATAGGTAGGGACCTATCGCATTTTTAATTCCAATCACAGAAAATATAAACAAAATAACAATAACTGACAACCACTGTGAGAGAACCCACAGCTCAATTTGTTTTTGTCTTCCCACGTTCGGCACTGTTCATTGGGAGATAGGTATGTACATAATATGTACATACCTTGAACTTCAACTTAATATGAATTAAAAATAAAATTTAAAAACAAAATCATAATTTTCCATTTAATATTCGATTTAAATTACACCTCCACATTGCTACGGCATCGTAAAGCAAGCATCACAAGTCTGCGATGGTCAGAAGATGTATCGGAAATTGGGAAGCGAGCGTTTGCGGTACTGTCAAAATAACTAAAAATTTTTCTTTGTTGGTTATTTATATTTCGAACTTGAATTTGACACTTTAAAGTATTTTCGACGTCAAAGTATTTTTATTATAGAAAAAAAAAACCTGCATAGGTACAAACATAAGGTATATTTAACAAAGTTATTAGTTCCCACCATTCGAGGAGAAGCGAAGCACCATAAGATACTCAACCAAGCAACACATTTAAGCTCATCACGTATTTTAAATCTACGAAAGATTCAACAATTTTCTATTCTTATGTAAATTTCATAATATAAATGCCAACAAAATTTTTGATTAATGATTTTACAAAATAAGATTTTCTAAAATTTTGACGTCACGTAAGACTACTACTTGCTTTGAATAAATTGTGCAAATCAATTTATGTTGATAGTTTTGCTTCGTTATCTTAATCTTCTTCATCCATTCATGCCTGCAAGTTGCAATGTTGATCACTTTGTGAAAAATTATTCAAATGCAACGCATTTATTTGTTTAACTTGTCAATGAATTGCATTCCATTTAATTATAGTAAAAAATATTATTCACCTTATATACTTTTCCTTGCGATTCTATGAATTACTAAAAAGCGTAAAAAACCACTGGTACATGCACCAATTTAATGTTTAATGTTAAATCTTTTGCTGCACGCTTAACTCAGTTGTTGTTATTTATTCGAACATAAATATTCACTTAAATCGAAAGTATCTCACAAATTCGAAATCTAAAATAATTGCCGTATATGTATGCAGATGTTAAACAAAAAAAATACTCAAACATAACCGAATAACCGCAACCGAACTTGAACAAGTAGTAATTGTTGGATCGGAACTCGAAGTAAAACTGAAATAATAAAATATACGAGGCGTCTAGAAAACCCGTTGTCGAAGTCATTGTAGATGTAGATTGTAGACATGTAGATAGAAGTTGGATTGGAAAATTAGAATCAGTGTTGCCGCAACCTAAAATAAAGAATGCCTAAGCAAACCTCAACAATTCGTTAGATTTATTGAAATTTTTAAAGTCATTAGAAAAAGTGGAAACAAAAATTTGTTTGTCTTTGTTCTGCAAAATAAACTCCTCAAAACTATAACTAAACTACATATAATGAAACATTGAAATTAGTACGACGTTAAAGGTGTTTTAGTTTAAACGACGATTTGACATTTACAAACAACAAAATAGCTCTGTTTACCTACTTAGTTTTTTGCATGAACTATTTTAGGTTTAGCAGCAACATATAGAATAAGTCTAGCGATATGGAAAATTTGTTTGACAGTGAGAGAAAATTTCGTTAGACAATGTCAACAAACCGGCAACCCTGCCTGCCATGTAATACGGTTGGGGTTGGCTAGACATAAGCAAGTTGTGTTGTATGTTGTATCTCGTGTGTGATTTTTGAGTTTGACCCGCGTCGGACTGTCTGTAAAAAAAAGAGGGTTACCTATATTTGTTTTCTAAATCACTGTTCAAAAAAATTTTACATTTTTGAAATGGATGTCAGGCGTTACTTTTTGTCATAACTCATGTAATAAACTAAACTCGAAACTGTCTCACAGAGGAAAGAATAAAGGTTATTACTTTCGGAAATCGATCGTTATATTTTTTTTTTAAATACTTTGCGATGTTATATACTATGTTTCCACAAAAACGAAATACTCGTACCTACGATATTTCGGCTGAAAACTTTTGATATTTCAAATTGATGGAACAAGATTTCTTCAAAATTTTAATGAATTTCCTTCGACAAACAACAACAATTTGATTGCTGGCGAAAAAGAAGCCAGTAAAAAAAAATGACAGTTGTGCTGGTGATAGAACTTTAAATTATTGAAATGAAAATGGCGCTATGCATTAAATTTTAGAATTAAACATATTTATGTACATACATGTTTTGAAATAAGATTTTGATATTTTCTATAATAATGGCCAACATTGAAATATAAATTGAAATTGACATATGGAGTGAGTTTGATCGTTTTATTGGCACTTCTTGAATGCTGTGCATTTTATTTGATATTTTGATTGTCGTAGAGAGTGGTAGATAACAATTTTGTATTTGATATTTTGATTGTCGTAGAGAGTGGTAGATAACAATTTATTATGCAGCAACATGTTGACGTTATTGAAGTAAAACTTCTTTTCCGGCGTTGAGGGTAAAAAAATTTCTTTGCAGCTGTCAGTGACATGTCAAAAGGACACGCTATCAGCGACATGCTTTTAGAATACAAAATGTTTGTACGCTTGAAGGGGTGAATCTTATGGAGGCTGAGGGAAAAAAAAGTCTTACTTCTACCGCGCGTACGTCAGTACACACAACCTTTTTTTAAAAACAATTGTTCATTTGTAAATACGCGGAGAAAATTACATGACTTTTTTTGTGTTCCAAGCCCCCAATATCCCCTGATTTGAAGCTTCCCGAATTCTTATGGGCATACTTGACGGAAAATATGTACATCAACAAATCAACCACGACTTTAAAGCTTAATAACAACAAATCGAAATTGCTTAAATTACAACAGAAATCTGAGAAATAGATATGCAAAATTTTCTAAAAGAGCTCGAGCTTGATCCGCTCTATGTCAACTAATTCCTACTAGGCTTCTAACGGTTAGCGAATACAAAATTTCCAAACCAAACAAAAATTCCAAACCTATTATAATAAAATCCAACCTCTGTTAGTTTTGCAAAAGTCTGTTCTGAAAAAGATTTGCCGTAAACCTCGCCTATATCCCAGTTTTCCCCTTTTTAATGAATTGAAGATTCTTCCAGTTCGACACTTATATTGTTTCAAAGTTCTTAATGCATTCTTTAAAAGATCGGGTAACCTGAATTTCAGAATTATTTCAAACTTTGACATACGTGTTAATTTACTAAATCAGGTTTCTATACCAGCTTTCCGTACAACCGCTTTTCGAAAGTTTTATGATGTAGTTTCTTGTCGAATATTTAATAAGCTTCCACACTCCATTAGAGTTCTCACATCTTATAATTTATTTATAAAACATGTAAAAAAATGGCTTCTCTGCTTTGATTTACAGAATATCGAATCATTGTTGAATATTTAATTATACCTGATGTTTTGATGAAATTTTTCAACAATTTTAATCTTCATTGTAAATTTTTCTTGTACTTAATTATGGATTAACAGATGTAGATCTTTTCTTCTCTATTTATTTATTTATTTCTTTTTTTTTGGGTCACCCCACCCACTTCATATTTATAGTGTTCTTATTATTTGCCAAAAAATAGTGACAATAACTCTATTTTTATTATATAAAAAATAACTTTGTCACTTATATTTCTTTCTATTTTAAATATGTACCTACAAAGTAAATATATATTACATTTTTGTAAATTGGATTTTAAGAAATAAAAAAGAATCTATCTATCTATCTATCTTTTTTCCACTTGTTTCCCATACAATTTGTACAGTAAAAACCAAATAGGGATAAGCAAATTCTAAACCCTAAAATTTTGAGACCATATATTTAAGAATAAAAAGGGTATTTTAATTAAAAATTATGATAATTCAGTGAAACAATTATAGTTCCATTGTCATTTTTGAAAATAGGTCCAAGAAGAGAGAGATACATTCATATAGTGCTTTCAAAAGGTTGAAAGGAAATAATTCGACTGTCTGCTATTTTAGTGTTCATATACAAAAACACAATATTTATTGATAAATTGTATCATTCTTCCTATTAGTTTGAAAATCAACTCACATTTTTGAGTGTTACAGTCTGTCGATAATGTAAACACTCAAATTGTTGATTTTTCCGGATTATGAATCAGACAATAAAAAAATTAAATATGACAGCAAAAATATCGTTGAAATTAAGTAGGCTACTTTAATAGATAAGAATTAAGTTGTAATCAGACAATAAACAACTTATTAATTATTGTCTCATTTAAATTTATTATTTATTGACACACAATTGTCATTTTATTAAAAAAAAACATCTTTTTACTGATGGCCACAAAAATATAAACATTTTTCTTTGTAAATACCACTAGATTAGCTTCTTATTCTTTTTTAATTCTTCCAGAAACAGTTCTACGGCTTTTTGGAAATCCCAATCGGCTTCATCTAGAAATCTAATAAAATATAGAGAGAAAAACTAAGGGTTTTGAATCATAGCACACAAAAAAATTTGCTTACCTTCTACACCAAATCGTTTTGTTTGTAGTTAGTTCCTGAAACATTATCAGCAAGCCTTCTTTGTCTTCACTTGTGAGTTTGGTTTCATTTTTATTCAGCGGATTTCTTGAGAATTTAAATGAGTTCTGCATTTGCCATTCTGATGGATTAGACACACTGAAAAGATCGTTGATGATTTGATATTCAGTGGAACACCCAAGGAGACCCTTCAACAATAAAAATGTTAGTTTGAGTTAGGTTTAGTTAAGAGCATTTAAAAATTATTACCGTGTCCTTTATGAAAGGTGTGAGTACGAAAGTTCTGCTAAATGCCAAAACAATGTCCGGTTCAACGGCAGACTGCGCCACATCTTTAAAAACTCCCGTGATTGTAATGACAAACATATTTTCCTGTGAATGATATTGTATAAATATTTGAGTTCTTGAAAAAAAAACAATGTTATATATGTATTACATCGTAACTATACATTATAAAGGTAACCGCAAACTTATTTAAGTTAATCAATACCTCCTAAAGTAAATTTTACCTTAAAAAAGCCGTGCTTTTTGTAGGCTTAAAACATGATTTGAATGGCCATAGTAACTCCGCTTATTAGGTTAACGGATATATGTATATATATAAATAAAACGAATGCTTTCACTTTGCGATGCAGTCGTATGCGTAAAGCATTTTATATACAATTTTTTTAGATATAAATTTGAATATTAATAAAAGAAATTAATTCGAGGCGCAACAGTTTGAAGAGAACAAAGGCCAAATGACTTATAGAACCCTCAACCATTCCCGTATGTTGTCAGTAGGAGCTTAGGCAACCTATGATTTTCATCCGAGTCTAAACGGCTTATATGAGAAGTACTTTTTCATGATAACAGATACTCTGAGGATTCTTCATTTTCTTGCAAGAATTAGTACCCCGGAAAAAAGACATTTTTCATATTAGATGGCAGAGGTTCGGAAAACCAGACCACCTGCGTGATAGTCTAACGCACTAGCTTCAAGAAACTTTCAATATCTAGGAAACAAATATATTTCTGTTCTGCAGAACTTTTTCGATTTTGAAGCCTTAATGGTTCTTTTATACAAATTCTTGTGGATTTCGATTTCATTCAGGAATCGCCTTTCTGTGTTTGTATTTTGGTATATACATATACATAAACCCGTTTTCATAGCTAACCATTGCGTGTTTACCCTTCTTAAAAATACTTATAATGATCTCACATTTAATATAGTTGTATCTGTGGTGAATCCGACAATATCATGCTCAACATTTGGGATTGCCACCAAAGCTTGGCAAATTTCGTCATATCCACTATGCAAAGAAGCCATAGCACGTGAGAAGTCGGACATTTTTAGGATATTTCTAGCTAAATTCGAATACCGAGATATACGCTTTGTGGTATAGTTATTAAGCTTAGCCAGGCTGTAGTTGCAAGTCATTGAGAAGATCGCTTTTGGATGATACATTTCTGTGAAAAATATAATATTCAAGATTTACTTCTAAATAATAAAGTCAAGAAGATAACCTTTTAAATCAAGTCTATTCTCAGATTCAAATAGCGGAAAGTAATGATTTACAAATTGTTGAACTAAGTCGTATCCATCGAGATCGCATAGAAAATTCTTTTTGGTTTTCAAAGGAGTCAATGAAGAAAGTTCAACGTTATCCTAAAATTGAAAAAAGAAAGAAAATTTTTAAAACTTTTGAATTTATATAGTTAATTGAAATACTTACTAGCCTGGTGATCTCAGGGAACATGGCCTTAGCAGCCTTAATGTATTCCGGTGCATAAGTGTACGTATCACAAAGAGGATTACCATTCAAAACCAAGGCCTTAATTGGAAGTTTTTCCAATTCTAGGAAATCACTGAAGTCTTTTAAATCATTATAACTCAAATCAAGCACTCTTAAATGTAACATCTGAAGAAATGGTTTGACAAAATTACAGCTCCATATACGATTTCTTCCCAGTCGCAATTCTAAAACTTTCTTTGAAAATCTATTGCTAGCTTGGGTAAGTACGCGATTGAGAACTATTGGTGATCGCAGATTGACTTCTACCTTTTCTAGACCTAAGAAAAATTAAGATCTTAAATATAAGGGTGCATGTGCGTAATACACACGTTTTCTACAAACCAGTGGCAGAATTAAAGTCTTCTAAATCCAGCAAACGGTCTTTTTCGAAGAATCGTTGTATAATAGCTTTCGCTACAGTTTTTACAGCATCCAGAGGATCACTATCGAAATTCTTTACATTCATTCGCAACTGCAATTTTAGTCTTTCGGCATCAATATGTGGTCCTTTTATTTCAAGCTTACAGTTGGTAACTAGAAATTTTAACTGCTCATAGCATTCTCGAACGAAAAAAGTATGTTCTTTCGATCCTTCCTTTAACAAAATTATTTGTCTTTATGTAAATTGAATTAGAATGCCAAAATGGCGTATAACTTACGGTGTAGTTGCAAGGATATATTTCACTTATCTCTTGTGGAAGAGCATCAAAGAAAGCATCTAAAATTTCACGTTTTCCATAATTATTTGGATTCGGTATCTGAAATGAAAGTGAAAGTAAAATCGACCAACTCAATTATTTTTCCCAGTTTTTTAAACAGATTTTTGAAATGTTCAGTTAACTTAACATAGAGTTTCGGTGGGAAATTTTCAATTTTAAACTTGAAAAAATTAATATTCTCATTTTCATTTTATCTATGAGATTTTCCAATGAATATAATCTTTGACATAGTTAAAAACTAAATACTTACAGTAATTGAATTCCAGTTATCGTTATTTTCATATTTTTTCAAGCGATGTGGTTTGAATGGATCGATTAGCTTTCCAACCGTATTATTATCATCATCGTCTTTCTCCGTTGGTTTGGGCATACTTCGCAATTCCTCTATAGTTCTACCATCCTATAAATAAACCTATGTATATTAAACTGATATTCCAAATATCAACCTGCCCATCCCAGCTTACCAACTTAACGAAGTTTTTGAATAAATTTTTCAAATTCAAAGGATAATCTTCGCTTTCGGTCACCGGATTACCTTCTAAGAAAAGGAGTTCTATTTTGATTTCTGATAGCTCTTTGCAAATCCGTGATGATGAATAAAGCTTATGGAATAATATTTTAGTTAATGATAGTTATAGGATAAATCTTTAAATTACCCAATTTCCGGTGAGATCCAAAATATCGAATTCGCAACCATTGAACACCTTCAAGGGTTGCAAACTCGAAATGTTGTTGTTTTTCAAGCGTAATCCATTGACACGTCGAAATTGTTCTTCATTTCGGAATACTGAACGGCAAACTGCTTCAAAAACTGCTTTGTTTTGGAGGTTTATTACGATATCGCTAAATTCTGTAAGCAGGGAGTTGAAAATGAGTCACTGAACTTCACACATATCAATAATTCTCACCTGGATTTTTGCCGAATTCATTCAAATTCAAGATTCCACCTTTTTCTAATTTCTTGAATAGGCCATCTAGAGCCTTTTCAATACGTCTTGAGGGTGATATCTGGCCGAATTTATATACACCGACATTAAGTATAACTTCTAGCTTTAGCGTGCTACCATTTGGCATAGTGAGGCATAGATTCCTCAAGAATAGTTTATCAAGAGCTGGTGTACATTGTCGAACTAAGAATCGATCTGTTTGTGATCCTTCCTTTAGGATCAAGTTTAAAAAAAATTGAAAAATGTATAAAATGTTTTCATCTAACCTGGTAAACCATCGGGAAGAATTCTTCATCGCCAACAGCTTTGAATAGAGCTTCAAGAATCGAACGCTGAGAAAATTTACTACGATGATGGACATTTATAAGATGCCATACAAAACCAAGAGTCATCTGTGCTCGATCATAGGCGCTCTTTTTCATATAAGACACTGCCGACTGATAGTTGAGGATGATGGGTTCATCGTTGGCAAATGTGATAGTTTCCTCTGGAAATATCAAGGAGTTTAGAAAATTCATGATCATAAGTGTATTAAGATATACCTGGCGGTTTTGTCCAAGACATTCTTTGGAAAAAAAACTATGTACAGTCTTTCTTTAGAATTGAGAAATGTTTGCAAGATATTTGCGGCTTTTGTTTATCAAATCAAAATCTTAAGTCAGAACAGAATGTCAAATTTTGGATATGTTCGATTTGTCTATTCACAACATTCCCCAGACGTCATTGGGCGAGTTCAACCTATTACGTTTTACAGATGGGATATTTTTCACAGAACTTCATTAAATATAACTAAAGCTAAGTGTACACGATTGGTAGATCTTACAATATTGTAAGATCTTACAATGTCTGACAATTATCTACCAATGAGCTGACAAATAAGTTGTGTGTGTACACGGTTGGTACAAAATCTACCAATCTCTTACAATTAATTGTCAGAAGTTGGCTGACAATTCATTTTCAGATAGTCCGCTTAATACCTACCAATTAATTGTAAGAGATTGGTAGATTTTCTACCAACCGTGTACACACACAATTAATTGTCAGTTTTTGTTGGTTATGGAAACTGACAATTAAACCTTGGCTGCAAATTTTCTGACAATGAAAAAATTGTATGATGCTAAAAAACGAACATCTTACAATTTCTTCATTGTCAGAAACGTCAGACAACGATAAAAATTGGCAGGCCTGACAATAAATTGTGTGTGTACACGATTATCAAATACCTTACAATTTACCGTCTTACAATTAATTGTCAGATACATTTTCTGACAATTAATTGGAAGATTACACGATTGTCAGCTAGCGTACACACGATTGTCAGGTTTCTTACAATTAATTGTCAGACAATGATCTAACAATTAATTGTCAGACAAATTTTCTGACAATTAATTGTAAGACTACACGATTGTAAGACATTGTAAGCATGTTTTTCACTGACAGATCTGACAATATTGTAAGATCTACCAATCGTGTACACTTAGCTTAAGGATATTCATGCAACGTTGTGAAACCAAGGTAAACGTCGAAAAGTTTACGAGACTGTAAACGAACTTTCAAATATCTCTTAGAACAAATCGTTAATTAGAATATTTTTCGTAAACGTCATAAAATGATGAAAAACATAGAAAACACGTCGGTAGTCAGGAAACTTTTTCAAATTAAAATTAAATAATATCACAATATAATAATAATATCATAAATCGTTAATTAGAATATTTTTCGTAAACGTCATAAAATGATGAAAAACATAGAAAACACGTCGGTAGTCAGGAAACTTTTTCAAATTAAAATTAAATAATATCAAAAAACATTTCAAGAACGCATGTTTTTTTTACGATTTTATGTCGCTGAAACGTTTGTGATGTTACATGAATGCTCTTGAGCAAGAAATGCACTATACAACAGTCCAACCGGTTTATAGTATACCTACGCTGGCGCAAGCCCTTGTACACTATTTGTGTGCGTTTTTTGATTACCCATCATGCAATCATCACATTTTTGTCAGGTTGAACTCTTTCTGTTGTTTTGCTTAACTTACTTATGGCCAATTTCATAAACAAACACTAAAAGCACTTTTATCAAAAATCCTTTTAAATTTTATCAGACTCTTAAATATTTTTAGTTTCACCAATCTATAAAAGGGAAATTTTAAGGAAATTTTTGTTAAAATTGAGTTCTCTTCACATCCCTGGAAAAAAGAATTTGGTTCTTTCTTTCTAACAAGCGCAATGTATGAGAACAAATGAGAAAGCGTTATGTGTTGAAACAAATGCCAAGAAATGCAAAAAAAAAAAAATACAAACAAAAATATTTGGAAAGATCCTGTGGGATAAAATCGTAATAAGCACTTAATTTATTTTTTTTTTGCACTGATGCATTTGTTTCGGTTCCAAATGACGACCAAACAAATTCAACAAACAGATTCACGATTCACAAATGCTTTGGAAAGTCGTAACCTTTTTCAAAGTCAGTCGGAGAATGGATTCCTTTTCCTATTCCTGTGAATCCGGAATACTCTTGCTCGGCGTATAACTTATGTGTGGCACTTATTATTAATTGGATGAAGAATTTTCAATATTTTATTCGAAATAAAAAACATACGATTATTTTAAATATTTATAAGCCTATCCACTTTGTATTTTGAAAAATTAAAAAAATTAAAATGCAAAACAATAATTTCAGCTGCTACCTGTATCCAATTGTTGTGATCTACATCTGATGACATTTCATTGACACTTTTAAAATTTATTGAGCCAAAAATGGGCATTTAGTTTATAAGGGTTGTTAAAAGCTTGTTTAATTTAAAAGCGCTTGGTGAAACCAAAATATCTCATTTTAAGGCTTATAAGCCTGTTAAATGTTTAAAAGTCCTTCGTGAAATTGGCCATTAATCCATGATTCCTGGCATTGGATACGTTGGACAATGTTCAAATTTTGTAAGGGCACTTTTTTCGATTTTTAAAATAAGTTCAATGCCGGATCTTTCAACTGAAAAAGAAGCAGTTACAAAAAATTCAATATTTGATCCGGACCTCTACACGCACTCAATGTTTGCCTTATCATCGAATGGTGCTCCTAATTGCTGAGCAAAAGTCCAGAACAGTACAAGATTCGCTGGGAAAAGTAAATGCGATAAAACCCTGTTCACCGCAGGACAAAATAATCGACATCTTAGCTCTATACCTATTTGAGAGAGAATACACAGGTGGTAACTTTTTTTACTTCCTATAAACTGCTATAACTTGTTGGCCTGTTAATACGAAACTAGGCAATGAAAATTTAACTTACCTCCATTTTCTTCCATTTAGATTTAATGTTTTTTGTTCATATCATGCATTCGTCAACAAAAATTATAGAAAAATGAGAAAATATCGCAAATTTACAAAATACAGACGAAGCTGCTATAATAAAGGTGAACATGTTCGTCTTTACTATAATCTTGACTTCTGAATTTCTCGAATTTCCTATAAAGCAGAAATGAAGTTCTTCTGCATTTTTCTCTTTTTCTCTCTATCTATTAAATATGAATTCTGTATTTGGCATCCTTTTTTTTTGCAGAAATCAAATGCAGACACATGTAAATCCACCATAACAAAGCTTTTTTCGAATTTTGGATATTTTCCCATCTGGAAAATAAAGATATGCAAATAGTTTTGAGAAACCAATTTGAGAATTCTAAACAAATATATATGTATTTAGAAATTCCACCCAATGTGTGTAAAAAGTAGTAATATATGGAGGGCTCACAGCTGTACCGAACCAAGTCATTTTAAAGAAATCCAAAACTAACGCCAGGATTTCCGCAAAATTGACCTCTATTTAGAGCTGTAATGAACTACATAGTTCATTTAGAGCTACATAAGGTGTGTTTTTTTTGCAAGTCCATATAGAATTGTAAAAAAAAACGACATCGGGACTAAGCGCTTTACATGCAAATGCAACAACTTCTTAAATCTATACAGAGTTAGCTAAGACCAGATAATTATCGAGAGTTAATCTAAGACCCGATAAAAATGGTGATGCCAAAATAGTATTATCTATATGTTATCGATAATTTGCTCAGAGACGTCAAAAGTGAAGTTTTTGGATTGGTTGATGCTAGTCGTCAATAAGCTGACAAAAAAATGTCATAGCGTACACAGTGCTTCCAGCTATGTGGAAAAAAAGCTCCTAAATCCCGATGTCGTTTTTTTTTACAATTCTATATGGACTTGCAAAAAAAACACACCTATAGTTCTATTTAGAGCTGTAATGAACTATACATAGTTCATTACAGCTCCAAATAGAGGTCAATTTTGCGGAAATTTTGGCGTTGGTTTTGGATTTTTTTAAAATGACTTGGTTCGGTACAGCTGTGAGCCCTCCATATAAGGTGTGTTTTTTTTGCAAATCCATATAGAATTGTAAAAAAAAACGACATCGGGATTTAGGAGCTTTTTTTCCACATAGCTGGAAGCACTGTGTACGCTATGACATTTGTCAGCTTATTGACGACTAGCTTCAACCAATCCAAAAACTTCACTTTTGACGTCTCTGAGCAAATTATCGATAACATATAGATAATACTATTTTGGCATCACCATTTTTATCGGGTCTTAGATTAACTCTCGATAATTATCTGGTCTTAGCTAACTCTGTATAGATTTAAGAAGTTGTTGCATTTGCATGTAAAGCGCTTAGTCCCGATGTCGTTTTTTTTTACAATTCTATATGGACTTGCAAAAAAAACACACCTATATTCAACGTACTTAAAAACCGAAAAGTGAAATTGCATCGTTTAAAAGCAGTATTCGAAAAGACCAAAAATGTCATCGATTATTTATTAATTCGATAACACAAAAAAGGAAGTTCCGGTTGCTATAGTATTTGAAATTTGTTTACAAAATTAATTTCAATTTTCAATTCTGTTCACATTCTGTTCTCTTTGCTAATAATTTACTGCATTTTTTGTATTTTAAACAATGTCGGAACAAAATATCAAATGGCCAAGTGATCGTATCGCCCAAGGTGGCATATTCCATGCTACAAAAGTCGAATATAGCAAAGAAACAAGCGACTTGTTAAAAAGTAACCCATTGCCCTATATGATTAACTTTTCTTTATTTCAAAGCCTTCTTTTATGATTATTAGTGCTGATGGAAGAGTCTAAACTCAGCATGCAAATAAGAAAACAAATCAACTACCATTTACGTAACGGTAATCCACTGCCTCCTCCGCCGCCTCCAACTAAAACCGTCCCCAAGAACATGGATGACAATTCAAAGGCTCTATACATAATGCACAGGGCTCGTGATGCTAAGAAGAAGAGCCTTAATAGTATTCTTGCTAGTGGTGCCTACGAAATGCCAAGGTTTTTCACAACAGGAAACAATATCAAATGGATAATTTTTTTTTTATTTTTGCAATTTAGATATCGTCCAAATCCAGATGGGAAAGTGCCTTCAAATAAAGCCAAACTCAAATTGCAAGAAATAATGAGTGGAATTCGACAATCCGAAATCTGCCTGAAACCAAAGAAGCGACCAATTCCAGTTGATGAACAAGATGATCCAGAAGGTCTTATAAATGAATGTAAGATAAAAAGGATACTCCACGGTAGTTTGTCAGTAATGAATCCTTTTTTTTCCCAGTACTTGATCAAATCAGCGAACGTGCCGACTGGCTAGCTGAAATGGAAGAACTAGGGGAAGGTAAGAAATACCGGGACGAAATTAAATCACAGATAGCCGATCGTTTGAGGAAGATAAAATTGTTAGAAAATGAAATCGAACTCAAGAAACAGGGATATCGGTTTATCGACTGATATATAGGAGTAAATTTAAAATAATGCTCGTAAATAAATTGAAATTTAAAAATAAATAAAAACTTGGCTTACAAATGTAAGTGTCCAGGGAAATGAGGAGACAGACTCCTTAGCAAAAATAAAAAGCTATGAAATAGGAGAAAACATGATTAGAAACGAAATCAAAATAGAGGAGGAAGCCAAAAGATCCAAAAACTGGAAAGAACTCCCAAAACTGAGGCAGGTCAAAGAAGTTTTTGGGAATTATAACTAAGATCGTTTCATGAACTGTATCAGTTTTAGTAGGAACAATCTACGAATAGTAACGGGACTCCTCACGGGTCACTGTAAACTAAGAAGACACTTGAGTATTCTTGGCCTGGAAAACAGTCCCACATGAAGATTCTGCAATACTTATTTCGAAACGCCGGAACACATACTAGGTGGATGCAAAGCACTAATGCATCAAAGAAACAAGTATCTGGGCCGCTACCAGGTAGAAGAGGTTGATTTATCCTCTCTGAAGATACTCCAAATAATCAAATTCATCCAAGGGATTAACTTGGAGGAAGAACTGTAGGGTGAGCTCTGTACTGGGGCACAATAGATTCAGTTGAGTAGAATGAATTAAAGTTAAAATAGAAACCCTTCGCCGATTGTGGTTAGAATTGGACCTTCTTCCAAAGTACATTACTTAGCTTTAACCTACTGAATTTCATTCTAAAAGTTGGCTTATTTCACTAAGCCATTTTTTCAATATGACTTAGAGGGTCATAGTGGTGGCTTATATGGGCAAAACATACGCCAATCTTCAAGTTCAAAACAGGTCTCGAGAAACTAATGCCTGAAAGCAAGTACTTGCGATCCAGTCGACAACTATATAAAGTCGTCTACATCACTAAATTCATCGCTGCCTGTCATCTTAATAAAAATGAGCTAGTTTCGAGCAATATTATTCTTTAGTCAAACTTATTTCTCCACAATCCTATGAAATTTTTGGAATAAAAATATAAAAATGTCTTTACAGCAAACCGCCTTGAATACGAATGAAAATTTTTGTTATTCTATTCTTTCGTTTGGTTCTTTGCAAGAAGATTGCAACTTCCGTTTCTTTATTTTGGATCAGATTCACTAATTGCACACGTTTTTATAATGTACTCTTCCAATTCTGAGAACATAAACTTACTAACGAGGCCGAATGCAGTTAAGTTTTTAAGTGCAATGTTTTCCGACATCTTTCTACCAATTTATTTTCATCAATCCATAACTGACAGCGGTAAAATTACACCTTTAATTCAGTAAATAAATATGCAGATTTACGAAAAGTAATACCCTTTTCCATTCAAACTCAGATTTAGTGTGTGGCCCAATGCTATTCAAATCATTCTGGATAGGTTTTCGAATGTTCTGCATTTATTCCTTACTGTGTTTTGAATACCCCATAACAATATCGGCATATTTGTCCATACTGCTTACAAGAACATCAAATTACCTCTTATTCGTTGCTAGACCTTTACTATTTTAATAAACAAATCCTTATATTTTCCGCGCTATTCCCACGGGAACTTTTGAAGTAAAATGATAATAAAGTTGTCAGGAAAGGATGATTCACGGTAGCTACTTCGCAAAGGGAAACCTTTTTCCTTCACTTCGAATATGATTCACGATACCAAATCGCTCTAAATGGGAAAAAAGTCCGTGAAAATTTCTTTCGCGATAGGGCTGATTATGTGAATTCACAATGTGAATAGGAGTTATTACTTCCTTCCAGATTTATATTTTCAAGATCCACCAGTTTTCTTGTTTAAAATCAAAATCCACTCTTTGTCATAAGTTATAATATTTTATTTCTCAAATGGAGGAAAATCAATTAAGGTAAAGGATAATCTTGCGGCTTTTATTTTGCCGCTATTGAATAAATAGTTTTCGTTAATAGTTTATTATTTACAAAAAAAATTGAGACAATAAAATGCGTTCAATGGGTTAAACATTAGAGGCAAAAAGTTATTTAAATGACCTCTCGTAAAAATTCCAAAGAATTTTAATAAATTCATTCTTAAGCATTAAAATAAGAAATTACGTATATAGATTTATATAATTAGCGAATTAATGCGTCTAATATTTCTACGCACAAAGCTGAATGAAAGTATAGAAATAATTATGTATTTTCTTGTAAATAAATATATGTAGTCTCGATTAATTTTGGCCTGTTCGGTGGCTAAGTTATACAAATTTGTAGGATAAGTATATAAGTTAGGCAAACAATTGTAAAGTCGTTTCTTTCATCCTCTCAAACCAAGGAAAAAAAGACAACAATCTATTGGAGACTTTTGATCACACGCACCCTTAGCCATTTCTTAAGAAAAAAAAACCTTTTGCTTGCTTTTCTCAGGCAATTTAACATGCTGGCATATGTGAACGAAATTCACCAGCAGCTTCGGCAAATCGATTTCGAATCAAATAGGAGCTTATTACTTCGGCGACTTCATGTGGACGATCTTCGTGTACGGCATGACCACATCGAGCTAGTACTTGCATTTGGAATTTTCCTACAAACATTTGAGAAAATCTTCCTTGTCATCTTTTATTTTGGAAATAAAATTAGCAACTAACCTTGCATTTGTCCAACTGTAAGAGTTTTATCTAAACCATCAATGCTCGCTAATAACAACTGCTTCGGCACTCTCAAACTAAGAAATTTCTCACTTAGACCCGAGAACCATCCAACCCAATATTTCTCCGATTTGGATAAATCAATACGCCAAGTGTATCTGCAAATATATAAATTCATACATAAGAACAAGCAACCCAATTCAATTGTTAAGTTATCACTTCTTATTGGCCTCATCATTAATAGGATCCGGTTTTTTGAAGTCATTACTTGGTGGCAATGGGGGAACTGATGAAGATGTTGGCGATGTGGGAGTTTCTGCATTTTCGGCTCCTTCTTCATCTTCGGATATTACCATAGGATGGGTAAATGTCGATGGTTCGGTTGATTCCTCGGGATCGTCTTGTAGGGGAAGCTCATTAGTGGCGAGCTTCTTCGTTGTGCAACTAAGTAGAACGAAAATAAAAGGTAAGTTATTTATATTATCATCAATGTCGTTGTATTGTGTTCTATTCGTGATTTATGTGATAGGTCTCTAGGTCGAAGTGCAATACCCCCAATATGCAATTCAATAGGGCAATCTTGACCAAAGAGCGTAATTCAGACTATCTAAAGCTATCTATTGTACTTTTCTAGAATTTCTTACTTGATTATTTGTCCAGGCATAGACACCTTGGCACTGTCGATGTTTCGTATCTGTCCACTGCGAATGCACCACTCGATGGCAGTAGGTATACTCTTGAAGAAGTTCGGTCGAGACCGTAGGAAGCTCTGCATGCTGGCAAGAGCCTCCATGGCAGTACCTTCCACCACATCAATGACGGTCACACCAACTAGGGCTGGAATAAGTTCCATATATGCAATGTGCACAGCAATAGCTCCACCCATTGAATGTCCCACCAAGTGTATTGGTGGACATGGTGTATCTTCTGGATAAAGTTTGCTTATAAGTTTTCCAATGTCTCTGTGAAAATTTAATAGGACACTCGATTACTTTACCCAGGTCGGGATCACATTTGATGCCGATGCTTACGTAGCAAGTGTTTCAGCAGACAAGTCTTCCTCGTCGTCGGTGATTGTATCGCCGTGTCCTCTCATGTCAATAGACAGGCATTGACAATGGATCATGTGTGTGATTTCCACCTACGATAAACAATGTCATTTAGTTCTTTAATCGAATAAAATTTTTGAACTACTTACGCAGAAATGACACCAAGTGAGGGCGGAGTAGCCGCCTCCATGCAGTAGTAGAATGACTGGGCCGGCTTTTTGTGGTTGACTGGTGCGGTAAACACGGAACACTGTTTTTTCATCGATTTGCACGTCTTCCTTTTCCATGAAATACTCGCTCCAGAGTGTTGGTTTATAATCACGTGACTTGGACTTTTTAAACGAATCCCTACAGACAAGTGAAGGACGAAAAAAGGTATTATGCAAATTTATTTGTAAACACTTTTCCACAAGCACGCATATTAAAAAAAAAAACAGAGGGGCAGGCGGGCAAATGCACTTACGATCTTCCGATTCTACTGCCGGGAATTGTCGGGGGTAGACGAGATTTCATAATCGATCTTTGCAGATTGGACATTATAAATTATTTAGTTTGATGTTTTGCTTTATACTTTTCAACTTAAAAATTTAACAATAAATTCAATATACAATTTATTATTAATGCGATTCCAGTGACTATTCAATTGGCGAAAATGCGAAAAACCTTGAAAGCCGCGTCCAGAAAGATGTCAAAATATTTGTTGACAGCCGTATGACAGCTGATTGGTTTGTTCCACAAGTGAACGAATATCGAAGGAAATTAAAGCTGACTGTTCAAGGAAAATATTTTGGAAGAAATTTTAATATTAATAAAATTTAATTTTACCTAGGCATTTTTTTTAAATACATTTTAATATGGTTGAACTATAATTTTCTCAGTATTTTTATTTGTAAGATTTCAAAGAAATGTATATAGTATGTATATTCTCAAGACTATAAACACTATACATTACAAAAATTACTCATTTTTGTTTTTAAGAAACCAGAAGTGCTAAAGCCTAGTACGCAGATCAGGAAAAATTTTGTCTCCCATACATTTTTTTTCCTGGGACAAATTTTGTCTCGGATATTTTTCCTAGCAGTACGCAGTTCGCGCGCAAAATTCATACTATTGTGAATTGCTCTTCAAAATGTCTCCACTAAATTTTGCCAGGAAAAAGAATGATACAAGCATTATTTTGCGGGACAAATTTTGACAGCCGAAAGTGATTTTTGTAAAAACTGTTTTTTTTTTGTAAAATGTGCTGATGCTTCTCTTAAAAGCGTCAAGAGGAGATTCCAAAAAGGTATGAACGACTTTTGTAAGGCAACCCGTTCCAGAGATATACTAAAAAAACACATTAAATTAGATTTCATCTCTCCAACTTCAAACTTTTGGGCGAGATTTGGAAAAGTTTTGTAGAGATTAAAAATGTAGAGATAAAATTTGTCTTGTCTCGATCTGCGTACTAGGCTTAAAAGTTTTCTTAAGGACATTTACGCCAATTGCCACTAGGTCTGAACAAGTATTTTTACCAAAGAAAGGAAGGATATCCACTGTTTTTACTTACACAAAAGAGATCCATCCTATTTAAATAATTATATTTATGTACATATTAAAGTCTGTAATTTATGTGGTTTTTTGTTTTCTAATTTCGACGTTGGCACCAACGTGGAAAATTTCAGAGCAAGTACTGTCAAAAAAGAAGAACAATAGGACTTTTGAATTAAAAGCCGTGGCGACAAGCATTGCTGAAACCTCGCATACCATTGATAGTGTGGGCTTTGTAATTAATACTGGTTTTGTCAAGCAAAATGTCTAATCCAACTTTCAAAATTAACTTTTCTTCATCATATGGCATACCATGAAAAATCGTTCGAAAACATAAACAAAAATATTTGATCCTCATTAATTTAATAAAGATATTATTAGCACTATGACGTGTGCCCTTAGGCCAGGCGCGCACATTCAATTTTTAGTTTCGCAATTGTTTAGTTGCTAAAATGAAACATATGGGCTTGTATGGGACACCGCGCACTTAGGCTAGTCGCGCACTGGCAACTGTGATCGAAATCAAATAGTTTAATCACCAGTTGAAAGAGAACCGCGTAGTTGCTCGAATCGAGTTGCTCTAAGTGCGCGGTGTCCGATATAAGCCCATATGTTTCATTTTAGCAACCAAACAGTTGCGAAACTAAAAATTGAATGTGCGCGCCTGGCCTTAGAGCAACTCGATTCGAGCAACTAAGAAGATTGCGCTTTGGCTAGCCTTAGGCTAGGCGCGCACATTCAATTTTTAGTTGCGCAACTGCTTGGCTGTAGCAACTAAAAAGTTTGTGTTTTGACACAAACTAAACGATTGCCTAAAATGAGTTCGCTATTTTGTGTAACATATACTTATATGCACCTGCGCGGGCATTTTTGGACGTTTTAGTCGTCAATACAGCTGACAACTGCCAAAGCGTGCATATTGCTTCCAAATTTTTGGAAATAAATTCCCGAGTCCCAATGTCATTTTTTTCTACAACTCTATATGAACTTGCAAAAAAAAAAAACACGGGTATTATTCATTTATTTTACTTTAAAATTCTCTCTCACTCACAAAATTAAAAATCAGTATTGATTAATCTTCAAAATGGTGATCGTAAATACAAATCGCAGACTTTTGTAATTGCATAATAACCTAAAGAGAAGAGTATCAATAACCGCTTTTTTAAAATGCAGTATTTTTTTTAATTTTAATAATTCATTATAAAAATAATATACAAAATTAAGTAAATTCGCAGTAAAACTGTCGTCTTTTCGAATGAAAAGCCTTAAGCAAATGCTAAAGGTGTGAAAATAAGAATATTACCAAAACTGGTTGATTAAAATGCAGTTTATGTAGATTGGGATGAATATGTGCACTTTGCTTTTACGAAAATTTCAAATTTGCTGTTGCAGAAAATGAAGTTACATGTAAAATATAAAATTTACGTTAGTTGAACATAATTGATTATCATATTGATACCTAACCCCGAGGCCTCAAAGGTAAGTACTATCAAGCATGTTGGGTACATATACACTACATGCCAAATTCTTATTTGTGTATTTGCTGTGACGAAGATGGCACTCTTGGACGCTATCTTACACGCCACCGAAAAAACATATCTGTACTTATGAAGTTGAACGTCATACGAGCAATCAAATACTTCAATGATTAATTTTACAAGTGAAGCCGTCAGTCTATTTGCTTCCCAACTTTTAGAACTTCAATGACAGCTGACGAGTAAATTGCTTAGGTTTATTACTATGTACTACTATTCTCTCACCAAACCAAAATCTGAGATTTCATAAGAAAAATATATACATTTGAAATTAGTGCGAATTTTTTGTAAAATTTTTCATGCAGTCTTTTTCTAAAAATATAAAATATTAAAAGTTTTCTATTGCCACTTCGTTGTCCTTACTTTTTCTTGTTGGCCATGAGGTAAGTAAGTATAGATCATCAATGCACGTTTGAAGAACCGTGCCTTAATAATGACATTTTTTCATACTTTCATATTTTGGTATACATCTGCTACTATCTGCTTTTTTCAAATTTGCAATAACTGGAGAAGATTCCTATATTTAAGCCCACCATAAAAGTGGATTTACATGTTTCTGCATCTGTAAAATGCAGAAAAGTAGAGAGAGGCAGATGTAGATATGTCGAAACCCGAAAGTGCTATAACTTGTTGAATTGTAAATACGAAACAATAAGCGTATTCATGTAACGAGATAATTTTACGCTTTGTAGAAAGATATAACTTTCCGCAGCATGTTTTCATGAACACCCCCTACGAAGTACTTGCGTAAATGTGGGAAATATTTTTTAAAATGTCAAATAAAAAGTCAAAATCCATACTTCTTTAGTTTACGAGGTTTATTTCTGCACTTTCCGCAGCAAATTAGTGAGATAATTTTATGAGATTTGCAGAAACTTTTTCCCATACAAATTTTGACAGCTCGTTTCTGCGGAGATAATATTATTATCTGGTTTACGAGGTTTATGAGGGTTTTCCGCGCTTACATGAATACCCTTAATGCAATGAAAATTGAACTTACCTCCGTTCTCTTCCATTTTGATTTAATGTTTTTTTTTTCATATCACGCGCCCTTCAAAAAAAATTAGAAAAATGTGAAAATGTCGCAAATTTACAAAATGCAGGCGAAGATGGTGTAATAAAGATGAAGATGTTCATCTTTACTTTAATCTTCACTTCTGTATTTCTCGAATTTCCTAGAATGCAGAAATGAAGTTCTCCTGCATTTTGCTCTTTTTCTCTCTATTTAACAAATATGAATTCTGTATTTATCATCCTTTTTATTTGCAGAGATCAAATGCAGATACATGTAAGTCCACCATAAAAGAAACCAAATACGCAATGTAACACCAGCCTAATCGCCTTCATTCAACCCACTCAACCACTTCCAACTTCACTTTCGCCAACTCCTCTCCAAGTTTAACTAGTTTGAATCGAAACAGTTAATCCACTATATTTATCTCTTTTCAACCACCTTGCTAATCCACCAACAATGTGCGACAAGCCGCTTGATTATGGCTGGTGTATTTCTTCTTCCAACGGGAAGGTGGATAATTTTTTGTTCATATTTGTATTCAGTTCAGTGAATCGTCCGTTACGAATGCAAGTGCAAGTGTCGCGCGTGTTGTTTTGTTCTTCTTTTTTGTGTCGCCGCTGAAGTGTTGCAACAAAAAAGTAAAATATTCTAATTGTTTTTGTATTGCAAAATAAATATGAAAATTGTATGAGTAAATGCCAGAGAATAAAAATAATTAAGTGCATAAAACTCTTCGGAGTGAATTTGTGTGTTAAAAAGTTTTTTTATTGTACGTGAATTACTCATTTCTTCCATTGTCCCCCTACGTTCCAAAGTGCATTTTTTCTACCACCACCATCTCACGGTTACAATTTTTTTTGTCTTTAATGTCCAAGTTGCAAGTTCTTTTCTTCATAATTTGTGCGTGTAAAAGCAAAAGAATCATAAAATTCTGAAAAGTGCTTGAAAATGGAGTAAAATTTAAGATTCGTGAAGTTTCGTTTGAAATACCCCTGAAGATTTTGTAGAAAAAAACTACCTTAACGAAAAACTAACCAACAACGATTGTACCTAGTACACACATAGTTTTTTTTTGCGAAAAGAAAAAAAGAAATATTCCACAGATTGAGTTTGGTTTTTCGTACGTTTTTTGCTTTATTGCAAAAATTTCGTTTGGTTTAATTCAAAAAATCTAAAAAACCAGTGGTAATTCGGTATCGGTAAGTGTTTGATTTATATCTTGAGCCGCCGGTTCGACATCGAGGTTTTCCCAAGTGTCATCGACGGCGCCGGGGCCCAATCGGAGGGTGGTTGTAACTTTAGTTTTCGGTGGTGGATTGGCAAACGACAAAAAAAGCAAGTGAGCATCTGCTACAGTGTCGCCGGGAGGAGGAAACTGTTACAAAAGTTACGTGCACAATCGATAAACCTGAAAATTCAGATCGTGTTTTTGTTTGGATAAATAAACAAAAAGCAACGTGGATTCTAATTGGAGGTAAGTTCAACGTTCAGCTAAGAATATTTTCGACTATACATAGGTAGGTGATTCGTAATTCTGATAAGACTGCACAGATGGCTCGGAATGGCTGCATCTTGTTGTGGTCTATATTTATGGACATTGACTGGGAGATGGAGATAGAGAGCACTCATTCTTGGTTCGTATTCTTGGACGTGAAACTTGATGGATCGACCATTTTTAGCTTTGACGTGCTGCTTATACCACTCTTGGAAAAACTGAAAACAAAAAGAACCCGTTGCCCCAGTACTCGGAGTTCTTTGTTTTATGCATCGTTGCTGCGGTAAAACCAGACTGCAAAGTAAAGAGAAGAAAATTGTATTAAAAAAAAAAAACAACAAAAATCCCTGCAGGTACTAAACTACTAATAGTGTGTTGTTGTTGTGTTCTTTGATGCGCTGCGCACCAACCATCATCATCATTATCATCGTATTCTTACTTGGTTGCAGAGTAGTAGACGAAGACGATAGAAGAGTAAGAAGCTGAAAAGCTAGGTAGAGTTGATTGCACTTCTTGTGTTCGGTTGTTCTGCCTGGAAGGCAGTTCTCTACGAAGCTGGAACATTCCTCATTTCTCGGGCAAGAGTTGACTTCACAGCACAAGATTCTAGATGTAGTACCCTGGTCGGTACATACGTATGTATGTACTTCGAGTGCGTTGCTGATGAGTAACAATAAGCAGTGGTCAACTTGCTACATTTGATTCCATTCGGGAGATTGTTTCTGGATATAAATATGAAGAAGACTGCGATTTGATTTTTTCTTAATAAATTAGTTCATGTTGAACTAGAAAAAAAATTAAAATGGCTAGATAACTTTGAATTGCTAGAACTAGCTTTGAAGTTTATATTAATAAATAGTGTTAAGCAGTTAATGTTTTGGGTGTTAAATTTGTAACTATTTATTAGTCTATACGAGTTCCTACTCAGCTCTTCGTTTTATACATACAGTCGTTGGCAGCTAATTAGAAACGATTTAATTTTTTCAGGATTGCCCTTATATTGATTACATGTCTCTCACCCAATTATGCATATTGTAATCTATTTATGACCTTTCTTTTTCTTTAAAACCATAGCATTTTGATAGATAACACTTTTTGCAAACCGCTTAGATATAAGTTATGAAATGTGTGTTTTTGGTTGGCAGCTTTAGAAACAATTAAGTTTAAAGCGAGATTAATCGAAATTTTCTTCGTAATTGTGAATTAAAAGGTGAATATTTAACTGATTATCATGAAAAAAGTTCATTTTTAACAAAAATCTGTTGGGCAGGCGGTTTTAATAATGGGCAAGGGCAGGAATAGTGCGTGAAGCGCTATTGTTGAGCTTAATATCGCTGGATTATAATATCAACATATTGCAACCCATCTTAATTATTCCAAAAGGATAATATTCGGTGCCATTGTCAATTTTTTGTAAATATAAAACCGTGGCCGTTGTGCGATGGTTGTGTGCTCGCCTGTTAACCTCATGATCACAGGTTCGAGCCCTGCAGTCTTCTATGTCGTCCTTATTCCATTAAAACCTTCTAAAAATTGTCATCAATGGGTTGCTGGTTTACGCATTACATGTTGTTCAGGCATAACACTAACAACATGTGATGGAATTAAAACTATTATGTCCAACAAGTATGAATACGAATAAAATATGGCGAATTATAAGGGAAATACAAATAAGACACGGCATTTGTCCGCATTAGTTCAGCCGCCGTCCCTGGAGATAAAAATCTGAGACAACCACCTTCAGTCTCAGAACATTGTGCCACACATCTTTCCTATCCTTCTTTCTCTTCCTTAACTTCACGCCCGCGGTGTGTTGAAACATTTAAAAAGGGTAATCATAATCCCTTGAGCGCGTGTAGATTATAAAAAAAAAGAAAATGTTCGGCATTAAAGGAGATCAAGGAAAACCATACCTACAGATAGAAAAATTGTTCGGTTGTCGAAAAAGCCGATCTTAGAAAATTTATAGAAGGGATTCATCGCGAAATAATGGATGTATCGATGCCCAACTGTTGCACGTCTTTTGGTTGAAGCTGGACTTCAAGGACGAATTTCACGCAAAAAACACATGGTCATGAAGGTGCGGAACTCACAAAACGATTTTTCCATCGAAATGCTATGCGAATACTTGACTGGTAATCGTTAAGTCCGGATTTAAATCCTATTGAGTATGTGCATTTAGGATGAAGTTAAAAATACGCACAAAATTCCAAAATGTGGTTACTTTATTCGAAAGTAGACTGGTATGCCATTCCAGTTAAAGAATGCCAATACCTAATGGAGTCAATTAAAAGACAATGCGCAATAATGATACGCTTAACTCTTGAACAGCGTTGGAAAATATTGAAAACTTATTCCCAAAGTGAGTGCTTTGTAGCCCAAACAATACGTTTTTTGAAAAAAAGTTTTGGTCGAAATGAAGCGCACACCGCGTACATGGTCCCCGTCGTCGTACAGTGCCCAAAGCCAAAAATGTGGCTGGCTTAGCCGAGAGTGTGAGACTCAATTCACGAACATAAATTCGCCATCGAACAGCTCAACATTTCAACCACTAGCCCGAGGAGAATTCTGCACAAAGATCTCGGATTATTCGCTTACAAGATCCGATTGACTCAGCAATTGAAGGCGCAAATACCCTTAAACAACGTTGTGTTCCATAATTAATGGGAATGTTTGCTCTTACTAATAAAGCCATAATACATGGACAAAATTTAATTCTTTTCATTTTATTGCATCTTTAAAAAGAAACTTATATTTTGCCCACCTTTCATACGAGATTACCATGTCCTTAATTCGTTGAAAAATTCGTGCAGGATGTCTATTATAACATGGGCTGTGTGGCACGTCTAACCTGTGGTTACAACATGGTGAAAGCTTCGTCGGTATCCATATCATTCACTTTAGACTCCACGAACTTACTTATCATACGTCAACCGCTCGTCGCAGACGGTAAACACAATGGCGATTCCGTTTTTGAAGAAGTTCGGACTGATGAATTCCACCAGACTGAAATTCGCACCAAACAGTGTCTTTCTCAGAATAAATTTGGTGCTGCTATATTTCGTTTTGATTGGTGTCATGCAAAATCTCACAATTTTGCTTGTTCACCCATTATTTATTTCAAAAATGGATTTCGTTGCTAAAGAGGGCGCAAAATATTTCTTGAACGGGAAAAAGATTTGGAAAATAAAATTTGATGATTTGCGGAAGTTGTTCAAAGATATCACCTCTCATGGTGATTTGAGAAACACTACTAAATAATTCCGCAAACAGTTGTTGCTTTAACCTCACAAATTTCGAGGATCCCTATTGAAAGACCCTCTACTATATGCATGTACATTTACAGTAAAATCGGCTAATGTATGTAACCAACTTGCTCGTCAAATGGCATGGAATTTCTGAAACCATTAGATAAGCAATTAGCTTGACTTCTGCACTTGTCAAATTTAATCATTGACATTATGTTTGATTATTTTTCTGATATTTATATTCATACAAATAAATAATTTTGTTCCGTTTTAAGTTTTATGCAAATTAAAATTTTAGTTGTTAATTTTAAAATGTCAAACTTCAAAACTGGTAAGCAACTTGCTCGTCGCCTGCGTCACAACAAATATACAAACAGAAATTTGACAGTTCTTAATCGTATGTACTCAACTTGCTTGCCAGTACTCTCTTGTGTGGTGTCGGAAAAAAATGGACGGCAACGATATAATCTCTGTTCGTTTACTCATTTCCTTTCAAAAACTGCAAATTTTATGTTCTTTATATGAACTTTGACAAATTTTGGATTGAATTTTTTTGAAATTGTTTTGGACAATTGAAAAAAGAAATCTTTCGATAGTTAGAAATTATCGAAAAGTTGATTTGTTCTATAAAATATTGAATTGGAAGTTAACAATTATTCAAAAACTAACATGTGTTTCCTTCCAGTTCCCTTCTTTAAAGGCAAACCACTTAAGACAAATTAAAAAAAAATGTATTTTCATTTGAGTGCATCAAACAAAAAATGAAAAACCCACTAATAAAAACACTTGAAAAATCGTCATATTAATTTACGCTTACAGAATTACAAACAAAAAATCGAAAGTTATATTTTGTGTAGGGTACACAGCCATCTTTATCGAAAGTAGATATTTAAGTCTCCACGGGGGACAGACAAAAATACACAAGATTACCACAACATTTTAAAGTATAGTAAATACCATACCACCCGTCATCATCATTATTTCGATCCTAAACGGCCATTGTACACAAAATCTGTCATTGTCATTTTATTGGGTTAAGCCTTTAGTTGCTTAACTGACAATGACATTCCAATTATTTGACCAATTTAGCAAAGAAATCGAGAGAGAAATGCGCCTAAAAAACTCTCACCTCTAACGAGTGCATCATCTGTCAACAACGATGACAGATATTTTTTCACCTACCTATAACTTGTCATTTTTATCTTTGAAATATTTAAACAAAAGCCAGCAATAATGGATAATTTTGGGTCTTCTGTATTTGTTTAGTTGAACTATTCAAGAAATTTTCTGCTGGAAATAAAAGAAAAAACGAAAAAAAAAACACCTCAAGTGGAATTTGCGTCTTTGTTTTGAGTGAATGCGTCCGTTTGCTGAGTGGAGTTGGAGAGTAGGTGCATTTTGTGGATAATTACCCTTTCTCTGAATGGTCAGCTTGTTGTTGAAAGTATGTCAAGCGCACAAGCTATGTGGATGCACCCTGAGGGACGAAGACTACAACGCATCGCAGTAACAAATCTCTTCACTTTTGTTTTGAGATAAAGACGAAAGTTAAGAAAAGGTTGAATGTATGTATAGTTGGAGAGATTTACATAATTTATTTTGATTTATAGTTTCAGAAGAATATTATGATTTGTTTTTGTTTTTTTAGTCTCACGAAATGAAAAATATACTTGCAAGGAGATATATGTTTTCCTTTCTTTTAAATAATGTATATATTTTGCTTGCACTGTATGTAGCCTAATGGCTTTCTTTCCTTTGGTAAGAAGTCGAAACAAAACAATATTATCAATATCCAAGAGTTTGTCCAGATTTCAACAAAATGAGCGCAATAATCTGCCTTTTAACACACGTTTTAGTCAAAAAAAAGGTTCAGAGGTTACATTTTTACCGCATTCTAAATCTAGATTTACTTTAGTCTACCTTTAATCTTCTTCCAATATCAAGATTAACTAAAGGGTTTTTCAACTGGCGCGGGTGGATTTCGGTGGTCTGTGGCGGCCATGTTGTTTTTTTTGGCACCTGTCATGGAAAGTTACACGAATTGGGCAGCACGTCCAAATAATCAAACTTTATTATCGAATTAAGTGTTCGTTAGTGGAAACGTTGCGCGCGTTGCGTCCATTTTACACGTGGTGGTCTTTCATAGTCGACTCTTCAACTTTTAGTGGACAAATTTGAAACGACCGGTTCTGTAATCAATCAGTGAACATTCGTACCTCAAAGGAAAACAATAACGGCCGGGAACGTCGCTGCGGTCCGTGAAGTATACAACAGACTTCAATTTGGCGAATTCTGCGTGGGGACTTTTGCCTTCACCCGTATAAGATCCAACTCACTCAGGGGCTCAAAGTTCATGACCAAAGACAATGCTTTTTGTTCGCTGACTGGGTTTCGAAAATGGACCTCAATTTTGGCCGAAAAATCATATTTAGTGACGAGGCGCATTTATTGATGAATGGCTGAAATAACAAGCAAAATTGTCGTATATGGAAAGACACCAACCCACACGAGGTACACCAGGTGATAAATGCATCATCGAAGAGTTACAGTTTGGTGTGGATTTTGGGCCGCTGCTGGCCTCAATAGTCCGTTCATTTATAAAAATCACGTCAATGGCGAGCGCTACAGAGCTATGATAACCAATTTTGTATATGCAAAATTAAACCATATATGTACCTAGACGACACGTGGCTCCAGCAGGATGGAGCTACGCTCCACCCAGTCGACGCCACCATTGCCTTTGTGCATGACCGATTTGAGGGTAAGGCTATCTCGAGAGACTTTTTCTTGTTGGATTTCCTGAAGTTCCAAGTCTATGCCCAAACCACAATTGACAGACTTCTTGGGGAAACAATTTTTTTCAGAACAGTTCTTCCTGCTCAGTCAAACTGACAGAAGAAAATCTCTGATATCTCAGAAACGTGCACTGCCTAATTAGAACCGGCCTCAACTATAATTAGAACAATGACCTCAAAATATGTAATTATATTATGATTTTGAGATTTATTGAAAATTATTCTCTTTAACTATGTATTAACCTTTTCTAGACGTGTTCGAAATTAAAGTAAAGGTTTTGGGTTCTTATACCACATTTAATTTCGTATTGAGTTTGCGTGTACCTTGGCACTTTCAATGCCCTCTAGTTTTGTTTCAAATGTTTTTATTTTTATTGCCCTGCAACTGACAACGCTGACACATAATGATCTTAAAACTCACCAAATGTTTTACTTTTTCTTTGTGTAGATATTATAAGCTCAACGTGTCTACACAACTGACGCTGTCACTCACACCCCCCTGCTGCAATTAATCACTTCCATATGCAAATACGCTGTTTCCGGAGTTGCCCTCACATATATCATGACTTTCATGAATATAATGCCCACTCAATGTGTTTTTTTTTTATCACATATTTGTTGAAAAACAATCCTTTGAGGTGGTCATACTTATGTACATATCAAAGTGAAAAGTTCAATAAAAAACAACATAAAGCCCCATAGAATAGAATACTCTTGTCAGCGATATCTTTCACCAAATGTCACTTGGAAATCAGAATAAAATCAGCTGTCAGTGCGGCAAATAATTTAATTAATCAAACAGAACTATATCATTGACAAACTAACAATCTTTTCATTGACAGTTCCGATACACGTCCAATGTTCGTCCACAAAAATCTGGAGAAAAAAAAAAACAATTTAAGAAAAAAAAAAAAAATCAATTTAAATCCTAAAAATACACAAAAATGAATGAAATCAACATCGAGTTGTGAAAAAGTCTCCCATGCGTTCGCAATTAAATAAATAAACTTGATCCTCTTGAACACAAAAATTAGAAACACTCAATAAATTATTCCTTACAGGAAGTTAACACAAAAGTCAGGTTGTAAAAACAAACTGCTTCCTCATAAATCCAAATGAAGAAATGAGTACATCATCTTCAAAAATATGCATTTTTCAAAAAACCCCCTAAAAAAAAAAACAAAAAATGTAGCACGTGAAATAATATTTTGGAAACAACTTCCCGCCATTCATGCCATCAACAGAAAAGATCTAAATGAGTTCATTTGATGACTTTGCATCACACCGATATGTCTGCTTGTCAACAATTAATGACAGCCACACACTGACAACCGAAACAAAAGTGTTGTCGGACTTCATAAATCGAACAGGCGTTAATAGCCCTTCTAATGGAGAGTTTTTGTACCGAAAGATCATCCTGAAAACGTATTCCTAAAAACTAACTCGTCTACTATATGGATTGACTTCGAGGTGAAGATTGAAATATAAACATATCTCGCCCTAAATTTTTGGTCATGTTTCAAATGAAGAATGATTTGTTTTTTTTTTTGTATGTATCAAGATATCTGCTGTAGCTGGTTGGAAACATATCGTCGCCTGAGTTCTATCTTGTTCAAAAGACCATTTTTGGCGAAATTGAGTTAGAAATGCAGTTTTTATAAATCGAACATGCTCTTTCGAATGGCGAACTCCATTTTTTTCTATCTCTTTTAGTTTTACAGTTATGAAGAACTATTTTGTTCAATAAACCACTTTATTAAATATTTTGAGTGTCTTTTTTATTCAATCAACCACTGCTTTTTGTTTTTAGATGAAATTGAACAATTTTATATTAACTTTAAAAAAACTACCATGTATTTCTTTGTTGTTCAATATCCATATCTAATCCATTTAGTTTTGTATGTTATTGAACAAAATCATATTAAAAAAGTTATGCGGACGGAAAACCGCATTTTTGTTCAATATCACTGCACTATAATGTACCACACAAAATTAATACTGATATAATATTGGAAGCTGTAAGCATAATGTGATTAAGCGAAAAGTTGGAGCGTAATCTTCAAACGCTTTTAAGGTATTTTGAGAAACCCTTTTATCTTTAGACAGTTTTTGAATACAATTTTTGTCGCTTACAGTATGATAAATCCAGCTCATCCAGGATCTGATATTTCAGAATTCTATGATTTAGAATTCTAATATAGCTCCTTTAACTAAAGAAGTCATTTCAGTACCTTCATTGGAAAATGTAGTACCAGCAGAAGGTTCCGTTTCATCTAAACAAACTACATGCTTTACACCAAGAGAAGCCCTGGATCGAGTAAAAAAAAATCGAAAACCATTTTTGTGGAAACAAAATATACAAAAACGGATGGGTCAAGGTGGTAAGCAATATTAAAATGACATCCGCTTGCGACGTTAGTTGCAGTCATAATTGTTTCACCAAATTTTCTTATGATGAACGTGTGAAAATATTTGATTCATTTTGGACCTTAAGGCTAGGCGCCTTAGCGAACTAATTTTAGGCAATCGTTTAGTTTGTGTCAAAACACAAACTTTTTAGTTGCTCGACCCAAGCAGTTGCGAAACTAAAAATTGAATTTGCGCGCCTAGCTTACAAGATTCTGAAAAAGGACAGTTTTATTCCAAATTTGTGATAAGATCGGAACCAAAGTGAAAGAGAGTAGCTAAAGTAATTTCAAGAAAAAAGTTTACTTTCATCATCTGACACGTATATTAATTTCAACTAGTTCCAACACGTCTTCACCAAAAATTGAGATGTATATTAACCTCACACTCAAATAATAATGAAATGTCAGAATCATACACATCATACAACAAAACAAATGTCATACAACACTTCCAATGAAATCTGAGAAACAGAATGATGTGTATGTTGTATAAAAATGTTGTATGTTGTATAAAATGTATGATGTGTATGATCTGAGAAACAGGCCCCTGATCTCCTTTCAATGCATTACAAATAAAATCATAATGGCACAAAATTTTAGGTGAATTAGTACGATGTTAAATCTGTTTTAGTATGAAACTAGGTTAAAACAACGATTTTTATGAAAAAATAATAAGAAACCAATTACAAGAAAACTCAGTGGCGCAAAATTTTAAACAGCATTTTATTAAGGTATTAGTATGATAATTCTTAACGATTTGCTAACTTTAAAGTAGTTTACTAACTCATTCTCAATTCTTACAATTTTCTAACTATTATCGTGATAAGGCAATTTTCTTAATAAATTGCACATAAAACAATGAAAGTTCGTGCAAAGAACTAAGTCCTTGTGTGGCGTTTGTAAATAGCACGATACTAAAAAAATAATATAGGTATTCGACGATTTTAATATCATACTAAAACAGCTTTAGCATCGTACTAATTTAATTAAAATTTTGCGCCAGTTTGTTTAAAACAATAACAAAATTTAAATTAAAAATTGTATGTAAAATAAATAATGTATTTATTTGAAAAAAGAAGGGTAAAAAGTGAATTCAAAAAAATGTTTAACAAATTTTGAATTTTATTACCTACCGAGCAGCAGCAATATTTTTTCTGATCACCCATTACGTTCTAGTGCTTAACTCAAAGAATGAGTTAGAATTTTTTGTTCTATTTTCATAGTATTTTCGTAGTTTCAATGATTTAATTATTAAGTGCTTCTATTTTGTTCAATATTTAGCTTTTTTGTTCAATATCCACCAATTTAATCAACTTGTTTACAGCCCATACAACGTTGTTCAATATCCAAAATGACATCCCACATGATTTTATTTTTTAACTATTTCAGGATTTAATAAAACCTAGATTTATAAATCATTTTGCAAACAAAAATTATTGAGTTTAATGGAGAAAAAAACTCCACAGTATTTCCTTTCAAATTTAAGTACAAATTTTGCTTCTGAAGTTAAAAAATCGTTTTCCCAACATTTTCCAAAATGGACTTTGAACAAGATAGAACTCAGGTGACGATATGTAATAATTATTGATGATGGGAACACATAAAGTAGAAGGGCTGACTGCGAGTTGAATTTAAATTCCTGCAAGAGTTCTCTGAATGCGCAAAGTTTGTACAGAATTTACATTTTTTCCACCGACTCTATGAAACGCAGTACATCGTCGTCGTCGGCTGGTTGAATACGTAATTAGTTTTCGTGGAAATCCTCGTGGCCGAACAAAGCGTAATGGTTCAGTGATCTCAGAACTCCACCTTTTATCATAAGTGGTTGTTCACCAGACCATTGTACGTGATTGCAAAATTGAAAAAAAGGTTTCTTATTAAGAATGGAAATGAACTTGGATACACGGTGAATCTTCCTTCTTTGCGCGAAAGAAATTAATTGAGTTGTAGAGATTTTCAATGAACACATCATCAAACAGTGATTCACAATTAAAAGAAGTGGTGATAGTAGCTTACCTTGTGGGACTCGATTTTTTTACTTTCATACTATTTGATATGTAACTGCATCTGGTGCGTGGCTGATTAATAATGCAAATGTTTATGTTAAGCTTAATTCAAAACAATCCTCATACAATCACGTACCAATAGAACAGAAATCTGTCAATGTACTTTTAACATAGTATAACTCCTCTCTTCAGTTAGTATGCGGCTACTTGAAAACGTGTGAACAACCAATAAACATTGTCTTTAACACTTCCAACAGAAATGTGTAAAGATCAAATAAACAATTGCATTGTACCATCTGTCATGGCGTCTCCATTAAAAACTCTAAACAGTCAATGGGTTTATGTATCATCAAATGAATGAACATCAATATCAATAAACCTTGGCGTTCTTCATTTCACAAATGAATTGTTTCTTTGTTGTGTGTGGAGTATGGGAGCGAAAGAAATGGATAATATTCCTTTAAGTGAAAGCAATTGATGAAATTGAATAGAATAGGGGCTGGGAATTACCGATTTTGACAGAGATATGGGATGGTAATGTCATTAACATTAAGAAACGCCATGAGAACACAAGAGAAATGGAGTCCATGAGTAAGCCAGGATTGTGGGTTATGCAGACAAAAAGGAACATTGATTAAGTGTAAGTTGGGAACTTATGATTGAAGTGGTTTTTCGAAATTGTGAAAGAAACTAATACAAAATTACAAAAATAATGAAAATAATTTCAATTCAAAAATAGGGGTGATAAATACGAAAATATAACTGTAAGCAAAGCCATGAATAACCTAAATTAGAAAATAAGTCTTAAAATAATCAAGAGGAAAGAAAATTGACCGTGCGTATAGTTAAATCACGGCTCAAATTTAGAAAAAAATAAAATGCACGACTAGATCGCATGATCTATGATTATGTTTAAAAGACTTAAAAATTAAAAAAAATATAACATAAGTAGAAAAAGTTCAGAAGTACAAAATTTATTTTTAAAAAGGCTAAAACAATTGTTTTAATATTTTGAGCAATAGAATGCCATAAGCAAATATAAATTTATGAAAAAATAAAAATTTTAAATTGTTAAAATTAGTTTTCCTTTAAATTTTCAAAAGCAAAAAAGGAGATATTGAATTTTCAAAAAAAAAACTTTTTTTCTTCAAAATCTCAAAAAATATTTATGTATATATTACATATGCAAGGTTTTTCAAGCTTTTTAGAAGCTTTTGTATACAAAAACAGGCAGACGGCGAATAATGTCAATCTTTAAAGATATCAAATTAATAAATTATATGTAAATACAATTTATAAAATAAATAAATCTAAATCTATACAAAATTTCATTAAAACCTGTTTCGCCAATAATGAGAGTCAATATTCTAGAAGGTACCTAAGTACTCAAAAGTAATGTGTTAAGTTCAAAATGTTTCATCAACTTATAGATAGGTAGTAAAAATTAAGCGAAAGAAATTTTTATAAAAATTCTATGTGCCGTATTCGAGAAAAACACGATTTTCGAATACCATTTTTAACATTTTTAAGTTGGTTACCTGATATTATTTTTAGATAAAATAAAATATTTGTTCCTACTTCTTGTATTAAAAATATTGATTTCTTTAAAAACTTAAAAACTCAATTTTTTTAAAATCCAAATTTTGAAAATTTGAATATATTAAAAATTTTAAGGAGCTATCGGAAGTTGTATCGTTTTTGAGAAAAGCGAAAATAAAAAAAATGGTTAATAACCATTTTCCGGAATTGTTTTCCAATCTTTTCCTCCCTTTTACTAAAAATGATTTTTTTTAAAGCTCTGCAACAGTTTTTCAGGAAAAAAATATTTTATAATATTTCGAAGAAAATTTCTATGGCGGGTACCCTTATTTTTGGTCTTTAAAAAAAGAAAGAAAAGTTTGAAATGCTACCTACCAAGTGTAAATAAAATCGCTGGAGCTGGTTAAGCTATATTCGAACAGACAGACCGAATTGCGGGACCACGTTTTAAGTCTTCGCTACCATTGTTATGTCAAGTCCTAGTAAGTATTAGTGCTTAACTTGCCATATTGTACCTATTATCGTAATTAAAAATCGGAACAATGTATTTTGAATGAGTTGGAGTAGATATGCTCAGAAAATGTGTGCCATTAAAATGTACGAAGCTGAGTAGTTGCTTATTAAAATTTAAATACAGGGTATCTTCTATATTCCAGGTCGATTTTTGACAATTTTTGTGTGAATGAAGTTTGTCAGTTGCAAATTGACAGTCGGCAATTGACAGTCGTAGAGAGTAGTCGATAACAATTTATAATGGAGCAGGATTATTAAAACATACATAAATAATTATAAAATTTTAAATACGTGGCAAAAATAAAGTAACTTTTTTGGTGTTAATCATTTGCCCAGCAAGTCAACCATTTAGCGTTTAATATTTATTTTCAAAAATTTGCCTACAGTGGGAGATAAAGTAAAGACTAGGCGACAAGAAAGCCAAGGTACGCCAAAAAGGATTGATGCAGTAAAGTAAGATTTTTGCTGAATGTCTGGGTATCTCTCATCGACTTCGTGCACAAGAATGGGGAATGTCTCCAATTTTGCTTAAAAGAGCTCGACTTTCCGCCCACGGACGGAGGCTTCCACTTGACCGACATAATATGTCACACATAACTTTAAATAATCAACAAAATATAAATTATAAAATTGTATTTTATTCAAAATAATTTGAAAAAAATTCTTCCTAGAACATATAACTCACCTGTATCTCCTGACAAATTAAGTTTTTTTATTGAAAATAAATTTGTTAAAAAACGTTGGTGTGCAATATTTATTGCACTATTCACAAATACCAGCTTAATGGTATTGGTCAACTTAATGAAAAAAGCTATTTTATTTTTTAGGATTTTTGTCATATTTAAATATTTTTTTTTGGGAAAAAAGGGCGTGACAGTTTTTTTTCTAACAAATTTACAAAACACATTCCTTTTGCTTTTTTCCACTTTGCTTTACGACAAATTTACGATAGTTATTCACATACTAATTTTTCTTTTTTAAGTTCATTTTACCTTATTGTGATATCCTTCAAGTTAGCAGTACCACTTTTAAATTTAAAAGTTATAATAATTGGATTAATTGTCGTGAATTTGACGTAAATTTTTCGCGTAACGAAAAAAAATTGTCGCGCTTGTTTTTTTAAAATTAACCTCTGGTAATGCTAACTTGGCAGTCAAATTAACCCCCGGTAGTGCTAACTTTGAAGTTAAGTTAGCTAACTTGATAGTGCTAACTTGGCAGTGAAGTTAGCACTACCGCCCCACAAAATAGCGTACCAAGTTTGCTTCACGACTGCATCGCACGAACTTGCTCTTATTTAAAAGTACTTTGGAATTTAAAATACATTTTATAACTATAAAACATGAATTTAAAATGAAATTGCCGTCTGATTTCTAGAAAAGTATGAATTTATGCAAACGAACTTTAAAAAATCGTTTTATTATTAAATATATTTTTTATATAAGAAATTTCTTTAAAATTTTTCAAGAAAAAAATGTGGGATGCGAATTTTAAGTATTAAATAATATTGATTTTAGGAAATAATTTCAAAAAATAATCGTTCATAGGTTTTGAAGATATTGATTTTTCAAAAAAAAAAAAATTTTCAAAAAAACCCAACAAATAATTTTTCGAATATTTTTATATACAATATTATTTTAAACTAAGGGGGACTCCTGCTAAAAATTTTTGGTTAAAATCGATACAGCCGTTAATGAAAAAGTCGAATTTAAAAAAAACGGTTCTATGACAGGTACCGTTAATAACATTTTGCCCCAAATTTTTTTTTTACCAAACCGTAGTCCATGTCCATAATATCACACCTAATTTTTTTTTTATCAAAATCGTTAGAGCCGTTTTCGAGATAAATAAGATTTTGCATTACGGGTGTATGGGGGGTACCGTTAGGTTTAGAGCTAAAAAAAAATTCCAATTTCCCCTCTAGGGAATCACCGAAGACCCATAACTACCGAGTTTGAAGAAAATAGGTCCAGTGGCTTAGGCTCTAGATCGAGGTACAGACATACAGACAGACAGACAGACAGACGGAATTGCCGGACCCACTTTATTCGTCTTCGCTATCATCGTAATGTCAACTTTGATCAAAATCTCGAGTTCGATTTTTTTTCCAAATGCAGAACTTGCCTTATAGTACCTATATCGCAAGTAAAAATTAAGAGCGACAAATTTCTCTGTTTCATGATATATTTACGACCATTAGTAGAATTTTTTACTTGCGACTTATAGGTACTTGTATAAGGCAAGTTATGCATTCGTAAAAAAAATCGAACTCGAGATTTTGATCAAAGTTGACATTACGATGATAGCGAAGACCAAAAAAGTGGGTCTCGCAATTCTGTCCGTCTGTCTGTCGGTTCGAACACGGCTTAAACGGCTCGGCCAATTTTCTTCAAATTTGGTAGATATAGATTTTAAATTTTTCCCCCCAGACGTTTTTTTCTTTATTTTTTTTTAAGACCAAAAATAACGGTACCTGCCATATGATTTTTTTCGAAATTTTATAAATATTTTTTTTTTCTCAAAAACAGTCCAACAGAATTTTTTAAAAAAAATTTGAAAAATTTCATTTAGTTAAAACTAGGTAATGGTTGAAAAAAATTTTCCAAAAAATCTTTATTTTTGGTAGCCCCCCTGGGTCCATTTTTTTAGTTTTTGATTTTCTCGAAAACGGTACAGCCGATTAAAATAAGTTTTTTTATGCTAAAGGTCCTCCAAAGTTTGAATATTTTTACATATTCAAATTTTCAAATTTTTCTTTTTTGGATTTTTAAAAAAATTTTCAAAATTTTTTTTGGAAACTCAATATTTCGAAAACCCCATGCTCGATTTTTTTCAAACTTGCCAAATAAAAGTTTCTTAACATAGTCTACAAGATTTGAGAAAAAAAAATTTGTTTTATCTAAAACTAACGGTACCTTCCATACAAAAGATAAAAAAATGGTTTTCGAAAATCGTATTTTTCTCGACAACGGTTCCGAGAATTTTGCTAAAATTTTTTTTCTTTTGATTAAATTTTACGATCTATAATTTAATAAAAAAAATTTGAAATCTAGATATTACTGACTATACCACCATAGAACGATTTTTTCGAATTTTGAATTTCTCATTATCGGCATAACGGATTTTAATGAAATTTTTTATAAAGACGCTCCTAAAAAGTTTAAAAAACATTGCATTTCAAAACTTAAAAAAAAAATATTTTTTCAATTTTTGGAAAAAAAGTCATTTTTTTTTTTGGAAAATTCGATATCTCAAGAACGGCTAAATATTTTTCTTGGAAATTTAACTCTCATTCGTACAATAACAAAAACATAAGGTTGGTGTACCAATTTTTTTTAAATGTTTTAAAAATTTTGTGCATAAAAGCTTATTTTTTTAAAGAACCACTACAATGACTTATAATTTTTGTTCTTGCATAAATTCATATTTGCATAGCATTCTGTCTTTATCTCTTATGTACTACTAAAAGAATTTAAAAAATTCATTTTATCCATATGAACAGTTTTCTTTAACAACATTCGTTTTTAAAATTCCTAGTCTATTACATAGGAGCAAGTTCGTGCGACCCAGTCGTGCATTTTATTTATGAAAGTGCGTCTTCTGTTCGAGAAAAGTTTCACTTTCATTTCTTTTACCAGATGAAATTATTTGATTGACAAATGTCAAATTCTTCATTGTAACGTAGCTCTTTTACTTGATTCTACATTGTCAGAACAAATGTGGAACCCATCTTTCTTCTATTTCACAAGAGGTGAGTAGAAGAGTTAAGGACTATTCACATGAGAGTGATCAACGACCGTCGAATTAAAGAACAAATGGGATTTAAAACATTTATAAGTTTAAGTTTTTCACAAAAACGGGACAAAATGGTAGAAAACTAATCGAAATTAATGTTAAGTTACCAAAATTAGCGTTTTAATTGTTAAAATAGGAGACATTTCTGAAAATAAATCAGTCGTCACAAATTGCAATGCAATTCCTACGAACTGTCAAACTCTATTCGCGTTCTATGTACATACCATCCACACTGCAACGAATAAACTATTCGTGCGCTATTAATTTTTGTTCGTCGAAATGTCAAAATGGACGTTCATTCGTCTGTAATTGGTCGTTCTCATGTGAATAGTCCTTAATAGCTAGTACTTTCGCTAGTGTAGTGCAAACAAAAAACTAATGGATTCCACAATCTGTTGATAAATTTATTTTCACTTTTTAAGTATATGATATGATAATTAGTCAAGAACTTATGCAAAGTTGGATTCGGCAATAAATTGTAAGGTAAAAAGTAACATGCTGACGATTTTGATTGAACGTGTTTAAAATTTAAAGAGTGCAGTTAAATGTGGAACCTGTAATTATATTTTGTCCCCATTTGGGTATTTCCTGTTTTGATTTTTCAACCCAGGAACTAGCTGACCCATTGAAGTTTCTTCAAAAATCTAAGCCCTTTTCAACCAATTAAATTTGTTGCAAAATATATGTTGTGGATTATAAACTTTATTCTTCTAGTGAGTTGATTGATGAACCCATACTTCAACCAGAGTTTTTTTTTGTCACAAGAAAATCATTGACAGACAAATATGATCTTCCGTAATTTTCCATAATTTGTGTGAAAACACGGCTTGAACTATAACTTCCCTGATCATTATCATTATTAACATACATTGTTCGCATGTTGTTGCTATTAACTAAAATCAGTTGTGGCTGACGGAGCAAAAATATCAACACATTTCCTAATCGACCATAACCGCTGAAACCAAAATTTAATAAAAGACTTGCAGCAAAGTATTTCAAACCATAAACATGATTGTAACTCTTTCCTCCGAACATTGTCTTCAAAATCACTGATTATGATGAAAGCTCATCCTTGGTATCACTTTATACACAACAGCGCCACCTCTGCCGTCGCCACCACCACAGCTCATTACATCATCCTAATGTAAACAACGCGTAATCGTAAAAGTGAATTGTTTACCAAGAGGCAGATCAGTATACATACGTACGTTCATACAATAAAAAAATGAACGAAAAGCCGTGGTCGTTCGTCGTCGTGCGTCGCCGGCTCCGCTCATCTCGACAATATCGTTTGCCGGCAACATTGAAGGCACGATGCGATTTTATTGTAACTTGTAAACTGAGCCACAACAACAACAAAAAGTGAACTATCACCGCCACCAAACTGCCACAATAAAAAGCAAATCCGATCACTCATTCTCATTCATTCATTCATTGCATTCATTGAAATCAAACAGATCTTTAGACTTTGGAGCGCGAATGGCGGCGAAATATAAACATTTGCAGTTTGTGTCATAGAAACTTCGCCAGTTCCTTCAAATGGGTCCACGAAACTTTGAAAACGCGTCACACGAGTATGTGCGCACGCCATGTTAGTCGAAATCGGCTAAAGAACAGCTATATCTGGTCGCCATTGTTGATGAGTCAAGTACTTTATGTCGTTGTCGACGTCGTCGTCGTCGTCGTTGTCTACCTACGCTTACGCCTTGGAGTTTTTTTTTTAATTGCCTCACTCGAAAAGTGAGTGGCTTTTTATACTTCATTCAAACTCGGCAAAGACACGACACATCAGTGTGCAACTTTGAGATTGAATATCTTTTTTTTTAGTATTCGTATCTGACGGATATCGTTGTTGTGCGTGCGGTTTCATGAAAAGCGAAAGGACTCCTGCAAAAGCATTGCGCATTGCAGCGCAGCGCGGTGGCGGCTTCAAGCAGCAGCCGCCACAAGTGGTCGAAGTATTTATCAAATCAAAAGGTAGACCGAAGCAGCACGGGTCGTTTAAGAATTTGTAACAACAATGAGTTGTGTTTTTTTTTCTGGGGAAATAGGTCAATTTAGAAAGGTCTTGAAAATAATAATAAAACAAAAAATAGAACCATCTTACAGAGGAAGTTTTCCTGTACGTAAATAATTTTATATGCATTTTAACACACCCTGTGAACTAGGAGTTTATTGAGCATATCTAAGTTACGCACATTCATAAAAAAAATTATAGGATCGTAAAGATTAGTCAAGTCTAAATAAATTTATCAGCTATAAAATTAGTTCCTAAAGGTTTGCTGTCTGTTTAGGATATTTTAATTACCTTCTTCCCTTAATTCTATTTTTTATTGGACTTGAAATCGTGAATTTACTACTGGTCGGCGGCCGGCGCTGCGCTGAAGTTTGTTAATATCCGACCTAATTCCCTAAACAGCACACCCAAATCTGGCGTGTGTTGTAAAATTAATTTGAATATAATTTAACCAGTTTTTCCTTTATAGAATTCACATCACATCACATATTAATTGATGATATAATTTCTATTTGAACTAAAAAGAATGAAGAAAAATGGAAAAATTAAAAGTTGGCACCGATTTATCGAAAATTGTCGAAAAATCGATGGAAAATTCGCGCCTTTTTTGCATGAATTTTTACATTTTTTTAAGTCACAAATATTCTTAGTTCAAATAGATGCTAATGATATAAAGAAAGAAGCCTCCAAAGTAGAGCGATATCAGTTGAAAACTTTTTGAATTATCGTGCACGCAAGTTTCAAAAATGCTGTTTCGAAAAAAACGCGTTCAAAGTTTTAATTGCTGAAAAATGATGTTTACCTACTACGTGGTTTTCGACGCAAATCTATATTATGCACATACACATGTATGTATGTATATATACATGTATAAAACCTCTGTAGATAGAAATAAAAAAAAAATACAATATAAAAAGGATTCCCTCGTCGACTTTTCAAAAATACTTGTTGCGCGCTCCAAAAAACGTCTTCAAAAAAAGTTAAAAAAAAAAGATGGAGTTCGAATTCCAAATTCAGAGTTAGACCTTCGTATTCTCCATAAAATTTACCATTTTTTTTTTTGGAACTTCTAATTGTATTTCCCCCCTTAAAGAACAAATTTCTTCCATAACCAAAATCTACGGCAAAAAATAATACAATGTCCCGAAGGTAGTAAAAATTTTAGGTCTTTTGTAAAAAAATATTAAAAACACTTCTAAATCTTCGGTTCCAACACTTGTTCCTCAGTTCGCAAGAAAAAGCAAATTTGCTTGCAGGGCAGTTTGTTCCAAATTCAACTTTGCCACATAGTGTTACGACTCTTCCTGTACTTGAAAGCGTAAGTATGGTTCTATTGGACAAATCTTCTTTCGCACTTGTACAGTCGCAAGAATCCTTAAATATCTCGACATACACAAATCTGCTGGTCCAGATTGTATATCCCATTTAGTTCCGAAGAGGTGTTCTTCTACGCTGGCAAAACCATTGCGTAAGTTTTTCCCTCTGTCCTACTCTGTCGGGCTCTTTTCGAGTAGATGGAAAACGAACGGCTCCTAAAAAAGGCGAATCTTCTTCCTCCTCGAAATGCGTGCATTTGATAGCGATGAACCTCTCGTTCGTTGGATTCGAAATTACCTTTCTTACCACTCAATTCAAGTTGTCTTGGACGGTTCTAAGTCTGATAGTCAAAAAATAAATGGTGATGTGCCCCAAGGCTCCGTTTTGTCACCGACACTCTTCCTTGTTTTCATTAATGATATTTTGTCTGAGACTTCTTATCCACTTCATTGTTTCGCTGACCACAGAACGCTCAAATTTTCATATTCGTTTCCAGACTCATAACAATGCTCTTCGGTTGTGAAACTCATACGGAAGCGTATGCTTAGATCATAAGATTCTGATCTAGACAGCATTATACAATGGGGAGCTAAAAACCGCGTTGAATTTAATGCTTTGGATTAATTGTCGAGAATTTGTCATGAAAGGAAAAAAATGTTAACAATTCGTCGCTTTTCCGGCAGAGTGGCATAAGTCGAAATTTGTCGTTTTTTAGTTTTGAACACAGAACTGAGCTGAAAAACAAACACAATTTTTCTGTGTAATCGGCGTTAACCTACTTCTTCTAGTTTCCGAGTTATGAAAAAAAGCCGCTCTCAATGTTCAAAAACATCCCTCTCATTTTCTACGTATAAATACGGCATAAATCAATTTTTGTTTTTTTTTTTTTTTAATATTTAGTTTTTTATAAAACTTAACAAACAAAAAATGCAATTTTTTCACGTATTCAACATTCGAGTTTTGTTTTTTATGAACAACGAATTTTTTTTTGTTCAGTATGAAAAAAACTTTAAAATGCTCTCCTGAAAATTTGCAAATTTCGACTTATGCCACTCTGCCGGAAAAGCGACGAATTGTTTAAACAAATTGCATAGCAAAAAATTAGTTATAAGAAATAGTTTTGGTATGATTGTACTAGATTTTATGAAAAAAATTCTATTTTAAGAACTTATGCCAAAAAAAAAAGATGCGACATTTTTTTACTTGCGACTTATAGGTACTACATAGGCAAGTTATGCATTCGTAAAAAAAATCGAACTCGAGATTTTGATCAAAGTTGGCATTACGATGATAGCGAAGACTAAAAAAGTGGGTCTCGCAATTCTGTCTGTCTGTCTGTCGGTTCGACTACAGCCTAAACGGATCGGCCGATTTTCTTTAAACTTGGTAGATATCATTTTAAATTTTTTCTTCCCACACGTTTTTTTCTTTTTTTTTTTAAGACCAAAAATAACGGTACCTGTCATACGAATTTTTTTCGAAATTTTAAAAATATTTTTTTTCTCAAAAACTTCGACAGATTTAAAAAATAAAAACACAAAAAAATTTCATTTAGTTAAAGCTAGGTAATGGTTGAAAAAAATTTTCCGAAAAATGGATATTGAGGGTACCCTCTATGGAACCATTTTTTTTGTTTTTGATTTTCTCAAAAACGGTACGTCCGATTTTGATAACTTTTTTTTTTGCTAAGGCTCCCCAAAATCCTAAATAGAATTGTGTATTCAAATTTTCAAAAATTTTTTTTTTGGATTTTAAAAAAAAAACTTCAAAACTTTTTTTTTCAAAATTCAATGTATCGAAAACCCCATGCTAGATTTTTTCAAACTTGATAAGTAAAAGTTTCTTAATATAATTTACAAGATGTGAGAAAAAAAATTATTTTACCTAAAAATAAAGGTATCCACCATGCAAATGTTCAAAAAATTTTAAAAATGGTTTTCAAAAATCGTATTTTTCTCGAAAACGGCGCCTAGAATTTTGATAATTTTTTTTTCTTTCAAATAATTTTCATGATCTTTAATTCAATAAAAAAATTTTGAAATTTAGATATTACAGCTTGTACCTACCATAGAACAATTTTTTCGAAATTTGAATTTTTCATTATCCACATAACGGATCTTAATGAAATTTTTTTTATAGAGAAGCTTCTAAAAAGTCTAAAACACATTGCATTTCAAAACTGTAAAATAAATATTTTTTGAATTTTTGAAAAAAAAAAAATCTATTTTTTTCTTTTTTTTTTTTTTGAAAATTCGATATTTTAGAAACGGCTCAATATTTTTTTTTGTAAATTTAATTTTTATTCGAACAATAATAAAAACTTTAAATTGGCGTACCAAAATTTTTTCTTAAAAATCTTTTAGAAATTTAGTATAAGCTTTATTTTTAAGAAACCACTAAAACGAATTATAATAATTTTTGTTCTTGCATAAATTCATATTTGCATAGCATTCTGTTTTTGTCTCTTACTACTAAAAGAATTTAAAAAAAAAATAATTTTATCCTTATGAACAGTTTTCTCTAATAACATTCGTTTTTAAAATTCCTAGTCTATTACATAGGAGCAAGTTTGTGCGACTCAGTCGTGCATTTTATTTTCTTTTACGATATATGTATTTACGACAAATTTACGACAGTTATTCACGCTCTCCTTTTTCGGGTTCGTTTTACCCTATTTTGAGGGGTGGTAGTGCTAACTTGACTGTCAAGTTAGCATTAGCTGGACTTTTAAGTTAGCATTAGCTGGACTGTCAAGCTAGCATTACTAGGGGTTATTTAAAAACAAGCTCAACAAATTTTTCACTTCACGACAAATTTACGGCAATTAAATCAAATGTTATATCTTTAAAATTTTGAAGTTGTAATTCTAATATGACGGACATATCTCAATCCGTCGCTTGAGACAATGTCAACGGTTCTTTTGCCTCAATGCATGCAACAGATTCTATGAGAATTACAAGATAAAATTTGTACAAGATTATTCCGTTGTAATCTTTATCTATTTCATAAGTTTACAATGATAGATTTATGTCTTAGATTTTCAGTCATAATTATCTAACTAATTAAACAATGTCATTCAAATTAATTTACAACTTTAGATACGGCCTTAAAGTTTAACGATTCATTTAATTCATTCACCTAACGCGTGTATCTTCCCAAAACTAAATAGTACCAACAGAAAATAAGGTTCCCATTTAAGCCAAATAAATATAAAACTTGATTCCCTTCATTTTGTTTCTTTTTTTTAATCTTGATTCTCTTCCGTTTACAAACGGAAAACAATTTGAATAGAAGTTCATTCAGAAGATAGAAATACACAAAAATACTCAGACGCGCGTTATTAATTTTTGTTTACGCAGTATCTGTGTGTGTATCAAAGTTCTCATTTGAGAACTTGAAATCATCTCTTCGGATATAAAACACCCTAAGACGGACTTTAACCTGCTGAAGTTGAAACAGCAGCAACATATGCATTGAAAGATGGAAACTATAGTTCAGTTCACTAAAATAGCGACAAGGTTTTTTTTCTTCTTATTGTTGATGTTGTTGTTGTCGTATTGTATCTTTTCTTAAACTTTTTCTCGTTTGCTTGGCACTTAATGTTCACCTGTTTTGCTTTTGGCTTCGATAAATTTTTGTTGTATTTTTGTCTCTGCTTTTATCTGTCATTATCGGAGGTAACAGAGTCTCTACGTTTTTTAGTTACCTTACATAGTGTGTCTTATATTTTTCTTTTTGTTTTCCGTTGGCAAACACTTTACAGATAAAAAGCAAGTTATCTGAACATATGTATCTATGTGTTTGTATTTTTGTATTTTCACAACAAATTTTCTATCAAAGCCGGCAAAGAAGATTCGTGCGTTTTGAATGGAATTGATGGTAGTCTTGAGACCGTGACTGAGATTGGAATAAATTCTCAAAGCCCATTGATTATGGAATTATAAAATGCCAGGGCTTTTGTAGATCGTAACGAGCACTAAGTATGTGGTATTAAAAATTTGCTTAATAATCAAGTTAGGAGATTAGAGCGTCTTATTAAAGTTAGATACAAATTAAATTGACAGCAGTAATTTGTAATTATTATTGATGAAGGAGACTTAGCTTTCCCCAACAAATATATATGTTTTGTGTGGATTTTAAAATAATTTATTACTTGAAATATGATGAATGAACTTTTGTAAATGATGGCACCGATGATTGTAGATGCATAGGATAGATTTTAAATCCTTAAGTGTCAAAAATTTGAGTAAACAAAAATTTAAATATAAGATTTACAAAATTTGGGGTTTTTGTTAAAAATTTTATTTTACAATTTTCCCAATTATTAAGACCGCTTAACACTATACATTTCTGTGATTTTTAGCTTACAAATTTTAAAAATCTGTGATCTTAAAGCTAGCAACGCACTAGCGATTTCAATCGCGCGGTTTTTTAGTCGCAAAAATAGAACAAATGATTTTAAATTAGAATGAACGCACTTGATATCAAAAAATCGTGATGATTTAAAGATCGAAATTTGTTTAATTTTTCTGGCGATGCGATTGTCGCAAGTTAAAATTAAACAAATGCATTCAAATGGATATGCTCACACTTGCGATTTCAATAACTACGGTACCTGCCATACAATTTTTTTTCGAAATTTCGTAAATATTTTTTTTCTCAAAAACTGTTCGACAGATTAAAAAAAAGTACAAAAAAATTTCATTTAGTTAAAGCTAGAGACCAGTTGAAAAAATTTTTCCGAAAAATGGTTATTGAGGGTAAACTCCAAAGAACCATTTTTTTTTGTTTTTTGATCATTTTTTTTGCTAAAGCTTCCTAAAAACTTGAATAGAATTGTGTAATAAAATTTTCAAAAATTTTTGTTTTGATTTAAAAAAAAACTTAAAAAATTTTTTTTTCAAAACTCAATATTTTGAAAACCTTATGCTAGATTTGTTTAAACTTAAAAAAATAAAATTTTCTCAACATAATCTAGATGTATGAAAAAAAGTTTTAATTTACCTAAAAATAAAGGTACCCACCACACAAATGTTAAAAAATGGTTTTCAAAAATCGTATTTTTCTCGAAAACTAGAATTTTGATAAAAAATTTTTTATTTCAATTAATTTTAACGATCTTCAATATTATAAAAAAAAATTGAAATTAAGATAATATAGCTTGTACCTTGCATAGAACCATTTTTTCAAATTTTGAACTACCCATTATCTACATAATGGATTTTAGTGAAATTTTTTGTAGAGATGCTTCTAAAAAGTCTAAAAACCATTGCATTTCAAAACTTAAAAAAATATTTTTTGAATTTTTGGAAAAAAAAATCATTTTTTTTTTGGAAAATTCGATATTTCAAAAACGGCTCAATATATTTTTTGGAAATTTAATTTTCATTCGTACAGTAATAATAACTTAAAATTGGCATACCAAATTTTTTTCCTAAAAATCTTTTAAAAATTTTTATAAAAGATTTTTTTTAAGAAACCACTACAAGGACTTTTAATTTTTGTTCTTGCATAAATTCATATTTGCATAGCATTCTGTTTTTGTCTCTTACTACTAAAAGAATTTAAAAAATTAATTTTATACTTATGATTAGTTTTCTCTAATAACATTCGTTTTTAAAATTCCTAGTCTATTACATAGGAGCAAGTTCGTGCGACCCAGTCGTGCATTTTATTTTTTTTTTGTAATGAGCGTGCGCAAAAGAGGTTCATAGAGTTTCAATGAAATCGGGAACGATTTATATTGACGTTTGACTGTTTATGAGATTGGTAAACTATTTATGCTTATGCAGTTTATGAAACGCTCCTGGTTGTAATTGCCCAGTTGTAGCTTCGCCTGCCTTAGGTGTGGGAGTTCTTTCCAGTTCTTGGATTTTCTTGTTTAATTTTCTTTTTGATGATAAAATCCTTCGGACGCAGCAAACGATTGCTACTATTGCTGGTGCCATACAGGTCATTCCAAGTTTTTCGATAAGGAATTAATCTGATCAAAAAGGTATTAGCAGGTATCTGTGCCACTGTTAGAAGCCGAGGATGGCTTTTGAACTACGAGTATGTCATATTTCATTCATAATGTCAAACAGGTCTTTCACAAAAAAAAAAAAAAAAGTAATTTGTTAATTTCTACACACGGTTTGTTTTATTCCATTGCAACATGAACCCGCCCTTAAGTGAAGTAAAGTTCTATATTTTTTTTTTTGGAAATAAAAGACAAAAGCTGGTACCCAAGACTTCTATAACGCCTCCTAAAACGTCTTCTTAATCGCTGAGTTAAACATCTCAAAATAAATATTGTTTAACGTCGAATTGAAGCAGAATTATCATTTCAAAAAATATGGGTTACCTCCTTTCTGGTGTCACAACTTAGATTACATCTGGATGTTTCGAAAAAAATACAACTACCAACATACTTCCCACAAACATCCAATAATCATCATGCATAAATTTGTTTGTATTTCGTTTATTGGAATACTTTCATCTGTCCAAAATTCTAGGTACTTTCCACAAAACGTGTTGCGCTTTGATGTCTTATACTACCAAACGCAAGATAAATTGACAAAACGATAGCGACGTAGCTCAGCGGTGGCCCTAGAATTAAATGTGACTGGAATTCAAAATATTTCTGACAGTCATGTCAAATGATGATGAATTTCTACCTTCATTTTCCCCTAGGCTTTCGTGAAGCACCGAATGGAATGTGTGTATACATACCTTTGCAAAGGTATTCCATAATGAAGCATCACGTGATCTCGAATTACCAACTTGTAGCTGTAGTTTTTGAAGTAGTATCATTCTGACAGTCCCATTAATGTCTTTAAGTTCTATAACGTATTCACTTGACCTCGCTGTCCATTACTAATTTAAATGTTAAACACGTCAGCAGGTGTATAATTATTCAATTAACAACTTAAATGATATTGACTCCTTGCGTCTTTTCTTCATTTATATCTTTCCAAGTTCTCTTAGTTCAAGTATCTCCTAATGGTACATATCATATATTTCTCAACGATTTACGCCTCCTAAGCGATTAACCTTTCTCAAGCCATTATCACACTTAATTACAAAAAAAACCCTTAAATTACACAACCCAAACAATGGTCTAAAGAAAAAACAACAACAAAAAATAAATTAATTTCATAATACCCACTAAGGCTTATGTCTATGGCTCCTCATTTAGATTTTGCGTGTCACTAATTAAGATGCTCGAACGCTGACCATTTTCCAAAACCATTAATCATTATTTTTTTTAACTTAATTCTTTTATTTATTCTTTTACCTCTTTGTGTCTTTATCTCTGTTGTTTCGAATCGAAAAAGTTAGCACAGATTGGAAAAAATCATTTAACATAACCTAACTGACCATAACCCAACACCAACACGCACATGTGCACGCACAATTGTTTATTGCTTAATGGCCAATTCGAATACCAAAATGGTTAATAACGATTTTTTAACTGCTTTTGTTTCACACTTTAATTGATTAATTTTATTTATTTGAACAAACAAAAAATTGTAATAAATATAACAATCATTATGCGAGTTCAATTTATTCCATTACTTATACTCGAATGCAATGGGGAATGCGTTTGACATTGTTGTTGGTATTTACATATATTTAATCCAATTAATAGTCGGGAGAATAGTGTTGATTTTCGGTGTGGAGTTATTTAAAATAAATTGTTTTTTTTAATTTAATTTTAAGAGTAAGTTATAGAAATCACCTACTGCCATTTTGGGGTCATGGTTTCTGTTATTTTGTATATAGTTTATTTTACCGAATTTCTGCAAATTATTTATTTGTTTATTTAAATAAATAAATTCCGAAAAATATTTTATCAAAACAAGATCGCAATGTTTGTTTAACTTTTTTTTGTATAAAAAGAAATCGTGACACATTGATCTTGGAAATAATGTTTATCTTCAATCAAATTGAATTCCAAAAGCTGAACTACATTTTTTTTGTCCATCACGACATTGATGAAAAAATAGGTAGAAAATCTTAAAGCAAACTCTAAATCATAAAATTAAATTAAAAAACCTGTTTCAAAATGAATAAACTAAACGATTGGATCGCACGAACTGGCTTTTATCTTAAGGAAACTTGGCATTTTAAAAATGAATAGTGCAAAATTTTGTTTGAATTAGTACGATGCTAAAGCTGTTTTAGTATGATATTAGGTTAAAACAAGGAATTTGCAAATTTTAATCAAATATAGCATCATACTTTCTTTTAGTATCGTGCTAGCTTCATATGACTCTGTTCGTGTACTTCCTTTTTTTACATGAAATGTCATTGTTTTAGGTGTGTTCAGAAGCAATTTATTAAGAAAATTCTTTTAGTATGATACTAGTTAGAAAATCGTTAAAATTGAAAATGAGTTAGTAAACACTACAAAGTTAGCAAATTGTTCAGTAGTATCATACTAATACCTTAATAATAGGCTGTTAAAATTTTGCGCCAATGTTTTTAATGTCTATATAGCAAAAAAAAAATATTTTTAAAGGTCTAAAACAACTCCAACAATACTAAGCAAAAAGAAATTTATGCAAAAACTAAAATTATATACCGTAGAGATTTTTTAAATAATAAGATTTTATATATACAATTTTTAAAACATTTTTAAGAAATCGATTTTGTACGCCAATTGAAAATTTTAATTCTTGTGCGAATAAAAATTAAAGTTTAAAAAATAATAATTTATACCTTACAAATTAGAATTTCTTTCAAAGGTCGAAACAAAATTTTTGTTGTTTATGTTTTTATTTGCAATGTTTTTAAAACTTTTTACAAGCATCTGCATACAAATTTCATTAAAATCCGCCATACCGATAATGAGAAAGTCAAATATCGAAAAAATCGTAGTCAGTGATGTCTTAATTACAATTTTCTTATTAAAATATGAATTGTTAAAATTAGGCGAAACAAATAAAATTTAATAAAAATTCTAGTTGCTGTTTTCGAGAAAAAATATGATTTTTTAAAACCTTTCTTTAACATTTTTTTTTTTTAAAAAACTTGTTGAAAAATCTTGTAGATACGAGTATATTATCAAAACAAGTTTAAAAAAAAATCAAGCATGTGATCTTCGAAATATTGAGTTTTCAAAACAAAAAAAAATAATTTTTAAATCTTTATTTTTTAAAAATATAAATATACAGTATTTTTCTGATTTTTTGGGAGCCTTAGCATTAAAGAAAAAATTTATCTAAATCAGTCCAACCATTTTTGAGAACATCAAAAACAAAATAAAAATGACTACATATATTAACATCTAACCATTTTTGAGCAATTTTTTTTTCAACCATTAGCGACTGAACTTTTACTAAAGAAAACTTTTGAATTTATTTTCAAAACATCTGTGGAACAGTTTAAAAAAATAATATTTTCTAAAGTTTAAAAAAAATTGCAGTTAACGTTTGTTTTTGATCTTACAAAAAAAAGTGAAATGACACTGCTTTTCGCATCCGCATGAAGTCGTCCGGTTTTTGTATTTGGTTCTAAGCCCCCTGAAGTTCGACTAAAATCCAGCTTTCAGAAATTAATTCCGAATTACTAAGAGACTAGGAAAGCTACTACTACTACTACTAGGGAAGCTACTACTACTAAAGTTCACAGTCTTCAACGGGAAAGCGCTCAATAAATTAGCTTCTGTTCATATTCCATCGCATCGTAGGGGGATATCGTATGAGGGGATCTATTTTGCCTCTTTTATGCGTGTGATGTGTCAATTTCTAAAACATCGAATTACAAAATATAAAATTATTAAAAAACAACAAAAAATACTTCCTTTTAAAACCAGCCCCCTATTTTTTAAATCTTATAACTAAATGAGTTTCAATGAAAATTTTATAATTTTTTTTAAAACTCAAAATTAAAAAAAAAAAATAATAATAAATAATTGAATACAAATTAATTAATAAATAGAATAAGGCATTTTCTCTAAAGCTTTAAAAAAAATACAAAATATGCCAGACTGGATTGCATTAGGTTCCTAGTTCTAGCGCATTTTTACGCGGAAGTGCAAACAAAATGTCATAAGTTCTTAATATTTACCTTCTTTTGTTTCTCTTTATAAAGAACATTTTTTGTTTTTGAAAATTGGTCGAGTCATTTAGGAAATATACGATAATAATAAAACAAAAGTAAATTTTCTCAAAAAACTTCCAATCCTATTTCCGAAATGTATATTCTTCTCCAAAAACGCAGTTTTATGTAAAATAATTGACATAGTATATGTAGGTACGAATCTTAATCAAAATCGTTAGAGTCGTTTTCGATAAATTCGCAACATCAAACCGTTGTAGGAAAGCTTTCTGTTCTATGTTATACTCGTATGAACTAAAACAGAAATTCTAATTTCCCATCTAAGGAATTATAAAAGATCTGTATAAAATTTTAAGCAAATCGATCTACCCGTTAGGCTGTAGTTCGACATACAAAGGCCGTCCAGGCGCACACAAACGCATATAGGAACAAACACAAAGACGTACATAGCGAATTCTGCCCCTTTTAACTTGTTTTAAGAAACTAAATTGTCTGCCAAAACAATTTTAAACTGCACTTTCATCATAAATAACAAACATTTTACAAATCTGCTACATTGCTTGTTTATTAACATTTTCATTTCATTAGAACCTATTTATTGGTCTTTGATTTTTTGAATCCAAATAAACACCACTACATCTTTCACGCCGATACTAAAAAGTACAGACGTGCACCCCTATTACGATTGTCAATTATCAAATTGATAGTTGATAAACCTTGAAAATTATGTTACAAAACTCAATTTATTAAAAAACTAATCAATTTTTCTTTTAAATTTTTCAATTTGCTTGTGTTTCGCAATGGTCTGAATCATTCTCAATGATCAAAACTTTAATCAGTTGGGTTTTTAAACATTGAATTAAAAATTTATCAACTATCAAATTGATAGCTGACAATCATAATAGGGGTGGTGTTCACACTCAGTTCCAATTTATTTCCATTTTAGCCAAATGTCCCCTACAAGATTACGATATCGGAAAATGTTTGGGAAAGCTCGTTGATTTCGATGAGTATTTCAACTTAATTGTTAGAAATCTAGAATTTGATGCATTGTGAAAAGGTAAAATAGTACGATAAAACGGCAGTCTATTTTCTTTGGGCCTTGCGCTTATTAAAATTTATTGAAACTCTATCTGCTAGACTATAATGATAAATGTTCTTTGGAATGTGGCCCAATTGCTTTGTGTAGCAGCAAAATATGTCGCAGCCGGCTTCTGCAGTACTCAATATACACACAAACGGTCAATAACATTTATAAACAATTTACAGAAAGGAATGCAGATCAACAAGGTACAGAGAAAAAGGTAACAATTACACAGAGGGTGTGTCATAAATAAATGAGAATATTTAAAAGAGGCTTCAAGTAAATTGTGTACGGAGCAAGTGTAATCATTTTTTCTTTAGGATAGATGTATCTTTGAACAAAAAGTAGTAAAAAAATATAAAGTTTAATAAAATTTAAAAAATTCGTGTTAAAGAAAACCGTTTCTTTTTCAATTGAACCACAAACTTCAATGGAAAATAATCTTTAAAATTTCTAAAAAATCAAATACTTTATTGTTAATTATGTAATAGTCGTAATTTATATATTTTTTGTACAAATTTAAGATGAGTTATTAAAAAGGGTGAGTTTAAGATTTTTGTGGAAATTATTCTCATCATTTGTTTATTGGCCACCCTGTATAATTCCGCGCTTGATTTGCTACAAGTTAACTTTGCAATTGGGAATTCAACTTTTTTGTTTGTTTATGCTTGAGGCTATTTGCATTTTAATAGTTGGACTGCAATTTGGTCGCACAGTTGAAGTAGGTGCATTAGTTCAGTTAACAAAAAAAAAAAAAAATAAAAAAAAAGATAAATGTGTAGTCTTACATGATTAGCTTGCATGTATCAGATTGATTACCAAAGGCGAATTAATGAAGCACGACAAAGCAAAAGTTGATTAAATCAAAATTGGCCTTTAAGATAAACATTTCAGGTTGTAAAGATTTTTTTAAACCTTTTTAACAAAAAAAAGGACTAGATTAAGATTAGATCGTTTAAAACTCAGCAAAAAGTGGGAAGTCCAAGAAACAACCGCTTTAGTCTTAAGATTTATGTAAGATTAATAGAAAAAATTTAAAAAAAAATAAAGCTCCAAAGACAAATTGTTTGAAAATGCGAAAAGGTACATATATTTTGTAGGGCGTGTTACCTCTAGACGTTATGAGGTGAGTGTGTTCATCGAATCCCAGCATATACCACCTTAGTTGTAAGTCAGATTTTCCACGTGCTTTTGCGTTACCAAATTTATTTAGAAGCTTAAGAGGTCTTCTGCGTTCGAGCTAAGGTTTCTATTTCTAGCTCTTTTTCGAAATAAAATTGTGAAGAAACTACAAATGACTTGGATTATCAGTTTTGAACAAGAATTATCTTCACAGATCAAACTTTTGAGCGTTTCTTTCTAAGTCCCTGCGAAAATAATAATATCAATTTATAAGCTAAAAATGAGCATTTAAGTTGCAGAAACAAGGTAAGTGAAGTATGTCGTATTGGTATTGTACTTACGTTGTCTCCTTTCTTGTTTCAAAAACTATATTACAAAAACCCATACACACTCTTCATGTAGGTTCAATAACTGGCAAGCCTGATGTAAATATGTCTGCCAAGTAAGCATTAACACTTCAAAATTTTAAAGGTGTAATAATTAAATTATTGTAGTTAATATGTCGTAAATTTGTCGTGCTTTTTTTTAAATAACTCCTGGTAATGCTAACTTGACAGTCAATTATGCACTTCCACCCCCCAAAATAGAGTCAAATGAACTCGAAAAAGAAAGATGGACAGTCTTAATAACTGTCGTAAATTTGTCGTAAATATGTATGTTGTAAAAGCAAACATTTTGTCTTACTTGTTTTTTTTAAACACTCCTGCTAATGCCAACTTGACAGTCAAGTACCCGCTGAAAATAGGGGAAATGAATTCGAAAAAGAAATAAGGACAGTGTTAATAATTGTCGTAAATATGTCGTAAAAGCAAACATTTTGGCGCATTTTTTTTTTAAACAAAGTTACCAACTTGACAGTCAAGTTAGGACTACCACCCTTCAAAATAGGGGACAATGAACTCGAAAAAGACAATAATTGTCGTAAATATGTCGTAAAACAAAGACTTTGTCGCCCAGGTCAAAAAATGATTTTTTTCCAACAAATTTACGACAGTTAATCTTATTACTACAATAAAAAAGTGCAATAAAGTGCCGCTTATGGCTTGCTTTCACTTCAACGACAGGACACAGCACTGAGTTTTCGAAGCATTACATTGTAGGTGGTTTATGATTCTCAATTTGAAAATGCCATCGAGATCAGAATTTAATGAGCTTATCATACGGATCCGTTGAAGATCCACATCTGAAGGAAAAGGCCGTGAATTTAGAAATGCATATGAATACTTGAACAATTCCTGTTTGTTAATTCAAAAAGAACCATGCAATCTGCGAAGTTTATAACTTTAATTAATAGTTTAGCTGAAACTCCAACTTATAAAATCTCTTCAAACTCTTATATAAACAGAGAAAACAGTAGAGGACTGAAGAAGCAACCTTGTATCGGTTCTATTTCTACTGAACGAGTTTGGTATACAAACGCTAACAATGAAAAGAAAAGCGCTGAATTTGTAGACCTGTAGACCTTTTGCAGACAATTTGATTCTGGAGATTTGTTTCCTTGGGGCTTATTCAAAACTATGTATTTGAACTTTCTATCAATAGAAGAAAGAAGGTATGAAAGAATGAAAAGACTCATATTTCTTCAGCATTCTAGAATGTTCTTCTAACTCGTCAACATAGAGAATTGTGTACTGATGTTTTTTTTAATTAATTTTCTAATTTCGGAACTCATGTACATATTTCTAAAGCCTGCAAGGTCTCGACGAAAGTTCCTTTAGTAAGTTTGTTTTTCCTTTAGCCATCTATTATGTCAATTTTTACATAAATAATTATCAAATTTAAACTTTAAAAATCAACACATACGAGGAGTAAGTTTGTTTTCTTCCAAAGTAGCACTTGTCGTTCGCCATTAGGTTTTACTCAAAAAGAAAAAAATGCCGCCATTTCGTTCCAACAAGTATTTATTCTTCAACCTATTCGATTACAGCACAGAAATATTATACAATATTTTCTGCATGGCCGTGCAAACAAAGGTGTGTATTCGTTTAATGAAATTCAAAACCCATTGAGATTGAAGTACATATATGTAGTTAGATATTTGCGCGGCACAAATACTAATTGGCAAATAGTATTGGAAAATAGACAAACTATTTGTAATGTTGAATCAAGTACGAGTGTTTTTATGCTTTAAATGTTTAAATATACATTCCATGTCACTCGATTGATGTAGTAGTTAATTTTGGTTTCGAAAAAGTTCTTTTTGTTTAGGATGGCACGGGATGTACATACTACTATTAAACTTATGAAATTAAATAGTATATTCGTGCATAAAATCAATTTTTTACTTTTATTTATCAATATTTTTAACTTTATTAATTTAAATTATTTATTCATATTTACATTTTTAGTGCATTGAAAAGGAGTTAAAAAATAAGCGATCTTATTCAAGTGAATCAGAGTGTATTGAATAAATATTTTTGAAAAATTCAAGAATTGGCGGAAGTTATTTTACGTTTTGTAGTTCCACCCCATGATGAAATTATAAGTGGGTTGGACTATCACGCTGGAGGTCTAAGTTCGAATCCAAGTCAAGTCTATTCTAAAATTTATAATTTTTGGGGTGTGGGTAGTACGGTCGGGTGTTATGCATTGCTCAGTTAAAAAAGGGCTAAGCTTATTTCTAACATTCAGTAACATCCAACTAAACTAAGTTAAATTTCAACCACCTCACCGATGAGAAGATCTTTGTGAGTTTAGGCTGAGAGTGTAAGTCACTAGGTCCCGGCCAGCGTCAATAATTTATTTAATTTTATTTTTCAAAAAAATCTAATGAATTATTTTTTCCACGCTATCAAAAGTCATAACTTCTTTAGCTATAAAATTTTAATATTTTCTTCGCGTAACTTCTCATAAAATCATTAAAAACCTTATAACCTTGAATAGAATCGAAAAAAAAAACAAGTTATTTATCTATACTGTGACACCTTTTGATAATAAAAGTTGTTTCACAAAACACAGAAGACTGTTTGAATATAAATAATTTATTGATTTCATTATCAAAATCACATTTTCAACGGTATGTCTGTTGCCCATTCAATCGAAATGATAGCAAACTTAAAATAAAAATTGTCACACGAACACATGTTTTTTTTTATATCTTTCAATTTTATATTCATATCTTTGATTGTGAAGTATGTTTGGACTTTTTGCCGCCAGAAATGCAAAGGTGATGATGATATCATCGCACAATACAGGCAAAAAAAACATTAAATGGAAATCATTACGTATTCTAAAGTGCAAACTTTGAATCACAAGTACAGTGAGTCAGTACATTTGTGAGTAAAAAATGTTGATAATACTTGTATGTCAAGTTAGCATTATCATTTTAAAATTTTAAGTGTGCAATAATTAGATTAATTATCTTGGGATTTCATCCCAAAGTGTTTTATCAAAAGCTCTTCATTTCTGATAGTAATGCTACCATATGGAATAATGGAAGTTCAATGTACGATTTTTTTTTTTAACTACCGGTGTTCCACAAGGTTGTGGGTTAAGTCCGATTTTGTTTGCATTGTATGTTGATGGACGATGTATCCAAAGATTTCCATGGAGGAATGTGGGTTGCTAGTGTAATAATTATAAAAATGCTTGTATGTGCGAACGACATTGTCATATTAGCAGATAAATCCACTACACTAAAACTACAAAAAAAAAGATTTTGCGATGTATAGGATCTCCGGATAAATTCCAAAAAGTCAAAGATAATTATTTTTGAACGCACCCAACGTAAAAGAATTCTTCAAGAAATATGGTTGTAAGAGCATGATCCATTGGAGATTGTTAGTCAGTATAAATACTTAGGATTTTTGAGACATACAATTTCGATTTCCCCTCATGCTTCTTTAAGTTAAAAGCGTTGAACCCAACCATTAAGACATCTCATATAAACCAGGTATTTGGTTATCAAAATATAGATGATTTTGATATGGTCCAATGTTTTTATTCCAAACGCATTTTTAAACTCGCTAATTCAAAACCCATTTATGCAATCTATGTCGAATCTGGTATTCCAAAAGTTTTATTTACAAATAAAAAAAAAATCGAATTCGAGATTTTCATCAGACTTAACATAACGATGATGGGGAAGACGAAAAAAGTGGGTCTCGCAATTCTGTCTGTTTGTCTGCTCGACGGTTCATTCATGTTCTTTTTTTATTCTAAAGCTCCTTAAAAGTTAGAATAGTATTGTGTATTCCAATTTTTAAAACCTTTTTTTTTTTGATTTTTTTTTTTTTAAGAAATTTCAAATAGTTTTTTTTTGAAATTTTTTTATTTCGAAAACCCCATGCTGGATTTTTTTTAACTTAACATTTAAGAGTATGTTAATACAATCTACAAGAGGTGAGAAAAAATTTTCTTTATTACATGAAATACCGGTGCCCTCCAAATAAATGTTAAAAAATGATTTTCGAAAATCGTATTGATAGAAAAAAATTTCTTTCGATTAATTTTTACGATCTATAAAAAAATAGAAACATTTTTCCGAATTAATCATAATTCTGCGGAGTTTAATAAAAATTTGTATAAAAAGTTTCTAAAAAAGTTTGAAAAAAATTGCATTTCAAAATCTGAAAAAAAAATATTTTTGAAAATTCGATATCTCAAGAACGGGTCTATATATTTTTGTTAAATTCAATTTTTATTCGTACAATAATAAAAACTTGAACTTAGCGTACAAAAAAGTTTTCTTAAAAATTGTATTATTAAAATTTTTATTATTATGTATTATTTTGTTATTTTTTTTTTCTCTGAGAAACCGCTACAACAATTTATAATTTTTGTTCTTGTTTAAATGTATACTTGCTTCAGAAATTGCATGGCTATGGTATTCTGTTATTAGCTCCAATTGCTAAAAGAGTTGTTTAAGCTATTTAAAAACTGAATTTTATAGTTACGAACATTTTTCTGTGAAAACATTCATTTTTAATATTCTGAGAATATTTGGTAAAAATATTTAAAAAGCTTCTGAAAAGTAGTCTTTTTTTGTACAGGATCTGAACGAAAAATTCAGGAATTAAGAACATCATTCCACAAGGGTCCAAGCGGGTTGGGTACGATATCCCGCTTTTTTTAAATCCCGCTTTTTTAAAATCCCGCTTTTTAAAATCCCGTCTCTTATAATCCCGGCACACTATAAGATTTGGGGTAAGTGCGAGGTTGGGTGTATGCAAAGTTTCTTTAACATTTAAAGAATCTGGAAAATAACCAACATAAAATCAATAAGTTTTAGCTACGTATTCTAAAAAACGGGATAAGCGGTATAAGACGGGATTTTAAAAAGCGGGATTATAATAGAACGGGATTTTGAGTAAACGGGATTTTATAAAGCGGTATTTTGTATTTTGGAAAAAAACGGGATTATAAAAAGCGGGATTCCGTTACGCTCCCGGTCCAAGCTGGAAATATTTCTCTTCGGCATTTATACTACAGATCAAGCAGTTAATACACCAGGAACGAGGACAAAATTGTATGCTGATGACACTACCACACACACATAGTACGTCTCCATCACCAGAGATTGCAGCTCGTAGCGTGCAGTGTGCAGTACCATGTCATCAACCGATGAAACTGCTACTCGGAATGGGGGTTAGAGATCAACGCCAGCAAAATGGAACTTACCACAAAAAACAATAAAAAAAAACGAAGGAGAATTGCAGATAGGAGTCGAAACATTTCTATCAGACTAGAAGGTGGAACCGTTTTCCGAAAAGACAACACCAAATACCTTGGCGTTAACTTCACAAACAAGATGAAGTTCAACAAGTATGCCACAGTTCTGAAACACTGATCAGGGGCCAAATTACCGCATCAGTTATCGAGTAATACGTGACTGAATTATGTGAGTTTGGCATTACCGCTTACATCATCAATTACTCTAATTTGACATTTTCATTTGATCACTGATGGGGCTAACTCACTCGGTCACTGAAGCGGTAATTTGGCCCCAGAATTATTGCTTCTATCTGCTTCGCTATTCTCTGAGAAGACAGAACGGAATCAGTAGCAAGAAGGCGAAGCTTCTAATCTACAAACAGCTGATCAGCACCGTTCTCACGTAGGCTTGTGGTTTATATCAGAAATGGAAAATAACAGATTTTCGGAAAAAAAATTAAGAATCTGCACAGGACATTCACAACCTTCTTACAAGAAATGAGTTGCCTTAGAAGATGCTCTACGAAAATGTGTAATACTGATGAGCCCACTGTCGTACCTGGGCAAAACGGCCCTTGGAGTTGAGGTCATCTCAGCTTTTAAATGGAATTTTTTAAAGACATTTCATTTAAAAAATATATAATATATTAAATATTACGAGTATTTGGTGCAGAAGACTAAATTATGTATTTAAGAATATTTTTAAATTTCAGTAGACATAAGAAATAAGTCGAACCCCTTCTGTAATATTAGTTAATTATAAATTTAGTTTTAAATAAATTGTATATAAAATTTAGCTGAACAATATTTTAATCTAATCACAACAAAACAGCTCGCTTGAAAGTATTAAAAGTTTGAAGTTCCAGAATCGACAGTGGAAGCTTAGCCTTAAAGTTGTTGGTTAGTAAACTCTTCTTCGTTAGACTTTAGTTTAAGACTATCTTATTTCGGTCAAATAAGCTTTTATATTTTTGTAAAAAGCTGACTTGCACATGACCGTCAAGTTAGAATTAAAAGTTGAAAGTTTTAAAGATATATTAATTGGATTAATAGCCGAGAATATGTCGTGAAACAAAATAAACATGACAATAAAGTTAGCTTTACAACCGTTCAAAAAATGAACTTAAAAACGAAAAACGACAGTGTGAATAACTGTGGAAGATTGTCGTAAATATGTCGTAAAATCTTAAATTTTTTCGCGCTTGAGTTGACTATTAAGTAAACATTACTATGGTTTATATTTAAAAAAAAAACAAGCGCGACATTTTTTTTTGTTTCAAGAAAATTCGCCACAGTAAATCCAATTATTAGATCTATAAAATTTTGAATTGGTAATGCTTACTTGACGGACATGTCGTAACATTTTGTTTTGTTACAAATTATTATGATTTTGAAATTTTATTCCTCAATAGAATGAATTGTTAAATGTTTAACAAAAACATAAATTCTTATCCCCCGAATCATTGAGTCAAACATAAATTTTCAAGTTATGTCAAAACCATTTCCATGTATAGTTGAATCTTTACCTTAATCGCCATGAGTTAATCTATTTTTGGAAAGTGTCTGAACACTCACCCTTTAGATCGCACCCTAAAATAGTCAGCACACGCATCACCCATTTTGCAAAAAAAAGGGGGGAACTATTTTTGCACCACAACACCAACAAAAAAGAAATCCCAAAAAGTAAAGTCAACAAAACACAGGCGCACAAACTACATATCTGTTGTCGCTCGACTGCAGAATTCCATAGTTAGTACCTAATAAGATAGAATTATCTACTCGTTCCCGATCTTGGGATGATATCATCTCGACTACATGCGCACGGAGATACTGGTTTAGCAAGGGAGTGCTGCTCGCTAGAATATGTATCTTGACTGTGTGATGGCATTGGTGCTGCAATTGCCGCAAACTAAATACAAAACAACTCTTAACAGACATCTCTCCATATTGGTGAAACGACAAAGTTCTGAAGAATTTCAGGCTGAAAATAGAACTCTGGTGGTCTGTGCCACCATTATACCACATTCTCCACCTCACAGTCTCATAAAGAATGTTTGCTGAAATAAATAAATAAAAAAAAAACAACGCTGGCAACGACGACGGATATGAGCTTCTGTTGATCCCCCTAGCTCCCGATGGGGACGAAGTTGACTTTGTGCTGATGTGTAAATATACAAAATGGAGAACCGACTGACCGTGTGTACACTATGGTTATGACATCTTGAGCTCTTTTGCGGGATGCCATATGTTTCGGGATGTTCATGAAATTCTTCATCCCATGCAACAGTTTCCTGCCTCCGAAGGTGTACAAATATACACACAACTTGATACTCTATTTCTAATTTTTTTTTTTTTTTTGTAAATTTCTGCTCCAGAAAAAAAAATTCTGACGAAATTTTCTGCCGAAGATGAATTAGAAGGGCATTCGTGAAATATTACTGGAAAATGGCTAATTTATATGAAAATTCAGTGGGTGATGCGGGCTGCTGTTAATTTATTTCGATAACAACTTGGTTAGCGTGTGACGAATGTTTCTTTCATGTTTTTTTTTTCTTGGCCAATATTTCAAAACCACAAGCACGTGACGGGGGCGGCTTATTTTTGATTGAAGTTATATTATATAGGCGTATTTTCAAATGAAATCCCTTTGGTGAGTTTTTGGTGAGTGATAGTTTCCTAAAAACATTTTGTAACAAATTTTGTCAAATGTTTGCTGTATCAACAAAGGGAAATTAATTGCGTAAATGATAAATATCACACCAGCTCTTGTTATTTATTGGCAATCCTCCGTTGACAAATGGAAATATGGAAAATGACGAAAATATCTCTTTGATAACTATGTATATTATGGTTGATGAACTTAATGGAAGAATTGCTGACAATCGGCATTCTGTGAGATGCTTGAATAAATAAAATTTTCAATTTCAATTAGAAGACGTGAAAAAGGGGGTTTACTGAATCTTGGTCATAATTATATGTACTTTTAAATTTAAATATGGTCAAGATTTGTGAGCAGGAATTAGCGAGGAGCTGGTCCAAACTCTTTATTCCAAAGTGTTCTACGAATATAATTTGTTTAAAGAGTGTTTTTTTAGAGGCGGTGAATTTAGTTTGAAATAAAACACAGAATATCCATTAAATTGGCTTTATTTGAAAGATAATTTTTTGTTATTAATGTTTGTCTATGATTCCGCAGATGTGACCGCCGATCCATTATTCCATCAATACGATGCAAATGACCCAAACGAACAGCATAAAAACAACCCCACATAATTACATTTCCTCCGTCATGTTTAACAGTTTTTAAACAGTAATGTGATTGAAATCGCTTGTAAAAAGGTCTTCTAACGTAAGATATCCCATCACTACCCATAATATTGAATTTCGATTCATCACTAAAAAGGATTCCTTTCCATTTCTGTTTGTTCCAAGAGAGATGTTCCTTTGCCAACTGTTTTCGTGATTTTGATTTTCGATCGAAATTAATGGCGCAAAATTTTAGTTGAATTAGTACAATGTTAAAGCTGTTTTAGTATAAAACTAGGTTAAAACGACGATTTAGCAAATTGTAATCGAATATAGCATCATACATTCTAAACCCTTTTATTAAAGTTAAAAAAATCGAATACCTATTTTATTTTTACTTGCGACTTATAGGTACTATAAGGCAAGTTATGCATTCGTAAAAAAAAATCGAACTCGAGATTTTGATCAAAGTTGACATTACGATGATAGCGAAGACCAAAAAAGTGGGTCTCGCAATTCTGTCTGTCTGTTCGACTACAGCTAAACGGCTCGGCCGATTTTCTTCAAACTTGGTAGATATGGGTTTAAATTTTTCCCCCCGGATGTTTTTTTCTTTTTTTTTATGACCAAAAAATAACGGTACCTGCCATACGAATTTTTTTCGAAATTTTATAAATGTTTTTTTTTCTCAAAAACTGTTTCACAGATTTTCTTAAAAAAATTCAAAAAATTTCATTGAGAAACCTAGGTAATGGTTGAAAAAAATTTACAAAAAATTGTTATTTTTGGTACCCCCATTGGAACTATTTTTTTGGTTTTTGATTTTCTCAAAAACGGTACGACGGATTTTGATCATTTTTTTTTCTGCTAAAGGTCCCCAATAGTTTGAATATTATTGTGAATTAAAATTTTCCAAAAATAATTTTTTGGATTTTTAAAAAAAACTAAATTTTTTTTTGAAAACTCATTTCGAAAACCCCATGCTCGATTTTTTTAAAACTTGATAAATAAAAGTTTCTTAATATAATCTACATGATATTAGAAAAAGAAATTTATTTGACCCAAAAATAGCGGTACCCTCCATACAAATGCTAAAAAATGGTTTTCGAAAATCGTATTTTTTTCGAAAACGGTTCCGAGAAATTTGCTTATATTTTTTTTTCTTTCGATTAATTTTTAAGATCTATAATTTATAAAAAAAAATTTAAAACAAGATATTACTGACTGTACCTACCATAGAACGATTTTTTAAAATTTTGAATATCATTATCGGCATAACGGATTTTAATGAAATTTTTTAGAAACAACCTTCTAAAAAGTTTAAAAAACATTGCATTTCAAAACTTTAAGAAAAATATTTTTTTTTTAATTTTGAAAATATTTTTTTTTTTTGGAAAACTCAATATCTCGAAAACAGCTCAATATTTTGTTTTGTTAATTTAATTTTTATTCGAAGAATAATAAAAGCTTTAAATTGGCGTACCAAAATTTTTTCTTTAAAATGTTTTAAAATTTTTTTTACATAAAAGCTTATTTTTTTAAGCAACCACTACAAAGACTTAATTTTTGTTCTTGCAAAAACTTATATTTGCTTGAATCACATGGCATTCTATTTTTACCTTTATGTTTTTCTCTAATAATATTCATTTTTGAAATTCTTAGACTATTACATAGGAGCGAGTTCGTGCGACCCAGTCGTGCATTTTATTTAGTATCGTGATCGTGCTAACAGTAGTAGTAGTAGTAAACTTTATTGAGATTTGTTATTTTGTTACATTTGATTTTATATACATATATATAGAAATATGATTGTATTTCAAGAGTTTGCCGACTTTGAATTGGTCAGGCTATACAGAATATATTTATGATACGTTTTTAAACAAAGCGATAGATTTTATTTAATTTCAAGACAAGAGTTCTACTTTAAAATTTATAAATGAGTCCACTCAAAAAGACCATACAATTGTGATCGTGCTAACTTTACATGACTCTTTGACATTTACAAACATCAAAATAAGTCTGTTTACTTAGTTTTTTGCATGAACTGTCATAACTTTATTAAAAAATAGCCTTAGCACGACACTTATTAGAAAATGTTTAAAATTAAGAAATAGTTAGTTATCTAGTCAAAAGTTAGCAAATTTTTCAGTAGTATCATTATTATAACTTAATACTAAGCTGTTTAAAATTTTGCGCCAATGGTTTTTAGCAGGACGATAAGAACATAAATCAGCGAGCCAACGAGATAGCGCCAGCCAACGAGATAGCGTTCTATCACTTACTGTTAACTTGAACTCTTCGACTAATTTTGGTGCAGATACATATGAAGGAAATGTTGCGAATTTCCCTAAAATTTTAGTCCTGCATCGTTTATTCCATATATTTTTTTGTACAATTCAAAAAAAATTGAAAATTAATACCTGCTATGGAACAGAATTTCCAAACTATAAATTTGGGCTCAGAATAATTTTCAAAAGCAATCAAAAAGTTTGTGACGCTAGATCACAATATTCTTTTTACTTAATCAAATTATCTGTTTGATAGTAATAAATCGTATACTATTTATATGTGTCAACTTAGCTCAACATGTGGGTCTACCATTATGTAAAATAGTCTCAATCAATCGTAACTTCCGAATCTTCTCGATTGTAAACTTAGAGATAATTATTATTTTTTTTTTCAAATATACATAAGTTATTGAGTTTATTTCAAATTTGATTTTTCTTTGGACTACAAATTCAAAATTCCGAAGAAGAATTTTATCTAATGTCTAATCTGCATTATTTATATTTATTGTTGCAAATTTTTAAAGTATTATTTTTAACAACTTTTCTTCATTTTTATTTTTATTTTCAGCTGCCTTGAGGACGTTCAAAATCAGGATAATAAGGTAAGGGCTTAGTTTTGGGAGAACAATATTTTTTAGTATTCTAGAACCACTGTCAACAACCCCAAATCAAAGTCCCAAAGCCCCAAAAATTAAGACAGAAGCTCTTGAAAAATACGCCTGTTATCGATCTGTTTGGCATTATAGAAAAAGATAGATTGAATTGATTTCGGTTAACATGGTTTTCATTGTGAAATCTTATTCTATAATTGGAAGCCCTTTTGATATTTATCACAGATTTTAGGCACTTTATAAACTCACTATGGCAATCCTGCAAGAGCTTTAAAATAAAGAAAGCTCAATGAAATCTATAATGGTAACCCTGTGAGAGCTTTTCAATAGAGACAGCATAATGAAAATTATAATGATCAGGGGGTCAATTCTCTATCTGAATCGGTGATTGTTAAAACAACATAAGTGACATTTTTGTTTTTTTACAGGAGAGACAAAAAACCTTATATTTTTGAGGACGCGGCCGCATTGACAATTTTAACTTTAAAACCTGATTAGTGGTAGTTCTGCGAGTTGTAAACAATTAAAAGTTTTAAAAAAATCTTTTTAGTGAAGGAGATTTTTAAAAAACTAACTTTGTTTTTTGTGTTGTTTTAACACCCAACGTTTTGTTGAGAGCTAAAACAACTCAAATACGTTAAGTTATGTTGTTTTTACACTCAATTTGCCACGTAAGTCTTAGCGAAATCAATTGAATATAAAATACAATATAAAATAACACATTATTAAGATTTCAGTATTTTATTAAAAAAAAAAAACAAGTACAACAAATAAACAAAAACACAGCTTAGAGCCTGAAATTCATTAAAATACAAAATAATAAAAAATATAAAATCTATTTTAACATCATTTTAAAATGATATTTAAATGAATTTATGCAAACAAACTTTAAAAAGTCGTTTTATTATTAAATAATTAAATTTTTTATATAAGAAATTTCTTTAAAATTTTTCAAGAAAAAAATGTTGGATGCGAATTTTAAGAATTTAATAATATTGATTTTAGGAAATAATTTCAAAAAATAATCGTTCATAGGTTTTGAAGATATTGATTTTTCAAAAAAAAATTTTTTTCAAAAAAACCCAACAAATAATTTTTCGAATATTTTTATATAAAATATTATTTTAAACTTAGGGGGACTCCTGCTGAAAATTTTTGGTTAAAATCGTTAGAGCCGTTAATGAGAAAGTCGAAAATCAAAAAAAACGGTTCTATGACAGGTACCGTTAATAACATTTTGCCCCAATTTTTTTTTACCAAAACGTAGTCCATGTCCATAATATCACACATAATTTTTTTTTATCAAAATCGTTAGAGCCGTTTTCGAGATAAATAAGATTTTGCATTACGGGTGTATGGGGGGTACCGTTATGTAGTTTTAGAGCTAAAAAAAAATTTCAAATTCCCCTCTAGGGAATCACCGAAGACCCATAACTACCGAGTTTAAAGTAAATAGGTCCAGTGGCTTAGGCTCTAGATCGAGGTACAGACATACAGACAGAGAGACAGACAGACGGAATTGCCGGACCCACTTTATTCGTCTTCGCTATCATCGTAATGTCAACTTTGATCAAAATCTCGAGTTCGATTTTTTTTTCAAATGCAGAACTTGCCCTATAGTACCCATATCGCCAGTAAAAACAACAGTTGGCCTACTACGTTTTGCCAGCGTTGGGTGTAAAAAGAAATTAATTACATGTATTAAATGTGTTTTAGCACTCATTTGGCAAAATGGCAGAACAGATATGTTGTTTTAACACTAAATGCTGATTTCGCGCTCGAATTTCTGTGTGTTTCAGGTATAAAATTATGCTAATTTTGTTCTCAACCTATAGCTCTACCCCTAAGCAGTGCAAAACCATAATAAAAGTGATTTCGAAAAATGTGTTACTTATGTTGTTTTAACAATCACCGATTCATCTGTGAAACTGTGAAGTGATAAACAAGTTATCATTTCAGTTTTCACAGCCATTTTTCATTTTTACATTTCATAAACTCACATAATGCGATTCTGGAACTCATTCTGATAAGTTTGTTAAAACATGTACTAAAAAATACTAAAATGAGAAACGCTCTCATTTTTGATATACGATACTCATTTTTGAATATAATTTTGTTTTTGTAATTTTCATATTTTATCAGGGCTTTTCACAAAATCGTTTGAGTGTGAAAACAAATTTAATATTTGAAAATATTTTGACATTTTATTAATTTTTTTCATAAATTGCGAATCGGATAGTGTGTGAAGTTGTGAAAAAAACTTATCACTTCACAGTTTCACAGATACAGAATTGACCCCCAGATTGAAAGGCAAATACCTTATATTTCCTGTACAGAAAACATAAATTGGACAGAGTATAGTAAAACCTTTTTTGAGGGGAAATACTTTTTGGAGTACCTACCTGATGTTTTGAAGTTTTATGAACTTGAATGGACCCACAGCAATTGGAATCAATATTTTATTTTTTTCTTTATAGGTAGTATCATGAAATAAAGTTTTCTTATTAATAACAGTTTTAATAAGTGTGAAAATACTTATTCAAATTGGACATATAAATCAGTTCGCAGCTATTTTTTTTTGTTTACTTCAAAGTCATGTTAAGTAGTAATTTGATGCGCTTCAAGCTTCCATTTAATTAGCATAATTGGTTTGAGAAAATATTTTTTTTTTGTGATGAAAGACACACAACAATAAAGTTTGATTAGACTTGAAGAGAATTTTCAATGGATCTTGGAAATGCAGGTATGTAGAATCCATTCAGGAATAGAAATCACCGCATAATCAGGGAAAGTTTAAAAACAAAAATGCGTCTAGTTGTTTTGAAAAGAGAACTTAAATAGAGAAATTCGAAATTACGATTGTTCATAATTCACATGAGAAGAGCTTTTTCTCTATTTTTTATATGAATGTCATACTTTTGTGTACTTTTTGTTGAATAAATCGGGAGTTACAAAAGGTAGTTCACTAGTAGTAACGTTATTTCATACGCAATTTTAAAGCATTAACAAATTAGGGCTTATTTTGTTTTACCAAACATAGTTGTTCGGAACGTAAAAGCGTCACCTATTGATCTAAAAAAAAAATAGTTTTCTTGAAAGATGGCAAAAAAAGTTTGGCGGCCTATTACTCTCGCAATAATTTCTTATTCATTATAGGTAGAAGATGTGACAGTCACCTATGACGCAGAAGGTCGGGCGATAATTCCCAGACACTGTCACCTAAACACAATTCATTTTTTCAGGGGTATTACATCTTGCGAGGAAGCCACAAATCTTCCAAGAGTCTAATTCATGGGGTCTTTCAAAAGATGTAGAAAATTAATTTTTCGTTATTGTTAAAAATCTGTCCACGAAAATTTATATTCTAAGTGATGATGTGATTTATATGTAAACATCGATCACTCTTTATGTCTTAAAAGAGCACGACAGCATCTAACTACCGAGTCCACTGCCGTAACTGGTTGAAATCATTTTGGAGTAGAGATCACTTGAACTTTCAATTGAATTATATTCATTCGCTCTACTTAAACAGAAGTAATTTTCTTGATTTTCTTCATCTTCGTTGCTCCAAGAGTATCATTTTAGCGGTTCGGAATCGCCTGAAATTGGATAGAGAAAAACCCTTTTCTCTATATTCTATCGACAAACTTATCCCCACATATCTATCTTCGCATGACTTTCATTGTTTACACTTTCTTCCATTCTCAAAAATTTTCGATTTATCCCTATCTCAAGGAGAATTTCATCAGTTACGGAACTCCAACACATAATAAAACAAAAATTGTGAAGTTACATACTATAGCCTAATTGCTAAACTTACAGTTATATCCAAAGCCTTTGAAAGCATTTTGTACGAAATTTTAAGCTTTGGTTGTAAGTCTCTCATTGCATTCTTATCCTTAAGCCTCTCAGCCTTTGAGAACAGAAAATAAAAATCAATGTTGTCTCAACCTATTTCAGTAAGGCCTTTGACAAAGTCTAACATAAGCTAATTCTATTCAAACTGTCCACCCTTGCGCTTGAAACTAACTTCTTAAGATGGATTTCTTCTTTCCTGAAAAACGGTTACTTTCACCGTTTCAGATCTACCTTTTCCAATGATTTCTTAGTTTCGGGAACCCACAAAGCAGTCACTTAGGACCTCTCCTTTTTATTCGTATTATTAACTTTATTGAAATGGTCATCAAATATTCCTTTATCTAAACCTATGCCGACGGTTCCAAGTTATTTAAAATTATTTCTTCGACACATAAGACTACTCTTCTTTAACTTGATTTTTACAGTTTCTCTGTCTGGTACCTGGAAAATTGCTTAGATCTAAATATTTCCAAATGTCATTCAACCACTTCTTCACGAAAACGCATCCAATTTTCTCCCGTTTCGGAGGATTAATTGTAACATTGACTGTTTCGACTTCAAATACTCTGTCCTGTCATTCATCCTTCGAATTCATTCCAATCCTAGCTTCATATAATAAGAGAGATATTTGAATTAGATTAAGAATTAGCTTGTATAAAGCCTAGTAAAAATTGAAATTGCCAACACCAAAATTAAATCAAAATTAATCATTAAATTAAATTGAAATACTTGTTCGATATTTTAAATTTTGATATCTATAAAAACGTAAAATTATCACATTACAAAATTCAAATTTTTTTGACTTTTTTGAAAACTCAGATCAAAACTCACTCAGTGCAGTCGGTTTGGTTGTCATTGTTAATTTGGGAAATTATTAAAAACTGTGATGTGCTTTTTGCTTTCCAGCCGAGATTCTGCTCGTCGGTCTTGCCAGGGTTGTCGTGAAGAAAACACGAAACTTCAGAGTAGAAGGTCTTCAAAACTTATAACAAAATCTTTATTGAAAATAACTCTTAAATCTATAACACACAATATACCTACTGCTACTAATATTTCACTTAATTCGGGTAATTGAATGATCTACGGGCATCAACTCTTCGGGATTCTGATCTTGCTGCTTCGTGTCGGTCTTACTGGTTGCTGATGATTCGGATCTGGTACTTGGTTAAGGGTATTCTGGTTTCTGATGTCGGCCTTATGACTGGATCTAAAGGTACAACGCCACTGGTGGCACTAATCAGCAGGTACTATACACCCCTGGTGGCACTAATCAGCAGGTACTATACGCCCCTGGTGGCACTAGAACAGCAGGCTTAACGCTCTGGTAGATCAGCAGGTACAAATCGCCCCTGGTGGCACTAATCAGCAGGTACTTTACGCCCCTGGTGGCACTAGAACAGCAGGCTAAACGCTCTGGTGGGTCAGCAGGTACCGAAGCCCCTGGTGGCAATTAGGACATTAAACTTCGACCTAAGACCCCTTAGCGCTGGTGGGGACTGTGGGGAAGCCTTAATAAGAAATTTCGAATGATGATGCAATCAATTGTACTGGGCCGCCTGACTGTGTGTATGATCGAAAGGGTGCCTTTTGTTTACCCAAGTAGGTCCTCATGATGACTTTTCAGTAAAAACCGAATGTGAACTATGTATGTGGCGAACGAAAAATATCAATGTTGTTGATTTTCCTGTGACGTCATGTGTCTACGGTGTGTGTTTGAATTGCATTTGGGCGAAGTATAATTCCGGGTATTAATACGAAAGTAATACAGAGTGGCGTATCATGGAACGCTTCGTTACAAAACATAGTCCGAAAATGACCCCTTATTACGGCATTTCTTCCTTGTTCTTTTTGAAGTCAAGGGCAATAAAATATCAAAGAGCAATTTCTGCAATAAAACTATAATCTATTCTATTCGTTACGAAGGTTAGACATATCATTGGGGTAGTTAGACTAGGCCGCCTTTTTTCCACAAATTCACCAGAATAATTTTCGTTTTTTTTTTTTTGTTCGATATTTGTTTATTCGAAATTCCGTTTGTCTTCGTGCCTCCTAGTTTGTACAGCTTGTCACAAATACATTTCTCAGAGACTCAAATTTTTGTTCTAAATTTTTATTGTACAAAATTTGAGTTATTTTTTTTTATATTTTCCATCAATTTTTTAGCTTAGTTTTTTTTGTTGTATATTTCTGGTATCAAATCGATTCAAAATTTTGAACTTTATTATTGTGTTTTTCTCCCGCTTCTCAAAGAATGTAAATTTACATAAAATACCCGCTGGAAATGTTTCATAACTAAACTCCTTCACTGAGTTATTTTTGTTTGTTAATTGCATTTATATTGTATCTTCATAATTTATCCACATAAACCTATACTGACAGAAAAAAAAAATGCTTCTGCACCAGTTGCATGCTTGCTTGCGTGCCGATCAAAGTGATTTTCGGGAAATTATAATGAAAGCCCCGAAATTAATTGTGGATCCATTGGAAACACAAGTCACATGTACTCCTTATGATGTAGTTTAATGTATTCCTTATCTCCTTGGAGATATTTTTCATGCTTGGTTTTTGGGATTCTTGATAATGATGGGGCCGCCAGAGGCCCTTAAGAAATGCTGGATCATTCATCCATAATTGATTGAAGTTGAAGTGAGTTTGCTTTCAAAAAAATAAAAAAAAAAAAGGAAACCAAATACCAGATTCCAGTCCCTGGGGTTATGTGTCAGCTCAGACTTTGATTTTTTTTTTAATTTACAAATTTACTTGTTGGTGTTTATTGCTTTTTCATGCGGGAATAACTTTTGACACAATTAAAACCCATTTTCTTCCCGATTTGATGTTATTGTATATTTTTCCCCATTCCCGCATTCCATGTTCATATTAAAAATTGAATTATCACTGCATTAGAGAATATCAATGTCACATAATCAAGAATTCATGCTCCTCCAATCAAGCATTATTCAACTACGAGTCTATCTACGGATACGGACAGAACGACATTCACTTCGGGAGAGTGAGTAATTAGTTCATGACATTTCCATTAGATGTTCCAAGTATTTCATTCACATGCAATCGATAGATTAGCGTACATTCAACAAACTATTCCTGTTGCTGTTGCGTTGTTGCAACTTTTAAGTGTGACAACGATGACATGACGCATGGGGCGAAAACGTCTCGCGTATTGGGACAAACTGACAGCAAAACTGGAATAAAATGGACCATTACGAATTAGCAACTTCAACAGCCGTAATAATACAAAAAAAAAAGAAAACACTATGCTGACACACAGATATACAATTTGTATGTTTGATAAGTTTGCTTATGAAATATGTTTGCTTTATGATATCTTTTCAGTCTTTATCATCAGATCATGGAAACATTCATATACATGTGCCTAACTTATTTACTAAATGTGTACTAAACGGTTCTTTTATAAGTATGCGCATGTGTGTTAAAAAGTTCCGAAATGCGAATTGGGCGATTCAAAATGTATTCGCTCGGTATCACAGGTCAAAAACAATTCTGTGGCAACAAGGAATAACAGCATAAGTCGACTTATGTCAAAAATGAGTTTTTGATACCATCCGATGTGCAATAAGCCATTCCGTCTGTCATATTTTTTTTCGTATTTTTATCTCAAACGGTTAAGGAATTACAGACAAAAGAAAAAAAGTCTTGTACCTGATTTGTATTGCAAACTAAACATTCAAATCGCTCTCCTAAAAACTAGCAAAAACTGACTTATGCCGTTTTTCTTTGTTGCCACAGAATTACATATTTAGTATTGAGTTCTGTTATTAGAGAAAAACTGTTTATAAGCATAAAATTAATTTTTAATAGACCAAAACATCTTTTTTAGTAGTTGGAGCTAAACACAGGATGCCATGTCTGTACTGGTTTCTTAAAAATATAAGCTTTTATATACATATAACATTTTTGAATATTTTTAAGAAAAAATTTTGGTACGCTAATTGTAAGTTTTTGTTATTGTTCGAATAAAAATTAAATTTACAAAAAAAAAAATATTGTGCCGTTTCTGAGATATCGAATTTTCCAAAAAAATATTTTTTTTTTAAGTTTTGAAATGCAATGTTTTTTAAACTTTTTAGAAGCCTCTATAAAAAAATTTCATTAAAATCCGTTATGTCGATAATGAGAAATTCTAAATTTGAAAAAAAATGGTTCTACGGTAGGTACAGTCAGTAATATCTAGATTTAATTATTTTTTATTAAATTAGATTAGATCTTAAAAATTAGTCAAACAATTTTAACAAAATTCTCGGAACCGTTTTCGAGAAAAATACGATTTTCAAAAACCATTTTTTAACATTTGTTCGAAGGGGGGTACCAAAAATAACAATTTTTTGGAAAATTTTTTCAACCATTTCCTAGCTTTAACTAAACGAAATTTGTTGATTTTTTTTTTTTAATTTATGGGACAGTTTTTGAGAAATTTTTTTTTATAAAACTTCGAAAAAATTCGTATGGCAGGTACCGTTATTTCTAGTCTTAAAAAAAAGAAAAAAAAACGTGTGTGGAAAAAACTACCAAGTTTGACGAAAATCGACCGAGCCATGTAGACTGTAGTCGAACAGACAGACAGAGACCCACTTTTTTAGTCTTCGCTATCATCGTAACGTCAACTTTGATCAAAATCTCGAGTTCGATTTTTTTCCGAATGCATAACTTGCCTTATAGTACCTATAAGTCGCAAGTAAAAATAAGCTTGACGCCCACTTTATTGGGTAAATTTATGTGATCGACATGTGATCAGTGGCGGCTGTACCTTAAGTGCGCTCGTGCGCTGAACCACCAATTCAAAAGATTTAAAAATTACTAAATATTACTGCATCTTTATTTTTAGATTCCCATATTAATATTTATTTTTTAAACATACAAGAACACAAACAAGTAAAATTTCCAATTATGACGAAACAATGTAAGCGCTTTGCTTTACTATTAAGACTTACTTTCCCTGCAAGTAAAAATTCTCGTGCGCTTCGGCGAGCGCACGAGGACTGCTAATATAACTTGTATGAGTTACAAGCAAGTATCCCTGACGCGTGAGACAAAAGATATTTCATTGAAATATATCGAGAAATTAGCCTGCTCTCGTGCAGCGCACGAGAACCGAAGATTAACTACAGCAACCGATGTTTGACTAGAATGCGCTGCGCCTGCGAATATGTAATGTTGTTTCGCTCTATCCGTGACTGGTTAAATAGTGTAGGTTTGTAGGAGTTAGGTTAGTAATTGTTTTTTATTTTGGTTTTGGTTCGATTTTCTATTGTGTACAGTGTGTGGTGTGGGATAAAATTAGCAGTGATTAGGTATATTAAAGACAGTAATAAATTTTTTTAAGATAAAGTTACCTGAATTCACGATTTGACGCATTTAAGTGAAAAAATAAAAACATGATTCCTTGCTAAATGTAATAAGTGTGTCAGTTTTATACATGGTCGAAATTCTTCGAGCAATTATACAAAATAATAAAAAATCGACATATACATGTAAATTGTTGTTTTTTTGCGATTTTTAATCTTAATACCTACTTAGTGAGCAAGTAAAGTGCACCACCTGTTCAACAACCCACCAGCCGCCACTGCATGTGATACGACATTATCATTCAACTGAGTAAAAAGTCTCTATCTATTCTTGTGAGCATCACCACCGGACACAACCAACTGGGTCACCAAAAGAAAAAGACAAAACTCAGTATTCACTACATATGCATAGAATGCGGGGAAGAGGAGATACATACATGGAGATACTCCTCACTACCTGAGTCACTGCCTTCGCTATATATTCTGAGAAACAGGCTCCTAGGGAGACAAATCTTCAACGACTTGTAGGAACACTCTTACATTCTAAGCAAAAACCTGTTGAAATTTATTAACGCTACCAAATAGCTTGAAAATTTTCAAGCTCTTTTAACCAGCCGACTACTAGATTGAAAATCGTCTTGAATCACACTCAAAAGACATAAAAAGGGTCCAAGACGAATGAACGATAGAAGCAGCAACAAACGAAGAATGGGTGCCTCGCCTAAACACCAGCGATTGCATACCTTCAGTGAACACGAGAGTCAGTGAATTGATCGGGCTACTTCTTCCTAAGATTGGTAAAATCCTCTTGAGGAAAGGAACAGCCCCTTCCGTAATCCTGACAAACAAACGGACATATACACTAACCACACATCTATCAAACTCATCTGCCAAACGTTGCAAGGAGCCACATGCTCCTACGGTTCTGGTGGAGGAATGAATGTGTGAGGCAAAGGAAGGAATCACGCCCTCAAAAGGCGTCTACCGCTCCTCTGGTTATATTGTGTGATGACATTTCTTCAATGACTTAGAAGTACCCTCCGACATTTCAGACTATAGTTTGCTGAAACTAATGAACCCTTTTATCGTGCTTGAATGACATAGAATTATTATAGGTTTTGAAACATGAGAATCCTTAGAGTATCAATCCCAACGGATCTACATTGATCTAAGTGAGACGGTAACAAGATCAACTGTGATGCCCATTAACCTAACCGATCAATCTGGAAATAGAACACCAATACCTGCGGCTGATCAATTTATCCATAGAGGAGATTGATGGGTTTTCTTTAAATTAAAAATAAAATTTCTCTAAATATTAACAGAACTAAGTTCTTAGTTTATTTAATTAGAAATTTAAAAAAAAAATCATAACGCCAATAAAAAAATGAATAGCGTTACCAGACCCTGCAATAATAAGTTCACGTTATACAGAATGTACTGTATTTCGAAATATGAATAAAATACCATGTTGTGATGCCAACTATGAACCATCTCAGATCAACTATCACTTTTTAATTTTATTTGCAATAAATTAAATAAAAAAGAAGCAATTTTCAGCATAAATTTTGTCTTAAATATATTTTTTTAAAACAATATTACATTTTTGTACATAGTTATAAAATTCAATAAATAACAACAATAAAAACTTCACTTTATTTATTTTTATTGAAAATCCAAGTCTAACTTTTAAAAAAAAAAAAAAAAAAAAGTAATGAAACGCGAATAAATTATTCCAACTTTGCCACATTAGTTGCCCCACTGCACTTCGACAAGAACACATTTTTACACATCTAGGACACAGACATTTGCTTTGCTTTGCTGCACTATAACACTGCCAGTGTTGTTGACCGCAGTTCGATTCAGCTCGATTCGATCCGAATCGGGTTTCACTTCGATTTTGATGGCAATAATTAATATTGCATTTGTCACATTCACAGAGCGATAAAATTGTAATGGTATCAAGTTTGATATTTTTTTCTTTTAATTTTTTCTACTTGTAATTTAAATTATTGAACTACTTTATTTTTATTTTTTTTTTCTTAAAGAAAAATAAAAATAGTTTAAGTTATCTAAAGTTGCTTGGCTATTTGAACGATGTTATTAATTATATTAATTGACGTATGCGTTGATTTAGTTGTTGTTGTGTTGAAAAATATAATTTTAAGTGCTCCATTTAATAGAAAGGTGCTCTACATCTTTGATGAAGATACTATGTAATTAAAATTATTATCAAGTTGTCATTGTGCAGACTTGCCAACTTGAACGAAAGTTTTGAACTTGATAAAGTACTTTGGATCAGAAAGACAAGATTCTCAATTTATCAGATCTAATGTTAAAGTTATTCAATTCCAATGAAACGGGTCTTTCATTAAGCGTTTTCTATCTTTAAATTTAAATAAAACAAACTGTGAATGAGATACCTTTGGATTTTTTGTATGTATTTAGAAGGCCCATAAATGCCGGTATGTATGGAATATAACCTTATTCAAATGGCTGAAGTGGGTTCGCTGGTTGACGCGCATCCGATACGTCTAATTCAGCGCATAAATCTGGCTGAATTTGAAAAATAGCATTATTTAGGTTTGCTTCCAGGGCAGTGCTGGTTTGTGGTTAATTGGCATAGAGCTGTGACCTAAGAAAACCCCACAAGAAAAAGTCTAACGGGGTCAAATCGCACGATCTCGGTGGCAAATTCACATCGCGTCCTTGTGAGATAACCATGTTCGAAACTCTGACACTGTCTGTGGTCTGACACTGTCCGTTGAAACCATAAGTCGTCGGTGTCCGTCCATATAATTCAATTCGAAACTAAAGAAATTGGTAAATGTCGACCGATAGCGCTCGCCGTTGACGGTAGTGGCCTGGCCAATATCGTTCTCAAAGAAGTATGGACCGACGATACACACACACACTTATCAGTGGCTTTCTCTGAATGTATTGCAATTTGGTGGATCTCATGTGGATTTTCATCGTCACAAATTCGACAATTGTGCTTGTTGACGAACTCACTCATCCAGAAATGGGCCTCGCCGCTGAATTATGATGAGAAATTTTGCTCATAACACAAATTTAATCATTTAAAGCTATATCTCTCCATGTTGATTCAGATTTAATAAATTACAGCCAATTTGACAGATGTATAGCTTTAACAATATGGCCGCAATCACGTGTGAAAATTCGGAAATACCTGTTGTAAAACCCTTTACATACATTGAGCTCAGAAATAATACTGATAGACTGAGCAAAGTCATACGAGTAGAAGAAAGTCAAAGATTCCAACTCCTCAAGGTTTTCTTTACAGACTTCTATTATGAGAATTAAGATTCACCTAGTCAGCAATCACTTTCGGAAATGTGTCATCGAAACAAACTCCTATGGATAGATAGATTAATATTTAGTATTTTGGTATATTGAATAATAGCAGAAAGGTGGTTAGGGCCATTGATTTCTTCTCAGCATAAAAGTTTGCAGGGATTATAGGGATAGAAGATTTTTAACTAATTTAAACCTCAGTTTAAAAAAAGTAAAATTAAGTAAACAGTACTAAGTTTATATCGTGAATGCACACATTAAAAATACAATTTTGGATGTACGTAGCATTTATTTTTGTTTCCACAACTTAATTTAACTAAAAAGCCTCGTTTACATACTGGAATTTTATACATTTTTTGTTTGCACAACTTATAACAAAAAAAATGGCTGAATATTCACAATATCAACTTTTTTGCTACCTAACAAACTCTGGTAAAAACTTACTAACGCCAATAATTTGCTAGAATTTTTTCCGATTCGAAATAGATTTTATGGCCTTAAGTCCCTAAAAATTGGCGTTTCGTGCGGGCGATCTCACTTGGACTCATCAGTTGACTAGTGAGAGCCTTGTCAATACGCGAATTTTATTAAATTCAGTTCATATAACATTAATTTTTTGACAAAAATCCAAATCCAACCAAGTTTAAAATTTGTATGCATAGGCTAGGCAAAGACCATTTTGGAACACACATTTAAAAAAAAATATTTCGAAAACGGCCTATCGTTCGAAAACGACTTAAGATTTTTTAAGAAGAAATTTAATAATTTTTTTTTGTCGGAAATATATTTTCAAAGCTTCGGAAATATTTTCTTTTTTCAAATTTTTTAATCTGGCCAAACCAATAACTTCTACGTTAGTCAACAAAATGTTGTTGAATTAGTAAGATATATTTAAACAAGTTTCGTATCATACTAGGCTGAAAATACAATTTTACAAATCTTAGACCCATATTACGAATGTAGTTTCCTTATCGATAAACGAATTTTATTGACAGCAGAAAGTCTATTTTGGTATTGTGAATCTCTATTGTGAATGAAATTTTTCGTCTAGACAATCGATCTTTGTCGTTTGAATTTTTCTCTTCGACTCCTTTTAACGAGTTAAATTCTCGGCACAAAAAATCTAGTGTATTTTAATTTATCGACTTAGTATTTCCATAATAATAATTATTTGAACCACAGAGCAAAAGTTGTTAGCGATAAAAAGCAGATGGGAAAATCTCGAGGAATCGACTTAGACAATCCTGACATTGCAAAGGGAATTTCCGTAAATGTCCAAGTTGAAACAAAGTAGGAACATTTTACGGCTGAACTGAATAGCCCTTGGCTTTCGAAGATCATTTTTCCCCACATGTATCATCACTAACACTGACTCAAATGACAAAATATTTGATCTATTCACAATAAGCCCATTCGTTATTCACATTAACAATTATCTCTGTCGATTGAGGTACACAATTCTAAAAAGAAAGAACGTTGAACGACAATCGCAATAAGGGCCAACTTATATACTTTCCCATTGTTTTTTTTTTATCTTTTTCGTAGCTTTGACATTTCCAAATGTAAAAAATCTTTGTTTGCTTGATTACGATAGTCAATCAGAAATATCATATTTGTAATTTATTATCAAAATTGATGATTCGGTATTATCGTTCAACTGGTTTAAAGTTTGAATAGTATCATACTTGTTATAATCTATTGTGAACAGTCAAAAATATTGTTATTTATCAATTTTTCGCTCAATAGCAAATTCCTAGTTGATAAGTATGTTTTTAAGTTTCATATTATACTTTTTTCCATTAAAGTCTGATATTTTAATGACCGATATATTTTTGGAGAAAAAAATCAATAATTGTAAGTAGGTATAAGGCTACTTGAGCGTGGGAACTTTTTTGTGGTTAATGTGGGTAGTGTTTTGGGGTGTTTGAAAAGTAGGTATTGTTTCATATTATTGTGACTGCCGTTCATTCAGATTGTGTAATGTGGATTCTTTCTTCTGATATTTTCAAGTCTGTTTTTAGGGAAATTTCAGCCATGATGTTTCCATAACCATCGTGCTCGAGATGCTATACAGTCGGTGCTGACGGTAGACGAGTCTGATGATGGTGACAATTTGGTACCGTTTCGGACATGTGAAAAAGGCTTCTTTGATTTTTTTAGTTATAAGCAAACTAAATTCACATAATAATAAGCTTAGTTTTTATTGTATTTTGAAAAGTAATCCAGTTATAATGAAATAACATTTTATTAACAGCAAAACTAAACTGAAATGTCAAATAAACTATCTATTCACAATCGTTAGTGTTCAAGAAAAAGAAGTGAAAGAAAAATTTATTAATTGACTAGCATAATACCAAACTGTTAATTAATTGAAAAATTTTATCGTTTATATTTGACTACCCTAATAAAGGTGTTAGTTTATAATTTTTTGCCCCAAAATTTTAATTGAATTTTTACGATGTTAAAGCTGTTTTAGTATGATACTAGGTTAAACCAACGAATTTGTAAATTTTAATCGAATATAGCATCATACTTTCTCTACCCTTTTATTAAAGTTAAAATCATCGAATACCTACCTTATTTTTTTAGTATCGTGCTAGTTTCATATGACTCTTTGACATTTGGAAACATCAAAAAAGGTTTGTGTACTTACTTTTTTACACGAAATGTTATTGTTTTAGGTGTGTTCAGAAGCAATTAATTAAGAAAATTACTTTAGTACGATACTAGTTAGAAAATGTTTAAAATTAAGAATAAATTAGTAAAGTACATTAAAGTTAGCAAATTGCTAAGTAGTGTCATACTAATACCTTAATAATAGGCTGTTTAAAATTTTGCGCCATTGTCTTCGGTGTTTTACTAGAACATTTACTATAAAATCTATCACCAGCGATATTACCTAGTTAAAAAGTTTTCAAAATTTATATAAAAATAGAAATGTGACTTAAAATTAGCAAATTGCTAGGATATATCAAAACTCTATATTATAAACTACGCCATTGATTTTAAGAGAATTATTCACGTAATTTCGTTCCAATACAATTTTATCAATTTAAATTATTTATTATAACTATTAAAACTATTTTCCCTTAAATAATCCCATTCAGTCTTCTACATACATTAATTTTTTTTCACGAAATTTTTATTTCGATTAGAGTAGAGAAATCGAACATGATTGAACGCTCTGCCCTCATCGCTTTAATAGCCTTAGAAAATATGTATTTTTATTGCCGCTCTCCTCGCAGCTCCCTGTTCTACTACAGAATCAATTTCTAAACTTTGTTCCAAAACACATATTAATAAATAAAGCTTAGTGTCACACTTTTTCCAGCTATTAAGAACAACTTAGGCACCTGTTTAACTAGACAATCTATTAATAAAATCTAAGAAATACGACCGTTAACGTACATTTATGACGTCAAAAAGCTGTTTAAAAATACAGATGCGTATATTTTTTTAAAATAAAATAATTAATTGTTGAAATATCGATGATTTTAGTCTATAGTATGGAACACAAAACTATGTATCATTGTTTTGTTTTGTTTAAAAAAAAAATTCAAAATTAATGAGTGTTTTTAAAATAAAGTTACTTTTGAATAAGTAAAATGTTTTCTGTTTCTTGAATAGAAATTCCAATTTTTGACAAATTTAATAAGATTAAAAATCGAAAACTTTCAAATGATGACCTTGAGAGAAATCGACTACTTAACAATGAATCTCATTAAGCGTCTCTAATAGCATAATTAGCGAGATCAAATTTAAAATATCTATCGACCGTCGTTAAAACAAAATTAGCATATAATAGGTAAAGTGATTAAGTATGATTACAAAAGCTGTTGTCAGTTTAACTAATTTTAGGTTGTTAATAAAGTTTTTAATTTAAATGGTTTGTATTTTTTTTTTTAAACATTTTATTTTTTTACAATTTTTGTTAATGCTACATTTACTAACAAACAAAATAGAATACACGCAATTATCTCTCGTTGTGTGAATAATTTGGATAACAACTCCCACTAGTTTGTGAAAGAATTTGTACAAAGCTATTTGTTTATTGTTAAAGTAGTTTTAGTCATACCTGGACGAAACACACTTTGGTGTAGGTAATTGATACAAATTGAAACACAATATATATAATATTGAAACTGATAAATGTTTTGATCATTTAGAATTATGGACCCCGTTGTGCATTTAAAGAAAATTTAAAAAGATTGCATCGTAAAAGATTGACAGTTAATGAAAGATAAGGCTTAGAACCAATTTTTACCCCTCTTATTTATAAAATTAAAATTCAACAAAACCTGTTAGGGTCGTCTTTTTGCAAAAGTGCATGCAAAATTCGGCTCTGCGAAAGTAGGCCCCAAAAAAAATTAAATAAACTCCAAAAAAAAGCACATACAATAAGGACCAGCAAGATCGCCCGTTTTAACCATCGCAGACATCTTTCTTTGGAGCTACTTGAAGTAGCGGGCTTATGTCAACAAGCCTCAGACAATCGCAGCCCTTAAGGAAAATATTCGACAGGAATGCAAACAGTTATCACCGGAAATCTTACGGAAAGTCATGGAAAATGCGATAAAACGGACACAAATGTTTGTCAACACTTGCGGCAGCCCCTGGATGGATAACATCTTTTGAACGGACAGAAAAATTGCAAAGGTCCAAATAAAGATTTCCATCGCTCAAAATAATTTGTTTTTATTGAGTAAAGTAGTAATTCAAAATCATTAAAAAAAAATAATATATCATACTTGCAATTAAGTAGGAAAAACAAACTTTTGTCCATGGATACAGAACAGACAATTTCTCTAAACCGAATTAATTTTTGAAAGTTGTTGGAGCTGTTTTGTTGTAATCGAACAATACCTTTCCAAAAAACTCAGGAAAAAGTGAACAGTGGTTTAAGTGTGAGGTTATTTTCGATATTAAAAATAATGATGTGGAAGGGAAACACTGGTTACGTCTTCTCTGGATCTTCATTCCAAAAATTTACAACAAAGCAGAAGCGGAGTGAATATATTCGTTAACAGTATAACCGAAGAACTTCAGAAATTAAGTATTTTTGTAAATACAAAAAAAACCGCCATTTGCCATTTATTTTTTCAATATCGAATTCGTAATCTGCGACCGAATATTATGTTACAATAAAAAATATTAAATACTTAAGCAAAACTTCCGCCATTTTGTGTGTGCCATTTCAAATGGGAGAGTAACGAAATCTCGCCGCACAAAAACCAGAATCACGAAATCGCGCCGAAAATAAAAATAAAAAAATAATAAAAATTTTTGGAAATATTTGATGGGATTTAATAATAAAATAATTTATTTTGATTTATTTTTAAACAAATGGAAAGTATTTAAGGAACTGTTGGTTAGGAAAAAATTCAGTTGTTGTTGAGGTAAGACCTGTTCCATCTTTAGAGAGATAAGATGATTTTCAATGGTTTGGCCAATTATTTTTGGACATTTGACCAAAATATTTTTGGAGAATAATATTTATTATATCTAATGTATATTTAAATATTTTTTTAACAAACTTTTTTTCAACAATTTTTTTTTTTTTAAGAAATTTTGATTTTTCATACTTTTTTTCTAAACATTTTTTTCAAAAATATTTTTTGACAAAACTTTGCCCCAGGGTACATTTAATCAAGAAAACTGTTTACATTGGCGCCTGCCAGGCGACTTAACATTTCCTAAGCGGAGCAACGGATTCGCGTGAGCGGGTGTGTCCCCGAGAAAGGGAGTTAAAATCCTTAAGTCCACCGTGTCGTGCCACCCAAAGTACTGTTTGTTTAATGAACATAAACTGCAAGCACACCAATTATTGACATCATATATTATAAGAAAAACAAATTTTATATCTCTAAAGTCGGTTTTCTGGCTAACTACATATGGAGGGCTCACAGCTGTACCGAACCAAGTCATTTTAAAAAAATCCAAAACCAACGCCAACATTTCCGCAAAATTGACCTCTATTTAGAGCTGTAATGAACTATGTATAGTTCATTACGGCTCTAAATAGAACTATGTAGCTCTAAATGAATTATGTAGTTCATTACAGCTCTACAAAAAACAAATTTTTATCTTTGAACGCGATTTACGGCTAAATGGAGCTTCGTAGACCCCCCAAAGTTGACATTTTCAAACGTTATTCCTGGCTAAACTAGGCATTTTGGCGAGTTAAAAATTGCATATTCGTGATGTAGGGAGTCATGTATCACATGATTTTTTTTAAAACTTTTTTGGACATTTTTTTTTTGTTTTTATTTTTTTTTTTTGTTTTTTTTTTGTTTTTTTTGTTTTTTTTTTTGTTTTTTTTTTTTGTTTTTTTTTTTTTTGTTTTTATTTTTTTTTTTTGACTCAAGATACTTTCAAAACTTCATACTTATACTTTTTTTGGACTTGTCTTCAGCTTTAAGCCAATCAGAGCCCGTTAAAAATAACGAAATCAGAGCGGTCTTCTTCGTATTGAATATTGTACAATAGTAGGAAACTTCGTTCTCGTTGCCTCTCATTGATTCGAGTCACCATTACTGTGGAAATGAAAATCCATAATGTGCTGCCAATTTAGTATTGAAACGGCGGGATTTCGTGATTCGGGATTTTGTAATGCGGGATTTCGTACCCAAAGCATTTCAAATTAGTTATCTGCGATCCCAAAAACCATGGAATATTATATTGAAAAATATTGAATTTAATAAAAACTTCCGCAATTTTTTATCCATCCGCCATTTCCAGCAATTTATTTTTCTTGGCAAACTATTATCCAAATGTGAAATCTGGGACAAAAAAAAACCACCGAGTAAGAAAATAAATCGCTTAATATTGACATTGTCCAGTTTTTGTGATTAACGATCACTAAATTCAATAATACTTCATAATTTTAACGCGGTAAGTTCCAATTTTATTTTTAAATACATGATATGTCGCCGTGAAAAAATGTTTAATTTTCCATATTTAAATTGATGATAAATAGAGAGAGATGAAAGACAGAAACTACGCCCAAAGAAGCTACTCAAAAGAAAAAAAGATTTGTTTTTATTAAATGATAGTAAGGCAACCCTTTTTTAAACCATATGTTATTTCAACACTGACAGCAGTTTCCCACTCGAAATCTTGACAGAAAGTCAGTATCATTCCTCCGCGCTTCGAAATGAGTCGCTTTACGCTTGAACAACGTTCGGAAATACTGAAAACTTATTTCCAAAGTGAGTACTGTGCAGGCCAAACAGAGTTCCATAATTAATGGGAATCTGTGCTCTTACATATAAAGCCATAATACATGGACAAAATTACATTTTGTTCATTTTATTGCATTCTTAAAAAGAAACTTGCATTTGGCCCACTGTTAACTATTTTTTATCAGCATCAATTCAAACCAACCATTAGTCACTGTCAACACAAATTAAATTAATTCTGTTCAATATACCTATCAATCTTAAGCTTGGCGGCAACAGTTAAGTGCATTTTAAAATTCAACACAAAACTTCGTTTCCACTTTGTGTTTTTTTTATTTTGATACAGACACAAAAAAAAAAAACACACACACAATTTCTACTTAATGTTGCTTAGTTAAAATTCGAACCAATCTCTCATTTCCGCGACAAAACATAAAGAAACAAAGAAAAAGCCTTTACGGTCCATTTCAATCGTCACCATCGATCTCGCCCGGTAGACAAACGGCTCCACTTCAAAGTTGTTGGCCTAAACGCTTAAACGTCATGATGTGTCAGTTCATAAGATAAACAGGAAAAACTGATTACCCACGACAATTTATGGAGAATCATTTATTATGTTTTAGCCAAGTTGAGTCTATAGTGAAGCCGCCAATGTGCACCTGCAGCAAAAATAGTTTCTGCTTAGAGAATTACATAATTCCGTAGTAGTTGTCTGTTGCCTTAGGCTGGCTGCAAGCTTATGATACCCCCAAAGGGTGCTGCTCAGCTCATACACATCATACGAGTACAATCAGTTTTAAGAGTTTATCTAAACAAAATGTTGTTAGAAACATTTGTGTTTTTTTTTCTGACAAATTCAGTTCAAACTATTGAGGCCAGAATGGCCCATCAGAATTCCAAAAACATTGCAACACACTCCTTCCTCTTTGGACTTTTATTACGAGTATCTATAGCTCTTAATGACTTAACAAAAGTTTGAAGTTTGTTATTTTATGGGGCTCTCTCAAATTTACACACATCAGATTGCGTAACTTTATCCATAGGTGGCAGTAGTATCTACATACACTTCAGCAACTATGTAGATATATTTGAAGCCAGCTGTTAACAATATTTGCTATGCCAGACAGTGAGTGTTTGGCAACAACCACCCTTCCTCTGCTGGAGTTTAAGGCGGCATCGGCAATTCAAAATTATATTTACATACGTTTGGATATTTACACACGTTTGGCATAACAGACAATATCATTGACGGATTTGGGCGAATTGAAGCCCAGACTACTTTAAACTGAAAGGGCCCAGTTATTAGATGTTTATTTTGTTCCAAGTGAAGATGAAGAGGATTAAAAAGGAGACATCGACGCTCATTGGTTTTGAATTTTTGTATATCATAATGAGAGGAAAAAAAACAGAGCTGTGAAGAACATTCCACATTCGTGTAGTGCGGCTAAAGAAAGAATCTCTTTACTTAATAGCACGTCTGAAATTTGGATTGACGGTAAATTGATGAGCATTCCTATAGTTTAAGGGGAGAAATGCAACTAGCTATTTCGGTAGAGTACTGCCTTAGAAATGTTACAAAATGGAGACACATTACAATACTGTTCAAGAGACCTAGATGTTTCATGACGTTAATATCTCCAATCTTTGTAAATGCTCTTCTCTGACTACCATCAAAAAAAGTTCCTTGAGGCAGTCAATGTATGGCAGCTTGCTCCAAATTTTGAAGAATATAAGTTCTTATGTCTAGATCAGAAGGGGAGTTAATGTTCTTGCACCCACGCGACGAAGGAAACATGAAATTGTATCCGGTTTCGTTTTCCCGAATTGCTCAATGCTTTCAAGAAGACTTATCATACGTTGCCCTTGGAATCACACATCTGAACGACAGGAGTGTGAATCTTCATACGAATATCATAAGCTGATAGTACGATTATCAGTTAAACAATTAAATGGATAAGAAGGTTCAAACAGAAAATAATTAATGAAAACTTGAAAGAGATTCGGAGACAAAACGGAGCCCTGTGGCACGCCATCATTTATCTTGTATTCGAATTCGAATTCGAACAGCACTTCTTGTATTAAACGGCTTGAAAGGTAGTTTCTAATACATGGAAGAATAGAGTTATCGAATCTGAAGGCCTGCATTTTTGATAAGAGAGCTTGATGCCAGGCTTTATCAAATGCTTTCGAAATATCAAGTCCAATACTCTTAGATTTGACAAAACGATGTTAATATTAGTTTCGTATTTCAGTGAGATATACCATCATATCATCAGATGACCAGATGATTAATTGAGGCAGATTCGCCTCCTTTTTCAGGGACCGGCTGGACAAATGCAGTTTTACGTCTACTTGAATAGATACCTATAGAGTTGCACAGATGTAAAAGCTTACGCATTGGTTTAGTCAGTTTTGAAGAACATGCCTTAAGACAATGGCGAAGATTCTTTACGTGATAGCAGATTTATTTATGTCAAGATCTTTAAGTGTCTTGCAAAAGTTCAAAAAAAGATTTTTCCCATTGAACCGATCGATAACGATATGTCGTTGTGTCTGGATTCGCAACAGGGTTGAGGGCATATGTCATGACGTGTGCAAAGAAGTTTTCTGAATTTGTGTAGAACGGCTCGGGTGGTGCTTTAATTGATCCAATTTCTTTGAGAATATAGATGTTGTCGAGAGGTTTTGTGTTTGTGTATACGGATGTGCTCATTCGGCTATCGGCTTCTGCCTTGGTTGATGGTCGAGAGTGCATATCCGAGGTTGCGAGGCCTCCACCATTGTGGAGCTCATCTAGAAGTGACCTTCACAGTCGCGAAGCTCCTCCGGAAGCTGTATTTTGGTACCCCGGGACATACTTCCCGTAGGGTAGAGTGGTTACTCGTGTCTGAAGACGCTTAGCCTCTGGCTCAGATTTGCTTATAAGAGTGGACTTCTTGTGGGAGTATCGTGGCGGATGTGGTGTTTTCGGGTGGAAATGGTGTCCAAGTTTTCGTGGATTCAATATGTACTAGATAGGCCTCACTCCTCAGCAATGGGTGTGGATTTGCCTCAACATGATCGCAGAAGTGCTACTGGAGTTGTGTAATGCTATCTCAGGGCGGTGGTAAACACTGAAATTGACTCCGTTAGTGGGGGCAGGCTTGTCGTGAAGTTAAGTCTTAATTGGCACGTGTCCACGTTAAACATACTTTGGTTCTGAACCATTAACAGGCTCGAGTACCGGCGGAGCTATTACACTTTCTTGAAACGTATATTTTCAAGTGAGCTCCCTCGCTAGAAGATCAAGTTTCGGGAGGAGCTAACAAAGGAGTGCTTAAAATTTTTGATGAAATGTATGAAACATAGAATTATACTGCCAGCTTGAAGGCGAAGGAAGTTGTTCTAGTAATTTTGCCAAAACTACTTCATTTGATATTTCATTAGGCAAATGATTTTGCAAACTGAGATTAAATATTTCCAAGTTTGCAGAAACTAAAATAAAAAGAGATCTAAGATTTTAAGCCTTCCGTTCGAAGCAGCTGATCTTGTAGAATCACAATTTGTTTTTCTGGAAATAAATTTACTCGTATGGTCCAAGTTTACCTGATTTCACTTTCAAAACGTCATTTTTGAGAGACCAGATGTCAGCTTTTTAAACCCGAACCCCACTAATCTCATCTGTAGTTTTGTGGACTGACGTTCCTTATTGAAGAAATGTCTGCAACACAAAGTGGTATGGCGTAATGGTTAAGGCGCAACATAATACATCGCATCACATCAGACAAATATGGCTCAACTCGTACGAAATACATTGGAGAGAAGAACACGAACTCACCATACGAGACCAGTGTGTTTCCGCCTTTAGTCTGCCTAAATCCGGCCCTGGTGTAAATCGGGTAGACTCCGATCGGGAAAAAATACTAATTTAGTAACAGCAAAGCACTTAGCCAAAAATTTACATATTTTTCTATGCCTGATGGTAATTTCCTTCCCTCAACCGCCCCTGTCTGAAAAAGAACCAAAAAGCAAGGCAAATGACGGAAGTCATTAACATAATATCGTGTATACTTTTGGCAAATCGAACACACACCACCAACCACATAATTCAAATGCACTTAAGTGACATTCATTGATCCAACACACCCCCAGGAGAAGACATTTTTTTGTAGGCATTCACAAGTCGACAGGAAGGACCTCCTGCTTTCGCATGTGACAGTTCGATATCTCGCAATAGTTATAATTTTCCGCCATAAAACAAAACGAACACACCTTTTTTCTAGAGCGTGTACAAATTTTGTTGTGTCAAGTGAAATTGGATAAAATTTCACTTGGAACCGTGTACATGACGTATCACAGCGAGTTGCTGAGAGTAAAATGTGGTACACGCATGTTGCACACGCAAAATTGTGTCAAACGCACGATGCAATGCGAGGTGTATTACGGTCTGGCGCGGCGGTGGCGGGCGAGGCTGCAGCAAGATGATGATGGAACCAGCTTTAATTTTTTCGCGAAACTGAATTGATTATGCATCCAAGGAGAAGGAAGTGGGTCTCCAATTTTAATTATTTTCCCATTGATCTTGTGCGGCTGGGAAAATTGATGGGTCCGTTGGTGGTGGAAGTGCTCTGCAATTAGGTCGTAGCAGTCAGGTGGATCTCAAGTGTATTTTTTTTTGTTAAGAGAGAAGGACCTTGTTTTTTTTGTCATATTGAAACAAGCTTTTTTGTAGGACAATAATAAATTGTGCTACTTTTTTCGGTAAGATTTTTATATTTCAGTTTCGTGGAATTTTTATATCATGTCCATCAGTGAAGGAGAAATTAATCGAAATTAACATTTTAATCTTTTTTCTTTTTTTTTTTAAATAAATATTAACTTTTTGTTTGCGAAATAAGATTTCGATTTCATTAGGACATTTCACGTGATCCATTTTGGAAGGTGAAATTTATATCAAGTTCAAGTTAAACAAAGGCATTCCACTTATTTTTTGTTTTGTTGTATTTAAATTATTCAGTTTTCTCTCGTTGGGGATATAATTTTGTTTTTTTATTTATTTAATGTAACTACGTTGAAGCACCACTGGCGGAGAAAGTCATATTTACATTTGATTACATGTGTTCGGGGTGTAAGACTATAACTAGCTATTATTAACATTGTAAGAGAGCATTTAACGACTAAGTGGTTGTTATTTAAATTCAAGAGATTATGAATTCCAATCAAGTATTTGATGTCTATGTGGGGTGAAATTTGAATGTCCTACATTTTTATTAAGTTTAATTAATTATTACGCAGGGAAATAATATAAGCAGATAAACAAAATGTAACTTACTTACATAAGAAAGACAACTTTCAAAGTGAAATTATGGGTAATCGTTTGAGGTGCCACTGTGGTGGAACATTTTTTGAAATAGGTTGAATGTAGGACCAGAGGTCAATCTTCCCAACACCGCTTCATGTCTGAAGTAATTTCGCTGATATCCAGAATTCTTCCCAAAGGAGTAACTTGCACTTGGAGTTTTTTACTCCGAATAAAAAATCTATTTTTGTTGTTTATTTGCTTAATTTAGTTTCACGATTACGGTAACACTGTATTTCATTCCATTTAGTTTATACATATAATATTTTATATTTTGTAAAACAGTATTCAATAGCTTGAAATAAATAGATACTTCAGATAATGTGTTCCCAGTACGTGACCTGTGGAACAAAACGGTCGGGAACACTCTGAAGAGAACCTTGTCCAGCGCTATCCTTGAAGAGGTACACGAAGGAACTAAATGGTCCCGATCATCATCATAAACCCTATGTCTCCAAGGACGCAACCTAAAAAACAAAGCGGATGGACTCTCAGACAACAAAGTAGGTTCAGTGAGCTTCTTCAAGACAAAGGAACTTAACGGTCGAGAAGTCTTTTCAGAACTCACAGAGACAAAGTCCAGTGAAGTTCTTGAACAAGAGCCCAAAAAAACCAAACGGGTGCCCTTATCTTTATCAGGAAACCTGTGTTCCCACTGTCTAGGGCACAAATCGGTTGGAACTCTCAGTGGAGGAACTTCAAAAAAACCTCTGGAACAGAGTTTTGGAAGAACTAAACGGCCGGGTATTGTAATAGAAAGCCCATTTTCCTAGCACATAAGCTAAAAAAACAAAACGGGCAGGAACTCAAGGAAGAGAACCAATGAGCTAGAGTGCAGCTCAGAGAAACAAAACTGTTGCGTTAGTAACTAAATGGTAAATAATCATAATAGAAAGTCTTGCCCTAATCTAGCTAAGCAATGTCTCTCTATCACCGAAATACCTTATAAAAGGTTTAGGTTCGGTTAACGCAAAATCTTAAAATCTCTATACACTAGATTGCTATCCATACATGGACGTCAATTAAAGACGATTTTGTCACTTTCTATACTTCTTCTTATCATCTTCTTATATGAGGCTATAACTCAATATGAACTGTGAATATAAAGAAAAAAATTGTATGGATTTCAAATTCATGTCAATATGCCTTTTTTCTCATCTCGAAAAACATTCAAATGGGATTTCCTAGAATTTTATTTTCAGCACATTCTGACAATATGGCAAGTTATGGTTGACATTACCCTGAAGACTAAGAAAGTGGGTCTCGCATTCATATCTGTCTCTTCGACTACAGTCTAAACGGCTCCACATTTTTCTTTAAACTTTGTAGTTAATATTTTGAAATTTTCACCACACACATTTTTTTATATTTTTAAAAATCTTTTTTTTGGAAATTTAAGAAAAAATTTATTTTTCTCAAATACTGTTTCGTAAAATTATTTATCAATGGTCCCTCCAATAGAACCATTTTTTTAAGTTTCGATTTCGGTATTTTTTTTTTAAGATCCTAAAAAGTTTGAATAGTATTGTGTACTTAAATTTTAAAAAATTGATTTTTTTTTTTTTTTTTTTTTTTTTTGTTTTTTTTTTTTGTTTTTTTTTTTTTTTTTTTTTTTTTTTTTTTTTTTTTTTTTTTTTTTTTTTTTTGTTTTGTTTTTGTTTTTTTTTTGTTTTTGTGTTTTTTTTTTTTTTTTTTTTTTTTTTTTTTTATTTTATTTCAAAAACCGCATGCTCCATTTTTTTCAAACTCAACAGTCAATACATAGTTATTTTATATAATATCTAAGAAATTAAGAAACAAAATTATTATGTTATCTTGAAATAACAAATGTTAAAAACTGGGTTTTGACAACGCCACTTCGAAATTTGATAATCATGCTTATTTTGAGATTCGAACGAATATTCGATAGAATAGATCTTTTCATTCGAATGAACTTTGCCATGAACTTTGTCAACCCGGTTTGTTGAAAATCTCTTAGCTTTATCAGGATTTTCTTCCATCAATCTGATCAGAACTTCTTTCTGCTCCCGGTTTGTCCAATTGAAATGCGATTGCGACCTTGATTAAAAACACCAACAAATAATTCAAAAAGTAATTTATTTTACTTATTTTCCAACAAAAATACTAAACTTACATGTTTTATGAATCTATTCTCCAGAAAAAAATGAACGAGAATGAAATGACATTTATTTCGAACGATTCGAAATTGAAAATTTGTTTTCGAAAGATAAATCAACTTTCCATTGATAAAGTGAACTTTCTAATCGTACGAATCTCAAAATACAAATTATTCGAATTCGACATGCTTTCTAATGAAATCGAATGTCAAAATATGGCTGAATATTTTTATTTCTGTTTTGTTTAATCTTTACGATCGATATAAATTAAAAAAAAAAAACGATGAATGATTTTTTATAAATTTAATTTTTAAAAAACTTAAAATTAGCGAATCAAAATTTTTTCTTCAAAATATTTTAAAAATTTTGTGAACATTTTTTTTACATCAAAAGCTTTTTTTATATGAAAATTTATTTTTTATATAAACATATTTTTTTAAACACCGCTACAACGATTCTTTATTTCTTTTCTTATATAAATTCATTATCACTTTATATTCTGTTCTTAGCTCCATCTTCTGAAAAAGTTACCTAGCCATCTTAAAAATGAACTTTATGCTTCTGAACATTTTTCTGAGTCTCTTAAACATACATAGGTTGGTGCGACCCAGCCATGTGATGGTATAAATTTGGGTGCTACTTTTGCCGAGGTCTGGCGTTCAGCAAGAATTTAGTGTAAAAGTTGAACCTTAATGACAAAGCTGCACCCACATTATATTGATTTGCGTAAATTAACAGCCCGATTCTCCCCCTTGTGAGGAGTCACAAGTCACAAGCTCTTGTGACTATTCCTTGTGAGGATTGTTGTGATTCGATAACATTTTGGTATTCTCCTCCTAATCGTCACAAGAAAACTCACAACGAAATTCACCACAGCATGGTGAGATTTTTAAGTGTCATTATTTGAACAGCTGATTATTCAAAACGAATAAATTACTTTATAAATGTATTGTTTTGGAGAGCGAATGGATCATTTGTATCTCTCAAGGTTTTTAAAACCCGTCGGAGCTGCAAACTTCTTGATACGATTAGTTTCTTAAAAAAATTTTTGTTTATGTAAAACGTAAAAGTTTTACTTTTCATTTTCGTGGGAAATATCAGCAATAATATTCACTATAATTTGTGTACTCACAATTATTCACAAATCTAGAAAATTTTCCTATAAAATTGATGAATGTCAATCCAAGAAGCATTGAAAATTTATGAGTTGTGACCTGCTCTGAAGGAGATCACAGTTTCGATTGTTTTTGTGACTCTCACAAGTTGTGACTGAGCGGCAGAATTCGAAAAAGTCACAAAATCAATTTCAACTCTTTTTGTGACTTGTGAGGCATCAGTGACTTTGGGGAGAGTAAGTGCAGATGTGATGATCAACTTTTGTTCACCCGCACCAAACCCAAAATTAACAAAAGTTTTGTAGGCTAAAAAATAACTTTCTAGCCTGAATGTGCTTATCAACATAATTGACAGGTGTCAGATTTGATTATTTTTGCGTTCAGTAAATTACCTTTTTTTTTTGTGGAAAAAATCAATGTTTAGAATTTTAATATTATAAATATCGTTTTCTCAAACATTTTTTAGTGTAATAATAAAAATGAAAAAAAAAAGCAAATGTGGATGTGAGGATATATTTAAATGAAAATAAAAATTGATATAATCCACCTTCTTTTAGAAAATTTAACCTAACGTATGGGTTTCTTAACGCCCTTTCTCTGGATTATGGTTAGGAAATGTGAATCATTTTCTAGACTAATTGCTACTAGGGTCTTGCAATAATTATACTTTAATTGCTTCCGCGCGAACCTCGTTTGGTCCATTTCATTGCAAGGCCCTTTTCAAGTGTGGGCAATATAGCAATCGCAAAAAATGGAAGTAGATTTAACCCTAGCATTAATGTTTTTATCATAAAGTCAAGTTTATTTAAACCATTAGCAAATCACCTTAAATTGCTAATAGTTTAAATTGATTTTGGATGAAATACATTTGTGTTTGGTTTATATCAATTTGTGTTTTGGTTACATCTACGAGTATTTGCGTTCAAGTTAAATTGATTTGCGAATGTTATTTATACAAAAGATATAGTGAAGTGAAGATATAGTGAAAACGCCACTAGAAAGTGGGTGTTGCACATATTTTTAAAAGTGGGTGTATCGACGGGTGAATATTTTCTGTGAAGTTGCCTTATACTATTCTTTATGCAGGCTGAAAACCTTATCAAATTCGGTAGACTGTCTTAGGTATTATAAATCTTAGACTGGCTCTTCTTTAAAATTGAACCACTGCCCACCGTTTCTGTTTTCAGGGAAACAGATCTTAATTTTTTTTTTATTGAAAAGTAATCCTACTTCTGACCCATACTGCATTTATTGACAAATGTTTGATGTAAAATTTGTTACTACATACATATGCTTGTCATATCTAATAATGCTCCGAAAGGAGCTTTAATCTCACTGTAATTCATGTGGCGATCTTGAATTATCAATAAGAATCTTCTCGAAATTCAATACAAGGGAGTCACAACCCCTAGGGTATCACAACACATCTACATTGATCTAAGTGTGACGGTAACAAGATCAACTGTCAGCCCATTATCCTAACCTAACCTAACCTACGTTGGTGTTCAATAGAATGTGTTTTCAATAAGTCTTACGGCTCTTTTCTGAATTCTTTCCAACTGGTTCAAATGAGTATTAGGGGCACCATACCAGATAGATATGAGAGTTATACTCAAGTTTTGGGCGGAATTATGCCTTACAGCTAGATCAGAAAGGGGAACAAATTTCTTGCATATTTTAAGAAAACCCAAGCATTTCGTTGTGTTTTTGGCTATGTCGAATATATGATCCTTACAATCTAAAATAAATAAATTTGGTGGTGCAACAGCTCGGAGTGAACCAGGACCTAGTGACTTACAACTTCAACCATTCCTGTATGCGTGTTACCAGGAACGGAGGGGACCTACAATTTTCTGCCGATTCCGAACGGCTAATGAGCAGCACTTTCCATGACAAGAGATACTCTTGGAGAATTTGTCAATTTCTCGCAAGAGGCAGTACACCCCTGAAAAAAACTTTGCAGCGGCTGAGAATCGAACTCGAGACCTTCCGCATGACAGTCCAACGCACTAACCATTATGCCAAGGGGTACTACGATCCTTACAATCATCCCAATCAAATTCAGAAAACTGTAGAAGCACTGAGTCCCAGGATAGTGGTTTATAACTGAAAATCGAAGACACGCTCTTGTTGAGTAAATTCCTTATTAAATCCATAGAAAATCATTTCGCGAGAATATTAACCATTTAATTAAAATCTCGAGTAAATATCAGGAAATTCCCAAAATCAGTGTGTTTTTTAAAATGATTTCTTCCAAATTCTTAACACACCTTGTTTAAGAATCTTATATTTGGAAGTACCAGTCGGGATATTTCAAATCGGCTTATCTGTACAAGAAGATATAATAAATAAACTTGATAACAATACCTCTCAAATGATGAGACGACTTAATCTGAAAATTCCACTTAAAATAAGCCCCCCGCCCCCAATTTAAATCACTTTTATAAAACCTCAATTTATCACTTAATTTTAAAATCGACAATCGAACAAACCTCTGAAAAATTAAGGTATATTAAAGAAACATTTAAATTTGTATAAATGGCTTCCACTTATACGACTATGTGTCAACTTTGACACTAAAAGAAATCAAAATATATTGCATTATGTCAGCCAAAAAAAAAAAAAAACACAAACCTAAAAGCTAATAGAACGTCGTCGTCGTCGTTGGCTCCGACCGTCGCGCCGCACAGTGGAAAATGGTAGAACAACAGCTGATCATAAATGATTTTTACTAAATTTTTTTTAATTTTACATTTGAATTTTATCTGAAAGCTAAATAGTCAATCTTTACGAAAGTGCAAGAATTTTTTGAAATATATGTATGAATCATTTTTTTAAAGCATTAAAGTTTATTATTTTTTTAAATTTTCAATTCAAGGCCGTTTGGTTCATCACTTTGAAATTTAGTTTTCTATAAGACTTTGTAGGAATAGGTGTAAAGTATTATACATTTTTGAAAAGCTTATTTTATGGAAATATTAAAACAACTTTACGATTTTATAAATTTTGATTTATTTCACAAGTAATTAATTAAAATGTAAAATAAAATAAAAAAAAATATTTTTCAAGTTCACAAAGACTTTTAGTTGTTAGCGATGCTTCGCGATGCTTTGCTTTTTATATTAATTTGTAGCTTAGTTTCTTATAAACAAACATTTATAAAAATCAGCTGCGATAACGTGCGATTTTGGAAGTTATCAGTAAAATAATGATTAAAGTCAGAAAACTAAAAATCGCTACATGAGCCATTTTAAAAAAATAGTAAAAACCAATGGCAAGACTTACAATTTCATATTATATCTTTTTTTAAAGCTAGAAATTAATTCTTTAATTTACTTTTCAAATCAAATTATTTTATTACATAGTTTCTGAGAAATTAATTTTCAAACTCAAAATCTTAAAAAAACAAACTAATATTTTTTTCTTCGAAGTGATTTTTTTAAAGTTTACATTATTTAGTACTATTTTTGTTTTAGAAATTTAATGCTTTTATAAATTTGAAATTAAAAACTGAAAACCAGATGGTCGTAGGACTTATACTTTTGAAGATATAAGCAAATATCAAAACCAACTTCATTATTTGACTTTTAGAATACAGCTTAATCGAGATGTTTCTTAAACCTTTTTTATTTGAATACTCGAATAAACGTCAAATCTCTATCCGCAGCAGGATTTCACTTCTCCTTTTATCGGCAGTGATCCTACTGCGGATGTGTTGTATTTGTTATTCATATAAAATCCTATTGTACTACGGATAACTTTTCCAAAAAAAACACGGCTAATGTCATATCAATTTTATGTATTCCATCGAGTTTTCTCTAATAGTCGTATTATACACTGAGCGTCAAAAGTGAGTAAGCACCTATGTAAATGATTTCTTAAGGTACATGGAATTTAAACCAAAAAATAAACAAAAATTGAATTCCAGTTATACAAAATAAAATTTATATTTAATAGCAATAAATCAAAACCAAAATAAAAATTCAAAAAACGAACTAATGCATTTTTACCCAATAAAAACTAAATAAACTTCATATATTACGCGTCAAAAGTGTGTAAACATCTGTTATATCTTAAAATTATTTATAAATATAGTACCTCAAGTAAAAAACTGGGTATTTCATTTGACCACATTTAGACTTCATAACATCTCTTAGTCAGCGTGACATGGTAACAACAATGTTATTTCTAACATCGGAGGATATTTGGGACAGTTCTTCAATTAAACCCTTTTAAGGTCATCTTTGTTCTTGATGGCTCGTTTGTGAAATTTTCCGGTCCAAATGATCCCATAAATGTTGTATGGAGCTTAGGTGCGGCGATTGGGGAGGGTGGTCGAGGTGCTTTGAAGTCCTATAATATATGTCCGATCGAATATGCTGCCATACATCACCACACCATCATGTTTTACTGTGCTCCTTATATTCTGTTTATGATGTTTTCTTACTTGTGACGCGTTAATATGGAGTTTAGTTTCTATTAGGAAAAATTGTAGGAAGCTATATTTTGAATTTTTATTTATGTTTTGATTTATTTTTATTGATTTTTATTATCCGAATTCATTGCTTATTTGTTTGATCGAATTCCATGTAACTCCAGAAATTATATAGGTTTTTACTCACTTTTGACGCTCACTGTATGTTATTATAGTTATTTTTTCTACTCATATATGTATATGTGTCGGTACACAGACATTATTCCATGAAGTTTTTTTTATACATGCATACATATCGTCGCCTGAGTTCTATCTTGTTCAAAAGACCATTTTTGGCGAAATTGAGTTAGAAATGCAGTTTTTATAAATCGAACATGCTCTTTCGAATGGCATACTCCATTTTTTTCTATCTCTTTTAGTTTTAAAGTTATGAAGAACTATTTTGTTCAATAAACCTCTTTATTAAATATTTTGAGTGTCTTTTTTATTCAATCAACCACTGCTTTTTGTTTTTATATTAAATTGAACAATTTTATATTAACTTTAAAAAAAACTACCATGTATTTCTTTGTTGTTCAATATCCATATCTAATCCATTTAGTTTTGTATGTTATTGAACAAAACCCTATTAAAAAAGTTATACGGACGGAAAACCGCATTTTTGTTCAATATCACTGCACTGTAATGTACCACACAAAATTAATACTGATGATATAACATTGGAAGCTGTAAGCACAATGTGATGTAAGCGAAAAGTTGGAACGTAATCTTCAAACGCTTTTAAGGTATTTTGAGAAACCATTTTATCTTTAGACAGTTTTTGAATACAATATTTGTCACTTACAGTATGATAAATCCAGCTCATCCAGGATCTGATATTTCAGAATTCTATGATTCAGAATTCTAATATAGCTCCTTTATCTGAAGAAGTCATTTTAGTACCTTCATTGGAAAATGTAGTACCAGCAGAAGGTTCCGTTTCATCTAAACAAACTACATGCTTTACACCAAGAGAAGCCCTGGATCGAGTAAAAAAAAATCGAAAACCATTTTTGTGGAAACAAAATATACAAAAAACGGATGGGTCAAGGTGGTAAGCAATATTCAAATGACATTCGCTTGCAACGTTAGTTACAACGTGTGAAAATATTTGATTCATTTTGGACCTTAAGGCTAGGCGCGCACATTCAATTTTTAGTTGCACAACTGTTTGGTTGCTTATAAAAAACATATAATTATATGTTACACAAAATAGCGAACTCATTTTAGGCAATCGTCAAAACACAAACTGTTTAGTTGCTCGACCTAAGCAGTTGCGAAACTAAAAATTGAATTTGCGCACCTAGCTTAAAAGATTCTGAAAAAGGACAGTTTTATTCCAAATTTGTGATAAGATCGGAACCAAAGTGAAAGAAAGTAGCTAAAGTAATTTCAAGAAAAAAAGTTTACTTTCAATGTAGACAAATACAATATCGACAATCTGGGGCCTGTTTCTCAGATCATACACATCATACATTGTATGATATTGACAGTTCTGCTGTATGATTTCTGTTTCTCAATTTTGTTGTATGATCCACTGTCATACAACAATGTATGACTGAAGATTACACTGGAAATATTGGAATGTTGTATGATTCTGTTTCTCAGAAATGTGTCATTTACATCATACAGCAAATTTACCTATAAATGATCATACATTTAATACAGCACAAAATTCTGTTGTAAAGTGGCTGCTGCATGTAACATGTAGCAACATTGTTTTCATCAGTCAAAGCTGGGGAAACAACATTTATTTGAGAAGTTCTCTGGCTCGACATTCACAAAACATGGTAGAGCCTGTAGGGCATAGAGAGAGGTAGTTTCATTGGGGTTGTCTTATGGGCTTGCATTATGCCGATTTCATGATAATGGATTCCATTTCCAAGCTAATGAAGAGTTAACAATATTTGTTACAAAGGTGACAAGGCTTCGTTGCAATTAGTTGAACGCACAATTGATCTTCCCAATTTTCCCACTAAAAATGTTTGGCAATCTAAATTTTTCAACAAAATATGGATCTTTAAGATTGAAATTAACAGGTTCTTTTATTATTTTAGGGCGTCATCTGACACGTATATTAATTTCAACTAGTTCCAACACGTCTTCACCAAAAATTGAGATTTATATTAACCTCACACTCAAATAATAATGAAATGTCAGAATCGTACAAATCATAGAACAAAACAAATGTCATACAACACTTCCAATGAAATCTGAGAAACAGAATGATATGTATGTTGTATAAAAATGTTGTATGTTGTATAAAATGTATGATGTGTATGATCTGAGCAACAGGCCCCAGATCTTCTTTCAATGCATTACAAATAAAATCATATTGGCACACAATTTAAGTTGAATTATTACGATGTTAAATCTGTTTTAGTATGAAACTAGGTTTAAACAACGATTTTTATGAGAAAATAATAAGAAACCAATTACAATAAAACTCAGTGGCGCAAAATTTTAAACAGCCTTTTATTAAGGTATTAGTATGATAATTCTTAACGATTTGCTATCTTTAAAGTAGTTTACTAACTCATTCTTAATTCTTACAATTTTCTAACTATTATCGTGCAAAGGCAATTTTCTTAATAAATTGCACCTAAAACATTGAAAGTTCGTGCAAAGAACTAAGTCCTTGTGTGGCGTTTGTAAATAGCACGATACTAAAAAAATAATATAGGTATTCCACGATTTCAGTATCATACTAAAACAGCTTTAGCATCGTACTAATTTAATTAAAATTTTGCGCCAGTTTGTTTAAAACAATAACAAAATTTAAATTAAAAATTGTATGTAAAATAAATAATGTATTTATTTGAAAAAAGAAGGGTAAAAAGTGAATTCAAAAAAATGTTTAACAAATTTTGAATTTTATTACCTACCGAGCAGCAGCAATATTTTTTCTGATCACCCATTATGTTCTAGTGCTTAACTCAAAGAATGAGTTAGAATTTTTTGTTCTATTTTCATAGTATTTTCGTAGTTTCAATGATTTAATTATTAAGTGCTTCTATTTTGTTCAATATTTAGCTTTTTTGTTCAATATCCACCAATTTAATCAACTTGTTTACAGCCCATACAACGTTGTTCAATATCCAAAATGACATCCCACTTGATTTTATTTTTTAACTATTTTAGGATTTAATAAAACCTAGATTTATGAATCATTTTGCAAACAAAAATTATTGAGTTTAATGGAGAAAAAAACTCCACAGTATTTCCTTTCAAATTTAAGTAAAAATTTTGCTTCTGAAGTTAAAAAATCGTTTTCCCAACATTTTCCAAAATGGACTTTGAACAAGATAGAACTCAGGTGACGATATGTTTATGTAGATATATTTTTTATTTAATCGGGATTTTATTTTAATTTTCTCATGTCTTAGAAATAATAGATCATCTGATTGAAATTGATAACGGTATTGAAAAAAATAAAATTTTCAAAACTTTTAGTTTGAAAATCAATTTTTCAAAAACTATTTGCTCAAATAAATCGATTTAAAAAGCAAATTAAAGAATGGATTTCTGTCTTTCAAAAAAACTGCATGACATTGTAAGTATTTTTAAATAATTTTGTGTGTGTTCCCCTCCCCCTAAATTGGGGATAAAGACCCCCTCTTAATCAATTTTTGTCTTGCCTCAATACAACCTACAAGTTCTAGCTTTTTGTCACACCTTATTTGCAATCACCCTTTACAATAAATTGTTCCATGGAGTTTTTATAAATTTTTAGTTTGTTTTTCTAAATATGCAAGTATTATTACCGTTATTATTATATTAAAAGCAATTCATTATAACAATACTCTCCTTTGTATTATTGCAAAATTTCAATACTCTATCTTCAAAAACAAAAAAGTTATAGATTTTTGATCAGAAACATCCAATTATTTTCCACTGTGCGCCGCCAATCATCCATGACTTAGAAACAGAAACAAAAAACCTATATTAGCCATAATTTACTCAAAAGAAAAGAATAAAAAAATGCCGACTAGGTCTAAATTTAGCCATAAAAGTGTACGTACGTGTACCAATAACTACCTCCACCTTCCTATCGATGATGGTGCCACACGTTCCTATACATATGTTACTCATGTGAATTATATAGTGACACTTTGGAATGGTTGCATGCTGCATCCTCAAATGCACTTAATAGTTTATTGCCTTAATTTGTTACCAAATTGGGTAGTAAAGTGGTGACAGGCGCAACACGGTGGTATTTCTTTATTTTTGTTCTTCTATTTTTTTTTTTTTATATAAAGGTTGCCGCATCATGTTGATGATCGTTCTTTGTACAAGTTCACTCAAACAAAAAGACATTCTTGAAAATTTACCTTTTTTTTTATATTTTCTAGGTGAGCCACCTACTTTAGTTTTATTTTATTTTTGCGCTTAGGCAGCGAAAAAAATGACCAAACAAAACAGTCAAGCTTTAAACACCTTAAAAGGGCTTCTTGTCCATGAATCTATTACAAAATATCGATTCAATTTCACTCTCGCTTGGTCTGGTCTAGATGGAAAACATTCACCTCATTTTCTTGGAAAATTCATTTCGCATTTATATGACGATGATGATATAAGGAATGTAGACTTTGTGCTGCCTTTAGTCAGCTGAATTATTGTATGTCTAACTGCTTATGGAAAAAGACATTTTAATTAGTATTTTCTTTATGGAAGGTTTTGAGAAAATTTATTTCTATAAATATTTATAACAAACTAGTTGGTAAGATTAATGCAAACAGAAGAAGGGACATTAATCCCGAAAGAACATGTGCCTCGATTCGGTTGAGGGAAGCTTAGCGAAAAAATATTATCTATTTTAAAATTGATGGGTGTTCATAACCGATTTCGTTAAAACATTTTAAGACTGGAAAATTTAAAAAAAAATTCTGAGGCGAAATTGATCCACCGCTACTTCCACTTTCATTGTAGTTGAGTTTGACCCTAATTTAAAAACACCAGAAAGTTAGTAATTTTTTTAAGCTATCTTTAACTCAAAGTATAACGCCTACGACCACGCCCTCACTTTCTCTATCTGAAAGTTTTTCTCTTATAACTTCCCTAGAAATTTGAAAGTATGGCCACTAGAACCAACGAATGGGCTATAAAGAATACTAGACTAGTTTAGAAATGTTCGATAGGTGGCGCTGCGAAAAGTGGTTAAGTAAGTTTAATATAAAAACAAGCCGAGCTTGTGTAAAAAAAGAGACAATTTATGATGCAGCAACTATCTCTATTTCAATATGCATTTTGTCAGTCGGATGTAAAGGGGAACCTGCAATTTTCTGTCAAATCCAAACATTTGCTTTGGCATTTATTTCTTATTTTCTTTTAAGAAATTCAATTTTCCATTACAGTTCCTATCATGTTCGCGAATGCCAGACGCCCTCTCCGAGGAATCAAGAACTTTTGATATCTACCTTTTTTGCAGGATTCTTTTCTTGAAAGTTACTTATTTTTGTCCACAAGTTCTTCAAAAACTTTTTGGCGCTTTTATAAACCAAGTTAGAAGCATTGAATAACACCAGTTTTCCATAAGAACTTCTACAAAATTAAATTATGCTGGACCCATAGACCCATGATAAATCGATGAAGAGACGTAACTCCCAATATTAGTTTTTACGACTTATGTCCCACTTAATGGTAACATAAAACCCAAATAGAAATTGGCACTTATGCCTCACCTAAATCTCAAATAGTTTGCTCGGAGATGGGACACAAATCCTTGGAGACATAATGAATATAAAAAAGTTTTTCGATAAAAATAGAGTTGTGCATTTTCAGTAATCAAACCTCTTTTTAACTTTACCAGAATAAGCCCAATATGCTCTTGTGCCATTTTGAACTGTTCCCTCTGTATGTTCCGGTGCCAGGCAGGTACGAATACAAGCAGTTTTCTTGATCAACTGTCCCTGTCTGGTCGCTTCGGATCGCGAGTTCAAATGAATTTAGCTTCCTCCATAGATCCTCACATGGATCCTCCTCTGCACACGTAACTACATTGCTGCGCTTAGGGTATATTTAGTCGTTCTTGTCTATCTCAACAGTACTTTTCTGGGCTCAAATCGGGACATAAATCTCAATTTTAATGTTTGGAACTTAGGTCCCACTTAGGTTAGATATAAGACCAACATTCAGTTTGGGTTTAATGTCGCATTTAACTGGGACATTCATAAGTTCCAAAATTAAAATTGGGGATTATGTTCATGAGGTGTTATGGCTCAATCCCACGGGAGGCCTACCTCCATCGGAGTCAGATTGGGTCCTGACCATAAACCCCGACATAGCCGAAGCCTTCTCAGTCGCAAAGTTGTAACATGTTGCAGGCATGAACACACCTCTTGCTTAGGAGACGAGGTCTATCTAACACCTCTTGAATCCAGGCACGCCAGAAATGACCATATGTCTCCGCATTCGGAATAAACCAAGCCACCACGATACTCCCACTAGGGAACCTACCTCATAGATAGTCTGAGAAAGAGAGCACGCACGCGACAGCTGCACCTCTCTATCCGAAGATAGAATAGGAGAGCCAGAAGACGTACGCTATTGCCCCCAGACTCCTGGGCACTATCTCCCGTGGAACCAGAATATAGCTTCCGGTCGAGCTTCACCACCATAAGGTCACTTACAGATGAAGTTCCTGCAAAACTTTAGGGCCTGTCAGCCCAAGATATACACACACCCAGCTATAGTCGAGGTAGAAACCATCAACCAATAATGTGCAACCCTCTGGTGAGTTGTTACACACTCCTTAGCGGATTCCTACTTTAAGGACACCGTCCAGGATGTTCCCATCTAGCTGGTTCAGTTACTTATGTAACCTATCCACAGGCACCACGAGGAGGTCGATAGGAACCTGGAGTGCAGAATTGTCGAATAGTAGCAATACCGGCCCATCGAAGTGGACGAGCTCGTCGGAGTCAAGACCATGAACCATGCGTTTACCACCTCACCACCACCAACCAACCATGGCCTTATGCTAGCCGCCACCCATTCAGATCGTGGAATTACGCATGCTGTACGCGGACTGGCATGCCACCACGCCATGCATAATCTTGGAATTACCTTCGCTGCCATGGTCTGATGTATGGTTTAGTAGCAACACAAGTCCATTGGTCAAGTCTTTCAACTTTTGTTTTACCCGCACTGTTGGTCTTTTTCCGCCAAATGACGTAATCTAAATCCTCCCCGATGACTCATTTTCCAAAAAGAATAACATGCACAAAAAGTAATTCAAGCTAATTAAGTTATCTCTGATGAAAAATGCCATTTTCTGCGATAAACAAAGTACACACTTTACAAAAAAAACTATATCTATGGAATCCATCATCGAATGCTATCCACACCCAACAAAATAATTGCACTCATTGCTCAAACAACAACTTCATTTCCTACTAAACAACTTATATAGTCAATAAACTGGCATGACTGATACAGTTAGACTCATTCATTGCAGTGACCCTTGGCCGATATCCATCGTTCGTTCGTTGGTGTATGTTTATCGTCCAATAATCCCATAATCATAACTCACTTATCTGCCCACTTGAGGACTTTAAACTCTCATTACCCAAACCCCATACTATATCCCGATCTGTGCTGTATGCTCGTATTATTCGTACCACTCAACTACTCAATAAACGGTCGCACTTGAACTAATCGATTCAAATGCGTTGGCCATTAGCGGACTAATGGCTTGGTTATTCCAAACCATCAGCGTCAGTTTGAGCGTCGTCGTATAGTTATAGACGTTCCACCGTCGCGTCGCCATCGTTCGTCGTCGTCCGACATGTTTCCAATTAAGGATATGCACACATTTGGTATACTGACTCAATGTAGGAGAGGGAACTCCCCAGCGCAGCGCTAGTTTCGTTGTGCATTAACTCAAATACCATTCCATACAGTGATAAATAGGTGTTACGATGTGTTCCAGTGCTGGATGGGCAATTTGCCTGCAACTGGCTGTGTCTGTGATGTCCAAAGCCGCATCAAGTGCAACCGCATCACAGATGACCATTCTCTGGAACGAATGTGGGCCAAAGCAATTGTTAGATGGGTGACCGTTTACAGGCATAAAACACCAGATGGTGTAGGCCATCCCAGAGGTGTCCTGATTGCCACTTTTGAGTGGCTCACTGGCCGGGAATGTCCAAGTCACACCATACAGATAGATTTTTGAGCTTCTTCTGCTTCGTCGTTGTCGTCGATATAGAAGGCCTTAAAGTCATAAAACTTTATTTACGGATTAGCTCAGATGTTACTGCAACAGTGTTACCTCAGCGCTTGCCCCTGTGTGCCCGCCTGCGTGCATTATTCGAGATACAATCGAAGCGCGCGCGCGAAGAACATCCCAACAAGTGTCTAACACTGTGTCAGCTGCTGCTTCTGCTGTACTTTGACGCAATTAATTTCGCCAAAGAGACGATATTGTTGTTACGCGATGGCATTTAAACTGCTACCGCAATAATGCCCATCACAGTTGCAGTCGCGCAACATTAAAACACCAGATGGGGCTAGTTACTTGGCATATTATCTGCACAGCCACCACCTGGCGGCCATGTTGAAATGCATTTGAATTTATATGTTAAGTTCAATGTAAGTAGCAATTTGCATGAAATTGGCTTTGATGACGTTAAAATTTCCGTTAGAAAGATGCGCGCATATTTAGTACCCATAAATGGATTTTTATTTCATCATCATCAACTTAATCTTCTGTGAAAATGAAGAGAGAAAGATAAAGATAGAGTGAAAACATACCGCCATCATGGGAATTTAATTATGTAGAGGGCTTCACTTCCGCAAATCATTATTCAATATATACAAACGGAAATTCACCTCCAAAGCACATAAAATCAATTACTGACAATGTGACATTTTTTTGACAGCAAAATGACACATAAAATTCATTGACAGTTTGGAATATACAAAAATAAGAAAATCTTTTTTTCTGTTTGTTGGTATTGTAACACCAGGGCCGGCGGAAATATATGGCTATTGCTGTTGGAAATATGACTTTTGACAAGAGTCAATAATTTGACAGTTTTATTTGTCTTTGAAGTTTACCGCGACATGACGAAGTGACACATGACTTCAAGGTATTTGCTCTTAAGGAAATATTTTTTTTTAGTTAGTTGACACGACCCAGTTTTTATTTTCAAACCGTCGCGTCGGCAAATACACGGAGTATGGAAGCGTTCAGGCGTGATATAGGCAGCTAGGTTTTGCCTTTTAAGAGGAAAATGGTCGCTTTGATGAATTTTGGTGGCAAAAATCATTTCCCAGACCAATTCTTAACGAATACTTATGCAATTTGGTACACTTAATGTTTTGGGTGAACTGAACTGAATGTCACGGGTACCTACATTATGTTTGTCTATTCAAACTAGGTTCTTGAAAACATATTTTATATTTCTGGTTGATATATTTAAATCTGACGTCTGATTAAAAATACTAACAGCTGACAATTATAATAAGCTTTTGGTTAAATATGTAAGTAAGACTTAAGATTTTGGCAGCCAGCTGTCAACTCGCTGAACTAATTGACACAAAACTATTGAGAGAAAAGATTATTTCAACGATGTATTAAATAATGGTAACTAAGCACTTGTTTTACAATCGCCAACTGTCAGAGTTATTAATACTGACCTTAGTTTAAATTACAGTTTCTGCGGAAAAAATTGTTGGTTTTTTTTTTAAATAAAAATTGAATATTTGGCGTCATTCATCAAAGCAAGATAACTCTCCAATTGAATGCGTCCACTAAATCTGACACTTTATTTTAAATAGCCTGTCAGTTTTGACAACACACTATGTGTGTTAATTTCTTTAAGATTTTAAATTTTGCGCCTTTAAATGTTTTCTCAATATTTTAAGAAAAATCGAGAAGAAGTTTGTATTTGATCGTTTGCCAAAGACAAGCCAGTGGAGAGAATCACATTGTTTTCTTTGCAAATTCATTGAAATAATTTTCTTGAAGGAAATTGGCTGTCGCACAGTGGGGTCATTTTATGATATTAATTCCAAATGTTGAGGTACTGAAAGAGAAATTAACTTTTCGTTTTCGTTATGCTGAATTCAAATCCGAATTTTAATGACGTCATTGAGTCGTTTGGGCATGTTTTCTACTAATTTTGCGATTAGTCGGTGCGGAATTCTGGCCCAACTGTCTGTTTGAATCCGGGACCAAAGCTCGTCTCAAGTTTTTGGTGCATTATGGTCCGTCCCAGTCTTTTTTTTTTTAAAGAGCCCATACATTTTCTATGGGGTTTAGGTCTGGATTTTGCGCAGGCCACTGCATCGATTGAAAGGTTTGCCTACCGAGCCAATTTTTTACGATCTTAGCGGTATACTTAGGATCTCCATCCTGTTTTAATAAAACTTTATCTTCTGGGTATGCGCTTTCGTCCATAAAGTTAGGTAAATTTTCCTCTAGAATACGAAGATAATCTTCTTTATTCATTTTTTCATTAATTTTCACTAACGGTCCGACATTTCACCAAGTGAAGCAGCCCCATACCATTAAGCCATAATGGACAGCACATAGAGCGCTTAAGAGAATCGGCAGTTAAGCAAAAAAAGCCTGTAGCGTCTCGCTTGAAAATTTGCAAGGAGCACAGGAATTGGAGCGTAGAAGACTGGAAAAGGGTGATATGGTCTGATAAAACCAAAATTAACTAATTCCAATCACACGGTAAGCAATATTATTGGCAGCGAAAGAAACAATGAAACATGGAGGAGATAGCTCAATGGTATGGAGCTGCTTCACTTGGTGAAATGTCGGACCGTTAGTGAAAATTGATGGAATAATGAAGAAAAAGAATTTTATCTTCGTATTCTAGAGGAAAATTTACCAAACTTTGTGCAGTTTTGAGCATTATGTATCCACATCCATATATGCTCGCCACTGTACATACATATATAAGTTTTAAACTAACTAAACTTAAAACTACATGAAACGTAATTTAAACTATGTACTTTAAATAAACTAAAACTTCTTAAAACTCGAACAGCCACAGAAAGCATTTTTTTTATTTTTTTTTTATTTTTTTTTTATTTTTTTTATTTTTTTTTATTTTTTTTTATTTTTTTTTATTTTTTTTTTTATTTTTTTTACTTTTTTATATTTTTTTTTTTTTTTTTATATTTTTTTTATTTTTTTTTTATTTTTTTCCAATTTTTTTTTTATTTTTTTTCTATTTTTTTTTTATTCTTTTTATTTTTTTTTATTTGTTTTTTATTTTTTTCATTTCATTTTTTTTCATTTTTTTTTATTTTTTTTTTATTTTTGTTGTTTTTTTTAATTTTTTTTTTAATTTTTTTTTTTTATTTTTTTTTTATTTTTTTTGGTGCCTCCCTGACTGTTCCTACCTTATTAACTTTCAACTTTCTCTATCAGATAACCACGCCCGATTATAAAGGAGCCGCTTATCCACAGTTCTACGGCTGATGTGGTAAATTAGCGGACTCACCATTCTATTCTGAACCAGCCCTAGACCTTCTAAGAAGATGAATTCTTCGGCTGGGATGAAGCCGCTTAGACGTAAAACTCCTTATTGGGGTAGTAGGTCCTAAAACCTAGGGTTTTGGTCGAGCACATCGCTCTTGCAATTTGACTCCGAATCAGCTTTAACAGAATATTATCAATTCTGTTTATGTATAGGCTTCGTTGTATAGAACCTGGTTGGAATTATAATGTTTGTACTCCGACACTGGCGTTCTGTGTAATCCAAAGCAAATACCGGGCACCCAAGGGCAATCATCGGCGAATAAGGACCATTACGCTTCACCAATCGACTTCACCATGCTATCATGTAAAATAACCGTTTCGTCAGGGCAAAAGTTCCCATAGCCCTGGCAAGAGCAGCATTTAATATCCGTCGAAATACAAATACTGATCCAACCAGATGCCAAGCCACCTTACTACACTTTTACTCTCCAGTGGTTGTCAATGAAGACCAACAATCACTAGCTTGCGCCAGTACTTCCTCGTATCCCTTAAGGATCCATGCAGCGGAGTCCGTAACAGAATAGTTTCAGATTTCTCATATTTGATTTTCAACTTTCAGTCATCGCAATATCACTGAATCTAGCCGAAGTCACCCCCGCACTGAGTTACACCTTAAGTGTGCGCAAATTATGAGGAAAAAGTTTCAGCAGTTATAAAAAACATCTAACTTGTGTTTTAAGTTTCAATAAAAATTGAAAACGAAAAGTTTAAATTTTATTGTACCCTTTTCAACCAACGTCATGATATACATATGAACGTCTCCTAAGCTCATATAAGCTTACAAGTGTAGTAAACGTGCATCATAAACAATTTGTAACAAGATCATTATCTCATTTGACGCAATTACAAGCCTGAGCGCCTTCCTAAAAAAATTCTTGCCTTTTCATCTTGCACAATATTGAACCCGGAATGCACCTCTTTATATAAAATCTGAACAAAAAAAAATATCTCTCAAGTCAAAACATTTAACTTTTCCATCCATAACTGGCACACAAAAGTGCATAATAACTCATTTCTTTAATTTGTCCGTCCACCTCCCACAGCAAAATCCCACTGATATTTTGCTCACAAAAGGAACTTAGAAATCGGAATCAAATAAATTAAAAAAAAAATCATTTAATTGAGTCGAAATGAATCCATTTTTTTTTTTACATAATAACATACTCTTTTGGCCGACAGATAAAAAATAATAATAATAACAACTTCTCGTACAACAAGAAATATAAAAACCGTGAGATCGACAAAAATGCCACTGCACTCGAAGCTCAACAACTCAAATGCTATTTAACTCTCGCCATGCAACTTGATCTCGGATTGTTATAAAAGCCAGCAATTTACCAAAACTCCTAATCATGGATCTGGCCCAAGCGAGTATAGTAGCTTCGGATTGTCGCTGCAGCTAATAAAACCAAAGCCAAATGGTCGTGTTGTTGTTGTTGTTGCTGCCAGATGATGGGAGAAGAAGCACTTTTAATTTTTTATACCGCACCACCAAGTCTGTGTCTATTGATGACTTGCAAACAACAAATCAACAACAAATAAAATCGATGCAATAAAAATCAACTGCATTGATGTCACTACAGAAGTTACAGCTCTTCCACAGTTCCCCTGGAACACCGAATTTCAATTGTGCAATTCGAATTCGAATCCACTATAACGCCGTCGCCGCGGCCACCACCATCAGACTTGGGTCGGTTTGAATTGAATGGAACCGAAGAACTGCTGCGGCTGCCACTGTTGAATGACTCTATTGAGCAAGTCTATAGGTTGATGGGATAAAGGTGGGGTGTAACGGGTGCGGCGGCGCGCGGGTGCAAAACGTGGTTAATCCAAGTCAATTCAAGATTAAATGATTGCATCCATTCAATCGACGATGCATAAACATTGTCATCGTCTTCGTCAGCCTCGACGTAGTCTCGTCTCTTCGCTCAATCAGTCTGCCCCCGACTTGATGTCATTTTCTTTGGTTTGTGGACCAAATGGATGTGACTCTAAACGGATTTGTTTGCAAATAATTCAATGTACATATGCCATAGATACCAGAGAGAGAGACTTAAAGCTGTGCCACAGTTGCAACTAAGTAGCGCGTTATTTTGATGCATAAATTATGAGTATGTTTGTCTAAGTAAGAGCATAGGTCGGTGGCAGGGTTGCCTTTGGGACATTATAAGTGTCAAACTGGAAAATTTTAAAACTGCTGACAACCTGGATTCCTACATTAGAAATTCTTTCATATCAGTGGTCTTGTCAAATTTAAGAGAAATAAAGAATAGAAATTTTCATTTCAAATTAATTGAATGTTCCAACAAGATCTGATTGGTCGATCAGTAGGGTTGGACATATGCATAAATAAAAATCTGGGTTCTATGTTTTCTTTTTTTCCCTGAAGCTTGAAAGACACTTGGTAATATAGGTTGTGTTGGACTCTTAGGTCTTACTGCACGAAAACAAACTGGAAATCAAGACCAATCTTGAAAAGTTCGACCAATAGTTTTTTTTTTAAAATTTAAAATCACATTAGGGAAGTTTAAACTTCTTAATTCATAGCTTTTAAATTATGAGTTCATGAGGGTAAATTGTTCTTGGTCTCTGAATATTATCTTGTACCGGCGAAACGAAATCCAATTCGAAGTAATATGACTGAAAATGTTAAACAGTGTGTTTCTTTACCACTTTTTTTTCCCTATATATCTTGTATTAAAAAAAAAGAGTAGGTCCTACGACACTTCCTTGTGGTGCACCTTTTTCAATCTTTTTAAATTTCGAATACACTTGATCGTAACGTACTAAAGAGTCGGTCGATAATATATAATGATGTAATGTATGTATGAGAAAAGGTACATATTGAAGTTTGTACTCAACACCTAAATGCCAAACCTTATAAAAGGCCTAAATCCCTAAGATAGCTTCTCTTTTTTTTTTTTTGTTCTTTATCAATCGTGAAACGTTTTTTTTTTTTTTTTTTTTTCTAAATCCGAACTGATTACTGGAGATTAGTTTAACTTTCCTCTGTTATTTTCTATAAGCCTTTTTATTAGAAATAGTTTTTTGCAAACTCTTGACATGTGTGGTATAAGCGATATTGGTCTACACGATGTTATTTCTGTTCCTACAACAATAACTACTCCAAATTTGAGTGATGTGGCATATATCTGAGCTTAAGACATGAATTTTGTATAATTGCATGTCTTTTAAAATCAATGTAGTTATAAGATCGTACTCCGGTGATAATTTGTCCGTACATGCTTCATCCATCTTCGAGCTAGACAAAGGGCGTTTGACATCCATCTTAAATCGTTCGGAATGACTTAGAAATATACAGATTATCCCCAAATTTGTCCAAAAAGTTTTTTCTGAGGGTTTCCTTTCTGGATCTGACTAGGCTAGGGAATCCAATAAGAAGGTGATAAGAGTTCTCCCCTTTATCCACCACGCTCTACATAAGTAAGATGCCTTCATGTCTATATTGCTCATGTGGGTACCCAAAGACTTGTGAACCTTTATTGATCCAACCGAGACAGAAACTTGGAGTCTGATTTTTTTTTATTCAAAAAATTTGATCATAGATTTATCAAAACCCGAAATTTTTTTGACCATCTTGCGGGCTTTGATTTACACGTCATTTTCTAAATTTTATTCATGCCTCAAAGCTTAGTTGTCTTATCTAGAGCTGGCCATCCAACCAAGCATGCCTAGGTCAGGATTTCACTTATTATTATTATTAGCATAATGGTTAGTGCGTTAGACTGTCATGCCATAGGTCTAAAAATAACAAAATAAACAAAACTTTTTTTCAGGGGTACTGCTCCTTGCGTGAAAGGGACAAATTCTCCAAGAGTATCTCTGTGCATGTATCATCAAAATGACGCACTTAAGCACTAATTGGGAAACCGGGCTAAACTGGTCGCCATGTCAAGAAAAGTGCTTCATATGTTAGCCGTTTCGACTTGGCATACATTTTTAGGTCTGGGACCCCATCTTTGTGGGATGCTATTCTTTTTCGTTTCTTTAATGATATCTCTTTTATTGTGGGTGCATCTATATTTAAAGTGCACTGGTTTCTTGTAAACAAAGCTATTTCTGTCGAGAAAGGGTTGACATTAAGTCCACAGCTTCCGATTCAATTATTATCGACCGAGTCAGGGGATTTTTCTAGGAGCTTGCACAGTGTGAAAACAGATCCAGATATCCTTAAGTCAAAGCTGGGGATCTAAACCCATCTTGAAGAGAGCCGTTACATTTCTTAATTTTAAGCAATTTTAAGCTTGGTATAGTCCATTTATTCATTTACAAGTCTGGAATCAATACAATTTGACAGCATCGCATGCATGCTATTCGAATCCAGGACTACACTGTTTCCAACATTATTGAAGGTCCATTATTTTGGAATTGGATTGATGTCTTAATATTGCTGACCACTTTAAGACTTGTCGATTCATTAGATTTGTCATGTTGGGTCTGTGAAAGCGCATTGTCAATAAGCTTATTTTTTCTATAAATCTTTTTACGGTCTTGAGAAAAATAGAGAATAGATTTATTGGTCGAAAATCTTTAGGTTAAGTGTTGGTTGACTTGTCGGCTTTCGAAAAGAAAATGACATTGACTTCTTACAAACCAAAGGCTATAATGTGCAAACATCCCCTAATTTTATACCCTAGCATTCGTTCAGTTCTGTTTTCAAAGCCTTGTATCACAATTGATCATGAGTCTGACCAGGGGCCTGTTTCAGCGCTATTACATCAACTACATCAACTACATCTTACAACTACATCCTACAACTACATCAGTTACATTTTTCTGTTTCACACATAAAACTGAAAGTGTTGTATGATGTACCTGGAAAACATAGTTGATGTAGTTCATTTGACATTTCTTCTGTATACGAGTATTTTTATTTGAGCTAAGTTTTCATGTTTTATTGTTTAATTCAAACTAGCCGACCCAGCTCTCGAAATTCGAGTGCCAATTTATTTATTATTTATTATTTATATTATTGGCAGTGTTTTCAAGCAAATTTATTAAATTAAATTTTATTTTATGTAATATGCAAAGTGTTCGACAGTGCAAAAACAAAAATGACCCACAGTGTGTAAATGCGTGTCTCAAGTATATTCTGCACATCTCCGTAACTGTGGCTTTCCAACCATATAAAATTTATCGAAATCGGTTAAATACTTTTGGAGAAAAGTGTACCACAAAAAACATGTTTGCCGTTTTATTATATGATCTCGTGAAAAAAACTTAATTTAACAAAAATATGTTAATATTTTCGATGATGACTTTGAATTTGATATACGAGTTGAAAGAAGAAGTAATGTATTTTTACAAAGAATCAATTTTAATTTGGAAGATCCATATTTTGTGGAGCGATTTCGAATGCCAAGAAATTGTATTGAATTTTTGGTTGAATTGAATTTTTGGGTAAATATTTTATTTTCTAATAACGTATCTAATATCCTTTAGGCTAGTCACGCACTGGCAACTGTGATCGAAATCAAATAGTTTAATCACCAGTTGAAAGAGAACCGCGCACTGGCAACTATTTACTCACGCTCACACTCTTTTCTCTCTTGCGCTTATAGAAAACAGCTCAACTGTTGCGAAGGCAATCGTTTAGTTTGTGTCAAAACACAAACTTTTTAGTTGCTCGAATCGAGTTGCTCTAAGTGCGCGGTGGCCCATATAAGCCCATATGTTTCATTTTAGCAACCAAACAGTTGCGAAACTAAAAATTGAATGTGCGCGCCTGGCCTTAAACTCTTTCCAACTGCTTCTACATCAAACATTTATAGTGTATCAATGTAGCAAGATTTTACTGTTAGTTGTATTACAACAATGTAGCTCAAAAAGCTGTGAAACAGAATCATACATTTTTCCAATAATTCCAGTGTATCATCGATATCTACACTGATGTACTACAACTGAAAATCGAAAGTACCTATGAAACAGAATTGATGTATTGCAACAGTCAAAATGATACATTGTACTTGATGTAGTATCGCTGAAACAGGCCCCAGGTCTTATCCGGCCTTTTAAAGAAGCCCTGAGCAGCATGTACTGATATGACTTCACCGTGCCCTGCAGCATTATTTTGTAGAGAATTTTCGCCTGGCATTATTTCTTTGCGTAAGTAAAGGGCGTTTTTTTTTTTTGTAAACAGAGAGAACTGCAATTTGAAATACGAGTAAAACACAGAAAAACGCTGCAATCAGCTATATCTTGTTCTATGTGCACTCTTCGACGTCTTACGAGATGTGTAGATGCGTATTATAGTTCAGAGTTAATTTTTTTCCGAAAAAGATCCATAGTTTCACGAATTTATCGATGCGATGCACTATTTTGACCGGCATAAAACGCACTCAACGACGGATGTCTTTCTAGAATTAAACTATATTTTTTAAAATAAATTGGCTGTGGCGTGAGGTTATTCATGGTGAATTTTCAAAACAAACTCACCTCACATCAAACGAGAACTTTCAAATCCGCTGTCACAGAAATCAGTGTTGCCAATTTAAAGTTCGCCGCCTGAAAAGAAAACACCTTTTAGTTCGGTTTTTGTATACCTTTTCAGCTGATCTTGAAGTGAGTCCAGTCAGCAGGGTCATTCTCATTACTATGTTTAGGTTTATGAAAAAGCCGCCTAGTGTGTTTCCTAACAATACACAAGTCATAAGACCATCACAAGTGGTCGAGCTTGCCTCTTCCTTTGATAATGGTGCATGAGTCTTCGTAGGCATTATGTAAGTTCACTAACACGATTTTCAATATCCGATCGAATAAAAATATCGGTCCAGAACAGTCCATTACTTTACTGTAGGATAACTAATTTGATTATCTAATTTGTGTTTTAATTTAAAGGTTATCATTTTTTGACCTTAGAATGTTAAATTATTTGTGACTTGTAATTGCAGTGGAATCAGAATTTTTGGAAAAAATGAATGAGGGTTCCATATTTCTATTTCATACAAAATGGTATTCTAAATCATAAATTCCGTGGATAAACTTATTCGAAAGAAATTTAAACTTTTCTGAAAATGGCCAGAGGTAACCCTGAAAAATGGTCGCTTTATCTTAAAATGTCAACTCAACTGTAAGCCTAGAATGAGTGGTTGAGTGAGTGAGTGAATGCAGTTTATCTTAAACAAGATTATCTTAAAGATACACCCTCAAGATGAATATTCCATAATTATTATGGTGTCAGCGTGACGTGAATGCATTTTTGCCCAACGAGATATCGATCAAAACGTACATACATGTACTCAATGGCGGATTCGGCGGCGGCGTGTTGTATTAAAAAAAAAATCGTGTGGTGAAGTAAAGTGAGGTGGGTTTGCCGCCCTCTTTACATATTTCAATAACAGCGGTCGTTGATGTTTGGCATTTTCATACCACTTCTAACGCCAAACACCTTTCAAATTCACTTTTTTTTTTGTTTTGTTTTTAAAGATCAAGACTCTCCTTTGCAAAGAAAAACAAAACGGATGCCTTAAAATGAATCAGGCTGCCACAATAATGGTTCCTTTTAAGGAAGGTGGTAACTATATTCACATTTAGAAGGATGATGGTGCAGGCGGTGGAGAGAATGCACGGCGGTCGGTGATGGCGGTGGTGTCATATATGTTTTAGTATCCGCCTTGCCCGCTTAACATTATGTCTATCAATTCATCACTTTCTATGAGAATCATATAGAAGATGAAGAAGAAAGCCTTCTGCAGGTCGTATAACTCAGTCAGTACGTAAGGAAGAAAATTTCAATTGAACTGCTTCCCATGGTGAAAGATTGTTTGTTTTTAGTTTTTGTTTTCGTTTGCTTCTTCTTGAATAGCTGGTGTCGGATTTGGCTTTGGTCCTCCGGCTGAGATGCATAACTAACGATCCGACGCGGGGCAGCACCATCACAACCAACCTTAGCTAGAGCAAAAGCAGCAGCAACAGCAGCTTCAACCTGAGACGAGGCACATACATACATACTCGTATATTATAAATTATAATCTGAATCGGTTTCGGAATCTTGATTTAAATTTTTCGAATGAATAAAAATGTTTGGGTTGGTTGTTGGTGGGGGCAGACTTTCCCTTTTTCTGTTTTTTTTTTTTTTTTTTTTTTTCTTATTAAAATATTGTCCACAATGTTGGAAGGTTTGTATTTTCTTCTACTGTTGGTCCTTGAAAGTCAATGTTAAGACAATAATTATGTAAAAAAAAGACTGTGAGAACCAATTTCGATGTCACAAAAGAAGCTATAAGTTGTGGATAAAGAGAATAGATGAATTAGTTCCTAATAAAAACCAAGATAATTTAAACATTTAATATTTTAAGAAAATCCCTTATACATTATAATAAATTCGAAAAATTAAATTTTAACGCAGTTTTTTTCTTGTTTACTTTCAGGTAAGAATCTGGACAATTATATCATCTCAGGGAGAAGATTAAGAATTGACATACTGAAGCACATTTTCAGCATTCCACTTAGTCCGAATTCACATAATGAAAGTGAAATTAAATGTTACACAATTCGATCGAAATTTTAAAGTGGAATTTCGAAAGTAAAAATTGATCTTCTGCATTTCGATGGAATGCAGTTTTTTTTTTTTCAACTGTTGTCAGTCCTCATTGTGTCCGCTGAATTATTTATGAAAGATTGAAGTTTGGGTGTTTTTGTTTTGGTGCAAAATAAAATATGATTGTAATTTATTTTTGAACTGACAAATTTTTTAAGTATTTAATAAACTATATCTGGTGATTTTTTTGTGATTTCCTCAAGCCAACAATTGATATTAGGCGTATTTCGGTCAATCTTATACTCAGCGCAGCGATTTAAAGTGAATAAAAGGCTTATTATCACTTTTATATTCACTTTCTTTTTTCATTTCAAAACTAGGGTTACATATTAGGTAAAAGGTAAGGTTAGGTTAGGTTCACGTGGCCGTCAGCAGGAGAGCCGACATAATTAGACCATGACTTTGTCCATTAAGATACCGCATTGAATCTTGGGGACTAAGCTGTACTAACTGCAGCATTTTGACTACAGTTTGGCAGATCAACCTCCACCACGGTAATATCTTCATCCTCCTTCTTAGAAGATGAGTTTAAAATCATCCTTATTCATATGACTAGTTTGTGAGTCTTCAGTCTTCATAAGGTTAAAAATGTCGATATTAGGAGAAGACTGTACCTTATTCATAAGGATGAACTGGATGCATCGTTTCGCACGGATGGAAATATAACCGATGCACCAAAATCCTGAACCACATGTGTAGCTTCGAGGGGTTGTTGAGACTAATCGTCTCAAAACCATACCGTGTCACGGCTTTAGTCCTCACCAAAGAGGCAATTGAGTCCATATTGACCCCGATTATCACACTTCGATAAAGATCCTCTACCTCCTCTAGATTTTAGACTTTCCACTCATTAGTCGGTAAAGAGGGATTGCTTATCTTAGTTTTCTGGAGGATCACCTCCATACAAGAAGGTTCAGCCGGTGTCCATGTGCGAACTCTAGGTACACTTGGGATATCCTCCTTAGCAACAATCTCGAGTTTTGCACCTGGCTAGATTTCGCCTAACTTCATTACGATTATACGATTATACGATCTCTGATCGTTTCAAACGGTGAGTTTGACACGACCTTCATGCCATCCCGGGTTTGCCATCATGACACTTAAGAAGTCTGCCAAGCGCTTCACTTTTACCACCAGCCATCGATTAGAAGAAATCGTGCCATCTATTCAGATTCTGGGGAGTGCTGGTGTTATGCACTCGGAGTCGTTTGAGTACAGGAGAGGCACCCTCCATCTGTCACATGCATCGCGATGTGCTCGGAAGAAATCGTGCCATCTATATCGTTCCTGTCGATAACAGCAATAACGATCTCGTTTTCAGATTCTGGGGAGTGCTGGTGTTATGCACTCGGAGTCGTTAGAGTACAGGAGAGGCACCCTCCATCTGTCACATGCATCGCGATGTGCTCGAAGAGAACCCACTCTGGATGTAGAGGGGCCTTGTTGCACAACCTTGGCACCGCCGGGTTGGGTCCCCTTTCGAGACATATTTGTAGGAGTTTTTCTCTCCTTAGTAGTGGAAGGTCCATGAAGCACAACTCTACTAATACCGAAATTAGATATTCCTACCTTTCCACTTCTCTCGTTGTGGCTTGCATCAGATTGCTGGCCATGAGCAGGCACAGCCTCCCCACCGGTAGAAGTAGCGAAGAAAATAAGTTTTTCTGTCTAGAAATTCACATTTACAGAAAAGGCAAGGTAATGCGGAGGGCGCCAGATATCCGAATACTCTGTTTGCGATTGAGCTTGTTTTTAAATTGGGCTCTCAGGCTAGATGATAATTTTTTTCTCTAAAGTTGAATTAGGCTCCATCTAAACTCTCATTATTTCAACAATTTAAATTAACTTTATGTTGAGTTTGATCGCTGACCTAAGTTGTGTTCACTTTCAGTTTAGTTGTTGCTTGCATGTGCAAATTTGCTGACCCTGCTATTCACACTTTCGAAAAAAAAAAACACGGCTATCTTTTGTAGTTAAATTGTGTTTTTCTAAATCTAAAAGGTTTTTCAGTAGGAATTCAAGAGATTTGTATTTAAATACAAACGCACCTTTAAACTTTTTGCATGATCTGTCAATGTCAAAAAATCTTTGAAGATGAAATAATTTAAAAAAAATATTAGTGCACTTTTGAGTTGGAGGTTTAATCCCATTTTTGGTCGTAAAATTTTCTTCCAGAAAACAGCCGAAAGTGGAAAATTTGAGTTACCTAACATATGGACAACCTAAGTACCTAAAAAATCTTGTAAGTGCTTCAGTCAGTTCAAAATGAACCAAATCAATCGATTACACTTCGTTCACAGAAATTTCGAATTTCTTAGTCCAAACTGTGATAAATTTTGCCTAAAGATTCCGGCCTACATTCTTAAAAGATTAAATCAAATCAAGAACTTAAATCTCCAAAGAAATTATCTTCAGGAATGAAGCTCATTTTAAGCTTAATGGTTTAATCAATAAGCAAAATATGCCTCAGATATATGACAGAAACACATGTGCCTTAAAAGACACCATTGTATCCACATAAAGTTACCGTGGGGCCTGGATTTCAGTCCTGAGGTGTTATTGAGTTGTATTTATTCGCCGATTTTACACTCAATGGAGTTACCAACATTAAAAGATTATTTTTGCTGGATTTGGAAGCCCTTAACATCGTTGATATGTGGTTCCAGCAAGATGGTGCCACATGTCACACAGCTGATCAAACAATTGAGCTGTGGAATATGGAATTCGATAATCGTGTCATCTCAAGAAATGGTTCGGTCGATTGACTAGTTCGGCCATGAAAGTCACGCAAATGGCTTATGGTTTATACCAAAAACGTTACAGGTGCTCAGGAACAATATTAAACGCAAAATTTTTATTTAAGCTGGCAGTGGCTGGGAATCGCCCACCAGAACTTTGGGGATAGTTTAAAAAAGAAAAAAATTTCTACAGATACAACAAGGTTTCATAAACTAACGTATCCTTCAATTCCTTCTAATCATAATAGAAAAGTTTTTCCTTAAAAGTACCTACCTACTCTAAATGTAAACCAGACCTTAGGTGAAAGTGTGTTTTTGGTAAATTTGTCGGATAAGTTAGGGTATAATTAACTCGAAACAGAAAAAGCACACTGTTGATAGTTGTCGTAAACAAGTCGTAAAAGAAAAAAAAATGTCGCATTGTTTCTTCACAACCATATCTCATAAATATGAAATATGCTCTTCAAATAGCATTTTTTCATTAAACTTAGCACTACCATATTAAAAGTATCTTTTATAGCCAAGTTTAAAATTTTTTTTCAATGAAATTTGTTTAAACAATTGTCGTAAAACGTCTTTGAATAAGTTCTGTCACAAAATGCAAAACAAAGACGTTTTACGACAATTGTTTAAATAAATGTCATAGCAAAAATTTTTAGCTAAAGTACTTATTCAGTAAATATTTAGATAAAACGCAATTTCCATATCAATCCATGACTACAAAATAGAAACAATTTTAATTGTTTTCTCTCAACCCTTTTCATTTGGCATAAACGGAATTTTCTAAATTTTGCTGGATGCCACCAAAAAGTTGAAAAAAAAAAACACCATTTTTGCATACCAAGTTGACTTCATTTGTACTCAATTGGCGGCGTCACCATCAGAGCACCGCCACCGAACGCCACCGTGTCGGCCACCAATATCATTGAACTGTCTACTTTGTTTGTGCCTGTTACAAATGGACTCCTTTTAAGTTTTAACATAAATTTCTTTGTTCCCACGAAACTCACTTTCGTGTGGTTGCCACCACCATTAAAACAAAAAAAAAAAACATCTAAAGATCTAAAAACAAAAGTTAAAATAGCAAAAAAACTAAACAAAACAAAAAAATTCACAGTCAAAGAGGTGAACTTCACTTCAGATTATTTTTTCCACTAATTCCCCTAAATTCCACGCCTCTAACTCTTCAGCTCACATGTTTTGTTTTTAGTTTCTTTGTAGTCAAGTCCTCCCCCAAGTTGTAACGTGATAGCGTGTGTGCGCAAAACTGCTTCAACTGCAACTGCATTTTTTTTAATTTTATTTTTAAGTCTGTTGTTCCGTGCAAAGCTTTGAATTTCTATCGGCTAACAGTGGGGTAAGGTAAGTCTTTAATTCAAGCAAATCAGTTTCACATTGCGTGTCTTTTAAGCAAGTTTCTTTGAAAATAAAGCATTGAAAAGGCCATTCCAACCCCTTTGACACGCCTACTGCAAGTTCCTTTCTTTATATTTTTTTGTTCAACTAATTTTTTTTAACTAATAATACTAATAATACAATTATTGTATCATACAAAATCGATGTAGTGAAATATATTTTTTTTTTAAATCTTTATTTTTTTTTAAATCTTTAATTTTTTTTAATTTATTCCAACTTTTCTCTATTATCTTCTCCAATGTGCGGTTACAAGCGGGCGTCATCGGTATTACCGCGATTCTTAACCTAAGTATAGTAAGTAACATGAAGTACAATGGGCTCGAAAAGTATTATTCGTAGATATGAAGATTGCATGCGCATTGCACGGCCGATGGATTTACAACAATCATAAAGTGAATTTCACTCAAGTGACATGTTTTCTGATATTATTTTCCAGGAGCATGTCAAAAATAGTTTTAAATAAGAAGCTAAAACAAAATGGTGAAAATATAAGTTAAGACTTATGACTAAAATAGATGCCACACAAAGAATGTAGTCTAGCAATTCGAGCGAGGGATGATGGTCTAGATAAGATTATAGTCACGGTACAGCATTGCCAAGTTCAAATCTAGATTTTTAATCAAATTTCTTTCTTTAAATATTTAATAAAGCAATAATGAGTTTTTTTCAATTGTTATGTTAATTGTTAAAAGTCATTAGTCTACGCACGCTTACTGTTAAGGGAAATCGGTGAAAACAGCTCTTCATACACTGGGAAGAACCATCGAATACTCGCTCCATCATAAAAGTATACTGTGGTTGCCTTCCTTGATAAAGAGGGCGCTTTTAGCAATGTTGATACATCTGCAATCGCGTCTGCACTGTCATCTCTGAATGTAGACGGTTCGCTTGGAGAATTTATCAACCAAATGCTTACTGGCAGGATTATTAATTCAAAGCTAAGCGGGTTTTCTGCAAGAAGATCTGTCAGTAAAGAAACGCTGCAAGGTGGTGTCCTGTCTCCTCTTTTTTATAAGTTGTTAGCAAATAAGCTTTTGAGATATCTGGAAGCGCAGAGTTACAGAGTGATTGCCTATGTTGATGACATTTCTATTGCTGTGTCAGGAAAGCATCCTTTTACCCTAAAAGATTTCTTAAAATATGCTTTAAACAAGCTAACAAACTGGGCCAATCGCTGTGGACTGGGTTTTAACCCTTACAAAACAAACGCTGTCCTGTATATCACTAACATTCCCCGACGAAGCAAAATACTTGGGTTTTATCTTAGACATGAAATTAAGTTGGAAACCTAACATTCAAGAAAGAGTTAAAAAGGCCACAGTGGCACTCTCCTCATGCAAATAAGCTATTGGCAATAAATATGGGCTCCAACCCTGCATTACTCACTGGCTATACAGCATCGATTACACCATTCCTCAGATTCAACCGATGGTTCAAAAACTAATGACGGGATTGGTGGAGGAGCATATTCAGGCAGACTTAATTTAAAGCTCTCTTTTCTTTTACCCAATCACTGGTACAGGCGTAACTTTTGGCGATCAAAGAAGCCCAGCATAAAGAAAACGTGATATCATTCAAAGATATCCGCATCTTTTCGTACAACCAAGCAGCCATTAAGTTTCTAGAGCTGTGTAAATCGTTCATTTCAAATGATCGAATCGATTACGAAAATGATCCGATCATTTCAATCGATCGATCATTCGATCATTTTCATTTCACTGAAATGATTCAATACTGTTCCTATTCGATTTCAATTTCGATGATAAGATTGACTTGTGGCTTTGATAGTTCTCTATTTGGCAAGTCATAAACTGTCAAATTCCATCAGAGGATGGCTACGATTTCGATGGATTAAAAAAGGCTATAAATATGTATCAAAAAAAGGCATTTTATTTGTTGCTCCGGAAAAAAGCAATTTTACGGCTTTCGGCTGACATTTTGAACGAAATACACTTTGTACGTCATAACTGAATTCTTCCTCTGTTCGTCAAGTCATAAACTGTCAAATTCTATCAAAGGATGTCTACGATGTCGATGGATTAAGAAACGTCGAAAAATCCACATCAAACATACCGGATCCTGATACATAAAAAAACATCAGTTCAACCCAACAATTGTTTTTTCAGCCTACAGCATCAACAACCAACTCGGTTCTTCAATGCCGAGTTTAACCCAGAAATTCCAGTCCACCGTCCGTTTGGCATTCATAATCCACATTGATTGAATCAGAAAAAATCATGGTTAATTGAGTTAACTCATTGAAATGATTGAGATTGAAATAGAAAATCGAAAATCATCTAAATGATTGAGATCGATTAAAATGATTGATTTCGATCATCAATACTTTTCGATGATCGGATGAAAAAAATCGAATCGATCCTGATTGACACAGCTCTATAAGTTTCCTTATTCTGTCTCTACCAGGTCAAAAACAGCCCTTAACTTCGGTCGTCTCGGATGGAGATGGCGCATTAGTTTAACATTCGCTTTTGCTGGGTGCCGGGCCACAGGAACATTTTATGAAATTGTAAATCTGACGAAATTCCCATCGCTATGTGTTAACTTATGCTAAAGCAAGATGCTATACAGAGAACAAACCTCAGGTGTTACTTGGTGAAAAAACAGATTTGACCAATGCTGGACCAAAGCAACTCGGAGTTTATTCTAAAGATTTCTGCAGAAGCTGCATGGACGAAGAAGAGGAGTAATCGATTCCTCACCTTCTTTGTACATGTGCTGCTTTGTTCCAAACACGAAGTTTCCATCTGTTAGAATTCTACTACAATGATCTTAGTGAACTGATAAATATAGACACAGGCATAATCAGCTTCAATTGGTTTAACGATTATGGAAACAGTTTTCAAGATTCAATGTAATATCACAATGAACCAACTAAGTGTGTTGGTACTTTTTCTGACAGCCACGTCAACCTAAGCTAAGCTACTTATGTTTCAGAAGCGTCAAAGTTACCAATGACATCCATCTGTCAAAATATTTTGCACGGCTTGGCATTTCATGCGGAGCGGTCATAGACAACGCCGCGCCGCGACCTCGCTAATTGGACCTTAGAAATGTTTGCCGGAAATCCGAATGTTGCACCAAAAATCATCTTTTCAGACGTGGCTCAACAAGCCCTTATTGGGGCGAACACAGTCCAGAAGTGTATTGACCCTTCGGCGCGATTTACGGCATGGTGGAATCATCGGACCTTATTTCTTTCGAAATGAAGAATGAGACCCCGTTAGCGTCAGTGGTCTTGACAACATCGATATATCTGAAGTTCCAATAAGACATGGTACTACCACATGCAATACAAACGACTCAGCTCTCACGGCGATAGGCCATCAATTGGCCTTCGCGATCCTGCGACTTGCGCACCACTGAATTATTTTCTTTAGAAAGCCAACCACTTTCGACGAGCTGAAGGCTAATATCCAAGTCGTTGTTGCCGGAATAACTCTGCGATTCATCAAAAATTGGACCGACAAATTGAAGCACTGCCATCGAATCCCAGGCGAGCTATTTGAATGATGTGCTATTCTTTACATATTGGGATAAATGTAACTTCAAAATGAAGCCAGAATCAGTTTTATATCTCCCTCCGTTGTTGTCTTATTTAAATTTTTTTTTCCTATCTATTTGTGGATTAATTCTTCTCTATAAAAAAGACGCTTTTTAAAAGGGTTTTTGGAATACGAAGTTTCCTACTCTTACTTTACCGGAAAACTTTCCAATACTAATTAAATCTTTTGGATACCTATTATTTTATTAATTGGGAAAGCTCACATTTTAGCCAAACAAAAATGGCGAACTGAAATTGAAATCCATATTCATGCGTCATTTTGTGTTTGAGCTTTCTTTTCATCAATGGATTCGGTAGTTTTTTTCGCAGATATGAAATGTCGCTTGGAAAACCGTCTGATATTTCGGATTTTTGCAATTTGCAAAAATTTCGGTTTTTTCAAGGGTACTTTCATTCGGAAAAATCCTCCAAGAGTAACTCTTGTTATGAGAAAGTGCCTCTCATCTTTGCTGTTCGAGATCGCCAGAAATTTATAAGTCGCTTCCATTCTGCCTACACGGAAAGGCTAGTTTCGAATGAACAAATTAATAGGTTTCCACAACTTGTTAATTAAGAACAAAAAAAAAAAAAAGATTGTGTGTACTGACGTACGCGCGGTTGAAGTAAAACTTCTTTTTCCTCAAGCAAAGCTTCTGTAAACTTTTGTATTCTAAAAACATGTCGCTGTCTTTGACGGATAACGTGACGTTTTGACATGTCACTGACAGCTGCATACAATTTTTTTTACCCCCAACGCCGGAAAAGAAGTTTTACTTCAAAAAAACATCAAAAAGATATGTTTGTTTGTTTGTTTGTTTGTTTGTTTTTTAAAAAGGATAGTGGTTTCTGCTTGTTAAATTGGGCGACCACATAATTCACAAACATTTTGTATTTTTAAAACATGTGGCTGTCTTTGACTGATAACGTGACGGTTTGACATGTCACTGACAGCTGCATAGAGAATTTTTTACCACCAACGCCGGAAAAGAAGTTTTACTTCAAAAAATTGAATGTGCGCGCCTAGCCTTAAATGAAATCGAGAAGAAAAGTACAAAACTCCCATGCCACTTGACAAGCAAGTTGCCTCGCTTTGTTTGTATTACCCTAGGATTGCACGTGCAAGTATTGGCATTTGGCAAGCATGTTGTAATCTTGTAATGTACACAAGCATTTCTTATTAACCCGTACAAACCCGAGCAACTTAGTAGTCACCTGGCATTAATTCAGTATCCAGGCAACTTGGAAAGCAAGTACACTGACAGCGGCACTCTTGTAAAATTAATTATTAAAGTATTTGATTGATTAGTCGGGTGACGTTCAAATTTATAAATACCAAAACAAATGTCGGTGGCGTGTGCGATTAAGCGAATAAATATTATTAAAAAGTATAATTTCAAAACTTTCAGGCAACCTGATGATCATATGGTATGCCGTCTATGACAGCAAGAATACAAATGGTAGTGGATATACCCAACTTTTTGGCCAGTACTTTGTATGCGAGGGTTAGGTGTTGGTAAAATTTATTTGGATTGCAATATGCTTGTCAATAATTATTCGGTTGCATAGCCATTGCGCGTCTGAACCTATAGTTTTATGTTTATCTTTGAATGCAGCCATTTGAAATATGTAAATTCTAAATCGTATTCAACTTCATGTTTTACTTTGCACATGCTAAAAACATGTCGCTGTCTTTGACGGATGGCGTGACGGTTTGACATGTCACTGACAGCTGCATAGAAAATTTTTTACCCCCAACGCCGGAAAAGAAGTTTTACTTCAAAAATACTTTCTGGCAACTTTCATCAATCAACGTGATTCAAGCTGTGAAAGAATCATTTACGAGTACCTACAGCTTATTGTTCGGTATCTGATTTCAAGAACTCTCATTTCCAGTTCAATCGCTTGGCCTGTTTATAATTTTCAGACGTCAGTATGTGCAAATTATAAATTCTTTAACCGTGACAAACGCATTTTCATACCACAGAACTATTATAAATGTCGTATTTCATCTAACCACAAATTTATGAGCATTGCTTCTTTCACACCTGAGATTCAAATAGAGAAATAGAGAAAAAGTAATAGAATAATAATAGTACACAAGCACTTGGGTTCTAAACAAAAGAATTAATGAAAAGCACTTCTTCGTGTTGTTCTTGTTTTTGTTTATAGGGGAAACGGAAATCCTCTCATCCAGCGATTGTATTTCACACCTTCGTACTCATATTTCGTACTTAATATCTTTTCATATTGCACATGAAACAAGAACAAGCTAAAAAAGGCGGATGAATGAAGAAGGTGATGCAGCTGACTATGCCAACATGAAGGGGTTTGCCACTTAGATCCGCTTTTTTATTTATTTATTTTTGCTTTGCTTAAAGTTAGTTTGCTTCTTTTGTGTGAAAGTTCACGTTCCGTTTGGCATTATGAACGAATTAGAAAGAAGATAGGTATTGAATTTTGGAGAGAGACTTACCTCCTTATAGGTCTTCATTTAAATGTAGGTTTGACCAAATGTACATTCATGCATCAAGCGTCTTGTGTTTTATCGAAATCCTAACTCAAAGTCCTGAGTTAGAAATCTACCAATCCAGGAGCACATTGTAAGTTCCATTTCTTCAGAGGCTTAGCTTTCAAAAGTTGCGATTCGTGGTCTAAAGTAGAAAGTTCCTTAAACGTAGAAAAATGTTGTCTTGATTTCTAGTTAAGGCTTAAAACATTTCTAGGTTATTCCTATTCAATTTGTATGTGAGAAAAAAATCACTATAAAAGACTTTTCTTTAAACCTTTTTGAGCCTTTTCGTCAAGTATCAATCAACCAACTTTTCACGATTTACCGAAAAATCGAAGATAGTAACTTTTATTTGAACCATCTTAATGTGTATGTTTTTACACAACTACTCATATTACTCTTCACACGTTAATATTGTCGAATGAATATAAGAGGTATTGGGTTTCTTTGTTTCTGTATTACAATGTCTTCGGCAACTTAAACTGGGATCGATATAATCAAAACAACAAAATAACTTCGACTTTTTAATAATTTTCGAAATTGGGGAAGTCGCCTCGTACGCTTGATGGAAATGTCAGCCAACCAACTATTAAAGCTATAGCCTGAAGCCATCACGGTTTTTCCTGGCAAGTTTCTTCCTCATCTTTCAAGTTCCGATGTCAATTTCAATCCGATAAAACACACAAATCCGCGCGATCATTGTCAATGGTGTCGTCCGTCCATCTGCCGTATAGAGCCACCATCATCATCGTCTTCATCACCATGTTCTCAGACAGAGTGAATAGATTAGAGGACAGGAAGAGAGATAATTTTGAAAATGCTCCCAAATTTATGCTAAATACCGTTATTCGGAGTTTTCCGCATCTCATAGTCGTCGTCGCCGCCATTATCGTTTGGTTAATCGTTTTAACAATGGCCGAAGCGGTGCAGTCGAGTGTGTTAGCTCAATGCAACACAAAAAAAATACACCGATTCGCAACAAGAGGAAGAACTACTTAAACGTGTTTATGATGGATCGGTACCGTATTTTACTTCTCGTTGTCTTGAGGTTTAGCTATGCCGCCGAAGGGCAAAAATTGCTATGAGAGACTTTTTCGCATATCGAAAAGGTGAAGCTGATATCGATGCGCTGGAAAATAGCTGCTGTGTATTATTATTTTTTTTTATTCTCCTTCTTCTCCTGCTAAACTGCAATTCGGGTCAATTGGTCATCACGAGTGATTTGCGGAATCTGATTAATTTTCAACAAAAAAAAAAAAAAAATACATTGCGTAGTTTATAAACGATGCGGATGTAGCTTAAAATATTCAGTGGCGTATTAAGGCTGATTGAGGCCTGTGATACAAAAAAAAAGAAAAGATTTTCAAATCTTTCTGTAGTCATGTGCTGATAGTGAGTGGTTACAGTATCATTATCCTAGGATATGTTCCTAGGGCTCTAGGTCTGTCACCTTAAATGATCGGAAATATTGTAACTACTCGTACTAACGTCTTGCTATCTTTCACGCGACACCTATTGATTAAGCTGCAATAGAAAGGTAGTACAGAGTAATCCTGATACATTCTTTTAAAGCAAACGAATAACAGACTCTGGAGGTGTTAAATCCTCTAAGGATAAACGAATACGATGGCCTCGTTATTAACATCGAATGCATGCGATGTGAAAAGATTAATTAATAAAGTTTTTGTCCAGGGCTTCACTAATGGATTGTGAATACGAGGACTAATAAATAAAGCCTCTGTTCAGAACTTAACTTATGGGTTGTAAACATAACAAATACCTAGGGATACTATCGGGAACAACTGGAGGATGGTTCCCACACTCATGAAGAGTGGTCATCCAATGAGGAATGGAAGAATCGTCGGGGTTGTTGGTTATCAATAAAAATTACGTGATCGACCATTAAGTAATTCATCAGTTATAAGATAGAAAAAATCTATACTAAAAATTTCTTTACTTGCATTAAAGGTAAATTGGTAAAGGCGCTGCGACCCCTGTTACTATAAAGTGCATGACTTTTGATGAGGTGACAAAGCATGAGTTACTTAAGTCACCCCAAAAATTGAAATGAAATAAATAATTTGAGAGGTGTCATCCCCTGGAGGGTTGACTACCTGAGCAAACTCAAAAAGCTAACTGGGACTTTAATCCTTGGAAAATTGTTTTTTTGGCCGTTTTCCTTAAACCCAATGGAACTAGTAGGCCGGTTGGTGATAGAACCGAAAAGGCAGGTACTCACCTAAAAGTTTTTTTAAGTTCTGTAGTACAATGTTTTTTCCTTGATAGTGAAACTAACACACTGGGCGACCAATTGAGCCACAAATATCTTGTAGATTATGTCAACTGGAACTTTGAACTTCCATCTGAAAACAAGGGTAGTTAACTATCAATTTTTTATTAATTACGTGTTAACGTTTTTTTAAGACGGGCATGGTAAGGCGCACAGTGGTCCCTTTGTTGAATTTTGGCGACAAAAATCATTTTCTATACTAATTCTGTGCCCGCATTGGTGTCAATTTCATATGAATCAGTCAAAGATTTTAAGAGATTTTAAACAATATTTGACGAAATTTCAGACTTTGACAATCCTTGTTTTTTAAGCCCCCGACTATGAATAAAAACTAAGCAGTACCACTGTAGATATCCAACTTACCCAAATCATTTATTATATCAAATTCTATAAATTTTATGAAATTAAGAAATGGTTTTTTCTTGAATCACAGTCGTCATTGAACGACAATATACTCGTACATAATATGTAGATTCGCAGAAGTATCATTAAGTCCAAATCGTAAAGAAGACATACAAATTTTACTGATTAACTTCTGTCCTGCTACTGATCTTCAAGGCATTGAAGGCTATTGAAGATTTTTGATTCTTGGAGTTCCACAGGGAAGTGTTCTTAGTCCTGTATTATTTACAATCACAATTCGATGAAAAAAAAATATATAATAAACATTTCCTTACGATTGTGATACTGATGCTTGTGATTTTATAAATTATTTACACAAAACATATTCTTAATTAATAAAAAAAAACTTGAGTAATCTATAAAATACATGATGTCCTCTTAATAAAGTGATAAGTATATGAGGATGTACTGAATTAAAAAAAAAAATATATGGTTCATTTCCGTTTTGTTTGAAGTGTGACCTTAAAAAATTGATGGCTTGCAAATGTTGATGCAGTGTTAAATATTTACCCTGAAAATCGGTCTTTAATACCAGTTTAGAAACTTTAATACCATTTTAAGACAAAAAAAGCTAAACAAAATTGTCCAAACATTTTTTTTTTAAATAATACGGATGTAATAAGTTTATGTTACAGATATGAATAAGTGTGATTTATTCGCAGAAACAGATTTTTATTATGAAGTAGATTTTCATAGAATTATATCACTGCATCATAAATTCCGTATGGCAGCTTATCTCAAAATAACTTTAAAAATAGAATGTTTAATATTTAAAAAGCCAACTTGTTACGAGTGTGGCACCACCTTTACAAATCTAATAAAAATTTTGCAGTTTGTTAAGGCGTACATTTCCTTGTAAATGTTTATCTCCCTGTGTTGTCAGTGAAGCTGAAGAGTTTCCTACCGAAGACGACTATATTTTCGAATCAAAACTATGAACTTAATAAGCTGAAGTAGTAAAAGTCGGAAAAAAAAGAAGTTCTTTAGGAATAGAAATTCTCAAATCCGTCCCTGTGAAGTTAGGAAAAGGAAGAATATCTTCACCAACCGTATTGTTACGAAAGAGAATAAAATTCACTATTGGATCGCACGTATTTGCTCTTTTGGTTTAAAAATGTAAAGTAGCTACCAGGGTTCGGACTTAGGTTTTAAGTAAATACGAAACAAAACTGAAGTAGATCCAAAATTTTTGAAGTAGTTTTAGGAATTTAAGAAAAGAACAATTTTTTCGAAACAAAATTTTTAACAAAAGCTTATTCGGTTTTATTTGATTATTTTTTACTTGTAATTGCGCACAAGCAACTATAAGGTACAAGAAATTCAGACTTAAAATAAAATAAATGTAACTATAACACAAATTTCAGACTTCAAAACATGAAACAAATTAAATGCACGTAAAATAGTAAAAAAAAAAACAAAAAAGTAAATTATAATATATAAACATAACATATAAAAGTAAATTCAGACTTCAGAATTGTAAAAAAATAGAAATTAAATATAACTACACTCAGAAAAAAAAACGTTGTTAAACCAAGAATTTTGCGTTTTCAAATGATTGTGAGCTAAAAATTGTTAGAGCAACAAAAAGTTGTTGGTACAACAACGGGTTGTTATTCTTTTAACAATTTAATTCTTAGCTTTAGAAAGAAATTGTTGAAATCAAATGCTTAATATTTTAAAACTTTTTAAAAACCGAAAAATTGTTAGTTCAACAATTAAATTCTTGTCTTAAATATTTTTCAAGACAATTGAACCTATCAACAACCGAATTTTTGATTTAACAATTTATTCTTAAGGTATCAAATATGAAAGTTGTTGACTTAAGAATCTAAAATGTTATTTTTTTGTTGGTCAATCGTGTTCTCGCAATTTAACTGTTATTTTAAAAACGTATTCTTGACGTTTAACAACAAAATGTTAAGCTGTTAACAACTAGTTCTTGGAACAAGAAATAAATTGTTGCCACGACAACCTTATTCTTAAAATAAGGTAAAGCTAACTGTCAAACTGTTGCTTTGCACAAATCGGAGTTTGTGTCATTATTTCAATGTGGCCCAGCGGCAGTGCAACGTGGTTAAAATTAAGAAATTAAAATTAACTAAAAAACATAACTATAATGGAAAGTGGTGATAAAAGTGAACAACCAGTGATTTAAAACATTAACCGTGAAATCTTTGAACTATTTTTAAGTTGGCGATTGTCCTTCGATGGAATATCCGCATTAGAAGAGTGCCATATTGCATCCCTAGATCTTTTGAAAATGATTGATTCACACGAAATCGAGAATATTTTCAACAAAAGAGAGTTGCTTGCAGAAAGAATAAAGTTACGATATTGTTTAAACAAATGGAGAGCAGATAATAATGTAAGTACAATCTATTTAGAAAAAGCAAGTTTTATTAAGTGACGCACGCACAATTCCATTGTCAAGTCTAGCACAATTTTACGACAAAGGCATCCATCTCTCGATGATTTTTGGACAAAGTAAGACAAAATAAGAATTATTAAAATTTTCATAAAAAGAATTTTATCTTAGACGCTTTCAATTATAGAAAACAGATGTTTTGTTACGATTCTCATTACATTGGTAACATAAGTCGCCCAATTGATGCAAGCCAGATCAAAAGTTCAAGCATAAAGATGAACGCAGCGGAAATGAAAACAATTTTAAATTTCATTTAACTCATTATTGGAGATCTGATTCCAAATTCAGATGAAGTTTACCAGCATTTGGTAAAATTTATAAAAATAGTTGACATTAAATTGAAGGCAAGCATTAATATTTTAAGCAATATTGTCATGTTATAAATTCTAGAATCAATGTCCCCTACACCTTATGTCTTAAAAGTTCCCTTCAATTATCACATATGTATAAACATACAAAACCTATTTTTCTTTTAATTTTTATATATATGAATAGTGAATTGCCATATTATCTATGAAATCTTTGTACTGATTTTTCTATAGGGATGCAAGTAGACAGTCTTTTTTTTAAAGGTATCTTTTTTAGAGTAAATAATTTTGTTAAATACGTAAACTCAACACTAAAGATATTAAAAATATATTTAAATTCTGTAAAAAATTGTTTTTTGATATAATTGGCATTATATAAAAGTTTATTCTTAAAAAATGTCATTTCAAATAAAAGATCCTGTAAACTGCTTCTATATAAAAAATATTGTAAATTTTTCGAAGTGTGTAAGGAGAGTGACTCTCAAAACCTTTATGTAAGAAAAATATTGTATGTTATTTTACGAATTGAAATGAAATAAATACCTTAAGTTTCTGAATTCTAAGTGTTTTTCTTTATTTGCAAATAGTTCTTTTATATTTTTCAGGGAATTGATTCTACTTTCAAAATGCAGAGAAATTTCAAACATTTGAATCAAGTCATACTTCAAGAACGCGTCGTTAACAATATTTAAAAATTAATTCTTCGTTTAAAAGACAAAAATGTAGCCTCAGGTGAATAATATACCTACATTTATGAAAAGTTGGAAAGAATAAAAATAGTCAAAAATTAATGAAAATAATATTTCACAAATTGTTGACTATTTTTTTTATTGAACCAACAATTAGTTCTTAAATTTAGTTAACAATACGTTCTTGCAGTAAGAATTTTGGTTGTTGGCGTTTTAACAATCAGGTTCTTGTTATTACGATTTTAGTTGTTGAAATTCACCAATAATGCGTTCTTGTAACAACAATTTTTATTCTTGGAATTTTGACAATTTTCATTCTTAAATCAAGAATAAAGGTTTTGCTTAGTAGCTAACACTTGCGTTCTTGTTACAAGAATTGTAAGTTGTTGGGTTCATTTTAACCTACGAAAATTGTTGACCCAAAGTATAAAATTCTTGAAATTACAACTTTTTTTTCTGAGTGTATTTTAAAGTAAATTTTCCATCAACGAACTTGGCTCATAAATATCTTTACGTTTTTCTGTAAGTTATCTCGAAAACATTAAATTTTTCAAGGTGCTTACGTTTAAGCGATCCCTAAACTTGTTTTTTTTATGTAATACAGAGTAATCAGCGCTGCCTTTAAATATGTTGGTTAAGAATTTCAAAGAAGAGTAGGTCCTTAAAAAGAGAAGTAGATTAATTTTTTTTATTCGATCGAAGTCAAGTCCGAACCCTGGTAGCTACACATTGAAGATGTATGTTAAGGTATCAATAATATTATGATGTTCTTACCAAGATATTGTGAAAAATTCAAAAGTACTAAAAACATATATTTTTGCTTCGATTGTTCTTGATAACCTTAGTAAAAAAAACGAATTTCTAGGAAATTTTATAGTATTCTATACCAAATTTGAAGCAAATCCGTCCTTCCGCTTAGGTTCTAGCTCAATGTTTACCAAGACGTACGACCGCTTAAACGGATAGACAAACCGACGGACCTATACTTTTCTGTTGAGTCTGAACAATTAAGATGGAGGATTTGTAACTTCGTCGAAAGAGGTCGTACCCTGAAAACATATTTTGTTCCAATTTTTAGGCCACAGTGACTATATAGTGCACCCTAGCCTAACGCAATTGCCAATGAAACAACTTGGAAAATGAAATACAATCGCAAAAATAACTGATTAAAATGTCTATTTTTTTTTGACACGAAACCAATACTTCCCCATAGAGCAATCAAATAAAACTTTTGAAAGTTTTGTGTGAATTTTTAATTTTTTTAATTTCACTACCGTTGGTCAGTTTGAAGAATTGATGGATCCTTTTTTGTCTTAGATAAAGGCTCAGTATTGTTATTTTTCTTCTTTTTTGACACTTTCATCACAGATTTCACAAAACGTGAAAAGTGAATGTTTTTCCTTTAATAAACTGATGCACCAACGAACTCTGACTTAATGACCCTACTGCAAGATCAAAGTATTTCCGTGGGTTTTAATGTTTATGAATTCACAATTTGTAAAAGTGTTTGGGATAAATTTTAATGCTTGCAATAGATATCGAAAGATCATAAAACGTTTATTATGTTTTTTTCTTAATTGTTTACGGTTTAATTGTAGATGTTGTGGGAAAATTCAATTTTACGATAGATATTAATTTTTACAAGTTCGAAACTGTTTCTTTCTTTTTTTTTATGACCGAAATATTTTTTTACGATGAAGATTATAAAGGCTGTGAAAATTGAAACACATTTTATAATGTTAGAAATGTTTTTTTTTTACTATAAAATCAATTGAAAGGCGAAAGTGAAATGCGATGTTGGGTAGATTTAATATGAACCATAAGTTTAAGTCAAGTATGTGATTGAAATAAAAAATCAAATTACGAAAATTTTTTTAATACTACACATATAGGTACACTTAGTAGACTTCTAGATTATCGATGACTATGAATAGGCTGACTCTAATCTTATCTAAATTAGTTTAATAAAAAATAAATGTAATGAAAAATAAATGAAATATCAAACTATAACTTTTGTATTCCATTTCAAATATTTTGCCTTAAGTATGTATTGGAAGATCTCTTCATACACAAGAAGATGAAACTGTGGTCTAACACCCTGTTGCATCGATCATTTGTCCAGTACGATACTATGTATTTATAATTCTTTTGAATTAGGATGACTCTTTTAAGGTACTAGTACGGTCTAGAATACCAAAAAAACGCATGATTTTTGGGAATTTTTTTCTCGGAAACCTTATTAGGTAATTACATAATTTTTTTTTTAAATAATGAATACATGCGTCAAGAGTACAAGAAAAAATTTATTTTTCTTAATTTTGGAATTTTGGCCGAATTATAGAGGGCGCAAACGTCGACTCATCAAAAAATACATGGTCTCATGGCGGACAGTTAATCTCAGAATTGGCTAAACTGAAACAAAAAAAAAACAAAATGGGTTATTTAAAGGAAGGTATTTTCCGAGACAATTTACCACAATTTGTTTAAAAAGTCAAAACATAAAAAAAATATCGATCTTTGAAAAAAAAAATTTGTTTGGCCATTTTTGGGTCGCCATTTTTTTTGTTCAAAAGTTTTCGGTCAAATTGTGGTAAATTGTTCTAGAAAACATAAAAACAATCGAGTTGGAACAAGTTTTTTGAAAATCGGTGTAGTAGATCCGGAGATTAACTGTCCGCCATGGGACCATGTATTTTTTGATGAGTCGACATTTGCGCCCTCTATAATTCGGCCAAAATTCGACAAACAAATTTTTTTTGTACTTTTGACACATGTATTCATTATTTAAAAAAAATTATGTACTTACCTAATAAGATTTCCGAGAAAACAAATTCCCAAAAATCGTGCGTTTTTTTGGCATTCTAGACCGTACTAGTATGTACCTTAAGTTCATCGTCTGATTTGATAGATTATAACAACAACATTGCAGAGGTAAATCCTGTGAACTCAGAACTCCTGAGTTCTAAATACTGCATTGGTTAGATGAAGGTGTGCCTAGAACTGATATACTTGTAGAAAGTGTATTTACTCCAAGATCGAGATATTACCACAAGACTGTAAACGGGGTAAGACACATATGGTAAGCGTCGGCATATCTCGACAATGACCTCCTGTTGTTAAACTAAAAAGACTTATCGCTAATGCATAAAGGCAGAAGATCAGCTCTTTTAGCGGTGTAACAGTTTTTTATTATTTAATGATTACTGACTAAAATTTTATGGGTTCACTGGTCAAGTTTTTAAAACCTTTCGAATTGGGCATACAAAAAACTTGCCAAGTAAGCCCATCAAATTTTAGTCAGTAATCATTAAATAATAAAACTTCTCTATTACATTGTAGCTGTTTCAATATTATTCTACTTTAAATAATCGGAATTAAACCTTTATGAAGTAAGAATTTGGCGTACTTTTAGATCTCAGTACTTTTAACGGCTGACTTGTTACACAAAGGTTTTTGTATAGAAGAACTTGGCTCTTTTTTCAACATTTATGTTTTTGGTCTGATTTCACTCCTTTTTGCAAAGATTTTAATATTTTGCCATGTCAAAATCTCGAAAGATACGGAAAGATAGAAGGGTGGACTCTACCTACTAAAATCGACTTAGTTTATAGCTTCATATTTCTTTTGGTATAGTTTCTTTTTGTTATTGGTTGTTTTTATTTACGCTTCAATTATTTCTTCTTGTCCTGGCAAGATTCACAACACCAACATACCTACCTTAGTTATAAATACTAGTACCTGTATCCGCGATGCGAGGATGCGATGATGTTTTTGTTGCAATTTCAACTCCTTTTTTATTTGCAACTTATAGGTACTATAAGGCAAGTTATGCACTCGTAAAAAAATCGAACTCGAGATTTTGATCAAAGTTGACATTACAATGATAGCGAAGACTAAAAAAGTGGGTCTCGCAATTCTGTCTGTCTGTCTGTCTGTCTGTTCGACTACAGGCTAAACGGTTCGGCCGATTTTCTTTAAACTTGGTAGTTATCATTTTTAATTTTTCCCCCTCACACGTTTTTTCTTTTTTTTTTTTTTTTTAAGACTAAAAATAACGGTACCTGCCATACGATTTTATAAACATTTTTTTTTTCTCAAAAACTGTTCGACAAATTTTAAAAATAAAAATACAAAAAAATTTATTTAATTAAAGCTAGGTATTGGTTGAAAAAAAATTTCCGAAAAATGGTTATTGAGGTTACCTCCCATGGAACCATTTTTTTTGTTTTTGATTTTCTCAAAAACGGTACAACTGATTTTAATAATTTTTTTTTGCTAAAACTCCCCAAAAACATAAATAGAATTGTGTACTCAAATTTTCAAGACAATTTTTTTTGGATTTTTAAAAAAAAATTCAAATTTTTTTTCAAAACTCAATATGTCGAAAATCCCATGCTAGATTTTTTTTTAAACTTGATAAATAAAAGTTTCTCAATATAATCTACAAGATGTGAGAAAAAAAAATTTATTTTACCTAAAAATAAAGTTACCTACCATACAAATGCTAAATAATTTAAAAAAATGGTTTTCAAAAATCGTATTTTTCTCGAAAACCGGCGCCTAGAATTTTGATAAAATTTTTTTCTTTCAATTAATTTTTACGATTTTTAATTTAATAAAATAATTTTGAAATTAAGATATTACAGCTTGTATACTTACCATAGCTCCGTTTTTTCGAATTTTGAATTTCTCATTATCCACATAACGGATCTTAATGAAAATTTTTATAGAGAAGCTTCTAAAAAGTCTAAAACACATTGCATTTCAAAACTTTAAAATAATTTTTTTTTTTGAATTTAAAAAAAAAAAAAAAAACAAAAAAAAAAAAATCTGTTTTTTCTTTTTTTGAAAATTCGATATCTCAGAAACGGCTCAATATTTTTTGTAAATTTAATTTTTATTCGAAAAATAATAAAAACCTTAAATTGGCTTACCAAAATTTTTTCTTAAAAAGCTTTTAAAAGGTTTGTATATAAAAGTTTTTTTTTTTAAGAAACCACTACAACGACTTATATTTTTTGTTCTTTCATAAATTCAAATTTGCATAGCATTCTGTTTTTGTCTCTTACTACTTAAAGAATTAAAAATTCATTTTATCCATTCGTTTTTAAAATTCCTAGTCTATTACATAGGAGCAAGTTCGTGCGACCCAGTCGTGCATTTTATTTAAATGAAGGTAGCCCACCAATTAATAGCCTAATTAGTGGTTTGATTATAGTTCACATCACAGTTAAGAGTTTTTTTTTAAGGAAACTCATAATTTTTTCAGGTATGCAAATGTTTTCTTTTTTCATTCATGTTAACATAACCTAGAGTACCAAATCGAGCACTCTAGTTCTAAGAAAAGTCATGAATTTTCAAGAAGCATGTATAGTTTCAAAATGACAATTAAAAGACATTTCGAATGACAAATCTTACGAGTAGATTTTCTATTTTTCGCTTTGAATGTCCATTAAGCTATACGGCTCTACTAAATTTCATCATTCTGCAGCAATCGGAAGTGCTCCATATAAATTAAACATTTTCTCAAAAAATTCGCGGATACCACGCCCCTTGAATGGAAAACTTCAATTTTTATATTTGGTCCTTTATATGCGATATGAACCCTACCGTTCCACCAAATTTCATTGTTCTACTGCAATCGGAAGTTTGCCATATAATTTACATCAGTTCTGAGGAAGTGGGCGGATACCACGCCCCTGAATTGAAAACCTCAAATTTTATATATTTTTCTTTGTATGTAATTTAAGCCCTACCACTTTACCAAATTTCTGAATGGAAATGAATGGAAAATCTCAAATTTTCGATTTTTTCCTCTGCTTGCATGACAAAACCTACCGTTGTGCAAAATAACAAGATTCTACGATGTCCGGAAGTGCTCCATAATTTTGAATTTTCCAGAACGGCTGGGCACTACCGTGCCCTTTGATTCTCACTTGTAATACCAAAGTAACAAAATGGAGAAGCATTGAACGCTTCGTTACAAGTATCAATAACAATTCAATATCAGCTCCTAAATACACATGTTAGCCCAGACCTAGATAGATAACTCGTTCGATAACTTCTCTAATTAAAAAACTTATTTTTGTTTTATAATATCTTTCCAGTCTTTTTCAGTGAAAGAAGGAAGGAAACATTTTAATACATTTATGATTGTAAGCTTAGCTTAATAACCCGTTTTATCAAAAGAATGCGTATGAATTAGAATTACAAGGTTAAAGATGTATTAGTGTTACAATTTATTGTTTTTCAAAATCAACTTTTATTAGTGTCACCCTGATTTAAAACCTTTATTCATAATTTATTCAACAAATCCATCAGGATTTTTATTTTCAAAAACTTTCCCGAAAGCATTTCCAAAACAAAAGAACACCCACTTAAAATGTACAGCAAACAAAAGCAAGAAAACACTCCTCCTATCTGATGTAATGATATTCCCGTTAACTCATGTCTGACTTTTAATTTTTGCAAATACTCCTTCAAAGAATAGCCTTTAGCTAGTTGCTTTTGATGTCCATGTCTGAATAACTGCTTGAGTCGACTGTTGAATTCTTCTTTGAAAAATGAATTTTTATGAAAATATATACAAGTATAAAGAGCAAATATCGGTTCCTCAAACACAACAAATTCGTCAGAGGTTTTTGTTTGGTTTTTGAAAAAATTGATATAATAATCATTAAAAATCATTGCATACTTCGATTGACTTTTGACAAATATTTCAACCATTTTCGATGGTAGAGCGTCCATGTAGATTATGTTATGTTTTAATTCTGGAATTTTAGGTAAATATCTACGCATTGTTGAATATGTGATGAATTTATAACCATCAGTAATGGCTTCCTCGATATTTGTGGGCAGAACTTTTTTATGTTGTTCCTTGAGATTTTTGAAAATCAAGCCTTCATAGGCAGTACGAAGTACAAGAGTACCCAGAAACCATGGGATTATGTGGGGACGTTTAGTAAATTTTTTACCCGAAAGCTTTCGTTTGTTGTGTTTGGCGAAAATTTTTGCAATTCTTTGTCCAATCATCAATCCAATAAGTATAAACCATGTATACCAGTCAAATGGGTAAAGTAGAATCCCCAGGTTAGTGCGATAATTAGGTCGTTTTATTATTATAGAATATTTGGCCAGATAATGTGTTGAAGTTGACGAATAGTGTTCCATTCTTTCCTTTGAGCAAATTGCACCTCCAATTATAACGTCAGCTTTTCGTTCCTCCAACTAGAAGCAAAGAGGCTTTATTAAGAATATTCCCTAAACTTCTACTGTTCAATTTTTAAAATACTCACAAGTTTAAAACTTTCTAGTTTCTCATGTAAAATTACAGAAGCGTCCGTAATTAAAAAAGTAAAGTTCATTACTTTGGCGAACGTATTTAAAATATCGCCTTCCATTCCAAAAATCCTTGGGTTTGTGACGTTTGTGTAATCCATGTCGATGTAAGGCGGAAGAATCCAGATCACAACATTTAAAGAACACTGCCAAAAGTTTTGGTTTTTCGACGGGAATGTTGATTTTTGCCATAAAAACTTTCCATTTGTGAAAGTGTTGAGAAGTTTTCGACTTGAATCTCGACAGTTCATCTCATTGAATGGAAAAAATGTGTAAACTTCTACGATTCCCTTGACATCAATGAGGACATTCAAATGGGTTATCATTGTTTTTAGACAAAATTCAAATATTTCTTGCATTATCAAATCTGCATTGTTGGCCAATAATAATATCAAATAATACTGATGAAAGCCACTCTCCGATTCTTGATTCATTAGAAACCTGTCAAAACAAAGAAAATACTTTTGAATATAATTCTTACACTGAATCGTATGACTTACTTGAAAGATTCGAACGAATCTACTAGATACACTTGCAACTGAAATTTATTTGACGAAGTTTCCTTTGAATTGAGTACAACAGGAAAATGCCGGTTTCTGCATATAAAACTATGGAAAATATCTTCAAATCTGTGCCGGGTATTTTTCGATTTCGTGTTTATGCGAAAACCAATACTTGGAGGAGAAGGTATTTCAGGATCATTCCCAATTTGATTTAGAATATTTGCTAGGCATTCAGAAAATTTTTCTCTCGTTTGAGTGTTAAGAGAAAAGTTGAGTGTGACTGAAATGTCCACCACAATTAGGAGGCAAATTAATAAAAACCAACTCATAACCTTTGAGGTCTAATATTGAACTATTTGGCTAGATGATATTTTAACTTTGAAATAAGTTCGTTCTTGTTTTCACTCTGGAGAAGAAATGGCTTTTGATTCAAACTAAATATTGAAAAAGTATTATTTGGACTGCAGTGCAGTGCATTGTGACAGGGTGTTTTGTTAGTATTGGAAAAACTATTTTCGTTCGCAGTTAGCCAGAGCTGTAAAAGAATGCATTCATTTGGTAATGCATTGCAAAAAGTCCCATTCATTTAACTGAATATTCGGAATGCATTCACATTCCTTATTGCAGTACTTCAACTTACAAAAAAAAAGTCCCAGTTAATTTTGAAGTCTTTAGTAATAAAATCGTTTAGAGCAGTCAAAAGACTTGATTGCAATACTTTTTAACTGGTTGCATTCTTGGAAGTGTCTTAAAAGTCTTTTACATTCTTTGCAGTCATGGAGTCTTTTGATTGCATTAAGAGTAATGCAGTCATTTGGCTGCTTTGGAGTCTTTGAACTGCTTGAATTCTTTTAAGACCTTGTAAGGCTACTTATAATAGGAAATGAAAGCAAAAGAGCAACGTAAATGCTGTAAGTCGTAAGAAACCTGATGTTAAGAGAATTTAAAGCAGTCAAAGCATTCCAAACAGTAAAAAAGAATTCAAGTTATCAAAAGACTTCGAGCAGTTAAAAGACTTCAAGAAGTAAAAAAAAACTGTTCGCTAATTAATTCGTTTAGATATTGGTTTATATGAAAACACCCTTTGAACTAAAAGGCGGATCACGAAATCAGTTATGACTATCATACATACTAAAAGCAATGTCGTGGAGCAAAAACAAAAGTTACCTACAGCTAATGGATTTTGATATTTGAAAAAAATCCATTTTTCCATTATGGAAAGAAAATATCGACTCTTATTTAGTCAGGGTAATTATTTTATAACTGCTTCCAGAATTTAGTTTACATTCGATCCCATGAATATAAAGGTTCCTCATAAAGAGATTTTGGATCCATGCCCTGTTAGCGTTTCGAGGGATCCTTTTTCAGAAAATACGATGTGTCTATTTATTGTTGGTTGCCCTAGTGTATTGTTGAGATGCAGGATCCAAAGATGAGTTGATTTGATAGCTTGGTGAAGATTGATTTTGTGCAGTAGATAGGCTTTAATCGCTGGTAGAATTCGAAACTGAAGTTATGATTACTGCATTTGGAGTGGATAAACTGATGATGCTGTAATATCTGGTGGACGGGGTCGTGATGAAGAGGTGGGTGCATGTTGTAGGTAGTCTCCTCAATTTCAGAAAGTAGAGTCTTGTTGTACTTAGCTGGGGCAGGTTGGATTTGGTTTGATATCCTATCAATTTTACAGAATGCGCTTCTCTGTTCGTCGGTTAGTTGGTCAATATTAAATGGCGTTTCTTAAGGTGTGTCCAGACCAAAGAAACATTTTTGAAACATTTCAGAAACATTTAAGAAACATTTCAGAAATATTTAAAAAAACATTTCAGAAACAGAGAAACATTTTAGAAATGTTTATGAAATATTTTTTTAAAAAATGGGAAACATTTCTTCAAGAAGAGAAAATTAAATGAAATTGGAAATGAGAGTCGAGGTCACTGTAATAGTAAGAACAGAATTCACGGCATAAAATGTATTAAACATAGTTTTTGTATCCTTTTAATAAGACTCGAAACATCTGTTTGTATCGTCTTCAAAGATATAATAAGTTAATGCCTCCTTCAGAAGCGCGAACTGCTTTCAATAGTTAAAAATTTTGCGGAGTTCGTTTTTTGTTTGATAACTCGAGGATATTGTTCAAATCTTCAATTGAATTTACAACTTCATTAATATGTGGAAATTCGCATACAATTTTGTTTTTGGAAAAGATTTGTTGTCAGACACAATGCCATTAATTAATTTTTTTTTAATTTTTTAAATTTTATTGCAAGCTAAAGATGTGAGCGAAATTTTTCGGCACTCATTACAATAAAATAAAAATTTAATGTTAAGTATAAAATAAATAACTTAGACAACATTTTTATAATTAGGGTTTTCATAAATAAAAAACAACAAAAGTCCGGCTAGACTATGTCGTAAACAAAATAAAATGGCGCCCGGGTAGAAATAAAAATAAGTTAATGAAAGAAAACTAAGTACGTCATGATTGTCATGATGTGTTTATTTACTATATCACACTGTCTGAATAAATGTTGGACAAAATCAAATGCAGTCTCACTTATTTTCTACAAACTTAATTATTTTTGTTATCTCAGTTCAATTCGAATTTTTGCTTCTCTGATTCACAATAAGTTTCTGTTCTGTTTTGAGTATAACAATATAAAACCAAACCGTTCAATATTTAATTTTGAAAGTTATGCAGTGGTGTTTAATATTTGCTTCCTAATTCAGGTGGACATTTCAGTGGCATGCTATCAGATCACCAGTTGAGCTATTGCTACAAAAGCCATACTGTCGGCCATTGGGAAGGTTTCGTTTTACAAAATATTTCTTGAGCTGATAATTTACCAGCGTTTCCATGACTTTGAAAAGAAGGGACTAAAGTGCAAGTAGATGATGGAAAAGCGTATGCAATGGTTTTGCCAGGATTGAAGAACACCTCTTCAGAACAATGAAAAACGCATTTGAAAATATTTAAATGGCCTCTGAGAGACTTAAGACTAAAAAAAAAAACGTCTGAGACCGACATTTTGATAATCAGGAGAATTTTTCAGAATTTTTGGTGATTTATTGGTCATTTGTTTGGTTATTTACCTTTATTTATTTATTTACCTTGAACTAAAAAAGTTGATTTTCTTGCAAACTTAACAGTCATCTGGCGGGGCGAAGGCTGAAACTGAATCGTCTGAGGCCTTTATATTTTAAATCAGTCAACAATCCTCTATTGTTTGCATATAAATTAAAGTGGTTTATACCCCCTACACAAAAATTAAAAAAAAATACCATTTTCGAACGCCCACCCCCACCCCCGGCTGAAAAAAAAACCTGACAGACAGTTGGATAGGATTTGGTATAGTAATGCGTATACCTATGTACTTTTATAACCATATGAATTTAGCTTATACCTCCACTCCCAAAATTTGCTACCGGCTCTTAGACTAATACTGTCATGGCCAGCGAATTTGTAGCTTTTTCTGCCAACAGTTCTCAAATGAGGTAACGAGTTGCATTTCTCCCCTCAATGTTCATCAGTTTACTGATGAGCCTAACGTCGGACGTACAGTCAAATACAGAGGTTCTCTATTAGGCAGCAATACTCGAATGTTGAATATTGTTCCTCTTTTTATTTTGCCCCCACATTGTGACGCACAAGTGTCTTCCGACAAAATCATAAGATACATTGATTGTTCTGTAAACTGCTTTAAAACATCTTTTGTGATTCGGTGAAAAAAGCTGTTTTACTTGACTTTTTGCTGTCTTATAAAATCAATGTATAATTTATCAAAACAATTTGTAGTCACCTTCAATTAAATCTGAATCACTATTGTTGTTGATAGAAAACTAACATTGTTCAATAAATATTATTGATTCTGCCAGCTCATCGTTCTCGTGGTGGTCGTGTGTCATGTTTTTTTTTTCCAACGAGTGGAATTTTCTTTTGAATTTTCGTTTGTTTCGGTGTTTGGCTTTGATAAATAGGAAATAAAGTTCTAAGGTCTTAAAAGTTTTTATTTATAAATTTCACGTATAGGCAAGTTTTTTCTACGTCCTGTTTCATCGTTTATTGCCATTTAGCACGAACGTGTCAACACGAAAATATATATGCATGTCCGTTTATTGTGTTTTATGGAAAATAAAATTCCTGCACCTTAAACAAACGCATACAAAATGCTAATGCTTCCTTGCAAAAAAAGGGTCATTAGGAAGTTAAGCTATTTTAAGGGCAAGTTATGTTTTCATACAGAAATCGTATTTCAAATTCAAGACGAAAAATTAAGTTGTTGAAATTATCTTTTCTACAACACGGTGTTGCTAACTTAATCTTAACAAAAATTTGAGTCCTAAATACGAGAGATTGGAAATATTTTGATCGAATTATATACAACAGTCACTCGCCAGATGACAAGTTGTGGGAAACCTATTAAGCTATCGTCAGTTTCTGTACAAGTTACCATTCATCTTAATTGATATTAAATCAATTTTGTAGAGTACACTGCGTTAACAGCAAGTTTGTACAACGCAGTCGTACATATAACTATGAATAAGTTATTCAATTGAGAACCATAAAAAAAGAGAATGAAATAAAGAAAGGTATTTTCAGGAACACATGTCGCCTAGTTTAATATTGTCTCAAATGTTTTAATGGCCGAAGTAGACAGGTGATTGTAAATGGATTTTTTATATTTTTGTTTTGCTATTAAGTCACTGTCTGCTCTCTGAGTTCATTTCCAGTTGAATTGTGTTGAAATCAGATCAAAAATAAATTAGATAGTCTTATTTGTAATTTATGTACTTAGAGAGTTTGATATAATTAATAGTGGTACAAATTTACAAAAATGTTAAAAATGCTGCAGCTCATGATTGTAATGTATTTTAATCAATATTCGTTGGAATGACCACATTCTCGAGATCGCCGAAAAAGCTGCTAGGTAAATGCTAAGGATTTCTCTATCGGTGTAATACATCTTTCACCCCATCTGATCTGGTTACAATTTATAAGGCATTTATATACTTATGTCTAAAACTCGAGTATAACTCACATCTCTGCATTTATTGGATAGAATTCAGAACAGAGCGTTAAAACTGATAGGAAACAGAGCTATTTGTAGTACCCCTTGGCATAATGGTTAGTGCGTTGGACTGTCAATCTGTCATGCGGAAGGGCTCGAGTTCTATTCTCAGCCGCTGCAAAAAAAGGGGTAGATCGCCTCTTGCGAGGAATTGACAAATCCTCTAAGAGTATATCTCTTGTGCTGCTCATTAGCCGTTCGGAATCAACAGAAAAGTATTGTTGTTTATTCTTTGTGGTTGGATCAGCCCTTTTACTAGACGTGTTTTGACTTTTTGAATTACATTCACATCTGGGTAAAAATCATAGGGGTCATAGCTTATCCTCCATTCGTCTTCCTAGCACACGAAACCAAACATCCGTTGAAGAATTCTTCTTTCGAAAAAAATATAATATCAGCTCTTTCGCTTTGTCTCGTATCCAACATCCGGGTTGACCTAAGAGAATGCATTTCGCCTAACATGTGAAGAGTTTTGAACGCTATAAAAACGGTTTCCCAGTATAATTTCTCGTCGGTTCTCCACTTAAGTTTTGAGTTAATAACTCCTAGGTAGATGAATTTTTAAACTACGATTCTAAGTTGCTGCTATCAATAGTGAACTCTTGTGCTAGTTGCTGGACAGATGATTGTTTGATGTTGCTAGTCGTACTTGGTCTTATCTTTTATTACTTCAAGACCAACAAGTTTTGCCTGTTTTCTAATTGCCGTGAATGACCCTGAATCAATGAAAAGGTGATGAGTCTCGACTTGAAATTCGTTGAAAATTTCCAGATGTTGCTTGTGTGACTTAGTGTGTGAAGATTTGGTCTGTGGTAGATCTGCCGGGCTGGAAGCCACACTGGTACTTCCCAAGTATAGTGTTGTTGATTGGCTTTAGACGCTCAAACAACGTGTTGCATATAATCTTATATGAGATGTGAGTAGGGATATCCTTCGTAAGTTCTTTCGGAACATATGATCTCTGGTTTTGAAGAAAGCGCAGTTTGATCTAATAGTCCAGTCATCAGCCATGTTTCCTTACTCTCACAGTAGGTGCAAGTACCCTAGCAAAACATCACAGTATTAGAAAAGCTCTGTTTGTAAGCCTTGTTGTTCTTAAGGTCTTTTGTCTAAGCCTAGGACTGGTTCTTTTTTGACTGTAAGGGAGGTTTCTGCTTGCTCTACCATTTGTTCCACAGTAAGTTTATTTAGGAGCTGTAAGAAATATGGTTCAGTGACTCAAAGAGGTTGCGTTCATGTCTTAAAACTAGCAGATACTTTGCCTTTTATTAATAAAACCATCGGCTGTTTTTTCGATCGCGGCACTGTTCCATCTTCTTGAGCTTGGAGTTTGCGTACGACCACTTTTTCCTACGCAAAATTCTTTTCTTCTGTTTTTTCCTTGCTCGATTTTCTTCTCACGCTACTCTTGTTAAGCGTTGTAGCAATATTTGTCCATGTGCATCTTCTGTGAGTTGTTGATTCTGGGCCACTGATTGCTGGTATCTATAATAGGAGGTTCTCAATCGGATGCTCTCATTAGACTCTGACAACTCAGGCCTCCCACTTTATGTGTTAAAAAAAAATGTGAAAAAAATCCTGCGAGTATTTTATATGCGAAAAATTATTTCAACATCGATTTGGGTGCTTTTGATTAGATATCGCCTAACCCCTTAATTCAATCATTTAATAATGCTAATACATAAAGTTAACAGATTTCTACTTGATAAGTTTGATGTGTTTATAAGAGCGTTATGCTTCGCTATGGCATAACATAACGGTTGCATAATCGCTGAATTTTGTATTGCTTGTTTCCTCGAATGGAACGACATTTATAAAACTTGTAGATTAGATTTAATTATATAATCTAATCTATAAAACTTGTAGTTAACACAAGCCCAAGGGAATGGTGTTTAGGAAACACTGATGAAAAACCAGTGTAAATAAGTGAAGGTAGTTAAAATATGTTGTTGATATAAAACCTAATAATTAAACTAAAACTAAGCTAGGGACTGTCAATCTGTAAAAACTGTAATAAATAATGTATAGAAATCAGGATTTAAAAAAAAAATGGTGGTGTAAGAGCTCGAAGAGAACAAGGACCTAGTGACTTACAACTCTTAACCATTCCTGTATGCGTGTTACTTGGAATGGAGAAGACCTAAAAATTTCTGCCGATTCCGAACGGATATTGAGCATTGCTAGATTTTTCTTAGAGTATTTGTTAAACCATTGCAAGAGCCATTACACATTTTTTTTAGCAGATATCAGGCTTTAGTAATAAAAAAACTTGCTCTTATAAAAGTAAAAGTACTTCGGAATTGAAAATTATGCATAAATAAATATAAAACATAGATTTAATGAGATAAAAATGTTTAAATGCATAAAATTGCCTTCTGATTTCTAGAAAAGCATGAATTTATGAAAACAAAGTTGAAAAATAGTTTTATTAATAAAGTAATTTTTTATATAAGAAATTTCTTTAAAATTTTTCAGGCACAAAATTTGGGATGCCAATTTTAAGTATTTAGTAGTATAGATTTTAGGAAATATTTTCAAAAAATAATTTGTTCACACGTTTGAATGTATTGATTTTTCAAATAAAAAATTTTGGAAATTTTTTTTCAAAAAATCTTTTTTCGAATATTTTTATATTCAATATTATTTAAAATTCAAGGGGACTCGTGCTTACAAATTTTGGTTAAAATCGTTAAAGCCGTTAATGAGAAAGTCGAAAATCAAAAAACGGTTCTATGACAGGTACCGTTAATAACATTTTTTTCTAAAATTTGTTTTGACCAAAATGTAGTCCATACCCGTAATAGCACACTAATTTTTTTTTTTTTCAAAATTGTTAGAGCCGTTTTCGAGATAAATAAGATTTTCGTTACGGGTGTATGGGGGGTCCCGTTAGTTTTGGGGCTTAAAGAAATATTCAATTTACCCTTCAGGGAATCACCGAAGACCCTTAAGTACCGAGATTGAGGAAAATAGCTCCCGTGGTTAAGGCTGTACAGGCATACTGACAGACGGAATTGTCGGACCCACTTTTTTCCGCTATCATCGTAATGTCAATTTTGATCAAAATCTCCCCAAGTAAAAATGCCAGTAGAAGCAAGTATCGGTTGTTTGAGTTATATACATACATACTATAAATACTTTTCTATGAAGTTAAGGTGTGGGAATTAAAAAGTGGTAATCATTTTACTGATTGGTTTTAAACTTTTATGTACCAGTTAAAGGTGCTGTCAATTACAAAATACTTTGTTCTATTGCATTTGTTATCATTGATCAAAAACACGAGTGAGTAGAACGTGTGCTTACTGCCAAACGTTGATTCGTACGTGACTAATTACTGATATAAATTGAACAATTTAGCTATCCATAAGTTCTGAGTTGGACTTTAAAATTAGTAACATAAACACAGTTTACTTTAATAAGATCCATGGCATTGTAGTTATTGATAAATACAAAAGTTGAATGTTTGCAATTTAAATGTTGTTGCTAGTTTAAAATAAAATATAAAAAAAAACTCTAATATTCGAATTCATAGAAAATAGAAGATTTTGATTAACAGAAGCAGATTTGCTTAAGGCTACTTCCTTTTGTGAGTATCTCTTGTCATTTTGAAGTACTTCTTATCTTCGTCGTTCAGATTCTAGAGAAAATTATATATCCCCTCTCTTCCTAACGACAAACAACAATCACACAGGATTGGTTGAGAGTTAAGTTCATTAGTCTTTGGTTCTGCACGAGTGCAATACATTAGGAGAACATTTTTAAAGCAGATTGTAAACCGATCACAATTTTGTTTAGCTTTCTCTTTCGCCATAATCGATTTTGATGAAATTTGATGATTAAGTAGCGTGAGGAAAGATTGTGAGAACTGTTCTGTGTAAACTCAAAACTTAGTGATTAAAACTAGTTTCATTTTCGAAAACATTTTTGTTATTTAAAAAAATAAATTTTCATCTAATTACGACTATTAATTAATTTTTTTTCTTTATTTCTCTATTTTCAGGTAAATTTCTGACTCTGAAATCGTAATTCAACTGTAAGTTAAGAATTAATTGCAAAATATAATTTTTATCACAATTACTAAGCGGAACACTGAAAATAATATAATTTTCTAGAATTTCGTCCCCGGCGAACAGTGGTTTAAGTGTGGACTAAAATCAATTTATCTAATGTTTAGTTATTTACTCGATGTCAGATCAACCGAGTTTAGCAAAACTTGCGTATTAAAAAGGTCCTCTTTAATCAACCTATGATTCCAAGTTGTAATATTCCGATAAAACGTCAATCTTTGTGGACTAAAGGCCGATTAAAGCTATTTTGCACTGTAGAGTAGCCGAAGGATCCATTTTATTTGAAAGAAATTCATAAATTTAATATTCCACAATCTTTTGGCTACGGCTCCAAGTTACTCGTAGAATGAAACAACTTATGTATATATCGATTTATGATATTTAAATCATCTTTACGCCTCGTCCTTTCCATTATTTATAACTACTGATTTTGAAGGTCTTTTATTCGGTGTGACCATGGATATCTCAACAATTTCCCAAAGCTTCTCTTAACCAATAAAGTATTCAAAACAAACTTCCTGACATTCAGTTATAATCAACAAACTTATAAATTAATACAAATTACATACATCCTTTGAAATAATGTGAAAGTTAAACGTACAGTATCCGAATTTATCGTCGCTGGTGAAATATTTTATAAATAATAGCTTGGCTTGGGTATTCGGATAAAAAAAAAACGAAATCCAAACAAAACAAACTGAAGCTCGAACAGAAACCCCCCAAGAGAATTTATGATTATTTTAATAAATTCAAGTCCTCCAGTTTTGTCCCATTCCTTATGGCACAGCTATTAAACTTACCAGCCAGTAACCCAAACAAACACTCAATCTCCCCAAAGTGAATGGATTAAGGTGTCATTCGAGTATCTATTTGCAGCACGGATCTGTGTTACGCTCTAATCCCAATATAAATTTAAACAAAATATACCTATATAAAATAGAAAAAGTAAGTAAATACCTTGCGAATTAGAATTGCTCTCCAATTCATATCAATGTGTCAACTAATACACCACAGGCGACAAATCGTGATTATATGCACACTCTATGGCATCTGCACAAGATCCACAAAACTACCGCAGCCAAGCGCGGTCCAACTCAAAGATATACTTTTCCTTGTGAAAATGCATCCAATACAACTCGCATGATGGTGCAGTAGTTTGCAGGTAGTTGGAGAGCATAATAGAAGTGGCATCTTATTTGCACCGGAGGCAATTCGGGTGCAAGTGTTACTTGGACCGTAGAATAGTGTCAATCTGTTATCAAGACAAGTTTAACGGTCGCGGCCGTTGGGCAACATCCGGGCTTTGACATACAAAAAAAAAATTAAACACAGTCAGAAATATTTAAAACGATTTAATAAACCATATTTTATCAATACGTGCTGGGTGGGCCATCTAGTGGTTTCTTTTTAAATCATAGGTTATTTTGACACTGACAGCTGTTTCCCGCTCGAAATCTTGATATAAAGTCAGTATCATACCTCCGCGGAGCTCAATGAGTCGATTTACGTATAAACAACGTTGGGAAATATTGAAAATTTATTTCCAAAGTAATTGCTGTGTAGCCCAAAAAGTGGTTTTTTTTTTAAAACAATTTTAGCCGAAATGAAGCACCCACCACGCCTGCTGTACGCAAGTTTGTGCAAAAAGTTCGTGAACAGAGAATTCTGCCCAAATATCTCGGATTATTCGCCTACAAAGTCCAATTAACTCAGCAATTTAAGGCGCACGATCAGCCGAGGCAGCCACTTGAACGACCGACGACGTTGCGTTCCTTAATTAATGGGAATGCTTGCTCTTACTAATAAAGCCATAATACATGGATAAAATTTAATTTTGTTCATTTTATTGCATTTTTTAAAAGAAATCTGTATTCGGCCCACTCTTTACATTATACATTTTGGTTTCCTTGATATGATTTGTGTTTCCCACTGGACAATTCTCTGGATATGAGGCCAGGGATATGATTCTAGAAGAGATATTGTCTTCTGCAAAATAGTTTACTGGATCAGAATTTGCAGTCGTTTATAAATGTGATGAAAAGTGTTGGAGATAAAACTGAGCCCTATGGCATTTCACTTTAATATTTTGATAATTGCAGACTTGAATCTGTAAAATGCTTCTTGTATAAATCAGGTAACTAATCCAACGAAGATGAGATTCATCTAAAATAAAAGCTCTAATTTTTGATAACAGAGCTTGTTGATAAACTCCATAAATAATAATTCTTTAAAACTATGAAAAGATTGATTCCACTTTACGTTCATATATGTTACAATTCATATATGTACGATTAGATAGGTACCTGTGGGTCTATTAATAAGAAAGCCGTGCGTACTTTCAGTCACTAAGAAACTTCACTTCTTCTATATATTGCTTTGGATACGGTATTTAGGTTAAGCTTGAAATGTCTGCCGGCCTAGCAGCTGATAGACTTTGACCATAGTTGGTCCATTGTGATATCACATGAATCCTTAAAAGTTCTCCCTACTCTTTGAATTCGTTTAGAGTTCTTTATGAAGCTAGAGAGACGAAACCACAGGGGAGCAAAGAAGTATAAGACCAGTCAACGAAGATCCAGTCCCACTACCGAGTACTGAAGAGGTTAATAAAGCAATCCGCAAGCTTATGAATAACAAATGCGCAGGCTCGGATGGCCTACCTGCGGAACTCTTTCAGTATGGAGGAGATGTCCTGTTAGGGTGCATGCATCAGCTCATCAACCAAGTGTGGGAGGAGGAAAGTATACCCGACGTTACAAAATACGTGGTGCAACGCGCAAAGGGGTAACAGCTCATCCGAGCTTTCCAGACATGTACAGCCTTCCGACAAGGAGATGCGCTATGATGTGATTTCTTCAATTTAGTCCTTCAGCAGATAGTGCGCAAGAGTGGTGTTAACCTAGAAGGCACTATCTTCAACAGGTCTTCCCAACTGCTTGGCCATGCGGACGACATCGATATCATCGGCCACTCCAAGCGAGATGTGCTAGAAGCGTTCACAGCTATTGATGTACAGGCGAAACGCGTTGTTCTTGAAGTTAATGAGGACAAAACAAAGTTTATGCTATCAACAAACAAAGCCTCATATGTCCATCGCCTAGGACAAAACGTCACTGTTGGTAGCAGTAATTTCGAGGTAGTCAAGGAGTTCACCTGGACAAAAACGCTCCAGCCGAGAAAATCTTCGAAGCACAGCCCCCAGGTTCGAGACCGCGAACCTCCGCTACAGGGACCAGGCGGTTACAGACGCAAGAGCGCTTGATCCCGATGACTGGAGGGAGCTCGCGAGGGATCGCAACTGATGGAAGACCGCAATAACTCTGGCAGAGACCCTCCATGGATATATGGGAGCCGGTTAAGTAAGTAAGTAAGTATGAAGCAAGAGAGACTTTAAATGTCTATATTAAGAAGAAAAACTCTCGAAGATGGAGCCTACGTCTATGGGCATGTCTACGGCATGTACATAGAAGATGACCAACTGATTCTACCTCTTCCTCCTTCATACAGCTTCTGTAAAGATCGTTTCAGTAAACGCCAAGCTTCGCTGCGTGCTTTCCTTTAGGACAGAGTCCAGCTATGACACCTCCGTAATGGCTGATGTGTAATCTACTTAGAGCCATTCAGATCTCGCATTGGCCAGATCTGTTGTATCATCAGACAGGTGGGTAAATTCTCCAATTTTAAGTTTGTCCTCATCTTAGCATCTTGCGCTTGACTATCCGATCATCAATGTTCGATCAATCGATCGGTGTAAAAATGGATACGCTCATCTTCCAAGGAACAAATATCCTTCTGGAAAGATCTTGAAGGAACAGTGACTTAGAAGTTTTTGCCAAACTGTAGTTTTTGGAGACCGTAATCGATGTTTCGTTATTTATCCATTGTGAAGAAGTTTTTAAACTTGTGGCTGTGCAAGCCGCCATCATTTTGCGGAAAATGTCGAGGGGTGGCAGATGGAATAGAACGTCTAGTGCGGCAGAGGGCGTCATTCGTAATGCTCCGCTTATACACAAGCAAGATAATCGTTGGACTTTGCTTAGCTTGCCACGATTTCCAGCTTATGTTTTTAGAGTGATCCACCATACTGCTTCACTATAAGTAAGAATTGGTCTGATTACCACAGCATATGGCCAGTAAGTTATGCGGGGTTGAAGGCCTCATTTGTTCCCAATAGCTTTTTTTTATATGAGAAGGGTGCCAGTGTTGCCTTTTTGACTTATTCTTGTATATTAGGTGTCCCGCTTTTTATCTAAAATAAGACCAAAGTATTTTGCTTCGTCTGAAATAACAATGGAACGCCTTTATAAGAAGGGGGATCTACATGAAGAATTTTGTACTTCCTAGTGAATTAAACATCTTTCCGTTTTGAGAGGATCCACTCTCAGAAGTCATCCAATACCATTTTTCCAATTTTTAAAACTTCTGATTCCCAGACAGTACATACATTCGGCAGTTTTCACAGCGGTGCTTTCTTCGGGACCGATAGTTCCCAATCATTGGAGAATCGCTCGAAATTCTAAAATCTTTTTGCGTGCGATCACCTTGATTGATGCACTCCTGGCCCAAACCAGGTTTGGAATAGTCAACCTGGCCCCAAAGTTCGGGTTATATTGAACAATGTTTCATGTGTTTCACTATTTTATGGCTATTTTTTTAAACAGTCTTCTAACTAAATAGCCTCCCTCCCCTGAAGCAATTCAACCGAACCCGTAATACTCGCGCTTCAAAAATGGCCATATTTGTACCTTTGAGTCCAGCTTCTGATGTACTGGCAAGTTTAGAGATTCTTTCTTAGCCGTACTATACAAATGTGGAATTATTTACCCGGTTCAATAGTTTCTTCCTACTCTGCAACTCTGATATTCAGACATTCAAAAACAATATGAGTCAGTATCTCTTTTTAAATCACCTCATTCTTTACTTAAGGGTAGTAAGAACCCGTTTAGTGCGCTCATAATTAAATAAAAGAAAAGTACTTTTGCTTTCCAGATCAATAAATGCTTGAAGTTTTAAAAAGTTTTCAAGCGTCATCGTCAGTATATACATAATTACTAACTCAATACTGTATAGTTCTGTTCAGTGACGCTGTTCCGAACAGTTTGTAACAGAAAAGTACACCTTTTTGCTGTTCAATGAGAAATTTTCTGTTCTAAACTGTTCTTATTTGCTGTTCAATGAGTCTGCCTGGAGCAGTTTGGAACAGTTTAGAACAAGATTTCTTGCCCTCGCTTTTTAGTTAGAGAAAGATAGAACAGGTTTGTGAAAACTGTCAAAATCAGTTGGCGGCAATATTTTGTTTACGGTTTGGTCTTTGGTGGTTGCAGATTGAAAAACAAAAACAAACGAAATTAAAAATCAATAAACTGACAAATTCTTTTTCCGAATATGTTGGAACGATTTCTGCTACATAATGTTCAACGCAATTCCTTTCCATCTTTCCCAAAGAAAAAATGATTGCATTCGAGATACTCGTAGTTTCATTACACGAATCCGAAGAAGAATCCGTCGACATATCACTTTGTGTATCGTAATCACTTTCAACATCCAAAATAGCACTTTTCAGTAATTCAAACTCCATTTTTTTATAGAATAATAAGTAATTATTTGCTAAAATAAACAAACCAAATACAAGCACAAAACAATAAAATTATCAATTCTTTGCTTTTGACAACTACATCTGCCAGATGACTGACTGTTCTAACTTGTCTGACATTTCTCATGGAAACTGTTCTGTTCTGCTCGATTCTGCTCTGTTCTGTTCTGCTCTACTCTGAACTTTTATTCAGTGAACAAAACTTATGTTTATTTGGTATTTTTAAGATTTTCAATCAACTGTCATCTGTTTTCTCAAATTGTTCATGTTTGTTTGATTTTCTTTTACCTTAACACGATTTGTCCGCAATAAGATCTGTCCATCTCATTTCATCTAAATTGATGATTTTACGATTTGTTATAAAAGATTTGTTTTTTACAATTTGTGACAGTTCGCTTTGAACGTCGTAAAATTTTCGATCTTTACGATGAACCACCTCTTGGATGTAAATTTAAAACTGTTTCAAAGTTGAAGTTTCTAGGATTTCAGAAAGCCAGATTTATTTATCTTAAAAAAAATCTAAAAACTTATGGCAACCCTAGTTAAACGTCAAAATCAAACTATGACATAATGATTATTTTATTTCCAGGTGTAAATCAGAAATTGTAAAGAAAAGAGTACATTTTTGAAAACATTTTCAAATTAGTTGAAACATGAAAGTTACTCGTACACTAAAAAATAAGTCCAATATTTTTAATAGTGTATTTGACAGATACTGTGCCAGTAGGATAAAGCACTCACACACACACACCACACACAAAAAGTAAAAACAATAAAATATCAGAAAAGCCCGCAAGTAGGCGTCAAATTGCAACATTATCCCAAAATGACACAAAGGTCTTTAGTTTCAAATCTTGAAAGTAGGTGGCGGTGGTGGCGCGCGGTACCGTTCTGCACTTATTTATTTTTTTCTTCTTTTTCTTCTTACAACTCGAAAAGTCTGTGTGGGATTTTGCCTTTTAAAAATGCATCTAGATATTGAAACACGCAGTTAGACGGAGAAATTGGTTTATCTACCGCCCTGCTGCTGCCAGTTCCCGCAGGAGCTATGTATGTATATCGCAGCACAGCAGGTTGGCGCTGTAAATCACAAAATATTTTCATTTAATTGCCGTTGCGGTGTGGATGGCGGTGGCGGTTGCGAATTGCGATACGGCGGCGGCGGCTACGGCGGAGTATATGGTATGGTGGTTGGTGGTGGTGGGCCATGGTCGAACTCTGTAGCGCTTCGGTTTCAATTAAAAGATCTCAGAAAATCGATTACGATGGCAATGACTTGAATTAATTAATTCAAACTGATTCCAATGTAAGCGCTTAAACGAACTAGCAGCACTTAGTGTTAACTTTTGATAGTGTCGATTGGTGGGACGTCAAGGAGGAGTGTAACTTTGGCGCGGTTTTGAAATTAATGGTGTTGGAGCAATAATCATGCACCACAGGTGTAAAACAAATGCGCCAGGATAAGATCAACTCTAAACTCTAAACAACACAAAACGGGTTAATCAAAGTAATCCTCATCACCATTATCTTCATCATCGCCATCGTCATCTGCGGCGGCGTATAAATAGTAAAATTTTATTGCGTGCGTTAATTTAGTTTTTAAGCAAATCAACTTATGGAGCCAGCTGTTTTTTTTTTATTTTTAAAGCTATACTAATGGCTGCCTTTCTACTTAGACGAAGTGCCAACTGCCAACATGCAAGTGAATTGAATACATTCTGCTTATATGGGAATTACCTAGAAGGAGGGAATCTTCAATTATTATTATTGGATTCTGAATCTGAATTTTTATGCATTTTCCCGTAGTAGAAAAAATGTTATTTCCTTGTTTTAGTACGGTCTTGCATATATGAGAACTGGGATGGATTAATATTTATGAATATTTGTGGATTTTCTCCTTGTTCTCGAGGCTATAAAATAATGTTGGGTTTGATGTGCGTGATGCTCAAAGGTGGAATTAATTTAAAGTCATGTATTTCTGACGCATTGATTGGGATCACATTTCCGTGGCAATTTTTCTCACATTGCAAATGTACTTTGTAAGAAAAAATTATGGAAATTCAGTTAGTTTTAACGATGCTTTACTTTGATGGCTTAGTTTTCAAGACTTGTTGGTTATTCCAATTGATGACTTTATTGTTCTGGAACTAGGAAATAAAAATTAATTGCACGACTGGAGATCACATAAATTTAAAAGGCTTTAAAATTCAAGACAGAAGTTGTACTCAATAGAAATTCTGAAAAATATGAGGTGTAATATAAAAACTACGCGTATTATTACACGATGCCAATAAATTAAAGTAGGTTAAAGTTAACAATTTCTACTAAAAATAAATGGTCATTATTTTCATACTTATAATAAGTGGCCATTGGCTCCTACATTCGTATGGCACATTTAAAAAAAAGTAAATTTCTTACAGTCAAAATAAAAACCGGTGTAAAATTAATCTTAATCCAGTGTAAATTTAGCTATGACCTCAGGGCTGCTTGGCCTTACTTATAAATTGCTTACGTATTTATCGATAAAGTGTCTATCTGTATAGAATTGCTTTAGAAAATGGGAAATTTTACCATAAACGAGTTCAACATATATGTTTACCTTCAACGGCGTCGCTTTTTGTATCCGGCAGATGCTTTTTCCCTAAATTAGTAAATTTAATTTATTTTAAAAAATAGTCATACTTGGCTGGTAACCTTTAATTCGCTAATCAAACACGTACCCACTGTGCGAAATCGCAATACAGAAAAAAATACTAGTGCAAAAATTTAGAAGATGGCAGAGAAGTTCATAAAGTCGTAAATTTCAACAAAAGTCGATCTGCACATACGTCGCTGATTTGCCTTTTATTGGAGTAAATTGCGATGGTAAAGTTGTAATTTTCGAAAAATAAAATTGGCCTAGTACTGAGGTAAAATCATCTTGAATTTAAAGTAATATTACACAACGAATAAAGACCGCAGGGAATATTACTCGTACATATGGCGAGAAGAAATATCAGCTTAGACTTTGCTATAATTTTTACGTACAGAAATTTTAGGAAAAGGCCGAGTCCCAGTATTTAGGAACAATATTTTTAGGCCCGAAAATACGTTAGATTAGCTTTTTACCGAAATTATCTTATCTTGTGTCACCTTAGGTAGAATTATGCTCGTCTGTGTCTAGAGTTAGATTTTGAAGCAGTGATGGCACTTTTGAAAGGTAGGTTTTGAAGAAATAGACGCCTACGACTCTGCAGATTCGGTTGAATCAAATGTGCGTGCCCTTCGAAGATGTTTTCAATTTTGTTGAAATGTTTCGCAACGAGGGGACGTGCAATGTGATGCTGTTTGAAACATAATATGTATCATTTTCTTTGTAGAAGGCAGCAATGTGCGCATTTCTCATTTTTGTAGGTCAAAATGGAAAACAACTGATTTTGTGGAACATGGTCCCACCAAACCAAAAATAAAAAAAAAAAAAACATTTCGAAATTTCAAACTTTGTGTCTACTTTTAAAAATTACAATAAACAGGTTTTTATAAATAGCGAAATACGTAGGGAAAGCCTAGTCCACTATGGGATAAAATGTTTAAAATGTTGGTATGAAACCAGCCTCTAGAGGACCTCTAATTTGTTAACGTTGGCCTTTGAATGAAATCTCAATATCTTCCAAATCCACCCCATGTCACGCCCATAAAAACACCATAAAAGTTGGCATTTGCTTACCTAATTTTCTGTATATAACGCCCTGTGTTCACGGTGCCACCTGCCAAGAAATTGATGCCTCAATGGACATTTAGCACGATCGATTTAACGACATGGTTAAGGACAGGTGTATTGATCTGGCCACCGAGATCGTGCAATTTGATCTTGTTATAATTTGCTTGTGGTGTTTCCTTCAAACCAAACGGTAAGTTTTTGAGGACGCATTATCACCTAATGAACTTCTTGTGGGTTGGTGTTTTCCTACGGAAAATTTGTTTGTTAACACAGCCATTCAACAAAAAAATGAGCTTTGTCGCTAAAAGATGACTTTTCGAAACGGAATTAGGATTCTCTTCTAAACGCTCCGGAGCCTAGTTAGTGAACAAACGGCGTTGTCTATAGACATTAACTTTGAGCTCCTGGGTAAGTTGGACCTTGTACGGGTGTAGACCAGAGTGCCGACACAAAATTCTTCTAGTTGAATTTTGTGAAAGGCCGGTGTACGGCGAGAAATCGACTGCCTAGGGTTCGTCTGTACGCGTTCCTTTGACGTAGGAATGTTAGCCACCAAATGTTGAAGAGTCAACTGCGATAGGCCACATCCATCGTAAAAGACGCACAACGTTTGCACTAACTAACATTCATTCCGTAATGAAGTTTTAACGTTTGGAGGTGCTGTTTGTTTTCGTGTAACCTTGGTGATTTGACATCAGTAACAGAATAATAAACAAAAGATTTGACAGATGTCATCTAAAAAAAAAAAAAAAAAAAAAAAAACTGGGCCCCTCAGGCCATGTATATATACCTTCAATATATTCTCTCTAAAAAAATCGAAAGCAGGGCTTCCCATTGGTTCTATGATGAATCACAAAAACCAAAGTACTAAACGCTCGATAGAATTTATAGATGAAAGAAGCTACTAAAGTTATTTCGAAATTCTTGAACCTTCCCAAGTGCTCTTCAAAGATGTAAACCCCAGCTTTTCACTTCCAATTCTTCAAGTCGAAATAGGTTTGTGAATTCAAGTGGAAATTGTGCCGATGCCGATTTAATACCATAATTTTTAGGAGCTCTAAATTAGTTGGTCAGAAGTTAAAGGATGAAGGGAATTAAGTGTTCACACAAGATGGCAGTACTAAACTAGCACTTAACTCCTGCATGATTAGATTTTTTTTTAATTTCCATTGTGGTGGCGCCATTTTGACGCAGCTTAAGCTTCGACTGAGTAAAGTTAAAAAACAAACTCTGTTGTTTTGGCTTCCTAGTTTAAGCCTTTTCTTGATTTCTGCAATTTTCCATGGGTAGCTTTCGCTAACCATGGAAACGATGCACGTGCCTTTGAGATGGAAGTCTTAGTGTCATCAGTTGGAATGAGCAGTGTAAACACCACTATTCCAACACGCTTCGCTCCTAATTGCACTCCTAGTCTTCTCGATCTGATATTCGTCTGTGACCCTTCATCCGTGCTCCTATATGATCAAAGTTCGTTTGATATTTCTGACCATGACCTTCTATTTTGCACTTACCACATACATTTTTCTCAATCTACTTGTAATGATATATTTTCCTACAAAGATTTTAACTCCATCGACTTACATAACTTCTACCACGTGACTGCCTCAGCCCCCTGGCTCAGTTAAAATGATAAAGTTAGCTTTTTCAACATTTGTTGGTGCGGTTGTTTCACCAATTTGTTCCTACTAAAACGGCAAGAATTAAAAATAACAGCTGCCATTGGTTCACTCCTGCTGTGACTGCTGCCATCAAAAAAGAAATAAGCTCCATAGTAAATGGAAGCACAGACCTACTGCTGTTAATTGGTCAGTGTTCAAAGTTGCCCGTAATGATAGGATAATTCGATCATATAAAATAAATTACTATTCTTCTAAGCTAAATACTTCATTATCTCCCAAAAAAACTATGGAAAAACCTCAATATGATATCCAAAAGTAAAGGTCCCCAATGCTCTATCGACCCCGACGAAATGAATGCATTTTTTCTTGGTGACCCTGTTCTTAATGGTAACCTTGCAATAAGCTCTTCAGCAAACTCGATCAGGGCTGGGCTTACATTTGAAGATTTTGAAGTGGTCAACGAGGATGAGGTTGGTAAATGTGTGATGGTCATAAAGTCTGACTCTGTTGTTGAAAATGGTGTACCTATTCGTTTTGTTAAACTTATACTGCCACTTATTATCAGCCATTTTACTCATATACAAAATTGGTGCATCACTACATCTACTTTCCCTCAGTCGTGGAAAATTACGAAAGTTTTTCCCATTGCGAAGAAACGGGATTTTTCCTCTCCTGCAGACTTCAGGTCGATAAGCATCTTGCCTTGCCAAAGTCCAAAGTCTTTGAGAAGATAATTCAGAAGCAAATTTTAAGGCACTTATCAAGTAACAATTTGCTATACGAAAGACAGTCGGGCTTCAAAGCTAATCATAGCTGCTACAGTGCTATGACAAATCTTCTTGAAGATATTAGAGTTGATTATGACAAGGGTTATGTGAATCTTCTCTGCCTCTTGGATTTCTCTAAAACTTTTGACAAGGTCAACCATTCTTTGCTCAAGTGGAAATTGAAAAACTTGTTTGCCTTTAGTGACCGGGCATGCAAACTCATAACAGACTACCTGTCTGGTAGATTGCAGAGTTTTTTCTGGTGGGAATTGCTCAGATCCAAGACGTCTTGTACAAGGAGTTCCTCAGGGGTCGATTCTAGGCCCAATACTCTTTTGCATGTTCATTAATGACCTCCCCTCATGTACGATGTTCAGCTTCATTTTGCAAGACTATTCCATCGGATTGATGAACTGTGCCTCTTAATTAATGAGGATTTTAACCATATAAATGATTGGTATATAGCCAATAGCCTACTCATCAATCCTAACAAATCTCAAGTCATCCCTATATCAAAAAGAAAATTTGATTTCGAAACTCTGCCAGACATTTGGCTGAGAGGTAACTTTCTAAGCACTATAAAAGAACTTGTCTTACTGTACAACCAAATGCTCTCAAGTCGATTTTTTGGATAAGACTTTAATACCTATATCATTTTCGATTTCATAAAATCGAAATATTGAATTTTACGATTCAAATTAAAACAGGTAGTTATAACCCTGAATGTCTATCGACCCCCTGCTACGATGGTCGCTCGAAAGGTAGTTAAATGTCCAACTTCGCCAACTTCATTTACATTTCGGGCTGGGGCTTAATTTCATCATAGGTAAACATATGTACCTACATCCTGAAAGCTAAAATTTCGAACTCTTTTATTACCAACAAGTTCATTTTCACAATACCTTTTCTAGAAATTCCAAAAGAAAAAAGTAAATTAAATCAAAGTCTTAAAAACCAATCAATTTCGAATTTGGTCTATGTTCATGTCTGACATCTATACCTTGACGATTAATATCCAATTTCATGCCCAAGAATGTTCCACATTGCCCACATAAGACATACAGCATCTCCCTCACAATAAAAAAAGCGTCAGTAACAACCTCCAATGACAACCTCAATTTCTAATAACCATTTAAAGAAAACAAACCTCCGCCATCATTATTCATTCGTCATTCCCAATCGAAAACAAAAATAAAGGCAAACAAAAAAACTTTAAAAAAACACTAAAAAAAAAACTACGCATATCACTTACGTGAAATCTTAAAACCACTAGAGCCAAACACAAGACAGTTTTCATGCCAACGACTAAAAACTTAAAACCTCGGCTTTTTACTGAGTCTCATCAAAAACACATATCGTCATAGTTTAAACACATAATAGCAAGTGAAGTTGTTGTTGTCACATCATATAACATCGATATAGTCGGTTCGTCGTTGCTGAGTTGTTCCTTGACCTTGTTCCCAAAAGCGATCAATAAATTCAATAATGGCGAATCAAGGAAAAATCACACACAATGGCTGCAACTCTTTCCTCTAACGGAAACCACCAAACACACATGAAAACGAATCGCATGTTGGCAACAGCAAAAGAACAAAACGGAACCACACATAGCTAACGGCATGCAACGAGCCAAAACAAAAAATGGAAGACAGACAGGCTGCCGCTGCCGCTGCCAAGGAACGGACGACGCGACGGTGGCGGACGACGTATAAGTGCCCATCCAATCAGCCGTTCGTTTATGTTGGCCCGTTTGACAGTTTTCCTTTTCCTAGCCATGTCAGAGCCAAAGTGCATTGAATGTGAATACAGCCATTGGTATCTAAAGACGGAATGAGGAACGTATGGACTCCTGCAGCAATGATGATGGTTCAGCGAAAATTTTTTGTTTTTCCTGATGGACATTCTTTGAAGGAATATTTTATGAACTATTCGCAAATAAAAAAAAAGAAAACAGTAGGGAGTACAACTTCCAACCAAATGCATTTTTTAGTTTTAAGGAATTAACTTGGAATTCATCTTCTTTTAGTCTCATCTTGATCTTACCGCACTTAACTTAAGGATGGCAACACCTTTGCGTAAGCTCCTATTGTTCAGGTATCTTCCCTGGAAGATGGAAGACAGCATTTGTCCAGTCCAGCTTGTGCCTATAAAAGCGATCCTTCTTCAACCTCTTCCTACCAATAAATTGCACTTACGTCCCTTCCTAATGACCGGCAATACGGCTTTCGCCCCAATCGTTGCACTGGTGATCTGATGGGATATCTCATCGAAGAATGGCACAGATCTTTTCCTTTTTTGTTTGAGAAAGTAAGATCATTGCGGTTGATATTTCTACCTTTTATCTCAAAAGCTTTTGAAAAGCTCGTGAGTGTACAAATTACAGCGTTCCTGAAAAGCCATAGGCTGATAACACCTGACTCAGATTTTTACTAAGATTAATACTTTATTGAGCAATATCTTGGTCATAGAACTAGGCAGTTTTTGCAAATTCCAAGCTGTCCGATTTTCTCCCAACACGTTCTGGTGTGCCTCAGGAATCAATATTAGGTCCACTTTTATTCACGCTGTTCAACAACGATCTGCCTTCGATACTTAACCATTGTAAAATTCATATGTATGCAGACGATGTACAAATTCATTTGAGCTATCGAATTGGTATGGTTGAAGATGCAACAACCATAATAAATGAGAACCTGAAGCGTGTTGGAGAGTGGTCTCAGGAAAATCATCCAAAAACTTATCTCAAATTAATGCCAGGCAATTGCAACTAATAAAGCTGCTCTTGCTACGTCATATCTACCAAGTATTGAACTCGACGGGACATCGTTAAAGTACGTTAAAAAAGTAAAAAACCTCGGGGTTATTTTTAACCAAACGTTATTGTGGGACACTCATTTGGCAAGTGCTGTTGGTAGAACTTATGCTGCTCTGCGAGCTTTGCACCTCTCTGCAAATTGTCTTCCATTCTCAACAAAAATAAATATTGTTTTCAAGTCTAATCTTCATAAAATAAATCCTCATTTGTATAAATGATCTCTTGTCTGAAACTTCTAATCTACTTCATTGCTTTGCCGACGACTCTACCCTCATCTTTCTCATAATCATTCTCAAAGCTAATTTCTATCCCAGTTGAACTTTTGACGGATATAATGATGAAATTTGATAATTGCGAATAAGTTTGTGGGAAGAAACTACTCGCATTTGATTTGATGTTGTATAATTCTGAAGCTATTTATACTAAGCTTGGAAATTTGGATTTTTTGAAGAGATTTTCCAATTCGTTAACATTTTTTAAATGCAAAAATCTAGATTGCATAAAGGCATACTCAAAGGGAATCAAACCACCTAATCTCATGTTGTTGTTTTTGAATAGGGAGAAAGTGTAGCTTTTGAATCAGATAGTTCTTCAATGTCACAAAATGTTGCTAATTTTTCATTGATATTTCAGAAACAATCCAATCATTGAAATGTTTTAATAGTTCTTTTTATTAAATGAACAATAAAAACCCACCTTTAAGTTAACGTCTTCTAAAATTATGGAAGAAATGAATTTAGTAAACTAATTATAACCCTTGGCATTGCCGTTGGGCTCTCACGCCAAAGGATGTGTTCAAATACCATCAGCCACTGCCACCTAAAAACGAAAAATCTTTTTTTGGAATTATACGGTCTCTTGCGAGGAAGTGACAAATCCTCCAAAAAAATATCTTGTTTTGCAATGATAAAGAACTTCCATCTAAGTCTTTTGGACTCGACCGAAATGTATAGGTCCCCTCCATTCCTGTCGACTAACTAAACGCACTCAGGAATAGTTAAGAGTTGCCTGATGACTTCAGAAATAGATGGCGCTCGGATCACATCGAAGTTTTCGACATGTGTCTAGACAAAAAAAAAAAACAAATTTACATGTTAAATCTTAAGCTGTTACAGTACTGGAGAAAACTCAAGTTCTTAAGATTTAAGAAAAAAATGGAAAAAAAGAAATTTTGTGTTTTTATAAAACATTACGTTTTGCGTGGTAAAACCTTCAATGAGACTCAGGAAAATATCAAAAAATTCTGTGGACATTCTGCTTTTTCACATGGAATGATGTACAGGTGGTTTACTGAATTTCTTTGTGGTCGAATGATCACAAATGATGTTTAGTGCCCAGAATTCCAAGTAAGTTCACAAGTGAAGAAGTTTTTAAAAGAGTCAAAGATTATTTACAAGACAATCGCCGAATAAATTATTGTGTCATAGCTAAAATTGTATTCAAATGCTATCGTTATCCGGATCCTGCATAATCTTTTAGGCATGCAAAAATTGTCCGCAAGATGAGTGTCGCCCTTGCTCACAAGGGACCAAAAATTCGTTCGAGTCATAATTTTAAAACAGTGTTTGGAAAGTTTTAAATTCAATCCAACCCAAAAGATTTTTTTCGGCGTTTCATAACAGTTGATGAAATCTAGATGTACTACTACACACCGGACATGAAAGAACATTCGAAACAGTGGACTTTTTCAAAAACGGTTTCATCAGCAGGAAAGTTAATGGCAACGTTTTGTTTTTTTTTTAGAATTCTCATGGCGTAATCTTCATTGACTATTAAAAAAAAGAAAAAACTAGTACCTGACAGCACCATGTCGATTCATGAGAAAAAATTAATTAAAATTTTTTGGAAAAACGACATCATTTGAAATAAAGTGCTGTTTCATCAAGATAATGCTCTAGGGAATTCGTCTGTGCTGTAGTGCCAGCAAAATTAGATAAACTGCGCTATGAATATTTTTCTCACTCGTAATTTTCTCCGAAAGGTGGAATAAGATTTTCATCAAATGATGAAATTGTCAATGTCACAAACGAGAAGTTTGCAGAGTTTGAAAAATCTTATTTTGTGAAAAGGTTCAAAATGTTGTAAAATGTATCGCTCTAAAACGAAACTGTGTTGAAAAATAAAATTAAATTTATAGTAAAAAATAATTCTTTCACTTCAAAGTCACTGACTTATTGAACGGGACCTGGTTCTCCATAATTTTTAGATCTCAATTTTCAATTTTAGAGATTAGCAAACTCTAAGTTGAGTTGGGCGAAGGCTCTATTTGTCAAACAGATACTAGAAAAAGTCACTATTGATTTTCATGAGACAGTTTGAAGTAGTCAATTCAGACTGGCATTTGGCTTATTTGACATTCCGATAGAATTTGGCAACAATCCCTCTTATCGAAAATTATTACATTTCGCGTCCATGAATCTCTCCTTTCGGATCGCTCAATACAATTTCTGTTATAGATAAAATTTCAAATCTGATATTCAAAACATAAATACTGGTGTGCCCAAGGGCTCCGTTTTGTCTCCGACTCTCTTTCTCGTATTCATCAATGATTTTTTCTCTTCAACTTCTAATCCAATTTTATATAATTTTATAATTTGGACACACTCAAGGGGCTATGACTACCCTTATAATGTTATGATGTAACACAGTGCGAGCGTTATGGAAAAGTGGAGAGGATTTAACAGGAGATATCGATGCAGTATTTAGGCTTCTTCTATAAATTCTATGTTCGTCCAAAGCCGGAGTACAATTCTCAAATTAAAGCAGGTTATCCAATAACCTACTTGAGTCTCTTGAATAGTATCCAAAAGTTTAGATGATTGAACTATATTTGCATTGCACCGCTGCAATTTCCCATGTCTTTCATAATTTTACCGCTATTTTTCTGAACAATGTTCTACTGAAATAGCCAGTTCCAATTATTCCTTTAAACAATTCAACCATAAAACTCGGATTTTGAGGAAAAACCTATCAGTTAAATCTTGAGCTCGGACGTACTGCTACGCTTAGAGATTCTTTCTTTAGCCGTACTACACGAATGTGGTACCATTTACCCGGCGCAATATTTCTTTCCCATTGCGATATTGGGATATTCAAAACCATTGTGCAACGGTTTCTCCTTTCTTTAACGATCGCACGGAGCTCAAACAATTTAAGGGTAGCCATAACCTCTTAAGTTTGCGTAAAATTAAATAAAAATTTATTTAGAAAAAAAAAGAAACAATTTTATTTATATAAACTATAAAATTGGAAACATATTCATTTACTTATATTTTTAATTAAATTTCAACTTAGATAAAGTACACTTTTAAAATATAAAGAAAGCTATTTATTGTTGTTAAAGGGCTTTAACGTTAAAGTATACTTTATCTCATTTTAAATTTACTGAAAGTCGATTTAAACGTATAATTCTTAGAGTCGACTTCCATTTTAAAAATATGAAAAAGCCAGTTTTAAATGTTTAAAATTTTGCGCCATTATCTTTTTATTAGGTCTTCCATTAAATAAGAGAGACTTTTAAGATTTGATGCTTCATAGGATACACCATTTTCTTAAAAACAATAGAATTTATAGCATTTAATTATATTAAAATTGCTTGTTTTCCAATCTATTGACCACTACTTTATATGACAGTTCTAATCGAAATTTCCTTAAAATAAATTCTCTATATATCAAATCCTTACTTTTTAGCGCCACTGTCAATGAATGAAATACAATGTCAATCGGGAACACACAACAGCCGGTAGACATATTTCGCGAAAGCGAATTTCTTCCTTCACAATTTTGAAGTTCAACAAAAGTGAAACACACACATAGATTGTACGCGCGCGCGCACTCATTCCATTTAATTCGTGTCGCATGGCTTCGGATATCATCTACTCTGATTTGAAAAGTCGTCTAACTTTGCATTTAACCGTTAATAATTGGCCCTGGCGGCGCTGCGCAGTGTAAGTCAGTGCAACACACATCTGACATCTGGTGGAGCGACATGTAGTACACGGATAGTCCAATGATCCTGTATAGAGTATGTTGGGAATGTCCGCCATTAGCTCTCAAATAATACAAATACTTGTAACTGTAACTTCTTTTCTACCGAGCGACATTAGTTAGTTGCTTTTTTGCAAGTTTTGATTGTGATTTTGATTAGCAGCGCGTAGGTACACACGCTGAACCGTTTCCCACTGATTAAGATGAATATAGTTGCTGTAAGTTGAGTGGAGGAGTACGGAACCAAGTCGAAAAACACCAACTACCGATGACGCGATGCGACGTGTGTAGGTAACTTAATGGTTTTCCCATCAAGAGACAGGAGCCGTTCGTCGAGGCTTCCATTTCCATCTTACTTAGGCAGCTTAGGAAAGAAAGACATAAATATGATTGCAGTGCGAGTAAATTTGAATTTAATTCTGCGTTCGTTAGAGATGTGATTAGGTTATGATTTACACGGTGCATTACAAATGCAACATGCACTGCACTGCTCTTTTGGCTGAACACAGTGAACACACACAATGTAACTGGTTTTTGCGCTGCTGTGAAATTGAACTCGGAAATGAGTGGCAACCTCGCGAACTAAAAGATACATACTCGTACAATTGATTTAAGATATACTTACCGCTATTCAGAGCTCATGCATGTTAGGGGTCTTAGCTTTTTGTACGAGGAAGAGTCTTGATGTTGTTTGTGTTGTTATCGATAGTATCAGAGGTGCTATCGCTTTAAGTTAAATCTTTGACACTGTATAGCACGTGAAATTGATAAATCACGAAATGAAAAGTGATCGGCGGGCACTTTTGTTGGCCTTGCTTTGGGGCCCATACGGCACCTGACTTTTACTATTTGAATATTGTTTTGTAAAAGCCGATTTAAGATATGTACTCAATTTTATTCTCTATGCTTTCCTGCATCTGCAGGAAAGTTGAATTTATATTTCGTGTGTGAATATTCATTTCAAGACTGAGGTCTCAAGTCGTCGTCGCGTTGTCGTGTTTGTCAAGTTGACTCAAGTGAGAGTATTGTAGGGGGATCTATTTAAGTCATTGTGGAGCATGTTAATGGGGTGTCACTTGTTGACAAATTGACAAACACATTTGGACACAATCAATGGAGTTAGTTAACACATCTTTTGTGTGTGGCATCATGTGTTAATTAAGTTGAAGTTTGGGCAAATAGGAAAGTTCTGGTTGTTTTTTTTTTTTTGTATCTCTTATGTTTCACGGGTTCATGTATTTTTTATAAAATTCTCTGAAAACTGTCATGCTGCTAAGATAAACAATGCTGTTCGGAGTTAAAGACATGATCGAGTTAGATTTTCTTGTATAGATAATTCGAATTTTAGGGAAATTTGTTAAAAGAAAGTTTTCGAGTGGACTTTTTATTTAAAAATTATTTATAGCTTCTGAAATCCATCATTAAGTATTGGAATACTTGTATGAAGCTTATCACAGCTTAGAAAAAAATAAGAAACTGTTAAATTGTGACATTTCATTTTCGAATAAATGTTGGCAAATGAAGTGTTTTGGGTTAGTGGAAATTGTCTGGATCGGAAAGTGTATCAGTTGTATTCTGTAGATATACCAAAAAGCTTTCGCGTGATAACCTAGGTTTTTTCTTTTTTGAAGACAATGTTGACTTATTTGTTCGAACCTCTGAAAAATCAACTCATTTCTGTATACATCTGGTTAATGGATCTTACTTTTTAATTGTATCCATTATTTTTGGATGTGAATTGATTCACATGTGTATGTATATTAAATTTGGTGTAAATATGAGGGTTCGACAATTGGTCAAGAAGTTGCAGTGGATTACAACTCTCATCCATTCATGAGTGCTCGTTATGAGTCGGCAAAAATGGATGACATCTACCGAATCCGAACAGCAAAGATGGCTCTTTTGTTTATGATAAGAGCTAGGTACATTTGGAAGATCTGTCAGATGGTAGTACCCGTAAAAAAAAGATGTTTGTTCTTAGTAATCATAAGCTAGGATTCGAACCGCAGACATGACGCTCGTTTCTGGTCCCTTTGTGAAACACCAATTTCCATACCCTTCGATCCAAAACAAGTTGCTTGCATTCATATGAAATATGCTGGCATCCGATATAGGTTGGTCATCAAATCGGAATTTAAGTCTTCTTCAATTTATTTATTTATTTAAGTAACCAATCTACGAATTTACATTCAAAAGATATTAAATTAAATATCTCATAAAAATTCTTTTAATAAATAGATGTTAATGTTAATATGCGACTTTCAAATAAGTTTCTGGACATAGAAATGTCTAAATTTAAATAAAACAAGTTAAATATATTACAACTTGTAGAAATCGGTTCACACTGACCGTAGAGCGTATAATTAGCATCAATTGTCAAAAGCGGTCTCGCTCTGAAAGAAATTGATGGGACATACAAATCAAAGCAGCTAAGTAAACTCTCACATTTAATAGTTCACGAATAGACATGATACTACATATAAAGTTTTCTTCTCGCCTCAAGAGTCTGTAGTAATAGGTATTTCGAATTATAACAATGATGGCACCTTTCTACATTGTTTCCAAAAATATTTTGAAGGACAAAACTAAGAAATTGTGAGCACTTTCAATTCTTTTATTAATTAACTCAGTTGCAAAGCTTCACACAAGGCAGTTATATTCAAGAACGGATCTTTAAACCCTAATGAGTTTAGTTTCTTTCAATAAATCCAAGTAAGAAATTTGCATTGGACACATTGAAAGTAATATGTAAATTAAATTTCAACTTCGAGTCAAATATTACACCCAAATCTACTATTTGTAACGGAAAATTATTCAATGAATAGTTTAGAATAATGTTTAACAAGATTCTGTTGTAGGCCATACAAGCACACTTTCAACATTTAACAACAAATCGTTTAACTTTCACTAATATCATTTGAGTTAGAAATTCGAGAAAAAAACCTTATATCATCCGCATACATAAGGCAATGGAAATTTTGAAGAACATTAGGTAAATCATTAATAAAAAGTAAGAATAGTAATGGACCCAAATGACTACCTTTTGGAACTTCGGAAGTTACTTTAATCTCACTTGAGAAAAAGTCACCAATGATTACATTTATTAAGTCCGTCCAAGTGAATATGAAGAAAAACATCGAGGCAGCTTTCCATGGAACCCATAAGCTTGCAGTTTTTCTAAGACAATATGCTAAAGGCCTTAATAAAGTCAGTGTAAATCACATGAACTTGTTTCCAGTGTACAGAGTATTAATGCAAACATTTGAATTCAACTAGATTAAAATTATATTTTACCTTTTTGTTTTTCTTCATTTAAATTCAAATAAACGCATTTCTTCTATTTTTTAACAGTATCTATAAAAATAAAATACGTAAGAAATTTAATTACATACAAAAACTACCAAAATTATTTATGATAAATTATTTAATTGCAATCTGTTTTTTAATATTCGACATTTGTTTTGAAATTAAAAAATTAAAATTGAAAAATTAAGTCATTTTGAACAAATTTTCTTATAAATTAACTAAGTACTTAATGTGTAAAATTTTGTTTGATTTTGAATTTGGTTGTTATGTAAATAAGCATTAACTATGAGATTATATAATACGGGAGGCGACCGTCAGATTACCTACCTCATTCGGAGATAGAAAAAAACTATAATTAGTCGATAGTGTTCATAAAAACATTTGTAAAACCACTGGTCGGGCAAACTTTTTCAGGGAAGTTTGGGTTGAAAAGGATCACTTCCGGTCCCGTTTTTTGAAGAAAAACTACCTCATCGGGAGAACGAAAATCTTTATACAGGGTAGTATGGGTATTATATCTAGGTTTGAAAACTTTTGGTCGGGCAAAAAAAATCAAGGAATAAATGCTTCCCCGACCAACTCAAATAACGGTTTTTTTGATGAAAATCTACCTCATCGGGAAATGGATGATATTAGTACCAAAACAAAGGCAAGACAGTCTTCTTTTCAAATCCATTGGTCGGGCAAACATTTTTAGGGAATAACCCTCCCCCCGACCAATTTTAGGAAAAAAATGACAAAAACAACTTTCTCTTATTTTTTAACCTCAAATGTCTAAAAAATTATTGCAAATGCATAATATTACTATAAACAAAAGCCAGAATAGTATATTTATCAAATCCAGAGATTTTTTAGCTACCCACACCCTCCTCCCCCCTTTCCCTTCTTCGATGAAACGTATTGTATAATATTATTTTTCGTATGTTAAGTTCACTTCAAAAGTAAAATAAAAACAAACTTTCTTAATCAAATAGATATTATTTTACAATATAAAGACAATATACATTTGTCCCTTTAACAAAGAAATACTTACTACTTACAAGGGTTTCTCTTCAACACTATTTGCCTTACCATTACTGTGATTTGTAACATAAAAAACACAATTATTCATAAAAAAAAAACTTTATAATAACCTTAATTTATTTAGTATTATGGGACACTACTCTTACTTAAAATACACCTCAATACTTAACTATTAAACAAAATAAGCCCATAGTACCTCCTGGAATAGAAACCGATAAAAATTTAAGTACCCATGTAGCATTTGATAACTTTGATCGGTATTTCGAAACTTTTAATGGAAAAGATACCCTTCATGATACAGTTGGTATAATATATCAGTTTACAGCTAATCCAAATTTAGCCCATGTCGCTAGTAGTTCTGTAGAAGTTCCGAGCAACCCTAACGAACAGAGTGAGTGTTCTTCTAGAAAAAGAAGACGATTTGAGGAAATACCACGTGATTTTCAACCCTATATAAAAAGAATTACTTCTAACACAACTTTGCTTCGTTTAGAGGATATCATAAATGCTACAACCGATTCAACACGATTTACGAAAGAAAATGCAATTATTAAAGATTTAATTTGGTCTATATCGCTCTCTCAAATTTCTGAAACACCAATGTGTATAGGATTCAACAGTAAAACTACAATAGACAAAAGCGAAACTCAGAATAAGAATATAGATTATTTAACCTCAAATTAATATGTCACCAACATCCTAAACTGTTGTACATACAACATTAAAATATGCCCAAAAGATTGCTTATGAAATTGGCCAAAAAGAAATCGTATTAACCTATGATTTAGCAATTGCTAAAATGGCTATGCAGATTCAAATAAATGAAAATCAAACTTTAAACAATGTTTTTATTAACTTGGGAGTATTTCATACACAAAATGGCGTAGCTGATATTTTAGTTCATTCTGAAGTTTTGGCCGAAGGATTAGTAAATGGATTTATTGATGGCAAACATTTTAATAGATGCAAAAGAATACATCCTGTGCTATCCGGGGCAATTCAAACTTTACATTTTGAACAATTTTGTTTAAAAAATGAGGTTGATATTGTAGGAGTTACATCGCCTATACGATAACCCAATAGAACCAAATGAAGTCCTTGTTATGAGTCCATTATTAGAAGATGTCATAAGTAAGTATAGGCAATATTGTAATGTTACTCTAAAAGGAGGTGATGGAAAAACTCCACAATTTTTCATGCAATACGTTGAGCTTATGAACGTATTTTTTAGACTAGTATCAGAACGAGTTATTTTGATTTGTATGTGGATTCTATATTTGAGTTGTCTAATCTATTTTTTGTATTTAATCAACCCAATTATGCAAGATGGATATTGAAATACCACAGTAAAAATTCGTAATTCTGTGTTGCTTTTGGGATCAAACGCACTGAAAAAGAGTCTAGCAAGAGCTCCTGTTGACTTAACACTCGAACAGACAATAAATGCCGATACCGCTAACTCTTTAACTGGTGTTATTCATTTTACAAATTTGATTTCAGCAAGGCAGCGTTGGGCCCTCAGTCATAACATACGCACAAAAATAATTTCCAAAATGTTCGCTGAAATCAAGTTTGATCAAAAGGATGACATAACCCATGAACTTGCACATAATCGCATCCAAAAAGACAGAAAGGCGTTATTTGAAATAATTCTTTTAAACAAAATATTATTTCAATTTGAACCAAATGTGCAAAAAGTAATTTATTTCACATTAAAACAGGAATAGCAGCATCCGAAGAAACTGCAGATTTTCTTTTAAGTGCTTTTCAAACCGGAAACAGTCAAAAAATCGCCTTTATCGAGGAGTGTTTCGAAAATTGTGAACGTTACGTGAAACCCTTGAGTTGGAACAATATTCGAAATTTCTCACCTCAGTGTTTGAAAAGGTTTCAAAAAAGTAAAAACCGCCGAAAAACAAGCACTGATTAAAATGGAGAGAGATGTGTTTGGGCGACTTTTAGCTATAGCTTTGGAAAAGAAAATTGATATGGTATCCACTTGTACCTGCACCACCTTCCCTTTGTCATTACAGTGGATAAATGCATAAAACCGACAAATGTGTTTTGGCCAAAAAGCTCAAAAACCGAATTCCTTTATCTGAACCAATTTGTCCAAATATTGAAATTATAGATGGTTTTTACTTTTTTCATCTTTTGCGACTTTCAGTTCCTGAAACATTTGAAAAAATTTCCGAAATGATTTTGAGGAGAGTATGATCAACAAACGCTTCGGAAGTACATTTAGTTTTTGATAGGTATTTGCATCCATCTATTAAAGATGTTGAGCATATTTTTCGTAATAAACAAGAAACAGTTAATTACACGATTCTTGGACCGTTACAAAAACGAAATAATGACTTCCTAAAGTGTCTGAAAAATCCCAAATTCAAAGAAGCTCAGGTAAAATTTTTAGCACAACATTGGGAAAACGACTCTTTAGTTCCGATTCTTGGAAATAAGAAAGTTTTTTTGACCTTAGATGACACATGCTTCTCCTATACAGTTCAAAATCAATCAATTTTTAAATTTGAAGAAATTGCATTTAATTGTAGCCATGAAGAAGCGGACACGCGCTACATTTACCATATAAGCAAGTCAAAATCTCACTCAAAAATATTAGTAAAGGCATCTGATACTGATGTGTTAATAATATTACTGGGCAATATGCATAAGCTGAAAACCTTGGAGATTTGGCTAGCTGGAGGAAATACTAAATTTCGAGATATTAATTGCATCATTTGCACTCAGCTAGCTACCGCATTAGGCAGTTGTTTATGCATTTCCTTGCCAGCGTTTTACGCATTTACAGGTTGCGATTATACGGCATGTTTTTTTGAGGAAAGCGAAAGCACTAAAAGTCAGAATAATCTAGATGATGTTGACACTGAAACGATTCAAAATTTTACGTTGCAAATGTATGGCGTTAAGAATTGTAGCAACGTAAATTTAGCGAGGGTTCAAATGCTTCAAAGTCAAAGATATGAAACACTTCGACTCTAGTTTAATTCCGCCTTGCTTCAAATCTCTTCAACAAAAAATTAAAAGAACAATTTTTGTTACTTTGATGTGGGCAAACGCGACGGAATCAAATTGTGTAAAAACTAAAGCTGACGATTTGTGCTGGATTTTAAAAGATGAAAGGTTCTTGCCTCTTTGGTATGAAGGGGAACCAACACCACTAAATATTGAAGACATTGTCTTAGATGAAATCGATGAAGATTCCTTTTTAGAACAAGATTCCGATGACGACACTATTTAAAAAAGATAATAATGAATTATTATTCATTTTTGTATGTACATAATATATATGTACATATTTCGTGCAATTTAAATTTTGTTTGTTTATTGTTTTATTTATACATCTATATTTATTTTAAATAAGAAATATTTTTTTGCTAGGTACATATATTGTTAGAAAAGAACTGAAACTTTATATAGATATAAATGAAATTTTTTTGAATTAAAAGCTTTTTGTAATTTATTTTGATCTGATTTGAATAATTGAAATATTGTAATGCTGGATATTAAAGTGGGTCTCTTTGGTTAATTGTTAAGAATTAAGAAGTCCTTTAATTAAGTGTGATACAAAATTTCAAAACACTAGAAAAATGAAAAATAAATACTATGAATACTAAACTGTTCGAAGTTACTAATTTTATTTTGGGAATAGTCACAGTAACGGTAAGGCAAATAGTGTTGAAGAGAAACCCTTGTAAGTAGTAAGTATTTCTTTGTTAAAGGGACAAATGTATATTGTCTTTATATTGTAAAATAATATCTATTTGATTAAGAAAGTTTGTTTTTATTTTACTTTTGAAGTGAACTTAACATACGAAAAATAATATTATACAATACGTTTCATCGAAGAAGGGAAAGGGGGGAGGAGGGTGTGGGTAGCTAAAAAATCTCTGGATTTGATAAATATACTATTCTGGCTTTTGTTTATAGTAATATTATGCATTTGCAATAATTTTTTAGACATTTGAGGTTAAAAAATAAGAGAAAGTTGTTTTTGTCATTTTTTTCCTAAAATTGGTCGGGGGGAGGGTTATTCCCTAAAATGTTTGCCCGACCAATGGATTTGAAAAGAAGACTGTCTTGCCTTTGTTTTGGTACTAATATCATCCATTTCCCGATGAGGTAGATTTTCATCAAAAAAACCGTTATTTGAGTTGGTCGGGGGAAGCATTTATTCCTTGATTTTTTTTGCCCGACCAAAAGTTTTCAAACCTAGATATAATACCCATACTACCCTGTATAAAGATTTTCGTTCTCCCGATGAGGTAGTTTTTCTTCAAAAAACGGGACCGGAAGTGATCCTTTTCAACCCAAACTTCCCTGAAAAAGTTTGCCCGACCAGTGGTTTTACAAATGTTTTTATGAACACTATCGACTAATTATAGTTTTTTTCTATCTCCGAATGAGGTAGGTAATCTGACGGTCGCCTCCCGGACTAATAGTATGTACTCGTATTATTGTTATTATTTTATAGATACTGATGATGAGGCAAATAGGTCCTCGAAATATATATATAGTTAAAAAATAGAAGAAATGCGTTTTATTGAATTTAAATGAAGAAAAACAAAAAGGTAAAATATAATTATAAATAATTGATTCAGCAATACAAAAATCGTAATAGATTAGAGTTCGTAGACCTACTTTTCCAAAAACCATGTTGTTTTATAATATATATTTAAATTTATCTTTAACAAGACTATCTAAAACTTTTGGAACAACAGATAGTTTAGTTATTGGTCTGCAGTTCGATACCAAATTATTTGAACTAGACTTAAAAATCGGACCAATGATAGAGACTTTCCAAAAAAATGGAAATAGAATTATTAAATTTTTTTAGTAAGGGAACGGAAAGCGAACTTGCACAATGATGAAAAACAATAGGTAAAAAACCTAAAATATTTGCATGCTTAACACATGGGAGAACTGATTTGAAGATTCTCTTGGGAGCAGATTATTGTATTGCTTGCTAGCTCTGCAGATAATCAAATAATGGTTGTATAATATTTCGCTAACGATTACAAGGATTCGAAAGCATGTAATAACTCCTTTTTACATGTTTTTTACTACGAGCTCTAATGGTAAATTTTTTGCATTTGGCTTGATTCCAATTTGGATTATAAAATTCGTCTGAGTTTATTTCACTTCCACAAAGTGTCAGTTGATATTTTTTAATACTATCTACAAGATGTTTTATTTTATTTCATTTAAAAATTAAAGGAAGGTACTCACCATACAATTGTTAAAAATTGATTTTCAAAAATCTAAAACATTGTTTTTCTCAAAAAAAAAAAAAAAAAAAAAAAAAAAAAAAAAAAAAAAACCTGCAATTTTGATCAATTTTTAATTTTTGTGTTTCTATTAATTTCTATAATCTATAATTTAATATAAGAAAATTTTAACTAAGATATTACTGACAGTACCTACACCTACGCATAGAACCATTTTTTTTTTTTATAATTTTGGCTTTCTCATTATCCGCATAAAGGATTTAACTAAAATTTTGTGTAACGAATTTTCTTAAAAGTTTAACAAAACAAAACTTAGAGACAAATATTTTTCGCGCCTTAATAAAACAGTTCAAATTGAAAATTCGATATCGTAAAAATGGGTCAGTGCATAAATTCATATTTTCGTGATATTGTATTGTTGACTTTAAAAAAATAAACTTGTTCTGATGAACAATTTTTTTCTGATAATATTATTTTTAAGAATTCTAATTCTCTTAAACATAAAAGCAAGTTCATGCGACCCAGTAGTGCACTGTATTTCTTTATTGAAGGCTAGTTCATTCAACAGATATATAAGAGATTTGTACTTACATCCCTTCTTTCCAAATTCATGGAAACTCTGACAAATTGGCAGCTGAAGAAATATCTTGAAGAACGAAAGTTTTTCTATGACCGGCCGTATGACTTCCGTAGAAATAAGTCCACTGGTGATTTGACAGTATGTCGCAAAAAAACATGGCATCATTTTAGAGAAATTGAAGTAGCTTAATATTTCAAAAGAATTTGATAGAGTTTGGCATCAAGCTCTCTTATCGAAAATGCGCGCATTTGGTACTGATGAATTTCTTCTTCTTTGCATTAAAAACCTCCTTTACAAACGCTCAATTCAAGTTGTGTTGGACGATTTTAAGTCTGAAATTCATATAACAAATGCTGGTGTGCCACAGGGCTCCATTTTGTCTCCGGCTCTGTTTCTCATATCCATCACTGATTTTCTGTTTGAAATTTCTAATTCATTAAATGGTTTTGCTGGCGATAGAACTCTCAGCTTCTGATATTAGTTTTCAGATTCACGTTCCTGTCTTTCAGATGTGGATTTAGAATGGCAGCGAATGATGATCTCGATAGCATTGTCAAATGGGGAACCATAAACCGCGAAGAATTTAATGCTTCAACAACTCAATGCTGTCTTCTGTTGTTAAAGCGGAACCCAACCCCCATAAAACTTTCCATGTCCGGTACTTGCATTGCATTGAGAAAGCCAAACAGCTACCACTTCTAGGTATGTGCATCCCAGACCACCTTGCATGGAATGCCTACATATTGGACGTCACGTCGCCAAAAACGCTGTTTATTGTTCATGTTTCTTTCGATGTTGAAAGGTATTTTCCACCCCTTCTGATCTGGCGGGAATCAGTAAAGCTATAATCGTTTAATTCTCAAGTACAATTCCCATATTTGGGCATATTTTTTTAATTACCAACTTAATTCTCTTGAATAGAATCCAAAACAGAACTTTAAGAACGATAGGTGATAAAACTATATATAAGAGACAAAATTGAATCTTTCGAGCACTGCCACAATGTTTCTGGTCTTCTGTTCTAGTGAAATAGCCAGTTGCATCCCTCCTCTCAAACAGTTTAACCGTAATAATCACTCTTTAGATAATGCCCATCAGCTTACACTTCGGACGTACTGGTAAATGCAGAGATTCTTTTTTGGCCACACTACACGAATGTGGAATGCTTTACCCGACTCAATATTTCTTTCTTATTACCAGATTCATACATTTAAAACCAACGTGCATCGGTGTCTCTTTTTATATCCTCTTGAATTTTCCTTAACTCTCAGACTGTGAAACATTTTAAGGGTAGTCAAAACCCCTTTAGTGCGCGCAAAATATCAAAATATCGGCTAAATGCGTTTACCTTTTTCATCAGTTTAAATTCAAGCCCAGTGTTTGACGTACTGTTAAGAGTTTCTTTCTTTAACACACATCACGAATGCGAAATGCTTTCGATAGCTCTGTGTTTCCTTCTCATTTCGATACCCGAAACGTTGAAACCAATGTGCACCGGTTTCTCCTTGCAATATGTCTTAACTTTTAAGCGTATTCAGATCCCCTTTTTTGTGCGCACGTTATAAAAAAGGTTCAGTTTTGGCTGAAAATTGAGATTTTACTACAATTTTATTAAGAAACAAATTCTTCCAATACGAGGAGTCCATTCATCACAACATCCATTTGAGTTTTGTTTAAATATCTGCCATGTTAGATATTTAAAATTAACGTTAGTTTAACCAGAGTTAACAAACTCTTATTATGCGCTACAGGGGACCTTTTTCTGTGTGAATCGAATGTATTTTAAAGAAAATTAAACTTAGTAATGAACACAACACAAAACTTCAATACAAACTCACTTTTTTTTTTTTTTTTTTTATAATCTACTCACGCTCAAGGGATTATGATTACCCTTTTAATGTTTCAACACAGCGTGAGCGTGAAGTTACGGAAGAGAAAGAAGGATAGGAAAGATGTGTGGCACGATGTTCTGAGACTGAAGGTGGTTGTCTCAGATTTTTTATCTCCAGGGATGGCGGCTGAACTAAAGCGGAGAATTGCCGTGTCTTATTTCTATGTCCCTTATAATTCGCATTATTTTATTCGTTTTTCATCCTTGTTGGGCATACTAGTTTAACTCAATCACATGTAGCCTCTGTGTGAAAAAATGTCCTTTCTAATTTCTTAATCATAATTATTATGCTTATACCCACTGACCATTGGCCACATCATGTAGCCATAACACAAACAAAAACACACAACTTTCAATCGCACTTTCATCGATTTTATTGAATGATTTACTGCAATTTCTAGAATCTATTGAAATAAATGACATTCCATTCGCCAAGATATCCTCTGCATATTAGACTGCACTGCACTGCGCACATATGCTCCTCCTACTAGCTACTGGGTATTTATGTTGCAAAAATAAAACACACATTACGCAAAAATCTTTCCAAAGATAAACAACTATCGACTATGCAAACAAAAAAACGATCCTCACTGAGAGAGGCGCGAGCCCGCAAATAAAAATCCTTATCCCCCAATGACCACATTCACCTCACATACTTTTATATCATTAATTTAGAATATTTGTCCAATTAATTATGTTTCTTATCATTTTCAGGCGCAAAAAACCCCAGCGAAAACATTTGCTCAACAACAACAATAACATAACTACAACAACAGCAACAACAAAAATAAAACTAAAATTGATAAATTTCTTCGCAAATAATAAAGTGGTGAGTATTGCAATACCAAAAGATACTTAGATACTCGTACTTTCGTTGCGAATCCTTGTTTTTTCTTTTCTGTTTTTGTTTGTTTTTCTTTGCACTACCTGGCCGACCGTAACGACCGAACGTATAGCGATCGACGGCATTGGTAGAGATGGCATTGAGATGTCCCGCGGTTAGCCAAAGATTTATCGATGGCAACAATGTTTGAACTTCTTCTTCAATTATCTCATTTTCATTCAATTGAAGCAGCGCTGACCATAGCGAGTTGAGACGGGCGATTGCTTCTTCTTTTACTGAATCTTAATGGTCGAGTATTTGCGTTACGAATTTTAGGAGATAATTTTTGTGAGATTGCCGAGAATTAGCAAGAGCTTAGGTTAAGCGATAATATGTTTGTTGTGATCTTCATTTTGTTACTCCCTCGGACTGCTGTCAAACTTCTTGAACGCTGATCAGAACTATCATCATTTTTGTTCTCAATTTGTATTTCTTGAAAAGAAAGGAAAACGGGCCGATCTTAAATGAATTGTTGATGTAAAAAATGTTCATCGACCGTGAAAGGTATCATTCTGAGGCCCGATAACTTTCCATTTACTGCGAATTCGAGCAGACTGCTTCCAGTTTGTCTGGCTGTCTTCTGGAATTGCTGATCTATAAACTGAAGATTCGATCTAGCTTGTCCCCCCGAAGAATGGATATGGGATTAGAAGACAATTTTTGGTGGAGCATCGTTGTTCATTCGCTCGATCTGGCCGAACTAATATATTGGACTGATATTTTGACTTTTAGACTTATAGACCTTGAAGTTTCAAAATGTATCTTCTTATCCATTGGCCTTCCATGTAGACAGGACAAAATCTCCGTTGGAGAATTTTCCTTTCAAAAAATTTACCAGCTCTCCTTTTCTCATTGTCGTCCAATACTCGCTGCAATAGAGGAAGACAGGCAGTAAAAGGATTTTGTAGAGGGTGCATTTCGCTGGAGTTTTGGAACCACTTGGTTCACCAAATCGAAGAAGCAAAGATGTCTTCTTTCGTAGTGTAAATATTTATTTCGAGGTCGATGAAGTTTCTCCTATTAATAGTGACGTTTTATCCTAGCTGGCGGTGGTGCTACCTCCATGAAGGTTTATAACGACACTAATGATTTCGAAACCGTCTGCTAGTAAAATATAGTATTTTAATAGTTGCTGAAGAAATGGCCTTCAGTGCTAACACCTGCCCTTCTGCTCCAGAACGAGATTCAAGAAATAGCATGATAGCTTACCTTCTTGCCAAAATCCATTGCATGCTTGGAATAGTTCCAAGCAGTTATTCGCTAGTTATAGGGGATCAGTTTTACTAGGCTCCCGAGTTCGGTAAGTACCAAATAGAGCTCCTGAAATGAGATATAGGTTTTGAAGTGGATGAAAAGATGGTAAGCTTAGTCGTTAAAATTGTTGCTCAGTTCCAGATTCAGGATTAGATTGAAGATTGGGTCTATAGTAGATCTGCCGATTCGGAACAAATACTTGTTCTTGTCGATTAAAGCATTGTTAAACGGCTTTGGACACTCACATTGTGGTTATTTGCAACGTTAACTTAGTAAATATATGGCTTGATAGTTCCTCCATGTCACAGGATCGCCTTATTCTGAGCTAGGCTATATGAAACTGATAGTCTAGTCATTACGGATGTATTTTTCTACTTACTTCGTACTTGGTGTTTGATTTGAAAAAATGCATCATATCAACACAACTCCTCTGTATTTAAAGCGCTCCGATGCTGAGCAATTAGAACTTGCGCACTTCTAAATCATTTCTGCAGCTTTGTCTTCCTATTCTATGTCTGGATTGTGGAGCCTGCTTCTTCAATAACTGGATTTAGATTCTCTTCTTGCCCTTTCACTTGCTATACACGATCATTAAGCAGTTGATATGAATGCAGTTACTCTTAAACAAATACTTGTTCTTGTCGATTAAAGCATTGTTAAACGGCTTTGGACACTCACATTGTGGTTATTTGCAACGTTAACTTAGTAAATATATGGCTTGATAGTTCCTCCATGTCACAGGATCGCCTTATTCTGAGCTAGGCTATATGAAACTGATAGTCTAGTCATTACGGATGTATTTTTCTACTTACTTCGTACTTGGTGTTTGATTTGAAAAAATGCATCATATCAACACAACTCCTCTGTATTTAAAGCGCTCCGATGCTGAGCAATTAGAACTTGCGCACTTCTAAATCATTTCTGCAGCTTTGTCTTCCTATTCTATGTCTGGATTGTGGAGCCTGCTTCTTCAATAACTGGGTTTAGATTCTCTTCTTGCCCTTTCACTTGCTATACACGATCATTAAGCAGTTGATATGAATGCAGTTACTCTTAAACAAATACTTGTTCTTGTCGATTAAAGCATTGTTAAACGGCTTTGGACACTCACATTGTGGTTATTTGCAACGTTAACTTAGTAAATATATGGCTTGATAGTTCCTCCATGTCACAGGATCGCCTTATTCTGAGCTAGGCTATATGAAACTGATAGTCTAGTCATTACGGATGTATTTTTCTACTTACTTCGTACTTGGTGTTTGATTTGAAAAAATGCATCATATCAACACAACTCCTCTGTATTTAAAGCGCTCCGATGCTGAGCAATTAGAACTTGCGCACTTCTAAATCATTTCTGCAGCTTTGTCTTCCTATTCTATGTCTGGATTGTGGAGCCTGCTTCTTCAATAACTGGATTTAGATTCTCTTCTTGCCCTTTCACTTGCTATACACGATCATTAAGCAGTTGATATGAATGCAGTTACTCTTAAACTTAGCTGTTTGAAGAAGTCTGTGTTAAGGTCTTGAAACCCATACAAAATCTTGCTTCTTTTTAAGTAATCTCCGTGTGTTGTTTTGCAAGACCTATCGACGTCTGTAAGCTGAAAGACTGTGTGTAGGCACTCTTCTTCCTACGCAGGATATGCTTCACTTTGTTTCTCTTGGCTCGATACTCTTCCCTTGCTGCTCTTTTTACAGATATACAACATGTTCTTTCTCCTTGACGATATCGGGAAGCTGACCACTGATTTTAGGTCACAAAGAATTTCCTCTTTTTGAATTTTGAACCCCGAATTTTAACGCACTTTATTCGCAAAAGTCGACGTTTTACCTTTGAAATGTACGTACTTCTTAGATGTTGAACAACTTACTTAAGTCGATTAGCACATGGTCTATTTGGTTTGTAGTTGGACCGTTCACCAAGAACTATCCGCTTCGTTGGTCCTTAGTTTTGGAAGACTTGTACTACTTATTTACTTATTACGATCATCTGCGAAGTCGGTTTAATTCCTAACACAGTTTGGCTTCTTGTTGCAGAAAGAATCGACATTCAGCTCGGAGTTATGAAGGACAATATTCTCCACACTTTTCTTGACGATACGAATCAAAACGCACGTGGAACAGTTTAACTGCATAATATCCAAGACGCCCAATTATAATAAATCCCGATCAATTGATCTGATACGCAGAACAAGGCAAGACACAGGCAGACTTATAAGAGAGTTTACGGCAAAGCTAAGCATTTCTCTCAATGTGGGGAACAACAGTAAAAGGGGAAACAGTTATTCATTTCCTCTGCCAATACCCTCTATTGACCAAAATTATAGCACAATCATTCGGAAGGGCATTTTTTGACGACATTGACGAACTTTCGGAAATGAAGATCAAGGAATTGGTCACTTTTCTCAACGTGACGAAATGACGCTAGGGCCAACTGCGGTCACTTCTACCTATATACCTACTTATTTTCCTGCAATTTCTTGAGCATTTCAAAAGTTTTGTCAAAACGTTTTAACGCGTTTAACCGAACACACCTCCGAACCAGTCCGCGCGACCCATAATTTTTCTATTTCTTCACTTCTGATTATTATCTGTAATGGGCCATTTTCCTAAACAAAGAAGAAGGAACGACTTCCAAAGTCAAATGTAAGGCGGATGTTAATTATCACATACTTCAGTACCATCCTAGACATTTGAGTATAAAATCATTGCACGGGATGGGATGGGACAAAGTAGCCCTGGCGGCCATTTGTTGTTGATGGTGTTTAGCGTGCCAAGTCTGTCCGAAACTTTGCTCCTACTCCGCCAGTAACTTTCATGTTTGTGTTTGGAACTTTTATTGGCATTCTTCGATATCGGCAATTGGCAGTTAAATTGTATATACGTTAGTTGCAATAATGGACAAATGGATTCGTTGACATTAATTTTGTTTTTTATTTGGGGTACTCGCCGAAGACAACACTTCCATGTTGATTAACTTTAGCAGCATGAATTCGCGATATTGAGGCAAGTGGTTGGCGTAGTTGATGTTGGTGTCTAGTGGACGACGACGGACCATTCTGTAGACGGTCTACCGGCCGGCCGGCATCTTGGATGCTAGATGGTATATTTTTTTCAGCAGCGAAAGTTGATTTAGGTTAGAATGTGAGCAATAAACAATTTCCTCCTTAAAATAGATACTTTTGTAAATGATACGTGTAATTACAAAAGTAAATGTCTTCACTGGGAGTTAATTTCTTTTAAATATCTCGAAAATGAAATTAAAAATAGAAAATAATAAGAAGCAGAAGAAGACGAAGAGGAAGAAGGTGCATTGTATGAAAATGTACTTATTGAAGTCTTCGGACTTGTTGAAGACTTGTCGAAGTATTCAATTGGAAAGCGAGAAAAAATCTACGGACGTATTCTTAATTGAAGGTTTTCTTCAAAGATATCAAATAAAATACAAATGCAATTATCTGCAATTGGATGTGATTTTTTTCCCATTCATCTGTTGTTGTTATCCTGTGAATAGTGTGGGCTTTGAAGATGGGGTTTAGTTTTTGTTTTATGCTTAATACATTATTGTTGAGGTAGAAAGATTGAAAGAGTATTTTTTATTGCTGAACCCACCAAACCAGGCTCGGCAGAATAAGTAATTACATTTAAGATTACAATCGTAAAACCAGAAATATACATATATTTTTTTAAGTATATTTGAAATTGCAAATGTAATGAGAGTAAGTATCCACTACTGTACAGCTTGTTATATGAGAAACAACTTGGATGAAAGTTTGCTTTGGTCGGAGTTCTCAATGGCTAAAATGGTCCAATTAAATTAACCTATAAACTTAATCTTGGAATTACCCAATGTTATTCCCGAACTTATTAACTCACATAAATAAACTTTCCCAATTGTTTCCTTCAATTTACTTTGATATTGAACCCTTTAAATGCCTTCTTTAGCTTTGAAGCTTTTAAAATTTGCTATTTGGCACGAATATTAGTGACCATACGACTAACATATCGAAGCCAAGTCGTAATTTCGAAGAACACATAGCTGTTCGGAATGTAATTTGGGTATAATGTTCGCTAAAGGAAAAAGGTATTATACTAAGAAATTAGAAAGACCACATTATGACCATTCTTATTATCGACGAAATTGATGGTCGTGAAATATGTCCGTTTAAATTTTGATATCTACGCCGTTTCCATACTTAGATTGGAAGGTAAGATTCCGAACTCCCGATGAGTAACTTGAATATATGTACATTGCTCTAATTGAGGTTCTAATAAAGTATTCATCAACAATTTCAACATTTTGGGAAAAACACGCAACTCATGCAAGTCCGATTTATTTGTGTTGTTTGTACCTTAGGAGAGTCGTCACTTCTCTTACCCACAATCTTTTGTGGTACCAGGCTTAAACTTCCCACTATAAGAAACCAAATCAATGGTAAATGTAGATACACATGTACTTAGTTGGGCAAGGTCGAGAAGGTATGAACTTTTTCCAATCAAGTGGAGGGAAATCTATGGACACTCAATCGATTGAACTCTCATCCCCAAAGAAAATAGTTCAAGTTATTGATTTTGATGTTCTCATTCGTTCAGGTTGTCAAAAAATGATTGTTCTTTGTTCTGACTTAGAAATGTCGATGAAGAAAAAAACAATACACATCTGTTTCCATTTCCAGTTGCAGAGCATTCATAGTGCATTATATAAGGGATGTCCAGGTTCAAACTATCCTGCCTATGCTTTTCCTGGACGTTATTAGCATGTTAGTCTAGTCATTGAAGGTTTTTACTACGAACTTGTATATATGTATGTATATTTTAAGTTTGATGATTTTCTTGCAAAACATTTTATTTTCCATCTACAGCCTAAATCTCTGAAGCGGTTTTTATCGAACTTGGTACTTAAGATTCTTCTATAGATTCTCTATAGATTCTCTGTAGAGAAACTGTACCTTCAACACAGCCCTTATGAAAAATCTTATTCATCTCGAAAACGGCTATAACGATTTTGTTCTATTGCAAACATGGTCTGTAATGTATTTTGGTCAAACAAATTTTATGAAATTTATTTTTTTTTCAATTTGTTTTCATGAATAGTTTAAGAAAATTAGAACTTATTACTCAAAGTTTTACAAGTTTAAGTACTGATTTGGCTTTTATGTTTTAATGATCTTAACAATTTCCAGTCGAATACCAAAAACCCTACTTGTTAAATAGACTTTGATTTTTAGAAATTTAAAAACTGCAATTCTTGTTAATTTTTTTTTTTTTAATTTTTAGAAATTTAAAAACTGCAATTCTTGTTAATTTTTTTTTTAGAAATTTAAAAACTGCAATTCTTGTTAATTTTTTTTTAATTTTTAGAAATTTAAAAACTGCAATTCTTGTAAATTTTTTTTAATTATTTAAAATTTTTTTTAATTATTTAAAATTTTTTTTTTAATTATTTAAACATTTTTTTTTTAATTATTTATAATTTTTTTTTTAATTATTTAAATTTTTTTTTTTTTTTAAAATTTTTTTTTTTAATTTTTTTTTTTTTTAAATTTTTTTTTTTTTTTTTTTTTTTTTTTTTTAATAATTTACGCACGCTCAAGGGAATATGAATACCCTTCAAATGTTTCAACACAGCGTGGGCGTGAAGTTACGGAAGAGAAAGAAGGATAGGAAAGATGTGTGACACGATGTTCTGAGACTAAGGTGGTTGTCTCAGATTTTTTATCTCCAGGGATGGCGGCTGAACTAAAGCGGAGAATTGCCGTGTCTTATTTCTATGTCCCTTATAATTCGCATTATTTTATTCGTTTTTCATCCTTGTTGGGCATACTAATTTAATTCAATCACATGTTGTTAGTGTTATGCCTAAACAACATGTAATGAGTAAACCAGCAACCCATTGATGACAATTTATAGAAGGTTTTAATGGAATTAAAGAAGACATAGACGACAGCAGGAATCGAACCTGTTATATTGAGGTTGACAGGCGAGCACACAACCATCATGCCACGGCCACCCCATTTTTTTAATGTTTTTTTTAATTTTTTTTTTTTAATTTTTTTTTTTAATTTTTTTTTTTTTAATTTTTTTTTTTATTTTTTTTTTTTTTTAATTTTTTTTTTTTTAATTTTTTTTTTTTTTAATTTTTTTTTTGTAAATCCAGATTAGTTGTGCGTTGTGTTATTTAAGCACCCAAAAGTAATGATGTCATAAAGCTCAATGAACAAATTCAATTGAAACTGTCCTTCGAAACCGGCAAATACAAATTGATCTACACAGTTATTGATGAAGAACTTTTGAAGAATTTTTGAATTCTTTGGAAAAACCCGGAATGCTAACATTGAAAGTTATGAACTTTAACGCACCAAAGTTGTGCAATGCAACCAAATTTAATAATTTAATCGAAGCAAAAATCATAGATGATAGTTTCATAGTCGAAGACGTTCTGCTGATTTACCATTTGAATTCAAGCGGCTCCAAGCTTGCCTTTGCTATTATAATGAACAAATCACAAGACCAATCGTTGACTTCTTTCACCTGGTTTAAATTATGAAAATTCCAACAGAAATCATCGGCGGGTCGCCAGCAAAGAATAATAACCTACAAAATGAGTTTCAATTGTTTTTCAAAAACCTCCCAGGTTCAATACCAAAAAAAAAAAAAAAACATTGGCGTAAAATTTTAAACAGCCTATTATTAAGGTATTATTATGATATTACTTAACAGTTTGCTAACTTTAAAGTAGCTTGCTAACTCATTTTTAATTTTAAAGATTTTCTAATTAGTATATCGTACTAAAAGAATTTTCTTAATAAATTGCTTCTGAACACACCTAAAACAATGACATTTCGTGTAAAAAAGTAAGTACACGAACCTTTTTTGATGTTTGCAAATGTCAAAGAGTCATATGAAGCTAGCATGATACTAAAAAAATAAAGTAGGTATTCGATGATTTTAACTTTAATAAAAGGGTAGAGAAAGTATGATGCTATATTCGTTTGAAATTTGCAAATTCGTTGTTTTAACCTAGTATCATACCAAAACAGCTGTAGCATCCTACTTATTCAATTAAAATTTTGCGCTATTATTTTTTACTTATTTCCAATTTTTTGAAGTAATCATATATTTAAAATTAATTTTTTTAAGAAAAAAATGTTAAATCATGCTTTTACAGAGAATATGAGGTACTAAGATCTGTCAAAAAAAATTACCATTTAAGATTTGCAAGCGAAATAAACCTTATTTTCGAAGTAACCATATTATTTTGTTACAGATATCTCGTATGCGAAAATGTAATATAATTTTTTTAGGTAGAGAATATCGTGATACACAAATTGAGTATAAATTCTTTGTCGATAGGCAATATTAGATTTTTTTTTTCAAAATTAAAAAAAAAAAAAGTATTTTTTTTTAAGTTTTTTAAACTTTTTAGAAGCTTGCTTATAAAAAATTTCATTAAAATCCGTTATGCCGATAATGAGAAATTCAAAATTGGAAAAAATCGTTCTATGGTGGATACAGTCAGTAATGTCTTGATTTCAATTTTTTTTTTATTAAATTATAGATCGTAAGAATTAATCAAAAGACAAATTTTTTTAGCAAAATTCTTGAAACCATTTTCGAGAAAAATACGATTTTCGAAAACCATTTTTGTATAAAGGGTACCGTTATTGTTAATTAAAATAATTTTTCTTTCTCATTTCTTGTAGATTATATTAAAATTTTAATTTATCAAGTTTTAAAAAAATCGAGGCTGGGGTTTTCGAAATATTGAATTTTCAAAAAAAAAAAAAAATTGAAATTTTTTTAAAATTAATTCACAATAATATTCAAACAATTGAGGACCTTTAGCAGGAAGAAAAGGATCAAAATCGGTCGTACCGTTTTTGAGAAAATTAAGAACCAAAAAAATGGTTCCAAAAGATACAAAATAATAATTTTTTGAAATTTTGTTTTAACCATTAGCTAGCTTTAACAAAATGAAATTTTTTTGAACTTTTTTAAGAAAATCTGTGGGACAGTTTTTGAAAAAAAAAAAATATTTATAAAATTTCGAAAAAAAAAACGTGTGGGGGAAAGGAATTCAAAACGACATCTACCAAGTTTAAAAAAAAAATCGGCAGAGCCGTTTAGGTTGTAGTCGAACAGACAGACAGAATTGCAAGACCCACTTTTTCAATTTTGATCAAAATCCCGAGTTCGATTTTTTTCCGAATGCATAACTTGTCTTGGAAAACATTCACTGTTAAGAAGTTAATATCTTGTAAACGATCAGTTTGGAGTTTTGCAAGTAGTTCATTTTTTTTTAATATGTTAAAAAGTGAAAACTTATTAAAGAGAACAGTGGCAATTTTCGTGTGTATAGTATAAAAACTTAAAAAAAACTAATTTAACCTTGCTTATTTTAGTACTAGGCCCTGTCATGTCATCTTTATTCCCCAGAGTTATTGACAGATCACAGCTTAAAGCAAGAAAAGTTCTATCCCTCAGTGATCGTTAGATCATAAATCATATTTCGGAAGCATCTAATAATCAGAAATGCATAATGTTGAAAAGGGTTGGCGCAGTGACTATGCCTTGCAGAAGATCCATTCGTGGAACTTAAAATTTCAGGGGCCGTGTACTCTTTACCTGTTACGACAAATTTCTTTCCATAGAGCATGAATATTATCAATGATCATCTTTGTAAGATGATTTGGAAATTCACATTGAATAACTTTTATGCGAACAACACGTGATAGTTGTTGTTTTTTCATTAAATATTGGGGCCTATCGTGAATAAAATTTCCCTGGGAATTGTTCCCAACTTTTAAAATTGTCATCTCGAATAATGTAGAAAGTTTCCCTTGGAATTTATTGATATTGGGAATTAAGTTTCATGGTGACTGTGGCTCTCACTTAAAAAGGCCAGTCGCCAGCTTACAATGAACAGTGCAGAAGTATTGACCTTTCCAATTTTCGAAGATGGGGAAAATTCCGAGGGAAATTTTGTTCACGATAGCCCCAATTAATGCGATGCTGATGGTCCGAAAAGCTTTACTTCAAGTATGTAAGCATGTACAGACCCTTTAAGCAATTATTATTTTTCGTGCAAACGCAACTTAAAATACCTACAGCTATTTAGAATATTGTAATCAAATTTCATAGTCTGGTGAGCAAAAATTAACAAAGGTTGCTTTTCAATGTATATTTTTTTGTATATATGGTTTTTCTGCTGTCGGATCATTGAACCAAGTCAGCGAAAATATATGCACCTCACCTACCATGCGAAACCAAATATGATATTCTTTCTCTTTCTATTCAAAGCAATTGTACAAAGAAAAATGCAAAGCCCTTTTCAAAATATTAAAATTCCTGACGCACTTTTCTCCAACTACACCCATCATCATTATCATCTTTGACAGCTTATTTCAGCTCCTTTTGAAACCCAACTGACAATTCTTTGATGGATATTCCCAACACGATTGAAGATATTTTGAGGCGCGACAGAATATTGTAATCATAATCCCATAGCACACGTGCTGTAAATCTTTGAGATATAACATATTTTCGTTGCTAATGGCTGATAGGTGGCGATGGAGAGCTTAATTCAGATACGAAATTTATGACAAGGCCACTTGAACCATGAGATTGGTGTCTCTCACAATATAATATGTCATTTCTTTTGACAGTTGTTGATGACGAGTGATCGTGAGTTGTACCAATTTTGTGGTTGACAGACTTTTAAAATTCTGAATAACATTCACGTTCTAAGCTGTCATTTGACATTTGAATATGAAACGGATGCAAGTTATGGTTTTATTGAAGTAGATGATGCCCTTGGATTACTTATAATTGGCTTAGGGGTGAAGAACGTTGACTTTTTCTATGCGTTTTCTATTTCTAATGTTACATGTTGTGTATGAAATGCAAAATCATTTCCATTGTGAATTACTTGGTTGATTATTATTTTTCTTCGAAAAACCACAAGGGGTTTGTTTAATGATTGTATTTATAAATGTAATTAAAAGTGTCTAGAGGGGTATTACTCACGTTTTTTTGCAGTCAGCTCCGGAAATCATATATTTGCATAAAGAAGTGATTAGACTTTAAGCATTGAACTCTGCAAAAAAAAAATCGGAGGGAAGCAACTATGTGTGGCGTCTGCTGTAATAAAGTGTCTTTACATAGGGGAAACGTGTGGAGAATTTCTATTAGTGTTTACGTGGAAAGAGGATATTTATGTCCTATGACGCCATTCAAGACGGTTCAGCAATTTTCTTTAATTTCTATTAAGTAAGTTGGAATAATTTCGATGTTCTGTCTATGATTTCTGGTCACGCAATAGCATTGTCAATTACTGAGAACCCCTTTCTAACCCCACCTTTATTCGTGTTCAACTTACTTGTACTGTGTAGAATGTACCTAGTTGAAAAGTAAACGTCTTAGTTTGGGAATCTATTTATTTCGCATAGCAGAACCGCTGAGTTTTTTCACTCGAATGGAGTTCCTTGTTTTTATGTGAAAGAAACTCTTAATTAAGCCCGATTCGTGTATTTTTAACGTGAGCTTGAGTATACTTTATTTTAAAGTTCCCTGTGATTAGAGTAATGTTTGTGTGGGTTTGTACTCATTTAAAATAATTATCCATGACTTTAACTTTTCTAAGGACTAAATTGAAGGGTTTTGATGTTTCCGAAACGATTCAGACGGATGTCACAAGAATAACCCCAAATGTAGCACAATCAGTATCTTTATGGCGTCGTATATATCTGGAGATTTAAGAGTAAACAGTACTGGCCCAAGGAGTCTTTCTTGCGGAACACCTCCATATATATAGTTGTATATAGTTGGATCCGAACAGCTTCATCTTAATTTTTCGGATTACTTTTTGTTTCAATATCAATTTTAAAGGCTTATTTGTAAACGGTTTTACATTTCTCATGCCTTTGAAATTAATAGCGTTTCTTATAACCTTAAGATGTAACCAGAAATACTTCCAGAAAAGGAGATAAAACTGGTCAAGCCTTACGAATATTCCGCAGATATAAATAGTTTGTAGTGGGCGAGTTCAGAAAATGATAGGTAGGGGAAAGTGAGTCTAAATGTAACACTTTTTACAGAAACTAATGAGGTTTTTGAAAATAATTCAGCTAATTATTTTTTTTTAAAATTTGAAAGCCATGCTTCAGCTTCATGCATCTCATGTATTATCATGCATCGTGGTTTTGTGGTATTAACGCTATCATGGTGGTGAAATTAGCGCACGATTTTACAGTGGGTAGGATAAGATACAAAACAAGTAGTAAACAAAATATATTTTATTATTAAATTTAGCAGAGACAAATCTAATAAGTACCAACGCTTTGCTTAAGATGTCGCTCCAATCGTTCGTCTTCATGAGTACTATAAGTTTTATATACAAAGGTTTTATATACAAAGGTTTTATATACAAAAGTTAGGAACTTTACCAACAAAAAATTAAAATAAAAACAAATAAAAACTACTTAAAACCCCTCCCTTAAATCTACTGAAAGACTAGAATACCAACAATATCATGTTTTTCTTGCGACTATAGGTTCTATGAGGCAAGTTATACATTCTAAAAAAAAAAACGCTCTCGAGATTTTGATCAAAGTTGACATTACGATAATAGCGAAGACCAAAAAAGTGGGTCTCGCAATTCTTTCTGTCTGTCTATCGGTTCGTCTACAGCCTAAACGGCTCGGCCGATTTTCTTCAAACTTGGTAGATACATATGGGTTTTTTTTTCTTTTTTTTAAGACCAAAAATAACGGTACCTACCATACGGTTTTATTTCGAAATTTTATAAATATTATTTTTCTCAAAAACTGTCCCACAGAATTTAAAAAAAATTCAAAAAATTTCATTCAGTTGAAACTAGGTAATGGTTGAAAAAAAATTTCCAAAAAATTGTTATTTTTGGTAGCCCCCGTGGGTCCATTTTTTTTTTGATTTTCTCAAAAACGGTACAGCCATTTTTTTTATGCTAAAGCTCCTCCGAAGTTTTAATATTAATACATTTTCAAATATTTAATTTTTTATTTTTTGGATTTAAAAAAAAATAAATTTTTTTTTTTGGAAACTCAATATTTCGAAAACCCCAAGATCAATTTTTTTCAAACTTGACAAATAAAACTTTGTTAACATAATCTACAAGATGTGAGAAAAAAAATTTTGTTTTATCTAAAACTAACGGTACCTTCCATGCAAATGCTAAAAAATGGTTTTCGAAAATCGTATTTTTCTCGAAAACAGTTCCGAGAATTTTGGTAAATTTTTTTTTCTTTTGATTAACTTTTACGATCTATAATTTAATAAAAAAAATTGAAATCTAGATATTACTGACTGTACCTACCATAGAACGATTTTTTTCGAATTTGAATTTCTCATTATCGGCATAACGGATTTTAATGAAATTTTTTTTTTAAAGAAGCTCCTAAAAAGTTTACGTCGTTTTTTTTGGAAAATTCGATATCTCAAGAACGGCTTAGTATTTTTTTGGAAATTTAACTCTTATTCGTACAATAATAAAAACTTAAAGTTGGCGTACCAAAATTTTTTTTTAAAAATGTTTTCAAAATTTTTTACATAAAAGTTTATTTTTTTAAGGAACCGCTACAACGAATTTAAAAAAAAAATCATTTTATCCTTATGAACAGTTTTCTTTAATAACTTTCGTTTTTTAAATTCTTAGTCTATTACATAGGAGCAAGTTCGTGCGACCCAGTCGTGCATTTTATTTTTTTTGTTACTGATATTCCAAATCATTCAGATCTCTTTCAAATATTAATGTTCTTGTTTTAAAATGTCTGCACCTACCTCTTATCAAAGTGAAGGCCTGTATAAATGTTATATTGTTCTTCAAACAGGTATTTAAAAATATTAATATTAGATTCTGTAAATTCCTTCGTCTTACCTCATTTTACCCTATTTTTTTTAAAAACATTATTTAGCCTCAAAACCATCAAATAAGTATAACTTTTCAAAATAGTTGGCATTTTTTGTTAACTTTTGCTCACTTTTAAACAACATTTAACTTTAAAACCATTATTTAAACATAAAACTTCGAACACAAACAAATTCAAAAAATCGGCTGCCATTTTTTTTTGCTTTCACCCCATTCCATCATATAAATAGCTAAATTTTGGAAACTATATATCAAGCCATTCCCCGTTCGACTATCATATATCTAGCCGTGCTTGATAGACGTTCTTTTGAATTCCTGAAAAAAAAAAAATATTTAATAGCTAAGACATTCGTCAATTTTTATATCAAATTCGTCTTCAAAAAATGATGAAGCTAAGGTGTAGCAAATAGTTCGTGGTATGTCCCGAATCTCTTATTTTTTAACAGATCCTAATCTGTGAATTTTAAGAGTTTATTATGAAGTTCCACAGGGCAGCCATTTGGGTCCAACTCTTTTTATATTATTTATAAATGATCCCAATTTCTTTCCTACCCTACAACAATTTGAAATATTTGAGCTTCTTCAATTGCTCATCAGATAACCCTTGAGTTCAACATCAGACAGACTATCAAGCCCTACGTGAATGGAATGCTTTATTACCTTGATCTTTTTAAGCCTCTCATTGTGATATTCAGAAATTCAAAACCCATTCAATTTTTCTAACTCCGCCGTTCGCACGGTGGTGTTCTACATGTGTAAGGGTAGTCATAACGTCTTAAGTGTTCGAAACTTATAACAAAATATTTAGTGGTGCAACAGCTCGAAGAACCAGGACCTAGTGACTTAAAACTTTCAACCATTCCTGTGAGCGGGATATCCGAAATGGAGGACACCTAAGAGTTTCTGCCGAATCCAAATGGCTAATGAGCACCTTTTTTTCATGACAAGAGACACTCTTGCAGGATTTGTCAATTCCTGGCAAGAGTATTGTACCCCTAAAAAACTTTTTTACAGTGCCTGAGAATAGAACCCAAGACTTTCTGCAAGACAGTCTATCGCACTAACTTTTATGTCAAAGCATACTACGTAACTTATACAAATAAAAAAATTTTCTTCGGATTTGAAGTACTCAAACAGCCTGTTCAACTCCAGACCATCAAGACAAATCGTCCAATTCCAAACTAGCATTGTCGCTCTTTCTTCTTTGCAGCCTTTATCGAATTTCGTCATCCTCATTTGCATATATGTATGTATTTTCTTAGTAAAAAAGAAAGTCAATCACCCACCTTCACAAAGCGTGTCATTATTTTAAAGTTTCATTTAAGCATGTCCAGTCGGGTATGCGGTTTTAACATTTGACGTTATCCTATAAGATGTTGCTCAACACAAAAACCTCTTCTTCTCAGCAAAGCCTAATTCGACAAGTTTCCGATTCACAAAAATAAAAAAATAAATACCTTGCGAATTTTCAACTTTTTTTTTTGTTTGCAATAAATCATTTATCCAAATCGTTGTGTTACTTTGTCTAACAACGTTGCACGTACCCAAAATCTAGACCAAGGTCTACAAGACAAAGAACTTTTAACACACACTCTTCTATACTATAGCTCTTTAAAGCTACCAATAACCTGTGTCAAACATACGAAACTAAAGCCAAGGCCTGTCCGCTAAAAACGATTCTATTCTTAAATCAATCTTTACTTCGTGCAATTCGTAATGTGAGCCATAAATTAAATCTACCCAATGAACATTGTGTAACCAAAATAGAATATTTCCAACCACTTATAATTCTGTCAAAAAAAAAAAAAATTAAACATGCTTAGTAGCTTGTCACTTTCTTTGGACATCAAAGACTTTGCATGTGCAATTTTGTTAGACCACAGTAGCTGTGAATATTTTAAGTGTGGCTTGGGGTTCTCTCTTCGAGCCGAGCGGGCGATCGGGGAGTACTTTTAATGGACTCTGGATTGCGGTTGAATTATTGGTGACTCACTTATGGCTACTGGTTTTTTTGTTTTTGTCAGTGTTACCACATACCTAAACTCCTGACAGTTTTGCAACGCAGTTGATTCGGTCGATTCTTAAAGTGTTGAACTTTGGTATTGGATAACCGACACGGTGGCGGCGACGACGACGACAAAAACTACGAGATGACAGCTTGGTTGTGCAAACCAATCTTTCTTTCGTCTAGCAGGCTACATGCATTGGGTCATAGTCTCTCAAGATATCTGGGCTTAAGTAATAAAATATTCTTGTCAAACTCAAGTGGTATATTGGAAGAGATGGATATTCTTTGAAATTCAAAGATAAGTACAGTACTGTGCAAATTTATTTTATTTAATTTATTATAAAACTACCCGTGAAGTACCTGGTTTTGTCCAGTTTCATCCAATGGTTTCAAAGTGTTTCAAGTGACAATATCTTTCTCCTTTAGTCTGAAAAGCCTGTTAAACAGGGTTGTGAGGATCTCTATTTCTAGGTTGGGAAGCAATTCGAGTTGATTTTTTTTTAAATGCTTTCTTTTGGGAAAAAAGACTTCCTGGGCTCTTTGAACCTTCATGCAAATCATATTACTCAAATTTGTGTTTTTTTTACCCTACTGTGTATTTAAAGAGATTTCGACACACAGATGTGCCTATTAATTTGTTTGACTTCAGAAACTGAAGTACCGGGGGATAGATACTTTAATGTAAAGGCACTATTTCCCTATCTAAATTGTGATACACTTTCAAAACGTATATTGCTTCCATATGCCTATCTAAGTGGGTTACAATTTACACGCACAATTAGTCAAACATGTATTTGCCCTAATTTGACGAAAATTACCTCCTCCTATAACTCTACACGAGACTACCAAAAACTTATCTTTTCTTCTTATGTTTTTATTGCTTCTTAAAATAAATCTTGATATGGGATGACAACTTTTATATCCAGGAACACAAATGGGCCCTTAATTCCCTCACAAAATAAGATCGTCGATTGTCATTAAACAATAAAAAAAAAGTATTTTTAAATTGACTTCTATTTTTGTCACTTTGTTGTTTTTTTTCTCGAAAGGGAGTGCCGCCTCTGAAATACTTCAAAAGTATCTTTCTCTCTATGAAAAGTATCTTTCATTTTGATTTCGGATAAAATCAAATACTAGCACACCCTGATTTGGGAATTAAAATGATGTATATATGCTGACGATAACAGTTTAAGTGATCAGATTGTTAAGAATTGTATATATATTCCAGCTGAACCAATTTTTGGATGAGGGCTAGAGTTTTTTTTCGTGTAACAATTTTGAACTAAATTTGAATGTCAACTTACGATCCCTCATCATTTAATTAGAGTGTTTGAGGCACGTTTACCCAGTGAACTAGTTGTTGAATTAACAACTCTGGTAGGGGGTATACTGTCGCTGTAAAGTGAAGTCAAGTGTGAAAGGCGGGAAAATCTAATACAAATATATATTTTAGTTTTTTTTTTCAACCAGAAATATGTTTACAAAGATAATAAGTTGGTTTGAACGTACAATTATCTTATCGATGATAATAGTGTTGCAAAATCGAAAATATTGACCAATTACGTCAATGCCCGTAAGGCAATAGGTAAATTATATGTATTATTTAGGCCTTAGACTTTGCAGGCTTTGAAGTTGTGCGTGGGAATTGTTAGAGATTACTTATTTGCACGATAATTTCGATTAAAAGTGTAACGAGTGCCTATTTACTTCATGGTCACTGAGTATAATGTACACACGTGATTTTATTGTGTTTTCTGTTACAAAAAAAAAATGTTGTAATTGAGTTATTTACAAAAAATTACTGTTTTTTTACCTGGGGGCAAAAAGTGAGTTATGATATCAGTTGAGGTGTTAAGTCATGCGATTGATAGTGTTTTTTTTTACATTTTTTTTTGCAACTCTCATTTAATTCGAATAATTGTGTGTAAACAATAAATGTATGCGGTGGTGTTTATTTTATCAGGACTTTTATGATGATCATAAATGGGTTTGTTTGATTTGTCATATTTGTGTAAAACAAATCTTCTTGAACTAAAAATGAAAAAGTAATTAAATTTGAAAAGTTATATCGACTCCCTGCATTATTTTTTGTTGAACATTTTTAAAAAGAAAACACAAAAATACACTGAAAAATCTAATTAAAAAAAACATCAATCTTCTTTAAATTTAAAAATTTTTTTTAGTCCGATTTTTTTTTAAATATTGATAATTTAATTAACTAAATTGCAAATCAATTAAACCTAAACGAATATAGATTTAACTCGAAAACAAATATATTAAACCCAAACGCAAATAGATTTAAACTATTAGCAAATGAATTAAACTATAATTAATATAATTTGTTTTTTTTTTTAATAAGAGTTTAGATCAATTTGCGTTTGGGTTAAATATATTTTCCTTTGTGTTAAATCTGTTTGTCTGTGAGTTTAATCTATTTGCGTTTACGTTAAATTGTTTAACTGTTTTGTTAAATAGATTTGCGAATGGTATTTTATTTAAATTTGCCTTCCTGGAAATTAAATTTTTTACGAGTAACATAATTCGTAAAATAGTTAAGAGAAAAGTTTAACTAACTAACAGTTTTTGTCAAAATTCAAAATAATTCGAAATTGAATTATGAAAAATTCTAAGAACCGTTTTACAGGAAAATACTAGTAGCCACGTTAAATAAACAAATATCCACCCATATAAGAAGCATTGATTGTAACTTTTGCGATGTAAGCATATGTGGGTAAGTACAGGTTGGGTCAAAAGTGACTTCCTAATTTAAAGTGATACCTAATAACTTTTATAGATCTAATTTTAGAATCACAAAGTATAATTTATGGAGATTTTTTTAGGCTAAGTATGGAATATAATGTCCCTCAAATGAGAACCAGCTTCCCACCCTGTAATAAATGGCAAATTATATTAATCGAGATTTTTATGTAACTTGAAAAAAAAAACGATCGTGGTAGAGAAGTCGAAAAAAAGTGGGTCTCGAAATTGTATATGTCTGTCTGTTCGACTACAACCTAAATAGATCGACCGATTTTTCTTTTTCTACTGAAAGTTTTTTTTTATTAATTTATTTAGGTTCTTTATGCCTAAATATGCCTTTATTTAAATAAATGGAGTTCGAAATTTTTATTAGACTTGACATTTAATTTTGTGTAACGCTTAATACAAGCAAGTCTTTAAACTAGAATTTAACAAAATTTATAAAAGGAACAAAAATAAAATAAATAATATGAATAAACAAACATAAAATAAAAAAAATGCACGACTGGGTCGCACGAACTTGCTCCTACGTAATAGATTAGGGATTTTAAAAACGAATGTTACTAGAGAAAACTGTTTATAAGGATAAAATTAATTGTTTAAATTCTTTTAGTAGTAAGAGACAAAAACAGAATGCTATGTAAATATGAATTTATGCAAGAACACAAATTATAAGTCGTTTTAGTGGTTTCTTAAAAAAAAAGCTTTTATATACAAACTTTTTAAAAGGTTTTTAAGAAAAATATTTAGTACGCCAATTTAAAGTTTTTATTATTGTTCGAATAAAAATTAAATTTATAAAAAAAATATTGAGCCGTTTCGGAGATATCGAATTTTCAAAAAAAGAAAAAAATAGATTATTTTTTTCAAAAATTCAAAAAATATGTATTTTAAAGTTTTTAAATGCAATGGCCCTTAGTAATAGACATTCTTAGAATCGGTTTTAAACTCACTTTTTGTTAGATGTAGAAAAGTTGCTTTTAAAATTTTGTAGTAACAGATAAAATTTACAAAAGTCTTATTTATACCAATAATTGTGACTCATTTTCATAATTTCGTTATTGTTGAACTGATACACAAACAGATTTCTATTAACCAGATTCGTAAAATTCTATTGTGATTCTATCATTTTAAATTTAACTTAGTTACAGGAAAGCAGCTTTTAAGTATTTATAATTGAAATTTGTTTTATTTCTACGAATGTTTGGTTAAAATCGAACTTAGGCTAGATTCGGATCTATTACTCAGGGCCAATGTGTTTAAGACTTTTTAGAAGCTTCTCTATAAAAAATTTCAATAAGATCCGTTATGTGGATAGTGAAAAATTCAAAATTCGAAAAAATCGCTCTTTGGTTACCAACCCCCCTATCTTAAGGTCGGTACCCCTTTTTCGCATCACTAATCACCGCGCATGTCTCATATGCTTCGTAACTGTAAGAACTTTTCGAGTGAACTTAACTTCCAAATCTACACTTCATAAAACACTCCCCTCAAGTATACCCCATTATTGTGTTCCTATTCTAAGCCCTTAGTTCATGGCTTTTTTAATGTTATTATATTTAGGTTCACCGTTTTTTTTTTTTTACTTGTGACTTATATGTACTATGACTGGTTATGCATTCGTAAAAAAATCGAACTCGAGATTTTTAGCAAAGTTGACATTACGATGATAAGCAAGACGAAAAAAGTTGATCTCACAATTATGTCTGTTTGTCTGCTTGTGCGTACAGCATAAACGGCTCCTCCGATTTTCTTTAAATCTAGTAAATATTATTTTCAAATTTTTACAATTGTTTTTAGAAATTTGAAAAAATAGTTTTTTTTTTCTCAAAAACTCTCTTTGAAAATTCAACATTTCGAACACTACTTGCTCGATTTTTTTTGAAACTCGACTACTTACCTACAAAACTTGGGAAAAAAGTGCTTTTATGCAAAAATAACGGTACTTACCATAAAAATATTAAGAAATGGCTTACGATAATAGTATTTTTCTCGAAAATGGCTCCTACAATTTTGATGAAATATTTTCTTATATCTACTCTTAATTTTTACGATCGATCAATTTATGAAGTTTGTTTGAATAAGATTTTACTGACAGCACCTAACATAGAAATAAATACAAAGCATTATACTTAACTCTCTTAAAATTTAAAAAAAAAAAGTTTTAAATGTTTGATATCTTAAAAACGGGCCAATGGATTTTTTTTAATATAGCGAACAAAAACTGTGTCTTAATAATTCTTTTAACATTTTCTTTAAAAACTTCATATTTGCTTTAGAAATCACATGGCATTCTGTTCTAAGCTTAAACTACTGAATATACAGCCCCCGAAATTCGAATGCCAATTTATTTATTTAATTCATTATCATTCAATAAAAGTCAGAGAATTCATGATTTTTTAAATTGTTGAATGCAATGAGAAGTATGTACCACTGAAAGCACTCAATCCTGGAGTCCAAAGGAAAACAGTTAGTGGTAAACAAACTTTCAAATCTATACACATTTTTGACACATTAACAATTTTTGTTTCGATTCTTTCATGTCATTGTCCTTCAGCTGTTGTTATGTCCATAATATTGGACTCGAACCCACGTCGTTGCAGTGACGTCAACCTGTGAATTTTGTGTTACATACATGTGAATTTTTTACTTGCGACTTATAGGTACATAATATAAAGCAAGTTATGCATTCGTAAAAAAAATTCGAACTCGAGATTTTGATCAAAGTTGACATTACGATGATAGCGAAGACCAAAAAAGTGGGTCTCGCAATTCTGTCTGTCTGTCTGTATGTCGGTTCGACTACAGCCTAAACGGCTCGGCCGATTTTCTTCAAACTTCGTAGATATTGGTTTTAATTTTTTCCCCCCGGACGTTTTTTTCTGTTTTTTTTTTAAGACCAAAAATAACGGTACCTGCCATACGATTTTTTTTCAAAATTTTATAAATATTTTTTTTTCTCAAAAACTGTCCCACAGAATTAAAAAAAAAAAAATTGAAAAATTTCATTTGGTTAAAACAAGCTAATGGTTGAAAAAAATTTTACAAAAAATTGTTATTTTTGGTAGCCCCCTGGGTCCATTTTTTTTGTTTTTGATTTTCTCGAAAACGGTACAGCCTATTTAAATCATTTTTTTATGCCAAAGCTACTCTAAAATTTGAATATTATTACATATTCAAATTTTCAATTTTTTATTTTTTGGATTTAAAAAAAAAAATTAATTTTTTTTTTGGAAACTCAATATTTCGAAAAACCCAGGCTCGATTTTTTTCAAACTTGACAAATAAAATACAAGATTTGAAAAAAAAAAATTGTGTTTTATCTAAAACTAACGGTACCTTCCATACAAATTTTAAAAAATGGTTTTCGAAAATCGTATTTTTCTCGAAAACGGTTCCGAGAATTTTGCTAAAATTTTTTTTCTTTTGATCAATCTTTACGATCTATAATTTAATAAAAAAAAATTGAAATCTAGATATTACTGACTGTACCTACTCGTACCATAGAACTATTTTTTCGAATTTTGAATTACTCATTATCGTCATAACGGATTTTAACGAAATTTTTTATAAAGCTTCTAAAAAGTTTAAAAAACATTGCATTTAAAAACTTAAGAAAAAATATTTTTTCAATTTTTAGAAAAAAAAGTAATTTTTTTTTGAAAAATTCAATATCTCAAGAACGGCTTAGTATTTTTTTGGAAATTAGACTTTTATTCGTACAATAATAAAAACTTAAGGTTGGCGTACCAAATTTTTTTCTTGAAAATGTTTTAAAAATGACATAAATGAAAGTGTTCCGAAAATGAGGTAGGTTTGAGCCCATGGAACGCATTCAGCCATGGAGATTTAAATTTGTATCGTAAGTCATGCGACGTCTCACGTCTGCATTTTCTATCTTCTCTCTTTCCCTGACTAATACGTTTCGATTATTTTGTATTCTCTTTTTTCGCAAATATTTAAAATTCAAATGCAAACAAATGTTAATAAGTTTTGAAAATAATTGACTTATACAAATACGCAGAGCTTACACTTTTGCATGAATATCCCTATTATTGTAAAGCCATAACTGCAACGAACTTGAAAAGTGAAAATGTTAAAAAAAAACTGCTCTCCTTTTCCAACACAATTTAAAATTTTATCTCCCATCTCAAAAAACCAAAAAGTAAATGTTTCACTTTTTGAAAACACTAATACCTACATACATTGAATAAATTGCTTCAGAAAATGACCGATAAATTTCGCCAAACCGAAAGCAACAGATGTCGCTAGTGTATGTGTGTATTCTTTTTCATTTTTTCACTTATTGTACTTTTTGCAAAAATTGCCAATTGTAGTTAACACTTGTTGGTTTGAATGGTTCTACATTTTTACTTTTTCACTTTTTAAAAACACTATTACATGGAATACATTTCTTCAAAAAATCACCGATAGATGTCTGAACTGAAATTGTATGGTGTAAATTATACGCTCTTTTCAGGAACAGATGTGGCTAGTGTATGTGTGTATTCTTTTTCACTTTTTGCAAAAAGTGCCGATTGTAGTTAACGCTTAATGTTTCAAAATTTTATTATAAGAGCTCAAATACTAAACAAACACATGCCTAGTATTTACGAGTATATTGATAAAATATTTCTTCATTTAGGGAGGTTCACATTCAACAACAACAACAACAACATGTTCATCAACTTCTGTCTGTTGGCGGATTTGTGTAATGTGAATCCACCTTAATGTTTCGGGTTCTGGCTTTGGGTTTTCAAAGCATTCAGCTTTCATTTTTCATATTCTGGATTTGACATTTTATGTGTCAGTCGAATTTGACATTTCTAACTGTTTTTGTTTTTGTTTTCCGAGCATTTTTTTGCAATTTTTATTTATTGTTTTAAACAATTTATGTGTAGTATATTTAAATAATTTTAGCATTCTGCACATCTATGCAAAAATGCCGCGAAAAGTGCACCACAAAAAACATGTTCGCCGTTTTATTATATGACTAGCCGCCCGTGCTCGCGTTGCTAACTACGAATATTTTTTTTTTTTTAATTGTGAATCTAAACCATTCTCAGATCCCCTTGAACACACACAAAAAATTTCATCAAAATCGGTCCAGTCGTTTAAGAGAAGTTCAGTGACATACACACTCACAGAAGAATTATATATATTAAGATAATGATGCTTATGAACGTTTTCTCCAACAAAATGCATGCTTTCTTATATGCTTTTTTATAGATTTTTTTTTTTAAACTTTTCTCTTACAGTAAAGAGCGAGTTCGTGTGACCCGGTTTTCTTAAATTAAATATATTTTTTCTTTTGAATATTTAAAGGCACGATACTAGCATGAAGTAGAGTGGCATAGAGTCTACTTATCAGGAGGTTAAGCAAAAAGAAATTGAACAAAATCAGTTGTACCGTTTTGGAACAATTTCGGTAAACGAACTCAAAAAATGCCTGAAAGCGTCACCATAAAAATTAAAAAAATAAGAAAATTGCTGTTATTTTTAAGGAAATTTTTTGTCTTTATTTGTTTCAAAACATGTTTGATTGAGTCCAAAAAGTTATAACTTTCTATCTATGTTCAGATATGGCAAATTTTTTACTTTTTTTGTGGAAATAATTTTATTAGGCAATATTCAAAAGCAAAAATTAAAAGACCGGATAAGCAAAAAACTGGTTTAAAAAAGCAATTTTTCGATATTTAAAAAAAAAAACAGCCACTCTTCGAAAACTTTGTGATTATTTATGGATAAGTTCTGAGAAGCCAAATTTCAGTTTGGCACCCTGTATATCGCAAGTTAAACGGAAATCTAAAAATATATCCCCTTTCGTCACTCCTTAACTAATTTTAATGAATATTTCTTGAGAAATTTAGTATCAAAACTCAAAAATTCATTAGAAAATAAGCTACTATTAATTTATTTGAACTAAACAAATTAAGATTTCTTTTCAAAATGTGTTTTATTTTTTCTAGTGTAATTCATCCCAAGAGAAATACTAAACAATAATTCGAACAATAATTTAGCTTTTTTTCATTCAAGCTTGACAGTAATACAAATTTAATTTAATTAACATAATTGAATGAGACAACCATCAAAAGAGATATAATTATCAAAAACTAACGGCTTCTTTTTTTCCAAATCAAAATTTTTTTCTACTATTTAATAGATAATAAATCGGTCAATTTATTGATATTAAACCTATTGAAATCTTGTTTATGGTGTGTTTCCCACAACAAGAGGGTTCCTCTGCGGCCGGCCGGCCAACAATCTGCCGACAATCTCTACGCCCATAGAATTGATTATCTTAAACTCAAACCAATTTAAACTTTCCACCATAAATAAATAAATTCTTGTGTTTTTCCTTTGGTAGACACAGAGCTACTCTTGGCAGTCTCTATTGAGATGCCACATTCTTAGATGAATTTTTATGACACTCCAATAATACTTCGCCATCAAGTTGCATCAGGCTTTCTTTCATTTCAACAAGGCATAGGCGTAGTTTTTCGTTTAGTATAAATCATAGGCACAGGTCGTCGAATAAAGTTGTTCTTCTGGCATTCAATTATTTTGATGCCCTTTGTCACTCTCTATATAGCGAGGCGAAAACACAAGGGATCATCCATTGGGTATAGCAGCTCGCTTAATGGGTACACACAAAAAAAAGAAGAAGAAATGTGCAACTTACACTTTCCAAATGTCCAGGCCCAGACATTCATTCTATTCCTCCCACCGAGCTTCTATGTTTTGACAGTTGATTATTCTATATCAGGGAGTGCCACTGCTTTCAATATCAATGCGTCTCTATGGAAATGGAAATGAGCATTTTTACAAACCTGCAATTCCGGAATAACACATAAACGTGTTAAGAGGGGCAGAAAGTCGACAATGCCGATGATGGGAGAAAACGTGGACTTGCCAATTCAGCAAGCTAGGCATTTAATTTCCGGATATTATGAGTGGGCTTGTGTGTGGTTGTTTGGCGCCAAAAAAATTGCTACTGGTGATATAATAAAATGTCTCTGTTTCCTTATGGAAAACGGAAACTTTGTCTTGTCACATTACCCACCAAAAGCGTCAGATAAAAAAGGTTTATGTTTGCTTATGCAAAATTTTGCTTCTCACTGAGTTTATAAGGTCTTCAGATGTCGTCGGCTTTAGAAAGGTGTGAATTTAGCAAATTCTAAATTTAGGATTTTTTTTTCTCAAAATCCCGAATCTCGACTTTTTTCAGCTGTCGAAATATGACGATCTCGCATTCTATGCTCGATCTGCGGGAATTACATAGAAGAAGTCATTGAGTGCCAAGGCTATCGTTGTGGGAGTATGAATCGTCTTCTGCAATTGGTTTGTCATATTTTTCTCAACACTTCTCTGACAGATCATGAAAGTAGTGGATTCTTCATTCTTCAGCGTTCATTAGCACTAGTCGGTCTCGATACGGAGGTAGAATCAAAGGGTTATTCCAAGACAGACCATGAAGGCCGAAACGACTCTGGATATATAAATGTGTTGTTAAGGGAACCGTATTTTACAGGAGCATTCAAGAAGCGGACGAACAAAGGTTATGTAAAAAGATCGGGTCACGTGGGGATTAGAGAATTCTTTGTACCATAGTTTCGCAAAGCCTAGTGTAGAGTTCGCTTTAAGATTAATCTCATCAATATGTGTGAAAAATTTGATCTCTCTATCACATAAAACACGAAGGTCGAGAATTGACTCAGCGGTGGATATGGGTTGATAATGGATAAAGTAGAAATGGGTAGGAGATTTCACCAGACCGAAAAACTTGCGAGATCAAGTTGAAAAATAATAGGATCATATACCGAAGAAATGGTCTTGAAAAATTTTGTATCGTTGGCGTAGAGTGAAATATGGGAATATTTTATGACCCTATCGTTAATAGTAATAATAACAAGGAAAGACCCTAAATGGCTACCTTGTGGGACCCTGGAGTTAGCTAAGAAATCTCCTGAGAAGATAGTATTGGAACGAACTTTAAGGTATCGCATTTTAGGTAAGATAAAATCCATCTTAAGAAAATAGATTCAAGTCCTTATTTGAAATTTTTTCAAAGGCCATAATGAATTCGGTTGAGACAACGAGGTTAAGGTTTTTGATACAAAAAGAGCGGCACTTGGAAAATCGGGTTTCAACGTTTTCTGAGAAAACTGTCTTATGCTCTGAAGTAGTCCAATTTTACAATTGTTTTTTTTTGTTTATAAACAAGATGACTACGAGTTTTTGAATTGTGTGTTTTGTGTATATCGCCCGTCAAATCATACATTCGATTCGGTACCAGTTAACAAGTTGTCTAGTATTACACAGTATAGATAGTGATGGAGTTCCAATTCTGTGAGTGTGCAATAGACTACACATCAACGATAACCCATAACTTGCCCGGTAAATTCAATCAATTCAAAGGAAGATATCTGGTTTTATAAGCTGATGGTATCCTCCATTAACTTGCGGAGAAAGCAGACAGGATTTCATTGAAATGTCGCAATTGTTTCTCTAACTGGAAGATCCTCCTGAGGGATCAGATAGTATGAGTTTCTGCCATATTATTGTGGAACTGGGGCATGAGCGGTGATCTGTTAGGAGGTATGTTCCCAAATCCCTCATATCAAACCCATGTTCTTCCACATCAAAAAGATGTGACGGATGACGGAGCTACACAAGCTTTGCTTCCAAAAGAATAGTCATACATCAACTTGTCTCGAGTATAAAGTTAAATAATTTTTGCAAACCTTTGAAGTTGCACTTAATTTTTATAAAATCGGTAATAATCGATTCCTCACAAATCAAATTTTTCCTATTTTATGCCCCAATTAGTGAAGCCTGGCGGAATTTTTATCGGCGTGAGAAGCACTTACAATTTTGTAACAAAGTTAACTTTTTCATGGCTTACAACTTGGCATTCCAATGGTTTACCATTTTTAAATTTGTGAATAATTTGACAAATACATATTCCTTGCTAAAGCCATCTTAAAAAAAAAAGTATAAATAATTTATATGAGTTTTCTTACTCTTTCTTGAATTTTCTGAAAGTGGACTCCGATGTTATTGTCCCACCTTTAAAAAACTTCAAAACTAATTGAAGCCTTTAAAATATTTAATGTGGTTGCTTGCACTCAATTTAATCACATTTCGATCGATTTTGCTTGCACTCTAAATGAATTCTAATTAACACCACTGGCAGAATGGCATTTGACAAACATACATGGGACAAGTTGGTCTATGTCAATGTCGCCCTAATGGACGACGAGTGACAAGCGACGACGGACGCGAAGCCTGACACGATGTGAATGTGAACATTAAAACGCCTTTGGCCCTGGGGGAATTTTGCGAAACATAGTTTGGCAAAGGGGCATCACACAAGAAGAAAGGTGTATGGAATCTAGACTAACTTGGCTCTGAATGGGAAAAAGCGAAAGTTATTCTTAGTTTTACCGCAGCGCTATAGTTGGCGCTCGACTCTATGCAAATTGTGATCACCTTTTGTTCAGTATTATTAGTTTTTTTTTTTTTTCTTTTCAATTTTCTTTTTGGCGGCTTGGTGGCGCTGCGCTGCACTGTACTGCTGTGTGTAGGTGGCGGATACACCACATTCCAAGGAGTTACACTTGTCTGACATTTGAAAATTGCTTAGATACGTAATTGAATTGACACAACAATTGGCTATTGTTTGCGCACAGTTATAGGATAGGTAGTTACTAGTTGGTCATACGAATCTTGCCGAGAGGTGCAGTTTGCTTTTGTTGTTGTTGGTGTTGGCAGGTTGACTATAGCTAGTTTTGTGCGAGAGAAGAAGCCTAAAATTGAGTTTTTTAGACCAGTTTTGTTTTTATTATTTGATTGGTATGCAAATATTTTGGAATAGAGAAACGCGAAAGTTCACTTCGAGCAAATACGTTGCAATGGTAGTATACGCGTTGCAAATTGGAATGGTTTCTAGAGGAGGAAGTGTAACCAAAGGATAGTTATGATGACAAGGGTTTTAGTTTTTGAATGACAAATTTGGGTGGTTGTAGCGAATTGAATCATACTATGGTTATCAAGTTTTCAATGTAATCCACTGGTCAAAAAGCTAGCAAAAGATGAACATTTCGACGGTTAATGTACAGGACTTTGTGTTTTTTTTTTTTTGATTTTTTTTTTTGAATTTTTTTTTGTTTTTTGATTTTTTTTTTTGATTTTTTTTTGATTTTTTTTTGATTTTTTTTTGATTTTTTTTTTTTTTTTTTGAATTTTTCGACTAACTGTACTTTGACCGTCGTTTTATTTATTTTATACGATTGATAATTTTTAGGGTAACCCTATTTTCTTTTAACTTTTTAAATTATGAGGTGAAGGTCCAGATCAGGAAATTTTAAAAAAATAGACTTTGTGACGAGCCCATACTCACCGTACTTATGATTGTCAATTATTACCAATTGATAAATTTTCAAAATCGATATTTTATGACTCAATTGATTATTGAGTATAATTAATTGAATTTTAAAATAAATTTGAATGATCAGTTAACTATTGGATAATCGTAATAGTAATGAAAGTCTTAAAAGATTCCATTTAAAAAAAAAAATTGTTTTTGCCAGGTTTCGGTATTCGAAAATGAAATTTAAAAATTCAAATTAAACGACTTTCCTTCTTGAAATGTTTATTAAATAAAGATCAACATTAATTCTAATGAGTTTTGTATGCGTCCCGCTGCGCTGCTGTACTAAGTTTGTTGAGAAAGGCAGGTCTGTTTTTTGGAAACCTTATTTTGCTTATGATTTGGACAAATCTGCTTTTAAGGTGGACATTATTAATTGACATATCCTTCTCTTTCTCATTTCATTTCAAATTATCTACGCGAGGATGTGCTATTGAAATGTTAAATATTGTGCTGAATCTGTTTAAGAACATCCTTTTATGTAATTTCTTAAATCAAGTTATTACAATAAAAATAAAATGCACGACTGGATCAGACAAACTTGCTTTAAATTATATTCAATAGACTTCGAATTTTAAAAATGGATATTATTAATGAACAATTAGAAGCACAAAATTAATTTTTAAACGATAAAACATTTTTTTTTAATAATTGGTGCACAAAACAGAATGCCGTAAAAAAAGTGATTTAATGCGAGAATAACAATTTTAAATCGTTTTTATTTATTTGTCTAAGTTTTTATTAATTTACAAATAAAAATAAAATTTTAACAAAAATACTTGACCAATTTTTGAAATATCACAATTTCAGAAATAAATTCTATTTATTTATTTAAAATATGCAATGTTTTTAAGACTTTTAAGAAGCATCTGTATAAATTCTGAGTGCCGTTTTTGAGAAACATACGATGTATAATTCGATATAATTAAATTTTCTCCTACATCTTATAAGTGTTAAAAATTTTTAATTATCAAATTTCAAAAATATTTGATTGATTTATTAAGAAGAATTTTACAGTATTTGAGAAAATCGGCCTTAAAAAAAGTTAAAAACGTGTGGGCGGAAAACTTAAATAAAATGCACGACTGGATCACACGTACCTACTTGCTCTTATGTAAGAGTACTTTAGAATTTGAAAATTATTTATAAATAAATATAAAAGATGGATTTAATGAGATAAAAATGTTCAAATGCATAAAGTTGAATGAAAATTGTATGAATTTATGCACACAAAGTTGAAAAAGCATTTTATTATTAAATTAATTTTTTATATAACAAATTTCTTTAAAATTTTTCAAGAAAAAAATTTGGGATGCCAGTTTTAAGTATTTATTAATATAGATTTTAGGAAATAATTTCAAAAAATAAATACATACAAATATACATTAAAATAAATATTTATTACATTTTTTTGGGACTTTTGGTTTAACGGGCTTTGCCGTCGATTATAAATGAGTAACGCGGGTATTTTATTAGTTTTTAAACTCTCTCTAAATAGAATGACTAAAGGAAAATAGTGTGCCTACAAGTAAAAAATTTTTTTTTTTTTTCGCTAAAATAAAAAGTTTTTGCCGGACCCACTATTTTCGTGTTCTCTATCATCGTAATGTCAACTTTGATCAAAATCTCGAGTTCGATTTATTTTTCCAAATGTAGAATGTGCCCTATAGTACCTACATATCGATACCTTCCCGTAAGAATGTATTAAGCGACATTTTTAAAATTGTTCAAGAAACGAAAAAAAAGTCTCATTTAGTTATTTTTTGTGTATTTTATTGGACTTGTCATCTTGTTTTAGTGAAAGGCGAAATATTTATAATACAAACATTTTCGATGTAGGGTAAACCAACCAATCATTGGCACATTAAGGTTACTCAAAACTTATTCGGCTTATATAACTTATGGGAATTAAGAAACGATAATTTTTTCTTTCAATTTTTGATTATATTTTTGTTTAGTGAAAAACATTAAATACCCTATTTTTTATTAAAATTAATAAATAATTAATAAAAAAGTAAAACAATGTCCTTTTACCAATGATTGACACCATTTTCCAATCATTAGCACTGAACAAACCAATGATAGGCACATGGTTTTTTTTATATTTTAAAGTTTATTAAAACCAATAAAAACAAAATAAACAAACAGTATAACTCTATTATAAAATTTAATAAATAAAAGGTAATTTATTTTTATAATTATATTTAAGTCTTTTAAGTTACATTATGTTTACATTAAGGCCGAGATTAGGTTAGATTTTTATTGATTGATAAAAAAGTGTATTATCAACCTAAGGGAAATTGATACAAAATTTTAAAAACCTGTAAGTTTTTCATTTACCATTTACCACAGTGCCAATCAACCCAGTGATTGGCACCTCATCCAATGATTGGCATGTGCCAATAAATAGAAAGTTGATGGATTTACATTCCTATAGTTGACACCCCTTAAAATACTATATTTTTAATAAAATATTAAAATAAAAAGAACTTACCGCTTTGTTATTATTAATTCTTTTATAATAACTGCACTTGACAATGGTTTTTATCTTAAATTTATAATTAAATAACACTACTTTGTCACCACTTTCTTTACGGTTTTCACAAGTTTCACATCAAATTTGGCGCGAACTTGATACTGAATTTCTAACAGCGTTTTTTAATTGGTACTAATTTCAGGTGCCAAAATTAATGATGCCAAATCATCAAGAAATAGGTTAAGGCTAATATTATTAAAAAGATTTTATTAAAAAACTTTTAAATGTTATTAATACGCGTTATTTAAACTGTAAGTGCCAATCATTGAGAGGGTGCCAACAATTGGGCAGCTTACCCTATATTTATATATATTTTCTCTGCAAAAAGGTATATCTTTTAAGGGATATAATCAACTCATTACAAGTCTGGGTCTTTTACCCCCTATAACATTTAATTTAGCATTCATCTCTGAGGATAAACTTCCAACCCAGACATTTTGTAAAAAAAAATAATTTAAAAACAAAACCTACACCAGATTTACATGATTGACAAGTTGTCATAATTTCTTCTATGTTTTGTGGTACCGTTTATGACTTCATCGTATAAATGGTATATTTCCGTAATACATACAAATTGACAAGTCCAACTGAGGTTTAATATGGAATCTTATAAATTACAATACACACCATTTTTAAAAATTATGACAACACACATTAAAGAGTGGACTTGGTAATTAACTTCTGACACATTGCCAGTATCTTCAAACATCCATTATTTGACTTTCAAACCAGAAACTTTCGTGACAGAAATTTTACTTAGTTGTCACTCATGTAAATCAGTATAAGTAGAAAGGTACAAAATTTTGTCACACAAATTCTGTTAAAAAATGGATTTTGGGCACCAACCAGGAACACCCTGTATATCATTATCATTGTTATTATTTTTTTTTTGTAAACTTAAGAACTACATAATGTATTACAATCTTTATAAAACAGTTTTTTTTTTTTATTTTTAGAAACCACCTCTAAACATGTCCCGAAGATGGTAAAATCAAACCAATGACATCTTTTGATTGATTGCCTGTTTTTCTCACTGATTAAACGACGACAACAATTACTCAAGATAAAATGAAGGCGCCAGCAACCGTCACCGTCACCAATACCAGTACCAGTACTAACGGAGGAGATGAGTCTTTTTGCAGTAGCAACACACATTTTACGTCGATCTCTGCATCCGAAATGAACACTACAATGGATATAACCCAGCAAACCCCTAGCTTCGGGAGCAGCAGCAACAACAGCAACAACGGCAGTGGCCTCCTCTTTCAAACAAGTGCCAGTGGCAGTGGAACTGGTGGTGATGGCCCTGGAGTGAGTAGAATAAACGGTGTTAACACAACCAATAATGGCAATGGCGGTGGTGGCTCGTACATAAAAGCCTCGCTATCGATGACATCGCTGCCCCCCGACGAGCAGCAAGAGGGCAGGGAAGTGATTAAGGCTAAGCTGAGGGTTGAGAGACCGTACAATAGTCTAAAGGTAAGATAGATTCAACCAAAAAAGCTAGAAAAAGAAGCTATAAGTATAAAGAAAACCCCTCCTGATCGATGCACCAAATCGCGCACAATTTGCTTAGGTTTCGCTTAAGTTTCTTGAGACTTATTTCTCCGCTTAGCTAGGTACTCATGTCTGGAGTAATGGAGTTAGGTTCTTTTTCATTGTTGTGTTGTTCGTGGGCGCGAAGTTCGTTTTGTATCTTTTGTTTCGGATGATTTCATTAAGATGCGGAACACAAGTTGTTGTCGCTCGAAGAGGGCATAACCTTTCCCGAGTTAAGTCTCGCGAGGTACAGGGCAGGGTAGTATACACCATGAGCAACTATGATGACAATGATGATTGTTTGTCACTTGAGTTCTGTTTTTTTTTTTTATTTAGATGCGGAAGCTATATATGGAAGCTATGGCCTATTAAATAGAATAAGATTAGGCTAATGCGAAAAGCTAATAATGATTGATGGTTATATAACTAACTGGTTATCCCATGACGATGTATGTCAACCTTATATGGGATCTGGTGTGAGTTGGATTAAATATTTTGTTGTTCTTTGTTTTTATTGCCAAACCGCATTCCATTTGGAATTAACATAAAGTGTATACACTCCGTGTCACTTGATTAATTTCTAAAGCTTTGTTTCGGGTTTTGTGTATTATAGAATATTTGTACTTATTTTTTGTCGCTGGTCTAAAGAGGAAAGGCGAAATTCACTGACTTCAAAGAATAAGTACAAGGTTGGCTTTGGGCTCAGCGTTATCTGAAGTTCAAAATAAAACTATTAAGCCGAAACCACTCGTCTGTTGTGGTTCGACTGTGCATACTTATGTGTGGCAAACTTGATGTGTTACAAAACTGTCATTTTTTTTCTTACGCTCCTTATTACCCACAGATACTTTTTCTTTCCTCCAGCACAGCCTTCTCTTTTCCACAAATATATGAAAATGTTTTGCGACATACACCGATATGGCGCAAACGGAACCTGAATGGCTTTCGATACAACACACCACACGATACAAGTGTGGTTCGGGCTTAAGTGGAGCTTTTTCAGGATTTATTTCTAATATTTTTAAGAAAATAAAGAATGTTCCTTAATCAAAATCACCAGAAAACACAGTGAGAAACAGGTATTGACAAAAAAAAAGATTTCAAAAGCATACATCCTCAATCAAGTGATGTGGCGTGTATCTTATATGACTATTGTGTGCAGATGTTGGATTAATGTTCTTTGATTCACAAACTAGCGTGATTGCTGTTAGAATAAATGAAATCAATTAAAAGGAAATAGATCATCATTAAAAATGGTGCGTATACTTTTATTTTATACAGTGCAATGTCTCTGACGTGAAGAAGGTACAAAAAAACTTTGGCGCCATTAAAAGGTCTAATTGAACGGTAAATATCTTCAAGTGAAAAGTGTACTCACTTGGAAGTGAAATGTTGAGTAGACTTGGATTGCAGGAAATAGCAATCAAATTTTACTTGAAGCTTAATTACATTTTTTTTCCGTGTTAAAGAGTGAACTTGTACCTACGTTTTATGGAGCTATTAAATCTCGTAACTCGAATCGAATACGTGGACTAGATTTGATTAGATTTCTTAAATAAAGTTGTTTCATTTTGAATTAGTTTTATTTATTAGATACTTTTATGATATCTTGTTTTTAACTTGTATTGTTATAAAACGTATGCTAATCGGAGAGTTGTGAGATAAAAGTCGAAAATATTGTTAAGTAAGTTTACGACTGTTTGGATACACATGATCGTTAATGACTTATTTCCAAGCTGTAATTAGAGTATGAAAGTAAAACTACTAAAGGTGGACTAATTAAAATACATACCATTTAAATTGGTAATGTAAGACTGTCTGGCACCCTACTTGTTTTTAAAACAAATATTAAAATAGGTTGATCTAAAAAATAGCATCCAATTTCATGAAAAATGTGTTTTTTTTTCTTAAATCCTAAACAATATTGTTTTTTTTGGCTTTGTATTATATTTTCAAAAAAAAAAAAAAAAAAAAAAAATAATAATTCATAAGTTTCATTTATGCAAATGTTGTTCCCCTTGGTTTAATAACTAGTATGTATAAGCTTTTCAGAGCTTAGTTTACCTTGAATTCTTACCTTTTAATATTATTAGAAGCCAGCCAATCATATACATTATCTCTTAAACCAGCTTTATGTACTTTAATTTACTGAGTAACAGAGTATGACCTACAGTATCAAAGGCCTGAGCTATAGCAATGAACAAGGACGATGGTAACTCAGAGTTGTACGAACTACTATAAATCTCACCACATAATTTTAAAAGAGCATCTTTTGTAGACCTACGACTCTGAAAACCGAATTGAAACCTGCTGAAAAAGTTATATCTATTAAAGGAAGCATTCTGGACTTCATGGCTTTTTTCAAATATTTTTGGAAAAAAAAGAAGAAAAAACTGAAAGAAGTAAAATATGACGAAAGTTATTTAAGCAGGTAGTCGCTACTTTTTTATACAATGATATTACAATGGCTTTTTTTAACGCTTTAGGGAAAATACCTTTTTGTATTCTGAAATTAAAAATGTGACATAAAACATCTGAAATTTGGAAAGAAATTTGCAGTGCTAGAAGACATTATCTTCGGAAGAAGAGTTTCAATTTTTCAACGACATTATGATTCCATGAATTTCTTGGTAACTAAAATTATGAAAGAAAAAGCTTGCTGAATTTGAACTATCATACTTTATAGTGTAATTGCAACATTGTGAGCTAGAGTCATATTTATTCTTCTGGCATGTGTTTGGAAAAAAATCATTAAATAAATCAGCAACGTGTTCAGAGTCAGACACAAACGTGCCATTGTATTCAATAGTAATACCCACTTTAGCCATATTTCTATTTAAAATATCGTTAACGATGTCCCAGTCCTTTGAATACCCAACATTTTCACTGAGTTTATTTCTCTAATAATAGTAATAGTCTCTACAGAAGGGAATTTCAGTTTTAAATTCAAGACGAATTCAGAGAATTCATGCATTCTTTGCATCGCAAGAATGATGTTCCTAGAACATATTCATTGAAAATTCAATGGCGCAAAATTTTAATTGAATTAGTACGATGCTAAAGCTGTTTTAGTATGATACTAGGTTAAAACAACGAATTTGCAAATTTTAATCAAATATAGCATCATACCTTCTCTATCCTTTTATTAAAGTTAAAATCATGGAATACCTACTTTATTTTTACTTGCGACTTATAGGTATAAGGCGAGTTATGCATTCGAAAAAAATCGAACTCGAGATTTTGATCAAAGTTGACATTACGATGATAGCGAAGACCAAAAAAGTGGGTCTCGCAATTCTGCCTTTCTGTCTGTCGGTTCGACTACAGCCTAAACGGCTCGGCCGATTTTCTTCAAACTTGGTAGATATGGGTTTTGATTTTTTTCCCCACACGTTTTTTTCTTTTCTTTTTTTTAAGACCAAAAATAACGGTACCTGCCATACGATTTTTTTTTTTTTTTGAAATTTTATAAATATTTTTTTTTCTTCAAAACTGTCCCACAGATTTTTTTAAAAAAATTAAAAAAAAATTCATTTAGTTAAAGCTAGGTAATGGTTAAAAAAAATTCCAAAAAATGGTTATTTTTGCTACCTCCCTTGGAACCATTTTTTTTGTTTTTGATTTTCTCAAAAACGGTACAACCGAGCAGATTCAATATTATTGTGTTTTCAAATTTAAAAAAATTTTTTTTTTTTTGGATTTTTAAACAAATTTTCAATTTTTTTTTTTGAAAACTCAATATTTTGAAAACCCCATGCTCGATTTTTTAAAACTTGATAAATAAAAGTTTTTTAATAAAAATTATAAGATGTAAGGAAAAAAATATATTTTTCCTAAAAATAACGGGACCCTCCATACAAATGTTAAAAAATGATTTTCGAAAATCGTATTTTTCTCGAAAACGGTTCCGAGAATTTTCTTAAATTTTTTTTCTTTTGATTAATTTTTACGATCTATAATCAAATAAAAAAAAAATGAAATCAAGATATTACTGACTCCTACCATTTTTTCAAATTTAGAATTTCTCATTATCGACAAAACGGATTTTAATGAAATTTTTTATAGAGAAGCTTCTAAAAAGTTTAAAAATCATTGCATTTCAAAACTTAAAAAAAAAATAATTTTTGAGTTTTTGAAAATTCGATATTTCAGAAATGGCTCAATATTTTTGTTTGTAAATTTAATTTTAATTTGAAAAATAATAAAAACTTTAAATTGGCGTGCCAAAATTTTTTCTTAAAAACGTTTTAAAAATATTGTATATAAAAGCATATTTTTTTTAAAGAAACCAGTACATTTTATTTTAGTATCGTGCTAGCTTCATACGACTCTTTGACATTTGCAAACATCAAAAAAGGTTCGTGTACTTACTTTTTTACACGAAATGTCATTGTTTTAGGAGTGTTCAGAAGCAATTTATTAAGAAAATTCCTTTAGTACGATACTTTAGTTAGAAAATGTTTAAAATTAAGAATGAGTTAGTAAACTACATACTATAAAGTTAGCAAATTCTTAAGTAGTATCATACTAATATCTTAATAATAGGCCAATGTTTTTAAAAAAGACTCATCCATTTTATGTATTTAAGTTAAAGTTTTAATGTTAAGCTAACTTGCAAGCAATTAATCAATTTTAGCAAGTTTTCTGGAATCAAGAAAATTAAAACAAGTTCTTTAAATTTCACCCACTCTCGTAAGTATGCTTACAAAATACATTCACATCTCTTAAACTTTTGAGAATTATTTAAATGCTTAAAACTATCATGTTTATGAAAACGTAATTTTAAACAAAATCACTTATTCCAAAGAGTTCAAAACATTACAGCTTCGAATACTAAAATAATATCTTAAGCTTAAGATCCTTATAAAATCTGCCCTGGAACCTACCCACATTTTATTTGTAGCTTTATTCAATCCCCAAAAACTGATCGAAATATTTGTAGCGTACTGGCGGACCTGACAGACGTTGTCCTGTTCCAAATTTCAACTAAGTTGTTAGTGATCGTTTTTTGTTAATTTGAGGAAAGCTTTTTATAGAAAATAATACAAATGCGAAACAAATGAGTGATAATTTATTGTTAACGATTAAATACAGAAGAACTCTAATGCGGGAAATTTTACATGCGTGATGGGCCTGGAATTTTATCAACCATGTGGATTTGTTCCAAAATGTAAGAGTCACAATTCAATTAAATCAAAATTTCAACTAAACAGTCAAAGCAAAGAAATGCTTTGATTCGAGTAATTTGCTGTAAAAAGTGACGACAACCAATCAAAATTGAGGAAATCCAAATGCCATATTCAAATAGTGTCAAGTAATTAGTGTCGTATTAGCGCCCTCTAGAACTAGTATCGTGTAATATTTCCTATTCTCTTGATTCTTTTTGCCCGATAAATTTTCAATAACGATAAACAAAACAAAAACAGATTTACCCAAATCCATCGTTCGAAATGTGATTTATGGTCTTGATACAAAAAATCCCATAGAAAAAATGACGTTCAGTTTTTCATAAAAACATAATTTTTATTACTAACATTTAAAAAAAATAGTTGAATCGGTCCCGCCGTTCTCAAGTGTTGTACTTACCAACGAACACCATTCCAATTTTTATTAATATCTAAATTAAATAAATTTTAATAAAAAAAACTAAGTTCCAATAAACAAATTTTTTAATGAAATATGGCAATATTTTGAAGAGTAAAAGAGAACACTCTAAAGTAATATTGTGCAGATTTAAAGTGCTCTATATCAGTAAAATTACTCCTCTGTTTTAAAGCACTATTTGTGTTTCTGTAAGAAATTAAAAAAAAATGAAGGACTGGATCGTACAAACTTGCTCTTATGTAAAAGTACTTTGGAATTTAGAAATTGTTTAAAAATAAATTTAAAAGATGGATTTAATGAGTTAAAAATGTTCAAATGCATGAAATTGCCGTCTAATTTCCAGAAAAGTATGAATTTCTACAAACAAAGTTTAAAAATCGTTATATTATTAAATACATTTTTTATATAAGAAATTTCTTTAAATTTTTTCAAAGAAAAAAAAAATTGGGATGCCAATTGTTTATATTTTGTAATATAGATTTTAGGAAAACATTTCAAAAAATATTCGTTCACATGTTTTGAAGATATAGATTTTTCAAAAAAAAAATTATTTTTTTTTCAAAAGCCCAAAAAATATATTTTCGAATATTTGTATATGCAATATTATTTTAAATTTAAAGGGGTTCTTGCATAAAAGTTTTGGTTAAAATCGTTAGATCAGTAAATAAGAGAGTCGAAAATAAAAAAAAAAAAAAACGTTCCATGACAGGTACTATTAATAACAGTTTTTCCACAATCAAAGGGCACGGTAGTGCCCAGCCAAGTTCTGGCACTACACCCTTTTTACAGGAACAAACTCAGGCGATTTTTGACCCCTCCCTATCTTCAGTACCAATGAAGTCAGAAACTTAAAACTCCGAATATTTGCTAAGGTAGTCAGGCACAGGCGCCTGACCAAATTTCAATTTTCTAGCATAAGCGGTTCCTGAGATATAAGGCCTCAAAAATCACAAAAACCGTAACTGACTGACTGACTGACAGATCATCAAAATTATGGAGCACTTCCCGACATCGTAGAATCTTGTAGTTTTGCACAACGGTAGGTCTTGTCATGCAAGCAGAGGAAAAAATCGAAAATTTGAAATTTTCCATTCAGGGGGCGTGGTATCCGCCCACTTTTTCCGAATTTTGGAGCACTTCCCGACATCGTATTATGGAGCACTTCCGACTGCTGTAAAACGATGAAATTTGGTGAATCGGTAGGGCTTATATTGCATATAAAGAACCAAAAATAAACACCAAGGTTTTCCTTTCAGGGGGCGTGGTATCCGCCCACTTCCTCAGAACTGATGTAAATTATATATGGCAAACTTCCGATTGCAGTAGAACAATAAAATTTGGTAGAACGGTAGGGCTCAAATTGCATATAAGTCAACGGCCTTGGCTTTGATGAAAGCATCGCTTCCCATCGATCAGCGAAATCAAGCATCATTAGCATGGTTAGTACTTGGATGGGGGACCGTTCAAATACCAACCGTGTGCTGTTGACATGTGTTACTTTCTGTTGTTCTTTCTCTCTGTCTGTCTCTCTCTCTGTTGTATTGTCTAAGCCGATGGCCTCAGTTGCCAGTGCTTTAAATGTCTCTACTTCGTAGATTTATCTACGAAGTAGTGGGAAATGTAATGTAATGTAAATTTCATATAAAGGACCAAAAATAAAAATTGGGGTTTTCCATTCGGGGGGGCGTGGTATCCACCCACTTTCTTAGAAAATGTTTAATTTATATGGAGCACTTCTGATTGCCGTAATTAAGGCAGGTATGTTAGTGTTAGGTATCTTGCCAGGACAAGAAGAAATAATTGAAGCGCAAATCAAAACAACCAATAAGAAAAAGAAAATATACCAAAAGAAATAGGAAGCTTGAAACTAAGTTGAGTACACCCTTCTAACTTTCCGTATCTTTCGAGATTTTGACATGGCAAAATATGACTAAAATTTGATGGGCTTACTTGGAAAGTTTTTTTTTATGCCCAAATTCGAAAGGTTTTAAAAACTTGACCAGTGAACCCATCAAATTTTATTCAGTAATCATTAAATAATAAAAATTCTCTATTACATTGTAGCTGTTTCAATATTATTCTACTTTAAACATTCGGTATTAAACCTTCATGAAGTAAGAACTTGGCGTACTTTTAGATCTCAGTACTTTTCACGGCTGACTTGTTACACAAAGGTTTTTGTATAGAAGAACTTGGCTCTTTTTTTAACATAAGTATGTTTTTGGTCTGATTTCTTTTTAACCAAAATGTAATCCTTGCCCATAATAGCACACCAAGTGCATAACTTTACCTTTAGTGCTTATATCGCAAGTAAAAAAATCAATTCATTACCGAATTGTGGACAAAATTCGAACAACATTTTTGAACTTTTAAAACCACTCGGTATATCGAAAATGTTTTTTTTATCGAGCCATAAATTGTTTTAATGAACTTTCAGAACTAGAGAACAAGCCAATAAGTGGTTGTCTAAGCGTAGCTAGCTTATACAGCAGCTCCGAAACATCACAGAATCAGGTGTTTTTGTGTCGGTATTTATTCATATACGAGTATCGATTCAGAAACAAAAGTCTTACAATCAACTTCCTATCAATTCACAATAAATCACTTGATGTAAATTTTTTCTCTCAAATTAAGAATAAACAATCATTTGTTTCTATAAATAAATGAAATATAAACAATATTTTTTGTTTTCACAAAAATGTAATACATACATTTAGTTGGTAAGATTTTTTTGGTTGCATCTTTCAAAATAAACTTGCATAAATCTATTTAAAAATAAACCACCAACGGTTTTAATTTTCAAATTTGAATTTTCAACAGAAAAAACGAAATACCGACCGTGACACATGGCGCCACTCATGGGGCAGTGGCCATAGCCATAGTTCTTGCAGTCTGCACAGCAATGCAACAACTGGCGGAATAATCGGGTTGGTGTCCGGCAAAGATGAGTTTTGGGCTGCGCTACAAACAAATTACAACTACATTATGGACACAAACCTCTTGGATACTTGCAAAGAAGCACGGTGTGAAATCGAAGGCGCTGCCAGCGTTATAGAGAATGCAACAGAAAGTTGTTTAAAGGTTTGTGAAAAATATCACTTCAACAAATACATTACCTAATAATATTGCATACTTTCAGATGTTGGATACTTCACGCAGTGAAGGTTCCTCAGAAGACCCAAAGGAGCTAAGAAAATGGTTACGTGAAATGGAAAGCAAATTGGAAGAAGCTCCCTCCCTATCAGAAGCAACACAATTTAGCATTGAAGAACTGCAGAGGCGTCTGGATGAGCACTCGGTATGTTGAACTAGTTTTGTGTTTTTTTTTTTTTCTTATTGATTTTCATGTTGGGCTATAATTAAATTTAATCTGCCGTCCTATCAATAAAGCTTAAGTCAGTAAAGTAACTACCTACCTGAAGACTATCTCTAGTTCGTGGTTAATGGATTGATTTTGCCTTTGCATTCATAGCTCTTTGATGATGGTCTGGTTGGCTTCTGTTGCCGGCTTGAATAGTCTTTAGACAAATTGCTAGGAATTATTGCGATATGGCGATTTCGTATTGAAATGGTTTGATTTTGAACGCTTTGCCGGCCGTTATGCTTGTTTTGCGAATTATACTTTTTATTAGAAGCATTTTATCCCAGAAATACTTGAATGTTGATTTTATGCCTCTTTCGGCAGAGTTAATGACTTTATTATAGTTTGAGCTTGTTTTTTTTTGTGTGTTGCTTTTATAGGTTTGCAGGTTGTATTTAATCAATCATTTTAATTACCGCAAAATGAACAGTGCCTCAAGGCAACGTAGTGATTAATGTTTTTTTTTTCTGCAAAGGAATTCCTGCTTTTCACTTGCAATTCGGTGCATTTCAGTGGATAGTAGGTTAGAGAGTGAAGCTTATAGACGAAAGTTAACAGGGTTTTGTTTTAACTGTAAACATTTGATTGATTTTTTGTGATACATAAAGGTAATTATCTACATTCGAAAGGGAAGGTATTTCGAAGGTCTGATTTCATGTTGTGTTGAAGTCAATGATATTTAAGGCGAAGTTATTGGCATTGCCTAGGACAAGGAATTACTTAAGTTTAAGGTGTGAAAGAATTTTGCTAAAAGTTTGTATTTTTTTTTCGATGATTGGTGTTCATCAATACTGATAAGTAATTCTTGAATAAAAAAGTTCGTTATTTTTCAAGTTTCTGGGAAAGTTAATCAGCGATTCAGTTTATCTAAGGTTTATCTATTTTTGACAAAAATCCAATGCGAGGTTAAAATTCTTAATCATTAAAAGTCGATGTTTTGGCAAAGGCCAGGTATTGTTTTCCTAGAAATAGCCAAGGAAAATACCAAGAAAGTTAAATTTTGGTGAAAACCTTACTTTTCCTTTGTTAAGGATTTCAAAAAATTTAACCTATATTTCTTTCGGGGCCGAAATTTGTTTTGAAAGTGAAATTCAGTTTTTTTTTTGAAAATTTCTAGAAAACAATCAGTTTCTTTCCGAAAAAAACATCAAGAAAAAATTATAGCTTTCTACACAATTTGTAGAGTGAGTGATATTTTGCGAGCAGACATCATTTTTTAAAGGTAGTTAGGGAGTAGTCCATAATGTAAGAAAGAAGTACACCATAATGTTCTTCCAAGTGATAAGTTAATATAGTTAAGTTCCACGTTAAGTTCCTATTAAAAGTTCACACCGAGGTTTTTAACAGTTATGAAAGAGAACCAAAAATAGGACAAATCTTATCCCTTTTTTAAATACCTAACTATATAATTTGATTCTTTTTTTGGTTTCAAAATGAGATTGTTCTCATTTGACCAACGTGTTATTCCTGAAAGGTCTTCATTCTTCAAGAAGATGTAGCACCGTGTTTAACTAAGTCAAAAACACAGCTCAAAACAGCTTAATAAGGATTAGAAGACCATTAATATACAATGAGAAGAGCAAGGGTCCTAAGATGGATCCCTGTGGTACAACACTGATTACAGAAACAAAGTCGAAAAATTATCATTTATGAACACGACTTGCGTTCTATGTTTAAGATCAGACGAAAGAATCTTAATGGAACAGTGTGATAAATTTGCATAGTAAAGAGATCTTATGATATAAGATACGGTGGTTAACCATATCAAACGCCCTAGAGAACTCTACGAAAAACAAATTGACCATCATCAAGACTATAACTTATTCCTGCAGAACTACCTATTAAGCAGAAGTACAGCTGTGTTTCTGTCTTAATTAAGATCGTCTTTGTGCTGCTAGCTCCTAGCCGGTAAATGTTCGCAAGTTAGTCCTAAAGGTCTCATACCTATTAGTCTACCATCGTATCTTCTAAGAACACTTGAAAGATTGGTTGATATCCATTTACTAAATCGATACGAGACTTTTGTCTGCGACTCAATATGCTTTTTGCAAAGGAATATCAGTAAATACTGCTACGAACATTCCTTCCACGATAACAATTACACTGTGGTTGCATTAATAGATATTATAGAATGCGCTTTTGACAACGTCGACACATGTGGAATCGCATCTGCACTGCCATATCTGAAGGTATTTAGGGCGCTTCGTCAACTAATCAAGCAAATGCTAACTATAAGGGTTATCAATTCAAAATTTGGCGAATTTTCTGCTAGAAGACCTGTCAGTACGCCTCGAGGCGGTATTCTAAATCCCCTTCGCTGGAACTTCGTAGTAAATGAGCTATTGACATGCCTGCTACAGAGTGATTGCTTATGCGGACGATGTTGCTACTGCCGTATCAGTAAAGAATCCTATCATATTAAAAGTGGGCCACACAGCTCTACCTGGGTGTCAACCCTCATAAAACGAAACTTGCTCTACTCTCTAGGCATATACATATGTATATCTTCCTTTAATGAAAGGTATTATACTAGCTTTCTCAGACGAAGCAATATGCTCGGGTCTTATTCTACATAAAATTTTTTGCTGGAAACCTAACAAACATACAAGAAAGTGTAAAAAAAAGCCCACAGTGTCATTCTTCTCATGCAAAAAATTTATTGGGAACAAATGGTGCGTTTAATCCCGCATTTCTCACTGGCTATATGCTTTGGGAAACAGACCGATCCTTACTTACGATGTAGCAGTAGCCCTAGAATAGGCTGTAAATTGTGTCAAGCTAAGATAAAGCCAACGATCATCTTGCCTGGGATGAACGGAGCACATCGAACGACTCCCACTGCCGCAATAGACGTTCTGCTCCATCTGCGACCCTTCGATATTCTCAGCAAGCAGACGGCGGCGAACACAGCCGCCCGGCTAAAAACTTCTTCTCAATGGATCAATATCAAAATCGGCCATTCCATCATTCTGAACGCATTCGAATCACTTCCAAGGCACATTTATTACACTATCTCAAAACTGCAGTTAGGCAAAATCTCCCAAGTCACCATTCCTTCAAGATCTTTCTGTGAGGATATGAGTTAATTGGAATATGATTCTATCCATTTTTATACCAGAGGATTTCTCTTTTCGTCTTCTTAATCGTTGAACAAGCTGAACCTATGACGCTTAAAAAACTCTTGTATTTATGGGTCAAAGAAAACGTGTTATCAACTACTGATATCAGCATCTTCTCTAACAGTCAAGTGGCTATTAAATTTCTAGACTCGATCTGTCACTTACTCTATAACGGTCCTTAACTGCGATTCATCTCTTATGGAGATGGTGCAGCAGTTCAATATTCACCTCTGTTGGGTGCCAGGGCATAGCGACTTTCAGGGAAGTGTAAGGCTGACGAACTCGCCAAAATAACTTATTTTATATTACCTGCTAAGGTAAGCTTATGCTGAAACAAGATGCTATAGAGAGGGTAAACTTTGTCCGTTAACAAAAAAGATCTGGTCAATACTTGATCTGAAACGCTATAAGCGTTTGATATCCTTAAGCAGATTGCACATAAGCTCCTTAATTGGTGTCATAACCGGACACTGTCTTATAGGCAAGCAAGCAACGAGGCTTGGCAGAATTTGTATGGACGAGCAAGAGGTGGAATAAGTTCCCCATCTTCTATGTACATGCACTGCTCCATCCCATAGACGTAGGCTTTCTTTGAGAAACCTATTGATCTAAATAATTTAGACATTTGCAGACTCTTTCACTTCATAAGCAGCTCCAAAGGGTTCAAAGAGTAGCGAGAAAATCTCTAGACTTATGTGGTATTACAATGGAGACTAACTCTGGTCTGAGTGTGTCAGCTGGAGCTCAGGAGTTTTTCAGTACAAAATTAAATTAAACTGTCAAAAATCTATTAAAATTGAAGTGCGATACTATGGAAATCAACACTTTCACTATCTCGCTATTGACATCCAGATGGCGACACTGAAAATTACTTTTTTTTGTAGTTTTCTGCAAGCACTTCGATATAATTAAATTCCATAGTGTTGTCTTTGCGTCGCACATCGATTATGAAAAATGTTTGACAACACAACTGTCAACAGAAATAAAAATCCATAGTTAACTCAACTGTCAGAAAAATTTATTAAACTATATAATTCGGGATCTTATTTTACTGAAAAATATGCTTTGGAGTAATCTCGGGTTTGATCTCCGATACTATATAACTGGGTCATTATATGGAGCGTCCTTCAACACTTCAGTGATTATTTCGCCTTATTATTGCCGACCAGTCTAATCCTTTAAATTTATTAAACTAAATTTTTAATTTTCAATCTCAGTTCTCGAGTCTTAACGACTTTTTTATAAACAATTTTCCATTTATCTACCTCTAACTTTCCCTGTTTACAAGAATTTTTAATATACTATGGTGTTAAATACTTTATCATTATTATCGCTCATAAACATTATCAATTTTATGACCTTAACTCACCTCAATTTGGCATGCATTAGATACTCAGATGTAAACTTCTCCTAACAAGCTCACTTTCGCTCTATACTCCAATTAAATCCGCGATTATGAGTTTCCTATGTTGATTTCGATATTAACTCCTCTTTATACAAATAATACAAAAAAATAAAATACCAAGCATCTCAAGACCCCAAGAAAGCTATACAGAGATGCAGAGAGGAGAGTTTTGTGAAAAAAAAAAATCAATTATAAATAAAAAGTAGAAACAGCCCCATTACGGTTAAATCTCTAGCGCACGATCCCATAAACATATTAATTTTACTGCTACTGCTTTATATTTGTTTACATGCATATCTTAATGTATCTTTGTTCCAAACAAAAAATTAAATAAAATATCTTTGATCTTTGGTTCGAAATCTTGTAAATGAAATCTATCAACAGCTTAGAGACCAAAAATGAACTGCTCCAATTAATATTATTTGCAAATTTTAATTAAAAAAATTCTCTGATTAATTTGATTGTGTATACCAATTTTAGCATTACATATATGTATATATTTATTTTTTCTTGTTAAACAAGCTCAATTACTTGTCTGTTTGTACCGCTGGGATACCTCTCAGCACAAGTGTCAAAATTAATTTTATTAGTGCCAAAAGTGTGTGGCTTTCTCGGTTGATCTTTCGAAATAAACGAAAGTGAAATTTGTTGTAATCTGCTGCAATATCTGTGATGTGGACATTCTTAAGTGCGGTTTTCATGTAAGAAATTTAGTTTTAACCTTATAGCCTTATCGCATTATCGCTTTACAAAGAAAAATTAAGATTCACAAAAAAGGTCGCAGCAGATGGGAAGCTCCGGCAATCCACACTATGGATCGTTTGTCTTTTTTAATTGCAAAAATTCTAACTTAATCATTTTTAAATTTCATTTAGCACCGTCTTAAAATTAGTTATCCAATTTATTTTGATTGAACTGAATTTATTTCAATTGAATGTATTTCAAGCTCAGGGCTCTTCTGATTTCGAATTCGGATTTGCTTTAAGGTTCTACCAACTTAAATACAATAAAACATTTCGAAATCAGCTGTTCATACATGTAAGAGTATTTCATATACATTAACGGCGGTATTGGAGAGGGGGTTAAGACAGCGAAGATTGGGATAGAATCCCTAGTTTTGACTACGGCGGCGGAGGATAGGAAATTCAGACAGCGAAGATTGGGATAGAGTCCCTAGTCTGAGTGGAGGAGGAGAGCAGAGGGGGTATTAACGGCGGAAGCCAAAAGTTTCGAAGCTACTACCTGGTATATGTGAAATGTGACCAGCAGTGTGATTCTTAGTGAGATGATCTTTATAGAGCTGTGTCACTCAGGATGATTCGATTTTTTTGATCCGATCATCGAAAAGTATTGATAATCGAAATCAATCATTTTAATAGATCTCAATCTCAATCATTTAAATGATTCTCGATTCTGGATTCTCGATTTTCTGTTTCAATCTCAATCATTTCAATTAGTCTCGATTTTCGATATCAGTTGACTCGATTAACCATGATTTACTCGATTCCATTTGTTCCGATTCAATCAATGTGGATTATGAACGTCAAACGGACGGTGGACTGGAATTTCTGGGTTGAACTTGGCATTAAATAACATGATTGATCGGGTTGGTTGTTGATGTTGTAGGCCGCAAAAACAATTGTTGGGTTGAACTGATGTTATATCAAAGCCACAAGTCAATCTTATTATCGAAATTGAAATTTAAATCGAATAGGAACAGTATTGAATCATTTCAGTGAAATGAAAATGATCGAATGATTGATTGATTGAAATGATCGGATCATTTTCGTAATCGATTGTTGAACGATTCGATCATTTGAAATGAACGATTTACACAGCTCTAGATCTTTACCATGTACACTGGATTGGTACAAAAGACACGGTGGCAAGAAGAATCTCACTTTCATTGAATTTCTCACTCTTACTTGTCGACTTGGCGGCCAAAACCAAATGTGGATTGTAAAACTAACGAACGAAATTTATTTGCTGACGTCGCACAGTGTGTGATTTCGCTAATCTAGCGGAATTAAATTAATGGCGCTTATATTTTATTTTTTTTCGTCATTTTCTTTTTGCAGGATTAATAATAAATTACTAAGAAATGAAATTTAACAGTAAATATGTATATTCATATATCATATTTTTTTTAACCGAGCTTTGAAAGTACCCATTTTTTTTTACTAAGGTAGGTCCATTTTCAAAATTGAATAACATGCACGAAAAAACAAACTTTTTGATATTTTTTTGTGTAGTATTCATTACAAAAAACTACAAAATAATTGAAAACATCAATTATTTGGGGAGAGTACGATAACTTGGCCGCCAAGATTTGATTACGGGTTTTTGTAGAGGGGTCAAAAACAAGCACTTTTTACTACGGGAGGGGGGGGTCTATCTCCCCCCGTTTAGGAGGTAGGGGCACTTTTCGAAAAAATGGTTTAAATTGAATAAAAAAATATTAAAAAACAACGGCAACACCTACAATAAAGTGCTATACTCCGTTTGAAAGCCAGAAGATTGTTCTATAACCCTGCATTTAAATTAAATTACTCATGTCAATGGTTTTTGAGAAATTCGCATTTAAAGTCCAAATTTTGATAAAAGAAACGTGAAAAAAAAGTTTAGACCGATTGTTTTCAAAATTGTGAAATGAAATTGTAAATTAGCTTATATGTGTTTCATGTATCTATCAGTTCTTAATCGAACACAAAAACCCGCATGATTCTATGCTTTCTGGTTTTTGAGAAAACATCCGTTTAGGAGGTAGGGGCATTTTTAGAAAAAATGGTCTAAATTGAAAAAAAAAAAAATATTAAAAAACAACGGCAACACTTACAATAAAGTGCTATACTGCGTTTAAAAGCCAGAAGATTGTTCTATAATCCTGCATTTAAATTAAATTACTCATGTCAATGGTTTTTGAGAAATTCCCATTTAAAGTCCAAATTTTGATAAAATAACGTGAACAAAAAAGTTTAGACCGATTGTTTTCAAAATTGTGAAATGAAATTGTAAGTTAGCTTATATGTCTTCCATGTATCTATCAGTTTTTAATCGAACACAAAAAACCGCATGGTTCTATGTCTTCTAGTTTTTAAGAAAATCGAACATTACCAAAACTGCTTTTTTTGATTTTTGGCGGTGACGGTGATTTCATTTTAAGGATTAATGTTAATAAACATAATGAATCTTTGTTAGTTCAGTACCGCAATTCATTTAGCGTTACCCAGAATGCACCATGAGGAGGTAGAATTGCATCTGGGTCAGTTATTTTGTCAGTTAGTCAGTCATAGTTAGTTAAAAAAGGTCAAAATGTATTAAAAAGCTGTGTAAGTCTCGTCAATAAAGCCACCGTCCGTACTATAACTGTCGAGTTCGTTGAGTTACTCTTTTATGGTGGGAAGCCGAGGATGTTTTGGCGGTAAAACACTTTCTAAATTTTCGCTCTGAAGGGTGGGAGGATCGATGTCTTTTAACTGTAAACCCTCACATATATCACCATCGGTATAACAAGGGTAAACTTTTTTTACATCTGATAAAATTTTTTTGCGAACCCCAGTCGTCCTTATATTTCCTTTCTAGGCAGTATTTTCGATAGAAAAATAGTGCCATGTATTGGTGAACATGGTCGGAAGTTTGTTTTGGTTTTCAAGATCGTTTATTGTATTTTATATGTACGTATTTAGTGGACATTGGATAAATAGAATAAATTTGAATTTTTTTAAATACAGATTCTGTGAATGCAAAATAAACTTTGCATGCACCCAACCTCGCACCTACCCCAAATCCTATAGTGTGCCCAAGCAGGGGGGTTGCAGGGGGGCAGCATGCCCCCCCATACATACTTTACTGTTTATATATTGTAATGTTGGAAGCTAGCACTGATTTATTTATGTAAGGAAGCAAAAAATATCAAACATTTTGTAGAAAAGTAGTTTAAGTTATTTTCGGTTTTCTCAAAAACCAGAAGACATAGAACCATGCGGTTTTTTGTGTTCGATTAAGAACTGATAGATACATGAAACGCATGTAAGTTAATTTACAATTTCATTTCACAATTTTGAAAACAATCGGTCTAAACTTTTTTTTCACGTTTTTTTTTATAAAAATTTGGACTTTAAATGGGAATTTCTCAAAAACCATTGACATGAGTAATTTAATTTAAATGCAGGATTATAGAACAATCTTCTGGCTTTCAAACGCAGTATAGCACTTTATTGTAAGTGTTGCCGTTGTTTTTTAATATTGTTTTTTTTTTCAATTTAAACCATTTTTTCTAAAAATGCCCCTACCTCCTAAACGGAGGTTTTCTCAAAAACCAGAAGACATAGAACAATACGGTTTTTTGTGTTCGATTAAGAACTGATAGATACATGAAACACATATAAGCTAATTTACAATTTCATTTCACAATTTTGAAAACAACCGGTCTAAACTTTTTTTTTCACGTTTTTTTTATCAAAATTTGGACTTTAAATGCGAATTTCTCAAAAAATTTTGATATGAGTAATTTAATTTAAATGCAGGATTATAGAACAATCTTCTGGCTTTCAAACGCAGTATAGCACTTTATTGTAGGTGTTGCCGTTGTTTTTTAATATTTTTTTATTCAATTTAAACCATTTTTTCGAAAAGTGCCCCTACCTCCTAAACGGGGGGAGATAGACCCCCCCCTCCAATAGTAAAAAGTGCTTATTTTTGACCCCTCTACAAAAATCCGTCATCAAATCTTGGCGGCCAAGTTATCGTACTCGTGCCAATTATTTTTATAGTTTGTCAATTTAAAAAAAAACGAGCTCTAAAAACATACCTGTTTTTTGCACTGTAGTGGGACATTTGGAAACTTAATATAACTATAAACATTAATAATAATTAATAATAAAAGATCTAGTTACCTTATTTAAAACATAAAATGAATATTTTATTATAATTTCGTGAAATTTTTACGAAATATCCGCATTTTTAATTTATTTTTGTCCCAAAAATATAAAACATCGTTTTTAGGGCCAAAGTGCTAAATTTAACTACTCTTTATTCATTATAATATTAAACTAGCTGTACGCGCAGTTTGTCCTTCTAATTGTTCTCATGCTTTAAACTAATGACAATTATATATACAAACATATATATTATATAAACAGCCTAGACTTCCAAGATAAACGTCCATTCTAAATATATATGAATACATTTTTGATTAGTTTTGGATATGACATCTTTTATCTAAGCTTAAAAACTTTACATCTTTAAAATATTTTTGTAGTTTTATATGAGAATTATATCATTATGTATTTATTTGTTTAATAATTTATATTTCGTCTACAGCATCGTCATCATCATTGTCATTATTACTGTCATCAGATACATTGGAACTTGAAAAGGACATTTCTGAATCCAATAAAATCTTTCGCTGGTCGTTCTATACTGCGCGGTCTAGGCGTCTAGGATTCGTCGACCTTTAAGATCCTAGCAACTTATTCAATTTATTTGAAAGGGATAATTACTTTTCAAGCCATGTTTCATTTGCAGCTAGAAATCTTGGAAGCCTTCGGTAGCTACTCTTCCATTTTATATGTCTATTTTTTTGCTTAAACAAAAATTTTTAGACTTCTAAGGCTTTGATCTTCCACCTCAACATTGTGTTTTTCTATTATATAGTTATAAATGACGTTATTTCTATTCCGCATTCTATTATGATGCCAAATTTCAAAAATTTTACGATTTTTCATACTGTACATATCATTGAAAATTAAATTAAAATGTATGAGTGCCGCAAATATTCAAAGCCAAATTTCACACAATTTGATAGATAGTGAATTAACAGTTATAAAAATAATTATTTCACGAAAGATACACGAGGATACATTTTTAAAACTCAACTTAAAAAAAAAAAAAGTTCAAATTAAGACTTCTCAAATTGTGTTTTCAAAATGACTTGCTTACATTTTAAGTTATGCATTAATTCTTACCTTGCAAGATGCTCAGGACTCTAAAAAATAAATTTCCAAACTTTGATACTTTATAACTTTTATCACTGAGACACACGGTTAATTGCAAGATCAAAGAAATACTCAGTGATTTTTTCGAATATAAACAAAGGCTTCACTTTCAGCGAGGTACCTCTTTGTTAATATATGGATGATTAAAAATTTTAACGCCATATTAAAAACCGGTTTTCTATGAATCGTATTGCTAACTTTAATTATATATTTGAAGCAAGAAAAAAATTAATTAAGTTCCGCTAGATTTGTCATTTTCCACACTGTGCGTCGCCAACCATCTATGTGTGTCCTCTTTTGCATATTTGCGTGTGCGCCTTGAGGTATGCAATGCTTTCTGGTCATTTCATCCGAAATAGTAATTAAAGTAGAAAATTGGCGTTCTGTCTTTGGGTGGTAAACGGTGTAATTAGGTTAAAAGGTGTAACTTCGTTACAAGCTGTCAAAAATTATTTCAGGTATGAGAAAATTATAAAAACGTTTTTCAAAAGACCAATCTTAATTTTTGCAGCATATCACAAATTTTCTTAAAAGCACGAGAATTTCTTGTTAAAACTGCAGCTACTAGATATTCAGCCCTATCCAGGTATCCGTTCGGAAGAAGTTCTGAAACGATAGTCCGTTCCGATCGGAACTTAAATTTCGTTCGAGGTATCCATTTCAGAACAAACAAAAATGAAGCATACAATCGCATTCATTCTATTCCATTTTTCTTAAAATAATCCGCAACTATTTTCTATCGGAGAACTTTCGAAGAAATTTAACGCACAACTGTCAAAAATTCTTTGCCGAATGTACTTAATCGCAATGCGTTGATGAGCGTCACATTTTATCGGAAGATTTTCCGATATGTCAATTGGACAGGGTACCTCGGTAGAAAATTCTCCGATTTCGAAAAAATCAGAATATAATTTTTTCCGAACGAATACCTCGATAGGGCTGATTAATTTCCAACAATCAGTTCCGTTAGTTCACAATTTTTTTCATCAAGTTACTTTTTGTTTATCTGCATGAGCATTTCTACCGAGTTTAAATGTAGTTCTCGTTTTACAATAGACATTTTACCGCGGCGATATTTTAACTATGACTTCCATACGGAAGGGTTAGAGGAGTTTCATTTAGTTCCGTTCCTAAAAATTGTTTTAGAATCTGATTCAAAATTATCTATGAAGAAACCTTTTCTGCAACGAATCCAAATTGAAAACGTCAAAAATTTAGCGGATTGAATATGCGTCCGTTTTTCCGTACATCTATGATTTCGCAAAATGTTTTCGAATACGGAATTCGGAACAGCAAAAATGGGAGGATATGGAATTTGAATGGAAATCAGAACATTATTTTTTGATCATATTTAAAAAGTTCCTCATTCATTCTATAAATAAGATCCTCTTAATGTCATTAGCATAGACATCAACATCAACATAAACATTAGGCACCTCATAACTAAAATGACAAATAAAATAGGTCCTAAAAGGGAACCTTATGGAATTCCCATTTGTAGATTCAGTGTTAGATACCATTTCATCAACATTCACCCTCTTGCAAAGTTTTAGGTGACTTCCACTGTCGCACGTTTTTCAAAAAATCTAGTAAACAGAGAAAAAGAACATTGTTATAGGTGATAGAAATAAAATGAAGCACCTGTTCAAATTCAGATGTTCTATTTCTTATAAATAGAAAGTTAAAAATTATCTTAGAAAATTTCAGATACTATAAAAAATAAAGGTCCTTTTCTTAATCTTTGCTCAGAAAAATGTTTGCTCAGAGCATTTGAACTAAGATATTTCCTAAATTTAAAAACTAAAGGTCTCGTTAAAGCTGTTGGTAATATTAATATGAAATAGAGCTGTCTAGTTTTTGTAATATAAAAACCTTTGGATACATATTTTAAATTCTTTCGATTCTTTTAAAATTAAAAATATTGGATTAATTGTTTAAAAAAATGGCTCAAAAACTTATTTTGCAATTCACACATCAAAATTAGAATGATTTGTTTACAAATAAATTATAATAGAATTTAGCAAGACCCATTCACAATACTTAGATACAAAAAGTTGACTTTATCTGAACCGACCTCAGCATCAAGAACAAAACTCTTTGTTGTTGTGGAAGGTGAACAAATAACTTCTAGATTTGTATTTCCAATATGTGATAGTTGGTTGTGCTAGAAAATTAAATAGACGATACTAAATTACAGTCTGATATAGCAGAAGTCACAATCTGAGATAGCAGACGTCACAATTTCATAGTCTGTAATAGCAGACGTCCCTAAATCACACTCTGAGATTCATGACATCACTTAATCAGAGTGTGCAACACATACACTCAAAAATAGCAGACGTGACTTAATCCTAATTTGAGATACAGGCATCAAGAAATCACAGTCTGAGATAGTAGACGTCACAAAATCACAATCTGAGAATAGAAATTATAAAATTTCGCAGTCTGAGATAGCAGACGTAATTAAATCACAGTCGGAAAAGCAGACGTCACTATAATTACACTCTGGGATGTCCGACATCCATAAACTACAGTCTAAAACAAGCTCACACTCTGAGATAACAGACTACATAAATCACAATTCGAGAAAGCAGACGCCACAAAATCACAGTCTGAAATAGTAGACATCACCAAATCACAATCTGAGACGGCAGACGTCATAAAATCACAGTATGAGAAAGTAGACGTCACAAAATCACAATCTGAAAGAGCAGAGGTTACTAAATTGCAGTCTCTGATAGACGTCACTAAACTAACTATACTTTGAGATATCAAGCGCCACTAAATCGCAATATGATATATACGTCACTAAATCACAATCTGAGAAAGCAGACGTGCTAAGAGCATAGTCTGAGATAGCAGACATCACTTAACTCTGAAATAGTACACGTGACTAAATGCCAATTTAAGATATGAAGCAAGATAGCAGACGCCACAAAATGACAGTCTGAGATAGCGGAAGTCACCAAACTATAATTTGAAATACCAGACGTCATAAAATCACAGTCTGAGAAAGCAGACGTCACAAAATCACAATCTAAAACGGCAGACGTCATAAAATATCGTGGTCTGAGATAGCCGTCGTGACTTAATCACAATTTGTTATAGGAGACGTCACAAAGTCACAGTCTGTGATAAGTAGAAGTCACTAAATCACAATCTGAAATAGCAGAGGTTACTAAAATTGTCTCTGATAGAGGTTACTAAAATTGTCTCTGATAGACGTCACTAAACTATACTTTGAAATATGAAAGGCCACTAAATCGCAATCTGATATACACGTCACTAAATCACAATCTGAGAAAGCAGACGTGCCAAGAGCATAGTCTGAGATAGCAGACATCATTTAACTCTGAAATAGCACACGTGACTAAATGGCAATTTAAGATAGCAGACGCCACAAAATGAAGTCACTAAACTCTAGTTTGAAATATCAGACGTCACAAAATCACAGTCGAAGGGATCCAAAGTTAAAGAATTCAGTGCTTAAAATCTGGATTTCTTCTCACAATTCTTGAACCCAAATATTTAAAAAATAGCACATATTTTTAATATTACTCGACTTTCGTTAACCAGTGGCATCATACATTGTATTTTGTTTCAAACTGAATGTGAACTATAATTCAACAGAAAAACTCATAAATTATTATTCCAATCTAGAAAATCACTATTGGTGGCTTTTGAAATAACAAATAAAAAAGTATTTGTTTGGGTTTGATACCGAACTAGGGGCTCTTTTCAATAATTGCTGGTAACCGTAATTTTGGAATGATATTTTATGAACTGTGTTCATTACAACCTAATTCTCATTTCAAAAAAAAAAAACTCAAATTTTTGGGTTCAGATTAAATATCAAAACTCAACTCTTGCTGTGCTTAACAGTTTCAGAGTCAGAGTCCGTTATACGCCAATAAGGAAGAAAGCGAAATCGAAGGCGCAACGAGTCTACATCGATCTTAATGTGGTGATGTTTCTTATTTAAGACCTTAATCTAAAATTAAAAAAAAAATATTTCCAACCAGTTTTGAAGTGTTTAAATTAGTGATCCATAACTCATACGCTATAAACTCAAATGTTCCGTTCCTTTCTGGTGTGTTTACACATTTAACATGTTCAACTACATAATTTGTCCAATTGTTGTACAGACCATGTCCCACTGTTCTAGTAGTAGAATTACGTAAAATGTTGACTGGGACTACGTTTGGGACATCAGATTAGGTCGTTTCACGGTTGAAGTAATAAAATGCTTCAATGGAAAGTGACCGATATTGAGGGCAATGTAAAAACTTCACTTTATTGCTCTTTTTTTTATTTTTACTGTCCAAAGTTAATTTGAAGATTTATGATTCGACCTGGACCTAGAGTCACTGAGAGAGACTCTTAAAAAGCTTTGACAACATGGAAAGCCAGATAAATCATCTCTCAGATATGACCGGCCGGACACAATAGAACGGTTGGCTGGACACAAACTGTAATTTCCGTCCGAATTCAGAGTTCAGGCATCATGAACCGAACTTACTTGGCAGCAGCCACCAACTCTAGCGGTATCTAACAATTTTTTTTTAAGGAGTTTAATTTTGATTATGTGTATATTGTGGCACAGCTGAGCTCGAAAAGCGTGCATAACTCTTTTATGTCCATACATTTCTATAAGTGGAGCTCTGCGATGTACTTCGAAACTACTTCTGCGGATTAGATTCATGTTTCTGTGTACTCGTTTTTTATGTTGACAAACAAAAAATGAAATTTAAATATTCAGTCCTTCACATATGCATACAATATTTTGGAGGACCTGAGCTACATTCATACATATGTATGTTTGTGTTGGGAACATGTGAGAGCAGCAATATGCAGAGAGAAATTGAATTCATTCAAGATTCAAATCCCCTAAATCATTTTATTGTTTCATAAGTGTCATGTTTTTGTTGAAAAAAAGAAAAAAAAAGTTGCCATGTGAGTTTTATGGAGCGAAGTGCCTTCGGGCAACATGGATAACTTAATTGAAAGATAAACCATACAGATAACATGGGAAACTTTATTTGGAGCACAATGGAATTCGGTTTTTGTGATATGATTTTGCGGAAATATTTTTAGGCAAACACGAAAAAAAAAACGAAGGCTCGTTAGGTCTTTATCAATGTAAAACTTACTCTGGTTGAGATAATAAATTTTTGTTGAGATAATAAAAAATTTCCATCTTCTGGAAAACTAAAAGAAATGTTTTCCCGGAAAACTGTCAAATTAAAACTTGTTTTTTCTTCCTCAAATAGATTAAGTAAAACCTCAAAATATGTATATACGACACCTCAAACCAAAAATAAGCATACAATTTAATAAAATTTTGGTTTTTGCTCGAGAGCAGTCATTTTTGCTTGCGATAAATACATAGGTATCATATGCCTAAGTAAGGCATAAGTGTCAAACTTGGCATAACTATATGGTGGGGAAGACTAAAATAGTAGGTCTCGCAATTCTATCTGTCTGCCTGTTCGAAAACAGTCTAAATGGCTCGGTCGATTGTCTTTAAACTTCTTAAATAACATTTTAAAATTATTCCCCCGGTATGTTTTTTTTTCTTTTTTAAGGCCAAAAATAACGTTACCTACCATAGATTTTTTTCGAAAGACAGTGCAGACTTTCTTTAAAAAAAAATTAAAAAGTCAATTTACGAAAAGATACCTAATGGTTTTTTTTTTCAAAATCGTTACAGCTGATTTCGATAATTTTTTGTGTCCTTGTATGTGTTTGAATTTTCAATTTTTTTTTTGATTAAAAAAAAATATTTTTAATTTTTGGAAAACCCAATACATATTTCAAAAAACATATGTTTGATTTTTTTTTTAAACTTGAGTTTTAACGGCTTTGCTAACTATCTACAAGAATTCGGTACCAATATGGTTTCTGAAAATTTTTCAAAATGGCGCCTATAATTTTGGTAAAACTTTATCTCTATGGCCTAGATTTAAATATTTTAAATTTAATAAAATAAACATTTTTTTCAACCCAGTTTCAACCCAGTTTTAACCCATTTTGAACCCAATTTCAACCCAGTTTCAACCTAATTTCAACCCAGTTTCAACCTAATTTCAACCCAGTTTCAACCAAATTTTAACCCAGTTTCAACCCACTTTCAACCCAAATTCAACCAACTTTCAACCCAGTTTCAAACTAATTTCAACCCAGTTTGAACACAATTTCAACCCATCTTCAACCCAATTTTAACCCACGACTTGGATATGACTTGATTATTGTAAACACTTGTACAATTGTCAATGTCAAGCAAAATAAAGAAACCGGACGAGTTGAACTTCAAACTTAAACTCCAGTTCCGGTTCAGCTGAACTTAAGTTTAAACTTCCATTGTGAAACTGGTCGTTAGATGATGTAAATTTTACAGGAAGTTCATTCGTTGACATAACAAAGGCATATATTATTGTCAACGACAAGATTTTAATAAAATAAAATGCACGACTGGGTCGCACTTGCTCCTATGTAAACGACTAAGAATTTCAAAAATGAATGTTATTAGAGGAAACTGTTTTTAGGGATAAAAATTCATTTTTTAAATAACTAAAACAACTCCTTTAGCAGTTGGAGCTAAGCACATAATGCCATGTGTTTTAAGCAAAAATTACTTTATGCAAGAAAAGAATTATAATTCGTTGTAGTGATTTCTTAAAAAAATAAGCTTTTACATACTCGTATATACAAAATTTTTTAAAACATTTTAAGAAAAAATTTTGGAAGGCCAATTTAAAATGTTTATTAATGTACGAATAAAAATTAAATTTATAAAAAAAAATTATGATCCGTTTTTGAGATATCGAATTTTCCAAAAAAAAAACTAGATTTTTTTTTCAAAATTTTAAAAAAATATTTTTTTTTAAGTTTTGAAATGCAATGTTTTTTAAACTTCTTAGAAGCTTGTCTATAAAAAATGTCATTAAAATCCGTTATGCTGATAATAAGAAATTCAAAATTCGAAAAAATCGTTCTGTGGTAGATACAGTCAGTAATATCTTTATTTCAAATTTTTTTTTTTATGAAATTGAAGGTCGTAAGAAGTAATCAAAAGAAAAAAAAATTTTAGCAAAATTCTCGGAACCGTTTTCGAGAAGAATACGATTTTCGAAAACCATTTTTTAACTTTTGTATGGAGGGTAGCGTTATATTTAAGTAAAATAATTTTTTTTTCTCATTTCTTGTAGATTATATTGAGAAACTTTTATTTATCAGGTTTTAAAAAAATCGATCATGGGGTTTTCGAAATATTGAGTTTTCAACAAAAAAATTTGATTTTTTTTTTAAATTCAAAAAAATATTTTTTGAAAATTTGAATTCACAATAATATTCAAACTATTAAGGACCTTTAACAGAAAAAAAGGATCAAAATCGGTCGTACCGTTTTTGAGAAAATCAAAAACCAAAAAAATGGTTCCAAGGGGGTTGCCAAAAATAACAATTTTTTTGTAATTTTTTTTTTCAACCATTAGCTAGCTGTAACTAAATGGAATTTTTTTTTAATTTTTTTTAAGAAAATCTGTGGGACAGTTTTTGAGAAAAAAAATATTTACAAAATTTCAAAAAAAAAATCGTATAGCAGGTACCGTTATTTTTTGTCTTAAAAAAAAAAAGAAAAAAACGTGTGGGGGAAAAAATTCAAAACGACATCTACCAAGTTTAACGAAAATCGGCCGAGCCGTTTAGGCTGTAGTCGAACAGATAGACAGACAGACAGAATTTCGAGGCCCACTTTTTTGGTCTTCGCTATCATCGTAATGTCAACTTTGATCAAAACCTCGAGTTCGATTTTTTTTCCGAATGCATAACTTGTCTTGTAGTACATACCTATAAGTTGCAAGTAAAAAGCTAGATTTTAGTGTTTCTATACGCTTGTGGTTTATGTCATGTCTGGATCTCTTCGATCTCAGAAGCTATAAATTGATAAGATTAGAAGCAGTAACGAATATACTTATGTCATGTGGGTGTGCCACAAGGGTCTGTGATTGGACCTTTACTGTTTCTAATCTATATTAATTCAATATTTGAGTTGCCTTTCAAGGAAGTGTTAACATCTTTTGCCGATGACAAAGGATTCTAATATGGGATTTTTTAGGTTTAACAGCTGATAACAAAATGGGATCTGGTTTTTTAGGCACAGTCGATTTATCAGTTTAAAAACAAAACCTGTGTTGTTGAGTTTGCCGAATTTACATAATCTTGGCGCAGATTTTTTGTTTTACCACTTTTGGGATTGATCTAAATCAGGAGAGAATTTTTGATGACAACTCACCGTGTAGTTAAAATTGTTTTAAAATTGAAAATGTAGGTGAGTTTAAATATCTAGAAATAACTCTGGATTAAAAAACAACAACCACTTAAAACAGCTTGGAAACAGTCGGGAATAACTTTTCTCATTCCACCGACCAGTACCTAACAACATATCAATAATCCAGCCCACCCAAATGACACAATATCTGGTCTGCTTTTACCATTTTTTAATCGCAGGTAGCCAGAAAATTAGCTCCTTAAATATTTGTATTCCAAAACCGACCACCCTGTATACCTTTTATCTTTATTGCATAAGACTTAATAGAGGTCACCCGAAAAAGGGCAGCGCAACCCAAATCCCGACGATACGATGACGATGCTGAGCTGCCATCAAATATTGTAATCGTTACTTCTTCCATGATATATCTCTGGATGATGTTTTACTGTTACGAACGTTGAGCAGCTGAATTTAATAACTTCAAACTTAACCATATCAATTTCCTCCTCCTCTGTATAGGGCTCTTTCCTACTCAGTCGTCTTCATCGTCTGCCATGACCTCAGTTCTGTGTGGCACTCCCAACATGAAAGGGGAAGGCAACATATCATCCGAAGACCGCCTACACGTCAATCGATCCCGATAATTGCATCTCGAGATGAATGCAATTCAAAAGAAACGAAAGTTTGGCGAAAAGTAATACTTTATTTTTTAATGACTTCTTCTCTAAAAGCCTCATATTTCACCGTTAAACTCGTGCAATCTACTAAAAGAGCAACCCAACAATTATGATATGGGTTGTTCGTATAAAATATCTGCCTTCCATAAGATACGCAACGCAATGAGGCGCGCGCTCCTGATTCGCTTTATTCCTCCATTTCAGTTGAACGCGCCGCCATTACCAATCGACCTAACAATTTAATTGTCATCTTTGATCAATGTCCAGCAATAAAATATCTCAAACTGCACCGACAAAATTACAAAAAAAAAAAAAAAAACAAAAGATCCTCTTCCATAAGTGTACGTACAATTTACAGCGAAGTCAGTTTTTTGTTTTCTTTAAGTTTAAAATGTTGCATCTGCATCTGCATCTGAAAAGTTAACGCGAGTTTAAGTTTTGCAACAAAACAATTTCCATCGATGAGTTTGATTGATTATCAAAAACACTCCCAGTAGGATGTAAAAATTGATTGTAATTATGTGGTTTTATTAACTGCACACATTACCTTTTTTTTTCGTTTGGGATGGAACTTATCATTAGGCAATAAAGGAAAAGTTTAGATTTGAGGTTTTTATTTGGGTTTGGGTTAACGTTTGTTGATGTGGGTTTGGCTGTCATGTTGAACAAATTTTGAAACATTACCGACAAGTGATATGGAGGTTTTGTTTTTAGTCAAAATGTGAAAATTGAAATCGAAAGTTTAAAGATTGTGAAATCTGTTGAAATCGTTCGACTGTATAAGCATCCGGGTTTAATTTAGTTGACAAGAGAAATAATGCAGTTAAACTGAGACGAGATGTGTCAAAAAATTTCAAAACCCTCATTAATTTATGGGCGATTTGACATTTTATTTTGTGATGAGAGATATGACAAACATTTTAGCCAAATGTTTTCGTCATATTCCTCGCTTTTTTGTTTTATATAATTTTGCGCACACTAAAGGGATTTTGAATACCCTTTAAATGTTTGAGAAGAGTGCGAGCGTTTAGGAAATTTAGAGAGGACCTACGAGTAAAAGGAGAAACCGATTCAGAGAAATATTGAGTCGGGTAAATCGTTCAACATTCGTGTAGTGAGGATAAAGGAAGAATCTCTGAATTTAACAGTACGTTCGAAGCTGGTCTAAAGGGTAAACAAATGGGCATTCCCTGAATCGCGAGTATTACGGTCGAATTGTGTACGGAAAGGAATGCAGCTCGCTATGAAAGACAAAAAACATTGTGGACATGCTCGAGAGATCTGTTTCTTTTATACTTCCATCAGCAGACTCAAGTGGGTTATTAGTGCACCTGCCCAAATATGGGAATTGGACTCGAGCCTTGGACGAATATTTGTATTATTGATTACAGCCAAATCAGAAGGGTTGACACACTTTTTGCAACTTTCGAAGGAAACCTTAACAGTTAGCAGGGTTTTTTGGCAACATCAAACATCATGTGGACAGATATGCGCATTAGGGTGGAGTGATAATGTATGAACAATTTTTTTTTTTTAATTTTTTTAATGGAATAGCAATACAAAGCTGCCTTTTAATGAGTAAATTCAGCATACAAAAGATTGTTTACTTGTCTTAATGTTATGAGGTGCCCCAACCCAATTGAAAATTAGAAAAATACTAAATTTTTAAAACATTGATCTAGTTTTGATTTTCTTCAAAGGTGCATTCAAATCAATCTGTGAACAGGGGAAATTAAAAATATTACTTACATGAGTCTTATTTTCTTGACGGCAGTGGTTAAAATCAATGTTTCTCACAAGTAGAATAACAATAACACGCGCGCACTTAATGGCGTTCGAACAACGTTTGACAGCGATTGAATTGAAATGAAATGAAAGTGCAGTGAAATCACCCCTCCCGCCTCAACCCCCCCCCCCACCTATCCACGCACTATTCAAGGTTAAACAGTTGCCAACGAAACGGAACACACAGAATATGATTTAGCGTTAATTTGACAATATTAGACATTGGTGTTTTTTGACAAAATTTTGCGAATTTTTCTAAAGTTCATGTTGGGGGCACCTCTAAATTTATCATGAGCCGAATAAAATTTCGTATGTATATTTGTGAACAATAACAGCAACTTTTTACAGGTATTCCGAAACGAATATGAAAAAAAAAAATTTTTTCACTCCACCCTAATGCGCATACCTAGAACTGAGAACTGTTCGGTTTTCTCAATGTAAGTGCCACTCTTGAGTACTGACATGCGATGTTAGTTTAATAACAGGAGACAGCAGTGAGTTCTTGAATCATTAAACTCAACCCGGATTGTGGTATATAGCATTTGACAATGCTTTCGAGATCAAAATTTAATGAACTAATCATACACTGTCGTTTAAGATCCATGTACGAAGAACGAGAATTTGAATTTGGAAACGAATATGAGATGCTGAGAGTTCTGTCGTTAGCAAAACAATTTAAGGGATGAGAAGTTTCAGACAAAAGATCTTTGATGAATTAGAGAAAGAGTGTCGGAGACAAAACGGAGCCCTGTGGCACAACAGAATTTATTTTATGAATAACAGACTTGAAACCATCCAATATAATTTGCACAGACCGGTTGGAAAGGTAATTTCTAATCGAAGGAGGGCAAGATTCATCAAAAACAAATTCACACCTTTCGACAAAAAAGCTTGATGCCCAACTCCATCAAATGCTTTTGAAATATCAAGTGCAATAATATTACTTTCTCCAAAACTATGCTAAAATTCATACAACTGTTCGTTAAGATAAACCATCAGGTCTCCAGTGAACCTATTGGTACAAAAGCCATACTGACAATTTTTTGAAAAGTACAGATATCACTTATCAAGAAAGTGCCCCACATTTTAATGTCGAAAGTATGCTACAGTAGATAGTCTCAAAACGCCATATCTACGGTTTCTAGTTAAAGTAAAAGTGAACTGCATATAAACAGGCGCACAGTGGTCTACTTTATATGAGAGAGCTGACAAAATTCCATACAAATTGAACCACTTATTCGATTTCAATAAAAATTTAATATATGCCCCCTGAAAAATCTAAAAAAAAATTTATTTAAGCTTTTGCGCTCTTAAAAAAGGTGTATGTAGTAAAAACTAGAAGGAAACAAATTCTATCAATATTTTATTTAATATTTAATGCGTCTATGTGTTTTATGAGCGAATAAAAAGAAGCAAAAATATTGACATTAGCAGAGCTCACTTCAGCTTTTCAAATTAATATAAAATAAAAAAAAAAATAAATCAATAAAATATATCCACTGGTGATTTGATGGCATATCTCACGAAAAGTGGAACCAATCTTTACATCAATTGGAGAAACAAAGGTAATTAAGTTTGATATTTCGAAAGCATTTGACGAATTTTTTTTATAGAAATTGTGAGCATTTAGTATCCACGATTTTCTCCTCCGTTGGATTACAAATTAATTTTCCGAATGTTTATGATAAATCGGGCTTTGTTGGTCACTTGCTTCTATATGCAAATAAAACTTTATTCCATACTTTTTCACTACATTTCGTCGTAATTTCTCGACTTCATCAGGGGTAGTTTATTAATTTTAATTATTTTTTATTATTTTATTAATTTTCTGACCATTTAAATCGAGTTGTTCTGGGTGCTGATAATGGTGTGCCACAAGGCTCCGTTTTATCTCCGACACTCTTGCATATCTTCTTTAATAATCCCCTTTAAACTTCTAATCTACGCTTTTCATATTCGTTTCCAGACTTACAACCCTGTTCTTCTGCTGTGGAACTGAAACGGCAGCGTATACTAATATGATTAGATTTTGATCTCCGATCTTGACAGCATTATACAATCGGTTAATCAAAATAGTCTGGAATTTAATGCTTCGAAATTACAAAGCTTTCTTTTGTCGGCCAAGGGAAATATTTCACCAATTATTCAAGAATGGCAATTGCTTCAAGGAAATTAAAAAGCTTTCTATTGTCGGGATGTATGTTACTTACCATCTCTTATGAAATTTTCATAATTATATTCGACTTAGCCAGAAGCGCAGCGAAATGCTTAGGTTGCATTCAAAGATTCAAGTTTTGCTTCCTCCGATCTTTTAGCTGCCATTTTTAAAATAAAGAACATATCGATCGTACAAAAAACTTAGAGTAGAGGAAATTTAATTATTTTCCTTTTTAATATTTCCTCATCGCTAAAACTTAAAATATAAATGTATGTTTTTACCAAAAATCTTTGCAAACTGGCCTAAAATTTTTGATCAAATTAAATAATTCGGTTTTTTCTTAAAGTGATGGTTTTAAAATTTTCTAAGTAGAAAATGGCACTTGTTAAATGGTCTGAGAGAAAATGTATGTAGAAATGTATGTACAAATTCTGAACAAAAACTCATCGCATAGATTTCTGCACACATAACTAATGTTCTTATTACATGGTAAAACCTGTACAGACTACATACATTTAATGAAATTGTTGTAGGCAGTTTTTAATTGTAAGAACTCATGCCTACAAAATGATTAACGATTTCTTGTGAGTAAATCATGATTATGTATTTAGAACATTCTATGCAATGTATTGGGTACATAATCACTACTTGATCAATTAACAGAGTTTCTATGTCCTATTTTATGGACTCATAACATAAATGTCTCTGTTAAATGTAGTGACTACATAATAATGAAGTGAGTACAGTTTCTGTGCATTATTCTATGTAGTCATTACATACATATGTGTAGGTAACCTGCGATGGGTACACTTGCATTAACTCACTGGATGTTGATGTTGATGATTCTTATTGTCTATATTGTCCTCATGATACATTTTTGTATTGAGTCCATGTATTTACGTTATCGCTGTATATTTGTGGAGTCGTCCCTGCCTTAGCTTCTCTGGTTATTGGGCAGCTTGTTTTGCCTTTATTTAGAAAGTATACAAATTTATTTTCACTTTATTCAGAAATTTATTTTATTTGATTAAATCATACTTATTTAGTTTATCCAGCACGCCTCGAAAAAGTACTGCTCATTAGCCGTTCGGAATCGGCAGAAAATTTTAGGTCCCCTGCATTTCTGGTAACACTCACACCGAAATGGTTGAGAGTTGTAAGTCATTAGGTCCTGGTTCTCTTTTTATTTTATTTTTTACTTATTTAGATTTGAACTGGAGTTGAGATAGCACGCATCCAATTGGGCAATTCGTGCCACGGCAGAATACTGGTACAATAATTCGATAAGATAATTTTTATGGTTTGTAGTTAAAACAGTGTCGAAACGTGTGCTCATTACATGTTTATTTGACTCAATAAATGTAGCTTTTGCTTGCATTTATTGCATAACTTACTGTGATAAATTTTTTTTTATATTTAGATGAAAGGCTGACGAGTTTAAAATATTTATGTTGGCATTACATATTAAATTGTATTCAGCACATACCGTCCGTATTCAGTGCTTTTCAACTGTATTCACTATACACAGTTTCCACAATCCCAAGCAAACTTCAGTACATTCATTTTACATAGAAATATCTTTACTAAGTATATAGCTTTTTTCCGCAGTGCGATTTTTAAGATTGAACATTTTTGAATAATACAATATCCAACCTGTATGCTACCACCAAGTTTATATGCTTGAGTTACACTTCGGTTTCAGTTCACGCTAACCAACCCGATCATCATACTCTTCTTTAAGGAGCTGAGTTTATGAGTCATGAGGACTCGAACTTAAGACCCCAACTGTGACTCGATTTAAAAAGAATTGTAATAAATCCATCTAAACCAAAATTCTTTAACGTTTTTCTTTAGAAAGTTCAGCACCAGCACTAGAATATTTCTCTAATAATAAACACAACGCTAAGGAGATTGTTATATCAATGCATTTTTACCACCAAAACCCGCAATCGCACTCATATAAAAGCATATACATGAAAATAGAATAATGAATACACTAACCTTATTAAAATCCGAATTCTAGTTCTAGTCACAAAAAAAAAAGAAAAAGAAAAATGCAAACAAATTCCCAGAAGCAATCCCATAGCCATCGAGATTTCCCAAAAAGATCACATACTTAAGAACTTACAGAACGCCATATCACATCACACAAGCTATCTGCTCTTCCTGAGGAGGCTTAACCTTGCAGAAGCATGAATCTGGAACAACATCTGTGCTCGTGTTACATTCGAATAACAACAAATTGCAGTTCACCTCCTCCTTGTCGTAGTTGTCTTTATTCTTCTTTAACTTTTTTGCTTCTGTGAAGGCATTGCAGCTCAGCTTCTCCGGTGTTCCGCTTTTTTTTTTCTTGTTTGCAAAATTGTAACATGAAACCTTCATAACTTCAATAATACACAAGATACCGTTTTGAGAATTTGTTAAATTGTCTTTTATGATGTACGTACCGTTATTTATGCAGAAGATTACATCATATTAAACTTTTTTGTCTTGTTGTTCGGTGTGTTCGAGATATTCGCATATGAACATATACATCTTATGTAGGAGATAATGGAGTACGTATACAGAAATCTACAAAGACATACCCGCTGGCCAGCTTGAGCTATAGTTGGAAGAAGTAGGCAATAATAATTTGTTCTTGAAAAGAGATCTTCAAACGATAAACTGGCACACTAACCTTCATATTAAAGTTGGTGCATGTGAAGATCAGAAGTTCTTAACAGGGCTTAACAAGACCTAAGGCTACCGTGGCGGATAGTAGATTCAAGAAGACACCTCTCCTGTAGGCTGTCATTTATTTTATTTTTGCTCTTTAACAGGCAAGTCTTTATACTCGTATAGGCTTTAAGATAAGTTCTTATGAACTGATTCCTCTTGTCTTCGAGTTAAGAAAAAGATAGGTACTCGTATGTTCCTAGTTTGCATGTCTTTTTAGATTCAAAGAAACTGAGTGACCTTTATGGTATTGTGCTGTAGAATAATGTGTTGAAAAATGAAAACTGAAAACAAAGCACGTTAACACATTAAGAAAGGTAGGCACTTTTGACAGGTTAACTTGAGATGTTTCTTTTGTAAGAGATTGTGTAATTGAAGATTTACTCGGAATAATGATTTTATTTTGAAACTTCTGGCTTTTAGAACGAAGGTTTCCCATGAAGAACTGTATACAATATGTACAACATCAAGGTTTTTGAAGAAAATATGTTTGCACTGGTAAGTTTATTAAATTGAATGAGATAGAAGTATGGAGACTTGACACATTAGGGGCACATAAGGTATTTAAGTCTAAAAGTTATAATTTTTGTGTTTCAGAGATGAGATAATATTATGTAAATTCAAAGATAAAAATTGTCATTTGATTCCTTTGCATCTTGTGAAGTAAAAAATGAATGCGTTCCAAATTTTTTCACAGACTACATTGAAAATTTAGAGCAATGGAAATAGTTGCCACTGTGTGGACATGTGTGAAATTTGAAAACCAAATAACATTGGGTTTCAAATAAAAGGTGTGGAATTTAAATTTAATATTTTACGTTTTGCGATTTTCTATATTAACATTTAATTTTCACATGAATTTTCACTAGACTTTAAAGCTCACACTAAGGAAATATTTTATAAATAATAAAAAATAAAATGCACGGCACGAACTAGCTCTTATAATTAAACTGGCTTAGAACTTTGAAGGTTTTATTTATCAAAGATGCATGTAAAGGGTTTTTCAACAGGGACGCTACAAAAGTAGAGCGACAGGGACAGCAAACGACGCTATATTTCTTGCCGCTCTTTTGACATTTCTCTTCAGTAAGGTTTGCCATTTCATGATGGAAAGATATACGAGCCAACAAGGAGTCGAAATTATTAAAATTTACTACCGAAATTCGGATTCAGTGGCCTCAACGTTAAGAGCGCTACGTCCAATTTATGGTCGTCATAATTGTCCTAGCAGATCAACAATTGAGCGTCTAGTGGAAAAATTTGAATCCACAGGTACAGTACAAAATGTTCCCGTGCCAGTGAGACAAAGAAGTGCCCGTAGTGTCGAGAATATTGCTGCCGCTGAGGCTTCAGTTGCAGAAAGCCTAAATGTGTCTCTCACACGTCGTTCTCAAGCGTTGGGTATCTCTGTGACGTCGTTGTGGCGAATTTTGAAAACCGTCGAAAATTGGGTTCAGCGTCTGGACTTCTGCAAGCGTACCCGTGGTGGCCATGGAAAAGAAATCGAGTTCCATACATAATGGCATCGAACGTACTTTCACAGGAATAAAGAATTTCATTGATATCCAAAACCGTTTTTGTTTTATTTAAAAAAACTTTTGTAGCGCTCTTATTGAAAAACCCAATACTTAGAGAAAATCATAAAGAACAAGGAGCATGAAACACGTTCTTCAAATTCAAAATGTCAATCTTAAAAATGAAAAATATGAATCAATTTTTAAATCAAAAAATATAAATATTTGCAAATGGCGGCAAATGTCAGTTTTATTTTGATAGATATTTGAAGAAAACTTATGCAGAATACACTTCTTCGAAAACCATTGATCCCCATACTTCTCAAGATCGCTATAGGTAGGTGATGGTTATAAATTGCGACCATTGGCTGTCTAGCTATGTGACCCAATTAACCTTGAATTCCGTCATTTTATGGTTATGAAACTGGATGGAATTGATATGAGGAATTCTAGACATTCTCACAGAGTCCTCTAGTTGGAATTGAGTTCAGAAAGAAGAAAGGATTTAGAAGGTTTTGATGTCTCTTATTGTGCGTTTGCTTTTGCACTATCATCCGGATCACGCACTCAACCGGACCACCACACATATCCGACACCATCTACACTGTGTTAAGCTAGGCTAGTAGTGATCATCGGCCTCCCTGCAAATTAAACCTCCGTCAAAGCCCTCAGCCTTCTAGCTCGCGGTCTAAAGAATCAAACGAATGCCACTGCACAGAATTAATTGAAGTTCGTCCTAGGACCATTTCGTTGCGTTGAGAAAAGAGATCAGATCTTTGATCTACATTTCCGAAAGTTCTTCAATGTATAATCAAAAATTACACTTCCTAATGATTGTGCCCTTAATTTGGCCAGAGTAGGTCATTTGCAGAGGAAATGAATGACTGTTTTCTTTTCCCGCTGGTCCCCACAGCTATGACAGTGATGGGTGTTGTGAAAAATGGCTAGGTTCGCTGCATGTTCTTCGATTGGCCAGATCAAGTGTTCGGGTTTTATTATATGTAGGTAGGCCAAATTTTTCTAGATAGAATGCTCCGCACCTACGGTTTAATTCACTAAGAAAAATTGAGAAAATATTGCCCATTATTACTCTGATTCTTGCCTGGCCAGCTCGTTCCTTTTTATCAATACCACCATTATCCGCGACCCAGACCCGCGACCGGCATTGGTGGACCAATTTGGAAACCGTTTGACTGTGTGTGATAATAGCCGTATTCCGGTTCTGGTTTGGATCTTGTTTGAGTATCTTGCATGCGTCTCTGATGGCCAGTAATTCAGCTTAAAAAACACAAAGAAGATCACTAAATAATTCGTCAGTGATTTTAGCTAAACTTCAATTTTGGAACATATTTCCCGCCCATTCTGGTCAAAAACTGTCTCGAGAACACTGGAAAAACACGGCATTGAAGTGCTTGTTCCGTAAAGATTAGCTCCGCTATGCCTGAAGATGTTGCTACTAATGCTTGTAGACCGTCAATCGCGTCCAAGCTAGACTCACACTCTACTGAACCTCATCGACATAGTGGATGATTTTTGGTCGAAATTCATCAAGAATTCTTCGACCTGAAAAAACCTTGATCATCTTGAGAATTGAGAATTCACGTATCGTTTACGAAGAACTATTAAGTCCACTCCAGCTATATGGTCTCATTTTTTTCCGAAGACTTCACATGACTTCACACATGATGTGCGATAATGCATATTTTGAAGGATGCATTTTCGGGATACATAACGTCTCGTATAGGCGATTGAAAGTAAGTATTGTCTATGAAAGCTCTCAGAGAGAATACTCGACGAGATTTTATATTGCCCCAAAAAGCAAAACAATTTGAAAATGTGATAAAAAGTGCTCATATTGTCATCAACAAAATGGCTGCTTCCACTTGACCAATATTGGTTGTATGACAGGTAACGTTATTTGTGAAGTTTTCATCTAATTTCTCAATTTAAAAATGGTGGTCTGGCGGTAAAAAATAAAAATATAGGCCAACGGCTCATAGAGAACCTAAATCTATTGACTTACAACTTTCAGCCATTTCTGTGTGCTTCAGAGTCAAAACGGCTAAAATGACTTTTTAAGATAAGAAATGCTTCAGGATTGTAAAAGAATGCAATATTTTGTGAATTAAATTTTAAATGACTTCAACTTAATTCGTTGACTTCACTTTGAGACTGCGACTTCTTTCTTTGAATTTTAACTTTCTTGTGTTTATTTGTAGTCATTGTATTCTTTTTTAAATTCATTACCATTCCTTCCACTCTTTTACAGAAGAATTTAAAAATTGCAAAGGAACGTAAATGAACGCAAGAAATGTAAACGAATACAAAGAATGCATGAATTCTCAAAATATTGCATTCAATTGATTGGGATTCAAGAAATGGAGAAAAAAGTGATTTTAATCTTTTTTTAAAGTCAAATTAATGGTTATTGCAAATTTGAAGTCGCAGTCTTTAAATGAATTCAATGAATGTTATATTTTAATTAAATTCCTTGAATAATTTTTAAAAATTGCATTCACAAAAGATTGCATTCTTTTACCATTCCCTGAGATGGATACTCATCTAAGATTTGTCACTTCCTCGCAAAAATCGGTGCCCCTGAGAAAAACATTTTTTTTATTAATTTTTCGGTCGAAACGACTAAGGCCAATGCACTTATTATTATGCAAAGTGGAAAGAGTTTGGGAAGTTTGTTGGATAAGAAACAAAACGACAACAAATTATATAGTCGGCCCGAATAAGCTTTATATTAACTTTTCGGAGTACTTTTTACTTCATCTTAAAATTAAATTCTACGCGTTATCTTGTTCCTGGCTTGAAAAAGTGCTACAAAAACATACAGTCGTAACCTATACCCCAGCCAAGAGTTATACTAGCACAACTCATCCTGAGCTATGATATCCCAGGACAACTCATTCCAAGACCAGTCATTTCATTACAACTATTTACAACATACAGTCCTTGGCCATATTATTAGACGCACTATTTTTCAGAAATTCATGGATTGCACTAGGTTATACCTACATATTTTTTACTTTTAACCGACATCTGTCATAAGGAATCGGTTGTTTCCCCAGGTCGGATTTTCGAATGTTGAACCTTTTTTTTTCATGTAAGACGGACTTGCCTCTCATACAGCTCAATCTGTAAAAACTTGTTTACAAGGAGCTAATATCCCCTTTCTGGTTTTTAACAACACCGACTTGAACCCTACTGAAAATGAGCGGGAACTGATGAAAAGGGAAGTTTCTAAAGAGTTGATCACAACCAAAATGACGGTCTTGGAAAAAACCATTCATGTCCGAAATTATCGTCGACAAACGTAGCCCACAGTTCAGGCTTGCATAAATAGGAAGCCGCGTAGAATTGAAACGGCAGAAGAAGACTGAACTAAATATTAAATTTTTTTAAGTTTTCATCTTTGTTTAAAATATGGTGTTTTATAATTGATAATAATTTTTATGCAAAAAGAACAAATTTACTGCAATCAAATTTTCAAAACAGTAATTACTTTGGATTTTGTAAAAAATCTATAGTGCGTCTAATAATATGGCCAGGGACTGTAGTTGTGTTTAAATAACGGCTTCAAAAGAGAGGTAATACCAAGGCAAATCACTCCAGGAAAAATCATCATCATTTTCTTGCTCAAACTGTATACCTATGAGCTCACGCCAAAATATAGATATGTTTATATTGGATATTTACATATATTGACGAAACTCGTTTTGAATACCTTACTTCGCAATTGCATATTAAAATACATTAAGTCGTCTCGCATAAGTAATTTCGCGTATTACAATTCGGTCTTTGATTATTTCGCAAAACGTTTTCCGCCAGTTTTTAATTTATTATTTATTTGGAAAACTGCTATTTCGCGTTTTTCTACCACCGACTTTATCTGATTGCCAAAATAACACTGACATTAACCAACTTTTAAACAGTTTTCGCATAATTAACATTCTGCAAAATTTATTATCATGACTATATAATAATGAAAAACAAAACTAAGAACACAATTTTATGCAAAATAATTAAATGTTAAGCAATTTAAAGCGAAATTATAAATAGCAAAGTAATGTTATGCAAATAAATAAAATGCAAGTTGCGAAATAAAAAAATGCGAAATGAAAATTTTGCAAAACAATAATATAGTGAAGTAAGAACTTGTCAAATAATCAAATTCGGAATGATTAAAATGCAAGGCACATAATTGCGAAATGAAAAATTTGCGAAGACATTTTTTTATATAATTTTTACGCATTAAAGGGATTATGACTACTATTAAACCGTTTGCGCACAGTGCGAGTGTTTTAGAAAAGTTGGAGAGAATTTATTTTTGATTGAAAATTTAATAGTTCTTAAACGGGCTTATATTTTTTTTTTCTTTTTTTTTTTATGTTAATTAACTAGCTAATAATAATTCTTCTCGCAACCGGCTTTGGTTATAATAGAATCAAATAAAAATGCCTGGTATGCGGTCTTTAAAAAGTTCATTTAAAGCTTTCAACTCTTTAAATGTTATTTGTACATTAAAAAATTTTGATTGGAGGACTATGATTCAAAAATTTTCGAAAATAGAAAAAGCGCGAAAGAAAAACTTCGCGCATTTTCGGAAATTCTTTAAGTACAATATTATAAAAATGAAGGTAACTAGGTGTGTTCAAATAGAAAACGGATGTTTAGACTAATAATACCCGACAAATGTTGTGACTTATTCACAAATTAGGGTGTTCTCGGTATTTACATATGTAAACGAATAGTTGTTAATTTCCTTAGAGAAAATACTGAAAACAAAAACTACCGATTTATCCAGAACCAGAGAAAGTTCATATTCCAACAAATAAATAAAAAAAAAAAAAACAATTTGTTAAACATCTTATCCCACCATAGACTCAGTCATAGTCGTATAAAAAAACTATCTTAAAGCCCAGGGTAGATAAGAAATCTCAAGCTTTTAAGTGATGAGGTGTCTTCTAATTGTAACCCCAACAGACATCGCTAATGTTTAAATCGTGGTAATAATCACTCTGAATAATGCATTTGCCTTTTGATTTGTAACTCTAAAAAAAAAAAAAAAAAATCTGTAGAAATAAAAATACATACTTTCACCACCCACATATGGTTGATGATGATGCTTGATGGAGAAGGTGCCATCCATTCATCAATCCGTCATCACTCATATGTGTGCAACTGCAACACAAGTTGCTCATCCGTTCAAAATATAAAAAAAATATCTCAAATTCAATGATGAATTCATGTCAATGGCCGTTTATTTCCACTGTAATTACCACCGGTTGGGAATTATACTTTTTAAGCCTTATAACAAAACGCCCCGAAACATTTGTCACTTCTGCAAGACACCAGAAGGAGGATGAAGAAGAATAATTATCATCATCATCATAAGGAACGAGAAGACTTAACAAAAAAACGGTAGCCCAACTCTAGCTGAAGACTTTCAATTGACACTTTGTTCGATTCGATTCGGCTCGAGAGAAAGAGGGGCTCTGTTCGAAATCCGAAACACGAAGGTGGTTCCAGCAGAAAGCGATAATCATGTCGATTCTGCCTCATGGTGGCATCGCACCACTTCCAGTTCTAATGGCTCTCTGATGGCAAGAGATTCAGTCCCGATTCACCCACATCTGTAGTGCTCCGGAGGCACCTTCCTTTACTCGCACAATTGCTGTAATCAAATTAAGTTTCACCATTTGGCATGGTTGGTGGCTTAAATCGTCCGCCGCTGTTGTCGTCGATCTTCGATCGTCGTCGGCGGCATGTCGGTCGTCCGCCCCAAGTGCCAACATTCACATTGCACACGCGAGTTTAATAAATTATTATGTAACGGGAACTCAGGCTGTTTATAGGCTTGTACGAAATAAACATCTTTCTATAGGCTCATGCAAAAGCATCATCATCATTCAAGGTGTAAACTGAACAAACAGTAATCCAGGAAACTTTTCAGTTCGAGTAGGTGGTCTAGCCGGATGGCGAATACTACTTTACTTATAGTGCTGTTCTCTTGAGTGCGAGAAGACGTTACAATCGTTACACCAGAAGCACCAGAACCGAGCACGCTAACTAGCGGTATTGATTCAACATGAGAGTGTAAATTGCCGATCAATCTCTCAGGCAAGTACCAGGCTGGTAGATCTAGATTTGAAAAGGAGTATTTCACCAAATCGAGTTCTTTTTCGATGTCGTAACAGGCCATGAAAATGAGACAAAAAAAATAAGTTGGACTGTCATACCTATGCAGAGGGTAGGGTGTTGGGTGCGATTCTCGGTCGCTTCAATAATGTTTTTCAGGGTTGTACAGCTCTTTCGAGGAAGTTACAAATCCTCCAAGAATATCTCTTGTCAGGAAAAGTGCTGTTCATTATACGTTCGAAATCGGCAGAAAATTGTAGTTCTCTCCAGACTTCTCGATCTCTAGATCGCCGTTTCTAATTTTGTACACCAAGTCGATGGAGATCATGGTCGAATCATAGAAGATGAGGTATGCCTCGGCTTATTAAACTCTGTGATATGGCGTTGAAGAATCTGCATGCTGGAGCTTCGGTGCTCATCTGCTCTACATGACCCAGTCATCTTAATCGTTTTTAACCTATTTGTCGCTGTACAGCACGTAAAACTCATGGTTGTATCTGCTTTGCCACTTATTGAAATGTTCGTTTTCACAAACAGGATCATTAATCTTGCTTTAAACGCTCTCTGTCTCGAATTCAGTATGGGAGCTTTCACGCGACTGATTAAGGGTCCATGCTATTGCACCATACAGGAGGACCTGGATGATGAGTGTCTTGTATAGCGTCTCCTTGATTCTTCTCGATAGGGCTGTATTTTTTATCAATTGCTTTCTTAGCCCCAAAAAAAACAGCGATCAGCAAGAGAAGTAGATGTTTTGTTATGTGTTACAGCGGCGGCGCCCAGATGGACAAAATCCTTGACTAACTCAAAGTTATACATATCAATTGGCACATTCTGACCAAGCCTATGGCGTGATCTGGCTCTTGTTGATGAAAGCTATGTTTGTCCTCGTTAATGACCAGACTCAATGCTAGTGAAAACACTGGTAACGGCTCGCTTTGTCCTTCCAATCACTTTGATATCGTCAGCAATCCCAAGAAGTTGGATAAATCTTGGAAATTCAATAGTGCCTGGCGGTATTGACTTTGGGCGAGGCTTGCTACCTTTTCAAGCACGATGTTGAAGTAACTGCTTAGCAGTGTGTCTCCTTGTCTCAACCTGGCTGGTGGTTTCGAAAATCCCTTTTAATTTTGAAGGTGCAGCAAGCTTTTTCCTTCGTCATTCTGATCAGTCTACCAGCTTGCAAGGAATATTAAAGCTGGACTTGGACCGAAATAATTCTTCTCTATTCACACTGTCATAAACGGCCTTAAAATCGATGAACAGGTGATGGATGATTAATATCAATATTGATGTTGTCAAACGGTCGCAATGTGAAGATTTGGTCGGAAGTAAATTTTCTCAGTCTGAAGCCACATTGACAAGGACCTATCAGATCATCAGGAAACGTTTACATAAAATGCTGATAGAAACTTATATGGGAAGTTAAGAAGGCTTATGCCTGACGACTGCCTTTTTGTCAATAGGGCAGATAATACTGAGGTTCCAATCGTCGGGCATACTTTCATCCGACCATACTTTGGCGATAAGTCGGTGAATGCTCCCGACTGGGTCATCTTCAGCGTATTTAATAATTTACGTTTGTAGCCCATCTGCCTTTTTCATTTTGATATCAAACTTTATTTCCTTCTGGTCATGGATTGAAACTCTTTATTATCATCCAGTGACTAGTTGCTCGTCGGCGGGGTTTTGGCTGTCATTGTATCTTGAGCTTGAGATTTCGGTATTACCACCACTATTCTTGCAGAGCGACTTGTGAATCCTGTCATAGTTTATTTACTCTTCTATAAAAGTTCCGCACCTATCTGTATCTTCCGGACTTAACTCAGCTCTAGGTACTTACTTTCGACCCACATGTAGACCCATTAATAGTGCTCCTCCTTTTCATCTTTGTCTTTGTGCAATTGTAGTGGACTTTTGATTTTTCGGCAGTGGTTGTGAGAATCCAAACACTTTCGACGTTGCACTGCTGTCATTGACCTTCCAGGCTTGCGTCAACAGTAGCTGTGCAGTTTCTTGCGAGCTGATGGCATAAGCTTTAGGTTATTTGCTTTTGGGAATCATTTAATCGTCTAAGAGCTTCATTGGAGATTCTCATATTCAAATTGACACCAACCTGATAATAATCAGAGTCGATGTTGGCTCTATGAATTTCGTTTAACATGGACACCTGCCAGTTAAGGCTTAATTCAACGGGGGCCTACCCACAATAACGGAGTCAGATTAACCGCCACCTCCCTGAGCTAGTACAAGACCAGCCCATTAGCAATTCTGCGAACATGTTGGCGCATGTCCATACCCCTTGCTCAAGAGCGAGGTCTACCTAGCACCTCTTAAATTCAAGTAAAAACTTGGAAGTCATATACTTCCGCGATTTGGGGCAACCACAGCCACCACGATACTCCCACAAGGGGCCTACCTCATAGATAGTCTGAGGCAGAGGGGCCAAGTGTCTTGCGACACAAGAATCCACCTCGACCTCCTGGGCACTATCTCCCGTGGTACCAGAATATAGCTTCCGGTGGAGCTTCGCGACCGTGAAGGTCACTTATAGATGAGTTCCACAAAACTCGAGGCCTAGCCACCTCGGATGCGCACACTCAGTCATCGACCAAGGCAGAAGCCAATAGCTAAGCGTGCACATCCACACATACAAACACAAACCTACCTGTGTTCCTGCACAAAACTACCTGAACCTCTCGACGAAATCAGATGGAGGCAAGCACCATCGGAGTCGATCAACACAACACCAGGTGAGTCTCCCAGAACAGGCGGCACATGCCCATAGCACACGCAGCCACCCAGAGACCCAGAAACAAAAACAAAATGGCCAAAACTACAACAAAGGAGATATAAAAACTAACGGGTGATTTTTTAAGAGCTTGAGAACTTTTTAAAAAATAAAAACGCATAAAATTTTTAAAATCTCATCGATTCTTTATTTGAAACGTTAGATTGGTCCATGACATTTACTTTTTGAAGATAATTTCATTTAAATGTTGACCGCGGCTGCGTCTTAGGTGGTCCATTCGGAAAGTCCAATTTTGGGTAACTTTTTCGAGCATTTCGGCCGGAATAGCCCGAATTTCTTCGGAAATGTTGTCTTCCAAAGCTGGAATAGTTGCTGGCTTATTTGTGTAGACTTTAGACTTGACGTAGCCCCACAAAAAATAGTCTAAAGGCGTCAAATCGCATGATCTTGGTGGCCAACTTACCGGTCCATTCCTTGAGATGAATTGTTCTCCGAAGTTTTCCCTCAAAATGGCCATAGAATCGCGAGCTGTGTGGCATGTAGCGCCATCTTGTTGAAACCACATGTCAACCAAGTTCAGTTCTTCCATTTTTGGCAACAAAAAGTTTGTTAGCATTGAACGATAGCGATCGCCATTCACCGTAACGTTGCGTCCAACAGCATCTTTGAAAAAATACGGTCCAATGATTCCACCAGCGTACAAACCACACCAAACAGTGCATTTTTCGGGATGCATGGGCAGTTCTTGAACGGCTTCTGGTTGCTCTTCACTCCAAATGCGGCAATTTTGCTTATTTACGTAGCCATTCAACCAGAAATGAGCCTCATCGCTGAACAAAATTTGTCGATAAAAAAGCGGATTTTCTGCCAACTTTTCTAGGGCCCATTCACTGAAAATTCGACGTTGTGGCAGATCGTTCGGCTTCAGTTCTTGCACGAGCTGTATTTTATACGGTTTTACACCAAGATCTTTGCGTAAAATCTTCCATGTGGTCGAATAACACAAACCCAATTGCTGCGAACGGCGACGAATCGACATTTCACGGTCTTCAGCAACACTCTCAGAAACAGACGCAATATTCTCTTCTGTACGCACTGTACGCATTCGTGTGGTTGGTTTAATGTCCAATAAAGTAAACTGAGTGCGAAACTTGGTCACAATCGCATTAATTGTTTGCTCACTTGGTCGATTATGTAGACCATAAATCGGACGTAAAGCGCGAAACACATTTCGAACCGAACACTGATTTTGGTAATAAAATTCAATGATTTGCAAGCGTTGCTCGTTAGTAAGTCTATTCATGATGAAATGTCAAAGCATACTGAGCATCTTTCTCTTTGACACCATGTCTGAAATCCCGCGTGATCTGTCAAATACTAATGCATGAAAATCCTAACCTCAAAAAAATCACCCGTTACAACCACTATCTAAATCGGTAAGAACACGCACGAGTCGCAAGTCACTATGCACCCCCAGATCGTAGTACCTTATTCAGGCACTGTTGATCAGGATAACCAAATACACATATTAGGCACCCCCATCTCCATACACGTCGTACCGCGGGTCAGGCCCCTATGCCACCAAGTCAAAGACTCAGGACAAAGGGCGCAATCACCCCAGCAGGTTGCGCGTTGGAGTGAGTGAGTCCGGATTAGACCTGAACGGCCCCTGTCCCGCCCAAATATTCGCCAGCCATGGTTATAAGACGGACGGTGAGTGAGTCAGGATGAGACCTGAGTGGCCTCTGTGCCGCCTAAACACCCATCGATCCCAGCCCAAGGGGTTGCGGACTAATTGCCCAACCTAACAGCATACCTGGTTTCCACGAAAGTACATAGCCACGACCCACGCTAGCCCCAGATTGACCTTCAGGCTATCAATCCGTCATCCAAGCCAACACAGACTTACAGACATTGTGCCTGTCATCCATGCAGACAAGGAATCCAGTCCCACCGGCGAAGACCAATACTGGGTTAACCCCAAAACGCCGCGATGTCTTAAAACAAGGACAAACAGAATGCTATTATTGTCTCCGAATCTGAAAGACTCTATCGGCAAAACTGGCTAGATTTTCAGTCTCTCTCGTAAAGAGGACACGACTGAAATCCCACGCACCATCAACCCACACAACACCCATTGCAGAGAGATCCCTGATGTGAGTGTATCTCGGTGGCTCTTCGGAAGAATCGTCTTTGGGTTTTACGTGGATACCTGCCGATTACCGGGTCTACCCCACAGGAAGCTTACCTCCATCGAAGTCAGATTGGGTCCTGGCCATTAACCCCGACATGGCCGAAGCCATCTCGGTCGCAAAGTTGTGACATGTTGCAGGCATGAACACACCTCTTGCTTGGAGGCGAGGTCTATCTAACACCTCTTGAATCCAGGCACGCCTGGAAACCGTGTGTCTCCGCATTTGGAATAAACCAAGCCACCATGATACACCCACTAGGGGGTCTACCTCATAGATAGTATAAAGAAAGAGAATACGCACGCGACAGCTGCACCTCTCTATCCGAAGATAGAATAGCAGAGCCCGAAGACATACGCTATAGCCCTCTAACCTCTGGGCACTATCTCCCATGGTTCCAGAATTAAGCTTCCGGTCGAGCTTCGCCACCATTATGGTCACTTACAGATGAGCTCCTGCAAAGCTACGGGGCCTGTCAACCCAGGTATACACACATCCAGCTATAGTCGAGGTAGAAACCACAACCAAAAATGTGCACCCCTCTGGTGAGTTGTTACACACTCCTTAGCGGATTCCTACCTTAAGGACACCGTCCGGCTCTTCGGAAGGTACGTACATGCAGAATAATGGAGGTGTGCCTTTCAAAGATGACCACATGTTGTATTAGGTTGAATGTTCCACCATCTGGGGACCGCCGCTGGCCTTTGTGGATTTTAAGGTGTGGGAATCTTGTGCTGCTTATCACCATATTTTTACCCGCTACAAAATCGATGAGGCTGAATCCGCTTCTGGAAGTGATTTAGTGTAGGCTGTACTTCTCGATCATCCTACCAAACATGTCCTCTCTGCTAATTTTAGAGTTAAAGTCGCCCAAGAGTATTTTAACCTCATGCACGCACATCGTACATAAGTTTTTCGCGAAGAACTCGTAGAACTTTTATTTGGTGATGCCGTCCTAATCGTGCATCTGCACTAATAAGGCTAAGATGGTGACACTTTGTCCTCACTCTCGGATACTTTGCAATAGTTCAAGACTATGCATAAGTCTTCCAATCACAGTAAACAACAAAACCAGCGCCTCTCTTCATTTCGGAGACAGTGTCTGTAATAAAAAAAATCGCAGTTTTGCGTTTTCTCCTTTCCCGGCTCATCCCATCGCATTTCTTGGAGGACCCAAAATTATTTTTTGAAAGAATTTTTCGTGGAAAATATCAGTTTTTCGTGTTTAAATTTTAAACATGCTTATGTGTCTTCTTTTTACTCTTAAATGACAAAGCTGTATAAAAATAATTTAAACTCACTTTGTAGATAGTAAAATTTTCTTGCAACAAAAATTAGGAAATTTTGTTCCATTGGAAGATATTCTGACCTCAGAAACGGTTTTGAACTATTTTCTGTACATATTTCCTTCGTTATCGTCTTTCTTCTTTAAGATTATTTATTTAAAAAATAACGAAAACTTCTTCAAGAATTCAGACTTTGAATGAGGATTCCTCTAGATGTTGGATACTTTGCCAGGAACTGTGTTTCCACCAAAAATTCTGTTGGAAAATTGTTTAAGTCATACTTGGAATAAGGGTTTTCGAACAACGTTATGTCGGAAAAATTAAAGGGCACCGTTTCGGAAATAAAATTCTGCCCTTCGATACATTTCTTGCTTGACAACAAAGTAAAGACAACTTGTGAAATTCTCCCAAAATTCTAGGAGTCATTTGCTAACCCGATATCATTTGGGAGAACTACTCTAGATATATGAGGAACTCTGTGATGGTAGAGGGCGTACTTGCATCATCATAAATTGTGAATATTTTTCTGATTTCGCGAGTGAGATCTAACACCAAAATGATCTTTTGTCCATAAATCAGGCCCGACTTGCATGTAATTGAAGTGACAGGCGGCAGACGGTAGGCAAGGAACGTATGCGAAAGAACGCATTCACTCTACAGCTATCTGCTGGATATCTGAAATGCATCCGAGCTCTGTGATTCCATAGAATAAAAAGCAGAAGTAATTGGTGATCTAGATGCTTGTTGTTGCTGCTACTACTTGACGGGGGCACTCGGAACTGAGAAATCGGGTCAAGTTCCATTTGTTTACTATGCCCCTTTAGCTGGAGGTATTGTGTACACGAAAGCTGCCAGCCAATGAAATGGAAATGGCAATATATAGAGCTTGAGATACTCGTATATTGCTTAGCTTATTCCTGGGTATTATAGTGAGCTGATGCATGAGCCATTAGAAGTGATAAGGAGAGTGCTCGAGAATATAAATTTATGGATCTAATGGATCATGCACCATAAGGAAGCAAATTAGAATACCAACAAAACTTTTGAAGAAAGTATTTTTTGTTTATCGAAAAAGTTGTGGGGCATGTTCTGGTTTATATTTGAAGTTCTTACTGACAGACTGCATAGACAAATTATGAGGCACGCGTAACCTAAATCAGATAGATGGGTTTTTTATTGAAGTGAAAGGATTCGAGAAAACGACGTGGTGGTTGGGAAATTGGGAAAACGAAATCCAACCGAGTTAATTAAATCCGAGAAAATCACATTACGATGTTCTGTTTACGTCAAGTTTTCTTACATATCAATTTCATTCCATCACATCACACGTCATCGTTTAAGGGAATTTTTTTTTCCAATGCACTTAGCAGGAAGTCTCCAACCGAAATTGACTTGAAGTTATTTCCTAGAGTCTTTGCTCTACAACTCGCCATGACAATTGAATGGAAATAAAAAAAAAATTAAAATTAAACAACACGCCTGTTTCATGATATGTGACCAACCAAGATGCCTAGCTTAAGTGCTTAAACCTTCCTAACCTATTGGGTTAAAATGTATCCTACAAGAGAAAAGAAAAAAAAAGTTTCTTCTCTCCATGCAAAGTGTCCGAAATGCGCTCAAGCCCGTGAAACAATTGAATTTATCACGGTCCGTTGATTGCAGCTCGTTAAAGATATTTTATCTTTTCAAATGATTGTTTTACACAGTTTGTCTGTTTATTTTCATTTTCGGTTAGTCGTAGTCGTTGGCTGAGGCAAAGGAGGCTTTGTTGGTCGTGTCTGTCTGCAGAAACAAACATTATTGTCGCAAGTAGTCTTGGACAGTACAACACGACAGATAGACAGACAGACAGAAAAGCACACTCGTGCCTGATCTCGAGACAGTCAAGCCTAGTTCGTATACCCCTATAATGTGTGTTGCCTTAAGACGGGGTGCCATGGGTTATATATACCCAAAAACGACAGCGGCACGTTAATTCCTGTGAGCTGAACACTTTTATCTAATCGCTCACACAAATGGCGGCGGTTTATATATTTTTTTCTTTTTCGTTTAGGTAGGTAAGCTTGTAAGCCGCTTTTGGAGTCAATTTTTCAGCAGTTTGCAATTTTTCTCGCACGCAACACACCACAATAAGTAATTTCAAAACTAATAGACTCGCAGCTCAAGGCATCATGGGGCCTGTCAGAGAGTTAGGTGAAGGTGTCTTACTTGACTTGGCCTGCCTGCGGGGCGTGTATCGTTTGAATAAAAGCAAAAAGACAATCTTTTCATACCATATTGCACCATACTCGTACGTTCGCAAGTTGTGGACTTAACGTCTGCGATTGAAGTAAGGTTCTTTTTTATATTGAATTTTTAACCATCAACATTAGACAGTGGGGTTCAAAATGATTGATCTGAATTAAGGGATTCTTATTTTTTGTTTGAACTTAAATTACGAGTAAATTCAAAAAAGACAAAAGTTACTTTAAATGAAATTTTAGTTCGCAATTTATTACTTCGATATGATAGTTACGCGAGATTCTTACGCGAGATTCATCACTTCGTCTTGGTAATTTGGCATGAAACCGACTCATTTTCGCAATTAATTTTAGTTTAACAGTTTTTCGTTTGGGCTATAAACGCATATGCGATTTTCTGTCGTTGCGATCAAATGAAACTTTGCGAAAAGTATGATCACATATTATCTTACGTGTTCTATTTTTTTATACTAATAATCGTACAATTAATATCACATTAATGCTCCTAACCTAAGCGTTATACTTTCGCAAAAGTATCATTTCGCATTCTCTGATTCGCAAGTTTTCATATTTCGATTTTTATAGCATACGCTTCTAAAAAAACAGTTTTTGTTTTAACTCAAGACGTGATTGTATTTTAGCATTAAAATTTCTTTCGCAGACTATGCTAAGCTTCCTAAACATAATCTCTGAGAAGTGCGAACCTTTTTTACCAATTTAAAGCGTATTTTTATTAAAGGGCAGTGTTAACGTCTGGTTGACAAATCAAGGAAAATTTTATGTAATTCATCACCTCGCAACGTAATGATAATTTCGCAATATTGTTTTCTAGAGTTTTACAGAATTTACTCTTATATCGGTTTTCTGTTTTTTTTTTATATGATTTCGCAAAGACATTCGCATTTTTCTGACAAGTGATAATATATACATTATGTACATTGTACATGTATTTCATGGTGATAGATAAAACTTGTTTGTTTTTGCTTCATTAGTTCAAACTTAACTCAAACTCATCCTCAAACACTTTGAACTATTTTGTGGTGAGAAAAATTTGACATCACAAGTGACTGAGTTTGCGCAACAAATTTCTAATTTTGCAAAGTATTTTTCGTAAAATTTTAGTACTTGTCTTAACACAATTTTGGACGATATCCATTTAAAACTGCGCTATGGAAAATAATATTACAGAAAGTTAAAAGTTAATTTTTCGAAATAGCGAAAACGTATCTATTTTCAAATATTGTGTTTGCGTTTTGGTCATAAATCGCACGGATTATATATGTGTTTGCAACTAATCACTTCGCAATCATAGGTTTTAGAAATGTTGAACACTTATTACGATTTGTTTAATTGTGGTGCTTAGGTGTTCGTTATATGTAAATCACGGATTCATATTTGCTATTTATTACTTCGCAACGTAAATTTCGCAATATTTATGCTTAGCAATTTTTGTTCATTCACATGTACATATGGAAAGATATTATTTCGCAATTCTTATGATTCGTAATACATACGACTTATGAAAATTGAAAATGTCAAAAGCGATCGTTTGCGAAGGTTTGCGAAGTTTTGCAACATGAGATAATTCATTAGAAAATCACCAAAATCTAATAGAATATACCACATTTTCTTATAAGATGACTAACACGTTCTAAGGATTTTTAGTGGAATCATTCAGTTAATAATAATTAAAAAATAAATAGAACAAACCTAAAAACTGGCAATAGACATTTTGCGAATGGTTGCGAAACCAACGTTTTAGTATACAATCACTCAAATATGGGTACCGAAGTATCACAGTTTCATTTAAATTGACTTTCACAAGTTCTGAGGATGTGAAATTGAAACTTCTAGTAAATTAACGCAAAAATAAATTTAAAAAGCTGAAAAGCTCATAAGCCAAATATTGCAAACGCTTGCGAATCGAACTGTTTCAACAGACAGTCACCCAAGTCTGAGTAATACGAGTACCTCGGCTTCTCTTTAGTCGACTACTAAAATGTCTAGCAGATCTCAGTTCGAAATTTTATTTATTAATTTAAGTAAAAGTTTAAAAAAACGGAAAAGTTCGCAAGCGAAACTTCGCAATAGTTTGCGAAACGAAATATTTTAATAGCCAACCTACATACATCAAAATTATTCAAATAATTTGCCATCGAATATCAATTACCACAGTATTTACTTCCAAACAAAAATGTCTTAAGCTTGGCTAGGTAAGGTTTCAAGACCTACTTTAATTGAACCACTTCATAAACTTCTAGTAGGTATTAAATTCTCTTAATAGAATCAATCATGTTTGTTTTTTTGTTTTCCACCAGAACTAACCACAGCAAATCAATCCTTATTCAACTGTATTAAACCTGTTAGAAGTCAATAAATAGCCGCCAGCCCGATGCGATGTCATCAAAAGCGCTCAATCCGCGGCGGTTCTTCTAAACCCTTCATTTATGGAAGTCCACTTGGGTATTTATCGAGGACCAAACGTGCATTGACCTTGAAAACTTCATCTTGTATGGGGAACAAATGCAAGACTCTTAGCTATACAATAGAAAAACAACTTCTAGTTCACACTCGATCTTGAAGACTCTTTGAAGGCCTTTTGAGGGCACACCACACCGCACAACACCACACCAGATTCGCATTAAGTAAACCATTTTTCAAACTGGTTAGAAGTGAAAAATCTCTTCCCCCGTTCACGTACGAATGCGAAGCCAAGGAAATGAATCTAAACAATTCTATCTATTGGCAATCGGTTAAATATGTCAGTCAGTTGTCGCTCTGTTAGCTGGTACTAACTGGCTGATGGTTAGATGGAAGCGAAGGCCTTCACATCACTTTGATATGAAGCATCATTTTGTGATGCGCTTGCGGGTGGGAGAGTGTGTGTGTGAGAGATGCTCCATCAACCATCTGCTCTGAAGACAATCCATCCTTCACTTATGGTAAGGTATGGCAACTGACCATGGTCTTTGACGGTCGTGGAAAATGCGCCTTGAAAATCGTTTCTAATGGATACACGTCGAATGTCAAAAAGAAAATACCTCAAATATCGACTCTGGGGTATAATCTGGGTTGGATTGGGATTCTTAAGTTGATTCTAATGAAAAAGATACAATATCTACCGATCTATACGTTTTCGCAATTGATTTTCTACAAATTTAACAAAAGATTCCATTAATCCCGCGGCTCGACTGCATGATGTCGGCCCGGGAGAAAAGATGGATAGATACTCGTACTTTTACCAAAGCGGATCTGTTTTTATCTTTCATATTTTACGGAACGAATTCCGCAGTAAATTGTCCGCAGAATAGTTCTCTACCAAACTAGTTTCCGGATGACGATGATGATGATCAATCCGAACTAATTGGCACTTTTACGTCAAGCCATAGCTTATATAGCTTGAGAGGCCTTGAGGCAAATGTTGTATTGAATGTGTGCTGTGTTCATTTATCATTTATCAATTTGTACACCTGATTAATGGAGATCTCTGGGGGGGAATGCAATTTTTGTTTTTCTTTTTCATTTTTGCGAAAGATACATTCGAAATTGGTGTATCTTTCCATCCAACGGTTATTATTATTAATATTATTGAAAAATATGTTTAGCCATTTGGAATGGGTGGTAGAGTGGTTCTGGTATCCAATGAGTATCTATGCATTGTCTTTGGGATTTTTATTTTTTTTGAAGAAGGAAATATTATATTTTGCCGCTGCTGACTGCCGAATAACAATATAATGGTGTGCCTGGCGCGGTGTCTTAAGTAGTCACGAATTTTTTGCAACAAATTCTGTCTTTTTTTTTTTTTTGTAAGTAAAGCTTTAACCATGCATGGAGTTACGTAATAAACATAACTAACGAGACAGTATCTGAGAGCTTATAGGAAATACCAACAGTGGGGATCAAAATGTTTGTCTTTGTATTTCTTTTTTGGGTCAATTCAAAAACATATATTGATTACTTTTCGAGATCATTGATACTAAAAATTTGAATCAGATTGCGATACAATGTTGGTTATAGACAGAGCTTAATGGAATTTAATGCAGAATAAAAGTGAAAATTTCGAGTTTCCTGGTTTTTATCGAGCTTACATTAAGAACAAGGGCGGGTTGATGTTGAAACAGAATAAAACAAGCTGTGAGATATTAACAATTTTTTTTATTCGAAAGGCCCTGTATGCCATTATGTATGGAATATGACATCGTTTAAATGCCCGCCTCGGCTTCTTTCGGTAGCACGGATCGATCCGATTGGTCGAATTTCCAATAATTTCTGCGTCTTCAGGTAACCGCACAAAGCACATCCTTCTGGAACCACATGCTGCCCAGGTCAATATTGTTCAATTTGGGCCATACGAAATTGGTTATCATCGTTCTGTAGCTTTCGCCATTGACGGTGACCGCCTCGACCACGTCGTTTTCGAAAAAGTAAAGAGCAAAATGACACCTTCGGCCCAAAATCCAGACCAAACGGTAACTTTTTGAGGATGCATTGTTACCTGGTTAACCTTGTATAGTTTGGCAACTTTGCTTGTTAACGGAGCCATTCATCCAAAAATGATCCTTGTCGCTAAAGATGATTTTTCGGCCAAAGTTGGAGTTCTATTCCAAACGCTCTGAACAGCGCTTTCTATGGTCATGAACTTTTAGCTCCTGGGTCAGTTAAATCTTGTACGCGTGCAGGCGCGAGTCCTAAAGCAAAATTCGCCAAGTGGAAGTCTGCGATCGGTCGAGTTTTTGTTCAGGGCGAGGAATTTACTCTCTTGCTGACCTTGGCGATGATTCGGTCGATTTTGTGTTCCTTTAACGTACGCATGTTGCCTAATTGGCTACCGAACCGGTCGTCTCAAATTTGGCCACAAAACTTTTGAAGAGTCGACTGAGGAGGGTCACCAAGTATACCGTAAAATGGATGCAACGCGTGCAACGTTTGCACTAACAAACATTCCTTTTGATAGCGAAGGTTTTTTCATTTCGTTTGGTGATTGCCATCTGTATCTGAATAATAAACAGATTTGACAGGTGTTACCAAAGCAACATGGCCGCCACAGACCGCCAAAATCTGCCTGCGCCAATTGAAAAACCCTTTAGATAGAGAGTTGATTGGATTTTGAAATCACAAAAAACGTCTATGGTTCCAAAATTTAAACGAAAAATCCGTTTTTAAGATATGAGAATTTAAACCACAACTTAAAAAAATACAAAAATCGATTCTGGGTTAATATTCTGGTATAAATAAATGATGCACTGAAAGCTACTCATGTGTGAGCAATTTTCAAATAGTGTTGTATTTCGGTAGTTGAATTTTTTTTTGGAAAAGTTTGCAAAAGGAACATACATATATTAGTGCTGGTCAAATTCAAGAGAGTCTTTTCTATTCTTAGACAATTTGTTTTCATTTGTTTTAATTTTCAAGTAAAAAAAGGTGGGGTTTAGCTTTCGAATACAAATTTTGAGAGCTTCGAATATTTCAATAATTAAAACTATTTGATTTTTTTTTAGTACATTTGTATGTATTTTTTTTGCAAGTTATGCATTCTTAAAAAAAAATCGAACTCGTGCTTTGAAATTACGATGCCAACATTTTTTTAAACTTTCTAGATATAATTTTTAAAAGTTTCACCCACAAGTTTTTGTTTTTCTGTCATATAATTTTTTTGAAATTTTAGAAAATACTTTTTTCTCAAAAACGGTTCGTCAGATTTAAAAAAAATTCAAAAATTTCACTTATTAAAAACAAGCTAATATTTGAAAAAAAAAACAAAAATGGTTGTTTATGATACCCCCATTTATTTTTTTTTCGATATTCTCAGAAACGATTAATTGATTTTGATCAATTTTTGTATGCTAAAGCTCCTTAAAAATTTAAATAATATCGTGTATTCAAATTTCCAAAAACATTTTTTTTTATCTTCCAAGTTTTTTTTTTTTTACTAACTCATTCTTAATTTCAAACATTTTCTTAAAAAAATGTTTCTGAACACACCTACAACAATCACAGTATGTGCAAAAACTAAGTAAACAGAAATTTTTTGAGGTTTGTAAATGTCAAATAGTCATATGAAATTACCAAGATACTAAAAACAGTAAAATAGGTATTCGATGATTTTAACTTCAGTAAAAGGGTAGAAAAAGTATGATGCTATAATCGATTAAAATTTGCAAAATCGTTGTTTTATCCTAGTTTCAACAGATTTAACATCGTACTGATTCCACTAAAATTTTGCTCATATACAATTACTTCAGAAAATTGCTCGATTTGTTTTAAACTTGATAAATGACATTTTTTCAATACTATCGACAAGAAGTATACAAAAATTTTTGTATCTATAAATAACGGTCCCAGCATATACATAAATGTTAAAAAATGGTAAATGGAAAACGGTACTTAGAATTGGAATACAAACATTTTTTCTTTCGCTCAATAACATCTATAAAATTTGATAAAAAAATTGAAATTAAGACATTATTGACTGTACCTAACATAGAACTATCTCGAAATCCTTCCTTATTAATTATCATTATTATACAGAGGTTTTAGAAAAATTAAAAAAATCTTGCATATGAAAAACTAAAAAAAAATTATTTTTTGAAGATTTGAAAAAATTATTTTTATTTTAATTTGATATTAATTTACAAAATGATGAAATACTAAAACTAGCGTTCCAAAAAATGTTTTACATATGTGTCGCTCATTATAAAAGTGGTGTAAATCCATTTTTTTAAAAAATGGATTTCTTTGCTTGATGGTATTATATTTGTTAATATCTTTCAATATAAAAGAGAATCTACTCCAAATACGAATTATATTTCCGATAGTTAATGTTTTTTGTTCTTAAATTGATTTTATTATTTAACAATAAAAATTAAATAAGTCACAAATCCGTTTAATAAAATAATTAATAAAATCTGTAAAGGTTATTATAATCTTGGACTTTTTACGAATAATAAAAAATATTAACCTAAAGCGCATTAATTTTGGTTTTTTGTCTATGCATCATTTCGCAAAAACCTTATTATCTCGAAATTCATTTGTATGGAGATAGTCCACTATTAAATTGAGCGACACATATTTAGGGGAAAGTTACTAACAGCGAGACACTTTTTTTTCAAATGACTATATCGAAAAAAGTATTAGAAGCAATTACATGATTTAAATTGCGTTAGGTAGGTTTATTATTTGTGCAGTTTATTGCATACTCAAAATCAAATTTACCTTACCCGATAAAATAATTTAAATCAAAATGTTCCGGTACCTCTTTTGTCTCACTGTTTGTACCTATGCTCCAACAGTAAGACAGTCCTCCTCCTTCAGTGAGACACCTCCAACAAATATTTAATTAAAAAAAGTTTTGTTTAATAAACATTTATATTTTATTATTCAAAAAAGTCTTATGAATAAAACTAACGAAAAAAAAAAATACATAGCGCAAATAAAAGTTAACAAAAATGTCTTCAGTGACAAAAAATGATATAACAAAAAAAAAACGAATTCATTATTCATGAAAAAAAAAAATTAGCGCACTTCAATTTGGTCAAATGTGATTCCCGAAATGAGCCATGTCTTAATAAAAAGGCATAAAACATTTTTTTTAACTAATTATTCAAAGCAAATATAAAAACCAACAGTGAGACACTGTCTCACTCTTGCCAACGGGATTTTGTCTCACTGATGGTAAATCGCAAAAAATATGTAAACAAAATTAAAACAAAAAAAACTATGTATCGAAATGCCTCAAAGTCAAGTTAATTGTTTTTTGCATAATCTAATCTACATTATATATAAAACATTGATGAAAAACTCACCTGTATAAAAAGTTATTACTTTTTTACTAGTACCCTTAAAATTTTCTTTCGCCTTTTTTCACCACTGCACTACCATGGAGCGAATACTCTCCATCGAAACGAAATGCAAACTGAATTGATCGGTCGAATATTTGTTGAATGACCTATGACAACAAGCGCGACTTGTTCGTACATGTTTCTTCGGAGTTATTCGGAATGTCTCACTGTTAGAGGTGTCTCACCGTTAGTGACTGTCCCCTACATGAATTTTTGAAATATAATTATTAGGTTACAATATTTCACAAAATTGTGAATGATATATTTTACAATAATAAAAAAAAGAAAACATAGTTATTAAACCATGAAAATGGATTGTCCCTATTGCAAGAATAGCCAGAACAATTTTTTTTTATATTATTTATAAAGAAGAAGTTTTTGAGCCACATCAGAAGAGAAGAGATTTTGTGTTTTTTTTTTTTTTTAATTTGAAGCGAAAAAGATTTTTTTTTTTTGAGAAAAAAATAATAATTTTGAATTTTAATGAGAGATTAGTTCAATACTTGTAACAATATCTCTACATCATCTATAGTAATTAGCTATCTACGAAAATATCTAAAAAAAAAGTTGATTTACGATCTTTTTGTTTGCGTATATCCATCCTTTGGTAGCTTGTTATAAATAAAAGGAGCCATTATAGTAACAAAACTTCTATAGTATTCCGTCCTTTCTCTATAGGAACTACAACTGATTACGAAGCTACGTAATGAGTGAGTTTTAATCCTGTATATTTTGTAATGTCCTGCTCGTGAAAATAGAATTTTTAAGACCTTAAACCTATATAAATAAAGAAGTGGTAAAATGTCTAGATTTGTAAACAATAAGAGCCATGGCTCTCATCTCATCTTGTTTTATGAATGGTTGAGCATAGTAAATTTTAAGTAAAAGATTCGATGGTACAAGCTTACGAAGGTTGTATATTTAATTTAAGCTTATGTAGATTATTTGTTTTACATTAGCATGTGATATTCCCAGTTTAACTTACTGTCCAGCGTAACTCCTAAATATTTGTATTCCCTCAACAGGTTAAAGACTTAAGCACTCGGTACTGTAACTTAATCGATCCCTTTCGCGACGTGGTATTCTATTTCGTCCAGATTATATGTATTTGAAAGCCAAAATGACATGACTTTAGACTTGCTAATAAAAATTATGTCATGATATTTGAACCAAAGATTCAATGAATCCAGGTCCATGTTAATTTGTTGCTTAATGGTGACTTTATCAGCTGCAGCGTAAGCAAGAGCCAGGTCGTCCGCAAATGCAACATTATTTTCATTTATTTGCAAATTAAAAACAAAATGTATTGTGACGAACATCGTATCCATTAAAGTAAATTTGGCGCGAAATCGAAATGTCAAACTTCCAAGAGAGAAATCATGCACAATGGAAAACAATTCCATTCAGCGACAGTGGAGAAAAGAAAACACTGGAAACCATCCAATGCCCTATAAAAAGCCGCTGCAACGATGAGAAGGCGAGTTCGTTTTTGGTTCGCCCACCGATTGAGAAATTAGAAAGTTGAAAATTATAAAATCAAAAAAAAAACTAAATAAAATAAAACCCTCTCGGGAACCACACCAAATAATTAATTTTCTTTTCTTTCTTTTTTTTTTTTTTGGTGCTCTAATCGAGGCATTTGGTCGTTTTCGTTACACTGGTGTCAGGTGTGGGGTTCTAACAGAATTCGATTATTCTTACCACCGCATTATGAATATTGAGGAAATGAAGGCGCTTTTAGAGCAGCACACGATAGATCAAACTCTATACTGGGAAATGAAAATTTCTCAATGGAAAGCTGAGTTGGTAGGCAGGCAGTCAACTATGGAAAAAAAACTTGAGGAATTGGAGAGAACTCTAAGTAATAGGACTTTTGCCGCAGCAGTGTCCTCACACTCTTCCCCTCACCCGATGTCTTCTACCAACCCTTTTCTCCAATACGATAGCGATGATACACCGTGCACAAGCGACGCGCCCTTAGGCCAACTTCCAGAACCACAACGACAACTACAACAAACCCAACTACAACAGCCCCAACCACAACGACAAGGTACTGACATCCCAACTGCACCGAATACAGTTACATTCTCTTCTGAGCAGACCCGTGCAAACATAGCCCCAGATGCACGACAAGCATCCTCCGAAATCTTTTTTTCAAAATCTGATTTTACAGACACGATGCATCTCGCGGCTTCGCCTGAACCAATACGTCAAAACAGATTGAATCTTGAACTTCCGCAATCAACAATGAGATATCTTACTACTTCGTCTACAGCTGCAAGACTTCCAGCTGGTGAATTACCTATAGTTAACCAGATTACTCTGAAAGAACCACCTTTGTTGGAGAATCAGTCAGTTTATTCATCCTCGCTTACTCCTAAGCAGTTGAGGACTTCCTTCTTTAATCCAAGCATAGTACAGCCGTATGATGGAACTGCATCTTGGACAGATTATGAGACACAGTTTGAAATCGTGGCCAAGTTCCACGGATGGACTGAAACAGAGAAAGCCCATGGGTTGGCTATGCAACTTCGAGGTGAAGCTCTATCGGTCTTGAGTGCCATGCCACGAGGAAAACCCCTCTTATATGAAGTCTTGCGAGGTCTCCTTCGACAACGTTTTAGTTTGGATGACCACACGAGTTATACCCTACTTCGAAATCGTCTCCAGCGGCCTAAGGAATCTCTGGCCGAGTTCGCTATTCATCTGCAGCGTCTAGCAACTTCTGCTTTCCCAGGCGGAACAGAGAAGGTTGTAGAAGAAATTGTGCTTACCCAGTTCATTGAAGGCATAAGAGATGATCAAGTCCAAAATCTGGTAGCAGTAGGGCGGCCTCGTAATCTGTCAGAAGCTCTTAGAATTGCACAGGAGATTACATCTCGATTTGACCGCCGAAGTCATAGGAATGTTCTAGCAGTAAACACATCTCCTAAGCAACGCCGCGGCTCAGCAGGAGCAACAACATCATCCCATTTTAATGAGGCGGAAAACTAAAATCTGCCGGTGAAGTGAAGCGAACGCCAGCAGAATCATTACAACACGCTTCAAATCCCTCAATACGTCCAACGTTATCCAAATTTTCTTTACCAAAACGCATTCCACAATCTAACTCAGTTTTTGCAGGAGTAGCTAATGGGGCTGGATTGTCACTAGAAGGTTACATCGAACGACGGCGACATAGTTTTCTTATTGATTCAGGGGCCGATGTCTCGATCATATGCGAGAAATTCCTTCCAATGACAGCTCAATTATCAGGAAACCCAATTCGGATAGAAGGAATCTCTGGAGGAACACTTTGGTCCCTAGGTACAGCAGAAATTACTATAGTTCTCAGTCATAAAGAGTTCCATCAAACTTTCGTGGTTGTAGGCCAAATAGTACCTACTATCCTAGGCGTAGATTTCCTTCAGGAAAATATGTGCACCCTAGATTTCTCCGAGTCGTCATTAGAAGTCCGAGGAAGAAAGCTCCCACTTCAACTAGCTGCCGTGACTGAAACCAGCCTCCTCTTTACAAAAGATAAAGAAGTCCTACCCGCTCATTCCGAGGTTGTATTTCAAGTTCCAAGGCCGATTGATTTAAAAGAAGGAACCACCTTGATTGAATCTTGTGATCAGAATCAGTTACCAAAGGGTGTATTCCTAGCACGATCTTTCGTCAGTAAAAAACAAAAACAGGTTATAGTAAGAGTCATCAACACAACCGAGAAGGAAGTAATGTTACCAAAAGACATGGTCATTGGACGAGCTTGTATTGCCGAAATCTGTGACACAACTGCACCTATAGATTTCCTGCCATCGCATCTTGAAGACCTGATAGATGCTATTCCGGAAGGTCTTACTCAAGACCAGATAATTCGTTTTACAAATCTTCTTATTTCATACAAAGACGTATTTTCTGCAGGATCGCAAGACCAAGGTAGAACAAGCCTAATAAAGCACAATATAGATACTGCCAACTCGAAACCAATCAAAGTGCCAGCTCGCAGAATCCCGCTGGCGAAAAGAGAAGAAGTGGCTCAACTCGTGAAAGACATGCAAAATAAAAACATCATAGAACCCTGCAACGGCCCATGGGCATCTCCGATCGTCCTTGTTAGAAAGAAAGATGGGACCTACCGTTTCTGTGTGGATTACAGACTCCTTAATGAAAAGACGAAGAAAGATTCTTACCCGTTACCCAGAATGGATGACCTATTTTCGACATTGGCCGGAGCAAAGTGGTTCTCCACAATGGATTTACAGAGTGGGTATTGGCAGGTAGAGATGGACGAACGAGATAAAGAAAAGACAGCGTTCTCTACTGGAGATGGACTTTGGCAGTTTAACGTTATGCCTTTTGGGCTTTGCAACGCCCCTGCCACCTTCGAACGGTTGATGGACAAAATATTCCGAGGTATGTCCTGGCAAACGGTGCTAATTTACTTAGATGACATAATTGCTTACGCCCCTACCTTCGATGAACATCTTCTCGTTTTAAACCAAATATTCCATCGTCTCCGAACTGCTAATCTGAAGCTCAATCCAAGCAAATGTCACTTTTTGAGAAAAAGCGTGAACTACTTAGGACATATTGTCTCTGAAAATGGTCTTGTCACAGATCCTGAAAAGATTAAAGTCGTTCAGCAATGGCCAGTTCCTCGGAATAAAAAGCAAGTGCGGAGTTTTCTAGGCCTCTGTTCTTACTACCGCCGTTTTATTGGGGGATTTTCGACGATAGCTAAACCCCTCTCTGAATTGACAGAAGAAAATCGACGTTTTTCCTGGAGCCCAAGCTGTGAACATGCTTTTAGTGAGCTGAAAACAAAACTCACTACCGCCCCCATCCTGGCTTTTCCTACACCCACCGATGAATTCATACTGGACACTGACGCTTCAAATTTTGGCATAGGATCGGTCCTAAGTCAACGACAAGGAGATCAGGAAGTGGTCATTGAATATTTTAGTAAGACTCTAAGCCGCACGGAACGTAACTACTGCGTAACAAGGAGGGAACTTTTGGCAGTTGTTCTGGCCGTCCGTCATTTTCACCATTACCTTTTCGGCCGTAAGTTTACCCTACGAACGGATCATGCTTCATTACGCTGGTTGTGCAACTTTAAGCATCCTGAAGGACAGATGGCGCGATGGCTAGAGAGTCTGCAGCAATATCACTTCGACATCCAACATCGACCTGGTCCCCGACACGGAAATGCAGATGCGCTATCTCGAAGAGTGTGTGGCAGTTGCAAACACTGTACAAAGGCGGAAGAAGTGGAAGAAGAATCGTCGAAGCGCGCCCTAATTACGTCCGTCGCAGGAGGGCTAGATCAGGAACAGAGACAAGACTCTACGCTCAAGATGGTAATAGAATGGAAAGAAAAAGGCAGACGACCCGAAAAAGCTGATATTCTTAGTCAAAGCGAAGATGTAAAATCCTACTGGTCTATCTATGATCAACTCAGTCTAGAAAATGGGACACTCGTTCGACTTTGGGAAGAAACACCAGACAACTTCATTAAACTTATAGTGGTTCCAAAAATGTTAGTACCCAACATACTCACTTCACTGCACGATAGTCCTAGTGGTGGTCATTTAGGCCAGAAGAAGACTCTTTCCAAGGTGAAACGCAGGTACTTCTGGTTCGGCCGAACCGTAGATGTTAAAATTTGGTGTTTGACCTGTGAGATTTGTGCGGCTCGCCGTGGGCCACAACGAAGAACCCGTGGAGGTTTACAACCTAGTCGACCAGGTTGCCCATTTGAAAGAATAGCCATCGACATCCTCGGCCCACTTCCCCGCACTATCGATGGAAACCGCTATATAGTCGTGGTCATGGACTACTTTACCAAATGGCCAGAGTGTTTTGCAACCCCCAATCAAACAGCAGAAGCAGTCCTTGGGCCCTTGGTGGATCAGGTGTTCTGTCGCTTTGGAGTACCACAGATCATACACTCAGATCAGGGTCGTAATTTTGAGGCTGACGTGTTCCAAGCGGTATTGAAAATACTTGGTGTTGAAAAAACTAGAACAACACCTCTACACCCACAGTCAGATGGCATGGTTGAGAGATTTAATCGCACTCTTTTAGATTATCTTTCCAAATTCGTAAGCCGCCACCAAACCGACTGGGATCGACATTTGCAGCCAGCTCTTTTGGCATATAGATCTGCAGAGCATGAAGCTACGGGATTTTCCCCAGCTTACCTGAATCTCGGGCGAGAAGTAAAACTTCCTGCCGACCTTGCTTTTGGAACTCCAAATGCCGATAAATGGAATGCACCCTCATACGCCCTGGAACTCAGCACACGCCTGCTTAAGACTCATGAAACAGCTCGAGAAAACCTGAATTTAGCCGCGAATGCGATGAAAACGAGGTATGACATAAAAAAACACCAAATTAATTTTATTCCAGGTGAAGAGGCGTGGTTTCATAACCCTAAACGAAGAAAAGGAGTATCACCAAAACTACAAAGTGACTGGGAAGGCCCCGTTCTTATAAAAGCCCGATTGTCGGACTTGGTTTACAGGATACAATGTAAAGGCAAACGTAAAACGAAAGTGGTACACGTGGATCGTTTAGCTTCATATAGAACCAGGTTAGGACTCAGCAGGAGCCAAGAGTCTTAAGGGGGGAGCAATGTGACGAACATCGTATCCATTAAAGTAAATTTGGCGCGAAATCGAAATGTCAAACTTCCAAGAGAGAAATCATGCACAATGGAAAACAATTCCATTCAGCGACAGTGGAGAAAAGAAAACACTGGAAACCATCCAATGCCCTATAAAAAGCCGCTGCAACGATGAGAAGGCGAGTTCGTTTTTGGTTCGCCCACCGATTGAGAAATTAGAAAGTTGAAAATTATAAAATCAAAAAAAAAACTAAATAAAATAAAACCCTCTCGGGAACCACACCAAATAATTAATTTTCTTTTCTTTCTTTTTTTTTTTTTGGTGCTCTAATCGAGGCATTTGGTCGTTTTCGTTACAGTATGTTTAATAAAACGAGTAAAGGACCAATCACCGACACTTGTGGAACACCAGCTTCGGAGTACTCACTTATCGTCGCATTTGCAAAGACAAATTATACTTTCTATTCGAAAGATACAACGAGAGCCAACAGAGTATGTTATTTATAAATCCAAATCTATAAAGTTTTCATAACAAGATTGTATGATTAACCAGGTCACATGCTTCAGTTATGTCAAGAAACATCTCAGCTGACAATTGAGATTTGTCTAATGTTTTATAGATATTTTCTAAAAAAAGCTAAGATATTTTCTTCTGTTGATTTCCCTTTCCTAAATCCAAATTGAGATTATTTATTTATTTATCAATAAATTTTGCCATTCGAGAGGAAATAATTTTTTGAAAAACTTTCGAAAACCCAGAAAGTAAGGCAATCGGTCGGTAGTTGTTCTATGACCCGAACCTTGTCGCTTTTTTGTAACTAGTTATTGTAGGCGTATTTTATTGGTAGTGTATACAGAGCAACAATGGAAGTCCGAATAAAATGCGTTTTTGAGTGCATATACACTTTTACTTTCAATTTTAAAGTTGGTATGCTTTGCATTTATACCCGTGTCAAAATCAGCTGATTTGGAACAGAAGTAAAATAAATATGTAATTTCTTACAAAAATAATACATATTGAATGAATAATGAATAAGATTCAAAAACAGAAAAGGGCTATACATAATTTCTGAATTTCTTTTAACAAATCATCTTAATTCAGTAGATATTTCTGACTCATTAAGTGAACAAAGTAAAAGGAAACGAAAACTAAAAATGAAATATATACCTACGAATAAACAATCCACTTTTGAATAAGCTAAGGGATGCGTTGGAAAAGTATACGCTTTGATGTGGCTTATGCTGAATTAACATCACTGAAAAATTTGTTGTCAAACAAGTGGCAAAATTATTAATAAAATCAAATCTCAATGGCATGTATGTACACAAAGTCAAATTAAGGGCTCGGTGTCAAAAAAAAAAATCATTTTCATTTGGAATCGCAGCCATCCTTCGATGATTTTCATACTCTCACATGACAGATAGAGAACATGCACACGCATTAAGAGGCAACATTTTGACCATTGACTATTAACGTTTACCGTCTAATCGTAAATTAATATTTCAAACCACATAATGTGCACTCTTATTACTGCCTAGTTTATACGCACTATTTCTTTGTTGTTGTTTACTGTGTAAAATTTTACTGCGCTGCCTATACATTTCCAAATAAAAAACGACTTATAATTGATATTTTGAGGCACTGTGGGAAAATTCCTGAGTCAAAGCTTTTATTTATTAAAAAGGACAATGGACGAGATATATGCAGAAACATTTTTTGAAAATAATAATTATTTGTAGGTTTGTATAATTTAGTTTTTTTTTAGCAGAGAGGATATGTAATCTTTAGCCAAATGTTAACATTTTTTACTTAAATTAAAATTGCTGAAAGGAGAACTTCTTCATTACAATTTTTGACCAGTCTATGATTGTTATCATTTCACTTTCGCAATCAACAACAAAAACAAAGTATAAGAACTGATTTAAAATGGGCTTCAACATTAATAAACATAGAATTACGTGGAAGTCTTAAAGTGGAAAGTGAAAAATTCCCTTTCTATCGTTCTAATGTTTTGATTTTCTAATTTCTTCTTCTCCTCCACGCCCTGGCAAATGTAATCAAATTTTGTAATAATTAATCAACTTTATGCTGAGTAATAATCTACATTACTTTCCCACTTTCAGTTTTATCTTGTTTTCTTCTCTCCCTGTGTCTTTCGACAAGTTCAAATCAATTTTCGAAAGTACGAGTATCTCATCCAGCTGTTAGTTGTTGTAGTTGACCTCTAAAGGAATTCATTTGTGTTCAATAAGATACTCGATACACAATCCCCATCTCTTCCCTCCGATTCTTCCAGATTCAATGAGGAGAAAATAAAGGTTATTTCTTTAACAAACAATCACAGGGCGTCGAGTCGTCATCGTAAAGCTGCCTTTCAAATAACAAAAAAAAAAAATCCCAAGAAAAGTAAAATGTATCTTTTAAAATAAAAACCTTAAAATATTTTTCATGTTGCATCCATCGCTCGAGACGAAAGTGAAAATGCATTATTTTTTTTTTGTTTTATTATTTTACTTTGATTTTTATCACATTGCGTTACTTACGTATCTTAATTATTATTTCTGTTATTTAATTTTTTTTTTGAAAAAGCTAATTTTTAAGTGTAACTATGCCTTTTCAATTTTTGTGTTGCTCTGGAATCGTTAATGAGTTTTTTTTTTTACTTTTAAGTCACGACATCTTGAAGTGAAAAATAAAAGTTTTCACTTTTTTTTCTGCTATAATTCAAACTGTTTATTTAACGGGTGCAACTCTTCAGGCAGTCAAGAGAGGCTTTTGTGTGTTTCAAGGCATTAAATTTAGATCTCTAGTGAAGGTACTTAGTGGCTTTTTGATGTGATTGTCTTGACGTTTTATAAAAACCACAAGTTTTATGATTTATAAAATTCAAAAAACAAAGAGAAGTGGTGGTTTTCCACATGCAACACAACTAAAGGGTTTTTTTTTTCCATAATGGATATAAGATAAGATGGAAGAAAAGAGAGTGTAATGATCTTTTAATTTTCCACTCAAAATGCCTACTGATTTAATGGCATCAATTCATTTGTATAATGTGAAGCTTTAGGTAATGCTTATTGTTATTGCCAGCAGCATCCTATCAATAAAACATTACTGTGCTCTGATGTATTGTGAGAAGTGTAATTCCTCTCGAAGAAAACTATTGTTAGGTTCGAAATTTCTGCAATGAAATGGAAAATTAGGAAAAACTTTCTATGTTACGTGGATGAATAATGCGTGAGTGAAATGCCTCAAATGACATTTCATCAGTTTCAAAATTGTACTCAGTGTGAAAGTTTTCATTACTGCATAGAATGCGATGGAACCTACTCACTTTTCTGATTTAATGAAATTAAAACTTATTTATCAGAATAACGAATCTTTACCTCTTGTCTAGTCTTCGGTGATACCAAAAAAGTTTGTAACCAAATTTTTTTTAAAAAGGCAAATTGTTAAGACCCTTATTATCCATAAGTAGATCTTGAATAAATAATTCATGATCGAAAATTGTACATACGTCTAATTTCCTATTACTGTCGAACCCACGAAAAGACATAGTAAGAATCAAAACTCTAAAAAAGTACAAGTACCAGTTTTAGTACCATTTATATTATTTGTACATCATCCTCCAAATTGATTCAGCAATGCCGGAATTGTGGAATTGATGGGAATGAACGGGTGGACGAGTTGCCTAGGCAAGGATCAGCCCTTCATAACTCACTTACGGAAAGAGTCAACATTCCGTTAGGAGTTATAAAGGGCAAAATCCTCTCAATTTTTCTTAGCGAATCATTCCGCAGATGGAACAGTTTAACTAACTTGATTCTATTTACAAAGATTTGACGAAAAGGCTCTAAGACGAACTACGCTTACTTCTGTGCCGTGACCTCCGTTTTACTTCCTAGATCCCGAACTAGCGGACTGAAGGCTTTGACGGAGGTTTACGGTGTGGGGTGCAGGATGATCACTTAATTGGGTGGACTTCTGTTTCAGCACCAGTCAACAAGCGGGCTAGCTTGACACAGTGAAGATGGTGTTCGATTAACGATTGTGTTGTTGAACGATTGTGCGAAAGCAAACACAATAAGAGACATCAAAACCTGCTATATCCTTTCATATTTTTAAACTTAATCCAGATGGATGCGAGAATGTCCACAATTTCCTATATCAATTTCATACACAGGTGCATATTTTTTTTCTTCCCTATTTCTGTCCGTCTGTCTGTTTGTTCGACTACAGCCTAAACGGCTTGGCCGATTTTTTTATTTTTTTTTCGAAACAATAATTTTTTTTCAAAAACTGTTCCACAGATTAAAAAAAAAAATACAAAATTTCATTTAGTTAAAGCTAGGTAGGGTTTGAAAAAAAAAAAATAAATCCGGAAATTGTTATTAATGGTAATCCCCTTAAAGATTTTCCTCATTTTCTTATGCTCCCCAAAAGTTTGGATAGTACGAGTATTGTGTAAGTATAAGAATTTTTATATTTTTACTTGCGACTTGTAGGTACTATAAGTACTATTCGTAAAAAAAATCGAACGTGAGATTTTGATCAAAGTTGACATTACGATGATAGCGAAGACTAAAAAAGTGGGTCTCGCAATTCTGTCCGTCTGTCTGTCTGTCTGTTCGACTACAGCCTAAACGGCTCGGCCGATTTTCTTCAAACTTGGTAGATATCATTTTCTTTTTTTTCCCCCACACTTTCTTTCTTTTTTTTTTTACGAATTTTTTTTTCGAAATTTTGTAAATATTTTTTTTCTCAAAAACTGTTCGACAGATTTTAAAAATAAAGATACAAAAAAATTTCATTTACTAATTAAAGCTAGCTATTGGTTGAAAAAAATTTTCCGAAAAATGGTTATTGAGGGTACCCCCATGGAACCATTTTTTTGTTTTTGATTTTCACGAAAACGGTACAACCGATTTTGATCATATTTTTTTTTGCTAAAGCTCCCCAAAATTGTGTATTCAAATTTTCAAAAAAAAAAGTTTTTGGATTTTTAAAAAAAATTTCAATTTTTTATGTTTTATTTTTTAAGGTAACAGGCACGTAACAACAGATTTACCGTACTCATAGGTAAGAAGAAGAAATTTAAGGGTGAATCGATCTGAATCGGGCGTGTCATTACAGCAGACAGCTACATATAATACCTCGCCTCTGTTTTGTCATTTGACATTTACTTAACTTACTTAACGGGCTTCCAAACTGTGAACACACAAGAGCTTTCTTTCCTCTACTGTCCAGAGCAAGCTGCTCATGTAGACAAAGCAACGGGATCGAGATTTCAGAAGATAGAAATTCACTTCAGTTTCGGTTTGATAATAATTGTTGCTCATTCGTTAAATGCGAACAATCATCGAGACCAAGGACTCTGCCATCGGCAGTGGTTTGCTCTCTAATCCGGTGGTAAAATTTAAATTAAGCTTGTATCAATGAAACAAAAGCTAGGATTTGAAGACGGTACAACCGAATTTGATAATTTTTTTTTTATGCTAAAGCTCCCCAGCAGTTTAAATATTATTGGGTATTCAAATTTTCAAATTTTTTTTCTTCAAAACTCAATATTTGAAAAACCCAATGCTAGATTTTTTTAAAACTTGAAAAATAAAAGATTCTTAATATAAGTCACAAGATGTAAGAAAAAAAATTGATTTTACCTAAAAAATAACGGTACCCTCCATACAAATGTTAAAAAATTGTTTTCGAAAATCGTATTTTTATCGAAAACAAATCCGAAAATTTTGCTTAATTTTTTTTTCTTTTGATTAATTCTTACGATTTATAATTTAATAAAAAAAAATTGAAATCAAGATGTTACTGACTGTACCTACCATAAAACCATTTTTTCAAATTTAGAATTTCTCATTATCGCCATAACAGATTTTAATGAAATTTTTTTATAGAGAAAAACGTTGCATTTAAAAACTAAAAAAATATATTTTTTGAACTTTTGAAAAAAAAAATCGATATCTCAGAAACGGCTCAATGTTTTTTTTTGTAAACTTAATTTTTATTCGAACAATAATAAAAATTTTTAAACGCCGTACTAAAACTTTTTCATAAATATTTTAAAGATTTTGTATATAAAAGCTTATTTTTTGAAGAAACCAGTACGGACTTATAATTTCTGTTCTTGCATAGGCTAATATTTGCTTGAATCACATGGCATCCTGTTCTTAGCTCCAACTGCTACTGTTAGTCTATTAAAAAATCAATTTTATGCTTATGAACAGTTTTTCTGTAATAAAATTCATTTTTGAAATTCTTAGTCGTTTACATAAGAGCAAGTTCGTGCGACCCAGTCGTGCATTTTATTTTCAGTTCGTCTTTCGCCGATTAATGCTTTCATATTTATGACTTTCAAGACGATCCTTGACTTGAAATTCGTTGGTCTTTTCCAGGATTCGTATGGTCGATTTTCCGGACGGAAAGTCACACTGGTATTTGCGAATTTAAGTTTGGGAATAGGAACTAATATTCAACGTTAAGCAGTGATTTGTTTTGATAGTTCTTGTGAACTTTAGTTGCCAAGGCTTAAGTGTAACCTATACTGCCAAGTTTGTACCATGAAACTGAAACATGACCGATTTCTGATACTTACTGTAGATGCATCTTTCGTTAACTTTCGCCGATATACGCATACAACAGGTTCTTTTTCTGGGATGGCTTGCACCGTTTCGACTAAATCTCTAATGACTTTTCGGTTGCTGTGGCTTGCAAAACGTAGAACTAAATTTCTTATTCAGGCTGGATCACCATTTCTTTTCGTAGACAGTCTGCCCAGGATTTTATAGCAACTAGGAAATGGTTAGATTCGAGGCTTACTCTTACATCAAGCATCTAAGATGTTAAGCATGTATGTACATACTTGCATAAATAAGTACATCGTCGGGAAAGCGCCAGATTGTTGTGTAGATCCTAAGAAACCTTAAGATAAATTCATCACCGTATGTTACGAGCAGCTGCAATTTTCCAGCAGTCTTCCGGTTGTCTTTATGCGTTAAAACCCCTGGAAAAAAATTTCCAATGGTATTTTGTAGGCTCCGTACAGGAGGTCAGCTCCTCCTGGTTATGAGTTTCAGTTTTGTCAGTAGGAAAGCACACATTAAGCTAATGTTTTTTAAGGTTGTTTTTATGCATATCACAGCCATGCAAGAACTTATCGGTGTTACCTCAAGAACTTTACATTAAATCTTACTTCCCCAAATTTTTTCGCCACTACAGTAAATATCTCACACAAACTATCCAATATGGACCTGAAAATACACTAAAAAGTATGCAATTTATAAAAAAAAACTAGGTTTCTCTTGAATTCTCGAAAAGATCAGTTTATTTGATTTCTTTATCTCAATTAATTAAGGGAAGAAAATAATCCACAGAGTAATACAATACTGGAGAAGTTCGAAGAACTTTGTTATCGTTTCTACGATCAAATGGATCAAAACGATCAATTTTATCTGAGATCACAAATTATTCAAATACAAACCACAAAATCAGATCGAAACATGCTTTCACAAAAAGAATCAAATTTCTTCCCACAAAACCTCCCTCTCACTTAATACACACAAAAAAAAAAATAATAAAAATCTGTCTAATAAGCGCAGGAGAAAGTTCAATCAGTAAAGATCTCTGTGCCACCACAATTAGGCTTTTAATGAAAAACAAAAAATAACCAAGATACCGACCGATATAACCGAACCGACAATATGACGATGGATAGGATGTACCCCAACATTCACCATCTATCACATTTCACATACACTGGATGACCTACAACTGACGCATAAACCACATAACAAGAGAGCGCCACAAAGCCAGGAAGACCAAAGAGGGTCGGCGGCGGCGTCAACATTATTAACAACAACAATAACAAGATCTAAGCAAAACAAAAGAAGAAGAACAATCATCTCATCAAGATTGATCGGCAGGAGGCCAAAGTTAACGTTCTCAAGTTGATTGGGCTAAGTGAGTGCATCAGCTACCGATTCAAGCTCCTCGCCACTCTGTTGGGCTGTGTGCGTCGTCGTCGTCGTCGTCGCCACTATCGTCAGTTGTATAGGAAAAGGGTATATCTACACGAATGCCATCCATTACCCATTCCGAGATTCCAACCCAACAGCAAGACGCTCTTCATCAAGATTAACTTTTAAGTATCCCTCGTTAGCTTTGCCAAATGTGCGATTAACCTAAGAGGTCACCTTAAGGAGCTCTATAGAACGGGGGAAGACAACCGCCGCGCCGTCGACGACTGGTGTATCTTATTCGTGATTTTCAATCAACCGTTGATCAACCTTGTTTTTTTTGTGTCGATATGGATCACATACATATAGCTTCTGACACAGAGATCGCACAACTGATCCCAAAAAAGCCTTCGAAGAACTGTTCCGAGCTTCTAAGGCCTATTTCTACAGTTGTGATGTGACTTATACGAGTAGGTACAAGTATATGTACGAGTATGTTGTGTGCTCCTTTTTCTTTTCTCTCTTTTCTCGGTAAGATGATCGCACTAACAACACCAAAAAGTCACATATTATGGGGAAAAGTATCTATGAACGTTACGTGCGCCACTTGAAGTACACACACTCCAGATATAGACTTCTCTCTTTCCATATACTACTTATGGCATCTTCAATGGAGCCCCATTCTGTCGGAACCCCCTCTGCCCCGATTTGGATAGATGAATAAATTTTCTTCCGCTTTTTGCAGCTCCTCCAGAAAAAGATACACTCGTGCGATTCTTATGTAGCGGAAAATATCATTCGGGGAGTTGTATGTGTACTCGTATCTAATGGATAAATATTGTTGCCAAATAAATAGACAAAACCGACAGAGAAGCACCCCAAGATATTATTATGGAGTCGTCTCTCTATGTTGTATTCAATGAAGCAGAGAGTGGAGAACAAACTCAAGGAGTTGACCAGCATATCGGAAGATGTATCTTAATCTTCCTTATTATGGTTTAAACTCTTGCCTCTTTGGATTTAGCCAGAGGAAGAATTACGGCTTTGCTCTATGCCGGCATTGAAGGAACTATTTTACATAGTTGAATTTCACCAGCACAGTATAGTAACATAAGATCTGGCTTTGAAGAAATTCCGACAAAGTTGGAGATATTAGTGAAGTGCTTTGTTTACACGACTTTACCCTATCTTGAAAAAAAAAATCACAAAATATTGGTCTAAACACAAAGAACTGTTGTTGTAACATTTTCACACGTTTTTTGGTTATGCTTAGCGTACAAAATTTTGCTCTTAGAAATAAAAGAAAATGTTACCATTTTTTACCATGATATTTGTATGTTCAAAATGCTTAAGACATCGAAAGAAAATCTACACCGAAATTAAGCTGAACAATTTTTTTTTTTTTTTTTTTTTTCAAACCATAATACATATTTCGAAAACCACTTGCTCGAAACTTGAAATTTAACAGTCTTACATCATTGAGACTTGTCTTGGAGCAGCTTAAATTGAACAACGATTTTTGGAGAAAAATCATCTTTTCTGACGAGCCGTAGAGATGCTTCTAAAAAGTTTAAAAAACATTGCATTTCAAAACTTGAAAAAAATTTCTTTTTGAATTCCTGGAGAAAAAAGTTTTTTTTTTTTTTTGGAAAATTCAATATCTCAAAAACGGCTTAATATTTTTTTTTGGAAATTTAATTTTCATTCGTACAATAATAAAAACTTAAAGTTGGGGTGCTAATTTTTTTTTCTTAAAGTTTTAAAAATTTTGTAGATAAAAGCTTATTTAAAAAAAAAATACTACAACGACTTACCAAGATTGAAAGTTTAGAGGCAAAGAAAAAGATAAATACGCTATGTAATATGTAAGTCCTTTCATAGACGGTGGGAGGCTTCTTCACAAAAAAAAAAACGTATATTTATCTACAAATAGAGTTTGGCTTGTTTTCATCGAAGACTTCAAAAAGTCGCCAAATAATCAAGGTAGACCAAAAAATGCATTTTTAGAAGCTCGTTTCGAACTAAGAGGAGACGAATTGCTAAAATCGTTGAATTCGATGAAGATATTGCTTGAAAATCTCCAAGTAAAACAGCTTGATTTAAATGATGGTTTGAAACTTTTTGGTTGAGGCAAAATTGTCAAAATATCAGTACCAAATTATCGGGAACTTGGTAAACATAAAGACTGAAGTTGGTATTTTTCAGTGCTATGCCAAGCACAGTGTCAAAAAATAAGAAAGTAAAATTTTTCTGATCACACAATACACGAAAAACATCTAGAGTCTTAACAAATTTATTTAATACGAGGGCGGGTCAATAAGTCCGTGACTTTTGGAATAAAACACAGATTTTTTGATAAAAAAATAATTTTATTTTTCAACGTAGTCTCCCTTGAGCTCTATACACTTTGTCCAACGCTTCTCCAATTTTTGTATCCCTTCCAAAAAAAATGATTTGTCGAGGTCCTCAAAATAGGCCTTTGTTTGCGAGATGACTTCATCATTGGAGTCAAATCTTTTTCCACCAAGCCATTTCTTCAGGTTCGGGAACAAGAAGTAGTCGCTCGGAGCCAAATCTGGAGAATAGGGTGGATGAGGGAGCAATTCATAGCCCAATTCATGGATTTTTGCCATGGCAACTGCACATGTGTGCACCCTTGCATTACCTTGGTGGAAAAGAACTTTTTTCTTGGCCAAATGAGGTCGGTTTTTTTTCAAATCGTCATTGAATCGGTCCAATAAGTTGGCATAATATTCCCCATTGATTGTTCTTCCCTTTTGAAGGTAGTCAATGTGGATTATCCCGCGTGCATCCCAAAAAACAGTCGCCATAACTTTATTGGCTGACAAACCCATCTTGGCCTTCTTTGGCGCCGATTCACCCTTAGAAACCCACTGTTTTGACTGTTGTTTGGTCTCTGGTGTGTTGTGATGGATCCATGTTTCGTCCACGGTTACAAAACGGCGCAAAAACTCCTCCATATTGCGATTAAACAACGCCAAACCTTCCTGTGAAGTTGTTACACGATTGCGTTTGTGCTCGACTGTGAGCAAACGCGGCACCCATCTTGCGGAAAGCTTTCTCATGTCCAAGTGATCATTCAAAATTGAAACCACTGAGCCATGCGAGATCCCTACGGCTTCCACAATCTCTCGCACTTTCAATCTTCGGTCGGCCAACACCATATCGTGAATTTTTTCGATTGTTTCTGGCGTAGAGACCTCAACTGGGCGTCCAGGACGTTCGGCATCTTCAGTGCTTGTACGGCCACAACGAAATTCAGTAAACCACTTTTTTACCATTGAAATCGATGGTGCAGAGTCCCCGTAGTATTTATCAAACTTAACCTTGGTCTCGGTAATGGTTTGTTTCGCAAGAAATAATGCTTAATAAGCACACGAAATTCACTTTTTTCCATTTTCTCCTCAAATTAGTGAGTAGTCTGATAAAAACAGCTGTCAAACACAAACTAACTGACGCAGCAAGTTTAAATTTTGACAGGAGTCAACTGACAGATGCCTGTTGACAGGAGCAGTGTTGCGCCGGCATATATGTAGATGTTTACACATGATATTTCCTGTTTACGTGAGCTTTTTTTTATCAATAATATGTCCCTATGATCTGAAGCCCACTTAAGGACATATTACTTCTCAACCAGTAACAAATAAAATGCACGACTGGGTCGCACGAACTTGCTCCTATGTAATAGACTAAGAATTTCAAAAACGAATGTTATTAGAGAAAAACTGTTCATAAGCATAAAATTAATTTTGTAAATAACTAAAACAACTTCTTTAGTAGTTGGAGGTAAAACTAGGATGTCACGTGATTCAAGCAAATATAGGTTTATACAAGAACAAAAATTATAAGTCTTTGTAGTAGTTTCTTAAAAAAATAAGCTTTTATATACAAAATTTTTAAAACATTTTTAAGAAAAAATTTTGGTACGCCAATTTAAAGTTTTATTATTGTTCGAATAAAAATTAAATTTACAAAAATAAAAATATTGAGGCGTTTTCAAGATATTGAATTTTCCAAAAAAAAAAAGAGAAATAGATTTTTTTTTCAAAATTAAAAAAAAAAAAAAAAAATATTTTTCTTAAAGTTTTGAAATGCAATGTTTTTTTTTACTTTTTAGAAACTTCTCTCTAATTTTTTTTATTAAAATCCGTTATGCCGATTATAAGAAATTCAAAATTTAAAAAAAATCGTTCTAAGGTAGGTTCAGTCAGTAATATCTTGTTTTCAATTTTTTTTTATAATTTATAGATCTTAAAAATTAATCAAAAGAAACAAAATTCTCGGAACCGCTTTCAAGAAAAATACGATTTTCGAAAAAAAAAAAAAAAATTTAACATTTGTATGGTACCGTTATTTTTATGTAAAATATTTTTTTTTCTTACATCTTATAATTTATATTAAAAAACTTTTATTTATCATGTTTAAAAAAAAACCGAGTATGGGGTTTTCGAAATATTGAGTTTTCAAAAAAAATTTTTGAAATTTTTTTGAAAAATCCAAAAAAAATTTGTTTGAAAATTTGAATACAAAATAATATTGAAACTGCTGGAGAGCCTTAACATAAAAAACAAATGATCAAAATCGGTGGTACCGTTTTTGAGAAAATCGAAAACAAAAAAAAATGGTTCCAAGGGGGGTGCCAAAAATAACCAGTTTTTGGAAAATTTTTTTCATCCATTACCTAACTTTAACTAAATGAAATTTTTTGAATTTTTTTTTTAAATCTGTGGGACAGTTTTTGAGAAAAAAATATTTATAAAATTTCGAAAAAAATCGTATGGCAACTACTGTTATTTTTGGTCTTAAAAAAAAAAAAAGAAAAAAACGTGTCGTTTGAAGAAAATCGACCCAGCCGTTTATGCTGTAGTCGAACCGACAGACAGAATCGTGAGACCCACTTTTTTGGTCTTCGCTATCATAGTAATGTCAACTTTGATCGAAATCTCGTGTTCGATTTTTTTTCCGAATGCATAACTTGCCTTATAGTACCTATAAGTCGCAAGTAAAAAAGGTTTTGCATCTATTTTTGGTAAAAATCTTCAGGGATTTTTTGTTTATGTTTTTGAAATTCATGATGTGTGTCTAATAACACTTTAAATCCAACAAATATTATTTTATTTTTTTTTAAATAAATACTAAAACTTCCGTCCTGGCGAAATTTTTTCTTCGAAATATCATTTATATCTAAAGCACTTCCACTGAATTCATATATACATTCCTTACCTATACAGGAGAGTGCGGTGTCAGTAAACATACAACTTTCAAGTTCTATATAAAATAGAAATGATAACAATTTTTAGGTCTTTTCAATGAAGTTTTTTTTGTGATTTTTTTTTTAGAGAATAGAAAGCCATTGAGGAGAGTGAAGTCAGTGGTCCGATCATCAACCATGTGCAAGAACAATAACTACAACTGTGTTGCACTCAAAATGTTGCAACTTATATACACCTCCTGTATCTTATGGACATAAGAACAAGCATTGATTGGGTTTGGTGTTTTTTTTTTTTTTTTCGTCGGTTTTGTCTATAAGTCAACTCGTGATCACTGACTTAGAAAAACCCAAAGAAATAAAAAGATAGAACTTTTTTTTTTGTTATGTTAAAGTGCTCCATGTGGCTTGAGTTTGCGATTAAGATGTGAACCAGATACCAAAAGTAAAAGTCCATAAAGCAAGACCCCAATCGCACCACCACCGCCGGGTGGCGGTCGCGGTGGGGTCGTCGGTAACTGATAAACTTTATGAACATGAACTTTTGATAGAAAGGAATCTAGTTCATACACATGGATGAGCTTGATGGAAGGTTCTTAAAGTTCGAGATCACGAATTCCTTTGAGGGTCATTGTGTGATAGGAGAGTTCTAGGAATTCAATATCAAGATTAAGGCTTAGTCAAAATGAGACTCGAAATGTTGACCCATAAACTAATCAACCAATTCTTTTATGTGTATCTATTCCTTGAGGTCTAATTCAGAGGGGTTTTTATGGGAATGGTTTCTGATTTATAAGTCAATATAATTGAAATTTTGAATTCATGCTTCAAGAGGCAGAATCCAGACAGCCTTGTAAGACAGTTCCTGATAGCCATCATGTTAAATGTCTTATTGATATGAACATGTAGTCTTTAGTCACCCGATTCGGCTGATTCCAAAGACTGTTGAAAATGAACTTTATGCTCTTGGACTTGTACCATCAACAAACGCTATCAGTTATCATTTTTTCAAGACTACCATTGATACGTTCGACATTCGAGTAAGGCAGACACTAAAATAAAAAAAAAATATTTTCAGTATTTTCACACTCATTGTGAATAGTGCTTTCAACACTTTGACTTTTGATAAAAAATTCCCAATAATTCATGACACAAGTCCACAACATCAACACTTTAATTGCCTCTAATAACTCCAACGCGATGACATCACAAACTGTCTATAAAAGTTAAATATCTTTAAAAAAAAGAAAACAAACAATATTGAAAAGTCGTTTGCATTTGATAAGCGAACATAGCTATAATTAGCCGGCTTCGGTCTGTGACTTATCAAGAATATACGATACGTACTCGTACCTTTAGCACCCGGCAAAGTCAGACATTTGTCGGGTGCGCCATGTAAATGTTGATTAAGCTGAGAATTGCGTGTTAGTAATTATTATTATATCAACCTGTCGTTTTGCGTTGGTGGTTTAATTCTTGTTTTGGAACAAATCAAAAACTTTGTTTTTGTATCTGGTAGTTAGATGCATGCATTTGAATATCAAGCGTTTTAGAAGGATTGCTCTTTGTTTTGTTTTTTTTTTTTTTTTTTTTTGATTTGATAAATGACATTTCAAATTAATGATTCATGGGTGTTATGAGACAGACACGCAAGCATAAGTTAGATTTACATGACCCAATTTTATAAAGCACATTTCATACGAGTTAAGTTTTGAACTTAATAAATGTTATGTCCGCTATGATTATACAGTGCGCCATCATATATCAGATTGCAAGCAACAATACAGACAACCTGGATTTATAACTTTTTGATAAAGCGAAAGCGATTTTCTAAACATACTAACGACGAAAACTACAAAGAAACTTGTGCTGTACAGAATAGGTTGGTAGTTCCAATTGTCGCTCAGGCGCAAAGTGGTTCATTTAGACAAAAGTTGTCAAATTCATTTTTTGGTGTGATGTTACCACAAGCCGTATCACCTCACTCGGATATCAATGGATTTATTGTGCTTCCCAGGGTGTGGGTAATATAGAAATGAGAAGGATAAGAGAAAAAATTTAATTGAAGTCTTAGGTATGGGGGCCTCCCTGAATCATCCTGAACCATTCTGAATAATGTTAAGTATTCTTTTTAGTGACAAAAATGAGACGTTGTCCAGTTCGTCGAAAAATTATTCACCGAGGGCATCTTTTCTAGTTCTGGCTAGGCTGTGAACATTCACAAAGGAAGTAAGACGAGCCCTCTTCCACCTCTTCCTTCTGAATAAGTCAGATGTTCTGATGTTCCCATTCTGCTTATGTGGATTCCCATTGAGTTGTGACTCGTAACGATTACAACCAAGCGATACAATTGAGGCCTGCAAAGCTTTAGTAGATACTCTGTTTTTTTTTTCTTTTTTTTTCTTTGAAATATCTGGCCAAAGATTTCTTGAAATCCGACAGGTGTCAATTGTTGTTAATCAGTCAACTAGTGGCATGAGTATCTAGGGTGCAATTTGGGTCGGTTCAAGTGGCGAACCGTTTTTGGCCAGTTCATCAGCCATTTCATTTCCATAAATGTCAAGGTGCCTCGGGACCCATTGATGAGTGGCTGAATTTGTTTCGGCGCAGTTTTGACTTCGTTATAATTGATAATAATTGGCTCTGATTGCTGCCGGGCTATCTATGAATATACGAGTACCAATGTTCTTTTGCGGCCTCGATAACTGCAAATACTTCCGTTTGGAAAACACCGGAGATGTTTGGGAGCTTAAATGATCTATTTATAGGTGGGTTGTCTGGGAAGATGCCTGACACTACCGCAGCTTCCGTTTAGGAACCGTCTGTAAAGGCCGACACATGATCTGCATTTAGGACCCGGTTTTCTATCCATATCTTACTTCTTGGAATATTGTTTTTCTTTTGTATTTATTTTCTGTTAGTGTAAGCTATATCATCAAATTATCAAATTGAGCGAAATTTGAAAATTACAAATTGCTCGTGTTGCTACGCGCTCTGGTGTTTGAAAATAAAAAAAAAATAACAAGAAAGTAACACCAGACGAAACAAAATGGCCGAATTGATCTGTCAGAATGAACCTATCCTTAAAAAAAAAAACAATTTTTGACATTATTCGGCCGGGAAAAATGTATCGTAGAATTTGCATAAAGCGCGAGTTCTGTGTTTTGTGACACAGTCTTGTTGAAACCACATGTTCAGTAGACGTAAAATTTTGTTCTTAGAAATGTTATAAAAAATGTATTTACCTAAGTAAAAAACCGCTACAGTTTTTTTTTTCTTGCATAAAGCAATAATTTAGGCCAATTGAAAAAAAATAATTGTATGATAACCATTAATCTCTTATTTAATCTATTTTTTAAATTCTAATCTAGTCGTGCATTTTATTTTATATAAAAAAAAAATAAGAGTGAATTATTACTAATGCCTTTTATTTTTCGCAATTTCTTTTCAGGTAAGCATTTTTAATCCCTAAATTTCTTGAGGATTAATTTACGTAAGTTTAATTTAACAAAATTAAAAATAAAATAAATAGGTTGATATATAAAACGCAACAAATATGTATGTACATGTTTTTAAATTAAAAACAAAACCACTATTTGTTTGTCAATTTTTTTTAAAATACATATTTAAAAAAAAAAATTTGGTACGTCAACTTAGGTTTTTATTATTGTACGAATGAAAATTAAATTTCCAAAAAAAATATTGACCCATTTTTGAGATATCGAATTTTCCAAAAAAAAAAAATGATTTTTTTTTCCAAAAATTCAAAAAATATTTTTTTTTAAGTTTTGAAATGCAATGTTTCTTAAAGTTTTTAGAAGCATCTCTCTACGAAATTTCATTAAAATCCGTAATGTCAATAATGAGAAATTCAAAATTTTAAAAAATCGTTCCATGGTAGGTACAGTCAGTAATATCTTGTTTTCAAAATTTGTTTGTAATAAATTATAGATCTTAAAAATTAATCGAAAGACTAAAAATTTAAGCAAAATTCTCGGAACCGTTTTCGAAAAAATTACGATTATCGATTTTTTTCTCAAATCTTGTAGATTATTTTAAGAAACTTTTATTTATCAAGCTTTACAAAAATCGAGCATGGGGTTTTCGAAATATTGAGTTTTCAATAAAAAATTATGATTTTTTTTTTTTAAATCCAATTTTTTTTTTTGAAAATTTGAATACACAATAATATTGAAACTGCTAGGCAGCCTTAACATAAAAAAAATGATCAAAATCGGTTGTACCGTTTTTGAGAAAATCAAAAACAAAAAAAAAAGGTTCCAAGGGGGGTAACAAAAATAATAATTTTTTGGAAATCTTTTTTCCTTCATTACCTAGGTTTAACTAAATGAAAAAAATCTGTGGGGCAGTTTTTGAGAAAAACAAAATATTTATAAAATTTCGAAAAAAAATCGTATGGCAGGTACCGTTATTTTTTGTCTTAAAAAATCAAATCAAATCAAAAAACATCGGGGGGGGGGGGGGGGTAGAATAGAATAAAGCCCATATCTACCAAGTTTAAAGAAAATAGGTCGAGCCGTTTAGCTGTAGGCGGACAGACAGACAGAATTGCGAGATAAGCTGTTTAAAATTTTGTGCCTATATCTTTTATAAAATATCAACTTGATTTTAAAAGTTATTTAAAAAAATAAAATACATTTCTGGTTTTATTTCTTTCACGTCAACAGCCTAGGCTTTGATGAAAGCAATGCTTCCCGTCGATCAGCGAAATCAAGCTTCATTGTGCGTGGTTAGTACTTGGATAGGAAACCGTTCAAATACCAACCGTGTGCTGTTGACATGTGATTCTTCTGTTGTTCCTTCTTTCTGTGTGTCTTTCTGTTGTAATGTCTAAGCCGATGGTGTTAGTTGCTAGTTTTTCAGTGTCTCTATTTCGGAAATTTATCTACTCTGTAGATTTTTGGAACTGGTTGAAATAACATGATCGTCCAACAAAACTACCTTATAGGAAATAAGTTCAGACCAAAATATTTTCAAATCCAAGTTTTTCGCATTTAACTTTATTTTAATCACACAACCATAAGGTTGTTAACATCGAGAAAACGTTCTGCCATTCATTCCAATAGTTCGCATTGTATTGAACACGTTTCATTCATTTTTCCCAAAATTATTTCATAGAAACAACATTTCCCGAATCGCTAAGATCATTCTTCAATTTCGTACCCCTTCCAACGTGATCTGTAAAATCTAAACAAAAACTATTCATAAATCCAAAAACTGACTCACCAAAAAAAATCAATTCCGAAATGCATTTTATTGTTTACGTATTAATCAAAAAGGCTAAAAAAAGCATCTGGAAAGGTCTGACATCAGCGCAATAGTATCGACAGTCAGCCACTTTACTTCCGTGTTTCTTTTGAAATCAATTGACTTTGCTAAAGATATGTGCATCGGCGAAATGAATTTCATTCATTTTTTCTTCTTTCTCTGTGCAATAGAACAAGTAAAAATATCTACCTACAAAGTCTCTGGCTGGCTGCATACTTTCATTCTTCCTCAGTTCGATTGGGTTGATTTTTCCAAACATCCTCCAGATACTAACCATCTACAACCAGATCCAGTCGTGGTAATTTTCAATTAGCAAGAATTTCATAAATCTCGCCACTTCAAATCGAAATCCAAACTAAACTCAGCCATTCGTTTGGTTAGTCTATCTATATCCATCCATCCCTCCGAATGCACTCCTCTTCCTCATTAACACATTTTGTTCTCTTAAGAACTAAAGATACAATATCTAACACTTCACTTCTCAACAAAAAATGAAAGAAAGAAATCCACTCCACTACCTTAAAGCAACAACTACAACTAGATGGCGTCGTGAACTCATTCTCTTCGGACTATAAAGAACACATTTTTAGTGCAGTTTTCTGCTAAAGTTCCCATGAATCTATAGCGCACCAGAATCTAGAAGGAAAAAGTATCTGTGTATGCTCAACTCAACAATAGATAAGATATTTACAAAAATTCCATCACTCAATTTCGTATCGCTTGAGTGAATGCGTTGCTGTGCGATGGTTTGCTTTGAGTTGAAACTCACCATCATACCAACTGGCACTCATTCCCCCACTCAAGTTGAATACACTTCCACTCAAAACATAAGCAACATGAGTGGAGTTGATAAAAGTATCTGAACAAATGACTTGCAGCTGAAGACTTTAGTTAAACGCGAACTGTTTAAACGAACGAACATACGTTATGTTGTTTTCCGTTTTAAGTTTGTAATTTTATTCTTTATTTTTGTTTTTGCTTTTTTTGGAATTTGAATCCAACTAAATCCGTTAAACGATACAAAAATATATGAGCCTGTATGTACTTGAGAACAAAAACACAAAGCTGTTCAAATAGAGTACAACTTAAAGTAAAGCTAATTTTGTTTCATTTTTGTTCACGCTTTACTTAACAAAGAGAATTCTGTTTTTTTATCTTGTTTTGTATAAAAGATACACAAAAACTACACCGGCCATTCGTCGTTGAGGCCCTCCAGATACATTTTTATTAAAGTTGCCGGTTGTTTTTTTGTCCTTTCCTTCGGAGTCAAGTGTGTGTTTAGTTTAGTTCTCAATTTTCCCGGCATTTTTATTCCGTGTCTTCGCCCGCACTTTTTTGTATACACATACCTACATACGTATAATATTATGTACACATTTTGAATGCAATTTTATTGTGTGAAATAAAACTGATTTAGATAAAATTGTATGTTAAAGATTGTTCTTTGTATCTTTAATACCATTGCGTGCTTCCTGCAATTAAATGAGTGAATTCTTTAGATTTATAGACATTTCTAAGTGTTTTTTCGTATAAGAAAAATAAATTTAAAATAAAGTATCCAAATAGTAATTGAAGAATAAGTTGTGAGTGTTCCTGTATCAATTTTAAATGGCGCGTCTTTTTTGAGTGATATTTTTGTATGTGGCTTTAAAAATTAAAAAAATAAAATCGTGTCTGCCTGCGTCCTCAGGCAAATCAACAAGCACATGTTCTGAAATTGGAAATAACCCCAAACAGGATTTATCTTTTTCTTATTTGTTGACGGGGCTACAACAACAAAAAAAAAAAAAGCCTACCAGATAGCGCAATTGCTCCATCAACATTCAAACATACCTACCTATCACGAGTTATAGATAGTTCTTGGTCGGTGTTCTTCTTCTTGGCTTGCTGTACATGTTCCATATCGAGAGGGATTACTAAATGTATATATAAATAAACCAATACACAAGCACAGCGCTGGTATATAGATATACAAAAACCAACCAACACACACCCAAATGCACCGACCGATGCAAGGGTAATCGTCATAGTTATTGCTCGCACAAAATAAAAACATACGACACACAGAGTAACACGAAAATAAAAACATTGGAATACCGTAAATGTCGAGGTAATGTATTTTTGTAGATATACCCATACATGTGTGTTAAATGTTTGATCCTTTTTTTCTCTCATTTGAGTTCTTATTTTCTTGGACTTCAGGGATTACACTCTTAGGAATAGAACATTGAATTAAATGATTTGGCTAGGAGGTAGTAATTTATTTGCATGTGTACGGGAAGATGTATAATTCAATTGAGATTGATGGTATTTGTGTTATGTGTGTATGTATGACGGAAGTCTAAGGTAAATAAAGCAATTTTTGTTTTAAATGGTGGAAGATTCCCATTGAAACAGATTTAAATGTTTGTTTTGATAAAATTTTCTTATCCCAATAAGATGATGGAAAAATCACTTAAAAAACTGGGGTTTTCGAAAAACATCCACGATAGCAATTTTAATTATCTTATTTATTAGACAAAAATGGATTAAATCCAATTTCCAGAAAATAAGATCTAAGTGTGAGGAACATGACCAAGACTTATCGCTTTTTATCCCTATTACTTTAACCGGAAGCGCAGTAACTCCAAATGATTGTATATTTTCAATTAAATAAAATTTTTGAATTTTGTGATTCTGCACATTTCGGCATCTACGAGTATAATCTTCCAACTATAAAAATTTTAACAAAATCGGTTGAATACTTGTTGAGAAAATAGTACCACAAAATTTCGCCTAGCCTATTTATATAATACAGAAGATACACTTTTGGAAATAGTTTCAATTACTTGATTTGTATTTTTCAAAAATTCAAAATCGTTTGAACCGTTGATGAAAAAATCGAAAGTCGAAAAATTTTTTTGACCAAAATCAAGTCCATGTCCATAATAAGCACACTTACATTTTTTTTTTGATCAGAATCGTTAGGGCCATTTTCGAGATGAATACGCTGTATGGCAGTTAGGTTCTGTTAGTTTGTGAGCAACAAAAAATTCAATTTTTCCTCTAGGGAATCACCGAACCGCGGTTAAGGTTCTCTATACCACCCCCCCCCCCCAAACGTTTTTTTTTTCTTTTTTATTTAAGACCAACTATAACGTACCTGCCACACGAATTCTCGTCGAAATTTTATAAAGTATTTTTTTTTTTTCAAAAATTTTTCGACAGATTTAAAAAAAAATAAAATGCACGACTGGGTTGCACGAACTTGCTCCTATGTAATAGACTAGGAATTTCAAAAACGAATGTTACTTGAGAAAACTGTTCACATGGATAAAAATATTTTTTTAAATTCTTTTAGTAGTAAGAGACAAAAACAGAATGCTATACAAATATGAATTTATGCAAGAAAAACAATTATAATTATATACAAAATTTTTAAAATATTTTTAAGAAGAAACAATTGGTACGCCAACTTAAGTTTTTATTATTGTACGAATGAAAATAAAATTTCCAAAAAAAACATATTGAGCCGTTTTTGAGATATCGAATATTCCAAAAAAAAATATTTTTTTTTTTTTCAAAAATTCAAAAAATATTTTTTTTTTAAGCTTTGAAATGCAATAGTTTTTAGGCTTCTTAGAAGCATCTCTACAAAAAGTTTCATTAAAATCCGATATGTCGATAATGAGTAATTCAAAATTTAAAAAAATGGTTATATGGTAGGTACAAGCTGTAATATCTTAATTTCAATTTTTTTTTTATTACATTAAAGATTGTTAAAATTAATTGAAAGAAAAAAATGTGTATCAAAATTCTACGCGCTGTTTTCGAGACAAATACGATTTTTGAAAACCATTTTTAACATTTGTACGGTGGGTACCTTAATTTTTAGGTAAAATAAAAAAAAATTTTCTCACTTGTAGATTATATTGAGAAACTTTTGTTTATCAAGTTTAAAAGAAATCTAGCATGGGGTTTTCGAAATATTGTGTTTTGAAAAAAAAAAATTTAATTTTTTTTAAAAATCCAAACAATTTTTTTTTTTTTTTTTTTTAAATTTGAATACAAAATACTTTTTGAATTTTTGGGGAGTCTTAGCAGAAAAAAATGATCAAAATCGGGTGTACTGTCTTTAAGAAAATCAAAAACAAAAAAATGGTTCCATGGGGGGTATCCTCAATAACCATTTTTCGTAAATTTTTTTTTTCAACCATTACCTAGCTTTAACTAAAAGAATTGTTTTTGTATTTTTATTTTTTAAATCTGTCGAACATTTTTTGAAAAAAAAAAATTAGGTATACAATTTCGAAAAAAAATTCGTATGGTACCGTTATCTTAGATCTTAAAAGTTATTACTGACCAGTACCTGCCAAAGAACCATGTTTTTTTTTTTGTAATTTTGAATTTCTCGTTATCGGCATAACGGATTTTAATGAATTTTGCTATAGAGAAGCTTCCAAAAAGTTTGAAAAACATTGCATTTTAAAACATAAAAAAAATATATTTGTATTTTTGAAGAAATAAATCAATTTTTTTTTTAATTCGATATCTCAAAAACGGGTCAGTATTTTTTTGGAAATTTAATTTTTGTGGAACAGTAATAAAAACTTTAAGTTGGCTTACCAAATTTTGTTCTTAAAATGTTTTCAAAATTTTGTTTCTAAGGGTTAAATTTTTTTAAGGAACCGCTACAACGACTTATAATTTTTGTTCTTGCACAAATTCATATTTGCTTAAGAAATCACGTGCATTCTGTTTTTATCTCTTATTATTAATATTAAAAGTGTATAAAAATAAAGAATTTTATACTTATGAACAGTTTTCTCTAATAACATTTGTTTTTAAAATTTTTAGTTATTACATAAGAGCGAATTCGTGTCACCCAGTCGTGCATTTTATTTTTAACGAATGCATAACTTGCCATATATGTAGTTTGTAGTACCATATGCATACATATGTATATCGCAATTAAAAATATAAGAATTACTATTACTATTAGTTTAGCCATTGTTAAGAGCCTATTTCCACAGGGGATTATCTTCGACACACGGGAAGTGGCAACGGAACGCTTCTCGTTGCTTGGCTAAGCTCGTCGCGCGGGGTAGTTCTTGCCACCTCTCCGTGTAGCTCCCGCTCGACTAAATAAGAATTTATCCATGCTTAACGTAATACTTTGTTAAAAAGACACAAATCCAGAGACTCTGACGATATCTAAGAACAACGTGGGTTTGGTGCTTCGAATTATTTCTCGAAACTAAAGATAAAACTAACCTAATCTAACTTATCTTACTAATCTAAGTACCTTTAACCAAAAAAAATTATTAAATACAAAAAAAAAAGAAAAAAAAAATTAATGAAAAAGAAAAAAATGAGTAATAAAAAAAGTAATCCCTAAGCTAATCCTAAAACCCTACACGGCGTATCTAAATCACATTCCTTTTGTTTTTCTCAGATACCGTCAAATTCCAAATGTTCGTCTGATGTAATTGACGAAGATCTGGCCAACGCTATTTTCTTGGCCATATGTTCAATGAAAGTAGCCGCTGAAACGATCCAACCAGTCACGAATTATTCCGTAGAGAAAGTCTGTTCGTCACGCCTTCTAGTCCAAAACTACATCAGGACGGCTTTTCCAAGCCTTCACACACCTTTAGCAACAAAATTTAGCACACCATGTTCAGTTTAAAATTTCAGACTGCTCTCTCACTCGTTTCTTTTCCTTACTCTATAAAAACCAAAAAATCAACTCGAATCTTAAAACTAACAATACAAAAATTAAAAAAAAAAAAACTATATAAAAAAATGTTCAAAGTGATCTTTTGATTCAGAGATTGTTTTACTCACTCTTGTACTGGTCAAAGATGGCCAATTTGATATTGTGATTATGTATATATGTGCATACTTTTCTTGTAGTATTTTCCCTAAAAACTCATAAATTTCGATTCGTAAAAGTTATGTTTTGGATTATCCTCGAACTCATGAATTGTTATTTAAAATGTTTCCTTCAATCTTTTATGGTAATACATAACTAACAAGTTTCTGTTAGGAACATAATTTACATTTTTTATAAAATTGGGGAAAATCAATCAAATTCAAGGTTTTGGGCATTTTTGACTTCCTACGGTCAAGCTCAACATGTTCCGTGTGGTTATAAAAGTAATGAAGATTCTGTGAAATTACATTCATGTTAGGCCCCACTGTCCGTGGTGTCTAGCTATCACTGGCGTTCTGTTCGATGTTTAATGAAAATCGCGTGTTTAATTCAAAGAATTGCTTCAAGCTATAATTTAAAAAAAATGCATAATGTTGTAAATTTAATTTTATATTTAAGTACTAACATAGTTTTTGAAGAACGAATATATCATTAGCACCGACAAATCAAATTAACGTACAAATTAAGTTAATTTTTTATTTTTCAAAAATTCAAAATGTCTCTATTTCTAAATATGTATATGGTTTTTTTTTTGTGTAGCTTTGAATTTTTTTAATTTAATCATTTAATTGAATACATAAAATCCAAAAATTCTCTAAAATGATTTATACGATTTCGATAAAATATGCATGAACGGCAAGAGAACTCTCTTAAAAAAGAAAAAAAAAATATTTATTTTTTTTTAACAATTTGAAACTTTAAGTATTTAACGTAATTTAAGATCAATAACTTGCACATTTTAACACTTCAAAACATATGCGGGACAATAAATAAATGTGTCACATTTTCAGGGTTGAAAATCTGATAGTAATAAGATACTCAATGAAATATCATATGGTGCATACAACTAGTCAAACATTTTACTTTTTCTAACTTCAAGGACACAATCTGCAAACCCACTTCTTTTGTGTCATATAGAAAAAAAAAACACATACATATACCTCTCTCTTTAAGAATTATTGTCTTGCTGTCCGGGAGGTAAGGCTACAATTCTGGGAATGAATTTTATACTGATGCATTTGAAGTCATGTAGGTTATATTTGACGAAATAATTCAAAAGTCATTTATTGATTTTTTTGGCTGATTGCAGAAGTTTTTTGAAAAGATAAAAGATAAGTTCTCGAAAGATATAAAATCATAAATTATAAATGCAAAACGTAAACTGTATCGTACTATATCGTAAGAAATTAATAGGTATTTAAAAGAAAAGCGAAAAATTTTCTTTTTTAAAACTGGGCTTTATAAACATTTTCAGAATTTAATATGTATACAAGTCGATCTATTAGGAGACAAAAAAATGTTAAATCCAAAATGTTGTCTACTTGCATAGTTGACGGGTTAGTTTATATCAAATGTGATACCTATAACTATTAAAAGTCGTTGCGGATGACGGCAACATAACTTCCTTAAAATATAACCTTCTAAATCAACATTAACAAAAGTATCAATTTCGATATCAGTTGAAATTTCATCCTCCGAATGCCGGGTAATAGTTTTCTAAATTAATTGGGAGTTCGAAACCTTTCTGCTTATTTGTCATACAAATAAAGGTTCAGCCCAACAATAAGCCAATGTGTTTTAATTTACACAATAGAAGATACTTTCCCTGTTTTCTAAGAGACCTTATTGTATATTCGTATTATTGACATATGGCGTTGTTAGGGTACGAAAATAAGTAGGTACCTACAAATATACTCGGATAACACATTTCGATGCAATAGACAAATGTTAATGGTAGAACAGTATTTTCATAGTATTTATGATAAGTTCTAGGGAGAACATAAAGAATATTCAATATATTCAATAAATTATTTACTTTATATGGAATCAGATAAGTTTTCCTATTAGGATCAAAGCAATAAAAATAAAATGCACGACTAGATCGCACGTACTTGCTCTTATGTTAGAATAAATACTCTTTGGAATTTAATTTTTTTTTTAAATAAATGTAAAAACATGGATCTAATGAGATCAAAATGTTCAAATGCATACAATTGCCGTCTGATTTTTAGAAAAGTATGAATTCATGCAAACGAAGTTTAAAAATTGTTTTATTATTAAATTAATTTGGATTTTAGCAAAAACTAATCGTTCACACATTTTGAAGATATTGGTGTAAAATTTTAAACAGCCTATTATTAAGGTATTAGTATGATACTACTTAGCAATTTTCTAACTTTAAAGTAGTTTACTAACTCATTCTTAATTTTAAACATTTTTTAACTAGTATCGTACTAAAAGAATTTTCTTAATAAATTGCTTCTGAACACACCTAAAAAAACAATGACATTTCGTGTAAAAGAGTAAGTACACGAACCTTTTTTGATGTTTGCAAATGTCAAAGAGTCATATGAAGCTAGCACGATACTAAAAAAATAAAGAATATATTGGATGATTTTAACTTTAATAAAAGGGTAGAGAAAGTATGATGCTATATTCGATTAAAATTTGCAAATTCGTTGTTTTAACCTAGTATCATACTAAAACAGCTTTAGCATCGTACTAATTCAATTAAAATTTTGCGCCATTGATTTTTCACAAAAAAAAAATCGAATATTTTTATATACAATATATTTATATGTAAAAATATGTTGGTCAAAATCGTAAGAGCCCTTAATGAGAAAGTCAAAAAAAAAACCTTTAATAACATTTTTTAATTTTTTTTTGTTGACCAAAATGTAGTCAATGCCCATAATAGCACACTTAATTTATTTTTATCAAAATTGCTAGAGATCGTTTTCGAGATAAATAAGATTTTGCAAAACGACTGTATGGTAAGTAAGTACCCTTAGTTTTGGAGATAAAAAAGTTTCAATTTCTCCTCTAGGAAATCAGCGAATACCCTTACGTAGGTACTGAGTTTGAAGAAAATAGCTCCAGTGGCTTAGGCTGTAGGGAGAGGTACAGACATCAGACATACATACAGACTGACGGAATTGCCGGACCACTTTTTTCGTGTTCTCGATCATCGTAATTTTAACTTTGATCAAAATCTCGAACTCGATTTTTTTTTTTGTTCAAATTTTATAGAGCTGATTCTTTTTGTCAAAATTGGGTATGACTCATTTTTTCATTCAACATAGAAAATAAGTTTAAAAATAAGGTTTTGGCTGAACTGAAGTGCCCACCGCGCCTGCCTGTCCCCGTGCGTACATACGAGGATGTGGCTTCTTAAGCCGAGATTGTGAAAATCAATTCACGAACATCAACTCGCTATCGATCTCAACAGCTTAACATTTCACACACTAGCCTGAGGAGAATTCTGCACAAAGATCTCGGATTATTCGCTCACAAGGTCCATTTGACTCAGCTTAAACGACGTTTTGTTCCATTATTGATGGGAATGTTTGCTTTCACTAAGAAAGCCATAATACTCGTACTTTGACAGAATTTAATTTTGTTCATTTTATTGCATTTTTAAAAAGGAACTTGTATCTGGCCCACCCTGTACATGTTTGCCAAACAAACCTATAAAATAAAAAATCAGAACAATTTTTTTTTGTATTGTCAATCAATATGTTTAAAAGTGATTTTAGTACAATCAGCTCGCCGGTTGCCACGCCCACTTGTCTTATGTTTGATTTTTGTTTCATATTCAAAATTCAATGTTTTTTGAAAAGAACTGCTTTATTTCAAAACATCTCGTTTTCTATTTAAGAAGGCTGAAATAATTTCCTTTTTAGCTTTCATTGAATCTAAAGTGTGTTTGACATTTTCTGAACACCTCCAAACATTAAGTCAATAATCAACGTCTCTAGAATTTAAATTTGAATTTTTATAGCTTTGGTAATAATCGATGGAAAAAAAAATTAAAAAGTGTAAAATTAACAAGCTTAGAACTATTCGAATATCAGTGATCTTCTTTCCTTGATTAATGATTAAAAAGTCTCCATTGATTGAAATGAAAATCTTTTTTTTTTTTTACAAAACCAATACCATCCATGTGGAGGAAAATCAAATAAAAAAAATTACCTACAAAATGAATGAGTGATATAAAAAAAAATTAATTTCATGGAATTATCTCACGTATAATTTAATTTTATGCCACGAATGATGGTTTGCAGTGCAAACGCCTTCTATAGATATTTTATTGAAGAAATATCACAGTTTAAAGCAGCTCTATTCACAGCAACGACGACGTGCGTTCTATATCTAGAAGATACACATCGAATGGTGGATGGATTGAAGATGCAAATTATTTTCTTTTTCTTAGCAATCAATGGAATTATTGTAGAAAACCGCGATGGTGTTGTTTCAATTGTAGAGTCTTTATAGTGGAACAAAAACGTGATTGGCAGTCTTTTGAATTTGCATTATAATGGTTTTAAATTAATGGAAAACCACCTGAAGTTTTAAAGAGATTTCTTCTTGAATTTGCATTTAACTCAGAGTTGTTTTCATTGTGAATGATTGAATGATATCTGCATAGGGGGGTTATTAATTTGCTACTGATGATTTTGCTAGAAGAGCCATCGAAGAGTTTCATCTTTTTTTTAGAATTTAAGTTATTTTAAAAACTATCAAAAATTAAAAAAAAAACATTCTCAATTTGGAATGAGTTTTCGGTTAGAAAGTACGAATTGTTTGTGAAATAAATGGTAATTTTTATTTCTTTCATATTTTGAATATGAACAGTCTTACCCTTTTCTAACAAAATTTTAACAATATTTTAAAAAAAAATTTCAAGATTCTATAGATTGGCAGAATAAGACAATTTGTTCAATTAAATTATTGATATTTTTTTTGTTTAATTGACACCTTTAAATACATCATTAGTCCCTATCCATTTACATATTTTTATAAATGAAGGTCCTAAGAAGGCAAATTTTAAATTTTAATGTATCATCAACAAATGCGAAATGTCGTATGAACATTGTTTTTATACTCGTACACACATACAGGCTATATAGCAAGTTATAGACATGCAAAACAAATGTAGAATTCCTTGGTTTTCAATAGTTAGTGTGATGAGCTGTAAGCCGACTGTCTTCCTTCGCTTCTTTGTCTGTGGAAATCTTCAAAAGACACTTGCTAATATTGGGCACAAAGTAGTATGGGACTCATACCGCACGAAAACCACCACCGGAATCAGAACCAATCTATGAAAGATCGACAACCTAAATATAGAAAAAAGTTTTTAAGGGATATTATTGACAAAAAATCAAAGAGGATCTCTTGTCTTTTGCTTCTGAGTCTTCAGAAAATTGTAAATTCCCTCCATTCCTTCCTACAACACGCACACAGAACTGGTTAAGAGTTGTAAGTCACTAAGTTAAGTTTCTCTGGAAGTCGTTGGCAACTACGAGTATTTTGTTTTGTATAATATGTAATTCGAGATTTTGATCAAATTTGAAGTGCTGAAAAAGTCTGTCTTTTCGACTAGAGTGAGGGATTGATTTTAGGACATTCCCCCGAAACTATTTTCTTTTTTTCTACAAGATCTAAAAAATGTTTTGAATTTAAAAAAATATAGGTTGAAAAATTCATATAAACTTATAAAGAAGTGTTTTAAGAGCCAAAAAAAAATAAAATGCACGACTGGGTCGCACGAACTTGCTCCTATGTAATAGACTAGGAATTTTAAAAACGAATGTTCTTAGAGAAAACTGTTCATAAGGATAAAATTATTTTTTTTTAAATTCTCTTAGTAGTAAGAGACGAAAACAGAATGCTATGCAAATATGAATTTATGCAAGAACAAAAATTATAAGTCGTTTTAGTGGTTTCTTAAAAAAAAACTTTTATATACAAATTTTTTAAAACATTCTTTAGAAAAAAATTTGGTGCGCCAATTTAAAGTTTTTATTATTGTTCGAATAAAAATTAAATTTAAAAAAAAAATATTGAGCCGTTTCTAAAATATAGAATTTTCAAAAAAAGAAAAAATAGATTTTTTTTTTTCAAAAATTCAAAAAATATTTATTTTAAATGCAAAGTGTTTTAGACTTTTTAGAAGCTTCTCTTTAAAAAATTTCATTAAGATCCGTCATGTGGATAATGAGAAATTCAAAATTCGAAAAAGTGGCTCTATGGTAGGTGTAATATCTTAATTTCAAATTTTTTTTTATTAAATTAAAGATCAAAAAAATTAATTGAAGAAAAAAAATTTAATCAAAATTCTAGGTGCCGTTTTCGAGAAAAATACGATTTTTGAAAACCATTTTTTTAATTTTTTTTAATATTTGTATGGTATGTAGGTACCTTTATTTTTAGGTAAAATGAAATCTTTTTTCTCACATCTTGTAGATTAAATTAAAAAACTTTTATTTATCAAGTTTAAAAAAAATCTGATATAAAAATCTGAGATATCGAATTTTCAAAAAAAGAAAAAAATAGATTTTTTTTTTAAAAGTCCAAAAAAATTTTTTCGAAAATTTGAATAAACAATTCTATTTAAATTTTTGGAGAGCCTTAGCAAAAAAAAATGATCAAAATCGATTGTACCGTTTTTGAGAAAATCAAAAACAAAAAAATGGTTCTATAGGGTGTACACTCAATAACCATTTTTCGGAAAATTTTTTTCAACCATTACCTAGCTTTAACTAAAAGAAAATTTTTTCGTGTTTTTAATTTTTAAATCTGTCGAACAGTTTTCGAGAAAAAAATATTTATAAAATTTCAAAAAAAAAAAATCGCATGGCAGGTACTGTTATTTTTGGTCTTAAAAAGAAAAAAGAAAAAACGAGTGGGGGGAAAAAATCAAAACCCATATCTACCAAGCTTGAAGAAAATCGACCGAGCCGCTTAGGCTGCAGTCAACCCGACAGACAGACAGACACAGAATTGCGAGACCCACTTTTTTAGCCTTCGCTATCATCGTAATGTCAACTTTGATCAATTTTTTTTTTTTTTTTTTTAACATAAAAATATTGGGAAAAAATATTTTTTGGATTGAAAAAAAAAAGTTTTTGAAATTATTACCTTAAAAATGTATATTATTAAATAATTTAAATTAATATCCCAAATTTGTTTAAAATAATATTAAGGGAATTTCTTATATCAAAAATTAATTTGATAATAAAACGATTTTTTAACTTGGTTTTTGCATTAACTCCTACTTTTTTAGAAATCAGACGACAATTTTATGCATTTGAATATTTTACTCTCATTAAATCCGTGATTTATATTTATTTAAAAACAATTTTTAAATTCCAAAAAACTTACTTAAGATCAAGTAACGTGCGATCCAGTCATAATTTCTTTATTTTTTAGTTTTTCTAATTTAACAAAAACGGTCAATTGCAATGTTTACAATAAAATATTTTATAAACAAAATATCGAAATCTTATTGCTTTCAATTGTGATACAGGTGCTATATTATTATGAGAAACTAGCGGCCCGGTACGTGCTTCGCTACGTATAAAGTGAAATAATAAAAAAAAATTAATTGCAACATCAAATTCATTTATTCAAACAAAAAAATATTTTATTAATTGCTAGCTATTTTAAAACTTAATCCAAAACATTTGGATAAACAATATTTTTTTGTTTTTCCATTTTGAGCATGAATAAACAAACGGCGGGGGGTACCGACTCTGGAACAGGCAACATAAAGTTGGCCATGTGAAAAACATGATTCATCCAAATTCACACCACAAAAGTGTTTGCCCTTGATCCTTGTTGATGGACATCGAAAATGATAAACGCACAGGATATTGTAATCGTTTGAACTCAAATGGCATATCAGTTGGAATCATAGGGATACGTGGTATCAAACAAACTTCTCCTTTTGATTTAGCAGTTAAGATCGTAGCTTTAATCAAATTTGGCAATAACTTTTTCACTGCCAATCTGGTGCCATTACACAGTTTTGGTGGATTAATATTTCGCAATAATATAATCAAAGAACCAACTTTCAGATTCAAGCAATGCGGTGGCATACCAGCTAGTTCCAATGAATTTTAAAATTCAATTGGATAATTCATTGCCTCATCTTGATTCATAACACTGTTGATTACCACGTAAATCTTGCATTGTTCGATTAAATACGTACTTCTAGTGATTTTTTATTCGTCGTTGTACACTCATCCCATAAAATAATTGACGTTAATCGCTGAAATTTTGCAATAGCAGAATTTCTCGAAATATTGCAATGTGGAGTTTCAATCACCTGTACATTCACTGGCAATTTTAGTGCAGAGTGTGCAGTCCGACCACCTTCTAATAATGTAGCAGCAATTCCCGAAGATGCAAGTGCCAATACAATTTTCTGTTCCGATCTAATAGTTAGAATAGCTAAAATCAATGACATAACGAACGTTTTGCCTGTACCACCAGGCGCATTCAAGAAATATAATCCACCTGCATTATTGGAAACGGTTTGCATGATTGTGTCATATACGATGAAGTTCCGAAACATGTTGCAATTGCTCATTTCTGCAATGAAGTACAATATCACGGGATTGAAACTGATCACCAAGAATTACAATTGCAACCTCATCAATTGTCGATGTTCTATCAGCCCTTATTACGATTTTGTGATTATCAGATAACATACGATCGAAAGCAATTTTGAACAATTGAACTAATGCGTTATGCTGATGGAAAAACCTTTGTAGCTCACGAATAATTTCTCGTCTTGTATTCGAGACAATTACACAACGTTGATCCAATTTACGATTTTCATCACCAATAAAATAAATTTGCTAAAATTGATGATCAGCGTCGGTGTATGGCAATAACGAACCAGCTTGATGATAAATCTGGCCCTACATCTGTAACATCTATGCAATTTCAGGTAGATGTTGTATCAGAATTTTTAAAACTATCGAATACTTTATGATTCAGATTGATATAAACATGGGACAATCATGTTGAAGTATTTACCTTAAACGTCGGCATAATTATCTCTAATAATTTTAGTAGCACTAAAAGAAGTCATTTGAAATGCCTAATTGTGTTGTTGAATATGGATCAAAAAGTGATTCGACGTTTGAGATGTCCCAAAAATAAATGAATACAATGGTCCGGGTGGAGTTTCTATTGCTGGAAATCTCACTTTGTCATTAGCACAACACATGCCGGGCATTTCACCTGGAAAGTTAGTGGCATCACAATGTGGACATATGTATTGCGTCCATCATTCCAATATATCCGTACATACTATAATAATCAATTTGACTGTTGTAATTAAAAGCAGCACGCGTCATTTTAGCCAAAAGAGCAGCACGACGTATTCGTGATCGGCGTGCAAGGTTCATTACAGGTACAGGGTCAACAGATCTATTTCGTGCATTACGTTCACTTCGATGCATTAGCTTGTGCCCGTTCATCTGCAGTCTGTGATCGACTTAGTAATGCCACATCATTTGCATTACGCGTTCGCCGACCTATATTTGCTCGCCCGGCTTGTGGCATTATTCCTTCATAGAAAAAAGAATAAATCAAATTAAAAATATAAGTTTCAATTTGACAGCAAAATCCCCACTAACAAAATGATCCGACATTTATTGAATTCATTTGTTACAAAAAATGTGATAAATGAAGAACCGCTCGACCAATTTTGTGCAAACTTCACATAAACCATCTACTAAATAGTCCAAACAAAGCCTTAACATTTGGTTTGGATAGGTGAGCCCGTTCTTGAGTTATAGACTTACAACGAAAAGTAGCATTGATTTTTATATATATAGATGTATGCATTCGCAGAAAATAATCCAACTCAAGATTTTGATAAGACTTGAAAATACTAAAAATGTGGGCTCGCAATTCACTCTGCCTTTTCAACTACAGCCAAAACGGATCGGCTGATTTCCTTTGGATTTACTAGGTAGCATTTTTAAATTTTACCGACTACACGTTTTTCTTAAGTTCAAAAATAACGGTAACTTGATAAAAAAGACATTACTGACTGTACCTACCAATGCACTATTTTTCGAATTTCGATTTTATCGTTATTGGCTTAGCGGATTTTATTGAAATTTTTTATAGAGAATTTTTTGATTTTGCTTCAAAAACCCCGTTTTAAGGTTTTTTTGAAAGATTATGGTAAAAATTTGCCAAATAGCCAGGCAAAAATAGCCGTGTTTTATGGAAAATTGATAGCCACTCAGTAAAGAAAATTGAAAAAAAAAAAAACAATTATAGTCACTTTTATATTCACTCTCTTTTAATCTCAAAGTTTGACACGAATCTTAGAGTAATTTCTAATTTAATTTGACCTATTTAGAGTATTTCTTTCTAGATGCTTTCCAAAAGCCCTAAAATCGCAATTTTCCTAAACAAAAAAAAAATCAAAAAAATTTCGATTTTTCGGTGAAAAAATTAAGATTTTTCAGAAGTTTTCCAATCAATTGACATTTGAGATTTTTTGTACGTTTTTTACAAAATAGACATGAAGCTTTATTTCCAAATGTCTTGACATAATAAAAATCTCTTAGAAAAAAAGATGCATGCCAGAACACATCCCAGTACCAATCTTTCCGAGGCAAATATTTGTCTGCACTCGATTTAAGCGCCATCTACATCTCAATATATCAACAATTTTTATTTATTCTATATTCACTCTGATTGTTGACCAAATTATATTAAATCTTGATATTTTTACTGTTTTGCATGTAAAATTTTGCTAACTTGGCTATTAACTCTTTTAAAAAACACGGCTAATATTAATTTAAAGTATATTGCAAAATTACCGCTATAAAAGAGTGAATTGTTTTTTCCCGAAATATGAGTTTTAGCCTCTGAAACTTTAATACCTATGTACATCTCGATTCTAATATTTTTACTTGCGACTTATAGGGTCTATAAGGCGAGTGATGCAAGTTTACATTACGATGATAGCGAAAACCAAAAAAATTGGGTCTCGCAATTCTGCCTGTCTGTCTGTGTCTGTTCGACTACGGCCGATTTTTTTAATTTTTTTCCCCAATACGTTTTTTTAAGACCAAAAATAAGGGTACCTGCATATGAATTTTTTTCAAAAATATATAAGTATTTTTTTTTTTCAAAAACTGTTCGGCAGATTTTATTCAAAAAAAAAAATTCATTTAACAAAAGCTAGGTAAGAGTTGAAAAAAATTTTACGAAAAAGTGCTATTAATGGTACCCCCCATGAAACCATTTTTTTGTTTTTGATTGTCTTAAAAACAGTACACCCGATTTTGATAATTTTTTTTTATGCTAAGGCTCCTCAAAAATTCAAAATGCCTAATGTACCTAAATGTCTTTGAGTGATAAGGAACAACAACTACATTGCGATTTAGCCTTAAGAAATTACTTTTAAAAATTTCAATCAAACAAACCTAACTTAAGGAAACATTTATTTTTGTAAACTGACATCTGTCATTAAAATTGACAAAAGAAAAATATTTTCAAATGAAAAATGACAAAAAAGTCATTTGATTAGTAATTAATAAAAGAATTTATTTATTTTGATTTACACGCATTATAATGGTTAATGGTAATGGTACGACCGATTTTGATCATTTTTTTATATGTTAAAGCTCCCCAGCAGTTTAAATATTATTGTGTACCTATTCAAATTCTATAATTTATATAAGAATTCTATAATTTAATAAAAAAAAATTGAAATCAAGATATTACTGACTGTACCTACCACAGAACGATTTATTCGAATCTTGAATTTCTCATTATCGGAATATAGGATTTTAATAAATTTTTGTAAGGAGAAGCTTCTAAAAAGTTTAAAAAACATTGCATTTCAAAACTCTAAAAAAAATATTTTTTTAAATTTTGAAAAAATATCAATTTTTTTTGAAAATACGATACCTCAAAAACGGCTCAATATCTTTTTTTGTAAATTTAATTTTTATTCGAACAAAATCAAAAACTTCAAATTGACGTACCAATATTTTATCTTAAAAATGATATACAAATTTTGTATATAAAAGCTTATATTTTTAAGAAACCACTACAACTAAGTATAATTTTGTTCTTGCATTGATCAATATTTGTTTGAATCACATGGCATCCTGTGTTTAGCTAGTTGGAGCTTGTCTTAGGAGTTGTTTTAGTCATTTAAAAAATTAATTTTTCTCTAATAACATTCATTTTGAAAATTCTTAGTCTTTTGCGTAACAGCAAGTTCGTGCGAACCAGTCTTGCAATTTATTTATTTTGTCCCGGGCAATATGATGAAATCCCGGGATTTTTCATTATTTAAGCCACTTGTCCCGCCGAGGTGCAAGGAAAATCTGGCAACCCTACTTCCCACCCTAGAACAATTTTTTCAAATTTTGATTTTTCATTATCGACATAACGGATTTTAATGATTTTTTTTAAAGATGCTGCTAAAAGTTTGAAAAACATTGCATTTCAAGACTTTAAAAAAATGTTTTTTTTTTTTTAATTAAAAAAAAAATAATAAATTCTTTTTTGGAAATTTAATTTTTATTCGTATCTACAGTAATAAAAACTTAAAGTTGGCATAGCAAAATTTTTCCTTAAATTTTTTTTAAATATGTTGTACAATGTACATATATTAAAGCTTATTTTTTTAAGAAAAAATTACAATGACTTATAGTTCTTGTATAAACTAATATTTCCTTGAATCACATGGCATCCTGTTTTTCGCTCCAAAAACTAAAGAAAGCCTTATTCAAGAGAGCGAAAACCGTGAAAGAGGTTAATGGTGGAAAACTTGGATTTAGGTTTTCTGTTTGGTATATTAACGATGACAAAAGAAAAATTTGTCTTTCCAATTAAATATTAAATTTCCGTCTACCTCATGACCTTACTATCGCAAGTTTTTTTTCTGGGTTTAACAAAATTTTGCACCTAAATATTTGACAAGAAAAAAAGTATTTCGTAAAATGTCAAGCAAGATCCTGCGACTGAGTTGCGGTTTCAGTTTGTCTGTCATTTCCGGATGAAAATATTTTTTAATAAACATGGCCAACTGAGGATATAAATTAATAAAAAAAAAAATCCACCCAAAAGATACTCGCAGCAAATAAAATAGAACAAATTGCAATAATGAATCTTTTTTATTTACTGCGAGAGGCTTAATAAAAGATGAAATGCGATATGATAACGATAAGATAAGGCTGCATTTTTGCCTTCGCAAACACATCTAAACCAGTCACGCAAATATGATTGTGGGTTGGTATAAATATTATTTTATTTACCAACAGCTTTGTACACGAAGTCTTAATCATCAATTTTCATCAGAAAAACTTATCTGCCATGATATATTTTATATTTATGTACATAAATGTATGTAGGTATTTTTATTTTATTATTTTATTTTTGTGTATTGGGAACGCAAGCAGCTGGCAATTCCGCCGATGTATCTGTACGTGTTTGTGTGTTGTTTTCATCGTGAGCTGTAGTCAACCTTCGATTGCGGTTAAGACTGGTGCTAGTCGTCCTTTAAAACCACTGAAGAGGAACGATACATCACACAAAATAAACACACACACTCAAATTGTACAAATAAAACTATAAAAAAAAAACCCTCCAGAGAATGTATCTGAGTGGAGATTTCAGGTATCTGAGATACTTGTTAGGCAACTTTTTCCAAAAAAAAAAAAAAACACAAATAAAACAAAAAACCGAAAGCAATTGACAGGGACAGGGAATATGGTATCGAGCGAGTCGAGTTGAGTCCAGGATGTGTTCTTTTTCAAAGAAACCACCATCCCACGGGATGGATCATAGATTCGTAAAGTGTATCGAACGCAAGAGAGACAAAAAAAAATCCAAACAAAGAAGTCCAAGTGGTTGAGGAGGATGACTCCTCTTCTTCAACACACAGCGACATCTCTCAGACGATGATGATAATAAAATGAAGTGGAGACTCATCCTGTGATTCTTGAAACAAAAACAAGAAAAAAATTCGAGTGAGTCTTGGATGGATTATGGAATTGGCAAGACAACAAAACTTCGTCTTCATGCAATGTTGGTTGGCTTACTGGCTGGTTCCACTTTTCTCGCTCCAAAGATATGAAGATACAAAAAAAAAAAAAGACAAAACGACACCACAGTATCGTGTATCATTGACGTGGTTGGTTGCGGGTTAGTGGAGACTGCTGGAAGTGAAGCGAACGAAAGAAGAATTTGTTGACCTTAGAACGCGCGATTCATCCAAGTCTGGATGTTGGAGTAGGTACCTATGTGAGGATGGATTGGAGCTGGAGAACTCCGTCTCCACAACATGAACTTGTTCTGCGACTGCATGGTGTTCTTGTTTTTTTTCCTTTTTGTGATTTTTTGATTTCGTGTTTCTTGTGTGGGTTTTGGTTTCTGGATATGTTGTGGTTCTTCGAGTGTAGGTTGCTTCACAAAATTGAATTTATATAATCGTCCGCCAAAAAATAAAAAAAAAATTAAAAGAACTCTTTAAACTGGTAGTTCAAGTGGTTTTGGATTTTTTTTCTTTATTTTAAGTTTTTGGTTAATAGTAGGTACGTGAAAGGCTCCAACTAAAAAGTGCTGCACACATGGGGTTTTGTGTGCGACATATTTTTCTTTTTTTGGAATGAGCATCTGCAAATAAATGTGTCCGCTGTCCGCAGATGAACGGAGCTTACTTTAATTTTGTTTTGTTTGAGAATGCTGAATCTGTAATTAGGGATGGAAAAGGCAAGCGCATTCATAAAGTCGATGCAGGAAAACATCCATTGACTAAAAGGTGGTGCAGTGCAGACTGCAAGCGTTCTTTTTCGAAAACAGCTGCCACCGCCGTGTTTAATGTAGGGTGGATTGGATATATTATGGTCGTTAAAGGAAGCAATGGTTATAGCAGATGCCTGAAGTCTTTGGTGATGGGTGTTGTGTAAATTGCTACAAAAGAAATGTGCTGAGGGGTTGAATATGGTTGAGATTGATGGACTGATGGCATTGAAAGAGATTTTCTGAAGTGTGTTGGAATTGATTGTGATGAGAGGTGTACAATGCCTACATATTTACTTCCGTGACATTAACGCACATACATAATTGTCCAAAGCAGAACTTAATCCTTTATGGTCACTAAGCTTACCAGTTTTTAGCTTAAATATGTTCTTCGAAAACTTTTTGAAAACCAGAAATTTCATTTAAAACCAAAATGTTTGTTTGCTAAAGTACATCAAAACGCTGTAGGAACGTTCAAAAAGGTGTAGATGCACATGCATACATATGGATGTACGAAATTTCACTAAAAGGAACATCTTTCTTGGCTAAAATCCCGAATGCGAAAATCTCCAATGCCACCATCTTGAATTACAAAATTCCGAATGGTTAGCACATATTGTCAAAACTTTCAATTGCTCAAATCATAAAAATGGGATATCGCTTAAAATTTTGGACGATCTAAAATCAAATCAACTAAAAAAAAAAAAAATTGGGCATTTTCTTAAAGTCAAAATTATCATTATCTGATTGCCAAATATGTCCAAAATTAGAAAAATTTTGATATTCTACAATTTAAGTGAGACCAATACGCGTCTTTTAAATTGGTCCCGTCTGAAAGTCTTTAGTCTCATTCTCCTGACTAGCATAATTAAAAAAGGTTTTAAACTTAATAACTTTTTTAGGGGAGCGTATAGGAATCCCGCTTTTTAAAATCCCGCTTTTCAAAAATCCCGAAAAAAAAAAGTTTTAAAATCCCGCCTGCTAAAATACTGCTTTTTTAAAATCCCGTCTTCTAAAATCCCGCTTGTTCAAAATCCCGATCAATTATAATCCCGCTTTTTAAAATCCCACCAAATCCCGCTAATCCCGTTTTTTACAATACGTAGCTAAAACTTATTGATTTTATGTTGGTTATTTTCCAGATTCTTTAAATGCTAAAGAAACTTTGCATACACCTAATTTCGCACCTACCCCAAATCCTATAGTGCGCCCAAGCAGGGAGGTTGCAGGGAGCAGCATGTGCCTCCTTACATACCTCACTGCTTACACATCTTAATAATAAATGGGATTATAAGAGACGGGATTTTAAAAAGCGGGATTATAAAAAGCGGGATTTTAAAAAAAGCGGGATTATAAGAAACAGGATTATAAAAAACGGGATTATAAAAAGCGGAATATCGTTCCCAACCCCTTTTTTAGTCTTGGGGTGCATCGCTTTTTGACATACAGGCCTTTTTTATAGGGTGTTTAAAATTAAGCACCCGTTTATAATGACGTTTGTATTATATAAGTGTTTCTGAAACAAAAAATAAAGTTCTTAAAGAGTTAGAAAATGCACTGAGAAAGTATTGCAAATCGGGATGAATCTTGTATGTATTCGAGATTTGAGCATTCGAAATTATGGAATATTGGATTTCCAATTATTGTTTCCATAAGGTATCCAAAATTGATAATTTCTGTTTGGTTTCAGACTTATCGGAAGAATTTTGAATTTTACTAGTTTTCTTATTTCTACAAATTTCGAACATTCTTAAATTTTTTATCTTTAAAATCAAATTTTCAGAGAGACAGACAGTACTGCTGAAACCACATGTTTGCAATATTAATGCCTTCCAATTGAGACACAAAAAAGTTAGTAGTCATGTCTCTGTGACGCTCACGATTGACTGCAATGTTTTGACCATCATCATTTTTGAAGACATATGGACCAATTATATCACCACTGGCAGATAACGAGCATCAAACGGAGGCTTTTTCTCGATGAAATGGTGTTTTGACAACGGGTTGTGGATTTTTATCACTCCAAATGCAGCAATTCCGCTTATCGGCAGAGTTTGCTTAATCGCTGAACAAAACTATCCCCGTTGAGTTTCTCGAAATGATTTTCAAAATAAATTTTAAGAACTTGCAAATGTTGCTCCGGCTTGAGTCTATTTATGATGAAGTTCAAAAACCAAACTTATCTCAAAATAACCGAGAAGTTTCCGCTGTCATAGAAAACATTATTGCCAATTTAAAGTTCTCTGCTTCTAGAAAGAAACGCCCTTTATACTCGTATACGCATACATAGTCAATATGGCAAGTTATGCCTTCGTAAAAAAACCGAAATTTTTATCTGAATTGACAGAACGATGATTAAGACCAAAATTAGGGTATTTTGGTAAAAATCTTAAGAAAACGAATTTTTTTTCTTAAAAAATTGTTTCAGAGATTTAAAAAAAAAAACATCATTTAATAACATTTAAAAAAAGCTATGTAGCTAATGGTTTGAAAAAATGTTTCCCATAGAACCACTTTTTGTTTTCGATTTTGGTCATTTTTTTTCTACAGCTCCCCAAAAGTTTTGAATATTATTATTATTATTATTTTTTGATTATTAAAAAAATATATCAATATTTTTTTCAAAACTTAATTCGAAAACCCCATGCTCGATTTTTTTTCAAACTTGACAACTAAAAGTTTTGTAACGCAATCTACAAGATGTGAAAAAAAAATTATACTTTAACTAAAAATAACGGTGCCCACCATACTAATGTTAAAAAATTGTATTTTTTTCGAAAACGGCTGCTAGAATTTTGATTTTCTTTCGATTTATTTTCACGATCTATAACAAAAAATTTTGAAATTCAGATATTACTAACTGTCCCTAATCCCTACCATCAAACCATTTTTCGAATTTTAAATTTCTCATTATTGGCATAATCTAAAAAGTTCAAAACTGAAAATTCAAAAATTAATTTTAATTTTAAAATTTCCAAAAAAATATTGGAATATAAAAAAAAGTTTCAAACAAAATTTGGAAAACATGAGAAATTTTTTCGAAATTCGACAGTTAGCATCAAAAGTATCTATAATATGTAAGAACAAAAAATTGTTTCATCTTAAATTAACTGTTCTCACAATACAAATGTTAAAAAATGGTTTTCAACAATATTGTATTTTTCTCGAAAATGGGAACAAGAATTTGATAAAATATTTTCTGTTTCGATGCTTAATTTTAACATTCTATGATTCAATGAGAAAAAAAAAAATTAAACTAAGCCATTACTGACATCACCTACCATAGATCGATTTTTTTTCTTCCTCATTATCGACATATAGGATTTAAATAAATTTTTTGTATAGAAGATTCTTAAAAATTAAAAAAAAAAACTTTGTAATTAAAACTAAAAAACTACGTTTTTGGAATGTTCAAAGAAATTTAAATTATTTTTTTTAAATTCGATATTTCAAAAACGGGTGAACCATTTGTTTTTTTAAGCTTAATTTTCATTTGCACAGTAATAAAATTTTGAATTTGGCGTGCCAAAATATTTTATAATTTTTTTTGTTTATGATTTTGGGCTCGCTAAAGGAATTATGACTGCCCTTAATTTTTTTTTAATTTTTAATGTACAACATTTTTTTTAAACCGCTACATCGATTTATATTTTTTGTTCTTGTGTTGATTCTTAAATAAGAAAATTCAGGCATTCGTTTTTTTAGCTCCGGCTACTATAGGAGTTGTTTGGTTATTTAAAAAAATGAATTTTATGCTTCTGAAATTTTTTTTTCTAATAACGTTTTTTAAAATTCTATGTTTTTTAAACATAAGAGCAAGTTTGTACCACTCTAAGTGGTAGATTTTTATATTTTGAAAATATCATTCTCGCGATTCTAGCAAGAATATTTTAAAGATTACTATAGGTTTGACAAAATCGAGATTCAAAGTCGTTCCTAATAGCCTCATATGAAATGAAAATTGAATACGTTCCACAATGTGCTCAGAAATTATTTCACCAACCACCAAGAAATTCCTCAAAGCTGTGTGAATACGTATTAAAATTATAAATAAATTTGGTGGTGCAATAGCTCGGAGTGAACCAGGACCTAGTGACTTACAACTCTCAACCATTTCTGTGTGCGTGTTACCAGGAACGGATAGTACGGGAGGTAGCGCTATAGTTGACGAAGTCATTTCATACCGGCTGAAAATCATAACAATAATAGTTTTCCCCTAACACATAACAGATCTGAACGTCAGCTGCTCCGAAAGCGGTGGAGCTAAGGGAGACAGCATGCAAAAGTCATTGGAAAAAAATTTGCTCCGATGAATTTTATACCAAGCGAAACTGTATTAAATTATTGTTTTAATCATATTTCTTCAAAAAATTATCGTCAGCTGTATTGCCGAGGGGGGGTTCAATGTCAGTCACGGGCATAAACCTCATTTAAAATTTGAAAAATAAATTTATTTTATACCTTATGAAATTTATATATCTCAATTTTTATACTTTTAAAATAATAAAGAAAATAGTCAGAAGATTTTTCAGAAGTTTTCCAATCAATTGACATTTGAGATTTTTTGTACGTTTTTTACAAAATAGACATGAAGCTTTATTTCCAAATGTCTTGACATAATAAAAATCTCTTAGAAAAAAAGATGCATGCCAGAACACATCCCAGTACCAATCTTTCCGAGGCAAATATTTGTCTGCACTCGATTTAAGCGCCATCTACATCTCAATATATCAACAATTTTTATTTATTCTATATTCACTCTGATTGTTGACCAAATTATATTAAATCTTGATATTTTTACTGTTTTGCATGTAAAATTTTGCTAACTTGGCTATTAACTCTTTTAAAAAACACGGCTAATATTAATTTAAAGTATATTGCAAAATTACCGCTATAAAAGAGTGAATTGTTTTTTCCCGAAATATGAGTTTTAGCCTCTGAAACTTTAATACCTATGTACATCTCGATTCTAATATTTTTACTTGCGACTTATAGGGTCTATAAGGCGAGTGATGCAAGTTTACATTACGATGATAGCGAAAACCAAAAAAATTGGGTCTCGCAATTCTGCCTGTCTGTCTGTGTCTGTTCGACTACGGCCGATTTTTTTAATTTTTTTCCCCAATACGTTTTTTTAAGACCAAAAATAAGGGTACCTGCATATGAATTTTTTTCAAAAATATATAAGTATTTTTTTTTTTCAAAAACTGTTCGGCAGATTTTATTCAAAAAAAAAAATTCATTTAACAAAAGCTAGGTAAGAGTTGAAAAAAATTTTACGAAAAAGTGCTATTAATGGTACCCCCCATGAAACCATTTTTTTGTTTTTGATTGTCTTAAAAACAGTACACCCGATTTTGATAATTTTTTTTTATGCTAAGGCTCCTCAAAAATTCAAAATGCCTAATGTACCTAAATGTCTTTGAGTGATAAGGAACAACAACTACATTGCGATTTAGCCTTAAGAAATTACTTTTAAAAATTTCAATCAAACAAACCTAACTTAAGGAAACATTTATTTTTGTAAACTGACATCTGTCATTAAAATTGACAAAAGAAAAATATTTTCAAATGAAAAATGACAAAAAAGTCATTTGATTAGTAATTAATAAAAGAATTTATTTATTTTGATTTACACGCATTATAATGGTTAATGGTAATGGTACGACCGATTTTGATCATTTTTTTATATGTTAAAGCTCCCCAGCAGTTTAAATATTATTGTGTACCTATTCAAATTCTATAATTTATATAAGAATTCTATAATTTAATAAAAAAAAATTGAAATCAAGATATTACTGACTGTACCTACCACAGAACGATTTATTCGAATCTTGAATTTCTCATTATCGGAATATAGGATTTTAATAAATTTTTGTAAGGAGAAGCTTCTAAAAAGTTTAAAAAACATTGCATTTCAAAACTCTAAAAAAAATATTTTTTTAAATTTTGAAAAAATATCAATTTTTTTTGAAAATACGATACCTCAAAAACGGCTCAATATCTTTTTTTGTAAATTTAATTTTTATTCGAACAAAATCAAAAACTTCAAATTGACGTACCAATATTTTATCTTAAAAATGATATACAAATTTTGTATATAAAAGCTTATATTTTTAAGAAACCACTACAACTAAGTATAATTTTGTTCTTGCATTGATCAATATTTGTTTGAATCACATGGCATCCTGTGTTTAGCTAGTTGGAGCTTGTCTTAGGAGTTGTTTTAGTCATTTAAAAAATTAATTTTTCTCTAATAACATTCATTTTGAAAATTCTTAGTCTTTTGCGTAACAGCAAGTTCGTGCGAACCAGTCTTGCAATTTATTTATTTTGTCCCGGGCAATATGATGAAATCCCGGGATTTTTCATTATTTAAGCCACTTGTCCCGCCGAGGTGCAAGGAAAATCTGGCAACCCTACTTCCCACCCTAGAACAATTTTTTCAAATTTTGATTTTTCATTATCGACATAACGGATTTTAATGATTTTTTTTAAAGATGCTGCTAAAAGTTTGAAAAACATTGCATTTCAAGACTTTAAAAAAATGTTTTTTTTTTTTTAATTAAAAAAAAAATAATAAATTCTTTTTTGGAAATTTAATTTTTATTCGTATCTACAGTAATAAAAACTTAAAGTTGGCATAGCAAAATTTTTCCTTAAATTTTTTTTAAATATGTTGTACAATGTACATATATTAAAGCTTATTTTTTTAAGAAAAAATTACAATGACTTATAGTTCTTGTATAAACTAATATTTCCTTGAATCACATGGCATCCTGTTTTTCGCTCCAAAAACTAAAGAAAGCCTTATTCAAGAGAGCGAAAACCGTGAAAGAGGTTAATGGTGGAAAACTTGGATTTAGGTTTTCTGTTTGGTATATTAACGATGACAAAAGAAAAATTTGTCTTTCCAATTAAATATTAAATTTCCGTCTACCTCATGACCTTACTATCGCAAGTTTTTTTTCTGGGTTTAACAAAATTTTGCACCTAAATATTTGACAAGAAAAAAAGTATTTCGTAAAATGTCAAGCAAGATCCTGCGACTGAGTTGCGGTTTCAGTTTGTCTGTCATTTCCGGATGAAAATATTTTTTAATAAACATGGCCAACTGAGGATATAAATTAATAAAAAAAAAAATCCACCCAAAAGATACTCGCAGCAAATAAAATAGAACAAATTGCAATAATGAATCTTTTTTATTTACTGCGAGAGGCTTAATAAAAGATGAAATGCGATATGATAACGATAAGATAAGGCTGCATTTTTGCCTTCGCAAACACATCTAAACCAGTCACGCAAATATGATTGTGGGTTGGTATAAATATTATTTTATTTACCAACAGCTTTGTACACGAAGTCTTAATCATCAATTTTCATCAGAAAAACTTATCTGCCATGATATATTTTATATTTATGTACATAAATGTATGTAGGTATTTTTATTTTATTATTTTATTTTTGTGTATTGGGAACGCAAGCAGCTGGCAATTCCGCCGATGTATCTGTACGTGTTTGTGTGTTGTTTTCATCGTGAGCTGTAGTCAACCTTCGATTGCGGTTAAGACTGGTGCTAGTCGTCCTTTAAAACCACTGAAGAGGAACGATACATCACACAAAATAAACACACACACTCAAATTGTACAAATAAAACTATAAAAAAAAAACCCTCCAGAGAATGTATCTGAGTGGAGATTTCAGGTATCTGAGATACTTGTTAGGCAACTTTTTCCAAAAAAAAAAAAAAACACAAATAAAACAAAAAACCGAAAGCAATTGACAGGGACAGGGAATATGGTATCGAGCGAGTCGAGTTGAGTCCAGGATGTGTTCTTTTTCAAAGAAACCACCATCCCACGGGATGGATCATAGATTCGTAAAGTGTATCGAACGCAAGAGAGACAAAAAAAAATCCAAACAAAGAAGTCCAAGTGGTTGAGGAGGATGACTCCTCTTCTTCAACACACAGCGACATCTCTCAGACGATGATGATAATAAAATGAAGTGGAGACTCATCCTGTGATTCTTGAAACAAAAACAAGAAAAAAATTCGAGTGAGTCTTGGATGGATTATGGAATTGGCAAGACAACAAAACTTCGTCTTCATGCAATGTTGGTTGGCTTACTGGCTGGTTCCACTTTTCTCGCTCCAAAGATATGAAGATACAAAAAAAAAAAAAGACAAAACGACACCACAGTATCGTGTATCATTGACGTGGTTGGTTGCGGGTTAGTGGAGACTGCTGGAAGTGAAGCGAACGAAAGAAGAATTTGTTGACCTTAGAACGCGCGATTCATCCAAGTCTGGATGTTGGAGTAGGTACCTATGTGAGGATGGATTGGAGCTGGAGAACTCCGTCTCCACAACATGAACTTGTTCTGCGACTGCATGGTGTTCTTGTTTTTTTTCCTTTTTGTGATTTTTTGATTTCGTGTTTCTTGTGTGGGTTTTGGTTTCTGGATATGTTGTGGTTCTTCGAGTGTAGGTTGCTTCACAAAATTGAATTTATATAATCGTCCGCCAAAAAATAAAAAAAAAATTAAAAGAACTCTTTAAACTGGTAGTTCAAGTGGTTTTGGATTTTTTTTCTTTATTTTAAGTTTTTGGTTAATAGTAGGTACGTGAAAGGCTCCAACTAAAAAGTGCTGCACACATGGGGTTTTGTGTGCGACATATTTTTCTTTTTTTGGAATGAGCATCTGCAAATAAATGTGTCCGCTGTCCGCAGATGAACGGAGCTTACTTTAATTTTGTTTTGTTTGAGAATGCTGAATCTGTAATTAGGGATGGAAAAGGCAAGCGCATTCATAAAGTCGATGCAGGAAAACATCCATTGACTAAAAGGTGGTGCAGTGCAGACTGCAAGCGTTCTTTTTCGAAAACAGCTGCCACCGCCGTGTTTAATGTAGGGTGGATTGGATATATTATGGTCGTTAAAGGAAGCAATGGTTATAGCAGATGCCTGAAGTCTTTGGTGATGGGTGTTGTGTAAATTGCTACAAAAGAAATGTGCTGAGGGGTTGAATATGGTTGAGATTGATGGACTGATGGCATTGAAAGAGATTTTCTGAAGTGTGTTGGAATTGATTGTGATGAGAGGTGTACAATGCCTACATATTTACTTCCGTGACATTAACGCACATACATAATTGTCCAAAGCAGAACTTAATCCTTTATGGTCACTAAGCTTACCAGTTTTTAGCTTAAATATGTTCTTCGAAAACTTTTTGAAAACCAGAAATTTCATTTAAAACCAAAATGTTTGTTTGCTAAAGTACATCAAAACGCTGTAGGAACGTTCAAAAAGGTGTAGATGCACATGCATACATATGGATGTACGAAATTTCACTAAAAGGAACATCTTTCTTGGCTAAAATCCCGAATGCGAAAATCTCCAATGCCACCATCTTGAATTACAAAATTCCGAATGGTTAGCACATATTGTCAAAACTTTCAATTGCTCAAATCATAAAAATGGGATATCGCTTAAAATTTTGGACGATCTAAAATCAAATCAACTAAAAAAAAAAAAAATTGGGCATTTTCTTAAAGTCAAAATTATCATTATCTGATTGCCAAATATGTCCAAAATTAGAAAAATTTTGATATTCTACAATTTAAGTGAGACCAATACGCGTCTTTTAAATTGGTCCCGTCTGAAAGTCTTTAGTCTCATTCTCCTGACTAGCATAATTAAAAAAGGTTTTAAACTTAATAACTTTTTTAGGGGAGCGTATAGGAATCCCGCTTTTTAAAATCCCGCTTTTCAAAAATCCCGAAAAAAAAAAGTTTTAAAATCCCGCCTGCTAAAATACTGCTTTTTTAAAATCCCGTCTTCTAAAATCCCGCTTGTTCAAAATCCCGATCAATTATAATCCCGCTTTTTAAAATCCCACCAAATCCCGCTAATCCCGTTTTTTACAATACGTAGCTAAAACTTATTGATTTTATGTTGGTTATTTTCCAGATTCTTTAAATGCTAAAGAAACTTTGCATACACCTAATTTCGCACCTACCCCAAATCCTATAGTGCGCCCAAGCAGGGAGGTTGCAGGGAGCAGCATGTGCCTCCTTACATACCTCACTGCTTACACATCTTAATAATAAATGGGATTATAAGAGACGGGATTTTAAAAAGCGGGATTATAAAAAGCGGGATTTTAAAAAAAGCGGGATTATAAGAAACAGGATTATAAAAAACGGGATTATAAAAAGCGGAATATCGTTCCCAACCCCTTTTTTAGTCTTGGGGTGCATCGCTTTTTGACATACAGGCCTTTTTTATAGGGTGTTTAAAATTAAGCACCCGTTTATAATGACGTTTGTATTATATAAGTGTTTCTGAAACAAAAAATAAAGTTCTTAAAGAGTTAGAAAATGCACTGAGAAAGTATTGCAAATCGGGATGAATCTTGTATGTATTCGAGATTTGAGCATTCGAAATTATGGAATATTGGATTTCCAATTATTGTTTCCATAAGGTATCCAAAATTGATAATTTCTGTTTGGTTTCAGACTTATCGGAAGAATTTTGAATTTTACTAGTTTTCTTATTTCTACAAATTTCGAACATTCTTAAATTTTTTATCTTTAAAATCAAATTTTCAGAGAGACAGACAGTACTGCTGAAACCACATGTTTGCAATATTAATGCCTTCCAATTGAGACACAAAAAAGTTAGTAGTCATGTCTCTGTGACGCTCACGATTGACTGCAATGTTTTGACCATCATCATTTTTGAAGACATATGGACCAATTATATCACCACTGGCAGATAACGAGCATCAAACGGAGGCTTTTTCTCGATGAAATGGTGTTTTGACAACGGGTTGTGGATTTTTATCACTCCAAATGCAGCAATTCCGCTTATCGGCAGAGTTTGCTTAATCGCTGAACAAAACTATCCCCGTTGAGTTTCTCGAAATGATTTTCAAAATAAATTTTAAGAACTTGCAAATGTTGCTCCGGCTTGAGTCTATTTATGATGAAGTTCAAAAACCAAACTTATCTCAAAATAACCGAGAAGTTTCCGCTGTCATAGAAAACATTATTGCCAATTTAAAGTTCTCTGCTTCTAGAAAGAAACGCCCTTTATACTCGTATACGCATACATAGTCAATATGGCAAGTTATGCCTTCGTAAAAAAACCGAAATTTTTATCTGAATTGACAGAACGATGATTAAGACCAAAATTAGGGTATTTTGGTAAAAATCTTAAGAAAACGAATTTTTTTTCTTAAAAAATTGTTTCAGAGATTTAAAAAAAAAAACATCATTTAATAACATTTAAAAAAAGCTATGTAGCTAATGGTTTGAAAAAATGTTTCCCATAGAACCACTTTTTGTTTTCGATTTTGGTCATTTTTTTTCTACAGCTCCCCAAAAGTTTTGAATATTATTATTATTATTATTTTTTGATTATTAAAAAAATATATCAATATTTTTTTCAAAACTTAATTCGAAAACCCCATGCTCGATTTTTTTTCAAACTTGACAACTAAAAGTTTTGTAACGCAATCTACAAGATGTGAAAAAAAAATTATACTTTAACTAAAAATAACGGTGCCCACCATACTAATGTTAAAAAATTGTATTTTTTTCGAAAACGGCTGCTAGAATTTTGATTTTCTTTCGATTTATTTTCACGATCTATAACAAAAAATTTTGAAATTCAGATATTACTAACTGTCCCTAATCCCTACCATCAAACCATTTTTCGAATTTTAAATTTCTCATTATTGGCATAATCTAAAAAGTTCAAAACTGAAAATTCAAAAATTAATTTTAATTTTAAAATTTCCAAAAAAATATTGGAATATAAAAAAAAGTTTCAAACAAAATTTGGAAAACATGAGAAATTTTTTCGAAATTCGACAGTTAGCATCAAAAGTATCTATAATATGTAAGAACAAAAAATTGTTTCATCTTAAATTAACTGTTCTCACAATACAAATGTTAAAAAATGGTTTTCAACAATATTGTATTTTTCTCGAAAATGGGAACAAGAATTTGATAAAATATTTTCTGTTTCGATGCTTAATTTTAACATTCTATGATTCAATGAGAAAAAAAAAAATTAAACTAAGCCATTACTGACATCACCTACCATAGATCGATTTTTTTTCTTCCTCATTATCGACATATAGGATTTAAATAAATTTTTTGTATAGAAGATTCTTAAAAATTAAAAAAAAAAACTTTGTAATTAAAACTAAAAAACTACGTTTTTGGAATGTTCAAAGAAATTTAAATTATTTTTTTTAAATTCGATATTTCAAAAACGGGTGAACCATTTGTTTTTTTAAGCTTAATTTTCATTTGCACAGTAATAAAATTTTGAATTTGGCGTGCCAAAATATTTTATAATTTTTTTTGTTTATGATTTTGGGCTCGCTAAAGGAATTATGACTGCCCTTAATTTTTTTTTAATTTTTAATGTACAACATTTTTTTTAAACCGCTACATCGATTTATATTTTTTGTTCTTGTGTTGATTCTTAAATAAGAAAATTCAGGCATTCGTTTTTTTAGCTCCGGCTACTATAGGAGTTGTTTGGTTATTTAAAAAAATGAATTTTATGCTTCTGAAATTTTTTTTTCTAATAACGTTTTTTAAAATTCTATGTTTTTTAAACATAAGAGCAAGTTTGTACCACTCTAAGTGGTAGATTTTTATATTTTGAAAATATCATTCTCGCGATTCTAGCAAGAATATTTTAAAGATTACTATAGGTTTGACAAAATCGAGATTCAAAGTCGTTCCTAATAGCCTCATATGAAATGAAAATTGAATACGTTCCACAATGTGCTCAGAAATTATTTCACCAACCACCAAGAAATTCCTCAAAGCTGTGTGAATACGTATTAAAATTATAAATAAATTTGGTGGTGCAATAGCTCGGAGTGAACCAGGACCTAGTGACTTACAACTCTCAACCATTTCTGTGTGCGTGTTACCAGGAACGGATAGTACGGGAGGTAGCGCTATAGTTGACGAAGTCATTTCATACCGGCTGAAAATCATAACAATAATAGTTTTCCCCTAACACATAACAGATCTGAACGTCAGCTGCTCCGAAAGCGGTGGAGCTAAGGGAGACAGCATGCAAAAGTCATTGGAAAAAAATTTGCTCCGATGAATTTTATACCAAGCGAAACTGTATTAAATTATTGTTTTAATCATATTTCTTCAAAAAATTATCGTCAGCTGTATTGCCGAGGGGGGGTTCAATGTCAGTCACGGGCATAAACCTCATTTAAAATTTGAAAAATAAATTTATTTTATACCTTATGAAATTTATATATCTCAATTTTTATACTTTTAAAATAATAAAGAAAATAGTCAGCTGCACTTTTGACGGGGGTAACACCGTCAGTCAGCGCGATAAACATGTCGCGCGCTCAACGCATTCGAGCGTCGCATAGTATCTTTGGAACATAAACTGACGATCTTTACACCCACAAACAATCAGCTGACGACGATTTTTTGTTTCTTTAACATTTAAATTATCTTATACTTAAAATTCAATAAGTATAACATCAATTTCATATAAATAACATCACAGTTTATTTATTTATTCCGTGTAGGTTTCAAATTACATATACAGGGTGATTTGCATAAGGTGTGACAAAAAGCTAGGGCATGTAGGTTGGACTTAGACAAGAAAAAAATCGTATGGGAGGGGGGGAGTCTATTTCCCCCCGTTTAGGCGGGAGGGGCAATTTAAGAAAAAAATCACTTCAAACAGAACAAAAATTATTAAAAAATAACGGTGATACCTACAGAAAAATGCTATAGCATTTTGAAAAGCCAGAAATACATTCTTTAATTCTGTCTTTAAATAAAGTTGTTCGAGTGAATGGTTTTTGAAAAATTACTTTTCAAAATCGAAATTTTGAAAAAAAAAATGAAAATTTTTTTTTAAACAATTTTTTTTTCAAAATTTTACGTAATTAAGTATTATTTTTTTATTCAATATTCAATGCTCTTATTAGTTTTTGATCAAACACAAAAAACCGGATGTCAAAATGTTTTGCAGTTTTTGAGAAAATCAAAAATAACAAAAACTACTTTTGTTCTAAGAAAAGCCTTTTATTTTAGTTTTTTTCGTTTTTGGATTCTTAGGTGAATTTAAGATTGAAAGGATTAACTTTCTTTTTACTATTTTTTTAATTATCGTCTTATAAGCATACAATAATATGACAAAGTACTGGATTAACCATATTTCACACATTTTTTCATTGAGAACACCTGCGTGAGAGCATTGGTTTAAAATTGACCTGCCACTTTTTTATTATGGTGGGGTCGGCTTGGCTTAGGTGCATTTACGAAAGAAAGGATTAACTTTTTTTGTACAATTTTTTTATCAGTCTTATAAGCATACAATAAAGTGACAAAGTACTGGATTAACACATTTTTTCATTCAGAACACCTGCGTGAGAGCATTGGATTAATATTGACATGCGAATGTTTTTTAAATAATGCAACGTTACACGCCCTAACTAGTGAAAGAAAAATGCAATTGCGAAATAAGAACAAAAATGTTCCTGAATCTTGAAATCAATTTAAATAAGAAATACAAGCATATTTAGATAAAATACGTAATTACTGTTTATTTAAATTTTAACTATTTTTTAACTAAAGCTTATTACAAAAAATTTTCGATATGTAGTTACTACGAGACCTTCTGCCCGATTTGAATGGCAACGTTGCCTTGACCATAGCAGACAATTTAATCTACCAGCAAGATGGAGCTCCAACACACTAAAGCCGCACTGTAAGGAACTGGCTTGATGAACATTTTAGTGATCGTTGGATTGGAAGAGGAGGTCCAATAGAATGGCTGCCTAGATCTCCAGATTTAACTCCGTTAGATTTTTATGCTTGGGGATTCATGAAGAACTATGTGTACGAAGTGGAAATAGAATCTTTTGAACAACTGAAACAACGAATTGAAAAGGCTGGAGTCAAATTACAGGAAAATTTATCAAGTATAAATTTATGTGCAGCAATAAGAAGGCACTATAATCTTTGCCTTCTACAAAATGGGGATCATATCGAAAATTTTTTGTAATAAGCTTTAGTTAAAAAATAGTTAAAGATTATAATAAACAGTAATTATGTATTTTATCTAAAAATGCATGTATTTCTTATTTTAATTGATTTCAAGATTCAGGAACATTTTTGTTCTTATTTCGCAATTGCATTTTTCTGTCACTAGTTAGGGCGTGTAGCGTTGCATTATTTAAAAAACATTCGCAGGTCAATATTAATCCAATGCTCTCACGCAGGTGTTCTGAATGAAAAAATGTGTTAATCCAGTACTTTGTTACTTTATTGTATGCTTATAAGACTGATAATAAAAAAATTGTACAAAAAAGTTAATCCTTTCTTTCGTAAATGCACCTAAGCCAAGCCGACCCCACCATAATAAAAAAGTGGCAGGTCAATTTTAAACCAATGCTCTCACGCAGGTGTTCTCAATGAAAAAATGTGTGAAATATGGTTAATCCAGTACTTTGTCATATTATTGTATGCTTATAAGACGATAATTAAAAAAATAGTAAAAAGAAAGTTAATCCTTTCAATCTTAAATTCACCTAAGAATCCAAAAACGAAAAAAACTAAAATAAAAGGCTTTTCTTAGAACAAAAGTAGTTTTTGTTATTTTTGATTTTCTCAAAAACTGCAAAACATTTTGACATCCGGTTTTTTGTGTTTGATCAAAAACTAATAAGAGCATTGAATATTGAATAAAAAAATAATACTTAATTACGTAAAATTTTGAAAAAAAATTGTTTAAAAAAAAATTTTTATTTTTTTTTTTTCAAAATTTCGATTTTGAAAAGTAATTTTTCAAAAACCATTCACTCGAACAACTTTATTTAAAGACAGAATTAAAGAATGTATTTCTGGCTTTTCAAAATGCTATAGCATTTTTCTGTAGGTATCACCGTTATTTTTTAATAATTTTTGTTCTGTTTGAAGTGATTTTTTTCTTAAATTGCCCCTCCCGCCTAAACGGGGGGAAATAGACTCCCCCCCTCCCATACGATTTTTTTCTTGTCTAAGTCCAACCTACATGCCCTAGCTTTTTGTCACACCTTATGCAAATCACCCTGTATATGTAATTTGAAACCTACACGGAATAAATAAATAAACTGTGATGTTATTTATATGAAATTGATGTTATACTTATTGGCGCAAAATTTTAAACAGTTCTCGTTTAAGGAATTAAAGCGGCTCTACTTAACGCAGTCGTTTAGCTTGGAGACTTGGTCTAACTTTTGCATAATTTTAAACACGTTAGACAACTCTTCTAACTGATGTGGGTTTTACAACAGAACCTAAGCGAATTTGCGTTGAACAACCCTTAATTTGACAGATACATAACTCACACAACTACAAAAACGCAAAAAAAAAAGTAAAAAGAACAGACAACTTTAAACCAAATAATTTTTCGCCGAAAAAAGTACATTTTATATACTACCTCGGTACAGATTTTGATTGTTTATAAGTTATTTATATTATTTTAGATGGAAATAAAGTATAAATCGCAAATTCACAGCATAAAAACTCAATTTGTTGTTGCAAGGTGCAGATTAATTTAGCTATACTCGTCTCGGCCGGCAGCGGCGGCGCGCGTGCATTATGATATGTATGTACCTACATACATTTTTATTTCCAGATTTGTTCATCGTAGAGCACTTTCGTACGATTATTTCTAATTTCTAATATTCAGTTATTCAGTCTATTTACAAAAAACATCTTTAAAAAATTGAATAAAACATCAGTAAACATTTTTCTTCCATTTGCTTTGGTATGATATGACCATTGTCAATATGGATAAAGTATACTTTTAAAAGATAAACTAGCTATTTGCTGCTGTTAAAGTAAGACGAGCTCTTTAACGTTAAAGTATAGTTTATGTCCTTTAAAATTAACAAAAAGTCGGTTCTCGTTTTATATTCAATATTTAGAGTCGACTCCCATTCTAAAATTGATTTAGAGTAGGTTTTAAATGTTTAAAATTTTGCGCCATTGAATTTTAAGTATAAGATAATTTAAATGTTAAAGAAACAAAAAATCGTCGTCAGCTGATTGTTTGTGGGTGTAAAGATCGTCAGTTTATGTTCCAAAGATACTATGCGACGCTCGAATGCGTTGAGCGCGCGACATGTTTATCGCGCTGACTGACGGTGTTACCCCCGTCAAAAGTGCAGCTGACTATTTTCTTTATTATTTTAAAAGTATAAAAATTGAGATATATAAATTTCATAAGGTATAAAATAAATTTATTTTTCAAATTTTAAATGAGGTTTATGCCCGTGACTGACATTGAACCCCCCCTCGGCAATACAGCTGACGATAATTTTTTGAAGAAATATGATTAAAACAATAATTTAATACAGTTTCGCTTGGTATAAAATTCATCGGAGCAAATTTTTTTCCAATGACTTTTGCATGCTGTCTCCTTTAGCTCCACCACAAGTGCGACAACTGACGCTCACTTTACTGAATTTCGAACATTAAACAACTGTTTGAAGTAAAATTCATTCGGCATAAAATTCCTAAAAAAATTGCAGCGCTACCTCCCGTACTAGGAGGGGACCTACAATTTTCTGCCGATTCCTAACGGCTCATGAGTAGCACTTTCCACGACAAGAGATACTCTTGGAGAATTTGTCAATCCCTCGCAAGAGGCAGTACACCCCTGAAAAAAACTTTCTTGCAGCGGCTGAGAATCGAACGCGAGACCTTTCGCATGACAGTCCAACGAACAAACCATTATGCCAAGGGGTACTACACTTATGAAAATTGTCAGTCAAAATTGAATAAGTTTTGAAAAAGGACATGTGAAATGTAAAGTTTCACAAACACTGCTTGAGTGAAAGTGAAATATGTATTCATAGAAATTACGCTGTGTGAAATTTTACAATACACAACATCTTTCTAAATTTTTGAAACCAATTTCACAATGTGTCAGTTTTTCCATTTTGCTTCCCATAATCCAAATTAGTTTCACAAGTGAAAGAAACTGCAATGCATTTATTTCTCATTTCACAGCACGTAAGTTCCTCGTAGGCTTACCTGTGTCCTTTGTTATGAAATCGTAAATTTCGGGTGCAAACCTTTTGTTCGTAAGAACACATTTATGCCCGGAGGCTTCGTGTTATATGTATGTCAATTTTTCAAGTAACCAATTCCTTCTTACTACTAGTTCCCAATATAAACAAGGAATTGTAATCGAACAGAAGGAATTACATTTTATTACAAAAAGTCAATTCTAGGTGAGTTAAACGTCAAAATTCAAATTATAGATGAATGCGTTCCATAACCTACTCTCGGTATGTTTCTCCCTTTCTGAGTGAAGCGAGGTGAAAAGTCTCAGTTACCAAGTAGTATGACGATACACGTCAACACTTCGGATCAAGAGCTAATTAATTGCATTTTAAATCCGACATCGAAAAAGTCTTAAAGTCGACAAGCCCTTGCAATGTTTTACCAACAGGTAGTAAAGTAGCCTAAGGTTAACGACTGATTTTAATCCATTACCCTTCTTCTACTTCCGTAGATATAGTATATATTCTGTTTCTCCAATGACTTCGTGTTCACTGGTGCCCTCTGTTGTGTAAAAAAAAAAACACTAAAAAAAAGAAAACTAACAAAACGCTTTCTGCAAATTAAATTGTAGATTGATATCAAAGCGCATTTATTCTACACCGTCACGACATAGAGTGTCAACGCCCTTTGGTCGAATAGTGGCGCTTGTCGCTAGTGTTTTAATTGATCCTGGACAACAGCTAACCATAAAAAAAAAAAACCATCAAGTTAGAAAAAAGCTAACATGATTTCCCGTTTAACTTTTAATTTCCAGCTATCATGTTTACCTATGATAGGAATTGCAGACAAAATCCCAAGTGCAACTTATAAGTCGGGAAGAGAAAAAAAAAACGCTTCATTGAGTTGACAATTTTCTTAATTGGTATTTCACAGCGAAACGTTGGAAAATTAGTTTCGTTTTCAACAATTTCTATTTATTTTTTTTTCTATCGGTCTCAATCTGCTTTCTGTTCAGTTCCATTCAGGCAACCTTCCCACTGTATATGTGTGTCGTTATAGTTCTTTTTTCTTTCAGTTTGTGAATTTTTTTTGCGCAATTGTAAATTATTGGTAATCACCTCCAAGTAAAGTGCGGTCGTACAAAATTAAAAAAAAAAAACACAAAACACAAAACCGACAAAACTCAAAACCTATTATAACGTGGACTTTACATTCGAGCGACACGATAGTTTTTTTTTTTATTTATTTTTTTTTTGTGCTAAATCTTCAGTTCATATGACAGAATTTTTTCCTACGTTCACACAGACACATTCATAACTATTATTATTTTTATAATAAGTAGTGGTTTGTTCCAATTTACGCCTGATGCCTGCATGATGACAAAAAGTAAAAAAAAAAAAATTATCGTAAGTTTGCGTGATTTTCTGTGCAAATTTGTTGGAGGCAATGACCCAACAACGTGTCGCGTTTCAACCATTAGAATAGGAGAAGAGGAAGTTCACCATTAAACAAAAAAGAAAATATGTTCATGCATAGAATATACGGTTAATGGGTCGCACGTACATGCTCAATCAGATTTAATTGCAATTAGAATATTTTTTTCGAGTATAAAATGTACTCTCTATATGAAGCTCTATTTACAAAATGCTTATCAAGCTTTAAAAAAAAAAATTTCAAAAAACTATTTCTTGTCATGAAAAGTGCTCCTTAGCCATTCGAAATCGGCAGGAAATTATAGGTCCCCTCTATTCCTGGTAACAACGCACACAGGAATTATTGAGAGTCGTATGTCACTAAGCTTAGGCTCCCTACGAGCCGTAATGGCGTCTTATTTATTTTAGACTACTTTTTCAATCAAAGCAGTATGAAGAATGAAGGGCATTTCTTAATTATAAGAAAGTATTCGATAGAGTTTCGCACAAAGATCTTTTAGCGAAAATGCGTGAGTTTCCTCTTAGTTTGAATAGAAATCCTCTTTCTAAACGCTCACTACAAGTAGTACTAGATGGTTTCTAGTCTGATAATCATAAAATAAATGCTTGTGTGCCCCAAGGCTCAGTTTTGTCTATGACACTCTTTCTTATCTTCATAAATGTTGAAACTTCCTGAGCTATTCATATTCTTTTACAGACTCACAATCCTGTTTTACGGCTTTGGAACTTAAACGGCAGCGTATGCTTAGCTCAATAGATTCCGATGTCGACAGCAGTATTATTACAATGGGACACTAACAACCGCATGGAATGTAATGTCTTCTGTCTTCCAAGCGAAATATACTACGCATGCCATTAACCATGAATGGCACTTGCATCAAAGAAACGGAAAAGCTATCTATAGTCGGTATGTGTGTTAAGGACCATCTCTTACGGAATGATCATACATTCGGCGTAGCTGAAAAAGCAGCGAAATGCTCAGGATTTCTTCTGATCTGGCAATGATCTATAAGGCATTTATCCGCCAAAACTTGAGTATAACTCTCATATCTGAGCTGGTGAACGCATTACTCATTTGAACCTGTTAGACAGAATTAAGAACATACCCCTAAGACATAGGAGACACATCGAAAAGGGAAACTTTTGCTTCTCTTCAACACCGTCATAACGTCTCCTGTCTTTCATTGTTACATATATCGCTTTTTCTATCAACAATATTTAATTGAAATAGCCAGTTGCATTCCTCCAATCAAACGATTCCACCGTAATACTCGTCTAACAGTGAATGCCATCAGCTTACCCTTGAGTCTAACTTGGGACGTTATGTAAGATACAGAGATTAATTTTTTATCCGTACTTCTAGAATGTAGAATATTTTGCCCCTCTCGATTCCCCTAGTTGTGATATACAAGCTTTCAATACCAATGCGCATCGACGTCTCCTATTAAATCCTCTACATTTTACCTAAAAATTCGCACTCTGTTACACCATAACATAAGTGTGTGTACATTTTAAAATAAAAAATTAGAACTATAACGGATACTTTATATCTCTCGAGCACGCAGTAATGTTGCATGTTGTATCGCTCTTTAAATAAAAAATGTTCTATTATATGCCACTTGTATTCCCCCTTAAAAAATCCCACCGTATCACTCGTACTTCAAGGAATGATCATCCGTTACTTTTGAACCCAAGTTCGAAAGAACCATCAAGTTTAAAGAATTTTTCCTTAGCCACACTACACGAATGTGGAATGCTTTACATGGCTCTATTTTTCACTCCCATTTTTATATTCAGAGCAATAAACAAATCAGTATCTGACCAATTTTTGAAACTTTAAAAACTGGATGCTAATTTCCCAGAGTCCTAAAAATGTTTAAAACAAAAATTAAGTTATTTGTATATGCGCATTAAATATTTGAAACTCGATCTTTTCTCAAAATAAATGATATAAGAAATCAATATCTCGGAAATTCAAAATCTTCAAAGCTCAAACTAAAACTAAAAGTGAACACTTTCTAGAATTTAAAACACTATTTTCTTTTAAACAGCTCTGAAAATCTTAAACCTCAAACACGGACAACAAATTTAAAATGAAGAAATCTTAATTTTACGAATAGCTATGAAAATCTAATAAAAACATGCTTAACAAAATTAAAACTTTATAAAACTAAGACTATTTAGAATAAATTCTTCTTCCAAATTATCAAACTTTCAAAAAAAAAAAGCTATAAAATCAAAATCTTAAAATTAAAAGCAAATTACTAAAATATAACCTTAAATCTCTTCATCGAAAATCCCAACAAACATAATTTTTTAAATTTAATTTTAAAAATAAAATAAATACAAAAAAATATGTGGAAAATAAAAATATCGAATATTCAAAAGTATGAACAATCAAAATACCGTCTGAAGCTTAAAATTTACAAAATTAATTAAAATCAGAAGCCCTGAAAAAAATTCTCTATAAATCGAAAACTCAAAAAATTTTAAAGCTTCTTTTTTATTTATTTAATTTATTGATTTATGTTTTTATTTATTTTTTATTTATTTTTTTATTTATTTTTTTATTTATTTTCTTATTTATTTTTTTATTTATTTAATTTCTTATATTAAAAAAAATTTCGACTTAAAATTAAAAAAAAATCAAAATAACCAAAATTCGAAATGAATATTTTGAAGAAATACGAAATAAATACCGAACATAAAAATGCAATACTAAAAAAAAAAAAAGTAATATTAAGCCAAATTTAAGTTCTAAAATTAGATATCCCAAGCAGAAAAAAACCCAAAGTTTGGTTTTGAAAAATTGAAGCTGTTCAAAATTGTAACATAAAAATTGATAATACATATTTGATTTCCAAGAACTCAAAATCAATCAAATTATGTAATAAATATTTTTAATATATTGAAGAGTTTCGATCGATTTTTCGAAAAAAAAAAAATAAAACAAATACATATTTCAGAATATTGAATTTTGAATATATTGTATTTAATGGACTTACTAATTTGTTTGCATTATTTTACTGGGTTTTTATGATTTAGGATTTAATTTTATAATTTTGAATTTTTAACATTTTCATGAGTTTTCGGATTTTTTTTTTTTTTTTTTTTTTATTTAAAAATGTTTCAATGAAGAATTTTTTAGATTATTCAAGTTTTGATTCGATGTAACTTTTCGGATAACCGAGTACAGTTTGAGGTTTTTAATTGAGATCAAAACTTTAAAAGCTTCTAGTCTTCTACAATGCAAAAATTCCTAAATATTAAAAATCCTGCAAAAATTTCAAAAAAAAACCCATATTAAATCCAAGGTCACCCAGCTTCAAAATTCTCAATGTTTTTTCACCTTTCTGTCTGGATGGATTAGAGGCTTAGAACATTTAAATGTATAAACCTAAAAGAATTTTAGCTATTACTTTTCTGAGTTTTAAATTTGTCTGTATTCTTAATATTCCGTTTCAATCTGAAATGTCTATCTTGTTTGTTCCATGGAACCAATACTTGCCCTGTTTGTTAAGCAAATACAAAAATATACTTGCAGATACACATATACGAGTATCTACATGAGTTCCAGTAAGGAGTGACGCTAAAAATCCATTGTTTGGTTTACTTACTCGAACTAAACGAAGGAAACTATAAACTTACTGACAGAGGAGAATATACAGTATCCACCACCACCATCACCTTTTTTGGCCTTGTTTTTGCCTTGGAAAGGACATACAACTTGGTTACTAGTTTTATAACGTAGCCCTCGTGATGGTGGCATGTTCAACAGGATATCACAGACTTCCTTAGGTGCACTGAACTGTGGCGACCTTTTCCACTTGTGAATATCGTTTATATATTTTTGTTTTTATTTTTGCAGCTCCATTAAGTCTACGAAGGGTGTGGATATTATGCTTCTGCTGCCATCACTGCCAAAGAGGCAATTAGTTAAAAAGAAATTTAAAAACCGTACAAACGGAAGAAACTCCGATGGGGGTTGGTTACCTATTATACTCGTATATATATAAATTATAATGATTATAATAGTTGGGTTTAAGTTGTGAGGGTTATGGTGGAAATAAGGCAAAAACTATAAATGAGCTGACAGTGTTATTAATTTCCTTGATTACCTGTCGGATTGTGCAGCGGAGGTAGTTGCAAAGTTAAGAATTTTATGGGGGTAAGTTTATCGAAGCAAAGAAATTAGAAATGTCAGCTTTAGAATGAATGATTTATACGCTTCGAAGATAGGAGCTCATGGGAATTGGTCTGAAGAGAACTGTCACTCAGGTAAGAGCTTATATATTTACTAGGTTGTAAATATTTTTTTACAAAAACAATTTCTGTAGGTACTTAAGTCTAAAGGCTGAAAGTAAAAAAAAAGTGAAAGCAAAATAATTTTTAAGCTCGAGCAACTAATGTGCTTGTCATAGATTCTTATTCAATTCTTATTTACCTCAAGACACATACTCGAAAACAGATCGGCTCTTCCCGGCACAAAAATCAGTGTAATGGAACTGGATAGGGTCTGTAGAAACGAATACAAAATTTAAGATTTCTCAAAAATTAGTGAACGGATTTGAATGATTCAAATTGAATTTTCAGAGCACGGTTAGTGCTTTCATAGGACGTTACAATTTATTTATTTTAAAAGAAAAAACATAAAAAAAAATACCAAACAACACTGATTTCATATGTTAAGACTCGAATGTCACGAAAACTTAACGTGAAAATCTTATCGGATCCAAAACCCTTGTATTAGCTAATTTTTGTGTCAGTAATAAAAAAAATTTTTCGAAAGTTGAGAAAATATCAAGAAGTATAAAGATAATTTAACGTTTAAAAGCCCAAAATGTGCTATTTGTGAGTAACTTATTTTATATTTGAATTTTTCGAAACAAAATCTCAAAATCAACAAATTGATTTCTTTGCTAGACTGTGGTCGAAAAGATTCTGACTTAGATCTAAGCAAAAGAAGAGGAATTCGTTGATTAAAAATAAGTTTGTACTTCCGGAACGATTCCGTTCCAAAATTAGCTTCGGTTAAGTTTCCTTTAAAACTCTTAAAAGTTTCCTTAAGATAGTTAAAATATTTTACCGAAGTTCTATGTTCAGACGAAGTTAATACCTTTTACTCTCATGCAAAACACTATCTAACATTTTTCTAGCAAGCTTCATAGAATTGAAGTAAATAAGTTGGAGGCCATTTGAGCTCTTAGAGTAACTAGTAAATGACTTACAACTCTCAACCATTCCTGAGTGCGTGTTAGGTGGAATAAAGGGCCCTTCTGGTTTCTGCCGAATCCGAAAAGCTAAAGAGAAGCATTTTTCATGACAATAGGCACTCTTAAAGGATTTTTCACTTCCTCACAAAAGGCAGAACTCCCTCAAAAAAATGTTTTTAGCAACTGGGAATCGAACCCAATACCCTCTGCATGACAGTCCAACGCACTAACCAGTATTCCAACGGGTACTACTGCAAGCTTTATAGAAACCAATTTCGCTGAGGCATTATGGTCGGATAGAAATCTTTTTTGTTTTCATATTTTTTAAAATCCGTGTTGAAATTTACTTTAAAATAATATAAACTTTTAAACTCAAATTTTCTACAACCTAGTGTTAGCCTTTTAGGAAAATTTGTTACATTAATTGTCAAGACATCACTGAAACTATTAAGGACTTCATAACTTTACTATAAGTTTCAATATTAAAATACGACAAAATTTTAACTTGCTGAAAAAACATACCAAGTTTATGTAACTAAATACCACAGGTCTTGCTTAACAACTTGTTTTTAACAAATAACTAAAAACTCCTAAAAGAAAACACGACTCAACTTCTAATGTTGCCTAGAGCTGAGAAGGAAAATTGTAGCAATCAAAAACCCAGTCCAAATTAAATCGACTCGAACAATAATTATACGGTAATCGATCCTTAAAATGTGCACCCGAAGAAGTCAATAAAAATATCCTGATATCAAATATCAACTGCTATTAACTCGAAAACTACTCTCCCCATGTTTTTTTCTTATTATATTGCCCGAAAACCACAACCAAGTATTTACTCTTACTGTCATCTTGAATTTCTTCCACAACAAAATGTAGGTATACATTTTGGAGTAAGTATAAATCCAGCTGCCATTAAGCACTTAACCTCTGGCAACTCTTTATTGGCTTCTCCATACAAAAGTTTGGAATTCTTCGCTGGAAAAGTAATTGGCCTTCTTCATAATTACACTTCTTAATGTTTATCTGTTGTGGCGACAAAGTTCCACCCAAATCAAATATCCTACACACAAGGATACCCGCCATCTGCTGTGGTAAGTTGGAATCTTCTTAGAGAGTCTGGCGTGCGGTTAAGAAGATCTCTCCCTGAAGACGATCAAAATGTGCACCAGGCACGTCAAATATATCGAATTACCGCAACATTTAAACTGAAATAACTTTCAAATTATAACATTTTATTGAGCCGAGCCAAATAAGTCGGAAGAAGAAGAGGGAGCTTGCACACCGCAACAAGTAGATGGATCTGGAATAGCACCATCTTACGGCAAAATGTAGCATCCTACATGAAAATTAACACGAAACGAAATCGCCGGCGAATTTGAGTTTCTTGCACATTTATCGAGCAAACCGCAACCAAACAGCAGTTGCAGTAGCACTTGCAACGGCAACACAACAGCAATTTAGATAAAAATTAAGTGAAGCATAAAATCTAAAAGCCAGCGAGCGAGGCGTTGAAGGAGTGGAGGAAGGGTAGACATTGATAGCACAAAGTATCTTTGTATCTTCTTGCAATGCGCATTGACCGCTGCGCTGCTGCTTTGTTTGTGGCACTTGAAGCTGCTTGCTGCTGATTCTGATTATTGTTTTTTATCTCTGATTTTCCTATACAATATTATTAAAGTTTTTTTTAACCCTCATGGGGGCTTGAGAGTGCAAAACCTCAAAACAACAGAAGGATTTTTTTTTGTGTGTTGTTTTTGTCCCGAGCTCTGGAAATGGTGTTCTTAAATTACACCCAACTACCACACATTAGCTTGGTGCTGGTGCTCAAGCTGCTGCTGTGGTGCTGTTGCATGCAACATGAAGCTAATGGCGACTCTTGGAGTGTTTTTCCTTTCACTTTAATTTGAAACATTTTTAAGTCCCGCGCAAAAGACAATGGAACAAGCAAAGAAGCGAATTGAACACCGAAATAAGGGGCACACCAAAAGAAGCAAAAACACAAACTAAAAAAAGTAAACAGTCAAAGTTGTCTCTATAGAGTCCAGATCTGGTGTATCTATAAGTATCTATTGGAAGGTAAGGCATGAAGTCTAAACAGAACTCAAAAAGACAAGAGTGGCTTTTGTTTTATGAAGCTTACTTACTTACTAGTCAATTAGGGGCGGTGGCAGCGCCATCGAGCTGTCATGGATTTGCGTCAGAAAGCTGAACGGAACGCGCGCGCACATGAAATTAATAGTTAAGGAAACTTCACAAATTGAAGTATTGAAGCCATTTGCTAAGAGTTTTTTATGTTCGAGTATGTAATCTTGGACATTCTTTGGTAGTTCGTTAAGAGGTATAAGAGTTTGGAAATACTTGAGTCACTTGAGTGGTGGACAAGGTGAGCAAATAATTATTGAAAAGTATATATCTAACCGAGACTAAAGATAATGTGCAATGATTTTGGATATGAACTATCGTGATCAGCTGTCAGAGTCCAGGTGTTACATAAGCCGTTTTCGAAAACGTCATTTGCGGCAAAAATGCAATTGAAAAATGTTCCTAAATGTAAACTGCAAAATTAAGACAGTTGTTCGAAGACCGAAAACGAAATTTGAATGCAAAATCATATTTTTCGATAACGCAGTTTGTTTAAGTCATATGTTCGATAACATCATTTGCGGCGCAAGTCTACAGTAAAAAAAAAAAACGAGTAAACGCCAATAGTATTGACAAGCCATAGGGCGTATTCGTAAACGTCACATCCGTTTGCAAGAAAATTGACTTATGCTAGTCAAATAGATCTTGTACAAGCACTATGTATATTCAACGATAAAAATATCGGCGTCAAAAAATGACAATAATTTTTCGAAAAATAAAATCTTTATTTGAATCGATAGTACGGTCGATATAATTTAATGCTTGAAGATTATTTCATGCAAATGTAGACCGCGGCTGCGCCTCAAATGATCCATCCGCTTAGTCCAATTTTGGCATGCTCTTTCTAACGCTACAATGTTGGCTTCCAGTGGGTCAATCGAAGCGGGCTTGTCGCTATAGACATGAGCCTTAACATAGCCCCACAAAAAATAGTCAAGAGGCATTAAATCGCATTATCTAGGCGGCAAATTGACCGGCCCCAAACGTGAAATAAACTGTTCACCGAACTCGCCTCTCAATTGGTCCATTGTTACGCGTGCTGTATGGCATGTGGCACCGTCTTGTTGAAACCACATGTCATGCAAGTCAAGCTCTTCCATTTTGCGCAAAAAGCGGTAGCGCTCACCATTCACAGTAACGTTGCGATTCGCATCATCTTTGAAGAAATACGGCCCAATGATTCCGCCAGCCCATAATCCGCACCAAACAGTGACTTTTTTTTTGATTCATTGTTCACGTATTCATTTAACCAGAAATGAGCTTCGTCGCTGAACACAAACACAAATTTTTGGATAAAAAAGTGGATCTTCGGCCAACTTTTCATGAGCTCATTCACCAAAAATTCGGCGTTGTGGTATGTGGTAGGTAGTTCGTTTGGCTTCAATTCTTGCACCAGCTGTATTTTGAAAGGCTTCACACCTTAATCCTACCGCAAAATTTTCCAAGTAGTGGAGTAACAGAGGCCCAATTGCTGCGAACGGCGCCGAATCGATAATTCACGGTCATCACTAACACTGGCCGTTACAGCTGCAATTTTTTCCTCAGATCGCACTCTACGTAAGTGTGTTAGTGGTTTAATGTCCAACAATGTAAATTTGGTGCGAAATTCAGTCACAATAGCCTGAATAGCAGCCTCAGTAGGTCGATTAAGACCATTCATGGTTAAATTATAGACCAAACTGAACTGAAAATGTTTGACTGTGACACAAAATACCAAGCGTGCGTGTTTTACCAAAACGAAAATACGAAAAAAATCACCCATTATAAAGAGTTGGCCAAATGCAAGTTTCTTTTTTTCTAGTTTTGTAGTTTAGTTCAAGTTTCAAATTTCTATGTACGAGTATTGTGGTTTAAGAGCAAACATTCCCATCCACTCCAATTTTCCAAGACCTTGTTGATGGTTTCGGGCTGTAGGTCGTGGATTGCTTGAATGATATTTACCTTAAGTGCTTAAATAATTTTCGGATTGTTGGCTAAAAATCGGTCCTTCACGGTTCCCCACAAAAAAAAAGAAGTCAAAAACACAGGTCCGAAACGGCCAATAGACATCGTCAAGACGGACGATTTGGGAATTTGGTGCGCAAAAGATCGATTGTTAACCAGAAGTTTGTCTAAATCCATGTCTTCAATTTCAGTAAACAACAAGTCAATTATCATGGCTCTGTAACGCCCACCGTTGAGTGACAGGTTGCTCCCAGCCTCATATTCGAAGAAAAATGATGGATGCCACCACTCCACAATCCGCACCAAACTCTCTGTGGATGCATTGACTTTTGGACAATGACGTGCGAGTTTTCCGAGCCCCAGATGCGCCAAATTTGTTTGTTAACGTAGCCCACCAAGATGAAAATGCACCTCGCCGATTTTTCGCCCAAAATCGTTGTCTGATTCAAGCTGCTCTAAGGTCCAAACTGCGAAGTGATAACGAAGAGGATGGTCGTGTTCCTTCAATGTCTGAGTCAATTGGACCTTGTAAGCGAATAATCCGAGACCTTTGTGTAGAATTCTCCTCAGGCTAGTGCGTTAATTATTGAGCTGTTGTTGAGATCGATGGCGAGTTGATGTTCGTGAATTGAGTCTCACGCTCTCGGCTATTGCAGCCACATTCTCGTCTATGCAGGTCGTACGATGTCGGGGACTATGAGTTTTGTCCACTAGTATACCAGTCTCGAGAACTTTTTGCAGAAACTTGCGTACGGCAGGAGCGGTGGTCGCTTCATTTCGACCAAAACTTCATTTCACTTCACTTTGTAAATAAGTTCTCAATATTTCCCAACGTAGTTCAAGCTTAAAGTAACTCATTTCGTTCCGCGGAGTTTGGTTACTGACTTTCTGTCAAGATTTCGAGCAGGAAACAGTTGTCAGCGTTAAAATAGTTTATGATTTAAAAAAGAACACATTTGTAAAAAAAAAAAATGCACGACTGGGTCGCACGTACTTCCGCTATGTAATAGACTAGGAATTTAAAAACAAAAATATTCGAGAAAACTGTTCATAAGGATAAAATAATTTTTTTTTTTTTTTATTCTTTTAGTACTACGGGACAAAAACAGAATTTATGCAAGAAAAAAAATTATAAGTCGAAGGGGTTTTTGTATGGTTACATACATGCAGTGTACCTGCGAAGCTTCATATATTTATGAATTTTTGAATATTACAACAACAACTTGAATGAACTACCACCAAGTGGGTTCTTATTTGGCTGGAGTTATAGCTATTTCACGGTTGCCAAGCCGATCATCAGACTCCTTTATTAGTGGTGCTTAGCCTTTATACTATCAAGTTTAATCGAAAAACTTTTTGCCTTGACTGAGATTTGAACCCAGACCTAGCACCCACTTGGTGGTAGTTCATTCAAGTTGTTGTTGTAATATTCAAAAATTCATCAAAATTATAAGTCGTTGTAGTGGTTTCTTAAAAATTAGCTTTTATACAAACTTTTTAAAAGATTTTTAAGAAAAAAATTTGGTATCCCAACTTTAAGGTTTTATTACTGTCCGAATGAAAATTAAATTTCCAAAAAAAATATTGAGCCGTTTTTGAAATATCAAAAAAAAAAAAAAAAAAAATGATTTGTTTTTTTCAAAAATTCAATTTTTTTTAAAGTTTTGAAATGCAATGGTTTTTAGAATTTTTAGAAGCATCTCTACAAAAAATTTCATTAAAATCCGTTACGTCGATAATGACTAATTCAAAATTTAAAAAAATGGTTCTAGGTAGGTACAAGCTGTAATATCCTAATTTTAATTTTTTTTACTGAATTAAAGATCGTTAAAATTAATTAAAACAAAAAATTTTTTATCAAAATTCTAGGCACCGTTTTCGAGTAAAATACGATTTTTGAAAACTATTTTTTAACATTTGTAAATTTTTAGGTAAAATAAAACTTTTTTTTCATACATCTTGTAGAATATGTTGTGAAACTTTTATTTAACAAGTTTAAAAAAAATCTAGCATAAGGTTTTCGAAATATTGAGTTTTGAAAAAAAAAAAAAAAATTTTTAAAGATTCCATTTTTCAGAAAAATTTTTTCAACCAGTAGATATCTAGCTTTAACTAAATGAAATTTTTTTGTATCTTTTTTTTTTTTAAATATTTACAAAATTTGAAAAAAAATTCGTATGGCAGGTACCATTATTTTTGGTCTTAAAAAAAAAGAAAAGAAAAATCGTTTAGGGGAAAAAAAATTAAAAATGATATCTACCAAGTTTGAAGAAAATCGGCCGACCCGTTTAGGCTGTAGTTGAACAGACAGACAGAATTGCGAGACCCACTTTTTGAACTTTGATCAAAATCTCGGGTTCGATTTTTTTACGAATGCATAAACTTGCAAGTAAAAACAGAAGTACGTAGAGTTCACAATGGGGTGTTTATTCCCAAAACTCAAAAAGCCTTAAATTTTACAGACTTTTGAAATAGAAGCTTTGATTAAGAGGATAGTTTATAATATTTAAAATAAAGACCTATTTGCATATTTTGTTTATTATTTCAGTAGAAGTCTTTCGGAAAATTTTGAGTTAAAATTACTTGGAAAACTGTTTCAATCTTCGTTTCTGGAAAGCACAAAGTTATATGACGAGTACTTCCTCCCGATTAATTCGTCGTTTGCTTCTTTAAATTGAATATCAATATTAGGTTCTTAGATTGAACAGTTTACCCGGTTCAGAATTTCTGTCCATTACTACTCGTACAATAGAAATGTGTCTAAAAAAATAATTACATCTGAGAACCACATTTTTTACCAATTATATATATTTATTATTCTTGGCGTGATCAACAAGCTGGTGCTAGAGTTTGAGAATCAGATTTTTTTTTTTAAACTTTAAAAAAAAATAATTCTTTTGCTATTTTTTTATGGTTTTTGACCAAACTAAACTAACAAGCTACATGCATTAAATACGTACTAAAATTTTTATTTGTCGTTGAAGTTTTTATACAACAGCTAAAATTCTAAATCTAAATTTTTTGCTTTAATACGAGATTTTAAACAAGCCATCCAACTTTAATAAAAAAAATATACTTTAAAAAAACTCAAAATGTATATTCCAAAGTTTATTTCAAATCATTTGTTTAGGTAAACAAAAAACTTAAAAAAAATGGAATTAAAAAAGAAGTTTTGAAGTGTTAAGAATTAAATTTTAAATTCAGAATTTTAGACAGAATGCATTCCACAAATGTGGAACGCTTTACCTAGATCTATTTTGCTTTGCCATTGTAATATTGAGAAATTTAAAACTAATGTGCATCAATATGTGATAATCATTTTAAGGGTACTTATAACCTCTCGAGCGCGCATATATTATAAAAAGAAAGGTATGTAGTGAACTTCCAATCAAAAGAGAATCTCTATTCGAATTCCTTTCGTAACCATAACGCAGCTTTGTGCCTGGTATTTTTCGAAACTCACACATCCTCTCCAAAATTTTTCTTTAAATAAAATAAAAAGTAAATATTTTCACAATTGCATAATTGGCTGATGAAAGAAATTGAGAATCCCACTCGCATGTTAGTCCCATCTTCATCATAAACGAAAGGAAAAGAAGTAATTTATCAAACAAAATATTACCACGAAAAATTGAACCTGTCTGACGTATGGCGTATACGCAACATTTTTTTAATATTTACTCTCATTTTTATCTTAAACAAAAAGCACAAAAAAAAACAACAAATCTTCAATTAAACAAACGAAAATGCATTTTGATCTTTAATTTCTGCGTTTTTCTTCCCGAGATTGCGTGTTGTGTTGAAATTGATGCTCATGAAAGTGAATTTTTTAAAATGTTTAGCTTGATTTTTTTAATGATTTCTTGTGGCATTTTTATTGAAGGGAAACGATATTTTTTTTTGCGTCTCATGGAGCAAAGAAATCCTTTCAAAGTTTTATTTTTTGTTTATTTTTTTTTTGTTTGGTCTGTGTTGTTTTCTTAATATGGCGTGAAGACTTAAATTCAAATTTTCACACCACTATCATGAGATGCATGCAACCAATATTTATATATATTTTTTTTTATTGAATCTACTGAAGAACACAACATGAGGTTTGAATATAATTGCCTCATGCAATGTTTGCCTCTAGCCTTAGGGTGTTTTTCTTTATTCAATAAAATAAAATAAAATTGAATGCGGGTGTCAAGACTATAAGGTTCATAATATGACTACATAATGGGAATTGAGATAAACACGCTATAAACAGACGACATTTTTGCAACATTGTCTATTTCGATGAAAGTTTAATGGATTTTGAGGAAAAAAAAAAATAAAATAAATTGTGTTAACTATTCATCTATTAAGCTTTAATGACACACGAGTGTCTTTTTTCGCGCGTTCATGTGTTGAATGTTAAATCCATAAATAGACCAATAGACATGAAAACACTGGGTAGCTTTTGTTAGTGGACGTTCGTGAGTTCACTCCTATTAGTTTTCTTGGTACTCATGACGGTCGAAAAAATGGACCCGCAGGAAGAGATGCTCGTGTGTCGTTAGACTTTGTGATTTACCTATCTACAAAGAAAAAAAAAGTGTATCTCTGCACGAACAACCATTTTCAAGAGGAATAATACAGATTTAAAGCCTACTTTTACTTATAAATAAATATTTTATTTATTTTAATAATAAATTATTTCAATAGTAATAATGCGTATTTCAAGACCTCTACGGGTTTTTAAACATATTTTTAAATATCATTTAAATTTTCTGAGTCCAGAACCTCTATAAATAAGTCAAATAGTTCTTTATTATTTAAATGGCGCCCGGGTGAGAGAATTCATTTTTGTATCAAAAGAAATTCTGCTTTTGCTTGCAAAGTAAGAAAAAATATTCTCATGGAAATTCTTTGCTTATATTTTTAACAAACATTATCTGAACAGAGTTTTTAATTTTTTTCCATTTGTTTCTGTAGATTTTGCCGGTTTCCGTTTAGAAAATATAAAAGTGGCGCCCGAGTATAAATTTCTAATTTAATTTGGACTCGACAAAAGTGTTATAAGATTTGAAGTTCTTCAATTCTATAGCCTGAATATTAGATTTGTAATTTAAAATAAATTAATTGCGATGACACAGTGAATGCACTCAATTTAATCTTAATGCATTATTCGAGAGAATATAACTCATTGAAGGTTTGAGTATTAAAATGCTTGATATGCAGCATTATTAATAATATCTTACGTTACGCATGTTCCCATCCACTTTCATTTTTCATTAAATGGCGCCCGGGTGTGGAATTCATGGCGCACTATGGCGACAATCGGTTATCAGTAAAATAAAATTTCTTGCTTTTGTCTGTTCAATCCATTGTAGATATTAGTTCAAGCGCAATGGAAACTCAATTATGTGATGATGATGACTTTTTGTAATTTTTTTTAGAACTTGTTGTCGAAATGGATTGTACATTGGATTATCATGTATGGTCTGAGCCGATTCCACCTTAAATTATCTTTGTCTAAAAGTAGGTGAAATAAGCTCTTAAACTATCTTTTGCAATGATGAAGTACTTCTTATTTAAGTCACTCGGATTCGGCAGAAAATTCAAGGTCCCTGCATTCCTGCCGACTAAAAAAATAACCAGGAGGTATGACGAATTTTGGTCACACATTTATTATTTTACACAATTAAGTAGGGAACCTAATGCCCATCTAATATTATTTTTCGACAATTTTGGTGTCCACATGTCTTTAAAGATACTAATCTTTTTACTGTTGGTACTAGCCACCCTGTCTTGTCAAAGTGCGTCTTTGGAAGACCAGTGGAAATGTAGCTGGATGAGAACAAAAAAAAAATAACTCAAGCCTGTCGTTTTCGTTCTGCGTGTATTTATTTGTCTACTACTCGTAAAACCCCTTATCATTTAATATGCAAAATGGCGCCCGGGTGTGGTGTAGAAAATGGTAAGTTGCATTTTGCATGAAATATACATATCAACTAAATTCATCACATATATATTTTTATATGCAATGAGTTAATTCAACTGTGTAACTAGAGAATGTAATATTTGAGATTTACTAATATTTTTTTCATTTTAAGGACTCCTAAGCCGGATCATGATAATTTATTCTTCATTTTTCTGTTCATTCTGTTTCCTACAAATATAAACTCAATTTAAATGAATCGTCTTTTTCTCGTATGGAAATTGCGTTCCAAGTATTATTCGTCATTTTTTTCTTTGTTTATAAAATGGCGCCCGGGTGTGGGATTTATGTACTGAAAACATGATAACAGTATGAGGTTTCCTCCGAAGTAAACTAAATTATTTTCTTAAATGGACTTTCATTTTCTTCCGATGTAAATGGATGTGTTACAATTATTTGTAGCCAGTTTTTTTTTTTTTTTTTTTTTTTTTTTTTTTTTTTTTAAATTACGCCCGGTTGTGGAATTTGAAATATTAATAAAGATGTGACGTTCCCTTCGAAGTTATCTTAATTGTTTTCATTTAAATGAACCCTAAAACCCTAATTTCCTCACCTTTAGTCTTTAGCCTGCTTTTTTAAAAATAAAATCATATTTTTTGTTGAAAAAATGGCGCCCGGGTGTGGAATGTATGTATTAAAATATGAACAAAAGTTTGATGGTTCCTTCGAAGTATGCTACGAGTAAATTGGTTTGAGGTGTTACAAAGTAGTTATTTGTAGTAAGTTATATACGTATTCAAAACGTGTCCTTCGAAGTAATCTAAATAATTTTCAGTGACTGTATTATTCTTCTTAAAATTAGCGTCTATTCAGGAGTGGCTGTACAACAATCGTATCGCTCTTTATTATAAGGTTTCATTGCGTCTGTTTTACATATTTTACAGCGCTCTACCACAGATATCAATCAATTATACAAACACACATTTTGCAAATTTACTGTGCTTTATTTAAAATATGTATACAAACTATTTTTAACGTCTTTATGACAAAGTCTTTCCACGGTCTAATTAATGACCCTCACTCATTATTCCCCCACCCACAAGAGAAGTTCTTTCTTCTTTCATGTGTGAAAATCCCATGTGTTAGCTACAGTCTTATTCCATTTTACCATTGAATCATCTTTTAAGAATTAAATCCATGAAACTTTAAAATTCGTCATCCCAAAGAAAGAATAACCATTAAAAACCGTCATGCCTGTTGGCCAGATGTTGTGCTCATATGGTATTTCCCCTAGCTCTAAAAATAGTTCACAATTAAAACAAAAACAAACAATTCCTGTCTTCCAAAAAGTCATAAAACTAAGACACTAAAGCTAAACGTATAATTAATCTTAAAAGAAATAAAAATTCTTTAACATAACATATCATTTAAAAAGTATCTAGAGAGCATTAATTGAATTTTATGAATATCTTTTTTTTTCTTTCTCGAATGAATGTAACACCTTAAAAGGATTGAATAAACACTTTCTTCGTTGTTTAGATGTTTTTGTTTTTTGTGTGGTTGTCGTTGTCGTATTGTCGTGATTTCACAAAGTTTGCATAGCTTTCTGATAGGCAGTTAAAGATATTGTATCTATGTTTCTTGTTGATATCAAATCACAACATAAAAGATACAAACAAAAAATGTCACCACATGGCAGCGCAAAATGTATTTGATTCCACAATAAATTAGTATCGATAGCCTTTGATAGAAAAATTTATAATTTATAAATAAAATGAAGAAACAAGAGAAGTATGTACAATGCGGTTCGTTTGGTTAGGTTTCATTTAAAAAAATCTAACTTTTTTTGTTTGTTATTGCGTGTTCAAAATTAAATGAAATTGAGAATTAAATAATTGCTGAACAAAGATATATTTATAGTTTAAACCAAATAACTAACTACTAAATAAAACCCATAAATGCTGTTTAAAACGGCAATCCATAAAGTTGTTTTTGTAGTTCTTTGTATTTTTATATTTTTTTAAACTTCTTTTCCATTAAAAAAGCCACAATTTGGAAGAGAACAAACAATGGTAATAAAAGTTCTTAAATATCTCGACCGAGTTTGACTAAAACAACTCTTGGCGCAAAATCTAATTTTTTTGGCATTTGTAGTGCTTGAAACTCCCCCTAGGTGAATCCGTTGTCAAGTCATCCATTTCAGTTGTACAACATATCTTTTTAGACAAAGTTTAACCAAGAGCACCGTAGTGTATATAGGCGCCGAAGATCAAAGTGTCGATGCCGTTCAACAAAATTGTACAGCACATTCTATTTTAGACTTTTTTTTTAAATCTTACCGCACAGTTAAATACAACTACTGCAATACTTGTAATTAAACTTTCTAATTATAATGCACTTAGACATCGTGCGCGTCTATCTATTGTCTGCGCCGGCCATAGATACCAAGCATTATTGTGTCCAACTTACGGAATTGTATTAGGAACCGCTAAGTGACGGTGTGGTCATTTTATTTTTTTTTCTTATAAACCAAACCGTACAAATGTATTAAATAAATTCAATCAGAAAGTAATAATTGAAATAAAATATGCCATGAAATTGTTGTGACGAAATGATGGATGACGACGACGATGACCGATACATCAAAGCCTCTATACTACATAATACATACATACATATTTATCACACTCTAAGATGAAGTTGAAGTATAATTGAATGGCTGCTGCTGTGTATAGCTGTATCTTAAGTTGGTTGTGCGTATCCTTAGGGAACGAACGGCAAAACATTTGAAATGGCAAATTGGCACTGAACGATCAATTTATTTGTGTTTGAACGATGCCCCTGAAGGCCTTGGATTGGATGTTGAATGAGATCATTGTTAGATGAAGCTATTGGGATCAATTGACGAAGAAATAGGATGTTTAATTAAAATTCTATGATAAATGATGTCTTCAATTATGATGGTGTTACATGTGTGTATAGGTAGAGAAGATGTGAATGAACTATTATTCCAATCGTCTTCAAAAAAAAATAAAAAAATTCATAGTGTACATGAGGGCTGATATTGGGACTTTTCTGACCAGCAAATCAAGAAGTTTTATTAATGATTTGAACGCATTTGAGGGGCTATGTCAACCCTTATAACGTTTTGGAAAAAAAAAACTAATTATAACTAAAAAAAATAAAATATCTATCTATCTATCTAAAAAATCCATTACGGTGAAAGGCATTGCGGCATGTTAACAATTTCGCACTCAAAATCTATACAAATACGAGTACTTCTCTCCAATACAACGAATGGTGTTCATTATTATCTTAAAAGATTTTCTCGATTTTAATATAAATAAAATCCAAGCAATGCGATTAGAGAATAGTTTTCCAATTAAAAATGAAAATCTGAGCAGTAAATTCAAATAAATTTGTAACCAAAAAAGGTGTGCACCATCACCTTCAACTACGAAAAACATTCGATAACAAACAAAAATAACAACAACAACAACATCGTTACACATTTTATTGTCCTCTGATGTGACGCTTAGATTAAGATTGCTCAGCTCAGCTCAACTCAGCTCAGGTTGTGGTTGCTTGAGCTCTAGACACTCTAGAGTTGCTGCCTTGCTCCTCCGATAGAAGAAGGGGTGCGCCCAGACACGACTTTTAATATCCGTAATTAACTTCAGGGAAATTATACCGGGAATATTTAGCTTCATTCAAGTTATCATATCGTGTAGATTTGTTTTTTTTTTTTAACTTCTTTGCAATTGATATAGATAGTGTATCTTAAGCATGTATCTTGGTATCTATTTGGTGGAAATGACTGCCGTTTGAACTGATTTTTTTTTTTAATTTTATTTTTCAAAATTTAATTGGAGCGCAAAATAGGAAGTAAAGAAAACGTGATTGCTTTTTTAAAATTATCGTAAAGCATGGAAGGAATTTACACAAAAAAAAACAATAATAGTAATTTCACAAATTAGAGAGATGGAAGTTTGTTTTTTCAATTTTAAAGTTCTCCTTTATTTAACAAAACAAAATTGATGAGGTAATAATAATGTATTCGAACTTGGTGAAAAAATGAATGTTCTTTTTTTTAATTAAAATACAAACATGGATATGATGTTTTGGCCCGAGGTTCTTATTTTTTATATTAAACATTTAAGACGAACAACCCACGATCTCTTCATCGGCCTTAATCCGTCAAAGATGAGTGAAACATTTAAATTAAACAAAAAAACTTGTTTTGCAGATCACTTTATTAAACTACTTTCAATTTTAAGTAGAAAAGTGGTAGTCACTTTGCTATTTAAAATATATCAACTTGAATTTAATCAATTTTCTAAATTCAAAAAAGGCAACATCTAGTTAATAAACATACGAACTCATAAAGAAATTAAATAAATTGTTTTAAATTGCGCAAATTATTTGGTAAACACCCTAATTTTGATTTTGTTTTTAAATTTCAATCGAATTAACTTAGCTGGCGTAGGTTTGCTTAATGTATGCTTTATAAACCGATGGAGTATTTTTTCGGGGATAAAGAAATGTTATTATGAATGTGATGGTTCCACAGAAGATGGTCGTTAATACCACAGGTTCCTTGTTGTAAGTGCCATTCATGTTTTATTGGTAAAGGGGATTATTCCGCTTTAACGATTCAAAACAACCTCGAGCTGTGGAAGCATTAGATTCCGAACGAATATTCATACTCGTACCGCACATAATAATGCTGTTTAATTAGAGATTAAGTGAGGTAATTATATGTAAGATGTCGTTGTAGCTAGAAATGAGTATGTAGTAAGAGAAACAGCCCCTTTATTGACCGACTTATTATATTTTCTTTATCTTTAAATACATTGAAATAAAGTTCATTGGAACTTCTTTATCCTATGTTATCTTTGGTGGTTTTATGCTGTAATCACAAGGCAACTAAAGGTTAAGTAGATTGGAAGTTTCAGAAAAAGATCATTTGTCAAAATAAAAAATAGATTCGGAGATAAAACGGAGCCTTGTTGTACACCAGCATTTATTTTGTGAATTTGAAATTTAAAGACCTTGCAACATAAAAATCCAAATAATCAAATGAAGAATTGATACATTGGTACCCAAAAGCATGCATTTTCGCCAAGAGAGCTTCATGCAACGGAACTCTTATAATGTTTTGATAATTTCGAACCTAATTTTAGAAAAATGGAGATAAAGATTGATTTCAATTTCCATGGTATGTATTCATACAGAGACTACTACTTCAGTACTTCAGGAAAAATTTCTTTGCTGTGTTCGTTCACACTGAAAAATTCAAACCAGCTATTCTGGCACTCAGCGAAACACAGGTAGGTGAAAGCTCCGATCCTTATGAGTTTAACCTTCCTGGATATAGCTTAGTACCACTATTTATACTTCACTACGGTATTGCCATTTTTATTCGGAATGACGTTGCTTATCAAACTCTTCCTCAATTCAGCCATTGTTCCCGCACGGATTTTAACGTTATGTGGTTAAAGTTAAACGTCAATAAACAAATTATTCATTATTGTTTATTGTATCGAAGCCAAAATTTAGGCAGTAAATCTACACTGAACCAATTTGATGCGCTGTCGGATTCCATACAAGCTATTATCTCTTGTAATCCAAGCACCGAAATAGTTATTACGGGCGATTTTAACGTGCATAATCCTAATTGGCTTCGATATTCGTCCAAGGCAACACCAGAACCATCTCACTCAGCTTGTAGATGAGCCAACGCGAATTCCAGATGTTGCTGGCCAATCTCCTAATACCCTTGACTTATTCCTCACTTTCCAACCTGAGAAATATACAGTAAATGTGTTAACGCCTTAAGGTACGTCAGACCATTCTGTAGTGTCAGCTGTTTTTCCATGCTCCAACGCCCTAGTTAAAGAAAAAATCCCCAAAAGAGTCGTATGGCAATACGAGAAAGCCGATTGGGATGGTCTCAACAACTTTTTCCGCAACTTTAACTGGTCGATAAGCTTTCTCGATAGGAACGTGGATGCGTGTGCTGATATGATAACAAACATAATCACAAATGGTTTGAAAATGTTTGTTCCTCACAGATCAAAGAGTTTAAAGCCAAAAGAAAACTCTTGGTTTGACGGTAGCTGTAAAGAAGTGATTTTGGTCATTCGTAAAGAAAATCAAAAACTCCATCTCTTCGTCGGTTCCCACGCTCATCTACAATTATAATCCTGTTGTTAGTTCCATAGATAAGGCTAATTTGTTTGTAGAACTATTTGCAAAAAATTCTTCTCTGGCCGATAGAGACCGGTTCTTGAAAATGTAAACTTTTCAATGAGAAACATTTAGACAGATAGTCTGGTATTCTGCTCTTTTATCAGAAATGGGTGTGTTTGAAATCGATGTATCTCTTATTCGTTGGATTAGTAATTACCTTTCTGACCGTTCAATTCAAGTCGTTTTGGATGGTTTCAAATCTGAAGTTCGTAAAATAAATGCTGGTGTCCCCCAAGGCTCTGTTTTGTCTCCGACTCTTTTTCTCATTTTTTATAAATGATCTTTCTACCGAAACTACTAATCCACTTAACAGAAAAGCTATCCTAAACTAGAATACAATTCTCATATCTGGGCTGGTGCATCAAAAACATCTTTACAATTACTAGACAGAATCCAGAATAGAGCTTTAAGGCTGATAGGTGACAGAGTAATTTCCGAAACAATTGTTTCGTTGGAACATCGTCGAAATGTCTCTTATCTATCACTGTTTTATCGTTATTTCTATAAACAATGTTCTATTGAAATAGCGAGTTGCATTCCTTCCCTAAAAAAATTTCACCATAATACTCGTGCCGCAGGGAATGCTCATCAATATGCCCTTGAGCCAAACTTTGGACGTACAGTTAAGTACAGAGATTCTTTCTTTTGCCTTACGACTCGAATGTGGAATTCCTTAACCGACTCTGTTTTTCCTCCCCATTTCAATGTCCAGAAATTTAAGACGAATGTACATCGGTTTCTCCTACTCAATCCTCCCACTGTTTCCTAAATGCTCGCACTGTGTTCAACCAACATTTAAAGGGTAGTCATAATCCCTTGAGTGCGCGTTAAATATAAAAAAAAAATTCACTCTGTTTTTCCGTTCATATTCTTAGTGGAATTAATTTTTAATGTAAAGTCTTTTGTTTGAGTAAATATTATATTGGTTTTACGCTTAAAATATGAATCAAAGCAAAAAGTTCGTTTTCGATTTAACAATGAAATCATCAATCGGAGGCAAAAGTTAGCAAACGTTGTAAATAAATCATTAAACAAATATTTTACTTGCCAACGGCAACATGAACCTTAGTGACTTACAACTGTCAACCATTCTTGTGTGTTTGCGTTGAATGAATAAATGGAGGGGACCTACAATTTCCTGCCGAATCCGAACGTCTTAGATGAGAAGCACTTTTCAACACAAGAAATACACTTGAATAATTTTTCCAATTCCTTTCAAGAGGCGCTACCAGGACGAAGTGAGAATGCAATGAACTAACCATTGTTTCAAAAGGTTAGGTTTGGTTGATGTGGCTGTCAGCAGGAGAGCCGACACACTTAGTCGTTCCTTTGTGATACCACATCGAATCTTGGAGACTTTCGCCCAAAGTGTTGAACCAATTAGATAGCATTATGAAGCAAAAAACATTGCTTATATCTATATTTGCCGGATCACTAAGATCATTTTCTCTCAATCTCCCAGATGAAGTCTTCTTTGTTCATGCCAGCTTCTGAAGAAAGTGTTAATTTCAAAGGGCACTTCGAAAAAAAGCAAAACTTGTAGCATCTTAAACTATCTCTTATCTCCGGTTTAAAAAAATATATTTTAGACTAGAATTTTAACACAAAAACGTTAAAACGAATTGGATTAAAAAAAACATTGCGATGACAAGGAAGTCTGTAATTCTGTCAGTTTTATTTTTGGCTACAATTTTCTTTAAAATAGGGACCTAGTGTGCTTTAGTCATGCTCTAGGTGTACTTTAGTCATGCTCTAGGTGTACTTTTGCATTTTTTTGAAGTTATAATTCTTTAAATGCATAAAGGGTACACTTTTTGACAAAGAGATTCGACAGACGATGAAGTAAGATGTGCCATAAAACTTATTTCCAATGTTATCAACTATCAATTGATAATTGGCAATCGTACCTTATGTTTTGATGGTTACTCTTTTTGTTCATACGCACATCTTTTATATTGACGTCGTTGTTCACTTTTGCAACTGTTACTAATGCCGCCGTCAACAAAATTTTAGTATTATGGTTTAAATAATAGTTTGCCATCAGTACTATTCTGATAGTAAAATCTACAAGCGTTTGTAAAACTTGTAAATACAAACTTCTGTTGTCGACGGTTAAGTCAAGAGAATTCGTCTAGAAAGGAAAAAAATCTGTCCTAATTTCTGGTGTGAATTTTTACCTGTCTCGTTTCTTATTAAGCTGCTGTTGAAAAGTAGGAACGAAGGCCAGAAATGGCTTCTTTCACAGATAACGATGGTAATTGCTTGGAATTAAAAGACATCACTAGTACAAGATCACACACCGTTCTTTTTATTAGAAGATCAGAAGTAATTGTAGTTGCCATACAACTTTTAACATCCGATTAGGAAAACCATATATGTATTTCTGAAAAACGACTTTTACGATTTTGATGAAATTTCAATAAAATGTTTGTTTAAGCATATCTTATCTCCCCTCTTTCTCCGAATGACAAATATGGAGTCCAGCTATGGGGCTGTACAAAGAAAACAAATACTGAAATCATCTAAAAATTCCTAAACAAAGTGCTTCGTGGAATAATGAATGCCTTTTGGTACAAAAGAAATAGGGATTCTTAAATAGAAATGGTCACAGAAGTGGTTTAAAAACACGATGTATTTAACAATCAGCGACTGCGAAGTCATACCAACTATGAGATTGAAACCATCTTAAATGTAAGAGATAATGTTGGGAGACTTAGAAGAACCGAGCCTCATGAGCTGATGGTCTAAAACCTATGGACAAGTTTAAACATCCCTCAATTTGACATTGACATAAAGAAATAAAAATCTTTTGTCGATCTTTCATAATGGTTCTGATCCCGGTGGTTTTGGTGCGGTAAGAGTCCCACACTACTTGGTACCGAATATTACCAAGTGTCTTTTCGACCGAAAAAAAAAAAAAAATACAAAAATTATTTTAGAACAAAATAATGAAGTCGTTTATCTTAAATTCTTATGATTCCGTTAAAAATTTGGCATATTTTATATTTCAAAACCCAAAGTTATTTCTAAAAAACGGTTGCTACAATTTTTATTTTTTAATTCCTTGAATCAGTATGTGTTAAACAATATTCTTAAATATTTCTCAAAAAGAGAGAAAATTGCTCGAAAATACGAATTTTGCTGTTTTTTTTTTCTCAACGCGATATTTTGAATAGTATAAATTAAATCATCTTTAAAACCAGGGCATGATGAAATTCATTCGTTCATTCTAAAACAATGTCAATCTGCATTGGCACTTCCACCTCGAATTCTGTTAAATATTACTTTGTTTACTGATGATTGTATATCTCGACGAGTAGAAGTTATCGTTTAAGACTCCAGTTCACAAAGTAGGACAATACTTAGCTTATAGTTAGAGATTAGTTGTACTTTAACAAACAAACAAATTTTTGATAAACAACGTGTGCTTATGTCTCTTCGGTCCACTAGCACAAATCTACCACATTCTCCACTCCAGATAGGTAACTAATATTCTTGAATCAAGGTATTCAATCCTTTGGAATGCATGGTCTGTTTTCAAGATGGTTGTTTAGATATCTAACTAGCAAGAAACAGTGCGTTAAACTTGGAAATACAACAATCAAAGTTGTTTTTTAGAGTACCACAAGGAAGCCAACAAGGACCTATTTTATTTAATATATTTTTAAATTAAATTACATCATTACTTAAAAATGCTTCGTGCTTAACTTATGGTTTTAAATAATTCTTGTGTGTTATACACAGCAAATTTTGTGATCTTCAAATAAAATCCGAATTTTACTATCCAATCATACATAACATAAAAATTTAGTTAAAAATAATACCAAATAAAAAGTTTAAAAAACACCCAATTTGAAGATTATAGATAGTATCCATAAATCTTATATACATTGTTTCTACAATTTTTCATTCGCATAGCCAGTTGTAAATTCATTTAAATTCAATAAATGGCCATGAATCCAGGCTAATTAAGTCGCCTCATTATTCAAAACATCAAAAACCTTAAATCATTCACTAATTTATCATTTTTCTAAAATAGGAAAAAACACCTAACAAGAATGACGCGATGATCTATTGAATTTCAGATAGATATGTATCGATCATTATATTTCAAGGGAAATACATAAATTATGGTTAAAAGGTGTTTTTTTATAATTTATTTTACATCGTGATTATCATTTTCTACACCAACAAAACTGAATATAAAATCACAAATAAAAAAATGTTTTTCTCTTTCTTACAAAAAAAAAAAATCACCATCATAACTCAAGACGATGATGACTATAACAAAAAAAAGTAACGAGCTATAAATTAATAGCAACAATATCGCTTCAACAAAAGGAAATCTCTTAATCGTTTCAATTAAGTTAACAATAAAAACTTCAATCATCATTTCTATTGCAAATATCTATAAAAAGAAAAACCTTTTAATGTTATTTTGTTCCTTTTTTTTTTGTATTCACATGAAAGACAAGTTCGTATGCCATTTGCTTTGTGGATAAATGAACCTACACTCGTAGTGCAACATGTTGCAATAAAATAAAAAATATACTCTTTTTTTTTTGGTTGTTGTTGTATTAAATCCATTTACCTTCATTTACCTCGCCACTTATCCAGAGCTCAAAACGATTAATTTATTTTAAGCACACTATTTCGAAATTTAAAACCCCTTTTAAGTAATGGTGTCTATGTTGTAGATACATTACGCCAAATGCCAACCTACCTACCAATCTTACCAAAAAAAAGAAAAACTGTACAAAAACTATAAAAAGTGCCGAAGCAAAGTTGGATATCTCAAAGAAAATATCTTGCACCAATCGCCATCATTATAGACATCGAGCATCCTAACATTATCATTATCGACAACAGATGGCGCACGAGAGTCTTTTGTCGATTGAAAATGTTTTTTTTTTGTTTTGCATCTGCAAAGTGCGTTACTTCGAATATGGATGGGATGGAATTGGGATACCCAGGTGTATGGCTTCAAGGTATTTTCCAAATTCGAAAAAGAAAGACATCAAAGTAGATTCGCCACAATTTTGGATTTGGATTATTCCTATATGATTATTATTATTGTTGGCGAACCGTGTCGAGCGGAACCTCAAGGTACAAAGCGATCTTTTTTTTAAATTATCTTAAAAAAAAAACACGCCTGCGGAATAGTCATCACGACGACCGACGATACGATGATGACGATGACTCCTCGACGGTCGAGATGAAATATTGCCAATTTGATTCATAAACATACTTACAAAAAAAAAAAAAGAAATCAAAACCTAAAAGTATCTATTGTAAAGTGGAGGCAAGAGCGTCTTCTATGTGGCAAGGGAATATGGAAGAAAATTGCGAGATGAGATCACATAGGCGGCTGTTGAAAGTAGAATTATAGAAGAGTACCACAAAAACTAAAAAATAATCTAAGGCCGACCTAAATACGAAGCTCTTCATCTTCATAGACTTTTTTTTTTATAACATCGTTGTGCGATCTTCTATAACAACAACTACAAGAGTCACACAGTGAAATGGCAAACGAATTTGATTCATCCTTCATTGCTTTGATCGTATTTTTTGTTCCATGATATGGTATTGTATGAATAGTGTGACCCTACTCCTAAAAAGTGTGCATTTTGATAAAAATACAAATTTTAGTGGACAATTGGTGGAATAGAAATTTCTGGAAAAATATATTTTTTATTTATTTTCATTAAATACAATGCTAGAAATGAATGTTGAAAGCTTCTATTTTTTTTAAATCTTAATCTTACGGTCACTTTCTTTGATGTACTCTTGGTGACTTCATCTGCTGTACGTCTAGTAATTAGCAGCTTCTGTGCTGTGACGAATACCTGCCGTGGTTTATTCTCGTATTTGTAGTTAAAAGCTCCATGAATTTAGTCTTGATTTAACACCAAGTAACTAAAAATTTAAACAAACAATATTGCATTCCAGAATCTCACTACAAAAAATACTTTTTTTATAAGAAAAAATCTGAAAAGAAAATTATTTCTTGAAACCTGCGATTTGTCCCGATTTTCCCGTAACGATGCGGCAGTAAAATAACGTAATAGTTACTTATGTCTACAATTTGTTTGTCACATTGTTGATGGCTTGAGGTATAAGAGCGAATTCGTGTGTTTATCCATTTGTGCATATTGTTTGTTTTTTCGACTTGACAATGTTATTATTATTCTGTCTGTTTCCCTTCAACCTAAGGCCAGGCGCGCACATTCAATTTTTAGTTTCGCAACTGTTTGGTTGATAAAATGAAACATATGGGCTTATATGACACGCCGCGCACTTAGAGCAACTCGATTCGAGCAACTAAAAAGTTTGTGTTTTGACACAAACTAAACGATTGCCTTCGCAACAGTTGAGCTGTTTTCTATAAGCGCAAGAGAGAAAAGAGTGTGAGCGTGAGCGTGAGTAAAGAGTTGCCAGTGCGCGGTTCTCTTGCAACTGGTGATTAAACTATTTGATTTCGATCACAGTTGCCAGTGCGCGACTAGCCTAAAGGGTTCGGTCAGTTTACTTTAAATTTGGTAGATAGCATTTTCAAACTTTTCCCCTGACCAAAAGTATTGGTAGCTACTCCCGAAAGATTTTTTTTTTTTCGAAATTTAGGAAAAAAAATATTTAGAAAACAATATCCTCAACTTGACAATTAACAGTTTTGAACACTACTTACAAAATTTCGAAAAAAAAATGTTCTTATGTATATCCATAAATAACAGTTCCCACCATAGAAATGTTAAAAAATCGATTTCGAAAATCTTGTATTGTTCGAAAACGGCTCCTAGAAATTTGATAAAAGAACATTTTCAAGTTAGCTTAATTTGTAAGACCGATCATTCAATTCAATATCTCAAAAATGGGTGAATGATTTTTGTATTTCTTTCTGTTTGTAGCTTCAAATACCAAAGGAGTTGTCTTAGCCATTTAAAGAATGGATTTTATGGTTCTCAATATTTTCCTATAATAACATTAATTTTTTTTTAAATTCAAATGCTCTTAAACACAAGAAGAAGTTCGTACGACCCAGCCTTGTATTTTAATTTAATTTTCCTACTCTTATCTTGTTTTGTATTGAATTATTATTTTGCATAAGATTTTGACAGTCGAAAAATTATTTCTACGACTGCAAAGAAAATCAGTTTACGGTAGTTTCTATACCCATACCCATGCTAATACTTACCCTCTTTTACCTAACAAAAAGTTGAAATTTAAAAAAAAAACCGTGTTTGTGCAAGCCTCAATAAAAGTTGGTTGCACCACAAGTTTTCTTATATCTCTAACATTTATGGAATAAGCAAATGACTGGTGGTTACGATATGAAACCACCCAAACAAACAATTGTATCTCGTATCACAGTTCAATTTATGAACTGAAAATGAATTTATGAACTTAAAATGAATTTATGAAATGAAAATAATTATTCGGGCAGCAAAAAAGTTAACGAAAATGAAAACAAAAGAGAATGCTAAATAATGTTTCCTTCAATGTTGGAACCATCTTTATTAGTCTCACAAACGCATTACATGCTTTTTAATATGCCACACCTTTCATTGCATTGGTAGCCTGATTATGGAGGTTTTTTTTATGAATTGTATTTCCATTTTCGAGTTTTTTCATTATCCGATTCGATGAATATACTTTCGTTGTTTCGAATCAGTTGGTATCGATGTGCGAAATTCATGCTTTTTTACTTGAAGCAAAGTCTAAAACTGTATTACGAAACATCCACTATGACTCGCTGCACATTTAATACTCGTAATAATCATTATTAGCTTCTTTTTTGTTGGGTCCTACATTTTCTTATAATATAATTTCCGTACCACCTTCTATTAAGCTTTTCACAACCACCAACTTTAAAGCTGTTAAAATTCATGTTTAAATTAATATCGCCAAGCAAAATAATAAATTTTATAAATTATAATTGTGGAAGTCCTCTTTAAAAATACCTCTTCATAAATCTAGCAAGAAATATCTAGTTGAAAAACAATAAAACAATGTATTTAGCGATTGCAAATATCCGGTTTCCCGGTGACCATGCTCCACCTGACCATAAACTTTGTAGCGAAACGTTCAGCGTGAGTACAGTATTGCACCCGGTAAATATCTTTTTTTATAACGCGGCTAGTCCCAAAAATTTCAAAATATAATGTGTTAACAACCGCGAAAACCTTAAAAGTTATACAACAAATCTTCTTGAATTTACCAGCTCATCAAACTATAATTTGACAGACGGCCTACAAAATTCATGTTTTCAATGAAAACTTAAGTAAAGTGTTTGACAAAGTTTGCCATACAATGCTGCTTTATAAACTAAGCCGATATGGGTTTCCAAACGGGATATTAATATCGAGAGCATATGTCAAAAAATCCATCTTGAAAACAATAAATGTACGTATTATTTGGAGTACCATAAGGCAGTCATGTTGGACCTATACTTTTAGTACAATTATTCAATGACATGTAACATGCACACAGTCATCTTATATAGTAAGATCTCTTGTTTGCTGATGATTTTGAACAAATTTAAGGCTTGATATCTTTTCTCTTATCTACTGTTTTAGGGATAGATTTACTTATCTTATATTCTTAGCCAACTAATAAATACCCCTCTAAGATTAATTAGAAGTCCAATAAGATTAATTATTGTTTAAATAAACCCCTTAATGTTATGAGGAGAGACTTTACTTAACTTAATTGAATTCCATTAATCCGCACGTAGTTTGAAATAAATTTTATATTTGTAGCATATGCTCGTATGTAAGTATAAAAGAGCAGCATTATGTAGCAACAGCTCTGTTCAATTTACTAATTTCTATTCTATGTATTCTATGAATTATATAATGTCAATTCGAGCTTTGTTAGATATAAGTAAAATTGTCATTGAGTTCTCATTGAATTCAAGTGGAAGACGAACCACACCATGAGCTTAAAATATTTAAGATGACAATTGGATTAAATACAAACTATTTAATGTGGTGGGCGTGGTGGCAGGCGTATGGTCTGTTAGTGTTAAATTTCCTCTACACAGTCGTGATTTTTTAAAACTATTTTTGATGAAAACTGAGATATGATAGAAAACTTGAATTTTTATATTTGTTTTTTGTTAAATGTTAGAAATAACAATCACATAGTTAAACCTGAGATAAAATTAAAAACTTGAAATATTTTTAATAGTTGTGTATTTAAATTTAAACTAACTGTTTCAGTTTCTCACATAAAATGACACAAAGAGAACAGCTGGTCACCTCATTAATAGTGCTCCTCTTCATATCGTTTTATCTTTCTCAAGATACTACAATCGAGTTCAAGTTATTAGCACACAAAAGGGGGTCCGCTTTGCTCCGGTTTCTTTTGGTCTCTAACTTAAGACAAGGTATAAGTTGTACATCTTATAACTACCTAAAGAGATAGTTGTTGCTTCTGGTTTTTTTTTTCTCGGTTCCTCTGTTTTCTTTTCTTTTCATTTTAAGTTTTTCTTTTGTTGAGCAATTTTCTAGCTCTAATTCTAAGTTATGGCCACTTCCCTTTTACAAATGATGGCTTTAATGTCTATTAACACCGATGGCGGTAGCATCGCAGATGATATAGTCCCTAACGCAAGTTGCTGCTATTAGATGTGAGCAGATAGTTAGCAATTTGCGCAAAAGTGTGACACACAAAAATGAAAACTTTGATAAACCCCTGTGCCAGTACACAAAGATACAACTTTTATTGTCTTCTATCTAATTGTTTGTATTTTTTTCAGAATGAAGTTTTTCTATTTAAATTATTATTTTTGTTTGTGTGTGTGTTATAAATTATATGATTTATGTTTAATGGCAAATGATGTCAGAGCTTTGTTTGAAATTAGCATGAGCACCAGAAGTCACAGAATGAAAAACAAAAAAAAACAAAAAACCTAGGACAATGGGCAGAAAATTGTGAAAGGGAAGTGAATTAAGAGCAAAGCAATTAGTCAGTGTTTCGAGTGGAGATTTTTTTCTTTCCATTGTTGTTGCAGTTTTAGGTTGGAATAATTACGGTTCGATGGGCATGATAATTGTAGACACAAATTATAGGTTTAACTTAAATTTGTTTAGTTGTGATTTAATATTCAAACGATGGCTTAGATAATTTGCAGCTATGAAGGTTTCTGCAAATGGGTTTTTGGATGTAGAAAAAATTTCAGGGATAAACAGTTGCAATTTTTGTTGAGCTTTCATTGCCAAATGAAAACAAAGGCGATCCTCAATTTGATGTAATGGATTAAAATTCCAAAATGAAGTAAATTCTGACAGTTATAACTTGAAGAGTAATGTTTATGTCTATCAGAAATAGATTCTTCAATTTGGAAAATCATTTTAACCTAAAAGGGCATTTAAAATAGCTAAATACAAAATTATTTAATTAACTTATAACTAAACAAAAAAGCATTTACTAATACAAAGTGGTGCAAAAGTTGTCACTCTATTGAAAGATGCTGCAATTTTTGCAAATGGCCGCAACTGTCAAATCTACTTTAACATTTGTGAAGTAAAAAAAAATTTGGTGGTGCAACAGCTGAAAGAGAACCGGGATCTAGTGTCTTACAACTCTCAACTATTCTTGTGTTTGTGTTAACAGGAATGGAGGGCACCTTTAATTTTCTGCCGATGCTGGTAAACAGATACAAAAAACACGTCGTCAACAAGACGTTAATTGTTATACTCATAAAGAATACAGAATAAGTATTTCGATTTGTTTGCGATATTTAGTTCGTAGGTCTTGTTTGCGAAGCGTGAATTTCTGCGTAGATTTCTTTGGTATTAAAGTACAACTTAGAAAACACTACTACCGACGTTAAGCCGCTCGCGTTGAAGAGTATTGGACAACACAGAAGATTGTAAGGTCTGGCCGGCACCGGAGTTGTCGTTCTACTAATAATAACACAGCTGAGGTTGAAGATGTCGCAGATGGCCTAGGATTATCGACCAGATGACGTGCATAAATAGGAGGTCCCTACAGAGTTTTTGTAAACAGGCTTGACAGTGCATCAGCTGTTGGCTGTTGACCAAATCTAGACCATGAGGGAGATTGCTTCAACTGAAAATCCTTTTTTGCCACGAAGCCCATTGCCATCTCTTTGGATTTGGGAATAAGTAAAATGATCACTTCTGGGGCCGTGGAAATCTGCGTTTAACCGATAAAGAGCCATTACTCTTGCTCAAAGTTACTGTTGTTTGATATTTACAGTAGAGACGTCATCAGGCTTTATTTTTTCCAAAACGCCTTGGGCTAAATGGCTACTGTAGACGGCTAGCACTATCGACCTATGCTCAACGACTTTCTTCTTCCTTACTTCGATGAATTGGGACTGCCTTCCTCAATTAAATGAATACTGGAAAACATGCAATTCCTACAAGATAGCTCCAACGGCGCATACGCGGTCGCTTAATCTCTAGTTTTGGCGATTTGTACTGGCCGGCAAGATCGCCCAATTCAACCGTTCCAGACCTCTTTGTGGGATTTTTTTTGAAGTCACGAATATATGTGAACAAGCCTCGAACTCTTGAAGTCCTCCATTTTTAAAATTCGAAATCTACTACATAAGAGCAATTTGGTGCGATCTAGTCGTGTATTCTAGATTTATAAAAATCTCTTGAGCAAATTTCGAGATATTCAATCTATTTTCGCGAAGTACCACTTGGATAGGGATTAATGCGTTACACTGTTTGATACTCAGCCGCTGCACTCACTGGAACGTAAAAAAAAATTTGTTCAAGGGTATTGCCTGTGGCCAAGTGGTGACAAATCTACCAAGAGTATATCTTTCATGGAAAGTGCTTCTCGTATTAGGCGTTCGAGCTTGACACACGACAACACGCACACAGATCTATTGAGAGTTGAAAGTCACTAGGTTAACGTTTTCCACGAGCCCTTACTGGTTATGAACAGTTTCTTGATAGATACCATTATCTTCAGAGCTAAAAAGTAGAAAAACTTTTAATGGTTTAAGATGAACTATCTAAATGTTACGAAAAACTGAAAAGTTCTGTACAAAGTTCTCTAATTTTTTTTGTTTGAAAGATATTTTTTGACCTAGACAGAAATAGTCCAAAAACCTCAAAATTGTATTTCTCAAAAATCCAAAAACCCAAACTGATATTTTCGAAAGTTGAAAACCGTTTCAATACAAATTTTGCAAAACAATCAAACATGAACCATTCGTGTGATTTTGACAAACAATTTCACCATGTCTCAACGTAACGGCTTGAATAGAGTCCAGTGTTTCAGGCACTAGATGTCGAAATATCTCTTCCGATAAATTCCCCTTTCAGTTCTGTTCCAATTGTTTTTGAAAATTCGTCAAAAAAACGTCAAAATAATATTGTACTTAAACATTGCCAATTATAGGTTTACTAGTCCAATTTGACATACATACCTATAATTTGTTCGTCTATTATATTTTTTTTTTATAATTTTGTAATACTTTTCAATTCCATCACCGCCGCCACCATTATTAAACAATTTGCTCAAACACATAGATTTTCAATACCAAACGAGATATATCAGCTTTTGTTATGTTCCCTCTTAGCATAGCGAAAATGAAAGCCCTCTCACTTTGGACAATGAGCAGTTTAACAACTTCATTTTCAGTTTCAAAAAAAAATCCCGCCTTGCATTTATTTCGTAATAAGCACTTTATGGCCTTCCAAAAAGGTGTATGTACCTACATTATCTTCTATGAATAATATGAACAAAAGAGAATATGAAGAAAAACCGTTACAATTTCCTCTAAACAACATCTATAATTTTAATTCCACCGCTCATATACCACAGCTAGGCGCAAGGTGCACATTTCACTAAACAAAAAATTACCACCAGCGCAGTAGAGCGTCCGTCCGCTCGACCATTTTCCTAATACAATTGGTCACAATTTCCCTCATCAAATTCGATTCACTTCTTCCGAAGCTGTTAAATTATACCCGTTATTTTTTTTTTCTCGTCTAGATTCATTCATATAGCACTAGACTAGGAAGAGAGGACTTCCTATAATACAGCCTGGCGGCCATATGTCGTAATAATTTCATCAATTTTTTTGTTTTGAAGAAAATAACAATCGTTCCACTGTGTGATTTCGTTGTGGTATGTTGCCTCCAACGATTCCCTGTGCAGGGACGGGTTAGAATATTCCTGCAGCGCCTCCCCGCTTGTCGTAAAAGGCGACTAAAGGAGTAAATACATCTAGGCCACAAACAGCAAGGTGAACCTAGCGACACGTAACACCTATAAACTTTCCCAAAAGTGTGCATGCCAGTCCCTGGGTTGGCACGACTGGAGATCACCGGTGCCGTAAAAGAGAGATCAAATACAAAACTGGAGCATGCACACGTCGATACTTACAACGGATTTTGTGAATTCAAGCATTATGGAAGTACTCGTCCGAAATGACACTACCCCGCCAGGCACTACCATTGTTACACATGGTACTGATCCTGGACCGAGCAGCAATGCTCGGGTCAGAGCTAGACGGATTCCGGGGGCTAGCAAAGTAATGCCGCAGATTATACAAAATCTGAGAGTTGCGAGTTGGAACGTTGGCAGTATGACAGGTCGAAGCTTCGAGCTGGAAGAGATGATGAAAAGAAGGCGAGTGGACATCTTATGTGTTCAAGAAACAAAATGGCGAAACACGGGAAACAGGGCCCGTTTCTTGGATACGAGGACAAAAAACTATAAGATGTTCTACTATGGAACGGAAAAGGGTAAAAACGGAATCGGAATCATCCTTGCAAAACATCTATTAGGCAGCGTATTGACCATTTCGAAATCCAGCGACCGTTTGATGTCCCTTAAATTGGTGATTAAAGGAAAGTTGTGGAATATTGTCACTGCATATGCTCCCCAAATTGGATGTGAGCAGGTGGAAAAAGATGCATTTTGGCTAGACTTTCACAATCTACTTAAGGACATCCCAAAGGAAGAGTTTTTGTTCGTGGGCGGAGATTTGAACGGACATGTCGGCAAGACAAACGAAGACTATGAAGATTGCCATGGAGGCCTCGGATACGGCACCAGGAACCCTCCTGGTGAAGACATCCTGAGCATGTGCAAAACATACGGTCTTATCGTACTAAATACCATGTTCGTCAAACAAAGCCGACACCTGGTCACTTACAGTAGTGGTGGAAATGAAACCCAGATTGATTACCATTTGGTATCTAGTTTCATGAAACCCCGGGTAAAAGATTGCAAAGTGATACTAGGAGAAGCGATCGCCCACCAACACCGTCTCCTACTGACAGAATTTTTTATGGAGACAGTGAACGACAACAAACATACAAAAACTTTTGGGAAGATCAAATGGTATAATCTGGATAAGGAAAAAGGCGAAGCTTTCATTTCGAATATGCAAAACTTTCTGTATAACAACACCGATATAGTTCGAAATGAAGAGAGTACAGCACAAAGTATGTGGGATCTCCTACAGAGAACTTGCAAAGAAAAAGCCAAAACACTGTTAGGGGTTTCAAAAGGACACAACCAACAAAGCAAAGAAACATGGTGGTGGAATGATGAAGCTAAATCAGTTACAAGTAAAAAGAAAATGGCTTTCAAGGCTTGGTCGAAGTGCCCCTCTAATGATACAGAGCAAAAGTCACGCCTCGAAGTGGAATATAGAAACTGCAAGAAAGAAGCGAAGAAGAAGTGCGCCCAAATTCAAGCAAAGAATACAGAAAACCTGTATCGGGAGCTGGATGAAATTTCTACCCCGACAGCTGGTGCTATTCAAGAGCTACGGCAAAACACGAATAAGGGCGCAACTATCTTCAAAATAGCCGCTCAAAGAAGAAGAAATGCCCAGGAGATTTGTTCGCCAAAGTTCATTAACAATGCTCAAGGCCAACTTCTTGTGGAAGACAACGAAATTCTTCACAGGTGGCGACAGTATTGTGACGGACTTCTAAACGAACAATTTCCAAGGCTGTACTTTCCAATAGCTTCACCTAACTTAAGCGAAGTATCCGACGTCACAGTCGAAGAAGTTAGTGAGGCGGTAAAATACTCCAAAAAGGGAAAAGCTGTTGGCCCAGACGAAATACCCTCAGAGTTTTGGAAAAAGATGGGAGACATCGGGTTTAGATGGCTCATGATTCTTGTCTCCAAACTTATACGAGGTGATCGCATGCCTAATCAATGGAGGGAAAGTTACCTTCTTCCAATTTATAAAGGAAAGGGTGATACTCGAAGCTGTGATAATTACCGTTCGATTAAGCTGATGTCACACACCATGAAGATCGTTGAGCGAGTCTTGGGTAGCCGACTGCGAAAAATAATTAGGCTATCTGATGACCAGTGCGGGTTTGTCGGGGGTAAGTCAACCACGGATGCAATCCAGAGTATAAGAATAATTATGGAAAAACATCGGGATTCTTTGGAGGATTTGCATGTCGTATTGGTTGATTTTGAAAAAGCATTCGATCGGCAACCACGAGATCTAATATGGGTGGCCCTCAGGCAACGAGGAGTTCCAGAAACCTATGTGCGGATAATTATGGACATGTATGATGGAGCAGTTACTAAAGTAAGATGCGCAGCTGGAGTCACCGAAGAATTCGAAATCACAGTAGGTGTACACCAGGGAAGTGTCTTGAGTCCCCTGCTCTTTATTACAGTTCTTGATTACCTGCTTGAAGGCAAAGTGACGGATCCAAAAGTGCATCAGTTATTCTTTGCTGACGATGGAGCCATCATAAGTGAAGACCCGATATCCCTACAACGAGCACTTGACGTATGGGTGGATGTTCTAGAAGGAAGTGGGTACCGCATAAGCGCGAAAAAGACAGAATACCTATGCTGCCCATTTTCTGATCCACACAGGCCTATTCCAGACATTTATTTGAATGGAGTAGTGCTTCCCAAGTGTGAAAAGTTTAAATATCTGGGGTCTATGATAAATAACGAAGCTACTTGTGATGACGATATCAATCATCGCGTAAGCGTAGGGTGGATGAAGTGGCGGGAAAATTCTGCTATCTTCTGTGACAGAAAAATGCCCCCTAAGCTGAAAGGAAAGCTCTACACTTCAGTTGTGCGTCCAGCACTCACATACGGTTCACAATGTTGGACAATGTACAAAAAGTATGAGAGTAAGCTAACGGCAGCTGAGATGAAGATGCTTCGTATGACAGCAGGAGTTACAAAGCTTGATCGAATTAGAAGTACGAAGATCCGAGGAAGCCTTCATGTTAAGAATACCATTTCCCAAAAAATTGAACACGACCGACTCAGTTGGTATTGCCATGTTCAAAGGAGAGATCCTGAGAACCCCGTCAAAAGAGCAATATCATACAACGTTCCAATTCGGAGTAAAAAGAAAGGTAGGCCTAAACACTCCTGGTACAAACAAATGCAAAAACACCAGCATTCAGTTGGCCTCAGAAATGGAACAATACAAAACCGGGAGGCTTGCCGCCGATTTCTGAGGTCAACCCGGCGAACCCCACAGGCGGATCACTAGTGTGAAGCAGATACGTGGGAGAGTTATGATCCCCTCGACATCGAGATCATAACAGCGCCGAAACAAAGGAAGAAGAAGATGTTGCCTCCAACGATGTTGTTGTTGTTGTTGATGATGATGGTGGTGACGAGCCGACCATGATGTCGTGTAGAGTCGAGTTGGTGGTAATGGTAATGATGGGCATATGGTAATTCTGCCGGTGCATATACACACGACCGAGACACCGACCGGTGAAAACTCCAATAATTTTCCACCTTCTTGCCCATGAAGTATCTAAGTATCTATTAGTATCTCTGCATGTATCTGCAACTTGTTGTGTCTAGATTTTTCATACTATTATTATTTTTTACCATCGCACACTTTACCTATTCGCAATTTCCGTTTTTTACTGTTTTCATATGATTTTTTCTCCCTAGATAAGCTACACTCTGAGTCGATTGATTGGGGTTTCATTTTTAGGGAGATTTAATTGTGATTACATTTTTGAGGAAAATAACTGACAACATGTGTCATGATTCTTTATTTCTTTGAACAAATAAAGACAAAACTCAAAAGTAATAAATTCTGAAAATTTTTCAAAATTCGTATTGTATAGAAATCGGAAATATCCGAACAGTAGTTCTTAAGTAAGGCAAGGTCATAATCTTCTAGGGAGTCGTCCTTCGTTGTAAATTCCCTACTTCGAATAAAAATTGTGTTTCGAAGCACTAAGAAACGTCAGCAGTGGATGGTTTAAATTTAGAAAACCCAGCTTCCTCTGATATGCAGGAAGAATATTCAGACGACTAATGTGCGTTCTAATAGAGGGCGCATACGGAAAATAATGTGTTATCTACTTTAGAAAGTGTTGTTAACACACAGTCATGCGTTTTTTGAAGGGGATCTTATACCAAGACGAAGACGTAGCTAAAAAGTCGTCTGGTTACGTAATGTAAGCGAGCGTCTGTTTACAATCCGGATTGGGACTAAATTAAAAAAAAAACACTGATATGCGTTCTCGCCCGTTTCTTTGTTTATTCTTGTGAAAAGTTCCATGCGCACGATGTGCAGAAAATTGGGAGATACTATCGGCAGAACTTTTCCGGACCACGTCTCTCTCAACTTCCTAGCACGCCCATCACTAGTATCAAGTGCAGAGAACCAGTCGCAAGATTCCATTAGAAAACCCGGCACTGGTGTGCTGGCTTTCAATAGGAAACTAAAACGAATCCTCAGGTTTCATGTAGAAAGCCGGCCAAGAACGAGGTCTGACCAGAAATATTACAAGAGCAACTTTAGAGATTTATGGGCAAATTAGGTCAATTTGGACGAAGCCCAGAAGCCCATCGTGACTAGAGTGAGGATACAGTTGGTGCTAATGATCTGGAAAGAGCACTTTTGTAGACACTGTAAGGCAACTTGGTAGATGATGACCAAAATTAACGTCCACCCAAGCATCAAGAAGTGCGAATAGTGATATCCTAAAGCTATATCCAAGTTGGATGGTACTCCCTAACTGCGAAACCTTCATGTTCTGGGATTCGTTCCCTTGACCATTTAATAAATTTGATGAGGCCACAGCTCGTGAGGAACAAGTATGCTATTCCGAAAAACATAATCCCCAATTTTTATTTTTTTCCCAATTGAGTGTTGCATGAAACCCAAGTCGAATATTGGACATACGTCTCATCGAAATGGGACATAAGTCGGGTTAATGTTCTTCGGAATAAGCTCGCTTTAAGCTCGATCTCAATCGTCAGGCAAGCGTTAATGTCAACAGTTTTCTCGGACGACAACAGCTTAGGTGGCCCGGTTTAAGGGTTCTCAAGATTTTGACTCCATTTTGGGCTCCTCTGTACTGTTCACGCAACTTCGTTGCTCTCCTAAGGGTATATTCAGTAGTCAGGCATGTATCAACAATATTAATAGGTAATAGTACTGCACAATGTTCCTCCCAAAGTGATGTTGGATTAGGAGACTAAACATTCACGCCTGTATGGCGACTGAAAACACCCTTATCGGATTTGCGTAATCGGGCCAAACGATCCGAAGAGGAAGCTAAAAACCTAGGAGCTAGTGACTTACAACTCGCAAATATTTCTACTTGTTGTCGGCAGAAATAGAGGGTACCTGTAACTTTTCGCCAAATCCGAACTTCTTAGATGAGAAACACAGTAACCTTAAAAAAAAAAAAACATTTTTTTTTTAGGTGGCAGAGGCTGGGAATTGAATCCAGACGTGACAGTTTTTATGACAGTTCAAACCCAAGGGACATAACTGGCCTTTATAGCACTAACAAAAAGTTTTAAAACAAAAGCTTGCTCAATCGAACGGCTCGAAGTGTAACATATTAGAGGAGGTGAAGTTGGTCTAATTCTACTGCCTTTGTCCTACCATTACTGTATCAATTTTCTATTACAGTTAGTCGAGGGAGCATTAATGTTAAATAATGATGATCCGAGTCTAGATTTCACCTGTATCCGTATTTGTTGCTTTTTTGCTATCGCGATGATAGCTTCCTCTTCAGCTGATTGAGAGCATAGAATCTATAAATTAATCAGCTTATTGTTTTCCATCTTATTTTTTTGTTTCCGGTAAAATTTATTTTTACACAAAAAAAAAAATAAATGATGGTTTGCGTGACAACAGAAATTGGAACAAAATTATTGTTTTTTCGTTTTTTCTTCTTTACAATAATTTACAATAATCTGTCGAACATACATCAAATTATATTGTAATTTGAAAACAATTGTTGAAGTTCATTGTTGCAGGCGGCGGCAGCGATAGAGGTGTATGGAGTTGGTGCCAAGAAGAAAGTCACAGCTCACAGCAGTTGGGATTTGGTTTTTGTTTCCTTCTCGTGTTGTTATTATGCAAGATGGTGGAGGAACACCCAGTTATTTAGTTCAAAATGTGTTGACTAGTAAATTGCTTGTAAAATTAATAACAATTTTTTTTCTTTATCTATGGAAAGGTTGGTAATTTGTGTTGTTTTAATAGATTTTTGTGCACAGTGCCAACAAAATTTCACTTTTACTTCACTTTCTTTGAGGGGTAATTTGTAAATAATACGAAAGGCTGCGCGAAGGTAGGTTATATTAATTGCGTACTTCCGGATGGCTTAGCCAATTAGTATAAGTGACGAATTGTCTTCTGTTTTTTTTTTTTTTTTTTTTTGTATTCAAAATCATTGGAGACTGTTTTTGAATATGGAAATTAGTTGACAGTAAATACGGTATTTAAGAGAAATTATTTTGGCACTGCGACTTTTTGAATAGCAATTACCTACTGTTGAATTGATTATAAGCAAAAAGCAAACTTTTAGTAAATGACTTCCTTGTGAAAGCTTCAAAGTTAATGGGAAGTCATTTGTTATACGAGTAATTTAATTATAAATGCAACTGATTCATTTAAATATGGCGCCAGGTTAGACGGTCTAACGATTTGTCAAATTATTTAAATGAAATTTTCAAAGAAAGGCTTTTAAGATAACAGGGTCATATATTGATACAGAAATGCAGGAGCTCTCGATTGATTTAAGTTAAAAACGATACAACTGCTCTGTATTGACCTAATTTGTTAACAATTTTCTACAATTATTTGACAAATCGGTTTTTCACTGGCAACCAACATAAACTTTCATAAATTAAGATCAAAATCTTGGTCTATTTTCTCAAAACTAAGAAATGGTTCTAAGGGAAACTTCAGCAACAACGAAAATAATGTATATTCTTTCAGATTTTTTTACGTTTTGCGAGCAACTTAACTATAGTCCTTGCAGCCCGAAGTCATATGAAATCTGATCTGATCCTCATATAGTCAGAAAACTGCCTAACCTACCACAGTTGAGACTTTAGATATTTGAGCTGAGATGATAGATCACCTGAGTGGGTGTTCACAGATCCAATGTAGTTGTCGTATCCCACCAAACTCCTTGAAAAATAAGTTTTTTTGTTTTTATTTAAATCTAGCTTGACATCAAGCTGGATCCTTTACATGTTTTAAAGTTAAAAGTGGAAACACTTTATAAGTGATTTCGGCATTAATAAGCAACTTACTACAACCGAGCTCAACGAATAACTAATTTCCTTTTTGACGGATGCAGTTTGACGGACCTTTCATCCTAGATAATCGAAGATAAGTCTAGCTTCATGATTGGTCATTTAATCTCCAGTTTTTTCAAGTAGACAAACTGTTTTTATCTTGGGTCCAGTCTTATTTATGTGATCGTTTAGGCACTGTTTTATTCAGAAGTACTTCCAACCCTATCAGTTCAACATCAGGCGTCTCCCAAGGTAGTCACCTTGGCTCCCTTCTCTTCTTATTAAGTATAAACGACGTTGAGCTTACTTTAGTAGGATCTGACCTCGAGATAATGCTGACCTTCTATTATTTTTACACCAGTTATTATCTGGAGTTATCGACTGCGTAAGCTTGCTTCGCAAAATAAAGCAGAACACAAATCAATCGCGTCTCAGATCGACACCACTCTTCTGGATACCACTTCACCGAATCGAGTACGGCCACAATGAACCACTTACAAGAATGCTTAGAAGATCTAAGTAGTTCAAAAACTGCCCTCAAAAATGCTCTCCAATAATTATATTAAAGAGATAAAACAATGTAGTAAATTACTACTAGCTTTTCCTTTCCGTTTACTGCCAAAACATAGTGTGAACTGGAGGATGTCAAACATATTTTCACTTCGATTTATTATTGGCTGGCATATGTCTGGCCTCTGTCTCTTTAAACAAGAAAACAGCCTTAAACTGCCGATCATCTCTCGTGAAGATGGCGCAGCGGTTAAACGGTCGAATACCTTTTTTATCTTTTTAGTATCATACTTCATAATTTTATATGACTTTGGCATTTCCAGATGTCAATAAAGGTCTTTTTACCTAATTTTTTGCACGAACTGTCAATGTTTAAGGTGTGTCTAGGAGTAGTCTATTTAAAAAAAATAGTCTTTTCACGGTACACGCGGAACTAGTTAAAAATTAGAAAAAGTTAGAACACTGCTTAGGAGTTAGGAGTATCATGCTTATTCCAAAAACCAAGCTGTTGAAACTTTTGTGGCAATATCTTTTGTTCATTTAATGCTTTTAACTAAAATTGTTAAGCTTAATATTTTGACAAAAGATTTAAGCGCTTTTGACAAAATTCCATGTTTTTTTTATATTTCCTCTTTTACCGCAACACATAATATAAAATCTCTTACACCGATCCTCTAAATAATCCATAGGGACTATGCTAAAGAACATACAACTCAATCGTGGACTTTATTCAAAGCTATCTTCATCATAAACTTACATTAAAAAAAAACGTGTCAGTCATTACGAATCCCACTCCATTTTGGGTTGAGTTGATAAAACTTTTAGGTTGAACAAATAGAAAATTCGACAAAGAATGTTTCTTTGAAGTTCACTATCTCAAATCGTCAACAACAAAAAAAACCCAAAGGCGTTTGAATTTGTATACACAGTCGACTGTCAAATTGATAACTGTCTGATAGTTGACATTAAATGTCACTATCTGGGTGGGTTAATGACATATCAAATGAATGTAGTCATTGTTAAATGAAGTCAAACTACGAAGGAAAAGGAAAAAAAAGATGTTCATGATGGCGATGACGACGACCAACGACAGTTACAACGACAACAACGAGACGCATTATCTAATTCCAATCCGATGCATTTCTGTCACGGATCAAATTTATGAGACTTCTTGATGGAGAAGAAGGCGAGACTTTTCTTGTTGATTTTTAGCTTGAAGAAGTTAATTTTTTTTTCAAACATTTTCCTCTCAAACTTCGAAAAAAAAGGTTTTGACCATCGACATTTTATGAGTCTATTGGCATCTGGTCATATCACGTAGAAAAGCTGTTAAGCTACGTATATTTACATTTTAATGGATAGTAAATATACATTTTAATTTTTGTTGACCCGGCTTTGTCGAATGATGGGTTGTTTAAGAAATTCATAAAAAGAAATGATAGAAATGATGGCTTCAGAAATATAATTTTTTTAAATAAAAATAAAGTAATGTATAACCGAGTCGCAAGTATTTGCTCTTATGTTTAGAGACTAAGAATTCTAAAAATGGATGTTATTAGCCAAAAATGACTGAAACAACATATTCAGTAAAAGGTTTTTCATTAGATGCTTTCATCAAAGCTTAGGTCGTTTTGGTAGGTAGGTAGGTAGGTAGGTAGGCCGTTTTGACTTCCCCAGATTCTCCTGCAGGAACAGCGGCGATATTTTCGGCAGATCTTGCATTTCGTTGGCATACGGGTGTTGGCGGATTGTTTACTGAACAAGTCGAAGGACGATTATGGCTACCGTAAAATGGGAGAAGCGCACGAAATGCTGCTCGAACAAAAGACCCACTTCTGCACATGTTGTTGAATACTATAGCTCTTCATGTTCCATTAGCATGACAGATTTAATAAATGACAGGCGATTTGACAGATGTAACTTCAGCAACATAGCCGTTATCAGCTGTCAAAGTTCTTAAATATCTTCTTTACAAATATATGTTTTCGAAACTGTCGATTTAGACAGGCTATGGTACAGTTATTATAAAAAACACTTTTATTTAAACTTTTTTTTTTATATTTTACACTATTTACTTTAATTAAAATAAGGAAGAATAATTCGCCACGACAGCGCATTCAGAGAAAAACTGAATAGACACATTAGGCGTTTTTCTTTTTTTTTTTTAACTCAGAGCATGGAACTGATCTGTCAAAAACTGATCTATGTTTCTTCTTTAGCTCAGACACAATAAAGCCCTCAGGTTATGTTTCTATTTTCAATCAGAGCTTGCTTGGAGCGCGCTCTATGACCTCAGAATAAAATGACCGAGCTGATGGAGTAAAGTTAATTTAGTGTGCGTTCCGAATGAACGGATTTTCCGGGTTCACATGAGGTATGTGCAACACATTTGTTTGTTTGTTTAGTTTTATTACTTTGTTGATTGCATCAACTGACTTCAATTTTTCTATGAGGTTCAGGTAAAATCTTGAACTTGTATTTTTAATGAATCCATAACTTGCCCTTATACTACCCACGTTTACGTTTGGAGTAAGGAGATAAAATCAAAGTGTCTATGAACTTCACCAATCTTTCTTTCTCTCAGTGTCTTTGAGTATTTCGTGTTCCTGTTTATGCTGTTGTATTAGTTTTAAAGCCTGTCTACTCGGCATCTTCATTTTCAGTTGGCTGACATTTTTGACCTTTTTTTTTGACTAACAATTTGCTGATCTGTCAGTGTTTTTTTTTCATAATTTATTTGCTTAACTATTCCAACAACGACAATTTAGATTTACACAGTGCGCATCTAAAGTTCAAGTTTAGACAACAACACAACTTCGCTTTCTCTATTAGTTTTTGTGTTTGTTTGTTTTTGGTTTCATGAGGGAGTAAAAAAAACACTCCAAAGATGACAAATTAGTGTTTTTTTCTTGTTTCAGGTGTCATGGAAAAAAACCCAAAGAAACATACATTTTCCTCAGTAAAATCCGCTTATGAGTTTTGAATTACCGAAATTACAGCCAAAACGTAATTTTTCATTCAACTGAACTTTGCGTGTTGGCCTCAACAAAAAACAATCCATCAACTGTGTCACTTAATTTTTTGGGCGAATGTCAAAAAACGTATTCAAATTAATCAGGATCAATCGAACATTTGTGGTAAAACAGAGCAAGTTCTTGACGAACTGTATAATGAATTCAAAAACTTCCCTTACACCATTTCCTGTTGTTTGGAAAAAGTTTGGCTTCCGAACGGGTAATTTGGAAGGAATTAGGTAAAAAGACAAAAAATAACTTCAACCAGCAAAGGGTGCATCAACCATAATGATAATTATCGTAATTAGCTTTGTAGCCCATAAGCAGAACCCCTATTTAAATAAAAAAAAAAAACCGTTTCTGTTTTTGTATGTCTAGGTAAATTTTAACGTCTGACTAGCTGGTCTTTGCTTGTCCCTTATTTGATTTGTCTTTGTTTGCAAGGGGTGTGTTCAGCACTCACATGAACAATAAAAGAAATTGGGTCGATTGGGAACTGTTGTTTGTATAAGCACATTTTTTTTTATATCGTTACAGTTACAGTAATCAGTTCTTTTCTTATCGGATGTAAGGTGACATGAAAAGAGCAGTTGTTGTTTATTTACTTACTCATTCATTGAATGAGGAAATATTTCCAATTTAATTGAGTACACAAATATACGAGTAGATGTTTCCGATTTTTTCGAAAAAAAAAAAAATCTAAAAATTACATCTACAAAGCTTAAATATCTACCAATTAACAATTCTAGTTATCACTTCTTTGTCTTATTAGTCGAATAGAAAATTTCTAGAATACTTTTTAAACTAATTTAAGTTATAACTTTTGTTTTCTTGCAAAACACAAATAATTAATAAAATTTTCTTTTTCTTTACTTTCAGGTAAGCAATTGTTTGGATCAATGAATTGTTCAATGATATACAGTGAACATTGGAAAACGTGAACTAATTAAAACCGAGGGTGTTCATGTTTTTGAGATTGTTCATGTTTTGGAATGTAACATTTTATGATTAAAATAGTATTCCTACCGTATTGTCTTACTACTCCTCTTAAAATAAAACATATTTTCTTTCATTTTATCTTCTTTTTGCTTGCAGTAGTATAGATTTATGAATATTTTTACATTTTTACACAAACTGGTACCTACGGGTTCATACTACGGGTTATTAAAAAAATTGATTAGATTTCATTTTGAAATTAGAACGTTTTACAAATAAAAGTTTTATTTAACAAACAAAATTTTTAATTTTTGTCTGTTCTATTTTTGCCAACATTTTAATAACTACAATTTCTCTTAGGCGTTTATGTCGAATGGTATGGCCAAAACCTTCATCTGAACACCATTCCAAAGCCTTTTTAAATATTTCATACTACGCAATGTCAAGTTTATGGGGCCCCCGAAGTTTTAAAATATTAATTCAGTGCATTTTTATGTAGAAATGTTAGAAAAAATGTCTGTTCACGTTTTAGAGCTTTTCGATTTGTTCACGTTTTAGAGCAGTCAATGTAAAAATTACGGTGTTCACGTTTTGGGATAGTTCACGTTTTGGGGGGTTCACGTTTTCCAATGTTCACTGTATTTGTAGAGTAAGTAACAAAATTGTTTTAGTTTTAACTAATTTTATCAAACAGAACATTGTACTCTTATAGACTAAGTAGCCAAACTAAAATGTACATATTTTACTAAAAATATGCAAATGAAGATTTTCCCTCGCAATTATCTTTATTTTGGCACCAGAAAAACTGTCTAAAAAGTCCATTGCAAAAACGTGTGCGTCTTTGTCTCGAAAAATTTCCATGCTTAAAACTTTAAAACATTTAAACTGTAAATGCTATCAAAGAGTAGTTCAATCAAGCATTATGTAGAACTGGTGTCCCACGAATTTAATTGCTGTTTAACAACTGGAACTGATCGTTTAGATGTCGCTTTTTCAAAAAAACCTAAAATGATGCACCTATGCTGACATTATTTGACCCTCTAGAAAAAGTAACCATTTTTGTTTTTTCGCTAAAACTATGATTTAAAAAAAATTTTAAAAATTTAAAAATAATAAGTTATTAATGGTGCATTAGTTTCACATCGCAGTTTTGACGTATTTTCTATGAATCTTTGAAAATATATGAAAGATTAAAAAAGTAAAGGTTCTAAATGACTCCCTTGTTGAGATTCATACTTAAATGAAGTGTTATTAATTTTTTTTTATAATTAACTCAAAGGGTTATAAATACGCTCTATATGTTAGATAACACAGTGCGAACAAAAGTGAAGACGATTATTATTTTAAGAATGTCGGAATTGAATCTGTAAACTGCTATTTTTATAGGGTGGCGCATAAGTAACGTTATGATTTATTGAATAATTAACATTTTTCTTTATGAGTTTATTTAATTTTGGCATTTATTAAAATTTAGGTTATGGTTTGGGAATTCTTTCACATTATGTTTTGAAGAATAATGGCTGAAAATGTTAAACAGCCTAATATTAGTATGATATTAGTTAACAATTTGCTAACTTTAAAATAGTTTACTAACTCCTCTTAATTTTAAACATTTTGTAACAAGTATCGTACTAAAGCATTTTTCTTGAAAAATTCCTTCACAACACACCTAAAACAATGACAGTTCGTGCAAAAAACAAATTTAATAGACCTTTTTGACATTTTTAAATGTCAAAAAGTCATTAGAAGTTAGCACGATACTAAAAATAAAATGCACGACTGGATCGCACGAACTTGCTCTTATGTAAAAGTACTTTGCAATTTAAAATACATTTTATAAATACAAAACATGGATTTAATGAGATAAAAATGTTCAAATAAAATTCAAAAATCGTTTTATTAAAGTAATTTTTCATATAACAAATTTTTTTTCAATTTTTTCTAGAACAAAATTTGGGATGCTATTTTAAGTGCTTAGTAATATAGATTTTAGGAAATAATTTCAAAAAATAATCGTTCACACGTTTTCAAGATATTGATTTTTCAAAAAAAAATAAATTAGATTTTTTTTTTGTCAAAAAACAAAAAAATATTTTTTGGAATATTTTTATATTCAATATTATTTTAAACTTAAGGGGGCTTCTGGTGAAAATTTTTGGTTAAAATCGTTAGAGCCATTAATGAGAAAGTCGAAAATCAAAAAAACGGTCCTATTACAGGTACCATTAATAACATTTTGCCCCAAATTTTTTTTTGTACCAAAATGAAGTCCATATCCATAATATCTAACTCAATTTTTTTGTATCAAAATCGTTAGAGCCGTTTTTAAGATAAATAAGATTTTGCAATACGGGTTTATGGGGGGTACCGTTCATTTTGGAGCTAAACAAATTTTTCAATTTCCCCTCTAGGGAAGACCCTTAACTACCGGGATTGAAGAAGATAGGTCTAGTGGTTAAGGCTGTAGGGAGAGGTACATATGTACATACAGACATACAAAAAGACAGATGCAATTGTCGGACCCACTTATTTCGTCTTCGCTATCATCGTAATGTCAACTTTGATCAAAATCTCGAGTTCGATTTTTTTTTCCAAATGCAGAACTTGCCCTATTGTACCTATTTATATCGCAATTAAAAAATTAAATGGCTGTTTTATGATTTTGACTTTAATAAAATGTTACAGAACGCATGATGCTTCACTCAATTAAATCTTACAATTTTACATTTGAACCAAGTATCACACTAAAACCGTTTAAACATCGTACTAATTCGGCTTAAATTCTGCGCAAATATCTCGTAAATGTTCGACCGGAAGTATTCCTGCCAAACCATTTTCCATTACTTTTCATAGAATTTCAGGTCCCTGCGTCCTTACTTCTTCTCGGATATTGAACTTAAGATTTCACAAGGTTCTTGGCTTATTGGCATACACCTTACTTTTTAGGTATCTCCATAGAAAACAAACCTGCTAAACCTCAAAATCGGGCGAACGTGGTATTATCCGATCACCAAAATTTCCCTCAGAAATGCTATATTTGGATGAGCTGTGCTGTTAGAACCACTACTCTGAGTTGTTCTCTACCTTTGGCCTTGAAAGTTTTCAACAATTGCCATCCACATTTACTGCAACTTCTTCGTCGTTTTCGAAAAAATATGGCTCAATGATCCTTTCTAATGTTATTCCATCTAAGTTGTTGCATTTGAAGTTCAACAATCATTTTTGGATTTTCGATTCCCCATGTTTTCCAATTTTATTGATCCACGTTACGGTTGAAGGGATTGGCCCCATCGCTGACATGACATGACATGATGACAATGTTCTGGTTACGATAGTTTATTTTGAGACTACGGTCCACGCTTTTTTCTAAATAGTGTATCTCCGCTTCGAAAATGCTGGTGGACTACCAGGTTGGTTCTAGGCCCAATAATTCCTGCACCAGTCGCTTCGTTTGTTCTCGACCCATCAGTGTACCACTTGATGGTATTTTTTTCGAGGGTGTAGTTTATTGTTTCTTTTTTTTCTCCCAGGCAGAACATACATTTTTCTGCAGGTTTTGCAGTGGTTCTTTCTTCCGGATCAATAACTCTCACTCGTTGAAGAATTGTTCGGAATAGCCAAATACCCAGTTTCATGACTCCTCTTACACAATTGAACCGAATCGTAGTACTTGCGCTTCAAGGAATGGCCATCAGTTTACCCTTGAGCCCAACTTCACGCGTACTGTTAAATTCAAAGATTCTTTCTTACGACGTATTACACGAACGAGGAATGGTTTACCTGGCTGAATACTTCCCTTTTCTATAACTGCATTCAGGCATTCAAAACTAATGTGCATCGATATCTCCTTTTTTAAATGGTTATAAAACTATGTACTTGATAACGCACCTCATGCATTTAAGATTTTGGAGAGTTGGTGTTTTTTCCCAATATTTCTTCAAAAACAAAGAATATTGTCATTGTCACTTAAAGATCTTTTACCTGGGGCCGAATTACCGCATCAGTTATCGAGTCATACGTGACTGAATTATGTAAATTTGGCATTACCGCTCACGTTATCGAGCAGTCTAGTACAATAATTTGACATTCTCTCATCAGTTATCGAACTGAATTTTATTCGTCAGATGAGAAGCCGACTGATAGAACGTATCTAAACTGGACATAACATATACAAAGGCGTCTTTATTCAGCCTAAACCTTTTAATGAAACTTTAAATAGAAATATTCTGTAATTATAATGCATGTAGGTATAATGTATATGTACATAATATAATTTTTGGATACTTACGCAGAATTTGACAAAGACAGAGGATTGCTTTTGTCCCTTAGGAGTCTGCGCTCCATAGCTTCGTACATCTCATCTTCTGGTTGATGTGAATTAAATGTTAGTTATTATGTACATACGTATGTACATACGTATAAAAATATTTTTTAAATCCTTACCATCTGAATCGCTTGATAAAAAGAAATAATCCATTTTTAGTGGATATTTAGAATTATCCTCAAATCCTTATAATAAAAACTGGAAACTCGCGAAAAATTTGTTGTTTTTACAAAAAAATGAAATTTGTTTGTCCAAAAATAAATTAAATGAATACAAATTTCATCTGTCAAACAAGAAAGACTCGATAAAAATCAATAGAGACTCGATGTAGTAGAATAGAATTACTACAATTTAAAATAGTTACACGATACGTTAGTCTACGAATGCCATCATGCCAAAGTGCTCACTAGTTCATTCGATAACTGATGGGACTCACTCACTCGATCACGGATGCGGTGATTTGGCCCCTGATACAAAACTTTTTTTTGTCAAATAAGAATCTCCGTGATAACAGATTACAATACTGCCTGAGTCTAAGGCAAAATTTCTTAACTTTCGTTTTTTGCAAGTCTTAAAATCTCTCCTTTCTAAAACTGAATTTTACGAACAAACTTCCCGTTTGAAGAAACATTATCTTATCAGTTTCGAGTACTTACATAGTACTCAATTCTTATCAATTAAATCTTCATATTTGCACTCTGAGGTGGACTCTTACTGAATGTATGTTGAATTATTGCTCCAGGAAATGCAATAACGCTCCGGTCATTGGCAGCACAAATAAACCTAAACAAAAACAATTGCAAAATAAAATATTACCTATCGGAAATAATTTCGCATCCAAGGATGTTACATGCTAGCGCAGATGTAACGCGCAATCAAAAACTTATGAGTATGCAGCATAACCGTTCAGAAAATGGCTGTGAATCAAATCGGAAATGATCATGGCAACGTCCTGTCGAGGAATAATTGGAAACATTTCAAGCCACCACGCAACGTAGCAATGTCTATCTAGATATATATCCATAATGTGTCTTGTTTGATAATATCAGCCGGACCACACCTCCTCGGCGCTGCGATTAAACGCAAAACACCTTCCTTGTAGTTGGTGAATTCGGCTTGAGAATCGATAGCAGCAAAAGGGATCTTCCAAAGGCTGCCGCCTCGCCGCCACTGCTACCACCTCAGGTGGTAAAAGTTTATTTCAAACTCCTGCACGCGCCAACTTCATATACCTACCTACCTACTCGTACGCCATCGACTTCAATTAAAACTTCAAATGAAGCGAAACCGATTCAGGAGGAGTAGCTGTGGCTCCTTTTCTGTCCGCATTCACCATACCATCGGCTAAAGGAGGTGCTAAATATAAATTTTGTGCCTCGCACTCGACCAAATGAATCTGTGATCTTTCGACCTCATTAGGCTGGTTTCACCATCACACACATATCCAGGAAACATAATTAAAGTTTCTCGCCAAATAAATGAGCTCTTTGACTTGTTTTCGGAGATCTTTCATAGTTTAAAGCCACCAACGCCTCCAAAGTCCGATGTTATAGACCAGAAAAAAAAATATACAAAAACAAGAACTGATTACAGCAACACAAGAAAAACGCTGGAAGCTCCGCCACAACATGTCTCGAGTATATTTGCTCTTGCAAGTCCGATCGCCTACATTGGCCAAACTTCAGCCTCAACAGCGTCTAAGATATTGTATCTGGTAGTCGTGGCGTGTGTGTTGTGCGCGCTGTTAACTGCATGTTATGCTATTAAAGTCGGAGTAATTTTTATGACCAAATGCCTACTGAGTCTGCCTGAGATCTCGAAGCGCACGACAGGCGCGCAAGATTGTATGGTTTATAAGACTTTACTCACCACGATGTGCCCATGATGTGCCAGGCCAAATGAAACACTTAGATTGATGCGATGTGATAAACTAGAGTGTGGCCACGACACGTAAATTATCAGATACTCCGCATCTCTTATAAAAAAAAAAGATTGTTTTCCTAAGTGAAATGAAAAATTCGTTAAGAGATTTTCAGGATCACATAGTACTCGTATGAAGTATTTCATTTGGCGCGCGCGCGAATCCGAGAGTTTAATAATTGATTTGCACAGGCGGACAGATAGTCACATCTGGACACCTGGACATTTACATGAGCTAAGCAATGTCCGTTGGAGACAGAGCGTGAAATGGAATGATCTTGTTGATCCTTGAGCAAAGCGGTCAGAGATCGGTGATAGGGTAAATTTAACAAATGTTGGCACTTTAGAGAAATTATAACAGTTCAAAGTAAGAGATATTTAAATTAAATTTTAATTTAATTCTTTACTTTAATATTTAAGAGCGTAAAAAAAGAAATATCTGTCTTGATGGCTACTTTTAATGAATTCGAAACAAGGAGTCGAGGCCAGACTGATCAGGGTTGTAAATGAATGCAATCTTTTGTGAATACAACCTTTAATGACTTCAGGTAAAAGATTGCATTGATTGGCTTCACTTTCAGACGTCGACTTAGAATTCTACAATCAGCATTAATTTTTCATTAAAAATATTGCAATACTTTTCTAACTATTCATTTTATGACAGTCAATTGAATGCAATCTTTTGAGAATGCATTAATTCTTTGCATTTTGTTTGCATTCTTAAAATTCATCGCATTCCTATGTCCTCTCTTAAACTTTCTTATCATGTTTAAGGTGGTCTTAACGAGTAACGTTTTGGGGGACCAAAAGATGTGAATAATGCAAAAGAATACAAAGAGTGAATGGATTCTCAAAAGATTGTATTCAGTTGACTGTTTTAAATGAAGGGTGAACAAAATATTGCAATCTATTGAATTTGAAATTAACTTTAACTCCAAAATTTGAATCAAGTACCAAAGTGAAGTCAAGGAATGCAATCTTTTTATTCGTCAAATTATTTTCAAAGATTGCATTCACAAAAGATTGCATTCTTTTACAACTCTGATACCAATGAATATTTATAGAAGAACGCCACCAAGTTATGTTTTGTTATTCGCTAATAAATTATTTATTATACTAATTAAATTTTAGAAAATAACCCAGTTTCTATGTCTCCACATTTTTGTTTTCTAATAAAGCCTGGTACTCAGTTCAAGTGAAAATAAAAATTTCATATAAATGTGGCGGCTGGTTCACTCGCATGAAATCCCCAACGAGAGGTGAGTACCAAAATGTTGATTGGAAAAACAATTATGTTCCACAACTTTTTCCACACCAAATTTTCATTTTTCAATGTACAACCATCAGGAAAAAGTTTAAGGCAGCGTGGAAAACTGTGACATTTGTCAGTTAATTTAAATATTTTGTTTCAAAATAAAAAATTGAAAATTTATAAACAGAAATAAAGAATGAATAACGAATTTTTTGATACTGCTCTCGAGAGTTTACTTAATGAAAGTATTCAGTATTTCAGGTGAGTATCAAAAATTCACGTGGAAAAGTTTATTCTATCTTCATTTTTATTCTCCGCGTGTAATTTGGAACGTATTTATTTTTCATTTCACGCTAGGTGAGTACTAGGCTTAACACAGGTTTACAAATATCTTAACTTTTTGACAACACTAGGGCAAGAGCATTCATTAGTATAGTTCTGGGGGCAGAGCTAAAATCCGGTCATCCAATTTCCGCTATAAACTCAGGTTTTCCAGTCATATCGCTTATACTTTTCTTCACTTTTTTGACGTTATGTAATGCGAAACGTGGGTAAAGGGGCTGAGAAACCCTCCCTTCCTCAATAGTTTTCTTAATTCTATTGGTTTGTTACAAGCAAACGCACTTACGTATAAAGTCTGAAAACTTAAGTTCCAGCTAAGAGCTATTGGTTTTAAGACGTTGGGAAGATTAAGGCATTAATAGAGCGATGTTTAATGGGAGCGTTTGAAGACATTTTGAGATAATGGCCTTAAAAGTTAGTAAAGTCAAGTAAGTAAGTGAGACCGTTTGCAGGAAAAAAGTATTTACAGTTAGAAGTAGGTAGCATACAGGTCATGAGTTCATTACCTCCATAGTTAGGGCGGTAAAAATTGACATCAAAAAGTCACACCGGTCTTAGATTTCAAGGGTCCGTCCACAATCACTTTTTTTTTTGAGAAGCGCCGGGAAATTAATTAACATCATGATTTAAATCATTATCATCCACTTTGCGAAGTTTATAGAGGGGTTGCAATTTTATAAGCTTAAGACGCTCTTCATAGGGGGGAGGTGAAACCTATCAAGCCAGGGTAGCCCGCAAAGTGCAAACCGAAAAAAACAGTAACTTTAAATAGTGACCATACCTAGTTTGCATTTTGAAGAAGGCATTTTAAAAATGTAAGGTAATGAGATTTTGTAACGTAGGGGTCTGAGAATTCTTTTGACTGCCGCTTACCGAAACCAAGTGTAGAGTTAGCTCTACTAACAGAAGTGGTGATGTGAGTTCCTTATCACACAACTCCTAGATCAAACAATGAATCAACTAGGGTTAGCGCTGCGTTGTTAATTGAGTATGATCGTGGTCTGAGTGGAGAACGTTTACGTGACCTTTCTTGCCAATGTTAAACCCTAGAAGAATTCCTGACCCCAGTTAGGAAATCTATTCAAATCTTGTTGGATAAGATTTAAGTTTTTTTTCACGGCGTTGTCATAAATATAAATCGAAGAATCTTTGATAACGCATTCAGCATCGTTGATAGCTAAAATAAAAATTAGGGGACCGATGTGACTTCCCTGCGGAACACCAGAGCTTGAGAATTTGTTGATTGTGAATATCTCAGAAAATGCTAGCGGATGGGGGAAAACGGATAATGAATTTGGGGTCAACACAAAAATTACAACTAGAACTACTTTTATTTGGTTTGTGTTAAAACCGTGTAAACCAGTATAATTGGACTATTTACCCTATTTCGGTTGCAACATAGAAACAAACCTTATTCAAGGCGAAAGTATTTGACATTAGCCCCGTGTTTTTCTTACATTTTGATCAAATAGTTATAAGTAATGAAAGGAAATTAATTAAATAAAACATGTTGCTGAGTTGTTATGTTCGAGTTGAGTATGTGTTGAATCCGGGGTTTATATTCAAATGATTAAGTTGTGAGCGAACATGGGAGATTATTTTAATTATTTTTAGTGTCATGGCAGTGCAACGAATTCAATTTGAATTGCTTGTGAAGAATTCTATTTTTTTATGAATAAACTTTTACTAAAACAAAAACAACCGTCTCACACAGTAAGTCATGGTGGGTTAATGGATTCTATCAAAACGAATAAGTCATTAGCGCAGCGCAGGTACGATTTGTGTGGCATGAAAAACCTGCTGTTTTCTATTTTATTGTTGATGCAGCAATTAGATGGTTGCACATGAAACTTAGCATTTGGAAATAATTTACAATGTTCTGCTAATTGTCGGTGTGTTTTTGTTTCGTGTGTTTTTTTAATAATCCAAAGTGTTCTCTTTTGCAAATTGGTAGTTTGATGGGAGGTGCTTTTTGGCTAATAATTATATACTGTGGTTGTGGTGCAGTGTATAATGTGCTAAGTGATTTTTGATCTGCACAGTAAGCTGCCGATAATGATCCCTCAGAAGAGGTAATAAACCATGGAGATCAGGGTGCAGTACAAATTATTGCATATAGCCTTCGAAAATATAAAACATATATTGAACATGTCCATGGTCATTCATGGTAATTCAAACTGAAGAAAATTTACTTCTATAAATCTGGATTTTTTAAAGGTTGAAACATCGTTTAAAAATTTTTCTTTTTGAAATATTTCTGATTGCAGTTTGAAAAGAATGGAAAACGCTATTATAACAATAAAAAGGGGAGGACCTAAGTGGGTGCTGTATGGGACCCCGGAGGTTACTAAGAATTGAATGAAAAACGCTATTGTACGAATAAAAAGGAGAGGAACTAAGTGGGTGCCTTGTGGGATCCCGGAGGTTACTCAGAACTCTTTAAGTTGAAATAAAATTATAATTTAAAAAATTATTTCAATCGAAAACCACTATTACAAACTTGTACGTTATTTTATTTAAGATCCAGTTGTTTTAATTTACATTTTCGAAAAAAAAAACAATTATTTTTTGATCAAAAATTAAAAAAATATCTAATATTCTAAAAATCGGATGTTCATTATGAAAATTGTTAAATTGAAACGGAAACGGAAACATTCCTATACTATTGGATATCAGTGCTTAAACGTTTTGAACGAACTGAATTATAATAAACTCACTGCTCAAGTGATATTCTATAAATAAAAAAAGAGTACACCATGGCGTATGAGTACTAATTTTAAATGAACTTATTTCTAAATTAACATCGAAGTAAATTTTTTTGTTTGCTACAAAAATAGATGACTCAAACTCGAAATAACCGATTTAATAACGAATTTAGAAAATATAATATATTTAGTGCACCTTTGCACTCATTATTTGGCTTACATACAGAATTTAAGCCGGGGTGAACGGAGGTTAAAGTCGAACAATACTTCCCAGCATGCGAGTAATATGTATGTTCATTGGAGCCACATAGTAGCAGTGGCGTAGCGTACCATCTCGGCGCCCGGGGCGGGAGACCCATTTTGCCGCCCCCATTCAATACTAAATTAAAATTAAATTTCGAGACATCATTTCACAGGCAATGAAGTATCTAAAAGTAGTAAAATAGAATTAGCGGTTCCATAAACGGATTTTACGAGCCTTACGAATGAGGGTCGTGAGACAAAGCTGCATCTGCGGATTCATCTCCATGCATGCGTTTTTTCCAGCGAATTGTACTCGTTTTGAGATCGATTCCGAGTTTTTTCCAAAAAGTCTTAGAAAAGTCGATTGCGGCTTGGACGAAACGGTCTCTGCTCTCCACTAGGAGAGCTTTTAAAATGCAGAGTTTCTGAGCACACTTATCCACACTCAGTCCACATTGCTGCAGGTAAATCTGTGCGTCATCTTCTTCAGGTAGCTCTGCAGCTCAAAAGCTAAGAAAAGTGAGGAAGTTGAATGACTGCATGACTGTCAGAAGAAGACTGGCTACCGATCCGTCAATTCTTCCAGTACCTCAAGAACTTCCACAAACTTATTTTTAAGCGTCTTTACAGCTTCACGAGGTTCACTTTTTCTGCAGGCTTGTGACTAGATCCTTGAGATACTTCTGGTGAGTCGACTTCGTCTTCACCCTGCTCTGTGGTGGGACCAGAACGACTTCCAACTTCGACGGCAGGCACGTCTTCTTCTTCTGCCCGTAAAATAAGTTATGCATTCCCATGAATATTGGCCGGAGGACAATTCTAGGCCACTCACGATTGTAGATGGAGGAATCTTACTTAAATTGAAATCACTTCCGCTGCTGCTGGATGCCGCCGAAGACGTTAACGTAGCTTTTGAACCAGAACTAGAACTGAAATATATCGCGTCTTTTTCTTGCGGTATTCCGCGCCGCTTCCTTTAACTCTTTTCATTTTCAAAAACTAGTTCAAAGGTTGAGTGAAGTACTAAGTGCTTAGTTTTAGAAGATTCAACAGTATTTAAACTATAAACAACACAATCGAAATAACTTTCTATGATGCGGGAGGGAGCAAAAACATTGAGCTGGCTGAGACTAGAATAACGTTTCCGTCGAATCCTAGTTATCTTATCATATCTCGCATATGCATATCATATGTTTCGGAACGCTCCCTTTCAGTTTCGCGAGAGTTTTGGAACGTTAGGTTTTAGTTTCGGGTTCAGCGCGGCAATACGGAATGCACTCTTACGGCCCTACTCACCGTCTACGAATTCACGAAAGCGGTCAACGACGAACCACAGATAGGGTGGCAAATTTCAAATTTACATCATTGTTGTTTGTTGACTTGTCAAACGATCTGTCATGAAACATATGATTTCTACTCTGCCCGCATCACCGGCGACATTTTGCCGCCCCCCTAGGCCTGCCGCCCGGGGCGGACCGACCCCCCCGCCCCCCCCCTACGCTACGCCACTGCATAGTAGGTAGGAAGATAGATGAGCCGAAAATTTCTTAAATTACCGGATTAAGTGTTAAAAGAGATGGAATTGTAAAGTGTAATAGTGGATGACTCGCTCATGCGAGTAAATTAGTTGAAGGTGTTCTCGATACGGAGGACAAATCCGAGGATTATTCCAATACAGAACGCGATGGGCATATGAAAGGAAACGACGTTGAATGCTCTCGATTCTGGAGATATGAATCAGTTCATAAAGGGACCACACTTGACAGAAGAACAAGACGAACTATGGTTATCGGGTCATGTAGGGATCGGAGAATTCTTTGGCCGTCACAAAAATAGCCAAGGTGGTAAATCGGCTCAGCGTTGGTCATGATTGATTGATAATGGAAAATGTTGAAATGTGAATTTGGTCGTACAAAAAGTAGTGATGTGCCGGATCGTTAAAAGTCGGATGTGAATACGGATATTTGGTCTCAAGATCCGCGGATACGGATACGGATCTTAACTTTCTTAGAGTACGCGATGGTAAATATTGCACATCGGCCTTTGGAAAGAGACAATCTGTTATGGACTAAAGATATTGACCTCTTTAAGAGTTAAATCTCATAACAGATTGTCTTTTACCAAGGATCGATGTGCAATATTTACTGCCGCGTACTGTACTAAATGTTTGTTGGTGCGCGAGACCTGGAAACGATAGTTGACGCCACTTGGCGCTTTGCGTGACACTGGCAGGTAAATGTTTGCAATATAACGGTGCCAAATACGATTTTGAAAATAAAAAATAATCTGAATGGAACTGAACTGAATGAACTGATTTGTGATCTCAGAGTTAACGACTATAGACAACGCGGGTATCCGCTAACTCGGCTGTCAAGTACTTGAAATTGACTCCACTTTCGCTGGAAAAATCATATTCAGCGATGACGGTAATTTCTGGGGGAATGGGTTCGAATTTAGTCAATACTTTTTTTAGAACGACGCACGTTCGTCAGGCCATCACCGTCAACTCCGAGCGCTATCGGTCGATGATAACCAATTTCTTTTGCCCCGGATTGAATGATATGGAAATTGACGACAAGTCGGCGGCCGTATGTGCCACACAGCCCGTGCCACATTGGACATTTTCTACGAGTGATTTCCGAACATGGTTTTGTCACGCGGAGGCGATGTGTATTGGCCACCGAGATCACGTGATTTGAGCCCGTTAGACTTCTTCTTGTGAGGTTTCCTTAAGTCAAAGTAAAAAACCACTGCTTTGAAAGCCAACATATTCAATGCCATTGGTTAAATTTAACCTGATTTTATGCGCCAGAGTTATAGAAAATTGGACGTTTCGGTTCCGCTCCACCCAGCGAAGACTCGGTGAGCATTTCAATGATGATCTATTCCATACATAAGTGCGTAGAGTTAAAATTAAAGACAGTAAATGTTTAATAGAAATCATTTTAGTAAGAATAAAAAGACAAGGCCCTAAGTTGCTGCCTTGTGGAATCCCGAAGTTAGCTGAGAATAATTGAAGGGTAGATACGAAACGAACTTCTTCTGTGACAAAGTGAATGGTTGGTTATTTTTCAGGCACCAGACAAATCAAGTTGTAGAAGAGTAGAATCCTGTTTCGAAGATTTGGTCTTGAAAAACTTGAAAAGATTTGATGTTGATCATCAATATCATTAATAGTAAAGATGAAAGGGATAGGGCCTCAGTAACTGCCTTGTGGGATCCTGAAGGTAGCTAAGAAACCATTGGAAAATGTAGATCTGGAAAGAACTTTTTGGTAATGGAGAAGATAAGTTTAAACCCAAGGGTGAACTGTTAGGTCGGTTAATACAACATCGATTTCCTTTACGTTCTCTTAAGATGATACGAATTTAACAATGTAAGTCGTTGTGGATCTACCGTTGAGGAAACCGTGTTGTCTGGCGCAAATGAAAGACTTACAACAAAACTTAAAATTTTGCCCCCCGTTATTCTTATGGTAGCACGCTTCTTCTTCCCACTGACTTCTCGCCTTGCGAAGTGAAAAATTAATGTTTTTAACAATATTTCTAACGCTTTCGTCAAAAATTTAGAAACAGAACCTCTGGATGGTAAGTTAGGTTACAAATTTCACCTCGATGATTTTCTTTTAAAATTTCGTTTTTCTTCGAATTGAAGGGCTTTAAAATTAAAAATTTAGAATGAAAGCGATTGTGACATCTATGCAGTTTGCATTATATTTAAGAGCTGAAAAGGTATAAGATCTATAAAAATACCATTCTAGAATTCTTTTCAAGTTCTTTTTGTAAATATTCTCAAAGGTGTCTGCATATTTATGATAATTCTCCTCAAGTTGATGCAGTTAAATAGGAAAAAAAAAAAAAACAAATAAGCAATCTTTCACAATGTCTCATGAGCAGTATCCCTTTCGTTTTAAGAGCTTTACACAAACATTTAGCTAGACCTTAACCAAACAGCCGAGTATTTTTTTTTCTGCGATCATAAATCAACGAATCCAGGAAGATTCAATGAAAAATGATAATTGCTTCATCCACAGAAGATCACGCCAAGCATGGCCAAGATCTGAAACGAACAGTCAAAAAAAAAAAAAAAAAAAACAAGACAAATAGTTTCCATCCCATGAAGGCATTCTCAAGAGTTCATCTCCATTCTACACTCCTCGTTGGCCACCATCACATGTTGTTTAGCAAGTCGTCGGAGTCGATTTCTAAGAATTCAGTATTTCTTGATTTGTTTGTCTGCTTCCTATGTGCAACAATGTGCTCGAGGAGTGGTGTGATGGAGGATGAGCTTATAGTATGTGCTCAAGCCCAAGGCCAAACGAAGTCAACTCCATTGTCAAAGTCTTTTTGAAGACGCAGTGCAGGGGGCAGCATGGAGGGGGTTTCATTATGTGGTTGACATGGTAAATGGATTTCAATTGTGGCGTCATATGTATGTACATAAACATATATTCGTCCATTTGTCGTTGTTGTTTTCGTTCAACCCGCGCGACGACGTGCTTAAGCTACAGTAACTACTGGCGACAAATGGAACACATCAAAATCCCGCTGCTGCTGGCGTTGATGGCGCTGGTGGTGCATTCGGTGCACCAGTTTAGGAAAAACAGCCATGATGATGATGGACACAGAAAAAGGGGTGAGACGACCAGCAAGCGCGAATTTGATTCTTATTCCCTTCTCTTTAAGCATTGAGTGGAATTATAACATTGGAATGGAATATGTGTTGTTTTAGTGTATGGAAAAAAACGACCAGAAGGAGGGACGGACGGACAAGCAAACACTTGCATTTCGCTTCCGATGCGGTTGATTGGTTTGAACCGTGAGAGAGGAATGAACGAAAATGTGGTTAGTGGAGTGTAAACTTGCGTCTGTCCGTCCCTTTGCCCCTCCATTCATTTGTTAGAAGGTAGAAGAAGACTCTATTTTCTTATGGAAAACCTGAACAAACGAAATGTGCATCGAACTCTATTTGCAAGGTCGAAAAGGTGAACGGAACTTACACAAATCACTCTGAAGAAATGCAATCTCAAAGATAGTTTATTCTCAGTCGTCTCTGGTTTAGGGTGATAGGGAAATAAACAGAAGCGCAAACAAAGAAATAGATTGAAGAACCTCAACAACTTGAACTCTTTAGACATACTCGTAGTTTTTTTTTTTTGTAAACAAAAGATACTACTTAAAGTACAAGGCTCTTTGGAACGAAAGTGAAATTTGCTTGCATTTAAAAAAATGTTTCTTATTGAAAAGAAAAATATTCACTTATAAGCTTAAAATTACAAACGCAAACTTTTTTGTTTATCAGAAAGAAATATGTCTTACATTACAGTTGTCAATTATCAATATGATATTTTACGTTTTATCAAGAAATTGACGAATCAGTATTTTCGTTGTTAACTACTGACATTTTTGATTTACTGTGAACGATACTTAGAATTGAGAACTATTGTGAATGGTTCAACTGACAATCTTAGAATGATCGTTGTCAAAAATATAAATATTTATCAAATCACTCCATTGCAAATTCGATGTTAATACATTTTTTCTTTGAGATCAAAATAAGTAATTAAAAATGCAATGTCTTCGATCGATCTTTTTTTGGTTTGAATAAAATGACATGGAAGAAGAAAATAGATTGCAGTAAGCCATTATTTAAAGACATAAACAGCAATTCCATACCAAATTCATTGCTTGTTGGATCAAGTCAGGAATCAAAGTGCCTTAGAACAATGACTGTTTCTTCTGTGTCGTTAAGTCGGTGCAATTTGCTTGGCCTTCCACAAGTCACAATAATTTCCACTTTATTCACAGTAAACAATATTTCAAATTAAAAAGCATAATTGCCCTTTTACCTCTTTATTATAAATTTCAGGTGGAGACCATTTTGCTACAAACATACAATTTTCCGTGAATGTAGCAGTTCCAACTTCAAGAGAACCAAAGATAACTCGTTTTTAAAAAGTGTTAAAAGAAGAGGCTCCAACATTGAGCCTTGTGGTACACCAGAGAACATTTGGAGCAAATCAGATTTACTGTATTGTAATTTACATCAACTGCTTGGGTCGTGATTTTAAGAGAAAAAAATCATTTAAATTTTTGTTAAAATCAGAGTGAAATCAATCAAGCACAATAATCGTCGTTAATTCATTTGCCGAAATCTGGGCTCTGTTCCATCAGTTTAACGAATCTACAGGTTTTTTGTGTTGCTTCCTCCTAAATACACAAAATGGTATAAAAGTAAAAAGCACCATTTATTTGTATGAAATTTATTGCATTTTAAAATTAAATCAAGTCAAACTCAATAAAAGCTATTCAAAATAGCTTTTGGCTTGTTGTTAACAATTAATCAAATTAATCAAAATTAATCAAAAATGTATCATTATTTATCAATTCATTTATACTTTTTTCAAAACTATCAATTGATCTTTGACAACCGAAATAAGGGTGATAATAAACATCGACCGGCATTTTTTTAGCTAATTTTTTTTACATATTAAATACTATCATTCTAGAGAATTTAGATATTTCTTTCTCAGACAACTTTTTCGATTGGCTGATACTTTAACTTGATTCAATAAGCTTTTCAATGAACAAAGAAATCTAGCGTCATATTAAAACAATAAAAATAATATTTCAAACTTTAAGAAATGGTTTTTCAATTAGGACTTTGAACTTTCACTGTGGACGCACCTTAAACCAATGACCAAACTGTCAAAGTCAAAACATTAATTAAAAACAACATTTTCATCATGATGAAGTTCTCGAACGAAGAACGTTTATAAATAATTAAAATTTATTACTTAGACTCCGAATCGGTGACGGTGATCTTAAGAGCGTTATCGCCAATTTTAGCTAAACGGCTTCTTCAATAAACAGAGCATGCGCTATTGTTCAGGTGAAAACCCTCACGTTGCTTCAAGAGAATTCATTTCATCCCCATCATCCATTGGATGAAATGATACATAGAAAGCGAATCAAGAATTCCATATTGTTGAAATAGTCAGCGTAACATGGTAACTGGAATCAGGCTTTATATGTCAAAACAACTGTCCCATGGCATGACATAAAACAAGAAATAGATATATAAATCTTTCAACGACGATGATTCTGCTTGATTTCACTCTGACTTTAACAAAAATTAGAAAAAAATTTCTGTATTAAAAGTTCAAAGTTCAGCTGTTTCTTTTATTAAAAAATATTGAACTGGAAGAACTCAAGCAGTTGATGTAAATTACAATACAATAGATTTGCGCTGGTGTACCGCAAGGCTCAATGTTGGAGCCTCTTCTTTTAACACTTTTTAAAAACGAGTTACCTTTGGTTCTCTTGAAGTTGAAACCGCTAGATTCACGGAAAATTATATGCTTGTATGAACACGGCCTCTACCTGAAATTTTTGAAACTGATTTCAAACAAGTTTTAGACTATGAGCAGTACAGCGCTCGAAACAACATGTTTTCAAAATATAGAACTCGTTGCTTTTATGAAACAGTGAAAAATCTACGAGTAATATTCAATGAGTACCATGATATCATGAAAAAGTAAGTGAAAAAAACGTAGGCTCATCTTATGTTATAGAACGTTGTGCTTCCTATTTTATTGTATGAAAGCCTGGTCATCTATAGCTTAGTTACCAGAAGAAGCCGAAAACTGACCTTCCATAAAATTGCTCTTTTTGGTTGTGTATTAAATCGGTTTGACGATGTTACTTGATAGGCGAACAGTTTGATTTGTCGATGTCCTTAGACAAATTTCCACACTTTCAAGCTGACTTACTAGCTTTCTTCGGTAAGCTGATTTGAATCTGAATTCGTCTTTGAAGAGCTTGTATCTCGAACATCTAAAAGAGATAGATTTTTACAATGAAGTTTTCAGGGCCTTTATATCAATTTCAACAAGATGGATAAAAGAATCCAGACTTTAGGTTTGACAAGTGCAAATAACATTTATGTCTCCGTTACCAGTTTAAGTTAAAGTTTTATTGAAAATTGTTCCCAGTTTCCTTGCAGAAGAATTTACATGGTCGAAAGTTTATCTAACAATCAAAATTGGTTGAAAACTTGTAATGCTTTTGTATATAAATACTACTTTTTACTTCCCAGTGCTTGGATGTAGAGAAAACTTTTGCTCAAGTGCTCACTGAAGAATCAATTCGAGATTTTCATTAGCTTAGCTCATAGAAATACTTATATCATCCAAAAGACTGCAAGTAAAATAAAACGTCCTCATCAGTTAGCTTGAAAAACTTTACTAGACGAGGAATTTCGTTAAAATATTAGATATAACATAGCGGTCCAAGGATGGAACCCTATAGTACCCCCTGTAAATCTCGTGTTTCGGGGAATGCCCATCAGTTTACGGACGTTATGTTGAATTCAGAGACTTTTATTTAGACTCACTACACGAATGTGGAATGCCTTTCTCGACCGCCGATCTCCTTTTAAATCCTCTCCAACTTTCCTAAACGCTCGCACTGTACTCAAACATTTTAAGGGTGTTCATAATCCCTTTAGTTCGCGATAAATATAAAAAAAAATAAAAACCACTCCTTCAAAAAGTATCTAGTGATCAAACGTTGAGAAGAGAAACTAAAATTATGAGCTCACAAAACACAACTTTTCAAATCATCATATTCACAAGAAGTCTTCAAAAAATAGGTTCTGATTTTTTATTCGCACACTGGGAAGACCATCTTAAAGCTCACAACCTGTTCTATCCTTATCAGTTACTAATTCATAACATTAAAACGTGACCTCTTTATTTCATTTGTTGTGATGCAAATTTCATCGACAGATAGGATTCAATTTTTTTCTGCCACAACTACAAAATACAAGCAACATGTGCGAGGACAAAGATCGAAATCACTCATTAGACCTTTCGAAACAGAAACAACAACAAAACTAACTAAAGAAAATAAAAACAAGAGTTGGATGTTGAAAATTCAAATAACATCAAATGCGCGCCACAGTGTTTGCATGTCTACCTGTCAGATGCGATGCTTGAGACAAACTCTGACCTCATCCGCAACAAAAAAAACAACAACCAACACAACCACCAAGATCCGCATGAATCTCTATCGAAAAATAAACACAACAGTCGTCGTGTAAACGATGTAAATTTGCGAAATTCTATCCATTCAATATGGCGGAGAGGCACGACAACGATTTTACGCCGCGGTACAAAAGAAGTTACGTCAAAATGACATCAAACATGACCTCATCCCGCTCTGTTCGGTGTTTTGGTCTTGTGATGTTGTTGGCTTTTTTTTCTTATGAACGTACCTTTATACCTAGAAGAATTGCCATTCAACACTACAACACTGATTTCATCTGACATTAACATCAGAATTCCCTCGAGATGATGGTAGAATTATTAATAACCCCAGTTACAGCAGAAACGAAAAGTAAGATACAAATCTATCTTAAACTCTGAGAAAGGAAAAATCTGAATTTGAATTTTCATCTCACGAACAAAATGTCAGCAGAGAATAAAAAACAAAACAAAAGATATCAGCAAGCGAAAGCGGCAAACGAGAAGGCCTATAGTAATTAATTAAACAACCACAGTTCGCAGTAAAAGTATGAAAATCCCACCAACAGATGGCAGCGAACACATCCTCGTTGAATCTCTTATTTTGGCAGAGCCATCTACCGGTACATCGCGTGAACTCTGACACTAATTATTCCGAGTAATTAAAATTGGCCTCAGCATCAGTGGCTTGGTTGAGGTGGAGGAGGTGGCGTCGGCGTTAACTTGCCAATTTGTTACAGACATTCGCACCAGCACAAGTGTAACCTGCAACGGTACATTAATTCACAAAGCAATAGATGGGTGCGCATGCGCACCAAAGAACCAACACCAAGTGAGTTGTTACCGTTGTTGGTCTGGGCTGCTAAATTTATTACCAATTCGACGAAAAGTAATAAATTATTCGAAGGCCAAAGGAACGTTATAGGATAGGGTGGTGGATGGTGGTGAGATGTGTTGAACCCAACCACACCAGGTGGCGCATGCATCATGATTAAAAACTCATATCCAGTTGCAGAGCTAAAACAAAAAAACAACAAACATAAATCCAAACAAATTGAATTTGTGAGTTCGTCATGGTTGAAAGGGGGCGTGGCGGTATGGGGTTTTCCTCTTGCGGATATTTCACAACCAATCTTGACACTGGGTGCCGACGCAAACTTTAAGGTTATACAAATTGCGCGACTTGCAACAAGAAAATGCAATAAATTTCGGGACTTTGTACATGTTTAAGTTTTTGTTTTTTCAAGCGCAAGAGCAAGCGCAATGGCTTTTAAAGAGGCAATCTTTCTTCGACAAAATATCTGTGAGGTGTGATAAATTGATTTCAAAAATGGTTAGGTGTAAACCTTGTCTATAGCCGCTTTTGTTCAATTGGAATCTGAAGGAAAATACCATTCACTTTGTTGCCAGTTTTGCGCCATATCCATATTAGCTACAGAGAGTGGGCTTGGAGCTTGGGCAAATCTAGAAGAGGTGTTTTGGGTAACCCCTTGTGTGTGACTTTGGTTAGCAATGGCAATGAATGGTCTGCTAATACTTTGTTTAACCAACAAAATTTGTTTGCATTTGGCAAGATGGTGGTGCACATTGTGCGAAGGTGGGTTTGAGAGACCACATGTGTCAGAATGCCTAATGGTTGCGATAAGACAGACGTTCGAAGAAGAATTATGGAAAAAATCAGTCTTTAATAATATGTCTTTTTTTCAATTTTTTCAAATTCTTTAAGTGAAAGAAATATCCGCATCGCAATTCCATGAATTCTTATATTGAAAATGTTTTGCACAACAAAATTCACGCGGACGCAATAATGTGTCCCACTTTTAGGAATACCAAACAGTTCACCGGAATTACTATAAAACGATAAAGTCCAGATTTAAAAAAATTGCTATTTCCAGTGAAATGAAACTTTGGCTTCAAAAAATTATTACAAAGTTGGATTTTGGTGCAGACCTAGGTTATGACGTCTTAACTCTAAATTTGAACCATTGTTTTTGATAAGCTATCAATTTTTCACTGTAGTTTTGAAGACAGTTGTTGAAGGCTCACTTTAGTCTTAGCATAGGAACGCTTTTGCGATTTTTGTCGAGGCGATTAAAAAATTGCTGTTGCCACAAATTATTATCATGTGAGTGCACGCATTTGCTACAAATAGGTAGCGACAAAAAAATTGCTTGAAAAAATAGAACTTGTTTCATTTTTATAATCGCTACGATTTTTAAGTCGCATGTGCGTGCATTCACATTTAACGCCATGTGTCTTATTCATTGCGGCTAAGAAATCGTGGATTAAAAATCGCAAGTGCGTACATGCCCATTTCTCTTTGCGAGTACGACTTTTGAGTCGTATAGTAATTTAAATCGCAAGTGTGTGCATATCCATTTGAGTACATTTGTTTCATTTAAGCTTATGACAATCGTATCGCAAGAAAAATGAAACAAATTGCGACTTCTAAATCGTCATGATTTGTTGGTATCAAGCGCGTTCATTCTCATTTAAATGCATGTGTTCTATTTTTGCGACTAAAAAAATCGCAAGTGCGTTCCTAGCCTTAATCATCACGATTTTTTGGTATCAAGTGCGTTCATTCTCATTTAAACTCATGTGTTCTATTTTTGCGACTAAAAAACCGCGCGATTGAAATCGCAACTGTGTTCCTAGCCTCACGCGATAAGGCCCAGTTTTGTTTTCAAATTTTCTCAAAAACTGTCATCTCCTGCTCTACACAAAGAATATTGTGTCCCTTCTTTTCGTAAGTACAATAGATTTTGAGAAAAACGCAAGTAAGCATTATGTTGTATTGGGTGCGATTAATGGTGCAGAACGATTTTATTTGGTTGTCATTTTTGTGTGAATGAAATTTGCCATTTGACAGTCGTAGACTGTATCACAGACTATATACTCAATAAATAAAATATAAATTATGAAATTGTATTTCATTTAAAAGTTATTCAAAAAAACATCGACCTGGAATATAAATCGCACCCTGTGCTAGTTTTTAAACAACCGCTGTGGTGAATTGTATTGCGCGTGCTTACGGAGCTTTTTCTCATAATCTAGTGCTCTAATGAAAAGAGGTGTTAAAGTCTGTTTGTGAAGAATTGCTTTAGCAACAAATTTTACGTATTGATGTGAACAGGAATTTATAGTTCTATGCCAAGCTTTTAGTTGTTTTTTTTTTTCGTAAAGAGGTCCGTACCAATTTTCCTGAAGGAGAATGCTCGCTGTCCAAAGCTTCGAAAATTCGAAAAATTTCATGATATTTTTATTCATTTTAAGACACACATTAAATGAACTTTGGAAATTTAATATTTTTTATTGTAAACAAAATTTAAAAATATTTAAAATAAGCACTTTACATTAAATACGCAAAAATATTACCAAACAAATGTGGCTCAAAAGATCGAGTTTTTGATAAGGCCTCGCCTAAATAGAGTCGCTAAGAATATATGTTCAGTATAATTTTCCTTGCCCTAGTGATTTCTGTGCCGATCTTAAAAATATAAAGTTTGGCTTAGGTAAGTTAGGTTTTCTTAAAAGATGCAAGAAATTTATTACCCCTTCTGATCTGCTTACCATTTAAAAAGCATAAATCCGCCCAAAATGTATTTATAATTCTCATATCAGAGCTGCTGCCACAATTACTCATTTGAACCTGTTGGATAGAATCCATAACAGAGTCCTAAAACTAATAGGAGTCACATCCAAGTCACAGAAAGTATTGTTTTTTCGTGAACCCCGTCGTAATGTTTCCTGTCTTTAATATGTTTATCGCTTTTTCATTAACATTGGTCAAATGAAATAGTCAGTATTATTCATCCCCTCAAACAATTCCGCTATAATGTTCCTGTAGCTGAGAATGATTTATAAGTTTACCCTTATGCCTGACTTCGGAAGTACTTCTCGATTTTTCCTCCTCATTGTGATGTACGTATAGGCTTTGAATATAAATGTGCATCGACATCTCCTATTAAATCCCTTCCACTTAACATGTGTTACACCGTAACATTATAAGGGTAGTCATAACCCTTGCAAATTATAAAAAAATGTTATTCAGGATAAGCTGATTTTTTTCTTTGGCATTTTTCATTTCGCAATTTATCTTCTTAGCATTTTAATCATTTCTCATCAAAATACTTGTCAATTTTTCAATCGGAAAGTTCTTATTTTGCCATATTATTATTATTTCGCAAAGATATCATTCGCGCATTTTATTTCGCAAGATTATCAGAATATATTAATTATGTTTTCCTGGACTTTTTGCCGGCATTTCATTTCACTCATTTCGCAATTTATTGCCTAAAAATTTTTTATTCTACTATTTTATGGTTTCGCAAAAAAAAAAATAATTCACATATTTCATTTCGCAATTTTTATTTTGAATTTTATCATTTCGCTATTTATTATTTCTCTTTTATTTATATGGAATTTTATTATCTTGCAAAGTTTTGAAATTGTTTGAATGAATTTCGAAATTAATTTCTATAAGAAATAACTATTCGGAGAATTAAAATTTATATAAATTATTTTAATTGAATATATGTATGTATATTTTATAAAATCGTAGTAATTTGCGGAACTAGTTTTATCCAAATGTCAGGCGCTGTCATTGCTCAAACAAAGCATTTCAAATTTGTCTTTGTCTTTTTACTTTGGTGCCGTCCATGATATATTTATTAACATGGACGCCGTAATACTCTATAAAAAATAAATGTTTGAAATGTTTGTTTAATTTATTACATTAAGTCTTAGCTCAGTATTCTTTCTAAAGTTTAATTTTTAATATTTTGTACCATAAATATAAGTTTTTAATAATGTTTTTCTATTTCTTCTTTCAGGTAAGAAGTCAAAAACTATTGAATTTTGTATGAAAACTGTAAGTTATAAAAATTTTGTGAATGAAGCCAATGAAATACCTTTCTGTCAGTCGGTAGAGTTTTTTTTTTTATTTGTCAAACTGTACTGGCCATTTTGTTATTGAAATTTGCAGTTGAAGTCGTCTCTGGTTATCGAAAATATTGCTCTGTTGTAAGTGTTGTTTTCTGTTGCCATTTTTTTTACGAATTTTTAATTATATGGCCTGAACTTTTTATAAAATCAAACTTATTATTTTATTCTCGATACAAAAACTCGATGTTAAAAACAACATTTTTGCATAGGGCTTACCATAGTGTTAAAGCTTCGAAAATTATACTTTTTTTCAATTTTTTCTCCATAACTTCCTACGGATGCTAATATGGAAAATACTTAAATGAAAAAATATTCGTCTCCTCAAATTTATTATTCCTATACAAAATTGAAAATTCTGATACGTAAAAAAGAAAGAATATTTAATTTTAATCAAAAAACCTAAACTATTTGTTTGTACGATGAGTCGTTTTCGATAATTAAGATAAACACACATTTTTCAAAATGGGGGCTCAACCGTAACCAATTGCAGTCGTAATATTATTTGTACATATATTATTCATAGACGACCCACAATTCAAACAAAATGAACGGTAAGATATTGGCAATGGAATATTCGATCAGCTAAAAATTTTAACAATTCGGGGATTTGTTACGAATGTGACATCATATTTCAATATTTTTTTACAAATTATTCACAGAACAAAAAAAAAAACTTTAGTAATCTATGGATAGCCTATGAGTAAAAATTTGTTCTGGGACTGACGAATAAACCTGGTTAAGTTATTATAAAATCGATGTCAGCTGTGTTACAATCATGACCTTATGTTCAGAAGTTGTAACATATTTCAAGAAGACTATATCTCAATATATTTAAATTTATAAATAAGGAACTAAACTAAGAAAAACTGAACGAAATTTGTTACGGCTGTGACAAGTTAATGTTATACGATTGTGACAAGTTAATATTACGATTATGATCAAGTAAAATTTCTAATGAGAAATTATCAATTATCATCATAAGTGTAATCGTTTCTAACACGAAAAAGGAAATATGTACATCTTCTGAGAAGTAAAGTTTTTGTCACCTAAACGTGAAATAATTTCTCGCTCCAATAAGAATTTATATCTTTATTTCAAAAACTTTGAAAGATGTCCACTAGAAGGTGATTAAAATCCCACATTGAAGAAGAGATTTCCGTCTAAATGTATCCTTGCACTGTAAATTCGGTATCTACAAAATTAACTAAAAAACTTGTTACCAATGTGACACAAGCTATACACCAAAAATTTGAGCTAACAAATTCAATAAAATTTTGCCCTAAGGGATGCGTTCATATTTCTTTAAATTATAAGTTTGGTACGGAGTTCTTCGTTGTATAAATAAAATATTTATACATTTTTGTTACGAATGTGACAAGTTAAGGTGATGAAAAATACTTAAAGGCTCTTAAATCAACTTAAGTCGTTAATCCCATACTTACCCTAAAGTCTTATTTAAAATAGGTCTAATTGTATCTCTCCGTCACGTTTCTGTCCCTATTTTGTTCAATTTCAATTAAACCCAAATCATATACGAAGTTTAAATGACTTTCTCATTTTCAATGAGACTAAAGTCTTTGCTTACTTCTTTAGTACCTAGATCCGAGGACATGATAAACATTTTAAATCTTAATCATCTACTTAAATAAACTTAACTTAAGCTTTATATTATTATTGCTAAAAATCCCACGGCGGCGTTTATCACAAAAAAAAAAAGTTATGATCAATTAACTCGAAGCAAATTCGCATTCGAATTCAAGGCAAAAGTTCAAAAAAGTCATAAAAACTGTCTAAAGCAATAATAAAACAAAGCCAAAAAACCTCCTTGTTTCAAGACCATTAAACCTTTTGTCTATCTATAACACAAACAAGAAAATAAAAAAGAAAACAATTTGTCAAAATATTTGCGAGTTCCACTTTAAACTTAACATTTGACTGAATACGTTTTTAATAATTTTGACCCAGAAGTCAAAAAATTTACTAATTTACCGCCTAAAGAGGAATTTAATTGGCTCTCTTCAACAGTAAATTCGTGTTGTTTTTTTTTTATTTCTTTTGTTTTACTGTTCAAAAGAAACCCAACGGTTTCAATGTCAGTCAGTCTGTCATTTTGATAACATATCCGCTGGACTCACGTTGAGGAAATGTTTATTGCCAAAAAACAAAAAAAAAAAAATGGCGCCCAACGAAATTCTTGTGAGTGAAGGCAGAGATAGACATGCTGCAATTTACCTCTCCATGGACTTGATACAGTTGATTGAGCTAAACTGTTCCTCCCAGGAATACGGTGACCCAGTTTTATCTTGACAGGATGTTGTTAAAGAAGAAGCAACAATTGCAGTTGAAAGGAATGCATTATTGTATTTGGGGCTCTCGAATGAAAGTTCAATCACCTCAAGGCACAATCTTATCAAGATCAGGATAGACAGAATCATAAACATTTCACGATCGGGAAATTCTATTCGTCTCGATTCCTCGATTCCTATCGCTGAGTCTGCTCCTCGTTGAGGGCTTTGGTTCTATTCCTATTTAGTTTGTGTTCCATGGTCGAGGCAGTCAGTGGGTTGGTTTTATTTGTTGCAACCATAACCATGAACACAAAACAAGATTAAGCTTTATTTTTAATTAGAATTTTGTCGACTGCGCGGTAGATGGCGTGGCGTGGCTATTAATATGAATTTAAGTGAATCATTGATTCGTATATGACGTGAAGTAAGGTGCGTTTGATAGACACAATCTTAAGCTAGTGGTGTGGGTCTCGGGGTTCTTAAAAGCCATCACACTTAAAGGCTTGGCTCGAAGACTATTGCCCTGAACATAATTTGTTACAACATAAACAGTTACAACCCGCAATATGCAGTCGGGGTATTACCAAATTGGTAAATGTACACTGCGTGGGAATACAATAATATTCGAACCATAGAAGAACTGTGGTGCACTGACTCTGGCTGCCTTCAGGGGTGATTTGTATTTTTAATGAAAATTAATTGATCCCAACATTACCGCCAACCTGTTGTCTGTCTGTCTATGTGCCAGCCAGCCAACAACTCTTATGTATAGCTGGAGACCTCTGATGGAACTGATGGCCTGGGAGCATTTGTGCAGAGCTTAATGATTCTAAATGTTTTCCAAATTTGTTTGTGTCAATAGGTGTTGTAGATGGATATTTATCTTCTTTTTTTGTTAATTTTCTGTGCCAATAACGTGGGTGGGAAGTCTAAAGGCTTTCAAGTCTCTGTAAACAAACTGTGCAATTTTCAAATGGGTTTCGTAATAATACAACCACAAGTTAGTTAAAGACGGCAATTGACTTTTAATGAGTTTGAGTATTTGCAGTTATAAGACTCTTTTGTAATCGGTTAATACCTGGATCTGTACGTATTTGAGTGATGCTTGAATCATCTTTGTGCGGTTTTTTTTTTCAATAATGCTTAGTTGGGTGTGCGGTCTCATTGATGAGGAGTTTTGCTAATTTTAAGGTATGGGGCCTCACAAAACTGGAGCATACATACTGTTATAGGGAAAATTAAAGCTGGGACTTTGGTAATCGATATATACTTCTTTCAACCCTATCTGGATCAGAAAATAAATGTAATAACACACATCTTGCAGCATCTCAATTAATCTTACCAACCTGCGACACAATCATAGAAGCAAAAGTCTAACGGAGTAAAATTGCAAGATATTGGGGGCCAATTCGCATCACCTTCGCGAGAAACAACCCCCAATTCGTCTTAATGCAGAATGTCTATTCTGGTGTTCCCTGTGTGTAACAAGATCGTCTTTGGGTTCTACGTGGATACCTGCCTGTTACGGCTCTACCCCACGGGTGGCCTACCACCATCAGAGTCAGATTTAGTCCTGACCATTAACCCCAACATAGCAAGTTATCTCGGTCGCAAAGTTGTGATATGTTGCAGCATATGCATACCTCTTGCTTTGGAGGCGAGGTCTATCTAACACCTCTTGAATTCAAGAAAAGAATTTTGAAAACCATGTGTCTCCGCATTTGGAATAAACCAAGCCACCATGATACTCCCACTAGGGGGCCTACCTCATAGATAGAGTTTGAGCAGAGGATAAAATTCAATCCTCAAACTCAAATGTGCACTATCTTTCATTCATCTTTCATACCTTACGGCAAACAAGGAAAGACGCTCCTATCTTTTGCTCACCTTACGGCAAGCTAGGAAAGAAGCTCCTAGTCTTTGTTCTAAAGAACGAAGACGACGATCCATCCCCCTATTATTTGCTACCATTAATAGGAACAAATAAGAAACGCTTATTGAACCTTTGTTAAGACTTTCAAATCTCCAACCACATAAGCAGCCGGAGACTCTACTAATCTTACCCCTACCAACCAAGATCAACCTTAATCAACCCTTCCAGTAAAACTTTCGAAATCCCCAGCCACAAAAGCAGCCGGGGACGTTGCTAATTTCACTGCTACCACCAGTAAGACCTTAGAAATCTCCAGCTGCTTGCCCAGCCGAAGACTTCACCAATCTCACTCCCACTACCAACCAAGATCCATCTAAAAGTCTCTAGCCACAAGTGGACGAGCCCTGAAAGTCAAGACCATTATATCCATGCATTAACCACTTGCACCACCACCGACCGACCATGGCCTTATGCTCCCCACCACCCATTATGATTGTGGGAATTACGCAAGCTGCACTCGGACAGGTATGCCACCACAACCATAATCTTGGACTTACGTTTGCTGCCATGGTCCGATGTGTGGTTCAGTAGCAATACACTTCCAACAGTCAATCCTTCCAGAGCCCGAACACGAGCAACCAAAGACCTTACAATTTCACCCTAGACCTCCTTAGTAGACCCTTCAAAACTTGGAGAATACCTTAAAAATCTCCAGCCAGCCACGTAAGTAGCCGGAGATTTTACCAACGCACACCCGTCTTGACCTTACTACTCCCTTCGGTTTTCTTAGTTGTCTAAATCTCTTAGCTGACGAGCAGCGAGAGAATAAACGTAAACCCCCCCCCCCCACCACGACAAGGTGAAACCCGTCGGGGGGTCCCTGTGTGTACCATAGAGCCATCCTGCAGGAACCGCACGCAGTCCACGTTCATTCCTTTGGGCTAAAAAAGTTGGTTATTATTCGTCTGTAGCTCTCGCCGTTCATGGTGATAGGCTCAACAAAGGCGTTTTCAAAGAAGAAAGAACCAATGATGCCTCGGACGAAAATTCGCAAAATCTTTTTGTTGATGCATTTTTACTCACACAGCACAGCGAGTCCTTAGGTTCACGGACAGCGAATATGTTCTCTGATCCAGCGTTCCCTCGACGTATGTGTGTTGGCTGAGAGCTTACTGAACCGGTCGTTTCTAATTTGACAGTTAAACGATGGAGATTCGACTTTGAAGGGCCACTTTTTCTGCCGTAATATGGGTGCAACGTTTACACGAGCGAACATTCAATTTGATAATAAAGTTCTATCATTTGCACGTACTGATAATTGTTTAACTTGCTCTGGTGGCTTGACATCAGAGACTGCACAATAAACAACAAATTTGACAGCCACCGCTAAAACAACATGGCCATCACAGACTGTCAACTACGACTTTGTCCCCCAAGCTCGCTCAATCATCTGGTGCACATCAAGATCAGAAAAACAGTTAAGGTCAATCAATCATTTCAAAGCCTGTTTGTAAAAACTCCAATTTTCGATTTGCATTTTCTATTTAATTTTCTTTTTCAAGGATGTCACTCAACCTGTAAGTTTGGCCAAAATATTTAAATGGTTTTTACCCGACCGACAAGTTACATTTTTTCCAAAGAAAAACACACCAAATCATTTCCATATAATTTCCATATAAGTGCATTCCACACTTGCTGCAACATTCACCATCCAGCATCACAGTGCGGCCGCCACCTTAATTCATGCTGCAACAAATTCGAACACCCTGGGAGGGCAATAAAAACATCAAAACACATTGCAACTGTGCAGCACTGGAATAACTTTATCCATTGCGCTAAAACGAAACCCAATAAACCGTAAATAACCAATGAAGACTTCTTGCCGAAACAAATTTCGATTACAATCTCGAAAAAAAGAAAACAAAAAAAAAAAACAGAAAATTTGAATCAAAACATATTTCTCTTCTATCGCCTTCGCGAGTGCCCCTTAAACTTCACATTCAAATTATTTCCAACCCACAGAGTGGCGAATGTGTATCCAAGAAGTTGAAATTATTATGATTTCATAATAACCAAACACATTCATCTAGATACATATGTGATTTGTGCAACAAAAAACCGCCATGGGGTATCCGCGATCGTCGTTGTTTTTGCGGAAGTTGGGACTGCTCGTATACAAATTTGCATGCCACAACAAATCGCGGTCTCCAGGTTCAAAATGTTGTGCACCAAAGAATACAAACCCAGAATATGAATTTAGTCATGCGATACGTCCGTTTATTTGTTCGACGTGGTGTTGGTCGCATCGCTTCGTCCGTCCGTCGTCGCAAGGAGAAAGTTTTTTTTTTCTTCATTTTTACTGTTTAATTGAAAATTGTTTATCATGTTGCGTCAAATGTATGTATGTATGTTTATGTTTGGTGTATATAGTTTTGCGGGGGTTTTTCTTTGAAGAAGAGATAATCTTCTGCTTCATCTAATTGTAAATCAAATTCGCTAGTTATGCTTCAAAATCTATTCAACATGAGATTTGATCGATTGCGAAGTGATCGCATCGCTGCGCAATATGGTAAGAGTTACCGTACTACCAAAACTTAATACGCCGTTTGAAAACTACAAACAATGTTGACCGTTTTGCAAATAGTCATTCGCAAAGTTTCAATTGAGTATTCGAAACTGTAAAATTATTCGCACTTTTTGTAAAATTGTTCTATAAACCATAGTGAATCTTATTCCAACCTTAAAATTTACGAAAACGTAAGCAAACTTGTATTGCAACAACCTCACTAGGAGCATATTTTGATTTTATTCAAATATTTAATGCTAGCAAATTTATTTCGCAACTTTGCAATGTTTTAGTTGTACAAATTCAATTATTAATTCAATTCAGGCAAGTGACTTGGAAAAGTACCAATATAATCTCAGTACCATTTTCCAAGCAAATCCAGTAATTTCTTAATCTTTTCTACGTAAAGGATTTGCTAAGTACCTAATAAATTTGATTTGCGAAATTTGGAGTCGTTTTGTATTGTATTTCTTCGTGTTGCTATTATTCAAATTCTTCCTTCGAAATGTAAATTAACAAAAACGAAAGTCTGCTTGAAAAGTATTTAGTCTTAATTTATATTAATTATCGAGGCTGCATAAAATGCGAAACGAATTTGCGAATTGTGATCAAATTTGCAATAAATCTTAACATTGTACACAAATTGTATGAAGACTTTAATGCTAAGTTAAACAGTGATACAACGCTAAGTTACTTGCGAACTATGTAATGCGGTTCGCAATTTCGCAAAATATTTTTGCCCTCAAAATATATGACTTATATTTTTCACAAGTTCAACATTTTGCATACAGATTATTAGTTTTAGAGCTGCTTATGGATGAATTCGCAAGTGTCTAAACTGAGTTTTGCAATGGAATTGATAAATTTAGGACTACAAAAAACTGCAATTACACTTAGGAGAAAAATTGCGAAAAGATTTTGAAACTTAACAAAATTTTGTGTTAAAAAAGTATACATCTATTATTATTTGAAAATTTGCGAAATTTAAATTTGGTAACGATTGCAATTATACTTGCGTATCAAGCGGGGCGTAGTTTTTTATTTATGCGAATGCGAAATTGCAAACTGCTATATATTATAAATAATATATACGCGTGCTTATAATAACTTCGCATTGTGTTTTTAAAAATTTAATATTTTTGCGAAGTGTTTGCGAAGTTATTACCAGTTTTGCAGAGTTTTTGCTTTCATAATATTTTGTATATTAAAAAAATAGCAAAATTAGAGTTATTGACAGTTGCAACCATTCGGGCCTTCAAATGCAAATTTGTTGACAGTATTTATTTGCGAAATTTCTAAGTTTTTATTTTTGCAATAAAAAAAGAATTAATTCTAATACAGTTATTATGAAAAATTCAAAATGAATCCCCCCCAAAAATGCAGTATGACCTGGCATCACTTGTCGCACATCACATAGTAATTTTATTATTTTTATTTTATTTTACAAACGCGTCGCTTTGCGCCGCGTGCAATATACGGTACTTGATCGGGTAGATTCTAGACACAGGAGTCAGGAGTCAACACATCAGCAGCTCCAGCTGACGGCTGTGTTGTCTGATGTTTGGCCTGGTGCGCAGATCGTGCATAATGTCGATTATGATTAAACAACATTTCATTTTGTCGAAAGAAGGATCAGGTCTAGCTCGTTCAGCTGTAGGTATATATGAACCGCTACAATGATGCTGGACATATGTATCTGATGATGACAGCCATACGTGAGCAGTCGAGCCGAAAATATGAAAATTCATCTTCCTTTTGGTTGGTCGTGACGACGATGACGACGATGATGATGGAAGAAGACTTTTCAAGTCAACAGATGGTATCTATTAGTGCCGGCCTTTGCGGTACCGTAAATGATACGAATGGAGACGCGACGACGACGACGTCCGTCAGTCGATGTGTGTTCCATCGTTGTTGTTGTCTTATTTTTTAGCAAGAGTAGCAAAGGTCTTGCACGGATAATGTCAATATTTGTTGGAAATGATTTTCTACACATATTCGTTAGTTGATTATGGTTAATCAGCGTGAATGTGTGTAGAAAACGCTCAGATGGTAGCTGTAGTAGCGGAAAGTACCACCCAAGTATGAAAATTGTTTTTTTTTTTTTACAATCTTTTGCTATTTGTTGTATCTTCGCCTAGGGAATTTGGTAAGCGTTCAACTTTGAACTTTTCCAATGTTTAACATTAAAATAGCAAATTGATTAAATTTTTTTTGGTTTTGGAATGTTTGAAGAATGCAGGATCACAAGCTTGGATGGAGAAATTTTACATACTCCCTGGTGGATTCTTCATATTGACATCTTTTTAAGGAAAAGTTAATTATTTTTCCAGTCAATAAACGGGTTTGAATTTTTTTTTTCTCCAAAAATTAGATATACCCACTGGTAGAAGGAGTATGATGTGGGTACTTAAGCTTTAATGTATCGCCAGAAGTGGAAGAAGAGGATGTCCCTGCAATTGATCATAGTCTCAACTCTCTAGAAAAATTACGTCATTTAGATTGTATAGGTTCCTGACCCTTTCTCGCATGACGTTCATCATTGGAGATACGGTTTGGCCAGTAAATCCTCAAAACCTTTTGCAGACATCTATCTATTTATGAACGTTTGCAGATATTGTGACAGAGGATGTGGCTTTCCCAGTGCTGTATCCATATAGAAGCACGGATTAAACATTTGAGCAAAACAGTCGCAGCTTGGTGTTTTTGTCTGCATATTTTCGACGGCATTCTGAAAACAGCCTTTGCTTTCCCTATTTGACTGCTTATACATGTTCGGTTGCATCATTATTAGAGACAATCTTCCTAAGATATTAAACCTTATTGTCATTTGATTGAAAAATATGATCCTATGAGAGAGAAGGCATATTTAGTCCGCGTAGTACGGATGTTTGAAGTGTGATTTCACTGAATTCCTCAATTTCCAGTTCACAACACAAACAGTATTAATGACAGTATACAACCCTGTCTGATCCCACTTTGAACTGCTTACTTCTTTGACAATGTTACTTTATGCAGATCGTGCGATTTAGATCCAGCGTATGTACCCTTAATAATAGCAATCAATTTATCTGGTATGCCCTTTCTGCACAAAATAAGAAGAATTAATACTCTTTTGACACTGTCGAATGCCTTTTATATGTAAAGAACAGCAAGCGAAGTGGTGATCCATATGCACGACGATAATGCGCAATGAGTTGATTTAGTCTACTCAGGAAGATCCACTGCGGAATCATGCGTGTTGGTCGTCGCGTATGTCTTCTTTTATTCGCTGCATGACAATTCTTGCTGTAACCTCAGCGACTTCTGGCAGAACACAAACTCCTCTCAACTGCTGAAAAAAAAAATATTGAAATAAATTAGAGGACATGACGGCCAACTCTCAACCATTCCCTTTGGGTGCGTTACCAGAAATGGAGGGGACCTACCTTCTACCGATTCCGAACAGCTAAATATCAGCTCTTCTCATAACACGAGAAACTGTTGAAGGATTTATCAATTCCTCGCAAGAAGCACCGCGATCCTATTAATCAGTGCACGGATGGTTCAAGAACGACAAAAGTGATTAGTGCTTTAATTTTTGGGCCTAGAAGCAAACTTTCCATAGCAATGGGACAATCCACTAGCATTTTCCATACCGGAATGTACAGACTGAAATCTCGAAAAGAATTACCGAAACCGAAACATTGGCATTATAACCCTCACTCAAAGCACTAACGTGTAAGCAGGATAAACGAACTTGACAAGAACAATAATCATGTCTATTAAGGTGTGTCCAGACCAAAGAAACATTTTTTAAACATTTCAGAAACATTTAAAAAACATTTCAGAAACAGAGAAACATTTCTGAAATGTTTCTTAAATGTTTCTGAAATGTTTTCTTTGGTCTGGACGCTCGGATCCACTCTTGACGAAAATTTTAAAAATAAAATCAAAAAAGCCAATGATATATCTGAAATTTGCGAAAATATAAATTGTGATACAACACAGGCGAGAAAAAAATTTACAAACAACTCAATCTGGAAACAAAGAAACATTTCAGAAATGTTTCTCAAAGCGTCCACACCAAAAAAACAAATCAGAAACATTTCTGAAATGTTTTTTAAACAAATGGGAAACATTTCAGAAACGTTTTTTAAACAATGTTTCCTGAAATGTTTCTTTGGTGTGGACACACCTTTACAGAATTCGCAGAATTTTACTCCCGGTGAGTTGACTCGATTCGCATCCGCTGTAAAACTCAATTATGAAATTAGTCGGATGAACTACATTGTCGATTCCTAAAATTACCTTATCATTTATGAACTTTCGTATCGATACTGTCAGCTACAAACATTTATTCAACTGGCCTAGGCTGTGATAATAGTATCGCTTTCGATCAACGAAATCAAGCATCGTTGAAAGTGGTTAGTACGAAGATGGGGGACGGTTCAAAACCAACCGTGTGCTCTTTTTTTTTTTAAATTTCTTGCTCTCTGATGGTTGCGTTGCTATTTGTGCGTTTTCTATTAGAATTTGTTAAACAAACACTTTAGCATAAAGTATGATAAGCTTTTGATTTGCATTTTTGTACTCTCCATTGTTTATTTTCGTTGAATCAAAAATTCACTTCAGATTCGTCTCGAAATTGGTGCGAATGTAAAATGATAGAAGTTGTATGGAGTGCGAATGGATTGCGGATTCTGTAATACCATATAAGTTGAACAAAATATCAGTGGTGCAGGGATTGTTACCGACATTCGTTCAACTTTCATTGGTCGGATTCAGTAATAGCAAAAGTTTGAAAATGAATTGAAACTGTCACTTTGGCTCATTCGCCGAATTCTGTAATAGGGGTGAATGTCTTACTTCATTAGGTACCTGGGCATGTAGGTGCCCAGGAACAAAACAAGGCAGACTCCCTAGCAAAAATAGGCGGAAGGACCTCTTTAATGTGGCCAGATCCCTACTGCGTAATACTCGTAGGAGAAAACAGGGTTTAAAAAAAAAAAACGAAATAAAAATAGAGGAGGACGCCAAAAGATCCAAAAACTTTAAAGATCGTTTCATGATCTGTATAAGCTTAAGTACGAACAATTTACGAATATTAACTGGTCGCTGTAAGCTCAGAAGACACTTGAGAATTCTTGACCTGAAAAATAGCCCTACATGCAGATTCTGCAATACTTATGACGAAATGCTGAAACACATACTAGGCAGATGCGAAGCTCTAATGCTTCAAAAAACAGAGGGACGCTACCAGATACTCGTAGAAGAGAGTGATTTATCCTCTCTGAAGGTACTCCAAATAATCAAACTTCTTAAAGGGATAAACTTGGAGGAAGACATGTAGAGTTCGCAACTCATCTAGCTCTGAATATTCATTCTCTCAATATTCATTCATTCAGTCAGTGCGATCCAGTCGGGCATTTTATATTTTTTGCTAAGAACTTTATATGAAGATTAGGCTCCGTGAATACTTTGTGTTGTAAAAACAACACATTTGCATATAATAAATAAGTTATTAGCTATGAAATTGAAAGAAGATAGGAGTCTAATAGGAGGCCTCACTGAAGCTAATCATTGACAAATGACGAAGTTAACACTTTTGTTCAAAATAAGCTGTTACATTTTAAGTGAAGGTACTTAAAATACTGTCTCAAAACACGGGAAAAGTATTTTTTTATCAAAAAATGAAGAACTGCAGAAGTATCAACACATTCCTGACCCAAACATGTAATTTTAGGGTTTTCTATTGACAGTTTTCAATTGATTTTCTATAAAAGTCGAAATATTATTTAACAAAACAGATGTCAAATTGTATCTCAGGATGTCAACGAGTCCATAGAATATTCTGCTTTTGACTGTTTTCTTTAACTTTTGTTTTTATTCTTCTTGCATCTTATCAAATTAAAACCTTTTAAACAAAAGAGCTGTCGTGAAAACTTTTTTTTTTTAAATCCATCTTAATAGGTAGAAGAAATAAAAACTCAATAATCCAAATACAAAAATTAAAGTAGGCTGATTTACCATTTATCGGTATACACTCAGGTCCCCTCGATTGACCTTTTCATGGTCAAAAAATGGGCACAAGCTTATATTGTTTTCTAAAAGGAGGAGAAATTGATTTATAATTGTTCATAAGCCAAATACCATGTTTGTTTATTAGTTAGACTTAAATTCTAAACCGGATTCCGGCTATTATCACAGACAGTCAAGCGGCTGTTAAAGCCCTTAGTTCTAGTACATCATCCTCCAAATTTGTCCAGCAATGCCGGAATGAACTGGCCAGCCTCAATATTATTCACAATATTATCTGGGTTCCGGGTAATTGTGGTATTGACGGAAATTAACGGGCAGACGAGCTGGCCAGGTAAAAATTAGCACTTCATAATTCATTTGCCGAAAGAGCCAACATTGCGCTCGGAGTTATTAAGGGCAATATTCAGAATTAAGAGCACAATCGTAACGAAGGTCATTTTTTGACGACAATGACGAACTTTCGGAAATGAAGATCAAAGACTTGATCGTTTTTCTCAAAAACAAAACTTCATTTACTTTTGGGCCGTGTCCTCTGCTTGACTCCTTACATTCCGAGCTAGCGGACAGAGGGCTTTGACGGAAGCATACGGTGCGGAGGGTCGGATGATCACTCAATCGGATTGGCTATTGTTTCAACACCAGTTAACAAGCTGTCTAGCTTGGCACAATTTAGATGGTGTCGGATGAGTGTGGTATTGGGGTTAAGTATACTGCCAGTGGTCGTCATTTCTACCTAACTACACTTAAATCTTAGCATAGGGCAAAGGGCACATGCCATTAACAAACTATTTGAGCACAATATATTAAATAGTTTGTCAACAGGGTTTCAGTTCAAAAATAACTCATTTACGTCCAATTCATTTGAGATGACTTTCAAATACAACATCATCTACAGTATCTACCTATTAAAAGGTTCAATATCAGAAAATACAGTTCCTGACTAAAGCTGCTCAAGACCCTCAAAATAAATTGCCTTATTTTCTTTGAATTTTTTTTTTTTTTGACCACGCCATAAAAAATGTTATATAAGACCGACGAAAGGGCACTGCTTCTGTTATTAATGCGAGACCCAAAATTCTCTGAAATCGATAACATCCTATATAGCCAAGAGCCTTTCCAAATTTTGCAAAAACATGAACTTGAGCTGTTGAGCAATCCCAGAAAATTTACAGGGCGTAGCTGAATTTGCATATTTAAAATTCACGACGATATCGGAGTCAAAGCCGGTGCCGGTACCGAGTCGTCATTGCGCATCAACATTGCGTTAAAATGAAAGACTTTTACTGCCTTGTTCGGCGTTGCAGCTTCAATCAACCAACAACAAGAAGAAACAAACCGAAACAAACCCCCTTAAGGCACTCTTACTCAATTCGAGGGAAAGTGTTGAAAATTTATCACCCGATTCAAACAAATGAGCAATTCTACTTAGGTATGTGTTTCCTTCTGCTGTTGCCGCGCAGTTGCATGTTGTTGCATTTTTTTTTTTTTTTTTGTGCACAAATTTTCACATGCCAAGCGGAACTAAGATGTTACAACAGCGCCAGCGCCGCCGCCACCGCCACCGCTGCTGTCACTGTTTTCGTCCGCCACCTGACCAAAAAATGCAATTTTTGTTTTTGGACGCTTAAAAAAAAACTAAGAGAGAAAGAGAAAGATATATGGGATTGCTGGAACAATACATTGATTTGAAGGCTTGAAGCATTCACGGCACACACCATACACATTCATTGCCTGTGGCATTCGGTTTGCTTTTGGTGAGCATCCTCTTTGACAAATTACCATCTTGATGCACCCTTGACATATGGGAATACCTTGCACTTTCGGATATGACCGTAGAAAGTTTATCGTTTTCTGCTTATTTTTTTTGCATAAGTTGAAACCGTGAAAGACAAAAAAACGGAACGCAAGCTTGAAATTCAAAGTAATTTGCTGGCAGATCGGGGAGTTAAGATCCAAGAGGATCTCTCAAAGGAATCACCCGCTCCCGAGTCTTCCATGGACAAATATCTGCAAATCTTTGAGCAAGTGAGCGGTAGAAAAAAAAACACAGAGTGAAAATTATGCCATTGAAGCAATCGATTAGTCTGGCGGAGGCATGGAAGTAAGAAAAAACCCATCATTTGGACTTTCCGTGTCGTCGGCTTTGGCGCGGGCAGTAAATACATCAAAATCCACCTCAAGGCGGCATTGTTAGCTTATTTTTTTTTTGTCTTACATCTTTCCCTAAGTTGGTTAGATGCTTATCCTGGTGATTGGGAAAGAAAAGAAGCTCGCGATAATAGAAGCCTGCGATTTTTTGTCTAAGCGAGTGATTTCGTTTAATTTCCAAACGGCCACCATCAGACAGATGCGCGATATACTTTGCCGCCGCTGATGGTAATGATCGAAATGGTTCGCTATATGAAAAGATGTTTTTTGTTTTTGTTGTTTCCCCAACTATGATGGTAGCAAATCACGTCCGCAATCTCGTCGGCTTAAATGGTAATTTGGATGTGATGCACTTTTACTTTGTGCAAGGCAGTTTTTTTCTAACCTTCTTCTTGGAGGCACGTTTTTTTTGTATCTAACTTACTAAGTCTATGGCCTTTATGAAGACGTTTCCTTAAGTCTCATAGTCAAAACGGCCATAGTCTAATAGCTAAGTATAGCCACAACTATAGGGGCGTTGTTAACCGGCAGCAGTCGGCCTTTTGTTGATGTCGAAATGCGATTTTAAAAGCCGGCAGTTAAAAAGTCTCCAGAGTCAATTGGTTGTAAAGTAATCGTTTCAAAAGTGTAGCAGGTTAATTTTTGGCATGGGTAATGATTGAAGACCGATGGTATATAGATCTTTGAAGAAGCAGGTGAACTGAAAGAGAAAGTCTCAAGGTAGTTGCTTGTGGTATAGTAGAAATTCTTGGCATCTTTGGGGCAAGATTTCGAGTCTTAGGAAATAACTTTTGTGACCTCTCTCAGGTATGCTATGTTGTTAAGGAGAAGCCGAGTTATGTAAGAAATTTGAATTCGTAAGTACTGCTTTCTGTAAAGATGCTATAACTTTTGGATTAACTTAAAATAGTTCGGTCACAAAATTACCTACATTTTGGAATTATCCAAATTCTACAAATTCATAAAAGGTGACATTTTGATATATAAGTGCTTGCCGAGGGATCAGAAATGTTACGACATCTCCAAAACAGCCCAGATGAAAATGAGTTATAGGATACCGAACTAAATGGCGAGGCGGTACTGAAAATTTTCGATTTTAACGAAACTGTGACGAAATTTGAGGCCACTTTGAAGCGTTCTAGCAGTCTAGTAGGGCTATTCGCCAACTAACTGTTTCTTTCATAATTGCCATTGCTCCCAGTTAATGATTCTTACTCAGATCAACTACTAATATCGGGCGTGGACCTAAAACGCAAAGATCTTTTCCAGCCAGCTCAGTCCCTAGCTAGTGGACTGCACCTGAGTCAAGGTGTTCTTCTGCTTCTTTCACCTTCGGGAGTGGCATAAAAATGATACAATTTTCTGGGCCGGAGCTTTTTTGTGTGTCTTCTGTACATGACCCCATTCACAGCCGCTGAACTTAATCAGACCAAAAACATAAATGTTAAAAAAAGAGCCAAGTTCTTCTATACAAAAACCTTTGTGTAACAAGTCAGCCGTTAAAAGTACTGAGATCTAAAAGTACGCCAAGTTCTTACTTCATGAAGGTTTAGTACCGAATATTTAAAGTAGAATAATATCGAAACAGCTACAATGTAATAGAGAAATTTTATTATTTAATGATTACTGACTAAAATTTGATGGGTTCACTGGTCAAGTTTTTAAAACCTTTCGAATTGGGCATAAAAAAAATTTTTATGTTTTTGGTCTGATCTCACTCCTCTTTGCAAAGATTTTAATAGTTTGCCATGTCAATATCTCGAAAGATACGGAAAGATAGAAGGGTGGACTCTACCTACTAAAATCAACTTAGCTTATAGCTTCCTATTTCTTTTGGTATGTTTTGTTTTTGTAACACTAATATACCTACCTTAATTACAGCAATCGGTGCTCCGTATAAATTAAATATTTTCTCAGAAAATGGGCGGATACCACGCCCCCTTAATGGAAAAGCCCAATTTTTATTTCTGGTTTTTTATATGCAATTTAAGCCCTACTGTTTTAGCGAATTTCATTGTTCTACTGCAATCGGAAGTGTGCCAGATATAATTTACATCAGTTCTGAGGAAGTAGGCGGATACCACGCCCCCTGAATGGAAAACCTCAAATTTTCCTCTACTTGCATGACAAGACCTACCGTTGTGCAAAATCACAAGATTCTACGATGTCGGGAAGTGCTCCATAATTTTGATGATCTGTCAGTCAGTCAGTCAGTCAGTTACGGTTTTTGTGATTTTTGAGGCCTTATATCTCAGGAACCGCTTATGCTAGAAAATTGAAATTTGGTGAGGCGCCTGTGCCTGACTAGCTTAGCAAATATTCGGAATTTTAAGTTTCTGACTTCATTGGTACTGAAGATAGGGAGGGGTCAAAAACCGCCTGAGTTTGTTCTTGTAAAAAGAGTGTAGTTCCAGAACTTGGCTGGTTAGGTCAGGTCGGTATCGGTCCACCACTTGTTCATCTCAGTTCAGATGTGACCAAAAATCTCTTCGAAAATTCTTCTTCGAACGTCTTTAGTAGCTAGGGAGAGGTGCTCTATTGCCTTTTGTCTTCTTCAACAGATATTCGAAATATCATGTCTGTGAATCTTCCCTGAGAGTTCTGAACTTTTCGAACAGTATTAATGAAGTGCATTTTTAAGCAGACTTTTAAAAGTAAATAGCCTAGGTTGCACCATTAATCAATATGATAGATAAGTAAATAGGTAGTAAAGACCAATATTCAGATTATGAAAGATCTTTTACAAACTGTTTAAGAGCTCACATCGAGTCTTTCGGCTTATACTACTAGATTTACACTTGGAAATTGCAATATTTTGAACTATTTGTACTTATTTTTGCATTCATTCCTTAGTCCTTAAACTAATGTGTAACCGTAATATCTTGAAAAAATACAGGCCTCAATTAAATGTTGGGAAATTTACTTTCTGAAATTAGAGTGTTAGAATAACCTAATGTATGTCTGACACCAAGATGCCAAATTTAAGTGACACTTAAACTAGTAGCAATTCCTCAAACATAATGCTTGATGAACAGCAGACTGTACTATGAAGTCAAGTTAATATAATCAGGAAGAGTTACAAACTAATTCTTATATTTGATTTGGAGTACCGCAGGGAAGCACGTTCAGGCCTTTTTCCTTAATTACAGTTTTGATTTCGATTAATCAATCAAAAGCAAGTATCATGCATCACTTCAAGTCGAGCAAATATGCAATTTCACGTCTTTGGGTTTCTATCTTTGGAGGTTTTTGAAAGAAAAGGTGAATTGGAATTTCACCCAAAAATATTTTTTTAAACTGAAAGTCGTTGTTCAGTGCAATATATTGAGCCTTCATTGTACCAAAATTTAATCGAAAATTTCGCCAAAAGACTCAAAATTTGCCACCAGTCACGAGGGAGCCAAAATAGACCACGAATGGCAAATCATAGGAAACAACTTTAAATGCTCTCGATTTTGGTAGATTGAATATTGTCAAGAGTTATCTCCTCAATATGTGTAAAAAAGTTGTCTATCTCATAAAACACAAAGTTCGCGAATAAACTCAGCGGTGGACATAGGTTTTTAATGAAGAAAGTAGAGAAAAAGTGATTGATTGGCAATATTGATCTCCAACCAATTTTTTTCAGGCCCTAAACGGAGAAACTATCGAGATCAATTTAAAAAAGATTACCATCATGTGTCGAAGAAATGGTCTTACAAAACTTGGCATCGTCAACGTAGAATGAGATATGGGAATATTTGATGGCTATTTACGCATTGTTAATATAAAGGCGAAAAAGAAGAGGACCTAAGTGGCTTCCTTGTGGGACCCCAGAAGTTGATAAGAAATAATTAAAGGCAGATCTAAAACGAACTTTGTTAGAACTGTTTTTCAAGTAAGAAGAAATCCATCTCAAGAAGACAAGTTCCAACCTGAGGGTAGACAGTTTGAAGAGGATAATTCTATGTGAATATTTATCAAAGACCTTACTGAATTCGGTTGACATAACATCCACTTCTTTTAAGTCCCGTAATGCGAAAAGGTTAAGGGATACAAATATAACGAGTTAAGTCGTTGTAGATCTACCTATGAGAAAGCCATATCTCCTAGAGTCTAGAGAGGCTTACAACGAAAACCTTAAATTTTGTACAAAACACTTTCAAAGATTTTAGGAATATTTTAAAGTGACAACTCACATTTTAGGCCCTTTTTATGTCTTGAGGAAAAACTTTTACGTCGAAAAGGGGGACATGAAGACAAAGAGAATAAAATATGCTTTACAAAACAGTTATGTTGTCAAAATTTAGGAAAAACTCTCTAAATAATGTAAATAAATTAATTTATTTGGGGCGCTGAATGCAACAAATATTACTGTCAAGTGTCCAAAATAGCAATGCGAAACGTCACGTTTTCTATTTACAAACAATTTATTGTTAGCCTTCTCTCTACAATCTACAATCTTAATGAAACATCTGACAATTTATCAAGATACACTTTCTAATCCACAAGGGTTGCTTAATGCAGCTGCATTACACAAACACGTCAATAAATATTCAAAACGCCTCGAGAAAGAAACTTGATTAAATTAAACCAAAAAAAAAAAAAAAAAGTGGGTGGCGTCAAAATCGGCTTAACTGTAGTTCCGATTGTGAAGAAAAACCATGCGTTAGCCCCTGGCGATTTCCCACCATATAGCCCACCACAACCACACGCTCCTCTCACTGAAATAAAATTAATTACTCTCACCTTTATTAATAAAATATGTACTCCCAAGATAATCTCACTTTTTTCTCTCACAGATCCAAATCAAGCGCGTTGAACAGCAACGCGCGACACTTGGGACAAATTTCAATTTCACTTAGGTAAAAAACGCACTTTTTCTGCGTCCATTCCTGTCGTCGTCGTCCCGCCCTATCCAGCTCAACTTTATCAACATAATGAAACCAGTTACGCATAAAATACTGTCAAACTGATTGTCCCACGTGCAATTTGACGCTAAGAAAGAAAAACAAAGTAACGAATCGTACCTCCAAAACCGGATGATTCGAATGAAGAAAAAAAAACAACCGAAAATAATATAAATTGCGTACATGCGTCGCATGTCAAGGCGCCAAAAACGCTTTCGCTCTCTTCGCCACTATACTTTGCGCCAGTGATGTCGTCTTACGCTAACGCGATTGAAGAATAACGAGTTCGACATGTGTACACTCACTACTCATGGTAATTGGAAAACAAATTTCGCAATCCATCGATTAATTTGCAATAAAAGATAAACGGAGACACCATCGATTTGTGTTTATTGCGACGACTTTGGGGCAAGAAAGCAACACACACAAAATGCCGCTGCAGTGCGCAGCTACAAGCTCTAATGATGTCGCTATCCGCTCAGGTTACAATGCCAGCTTACGCATAAATTTTAATCAATCATGTTGCGCAGCTTCTGTCTGTGTGGCACAGGCACAGTTATATGTGGCATCTCCAAGGTATAAATGCCAGTTAAGGCAGCAATCTGTAGCTCAAAAAACCTGCAATTTATGTCCACAGAATGAAGGAGTAGGTGGTGTACGAGTATTGTCAGCCAACCCAACCATCAACCATCATCAACATAATCGTTGTTGTTGTTGCAGTAATAATCATGGCTATAAATATTATGCGCCGGGCCTAGCTATCATCTTGCAAGCACATCATCATCATCATCAGGTGGGGCTTACATGATTTCATTAACTCTGCATAAATTAGGGACGGCCTGCGCGATGAGGGTTAAGCATCAATTTAAGTTGTTGTTCCTACAGATAGAGAGAGAGAGAGAAAGGTAGACAAATAGGAGGTCGAACCATCGCGTTTATAATGAACTCTAGGAACGCTCCCAGTTTTTCTCGAAATACATCTTCTTATAAGACCTTAAAATGCGGAAGATATTTTGTCCTATGATGGGTTTCTCTATCTTCTTTGTGTGCTCCTAAGGCGTTTTGTGTGCATTTTTTTTTTTCTAAGGCCATCAGAGCTTCTATCAAAAAGCAATTGTCCATTTTGTTTTGTGTTTGCTTAAAAGTTAAATGACTTTTAGACAGGTCTAATGTAATGTTTATGTACACACGCAGAAAATTACTTCTTCTTCTAAGATGCTACAAGAGGCGAGGTTAAGAGTTGTCGTTGATCCTTGAAACTCTGGGAATGACTTGTACTTAACCATGGCTTAGAGAACACTTTAGTGACCATTAACGGCGGCGTGTGGAAAATAATGATGATGGAAATCTACTGTGGCAATCAAAATCTTGAGGTGGATATTTTCTGTCAATTTGTAGCTAAGACAAGTCAGGAGAGGTCTGTACAAAATAGTTATTCTATATGATTCTTAAAATAGAAAAAGAATATAAATAAGTATTGCTGGATCTGTAATAATTATTACTTTAACTACAAACAATGCTTGTAAGACCTAAGATCTTGAAACTAAAGTGCTTATTATCTCATGAAAAGATGGGTGGGGTTCAGTTCAAAGTGAGGATGTACAAAATGATCGCTAGAGTCGGACACGAACCCACATCTGTAAGTCAGCAGTTGAGCTCTTCACCCACTGTACCATTTCCACCCACAACAGAAGAATGTCAAGGCGTACTCAGAATTTAATATCGAGTCAAAGCCTTACCTTTATCATATCCAATACAACCATAGCCTAGAAGAACCAAATGACAAGAAAAATACAACATTATCGTAGTTCTAGTTTCCAGCGTTTTATTTAAATATTGTCAACTAAAGCCTTTGCGTTTTTCAATTGACCCAGATAGCTTTTTGCGGCCATGTTGTTTTGGTGCAATCTGTCAACTATGTTTTTTATTATTGAGCCACATCACCATGGCAAGTTACACGATTGAACAGAACACCCAAAAAATAAAACTTTATCATCAAAATGAGTGTACGGTAGACAAGGTGGCCCTTCACGATTGGCTCTTCAACGTTTGGTGGCCAAATTTGGGACGACAGGTTCGGCAATCAATTGAGCCAATATTGCCACGTCAAAGGAACACAGGATCGGCCGAGAAAATCGCGGCGATCCGTTAGAGAGTATAGTAGAACCCGAGGCAGGCCATTAATCGCCGTGCAAGGGAACTTCAACTTGGTGAATTTTCCATCGGGACTTGGCCCTAACCCTTTACAATTGACACAGAAGCTTAAAGTTCATGACCAAAGCCAATCCCATTTGTTCGCTGACGGGGATCCGGAGCGTTTTTGAAAAGGACCCTAATTTTGGTCGAAAAATCATCTTTAGCAACAAGGCTCATTTTTAGATGAATGGCTGTTTGAACCAGCAAGTTACCATTTGGTGTAGATTTTTCGAAAACGACGTTTGTGAGGCTGTCACCGTCAATGACGAGCGCTACAGAACAATGGTAACCAATGTCTTATGAACCATATGATTCTAGACGACATGTGATTCCAGGAGGACGGCGCTACGTGCAACACAGCGTTCGGCACGGTTGACATTCCGCATGAATGATTTGGGAATAAGGTTATCTCTCTCAGAGGTTACGTGAATTCGCCGTCAAGGTCATGCGATTTGATCCCACTAGACTTTTTTGTGGGGTTGCCGGTCTATGCTAATAAACCAGAGTCCACCGACCCTCTCAAGGTGAATATTTCACAGGCTAGGACAACTCTGATTCGTTGCACCATATAAAGCCAAGGCATGTATGTATGTATTCAAATAATGTCATATTTCATACATACATAATGGCAAACACCAGCTTCTTTTATTCAATTTCCCTTTAGAATAGAGCTGATATATGTGAGTCTTCGGACATAGTAACATTCAGCTAATGAGGCCTATAATACAATAATGAAAGAAGGTATTCAAATGTATTTTGAACCCAAGTTTAAACAGTTGTTATCTCAAAAGAAACTTTATTCAAACATTCTTAAGAATTGATTTTCAAGGTTTTAAGTGATTTCAATAAAAATAAAATAGATTCTTTCCTTTCTCGTTTTTGATTTTCATTGTCACAAAGTAAATTTCCCATTAAGTTAAAGAAAATCAATATCCTTAAAAATTTAGCTCGAGAATAATTTTCCGAACAATTATTTTGTGTGCTTAATTTAATGTTGAACATAAGTTTTGTACAGTTAAAAGCGAAAATCTTATTTTTATAATTTCATTTTGATGATTTCTATAAAATAAAAGAACTGACCCATTTCTGAGTTATCGAACTTCCAAAAAATAAATTTAAAATTCTTTTCAAAAAATTAAAAAAATGTCATCGTAAAAATTAAGGTAAACCGGAAAAAAACATATCAACAATTCTAGGTGCCGTTTTCGAGAAACACAATTTTCAAGAACTTTTTTTTAGATCGAAGAAGTAGTCATTGTCCATATTGGGGAAACAATAAATTTTTCTATATACTCGTATCCTCAAAACTATTGCTTTTTTCAGGAAAGTTTTCTGGACAGACAATCGAAAATATTGCCCTGAAAACTTAAAAATAAATTCAACAAAATTTAACGTCATCGCAACATGAAAAAGTCGGAAACTAAGGGAGAAACAATTATATTTTTTCGAAATCTTTTGTTTAAATCAAGTATTTTTGTCTCCTCTCTAACCCTTCTTTTCACTCTTTATAGTCGTAAATTCTTAAAACTAACTTCACTTTTTTGATATTTCATACCAAAACGTGTGTTTGATTAATAAAATCCTTATGCTCACTTTAATATTCATTTTTTTTAATTTAAAAGTAGTCACCATAAATTCAATCACAAATCATCAAAATCAGTTTTTTATGTCATACGAGTATTTCACATTTTTCTTAGTACTGATTTAAGCGCCATCTAAACTCTCAACAGTCCAACATTTTAAATTCACTTTATGTTCACTATGATTACTGATCTTAATTTTGTTCACTTTAAGCTTTGTTGTAAAAATTGCTTACCTGGGTATTCACTTTTTCAAAAAAAAAAACACGACTCATATGTACATACATATATTTGCACCGTAAATCTGATACAGAAAGCATTAAACGAAAAATAAGGCCCAATTCTTAGTTGAATATCAAAACTTCTTTGGGATATGATTCTTCAATATGTTCGATGTAAAACGATTAATTGAAGGGAGGACTATCTCAACTCGGAAGGGTCAATCGTCTAATCTAAAACATTCGCTTAAAATACAAATATAGAAATAAATAAAATAGCACTAAAACACAGCGGCAACTACCTACAATATATTGCTCTATTTTACTTGCGATATATGTAGTTACTATAGGGTAAGTTCTGCATTTGCAAAAAAAATCGAACTCGAGATTTTGATCAAATTTGACATTACGATGATAGCGAAGACGAAAAAAGTGGGCCCGGCAATTCCGTCTGTCTGTCTGTATGTCTGTACCTCGAATTACAGCCTAAACTACTGGAGGTATTTTCTTCAAACTCGGTACTGGTACTTAAGAGTCTTCGGTGATTCCCTAGAGGGGAAATTGATTTGTTTTTTAGCTCTAAAACAAACGGTACCCCTCATACACCCGTAATGCATAATCTTATTTATCTCGAAAACGGCTCTAACGATTTTGTTAAAAAAAATATTTGTGTGATATTATAGACATGGACTACATTTTTGTAAAACAAACTTTTGGGGCAAAATGTTATTAATGGTACCTGTCATAGAACCGTGTTTTTGATTTTCGACTATCTCATTAACGGCTCTAACGATTTTAACCCAAAATTTTTACCAGGAGCCTCCTTAAGTTTAAAATAATATTGTGTATAAAAATATTCGAAAAAAATTCCAATTTATTTTTTGGAAAATTTATTTCTTGAAAACGTGCGAACGATTATTTTTTGAAATTATTTCCTAAAATCTATATTACAAAGCACTTAAAATTGGCATCCCAAATTTTGTTCTAGAAAAATTTGAAAGAAATTAGCTATATAAAAAATTACTGTAATAAAACGATTTTTGAACATTTGAACATTTTTATCTCATTAAATCCATGTTTTATATTTATAAAATGTATTTTAAATTCCAAAGTACTTTTATAAAAGAGCAAGTTCGTGCGATCCAGTCGTGCATTTTATTTATTTATGCCCAGAAGTGTATTATGTTATTTTTATTTATTTATTTTTTAATATTTTTGAAAGACAAGATTTTTAAAAATATTTTGTACAAATTGTATATAAAACGGCAATTAATTGACTTTTAAATTCTCTCTTATTAATTTGCTCTTGTAATTTTCAATTTGCTCTAAATAATTTTTTAGTCGAGTGGTAAAAACCAGATGTTCCTTGATCTTCTAGTTTCCGTGGTAATAGAAAAAGATGTTACTTTTCGGATTTTTGTACATTCCAAATTCAAGTTAGTAATTCGCGGACAATAATTCAAAGGGCTTATTACATCCTATGGCTCAAAATTTGTTTTCACTTATGTTTAAGGCAATACCCAGCAGCTTGTAACCCAATTTAGTTGTAGAAATGATCTGATCACATGTAATACGTTTCAATTCAGTTAGATACTCAAAAGTTTATAATTCCGTAAAAATATACTAAGGACGTTGGTGGAAGAGAGAAAGCGATTTACTTAAATTAATTTTTATATTGAACAATTTTCGTTCTATTTTTGTCTGACAGATCCTTAATATTTCAAGCAAGAATTCATGGAAAGTCCTAGGTTTTGTGATCAGTATGAGTAGAAGAAAAGGAACGGGGTTAGAAGTAACAGCTAACAAATAAGAATAGTTTAAAAGAGAAAAATATTCATCTCCTTCATAGTTACCGACTTATAGGATCCAAAAATTGCAATCCAGATCGCAAGTTTTTTATATATATTTGTGTGTGTATGTTATACATGCAGCTTTAAATTGTGTTCTTCTGGTTAAATTTCATGGCGGGGCTAGTTGTAATACATATATGTAGTTAAAAAACAACAATAACAACCACCAACTAGTTTCAAGATTTGTTTTTTTTTTAATTTTTAAAATTAAATGAGGTAAATATCACAACTAATAAATTATAATAAAACTGCGACACGTTTCGGAGTGTGTGCCTCCATTATCGGACAACTCAAATCCATCAAAATTTTCAAGAAATTTCAAGATTTTTATACTAGAACGATTATGTAGCAAATGTTGCCACATGCATTTGTAAATTCGCCTAAACGGAATCGTCTTAGTATACCGCCCCATCTGAAATCAACAAAGAAACTTCAAACCTTCAACCTAATCGACCGCCCGAGTACCATAGCTTAATTTACTTCTACATATGAATTGATTGCTGCTCCCACCCGATTGAAGGTTACAAATAATACCGCTCTTTCAACATTAATCGGAAGTCGATAAATTAACTAACTAACCTAACGAGGTTGTAAAACAAAATTTCAAAACTTCGCCATAAAAACAAAGAACTTCCCACTGTCTTAATGATGATGTCATTTCTCAAAATCCATTGTTTCAAAGACCCAACCTTACTGAAGCCCGACTAATTGACCAGCCGCACCTGCAGCTACAAATACATCCCGTCGAAATTACTTAACCATCTCCTATAGAATGCTCCATCAACCATCAACAGTTTCACAACTTCTCTAAAATAATAACTAACCACAATTACTGCCAATTATTCGAATGCCCACCTTCATGACACCCGCGGGCTATTTACTAATTCCATTCATGTTCAAATAAACACTTTTAATGGTGCATTCGTGATTTGGGGTTTATTTGAGAATCATAGTTTGATTATTTTTGTGTTCCTTGGTTTGGCCAATTGAATGAGACATGTCTCCTACCTACCTACACATCATCCCTTCAAGCTTTTCTTGCCCATTTCCATGAATCTCAATCAAATTAATTTGCTTATCCACCGCAATTAGCGAGAACGGTTTTCCCATAGAACTTCAAACCACATTGCCGCAGTTTGTTTGATAAATCGAAAGTTTACGTAAAGACTATGCCCACCCCAGAGGGATAGTTTTATTCCCAAGTGCACTTTCTATGTTCAATTGGCGTTAATTATCCATTTATCGATTGACCTATAAGGCGGCCGACGCGACGTCGAATGTCTCTAATCCTTCTTTCACTCTGTGTCCACCTTAATCGGATCACATGAGGGAATTTTATCTATTCGTAGATCTAATCGATCACGATATCGATTTGCATAAACCCAGCACACATCTCTAGCTGAGAGAATAGTGATGTGTAGTTGGATAGTGATGTGCTCTACTTTCATTTGACACATTGGCGACAGGCAGCGCTGTGTTGGGTAAAAATGAACGAAAAATAAAAAAAAAAATGAAACAAAGCCCATATGAATTAGAAAATAGTGTTAGGTTTCTGGGCATTTTCTTCCTTTGGTGGTTTATAGGTTTTGCATAGTTTTCCCCCTCAGAAGGTGTCACTCATCAAACTTTTCTTTCTTAATCCGATATTTGATTGATATCGAATATGAAAACCCGGAAAGTTTGTTACCCAATGCACCAGCGACCATTTGAAAGGCTTACATTATTTTCCTCCTCTCTAATTTTGTGGTCTTTACTCAAGGAAATGGAAAAGGTTTGTTTGTTTTTTTTCTTCGTGTGGCGAAAAATTAGTAAAATCATGTTAAATACACCGCGTTCCCCCGTAAAAGGGAAAAGAATTCCGCCATAGGGTAAATTGCCATTTGCAGGTGTTACGTACTGCCATGTCTGTATAATAATATGTAAACAAAAAGTGCATCAATCAGTTTGACACTATTTTTTGACATAAATTCCGCCTCCATCTTGTAGTTTTTTTTGACAGACTCTTAAGAGTCTTAAGAGAGATGGCAACCGGCTGTGATGGATAAGTCTTGAATGTTTTATTTCTTGTTGCTAAAACCATGATGGGAATTCTTTTTCGTTTTGTTTTTTTTTTATCAAAAATGATTTCATTTTTGTGTTCCCTCTTTGTTTTGTTTTTGTTGGTTAATTTGAATTTTATGATGTCTATTGATGGTTTTATGTTTAAATAAACGATTATTTTGACATTTATTGACTAAGATGGTTTTTGAATTACAAATGAGTTTGAACGTAATATTTAAATGCAATTGGAATGGCTGACAGAGTGGTATTTTGGATTTTAAACAATTTCAACACGTACCACGATCAAGAAAGAGTGTAACATAAAATTCGCGGGTTGGCTCGAATATTTTTTGTTGCTTAATTATGATGGATGAATGTTGGTGTGTGATTGATGGCATTTAATGGAAATTATGAATGCATAAATATTTTTAATTACACATAGAAAAAATGTGAATAAATTTTAATTTTACTTATATTTGTTTTTCTTTTTCTTTCAGGTAAGTTGAAGAACTGTCATGATTTGGGTAAAAGATTTCGTCAAAAAATTGTGCAAATCGAACGAGAAGACTCGAGTGGAGACATTGAAGTATGTTGAATGCTTGTTATTTTAGAAAATTTGCCATAGGATGGTTTATCTGTGTTGGTACAACTCAAGCGGAAATGAGTATATACGAGTACACTTTTAAGTGTTCATGCTATCGAGGAAATATAGAATCATTGTGCTAACACACTCAGGAAGAATATGTGTAAAATGTACCAATTATCAGATAGTTATTTTTCAATACCGTCGATCATGTTGAATATTTAAACAGACACACGATATTAACCCCGCAGCACAGTGCTAAATCAACACAACTTGCCCAAAAATGTGTATCACTGAACTTAAACTTGATCTTTTTTATTATTAGTAATAAAAGAAAACCTGCCAAGTAATTTTTGATGTCAGTTACGGTTTTAGTCCTCTGTATCTCACCCATGTTAAAGGGTATAAATTTGGTGAGGCGCCTGTGTTTAATCAGCTCAACAAATTCTGTGAATTTGAAGTTCCAGACTCTATTGGTACTGAAGATAGAAGGGAGTCGAGAACAGCCTGAATTTATGTTCCTGTAAAAAGGGTGTAGTGCGGCGAACTTAGCTTGGCACTGACGTGCCTTTTGATATGACTCAATATTCAATCAAACCAGTTGCTGTGTTAATATTAAAAATAAATTAACATGGGGAGTTGTAGTTTTGACAATCAACACCTGTTTAATTTACCATGTAATGCTAGGATCATTTAGGTTATAATTAATTTCGTATACCTTCTTGTTTTTATTTGTTTTTAATCTATTTTAGAATATTGACAATACAATCTTTGAATTAACAGACACAGTAATAAAGTAACCATATTAAGTTCATCTGGTAAGCAGTTGTAAAAATTACTATATGAAACGAAAAATCAACACGTTATGTATTTAAGTTGAAATATTCAAGGAAGAATGATGAAAGAAATACGAACTTGGTAAAAATCAACACTACGTCAATGCTAAGGTCTTGTCAATTTTGTTTGTATACAAGAATTTTATGTCGAAATAACCCAATATCTTTTCAAATTAACTACAATGCCTTCACAACCTTTTTTGCACAAATCAGTGCCGTAATGGTACGAGTATTTGTACTCGTATAATTTATGCTTTTCGCTGCATTATAAGCCGCAACAAAAACAACGGGTACACTTAGAAACAAAAAATCAGGAACAAATTTAACAAATGTCTTGTTAAAATAACAAGACGTACTTTCTGAAGTATAGTTGTACAAAATTCAGAATCTTAGTAAGAATTTGCTTGTTGTCGGCAGCAATGCAGGTGACCTACAATTTTGTGCTGGATCAGAATTCCTCAAATGAGAACTCTTTTTCATAAAAAGAGATGGAGAATTTGTCACAGTCAGTTCCCCTGGAAAAAAAGTTGTTTGGTTTTAAATGTCAGCGGCTTCGTATCAAAACCAGGTTTCTGCTTGCCTGTACATTACATTAGCCATTGCGTCTAGAAGTCAATGCAACCTTATATGTATCTAAATGAAATCTTATTATAAAACAAGAATATTCACATTCAGCTTTCTTGTTCACGCTTACTGTCTTTATTTAAATTAATAATCCTTAATATATGTAAGTCTTTGCGAGACATAAAAGCTTGAATATCGCTCTTGAAATATGGCACAAAACAGCTTTAGATACCAAGCTGCGATATGCAGGGCAAGTACTGACAAAGTGCCTTTCTAATTATTTCTATTTGAAATGTTACAAAGTTGAACCATAACAGATCACAGAATCTCAATAGGCAACCATCGTCCTAATAAAAGCCATGAAGAGAGACAACCTCTTCTGCTGTTCTAGCTCTGTTCAAGGCACAACTTACATTAATATATGTCTGTCGAAATAGAAATGTTGATTCAACCAGATGCCAAGGTTCTTGAGATAACTTGTGCCAGCTCTTTCTCATATCTATTGATGACATAGACGATGGATGTCTAAATAAAATGTTTTCATTATTTACAGCAATATGTTTAAGGTTCCTCTAAGCTCACTGTATCATAGAATCTGAAGTGTTAAAAAAATATAGTTGAACGTTCACAAAGTCTCTTAACCAAAGAATTCTGGTGATCTTACAAGCGATCTTACCTTGACGAAGTCACTCAACCAAAGAATTCTGGTGATCTTATCAGTGGATTCGTTCTAAACGCGATTGAATCTGATGACTTCAGCAGTACGTAGTTGAAACTTGATGAAGTCGTTCTACCAAAGAATTCTGGTGATCTTATCAGTGGATCTGTTCTAAACGAGGTTGGATTTGATGACTTCAACAGGTAGTTGAATCCTGAAGAAGTCACTCAACCAAAGAATTCTGGTGATCTTAACAGTAGATATGTTCTAAATGCTTTTGGATCTGATGACTTCAGCTGTTAGTTGAACCTTGCGAAAGTCACTCTACCAAAGAAATCTCGTCCTCTTTATACCTATTAAATTACTTTTAACGCGATTGAATCTAATGATTTCAACAGTTAGTTGAATCTTGAAGAAGTCACTCAACCAAAGAATATGGTCATCTTTATAGAGGATTTGCTATAAACTTGATTGAATCTGATGACTTCAACAGTACTTAGTTGAAACTTGATGAAGTCATTCTACCAAAGAATTTTGGTCATCTTAACCGTGAATCTGTTCTAAACGCGATTAGATCTGATGACTTCAGCAGTTAGTTGAACCTTGAAGAATCGCTCAACTAAAGACAGTAGACATGTTCTGACCGCGTTTGGATCTGATGATTTCAACAGTTCTGAGCGTTATTGCAATATTCTGAGTTAGAGTTCCAATTACCTCACTGTGTATTTTATTATTTTAAAAATAGTCGAAACATATTAAGAAATCTCTTAATTTATTTGATGGTATATATGTTGTTGTTTTAAGTATAGGGTGTCGAAAGGCCTTTCTAAATTAAACAGATAGATACTCGTACATTGATTTCTATAGCTCAGTTCCATTCCATGTTTCATCAGATATTTGAAAAATAAAGGTGCATATCTGCTATCTAATCTTTCATTTGTTGAAATATCGATTATGCTGCATAAAGTTATATACATGGTGGTCTAGGCATCTTTCCCAATATCAAATGAGTCAAATAACAGCAAAGTGAGTCAGCTCCTTTAGTTTTTCCACTCATATCCAAGTGGAATCTCTACAATATCTCACTATTTACAAATTGAAGAGGTGGTTAAAATCTGAATGCAATGCGGAAGAAAAATGCATGCATCGCTGCAAGCAGAACTTCTAACTAAATATTCTTTTTCCCATTTTGTTGGCTATTTTTCATTATTTCGTTTAATTTTCAATTATAAGAGACTGCAATACAATTAATGTCTTCAGTTTGTGTAGGTTTTATTTGTTTTTATTATATTGTCTAGACATAATAGTTTATTTGTCTATTTAGTTATGCAATTTAACCTCTCGCCGGCATATGCATCTGTTGCATGTAATAAACATGTTCTCGTCTTTTATCCCATATATATATTTTAAACAACAAAACAAATCGTTTCAACAAATGCGACTAATAAGATAAACGCACTTTGAGGACATTCACTTACAGCAACAGTATTATTATTATTGCATAATCGAATTATCTCCATTGAATGAAAATTTGCACACTGTCTAACTGACAACTATGCCCGCCCGCATTATGTAGTAAATGGAATCTCTGTCTATTCAAGTCCATGGATTTTCGTTCCATTGAAACGATGATGATGCGGGTTCTTTATAGATATTACTCAATTATCGTGACGACAACGAAGCTTGTGTTCTGTCAACCAATAAAACTAATAAAAATAAAGAAGAGTTTATTTACATACATTCAAGTGAGACTATTGCACGGCTTGTTTTCAATAAAACTGAAGACGAAAAACAACAAGCCTCTAATTAGTAACCACCTATACTTTAGCTTTACCTGGTGAAGTTGGTCAAACGGTAGGATAGAGTGGCCTTAAAGTAGGGAAAAAAAATATTTAAAAACAATTTTGAAAAGGGCCGTGCGTGACCATTTTCCCAGAAACGCACAGGTGAATTATGTAGCATTTGGAAGTTTTTAATAAGTCAAATAATTTTACAAAATTTCACAGGCTTTTTTTAATGCCCGAACAAAGAGCTTTTCACGATTTCTCTTTAAAAAAAAAATAGGGGGCCATATTGGCTTGCAGAGAGCCTAAACCTAGTGACTTGAAACTCCCAACCATTTCTGCGTTCGTATTACCAGAAAGGCTAATGAGCAACATTTCTGATGGCAAGAGATACTCTAAGAAGATTTGTCAATTCCTCGCAAGAGGCAGTAAACCCCTGAAAAACTTTTTTCCAGCGGCTGAGAATAGCCTAACCCACTAACCATTATGACAAGGAGTACTACACACACGATTTCTCTTAACCGAACATGAAAAATAGTTACATTTCATCCATTAAATCTCAAACAAATCACAGGATAGTGTGATCAAGACTTTTTCCTCTTTTGACAGAAATGTACAATACTCGTATTTGTCAAGGTGCGTATTTTTTGGAATTCGGTTTTCTGTCACATTTAGAGGTCTTCTGTCCCAGTGTTCAGCGTGAGTGGACACAAAATTAATCTGTACCCCTTCTGTGTTCCAAAGTTTGTATGTAGATACTCTGATTGAAATGGGCTACCAATCGCATTAAAAATAAAGGGGCAACCTTTTTGTCGTCTGACAAAGTCCACCGCAGCGTGCTGACGGAGATGGTGATGAACGAATCCCCTTCAGACACCCAAACACAAGAAAAGTCTTGCTCATAGTTTTTTTTTTAAATTTTTTTTTGTGCCTGGTCATTCGATATCACTGGGAATTGAATTTTAAGCCCCGAAGAGCCACTGTCCGTCATTAACCAGGTTATCGACAGAAATGGTAAGAAACTGCAAAAAAAATTGCTCTCTTGTATTCAATACATGTATAGAGTTGGTGGTACGAGATCTTTTAACTGACCAACAAAATCCATAAAAAACAATTAACAACCCAAACAGTGTTGGAGGCTTGACATGATTACCTTCCTACGAACCAAAAAGACGATGTCGAACAGCGACCACGAATACGAGTACGTTGGTAAGTTGGTTGCTTTGAACAGAAATAATTATATCGTTGAAGAAGTTAGGTATTTATAGGAAATTCAACTTTCTTGTTACTATTTAGCTGAACATGCACTCAGAGTTACGTGTGTTTCATCATTCAGGGTGGCCAACTTAAGTCTAATTAATTTCTATTGCATATATGTATAAAGAGAAAAAGTAACTAGTATTGATTTTGGCTATCAAGGACTACAATCTTTAATTTCAATTTTGAGAATATTTGAAAACGTAGCTTTTGATATAACCCATGCTTATAACAATTCGATACAAGTTGATAAAACCATGGACATAGTAGGGATACAAGTGCTAGCAAAGAAGAGCTTTTAAAATGATTGGTGACAGTAACATCATTGACTCATTTACGTCACTCCAACATCGTCGTAATGGGTTCTTGCCTCACCCTTTTTTACCGTTATTTTAACGGACTATGCTCTAGTGAAATAGCCAGCTGCATTCCTCCCCTTAAACAATTCAACCGCAATACCCGCACTTCTAGGAATGCCCATCAGTTTACCCTCGAGCCCAACTTCGGTCGTACTGTGAAGTACAGAGATTCGTTTTTTAGCCGTACTACGCGAATATGGAATTCCTTACCACGCTCTGCCTTTCCCAGTCACTGCAATGTTCAAGAATTCAAAACCAATGGACACCGACACCTCCTTTATAACCCCTCCCTTTTTTCCTAATGCTCACACTGTGTCTCTGGCATATTAAGGGTATACAAAAAACCTTTGAGTGTGTGCTAATTATAAAAAAAAATTATAAGCGACATAGAAATAAGACACGGCATTTCTCCGCTTTAGCTCAGCCGCCATCCCTGGAGATAAAAAATATCTGAGACAACCACCAACAGTCTCAGAACATCGTGCCACACATCTTTCCTATCCTTCTTTCTCTTCCGTAACTTCACGCCCGCGCTGTGTTGAAACATTTAAAGGGTAATCATAATCCCTTGAGCGCGGGTAGATTATAAAAAAAAAAAAAAAAAAATATATATGTTGTATATAATATCGGACTTGAACCTAAAAAAACGTTCTTTATCTCGAAATTTTTAACAATTTTTGGAAAATAAAAGACTTAGACCTTTAAAGATTTTTATTTTTTTTTGTTAGCCGTGCAAAAATATAGAACATATTTTCAAAAAAAAAAAAAAATGTTTTGGTTTTAATTTGTTTTTTTTTTTTTTAAACTGAATATTTATAATTCTTCTTTTTATTCTTTGATTCTTTTAAATAAAGTTTTAAAAAGGGGAGGGAGTATAGTTTTTCGTTAATATTTAGTTTGAATGTATGAACGCACATCAGCTTGCCCTTGAGCCTAACTTCGGATGTACTGTCCATTATAGTGGCCATTTCTTTAGCCGCACTACTAGAATGTTGAATATTTTGCCCTTCTCTTTTTTCTCCATCATTTCAAACCAATGTACATCAACATATCATATTCAATTCTCTCCATTTTTCTTAAACTTTCGCACTGCGTTACACTAGTCGTAACCCCTTGATGATTTGAATTGTTGCCAAAATCGTAAAAAGTAGTAAAAGGTCTTTAAACAATAAATCGAAAATTTGAGGATTTATGAAAGTAGTAAAAGTTCGCGATTTAATCGATTTGAACTACAATTTCCTACTAAGTTACTGGCAAGTCTTAGATTCATAAAAAAAAATCGACATACCAGAACTTTACAATAAAAAGTACGAATCGCAATTCTGTATTTCTTTCCTTATTTTATTTTACAGCCTAAATCGAATGATGAAGGTCATTCTCTAGAGGGGAATTTAGAATTGCTTAGCTCTAAAAAAAATGGTACCTTTCTGGCTTAAAAACAATTTTGATAATTGAAATATGTTCTGGTCTCAAACATTATCGGATTTGTAACTTTTTTGGTAGATTTGGCTTCCTTTTCAACATAGAAAAAGGAATATGTGTTTGGCCTTCGTTTTGTGTTAAATTGTATTCTTTTTCTTAAAAAAAGATTACTCATTTCGTTATGAATCTTGTTACAATTTGCCAGGGCCTATGTTACAACTTACCCCATAGTTGTGGCAAGTAAAAGCTAACATCTTCTGAACCAGTTTTTTAAGTGGATCTTATACCTGAGACGTGATTTTAAAAAATTTTAAAATGTTTGTCCGAATTGTTTTTAAAATATTAGGAGGAGAAGTGTTTTTATTAAAGTTGTTACTTTTAGCCTCGCTCATCCCTATATAGTTTTAATATAAAAATAATTTTTTTTTAATTTTAAGGAAATTTAATTTAATTTATAATTTTGTCAAATTAGTTCAAAACTATTTACAGAGTTGTTTTTAACAAATTTAAAGAACGAACTTCATGCGTTTTTAGGCTTTCTCTAATTACATCATTGTTATTTGATTTTTATAGCTGCGTCCACAGTATGTCGATCAACGTGGTCAGAATCTTAACTTGTCCACATACATACAGTCCAGGAAAATTAGAATTTTACTTCGAAAAAATTCCAACAAATATGAATTTTAGTAGAGCTTTTTAATTGGGTTCCTTAAGCATCTTTTAAATAGTACCCTACATTTTTACCAGGGCTAAACTTTTTTTGGGGGTAGAAATTAAAAAAAATTGCAATCAGTCAAATATTAAAAAGAAAATAAATTTTTCTTTGGCTTAATTTTGTCTTATTGTATCTGTTTGGGTACATCTCCTCATTAAAAAAAAAACGCCATTTTGAAAAGGTGGTATTTTTGTTTTTCATTTAAGAACTCTTTCGGGTATCCAACACCATTCACCCCTCAAAAAAAATTTAGCCTTGGTCCAAATTAAGATTACATTTTAAGAAATATTTAAAACATTTAAATAAAGCTATCCACCAAAATTCATCCCTGTCGGAATTTTATTGACTAATTTTCCTAATTTTTCTTTAGAAGTATCAATGTTAACGTTTAGAGTGTCATTTGTGTACTTTTGTTTTATTCTCATGAGATGATCCTATTCTTCACATCTGAAGAAAAACGTAAAACGAAAAGCAAAAATAAATTCCACATGGTAAAATAATGTACTGACAATGACACATGACACATTGGTTGATGAACACGCCCAGAGAAAAATATTGTTCGTTCAGTCGACACAACTTTATTGATTTCTTCTCATTTGAATCGGGTTAGGTTCGGGTCAACTAAAGTTAAAAGTTGATTGATGTTATTGATCAGCAAGTCTACACTTAATCAACATTATTGATCAGAAATGTTGATTTAAAAAATCAACATAATGTGAACGCTGCTTAAGAAAGTTCCTGCTGCCCAATCGGGCATTTAAATAAATTTATAATAGCGGAGTCCATTCTATTTCAAAATTGATATACTAACGATATACTATTTGGGGTACAGCCTTACCATAAACCAGCCACTCTGGTAACACTATTTGTCTCCATTCGTTAAAGTACTGCCCGCTAGCTACGGAAAAACATATTTTCAATACCCGATCGTCTAATGACATTTTAAAAAGATATTTTCCACGTTCATTGGCATCCATGTAGCTTGTGTTGCTCTCAAAATGGTCATAGAAATTGTTACCATCGTTATGAGGAAAAAGAAATGTGTGTTGCATGCATTTGCAGTAATTTCTACCTCATTTACAATATGCTTCGGGTGATAAGCAGATATACGGCTTAAGAAATTCTTTCTTTATCAGATATTAAGTATATCAAAAATCTCCAATTTTTTTAACTTAAAAATTTTTAATGTGGGATCGGTTTTTTTTTTGGAATATTCAGGTTGTTCTCTCAGATTTTTTTTTACCACACTGAAAATTATTATTAAATCATTGTTATATCCAATTACACTCCGCAATTAAGATTGCATGTGCAGGTAAGCACAATGACCTCCATTATAACGGGAGATGCATGCATGGTTATGATAGAAAAAAAAATAATAATAACAAAAATGGCTTCCAAGAAAAAGAAAAATCAAGCTACATATGTATGTATATAGAAGCGACCTTGTATTAAATACAAAAACAAAAGCATTTTCCATTCTCCTGTAGTTTTTTTGTTTTGGCGCGTTAGCAATGAAACTTGATATTATTGCTTTGGTTGTTGCCTTAGGAAGAATGCAGACATTTCATAATAAAGCTATTTTTTAAGTAGGTATCCTCTGTTTTTATTTTTAAATCAAATTCTAACTACACCGGAGGCATATTACACCAACAACACAAGAAAAACTATGTTCGCTCTCAATTAAAATTGAAATCCAAACCGTAACCAAAGAGGCTGATAGTTAATGGTAACACCAGCATGAAATTGTTTAAGATATTTTTTTTTTCAATTTCTTTGCCAAGTGATATGGTGTTTTTTTTTGAATTTTGGTTGGTTGAAATTTAGTTTACACAATACTTTGGGGTGTTTTAGTTAGTTTTTTTGTTTCTTTTGCACAAAGTTAAAATAAACAGTTTTTATGTGTCTTTTTACTGAGGCTTTAAAAAATTATAAATGAGTGAAAATTCTGCAACCAAATGGTAACTTTTGGTTCAAATATTTTTTCACGAAGTATTTAAACTCGTAAGCGCTCAATATTTTCAAAGCCTGTGGTCAAAGTACTCTAAAAATGTCTACTCACTTAAATCCACCTCGTGCCATTGATAAGTAACGAGACTCTTCATCTTTACCTCAGTTAAGATCAATAAGCATCCTACCTTGCCTCTCCAAAGTCTTCCAGAAATTAATTGAAACTGGTCTTAAAGGATTATTCAAATGATATGAACCAAAAACCGACGTTACTAGCCTAAACCAAGAACAATGGTAACGGGTGATTTTTTAAGAGCTTGAGAACTTTTTTAAAAAAAAAACGCATAAAATTTGCAAAATCTCATCGATTCTTTATTTGAAACGTTAGATTGGTCCATGACATTTACTTTTTGAAGATAATTTCATTTAAATGTTGACCGCGGCTGCGTCTTAGGTGGTCCATTCGGAAAGTCCAATTTTGGGTAACTTTTTCGAGCATTTCGGCCGGAATAGCCCGAATTTCTTCGGAAATGTTGTCTTCCAAAGCTGGAATAGTTGCTGGCTTATTTGTGTAGACTTTAGACTTGACGTAGCCCCACAAAAAATAGTCTAAAGGCGTCAAATCGCATGATCTTGGTGGCCAACTTACCGGTCCATTCCTTGAGATGAATTGTTCTCCGAAGTTTTCCCTCAAAATGGCCATAGAATCGCGAGCTGTGTGGCATGTAGCGCCATCTTGTTGAAACCACATGTCAACCAAGTTCAGTTCTTCCATTTTTGGCAACAAAAAGTTTGTTAGCATTGAACGATAGCGATCGCCATTCACCGTAACGTTGCGTCCAACAGCATCTTTGAAAAAATACGGTCCAATGATTCCACCAGCGTACAAACCACACCAAACAGTGCATTTTTCGGGATGCATGGGCAGTTCTTGAACGGCTTCTGGTTGCTCTTCACTCCAAATGCGGCAATTTTGCTTATTTACGTAGCCATTCAACCAGAAATGAGCCTCATCGCTGAACAAAATTTGTCGATAAAAAAGCGGATTTTCTGCCAACTTTTCTAGGGCCCATTCACTGAAAATTCGACGTTGTGGCAGATCGTTCGGCTTCAGTTCTTGCACGAGCTGTATTTTATACGGTTTTACACCAAGATCTTTGCGTAAAATCTTCCATGTGGTCGAATAACACAAACCCAATTGCTGCGAACGGCGACGAATCGACATTTCACGGTCTTCAGCAACACTCTCAGAAACAGACGCAATATTCTCTTCTGTACGCACTGTACGCATTCGTGTGGTTGGTTTAATGTCCAATAAAGTAAACTGAGTGCGAAACTTGGTCACAATCGCATTAATTGTTTGCTCACTTGGTCGATTATGTAGACCATAAATCGGACGTAAAGCGCGAAACACATTTCGAACCGAACACTGATTTTGGTAATAAAATTCAATGATTTGCAAGCGTTGCTCGTTAGTAAGTCTATTCATGATGAAATGTCAAAGCATACTGAGCATCTTTCTCTTTGACACCATGTCTGAAATCCCGCGTGATCTGTCAAATACTAATGCATGAAAATCCTAACCTCAAAAAAATCACCCGTTAGAACAATTTTAAGATATTAAAATTTACATTTTAATTGCATTTAAATTTGTCGTCATTTTATGCAATCTGATTTTGACTAACTGTCAACCTCTATTCGCATTCCACATACCATCAACACTACAACGAATGATTTGTTTGAGTGCGTTAGTCGTAAAATCAATCTTGTTTTCTTGGTGGATTGGCCATCAAATGCTTTGTGAATGAAATGTCTAAGTGAACGAAAGTTCGTTCATTATTCGGTCGTTGGTGAATAATCCTCAAGATACCTTTAAATTAAGATTTTTGTCGCACGAGAAACAATTGGTAACTAAAGCTAATCACAGCTGCTCTACTACTTTATTCAACCTTCTCGAAGACATTAAGGCTTTGCTTTGACAGCTGTCATATCAATCTCTTCTGTTTACTAGAATCACAGTATTCTCACATGGAAACTGCTTAACCTCCTTGATTGGCATGCACTGCAAAATGTTGTTCTTGATGGGGAATTGCATATTTCTTAGAACCCCTGTATAAGAAGCCACTCAGGGATCAGTTGTTGGTCCACTACTTTTTTGCATGTTCATGAATGATCTGGTTTCTTACTTTTTACATGCTTAATTGTAGCTTTATGAAGATGATGTTCAATTTGATCTTACAGGCCTAAGACGTATAGTATTGCACGTATCTTACTATCTTCAAATAAAAATGGCATGCTTTTTGAACGGGTAGAATAATTTACTTTAAATTTGACAGACAGCATTTTTGTTTGGGATCACAAAAAAGCAAAGGAGCACATCGAATTTAAGTTCTAGCGTATTTAGAACGGGTAGCTGCGGTACAACGATTTTGGTCTTGTTAATTTCTATCAAAAATATCTCTTGCAATTTTGATGAAATTTTCCACTTGTTATCTACTAAGGAAAGGCAAGGGCTTGAGAACTTTTTCATTTAGATAAAACGAAAACCATTTGAGATATCTCAAAATTTTGTTATTGATATTTGATTATGGAGTTCGTCGTCGTTGTCGTTCATGTTATCACCACGGGCAAGTTTGTTGAACGGAATTTTTAAGGAGGTGCATACATTTCGACGGAAACGGCCTCTATCTCTGGTCCAATATGGCTCTGAGCTCCATTAACTAAGTAGGCTAGACCAAAGATTTAACTAGGCCCCAATAAAATATCAAGATCTAGCGGCTAATTGACTGGACTATTTCACGATATATCACATTCATCGAATTGAGTTTTCAATAAGTCAATTTTTTATACCCGCTGTGTGTCTTTCGTCACCAGCTTGTTGAACCCACATATTATCAAAGTCTAGTCCATGCCAATGGCCACAGAAGTGACGTCGCAAAGGTCGTTTTCATAAACAAAAAAATGGCCAAATGGCATACCACGCCATACAAATATTTTCTTTTTTTTTGTGATGGAGTGGTGTTTCTTAATAACGCATATTTCGTATGACGAAGCCGTTAAGGTAAAGATGCGCTTATGGGAATTATGAACAAAAAAAAAAAATAGAATGGTACTAAGAATGCTTCCTTGCGGAACACCAGCATTTTATTAATTTTGCTCTTGTTTCTTTAATTTAATTTTCTGTTTTTTTTTTTTTCAAACTTGCAAGTTTCCACTATGGGATACATTTGCTTAGGACCTATAATTTCAACTTCAAACTTAATTTGCCAGAGCTTCTAGAACATTGGTAATTGTAACTGAATCCAAATTAAAATGTCATTTTAATCGTAAATTTAAATTCTTCATATTCCTCAAAGGGTTTAAAGTTTTCTTCAAGGTTTTCAGCTTCACATCGTCTTATCTCAAATTATCTTCTATTTTATTGGAACAATAAATACCAAACTCCTGATAATTCTCTTTTGAATATACGATTTAATATTTCGCGGGGGCTAACCCGATTATCAGACTCGTTGGAGTGGTGCTTAGTCTAGTATTTTCTATTTTATAAAACAACTTTTTCCAACAGTTGAAATCGAATCTAAACAAAGTTTAATTCATAAACTGAACGCTATCAAAACCACATGACAAACTCTATCCTAATGATGGTTTTATCACTTACTAATTGCAATGGGCGACTAGCGATCAAAAAATTGTTGCATAGCAACTTTTACGAGTGTCTATATCATTGAAAACATCAATCTATTTCGTTGATTTGTTTCACATGCCTCAAACGATTTGGAAAAAAAGATGTAAAAGAAATGTAAAATGCAGCAACGATAATGTAATCTGTCATACTTTTGTTTATTTTTCTAAATAGTTTGACACAATCAATCAAAATGTCATGTGTAACAAGCCAACGAAATAGACTAACTTTACGTTTTCTTTTAGAAATGTATACCATTCGTATCTCAGTTGTTGTAGATCTTAGGGAGTAATAGGAATAGCAATCAATCGTGTTACTTAAATCCTCATACTATCAGGTTGATAAAATGGAATGTAACTGTAGATGTCGCCTAAGTAGAATTTGACTCAACTTTTACACCACAGATTTGTTGTTATACTGTTACATCTTTACAATGTAGCGCCAGCCTGAAGAGTGCTACAAACTATAGATACATAATTATTTTCAGATAGAAAATAAAGAATACCTCAGGGTTCATAATTGGGGCCATCTTTATTTTTCGATCTAAAAAATTCTCCTTCCATTCAATGTTTCATTTTAAAATGTGGGCTGCTGCTGCTGGTGTTTATATGTAAAAAAAAATATTTCCTGTGCTCTTTTTTTCTTTATTTGATTTTAAAACGACAGATCAGGTAATTTTTTGCCATTACTAAATAATTTAGAAAGATAGTCTTATTTTTGGTTTTCCTCTTGGAATATAAATGAAAGAAGCGAGTTTTTCGTTCACTTATATTGTAATCAAAAATTCTATTTGTCACTTCCTCGCAAAATGCAGAACCCCTGAACAATTGCATTTTTCTATAAGGTGGTATCATTTAATTCATTTATTTATTTAAGCTTAATTCAAGCCTGTTACTTAAAACTACCTACCTGATCGCAGACCTTCGGCGTGACAGTCCATTGCACTTACCATTACGCCAGGGGGCACTAGAAAAAAAAAAATCAACTACCAACATTTTGTATGAACGCTCTGGAATTTCTCTTAAATTTCTTTTTCAATTATTCTCAAGCTTTTATTTATCACATTTTACGCATTTTAAATTGATTTTTTCTCTTTAAATTTTATAGCAATAAATAAGCTATAAAAACCTACCCAAAACACTGTATGAAATCAAAAATGCAAAGTTAAACCCATGATTGGAATTTGTGTGCACTTTTAAGTATCTACTTGTAGCTACCTACTATAAACTCAAGACAATTTATGTATAAAAGTTTGAGAATTTTGTCAAAAGATTACAAAATGATCATGCATGTTTTTCCAAAACCAAGTCAAACGTCATCCATTAACTTAACACAAACGACTTATAAACACCATTTGAATTATTCATAACCGAATATGGATGAACTTTTATACCCACAACCTGAACCTGAGTATCGAAAATTTAAATAAGCTAATGCATCACGGCGTCATATTAAAAACCCTTTAAGAACGAAAAAAAAAACATGTTTTACATCACACCTACTCAAATTCAATGAATTTCTACTTCTGCATCAATTAGTATTCAAAGATAAACTTCAGATGCAAACTACAGAATTAACATAAGTGATAATGATAATTCGATATGAAAGCCTGCCCAATTAGCTCAAAATTGCCTTTTATCTTAGTTAAGTTCGTGATCTCTTAATTATCACAGCTTTCTCTGTTAAAGTTTATTTTTTCCATTTAAAGTTAATGCAAGTGTTTAGCATAGGTTTAACATACTTAATCATTTTGTTTGACAAGAGAGCCGTGGTTATGTCACAAAATGAACAACTGATTGAACGACTCGTTAGCTTGTCAAATATGACCCCATGTTTGTTTTGATTATCACATCATAGTATATTTGATTATTATCATGACATATTCAAAAACAAAGAAAAATGGTCCTTCGAGCCGGATTGAAACTTTGTGTTTTCTTGTTGTTTTACGAATACCATAAAAAATAATTTTTTAACCTTAAAACTTTGACGGACTATTGAGTGCTGCAAGAGATATATTGCAACATTATGACATTTTTGTCATATTTTCTATCCCATCAATAATTATGTTCGCTTTCTTAGCACAGCACGATTTTTGTTTCGTTAAACAAACTGCTGCATTTTTGTATGTTTGTTGTTGTATACCAACCGGATTAAACACACATGTTAAGTGAAAGCGCAGTGTTAATTAAGTGATCATCGTCGTCTAAATTACTGCTAGTGCTTGTTGACTTTTTATTGATGCAAATATATCATAGAGGCAGATGCAGACGATGGACATCGATTTATGGATGCAGCAGCATTCAGCACTACCTTACCTTACGTACTCGTATGTTGTTTGCTTAAAGCATTAGCAATTATGATAGATGAATGCAACGATTGCTTGCATGTCAACATTTACCCGATTCCAGTCGCAGTCGGTTGTATGCGGTAGTGATAAGGTGAGAGGGAAGTGTGTTTTATTAAACTATTCATTTAGCGGGAGGGCGATTTCATGTTCACAAATTAACAAACGAATGACAAACCGACTCGGGTGACAAAATTGCTATAAACTGTCATTGATTCGAGTATTATGGAGGAATTTCATTTGTAAGTGACTACTTATTGCGCAATGTAGGATTTAAATGACGGTTCATTGGTACTTTGAAAGTATTATTAAGTATGAGCTGGTTGAACTTGGGTTCAATCGAAAATTATTTCTTGACGGATTAAGTAGCTTGTGAGAGTTTTTTTCAGAAATTATTCATGGAATGAAGTTGTCTTCATATTTAACTATTCTGGCTTCCTACTATCGTAATAATGATTAAGTTATAATTTTCAAGGACCTGTAGAAAACAAGATGGAAAAGTTTCAAATAGGAATCGGCTTATAACAGTCTCACCATTCAAATTTGTAACACAATCATACAAAACTGTAATTTTTTCATTTGTTTGTTTTTTGATATGAATTCAAGGTTACCCAGTAAAACCTTTAAAAAAAATGTGCCACAACCGTCACAAAAATAAATATATATTATAACCACACACAATTTCAGTATCAAAGTGGTAATTTGAAAAAGTAGGAAGAATTTTATGATTTACAAATAGAATTTGAAAATTATATTGAGCCTAAATTTTGAATTTAAATGTTGCGCCACAACGGTAATAATTTATTGTAACAGGTTCTTGGGTTTGTTGTTTATAACTTTATAAGTATGGAATAGGACTTGGCAGCAATACTATTCAACAGAAATCTCCTCCATAGATGGGAATTTTAACCAAGTCAAATGAATATCTTCCTCACTTTTTACAAAATTAATAAACTCGCATTCGAGTGGAATACACTATTAAATAAAAAAATGGTTTGAAGGCAAGGTATGTACTTTTCACCTCTTGTGTCAAATGATTGTAAATGGTAATAATTTGCGATTAGAATTTCGTTTGTCTTATTCTGTTTTCGTGTACAAATCAAACTTACCACACCCGTAACATTAACTTGTCACAAATGTAACAATACTAAATTTGTTTAAAATTTTCCGTTGTTTGACGTTTCTAAAATTTATATTAAAGAGAAGATAAACGTTTGTCAACTATTTAAAATTTTGATGAACTCTGACCACTCTTAAGATTTGAAACCTATTGTGAATGGTTCAATTCATCTTGCAATATGGTACTCGACACTAAGGTGTCCCATTCGCCAGGCATCTTTTTCAAGTTCGTCTGTACCGTAAAGGCGTTTAAACGTGACTCAAAAGGAATTGATTTGATTTACCGATTTCACCAAATTTTTCGAGTTCTTATAAAGGCTAAAAAAAGTAGTTTCAGCAGAATCCCCCACCAACTTTTATCAAATTTGAGTTTCGTTCCTTATTCGAAGTAGCAATGTGACATCGGAAGAAATCCGCCTACAACCACGCCCATTTCTCTTGTTTATATCTAAGTTTTCAACATGCGGAAAAAAAATAAAATTCTCAACTAGTAATTTTTAAAATCATGGATATAGAAAGGTCCGTAACAATGTAAGGATTCATCAGTGGGGTTTTGCCTATTTTAGCAACAAATAACGATATATACGTTTTCATTGTTCCCGTTTTTATCGTTAACTGTTCAATTCCCAGTGTCACCTATGGGTGACATGTACATATATTTTTTTTTTCAACCATACCGCAACGGTTTTGTTTTATTCTTCCTCCACTTATGCAAAGCCAATAGGTCCTAGTAGACCATATTATTTTTTCAAAATCTCGATCGTGAATGAGTTTGAAATATTCCCGCGTAATTTATGGCTATCGTGATTTTCTTGCATTTCTGAAGGATTTTAATGTTATTGGAAGCCCTAAAACTACACATACCTAATTCAAGGGTGTTTTTCGACAACAGATGTATGGTACTTTCTTTTTATCGGAGGGGAAAAGTTTCGAGGGAGATTCACGATTGACGAAAAAAGTTCCGTGGCCACAAAAAATTCCGAGAGAAACAAAATTTCCAGGGAGATTCCCGATAGGCCCCACTGTCTTATTTCCGCCGAAAATTTCCACTTAAAAATAAATATTCTTGTAAGAAACGTGGTTTTATTTCTACAAGCAAAAAGAGCAAAACAATACACGCAGTGCCCAGTGTCACCTGTAGGTGACCCCCCTTTAAAAAAAAGGGTGAGGAAGGTGTTTTGTTTTTATAATTTTTTTTGGTCTATTTTAAATATATTTATGCTATTAAGAAGAAGAAATCGTTTTTTTGTTCATAAACATAAGCATGGGAATTGGAGAGTTAATACCTCTATCGATTTCAATCAGTCAAACCATTAATTTATTATTATTGATGTTGTTTGCTTTTATTCAAACAAAACAAAGCTTGTTCATTTTTTCCAAAAAAAAACAATAAAATTAAGTTTGATATGGTAACATTAGCATATTAAAAGAGATGTTCCACTCAACCTTGTGGAGAACACGTACATTACCAGCCTTATCATCGTATCCGTTCGGAGAAAAATACGATCGGAGAGAGTCTACGATCGTAACGTTTATTTCCTTCATGGTATCTGTTTCGTAACGGAAAAACCGACGGTTACCAACGCGTGTATTTGACGTAAACGCCAATAAAATAATTAAGTGTTGATTCGTGTTAAATAAGCAAAGAAGAACCATGGATAGTGCAGCAATATGTTTGGAAACAGATATGAACAAAGAAAGAAACATTATGTTTAAGTAAATAATTACCAAATCGTAAAAAGACGATTACTTACGAATCATTTTGTTGCTGAGCGTCCATTTCGTTTTTTTTTTTCCTTCGGAAAAATTTCCACTTATAATTTGCTGTCGGAGAAATCGGAAATCAAATATCTTCATGCATCGCATGAATTCACGATGCGTTGCTGCCATTTTGACATTTCATCGGCATGCAACGCAAGGATTTGACATTTTCAACGCACACAAACTTTATTTTCGTAGATTTGTCCGATTGCCCTTTCGGAAAGGCTACAATGATACAAAATTCGTACATTTCGTAGAAATCGTAGAAAATTACGTTCCGATCGGGTACGATGATAGGGTTCTACATCTCCTCGTTTACACGTTTGATTTTTATTTCTAGCAAAACTTTAATAAATGAAAAATTGCTTCATTGACCTTATTATATTTTAGATTCTCTACACTTTTTTGGAGATATTTTATTCTCAAAAGCTAAAAATCGATTTTCAAAACTTTTCAATATATTTTTAGAAAATTCTTCCTTCTACCTTCCTTCCATAATCCGTCATAAATAAAAGAACTTAAATCATTTAACTTTACCCTTGCACAATTCGACATAAATAAATTTGTTCCTTTTACTATACATGTGGGAAGATTTATGATGCCCTCAATTCGATTCCGACGTCAAAAATTGTCCCATTTCATCAAGGCACGAAATAATAACGGAATCAGAAAGTACTATCTACCATAAAATACCTTGAAAATGATTCAAATGTTCCTATTTAACGTTTTTGCTTTTAGGCTTAAAGATCTCGAAAATCTTAACTTCGTGGATTTGAGATCTTATTTCAATTAACAGCATTAAAAACCAAAAAAGTTCCAGTTCCAGTTAAAAACAGTGCTGCTAAGTTGATTTGGTATTAAATCTTTAAGGTTAGGTGGTTACTTAAACTAACCACCTTTGGATTATTTAATTTTATGTCGAAATAATTCACAAATCGATTTTATTTAAAGCTGAAATCTTTATGGAAACACCAAGTGACAAACCTTTGGTAGAACTATTGCAGCATCTCAAGTCATTTTAAATTTAAAGTTTGACTTTAACTTGCTAACTATTTTTCCCTTATTTTTTCCTATATTTTTATACGAGTTTATTGTTATATGAAAAGCTAAAGTTTATTTAACTCATTGAGCATTGTCTTGCCATAAGTATTTATAATGCAATTAGTAAAAAAAAGCGTTGTCCATTACATTTTTTTCGGATATTTTTCATAATGTTTGTGGTGGTTAATTGTGATAACCACCTTTACAAAAATTGTTTTCTTGGAGTGGTTTTTTGTTAGTGCCAATTTGAGTTAAAGGGAAGTAATTGCTAAAAATAAGGTAAATTAATACTCAAAGAGTTTCATAGAATGAATTTACCAAGAACTGGAATAGTTTGAGTTTGTCAACAAGCATTAAACCCGCACTTAGCGGGGCAAGTATGTGTCTAGAGCAAATTGAATGGACTAAAAAATAAAAAGCAAAAATTGTTTTTTGTCGTCTTTCAGACAGCCAGCATCAATCAAAAGAATTACTCACATTTTAAAGAAGTTGCAATACCCTAAAAGAATTGCGGTACCTGATATATTTTTAATCATCCGATTTTGTTTTTGAACTAAATACTTCTTTTATGATGAATGATTTTGAGTGATGGAAATCTTTATTTGGAACTTTACAATTTTTCCTGTGAAATGAAAAAGATGATACCCTTCAAATGGCTGCCGGCAGTATTGATACACATTTGTGCCTGTTTTATCGCATTTTCCATGACTCCGCAAAATTTCCGATGATAATTATTCGCTTTCCTGTCGAATATTTTCCTCAACGACTGCGTTTGTCTGAGGCTTGTTGGTATAAACCCGCGACTTAACGTAGCCCCAAAGAAAAAAGTCTGGAATGGTTGAATCGGCCGATCTAGCTGACCATCCCAAATGGCAAAACGAAAGATTACTCCACCAGGAAACGCGCTGGCACGGTCTTGTTGAAACCACATATTCACCAAGTCCCGCTGGCTCATCCAATTCCGGCAGGAAAAAGTCTCTTTTCATGGCCCTGTTGTGTTCGACAGTAACAATGACTCTATTGCCGATGGCGGCTTGAACAAAATACGGCCCAATCACTCCTCCCGCGTGAACCCATACACTATACGTAGTGGCTTTGAGTGGATGTAATGGCTCTTTATGCATCACACGCGAATTTTCAGTGCCCCAGAAACGGAGATTTTGCTTATTAACGTACCCGCTTAAGTGGAAATGCGCCTCGTCGCTTATGATGATTTTCGACACAAAACCGTCCTCTTCGTTTTTCAAAATGAAGATGGCTTGACAGTAATTCTCACACGACGGAAGATCAGAAGGAAATAACTGATTCATTGTCTGCACATTGTACTGGAACATGTGTAAGTCTTTCACTAAAATTCGCTGTAGAGTCCGCCTGGTGATGTCCAATTGCGTGGCCCGTTGTCAGCCACATCGGCAGCCACAACCAACAACAACTGCAAGTGTCTAGTTCACAAACGTCAAATTTGATTGACATACGACGCCATTTGCAAAAAATTATACGTCTTCCGATTGAGTGATTATTTTTGCCTTGTATAATGAAAGACAAGAACAATTATTTGAGAAATGCAAATGTTTCTGTTATACTATTAACTATTACCTGTCGTTTTTCAAGCTCTTTTTGGATTATATTCAAGTTGGTTATTGAAGCACCTGCCCAAATACAGTAAATGCACTCAAGCTTTGGACGAATAAAGACGTTAGGAGTGAAAAATTTCTTTGTATCGTCGAAAAAAACATTTAGGTAAACTTAGCAGCGTTTTTGGCCACGTCGAATATGTGGTCAATCCACAGTAGGTAATGCAAATACCGAGAACTGAAAAGTATTCTGTTTCCTCAATGAGAGTTCAGCAGTAACCAAATGTCCTCTTTGTACATGCAAAAGAAAGACAAGCTTCCAAGATTTTTGGTGGTAATACAAATTAATTTAAATTTATTTTCAAGCTGGAATCACACAGTTTTTAATAGTATTAGTACTAAGGTTGAATGTTTTATCTTCGTAATCACGATGGTTACCCCTGATAACCACCATTTCCTTAAATATAAAAATAACTTTGTAACAAAACACAAATATCGTTTTTAAAAATTGGTTATAAAATTTAAAGAGTTCCAAAGCACTTTTCAGTTTTCACTAATCTTAATCAGTCTACCTAATATTGGTTATTGACATACAAATTAAAGATGTTGACCGTCCGTGTTGAATCCCTTAAGTTTTGCTTGGTTATTTAAATAATTTCCACAAAGCAAACAAAAATATTCCAGATCCCAGCAGTTTTTCTCATCTTCGAAATGAAAAGTTAATTGGACTCCACTTAACACGAATTGCATACATTTAAAAGGCAAAGTTCTGACGACTCATGACCAAATTGTCAATCGTTTGTCAACACAGCAGCTCTAAGAACAATTTGTTTTTTGTTTTTGTTTCAGCTAAACATGTATCACTTGACTATTATTATAAAAAGCCTTTTCTATTATTTAATCTAAAATCCTCCATTGCACTCTAAAGAAAAGCCCTTTTTCCGAAAATATATTTTACTCCAAAACACGCCAGTTTCTTTGGTATTTTTTTTTTTTTTGTTTGTTTTGGTTTGAATCCCGAAATAAAAATCTAAAAACTACTTTAACAAGCTTATTGCCAAAAAGACACATTCAAATGATCCGAGCGAGTTGGTCGCGTCAAGTATGTCGTCCTCATCGTATTTACAACTTTTGGGCGGCACAACGCGTTCCACTTAACCAAATATTTTGGCAACTTCTCAACAACACTATTGTGACTCAAACTAACCAAAACCACAACGTGGCATAAACGCACAACAAATAGACGCGATACTTATTTTGGTACCGGATAGGAAATCGTGCTTCGCTGTGGTGAAGCATCATCATCATGTTCCCAGCTAAAACCAGCGAAAAGTCAAAGACAAAAAAAAAAAATTACGTACACAGATGAGTTCGTTGACTCATCCCAAATTCTGAAATTATTCTTAGAATAATTCCATTTAGATCTTGCAAGTTCTGCACGCGCGCGTGCTCGTATTTGTACGCACTTTTAGAAGTGTAACTTTTTCAATTTTCAAGGTGTGAAGAATGGCTGTCTTTTTCCATGCAAAACAACAACTTCCTCCATGCAGAGAGCGACACCAGAAATCCCTAAGGAATGGAAATATGTGAATATTTTCAAGCCCATCTCCGCATCGGTTCACTTGCCTTTGGGTTTGGGTGGATATTTATGGAACGTTCTTGAGATTCTTTCATCGATGGGACGTCATCGATTTTGGTTGGTCTCCTCGGGCCGTTTGACTCTTTCGATTTTCCAATTTTCTATTAATTCAGTCTTTTGTTTGAAATTGTAAAAATAGATTTCAGGGGCATTGACAGAGTTGCTTGTTTTAAAAGGCACGAAAGCAAAACTTGTAATGGTGCCCAACTGTTCCAAATCGTTACACAAGATAAATCGACACGTCATAATACGCACGACGCACGACCATAAGACCGATATTGACGCACACAGTCTCCTTCTACGTACGATGTGAGTTATGTCAACTTCGGTAAAGATTTAAATTGACATTTCCTTGAGAACAATACTCAGCGCTCCTAGAATATTTGACCTAAAAAAGGGAATGATATACCATTAGCGAGTGTGCAACGGTGGTGCAGTGGTGTCAGGAATGTCATTCAACGCCGCCGTTGTTCTGATGAAGCTGTCAAAAGTCGTGTGTAATTTTATTAGACAACCACACGAGACAAATATGTGAGGTGTGGGATGTTGACACACTTATAATGAGATAGATTTTTCCATGGAATTTATTGCTTCTTTATAATTGTAAACTATGTGTTGGAAATGAAAGACTTTCGCTCGCGGTAAGCCTCAATGAGGTGGATCGCAGCTCGTTTTGACTTCACAAAAGAGATACTAAAGAGGAAATGTAATAAATTCTGGTTCTCGTATCGTATTTGGGGAATTTAATTAATTGTGCCTTGAGGAAGCCCTTTCTCATTTTTAAAATGCTTTGGTGAATCTTTATAGATCCTTAGATTGTGTTCATGAGTATTTTATTAAATACCTGATGAAACAGTTTTTTTTTTGTTTAAGGAAACGTCGGAAGTTCTATGTTAACATTTAACTTTTAAAGGTTTTTAAAAATTGTCATTCCTGCAGTTTTAGAATTTTAAGCCGAAAACTTCAGCTTAATCTTTTTCAGAATCCCGATTCCTCGACAGCGACAGCTCGTTGAAAATCTTGGGCTAATGCAATACATATCTATACTCTGTCCAACAAAAATTGTCAGTACATGCCTTATGGGAGAGCTTTTTCTAAAGCAGTGGCGCCTGATGCACCCTCACTACAATGCGTTAGGAAAAATGCCACTAAAAAAAGAGCAAGCCACTGACTTTTCTTAAGGAATTGTTGTTGTAATTCTTTGCAAAAAGTTGTACACCCCAACACGACCGTCGTATCCCACTGCTGATGAGATACTGTCAAGATCAAGACTAGGGTTGCTCAAAAAACATCGATACATCGAAAACATCGATGTTTACTATTCGATGTATCGAATAAATCCGATGTTTCGCACCCTTTCGATGTTTACCGATACATCGATGTTTTTTTATTCGATGCATCGAATGAAGCAAGCATTGAAAAAACTCACTCAAAGTGCCAAATCTGCAGTTAAATTTATTTCACATGCTCTCTTCTCTTTCAATTTATGTATCAGTGTGATGGTGTATTTCATTCGATCCATATTGAATAAAGCAAGCATCGTACAATACACACTCACAACTCACAGTCACAGTTCCTGACCGAATCACTTGTGATCGATGAACCGTTAGTACTGCAAGTGCATAAGCTTATTCTGACAGAAATCAGCAAACGGATGGGCCTCATAGAACAAGTTTCATCATTAGCTATCGCCACCTTGCTGGATCCGCGGTTCAAAAAACTTCATTTTGAAGACCCGCTAGCTTGTGCTCAAACTATTCAAAAAATTAAAGAATTATTGAAGAAAGATCTACTAAATGAAGAGCAAATGGAATCTGAATCTGATAGTTCGGACAAAATATCCGAAGATTTCAGCCTTTGGAGTGACCATCACAAACTAGTTCACAAAAACTGGAAGACAAACAAAAATGAAGAAAGTGTTTGTGATGACTGATGAGCTTTCCGTGTACTTGAGGGCACCTGTTGGTCGTCTCAGAGAAAATCCTTTGGAAATAGGTCCGATTACAACAAAAATTTCCAAAGCTTTAGAAAATTGCGTACAAATATCTACTTGACTTTGGTAGCAAGCTCAGTATTATCAGAAAAACTTTTTTCAAAAGCTTCACAAATTTTAAACCAGCAACGTAATAGGATTCAAGGAAAGCGCGTAAATAAGATCTTATTTATGCAAAGCTTAGAACAAAAGTATTGGGATTTTTAATTTCAAAATAATAACGCCCATATTATAATTAAATTAAACCTAAATTTAATTTAAGATTGTGTCTTCTAGATGTCAGTCGTTTTGAATCGGCAGACGGTAGCCCTACGCGTTTTTTACTTTCATTTGCGGCGATTTATAATTTAAACTACGGAATCCCTGTAAGAGCTTTAAAAGACGACACACTTATGCATGGCAATGCAACCAGAATGAGAGACAAACGTCCTATCTTCCCTGTACTGACAATTTTTGTTGGACAGAGTATAGATCATTTTTGTGTGCATATTGTAAGCAGGAATGGGATAATTTTCAATTTTCTGCCGAATCAGAACAGCAAATATGATAGGAAATGATTCATTATAATGGAATTTATTACTTCTTCGCAAGATACAGTTTCTACCTCAGAAAATATCATTTTTGTCTTTGTGAATCGAACGTTATTCCTTCCAGGACAGTTCAACTCACTAACCATTATACGTACTATTGGTCTTAACCCAAACGCTAGAAATTTTGAAACCATGTTTTTTAGGAATATAAATACTTTGGGGCCTTTTCTATTGGAAATTAATTTTAATTTCTTTGTTGTGTATAACACTTTTTATATTGCTTGCTTTTTTAGGTTTCCAGGCTAAGATTTCTGTTTTAAGTTTTTTTTAATTTTAAGAAGCCTAAAAATCGCATAGAACTAAAATTGTAAAAATGTTTGTTGCTAAAATAGAAATACAATTCAATTTAAATATTTAATTATGTAGTTTTTTTCTTCGACGAATCGTTTTCAAAATATTATTAAACTGGCTGAGGCACAACCTTTATAGCTGTGCCAGATTAACTTCCTTTATATCCAAATATTGGTCTTTATGTGATTTCATAGGGGAGGTATTAGAATTTTTGTTGTAGGAACCGATCTGCCATACAATGTTGTTTTTTTTTTTAAATTTCTTCGGTAATGCCTTAAGCGATTTTGATTAAATTCCACACAGGTAATGTTCAAAATAATTGAAATAAAACTGTTGGGTTCTGACTTAAATTACACACAAAACTATTGGAGAGCTGCAAAGTTGAAGGAAGTCTAAATATTTCGAATATTTACATCTACAAAATTTTAATAAATTATTTAGAATTAGTGTTTGAGATTGCTCGTATTTTGAATATTTTTGTTTTTAGTTACAATTTGGATTATGATGATGACGATCCGAAATTCGGTTTCCAAAATTCAATATTAATAAATTCTGCAAATCCTTAATTGTGTATGAACGAGTATATTCCAAAATACTGTATCTCGATGTTTTATATAGGATACATTTCAGTATCCAAAATTCCGTATTTCAAAATTAGGTAAATCAGTAATTCGGTATTACAAAAGGTTTTATTGACGGGAGATAAATGTTAAAGACCTTTTTTTTAATAAACGAAGAAATTTAAAATCAGAACTAGGCAGATAAAAAAGTTATGAATCTTCTAGCAAAATGGTTCGAAATGTTTGTCTTCAAAAATATATAAAAAGTAGAAACCTTAAAGTGATGAGCTTATCGAAATATTCATCCCTTTTGATTTGTTTCTTAAAAAAATAAAATGCACGACTATTGCGTACGAACTTAATCTATGTTCGACTACATCCTAAACGGATCGGCCGATTTTTTTTAACCTTGTAACATATCATTTTTAATTTTTACCTCCCACACATTTTTTTAAGGCCAAATTATTGGTACGACATTACGATTTTTTTCGAAATTTTATAAATTTTTTTTTTTTCAAAAACTGTTCCACAGACAAAAAATTTCATTTAGTTAAAGCTAAGTTATGGTTGAAAAATAATTTCCCTTGGAGCCATTTTTTTGGTTTTGATTTTCTCAAAATTTCAAAAAAAAAAACATGTTTTGTTTCAATTTAAGGTTTCAGCTAATTTTATAAGATCCTCCGGAAGTCCCTATCACATCTTGTCACAAATCTGAGAAAATTTTGTTTAATTTAAAACACTTCCCAATAAGTATAGTGCTTTTGCTTTCTTACTTTCAATGTATTTGTAATATATGGCAAGTTATGCATTCTCAAAGAATATAAGTCTCGAAATTTGATGAGACTTGACATAACTATTATATGTGATATGTCCATTCCACTACAACCTAAACAACTAGGCCGATTTTCTTTGAAGTTGGTAGATATCATTTTTTAATTTTTTCCCAACACATTTTTTATTATTTTTAAGGCCAAAAAAACGACACAGAATATATTTTTTTTTGTTATAAAATGCGGTACAACCGATTTTACACTGTATTCTGCCTTTAAAAGATTTGAATAATATTTTTTGTTCAAATTTTAAATTTTTGTATTTTTGAAAACTTAATATTTCCAAAATCACATGTTCGGTTATCTTGAAAGTTTAAATTTTTTTAAATCTATACAAGATGTGGGAACAAAATTTTAATTTTATCTTAAAATAACAATACCCACCATACAAATGTCAAAAAATGGTTTTTGAAACTCGTATTTTTCTCGAAACCGCACCTAGAATTTTGATACAGTTATTCTGTTTCGCTTAATTTATACGATCTAAAATTTAATGCAAAGAAAATATTATATTACTGACAGTACCTCCCGTAGAACTATTTTTTCGATTTATGTCATTCTCATTAGTCGTTTTTCTTTTTTAGCTCAGAGTGTTCAGGACTTCGAATATGTGTTTCTTTTTCGTTCTGAGCATATTCTGAGTGCGCTCTGAGCTCAGAATAAAAAACTCGTAACAGACAGAGTTAAATGCGTAACACAAGCATTTGACAGGTGGAAATTAAAACTCTGTGACAGGTCTGTTAAATTAGATTTTTGATTGAACTGACATTACTTTAGGTGCGTTCAGAAGCAGTTTATTTAAAAAAATAGCCTTAGCGATAATAGTTAGAAAATATGTAAAATTAAGAAATAGTTAACAATCTACTAAAAAGTTGGCAAATTGTTAAGTAGTATAATACTAATTCCTTAATGTTTAAAATTTTGCGCCTAAGTTTTTTCTTCTAAACATTTTTCAGCAATAACATCCATTTTTAAAATTCTGAGTCTCTCAAAGAATAGAACGCGTTCGTGTGATCCAGTCGTGCATTTATTTTTACTATATCGCTCCTGAACACACCTACAAGAGTGACAGTTTGTACAGAAAAACTACGCAAACAAACTTTTTATTTGACATTTGTAAATTTCAAAGTGTCATAAGTACGATATTTAAAAACAGGAATTATGTTAATTGTAACTTTAATAGAATGTTTGAGATGCTAAAATTTGTGTGCAACGAAAACTTTCTTAAAACTAAGAACTTAAATGTACATACTTAAACACAAATATTATTTTAGCATGGCATAGCTTGATGACATCATCAGAAGGAAGTATTCCATCAACTTCTTTTATAAGTTAAAGTGAAGGTTAATCTCTAAAAGTTGAATTCACTTTTTTAAGAACAACATTTTGTTTTCAAACATCAAAAGTAGTTTATAACAAAACATTAATGAACCATGAAAATTTATAAATTAGCTATTCTTTACTTTCAAAGTCCATTAGGTGATCAAACTACAATGGCCAGTTTGTTAGCTTTTGACAGCACCGACTTCAATAGTTTCACTAACCTTTCAATAACTTTGAGGTTCTTAAATGGATACTTGAAATATGTAATTACATCCATTAATATAGTTTTTTAAATAATTGGATCGATTCCTCTATATGTTATAAAGCACTTATAGAATTCTAGATACAATGAAATAGAACTCAGCTGTCATAAGAACCTTGAAATGAAAAAAAAACATAATAATATTCGATTAAGCAATCAAACGTGACACAAAGGTCAGCCACCAATATTGTTCTACATAATTCTGTCGAGAAATCATTTATTATAAATTTATAACACGAAATTAACAACTTACAGAAAAACATACAATAAACTTTTTTTCAGATTTCGTTTAATGAAAAAAAGGCCTTGAAGACTCACTACGAGTATATTCGAGAGTTCATTAAATATTTATGTTTAAACAACAACAAAACTTAAATTAAACATGCAACCACATTCAATAAGAAAACAAAGTTAAAGGTTCCTCTGCTATCACATATCGTTCTTACGTGGAAATTTTACCACAAATTAAAACCAATTAGGTATAGGTAGGTACCTGACTATGAAAGCCTTATGTCGGCAAACCCAGTTGGGGGTAAACCGAATAGGTTTTTCTACCTTAATTGCTTAAAGTTTCATTGCCAAACTTGAGGAGTAAAAAATGTTTTTTTTTTTCATTCCTCTGAAAACCCGACAAGTCATTAAGGCATAATGCGTTTGCTTCCACTCAATGCTGTATCGCTGCTTATTATATTGGCGTATGCAAGCCTTAATGTAATTGCCTTTGAGTGCAATAAAATTTCAAAAAGAAGGCCTGGGCTTAAAGTCTTGACTTTATGGCTTGACCCATTGCGAGAGAGAATTTATAGACCTATTCGCTGATGTGGAACATAAAAAGTTTGATATAGGTCAGAAATTGTGTCTGGGATTAAGTATGATTGTGAAAGTGACTAAATGTAGGAACATATTTAAGATTGACCTATTTATTTATTAAGAGACCTTTAAAGTCGAGAAAAGCGTGAAAGTGATTATGAAATTGAAATCATATTGTTGTTGAAAAGATTTTAACACCGGCCTTTAAACTGCTGGAGATTAGTTCATAAAAATCGGTCAATGAGACTGAATGCTTGTGTCTGGTAAGGTTAGACACATTTTGAGACATGTTTGACGCATGTCGATGATGCAGCGGAGAACAAGTTTTTGCAATAAATTCAAAACATTTAAGCATAAAGGAACGACTTAGAGCCAGGTGTTTCTGGAAAAAGAAGATTAGCACTGGGATTGAAGCACAGAATTTCTAGCGAGACGAACCGTTTTTTTTTACCTTCCAGACAATAGTAGCACCACTTGGCATAATGGCTAATGCGTTGGACTTTCATGCAGAAGGTCTTGGATTCGATTCCCAGCCGCGGCAAAAAAGTTTTTCAGGGGTGTACTGCCTGTTGCTAGGAATTGACGAATTCTCTAAGAGCATCATTTGTCATGAAAAATGCTGCACATGAGCCGCTGGAATCGCCAGAAAATTGTCCCCTCCATTCCTGGTAACAGGCGCACAGGAATGATTGAGAGTTGTAAGTCGCTAGGTCCTGGTTCTCTTCGAGCTGTTGCACCACCAAATTTAAGACAATACAAATGGGTACCATCCGCAGGAAAATCTTGTGAATTTACTGACAATTGGTTGAATTGTCTAAAGTGATAGTTGTGTTTGACAATCAACTATTTATTGCTCTGTGTAAAATGATTGAGATATTTTCGATACTTGTAAAGTTTCTTGAGGAGTAAAATCATAAGTTATCCAGAGTTTTCTTAAAGTTCCATAAATATGACCAATGACAGAATTTATGTATATGGTTTTTCTAAGAAAAATTACTAGAGGTTTTGTAATCAAGACTGTTCTTTTTGAAAATAAATACCCCTTGACTTTTCCCAGGGTTGAGCATTATACCTTAGACCTGCTAAAGAGTCGCTAAAGATCTTCAATAACGCGAAACACAAGCGCTCTTCTATTAGTCCAATTCTACACCAAAGATAGACTCGTATATCATCTGTATTCAGGTGGACAGAAAAATTCTCTCAAACAAAAGGTAAATCGTTGCACTAAACAGAACTGGACCCAGAATAGAGCCTTGAGGCACACCCATCTTAAAATACGTTTGTGTGGAAAAATTGTTTCTAACAGCTAAACGCTGAGTTCTTTCACACAAATAGCTGCCAATGAGGCATACACCAGAAATCGAAAAACCAAAATAGTGCTTACATTTTTGATTGAAATTGTCAAAATCTGTAATGATCCTCCAATAGGCACAGTAACGTGACGTTGTATTCATCGTTTTGAAGTCCTATGTCCTCTTAAATCTTTAACATTCATGCAGAGCAAGAATGGTTAGCTCTAAATCCAGATTTATTTGGGAACAACAGTTATTTGGACGTGAGATGGATTGGTAAGGATTTTTGACATTCACGGTAGAATGCTTATTGGCCGGTAGTTGGCAGGTTACGTAGGTGTGGACTTTTTCGGAACAAGAATTAGCTGCTTTCCAAGAAGTTGGAAATATTGAAATGGCAACACAGTGATTGTAAAAATTGGTGAAAGAGTTGATCAAGCGAGTTAGGAACAGTTTCATAAATCTTAGGTTAATACCTTCTTCTTCTATATCTCAAAACTTCAAAGATTTGAAAGTGCGGATAATTATGTCATCAATTATAATCTCAAAATAAAAACTATCAACTTGATAGTAAGTAAGGCAGCTTTGGGCTCAAACCTATAAGCAAATTGGTTTGTTAGAGTTAACTGGTAGTAAAGTCATTAGGATCAAGCTTACATTTAGAAATAAATTGGCCTTCTTCCAACACCAAATTCAAAAAGAGTTTTCCCAACTGGCTTAGGAGATAGAGCAGAAAATTGAATTGAGTTTTTAGGCGAAGAAATTTCACTTAACTGAACTCTTGATAAATGTTGCTTCGTTTTCGAAAGTAGCAGTATTTTCGCCATGTTAGAGAATTATGTATGATTTTCTGGGTAAACAGATTCTGTTAGGGTTATAGACACACATGCTAACAAACATTTTATATTTCAATCGAAAATATCTGTTATAATAAATTCTATGCAATTATTATCTAAGATAATATCTTACACCTTAGACTCGATCTACAACAAATTGAAACTTCACAGCCTTTACTAGAACCTACCATTTCGAATCGGCGCCGGAAACTTTAAGAGTGGGGACGTCAACTTTTGGGTGTAATTCTTGTCCTAGTATACAAGCAGTTCATGGTCTAGTGAACAAATTTGAATCTAAATTTTTGCTGCCGGATGTTCTCGTGCCAATAAGACAAAAGTTTGATTGAACTGCTGAGAATTTTGCTGCATGTTCAAGCATCCTTAGCAAACGCACCAAAACGGTGGATTTCACTGCCGTTTTTCTCAAAAATTGGGCATTCTTAAGACCACATTATAGCGAATTTTATGAAAAGATCTTCACAAACACCTTTATAAGTTTTAGTAAACTCGAGAACTAGACCAACTCGATCATATGAAGCGCCGTATGTTATGCCCAGTCCGATATAGAAATGCTGGAAGAAGTTGACCAAGTTTATGGCAAAATCATCGGAATATGTGTTATTGCTTTCTAGTGAAAACCCTCATTTGCTTTCAGAAACATCACTTCATCCACAAAAACTATCTGTATAGTGTGGTTTCATGCCAGTGGCGCCAGGGGGGCGTTGTTTCTCGTTGAGGAAAATGACCATCACGTTTCGTTCAATGAATGGAGATCTCATGTCGGAGAGTGTAACGAAGCGTTCCATGCTACCCCACTCTATATTACTTTAGTATTTATACCTAGAATTATACTTCGCCCAAATGCAATTCACACACACCGTAGACACATGACGTCACAGAAAAACCAACAACATTAATATTTTTCGTTCGCCACATACATAGTTCAAATTCAGTTTTTACTGAAAAGTCATCATGAGGACCTACTTGGGTGAACGAAAATCACTCTTTCGATCATACACAAAGTCAGGCGACACAGTGAATTGATTGCATAAATCTTTCGAAATCCAGTCGTAGGCAAGTAGTACAGACGAATTGGTCAAGGTAGCTTTCCTTGCTTTTGTGAGGCTTCCCCCCACCAGTGGTAAGGGGTTACGTAGAAAGACAAGTTAGGTAGGTGAGATTGTCCAGCTATTTCTTATTAAGGCTTCCCCCACCAGCGGTAAGGGTTCTTAGTTTGAAGTTTAATGTCCTAATTGCCACCAGGGGCTTCGGTACCTGCTGATCAACCAGAGCGTTTAAGCCTGCTGTTCTAGTGTCACCATCAGGGGCGTATAGTACCTGCTGATCAACCAGAGCGTTTAAGCCTGCTGTTCTAGTGCCACCAGGGGCGTATAGTACCTGCTGATTAGTGCCACCAGGGGCGTTCTACTGTTTGATCCCGTCACAAGCCGATATCCGAATGATAGGACCAGTTTGAAGCCGAATTACCAGAAACGAGAATACCCGTAACCAAGTACCAGATCCGAGTCAGCAGCAACCAGTACGACGATATGAAGCAGCAAGACCAAGTAGATTATTCAACTACCCGGAATAAGTGAAATATTAGTAGCAGTATATTGTGTGTTATAGATTTAAGAGTTATTTTCAATAAAGATTTTGTAATAAGGTTTGAAAACCTTTTACTCCGAAGTTTCGTGTTTTCTTCAGGACGACCCTGGCGAGACCGGCGAGCAGAACCTTGGCAGGAAAGCAAAAAGCACATCACAAGAGACGTGTTTTAACGTCATCTCTTCTTTGGTCCATTGCTTGGAATAGACGTTTATGAATTGTGGTTCCAACAAGACGGTTCAACAAGCCGCACAATGCGTGTAACAATCGATTTATCGTAAACTCAATTCGATGAACGTGTTTTATCCAGAAATGGTGTTGTCGATTGAACGCCTGTGTGATTTAACAGCTCAAGAATTTTTTCGGGGCTGCGTTAATTCATTGGTATATCTCTATACAAAGAAGGTGGTCGTTAGAGGATCTCAGAGCCAATGTTGGACGCGAGAAAGCTGCACTTTCGGTCGAACTGTGTGGACAAGTCATCGGAAATTGGGATTGTTGCAAACGTGACCGTGGTTGACACATGAAATACGTCGGATTCCATACATAAATGTTTTTACTATACTTCGAACCAATATCTAATAACATGTTGGAGATATCTAAAATGCATTTATTTAAAAAAAAATGCCAAGCCCGTATTGAAAAACCTTATAAAAGCTGTGAAATGTAAAGTTGATATTTTCACGCCAAAGATTGCTTAGTAATATTGTAAATCCGTGTGTCATGCCCAATTTGAATCGTGTTTGTATTAAACAAAGTATATTTTAGGTTCACTTTATCTTATTTTTCACATCATCAACATTATAGACAAATTGTTTTTTGTTATAAAAAATAATCAAAATCTTCAATACTTACCTAAAACACCATAACTATTCCCACAAAACTCCTTCTTCTTCAAACGCCAATTACTTGCAGCACACTCAACACGTACAACACATCATCATGATGAAACACAATTATTATTAGAACCGATCCCTAAAACCCATTGTTCAATGAACTTCATTTTTGTTTTGCTGGTTGAAGATACAAAACAATCTTTCCTTCTTCTGTGCAAAATCAGTTAAATCACAAAAAAAAAAAAAAATAATACAAAAAAAAAGAATTATTATAATAATTTTCATCCATTTACCTTCGCAATCGTGCTTTGCGCAGAAAATCTGTTGCTTCATTTTATTTTGTTTTTGGATAGATAGAAAGATACATTGAATCTTTTTTTCTGTCTATGTATAGGTTGATAGATACAAGCTTATATTCACTCTCTATTGTTTCTGTTTTACTGCTCCTCTTGATTCAAAGGCCATGTATTTTTGTGATAAAAATCTTTAATGTTATTGACTCATTGTTCAAAAGTATCTTATAGATACTTTAGGGAACGCCCATTTAACTGCGATCGTATCGAACAAAAAAACTCTTCGTGTCTACTATGTATCTGCAATCGCATCATCGATAAAAATGTGTTTCTTTTACAATAAACTGTCAAAATATTGTTGTTTATTAGTTGCATTAACACTTTCTACAAGCCGGACAGGCGAGCAGGTGTACACATACCTAGTTTATTCGCACTTAGAGCAGGAGCTGCTCATATGCACCACACGCAGCAACAAAACTATGTATCTAAATTGAATTATCTATCTATTACGACGTCGATTAGACTATCTACGCGCATATCTTTGACTGTTTGGCAATAGATTTCAATAAGGAAATTGCCACACAAAACTATGAGATACTGTAAATAAGCTGAGGAAAAATAAAAGCAAAAAAGGTCGTGCACCCAGTTAACCTCTCCATGCGATATACGGATGCGTTTTTGTATAATAGTGACTTAAGGTTAATCCCACTTCTGACACTGTAGTAATAAGTTTTTTTTTAACACTTTCTGCAAATTGTCTTGTGAGTCTTTGGATTAAAATTCTTTCACTAAAGTCACATTTTATCGTGAATAAAATGAAGATACTCGGTAAGGAGTAGTTTAAAAGGCGATTAGATACGCAGTCGCATGAGTAGCAGGATATTCATGATGATGACATTACAATGTGATTATGATGATGCAAGAAGATGTCTTTATTTGTGATGAGACGAATTAATTGGTAACTGAGGATGAAAATTTTCAACGAGAAGTTGAGTTTTTTTTGTAAATATAAAATTCAACACTTAACGTTGCATGAGCCCACGCGTCGATGTCATTAGAGATGCCTTTTAGTTTTAGTTTGGTGTAGATTTGATGTGACGTCTCTGACGTGCTTCAACGCCCGCCTCAACACCTTTACCTTAGTTTTCCACTTAAAAAATGAATCCAACATGAATCTCCCCGAAGAGCAATAATGCGCGCATTCACAGGGGCGTTTCTCCATCGTGACCTCAACCAACTCTTTGTTCGTCTTCTCTCAGGTTTGTCTATGCTGGATGAAGGTACCATTTTATATCATTATGTCGTCTGCTCATGCAGATAAGTGTATAGGACCAATAAAGTTGTTTATCTCCTATTTGAGAAAAATCCCAAACCACAACAGAAATACAACAACAAAAAAAAGATACTTTTGTATCTTATAGGTTAGAAAATTGCAGTAATTGTCTCAATGTCGTGGCTTTGCACAATATATTTTCTTATGACTGTTTTGTTTTTTTCTGTCGCAATTATTTTCTTCTTGATATTTTATCTAAAAAAATATATATATATTTTTATTTATTTCCAGGTGTTATACCGTGAAATAGTATCTCATGCTCGAGTGGTTGGTGCATGCATAAAGGCTTCTGAGAAGAAAAATAACTTAGCTTCTGACGAACAGCAGCAACAAAATTCATCCTTATCCTCAACTGATGAGAGATCAGCTGGTGCTGGTGCTGTAGGAGCTGGTGGTAAGACTCCATCACCAAATAGCAAAGAAACAGCTAAACAAAAAAACTCAAATAACGAGGGAAATTTGAAAGGATTAGAACGTCGCTATCATTTATTGTATTTGAAAGCAATTGAAGTGCAGTGCCTGTTCGAGGGTTTATTGGGAAAGAAAATATCAGCTGCGGTAAGTCATTTAAAATCATGTTTTTTTTTTCTCTTCGTTTTTTGTTTTATTAAAATTTTATAATTTATTCTCTTACATTCAAAAGTAAATTTGCAGATTTCTTTGAGAAAAAAAATAAAAAAACAAATTTGAAAGGTTTTTAATTTTGTCTTGTTAACAACGTAGAGTATTTTATTCTGTTGGAATAGCCTCTGGGTAGCTGACAGCTAATATACTTACAAACAAATCATTCATTTTTGTATTAATTGTTATTAAAACTTGATTAGTTACTTAAATGGCCCGAAGGGTGTTTTTCTTACGACTGAAAAGTGTTATGTTGTATGTATATCTGCGTTCCTTGGCAAGTATAGGTATAAAAAGGTTTTTTATTTGCCTATATTTTGTAAAGCAGCATACAAACATAATGGCCCTGAATATTTGAATATAATACCAGCCCTGTAAAAATTGTTCGAATTTCAAAATGGTATTCTTCAAAAAATTTCAATATTATTTTTTTTTTAAGTTTTCCCGGGATCATTGACATTTCTGGATTAAAGTCACTCCATGACTGCAATCTTCCTTCTTAACATTACCATTTAGAACAAAATGAGCCTTATCTGAAATAAATAAAAATTTTATTAAGTTGTTCTCTTTTTCGGGCGTTTCAATAATTTGTTGGCAAAACTCCAGTCCAACAGGCAAATCAAGAGGGTTTAACTTGATCTTAATTTGGACTTTGTACAGAAAAAAAGATTCGACAAACATGCTTACCAGCCTTATAATGGTTCATCTACTCTGGGGAGTGCCGCCAAACTCTTGCCTAAATTGACTTTGGATGGAAGGGAAGGACTGCAAAGCCTTAATTTTCATAAATTTAAACAGTAACCTACAAAATACAGAACAAAAGTGACTACGTTTTGGTTTTTTAGCACGATTCGTGCATCACCCTGTGTAAAGTAATTTTAGAATATTTATAAACTTATAAAAATCGCCAAAATGAGAAACACTGGCAAGCCTAGATTTCTTATAAATAAAACCTTACCAAACATTGAAGGGAACATTTAACTTACGCTTTCATTCAATATTTTAAAAACATGGATACAGTTAGAAGTTAAATATGAAAAAATGGAGTTTAAACGTTTTTAAGTACCTTCATGTCCGCTACAAGCAAATTTGTAGAGTATCTTAGACATCGAAGACCTGAATATACATACTAGTAACGACTGAAATTGCATCTCAATAACTAAGGGAGCAATTTAAGACAAAGCCCAAAAAGATAACCTTGTCAAAGTAGGGAATTGTATCTCCGCTGAGAATAATTATGGAAAAATCCGCGGAATGACGTTAATTTCTAGAACAAATTCGAGCAAAATTTATTACAGTTTTGAGTTTTATCTCACTTCTCCACAATTGACATCGTTTTAAATCTTCATTAGTTCGAGTTACAGTGTCTTCTTTTCATCCAAATGAGTGATTGATTTATTAACAGCATTAAGAATATAATTACTAAAAAGTTAGAATATAAGTGGTTCCAAAACAGAACCCTGTGGTACTCCTAAGCTTACAAGTTTCACTAGAAGTTTAAAGTTGTAAAATTCTCCCGAAACCACTTTTAGTAAAGGTTAAAGCCTAGTACGCAGATCGAGACAAGACAAATTTTATCTCTACAATTTTAATCTCTACAAAACGTTTCCAAATCTCGCGCAAAAATTTGAATTTGGAGAGATAAAATCTAATTTAATGTGTTTTGTAGTGTATCCCTGGAACGGGTTGTCTTACAAAAGTCGTTCATACCTTTTTGGAATCTCCTCTTGATGCTTTCGGGAAAAGCATCAGCACCTTTTACATAAAACCAATTTTGACAAAAATCACTTTCGGAAATACGGTGGCTGTCAAAATTTGTCCCGCAAAATAATGCTTGTATCATTCTTTTTCCTGGCAAAATTTAGTGGAGACATTTTGTACAGCAATGCAGAAAAGTATGAATTTTGCGCACGAACTGCGTACTGCTCGGAAAAATATCCAAGACAAAATTTGTCCCAGGAAAAAAAAATGTATCTTCGTTTCGATTTCGATTTTAAACTTTTACCGAAACTTGTAAACTCAGGAGTACCACAGGGTTCTGTTTTGGAACCACTTTTATTAAACTTTAAAGTTGTAAATTTCTGCCCACATGGCAGCTTTCCATCCTCTGCGATCTCGAGAATGCTGCTTCCAGTCATCTAGGCCATGGCATTTGCGATGGCTTGGTTTTTAAACTGGAGGTTTGGTCTTAATTGTCGTCGCGAGCCTGGGGCTGGGATTCGAACAATCTCTTAACTGGGGCATTGTTGTCCATGTGGCTGAGCCAATGTAATCGACGTGTTTTAGCTTCCTGGACTACATCCACATCTTTGTACAGCTCAAACAATTTGCAGTTATATTTTTTGCTCCATTTGGCTCTTCGCACACAGGACTAAGAATACCCGTCAAAGAATTTTTTTTTTCGAAACTGCCCAGTATCGTCTCTCCCTTTCTGCTTTTAGTCCAACGCCACCGTAAAGCAGGTAGTATAGAGCGTACACTACGTCTTAAAAGCGAGAAGTTTTGAACCCATTTGTTTTGCTTAACCGAAGTAGCATCGATCGGTTTCATAAAGTAATTCCTCCTCGGATCTTTACTGAGGTCTCGTTCGTGGAGTTTATGAACTCCTTAACTACCTAGAAGTTCTTGCTATCAATAGGGACGTTTTGTCCTAGTCGGTGGAGAGATGTTTGTTTGTTTGTTGATAGCATATACTTGGTCTTGTCCTCATTTACTTCAGGGCAAACAAGTCTCGGCTTATCTTCAACAGACGTGAAGGACTCTATTACAGAAAGTTGGGAACGGTCAATGATGTCGATGCCGTCCGCATTCCCCAAAAGTAGGACAGATTTGTTGAATATAGTGCCCTGCGCACAATCTGCTCTAGAACGAGAAGAAAGAAATCACATGATAGAGCATCTCCTTGCCGAGACGCTGTGAACGTTTGGAATAGTTCAGAGAAGTTGCTCCAATGTCACGCGACAAAGTTGGATCAGTTTTTCCCGGATCCCAAGTTCGGGCGTCGCCATATAGATCTCCAGACGATTAATGCTATCATATGCGGCTTTGAAGCGATAAATAGATGGTGAGTCTCGACTAGAAAATCATTGGTCTTTCTCAGGATTTGCCTCAATGTTAATATTTGGTCTATAGTCGATCTACCAGACGTTAAACAGATACTTTTCGACTAAATTATTTCGGAATAGGAATAAGAATCAAATCAATCGAAAGGCATTGAAAAAATCAAAAGAACTGAAATCCCAAAATTGTCATTGTCTACAGCAAAACAAAGATCGGAATTATAAGTATTTATAACTGCTGGTCCTAAAACTTGATTGCCTTTTTGAAAGTTTTGTATTTGTCGAAGGTATATGAAATAGTTGAGATCAGTTTTAAGTGGAGTGATTAAATTTAATTGAAATGAAAGTTCAAGCGACCTCAACTATAAAGTGCGTTTTGCCCAGATACGACAGTGGGCTCATCAGTTAGATGCTGTCATACCCTTCTTAGACGTAATTGTTGGTCGATATTTTGTATTTGTTTCAACGAAGGTTATCATTTGGTTGTATGTAAGTTTCTTAAAAACTTTCCAAGTTTATGATAACTCACTAATGGGTCTTCCATCACTATCACAAAAATTCAAATATGTTATTACTCCTTTAATACGTAAAATAAATATAAAAAATATAAACAATTACAAATAATATATGTATATAAACAATTTTGCAGAACTCTTTCTTCTTGCCAAAAATTGTGACGGTTTATACAGCCTATTATTAGGGTATTAGTATGATACATCTCAATAAATTGGTAACTTTAAAGCAGTTTACCTACTCATTCTTAATTTTGAACATTTTTTAAAAAGTATCATAATAAAGCAATTTTCTTAGAAAATGTGAATGTAAATAAATGAACGCACTTTAAACAATGATACTTTGTGCAAAAAAAAACAAGACTTTTTTTGACGTTTTTAAATGTCAAAGAGTCATATGAACTTAGCATGATACTAAAAAAATAAAATAGGTATTCCATTATTTTAACTTTAGTTAAAGGGTAGAGAAAATATGATGCTGCATTCGATTAAAATTTACAAAATCGTTGTTTTAACCTATTTTCATACAAAAACAGCTTTAACGTTGTACTAATTCAACTAAAATTTCACGCAAATTTTATTTTGGAAAAACGATAGCAAATTTAATTCAAGGTAGCGGCAACCCTGCCAGATGTTTAGGGGCTAAAATTCGAAATGAAGTATTTTATATGGTATCCTAACTTACTCTTAAACATGCATGCCTTAACACAGCCATATAAGCCATAGAGTTCGAAAAAATGCATGGAGTGTATCGTTGTTAAAATTTCAATGAGCATTTCATATTCATCCAAACTGTGTAATACTGTTCTGTTTAATTCTTTCAAATTTAACCTTTTCAGAGCTATGTTTTCTAGACAAATTTTACAACACTAGATCAAACAATTTAAAAAAAGGCACATTATTTATGAACTTATGTTTTATTCAGGGTTTACCTGTAGTTGTTCATGTTTTAAAAGGTGGTATCTGTACGGTCTACTTTTCAAATATTCAACCTAAATTACAAATCCAACCCAAATGGAATAAATTTGTTTCATCCAAACAGCCTTGCGTGTGAAATCCTTTTTAACTTTTAAAATTATTAGAACTCTTTGTTCCACTTTCTAAGTACATCATCATCATCATCATCATCGGCTCGACAACCGGGTTCCGGTCCTGGCCTCTTTCAACAAGTCTCTCCACCTATCCCGGTCTCTAGCCGACGCCATCCAGTTGCGCACCCCAAGGCTTCGGGCGTCCTGGTCTACGCCATCTCTCCAGCGCAAGCATGGTCTACCACGCTGTCGTCTACCATAGAATGTACCACAAAGAACTTTCCGAGCAGGTTCCTCTTCGCTCATGCGAGCTAGGTGCCCTGCCCACCGGAGTCTACCGAGCTTAATTTTTGTCACGATATCTGCTTCTAGGTAGATTGCGTACAATTCATGATTGTACCGTCTCCGGAATCGTCCTTCCTCACATACGGGGCCAACAATTCTCCTTAAGACTTTTCTCTCGAACGCAGCTAAGAGGTCGGAGTGCCTTTTGCTAAGCACCCAAGTCTCGGATCCATATGTGAGTACTGGCAGGACCATGGTCCTGTACAGCAGCAGTTTTGAAGTTATGGTGAGATTTCTGGATTTGAAGAGCTTTGACAGACTATAGTAGGCTCTGTTGGATTTGAGAAGCCGCCCGCGTATTTCTTCTTCTATATTGTTATCGGCTGCTACTATTGACCCAAGGTATTTAAAGGATTGCACCACTTCAAATTCGTGCTCCGCTACCTTGATTGTTTGACCAACTGTTCCTCTCGCATTCGACGCCACCATGTACTTTGTTTTACCTTCACTAATGTGCAGCCCCAGATTTTGTGCCGCCTGCTCGATCTGGATGAAGGAATCGTGTACAGCTTGTTCGGTTCTTCCGATGATGTCGATGTCGTCTGCGTAAGCCAGTAACTGGCTGGACCTGTTGACGATGGTCCCTCTTGTTGCCGTGCCAGAGTCACGGATTGCTTTCTCCAACGCCAGGTTGAAGAGGAGGCAGGCCAAACCGTCCCCTTGTCGGAGTCCATTAAAGATGTTGATTGGTCTGGATAGCAATCCGGCTATTTTTACTTGGCTTGTTACGTTGGTCATGGTCAACCTACATAGTCGTGTCAATTTATTTGGGATGCCGAATTCTCTCATGGCTTTGTAAAGTTCTACCCTGGCTATGCTATCATAGGCGGCCTTAAAGTCTATAAACAGATGGTATGTTGGGATGTTAAATTCTAGACATTTTTCCATCGCCTGCCTAAGGGTAAAGATCTGATCAGTTGTTGATTTGCCTGGAATGAAACCACACTGATATTGTCCGATAACGGTTTTAGCGTATGGGGTTATCCGGTCTTGTAGGATAGAGGAGAGTATCTTATAGGCGGTACTCAACAACGTGATACCTCTATAATTGCTGCACGTTGTGACATCTCCCTTCTTATGTATGGGGCATATTATGCCTTTTCGCCAGTCTTCTGGCATTTCTTCCTGCTCCCATACGTGTACTATAATATCATGCATTGCTTGACGTAAGGCTGGCCCGCCGTGATGGAATAATTCGGCTGGTATGCCATCGGCTCCCGGGGCTTTGTTCTGTTTAAGCCGGCCTATAGCCTTCTCAACCTCTTCTATGCTTGGTGGCGGCAACATAGGGTTTTCTTCTTGAAGTAGTGGAGCCTCCACTTCTGCAGTGAGCTGACCATTTAGCAATTCATTAAAGTACACTTCCCATCGCTCCAGTATGCTTTCAGGATCGGTGATCAGATTTCCCTCCCCGTCCTTGCAGTATGTGCAGCGTGGTGTGTACTGCGTCATGTTTCGGACGGATTGGTAGAACTTCCGCGCCTGGTGCGGACCTCGCTCTCGGCTATTTTCTATTTCACAGATTAGGTTCTTCTCCCAGGCTGATTTTTTTTGTCTGTGTAGCCGTTTTTCTATTCTTCTGAGCTCTTTATATTCCTCTTCGCGTGCCCGCGTTCTATGAGATTGTTGCATTGCTCGGTACGCAACATTCTTACGTTCAGTCGCTAGCTTGCATTCATCATCAAACCAGTCGTTCCGATTTTTACGACTGCTGCCTAAGATGGAGTTGGCAGTACCAATGACAATATTCTTAAGGCGTGTCCACTTCTCATTTACGCCCAGCATACTGGCTCCAGGACTTACTCTCCCTAAATCAAGTGATTCTAGGGCGAGTCCTAACGCATTACCAAAGGTGTTACTGGTGTTTTCATTGCGCAGGGCAGCCGTGTTGATTCGAACCTGATCGGCGGATGCAATGCGTCTTCGCAAGGCAATCCGCCCTCGGAAAACCATACCAACAAGATAGTGATCCGAGTCGATATTGGCACCTCGGTACGTTCGTACCGTCATCAAGTTCGAGTAGTGGCGACGGTCTATCAACACGTGGTCTATTTGGTTACGAGTGACTCCATCAGGTGATACCCAGGTGGCTTTGTAGATATCTTTACGCGGGAACCTGGTACTCGCAACGACCATGTTTTTCGATGCTGCCAATTCTAAGACTCGAAGTCCATTGTCATTAGTGTTCTCATGCAAACTATGGGTGCCTGCGTAATGCCTGAATACCGGCTCCCGACCTATTTTTGCGTTCAAATCCCCAAGGATGATTTTAACATCATACCTTGGGCAGGCATTGAGGGCCCTCTCGACTTGTTCGTAGTAAGTCTCTTTTTCTTCGTCTGAGGACTCCTCCGTAGGTCCGTGAACGTTAATGAGGCTGATGTTCGTAAATTTGCCTCGCACGCGAAGGGTGCATAGCCTTTCGCTTATAGCGTTAAAGCCGATGATAGTAGACTTCATTTTTTCGCTGACTAGGAAGCCTACCCCGAGCACATGGTGTTTTGTATGACAGCTGTAATATACGTCATATTCTTTCTTCTGTAAAACACCATTCCCTGTCCATCTGATTTCTTGGAGAGCTGTTATGTCAGCTTTATATTTTGACAGGGCATCGGCTAGCTGCTGAGCAGCTCGAGCTCTATAGAGCGATCGTACGTTCCATAAGAAAATTCGTAAATCGTTTTTCCTTTTTCTTTGCGTTGGTTGTCGTCGTGTGATCAGTCCGTTTCCGAGGCTTGTTGTCGTTCTCGAAATTCTCTTAGTTTTACGGGACAGGGAATTAACCTGTCGCCAACCTGTGGAACCAGCCTGATCATATTAGCCAAACCTTTTTAAAAGGCTTGTTTCTAGCGGCCGCCGCGAAGAGGCTATGATCACACTTCCACCAGTCCCGAATAGTTACGGCACGTGCATGTTTTCGTATGCTACATGTTGTTCCCCCTATTCGTCTGATGGCTGACCGCCATCTTTCTAAGTACACGTTTCCTAATTTGATATTTCCTGACACACGCTACCAACATAAAAACTACTGGCCTATATTTCACTTGATTAAGACAGTACCAGTGCGTGTGGTGAACTCATTAAAAAAGGATGTTTATCAAAGCTTTATTCGTGTTGCCAAGGAATATGATTTTAAACTTCTTTCAGTTTCATTTTTTAAGTTCGATAGAAAAAGAAAAACAAATAAATATTTAAAAAAAACTCACTTAATATCCGGCTTTCTATTTAAACTAACTTTTAATTATTTTTTTTTAGAGAATTAAATAAAATATTAATATTTATATATCAAAAATTCCAAACGAACATTGAATTTAATTAAAAGAGAAACTTTTCATTCACACATGAATGCACTTAGACTAGATCATCCGCATATTCATGCATTCGCAATTCGTGTCCGTGTATACAGGGCCGGACTGTCTATAATGAAAATAGACAGCTTATAAGCTTCGAGAAGCTCAGAGCCTGGGAATTCTTCGTATTTTGAAAAATATCTAACTTATCTTTGCTTTGCAAAATCTTAACTATGAAAAGTGCTTCATTCCTTCTATTCATTATCTTCAAAAATTTCTATCAAACACATTGCGTTACGTTACGTTGCGAATAATAAAGACTAATTCTTCATTCCGTACAGAGTCAAGAATATAACTTCAGGTTTTGGATACAATAAGTCAGCATTTATGGTATTAAAATAATGAAAGCGCTGGAGCCTTATAAAATCTACTATCCTCTTCATAACCTAATCCGGCCCTTTCAGTTAAGTCCAACGAATAGAGGAGCTCAAAACAAATCATTTCACTACCGAAACTGTAACAGAAATGAAAATCAGAAGCAAACAACCTAAATAACCATAATCAAGTGGATTCCATTCGAAAGAAAACCAATAACGCCCCCTGGAGGGAGGTATTCCTTTTGAACTAAATTGGCACATGTATGTATATCTCTAGCTGCACAATCTTTATCACAAAAAAAAATAACTTTTGGGATAATTTATATGCGCTTTGTTACAAATGATAGATGTACACAAACACACACACAACCACTTGGTGTTGTCCAAGAGTGCAACATGTGTTTTATCATGCAACACATGACAGGAAACATGCAAATTTGTGTCTTTTATATGCCCAAACAAGGAAGTTTTGGCAAATCGTGTTTGGCAGCACTTTCAATTGCATTTACATTTCAACGACAACGAAAAAATAAATACACCGTTTTGAAGTTTCTGTAGGAGTTGCATAGTTACATCGAGTGAACACGAGGGGGCGTTTTGTTCGGTTGATAGAATCCGTTTATCTTCTTATTTTGTGGGCTTTCGGATGGAAAATCTTTTCCAAATAAAATTATTCCACACTTAGGTGTAATTTTTTTGTTTTCTTCTTCTGCATCTGCATCTCATTGTCAACTTGAGTTTGCAAATAACGTTCGGTGGAATAGAAATGTGTGCAATGGTTGACTCTTCATCCTCATCGTCCAGGAAAGAGCGCTCAAAGTACATATACATCTGTTTAATGCTGTGATATGGTAATTCGAATAAAAGTTTTCCCCTCTCGAATTCAAGTCGTGGATTATTTTAGATTCTTTTGTTAATCCAAGCGAATTATCTGGATACCTATATCTTTAAAGTGTAATCACCGATCTTCCAGTGGGGGTGTTGGTGGTGTTTATTTTTAGTTTCAATTAATTTTTTTTTTCTTCTTGATCCTGATTGCTCTTTTAATCGGTTGATTGTATCTTCAAGAAGAAAACAAAAATTATATCTTTAGGGCTCATCAGTTTAAGTTCAAATGGAAATTCTAGACAAAGGTTTTTTTTTTGCTTTCAAAGTTCTCTTAAGTATCTATAGATTTTCATTCCAATTTTTTTTCTATTTTTTGCCATTAAAAAAAAGAACAAGAAAAGGAGAAAAATAGTTGGCACACATTTTGGCCGCATTAGCATTTTTTGTTCGTGTACCTTGAAGTGCTTTTGATGGTTGGTATACCTTCAAAGGAATTTATGAATCTCTTAAGTTTCTATGAACTGGGTATCAATAAACAATAGACTACGCCTTGTATTGTTTGGGGTAACGGATTTAACCCACAAAATATAAAAACGTTTACTTTTTTTTTGTGCAAACAATAGGCGATTAACAAAAATAAAGAAGAAGGATTGCATTCGCCAGAATATTTTTTTATACATCGCTCTTAAATACAAACCAAGGCAGAACTTTTTTTTTAATTTTTCTATACTTATTAAGTATATTTTCTATACTTATTTAAAATATAAAAAAAAGTGAGGTGGAACTTTTTAACTCAGATTTTTGCACCCTAAGATATGTCAATGTTGTTTTTTCCACCCATTTCCACGCCCACTTTTTTTAAATCTGAAGTTTTCTTCATATTTAATGCCCCCTGAAAAGTGAACATTTGTAATTAAGTGGTATTGGTCTTAAAGTGTTACGTGTTTGTGATATTATACCTATTGCCACGCCCACTATTTTGATATTTTGTTTTTCTTCATATTGAACTTCCCTGAAATTAAGTTTGATGTCTTATTTTTAATAATTGATTACAAAATTTAAATTTGGCATTTTTAAAGTTTTTTTAAATTGTCTGCAAGAATATCAGTCCAGAAATTACGGTCTCGTCTTGGAAAACTAAAGCAAGAACCACCTCTTTCTGGTGTAAAGTTGTGTTTTGATATCGTTCTCATGTATTTCATATGCTTAGAACCAGATCTGTGAGATGTGGTGTGTTCTGAATTGGCGTTTTGTGTCGAATTCCTTCACGTTCCTATTGTGCCATGCCTAGCTGTTTCGTTCTCGTTATTTTTCTGTCTAGGGAAAAGAGAAAGTAGACCTCTCGAAAATGGACACAACTTGGTTCAATGATGAGTATTCGCAACACACCAATCTAGTGTGCGCATTCCATGACCCACCACACGATGTACATAAGTGTATATTCCGCTTAACAAGCATCCGAGACGAGACTGTAGATTGAAACTTACTGTACTGTATCGAATTTTTCAAAAAAAAACGACTTTTTTTCTAAAAATTGAAAAAATATTTTTTCTTAAGTTTTTAAATGCAATGTTTTTTAGAATTTTTTGGAGCTTTTTTATAAAAAATTTCATTAAAATCCGTTATGTCGATAATGAGAAATACAAAATTCTAAAAAATCGTTTTATGGTAGATACAGTCAGTAATATCTAGATTTAAAATTTTTTTTTATTAAATTATAGATCGTAAAGATTAATCAAAAGAAAAAAAAATTTAGCAAAATTCTCGGAACCGTTTTCAAGAAAAATACGATTTTCAAAAACCATTTTTTAAAATTTTTATGGAAGGTACCGTTAGTTTTAAATGAAACAAAATTTTTTTTCTCTAATCTTGTAGATTATGTTAAGAAACTTTTTTTTGTCAAGTTTGAAAAAAATCGAGCATTGGGTTTTCGAAATATTGAGTTTCCAAAACAAAATTTGAATTTTTTTTTTTAAAAATCCAAAAAATTAAAAATTGAAAATTTGAATATGTAATAATAAAAAACTTTGTAGGAGCTTTAGCATAAAAAAAATTATTTAAATCGGCTGTACCGTTTTCGAGAAAATTAAAAACAAAAAAAATGGACCCAGGGGGTCTACCAAAAATAACAATTTTTTGTAAATTTTTTTTCAACCATTAGCTAGTTTTAACCAAATGAAATTTTTCAAATTTTTTTAAAAAAATTCTGTGGGACAGTTTTTGAAAAAAAAAAATATTTATAAAATTTCGAAAAAAAATCGTATGGCAGGTACCGTTATTTTCGGTCTTAAAAAAAAAAACAAAAAAAAACGTGGGGGGAAAAAATTAAAACCTATATATACCAAGTTTGAAGAAAATCGGCCAAGCCGTTTAGGCTGTAGTCGAACCGACAGACAGACAGAATTGCGAGACCCAATTTTTTGGTCTTCGCTATCATCGTAATGTCAACTTTGATCAAAATCTCGAGTTCGATTTTTTTTACGAATGCATAACTTGCCTTATAGTACCTATAAGTCGCAAGTAAAAATAGCTTCTACGTTTATCAATGCTTAAAAATAATTCCTGTTAACTACCTTGAAAAACACGATTTCAAGGATCCCGAGTGACATTTCGAATGAAGTTTCCGATTCCACCGAAGTGATGTTTTATTTTTCACTGCGGAAAATATAAATTCCATTATAATACGTTCGAAAGTTCAAAGTGTTGTGGTTTTTGATTCTGAAATCAAATCAAACAAGTTCTTTTTTTTTTTCAAAATAACTGTCAATTTCAAGGGTTAACAAAATTTCTACAAGACTAGTTGTCAAAAAGTCAAATATCAGACAAAGCAATAAATGTCAAAATAGCATGTGTCAAAATAAATAAAAAATAAATAGATTTGCTGGCGTAATTGATAGAGATCATGAAGAGCCAGAGATTAATACCTTTAAACTGTCCACTATTCATGTTTGCACTATATCACAGGAATGAAAGGGACCTACAAGTTTCTGGCTAAGCTGAATGGCTAAAATGAGATTTCCTTTTTGTGACACTTATCATTTACTGGCAGGAGACACTATACCAAAAAAACCTTTTTGTTTTAAAGTGTTTTAGCAAGTTGAATCTGCCCAATTTTTAAATATGTCCAATGTCAACATTACCCAGTAAACATTTAAGGATATGTCGATAGTTCAGTGATGAATTTATGCACTCTCGTGATACGGACAAAAAATACTTTGTGAACACAGCCACAGAAATAAAAATAAACCGTTTTTTTGGTATACTTGCATTTGCAACACTTTTTCAAGTGACAATAAATTTTGACAGGTGACATATACCCTGCCATTTCACCATGAATGGACTTGCCGCTCGATAAACTATTCGAAAATTGGACGTGTACGTGTTACCTGAAATTTTCTGCCGATTCCCAACGGTTAATGAGCAGCACTTTTCAGGACAAGAGGTACTCCTAGATCATTTGTCAATTTCTCGCAAGAATGAGTACACCCCGAAAAACTTTTTTGCAGCAGCTGAGAATCGAACACAAGACACTAACCATTATGGCAAGGGGTACTACGTTGACCACGTCAATGTCCACTGGGATATCGCTAATATATTAAAAAAAAACAGGGTTGGTCCTAGGACACTTCCCTGTGGTACACCGAGTTTAATTTTCGTAAGTTTGAAGTAATTTTGGTCCTACCGTACTCTAAGCAGTCCGTACTTAACGAACAATTTCAGTATTTCGAAGTACTGCCCAAGAAACCAAACCTCATCAAAGGCCTGACCAACATCTAAGAATATCGCTGAGCATACTTCTTTTTCATCAATATTTTTTTTTCACAATGTACATAATTCGATGCACTTGGTCTTTCGAAGAATGCTTATTTCTAAATCCAAGCTGTTGGTTCGGGATAAGTCTTTCTTCTATCTAAAGAAGATAAGCATTTATCAGCAGTTTCTCGAAAACTTTTGCCACCATTTGTATAAGCGATATTGGTTTGAAAGATGCTACTTCTGTTGATAGCTTACATTGCTTAGGTACGAGTATAACAATGAATTCTGCTTTCAAATGATGTGGTACAAATCTAACCTTAAGGCATGCGTTTATTATGATTTGAAGTTTTTTGAAAGCTACTGAAGGCATTTCTTTGAGCATTTCCTGAGCAATTTATTAGATCACACTAGGTTGCTTTTCTGTTAGAAAACTTGTGTTGAAAAATGGTTTATATTTCTTTGAGCGTGACAAGGTCTTCTATCACTAAAACTAACTGATATTTAGCTGCACTTTCTGAGAAGTGAACACATTCGCAAGAAGTTCGCTTTCTGTTTTAGACTTCCAATTCAATTTCTATGTATGAAGGTTTAAAGGTTTCTAATAGTTAGTGAAGAATTTGCCGGAACATACCTTCCTATAAATATATGTGACAACTCAAATGATTTTGGTGAATTGTGTTAAATTTAAAAGATAACTTACTATTAAAACTGAATAGTTCAATTTGAAGGAAAGATTAAAAATCACACTTTACATATTTCAAAGTTTATTATACGAATTAAGAAAACAAAGAATAAACGTTTTTGAAAAACCAAAATCACTTAACCGTTATGAGAGATTTGATATCAAATAGAAACTGTTTTCTTCTTTGATTATGTCTTTTATGTTAAGTCGTTTAACATAGATATGAATGTTGACGGTCTTAATTACCTACTCTCCAACACTATTTTTACGACCTAAAGGGTGTGTTAACCTCTTAATTACGCACCAACTTCCTCTTAATTTCCACAATCACCCGTCAAACGACCGACGGCTTTAGCTTATTTAAGATCTTTAAAGTCATAATACTTAAAGTAGGCATCTTAACAGTCATCATCTGTGGTAGCAATTGAATTGTGTAACAAGCTTAGTTAACATATGTTGTAACAGGCACTAAAAAAATCCCATATACGAGTAGATATAAAAAAAACTCACAATAATAGAAAAACTTATAAAGTAAATCCGTTAAAATAAATTACGGAAGCTTATATCTTCGTGGATGATTTGGCGAGTTCGAGCACAATCAGACTTTATGGTCTGCATCGAACGAAGATCGTAAAATCAATTGGTTAGGTATATTGTGTTTGTTTTGCTTTTCCCCATAAATGGACAAAATTTTTCTTATCCACATGAAAATTCATGAAGAGATACCACCAGGTGGTGGCCTATAGTTCGTCTATGAAGTCTGTGGCACAACAGTCTCGCGTCCGTCGTCGTCTATTGTTTGGTTATGCGGTTTATCTGGAGCAATATGGTCTTTGAATTGGATGTGGAGGAAAGTTGTTAAGTAAATTGGTTTCATATTGCACCCACAATTATTATTATTTTTATTATTGGCAGCAGATGCCCTTTCTACAAAATAAGGTTCTTTTTTTTTCTTTCTCTCCAGCCAGACTTTGCCACTTATTTCACTTTTCGAACTAAAGTCCACGTACCTTTCAATCGAAAGTGAAATGAAAGGTTTTTCATCGGAAGACCTAGACAACGATGAGACACCGAGTCGACACAACTATGAAGATACTACGGTGAAGATGCAATTTCGGCGATATGGATACATAAAGTAGATATAAGCGGGGTCGATTTTAGGGTGAATCGTATAAGTTGGTCATCGAGGGCGCCTTATTTTCTTGATTAAAATATTTATTAAATTTGAAAAACAACGTTGAAGTAAAAATGTATGCCAGCTACCTGAATAAGTGGAGAGATTTTGTAAGTCTCCAAAGGAATTTTTATTTTTTGAGGCCTAAAAATGTTTAATGTCGACTATTTTCTAAGAAGTCAAACTTTTCAAAATCGGCTTTAAATCACACCATTTTTCAAGTCTGACATTCTTGTGAAAGACTGCATCGATTTTGATGAATTGTGGTTCATGTTCAGCAATAATCCAAAAACGTAGACATTAAGCTTAAATCCAGCCCTGAATTTACAATTGAACAAATAATAACAGTAATGAGTTAAAGTATCTGAAAGAAGTAATATGTATCTATTGGCTGATTCATTGTTTGATTATTATTGTTGATTTTCTTCCAGTTTTATTGACGACAACGAGACGAGTCAAACATTGGCACCGACGAAACATGGAAAGTCTCTTTTTCTTCCTCTGCACTGATTGTATTTACCTACTTTTTGTTTTCGTTATGTATTTCTTCATCTCTCTCTCTAGAGGTATTGATCATAGATTAAGTTTTTTTCAGGGCTTAAGCAATTGTTTATATGTTTAAATTGAGGCTTTTGAACACGACAACTTTGACAAGATGTCATTTTTAGGAAAATTAGATAGAAAATTGATTTGGATTTATCAAGTCAATGACATTTTGGACATGCAATGGACATTGACCAGAGTAACTGTTTCTGTAAACTGAGTTGGTTGTTTTGAAAAGGTTTTAATTCTTCCAGTACAACTTTTGAACTATGTCAATCAAGTCTTTTAAGATTGTATACCTACATACAATATATCGGAGAATACAAGCCAGTAAGGTTTTTTTATTTTTTTTTTTTTTTTTTTTGTAAGTTAACAGATACAATTCCCTTTTAAATCGACAACGTGACTGTCAAAGAGTTAAATACTTCAAATCAGGAAGCAGTTTAAGTAGAGTGTTTGGTTTCAAATAAAAAGAGAAAGTAGGTACTTCAAAGTCAAGATGACTTTTAAAATGTCTAATTGCAATTCCTTCATTTATTATATGTGTAGATACACCTTCCCTTTGTGTATCAGTTTCGATATTTACTCTTGAGGTAATTAAAGTTTAGATGCAAGAAAAAGGAACTGAGCCGAGAAAGGCTCCAATTGTGATAGTTTTAACTAACAAGTCCGACATAAGCACCACCGAGACCAGCTATATCAATCTTGTTTTATGCTGTTCGTCATCTGTTAAGAGTGATTAAATGAAAATATTACTTATAAATAAAACGGCGAATCGAAAATTGATGATAAGTTCTTGCTTGACATTCAAAGTATTTTCGGATTCTTGGATTTATAATAGGTGATAGCAGGTGTCACTAAATTACAATTAGGCAAAGATCTCCAACGCCAAAACTTTGAACATTTCAAGTTTGCGTAATACCAAAAAATGAGAATCAACAAGAACGAACCAATTAATTTGATAGTAATTTCGCCAAATAATATAAAAAGGAAAACGGGGTCATGCTGCTGGCATGACTGCTCATTAACATTTGGTTATCTCGACGATATTGCCTTCGGAGTCATATCCTTTTGCATACCTCCGTTCCAATGCAACTCCAGAAGATGCAAGAAGTCGACTCGAGACTTCTTCCATACCTTGATTTTCCGAATATGCATGTCTTGCAGGAGTTAAATGACTTGCCAAATCTTTTGAACGCCCTTCGCAATCAATTTCGCAGTGAAAGCCTTAACAAAAACCATCAAGTTCTTATATTGCTTATAAATTTCAGTAGAGCCTTTGAAACTCCTAACCACGAAAAGCTCTTTGGAGCGGGATTGGATAGGGATTGACTAACTGGTTTCAAAATTACCTGAAAGACATATCATTTCCCGTATGAATCAAAAATACGTATAGCGATGTTAAAACAGTTCTGCAAGGTTCGAAGTTAGGACCAATTTTGTTCATCTTTTTTACTAACGAACTTATACGTGTTTTTCAAAACAGTATTCCGTTTGTACGCCATCAGTACTGCTTAATGCAAGCATTTGTAACAATATTTCTTTTCTCTTAGTGTTTTTTCACCTTTAGATACTGGGAAACATAAGCTTGTCACAGTCATTATTAAGCGTGGTTTTAGTTGTTAGTAAATAAATATACATATAGCCTAACACTCTACTAAAAAACGAACAAATATGACAAACAAAGAAATATTAATTTACTATCTAGCTACAAAAATAACTACAAGTCAAATACTACTTGCTATAGAAACAATAAATTATAAGGAACTAGCTGCCCTGGCAGACGTTGTTCTGCCCTATTTTCTCTAAATAACACAACATTGATTTTTTTATGTTAATAGTTCCTCGCCGACAGACTTTGTTTTGTCAAAAGTTATTGGCCCTTCGCAGTAATAAAACATATTTCAGAGTGATCACTTTTTTTTATAGATTTATGTCTCCATAATAAACAACGTTTACTTACAAATATAAGTTTTCTATTTTGTACATTGCAAGACCTTTTAGTAGTGGTATTTTCATTGTAATGCCTTATCTTACACGATATTTTTTGTTTGATTACCTGGCGTGAAAATATATAAAGCTGTCTGTTTTCCGACTTCCGACGCGAGAGCAGGCAACATACAACTGTCAATGAGAGAAGCATGTGTTTTTCAGATTAACGCCGCAAACACTCAACGACTGACCCTGTGATTTATTTATGGTCATAGCGAAAGCAAGCCGAACTAGAAATTGGTGTATAATTGACGACATCATCTTGGTTAGTTGCGCAATCAACTGATTTGTATGTCCTTAATTAACGGGCAATTTCATTTTGGATTTTGAAATTTATTTCATTTACATTGGTGTTTTTGGCAGCTAATATAGCTCGTTCACTCAACCAACAATGATTTCTGTAGTTTTGAGCTACTTTTGGGAACACCTTTTCTATAAGCTCAGTTTTTGATTCTGTAAACAGACAAAAAATTACAGGAAATAATGCAGCCTACCATAACATCTTGGTGTAGACCGTGGAATAACTGGTAATGTTTGACGAAAATCTGCTAACAAAATTATCGATCCACCGAATCGGTTTTGATTGTTTCACAGATCTTTTAGAGTTCTGTCTAATGACTCCAAAGACTTTTTATGTGACATCGTGCATTCATCCCATACTATGAACTTGCATTGCTGCAAAACCTTTGCCATTGCAGATTTCTTCGAAATGTTGCAAGTCGGAGTTTCTTTGCTTTGAATATTTTAATTTTAGCGCTGAATGGGCTGTTCGAGCGCCTTCCAACAATGTAGCTGCAATACCAGAAGAAGCAAGTGTGAGTGCAATTCCATTCTGCAAGGGAACTGTTGCTAAAATTAATTAAATCCATCACTTACAACTTTCATAAGTGTATCAAAGCCATACTTTTGTTGTAGGTTCAACAGCGGAACATATTTTCGAACCGATTCCCTTAAAGAATCGAGATCGAACAGTTTTTCACGTTGCAACTCTTGATTAAAACCGTCGTTCATTGGGCGATAAGGCGCGGCCATGCCTAATCGAAATAATACTTTGTTCGACATCTTCAAGCACATGTCTTCAATTGATATCAACGCCTCGTTGTAAATGTTGATTTCCTGTTCTATTGTCGTCACACATATCATCTTTGTATTTGATACATAAATCAATTGTGTTTGACGGAAAGCATATTGATATAATTATAGAAAACAATGTTCGTATTTGTTGAGCTTTTAAAGAAATTACAGCATCATTTAAAATTTGATCCCAATGAGCATCATTTTCTAACAGTTGTAAACGCTGACAGGCTTCTCTGTAAGAGCCACATAGTTCAACCATTAACAGTTCTTAAATGTTGGAATGGTATTGGGCCTCGAACATTGACTAAGAGTAATCGTTGGCGCACGTACGAACTACTAAAAGTGTTGTTTTTATTATTTTCCTTATATTTTTACTTTTTTTCTCTTCATAAGAACCCTCCTTGTGCCTTAACAAAAAAGTTATAACAAAAATTAGCCGAATTGGTCGAGCCGTTCTCAAGTTTTACGCTTAGCAACGCATTTTGCGATTCATTTTTATTTATATATATATATATATATATATATATATATATATATATATTTAAATATATATATATATAAATTAAACAACTTTTTTTTGCAAAAACTTATAATACGTGAGATTCGAATACTTAATGAGAACGCCCATACAACATCTGCTTAAGTGTTAGCTTTGAGTAACTCAAATCGAAAACATCATGGTTTACATTAGCCTCATGTTTCATACGTGTCAAAGGCTCATTGAGACCATAATTGGTACGGTGGAAGTCTATATGAAAAATTTCAGAGTTCCGAGAGCTGTGGCTTCTAGCTTTAAAACGAATTTGTTCTAGAAGAACCGGTGAATCTATGGAACCAACCAAGAGCTGGTGTAGAAACATAACATCGCATATTCTAATTGGGGACGAACAAAGGTGTTGTACAACGAAGATGTTACAAGACTACACGAAAATTTCTTACTCCAACGCTTAATAAATCCAAGCATTGAGTTTGCTTTACTGACAATTTTCTCAATGTGGACTGAAAAGTCTAGATTTTGTGAGAAGTGAACGCCCAGGTCGCATGTTGTTTCTACCTTACTTAGAAATGGCTTGATTTATGCTGTAATTGTAACATGGTGTGTTTCGTTTGCATTCGACGATGATACTGCTATTGTAGTTAAGCTGTGAGTTCAATATGGCAGTGCAGTACTTTTCCGAATTGAGTTTTAAGGATGCGTTTTAAATGCCTTAAAATCAAAAATGATGCATATTCGTGGACTTTATCACAAACTAACTTATCTAAGATTCAGTTTTTAAAACACTTTCTGTCCGAGTTCGCTTCTGGACCAGATGACCAAAGTGGTTGAAAGTTATAAGTACTTGGGAGCTACTATCGAAAACCACTTAATTGGGATAAATTTTTACTTTATTCTACAGAGTAAACTACTCTACACATTCCGTTAAAAACTAGGCTTAGTCTGCCTTCGTTGAGTCGAAATTATACTTATAGATACGTGCTTGGAAATGCATCAATCACGCTCTTAAATAAACAACATCCTGCCTTCATATCCGTGAGTTTCTAAGTGCTATCAATTTAATAAATTTTTAAAATGACGCTGATCTTAGATGGCTCATGCTTCAAGAAGCCCATTCATCATAATCACTTAGTTTTTCAGTTCATAGCATTGTTAATACATATACATAATTTTTAATAAATAAAATTAAACCAAACATAACTAAAACTACGGGATGTAACGACCCCTTTTAAACCACCGTAATCAAGCAGAGTGATCTCGTTCTTACTATTGAGAATGCTGGCCATCAAATATGGCGATCTCGAACGCCTCTATGTAAACTTACCATTTTCTTATATCACTACTGCAGAATGTTCATTGTGGCATCAGCTGTGTGGCTTTAAGGAACGTTCTGTTAGAACCAGATGTCGTTTACATTCATTGGCCCAAAGAAAAACTGAATATCATCACTCGGTGATGGTAATACGATCGTCGTTTTCGAAGAAGTATGGACCGATTTGCCGCTGTGCTGAGCCAAAATCCACACTTAACATTAACTTCTGTAGATGCATCGTCACTTGGAGGAAATCGTGTGAATTGCTATTATTCCAAATTCTCTAATTTTGCTCGTTCATCAGAAAATGGATCTCCTCTCTATAGATGATCTTTTTATGCTTAAATCAGAATCGGTTTCCATTAAATGCTCCAGATCTGATCTAGCCAATTACCAAGGTACTTTCTTACACTTTGGCTCGCTCTAAAATATCAATGTGGCTGTACGAACAGCAGATCTTTCTTGTATAATTTGAAACACCATGCAACTAAGTCCTAAACAAATTAGTCTTTGATGTCTAAAAATTGATTTTCAACTTCCAGTCGACACGATATTGCTCAATCTTGTCAAAGTCATACTGCTAAAGAATTCTAATGACCTCCAAGTATTCTTTCTATCGACAACACGTGTTTTCAGAACACTTTCAAGTCCCTTAACAAACTTAACGAAAAACTTTGAATAAACGACAATGTAAACGACATTAACATGTAAGATTAAGCAAGCATTTGCTTTTCTAGGAAGTTTTAAAATGTGTTACTTTCAAGCTTGATTACGACTTATATTCTTCGAACTCTTTAACTACAAACCTTGTGCCGGAAAAATCTATTAACTGTAAACATATAACAACTGTCTAATTTTATCTATTGGTGTCCCCTTTTCCCAATAATTATTATTATCTACTTCAAAAACCATTTCTAATATACATATTATGTCGGCTTTTAAACAAATTAAGACATTAGAAAGTCTTTACCACGCCAGTTTTTCTAGATCGCTCATTAGCTATATCACAAAAGGTGGCGCTTCATTTTCGTTTGTTGTTTTAGCTAATTGTCTGCATAATGTTATGACATTTTTCTTTTTTTGAACCAAAAATGCCGGACTTAAAAGTTAATAACGGTCGTTAATTAACATTAACTCTGTTCGCGCACCATAAGCTCAGAAAATTAAGACATACTGACAGCTTTAATGCATAGCACAAGAAGTGTTTTTCCACGATTAACCCGTCAGATGGCATTCTGTTTGATGCAGATTAATTGCATTGGGTAGTATTTTTTGGTTGGACAAAGATACAGATGAGTTATGTTTATGTTGGTGTTTATTGTTAAATATCAGTTAAGTTAACTTTGATTTTGTTTAGGAAACAAAATTAGGGAAATACAAATTCATGTTTTGTATAGCTTGGATGAATTTTGTGATTTTAAATTTTACTTTCGATTTTTGATGAATATGAATAAGGTATTTGATTCGAACTAATTGGGAAGTTAAATTGACTTTTGATGTTCGTTAATTATGGGGCGAAACATATTCGATTCGTCATTCGACTAGTTAAATAGATTCTTTTTTTCAAAACTGTATCAATAAATTCCAATAGAATTAGTTTGCATATTTTAATGGCAAACGGTAATTAAGAAAACTTAAAGGAAAGTTTTTTTTGTAGCTCCATTTTTACAGACTTCCCGAAATTTCTCTGTTTTGCATGCGTCTGGGGAGCATATGGCTACCTTGAAAGCACCAAATAACTTTATTTTATTACTTAAATGAAACTAGGAACGTATTCGGCAGCTTAGAGAGTTTTAAAGACATTTTTTTTTTTTTGTATAAAAGTGCCATTTAACGTTTCTGAATATCCAATGAATTTGCGATTGTATATTTCTTATTTTCATTGCGTTTCTAATGACATCTGACAAGCATTTGACAGCATAAAAACTTCGGAGATCTTTACTAATGCAAACTTGACTATATATTGCAATTTTTAAGATAACCAGGAAAAGGAATTTGAATGAAAAAAGACATGAACTGATTGTCATCTGGCATTTGACAGCATTTGGTGTGACTTAGTCTTTATTTGTGGAAAATCATTAACTGTCTTTCAAATTGAAGAATTTTTTGTATATTCTTTCAATGCGTCTGATAGGCATTTGGCTGCTTAAAAATATCAGAGACCTTAATTTTACTACTCTGTACACTTTATCTTTGGATTTCGAAAATAATTAATGAAAAGATTTAAATTGAAAAAAGGCACTCTGAAGGCATTTGTTAGCCTAAAAAACTTAAGCAACATTTTTTTTTACGAGTGGAGACTCGTATTTGCTAATGGAAATTCCAAAAATTGGAAGGCGTCTTTATTCATTGGCAAATTTATTATCTTTTTTTTAAATCCAAGAATCTTTTATATTTGTTCAATGCATCTGGCAGGCATTTGGCATCTTGAATATAACAGAAACCTCTATTTTCATAGGCAACTGTCTTCATTCTTTAATTTTCAAATAAAATTGAAAGATTCGAAATGGAAAATAACATAATATGAACACATCTAGCACGCGTTTCGCAACCTGAAAACCTAACAGACCTTCAATATAGTAAAATTTTATAAAAGTAAATGAATAGATTTAAAATGGAAAAAGGCACAAACTGAACGACTGGTAGCATTCTTAATTTCATTCTTTAATTTTTAAATAAAATTGAAAACGTCTGACAACACGTTTGGCAGACTGAAAATTGTTAGGGAATTTAATTTTTCTTCACATTAAATAAATGTCCGATTAAGAAACGAGGAAGAAATATCCAACATTTTAATAAAAACGTGTTCTCGGTTATTTTTAAGGAACTGTCAAAATGAACGTTTTATGAACCAACTTGAAGTCACCCAATAAACCGACATCAAACAACTGTAAATGTTATAAAAGCAACGAAGTTCAATTACACTATGTCATATGTCATAACAAAAAACTTCCCCAAACATTTAGTGGCAACATTTGACACCACTATATTTGCACTGCTCCATTTCCATGTGTTATTTCAGATGTCAACTAATAAATTTCTATATCATTACACTACCGCAACCACAGAAAACCAGTCTTATTATTTTATTTCTGAATGCGAATCCCGGAAACGCACATAGTACAGCGGCTGTCAATGATTTGTTTATTGTTTCTGCGTTCATGACACACGGTTTGCTGGCGAGTTGCTTTCCGCTCTTTTTGAACGACACGGTGCAACCGACGGCGGCGCATTTATATTTAAATGATTTGTGCGTTTTGTGAAATACATATTTACTAACCAAACTGTCACTCTGTCGTCATAACACGATGTTTTATTCGTTAACACTTTCCATCACAAAGAATAAGAAAAAGAGTTTTCTATCTGTCATTTTGCGCAACAGCAAAAAAAAAAAACACTGGAAATGTCATAATCGCGAAAGTGCAATTTGTGTGACAGGTTACGAGGTGACAGTGTTTATTTTCGACTAACCTCGCAAGTTGCGGCATATATTTGTAATTGAACAAAAAAAAGGTCACAAACCAAACGTCACCGTGTCGTGTCGCCTCGCGTCGTCGTCGTGCCCTCTTCTTTTACTCATTCTCTTCGGTATTCGCCGTAAGTCAAACGAAAACAAAGTTGACATCACATAATACGCCATCACAGAAGAAGAATGAAGACGCGACACCATTTTATAATCACTTCTCGGAGAAGATTGGAAGGTGCAGGCAGACAGACAGACTTACACTGCAGTGGCAAAATAGCTCCCATACCAATACAATTCACTAAACGAAGGTGTGCGATCGCGCCTCTTCAGTTGGGGATATGACATTTGTCAAATGTCAAATGAGGTGCAAAAACTGATTTCTCTAAATGATAAGCATTGTGTTATGTTTTATTGAATGTGTGTGTGTGTTACTTAAGACAAGAAAAATGAGCAACGCTTATCGTTAGTTTTGTTCCATTTTGCAATTGAATGAATGCCTACTCTAAAGTCATTGCTTAACACTTACGATTATATCCCAGGGGGCGCTGGCTGAATAGATTCCTCAGCGACACCAACCACCGCCATTTTTCGATGATCTTGATTAATGTTGAATCGAGATTTTCGTATAGTTATGAGATTCGAATACAATTGAATGAGATTTTTTTTGGTCAATCGCTTCCACACCCAAACTTCAAACCAAAACCAACCGAAACAAACAAGCAACAAGTCGAGGTCAAACAAGTGCACTTTGGTGTGTTTCGAAAAAGACACTCTTTACGTCTTTGGAACAGAGCTTAGGTTTTTTTTTTTTTTTTGATTAGCATGTTTAAGCAGTGTTAAATGCAAAAGTATCTTGTTCTGGTGGATTTTATTTGAGTAAAGAGAAAGGAAAAGATTTGTGGTGTACACAAAGTGTTAACAATGTCTTAGCATAAATTTCCATTTGGCAATATTTTTAAGTAGGTAGATAGAGGTATGTTGAACAGCTGCATTTTTATATATATATATTATCTTTTGAAGTATACGCCTTGCCTATAAAAATGCACTTGAATTTAAAGGCGGAGTATGAAGTTTGACAGAAAAATATCTGTCAATATCTTTTACGAATTACAGCTAAACAATGGGTCGTAGTTAAAGGCATCCTTGTTTTTTCAATTGAGTGACTTTAATAAATATTAAGTAGGATTAAGGGGATTGTCAGAATTTATAAACTTTGAATAGGCCTTGTTTTAAGAGTCATAAGCAAAAATCTGATTTGAAAAAACATTTAAATCATACTCAATTTCTAGTAAATATAACTTAGTTTAAAAGTTTTATGAAAAAAGAATACGAAATAAAAGTAAATCTTTAATAAACATAATAATGTCTAATTCGAGGAGTTCTTAATGTTGGGCAACCCTTCAAATAAGACAGCTGTATAAACACTCTTTGCGTCACACTTTTCTGTATAAAACCAATTTCAGAGGTTTCTATTTTGCCACAGTTATGCTATGTTCCCTCCAAACTGAAATCTGAGATTTATGCCGAAAAATGTTATATTTTAAATTGATGGAACAAGATTTCACAGAGGTTCTGATCAAATCTCATAGGAAACTTCTCAATTGATTTGAAATCTCAACAGTTTTAGTTGAATTCTCATATTTCAGTTTGGTGGCAACATATTTTTATTTAAAAAATAATAAATAAATAAAAATATTAGGTTTCTGTTTTATAAGGAAAATGGTGGTTATTATTGGTAACCACCTAAATGGTAGTAAGAAAACAAGAGCATTTATTTTGTTAATATTATAATAAATAATTATTTTAATTTTATTATATTAAATGATACATTTCTATAAATATAAAAAACATAAGAAACATATTGTTCTTTCCGTAGACAAAGAAAAGTTTTGGAAGATGTAAATGCTGAACTTCTATATTTTACACGTAATAGTTCTTTTAGTGCTTCATTTGCAACTTCTTTCGAATTCAGTTCTGGTTTGTCATTATTGGAGTTTTCCTAAAATCGAAACGGCATCGAATTTAATCGAAAGATGATCTTTTTATTTTTGTTATTTTTATAAGTCTTGTCAATATACCTATGATATGCCTTCGATCAAAGATCATTTTTATAGTACATAAATCAATTGCTACTCTTCTATGGATAACATCTATTTAACGGTCCTTTTCAAAATCCTTCGTCGAAACTTCCTTAGAGGCAGATCTTGCCTTAGTGTTTTTTTTATAAATCAAGCAATAGTTAACAGACTTAATTCTCTTGAATTATGAGGGTGGTTATCACAACTAACCACCACACATATTCTTTAATATTTTCAGAAAAAAATGTTGGAAATATGTCATAATAATAAGTCTGTGTCCAAAGAGAAATTAAGCTTCAATTAACCTTTCTATAATAAATTCAGTCATCGAAAAATGAGTGCTGGAAGTTTTTAAAATTCAATAAAATATCAATAGCCTGACTAAAAAAATTTCTGCGGCAATCTTATCAGTGCCCTAACACATAGGGTTTACATTTGTTTTGAAGTTTAAATCAGATCTATAGATTAAAAAAATTAAAGGTGGTTACCTTAACTAACCACCTAGCCTAAAAGAACTTAAATAACACATATAAGTTGATAGCAACGCTCAACACATTAAAATTGTACAATTATACTACAGAAAAAACCATTCTGTACGAATTATGTATGGTGAAATCAACGGCAAGAAAAATTGAACACCATTTAAAATTGAATATCTGGCAACCCTAAAAATACATCTGCTCAATTAAACGTAGTTTGAAAATGAGGTCCCTATACTACTAGTACTAACAGAGAAATTGACCTTAACATGGGTCAGGGTACACCAAAGTTAGCCTTTTTTTAAAACGTGAAAAAGTTATGTCAAAGTTGAAAATCAGACTTTACTGTAGAACAATTTTTTTCTTAGAATATGACCAAGAATCACATCCTAAAGTATGGCACACGAATTACGGGACACCTTGTATAACATTTTATACACAAAGTACTACCACCCGAAGAATTCATCTGAAGTTATGTAGTCTTAAAAAGTCTTGAAAATTTTCGTCAGACAAGCCGTTTTTGAGTAATTAAGCTTAATAAATTGTTATTTTTCGTTAGTTACAAAATTCCAAATTAAAAAAGTAAAATCGAAGAAAAATAACAATTTATTAAGCTTAATTACTCAAAAACGGCTTGTCTGACGAAAATTTTCAAGACTTTTTAAGACTACATAACTTCAGATGAATTCTTCGGGTGGTAGTACCTTTTTTTTAGTAATTAGACCTTTTTTGTAGGGAATTTAATTTTATATAAAAGTAAGTCAAAATGAATTTTTTTTACTTCAATGTTTTGTCAGTTCTGACGCAAAACATGAAATTATGACTAAAAATCAAAATTAGCGATGATAGCCCTCTTAAAATTGATATTAAGGGCTCAAACTTTTACGAAATTTTTTTTTTGTCATTCTGAATGATATTCTCGATATATCTTTCAAAAAAAAAAAATAGTCAATTTTTTTGGCCCAGTCTAATGTACACACTTTTGATTATCTGCCAGGCGATCATTTAATCGCAAACAAATACCAAAATGTCGCAATCTACAGTAGTAGTCCATTTAATTTCATTTAATCTGTATAATTTTGCCATAAAATAAATAAATTTGGTGGTGCAACATCTCAGAGTGAACCAGGACCTAGTGACTTACAACTCTCAACGGAGGGGACCTACAATTTTCTGCTGATTCCGAACGGCTAATGAGCAGCACTTTCCCTGATACGAGATACTCTTGGAGAATTTGTCAATTTCTCGCAAGAGGCAGTACATCCCCGAAAAAAACTTTGCAGCGGCTGAGAATCGAACTCGAGACCTTCTGCATGACAGTCCAACGCACTAACCATTATGCCAAGGGGTACCTACTACTTTTTTGCCATAAAAAAACTGAAAAAATGGAACTTGTGTCATTTTCTAATCGCTGCAATTTTTAAGTATTTTTTTATCGCAACTACTAGTACCCCTTGGCATAATGGTCAGTGCGTTGAACTGTCATGCGGAGGGTCTTGAGTTCGATTCTCAGCCGCTGCAAAAAAACGTTTTCAGGGGTGTACTGCTTCTTCCGAGGAATTGAGTGACCCTCAAGAGTATCTCTTGTCATGAAAAGTGCTGCTCATTAGCCGTTAGAAATCGGCAGAAAATTGTAGGTCCCCTCCGTTCCTGTTTACACGCACACAGAAATGGTTGAGAGTTGTAAGTCCCTAGGTCCTAGTTCTCTCCAATGCAACTGCATTGGCAACACTGTATGTAGACTACCTACAAAATTACCATGGATTACAGAACTTAATTCTTTCTAACGCCATAAGGTCGAATAGATTAAACGACATTGCCAAAAAAAAATTATCTTTTTCACAAAAAAAAATAAATCAGTGTCAATAAAAATAAAAAAATTGACGCGCAAGCTCATGCGGGATCGCCACCCCTGGTAAATGTCATTAACATCTGAATAACGATGTCGAAGAGTCAAAGATACCACCACGATGACAGTTTAAATACCATTCCATACTTTTCCGTTTATTTATTTGCCGTCATAGCCTACATTGAACCTAACACAGATTGTAACCAAAAGCTGTCATATTCCTATGCCATGATTTGTTGTACAAGTTGGTTTGGTCTTATACCGAAACCCGAATTCTCCGAATAGGTAAGTGCATACGAGTATATGACCCAAAAACAATACATTTCCTTGTCGTGGATGTTCCTTTTATGACAGTAAAATGACAAAAGATAAAGATTTTTCAATCTTTTCAATGAGCCTGCAAAGAATTGTAAATAAAATCAATAAATGATGAGACTACAAGAGGAACTTATTTTAACTTTTATTAATTGATTTAAAATTAAGTTTCTTATGGAAATGTTTACGGCAACATCATTAATGACCTTCTTCGCATTGCGGTTCAGCACCAGAATCATTTAATCTGGCAAAGTATCTATAAACTTAAATCTTGAAATGGGTAACGACCTTCAATGGCCGATTGCGAAAGATTTGAGAAAAAGATTTTAAATTTTTTGTATCTTTTCAAAATTTCAGTAAAAAAATTATAAATAAATTGACTTTGTGTTGTAATATGTTTTTTTTTGTATGTTTCGCAATTATTGCTTCCCACAAACTTCATCCAACGATCCATCCTTAACCTTCATACTTTTTTTTAGTTTAATCAAAACGATGTTCTAGGGGAAAATTTCGAAATAAAAAAATAAACATTTCGCGTGGGTAGAGCAGCCTAAGAGAATCTGGAAAAATCATTTTATGTATCTACCTCATAGATTCTAGTTTATATCTGTCATCACTTAAAAATAAATATAAATAAAATTTTATGTCTAGATCTGAGAGGAAAATAAAAATGATGATGCTATATTCGAATTAGGGCCACATAATACGATGAATACGATTGGCTGGGAAAATATTTTAAAAAATTCAAAATTCAACGGTGAAGAACATTTAATTAATGACTAAATATTTTTATTATGTTCATAGCTTGATATCTAGTTGTCTATCTAGTGTGTGTGCGAATATTTGGAATATTTAATTAAGATATCATTTTTAGCTGTCATTATGTTTGTCATGTTAAATTATGATCACATATTGGACTTTTGTTTAAAACAAAGAACCTGCCAGAAACAAGACGGTGGATATGTTGTAATAAATTACAATAATAAGTTTCTTTGAATATGAATAATTTAAAAAATGACAGTCAAACATTGACAAATCTAAGTATGACAAATGAGAAAAGATTTATAAAATAATCATTTAATTAAAGTTACTTTCTGCGTTGGTGGTAGTTAACTATTCATCAAAGTTGTGTTGTTTTGACCTTTAAGCTGGGAATATTTTTCATGAAGCATCTAGATCTGCCTCTTTTTGGAGGATCGTGTTTCTTTTTATCTTTAGATCTGTGTCCTCTAAGAATTAGAAGGACTCTCTATTACACATCATATAAAAGCCTAAAACAAACATTTTACGCACTTTAATTTTTGTACTTTCAATATAGGAAGGCACTGTCTATATAAATAAAATAATAAATAAATAACCTCGCAAATTCTTAGTCGTAAATGAAATATATGTATATGCACAGCAATTTATGTATTAATTTATAATTAAAAAAATATTAAAATAACAAAATGCAACAACTATACCCTGTTCGACGAAGATTGTGAGTACAGAGAAGATATCACGTTTGTATCTCAGTTTGGTGGCAGAATATTTCATAAGTCTGTCACATGTAAAAGCTCTTACCGCGATGCCGTAGTGTAGATAATAAATCTCTTCAAGTTTAGTTGAAAAAGTACTAGCGTTGCCGTCTTTTAGGTAAAATTGCACAACACAAACTTTGAAAAACAAAGAATTGATTTATCTTAAATTTATATTATTATAAAAGCTTTAAAAAAGCATTAATTCTGTAAGCTTTTGCAAACAAACTATAGAAGAAGCAAAAGTTGATGTGGGTAAGCTTAATAGTAACTCTAATTTTGTGTAAATACTTTTCATAAACACAACAACTACCAACGGTTGTGTGACAGATAGGTCATTGGAGATGTACTAGGACTTTGCTTAAAGTTAGAGAAATTACAAAAACAATGAGATGGTAAGTCAGTTGCTTAAATGTGTATTTAAGATTAATTTTTTTCGTGCAGTGCCTAGGGAAATAGTTAGTTTCCACTTTTTTTTTTTTTTTTTTTATAATCTACCCGCGCTCAAGGGATTTTAATTACCCTTTAAATGTGTCAACACAGATGTGATCATGAGGTTCACAGGCGAGCACACATCCATCGCGCCACGGCCACCCCACTGATTTTAAAAAAGCTTTCCCCTAAGACCTGTACTCACAATCCTTGTTGAACAGGGTATAGGTATTAGATTTCAGTACCTATTTATTAGGACAGTAATTCTAGAATATAATATAAAATTAAAAAACAATAAAAGCCATTCATTTGCGGTTTCGAGTTCGAGTATTTTAGGAAAATCTTACTTAAAAAAAAATTATAAAATTGATTGACCACATGGGAAATAATGATTGATTACTCTTAATATTTTTGAGTTAGAGAGGATTTTAAAGAAAATTCCCATACACATAGGTTTTGAATGTTTGAATATCGTAATGGGAAGGAAATATTGAGACGGATAAAGCATCCACATTCGTGTAGTGTGGCTAAAAAATCCCTGAATTTAACAGGACGTCCGAAGTTCCGAAGTTAGGCTCAAGGGTAGTACCTCTTGGCATAATAGTAAGTGCGTTGGACTGTCACGCAAAAGGTCTTGGGTTCGATTCTCAGCCGCGCAAAAAATTTTTCCATTGGTGTACTGCCTCTTATGAGCAATTGAGAAATCCCCTAAAGCTAAATCTTGTCATGAAAAGAGCTGCCCATCAGCCGTTCGGAATCGGCAGAAAATTGTAGGTTCGCTGCATTCCTGGTGACGCAAACAGGGATGTTCGAGAGTTGTTAGTCACTAGTTTTAGGCTTTCTACGTGCCGTAATCGCCTCCCATTAGTTTTACGGTTTTAGTATGAAACTAGGTTACAACAACGATTTTGCAAATGTTCATACTTTCTCTACCCTTTTATTAAAGTTAAAATCATCGAATACCTATTTTATTTTTTTAGTATCGTGCTATTTACAAACGTAACAAAAGGTTTGTTAACTTGGTTTATTGCACGAACTGTCATTGTTTTAGGTGTGTTCAGAAGCGATTTATTAAGAAAATTGCTTTAGTACGATACTAGTTAGAAAATGTTTAAAATTAAGAATGAGTTAGTAAACTACTTTAAAGTTAACAAATAGTTAAGTAGTATCATACTAAGATCTTAATGATAGACTTTAAAATTTTGCGCCAATATTTTTGTTTTCGATGTTCTCCAAAATCATTACAGTTCGTGAAAATTAACAAAACAAACAAAATTAAATCTGGGGAACGGACCTAATAATTTGAAGTGTCGAAACTCAGAAGTCAAAGTTACAATCACAATCTATTTGGGGAGAGTACGATAACTTAGGCGCCAAAAATTGATAACGGATTTTTGTAGAAGGGTCAAATACAAGCGTTTTTTACTATGGGAGGGGGGGGTCTATCTCGCCCCGTTTAGGAGGTAGGGGCGATTTTAGAAAAAATGACTTAAATTGAAAAAAAAAAAAATATTAAAAAACAACGGCAACACTTACAATAAAATACTATACCGGTTTTGAAAGCCAGAAGTCTGTTCTATAATCGTAGATTTAAATTAAATTATTTATGTCAATAGTTTTTGAAAAATTTGCATGCAAACTCAAAATTTTGTTAAAAAAAATGAAAAAAAAAAGTTTAGACCAATTTTTTTCAAAATTGTAAAATGAAGTGCTTAATTAAATTTTTGTGGTCAATGCTACTATTAATTCTGAATCGAACACAAAAAACCGAATGGTTTTGTCCCTTCTAGTTTTTGAGAAAATCGAAAATTACTAAAACTACTTTTTATGAAATTTTTGATTTTTGGTATTTAACTACGGTGATTTCATTTTGAGGATTAATGTTAATTTATATGAAGGTTTTTATAATACAAACTCTATATAACTACTACTGAAATAAATCAGCCAAGTAGAAGACCTAGCACTATTATTGGACTTGTTGAATTATTGATTCAAATTAGCTTTTTTGGCCTTTAGTGCACAAAAATTGGCGTTTCGTCCGGGTGATCTCACATGGACTCATCAGTTGACTTGTGAGGACCTTGTCAATACGCAATTTTTGTTAAGTTCAGTTCATCTTACATGAATTTTTTGACAAAAATCCAATGTGAACTATATCCAACAAAGATTAGGATTGTAATCATTAATGTTGGAATTTTTTTTTTTTTTTTAATGTTAATGTGGTTCATTTGTAGGTAAAGTACAGCAAATCATTTAGGGTTACCAAGAATGCACCAGAGGAGGTAGAATTGCATGGCATTTCGCGTCTCAGTCAGTCAGTTTGTGAGTAAGTCAGGTATTACTTAAAAATAGTCAAGTCAATTTTTCAATGTTCAATCTTCAATGTATTAAAACCGTGTTTACAGGCATTTTGATCACAAAAACAAAAATATAGCAAGCACCTCCCGAATCTCTAGCCAATATTGAGGCCCATGGAAAAATGTGCCGATAGATGGGTTTATTGCTCTGAGATTAACTTTTATATGGATTGCACCAGAGAAACTTTTAAATCATTAGTTTTAAGCAAAATTTAAGTAACGTTATTTATTAAAATAAAAGATCAACTATGTAAATCATTTAATATTTTTGAATTTTATATACCCACCTACAAATTTGTAACTATATATTTACTTATGTATCTTAGTCTGTAAGAGTATAATATGCTCTGGTTGATGAATAAATAATAATAATAATATTGTATTCTTACAATTTTTGTCACCTTTTTGAGTTGGAGTTGAGGGGAGTTGACGCTTTAGTTGGAATTAGACCAATTTCTTCTAAGAACGCGATGCTTTTGAAATATTTTTTTTGAAATATTGAAAAGTTATTTAATTTAGGATGAAGTAGTGGATGCTAAGTCGCCATTCTTTATTCCAAGAAAAAAATACTTCACTCTTACAAAGGTTGAATAACGAATGACCTTGGTAAACAATAACCTGTACCATATTAGCATTAAAAACAAACAATAAACACACATAAATTTGCTGCATTCGTACAGTAGTATCTAGGTAATGTGAATTTTTCATAATGTATTAAATTTTCATGTCTGAACATTTTAAATGTGCAACTTTGGGCTACGTACATACATATATTTAGTAGACATTGGATATAGACCATAGGGTAAATTCAAAGTTTCTTTAAATCCAGATTCTGTAAATGCAAAAGAAACCTTGCATACACCCAACCTCGCACCTACCCCAAATCCTATAGTGTGCCCAGGCACTGTTTATACGCCGTAATGCGTAAGCAAGCAAAAAAAGCAAATATCCCATAAAAAAGTAGTTTTCGTTATTTTCCATTTTCTCAAAAACTAGACGACATAAAATCATCTAGTTTTCAGTTTTTGAATAAGAATATATTAGAGCAACGAATTTTAGGAAAAATAATAATATAAAACTTTGCAGTTTTGAAAAATTAAACTTTAAACTTTTTTTTTATTTTTTTTTTCACCAAAATTTGAGTTCAAAACTCGTTTTTTCAAAAACTGTGCATAGATTCTACTTGATTTAAAAACTATCTAATAGATCAGAGTATTGGCTTTAAAAAAAGGTATAATACTCAATTGTAAGTATTACCGTTATTTTTTAATATTTTTGTTTCCATTTTAGTACCTTTTTTATAAAATTGCCCCTCCCGCCCAAACGGGGGGAGATAGACCCCCCCCTCCCATAGTAAAAAATGCTTGTATTGAACTGTTCTACAAAAAACCGTTATAATTTCTTGGCGCCTAAGTTATCGTACTCTTGCCATCTATTTTGTCAAACTTATATTCCTGGAGTGAAATTTACCATCGTCCAGCTCTTTAAAAGGATTTGCTCGGGACTTAAAACATCGCACTTTTCTGCACAAAGCTGAGCCTTCAAACATATCGAAATCTTTGTCTTTATTTCCTTTTAAATCAGTTAGGTCACGAATCATATAAAAAAAAAAAAAAAACAAAAATTGACTTTTTTCGAAGAAAATGTCAGATGCCATGGATTGAGCAGTTACTAAAAGTTAAAGTAGCCATTTTTGATTTCAACTTTATAGCAAAATGTTAAGAGATAGGAAAATCCTAAAATCGTTTAAAATTAGCAAAATCTTCATTTTAATTCAGTAACTTACTGAAATGGCTTTAGCATTTTACTATATCGTTTAAAATTTTGTGCTAAATATTTCTAAATTCAAATGGTTGCAAATAGTAGTTTTTTTACACCATCTTAAAGTAGATACCTGATGAACAAATGTTAAAAAATAAAACAATATAGGAAATCTAAGAGTTGTCTCAAAAACAGCTGCAAGAATTTTTATGAAAAATTTGTATATGTACATGTAAAAATGTTTAACTTATTTTACTTACAGTAGGTTTTGTAATAAAAAATTATCCCATCTGAGTGGGATATAATTCCCTAATCGTGTAGTTGACTTTTCACCCACCGAACTGTTCCAACGAGCGATTTAAACAAAATTGTTTGTGTCAAGCTGTCTTCTCACCTTATCCTGCTCGGATGCATCGTTAGTACCAAATTTCAATAAATTATCAGTAACCGAAAATATAAAAAATGAGACGGTTGCAAACACTTGATAATTACTCTTCCAGTAGATTCGAGTTTTTTTCGAGGAATCAACAAGTCAAAATAAGTAGTTTTAGGTATTCTACTTGACTAATCTATTTCAGTCAGATCAAGAATTTTCAGTATAAAATAACTTATGAAATTATTATAATAATATACATATTTCCTTCACGATTAAAAACATTGAACTGGCTTTTATATTTTTTTTTTGTTCAGTTTAAAATAACCATACGTCACTCTAAACCTGTCAAGATAGTTTTTTTTTTTAACTTTAACTTACCTGTACCCTACACATTATCTTTTGTCTTAATTTCCCTTGTCACGCTTCAGTAAATTGTAGATTGTTTCGCTCATTAGCCAGGTGCTACCAAACACATTTACTCGTTGCATTTATCGATAAGCACTCGTATAATAAAAACATCAACAAGAAAAGTCACGTGTGGCTATAAAGGTACGTACACACCTATCATAATTCTCTCTCTTTTTTTTAATCCTTATTTCTGTCCTTAATGTCTCGGGTATTTTTTCCCCCATTTGCCATCACCACACTATTATCATCATCATCAAGAACTTTAATCGATGAATCAGCATTTCTGGCTTCAAGAGAAAAGCAATAATTTTGCCACGAGTTCAGTTAAGGCTTCATCTCCAGTTCCTAAGTTCCTTGTCGGAATGATATAATTAAATCGTGTTGTTGAGAAAAGATCTAAGAAAAAAAAACTATAAAAATCCAACAAGAAACGAGTAGGTGCGAAAAAACAAAATGAGGTAAACACATTCTTGAAATGTCATAAACGTCAAGACATATAACACATCATTTGCGATTAACTTTATGTCAGTTTCTTATTGTTTAGTTTTTGTAACATATTTTCTAAGTGAATTGGCATTTTACCGAAAGTCTAATGAAAGGCTTGGAACCTAAGTGACATTTGTCTTTCTAAACAATCAAGTTCAAGATCACTATAATAAGGTTGAATATTTTCCGAGCTGAAAGCTTTCAAATTTTCAATCATCTGTCAAAAATATAAATAATTCATAGCAGGTACTCAATTCTGTTTTTTTTTTTCTTTTTTTTTTTTTTTTCTTTTTTTTTTAAAAACATTCTCATTAGAGTAGTTATGAGGAAGCGTCGAAATTAGCAAAAAAAAATTGTTTTCATCAAAGTTTTCTACTTTAAATTGACAGCTTGACACATTTCCGAAACGGTTTTTGACTGATGAAACTTTGATGTTTTATTGACGTTGTTCACATTAAGTTCACTTAATCCGAAAGCAATGTGAACACTTCCGAATCAACTTTACCTTTAGAACTCGCTTTAAAAAAAAAACTGAAATCTGTTCTTTTTTAGGAAAAAATAAAAATGATTAAATTAAAATAAATAAATAAATATTTTTCATATGATAAGTTTTAGTGCTCGATTCGCAGCTGGTACAAAAGTGTTTGTTGCGAGGAAGTGATTGATCCTTAATGAAAAGTGCTAATCATCGGAAGAAAATTTTTTGGTTTCCTCCATTCCTGCTAACACGTACACAGGAACAGATGATTTGTTATAGTCACTAGGTCACTGGCCTGGTCTTTTAACCGAAGGTTCGGCCTTCCCTGTGGTCGCGAACCTAGGGGCTGGGTTTTGAAGATTCTTAGCTGAGGCATTGTTGCCAATGTAGTCAACGTGTTTTGCCTTTCTGGACTACATCCTCATCTTGGTTTATCTGATAGAGCTCGCAGTTATATCTTCTCCTCCATTTGCCTCGCCGCACACATTTGTGTACGTTTAATATTGTTTTATTTATACATACATCAAATTTTTTTTGGTGTTCACAGTATTGTTGAAGACTCATCTATCAAAACACTTCTGATTATGATCTATGAGAAGTCTTAAAGAAGCTTTTACGAAGTTTATTACAGGTTGATTTAGTTTCGATTTGAACAAATTTTGTATTCAATGGCCATAAAAATACGCATGTGATTAAGCAATAAACAAATTAAAAATGATTTTTTTTTAGATGCATGAAGTTTCGCTAAGACTTCGGTAAAGGCATACAAACACATAATAATGCAAATCATTGTCAAAAAAAAAACAATAAAAAAGCTTTCTTAATTTTTAAGGTATGTTTGAAATATATTATAAGCTCCCTGTTAAAGCATACAACATCAATTAAGGTTTATGTGAAATTAACATAATAGATCCTCATTGCTTCCTTAAAGCTTATAGAAGTACATTTTTTGGTCAAATTGAGTGGTATTCAATTATATTTTGGTTTGCATAACTACGAAGCTTATTTCGTGCAGTCTACACAGAAATATGAAAACTTATCGAGTTTGGAAATTTTCAACAAAGTTATCTCATTTGCCTCGATGAAAATATTAGTACAAAGGCTTAGGTAATCTCGCTTCTAATTGGCTTATTAATATAGAGACCTGCACCATCTGATGCAAAATAATTGAATACTTGTTTTGAAAAGGTGCATGCGTTGTATGTCATTGAAGCCACAGCAAATAAAAGTTATTATAAAGTCGTCAATACCCCGAGGTTGAAATTCTCAAAACTGTATTTTACTTTCTTAAATTATTATGAACTATACTTAACTCCTTGATAAGTACAAACCAAAGACCGCCTAAAGGAGTCTGAAAAAAAAAAAAAAATCCACAGCTAAAAGTAAAAATCTCTAAGCAAACTTTGTCCAACCAGCATATTTTCTTATGGATCATGCGTGCACGTACGAAAAATAAAAACACAATCTACATAATATGTATATACGCACTTAATTTTTTTCTTACCTTTCGTATTCAGATTTCTTGTTCATCTTGTTCCTGCGTATCAAACGGTTGTTGGTAATTGCTTCAACATGATGCAACTTCTTGTAAACCACGTCGACCATGATGTTTTCCCAGAAAATGTTTTCGTTTTTTTTTTATAAGCTTATCTCTGTTAAAACGTCCCCGCATAACATAAAAGTTGGTATTTCATCATATCTCGCTTCAAATGCTGTACATTTTTTTTTTCGTTTAAATTCAAATGGATAAACAAATAAAAGTATAAGAAAGACATGCCGTTTGTAGATGAAATGATAAAAAGCACAAACGAAAAAGGGCGGACATACATAAAACAAACACGCACGTTCTAATTTAACTTAACTTCCATTGTATAATGGAATACTTGAAGCTTTAATTGAAATTTTCCGCATTGCTGATTCTTTTCTTTTCCAAAATAATGTTAAATTAACTGCGGTGAAAATTTTAATGACGTCGTAAATTTATGAAGCGTTTAGAGAAAATATATAATACGAGTAGAGAGACAGGTAGCTGAATTGATAGCCTTCAGATATAATTATGACTTTGCTTCATGAACTAACATTTTGGTCCAATTTGTTGTAATTTATTATGTGGAGCTTGAGTATGAAATCACAAGCAACACTCATCAAAGAAAAGCGACAACAAGTTGTTACAATTTTGTTTTCTTTTCTTTTAAGAGATAAAGAAAAATTAATTAATTACTTAAAAAAAAAGTAGAAAGTCAAAAGGTTAGTCCAATTGGTTTGAAAATGCTTATAGTTTGAATGATGTAAGTGTTGGATAAGCAACTCAAACACATTTGTTTGACACTTTTTGAAGTAATTATTTAAGTTTTTTGAGAAATTTTTGGCGAATTTTAGTTTTGAACTGATTTTTGGTTCTTAAACGAAAGAGCTGATGTTCGAACTCGATTTTGTTTTAATTTTAATTTTAAAGATTGTGTAAGAGAATCAATAATTTTTTTTTAACTTCATCCCAAATAACAAATTTTCTACAACCTCCAAATTAAATTCAAGGTCATTTCTTCATTTTATTTCAAATCTGACTCGACTGAGAAGATTTAATGTTCTTGTTCAAATCAAAAACAATCAATCTCTAGAAATTTTATATTTTTTTAATTAAATTGTTCACATTTGCATTTTTCAAGATTCAACATAATGATGGGAGAGGTTAATTCGTTTGAAGTTTGAAGAGCTCAATTTTTAATTGAATCTCCATGAAGTCGTCCAATTAATTTTAATATTTTATCCACGCCAAAACCATGCTTGGTACTTCTCCTCTCGTTGGCTAGCTGACTCGCTAGAGTTTAGAGATTATCATCTGAATTGATTTCTGATGCCATTAATATTCATTTTGTTTGTCAATTGGACTGACGTTAAGTTTGCCAACAAAATCGTGATAGAAGCAAATTATTATCCCAATTTCAATTTGAGACAATCCTTTGGTTGAGAGTCGACTCGTGTATCCATATAGTGGTTTTGAGTTTGTTTCGCATGGTTTGGTCATAGTTTTTTTTTCTTTTTGTCATCTCATCTTCCAATTAGACAGGTTCAGCGACATCCTCTAAACGAAAACAACAAATCGACAACTTCTACAACAAACCACAATATTCTTTCTCTTCCGCTTGGAATAATGTCTCTTCCTATTAAAGTTATAGAGGAAGATCAATAAGTGCATCGTCATCATCGTTGCTTGAGGGCGAAGAAGCAGAAGAAGAAGGTGGTTAACCATTTGGTTGTTTTGCATGATGACTTGGGTTTCTATATTAAGTCAGGACAGGTTATTCTCTTGGTTGAGATTCTTATCGTAGTCTCAGAGCAAAGGGGCTTACGAATAGTAGTAACTTGTGGATGAAACACACAGTGTATAAAAAAAAGATGAAGACTCATTTCGGGAGTTCATATAACCGAACGGATGATTCAATAGATAATCCGTTGGCTAGTTGTTTTTAAATACGACTTGCTGGACGGTGACATTGTACTTGGAAATTATCGTGGGTAATGTTGCTGCTCATAATATACATGGGAACTAAGCCGTTAAGTAGGTATATATTTTTGCGGGCTCATACTAGCAAGTTTGTGTCTATGTATATCATTTAGTGTTATAGTGTAACCATATTCTTACTCAAATTAAAGTGATGTATAAATGTATCTTCGAGCGGATCAAGTTGAAGATATCTTATGTCCAAAAGTTTGTCACACTTGTGGCGAAGATCAGCTATCAATAAATAGTTGACAAGTATCAATCAATTTTATTTAATGGTGTTACCAACGAATTGTCAAATTATTGTGAGTTCGTATCAATCTTCAAACACATGTCTAATTCACAAGAATGAACATTTTTCATAGACATTCACAATAACACAAGATTTAATCAAATAATTTTGACAATACGAAAATTTCAATCAATTTCAATTGATAAATGATATCAGTCGTCAATCATTTGGTAGTTGATGTTTGTAACAAGGCAGTGTGTTTCTTCTTTTTATTAATTCTGTACGCCTAAATGTTTTTATTAATAAAAGTTCTGTATTTTAAAATACTTTAAATACAAAATTGTTTACCTAAAAATGTCCTACGTGAAAGCTTTTGTTTTCTAAAATTTTAATTGTGACGAATTTTTTGTGTTTCGAAAACGTCCATTTTCATAAACAAATAAAATCGAAAAATACGTCATCTAAAAGATTTTTCTTCTACTACCTATTTGTATAGCTTTTTAGAACGAAAGATTATGGGTTTTGAAATAATATAGAATTTCGGTTATATGGAATTTTGTGCCACCAGAATTTTGGAATATATGTACATGGGATGCTTTTCGCTTTTAGTATGGATGTCAGAACATCTTCCGAGGAGTTAACATGGACTCGGACCTACACCTCCTTGTAGTAAAGTAACGGCTGCGGATATCCTGACCACAGTCAAAACAAGACAATTTAGAGAAGAAGTTAGAAATTGAATGCCTGGAGTCACAAGACATCAACAGATTCTTTTCCGATCGAGTATGTTATAATCCCTTGAGAAGTTCTTTGCCCCCAACAGCAAGTATTGTAAAAAGAACATCTAAAGGTTTAGAAGGTCTGGTCAGAAACTTGCAATGATAATCAAAGGAACTTAGAACTGAGGATATGGAAAACCCATTTTGACAAACTGTATGAGTGCTATTATGATGAAGATAGAATTTATCGGTAAAGCACCATTCCATCTAGATAGAACTGACAACGATACCTGAAAAGTCACGGTGTTGTGAGGTTTTATTTCGGGAACCCGATACGATACTACCTTCAAAATTCTGCGACGAAACCGAATTATTTCAACTGCAATATATTAGGAGTCTTGTAATCCTCGTCTAGAGAATAGTCTAAAACCTTCATGACGCAGCCCAACACTTCCCTTCATCCAAACCAATATAACTTCGGTAGCTGAGAGTTTTGGTTTCGTGCTCTTTAAAGCGGCAGACGATGACTTGAATAAGAATGTAAGATTGATAGGTAGATAGGTAGAGCTATCAATCTGAGCTCTGCTATGAACTCAGACTAAAGTTAGATACTATCACCAAAAATACGAAGGATAACTCTTGCCAATCGCTGCTTCTTTGTAAGAAGGCAATTGAGTACCAGTCATTTCTTTAAGAAGCTAATCATCCCTTGTCAAAGGTGGATAAGAACGATTTCAGACTGTTTTGAGAGACAAATTATCCGGATAATTGTTGATCCTCTGCATAGAAATCTACAACAACAACCTCTAGTTATCAGATTGTCATTGTAGATGCATGTTCAGATAAGCTAAATGTACTTACAGCTCAATTTTTTGCTAGATCTAACTTGTGAGACAACAACATTGGCCCTCCTTAAGAATGTCATTCAATGGGACAGGTATATTTCTTCTACACTCGTACAGTTGAACGAACCCTTCGAGATCTCGATAAAGGCGAATTTGCTGGTCCTGTTGATATCTCATTCTTCTGAAGATATTAATACCTTCTCGCTTGCAAAACCAATGCTTAAGTTTTTTCATTGCTCCAACTATTCTAAAATCTTGCCTGAATGATGGAAAACAAATGGTGTTCCTCAAGGCTCCGTTTTGTCTCCGACTCTCTTCCTCATTTTTATACATGATCTCTTGTCTGAAGCTTCTAATCCACTTGACGACGACTCTTGCCGCCCGTTCTCAAATTCTCCTTCATCTTATTTCAAAGAAAGGAAAGAAGAATTGCAACAATACCCTTTGATAAACTCATTAAACTTCGATCTTTAAACAGGATGTACAAAATCGTTTGAAGTTTTATGTTTTTGAAACTCAATGGTGTATCTTGTAGTTGAAGTTAAATGTACCCTCTATGCCGGTGTCCTTGATTGGAAATTGCATCGAAGAAGCCAGAACTTGGTATGTGTGTCAACGACGGACTTGGTTGGAGTGATCGCTTTCTCTAGACCGCTAAATACTTACGACACGATTATGGCCTAATTTTTTTGGCACGGTTTTTCCTTGCCATTTCAATTTGCAAACATTCAAAACCAATGTTCATCGATAACTCCTTCATCTCCAATCCCTAATTCCCCATCGCGGATGCTATTTCTAACATTCTAAGGATCTCAATCTCAATAAACCCTTGAGCCCTTCTGAACTATAAACAAATAAGTGCAGGAAAATACACAACAATTCACTGTATGGGAGTTGTCCAATTACTGAGTTGGCTGGGTAATGTAGAACGGATGAACACCACCTTCCGAGGGAAGGTTCAGAGAGAGGAGGAAAAACTCAAACAAAATTTGGCGTGCGAAACTAGAGATCTCTAGATAAGGACCGAGTTGACTGCGGGAAGCTTCTTGGTTGACACCCAGGTCCACATAGGACTGCGGCGTCATCATATATAAAAGTAGAGCAATAATGTAGATTCCAACGTCTTCCAAATACATATGTGTGATGTCGAAACCTGAACCGTAGTTTTACCAAAATTAAAGAAAAATTCATTAAAACTATTTTCTATTCAGGAAATTATTTATATGAATGCGCCGCAAAAGACACCTATTACAAGCCCCTTCACTACACCGGAACAAAGTAAACTTAATTTTGAGTCATAATTCTTCTCTAATCTATCTATTCTATTCATGGTCCCGCTTTGTTGACTTATTGAATAATGTACGCACCTACTCGCAACCTGAACAATATTTTCATAAAACAGAATTAATTTAACAAGCGTTACGCACTAAACACAACGCATACTCTGAGTAGGAGGTATCTTATCTCTTCTTCCAAGTCCTTTTGAATTAACATTAGAATGAAGTAAGCCTGAATTCCTAGGGCTAATTGTATGTCGTCTATGCAACGTCATTTCAAATAACGAACGCTCTCAAAAAAATAAATAGAAAAGACGAAACACGTCCCGGCAAAAACCTAAGTGGGCTTCTTTGAATTTCCTTGTTATTCAAGATGACAATACCTTTTAACAATTCAAAGTAAAACCAACAACAAAAAAAAGAAAATCGCTCAAAAGGACTTAACAAAATGAATGAGGGTTGAAAAATAAGCACCTAACCACCAATTTATGTCCGCAACGATGATAAATGGTGTGAGAGGTGGTTCCAGTTCCAGTGTTGCCATAAATAAATTACGAGTACAAAAAAAAAAAAACAAAACACTCGTCTTTAGTATCAATCTTTCAAGTCACCTTCATGCCGACACTGCTGCATGGAATATGGCAGCATACTCGGGGCCAGGGTTCGGACTTCAAAAATCGCAGATCGCAGTAAATAGGCCAAAAAATCGCAGTAAAACCAAAATTTTCGCAGTAGAAATACATATATTTTTTTTTGACTAGGTAACAAAAAATTATAAGCAAGGAAACCAAGGTTAAATCACATTTAAATTATAGTTGCTTGTTAAAACAACATAAGTGATATTTTAATTTTTTACGGAAGAGAAAAAAACCATGTTAAAAAATCCTTAATGGCTTAAAAGTCGAAAAACTCTTATACGATTTTTGGGTTAAAAAAATGACAATGACTACACGTCCAAAAATGTATGATTTTTTGTATCTCATGTGAAAAAAAAAATAAAATTTCAGTTATGTTGTCTAAACAATCACCGATTCATTTAGATAGAATGTGTTAACAAATATACTCTTACTCGATAATGAGAATGTATAGTTTAAGCAAAAATATATGAAGCTAGGTAATCAAAATAAATTTATAATCTACAAATTTGTACTTTTTGAAACAAGAACAAATTAAAGAGTAGTAAAACCTTTGAGTATATATAATATGGAGGGCTCCTTTCTATTCCAAATGCGTGACTATCATAGGGGGCGCTGCTCAAATTTGTGTAAGACAAAGTTTTTTGACAGCGGCAACCAAAAAAAAGTTTTTGGCAGGATTGATTGCCTTGCGGGAAGATACTAAGTTAGAACAAAAGAATAGCATACAAATTAACAAACAAAAAAACATTTTATTATTCAATATTTTTGTATCATTAAACCACCAAATAAACACTAAAACTTTTTCAAGCTAAATATTTCTACAAATTTATTTTTTTAAATCCAACTAAAACTCATTACACCTTAAGTTCGTCTTCGAATTTGGACTCGTTTTTCGGTTGGAATTGTGCCAGTTTCTTAATCTTTACCTCATTACAAAGGTGACACAAACCACTTGCAGGCAATGGATCGCTGATGTCGGAAAAATCATTCTGCTGTTCATCTCTCTTAGTCGAGGCTAAATTACTGCAGTCCAGATGGTGAAAGATCTCCCGATTGTAGTCGCCATCCTTGGTAAATCCATTGTATTGGTCACATTGTGGGGAAGCTATTCGCCTCCAAGTAGGGAACTTTTTATTTTGATTACAAAATAGCAATTAACAGTCACTTTAAAGTTTGATCTTATTTTTACGTATAATTTGTAAAGAATTAAAACAGTCACAAAGCTTATTGATATGCGGTTTTTTGCAAACAAGACTGAAAATTTACCGAGTGCTTCATATCACATGTGACGGAGAACGATGTGCGAGGAGAAGGTAAACACAAATTGACAGCATACAGCTGTATCCTTAACTTACAGAAAGTGAGACAGCGACCCCTATCACAACTGCAAGTACTACAATGCATTAGGGATAGGAACGAGCCCTCCATATTATATATACTCAAAGAGTAAAACGAATATAACTGACAAGACTTGCACTAAAGAGACGAGAATCTTTTTAAATTTTGACATTTTGTTATGAGCACATTTATTTCTATGATCAGTGCTGCTATTCAAAAAAAATCTGAAAAATCGCAGTAGATTGTTGGAAAAGCGCAGTGGTGCAGTAGATTTAAAAAATAAGAAAAAAGTGCAGTAGATCTACTGCTTTCGCAATAAAGTCCGAACGCTGCTCGGGGCTCGACTCGCACTTACATACCGAAAGAGGCCAAGCTCTAGCGCGGTATAGGAGCGTTTTTTTAAACATACTGAACTCTTATACTCAATTTGATTATTAATTATATGCACATGCGTCCAACGCTTTAATTGAAATATTATACGGAACGCTACCCACGCTCCTCCTCATCATATTCAGTTCAGTTCATTCGTTTTGAGTCCCCCTCCATATTCACCATACTCATGGCGAGATGTTGAAAAATGAAACTTTCGTAACGATACTACAATCAAGGCTAGGCCATAAAGTTTGTCCTGAATTGCATTATGTAGGTACATATACAAAAAAACAAAATTAAATGAATAAAGTCGGCTTTCAAAGTCAAGAGCACGACCGACATACTTTGGAGAAAATGAGATTAATAAAAAATAAGTCACTTGAAAAGATACTCTTTTGGATCTGTTTGATTTTTTTTTGATGAACTTTATTTTAGTTGTTGATGGGATTTAAATTTGCATACATTATTTTTTATGAAATTTAAGTGGCGAATTGAATAGTTAAGGCGGAAATTTAGAACAAATTGTGGGGGTCTTTGAGCTTTGAAATTGGTTTTGGAGGTGGGTGCAGCAAGTTGATTGCTCGTCGTTTGTGTGAAGAAAACAACTTTGTAGATTCCTTACGGAATTCAATTTTAGTTTAAATGTGCAATAGTCGGCAACATGATAGCAAAACTTGACATTCAAGAAACAGATGGATTCCATACACACACGCACTTGATGGAACCGTTTACAACTTCAAGTAAACATTTCATAAATCGGTGCATCTATGTGACACATGTAAAAGGTGACCAGATACCAGATAGCAATGATAGTTTTTCCAATTGCTTTGTTCCAGCAGCTGTCAAAGTTAGCAATGACATCCAGCTGTCAAAATATTCAAGAAGATTTGTCATTTCTTCGGGATGGCCATAGACAACGCCGGGAGTTCATTAATTGGGCGCTGGCAATCGGTGGCCAGAGATCTGGGTTTTTGTCAAAAAATCATTCCATTTTAAGCTCAACGGCCTTGTGAACAAGCTAATTTTTCGTTATCGAAGCGATTGTATTCGCAAGTGTTCGAACAATTATCAATGCATACACGAAGATTGAATGGTGGTGAGCTTTATGGCATGGCGGCATCATCGAACCTCAATTCTTTCGAAATACGGAAGGAGGGAGACACAGTTGTTATCAATGAATTAGGTATAGGGCGATGTTAACAGACTTTCTGTGGTCAGAGCTCGACAACATTGATATAATTTGATCTGTGGTTCCAACAAGACGACGCAACGTTTGAACTTATGAAGGAAATATTTGGAGACTGGGTCATCTCACGGCGAGCGTTCATCAATTGACCGCTGTGGTCATGCCACTTGACACCACTTTATTATTTTCTCTGGGGCAAAGTCGAGTCCCAAACCAAGCACTTTGGACGATATTGTATTCCTCCTCTTAAACAATTCAGCCGTAACACTCGCACTTCAGAGAACACCCATCACTGTACCCTTGAGCTCAACTTCGGATGTACTGTTAAATTCAGAAATTCTTTCCTTAGCCACACTACACGAATGTGAAAAATACATTTGAGACGCTTTTGCCGGAATAACGTCGCGAGGCTTTAAGAATTGAACCAACCTTTTGTTTTATTTAAACTTCTTTACCTACCCATTTTATTTGCTCACTCTATATTAGAATATCACTACAATTTAGCTAAGTTTTTCCGTGCTTTCCAGAAGACTAGTAAGACAACATTAAGCAAAAATATAAGAATAGTTTTTAAGCGGACAAGTTCGCTATCCGTGTGTCTAATAATACGTGTGTTAAAGGAAGGTTTTGTAAAAATAGGGTTAAAGAAAATCGGCCTCAAAGTTACCATTAACTTAAAGAACACAGATTGAACTGCACCTTTCGCTAGTACCTTCCACCCTTTGGCTTAGATTACTTTTTCTCAAACATCCTGAATTAGATTTAGCAGAATAACAGCAGTTGTTGCAGGACGCGCCTGCGGGAACTCAAAAAGTATGCTGTCAATTCCAACTGATTTATTAAATCTTACGGTCCATTTTATTGCAAGAACTATCCAGAAATATCTCTGCTAAATATGACATATGAGACTTTATCCAATGTACTTGGTAAGCAAAGTTCTTCCGACCACATGCACATACCTTAGCACATACTTTAAGAACAACGAATTTCAAGTCGAAACTCACCATGTATTCAGCGGCTTCAGAAGATCTATATAGCGATGGGCAAACTCGGAATTCTGGGAAAACTTAACCAGCTGTGTTGGCCGGTATTAGAAAAAATGCAGTGCAATTCCTAGCATTAAAATATTTTTGGAGCAGATAGTCCGTAGGACAGGCGTTTTAACATATCTGTCCAATTAGCAGCGACTTTTTCTAACGTGATGTAATAGAGTCCTTAAATGGATGAATAATTTGGGGAATAAGTGCATTGCTACCTTTAGATCTACTGTGCCCTATTAGTATAAAGTCATTATAAGCTATTGAAAAACATGCTAAACTATTTGCCTTGGAAAAAATGTAAAGAAGTCCAATACTATCAACAAACAAACAGCACACGAAACCCATATACTACCAGTCCTTCTTTACGGCGGCGGCGGCGCGGCGCTATCGAGTTTAGGGTTCTTAGCAGAAAGGAAAACCTAAGACAGGGATCTTTTGAACTGATATTAAGTCATGAAAAGAGGTTGAAAAAGTACAATCGTGATCTCTAAAAACTGAACCGATATTTCTATGTTTTCCAAAAATCGGAACCTTTGATTCTTGCTTTGGCTCGATAACGTCGAGTAAACGGACGACAATCCTTCAGCCAAAAGAGACTTCGAATTCCAGCCTCTAAAGACCAAGAAATCTCGAATGCCACAATGAGTTTTGGGCAGTTGTAGAACATACTAGTTCCATCTATCCCTCATACTATTAGGGCTGGTCCATATCTTCATCAATGACGAAACTGACTCTTATTTATATAGGTTGTGTCTGCTGTTATTCGTTTCATTTCCATTTCCGAACGATGAAGCACTTTTTCTCTTAAGCTTAACTCAACAACCTACTATCCAGTTCTTCCATTATATGGTCGTATTCCCTCAGCCTTCGAACATGAACATACATATCAAAGTACTGTCGATAAAGAGCTTATTTGCATAATTGTATCTTTGATTTTCGAATCTACACTTGCGAACTTGAGAACAATATCTGTCTTTCATCTTCAATCAAGAATCAACGGAATGTGCGTTTCTAAAACGCTATCCAATCCCTCTTCAAAATGTACAAAGTCCTTGGATGATGAAATGAAGTAATGCTGCATGAGAAAATTTGGAATTCTTATAATCCTATTTTCAAGATTTACTGTAGATAAATATGAGCATATTTGGCGTAGTTGACATGTGAATATTTCAGTCACAAGATTGTCACCATTCTTCAGAACCTGTTCATGATTTTATTGTTCAGCCTAATGTGGCAAGCTCCTTCCTCCTTTGCAGAAAATGGACTCAAAGTGTCATCAAGAAGTGCGGAGTTGGAAGAAAATGTATTCACAATAAATCGCTGAAACTTGAAAAATCCAAAATGACGGTGTTTTTTTTCCAAGAAGGCTTCCTTACCCCACAAAGAAATTTTTTTATTTCACCAAATTGATTAATACATTTGTATATAAAACTTGTAGGAGTATCAAGAAGACTAAAGATTGTGGCGACATCTTTAGTATAGGGACAGTACTTGCTAGATTTTTCTCTGCTAAATTTAATAATAAAATATTCCCTTTTTACTACTTTTTTTTGTATGTTAGGCCAGGCGCGCACATTCAATTTTTAGTTTCGCAACTGTTAAGTTGCTAAAATGAAACATATGGGCTTATATGGGACACCGCGCACTTAGAGCAACTTGATTCGAGCAACTAAAAAGTTTGTGTTTTGACACAAACTAAACGATTGCCTAAAATTAATTCGCAACAGTTGAGCTGTTTTCTATAAGCACAAGAGAGAAAAGAGTGTGAGCGTGAGTAAAGAGTTGCCAGTGCGCGGTTCTCTTTCAACTGGTGATTTAACTATTTGATTTCGATCACAGTTGCCAGTGCGCGACTAGCCTTATCCTACTCCACTGTAAAATCAATTTCAACGCCACCACCAGGCTAGAGTTCGCAATACAAAATCACGCTCCATGATAATATTATAGGTTACAATGCTAATACTGAGAAAGTGTTTTAGAATGGAATTGGATTTCCAGAATTTTAGATTATTGGGTTTCTGTTTTTTGGATTCTTCTTTTATTCTGCACGAATTCCAATTCATAAACTTTTCTTTTTCTACTAATACAATTCAATTTCATTGACCCAGAACATATTGATTCGTACACATTTTTGACCGAAGTTCGTATACTGAAGTTTTGTGTTAGCAAACTCCTTCGACAAGTTGGTAAATAAACTTCTATTTAGCTAAGAACTTTGGAAAAAAGAATATAAATTTATTTTAAGTATATTTTAATTTTGTTATCAAGTCTTTCTTTACGACATAGACTCAAAGTTACTGTTACAGATTTAGAATCTTTTTTTTCTTTGTTTAAGAAATGTAAGAATTTTAAACATTTTTTAAAAATCCATTTTGTATGATTTTTTTTACAGAACCTTCTCAGCCGTGGTGCTACAACAAGTGAGGAAACCGACGAAGAGCCAGCTTCAAAATTAGCCCGTCTTACAGACTCAGAAAGTGACGATTCGACAAATTCAGCTGAACATCGTGCACTTCGAACTGCTGAGTGTTGTAAAAAAGTTGCAAAGAAATCGAACTGCACCAAGGTAAGTTGTGTATACTCTTCTGTTGTAAGCTTAAAGCGTGCAGCAACCCTTTAAATAGTAAGCTGTGCTTATGACAACTAACTCAAATATTCTTTTAACTCTTTCCCGTGTGTTTTTTTTTTTTTTTTTTGTTCCTCGCCTGGAAATTCCTTTGCCCTGCTTTGTGCTTTTTAGACTGATTACGCCGATGGTGACGACGAAGACGACGGTGACGACGAAATCGATCATCCTCTAAGCGCTCATTCGACTGCAAATTGGTCAAGTTTGAGCTTCAACACCGTTCTGACCCAGGAACGGGTCCATCAGTGCTGCATCAGCACATCACTCGCATTGACCGATTTCGACGCTGATTCCGAGGGCAGTGACTACGAAGAGATAAAACGTCCGCGTCGAAGTGAAAAATACTCTGCTTCGGGGGCAAGCAATCCTAACAATTATCGTTGCTTGCTTTCAACGCCTCTGCGAAATCATAACGCCGGCAATTTCAATCCCTTCCATCCGCAGCTGGTTAATTCCGAAAATGATTCAGTGTTTGCTTTGAGTGATAGCATGGACAGTAAATCGCTAATGCAATCGAAATTGCTAAATGGTAGCTCTGCGGGAGGTGCCGGTGAAATATCAAAACAATCACCCCAACCACTCCAACAGCAACATAATTCACCCAAATTGCTTAACATAAGCAATCACAATATAACTCGCCTGTCACCGCAACAGCAACAACACCACCAACAACAACAACAAAACCAGTTGGTGCTTGTGAATTCGAAATCAGGAACGGCAGCCACATCTACGGTGTTGACAACATCGCCCTGCAGCAATGGCGGCGTCAGCGTTGGTGGTAATATAGGCTGCACTGGTGCAAATGGAAACACACCAGGCAGCGCCGGAATAAGGAAACGTCATCGAAACATTGACATTTCCAAATTCAATGAGTCCAATCGAAAGTCAAATAGTTGTGCCATATTCTATTTTAAGCATTTGGATACGGATAACGAGACGAATTTCAGCGGCGGTGGCCTGTCATCGTCGCATGGAAGCGATGTAAGTATAGTTCTCTTCTCGGGACGACCTTTTTTTCTTGATGGTTTTAGTGGGATTTGATTTATTTCGGGGGTTGGTGGTAGTGTTCTGGCTACTCATCATATGGTGGCGGTGATGTTGCAAGAAATAAGGTCAAATGAGTAAGTTTAGACTAAAAAAGAACTGTCAGCAGCTGTGATTAAGGAGGCCTTAAAAATTTGTCAGAGATTCCGTTTAGATTCGATCAAGTTATGAGTAGGTAGATTCGGTGGAGATGATGCGTTGACAAATATTTATACATTTTTTAATGTGTCGAATCTGACCTCGTATCTGTTTTTCTGTGTGATGCGACAACGAAAAGCCAAACATAAAAAATATTTTTTGTCTTTTTGTAACCTACATATTTCTATACGTGCGATCGGTTTTGGTCTGAATGCAATACAAAGGTATGAATCAGTGAGGTCACAATTTCAGGAAAAGGCAATATGAACATTACTAAGACTAATTTGAATTTGAAAAATGCTCTTGATAAATCTTTTTTTGGTAATTTCATGCGAGAATTCACAATTTGAATTCGAATTTATACATAGATTCTATATGGCAAGCTAAGCAGACTTGACATTGATCTCGCAAATCTGTCTGTGTGCCTGTTCGACTACAGCCTAAAAGGCTCGAATGATTTTCATTAAACTTGGCACATATGTATATAGCATTTTAAAATGTTTCCCCCGACACGTTTTTGTTTTATTTTTTAAGACCAAATATAACGGAAGCCTGCCATACAATTTTTCGAAATTGTAAAAAATATTTTATCTCTCAAAAATTGTCTTACACATTAAAAAAAAAACAATTTAAGTATTTATATAACCGAGCACTGGGTTTAGAAAACCATTTATTTTTGAAAACTCAATATTTTGAAAATCACGATTGCTCTGTTTGTTTTTGAAACCTGACAACTAACAGTTTTTGAATACTTTTTAAAAATTATAAGGAAATTGTAGTTTTTTGTACCTTGTGATGTGCTTTTTGCTTTCCAGCCGAGGTTCCGCTCGTCGGTCTCGCCAGGGTCGTTCTGAAGAAAACACAAAAGGTCTTCAAACCTAATTACAAAATCTTTATTGGAAATAACTCTTAAATCTATAACATACAATATTCTGCTACTAATATTTCACTTAATTCGGGTAATGGAACGGTTCACGGGCATCAATCCTTCTGGCTTCTAGTCTAGCTGCCTCGCATCAGTTATACTGCTTGCCGATGATCTGGATCTGGTACTCGATTACGGGAATTCTGGCTTCTGGTAATTCGGCTTCAAACGAGCTCTTTCATTCGGATGTCTGGTTCCTGACGGGATCCTTAGGTATAACGCCCCTGGTGGCACTAAACAGCAGGCTAAACGCTCTGGTAGATCGGCAGGTTCAAGGCCCCTGGTGGCACTAAACAGCAGGCTAAACGCTCTGGTAGATCGGCAGGTTCAAGGCCCCTGGTGGCACTAAACAGCAGGCTATACGCTCTGGTAGATCAGCTGGTTCAAGACCCCTGGTGGCACTAAACAGCAGGCTAAACGCTCTGGTAGATCAGCAGGTACCGAAGCACCTAACTTGCTAAATGACCAACTCGTCTATACTTCTTGTCTACGACTAGATTCCGAAAGATTGATCAAATCAATTTACTGTGCCGCCTAACTGTATGTATGAGCGAAGAGGTGGTTTTCGTTCACCCAAGTAGGTCCTCTTGACGGTTTTTCGGTAGAAACTGAATGTGAACTATATAAGTGGTGAACGAAAAATATCCATGTAGTTGATTTTGCTGTGACGTCATATGCTCATGGTGCTTGTGAATTAAATTTGAGTGAAGTACAATTCTTGGTATTAATGCAGAAGTCGTATAGAGTAGCGTAGTATGGAACGCTTCGTTACAACCTAGAAATAAAGGTTTTCGAAAATGTTTTTTTTTTTTTTTTTTTTTTCCAAAAAACGCACCTAAAGTTTTGATACCAATTTTTGGGTTTCTCTTAATTCTTACGATCTATAATTGAATACGAAAATTCTGAAATTAAGACATTATTGAGGGTTACAAAGTTACCTATCATACAACCATTATTTCGATTTTTGGCTATCTCACCATCGGAATGACGGATTCGAATGAAATTTTTTGTGCAGAAGCTTCTTAAAAGCTAAACAACAGTGCATATAAAAACTTAGAATAAAATAATTCTTTGGACTTTAAAAAAACAATATATTTTTTTTTTGACATCCAGTCTCAAAAACTGGTCAATTATTTTCTTAAAAATATAGTTTTTATTTGAACAATAATTAAAACTTCAAATTCGCTTACTTAAAAATGTTTTAAAATTTTGTACATACAAATTTATTTTAAGAAAAAATCGCAAAAAAATGAGTATTTATTTTTGAAATTCTAAGTTCGTGCTATCCAGTCGTGCATTATATTTTTATCAAAACATGTTTGTCAAAGTTTTTCAAAATAATACGCCTGCGTCAGTTTTCATGAACGAATTTTTACTTGCGAAGAGGTCTTTCGATTTTAACACGGCACACCACTGGTGAAAAATTTTCTGGTGCGTGTTGATTGGGTCATGACAAAAAAAGATAGAAGAGAGTTTTAAATGTTTCAAAATAATGAAAAACTTAGAAATCAGTCATGAAAACACATTGGCAACACTGAAAATAGTATCCAATAGTATTTTTTAAAGCCAAAAAAAATATAGATTTTATTTTTTAATTGTTTTGTTTTTTTAAAGTAAATAGATTCATTTCGATTCATATTGGTCGAAAAGAGAAAATTTGACAAAAAATGTATAACTTAAAAGTCTACACATTTTCTTTGACAGTTCAAACTCTAAAGCCCCATTTAGACTTTCATTTTTCATTCGCTGTACGTTGTTCCTTGTTCGTTGTTCGTTCTCCTCTCAACAACCTACAGCGAAGAAGCATTTACATTTATTCGGTTTTGTTTTTCAGTTCGTGCGTAACAACAAACACATTGTTGGCAGTGGCGGCGCTATTAATAGTTGAGAAAAAAGAAAAAAAAGAAGATCCTGTTGGACGAATGGTTGGTGGCTGAAAAGGAAACATTTATAGCATACAAATCTTGTTTTATTTTCTAAACTAGCGCAATAATATCGTGCTTTTTTATATGTTCCTCTGATTATTATATGTAAAGTATTATTATTCGTACTAGAAAGATAAAACCTATAGACAAAATATTTTATTTATTTACCTATAGGTACCCTAATTTATAATGAAACCTGATGCTCCATTCTCTAATAAAAAAAAAAGACTTCAAAAATGTTCCTACAAGTTGCATGCCACTGCAAAACAGTGTTTATTTAATAAGTTTTCGCATTTAAACACACGTTGTCCGGGTAACAACGAACACCGAAATTTCCGAGCTCCTTTGAATTTGTACGTTCTTCATTCGTTGTTCGTTTTTATCATTTACATTCTCGTTGTTCCACGTACGAGCAACAACGAACAACATACACAGAGCACAACACTGAAAGTCTAAATACAACTTAAGTTTATTCACCGAAAAGAAGGAAAGTTTTGGAGAGTTCCAAAAATGAGATCTTTTTCCCACATTTGTTTCTTGAATAAACTTCAAAAGAATAAGTTTTAAATTAAAAAAAAAATATTTTTGTACCTCAGGTAGATTTTTAAAATCAATTTTGAATTTTTAAATTTTTTTTCAAAATTTTGTTTTGAAAACTTTATGAATTCTTAGAAATATAATTTTGATTAATTCAAATGTTCTTTTATCACCAGTTTTTTTTTTTAATTTATCAAAAATTATTATTTTATTTTAGAAAAGTAGAGTAATTTTTAGAAATTCGCGAGTTTTTTTTTTAAATTCTTTATATTTTTTTTAAATTGTAAAATATATTTTGAAAATTGTATGAAGACACTATGATTATGAAATGCTCCCGAACTTTCTATTTTGTGATTAGGTGTTTTGATAAAATAAACAGGCCCAAAAGTTTTAAAAAATGTTCATCTATAAATCTTGTATACTAAAAATGTGTCCTAAATTAAATTAAACAAGGGACAAATTCAAATAAATAATAAAGAAAGCATTAAGATTGACAGCAAATTAACAAATTCAAAATTTAAATCTTTCATTTTTTAAGTATATTTCTAAATCATCGTCGCAATGTTTCATTTCTTTTATTATTTTGTCGTTATTTTTGCAAACATTTTTCTAGCCAGGTGCATTCTTTTTCAACATTCTTTTATTCAACAGTAAAAAATACTCGTTCGACAGGAAATTCCCATCAGTGTATATCACTGAGCTCAACTTCAGATGTACTGCTAAGTTTAGAGATTCATTCTTTAGCTGCACTGCACGAATGTGGAATGCTTTACCCGATTTATTACTTCCCTTCCATTGTGACATTTAAGACATGTAAAATATTCCAAACCAATATGCATCGGTATCTCCTTTTAAAACCTCTCGAACTTTCTTAATTATTCGCAAATATTCGCAAACATTTCAAAGGTACCCATGATAAACCGAAAAATTTTGTTTTTGTGAATTCTCGCATTTTAAATTTGCGAAATGTCGCATATTAAAATATTCCCTCTGAGAGTTAGAAATCTCGCAAAAACATAAAATTCTCTCAATATCAATCATTTTCGTGTTCACTTTTCGCCTGCGTGAATTAATAAATATTTAATTTCAATGCGAGATTATGATTTTTCGAATTTTATTTTGCGAAACGTCAACATTGCGAAATATTGAATATGCGCGAATTTTAAATGTCAAAAATGTATTTGAAAGAGAATTTTTCTTCATTTTCTGTGGAACATATAAAAATAAGCACTGGATTTACTGCAAAGCTCTGTTGTTTTTTTTTTTTTTGTTTGTCTTGAGATATTGCTAGTCTTCATTGATTTCTCTTCGAAGATTTTTCCATTTGCATTAAGCATCACCTCAAATACAAACAACCATAGACTTAGACCGGAACCAAAAGACAATTTAGGGTTCAAACACAAAAGCATCACAACGGAGATTGAATACCGTAATAAAGTGCATGTGCTTTTGCCTCTGCTTCGCTTTCTACTCCCAAGTTTAAATATTTGTCATGTGCCTTCGTTTTTCCTTAGATTTTTGTCTTCGATTGTTTATACTTAAAGTGTATGTATGTCAACTAATTAACCTTGCATCCATCTCATGCACCTTATGCCTTTACTAATTCCAGTTCACCTGATGTGATTTTTGCCTTCCATTTTCTGCCCAAAAAATATACATAAATGTACCCACAAGCTCATTACCATATCACGATTTCTCCTTGAATTCTGAAAACAAACAAACCAACGAAATTCGAAAACGTTTGTTTGTTTTTTTTTTTTCGTAGCAAATTTGTTTAAGTTTAATTCAATTAAAATTGTTTTTGTTTTTTAATAGATCTCGAAATCTGCTGAACCATCTTCTGACGACGATGAAGGATGGCTCTACACAAACAGTGCTGAACATTGCATCGACGGAAGTCATCGCCAAACGAAAATCCTCGTAAACCAAGACAAGAGTCACCACCACAAAACCATCACCAACTCCTCATCCCAGTTGAGTAATAACGACGATTCTGATAAGGAGAACAAAACCGGCACAGCTGTAGCATCAATTTTGGCCACCAACAGCAGCAGCAGCAATAGTAACAGTAATCAAACTACACCGTCCATTCGAAGTTCCTCATCGCTGAACTCGTCCAGTCAGATTGCTATAACCGAAATTCAATTGAACGGTTGCAGCGGTAGCGGTAGCGGCGGCGTTGGCGGCGGAGGCAGCAGCAATTATAGTGGCAGTACAACTGGCAGTTTTATTGGCTGTGCTGCGACCTCGACGACAGTAGTTATGCATCGCAGCGTAATGGAGCTGCAGTTGGGCAGTAACAATAGCATCAGTCAGGGCAGCAGTACGAACAAAACTCCCCGAAGTCCCACCAATAGGAGCGTTCAGGTTAGTATTGCGGTTTTAAACTAAAAATAGCGACTTTGTAGCCCAGGAAAATGGCTTTTTCCTTAAGGAAGCGTTTCGACTGATTTATTCGGGTGCAGCAGCTGCTGTTGTTGCGCTATTGCTGCTGGCTTATTTGCTCGAGTAAAAGTTTCCCAGGTGTTCAAATGTTTGCCTGCGCGGCAACAACACGCCTTCAATTTATCTCCTACGCATATGCGCGCGACCCTATCCCATAGCACTCTTATCTGCTTCTCTTCCTCTGGATTTCTTGATGTCAAAAGATTCAGGTTCATTCGGGGTTTTGGTGTGATGGAGATTAGTTTTGTGGGCGGGCGGACCGCCACTTAAACAAGCGGTTGACCTACAAACAAACCCCAACATCGATCTTTTTCGGTGTAAATACCTCCTGGACATGACAAAGAGCGATGTTAATTTAGTGTAGATAAGAGGGCATGTTTTCTTTTTCAATCGAAAGTCCTACAAAGTATTTACACCCAAGTGTTCGTTCACACCAAAAGTTACAAAACAAAACAAGAGATCTACACTGAGAAAAAAAAACTGCACAAGTTTAAGTTTTTAAATTATTTACGCAGTCAGTTCAGTTTTCTGGGATATGTTTGTTCATTTATAAAAAATAGATAGATAGTACTCTTGATTATTAACTATCAATTGATTTTTGATAAATATTGAAATTTGTCAATTTATTGGTAGTTTTTTACAATTTCAATGTGACTCACAAGGGTCTGGATCTTTCTCAATTATCAAAGCTTTTAGAAATTGGGCTGTTTAAAACTGAATTGCAATTTGTCGCAAACAATTGATCAATTATCAATTGATCGTAATACGCGTGTGTGTAAGTGAAAGTAGTCAAAAAGTTCGTAGATTTTTTACAAAAATTATTAATTTGTGTGCAAGTTTCTATGCGGAAACGAACTATGAATGAATGAATTATGTATCGGGGGTATTTCACTGTGACCTAGATGAACTTCCTCATCTTACAGTTCTTCTTCTAAATTTATTGCTCTTAGCAGAACTTAAAATGTGAGCCTGCCACGAAGCAGGCCATTCGAACAGAAAGAGACCACAATCATTTGGAGACTTATTTTTTTTACGAAATGTAATCTGATTTTCGGTTTAATTAAGAAAGATTCGTTTCCGATTAGTTGCCTGTTCACGAATAAATCTCTTAAGACCTTTTCACATATTTTGAAATTTGTATTTGAGCTTCTGAAATCCAAAACTAGTTGCTTACTATTCACCATTGAGACGGTTCAAATTAGATGAGTAAGTGTTCGCATACCACGTTTACTTTATCTACCCGCGATGATAATTCATTATTGAGACCTGCTCGTTACGTGGGATCGGATCGGTTAACACTTGTCATACGCAACTGAATACGAAGTGAATAACTGTCATACCGAAATGAAACCGATTACGCGTTGAACAACTTAACGAACTTTTGACCACAAAAAAATCTCTGAGTTCAAAGAAGTGAGTGTGTTTATATTTAAAAAAAAAAAAATCTGTTTGTTTTAAGCAGAAATCTCTTTGATTTAATCACCAAAAATTCCATTGTTACTCCAACTGTGCCATGTTTCATAGGAAAGATTAAGAAGCCTTCGAAGTTTTCAAATATATTCTCGTTAGTTTCTATTCGTAAGTTCTTTTTCTGATAAAATGTTCTCGCATGTATAAAAAATGACAGCTGTCACATTTACGTCATTGCTTTTAATGATAGTGAGTTCTGTCTATGGATTTTGATAAAAAGTTTAAAAATTTTTTTCATGATTGTCTCCATTTTTTTTTAATTTACGTATCACGAATCTCAATGAAATTTAATTTAAAACTTAATTTAATACGTTCAAATCAAACAAACCCAATTCTGTTTGTTTTGAGTTCTTAGACCTATCACATTGTCAAATGTGAAGACTTTATAAACATTTATATGCTTTTTTTCCTCCGTGTATAGATCTTAAACGTGAGACCACTTAAACATGACACTTTGACATGAACAATTTCCACCGTCTAATTGAGGTAACTTGTGTCCTGAGCCTTAGTTCTGTTTGCCCACTGTCACGAACGTTTTTGGGGCGTGCGCTGTGCACTGCACGTCTTTCTATAACCACCTACTACTTTTTTGGGTGTAAATTTGATCGAATTGTTTGGATTTTTTATTCTGCACCCACACGACATTAAATATCGGTCGACTAGTTAAATAAATAGTTTAAGGAGAGTTGTCGTGCAGTTGAGTTATTTGAATTTAACAAAAGGTAGGTTAGGTACTTGTATCTAACTCTTACATTGTAAAGAAGAAAGTGGAGACCTATTTATATGTGTTATGTACGAGTATGTAGCTTAGCAGATTTATAACAAAGAAATGTGGAAGAAATGAAGTCCTTATAAGTGGATCAACTTTCTTTTAATGTTGTGAAGGAGGATGATTTTCTTATTGAGTTTTTGACAAAAGATCACATACACCAAGTGACATAATCATGCTGATAACAGAATCCGGCGGATTGGATCAGTGTCACTTTTGGAATAATTTACTATTTCCACTTCTATGATTGGTGGTGCGGATCAAATATAATAAGTGCCATACTGCTTCGGCTGTATCAGAACCCATGGTCAGCACTTAATCTGACTCCGATGTGGATAGGCCCACCGTGGAATCAAGTCTTAATTGACAGGTTTCCACGTTAAACACAATACGGTTCTGCTCGGAAGGAAAGTTATACGGTAATCATAATCCCTTGAGCGCGGGTAGATTATAAAAAAAAATAATAATCGGGATGATTCAAGCTCATCCTTATAAAGGCCTTCATTTGATCCATATTAAAAATGAAAGAAAATATCCGAATCTTTAAACTATCGTGACACATAAGAATAGCAGAATTATGCCCCGAGGTTATCCGGACATTGGAAGACTTTTGAAATCAGGTTTTATCTCATTTAACTATCCGGATATTCAGTACTGTCGATCTGGTTAGGCTTTAACCAAAATTGTATTATTATTATGTATCCGGATATCAATCAGATTCTTGATACAAATTTATTTCGGATATCCAAATTATCCGTAGGAACTTCAGATTCTATTTACGGTAGAGTAACCTTCAATCGAATTTAATTTAGCTTATTTCATTTCAGAGAAAGGAAAATCACTTCGTTGACCCAACAACCCCTACAAAGTGTTATTATTCAAAATTCGAGACAAAACCAATATTCAAGGGAAAGAATAATTCTCCAAGGACTCCGAAGAAATGCGGAAATACAGTCACAACTGCTACTTTTGAAGTCTCATCGGCAAAGGTAAGAACTTTCAAAAAGAGCGATTTATATATTTTTGGTGTTTCAAAAACGTTCGCATTTTCCAGAAAAAAAATTCTCAGATATGTAACAAAATTATGTTACCCAAGAAAATTTCTCCTTTCCTCTCAACAAATTAAAGATAGGATTATAATCTTTAAATAATACACAGGCGAATGTCATAAATGAGGGAAAAGTCAATAGTGAAACGAAGTGAATTCAAGTATCTATGTCTTTTGTTTCTGCGAAATAATTTTCGAAGAACGTGGGTAATCATTAAAATACATTTTTTTTTATTGGAATGTACTTTTTCTACAACATCACTGGATTAAAATGACATTTTTGTCAAATTGTATTGACTTAGAAAGAAAAGTGTTTCAATATTTATTGTGCAAAATTTTATAAGCTACCTTGGTATTTTTTTTCTAAAACAGTGAAAATTTATTCCTCTTTCAATGTAAAAAAATTAAAAGTAGTGTTTTAAGTTGCTTAGGAGGTCGAATCAAAGCTTAACACTGAAATCCACCTTTGTCAGAGTTTTTTCGAAGTCAGAGTCTAATTTTACTGAGTTTAAGCCTCTAGTAAGTAAAGTAAACAAAGATGTGTTTAAGTGAATCTTATAACAAGCGCAGCAACTAAAAGTGAATATAATGCTTATGCTCACTTTTATATCAACTTATTGTTTATATTTCAAAACCTGTGTCACTTGTCACTTTTTACATTTTTTTCTTTCTACTGAAGTAAGCGCCATCTAACTTCTTAATATTTAAACAATTTACACTCCTATTTTCTTGAGTACAATCCCAAATGTACAGCTTCAATAATGGCCCCCTTAAGTCTTTTGGATAGAATCAAAATAAAAATTCAAGTTAATAGAATTATAACAGAAACATCAACATTTTTTGGGCACCTCCCGCAACGTTTCTTGTCTTTCATTATTTTACTGCTATTTTTAGAAATATTGTTATAGTGAAATAGACAGTTGCACTCCTCCCTTAAAACAATTCAACCGTTATACTGGCGCCTCAGAGAATGCCTATCAATTTCGGACGTAATGTTAAGTATAGAGATTCTTTATTTAGCGACACAACACGAATGTGGAATGTGTTACCTAACCAGCTACATTCCTCCCCTAAAACTATTCAACCGTAATACTCATGCGTTTACCCTTGAACTCAATTTCAGTTGAATTAAACTTAAATTGTGTACATTGAAGTCGACCGCAATAACGACAGGTTACAGGTTAATAATTCGGGAAATGGAATCAGACAGCACATCAAACTCATTAAAAGTTGAAATGCTGTCAAGATTTCGACAATTATAAATGAAACAATAATGGATGATGTGCTTTCGGACAGTAAATTTGAGCCACATGAAGTTAAAGTTCGTATTAGAACAATGTCCGTATTGAGGAAGGCTCTGGGAAGCAACATCATATCTAATCATCATTATATAAAATGCCGTGAATGCGAAAGAGTAATGGCATTAGGTTATAGCCAAGCAGGCAAAATTCTGAAAGATCAATATTCGCACCAACCTGTTTTTCATCTAGTGCCAAAACTTCTTGTCTATTGGTATACACAACACAAAAATCACTTACCATTTAAAAAATCTGACGATCTAAGTTCAACTGTGTAGTGTAGGTCCAATAAATTAATAATCAGAATACAATCTGAATGAACTACAATTTTTATTAATATATTTTCTCCAAAAGTCATTAAATAAGTTAGGTTTCAAGTGAAAACACTATAAGAATCTTAAAAAATACGAATCAACTAAGTATGTTATTTTTATCGAATTGACTGAAAAATTGATAAAATTATCAGTATTCTTGACAACGACAACATCGAGTTTATCAATAGAACTATTCACAATAGATTATAACAATGGATACTATTTAGAAATTATTTTTGATAACGATAATATCGATTGACCAATTTCGATAACAATTGTCAAATATCGTATTGATAGTTGACAAATAGTAGTAGCCTAAATAATTTTCCTCCTGAGTAGCGGTTGGATCAAGTGCAAAAAATAGTTGGCTCTCAACATCAGGCCAGCATCAGTGGTACCACTTTAATTCAATTGAAGTAAGTAGATATACTTCTTTTTTTTTCAAAATATTTTAAAATCTACTTCCTACTTCGCACCATCAGCAAAGTACTGAAATCTACTTCCTTTTAAAAATCTCTGTTTCAACCTACTTCAACTTTACAAAAAAAAGCTCAAAACTACTTCATTTTCTCTATTTTCGCTATAGGTACGAGTAGTATGTAAGACCAGAACTTCCATACAAAAATATGAGCGTCAACACAAGTACAAATACATAATTTCTCCTCTAGACGGCAGACCTACAGACTGACTGAATCACCACTTTTTCGTTTTGTATTAACTCGAGTCCAATTTTTTTCTAAATGCAAATAAAAAGTCATTTTGAAATCTACTTCGATTTTTCTCAATTTACTTCACTTTTTTCTTCAAATCTATTCCGACTTTTTTTCTGGAAGTGGTAACGATGGTCAGCATGCTTCTTGTTATTCTGTTTGGTGGAAAAGTCGATACCCAAGTACTTCCCAGCGTTTTCTGGAAACATGAGTTTGATGACATCACTGCGTGTTGCAAACGTTCGTCTTTGAAGAACCATATTTCCGCTAGGTTTTTAATGTGCTCTTGCATTCTCCTGGCAGCAATCTCTTGTGAAAAAGCGGTAGCGTATGTAATGGAGTCGTCTGCAGAAAGCTTCGTCTTTGTTCCAAATATTTTGGCTAATGGATCAGCAGTATAAATGTTGAACAGCGGCGGTCCAAGTTTTGATCCTTGAGGGAATCCCTTGTTGATTCTGTTGGTTGATGATGTCCGTTTTGCTACCTGTAGTGTATAGTATACAAAAGTCTATGAGTTAGGACATTTTTGATTATTCTTAACAAGTGAATAGGAAGTTCAAGTTCCGAGAGTTTGAATAGAAGTCCTTTTATCTAAACGCTTTCAAAAGCTTTTTCGATGTTCAGCAAGCACGCTATAATCATTACCTTTTGTTGAGTCCAAGTGTAACGTCACTAAAAAGTCCCATCATTGGATGTACTGCAGAGTGTTTATTTCGAAAGCCGTACTGGAACTCCGATATGACATATCTTTCTCTGAGCTGAGCAGCTAAATTCGCCAATATCCTTTCACTTTTTCGCACTTTTGTCTTCTTCGGGAATGCTGCAGAAAAATGGCTGTTATTCAGACAGTTGTTGAAGATTATAATCAGCATGAGAACAGCAAGAATTTGTAACTTTTTTAGAACGTTATTAGAAATATTGTCGCTTCCTGCTGAATTTTTAGAATTTCCGGTGATGATAATGTCAGCCACTTCTTCATGATAAGTGAAAACTTCTGTCAGTAGTGGCTCCGATGAGGGGTTTTCTTTGTTGAATGAGATCACGGTTTCGCTGTTAGCTGATATTTTCGCAAAGCGAGTTTCTTCATTTTCGATATAGTTAAGAAGGTGTGTGGTCTTTGCAACTGTTCCTTTGTCAGCAGAAGTTGTCGAAACTTCTCACCCGTGAAGAATGGTGTCTCATATTGAGTTCGCTCTTCCAACAAACAGATTGATCTTTTTAAACGTGTCAGGTCTTTGTGGCTTTTAAGGCACATCATTTAAAACTGGAAATTGAAAGGTGATTTAACTATTACCCAGTCTGAGTCCTTTACTCCAGGTTTTGGCATTTGACAACTTTTGTGCCTTAAAACATACAAACTTAAAAAAAAAAACATCAAAAAGTTAATTTTGAACTAATAATGAAATTAAACTTGTTTGTTATAAATGATTTATATACGGAACTATTGCAACTTGTTCTCCACTAAAAGAGCTAGGACCTATATTTTAGGTACTAGCTACTATTATTAGATCTCAAAGTTATAATACTACTTAAATGTCATCAATTCAATTTCTCTTGTATTTCCTTATTAATTAAATTTCCTTTTTTAAATCTGGATCAAGGAAGGTGGTAAGTTCCATAATTAAAAAAATAAACCAGTCCAATAGTAATTTTAATTCACTAATTGAATATTATTTTACTTTTAATAACTATATTTAATACTCGTTCTCTGTACTTCAACATACCAATTTCCTTTTAAGCTTTTTACCTTTAGAAACAAACTAGAGCCTAACTATGTAGTATATATTTAGAAAGAAAACCTCCATTTAATGGCAAAACCGCTTAACGGTGGGCTTTCACTCGTGGAAAACTCTTGAATGCCACCTAAATATGCCATGTCGAAGTGACCACTTATCTGCACAAAATACAACCGCATTGGCATCTCGTATGTAAGCTAAGTTGACTATCATCATCAATGTCAGTGTCAACGCGCACCATGTGAAGTCTTGAATAAAATACGCATGAAGAGGCTCAAGAGACTCTAAAGACTGCATAATGTTCGCACTCGTCCATAAAGAAATAATAACCAATTGCGTTTTTTTTTTATTTATTATTTTTTGTGTGCAATCGCTTGAGCTCTGACCAGGCAAATCTTCGATTGAATATATTGATGACAAATCTGATCATATTCCCCAACACATAAATCGACGATAATAAGTCGAGACAGGTAGATTAATGCAAAAATAAAATGCTAGCTCTTAACGTGTTTTTTTTTTAATTAAACGTTTAATTCGTTCGGAACGGAAGAGGTGTTTTGAAAATTGGGAATAATATGCAACTGAATTCGATTGGCCGGTCAGTAATAGCAATTTATCACGTTTGCCAAAAGACTGGTTTTAAGTGTTAACACTTTGCAGAGCTTTGAAAAATGGGTTTTTGATTGCAAGGCGACACATTGAAAAGTGAAAATGGTTCAATCAGAAGGAACTGGATTCGATGGATGACGACGACGACGATGAGGTTGGCAGCGACAAACGACTAATTTGTTGTTTTCCTAGTTTCGGTCGCTTACTGACAAATGCGAGTCGCAATTGCGATTGGCTTATCTGGTTGCTGTGCCAAAAAAAATGACAACAAAATTAAGATAAAATTATAAAAATGTAGATTGGCAAACGCCAACTTTTGGTGCTTTTATTTTTATTAATTTTTGAGAAGTAATTATTTTACGTTTGTAATAGGAGTTAAATGTTTATTTGCTTATTTAACAAGCGAATTAAGTCATGTGAAAAAAAAGAAACCGGACTGAACCAGATTCATGAAAAGTCAGTCACCTTTGTTTTGCTGCAATAACTCATCAGGTTGAATTTACTCGTAATTTTTTTATATTCGAAGGCGTCAATGAACAATGCCCCCCGAAAACAAAATAATAAAAACTTCCCTTTATAAACTGTCACTATCAAAAGAATTGGAGTTATGAACCTGTCATTTATGTACCAGGGTTGCGAATTTTTGAATTAAAAAATCCTTAAGTCATAAATCTATAGATGACTTGTGAATTAAAAAAATTTAATTCATAAGATATTTGGTGACTTATGAATTAAAAAAAAATTAATTCACAACCCCCAAAGTGACTTATGAATTAAAAAAAATTTAAATCCTAAGCTACTAAGTGACTTATGAATTAAAAAAAATTTAATTCACCACCTACCAAGTGACTTATGAATTAAAAAAAATTAAGTCATCAGGGAGTAAGTGACTTATGAATTAAAAAAAATTAAGTCATGAGCAACAAAGTGACTTATGAATTAAAAAAAATTTAATTCACCACCTACTAAGTGACTTGTGAATTAAAAAAAATCAAGTCATCAGGGAGTAAGTGACTTATGAATTAAAAAAAATTTAATTCACAAGTCAGTTGGTGACTTGTGAATTAAAAAAAATTTAATTCATAAGTTAGTTGGTAGATTGGAAATTTTGAAGCTTGTTTTGACTACATAATTATTTAATTATTAACGAAAGCTTTCAAATCTAGTTTTTAAATCATAAGATTATCACGCTAGCTTATAAATTATCCATTTCATAATTTTTCTAATCAGCATTTGTCCATTAACTTATGAATTAAATTTTTTTTAATTCATAAGTCACTAAGTTGGTTTTGAATTAAATTTTTTTAATTCATAAGTCACTTACTTGCTGATGATTTGAATTTTTTTAATTCATAAGTCACTTACTTGCTCATGACTTGAATTTTTTTAATTCCTAAGTCACTTAGTAGGTTGGGAATTAAAATTTTTTAATTCATAAGTCACTTACTTGCCCATGACTTAAATTTTTTTAATTCATAAGTCACTTAGTAGCTTCTGAATTATTTTTTTTTAATTCATAAGTCACTAAGAAGCTTATGATTTAAATCTTTTTAATTCACAAGTCACCAACTGACTTGTGAATTAAATTTTTTTTAATTCATAAGTCAGTTCCTAGCTGCTGAATTATATTTATTTTAATTCATAAGTCACTCACTAGCTTGTGAATTAAAGCCAAGCTTAAGCTAACAAGTGACTTAAGCTTTTGCAACCCTGTTATGTACTTAACGAGATATGGAAATACTCAACACGAAATGGATATTCACTTCGAACATATTTTTGAATTGGCCATTTGTCATGTATTGTACCAAAGCTGAGATTATCATAAATTTTCGTGAATCCGACAAAGAGAAAAGAAAAAAGAGAATTCATGAAATGTGTTATATTTAATAAAATGTATGCTATGTATGAATTATCGCAAATGTAAACGCCTCCTTAAGTTGAATCAAAAACTAACTAACCTTTCTTAATGCTCAAGTGTAGAAAAATCCTTTCATGCAGTTAGTTGTTTAAAATTCAAACTGATACGCTACGTGCTAAAATTTGGTTACTTTGTTTTTTTTTATGAATTAGACGAATTTCAAATTCAATTTCATTTCAAATAAAATGAACAATTCGTTCCAATTATGCGTGTTTCAATTTTGTACTGTTCCGCTAACTTCATGAAATACTGATGGGGTCTGCAACAGTTAAACATTAAGTAGGATGTAGAACTGTGCTGTGCCAATTGTTCATTTTGAAAGATCGAATGAATCAATGATTGATTGGGTCAAGAATTCGATATTTTCAATCAATCATTTATTCAATCAAAGTCATTTTTTATCCAGCCGTTTCGTTGGAAATGTAAAATATTTTTTTTTTAATCGTTTTTTTCTGATCGAATTCGAAACAATGTGAAAATGAACGAATGTTTGGCTTCTTTTCCACTTCGTTCACACCATCATCCAATGTACATGAAATGAAGAACATATACATTCCGTTTCATTTATTATTTGGTATTGTGAAATGAAACATAACTTTTTTTTCGTTCGTTTCGTTCACTTTATGCTCATCAGTTTCGCAAGGCATTGACATTAGGATTGATTGAATTGGTCTATTGTGATTGCAATCAATCAATCTTTTTGGTGAACGGGTCACACGGACCCGGAAAAAGTATTCAATTGACTTCTGTTTCAACTTTTCCTGGTGCTTTTTCCTGATCGCTATAAATGACGCCTTAGGTGCCAGTTATAGCCATGAAGAAAACATTTTCTTTTTGATAATTCAATCAGTTGTCATTTGATTTGAAATATAATAACGGTACGAATTGGTGAGAAATCTCCTGATATAATATTTTCAAAAGCTATTTTTTCTTTATGACAAATGTTTTATCTAAAAATAGCATTTATTAATTTTATTGATGAGAATTAATTTTTCGTAACAGCTAATTATTATTTGTAATAAAATGGGACAATTTATTCAACTTTACTGTTCCACTGACATCAGGAAAAACAAACTGATGGAATCTGCAACTGTCAAACATCAATAATAATAAAATTAATATCAGAAATGTCAAAAGTACAATCAAACAAATAAAATCAACTTAAAAATTTCGAATAAGAAATCTTTTTAAAGGATTTAATTGATATTTAGGTTATATAACAAGGCCTCAGAAAACATTGAGCTACTCTTTCATGAGGCCAACAGAAGAAATATGTTATAATATCTAGAGAACCATAGAGACCCAACCCAAGAACGAATTCGTTTCAAACGATGCGTTGATGTTCTTAAGAGAAGCGACCCATATACATACAACACATGTAGCGGACAGACGCAGGGCAGTAGCCGAACTTCAAACGATTCTCTCTAGCTCATCTGCTGACAATAGTTATCAATAAAATGTTTGTTCAATGTCGGCATTACAGATCCATTGAAATCAGTTTTGCAAATTTAGGTTTGTTCATTATCGACATTGCATTATGCATTTTTGTGCTCTGATTTGTTTTTCTCTGCGAATACAATGTAAAATTAAGCATGGTATTGTATTAATGGGAATGATAAAAGTGTTTAAAAATGCGTTCGAGCCTACATATGAGCCTGCTCGAATTGATTGCAATCGACCAATTTTTATTGAGCTGCCGCGGCCATATATCGAAAATAACAATTTGCGAGCGTCGTTCCTTAACAGAATATAGTAGCAAATATTTATAAGTTCTCATATTACTCGTCAAAAAATATCAAATCAATGACCTCTCAACAGCAAAAGTACCCTTTCACACGAGGAGATCAGTTGTTGGAATTTTGTTTGATTTTAATTCAAGTTGAATATTGGTTTAGAGATTAACTATATGACAGAAGCTCTTTACATATTTGAACCAAAATTGGACCTCAGTTAAGTGTTTAGGATTAGAGAAAATAATAGAGCATCATTTCGTATTTATCAAACATTAATTTATGTGTTTGTTACTTTGCACAAAGATTGGCAAGATCGAAAAAGGTTGAACAAAAAACCTACCAGACTTCTGTATTCGATATTACGGTGCATATAATATTTAAACCTTGATATTCATATGAATAGTTCAGAGATATGACAACCCCAGTGTGAATCTGTCAAATTTGACATTATCATTGTTAAATTTGACATTTTCAATGGTAATCGTACTTTAAGGTTTTTAAGGCCAGAAAAAATCGGTGTTGTGGCATAAACTGACGTTTCAATATCGTAATATGACATACCATAAAATTGCGACATGCTTTTGGACATGCCGCTTGCATACATGCAACATGAACATATTGCCGTCAAAAATATCTGTTCGTGTTGGATACTGCATAATTTGACAAGCGCTCGAAAGATGGCCAGTGTTCATTGCTGCCAAAAAATGTTCAGCAAAAAAAAAAAAACAAACTAAACAACAATTGAAATGACGAGCCAAATAGAACAAAATTTGTGGAGCATGAAGCTAAAGGTCGCATGTTTTTTTTGTTGGAATAATTGGACATGTCACTGTGCCAATAGAGCAACAAACTACCATTTGTTTGCCAGAAGTGTTCAGAAATATAAGGGAAACCAATCGCAAAAGACGAACCTTTCTTCACTACGATAATGCAAGCTCTCCGACATTCGCTCAAACAAGTGCGTTTTTGAGCATTCAAAATATCTAATTGAAAGGTCATTCGCCGAACAGTCCCGATTTTACCGTTAATGGTTTGTTCATAATACCGCAGATTGAATATAAAATGCAAGACCAACGTTTTTCGACGCCTGAAGAAGCGGTCGAAGCATTCAAAATGCTTGTTTTGGACGTACCTCTATCATGATGCTTCGAAAATTGGGTCCTTAATACTTAAGTAGCAACTCTTCCAAATATTATTTCCAAAAAGAAAATGTGTAGACACAGATTGTTGAGCGCAGATAAGAATGAAATCTTAATAAAGGGATGCGCTTGATTTGGGGAGGACCTTTTTAAATATATTATTTAAAAAAAGGTCTGTTTAAGATTTACAATAACAATATAAATCAATAACTGAGTTCAATTGTTTGTGAAAATGGGTTTTTTTCCACCTTCCAACATTTTCAGTACCAAACGCGGATAGTTTACCCATTTGAAGATGAAAATTTGGTGCCACTTTGTCTTCCCTTCGACCAATAGAAGTAAGATTAAATCAGTTTTCTGAAATCAGGGGCAAATGGAAGAAAAATAGTCTCATCTCCCAAACAATAAGTACATGTACTACAGGCTTATTATCTTCGTTTCAGATAAAAATTTCAATGTTATGATTAAATCTTTCCCTACGATTATGGAGAAATTCAAAAACGTCGTTTTTGTTGTCAAACTCTTCACACGTTTTGTTTTTGTTGTGCGTTTGTGTAGGTGTACATCAAGCTAGACCCTAAACAGGTGGAAAGATTTGCTTGAAATTTGGTACAAAAGTTCTTTATTCCTTTATTCTTTTGAATTTGAATTTTTAATTTTTTTTTTTTCAAAAACTAAGGATTTTTATTCATACGAGTACATGTTGCCAAAAACTTCTTAAAATGTGGAAATTTATTCCAAAGAAACTTCAGAAACGGCTTGACAGATATTGTAATATTTCTTGTAGCCAATGGTTTCAGGTCGTTTGAAACAAAATTTCAAAATTTTACGAATAAATTTATAACAAAAAAAAATTCTTCAAATATTATTGAACCATCGTCGAACAACTTCATCGTCTGCAGACGTTACAGCTTCGGAACACAAGTACAAGTCTAGTTGTGCGTTTTCTTTTGATTGTCTTAACCTAACCTATACACCTTGGTTTACTATCGCATCTTATGCGAATCACCTTGCATCTTCCGCCCATTTAATTCAAAATATATTATCTAACACAAACAACAGCTCATGTCCCGAACAGTACTTCAATTCATTATCTCATGAAAACTCAACGAACTACTCATATCTTAAATAAAACAGCCATCACTGTTTAGACAAAGCTTAAATAATTGTGTAGATAAGTACCTAAAAATATGACTAATTAGTAATGTATTACTAATTGTTATAAACGTTGTCAGAGTTGAGATACCATAGTGCTAGAATGTAGTTGTAAACAAAATAGGTCATTTGTTTCACCTTACTTCACACTCCCTCCTCCCTTTCTTTGAAAAAATATGATTTTGAAATTAAGCATTTTCCGGCACTCTCACCCCACCTCTGTGTTTGCTATTCAAAGCTTTGAAAAAAACTCAGAAAAAAATATCGAACCTTTGAAAGTGCAAACTCAAATATTATAAACAAAAACAACCATCTTCATGATTTATAAAATAGTTTCCCTTGTTTTTGACATATCATCGTGATTTTTCACACGCAGCTATTTCCTGGATGATTCTAGTGTTTTCCTTAATCCTCATGGTATGCCCCCATTTTGTTAATTGATGGAAGCTTTTATTTAAAATAAGAGAGACACAAAAAAAACAACCTAAAATAGACAATAAATAATATCATCTTCAAGTAGTAGGAGTAGTGTGTGTACTTAGCCCCATTTAAGAATTTTTTCTGGTATTTTCTTAACAAAGGGAAATGTTAGCATGCCCCAAATTAATTTATGAAAGTCTGGCCTTGTCTGGATATTTTCTTAATTAATATTTTTAATTTTTTTCTTACCGATGATGACGCTAGCTTTCTATTTTCATTTTCAACCACAACCAACATTTACTAATAAATAAATAATATTTGTCATCCTTCGGCGGCGCGTAAGCAATCCATGTTGAAACTTTCATTTTTTTTTTGTCTACACTTATATCTTGTTTGTGCCCATCTGGTATAGTTAAAAACAATATAGAGCTTAGTACCTACATATTGTATGTACTTGTAGAAAATATAGAAAAAAAAAGTTTTTAATTCCATTTGTCTTATACTACACGCGCTCTATAATTTATTTAAATATCCAACGAACCGTACAACATGTGGTCACTGTTTAGGTCTCTCTCAATATATGTACATAGTCTACATTAGCTACATATATGCCATTATGTCTGTCATGCTTTGGCCTCATCACATAATATGTCATATTGAAGCATTGTAAACTTATGCATCCCCCCTAATCAATTGATATTTTTCCATCAGCCCTACAGCCACAATAATATCAAGGCGGGAATTTTGAAATTCATCGAGACATTCATTGCGTGGAAGAACATCAGAGACTCTTTTTATTTTTTCTGCACTCTAAATGACATTTTAATTTGTCTTCCGATTTTGTAGTGTTCCCAATAGATAATTCAGTGTTGTTTGCCAGTGCTATGGGATTGTGAGGAAAATATTATTTTTATTAAGGGAAGTTTTGACAAACCAATGATAGTTTTAAGGAAATATCCAATTGTTATATTTGAGCAACTGTCAAAGTTACCAATGACGTTTAGCTGTCAAAATATTCAGTAACTTTGCCATTTCTCCCGGACGACCATAGATAAAATCGTGAGTTCGCTAATTGGGCGCAGTAGATGTTCGCCGTCGATCCGGATTTTGCCTAAAAATTCATCTTCTCGGACAAGGTCCAGTTTTGGCTCTGCGACTGTTTGAACAAAAAAATTGCTATTAAAAGACCAAACGCAATACACTAGTGTACGGACAAAGCATAAGGGTGGAATCAGTGGCCTAGTCTGGATAAAATTGTGCAAGTAGCAGTGAAAAAAAGTGTTCGTTCAAATAATTGAGAAATACAAACTTTATAATCCCCACAACTACCAACAACTAACAACTACGTTATCGATATCGGATACGCTCTCGATCCCCTTATTGTTTCTTGTGTAGAAATATTTTGTTGTAGCGAGAGCGTACCGAGACCGCCACAACAGTGTGAATCTGGCAGAAGAATACCTAATCACAATTTTCGAAGAATCTTTACCAAAGAAAAAAAGTAAGATGGGGAATTGATGAAAAATGACTCAGTTCATTTTTGTACTGATAGATCAAAAATTGATGATGACTCGTGCTATGCTTATGTTCAACATTATAAGTTTCCACAATATACCCTTGAAGGCGTGTGATTTATAAAAAGAAATATAAAGTTTGTAGAATTTTTCCTTTACTTATAACATTTAGTGATGATGCCAAAAACAATGGCCCTTAGTAATAGACATTCATAGAATCGGTTTTAAAGTCACTTTTTGTTAGATGTAGAAAAGTTGCTTTTAAAATTTCGTAGTAACAGATCAAATTTAACAAGTCTTATTTATACCAATAATTGTGACTCATTTTCATAATTTCGTTATTGTGAACTGATACACAAACAGATTTCTATTAACCAGATTCGTAAAGTTCTATTGTGATTCTATCATTTTAAATTTAACTTATTTACAGGAAAGCCGCTTTTAAGTATTTATATTTGAAATTTGTTTTATTTCTATACGAATGTTTGGTTAAAATCGAACTTAGGCTAGATTCGGATCTATTACTCAGGGCCAATAGAATTATACAAAAATACACAATTCTTTAAACTCAATTATCTTTTTCAGAAAAAGTTTTGCTTAGTTATTTAAAATATTTTAATTTTTCAAAAATAAGTTCACGTTGGCTGGAAATAAAAATAAAACAAACCTTTTGGCAACCCTTAAAAACTTGTCAAACTGAACTCATTTTTAAAGCAGCGACAAGATTATTTAACGTGGTGTTGAGATTGGTTTGACTCGATGTTCTAAATGCCGCGTTAGAGAACGTCACAAACAGAGCTGTCAGCTGTCTTGATTTTCGTTTTCTCACAAAATGTCAAATAGCTCTTTAGAACAATATTTTTGTATGATTTTTCACCTACAATCGTACAGGCATGCGTGGTTTCTAATGTCTACAAACAATTATTCAAAATAATTTTATATGCCAATGAAACAAAATAATTTACAAAAAGTCTTTTCTAAAACGTCAAAATAATAATTTGTCTAATTTTCGTTGTAAAATACACCAATGCATATCCCATGTCACATAGAGTGCTTTTTCAACACTGCGTCAAATTCACCACGGTGCTCAGTTTGACAAGTCCTTAAGTCAACAGCTCTTTTAAATTTATTTTCTTTGTTATTTGATTTAAAAACTGACATTTTTCGTTATTTGTCAAAATTCATTTTTCTTCCCAAAGAAATTTCAGTTAGGGATATTTATTTTTGCTCTTCCAGGAGCACTCTTTTCTGTCATACAATTGTATATTCGGAACATGATTATGTTATTTAAAATAACGCACTTAAAAAAAGTGAAGAGTAATCAAAAACCATTACAAGATGACGATTGTTCTATTCCGTTTCATAAGCAAATCAAAGCGCTCTCAACGAATACCATCTCGGAAAAAAGAGGGAATTTCCCTTTTGATTTTTGGGAGTTTTCGTTCACAAAAACGACTCCAACACTGTTGTGTGTACTCTTCGATAGATACCTAACATATGCGTGATTTTCTAGCCAAGATAAAGCTCCTTTTAACTCAGCCCAGTCCAGAGCGTACCACAAACAATTTGTTGTTTCAACAAAAAAAAAACTATTTCACAGGGTGCCAGGGTTCGTTTGATATTGTTTTTTTTTTTTTTGTCATTATTATTTTATCTTATCATCAAGTTATTATTAATTGAGTTTATTTGATTACTGTCGTTGTATTCGATCGAAATTCAAATTTTTTCTCCACGAAGACAACGACGATGAGAGACGCTCGCACACCATTCGAATTCGATCTGAATAAAAAAAAACCTTTCGCAAATGCAAATATCCACAACGAACCGAGAGTTCAGTTCTATTATCGAACGTATCGTGGAAGCACCATCATTGTGCTGTGTTCAAAGATATTTATAGAACTTTTGAATTCTTCGGGGAATTTACACAATCTTAATTCATTGATATTTCCGTGTTTTATTAGAAGTTTTAAAATAAACATTTGAAAAAATCTTTCAAAAAGACTGTTGAGACTAGTTGAGGTGAATTTTTAAATATTTCCAGTGCCAGGTGAATTTCTATGAGTCACCATGATTTTATAAATTAATTAGTTTAACTTTGTTTTTGTTGGCCAATTGCTGACGGTTTTTTTTTTGCAATTCAAATAATATCCCAGTGTTTTAGATAAATATTGATGTGTGCAAATCTGTTATCAGAAAATAAAATATTTACTCTCATTTCCGTTGAACTAATGATCAACAACGGTTTTTCGATAATTAGTAAAGTTATTTAATTTGCAACCGGTGGTGTCAGCATAGTTCATTTATTTTGCAATTGAAGGACTTTTCAAGTGGTTTTTTTTTTTTGTTTATTATTCACCACAATCCGCCGGAGCTGCCGCCGCCGCCGCCGAGTCATAGTGCACCGCAATATTTTTCAACGATTTACCACCTGTAAGTGGTGTGTTTATTTTGCTTTTGTTTCTATGACGTCAGTGTTTTTATCAATTCAATTATATTAGGTAGATACACATGCATACTACCTACCTCTACCTATATTTACTTTTATTTTTGCTAGATTTTTCGGACAGATTTATGGGAATAATTCCAGTAAGTTGGCTAAATCGTGACTTTGAACATTATTGCCTGCTGGCTGCTGGCAATAGTCAGCTAGCAATATTGGCGTCATGGAAAAATTGCATATTAAATCTTTGAAGAGCGTGCACTCAGGGCCCTGGGGCATGAGATATCTGTTTGCCTCTTCGTCGTCCTCTCCCTGCATTATCTCTGTAGCGAAATGTATTTTTCATTTTTTATTTGTTTGATTTGGAGATTTTTTGCGTGACTGAGAAGAATAAAAAATAATAATAATACTGCACCGGTAATAATTTGTCACATGCATTCATGTTGATCCAATTTGCTGGAAAAAAAAATAAAAATAAATATATATGATTATTATGTCATTGTGAGGCGAAATATCGTGATGCTATGAATATTGAATTTGAGTATTTCGAAAGTAGACGTTAAGAAGGCTTTCTGGAAATAGTTATGCATTTTATTTATTTATTTTTTTCTTTGAATGAATACCTCTACATGGTTTATGCAATACCTTTTGTGAGGAAAAAAAAACTCAAGTAATGTGCGCGAACGATTTCAAAAGATCGTAACAACACGTTCTTTTTGGAAACCAAACTTTAGTTGCGAATTTCTTTTAGACATGCTATAGACTTGAGTAAAAGAATTATAGATATACTTGAGAACTAGTTTTATTGTAATATCGAAACATCTTCAGATTGGAGTTTTAATCGGCTCTGAGAAATAACTCGTAAATGAGTTAACTCCGAATACCAATAGTTTGAGAACTTGCTTTGATGTCAAATATTTCCATTATTTTAAGAAATCAAAGCCCAAACAAAGAATTAACCAAATCCCAAAAAGAATATCGAATTAAAAAAAATGTTGGCTTTTTTTTTTGATTTGGTATGTAATGAACATTTTGGAAAATTTTTTTTAATCTTCTAAATAGTGTTAAAGAAACGCTTGAAGCTAAGTTTTAAAATAATCTATCAAGTAGTTTTCCAAACATTGAGTTTTCAATTTTTTTTTTTTGAAAATTATATATACCTTACTATTGAAACTTACTAGATGCTCCTGTATAAGAAATGGGGAACGGGTCCTATTTCTGTATTCCGAAATTCAGTGTGACCAACATTCTACAGTGTTGACCATCTACTAGTTTCTTTTTAAATCATAGGTTATTTTGACACTGACAGTTGTTTCCCGTTCGAAATCTTAACAGAAAGTCAGTATTATACCTCTGCAGAACGAAATGAGTCGCCTTACGCTTGAACAACGTTGGGAAATATTGGAAAATTATTTCCAAAGTGAGTGCGGTGTACCCAAAACAGCTTTTTGAAAAGAAGTTTTGGTCGAAATCAAGAACCCACTGTGCCTGCTTTAGGCTAGTTTGTGCAAAAAGTTCGTGAGACTGGTATGCACAACACCCGTCGCCGTACCGAGTGTGTGAGACTCAATTTACGAACATCAACTTGCCATCGACATTTCACTCACTAGCCTGAGGAAAATTCTGCACAAAGATCTCGGACTATTCGCTTACAACGTCCAATTGACTCAGCAATTGAAGGCACACGACCATCCGCTTCGTTATCGCTTCGCAGTTTGGACCTTAGAGCACCGTTAATATGGACAACGATCTTTGGCGAAAAATCATTTTTTCTGACGAGACGCTTTTCATCTCGGTTGCTACCCTAACAAACAAAACTGCCGCATCTGGGAAAACCCGCACTTTATTGTCCAGAAGCTAATGCATCTACAGAGAGTGACAGTTTGGTGCGGATTGTGGAGTGGTGGCATCATTGGACCATTTTCTTCGAAAATGAGGCTGGGAACAACTTTCCGTCAACGTTAAAGAGTATTCTCAATATCATGCTAGGGGACATACTGCAGAACGTAGTATAGTTTTAGAGCTTGTCATATTCATATTCCCATCCTCTGTCAGCTTGCGACTTATAGGTACTATAGGGCAAGTTATGCATTCGGAAAAAAAATCGAACTCGAGATTTTGATCAAAGTTGACATTACGATGATAGCGAAGACCAAAAAACTGGGTCTCGCAATTCTGTCTGTCTCTCTGTCGGTTCGACTACAGCCTAAACGGCTCGGCTGATTTTCTTCAAACTTGGTAGATATGGCTTTTGATTTTTTCCCCCCACACGTTTTTTTTTCTTTTTTTTAAGATCAAAAATAACGGTACCCTACCATACGGTTTTTTTCAAAATTTTATAAAAAAAATTTTAAAAAAAAATTTGAAAACCTTAATTTAGTTAAAACTACGTAATGATTGAAAAAAAATTCCAAAGAATTGTTATTTTTGGTAGCCCCCTGGGTCCATTTCTTTTTTTTTTTTTGATTTTCGCGAAAACGGTACAGCCGATTTAAACCATTTTTTTATGCTAAAGCTCCTCCAAAGTTTAAATATTATTACATATTCAAAAATCAAATTTTTTTTTCGGAAACTCAATATGTATTTCGAAAACCCCAAGATAAATTTTTTTCAAACTTGACAAATAAAAGTTTCTTAACATAGTCTACAAGATTTGAGAAAAAAATTTTGTTTTATCTAAAACTAACGGTACCTTCCATACAAATGTTAAAAAATGGTTTTCGAAAATCGTATTTTTCTCGAAAACGGTTCCTAGAATTTTGCTAAAATTTTTTTTCTTTTGATTAATGTTTGCGATCTATAATTTAATAAAAAAAAATTTAAATCTAGATAATACTGACTGTACCTACCATAGAACGATTTTTTCCTAAAAAGTTTAAAAAACTTTGCATTTCAAAACTTAAAAAAAATATTTTTTTCAATTTTTAGAAAAAAAACTCGTTTTTTTTTTGGAAAATTCGATATCTCAAGAACGACTTAAAATTTTTTTTGGAAATTTAACTCTCATTCTTACAATAATAAAAACTTAAAGTTGGCATACCAAATTTTTTTCTTAAAAATGTTTTCAAAATTTTGTACATAAAAGTTTATTTTTTAAGGAACCACCACAACGACTTATAATTGTTGTTCTTGCATAAATTCATATTTGCATAGCATTCTTTTTTTATCTCTTACTACTAAAAGAATTTAAAAAAAATTCATTTTATCCTTATGAACAGTTTTCTTTAATAACTTTCGTTTTTAAAATTCTTACTCTACTACATAGGAGCAAGTTCGTGCGACCCAGTCGTGCATTTTATTTTACATATATGGGAAGTTTTTACATTCCCCCTTAAACTGTTGATATTTTTTCTCCAAAAATTGAAAATTTTGTCGATTTGGTCGCTGCCAAGAATTTTCTGTTTTTTTTTTTTTTTTTTTTAATTCGTTGCCATTTTGAAATCACAAATTTTAAAATACATTTAAAAATCATAATAAACATAATACAATAAGTTTAAGTAAAACGTTTGTCCCATTTAGAATATTTTCGCTAAGAAAAAGAGTATAACACGCACTAGTATAGATACCACGCTTGGCTGGTAATACCGTGGTATACTCTGACTGACATATATGGTTCATTTGTATACTATGGTCTCTGTACTAGACACGGGCACAATACTGTAAATCCAAAATTCTGTACATTAAAATTCTCCAAATCTATAATCCTAGTTTTCAAATTCTGTAAATACAAACCTCTGTTTTGAATTTTGACATACCTACAGAATCTTGCAGTACAGAATTTGTAGGACCTAATTTTTACACTTACAGAATTATGACTTCGATCCTATACATTTTTTTAAATTTTCAAATTCGGCGTCTTAAGAAACATACGGAATGAAAGAACTCAGAACTACCTTACAACTTTGATGTTTAAAAGACATCGAGATAATCTCCAAAAAATACTAGGTACAAAGTTTAATGAAATTCGACCCACTTTTTCCGTTAGTCTTTTTTTGTCGATTTTGTTTACTAATGTATAACTTGACAAATAGTACCCACATATTTAAAAAAATTTACATATATTGCGAGTTAAAAAAACGTGATTTTAAATTATCAAATTATTACACCATCTTGTTACATAGTTGGACAACTTATATGGCAAAGTTGGAATAAAATAAAATATATAAAATAAATGAAAACCTCGACTGGATCCCACTATCTTAGTATTGGAGCTCAAAACTGTAAATTGGCTTAATGTAATGAAAAATGTGTGAAAAACTTAAAATTTTTAAAAAAAAATATTTTTTTTTAAATTCTGTGGTTTGTAAAAAAATTATTTTTAAAATGTTTGAATGCAATATTATTTAAATTACTTCGGTGCGCCTGTATGCCAAATTATAAAATAATAATTAGACAAACCAATAAAACTATTTATTTCAATAACCCAAATATAACAAATATAAGACAATGCGTTATTTGAATTGTTTCATTAAAACCTGAAAAGCAGTATTATTTCAATTGCTTGCGGTATAACTTAACCAAAATCGTAAGAGCCGGTTTTGAGACCATTAGGATAAACCTGAAATCGATCTTCATTATATCAGCTACCGGTTTTGGATGATCCGTCCATCTGTTGAGGTCCTAGCTCTATGAACACTTCGAAGGCCAGACAATCAAACATGACAAAAATTACTCTTTCAGACGTCTGCATCGCTTAGATTTGAATAAAACCTCGATTTTTTTACACGAAACCAATCGAGCAATTGTAAAAGAACAGTTAAAAAAATCTTAAAATATTGCATAATTAAAATGTTTTGAAAAAATCATAAACGATTCTTATTTATTTTCATTCCTATTTTGAAGCTATTTAACCCCACTGTTTTCTAAACGCATTGACTACGTTTACCATTCACACATTGATCACATAAAATTGGCTTTCAACATCACATAAAGCATCACGCCAAGAATTCCACCAGATTAATAGAAAATGCAATTTGAAAAACTTTTTCGTTAATTTATTTGTTTTAATTCTTCTTTACTGCAGTTAGTGAGTTATCTTGCCACAAGTCAAAATAAAAACATCTTCAATCAAGGACGGTCGTTGGGTTATTGCCTATGCGATTGTGATGAGACGATGAAAATGATAATGATGACAAACTATCGCCAATAAAAGTTCTTACACAAAATGTGCTTTACGACAAACCAGACACTTTAACGAATTAACAAGAATTAAGTGTTGCGAGGGAAGATATTTAGCCGCTCACATTTATTTTTAACTTTAAATTACACACATGTTGGTTGAGGTATTTTGTAAATTCGGAATGCATGAATTTGAAAAGTCAAATAAAAAAATTTTAATTGGAATTTAAACAAGCAAGAATAAAGTTGTAGAGATGTTTTAAATTTTTGGTAAATAATGTAGGTGATGAGTTTTACATCGGAGAAATATATATTTTCATCTGTTTGAAATATTCATTTTTACGAAAACGTTTTCATAACAGGTCGGTTCATTTTCATAAATTTTATTTGTTTTGTTATTTTTTTTTATTTATAAACAAACAAATGCTTATGAGAAAGGTTATTCAGTTCACTATAAAAACTTATTTAAAAGAAAGCTTAGTTGAGGGACACCTAAATGATGAACAAACATTCGTTCGTTTTGACTTTTCGTTCAAATAGCATTTTTGTATTCGTGTCGATTGACGTTTAAAACATACAACAAGAATGAACGCGCGAAAAATTCATTCGTTACATGGTATGGATGGTATGTGGAACGCGAATACACTTTTACAGTTCTTAGAAATCAGATTGGAATTCATGACGACCAATTTATTTATTTTTTCAAATTTCTCTTATTTTAGCAATTAAAACTCATATTCTAGTATCGTAACATTGATTTCAATTCGTTTTCTAGATTTTGCTAATTTTTGTTAAAAATTTAGGCTTATAAATGTTTTAAATCCCATTTGTTCTGTTATTCATCGGTCATTCTCATATGAATAGTCCTTAAGGGTCTTTTTTGTTTAATTTTCGTAATTCAGATTTTTTGACAGTTAAATAAATTTACCCCAATTAAAATTACATTTAAGATTAAATTTTTTTTGCGATTTATGCACATTTTTCAATAATGCAAGAAAATTTTTCCTCAATCAACTTTGATTGAAGCAATCACACATTTTATACTCCTTGTCTCCTTTACAAATTTGGTGGCTCAAGATATCTCCAAACTTTCAATAATGTTAAGCTGGGGAGGTATTATGACTAAGGCAATAATTCCACATTTTCACTCCTAAGAAAAGCTTTTATCACATGAGCCTTATGAATTGGAGAATTTATATTGCTTTAAAATCAAAATTCAAACAAATTCAATGACCGCACAACATGAAGTGATCCCACTTTATTATTCCTTCAAGTCGGTCAATATCATTTATCCATAGAAACATTTATTACAGACTATTTACATGAGAGTAACCAACAACCCTCGATGGAATGAACAATCGACCATTTTGACATTTTGACGCGTTCCATTTGATCACAAATCATCAACAAAATGCAAATAGGTTTAAACAGCGATTTTGCTAATTTAATTTTTTTGTATCGTACTAATTTTATATGACTCTTTGACATTTACAAACGTCAAGAAAGGTCTGTTTACTTAGTTTTGTCTACGAACTGTCATTTTTTTAGGTGTGTTCAGAAGCAATTTATTAAGAATTAGTTAGAAAATGTTTAAAATTAAGAATGCGTTTAAAAACTAATTTAAAGTTAGCAAATTTGTATGTAGTATCATACTCATACCTTAATAATAGGCTGTTTAAGATTTTGCGACAGTGATTTTTATGTTAGTCGCTCATATACAATTCAGTAGAGTTTGACAGTTCGAAACTATTTGTCAGTACACACGGAATGAATTATACCAGGTAGAGAACCGTTTGCATAATTTACTTCAAGCGCACACAGAATGAATTATTCTGTATTCACGTGCCTCTTTTCATTGTGCAGCCTTCCAAATGTATAACTTTCGGCGTGTTGTCTTGACAAGGAAGTACCTACAGCAAAGTAAAAATTTAACAAAGAAAACAACAACAAAAACTTACTGTCTATTACTTTAGCTTTGTATCCGAAGTAAAATCGAGTTTCGATGATTAGTTAAGTTATTTAAACTGAGTGATATATTTAATGATGAAAGTTGGCAAAACTGATTTTGTTTTGTTAAGTTTATTTGTCAAGTGTCAACATTTTTGAGTTGAATTCGTTAAAAAATTAAAAAAAAAAAGATGAAAGCCAATCAAAATAAGGAATGAAAGTTAGTTAATAGGTGTGTTTTATTCACTGCTGCATAGCTAGCGCAGCAAAATTTCCCACGACAAACAACAACAATTTGGTTGCTGGCGAAAAAGAAGCCAGTAAAAAAATGGCAGTTGTGCTGGTGATAGAACTTTAAATTGATGAATTGAAAATGGCGCTATGCATTAAATTTTAAAATTAAACATGCAATGTACATACATACATGTTTTGACATCAGATTATGATATTATCTATAATAATGGCCAACATTGAAATATAAATTGAAATTGACATATGGAGTGAGTTTGATCGTTTTATTCGCACTTGAATGCTGCGCTGGGGGAGAGTACGATAACTTAGGCGCCAAAAATTGATAACGGATTTTTGTAGGAGGGTCAAATACAAGCGTTTTTTACTATGGGAGGGGGGGTCTATCTCGCCCCATTTAGGAGGTAGGGGCGATTTTAGAAAAAATGACTTAAATTGAAAAAAAAAAAATATATTAAAAAACAACGGCAACACTTACAATAAAATAATATACCGGTTTTGAAAGCCAGAAGTCTGTTCTATAATTGTAAATTTAAATTAACTTATTTATGTCAATAGTTTTTGAAAAATTTGCATGCAAACTCAAAATTTTGTTAAAAAAAATGAAAAAAAAAAGTTTAGACCAATTTTTTTTCAAAATTGTAAAATGAAGTGCTTAATTGGCTTTTTGTGGTCAATGCTACTATTAATTCTGAATCGAACACAAAAAACCGAATGGTTTTGTCCCTTCTAGTTTTTGAGAAAATCGAAAATTACTAAAACTACTTTTTATGAAATTTTTGATTTTTGGTATTTAACTACGGTGATTTCATTTTGAGGATTAATGTTAATGTGGTTCATTTGTAGGTAAAGTACAGCAAATCATTTAGGGTTACCAAGAATGCACCAGAGGAGGTAGAATTGCATGGCATTTCGCGTCTCAGTCAGTCAGTTTGTGAGTAATTCAGGTGTTACTTAAAAATAGTCAAGTCAATTTTTCAATGTTCAATGTATTAAAACCGTGTTTACAGGCATTTTGATCACAAAAAAAAATTATAGCAAGCACCTCCCGAATCTCTAGCCAATATTGAGGCCCATGGAAAAATGTGCCGATAGATGGGTTTATTGCTCTGAGATTAACTTTTATATGGATTGCACCAGAGAAACTTTTAAATCATTAGTTTTAAGCAAAATTTAAGTAACGTTATTTATTAAAATAAAAGATTAACTATGTAAATCATTTAAATGTAATTTGAATTTTATATACCCACCTACAAATTTGTAACTATATATTTACTTATGTATCTTAGTCTGTAAAAATATAATATGCTCTGGTTGATGAATAAATAATAATAATAATATCGTATTCTTACAATTTTTGTCACCTTTTTGAGTTGGAGTTGAGGGAAGTTGACGCTTTAGTTGGAATTAGACCAATTTCTTCTAAGAACGCGATGCTTTTGAAATATTTTTTTTTTAAATATTCAAAAGTTATTTAATTTAGGATGAAGTAGTGGATGCTTAGTCGCCATTCTTTATTCAAAGAAAAAAATACTTCACTCTTACAAAGGTTGAATAACGAATGACCTTGGTAAACAATAACCTGTACCATATTAGCATTAAAAATGTTAGACACAAACAATAAACATACATATTAATTAAGGAATTATATAAATTTGCTGCATTCGTACAGTAGTACCTAGGTAATGTGAATTTTTCATAAAGTATTAAATTTTCATGTCTGAACATTTTAAATGTGCAACTTTGGGCTACGTACATACATATATTTAGTTGACATTGGATATAGCCCATAGGGTAAATTCAAAGTTTCTTTAAATCCAGATTGTGTAAATGTAAAAGAAACCTTGCATACACCCAACCTCGCACCTACCCCAAATCCTATAGTGTGCCCAGGCAGGGGGGTTGCATATATATCTCACTGTTTATACGCCGTAATGCGTAAGCAAGCAAAAAAAGCAAATATCCCATAAAAAAGTAGTTTTAGTTATTTTCAATTTTCTCAAAAACTAGATGACATAAAATCATCTAGTTTTCAGTTTTTGAATAAGAATAAATTAGAGCAACGAATTTTAGGAAAAATAATAATATATAACTTTGCAGTTTTGAAAAATTAAACTTTAAACTTTTTTTTATGTTTTTTTTCACCAAAATTTGAGTTTAAAACTCGTTTTTTCAAAAACTGTGCATAGATTCCACTTGATTTAAAAATAATCTAATAGATCAGAGTATTGGCTTTAAAAAAAAGGTATAATACTTAGTTGTAAGTATTACCGTTATTTTTTAATATTTTTGTTTCCATTTTAGTACCTTTTTTATAAAATTGCCCCTCCCGCCCAAACGGTGGGAGATAGACCCCCCCCTCCCATAGTAAAAAATGCTTGTATTGAACTGTTCTACAAAAAACCGTTATAATTTCTTGGCGCCTAAGTTATCGTACTCTTGCCCTGCGCTGGCTATGCAGCAATGAATAAAACACACCTAATGATACATAAGTGACAATCCCTAAACATTCAAATAATCGTTTTCATGAATTTGTTTTAATTTGCTTTACTTGTTAGTCACGAGAACACGCTTTAATTTAATTCCGTTTCATTCCGCACTCTTCGCTTCCCTCTCCTAATAACTTAGTTTTCTGCGGGCAAGATTTCCCATGTGCGCAGGTGTAGGCCCAATCAGATTACAGTTCGTGAAGACTAATTAAAACGCAAATTTTCGTATCTTGGCATAAATTCCAATTAGTTTTGTCTAGTTTTTGTGCAGAATTTAGACTTACAAATATTTTAAATCCCATTATTGGGTCGTTGATCGCTCTCATTCGAATTGATGAAAAGATATGCAACTTGTACATTTTAATCGTTTCTATTTTAAGTCAAGCGCTCTAGAAACATTTACCATCTTAAAATCTCTAACTTCTTCGGTGGATTGAGCTGAATTTAATGCAAGTTTGAGCGATATCAATACATCGTATTGTATGACGTTATGAGTGATAGATGCGAATTCATCAAATCCATCTATACAACCGTAGGTACCAGACATACCTTATTCTCCTCAATAAAATCTTCGGGTCAGGTTCTCTTTTTGTGAGAAACCCAGTTTCAGCCGCTGCAAAAATATTGTTCAGGACTGTACTGTCCTTTGCGAGGAAATAAGAATTTCTCCAAAAGTATCTCTTGTCATGAAAAGTTGTTGCTCATTAGCCGTTCGGAATCGGCAGACAATAAATTGTAGATCATCTCCATTTCTGATAAAACGCACACAAACATGGTTAACAGTTTTGGGTCACTAGGTTTAGGCTCTCTACAAGCCGTAATGGCCTCACATTTCCATTTTTTTCCAGATTGGGTTCAACGAGCAATGCGGGTTTTTCTTAAAAATTTGTCTTGCGAATCGAATTCACTCTACCGAGACATAGAAAGGTTTCACTTCAAAAATCCCAGTTGATTCATTTTATTCCAAAAATACTACAAGTCATAAGTTTAAAGCTGTCTTTACAGAGCTATTAAAATTAATCTTAAATTACAAATGTCACTTTCTAATCCATAATAATTCGCCATCGAATATATCTACATTATGTTCTTTAAGATGTTTTGATATTCTTTGTTGTCAAAATATTCGTGCTACGTGTCAAAAATCTATTTAGTCTTTACGTCTACTTTGTTTCATCAAATACAAAACCAAACAATCTACCTAATCCTCTTCGCACTAAAGTTAATGCTTCCACTTACTGTCATATTTATTTCACTTTATATTGCCGATATTATTATTTAATTGTTTATTTATCTGTGTACATATAACTCAACTACCTTGACAACTTTTACTTATTAATCAGACTTTCTACCCTTTTCAACTGTACTTTGGTTCTTGTTCCTTTCCTTATTGTTATCTTTCAAAAATCGTGATTATGGGCACGTTAGCACAAATACTTTATATTGTTGTCTTATCTCTTCAAGTCATAATTATTGTTCTTAATCAATCGTTTTCCTTAAACAAACTTCCTTGACATTCCCAATTCGTAAATCCCAAATAGCAACCTCTTTTATTGCAAATTGAATTTTCAACATTCCTTGCAATGTCAGTTATTGACACCTAACCCGCACCCAATTTTCTCTTACTCATTTATGAATGTAGGTACTTTGAAGATTCTCCACTTGCTGCTTCCATTGTCTCCGAAATATTCAATTGCAGATGTTTTTTTCTCTTTGTGAAAGTCGACTAGAGATAAAACCACAGTATCCATATTTACACTATGCCCATCACCAGTTTCACTAGAATCTCAAAAACACTGAACTCAGATAAGGTTTTTTTTTGCGATACCATTTGTGCAATCTAATTTGCTGATAAATTTTGTTAATAAATAAAAAAAACAATGAAGTTATTTATATTGAGTTTTGCTAACTTTATATCTCTTCTCCCACTTCTTTTTCTTTCATGCACATCACACTCATTCACTCACTCAATTGCTTACGAAACACGCAGGAAGTATCACATGAATCAATCAAGCAACTTGTACTCGAGGCAGAGCATTTAGTTCGTGATGATGTGTTGAAGACACCGACAAAACAAAATCAACAGCAGCAACAGCAAAAGCATTCCATTGTTAAAATTTCTTCAACAGTTAAGAAACGCGAAGTGATTATGCCAGGCCCAGCTAAGCAGAGAATTGAGGTATATTAATTGTTATTTAATTCAAATAAAGACTATTCAATAATGATCCTTTTCAATTCTTGATTCCAGGAATGGTTGGAACACCAACCAGTATGTATCAAACAAGAACCCCAGGTGGTATCTGTTCCAACAACAGATTGTGAGGCTTCTGGTGAAGCTTCAGAAACCGATTCAGTTGCTCGAGACTCAGATACGTCGGAGGGATTCACAGATTCAGTTGCTACGTGCATGCAGACTACTGGAGGAAGTAATTCGTATGGCAATTCGATTGAGCACATTGGTGGGTCTGCAGAACCCATTCCAACTGTTGGCAGTAATCAGAGTTTGAATGCCACTTCAAAGGTGCTGCGACGTCAGAATCGTCGCAAAAACGACCGACCCTGGTCAGTTTCCTGTCTGTCGCAATTGACTGAGACAAATGCTCAAATTGGTTCTAAGGCCCAAGCTAGCCAAACTGGCTTGGCCACACATTCAATAAGTGAATCAGCTTTGGATAGTCTTTCTCCAGGTCGTCAAAGAACCGATACCCAACCCAGCATTAGTGTGAAAAATACTGAGAGCAAAAATTCCCTTAAACGCCGCAAAACCCGCAAGAAGAAGCAACTGGCTAAGAAAAACGAATCTGGATCGGATGGAATGTTGCAGATGAAGAAAACTGAATCGCTATCTTCTGGACAAACAGTTCAAGAGATCACAGCTGCTTTGCTTAATTTGCCAAAAAGCAATCTAGAAGCTGGTGATGAACAGTCGCTTATGAAGCCAAATTTCCGAGTTGGCTCCTACACCACAGCCTACATGACCAATGAGACTAAATTGGGATCACTGGCCGCGCTGGCTACCTATATGAACGAGGAGGATCCACAAGGAGGTAAGTCATCATCCACAAATTAGAACAAATGTGTGTGTGTTTATATGCTTCATGTGACTTTTTTCGTTCTTTTCTGTACAAGCTGCGACACCAGTGCCCAGTGTTCGAGGTACAAATATATATATTGCACTCACCATAGATGTTGCTCTTGAGCAAGTGTGAAGTTAAAAATCTCTGTTTATCGATGGAGGTTTTTAACCTCACACTTATTGATGTTTTCTATTCTCCTTTGAATGTTATAAACTTAAGTTATCATTGTTTTCCATCTATTTGTAGAATACACCACTGGAACCGAGGATCACCATAGTAGTTTCTCAGAAACTGCCTGGGATAATTATCAAGAGAAATATAACTCTGAAAATTACTCCGAAGGTTTTGATTCAGACGCTGCTAGACGTTTAATGGAGTTCGGGGACGATTATCGGTAAGTTAAGTTAATCTTTTGCCCTCGATCAGAACTAAAGAGCTTTTTTATTTCCAGCAACTTCCTTGATTCGCAATCGGATTGTTGCTCCTCTCTATCAGCTGCTAACAATTTGGACTCCATGTCGCCACCACAGATGGATTCGTTGAAACAAAACGAAGCGAAAGTTGTCATACAGGAGACAATAGTTAGTAGTGTTGATCATGCGAGACGTCGTCGTGCCCTCGAATTGGAATATGAACGTCGTCGTAAGAACCTTGAAGTCAGACGTAAATCGTGTCAAGGTAAGGATTAATTTGTTTGCCTTTTCAATATTCGTAGTTTGAAATGTATATTTTTTTTTTCTTTTAGACGATATCCAGAACATACGCAGTCCCACAACGAGTCTTTCCTCGTCGGCCAATGCCTTGACACCCAAAAACAACGAAAAGTTCTCTTTCATGGCCCGAGTTGAGTCAGCCAGTCGCAAGCTCGATTTTGGAATGAGCCATTCCGCTCAGAGCCTACGTCGCACTTCAGAAAGTGACACTTCTTCAAGACGCCGCAGGGCTGATGATCGTCGTCGCTCATCTCGCAATCTAGAGAAATCCATAAAACTCATCCCGGCTACATCGTCGTCAAGCGAAGAGCACACAGATGACGAGAAAGAGATGAGGAATTTGTTGACTCAGAGCAAAAATCGCTTGGAAGATACACGCTCGTTGAAAATCCGAAGTCATTTGCTGAGACCAGAGGATTATGTAAGGCTATTTTGACTATAAGACTTGACATCGTATAACAATTATTTTTATTTTTATTTTAGGCTGAAATAATTGCAACCTGTCGCGACAACATTCGCTGTTTGGATTCCGTTCTACGCGGCCCACCAGGCACTGTTATGTCAGCAGGCTGCTTAAATGCCACAAAAGGTGAGTTGGACATCGTTGTACACATCAATTGCCAGTGTGGGCCTATAACACGTTTCATAGCACGCGCTATCGATTTCGTTTTAGATGTTTTGAACTTTTTAGAAAATTTCATCTTGTATCGATTTTTCGTTCGAACACTGAGACATTTATATCAATTGGTCAATTGTAGGACATCGAGGCTAGAGAAGATTTTCAATTATTTTAAAAAACTTGTATGATGTAAAATTTATTAAGTAGTTTTCTCATTTTCTTCTTATGATTTGTGTGCCTTATAAAATATATTTTTGTATCTTTTTTTTACAAACCAAAATTAAATATAAAATAATAATTTGTGATGAATGAATAAAATTGTAAACATTTGACGAAACATTTAAAGAAATATTTTTGATTATTAAATAAATATTTATATAAATGTAGAAGAATTATAAAAATATTTTTTTTTTCATTGAAATAAATAATTTCTTTTCTTTATACAATTTTTTTATTTTGTTTTTTATTTAATTAGTTAATTTTTTGTAGTTGTGTGTTTTTTGTTTTGTCAAATGTTTTAAATTATTTTATTTTTTGTTCGAATAACGTATTATTGGTAGTGCGTGTTTAAATCTATTAAATTTGCGGTTATGGGCTCACAGAATTAGTTAGTTTTAACTTTTTTTCTAGTTAATTTTTTTTTTATATAAATATTGCAATCATTTAGTTTTATATTATTTAACACAATGTTATGTATGTAGGTATAATAATTATGTTGTAAATGTTAAGGTAATCATCACTGAACTGTAAAAAGTGTGCTTTACAAGTTAAATTACACATTTTCTAATTATGACAAAATAGCTTTGTAAAATGTTTGCAAGGTTCTAATGCTTTTCTTAATGCTTTTTGCAATTTAACATTTCAAAAAATATCCACCCAAATTTTTTAACATTCTGATTGGAATAAAGAAATTTTGCTAATTTTGTGCGGGAGCATAATTATTGGTCCTTGGGAAAGAACGATCTTAAATCCGACCTAAGCCTGAATGCAAACTTATCTCAAAATCCGTAAATGCAATGGAATCTTTTTTTTTTAAGAATGAACTAAATAATTCCTTTTGATGCCCTGATTTCGATTCCGATCTCTTTTCTCTATGAGGTCAGGGGCCAAATTACCGCATCAGTTATCGAGTAATACGTGACTGAATTATGTGAGTTTGGCATTACCGCTTACGTTATCGAGCAATAAATTACTCCAATTTGACATTTTCATTCGATCACTGATGGGACTCACTCACTCGTCACTGAAGCGGTAATTCGGCCCCAGGTTTTCGAGATGTTCTGACCTTATGTTTGTGTTGTGTTACATAAGTATTTTGTAAATTTTTGCAAAATAAGTTTTCTTCACTCCAAATTTTCTTGTTGACACTTTTATTCATACAAAAATTAACCCCGTTACTGAACTCATTGGGAGATTTTCTTGTTTAGCCCCGAGCGGGGCACTGAGCTGTCAAAAAAAAAAGAACTATGTTACTTTTTAACTCAGAGCGCTCTGAGCGCTCAACTTGCAGAGAATATCGAGAAAAACTTCATGTTTTTTTTTTTTTTTAATTTACAGTTTAGTGCTCAAAAACGCCTATGGTTTCTTATGAAACATTAATCAAGTCATTCAAGTCTCTCTGAAATGAATTTCCGACTTGTTTGATTACACAAAGCCAAATTTAAAGTCTATACTCGACATACATATGCTATTGACAAAAACAGGCAAAATTCTACTCGTAGAAGAATATATTTCCGGAGAAATGTTTTTGTTTCTCATTTATTTCCCGACGGCTGAATTTTATTTTCCAATATGTTAAACACATTTCCTCATTTCCAATGTACTTCAAATGACGACCTTAACGACATTTCAGAATCAAAGATCGAGTTCTTGATCGTTTTCCTCAACGGGATGAAATTTCTCTAAGAAATCTCATGGGGTTTTCCATTGGCAAATTCAGATTTGAATTAAAAATTGACTTTTTTTTTAGCTGAATGGAATGCAATTAGTGCAATTTTGAATCTGTCTAATTATTTCAAAAAAAAATGTCATCCTTAATTTACTTTCAGTAGAAAATAAGAGCTTGAATAATTTATCGAATCATTTGAAGCTACTTCTATTTTTTACTAAAAATAATTTCCTTCGTGGTAGGAGTAAATCTACTGAAAAATTTAGATTTGCAAAATTGATTTTAAATCGAAAAATAAATCAATTTACTTGACTAATGGGACGCAAAAATTGTCAAAACCAGCAAATGACAAATAAATTGATTTCTTTTACACATATGTACATACATTTGGTAGTGCAACAGCTCGAAGAAAACCAGGACCTAGTGACTTACAACTCTCAACCATTCCTGTGTGCGTGTAACAGGAATGAAATGGATGGGACCTACAATTTTTTGCTGATTCCAACGGCCAAGCCGCACTTTTCATGACAAGAGATACTCTTAGAGAACTTGTCAATTTCTCGCAAGAAACAATACACCCCTGAAAAACCCAAGACCTTCTGCATTATATCCCAACGTGCTAACCATTATGCCAAGGGGTACTACCAATGGAAAACAACTTTTTTGTAAATTTAATCTTGGTAAATTTCTCAGTACATACATATATAGTTACATATATATGTATGATAGGTGCATTATAATTGTCACCTAAATGGTCTTTTTCATGATACGAGAACGAATCCGAACCACGAGAATTTTTCGCCTGCACATTCTAGAAGAATCCAGAATTCAATGCCTATGTCCATGACCCTTATTGCTGGAGCCGAATATCTGCTTCCGTGAGAGAGTAACTCGTGGACGCAATGTACCATTTCGGTAATAGGACTTACGTTAACGTATATTAGAGTAATTCGGCATTAGGCGTTTTTCGTTTTTAGTTCAGAATAGATCTCTGAATAGAGTCCGAGCATGTCAAGCATATGCTGAACATCCTCTGGACCCAACTCTGAGCGCTCTGAGTTGTTTTTTAAACACTCCTGAACACTTAGCTGTCACCATTTTTCGTGTTTAACTTCCACCTGTCAAATGCTTGTGTTAAGCATTTAACTCTTTCTGCTCAGTTATTTTTAAGGCGCACTCTGAACACGCTCACAACAAGCTTAGAACGAAAAAAAAAACATATTTTCGAAGCTCTGAAAAAAAAAAAGAAACACAATATATTTATTGACAACTCGTGCTCTGCTCTGAACTAAAAAAGAAAAACGCCTATTGTGTCCTAAGGGACCAGTTATAGCTATCATTGAAATGCATCATTGAAAATTTTCATTTCGATTTTTAGGACAATTAAACAAACTGCAATGGCTTTAATTGGTACCAAAATGAAGCTATTGAGTGGTAGAATTTGTTTACTCTATAAAATATATAATTCTGATTTAAAATTCCTTTTAATTCCACTTTTATTATTTCACTGATATACATAAATCAATTTTAATGAACAGCTGATTTTCGTTTCTTTAAATTGGAACACAATCGTTCCACTGAATGTGTTCGATTCTCTTTCTATTCTCAAATGTCAGTTTTGCTTTCAATGATCAACTCTAACCTCAAACACATAGAATTGGTTGTTATCATTCACTGATCGGATCTTTTACTAAAACCAATTTTTCAATGATTGCTATAATTGGCTTGTCAAAAAAATGATGTCAGCATTCCACTGATTTGTTCCAATTATGCATTTCAATGATAGCTATAACTGGCACCTAAGTTAACGAATGCTTAACCGAGTAAGTTCACTCGAAATGTCACCCATCAAATCCGTTGTAAACGGAATTGTATTGAACTTTAATATATTTACGAGAAATTTTGAATGTGTTTATATATTTAAGCATTTAACTAATAAATGTACATTATAATAAATATTTAACAACAAATTTCCCAATTCGGCAAAAATTCAATCAATTTTTCGTTGCAACCTTAAACATGGGAAATATCCGTTTATATGAGGCGATAAAGATCTGCCCTACAAACACTGTCGATAAATTCACGGTGAAAATTGATGATCTGTAAGAATCGGATCACGAGTTGCTATGAATTAAACTGTTATAAATTGAGATTTTTAAAAAACTTATTATTACTCTTCCAAAGCTATCTCTTGAAGCTTATATCTTCAATTCTAAGCTGCTTATATTTAAGGTTAAATTATAAAATAAGAGGGGAGACGGGAGAGACAATTTCTGCAAAATTTCTTCTTTCTCTCTTGTATCCCTTTTATTTTGTTATTTTTGTACCAGTTGCGGATGTTATGTTATATTAATGAGCTATCATATTATGTGCATCATATTATGTGCTTTATTATTAAAAACAAAATATCTTAGACTTTGACAAATTTAAGGATTTAGTTTTGTTTCTGGTGTTATTTTTTTGTTTTCCTTTTCCTCTTCACTGTACATCCAAAAAACCCATAATTTTGCTGTTTAAAATATTAATACTCCGCACTTTGTATTTTACTAACACAAACATAATTTATTTTTCTAGTTTGTGTTAATTCTTTTGTTCCAAAGTCGTGTTTTGTTACTCCATGCTAGATTTAGGGCAACTGTATCTCTTTGTTCAAAGTAAGTATAAACAAGATATTGAAGCAAATTGTAATACTCGTACTTATTTCAAGCATGATAGTCCGTGCGAGAAGTCTCGCATGTGTTCATAAACACTCATCTATCATAATATACAATAAAATGCAGATGTTCCGCTGTGCAGTGCAGTCTTGCGTGCAATGGCTAACAAATTCTTCCTGCCCATGCATTTTTAGGTTAATCACATCTGAATACAAATATATTCATATTTGAATTTCCGGATTCATTTTGGATGGAATATTTATTTTCTGTTAATTCAATTAGATGAAAAATCAATGGATGGATGCAGTAGCGTAGCGTACCATCTCGGCGCCCGGGGCGGGAGACCCATTTTGCCGCCCCCATTCAATACTAAATTAAAATTAAATTTCGGGACATCATTTCACAGGCAATGAAGTATCTTTTATTGAAAGTAAAATAGGATCAGCGGTTTCATAAATGGATTCTACGGGCCTTACGAATGAGGCTCGTGAGACAAAGCTGCATCTGCGGATTGATCGCCATGCATGCGTTTTTTCCTGCGAATTCTTCTCGTTTTGAGTTCGATTCCGAATTTTCTCCAAAGGGTCTTAGAAAAGTCGATTGCGGCTTGGACGAAACGGTCTCTGCTCTCCTCTAGGAGAGCTTTCAAAACGCAGAGTTTCTGAGCACACTTATCCACACTCAGTCCACGTTGCTGCAGGTAAATCTGTGCGTCATCTTCTTCAGGTAGCTCTGCAGCTCAAAAGCCAAGAAAAGTGAGGAAGTTGAATGACTGCATGACTGTCAGAAGAAGACTGGCTTCCGATCCGTCAATTCTTCCAGTACCTCAAGAACTTCCACAAACTTATTTTTAAGCGTCTTTACAGCTTCACGAGGTTCACTTCTTCTGCAGGCTTGTGACTAGATACTTGAGGTATTTCTTGTGAGTCGACTTCGTCTTCGTCTGCACGTCTTCTTCTTCTGCCTGTAAAATAAGTTATGCATTCCCATGAATATTGGCGGGAGGACAATTCTAGGCCACTCACGATTGTAGATGGAGGAACCTTACTTACATTGGAATCACTTCCGCTGCTGCTGGATGCCACCGAAGAAGTTAACGTGGCTTTTGAACCAGAACTAGAACTGAAATATTTCGCGTCTTCGCGTCTGCTTCTATCTTAGCCTTTTTCTTGCGGTATTCCGCGCCGCTTCCTTTAACTCTTTTTATTTTCAAAAACTACATAGTTCAAAGGTTGAGTGAAGTACTAAGTGTTAAGTTTTAGAAGATTCAACAGTATTTAAACTATAAACAACACAATCGAAACAACTTTCTGTGATGCGGGAAGGAGCAAATACATTGAGCTAGCTGAGACTAGAATAACGTTTCCGTCAAATCCTAGTTATCTTATCATATCTCGCATGTGCATATCATGTTTCGGAACACTCCCTTTCAGTTTCGCGAGAGTTTCGGAACGTTTTGTTTTAGTTTCGTGAGTGGCGCGACGATACGGAATGCACACTTACGGCCCTACTCACCGTCTACGAATTCACGAAAATCAGCCGAGAGCGGTCAACGACGAACCACAGATAGGGTGGCAAATTTCAAATTTACATCATTGTTGTTTGTTAACTTGTTAAACGATCTTTCATGAAACATATGATTTCTACTCTAACCGCATCACCGGCGATATTTTGCCGCCCCCCTAGGCCTGCCGCCCGGGGCGGACCGCCCCCACCGCCCCCCCTACGCTACGCCACTGGATGGATGCTTTAGTTTTGGGAGTTACTTCCATATTTGTGTCCTAAATTAGGGAATGAAAATCATCCCGAAAATAGCAGAGAAAAATGTCATTCGAAAGTGAAAAAGTGTTAGACCTAAAGCTTGGCTACGTACGTTTTATGTTCGAGTTCAACTTTGTTTGGTTGGCATTTGAAAATCGTAGAGTGTTGAAAATATCAACACATTTTATTTAAATAATTGTTCAATTGTAAATACGCGCGAGAAATAAAGTAAAAACTAGGCGACAAGTAAGCCAACGTACAACAGAAAAGATTGAAGCAGTGAGGCAGAGTGTTACTGAATTTCCGGGTGCCTTTCATTGACGCCGTAGACAGGAATTGCAAAATGCAAATGAGCTAAGTGTGCTTAAAAGAGCTCGCCTTTGCGCCATGGCCAGAGGCGCCCACTTGACCGACATCATATTCCATGCATAATCTTTAATTATAAAATTGTATTTCATTTAAAAGTTATTAAAGAACATTGACTTGGAACATAAAACGCACCCTACTAAAATTAATTTTTCAAAAGTAGGTGGGTACGCAATTTGCTTTAGATGTGAACAAAAGATTTTCGTTTTCAACTGAAATAATTTTGTATTCATTTTTCCGTAAATTGAATTGTATTGAATCCATTGTTAGTCACAGTCACACAGTGCAACTTCCGTTTTTGGTTTGCCCTATCTAAATCAACAAGGGGTTAATAGCAGTGAAACTACTTACAAACCCAACAATGCAAATACATACTCGTACAACATTTAAACAAAAATGAGAAGATAAATATTTTAAGTATGATCAATATTCATGACAATCATTAAGATACAAACAAAATTAAGCTTTTACAACTTACCAAGTCAATGACCTTACTTAAACCAGGGACGTCAACGAGCCAAAAATTTAAACTAATACAAAAAAATACAAATAAAATCAATTAATCATTTTGTATTGATGACATCATTTTGTCCGAAAACATCTTAAACTGCATATTAGGATGGTTGCCAAATTTGTATTTGGTATATGAGCACCTTATAGATCAAGACATAGATACATAATACAAATTAATATAGTGGCTTTTTTCGATTATTTACATGCCTTGATTATTTACATACCTTGTTTTATCCCAACGACCTAAACTCTGCCTTGGATCTACATGGACCTAATACAGTTATTAAGAGTAGAGAACCCTTCATCGGAGAATTAATGAGCAGGGAAGAAGCATCTTATATTCATGTACCAAAATACTGTCCTAGTGGACCTTGTTATGGTATAAACAACCACTCCATTAAAGCTTCAGACTCCCTCCCTCCATGGTAAGGGAACTAAAGACCCCTGGGTACTACACAATATATGCATCAGATAAAGGTGAACCTAGATCCTGCATTCTAGTAAAAAGTAGCATTAATGAGATCAACTCAGCGATATTGACCACGACCACTTCGGCCCTCTCCCGGAACAAACTGTATGGAATTATCGAATTATTTGTTCGTATTAAAATTTAGAAAAATAGAAGTTTTTCTCTACTTTTAAGGCTATAAAAAATAACGAAATTAATGTTTTCCAAAGACACCGTCACTGAATCTAAGAATATGTACTTGTCTTTCCCTTCAAAATTTTTGTTTAGCCTTTGGAAACGCTTCTTTTTACGTTAAGAAATCTTCTCCTGACCTAAGATAATTTTCGAATCAGAAAAAGTAAAAAATATCTTTTAATTGAAATTTTAAATAGTTTTATCTCGAATACATTTAATTTTTTATTAAATAGCAAAAAGATTGTCGAAAAAGCACTTTTTGTAAATACATACGATGAACCAAATATTTGTTAACAGGTGTATGACTCTTTGATCGAAGATGTTATCGTATAAACATTAGGTTGGTCCGTATCATGATCTTCTTTTAAATCTGTGTCGATTAATACGCTATTCACACCTAATCAAAATCTAGATTTCGAGCAAACTTCTCAAAATCTCATCCAAATCTACTAGATTTCGCATTCATTTTCAGATTTCCAAACGTACTAGATTACTACAAAATCTCCTCAAAATCTACTTTCAAACACAAGATTAACAAAACAAACAAACCTTTAGAAATGTTTTGCCTTGTCAGCAAATTGTCAGCAAGCGAAGAGGTAGATAAAAAGCAGATAAAGGAGTGACTATTTGAAATTTGAAATGTGGGGAGAGAAGGAGAGAAGATAAATTATATCCGCGAAAGCAGAAAAAATGGACAGATTTATAAGAAAATAGCTGCAGCTTTTGAAAGAAGGTCCATTGTTTATGAAACTTAAATCATTGACGAGCGCCTTAAGGAATTAAAGATCTTTACAATTGCAATTACATAGTGTGGGCTACAAGAATCCTACAAAAATTCCTCACTTTTACTACCAAGAACACGATTCATTTTTTGTTCACATAAACAAGAAATTAAAAATAATTGGCAAGATGAAAGAAACGTCAAACGAAATCCTGATTCTGGAACACAAATTTTCCACTGAATGTGTTCAATTCTCTTTCTATTCTCATGTCATATGTCAGCTTTGCTGTCTATGATCAACTCTAATGTCAAATACGAAAAATTTTTTTTTCTTGTCATTCACTGACATACGTAATATTTACCTCAATGTAATTTTCAATGATTGCTATAACTGAATTAAATCAACATTACACTAAAATTCAATTATCCATTTAAATGAAATTCATAAGTTGCATCTTAAATAGGAAGCTATGTATGTTGCCGCGCCCTGTTTGCTTGTGTTTTAATTTGGGCAAGAAAAAAAAAACATTAAATTGTCTGCTGGATCATTTGCCAACGACAATGTTCAGCACAGAAAGCTCATTATTCACGCCAAATCTAAAGACAACTTATGGTTGTCTTATGTGGCCTATAATTTTTGTTCAAAATAGAAGTAAAATATCAGGCTACATTTGTGTATATATTCTAAAGTGACACGAAAATTTGTACCAGAAAGGTGCTCACGAAATGGCTACAATTGTAGCACTTGAGTTTTCCGAAGTGCAAAGTCTCAAAAAGACTAAATTAAAAATTTCATTTGGACAAACTTAAAACATAACCTAACGGTTTCTTCAAATACAAACAAAAACTGCACAACTCTGTATCGATTTACCAGGAAAAATCAGTGTTCATAGAAGTAGAAATATATAATTTTCTTTTTTTAGCTTATTACTTGTATTGGTAAATCTTTCGATGTTCCGTCATCCACGGATTGTAAATCGAAGAAAAGACAATATTGTATATAATCGGTTAGGTCATATTATAGGTACATGAAGGGTTCATTCTCAATTTTCGTTTATACGTCCAAAACTCGAGAATAACTCACACCTTTGGGCAGGCGCTGCTCAATCTTCTCTCCATTTATTGGATAGAATTCAGAACAGAGCGTTAAAACTGATTGGAAATAGAGCTATCATGGATTCATTCCCATCTCTTGAACACCGTCGGAATGTTTCATGTATTTCCTTGTTTTATCGCTTCTTTCACAAGCAATGCTCACTCGAAGTAGCCAGTTGCATTCCTCCCCTTTATCAATTCACCCGTGATACCCGCTTCGCTAGGAATGCTCATCAGTTCACCCTTGAGCCTATAACTTTGGTCGTACCGTCAAATATAGAGATTCGTTTTTTAGTCGCACAACACGATTATGGAATAACTTACCCGACACAGCTTTCCCTTGCCATTTCAATTTGCAAACATTCAAAACCAATGTACATCGACACTTACTTTCTCTACCCTCCCAATTCCCCTCCCGTGCAGTGTTTAGAACATTATAAGGGTCTCGTAACATACCCTTGAGCGCGAGTGAATTATAAAAAAAAAAAAAAAAAAAAAAACGGTTTTCAAAATTTTCTTTGCTATTGCACATATAACGATATATTTATTATAATATTCGCAAATTTATTTAATCAAAACACCAATCAATTTAACATAAACGCAAATAATCAAAATATTATCAAATCAATTTAAATTGCTCAAAGTTTAAATTAATTTGAATCTATTCGTGTTTGGGTTAAATCTATTTGAGTTTAGGTTAAATTGATTTACTATTTTGCTAAATAAAGTTGAGAATTATTATTATAAAGAATTTATCTTCTATATTTAATTTTAAAATATTTCAAATTATTACAGACAGAAGTTTCTGTTAACCTGTACAGCCAAATTAATAAAAAAAAAAACGCCTTTTCCACTTCTATTCCACGATATTCGTAACATTGTTGTTGAGTCCCAACTTATACTCTTACATATCGCATGCTATATTACATGACCCATTATGAGATAGGTCAAAATTGAGTTACGTACAAAAACAGGCTTTTGCAAGTCTCAGATCTCATGAATAGTTTATCATACTTTAAGAATACCAGTATTCATGATTAATTCATGAATTAGTTTTAATTTTATCCGTCAACAAGTAGGACAAATGCTCATAGGAAGATCTTTTCTTGCAACTTCCCAAAAATCGTCTTTTCGAGTTAGGTCAGTATTCCATTAAGCATGCGATATGTATGTACTCGTACATTAAAAAAAAAAAAACGAATAGCCTACGGAATACCAAAGTGACGTTTGTAAAAAATCTACTACAATAAGTAAGAATTATTCTATTCTTTATATCCTCTGTCTTCCGCTTGTGTCTGTTTCAAAATTATCGTTTGTTTTGTTTGTAAATAATAGAAAATAATAAACAATAGCTGCGTTTCACTATCGTAAATGATCCATATATGCATCATCTCATGAAAATGAAACGGATACGAATCATAGTGACAGCAGCTTTATCTGAACATCTCTTTTTTCCTTGTTTGTTTGATTTTGAATTATTTCATGTCTTTTTTTCTTTGCACAACAGTTTACACTAACTTTACATAAAAGTCCATCTACCCGCCACAGTAAGAACTAATTTTTGGATCTTTGAAATATTACCAAATGGAGAGCAGGATGACAAATTGTTCCAGATTAATCCAGACCTATATAAGCCGCATTTTATTAGGTGCGTATTATTATCTACAGATCTATATAGATCCGGATCAGGATGCAGTTTTAACATGTACACGAATTTCAAAGACAATTTGGGATCTTGTTCTCTATTTGGATCTACTTCAAAAATCCAGAAATGAGTTCTTATTCTGGCGGGTATATGGCTTTTTATGGTAAGGTAGTGTTAACTACAATGTAAAGAAAAAAGACAAGAAGCATTTAAAAATCAACAAACGTAAGCAAAAGACAGAGGGGCATACGAGACTACTGTCACTATGATCCGAATCGTTTTATTTTCAAGGGTTAATCTATGTATATATGGATCATAAGCGATAATAAAACGAGGCTATTCTTATTATTCCTTCGATAAACCACCTTCTTCGATGGTTTGGCTAAATCGCAGTATGTAAACGTCACTTAGCAGACATTTGTTAATGAAAGTTCTCACTTAATTCAGGACTTCCAGATATACCGTCTTTATTGATTTGGGTGGTAAATTGTTTAAAATTTCTTTTTTATTAAAAATTGATATACAAAATGGTATATGTATACTTAAATGCATACAGGGTACGTAACAAGCATCCCTCGTACGGAAGTTTTAATTTGGCCAATTTAAAACAAAAACTATAAAATGTTATGCACCAACGACAGGGGTCTGCATTGTCAAACTTTATCTATGGAATTAATTTTCAAACTCAAGGCACGTTCCAGACGATGCATTTCTCCTGCAACTGGTTTTGTTAAACAAACGACCTAAATTTTTAAAGTCTGTATTATACCTTTTTATGCATATCATGCACTTCACGCACTAGCTCATCCACTGGAATTCAATTCAAAACATTCCTTCTTTACATGTTTATATTGCGCTGCATTATTCAAAACAAAAACCGTTGAATTTCCTCGTTCATTCGGAACATGGCCAACAAGCAATAACCTACATACATTTCATATCTATGTACGAGTATTTACATGTAACCAATAAAAATTAGGGGGAGGAAGCTCGCCCCATTACACCAGCGTAACCCCTTCTTTTCATATGATTGTCATCATTTTATAACCATCAAAAGCTTTGTTAATGCAAAAACTTGTAACATAATGACGTAAGCCCCCCCATCGACAAAAACAACATATAGAACTCAAAGCCTTATAAAGACGTCACTTTTTCGTCTCATCTCGAGTCGAGAGCACATTGATTCCTATGTTTCGTTTTCATAGCATAACGCGCGCAGCACATTGTTTTTGGGCAACGTAAAAGCTTTCTCGTTGTTTCTGCGTTCCTAGAATTAAATAAGTTTTCAAACTACAAAACCTGCTATTGGATTCATTCATCATTTGGCTGTGGTACGGGTACCTAATAGGCACACTCAAAGCCCCCGTCTGACAACCGTGTAACACTTGTGTGTTGTGTTGTTTTATTTTATTGTATTTTATACTTTTTTAAGGTCATTTCGTGTTGCGTGTTGAATTTTTTTTTTCGCCAAACTTTTAACCACTGAAGCTCTAACTTATGTATATCTTTCGATTTGTCGGAATCGATAAACAGAACGTGTATTCTGCGTTACATACTACCGATTGAGTGCTTTACCCTTGATTTTGTTAGTTCTATAGAAAAATATAAACAATTACGAGTATTAAGTGAGATAAGCGCGTTTTTCAATACATCGTTCGCCAAATGTTCCCCCAAGAAGAAGTGAATAATAAAATTGGTGTTTAACAATTAAAAGAATTCGTGTGAAGTTAAATTAGGCCACAGGGGTTGATTTGAGTTTTTCATACAAAAGTGTGATTTCATTTTATTCAGCGAAACGAGGAGTGCCTTAATACCTGCAGGAATTATAATTTCGCAGATTTTATATAAATTAATTCCTGAGAGAAAACAAAACTGTTGTTTACACCAATAATGAAAGTCGATGTTGCTGTACAGACAGAGCTTTCGGATCTGCCAAATGACCAAGGGCAAGGTATGTTATCGTTATTCGCATCAACATTTTCCATCTCATCTGTCAAATGTCTAGATTTATTGTTTACACTGACCTCGTTAGGGTTGTTTATTTTTTTTGTTGTTGTATTGGCAAAGGTTTGTGTAAAACTAATAAGAATTCAGCTTTTGTTCTCTCTATACTGACCGGAACTTGAAGGTAGATTCGAATAGCTTTTCAGCCTTGAACAATCGATTGGATTTCATTTGTCAATGCTTGCGGTTAATAACGATAGAAAAGTCGATATTTTTGTGAGTGGTTTCTCGGCTACTGAGTTGTTACTTCATTTTCCTTGACGTCTGTCAATCTAATTAGAATGCATTTGATATGAAAATATATAGACTGTGGCTGATTTTAATCATTTATTTTGTTTGACAGATCGGTGAATAGTGTGGGATTATGAACTTATCGGGAATTAATGCCGTCCTTGGGTGGTTTCAGGTACGGGGGTGGAAACTGCGGTTATTTTTCTTAGAGCCTATTTCCAAGGACAGACAGGGGGATTTAGTGATGGATAGTATAATTGTTTTAACAGAAAACGTGACAATTTGATTCTGCTTCAAAGATCACATTGAAACTAATTAAAAAGTGTATGTATGGAACTTAAACTGTCAGAACTAGTTTTTTATTCTTTTTTTAATTATGCATAGATTATAATTGTTTTGTGCTTGTTTGAGTGGGTATATGGAATCAAGTAAGCAATAATAAATTAAACCATTGCTTCTTTAATAATTGTTTTTTATGAACAATTTCAATTAAAATATAATAAGCTTTGTTGATTTTGCGAAATTGAGTAAAATCTTAAATATTGACTAAAGTTGTTAAAAAGTTTAAATTTTAATTTCGTTTATGTTTTTGAAGGTTGTCAGTTTGAAATTAGCATTTATTTAGGCTTAAGTTATAGTTAAAGAAACACGTTATCAGGCGGCTAGTAATGGTACAGTGATGGTTTTAGTGCTTGATTGAGATTCATAACTAGTGTCGTTGTCCTTTGTGCTTATTCCCTCCACTCTTTTTACACTACCAACTTTCCAAAGACTATCCGTTGACTGTTTGGAATGATGTTTTTGGAGTGTTTTTCACTTCTTGATTTCATTTAGGAGTGCATTGTGAACCCACATATAAATATATGGTATATTTCGTTACATTACAAATCAAAATGATAAATGCTCTAAGAAAACATTTTAAATGGTGATAATGTGTGAATATTTTTGCCCATTGGAATCGGAGAGAGTTAAAATTACTCCAAACAAGTAATGGAAAAGGACATAAGATGGAGCATTCTCTCTTTGCCATTTACTCCCACTTGCAAAATATTAGCTACATATTTTCTTTTCCAACTATTCGTTGGTGTTCGAAAGAGTTTGACATTATCGAAACTTCTTGCATATTAACCCTTCAATTTAGGACTTCTATTCCTGGTGAAGAAAACTATATTTGATAATTCAAATTAGCTTTTTTGGCCTTTAGTCCACAAAAATTGGCGTTTCGTCCGGGTGATGTGAGATCACCCGGACGAAACGCCAATTTTTGTCCAACAAGTCCAATAATAGTGCTAAGTCTTCTACTTGGCTGATTTATTTCAGTAGTATATAGAGTTTGTATTATAAAAACCTTCATATATATATTTGATAATGTCTGGTGATCTGATAATTTATCTCACCGAACAGTGGACAAGTCCTTATATCGTTTTGGGGAAAGGAAAATTATTGCATTTGATATTTCAAAAGCATTTGATAGAGTTTGACACCAAACTCTTTTAACGAAAATTCGTGCATTTGATATTAATGAATCTCTTTTTCGTTGGATTCTGTGTTGGGCGGTTTCAAGTCTGAAATTCATAAAATAAATGCTGGTGTGCCCCAGGGCTTCGTTTTGTCTTCGACTCGCTTTCTCATATCCATCAATGAACCTTTGTCTTAAACTTCTAATACATCACATTGCTTTCCTGAGGGCATAACTCTCAGCTTTTATTCGTTTGCAGATTCACGTCCTTGTCATTCGGATGTGGATTATTTAGAATGGCAACATTATGATAAGCTCATTGAATTCTTATCTCGATAACATTGTCAAAATAGGGAACCATTTATTTCATAGAATTTAATGTTTCAAAAACTCAATGTTATATTCTGTGGTTAAAGCCGAACCCACCCCAATATCCATGAGCGGCACTTGCATTGAAGAAACGAAATAGCTCTCAGTTCGCTGTATGTGCATTACCATCCACCTTGTGTAAAATGACCACCAAAATTGCTGCTAAGTGTTCAAGTTTCCTTTAACGTTGCAAGAAATTTGTCACTCTTTCTGATCCGACTGTAAGCTATAAGGCTTTTATTCGTCCAAAGCTCGTGTACAATTTCTATATTTGGGCAGATGCTCTAATTAACCACTTGAGTCTCTTGGATAAAATCCAAAAAAAGAGCTTTAAAAAATAGTTAATAGAACTATAACAAAAACTATTTTAAATACTTTTTAACAGCTCACCGCGTAGGTTCCAAAAAGTCTGAAAAGGTTTAAAATGCTTAATGTTTAAAATTTCATATAACAGAAAACTTAGAATCTCTCGAGCACCGCCGAAATGTTTCTTGTCTTCGATTATTTTACCGTTATTTTGTATAAGAAATGTTTTAATGAAATAGCCAGTTACATTCCTTCCCTTAAACAATTTAACTGGAATACTCGTGCTTTAGAGAATATCCATCCTTGAACCAACTTCGGACATACTATTAAATTCAGAGATTTTTTCCTTAACCGCACTACACGAATGTGGAATGCTTTATCGGGCTCAATATTTCCCTTCCATTACGATATTCAGATATTCGAAACCAATGTACATCGGTATCTTCTTTTAAATCCTCTTCACCTCAAACATTTTAAGGGTAATCGTAATCCCTTAAGGATTGATTTTATTGTCCATAAAAATGAATTGTATATTGGAATTCCGCTCATGTATTTGAAGCTAAAAGAATAAAGTCAAAAAGTCTTCTTAAAAGTTCTGATTTTTATTTTATGATAGAAATACCAATTTTCCATCAATTCATGGTTTTATGAGACGCATTTATATTTATTAAAATACTATAACATCTGTTTTGGCATAATATCCAAAATCGCGATGACAGAAACAAACATATGCTTAGATACGAGATTTCAGATATCACAGCTGACCTTGTTAATTTTAATTTTTTCTTCTGCTCCGTTCATTGCCCTTGTTCAATAATATTTCACTATACAATTTTTTTTTCTCATTTTCAAGTTTGGGGACAGTTTTTTTTAAATTTTGATATTTCCTTGACAATTTAAATTTAAAGAAACAAAAATGAATAAGAAATTGTATGGGAAGTATATTTTTTTAATAAATTATGTTTAAAAGATAAAATAGAGATTTGGTATTCTTAAGTTTAGCCAAATGTTAAGAAGTAGGACGGTGCTTAAAAACTCTTAGCCTAGTATCACCCTAATTACTCGTATTAAACTAAAATATTCTCCCGTTGATTGTATTCACGACTCGACACAAAACTTTAAGGAAATAATGTGTATGCATTCCAGGGTGATAAAAATTTGAATTTTCGTTAACCTACAATAAAATCCTTAAGAAACTCAGGAAACGGAGAGATAGTCAACAAATTCAAAACCATCAAGCTACAATCATCAATACACTCATATTGAGAGGGTTAAATAGAGCCTATTACGTAAAACGATTATCTTTGGAATTCCATCGATGTCGTTGAAATGCGATGATGACATTTGGCAGTCGAAAAGCTTTCGTTATCGTTTATATAATACTCGTATAATGGTGTCTGCGGTCGGTCGGCCAGTTGTTTGTTTTTCTGCCAAAAATTGCTTTTTTCTTCGGTTTCGTTTGGCATCTTAGTCTTTTTCGTTTACATAAACGCTTTTTATCGCAACTTTCGTTAACTTCTAACAGTTTTCAACATGAAAACGCAAAGAAATAAATAAGAAATACGCATAGAAAGCATACCACAATGAGATCCGGAGACTATTTATTATAATAATACTTGCTAATTCTTCATTTTTTTTTAAATTTGTTAGTTTTTGTTTATTAGCGATTATATTGTTGTTTTTCTGTTCAAAACGTAAAACTTCTAGTACAAAAATGTGCCAAACACAGCATCGAAAGCAAATTGTTTGCCTTACAAATTCGTTTAATCTGAAAAATAAGAGGGAATTGATAATGTGCCTGTGCATCAAGAATATGTGTGTTTTATTATCTATGGATCTATATCGTCCTCTCAGAAGCAAAGTGGCTTATCTCAAAATCTATAGTTTTTTCACAAAAGTGATTTGAAATAATTTGAGTCTTAAAAAACTAATTTCCGTCTAGAAGTTATGCGAGGCGGCAAAAGTCGTAGAACAAGAAAATTATTATTTTTTTTTCTTTATCGACTGGTATAAATACATTTTTAAGAAAATCACTTAAAAAAAAAAAATGGTCGGACTTATGTCGTTTTGCATAAAAATAATTACTATTTATATGTTTTTTTTCCAGAAATGCTTGCAAAGTGTCGTTTTGTAATGAAATGAAACCAATAATTTTATTTATTAACAAATTTATTTATTTATTTATTTATTTATATTTTTTTATTTAAACACTTATTTTCAATAAACAAAAAAGTTAACAAACCTATTCAGGATTTAAACAAAGCTTTAATACTTTCAGAAGTATTTTTTAACAAAAATATCAATCTTGATTGATGAAACAAACGAAAAAAATAAATAAATAACTAGGTGAAATAAGGTAACAAATATTTTGTTCTGAAAGATTTTGCAGAGGTGAAACAGACCATTCGGGCATATTATCAACACTGTTTGACGTTCTCGCTAGTTTGACAAGCAACTGAGATCTGTTCAATCTACATACATACATTGTAAAAAAAATTGGTGCAATTCGAATTATAAATATTGTTTAAGATTTTCAAAAGCCTTGATAAAGTGACACTTCTTACACTGCTAAAAACAAAACTTTTTGATTTTTAAGTTCTTATTTTCGTAAGAAAAATGACGTATTTTGTATAATGGCGTTTAGCATTCAAACAAGCAAAATGACGACTGACACGAAACTGAAAGTGTCAGTTTACAGATGAATAGTTCAGGGATGATATCTAAAATGCAAAAGGACACAAACGCCCTCACGCCTTCAGTTTAAGAAGTATTTTTATGAAAGTTTGACAGAAAAATAGATTTTTTTTTTGTGATTTTTTCTGTATACTCAACTCAAAATCGCTAAATTTTGAGATAAGCCACTTTGCTTCTGAGGGGACGATATGCATCTGGATTAATTTTCAACATGTATTATAAAAACAATTTGGGAACCTGCTTTCTAAATGGATATACTTCAAAGATCCAAAAATTAGTTCTTACTCTGGCAGGTAGATGGTCTTTTAATGGTAAGGTAGTGTAAACTGCAGTTAAAAGAAAAAAGACAAGAAATAATCAAAAATTAACAAAGATAAGGAAAAAAGAAATGTGTATAAGACAATGATATCAATATAATATTGGCACCTGGTAAGTTGCTTTCCACACCACCTGGAAGTCAGTGTGTGTACTGACAAATGGAGATATGTATTTCCCATAAGAAAAAAGCGAAAAGGGGCTCGAAAAACATAAATTTTATTAATTAATTTTATATGAATGGGTAACAATATTATGATTTTAACAAAATAATAATATGTGTTTATTTCTAAATCAGGTGGAAAATATATCAAAAACATAATTAATCCTGTGCAATTTGTACTAAAAAAAAGTAAAGAAATTGCAAGAAAACAACAACAAATACTTAAAAAAAAATGGCCACACAGGGGTTTTATGTTTGTTTTATTTTTAATTAAATAGATAATTGTTGATTTAATGACAAATATTCTACCTTGAGACTAAAATACGGCTAGTCAAAGAAGACAATACAAGTTGCTTCTTAAAAAAATTGTTTCATCTGTCATTCACATACGATATGTTTACGTTTTTTGAAGACAAATTACAAAAGATTAATTAAGTTTCTTATTATATTTTCAACCTGATTTAAAAATAAACACATATTACTATTCTTTTAAAATCATAAAATGCATACGGGTTCATATAAATTTGATTAGTTAAATCAATGTTTTTTCGACCCCTTTTTGTTTTTTTCTTATGAGAAATACATTGAACGTCAAACCGAAAAAAATCTATCTCCAATTGAAGGTTCACGCGCTGACTGCCAGGTGCCGTGACTCCATGTGTCAATACAACACTGATGTCAATATGATCCGTATCGTTTTAATTTCAAGCGGTTATCTATAGCCACGTTTTATTATCGCCAACAATCCATATAGATATTAGCCCTTGAAAATAAAACTATATGGATCATAGTGACAGTAGTGTTTTTTGCTCATCTCTCTTTTGCTTATGCTTGTTGATTTTCAAAGTATCTTGTCTTTTTTCTTTTCACTGTAGCTTATACTACCTTACCATACCATCTACCAGCCATAGTAAGAATTTATCTTTGGGTCTTTGAAATAAATCCCAAATTGTTTTTGTAATACATGTTAAAAATTAATACAGATCCGGATCCGTACAGATCCGTAGATAATAAAACGCATCTTATATGAATCATTGGCGATAATATAACACGGCTAATATGTAGGTAATACTCATTTACATATTTCAGGTTTAATAGTCTTTAAAAATGGCGTCCATGGGAATCGAAACGTGTTTTGTATTTTTTTTTTTTTTTACAATTCTGATATATTTTTAATTTAAAATAATGGAAAACATCTATAAATCAAAGGCGCCCCATATTACATTTCAAAAGAAAAATATCAATGCCCAAAATGCTTTGAAAAGCACGTTTTAACAATAATTTTTTTATTATGTTTTTTACACTTGCTTTTGAAAATATCTTACAATTGAAATGCGAAGAATATAGTTTCAAGTGAGTATGAGCATATTAAGTTAGTCGTGTGTAATAAAACTTCACAACATTATTTTAAAATTGTGTATGGATCTGTTTATAAAAATATTTAATTAGCTTGAGTCCAATCCAATACACTGAATACACTTAAACAAACAAAAATATAGTTTCTCTACTTTAGACATAAACAGTGTTCAGCAAGATATAAAATTTTAATTCTTGAGTTCAAAAAAATGTAATGAAATAATAAAAATGTGGGTTAAAGTGACTACTTCACTGCATCACAAATCAGGCTCATCATCTACTAAAAAAATCTCCTAATAGTTGGTACCTACTTTTTTAATAAGCATTTTTAAGAAGGAGTAAAACACTAAGGAATGGAATGAACAACCACTATGAAAACTTGTGTGGACTATTAATTCGGATAGGTTTTTCAATGTAATTGATAAAAAATAAAATACCTATAAATAAGGATGAAGTTGATCATGTCTCAAAAACTGAAGAAATTCGTTCTTGGTTCGATCGCAAGTGACGAAAAAAGAGATCTCTTAATTTACGAGAAAATGAATATGATAGACTAGCCTTGACTACTACAGGGTGCGGCACGGAAACCGAAAGGATTTTAAATCATAATAGCGCCACCTGTAGGCAACGTAGGAAAACGAGCTTGGTCGCGTTCGAAAGAAGAAAATCCTTTCGGTTTCCGTGCCGCACCCTGTACTATACTAAAAGAGTCTGATGTTCAAGTTGGTGCTCTTGAAATGTATCTAGCTCTAACTCCAACTTATTAATTGTGGTGATAACAAACTCACGTTATTGTTGTTTGTTCATTCGAATATTCAACATTCTTGATTATGCTTAATTTATTTATTTATTTAACATACAGCTGATTACCAGCCTTATAGTTAAATTTATAATTCATACACTATATAATTGGAAAAAAGTTAATTTAAATTTACATGAAGAATGTATAGTATGGTCAAAGAAATTATCTAATCTATTATGGAGAATATTAAATAGTTTAAAACTTCTTTGGTGAATGTTAAAGTTAATAAAGGGGCAGAAGGTGCAAAGAGTCTATGTTACCGTTTAAAAGTTTTACAATGAATATGAAGACAAAAGGCTAGGCATGTCGATAGGTTTAAGTCTACTGTTGTAAGGGGAGAGTTCATAGGGATTTTTTCGACCTAAACCTCTGAGCGCAAACCTCAAAAATCTTTTTTCTACTTGTTCTAATCTGGATTTATGGCAGTCATAATGAGGTGACCAGACCTGACAAACATATTCCAGAATGGGTCAAACAAATGATATAAAAAGCTATTTAATAACGAAAGAATCGGATTACTGTCTCAACTCCCTTTTAATCCAACCAACAATCGAATTGGCTTTACTATACTCTGTTCAACAAAAATTGTCAGAACAGGGAAGATAGGACGTTTGTCTCTCACTCTGGTTTCATTGGTTTGCATAAGTGTGTCGCCGTTTAAAGCTCTCACAGGGTTTCCTTAGTTTGCATTATAAATCGCCAACACTCATAAAACTTGTTCTCAAAGCTTCAAATCTCAAAAGCTCTTTAATAAAATTGACTGAATAAGCTCCTTGCTTGTAATTTAGAATGATAATGGTAACTCTGTTCTGATGTATATAACTATAACAAGCGCACGATCGTATTGACTTGACAGTATCCATCCCTTCAGCAGTGGGATTCAATGGTCACGTTGGGGTGTACAACTTTTTGCGAAGAATTACAACAACAATTCTTTAAGGAAAGTCAGTGGCTTGCTGTTTTTTAAGCAAATTCCAGTAAAACCGTTACAGTTGAGCATCCTTTTGTAAAACCATGTTGGTTTGGAACTATAAGACTGGACTGATAGTAAATAAAGCAGAAACAAAAAAGAAAAATCCACTAGATATTCATCTTAAACGTTACTTGCTTTAAAAAAAAAAAGGATTTAAGTTCTTATTAAGAAAAGGTTGAAAGTGGGCGGCCCTATAGAAGAAATTAAGAAGCCAAATTAGTTCTTAAAATATACTTACATCTGAATAACAATCTTCTTAAAAGTCAATTTTTGTATTTACCTGTACTTCCATCGGGATTCGAACTTGAGTTCTTTCGCTTATCGTTCTTGGGCGCTACTTACCAGCCAATCATGTTTGTCTTGAAAAGGTAGTTGGAAGAACGTTTTCCTTTTTCAGATGTGCAAAAGAATTGAATATATTTAAAAGACTTAAATAAGTATTAAAAAAAAAAACAAATAAAACACCAATTTAAGAAATGCGAATTGAAAATGTATTTAAGAATGCTTTAAATAAAAGTAAATTTACCCATTTTAATTTTTGATGAAAATACTTAATAAAGAAGAAATAAAGATTAAGCAAAGAAGCCATAAATTGGCAAACCCATTACAGATTGAATTGTGAATTAAGAATTATGATACTGAAATTATACGACTTTGTGCTACTCGTGTAATAGTTAGTACGTTGGACTGTCGAGCCAGAGGTCTGAGCTCGATTTCCAGCCACTCCCATCTGAATATACACAAATTGTGTCTGTCTGTTTCTCGCAGAGAGTGACAATTCCTCCAAAAGTTTCTCTTGTCATATGAAAAAGTCTTTCTCATCTTAGGCATTCGGATTCGGCATGATTGAGAGTTGTAAAATACTCGCCCTGGTTCCCCACGAGCTTTGGCGTCCCAAATTTATTTATTTATTTTTTTTTACATCGTTTTAGTTGAATAAGTACGAACTTGTTTCTTTGGGGCTACTTGAAGTCGCGCGTTTATGCTAACTAGCCTCAGACAATCGCAGCCCTTAAGAAAAATATTCGACATAAATGCAAAGAGTAAGCACTGAAGATCTTGCGGAAAGTCATGGAAAATGCGATAAAACGGACACAAATGTGTATCAACACTGGCGGCAACCACTTAACGGATATCACCTTTCCTACAGAAAAAATTCTAAGGATTTCCATTCGCAACATATTTTTTTTTTTTTTTTTTTTTCTATTTAGTAAAAAAGTAATTGAAAAACAAAACTGGATGACAAATTTTGCGCCACCTTGTATTAGGTGAGATACAACTGACAAACAATGCTTTTTGGAACGTATTTAAATATAGCAAACAAAAACAGTTTATAATAACAATAAGGTGTGTAAGGGCAAAAATTAATTTTTATGTTCCACATACGCCCGAGTGTCCCCGAAAATGTTTTTTATCAAAAAAAAAAACTAATAAATGACCATGTCCTCTGAACTACTTATAATTTCATGCTTTAAAACATTCTAAGCTTTATAATGATTCCACAGTTCAGTTTTCCCAAACATAATTATGTACATAGAAATAAATTCTATATCAATGTATCTTTTGTTAAAAAAGAAATATTGAAACTTTTTCTTTTATTTAACTATGCACAACTATTTGAAGGAATTTTTCTGCTGCAAACAAAAGTCTATTTTTAAAATTTAATTTTGTCTACCATTTTGTGACAAGAAAAGTGAGAATAATTCGTGTGTTTCACCACTACCATTAGATGCAAATTGCACGGTAAAGATGTTGCAATTTTAAATTAGAAAATTGGCGCAATTTTCAACTGAATTACATTTACATATGAAGAGTAGATAGTTATATATATTCATATCCAATCCACACATAAACTAGATGATGTGTATAATTATAAACATATGCAAAAGATTCAAGCTAAATTTATCACTTCAGGTTAGAAAACCTTGAAAACTTATTTGACGAGTTGTTTCTTTTATTTTTGAACCTTTGTCTTAAACTTCTAATACATCACATTGCTTTCCTGAGGGCATAACTCTCAGCTTTTATTCGTTTGCAGATTCACGTCCTTGTCATTCGGATGTGGATTATTTAGAATGGCAACATTATGATAAGCTCATTGAATTCTTATCTCGATAACATTGTCAAAATAGGGAACCATTTATTTCATAGAATTTAATGTTTCAAAAACTCAATGTTATATTCTGTGGTTAAAGCCGAACCCACCCCAATATCCATGAGCGGCACTTGCATTGAAGAAACGAAATAGCTCTCAGTTCGCTGTATGTGCATTACCATCCACCTTGTGTAAAATGACCACCAAAATTGCTGCTAAGTGTTCAAGTTTCCTTTAACGTTGCAAGAAATTTGTCACTCTTTCTGATCCGACTGTAAGCTATAAGGCTTTTATTCGTCCAAAGCTCGTGTACAATTTCTATATTTGGGCAGATGCTCTAATTAACCACTTGAGTCTCTTGGATAAAATCCAAAAAAAGAGCTTTAAAAAATAGTTAATAGAACTATAACAAAAACTATTTTAAATACTTTTTAACAGCTCACCGCGTAGGTTCCAAAAAGTCTGAAAAGGTTTAAAATGCTTAATGTTTAAAATTTCATATAACAGAAAACTTAGAATCTCTCGAGCACCGCCGAAATGTTTCTTGTCTTCGATTATTTTACCGTTATTTTGTATAAGAAATGTTTTAATGAAATAGCCAGTTACATTCCTTCCCTTAAACAATTTAACTGGAATACTCGTGCTTTAGAGAATATCCATCCTTGAACCAACTTCGGACATACTATTAAATTCAGAGATTTTTTCCTTAACCGCACTACACGAATGTGGAATGCTTTATCGGGCTCAATATTTCCCTTCCATTACGATATTCAGATATTCGAAACCAATGTACATCGGTATCTTCTTTTAAATCCTCTTCACCTCAAACATTTTAAGGGTAATCGTAATCCCTTAAGGATTGATTTTATTGTCCATAAAAATGAATTGTATATTGGAATTCCGCTCATGTATTTGAAGCTAAAAGAATAAAGTCAAAAAGTCTTCTTAAAAGTTCTGATTTTTATTTTATGATAGAAATACCAATTTTCCATCAATTCATGGTTTTATGAGACGCATTTATATTTATTAAAATACTATAACATCTGTTTTGGCATAATATCCAAAATCGCGATGACAGAAACAAACATATGCTTAGATACGAGATTTCAGATATCACAGCTGACCTTGTTAATTTTAATTTTTTCTTCTGCTCCGTTCATTGCCCTTGTTCAATAATATTTCACTATACAATTTTTTTTTCTCATTTTCAAGTTTGGGGACAGTTTTTTTTAAATTTTGATATTTCCTTGACAATTTAAATTTAAAGAAACAAAAATGAATAAGAAATTGTATGGGAAGTATATTTTTTTAATAAATTATGTTTAAAAGATAAAATAGAGATTTGGTATTCTTAAGTTTAGCCAAATGTTAAGAAGTAGGACGGTGCTTAAAAACTCTTAGCCTAGTATCACCCTAATTACTCGTATTAAACTAAAATATTCTCCCGTTGATTGTATTCACGACTCGACACAAAACTTTAAGGAAATAATGTGTATGCATTCCAGGGTGATAAAAATTTGAATTTTCGTTAACCTACAATAAAATCCTTAAGAAACTCAGGAAACGGAGAGATAGTCAACAAATTCAAAACCATCAAGCTACAATCATCAATACACTCATATTGAGAGGGTTAAATAGAGCCTATTACGTAAAACGATTATCTTTGGAATTCCATCGATGTCGTTGAAATGCGATGATGACATTTGGCAGTCGAAAAGCTTTCGTTATCGTTTATATAATACTCGTATAATGGTGTCTGCGGTCGGTCGGCCAGTTGTTTGTTTTTCTGCCAAAAATTGCTTTTTTCTTCGGTTTCGTTTGGCATCTTAGTCTTTTTCGTTTACATAAACGCTTTTTATCGCAACTTTCGTTAACTTCTAACAGTTTTCAACATGAAAACGCAAAGAAATAAATAAGAAATACGCATAGAAAGCATACCACAATGAGATCCGGAGACTATTTATTATAATAATACTTGCTAATTCTTCATTTTTTTTTAAATTTGTTAGTTTTTGTTTATTAGCGATTATATTGTTGTTTTTCTGTTCAAAACGTAAAACTTCTAGTACAAAAATGTGCCAAACACAGCATCGAAAGCAAATTGTTTGCCTTACAAATTCGTTTAATCTGAAAAATAAGAGGGAATTGATAATGTGCCTGTGCATCAAGAATATGTGTGTTTTATTATCTATGGATCTATATCGTCCTCTCAGAAGCAAAGTGGCTTATCTCAAAATCTATAGTTTTTTCACAAAAGTGATTTGAAATAATTTGAGTCTTAAAAAACTAATTTCCGTCTAGAAGTTATGCGAGGCGGCAAAAGTCGTAGAACAAGAAAATTATTATTTTTTTTTCTTTATCGACTGGTATAAATACATTTTTAAGAAAATCACTTAAAAAAAAAAAATGGTCGGACTTATGTCGTTTTGCATAAAAATAATTACTATTTATATGTTTTTTTTCCAGAAATGCTTGCAAAGTGTCGTTTTGTAATGAAATGAAACCAATAATTTTATTTATTAACAAATTTATTTATTTATTTATTTATTTATATTTTTTTATTTAAACACTTATTTTCAATAAACAAAAAAGTTAACAAACCTATTCAGGATTTAAACAAAGCTTTAATACTTTCAGAAGTATTTTTTAACAAAAATATCAATCTTGATTGATGAAACAAACGAAAAAAATAAATAAATAACTAGGTGAAATAAGGTAACAAATATTTTGTTCTGAAAGATTTTGCAGAGGTGAAACAGACCATTCGGGCATATTATCAACACTGTTTGACGTTCTCGCTAGTTTGACAAGCAACTGAGATCTGTTCAATCTACATACATACATTGTAAAAAAAATTGGTGCAATTCGAATTATAAATATTGTTTAAGATTTTCAAAAGCCTTGATAAAGTGACACTTCTTACACTGCTAAAAACAAAACTTTTTGATTTTTAAGTTCTTATTTTCGTAAGAAAAATGACGTATTTTGTATAATGGCGTTTAGCATTCAAACAAGCAAAATGACGACTGACACGAAACTGAAAGTGTCAGTTTACAGATGAATAGTTCAGGGATGATATCTAAAATGCAAAAGGACACAAACGCCCTCACGCCTTCAGTTTAAGAAGTATTTTTATGAAAGTTTGACAGAAAAATAGATTTTTTTTTGTGATTTTTTCTGTATACTCAACTCAAAATCGCTAAATTTTGAGATAAGCCACTTTGCTTCTGAGGGGACGATATGCATCTGGATTAATTTTCAACATGTATTATAAAAACAATTTGGGAACCTGCTTTCTAAATGGATATACTTCAAAGATCCAAAAATTAGTTCTTACTCTGGCAGGTAGATGGTCTTTTAATGGTAAGGTAGTGTAAACTGCAGTTAAAAGAAAAAAGACAAGAAATAATCAAAAATTAACAAAGATAAGGAAAAAAGAAATGTGTATAAGACAATGATATCAATATAATATTGGCACCTGGTAAGTTGCTTTCCACACCACCTGGAAGTCAGTGTGTGTACTGACAAATGGAGATATGTATTTCCCATAAGAAAAAAGCGAAAAGGGGCTCGAAAAACATAAATTTTATTAATTAATTTTATATGAATGGGTAACAATATTATGATTTTAACAAAATAATAATATGTGTTTATTTCTAAATCAGGTGGAAAATATATCAAAAACATAATTAATCCTGTGCAATTTGTACTAAAAAAAAAGTAAAGAAATTGCAAGAAAACAACAACAAATACTTAAAAAAAAATGGCCACACAGGGGTTTTATGTTTGTTTTATTTTTAATTAAATAGATAATTGTTGATTTAATGACAAATATTCTACCTTGAGACTAAAATACGGCTAGTCAAAGAAGACAATACAAGTTGCTTCTTAAAAAAATTGTTTCATCTGTCATTCACATACGATATGTTTACGTTTTTTGAAGACAAATTACAAAAGATTAATTAAGTTTCTTATTATATTTTCAACCTGATTTAAAAATAAACACATATTACTATTCTTTTAAAATCATAAAATGCATACGGGTTCATATAAATTTGATTAGTTAAATCAATGTTTTTTCGACCCCTTTTTGTTTTTTTCTTATGAGAAATACATTGAACGTCAAACCGAAAAAAATCTATCTCCAATTGAAGGTTCACGCGCTGACTGCCAGGTGCCGTGACTCCATGTGTCAATACAACACTGATGTCAATATGATCCGTATCGTTTAATTTCAAGCGGTTATCTATAGCCACGTTTTATTATCGCCAACAATCCATATAGATATTAGCCCTTGAAAATAAAACTATATGGATCATAGTGACAGTAGTGTTTTTTGCTCATCTCTCTTTTGCTTATGCTTGTTGATTTTCAAAGTATCTTGTCTTTTTTCTTTTCACTGTAGCTTATACTACCTTACCATACCATCTACCAGCCATAGTAAGAATTTATCTTTGGGTCTTTGAAATAAATCCCAAATTGTTTTTGTAATACATGTTAAAAATTAATACAGATCCGGATCCGTACAGATCCGTAGATAATAAAACGCATCTTATATGAATCATTGGCGATAATATAACACGGCTAATATGTAGGTAATACTCATTTACATATTTCAGGTTTAATAGTCTTTAAAAATGGCGTCCATGGGAATCGAAACGTGTTTTGTATTTTTTTTTTTTTTTTACAATTCTGTATATTTTTAATTTAAAATAATGGAAAACATCTATAAATCAAAGGCGCCCCATATTACATTTCAAAAGAAAAATATCAATGCCCAAAATGCTTTGAAAAGCACGTTTTAACAATAATTTTTTTATTATGTTTTTTACACTTGCTTTTGAAAATATCTTACAATTGAAATGCGAAGAATATAGTTTCAAGTGAGTATGAGCATATTAAGTTAGTCGTGTGTAATAAAACTTCACAACATTATTTTAAAATTGTGTATGGATCTGTTTATAAAAATATTTAATTAGCTTGAGTCCAATCCAATACGCTGAATACACTTAAACAAACAAAAATATAGTTTCTCTACTTTAGACATAAACAGTGTTCAGCAAGATATAAAATTTTAATTCTTGAGTTCAAAAAAATGTAATGAAATAATAAAAATGTGGGTTAAAGTGACTACTTCACTGCATCACAAATCAGGCTCATCATCTACTAAAAAAATCTCCTAATAGTTGGTACCTACTTTTTTAATAAGCATTTTTAAGAAGGAGTAAAACACTAAGGAATGGAATGAACAACCACTATGAAAACTTGTGTGGACTATTAATTCGGATAGGTTTTTCAATGTAATTGATAAAAAATAAAATACCTATAAATAAGGATGAAGTTGATCATGTCTCAAAAACTGAAGAAATTCGTTCTTGGTTCGATCGCAAGTGACGAAAAAAGAGATCTCTTAATTTACGAGAAAATGAATATGATAGACTAGCCTTGACTACTACAGGGTGCGGCACGGAAACCGAAAGGATTTTAAATCATAATAGCGCCACCTGTAGGCAACGTAGGAAAACGAGCTTGGTCGCGTTCGAAAGAAGAAAATCCTTTCGGTTTCCGTGCCGCACCCTGTACTATACTAAAAGAGTCTGATGTTCAAGTTGGTGCTCTTGAAATGTATCTAGCTCTAACTCCAACTTATTAATTGTGGTGATAACAAACTCACGTTATTGTTGTTTGTTCATTCGAATATTCAACATTCTTGATTATGCTTAATTTATTTATTTATTTAACATACAGCTGATTACCAGCCTTATAGTTAAATTTATAATTCATACACTATATAATTGGAAAAAAGTTAATTTAAATTTACATGAAGAATGTATAGTATGGTCAAAGAAATTATCTAATCTATTATGGAGAATATTAAATAGTTTAAAACTTCTTTGGTGAATGTTAAAGTTAATAAAGGGGCAGAAGGTGCAAAGAGTCTATGTTACCGTTTAAAAGTTTTACAATGAATATGAAGACAAAAGGCTAGGCATGTCGATAGGTTTAAGTCTACTGTTGTAAGGGGAGAGTTCATAGGGATTTTTTCGACCTAAACCTCTGAGCGCAAACCTCAAAAATCTTTTTTCTACTTGTTCTAATCTGGATTTATGGCAGTCATAATGAGGTGACCAGACCTGACAAACATATTCCAGAATGGGTCAAACAAATGATATAAAAAGCTATTTAATAACGAAAGAATCGGATTACTGTCTCAACTCCCTTTTAATCCAACCAACAATCGAATTGGCTTTACTATACTCTGTTCAACAAAAATTGTCAGAACAGGGAAGATAGGACGTTTGTCTCTCACTCTGGTTTCATTGGTTTGCATAAGTGTGTCGCCGTTTAAAGCTCTCACAGGGTTTCCTTAGTTTGCATTATAAATCGCCAACACTCATAAAACTTGTTCTCAAAGCTTCAAATCTCAAAAGCTCTTTAATAAAATTGACTGAATAAGCTCCTTGCTTGTAATTTAGAATGATAATGGTAACTCTGTTCTGATGTATATAACTATAACAAGCGCACGATCGTATTGACTTGACAGTATCCATCCCTTCAGCAGTGGGATTCAATGGTCACGTTGGGGTGTACAACTTTTTGCGAAGAATTACAACAACAATTCTTTAAGGAAAGTCAGTGGCTTGCTGTTTTTTAAGCAAATTCCAGTAAAACCGTTACAGTTGAGCATCCTTTTGTAAAACCATGTTGGTTTGGAACTATAAGACTGGACTGATAGTAAATAAAGCAGAAACAAAAAAGAAAAATCCACTAGATATTCATCTTAAACGTTACTTGCTTTAAAAAAAAAAAAGGATTTAAGTTCTTATTAAGAAAAGGTTGAAAGTGGGCGGCCCTATAGAAGAAATTAAGAAGCCAAATTAGTTCTTAAAATATACTTACATCTGAATAACAATCTTCTTAAAAGTCAATTTTTGTATTTACCTGTACTTCCATCGGGATTCGAACTTGAGTTCTTTCGCTTATCGTTCTTGGGCGCTACTTACCAGCCAATCATGTTTGTCTTGAAAAGGTAGTTGGAAGAACGTTTTCCTTTTTCAGATGTGCAAAAGAATTGAATATATTTAAAAGACTTAAATAAGTATTAAAAAAAAAAACAAATAAAACACCAATTTAAGAAATGCGAATTGAAAATGTATTTAAGAATGCTTTAAATAAAAGTAAATTTACCCATTTTAATTTTTGATGAAAATACTTAATAAAGAAGAAATAAAGATTAAGCAAAGAAGCCATAAATTGGCAAACCCATTACAGATTGAATTGTGAATTAAGAATTATGATACTGAAATTATACGACTTTGTGCTACTCGTGTAATAGTTAGTACGTTGGACTGTCGAGCCAGAGGTCTGAGCTCGATTTCCAGCCACTCCCATCTGAATATACACAAATTGTGTCTGTCTGTTTCTCGCAGAGAGTGACAATTCCTCCAAAAGTTTCTCTTGTCATATGAAAAAGTCTTTCTCATCTTAGGCATTCGGATTCGGCATGATTGAGAGTTGTAAAATACTCGCCCTGGTTCCCCACGAGCTTTGGCGTCCCAAATTTATTTATTTATTTTTTTTTACATCGTTTTAGTTGAATAAGTACGAACTTGTTTCTTTGGGGCTACTTGAAGTCGCGCGTTTATGCTAACTAGCCTCAGACAATCGCAGCCCTTAAGAAAAATATTCGACATAAATGCAAAGAGTAAGCACTGAAGATCTTGCGGAAAGTCATGGAAAATGCGATAAAACGGACACAAATGTGTATCAACACTGGCGGCAACCACTTAACGGATATCACCTTTCCTACAGAAAAAATTCTAAGGATTTCCATTCGCAACATATTTTTTTTTTTTTTTTTTTTTTCTATTTAGTAAAAAAGTAATTGAAAAACAAAACTGGATGACAAATTTTGCGCCACCTTGTATTAGGTGAGATACAACTGACAAACAATGCTTTTTGGAACGTATTTAAATATAGCAAACAAAAACAGTTTATAATAACAATAAGGTGTGTAAGGGCAAAAATTAATTTTTATGTTCCACATACGCCCGAGTGTCCCCGAAAATGTTTTTTATCAAAAAAAAAAACTAATAAATGACCATGTCCTCTGAACTACTTATAATTTCATGCTTTAAAACATTCTAAGCTTTATAATGATTCCACAGTTCAGTTTTCCCAAACATAATTATGTACATAGAAATAAATTCTATATCAATGTATCTTTTGTTAAAAAAGAAATATTGAAACTTTTTCTTTTATTTAACTATGCACAACTATTTGAAGGAATTTTTCTGCTGCAAACAAAAGTCTATTTTTAAAATTTAATTTTGTCTACCATTTTGTGACAAGAAAAGTGAGAATAATTCGTGTGTTTCACCACTACCATTAGATGCAAATTGCACGGTAAAGATGTTGCAATTTTAAATTAGAAAATTGGCGCAATTTTCAACTGAATTACATTTACATATGAAGAGTAGATAGTTATATATATTCATATCCAATCCACACATAAACTAGATGATGTGTATAATTATAAACATATGCAAAAGATTCAAGCTAAATTTATCACTTCAGGTTAGAAAACCTTGAAAACTTATTTGACGAGTTGTTTCTTTTATTTTTATTTAAATTGCATAATTATGTACATACGGTATGTAGTTAACTTAAAAATTAAAAAAAAAGAAACAAAATGATAAGAAATATATTTGTTTGTTTTTAAAATTTACTTAAGCGTTCGGCAAATATTTAATCAAACCAAAATCATACTTTTTCTTAGCAATTAATTTTTTGCTATTTTTGATTTTTGTTAGAATTTGACTCCAAATACACACACACATAAATATGTTTTTCTTGATAGTCGCAATCAACACAGTTTCCGCACAATTTTACCACAATTAAATGATGCAATTTTGAATCTGAGTTTGAAGCTCATTTTAAAAGTGATAATAATTTGAATTTATTTTTTTAAATTATGAAATGTAGATAGCTGTCAATGTCTAAGTTTAAATATGATGCAAATTTAAAAGTATGTACCTAATACCATTTTTTTTTTGTCAATAGGGGTTTGATCGTGATTAAGTGAAAATTAAATTTGGGTTTCAGCCATGTTGTTATTTTTCATTTAAGTTGAGGTTAGTCCTATAAATAGAAAGAGCTTTTAAATGATCAAATTTGTTGAGATTTTTGCATATAATTAAATCTTATTGAACTTAACTTGGACTATACATAGCTTGAGTCGTAACTTAGGAAAGGTTGGTTTTACCATCCGGTTTCTATCGCAAGTCATAGAAATTGTTTTGTTTGAACATTAGTAATTTGCGTTTGGATCTGCAGCTGGGCAATATCGCTTACAAAATTCAATTTGGGGAGTGTCTTTAATTGTAAACCCTTTTACTAGTTATGTTTGTTTCAGATTTGACAAATTTAGTTGCCTTCTTTCCACAATAGTCTCATTGAACCGTAAATAGGTTAATCTATATAAACGAAAGTGACAGGGCACTTAATGTGGTACCATAGAAAATTTTAACGTTTTGTAAGGCTTGCTAGCCAGACAAGAACAATCGCATTTTATTAAATATTTCATCCAAGAGAATACGTTAACTCATACGTACACAGTTTTCTGGAAAAAGATATTAGAGAGCAATTTTGATATAAAGATTAAGTCAGTTTGACTAACATAAAATTATCAAGGTCGTTCTGAAACTTGAAGCAAGCATCAGCTCATGTTACTATAAACAAATACTGCTGCGATCATCTTCATATGTATGTGAGGCATTTTGTAAAATTGGTAAAGAATTTCATTGATGACATAATGAACATGAATATATAGCAACGGACCAATATGACTACCCTGAGGCACACCTGACGTACATTTATTGGACCTATGAATGTACGAGTATTCCTGAATTTTAACTTTCTGGAATAAAAAACGAAGATTTTCACTTAAGTAAACTTGAATGTGTTCCAAATAAATTTGAGCGATGGCCTATGTTATGTTCACATTAAAGACTTCAGTCGATTGTGGTTTATTCGCTTACACCTGCGACTATAAGAAACCCCACAAGAAAAAAATTGCGGATTTAAATCGCATGACCCTGATGGCCAATTCACGTTACCTCTGCGAGAGATAACCTCGCTTTTTCATGCAGAATGTGGCGTCCGCTGTGTGGCTAAGTACGTCCGTCGCCGTGCCTTCCAGCTAAAACCTTATGTCCATTAGGTCCATGTGGTTCAATTTGGGCCACACAAAATTGATTATCATCGTTCTGAAGCGCTCGTCATTGACGGTGACAACGTCGTTTTCGAAAAGGTACGGACCAATGACACCACCGTCGGCCATAAATCCACACCAAAGGGTATCTTTTTGAGGATTTATTGTCACCTGGTGAACCCCTCGCGTCGGTTGGTGTCGTCCCATATACGGCAATGTTGCTTGTAAACTCTGGTATTCATCCAAAAATGCACCTATTCGATAAAGATGAAATTCGCCAAGTTGAAGTCTGCGAAAGGCCGAGTTCTTGAGCACAGCAATAAATCGACTACCTCGGCCGTACACTTTCACTGACCACGGCGATTTTCTCGGCCGATCTGGCGTGCTTTTGACGTACGAATTTTTGCTGATTTAGTACAGAATCGGTCGTCTCAAATTTGGCCAACAAACGTTCCAGAGTCGACTTTGAAGGACCGCCACATCTACCATATAAAAGGTACTTGTTTTGATAATAAAGTTTTGTCATTTCGACGTGCTGCTCAATCGTGTTACTTGCCATGGTAATTTGGAATCAGTAACTCAATAATAAATAACAGTCTTTACAGATGTCACCATACCAACATGGCCACCACATGAAAAAATGGTTTTCCAATAGGAATTTCCGAATTTTGAAAGCTGATTATCGGCCATATTCTTTAAGCTGCATCTGTCAAATTGGCTGTCAATTCAACATGGACAGTTACAGTTATAGGATTCAAAAACATGTAGAAATTATTAAATTTTTGCTGCTTGTTCTGTTGGAGCAATAATATTTCGCGCTCTTCTCCCAGTGAACAATCCGAAAACCCCCGTACATTAGCGAAACGCAATATCTGCCGAAAATATCGCCGCTATCCGTGAGAGTGTGCAGGAGAATCCGAGACAGTTGATTTCTCGCCGTGCACAAAAACTTGTCCTTTCCCAGACCACAACATTTCGAATTACGCTTCATGACTTTAACCCACAAGTCGGATGCGCGCCACCTAGCGTCGGCAATTTTAAATATTGACATGGGCCTTCTAAATAAGAATTTTCGAAAATATCTCACACACAGTTTTTACAAAGTGTTCGACTTAAACTCAATAAAATTGTTTTAATTTTGTACATGAAACATCAAAACCCTCAATAAATTGAAGTGAACCAAACAACAAACAAATTCAAAGCCGCTAACCGAACACCAAATAACGAACCACGTACACTGAATAAAGAACGTTAAGTGTCAACTCAGATAAACCGTTTCCAAATATGTCATACTATTTCTGCCTTTTTACTATTCGCAATGAAGCAGAACATACATATGCAGTATAAGGAGACAACATAATTACCTAACCATAACTGTATAAATCCATTTGCATCCAGTTTTATGTATATGTAAAGAACAAATTTCAAAATCAACCGCACACAGTACCGGTCTCTATTTTCATTCCACTCAATTAATTATTCTATGTTCATTACTCAAATTACACTTAACTCCGTTATGCTTGTCAAATAAAATATAAATTTATCTTACACTCTGCCCATTCTCTCGCATCTTCGCGTCTCTCCGCCAGGCTTGTATGTACTCCCTGAGAATTCACTTGCGATTTCAAATCTCTACAAACACACTGGTAACGCCTTAAAAAAAACTGCATTTTGTCGTTTGGTGAGGTCATAAATTAGGTAATAAACTAAATCAGAAAGAAATCTCGTTCCACACGATCCATTCCACGCACTATGTTCTCCTTATTACCATACTTGTGCAAGTTCTTTTTTACCTTTTTTGGTAGCTCCAGGGTTGCACCTCTATAATACACACACCTTCTGGTCAATATGTACAGCTGAAGGCAATAAGAGATCCTCCTCGCTTTAATGGAATTGAATGCGTCGGCGCAGCAATCGATCGAGTTGAACAGAACCTGGCCATGAGCACAGAGAAGCCCCACAACAAAGCGAACCGCACAACACAGTTTTGTAGTGAGTCTTAACTGGAATGGAGCAAACAAGTCGCAAAGAGGAGCACAAAATCTTCCAACTAGTTTGTATTTGTCATTGAAGGTGATCGGATCTACTTCATGTTGTCGTTGAATGTTGATCCTCAACCGTTATATCGAGTGTTGATTGAATGAAGCCAGTTTGCATTAAAGTACAAGATAGCTCTTCTTGGCAACTTGTTGACTCTTTTTCTTCCCAAAAGAGATGGATTACACGCGATTGGCATTAATCACTGTCGTGTAATTGTTGTATTAATGGAATGGAAATAAAACTAAATGTCCCCTAAGTGCGTGTAAACTTACACAGTTGGTAGATAGATGTTCGACTATTATACCTAGCTCCTAGTGAAAGCGTCTTCTCACTAAAGTTTATCGATTCAAATTGTGAAGTTGTGTTTTGTCTGCTAAATAGAAATGATGGTATATTATTACAGTGTAAACATTGAAAGTGTTTTGTTTCTTCTTTCCGTCAAGTGAATTTACACGGCTGCTGCATTTCCGGAATGAAAAACTTAGGCTGCAAACAAAGGGCAAGGTAGTGTGTATAAATGTTTCGGAGATAAACAAAAAATTTATTAAATTGTTGAGAAGTCTTTGTATTTTGTTCGTAAAATTATTTTATGTTAAAGTGTTTTTGTGGCTAGAAAATAAATATCGGAGAAAATCAATTTTCTTGTTCACCATTCTATGCCGCATAGGGGGTGAACTAATAAGGCCTGCTGTCGTTTTTGGATCTTGGATTTGGTTTTGACAACTTTTCGTTGATAAAAAAAATATATTTCAAAATTCATCGACATTATGGTGCTTGTTTAAGTTATTTAACAGTCTCTAAAAAGTTTTAATATTTTAAGGTAATTATTTACAATAAGTGGAAAATGATTTTAAATTTTATGTTTTTGTCATGTAATTTTGACTAGAGAATAGTTTCCTTCAAACTTAAAACCAAACTGACAGTTATAAATTATTTTAGTCTTACGGACAGAGGTAAATTTACCAAAAGAATACTGGATTTGCAAAATTGATTTAAGAAATAAATCAATTTTTTGTTTAATTGCCAAAATCGAAAAAGCAAATCAAAAGTAAATTGATTTACTTTACCAATAGAAAGCCCCAATTAGACTTCGACAATCCAAAAACAATATAAACGGTTCTTTAAGGTACTAGCTTTGTATATATAACCTATAGTATTATCATGGAGCGTGATTTTGTATTGCGAACGCTAGCCTGGTCGTGGCGCAGAAATTAGCGCACGCTTTTACAGCGGAGAGTAGGATAACATACAAAACAAGTAGTAAAAAAGAGAATTTTTTATTATCAAATTTAGCAGAGACAAATCTAGCAAGTGCAGTCCCTAGCCTTAAGATGTCGCCACAATCTTTCGTCTTCTGAATAGTACTATAAGTTTTATATACAAAGGTACTAGTACGGTCTAGAAGGTTAAAAAACGCACGATTTTTGGGAATTTTTTTCTCGGAAACTTTATTAGGTAATAACATAATTTTTTTTAAATAATAAATACATGCGTCAACAGTAAAACAAATTTTTTTTTTAATTTTCGAATTTTGGCCTAATTATAGAGGGCGCCAACGTTGACTCATCTAAAAATACATTGTCCCATTCCGGACAGTTAATCTCAGAATTGGCTGGACTGAAACAAAAAAAAAAACAAAGTGGGTTATTTAAAGGAAGGTTCGAGACAATTTACCACAATTTGTTTAAAAATTCAAAACAAACAAAAAATCTCGAGCTTTGAAAAAAAATTTTTTTTGGCCATTTTTGGATCGCCATTTTTTTTGTTCATAACTTTTTGGTCAAATTGTGGTAAATTGTCTTAGAAAACAATTAAGTTGCAATAAGTTTTTTGAAAATCGGTTCAGAAGATCCGGAGATTAACTGTCCGCAACTGGACAATGTGTTTTTTGATGAGTCGACGTTGGCGCCCTCTATAATTGAGCCAAAATTCGACAAACAAATTTTTTTTCATACTCTTGACGCATGTATTCATTATTTTAAAAAAAATTATGTTATTACCTAATAAAGTTTCCGAGAAAAAAAATTCCCAAAAACCGTGCGTTTTTTTGGCGTTCTAGTTCTAGACCGTACTAGTACCTTAATAAAGGCGGGTAGATGTTGCAGTTGCACAAGCTGTGCATGAAGTATTTAAATTTTTTTTTTTATTTAAAAGTATGGAATATGACATCGTTCAAATTTTCGCTTCGGCTCCTTAAGATGCCACACAAGACGCATAGATCCGGCTGAATTTGAGCGATGGCCTGTTATTGGTCGATTTTGGTTTATTTACATAGACCTGCCACTTCAGGAAACTATACAAGCGGGGTCAAATCGCTTGACTTTGGTGTTCAATTCACGTCATCTCTGCGAGAGATAACCTTACCCTCGAATCGTTCATGAAAAAACTGTTTGGCAGGTAGCACCCGTATTGTCCAAGTCGATATACTCGTACATAGTTCAATTTGGGTCTAAACAAATTGGTTTCCACCTTTCTGAACCGCTCGCCATTGGCGGTGACCGTTTCACCAACATCGTTTTCAAAAAAGGACTGACCAATGACGGATTAATTTATCGGTCAAATTAGAGTCTTCTTCCAAACACTCGTAAGCCCAGTCAGTGGCCAAACGTCCTTGTGTACGGTCATGAACTTTGAGCTCCTGGGGTCAGTTAGACCTTGATCGTAAAGGGCCCAAGTCAAGCCGCAAAATTTGCTTTGAAGTCTGCGAAAAGCCGAGTTCATGTGCAAGGCGATAAATCTTCTGCCTTGGGTTCTGTTGCACACTTTCACGGACCGCGGCGATGTTCTCGGTCGATATTACGTTCCTTTGATGTAAAAATATTGACTGATTGATTACCGAACCGGTCGTCTCAAATTTTGACACCAAACGTTGAAGAGTGGACCGCGAAGGGCCACTACGTCCACCGTAAAATGGGCGCAACGTTTGCACGAATGAACACTCATTTTGATAATAAAGTTATATCATTTGGACGTGCTGTTCAATCGTCATGGTGATTTGACTTCAGTAACTGAATAATTTAGTATCTACAGATTTGACAGATGTCACTAAAACATAGCAGCGTCAGGCTGACACTTGTCATTAAAAGTTATTTGAGTTCATTTACATTTTTTTTTTTTCAGAATTATTATCTAAGAATCCTCTAAGCTCCTCTAGGTCGATGAATTGTCTACAAAAAGAAATTTGTTTTGTACAGATGTCAAATCACTCCTATTCAAAAGATGTACTTCCTCAATATTAAAAATACCTAAATCTCAAATCATTTAAGTATAACAGATTTTATTCAAAGTTCCAACTCAAATCGAGACTATCTATTAAAAAGACCTAGTAACATTTAAGTTGAAAATGATTAATAAAATAAAAAGTGGCTTCTCTCTTGATAATTATAGTAGTTGAAAGTTATTTATGTATTTGTACATCGAGGGCTTGTCAATTATGTTTTTCTCTATGGCCACCGAAGATAATAAGCAATTTCCTCTTCTTTTTTTAACAACATTTTCCTTAGCAATTTTAAAGCCCATTAACTTGATAGTTCTGGCTGGGTTTTCTTTTTAAATGATTAACAAAAATCACATTTAAATGAAATAACTTAATATGGCTTTTAGGACCTTTCACTTTTATCTATTTATAAATTTTTTGTTGTTTTTTTTTTTTTTTTTGGTTTGAGAAAACATATTAATCTTCATAGCAACTGAAATCATGACTGCGTAAAAGGCAAAACGCCAAAGCCACCTTTTCTCATCATCAGGAGCTTAAAAATGTAATTAAGCTGAAGCAATAATATAAATTAAAAAATAAATGCATAGCCAATGTGTCTACTAATTTATTAATCCAACAACAACAAAATATGTAGTTAGACCATCTCTATAATATCACAAGATCCCCATAATACATAAAGCATTAAGTCAAATCAACCTTATCGTGTTTCTATGTGCATTTACGCAGCAATAAATACGCCGCCACCGCCGCCATCACCGTCGTCGCCGCTAAACGGAGCCGAGCGCAAGCCACTGCCAACACGCTTCGGGTTTTTAGGTCAACGCACTTCGCCGACAGCGACGACTTCGTGCAATAGAGTTGTTTATTTTTTTTTTTTTATATTTCATCCAACAGCAATTGAAGCAAATTATTCAAGCTTAACACGCTGCACATTAAAATGGAAAAGTAATAATGAAAAAAAAAATTAAATAAAAATAATTAACCGTGCTGCAAGGGGACAGGTTGGTTCCAGTTAGAGTTGTTTATAGCCGCAATATCGACATCAACATTACTTTATTGCAAAAATAATAAATGCATGACGAGTGATATCACTAAAGTCTCGAAAATAAAATTAAAATATAATTTATAACAAGAAAAAATAAAATGTTAATATCGACTTGAAGAAGACTAATGAAGATCTATACATGCGATTCGGCTTCTTTTTTTTGTAACACCTTATATGAACGCACGTTGTGCATTCATTAGTAGCTCTAGTTAGAGGCTATTCACGTTAATCTAGTCACATAATAGAGGAATAACGATAAAGATTAGATATGGTAAATTTATTTTAATTTGGTCATTGATTTTAATACCAGATGGCAACTCTCCATACATTTAAAGTGAAAAATGTTATAATGCATTTAAATCCAAACAAATCTGTCCAAAACAGTCGAACTAATTCGAATCTTGTAACTTTAAACTGAATCTAATTAAGCCCAGCTGTTATACTCAGGAGTTAAAAATTTAAATACAAATATTTTGTTCATATCCGTAACAATGCGGGTACAATTAGTTTAATACAATAAATTTTTATTGTATACAATCGCTTCAAACTAAGTTTCGTTAAGTTTTCTGACAGCCATTTTCGCCCTTAACCCTTAAGACCCAACTATAAGCTACCATATGCGTGCATAATCGAACAAGCGAATACACACAAACCCTAATCAATAACCGTAATGGCGTCCAGCTGCGATTCGTTAAGTTAAGTTAAGTTTCGTTCAAATTAAACTAGTGCGATCCCAGGTGCTCGGCTCATAATTGAATTTGACAAATGCAGAAAAACAACAGAGAAAATAACAGAGTTCAAAGTATTCACAGCTACTTTGAACTTTGATGTGAACCAATTAACAAATTGTGAACGTATTTAAAAATTTGGAACAAAAGAGAAGGCAGAAAAATAAAAATGGGAAGAAGGAGAAGGAGGGGAAATGTCTTAAATTGTTTGCTTACGTACGAAGTCTTTTTATGATTATAGGGGGTGATTTTGCAAAAATAAGCATCAGAAGCTTATGTTTGCTATTGCTTATTATAGTTGGGCCTTTACTTAACCTTCGTTTGCGTACCAATACTGCTATTAGAATTGTTCCTTACGTACAAAAGTAAAATTGAACGAAAGTCAACGAAACTGATGAGTCCGTAATGTTGGGGAGATAATATGAATTCCTTGAATAGAGGACCGCAAAATCTCCATACAACTTTTTCCTTCAATAAAAGTTCAAGCTTAATCTTATGTCTTTGAGAATAGTTCAGTTCGGATTCGACCTCGAACTCACATCCTTGATGGTGGTATATCTGTATCTGAACGCCACCATCTCAGTGTTCTCCGACGTTGTTCAAGCAAATAACGAATGAATATCTGTTCACAGAACATTAGATGAATTCGATCTTAAGAGTCTACTCAACAAAGAAATCAACACAAAAAGAGTTCCACTGCAGATGATCGTCCACCGAGGAAGGAAAACTCCACATCCGGATCATTTTATCGAAACTCTCACAAACGCAATAAAAAACAGCACCAATCGCTGCAGCGAACCTTGACGGATCTAAACAACCGTTAAAGCATTAAGGAACTGGGATTCAGTTTTCTTGGCAACAACGTCCTTTCTATTTAATTATTATTCGTTAAAAAAAAATTAAACATCTTAAAACTCCTTATGAATCGCTTAAAGCGTTTTGGGCAATTTGTAGACTTAAAAATGCATTACTCGTATTAATAAACTATTTACACTTGCAACGATTATTTAAGACGATAATATAATAATCAGTTCATAATCCCATAAGATCTGTACAATTACCTTTCGTTTTCAATCTTTTAAAATCAAATCAAAACCGATTTGTATCTCAATTATTACATTCACCTCGATTGAGCGTTTTCCCCACACCTTAAATCCATAATTATCCAACTTCAATGAGTCTTTTATTCAAAAACAAAAAAAACTTCATGATTGCAATTAGATTCGTATTAGATCTCTCTTGCAAAATAAAATAAAAAAAAAAACATTAATAATCTTAAAAATTACTTTTTTTTTCTTTCTTTCATTTCAACAATAGATCTACTTTCATCATGGGAGGAGCTGCTAGCTTGGAGTGAAAATGCTGCTGCCGCACGTAAAATGCAAGAGGAGATGATCATTTTGAAAAGTTCACTTAATCGTTTGGGTGGCAAATTGGCATGCGACTTGGATACCGAACCGTCGATTCAGTTGTCTATTGAAGCGTTAAAGGTAAAGTACCTAAGACGAATTGCTCTTAAAGTCACTTCATTATAAATCTAACAATTTAAAATTTTGTTTTTTTGTTTTGTCTCCTTTGTAGAATGAAAAGTCACAATTGCAAACATACCGCACGAATATGCTACGCTTAAATGCATCCGTTCACAGTTGGCTAACAAGACAAGAAAGGAAATTAGCCGCAGAATTGGCTGAGCACGAAGGAGCCATTAAATCAGCAACAGAAGCTGCTTTGCAATCATCGGAGACACAACTACCGGAGAGCAATAACGACACTGTCAATAATAACAAGAAATCCGTTGGCACAATTGCATTCGATCAGGACAAACACTCACAAATCACCACAATTATTCAGTCGGAGTCGGAATTCCATAAGCATTTGAAGAACGAAGTTAGCGAGATGTATAGTGCTTGGGATGAGGCTAATTCAAGGTAAATACAAATTGAGCAAAAATATGAAAGTGCAATGGCAATTTATTTTTCCTATTTTTAGAATTAACAACCAATTGGAAGTGTTGACCACTTCATTGATTGCCTGGAGGCAATTGGAATCGGGACTATATGAATTCCAACAGGTCCTTGGAAAGGACCGTGGAACGCTAAAGGGACTCGAAGGTGCATTAGACAAGGGCAAGACCACACCTGTGGAACTTGCACAAAATGTCAAACTTGTGGCCAAACTTTTGTCCGAGAAAGTTGAAGTCAGTCAAGAACAGGTAAGAAATAACAAGTTATATTTCTAACTTTTCGTTCTAAATTTTTCATTTTTATTTAAGCTCACTGCTGTCCAAGAGCACCTGGATCCAAGCCGCATCCTTCACATCGCCCAATTCACTGCATCAAATGGTTCCCTGTCCGACAGTGGAATCTCCGATGGAGCAACATCCGATGGTGGTCTGTCAGAACGTGAACGCCGTCTGGGTGTCCTCCGTCGTTTGGCCAAACAATTGGAATCCGCTCTGGCACCTGGCAGCGAGGCAATGAAGTCAATCGCCGCTCGTATGGAATCAGCTGAATTCGACTTAAAGAGTCTCCAGAATACATGTCGAGATCTGATAGTTCGTACTGCTGCTTCACATACGAAAAAAGCAGCACAAAACGGTTCCGGTGGAGATGATCGTCCACCGAGCAAGAAAAACTCTCCATCTGGATCACCGTCATCGAAACGCCGCAACAAACGCAATAAAAAATCAGCAGCAATCGCTGCAGCGAATGCTGGTGAATCTGAATTAGCGGCCTACAACGTTGCACTGGCTGCCTCGCCCGATGCTGGTGATCCCGATGATCCTTACAATGAAGATGCTCTCGATTTTGATTCATCTGATGACGAGAACAAAACCGGAAAGCCTGGTTGGGTGAAACGTATTGCCAAGATCGCCTTCCCCATGCAGGTGGCTTTGTTCACTCTGATTTGTGCAGCCTGTATGATGCAACCAAACTGTTGTGACAATCTCAATAATCTTTCGATGAGTTTCACACCACAACTGCGCTACATACGAGGACCGCCACCGATTTGAGCGTCCCCAGTGTGAAAACAAACCAATCATCACTCCATATGCGATGCGAGTGTAGAGTTTTCAAACCGCGTTTTTCTCGTTTAAGAATACTATTAAGGGGGCGGGTCTCTCATTTTATTCGAAATAATATTGAGCAGGATCCTAAACCACATTATAGAATGTAAAATAGTTGAAGGCATCATCATTACACAAGCAGAGAGATGTGTTTTCTTAATATGTGATGACCTTTTATAAAAAGGTCTACACACCCGCGCCGGAGACTCTTTTACATTTTTAAGTGTACTCTAAGCGCGTTAGCATGCCGAGTTCGCCGGTCTCAAAAACGGTTATCGTGTTGTAGGTAGGTTAGAATTTTTTTTTTGTTTAGGAAGAGTGTAGAAAATAGTTTAGGAAGACAACAATTATGAAAAATCAAACTTGAACAGCAACTTAAAGAGTTCGAACTCTGTGACTTTAAGAGTCTTGTTTCAAATGAAAAGAAACTTATCAAACCGCTAGAAGGGATATGTGCAGAAGAATGAGCGTTCAACGCCAGAACAAAACAACAAATCAATCTCCTTTTGGAATCATCAAAGGAGTTAGAAAAGTAATTATCATTTGAATTGATTTTTTTTTAAATGCTTAACGGCTATAAGATGGATAATTTATCTTAAATGTATCAACGTCTTGCCAAACAAAATAGAATGAATGTATGTTAAGAGAAAATATGCAACGGTTTTATGGGAGATTTTCAGCTAAAAGTATGAAAGCAATGAATAATGAAAATCTCAGCAGCAATAATTGTTGAAAAAAGAAGTTAAAATTACCTGCAAGTCAGGATTAGAAGCATGAGTCTAACTCCAAAGCTTGGAGCTGACTGCAATCCAGTAAATATAACAATAGTACCAGTATAAATGTGCCTGAGGAGTAAAACATTGTACACAAAAAAACAAAAGACTTAAAAGGGTCCCGCAGCATGATATGCCACCCAAATGAAGCAAAAACAAAAATGAATCCACCCGAAATAACAATATTGTTAATTTCAAAAACAAATCTATGTAGCAGCTTATGAATCTTAACAATAAATCTTTTGTGTCGTCCATGTAATCGTCCTAATCTTTTTCCTATAAAACTAAACAGCTGCCTTAACATAGTTAACAGAAAAGAAGTATCAATTTATCATTGTCCTTATCCTAGAGAACACACACAAAAAATATAAAACACTTTTTCTATTACATTAATAGGATTAATAATATATTTATTTTTATCAATTAAAATTACAAGAGGAAAAAATAATGATTTGTTTCTACTATAATACATTAAATAAAATTAAAACGATTGTAAGATTTATATTTAACTAAATATCTTAATACACCTACTAAATTAATGTATTGTAATTCGAAGTAAGTTTTCTAAATATTATTAATGTGGATTTTTTGCTGATGTTGTATTGGAAATAATAATTATATTCGTCTTTTTTAAGGATTCTCTATCTAATGGAAACGTGTACCGTCTTATTAATTTTTTGTATGAATAGATGTAGGAAAATGTAGGGTTTATATTTTTGGAAATAATTCAGAAAATAAGAAGAATAATGAACAAAACAGAACAATAAAAATAAATATTTTCAAATTAAAAAGTATTTTTGTATCCATTTGAATTCCCTTTTTTCAGTGGCAATTTCATCTACGCGCACTGGGACCGATTGCATGGAGAGCATGCTCAAAATGCAAAATTAAAATTAACTGTTGTTTATTCAAAACGAAAAAATTAGTATAAAATATTTAAAAGAAATTTCTTTCAACTTTGCAACAGGGTTTTTTTTTTTATACAGAGCACCTAGTCTTAAAATATAAATCTTTCTTTATTAGAAATAGAAGATAGAAGTGAAAGCCTCTGTTGCATTTTGGATTTTTTTTAATTTATTCTGTAAAAAGGAGGGATGTTTCGAGAGGTAAATTCTCCGTGCGATCTTTGGTCCCGTCTGCATAGACGGAGAGTGGAGGTGAAGATATTGTTGAAATCAAATTTCGTTTTTTCAGGTCCTTCTTTAAGAGGTTAAGTTTATAAGGAATATGGTAGGTATTTTGAACAAAAATTTGATCACATTTTTGACTTTGTTATTGAAACAGATTTGTCGTACTGTAAATAGCAACCAACATAGAAAAGAACTCTGAGAAATCAAGACTCTCCTTCGTAGTAAATAGCGAATTCATTTTTATGCTTATTTTGAGATTCGAACGAATATCTAATTCGATAGAATAGATACATATTTTCATTCGAATGAACTTTGCATATTTTGACATTCGAGCGAAAAATGTGCATTGTCGAATGATTGAATGAAATGAACCTCAATGAAATTCATTTCCGAAATCATCTGTTTGAAATTTACTGACATTTCTATCTGATTTAGTATGACCAAACTGTTTTTTTTTTTTTTTTTTTTTTGATGATTTTTATTTAAAGAAAAAATTATGGTCTAAAAATATAAAATTAATACTTATCATTTAAGAAAAATAAATTAATGCTACGGCCCGGTAAAGTTTAAATTTGAAAAACATCAATAAAACTGACATTTTAAAAATTGGGAGCATTTAGAAAACAATATGGTAAGTTTATTGATATCAAAAAGAAGTAAAATAACGGTACAACTTCTCTGTATAATAAAATACTTGATTATGTAAACTAATTTTGTTTTCCAATTTGATAAACAAAAAAAAGAAGGTAACTTCAAAGCCTATTTAATTTACACCAATCTGGTTACACTTGAATTTTGAATTACCATTTGTAAATTGTTTTATGAAAAAAATATAAATAAAAATGGCATTTGTTTTAGAAAATGGTGAGGAGCAGTTGTATAGGAGAAGGATAATGGATGCATCAAATCCATTTTATGCATCCATTACTACTAACTTTATACATACTAAACTTACATGTTTTATGGATCTAATCGCAGGAAAAAATTGAAGGGAATGAAATGACATTTCTTTCGAACGATTCGAAAGTGAAAATTTGCTTAGTTTTCGAAAGATAAATGAACTTTCCATTGATAAAGTGAACTTTTTAATCGTTCGAATCTCAAAATACAAATTTTTCGAATTCGACATACTCATGCTTATTTTGACATTCTCATGAATAGTCTATTCGTTAGAATGATTCTATTCCTTCGAATGAACTTTCTTAATTTTGAGATTCGAACGAATAACATTCATTTGCGAAAGATAGTATAAAATGAACTTCAGAAAAGATTCATTTTCATTGTCAGCTGTTTGACATTTACTATATTTCTATTTGAATTAGTATGACCGTTTTACATTTTTTTGTTTCTAAACATTTTATAGATGTTGGATAAATAATCAAGAAACAAAATAAATAATACACTTTTTCATTATAAAGTAAAGTTTAACCATAAAGAACTACATATTTATTACATTTCTTGTGTCAACTCAGCTGTTTTGAAACTATTCTTAAAAAAAATAAGTTGTTCATGACGCGTTCTAAATTTTTATTTTTTTTTCGTATACACTTGGTCACACTAAAATATCAAAAACAAAGGAGAAGTGTTTGTGAAATGTCAAAACCAAAAAGTGAAATGTTTGTTTATTTGTAATTGTTTTGTTTATTGTTTAATAATTTAAATTTCTGTGATAAAAACATAAAATAATAAATAAAAAATATGGCATTTGTGTTGTTTATAAATGAAGATGGTGTTGAAGAAGTGCGGATGAGAAGGATAGTGGATGCTTTCCGTATAAACTCAACGCGGGTGGTAAAAAAACCCTTTGCTACTTCCGGGTTTTCTTGCATAATTAAAATTAACTTTTCCTTTTGTTCGCGGTTTGTCCAGTTGGAATGCGACCTTTAAACATAAAACAACAAACAAAATAATAAAAGTAATTTATTTTCTATGAAATAATTAAAAACTTACATGTTTTGTTGTTTACTCGACAGAAAAATTCAAACGACACAAAAATGACATTTAATTCTATTCTTTCGAATGTCAAAATTGAATTAGCTTTCGCAAATGAATGAACTTTCTATGGATTGGGTGAACTTTCGATTTGTTCGATTAACATTCTAATCGCCGAGTCTCAAAATTAAGTTTCAACGAATTCGAATCACTTTCTAACGAAAGAGAATGTCAAAATAAGCACCACTTTCTAATGAAATGGAATCATGCTTATTTTGACATTCTCATGAATAGTCTATTCGTTAGAATGATTCTATTCCTTCGAATGAACTTTCTTAATTTTGAGATTCGAACGAATAACATTCATTTGCGAAAGATAGTATAAAATGAACTTCAGAAAAGATTCATTTTCATTGTCAGCTGTTTGACATTTACTATATTTCTATTTGAATTAGTATGACCGTTTTACATTTTTTTGTTTCTAAACATTTTATAGATGTTGGATAAATAATCAAGAAACAAAATAAATAATACACTTTTTCATTATAAAGTAAAGTTTAACCATAAAGAACTACATATTTATTACATTTCTTGTGTCAACTCAGCTGTTTTGAAACTATTCTTAAAAAAAATAAGTTGTTCATGACGCGTTCTAAATTTTTATTTTTTTTTCGTATACACTTGGTCACACTAAAATATCAAAAACAAAGGAGAAGTGTTTGTGAAATGTCAAAACCAAAAAGTGAAATGTTTGTTTATTTGTAATTGTTTTGTTTATTGTTTAATAATTTAAATTTCTGTGATAAAAACATAAAATAATAAATAAAAAATATGGCATTTGTGTTGTTTATAAATGAAGATGGTGTTGAAGAAGTGCGGATGAGAAGGATAGTGGATGCTTTCCGTATAAACTCAACGCGGGTGGTAAAAAAACCCTTTGCTACTTCCGGGTTTTCTTGCATAATTAAAATTAACTTTTCCTTTTGTTCGCGGTTTGTCCAGTTGGAATGCGACCTTTAAACATAAAACAACAAACAAAATAATAAAAGTAATTTATTTTCTATGAAATAATTAAAAACTTACATGTTTTGTTGTTTACTCGACAGAAAAATTCAAACGACACAAAAATGACATTTAATTCTATTCTTTCGAATGTCAAAATTGAATTAGCTTTCGCAAATGAATGAACTTTCTATGGATTGGGTGAACTTTCGATTTGTTCGATTAACATTCTAATCGCCGAGTCTCAAAATTAAGTTTCAACGAATTCGAATCACTTTCTAACGAAAGAGAATGTCAAAATAAGCACCACTTTCTAATGAAATGGAATGTCAAAATAAGGCTGTTTAAGTACAATAAATGACATATGAAAACGTAAGAAAATGGCTAGATTATACTCTGCGGTTTCTACAAATGCTGAGACTTTTACTATTCGGATAGTAAATAATAAATAAATTTGATGGTGCAACAGCTAGAAGCAGAGATCCAAAATAACAGTTGACCTTTATTTCCAATCGGTTTCTCACTGAGATTTATGTAATTCGCCAATTTCATTTTGGTCTTGGTCTGTGATTTATTTTTAAAAATAAATTTTTTAGGTCTTTGGGTGAGATTTATCATTTATGTTCACAAATATCTCTTATCTGTTGACTTATTTAACTAAAAATAAATGGAAATGGTTAACCTTAAACCTTTTCCGTAGAAAATAAATCAAAAATGGTTAAAATGATAAATTATATTATTTTCTTTATTTTGCAAGTAAAACACAAAATATATTACTTCAGTCACAAAAATAAAACCTTTAACACTTGATAGTAAACTTGTGTTATTTCCATTCTTGAAATTTTGTTTCGGCACTTTCACTAATCAGTTAATTCTTAAGTATTAAGCCTAACTAAAAGTAAACTCCCAAAAGTTTTTGAATTTAAATTGTATCTTCTTTCACTAAGTATAAAACTTAGAGAAGAATTTATTTTTATACTTTATTTATTTATTTATTTTTATTTTTTTCTCTCAGCAATAAGTGATCACCGGTTAACCAAAACCTAAAAAAAATCAAAATAAAAGTTTCTCTCTGAGAAACCGAAAAAAATAAAATTTAAGTAAACTGGTTATTAAGTGATCATTTTTGTAAATCTCAACAAGTGAGAGTAATTTAAGAGACCTTTCAAAAGGTTGAGATTTACTTTTGATCTCTGGCTAGAAGTGAACCAGGACCTAGTGACTTACAACTCTTAACCATTCCTGTGTGCGTGTTACCAGGAACGGAGGGGATCTACAATTTTCTGCCGATTCCAAAAGGCGAATGAGCAGCACTTTCCATGACAATAAATACTCTTGGAGGATTTGTCAATTCCTCGCAAGGGGCAGTACAATGAAAAAAAAACTTTCTTGCAGCGGCTGAGAATCGAACTCGAGACCTTCCGCATGACAGCCCAACGCACTAACCATTATGCCAAGGGGTACTACTATTCGGATGCTAAGGGTAAAAACAAAGAAGTAGAAGTTATAAAATAAATTTTGAGAGTCGCCTACCTACCCCAAAGATTGCCTTGAATAACTTTCAAAGATTATTAAAGCTCAACAGTCAAGAAAACAATACGAAATCATCAGGAACTTTGCAAAAGATCTGATTCGTATAAACTGATTCGGACAATCATAAGTTATCCAGGTTTTTTGAAATAGTAATGACAACATTGCAGAAGGTCTTGGGTTCGATTCCGCTGCAAATAAGTTTTCCAGGGTGTACTGCCTCTTAAGAGGAATTGCCAAATCCTCTTAGAGTATCTCTATTCATGAAAAGTTTAGCTCATTAGCCGTTCGGAATTGGCAGAAAATTTTAGGTCCCCTCCATTCCTGGTAACACGCACACATGAATGGTTGCGAGTTGTAAGTCACTAGGTCCTGGTTTTTTTTGGAGATGTTGTACCACCATATTTATTTTTTATAATGACAACAATGTAGCTGGAAGGCTTTTTTCAAAATTATGAAGAGTGCAAATATAAGACGAGTGAATCCAGAGCTAATCAGTTGATTTTATATGTTTATATGTTTTGCATGTATACAGGGTGATTGGCATAAGGTGTGACAAAAAGCTAGGGCGTGTAGGTTGGACTTAGACAAGAAAAAAATCGTATGAAAGGGGGGGGTCTATTTCCCCCCGTTTAGGCGGGAGGGGCAATTTAAGAAAAAAATCACTTAAAACAGAAAAAAAATTATAAAAAAATAACGGTGATACCTACAGAGTAATGCTATAGCATTTTATAAAGCCAGAAATACATTCTTTAATTTTGTTTTTAAATAAAGTTGTTCGACTGAATAGTTTTTGAAAAATTAATTTTCAAAATCAAAATTTTGAAAAAAAAAATGAAAAAATTTTTTTTAAACAATTTTTTTTCAAAATTTTACGTAATTAAGTATTATTTTTGTATTCAATATTCAATGCTCTTATTAATTTTTGATCAAACACAAAAAACCGGATGTCAAAATGTTTTGTAGTTTTTGCGAAAATCAAAAATAACAAAAACTACTTTTGTTCTAAGAAAAGCCTTTTATTTTAGTTTTTATACGTCTTTGGATTCTTAGGTGAATTTACGATTGAAAGGATTAACTTTCTTTTTACTATTTTTTTAATTATCGTCTTATAAACATACAATAATGTGACAAAGTACTGGATTAACCATATTTAACACATTTTTTCATTGAGAACACCTGCGTGAGAGCATTGGTTTAAAATTGACCTGCCACTTTTTTATTATGGTGGGGTCGGCTTGGCGTAGGTGGATTTACGAAAAAAAGGATTAACTTTTTTTGTAAAATTTTTTTATTATCAGTCTTATAAGCATACACTAAAGTGACAAAGTACTGGATTAACACATTTTTCATTGAGAACACCTGCGTGAGAGCATTGGATTAATATTAACCTGCGAATGTTTTTTAAATAATTTTTTGTAATAAGCTTTAGTTAAAAAATTGTTAAAAATTTAAATATGCATGTATTTCTTATTTTAATTGATTTCAAGATTCAGGAACATTCTTGTTCTTATTTCGCAATTGCACTTTTCTGTCACTAGTTAGGGCGTGTAACGTTGCATTATTTAAAAAACATTCGCAGGTCAATATTAATCCAATGCTCTCACGCAGGTGTTCTCAATGAAAAAATGTGTTAAATATGGTTAATCCAGTACTTTGTCACATTATTGTATGTTTATAAGACGATAATTAAAAAAATAGTAAAAAGAAAGTTAATCCTTTCAATCGTAAATTCACCTAAGAATCCAAAGACGTATAAAAACTAAAATAAAAGGCTTTTCTTAGAACAAAAGTAGTTTTGTTATTTTTGATTTTCGCAAAAACTACAAAACATTTTGACATCCGGTTTTTTGTGTTTGATCAAAAATTAATAAGAGCATTGAATATTGAATACAAAAATAATACTTAATTACGTAAAATTTTGAAAAAAAATTGTTTAAAAAAAATTTTTTCATTTTTTTTTTCAAAATTTTGATTTTGAAAATTAATTTTTCAAAAACTATTCACTCGAACAACTTTATTTAAAAACAAAATTAAAGAATGTATTTCTGGCTTTTCAAAATGCTATAGCATTACTCTGTAGGTATGACCGTTATTTTTTAATAATTTTTTTTCTGTTTTAAGTGATTTTTTTCTTAAATTGCCCCTCCCGCCTAAACGGGGGGAAATAGACCCCCCCCTCCCATACGATTTTTTTCTTGTCTAAGTCCAACCTACACGCCCTAGCTTTTTGTCACACCTTATGCCAATCACCCTGTATATACAGGGTGGGCCATCTTGTGGTTTCTTTTTAAATCATAGGTTATTTTGACACTGACAACTGTTTCCCGCCTGAAATCTTGACAGAAAGTCAGTATCATACCTGCGCGGAACGAAATGAGTAGCTTTAGGCTTGACCAACGTTGGGAAATATTGAAAACGTATTTTCAAAGTGTGTGCTGTGTAACCCCAACAGTGCGTTTTTCAAAAAGAAGTTTTGGCCGAGATGAATCACCCACCGCGCCTGCTGCTGTGAACTCAATTCACGAACATCAGCTTGCCATCGGTCTCAACAGCTCAACACTTCAGGCACTAGCCTGAGAAGAATTCCGCATTCCGGATTATTCGCATTGGAGTGACAGAATGCGCTACTGCGAAGCAAGCCGAGGCAACTGCTTGATCGTCGTTGTGTTCCATAATTAATGGGAATGTTTGTTCTTACTAATTAAGCCATAATACATGGAAAAAATTTATTATTGTTCATTTAATTGCATTTTTTAAAATAAACTCGTATTGTAACCCTGTTTACTTTCTTGGTTAGATCAGTGTGGTAATATTAAACCCAGATATTTCGTTGTTGTATCTTCTACTCCATTTCTCATATATGCAGACGGGACCGAAATTCGCCAGAAAAATGTTCCCATCAAAAGAGCATTAGACGTTCTCGTCCACCATTGACAGCGTCCATGCCATTCCACTATATTAAGGATTTTTCAATAAGGTCGGGTAAATGTTGGACATGCATACATGCATTGATGTAAATCGCGGCGTGCGTCTGCTGTATGGCACGTAGCGCCGTCCTGCCAAAACCATATGTCGTGTAGACCCATATGGTTCAATTTGAACCATACAAAATTGGTTATCATCGTTCTATAGCCCTGGCCAAGTAGCCCACCTCGGAGGTATATGTAAGCGGCTTTAAGCTAAGAATTTACTTGTGTTACAAGATTTAAAAACAAATATAACAACGGTCAGTTGGATCTTGTACGGGCGTTGGCCCAAGCTCCGAAGTAAAATTCGCCAAGTTGAAGTTTGTATAAGGCCGAGTTCTTGTGCACGGTGAGGAATCGACTCCTTCGAGTTCTGTTGGACACTTTCACATACCACGACGATGTTCTCGGCTGATCTTGCGTTTCTTTGGGGAGCGTAACGGAATCCCGCTTTTTATAATCCCGTTTTTCAAAAATCCCGCAAAAAAAGTTTAAAAATATCGTCCTCTATAATACCGTTTTTTTAAATACCGCTTTTTAAAATCCCATTCTATTATAATTCCGCTTTTTAAAATCCCGTCTTATACCGCTTATCCCGTTTTTTAGAATACGTATGTACGTAAAACTTATTGATTTTATGTCGGTTATTTTCCAGATTCTTTAAATTCTAAAGAAACTTTGCATACACCCAACCTCACACCTACCCCAAGTCCTATAGTGTGCCCAAGCACCTCAATGTTTATACGTCGTAATAAGAAATGGGATTATAAAAAACGGGATTATAAGAGACGGGATTTTAAAAGCGGAATTATAAGAAACAAGATTATAAAAAACTGGATTATAAAATCGGGATTTTCAAAAACGGGATATCGTACCCAACCTGTTTCTTTGACGTACGAATGTAAGCTGATTAATGAACGAACTGTCCTCGAATTAAGCTACCAAAAGTTGAAGTGTCAACTGTGAAGGGGCACCACATCTACATAAAATGATAAATGAAACACTCATTTTGATAATAAAGTTTTATCATTTGGACGTACTGTTCAATTGTGTAACTTGCATTGTAACTGTAACTGAATAATAAGCAACTAATTTGACAAATGCCACTAAAACAACATGGCCGCCAAAGTTCGCCAAAATCTACTAGGACTGGGGTGATAAGTGTCTTATAAAGGGATAATTCCTCCGCTAATTTTTTTCCCTTAAAGCCTAGTACTCAGTTCAAGTGAAAATGAAAATTTCATATAAATGTGGCAGCTGGTTCACTCGCATGAAATCCCCAACGAGAGGTGAGTACCAAAATGTGGATTGAAAAAACAATTATGTTCCACAACTTTTTCCACGCCAAATTTCCATTTCTCAATGTACAACCATCAGGAAAAAGCTTAAGGCAGCGAGGAAAACTGTGACATTTGTCAGTTAATTTAAATATTTTGTTTCAAAATAAAAAATTGAAAATTTATAAACAGAAATAAAGAATGAATAACGACTTTTTTGATACTGCTCTCGAGAGTTTACTTAATGAAAGCAAAAATATGAGTATTCAGTATTTCAGGTGAGTATCAAAAATTCACGTGGAAAAGTTTATTCTATTTTCATTTTTATTCTTCGCGTGTAATTTGGAACGTATTTATTTTTCATTTCACGCTAGGTGAGTACTAGGCTTAAGCTGGGAAATACAGAGGAAAAAATATTTCGATTCATTTCCTTCGTTGGTTTGAAAGATCAGAAAAGGGTTGGAACATTTTGCTTATCAGCGTGTCTATAAATACAAAGTTACATCGTAACTTTTGTGTATCGCACTGGCAACCCTTTTACCGTTATCTTATTGTAAACTCGCTAACTAACCGGAAATACTTTCCAGTGAATACTCGGATCTTACTTGTATTTAGCATAGTTTTTCTTGTATTTCATAGGAATAAAAGATCTAAGCTTTTTCTAAGAATTTAAACTTGCTTATTGTATTCTCATTTACATACACATGTGCATATGCATATTTTTCTATTTGTTAAAAGCTTCAGTGTGACTATTTCCACATTACCTACCCCATTTTATTAATTCTATGACTAGGAGCAAAAGCATTCTTAATTCTTCTACTTCTTCATACGGATATGCGCATATCCATGTGCACTTTTTCAAAACTTTTGTTCTACTCTACACCATCGGCAGCCAAATAACGTCAACAACATCAAACAGCAACAGTCAGCTTGTTGCATTCGCGTCACGCTTTCGAATCGAGTCGCCTCTCGCCAGTAATCTGAATGTGGGCATTTAAAAAAACGCTCGTGTGCATTTTCATAATCAAAATAGAAAATCAAAAAAAAAAAATAATAAATACAAAATAAATTTGTAGATACTCGTAACTCTCTTAACCGCATTGGCGGACGTGATTAATATCCAATTTGTGCTCGGAACAGCTGTTTGGATTTATCGTTATAAGTGCTCCCCCCACAGAAACACTTAGTTGAAATAATTAATTTACGTGATTCATTTTTTTTGCAAATTAAAGACGGACGAAATAGAAAACATGTAGTACACAACGTTACACAATGTTTGAAAACATTCACGAGCAGTACTAAGCTGCAATAACCACCCTTGACCCAACCTTCCCCTGGCTAGTGTTGTTTAAAAGTTTCGTAGTGCGTTTTTTAATATCATTCCCACAGTTCAAATAGCCAATAAAGTTTGTCATATTTTTTTTTGTCAAATCAATCGATATTGTCGCCTGGCCACAAAGGAACACTTCGGTCAGTTTGAAAAAAAATACCGACTTACCATATGGTGGCAAGAAAAAAAAAGCAGGACAATATGTGTGACTTTTGAGGGACTTGCTGTGTCTTTGACATCCACCTGTTTTAAATGCGCAATTTGTGTTTGTTCTGATGATCCCTTAATTCAATTTGTGTGGGAGAGACTTCAATTGATAGTGCAATGAATCCAACGCATCCATCATCCGGCTCGGCACCACAGCTACCGGTGCAGCTCCCGCTGCCGCTGCCACTCAGCGCTTGCACATTTTCGTTGCAATCAGCTCAGGGACAGCAGGTGGCAAGCGCCACTACAGCCGCTGCTGCAGTGATATGCAACTCGGAGGCTGAATGCAAGCAACTGTGCACCATTTGTGCGTCTCGGGGCTTTATTTTGAAGAATGTAAGAAGAATCTCCCCCCCCCCCCTTCCTTTTGAAAAATCAAACGAGAATTCTTTTGTTCGAATTGTTGTTTTACTCTTCTTGGTAGATATCCTTGCAAGTTCCAGTTGCGTATGAATATTCTCTGCTTGGCGAGGGGGTAAATGCTACTCAACAGCAGCAAGCTCAATTACATCAACAACAACAACAGATACAGCAACAGCACTATCCTTCCCACCAACAGCAACGTGGGGGTGGCATTCAGGATATAAATGGCAACAGCTACGTCATGGAAGGTTATCATTCGTATGATTTTTGTTGTGAGAAGATTTTTGTTCCCGGTACAAGCACGGAAGCTGTTGCAGATGGCGGTGAGTAAGAAGAGTATAGACTAGATTTACAGAGAACCTTCCTACTTTTATTGTGTATTTACATCTGAAAGGTAGAAGGGTCAAGTGGAGTTTATCCACCACTCAGCCGTACCTCTAATAATTAACCGAAACTATAAATAGAAGTCAACAAAAATATTGTTTGATGTTTTGGTGGATTTTTTTTTTATTTACCTACATACATACATATGTACGTAATTTTTTGGATGGAGAGTTTTTGACCTTCAGATATTTCGAAACCGCGTTAATGGAAGAATGTTCTTAGTTTAGATGGAACAAATTATTATTTAAAAAAAGAAAAAAGCATATTAAAGATATTTCTTTTTAGTCGATGTGGTTTTCCATTGGCAAATTCAGATTTCAATCGAAAATTGTCTGCGAATGGAATTCTATTTCGAATTAATTTACTTATTTGATTGTTAAGGGTTTATTCATATTAGGGTGGGTAGATTTGGAAATGGAGTAAAACAAACTGTGTGTTTTATAAGGTATTAACATTTTTTTTTAATTTTAAAATCCCATAGATGCCATTATTGATGGAATATGACATCGTTCAAATGCACGCCTCGGCTTCTTACGAAGGCCCGGATCCGAGCGGTCCAATTATAAATGACACTTCCGCATAGATCTGACTGAATTTGAGCGAAGGTTCCACTTAAGTCCACCGGCTGATTGTGGTTCATTTGCATAGACCTTCAACTTCAGGAAACCCTACAAGAACAAGTCTAGCGGGGTCAAATCGCATGACATTGATGGTCAATTCACGTCACCTCTATGAGTGATAAACTTACCTTCAAATCATTGACACATTATATATGGACTGCTAGTCGTATGACATTTCTATACAAACGCTCCAATGAATATGGTTCCACTTCTCACTACCGACATTAGAGCTATTGGTGCAAAAGTGGTCAAAATAAATATTAATTTCAGAGGCCATCTCTTGGCACTTGGCTTGAACTAGGATTTTTGTCATAGAAACTATGGACATCTATTATTATTACTTATCAAAAACAGAGCCATCTATTTCAATTGAACTTTACATTTTAAATTCATTCATTCATCAATTAAAATGGAAAAATTCGCTGTAGTCATGTAATTCGCTTAAACTTTATTCTCTATAAATTAATAATAAACTTGAACAATTCCCGCTCAACACCCTTTACAAACTCAATTATGTCAATAAAATTGAGAAATCAAATACCAAAACCAAAAGCTACACTATGTTTTCCGTCTTTGCACAAATAGCGCTAGTTCCGTATAGTTTTAAATTGAACCATCGTGAAGTTGGGCTCTGGCAGTCCATGTATAATAAGTCAATGCTCAAAATCGTTCATGCAGAATGTCAATCGTGGCGTCCGATGTATGTCACGTAGCGCCATCCAGCAGAAACCACATGTTGTCTAGGTCCATATGGTTCAATTTGGGCTTTATTGGTTATCATTGTTCTGTGGAGCTCGCCATTGTCATTTTCAAAAAGTACGGACTAATGACTCCGCTGCCGGCTCAAAATCCATATCAAACTCTAAATTTTTAAGGATGAATTTTCACTTAATAGACCCCGTGTGGGTTGGTATCATATACGTCAATTTTGCTTATTTACACAGCCATTCATCCAAAAATACGCCTCATCGCTAAAGATGATTTTTCGCAAAAAATTGAGGTCCTCTTCGAAACGCTCCGAACCCCAGTCCTTTCAAATAAAAACAAAAAGTTTCGTTAATACCTGACACACAACCCGCCCTTATTGAAAAACCGTTTATTAAAATCGTTAAAGTCATTTTTGAGATATACATAGTTATAAGCTTTTTGATAAACGCTGCATGGAAGGTAAAGTTATTTTTGGAACTGAGAAAATTCAATTTTCACTCTTAGATATTATCCAATAACCTCAAGAATGAAGCTTGAAAAAAATCGTTTAATTAGTTTAGACTGTAGTTCGAGATACACACAAGCACACGGAATTGAGGGACACACTTTTTGTCGTGTTCCCGTAATGTTTTATAAATAGATCCCACTCACATACGTACTTTTTGTGTTAACTCAATATAAAGACTAATATGCATGCTGAATGATATCTTTTTATCTATAAAGCACTCTATCAGCACTACACCATTTTTACATGAACAAGCTCAGGTGATTTTCGACCCCCTGCTAACTTCAGTAGCAATAGAGTCAGAAACTTTGAATTCACAATATTTGCGTGTCACCAAATTTTAATAGAATACTTTAGTGGTTCCTGAGATATTTGACAGTTCGTGCAAAAAACTAAACAAACAGGCCTTTTTTGACGTTTGTAAATGTCAAAGAGTAATTTGAAGTTAGCACTAGGTTCGTTCGTTCAACTTTACCCAGGTTTTCTTGACAACACTCAGAGTTGTCAAAAAAACTGGGGTTTTCGGTTTTCAAAAAAACACCCAAGGGCTGTCAGTTCCAAAAATTGTTTTGCTTACAACTAAAAGCAAGAAAAAATAATTCTGTGTTCTGAAAAAACTTTAAATTAGTTATAAATTAGTTTTTAAAATGTACAAAAACAATTTTGCGTTGTTGCTGAATATTTCGTCTGATGAGTACAACAAGCATTTAACTGCAAACTCAAGCAATAACATGCAACATGCGAATCGACAAACGACAACAAAAGAAATAGATATGAAATCTCAGGTGACTTATGACAGTTTGGTCGTTACCTGAACTCGCCACAGCAAAATACCTAGATCTACTTCATGGCGAGTTCAGAGCGACCCCAGGAGCCTATTGCACCATCTTACAAAATTGTGATTTTTTTAACAAATTTGTAAAAAATCGAGTTTTTTTCATACGTAATTTTTTTAACCACAAATTTGTACTTGTAATTTGTAGTTGGTGCAATAGGCCCCAGGTCTCAAAAAACACAGAGTTTACTCACCAGGGTGACTTCAGGTTTTTCAAAAAACGATTTAAGGCGACCCCAGGGTGACTTTAGGGCTTAACGAACAAACCTACTATACTAAAAAATTTATATTTACTCAAATGCTATAGAGAAAGTATGATGCTAAATTCAATTAAAATTGTCGTTTTAACCAAGTATTATACTAAAACAGTTTAAACATCGTATTAATTTACGCCAGAGTTCTCATACATATTAGAACTTGACTCTCTTTTTTGATATTTACATTTATTATTGTGTATTTTTTTCACAAACAAGAAAAATGTTCCAGTTTAATTGATAAATTGTTAAGAATATCTAACCAAACGGGATTCAAAACGTGTTCATGGGATAGTAGTTTATTTTGAATATCAGCAAGGAGTTCTTGTACATATCAACGTAAGTATAGTCCGATAAAATTAGCTTTTATCTTCAAAAAAAAAAAAAATAGTTTTTTTGTTTTCTAATCCTTACAGGGTATAAAAAAGTTTTATAGTAGCTTTTATGTTTGGTATTATGAGAAGAAATATATTCGAAAACTTTAGTTGATGAATATTTTTTACAACTCTTTTAAACAATTTCTCGAACTACTGGGAATATGAATATATAACGGGTTTTAACGTTTATCTTGTCCCATGTATGTATGTATGTACATCTAAATGAAAAAATACATTAGTTGATTTCTGTGGAACACTATATACCACATTTCTGCATATTTAGATGTGGCGTGCATCATTTTTTCTTGAGTGATAGAATTGTACTTATGTACATGGAATTATTTTGAAACTTATTTATTCCTTTAGATTATACAACTTTAATTAAAAACTTTATTAAACTCACCACCGAGGTATAGTCCGACATATTTTTAAACGAGGTATAAATCCATGAGTAAAAAATTCTAGCTTTGTATTTACCCAGAATTTTAAATCATCCCTCTTACAAAATTTTAAGCTGTAACTTTTGCAGTCTTTCATTAACATCTATTGGTTGAGAAACTCGGTCAAAACTCTATATGAATTGAACTATCGAGTCGTATAAAAATTAACCAGATGCATGCATCAAGGTTGCTTCGCTTAAAATCTAATTATTCAATTTTATCCTGTTAAAGTATTGAAATGGGTGCAATGGTATAGGTAAGAGGGGGAGGGAGACACAGGAGGTTACACAGGTAGATTCTAACGTTGTCTGATATCCTGCAAGTAAATGTGCATGTGCTCGCCGTATTGTTGTTTTTGTGTATGTTGAACTATACACTACCTATCTTTATACCTTACCTACCTTTATACCTTACCTTACCTACCTCTATACCTTTCCTGATACTTTGTCATGAAATAATATGATTTGAATATTTTATGCGTAAAGTTGTATGCTCCTTGATGTAGCCTTACAGTAATGATGAATTGATGAACATAACGTACTTACTAGCTCTTACAGAGTATCATCGCCCTTGGGTTGAAAGGTGCTTTTATTTTATCTATGACTATTTCCTTGTGGGCATTAAGATATATTTGATAATTTATGTTGAGCTCAAACTATCATTTAGATTAAGACTGGAAAGATTGATAAATTTATTTCGATTTAAAAACAAAAACTATGGCGAAAATTTTTAGTTGAAATAGCACGATGTTAAAGCTGTTTTAGTATGAAACTAGGTTTAAACAACGATTTTGCAAATTTGAATCGAATATAGCATCATACTTTCTCTACACTTTTATTAAAGCTAAAATCATCGAATACCTATTTTATTTTTTTTAGTAACGTGAGCTAACTCTTTGACATTTATAAACAGGTCGGTTAACTTAGTTTTTTTTTTGCATGAACTGTCATTACTGTTATTACTTTAGGTGTGCTCAGAAGCAATTTATTAAAAATCATACAATATACTAGTTAGAAAATGTTTAAAATTAAGAAAGAGTTAGTAATCTACCTTAAAGTTAGAAAATTCTTAAGTAGTATCTTATAATATTTAAAACTAGGCTGTTTAAAATTTTGCGCCTATGTTCTGTTTAATAATGGTTTTAATTGTTCTCGTACTGTCACAGATCCTGTCATGACAATAATCTTGACTCGATGTTATTGACAGGTTAAAAAGTATGCAGAAGCAAACAAATTTAAAAAAAAAATACTGATTAAATGGCTCCAATCAACCAAAATTGGCTGATTAGTCAATTCTAGGAATAATTAATAATCAGTGGTAGAAAATGAATAACTGTTCTTAGACTTGTTAGATTGGATATGCTCATTTGGGTTCCTTCTTTTTTTTTTAAGGAAGCCCGCTTTCCTAGCCAATATATGCATGTATAGTTGGCAGGAGTTGGTAGGAGTTTTTCTTTTTTAGTTCAGAGCATAGCCTGAAGTGTCAAAAAATGAATTGTTTTTTTTTCTAGTTCAGAGCTTCAAATATTTGTTTCTTTTTTCTTTCTGAGCATGTTCTGAACGTGTTCAGAGTGCGCTCTTTGAGCTCAGAATAAAATAACTGAGCAGACAGAAGTAAATGCTTAACACAAGCAGTTGACGGATTAAAAAGATACTGACAGCTAAGTGTTCAGGTGTGTTTGAAAAACAACTCAGAGCACGCTTGGTTCAGAGGATGTTTAGAATATGCTTGACATGCTCTAATCAGAGCTCTATTCTGAACTAAAAAAGAAAAACGCCTAATAATGCAATTTTAATTCTTGGCTGGTCTACCCAGCTTAAACTGCAACAACATAATATATTTTTATAAACCTTTTTCAACCGTTTTGCACTTTATATAAAACAAAGCTAAAATCAAACCTCAGAGTAAAATTTGGACTCATGTTTTTAAAAGTACTGCAAATGTCATTCTTACTGTCAGATGTTATTCATTCGTGAAATTTTTTTGAATTTATTTCAGTACTAACTAATTTAAAAAAAATTCATTTTCAACATAAAAAAATTAAAATTCGTAATATGTTACTAAGTCTGAAGTTCAATATGGGAACCGAGGTGCAAATGGTTCTTTTTATATCGTCGACAGTAGCTATTCTAAAATATTGAAGTTTAAAAGTTGTATTTTTTTCCGAGATGTGGCACTGTATAATTGTCGTTTCAATATTAGTTTTATTGAAATTGAAACTTTATTCATATATTTGCCATTACAAATTTAACGATAACTTATCGGGAATTTGTCTACCCCCGAAAATTGTTCGGCTATCGTAAATTTTTCCCCAGAATTAAATTATCCGAACAAAAATTCTTATGAAATTTCTCCCATGTTTACCTGGAAGATTGGACAACAGTAAATTCCTTTGGGCAATAACCACATTCCGAGATATAGGGGAATAATGTTAATTTTATTCACAATATCCGCTCAAAGGTAAAACTCATTAAGTAGACACTTTCCAAAAATATTAAAATGAAATATATTTTTCTAATCGAAAAAGACACTGGGCCGTACCAACAATCAAATTAAGAGACGACTTTAATATTTGAGCGAAGTGGACCAATATTTTAAGAGCTCTATAAGGTTAACCATACATGTTATGAACTTAATATTTATGTGAACTCTAAATTATGAACTATTTATTGTACGGAACATATCTTTATGGTCAGTTATATAGAGTCCATTAAATAATGCTTCATTTTGCTCCAATATTAAAGTCGTCTTTTAATTTGATTGTTGGTAAGGCCAACTGTCTTTAAAATGTTGATGCAGGAATTGAAATATATATACTTGCAAACTATGTCTCAGTATCTACGAAACGTGACTTTTCAGTTTAAAAACATATACATATTTCAAAATACATAAATTTCTTCCCAAACTGTATGTTGGTTATTAGTAAGTGGGTTTTTTTTTTGAAGGAAGGTATCTACGTCCTTACCCAAGCTACACACTCATCTTACTTCAAAATATGTCAAAAGTTGTACATAAACATGTTTCATAATGAACTGATTAAAGTGATATTTAATTCTATTTACTTGAATCTATACATTTTTAAAAAGTCAACAAATATTATGTAGAGGAAGTTAGGGTATTGTGGTATACATATTTGTTTTTTTGACTTAACAGAAAAAGTTATGAAACAATTAAATGCTCCTAAATTTGGTAGATTTTACCAAAAACATATAAGCTACCAATTGATTTTTTTTTGTCGAATTCTAACAAAAACTAAAAAAGATTTAGACAAAATATTGATATAACCTCTAAAGCGTCTCTTTTGAAAGTTAAAGGGTAATGTGGTACACTATGCTGTCTATTGTGGTACTCGTATACTTTACAACATTACCCAGTAGATTTTTTAAATGTGTGTGAAAACTCAAATTTCCTATTTTTTCATTCCTCACAGTATGATTCCATGTCCTTTGAATCTCATTTTCTTACTTCAACCCTTTTAGACATTTTAACGAATGAATCTTTAGAAAAAACACAAATAGCCAAAAAAAGAAATAAACTTTTATGATGGGTAAAGTGGTATACTACCACAGTAGCCACAGCTAGTATACCACATTAGTCGAAACTGTATATTTTTACAAAAATAAATAATAAAATATAAAATAAACACCTTTGAACAAAACTAACAGTTGTTTCTCGTAGATGATTAATTAAGTTTTGTAAAGAATTTATAAACTAGCTTGAAACACAACTTTTGAGAGCACACAAACACTTTTTGTTTGACCCAAAAAAAAACTCAACTTCACGCAATAACCCTTCTGCCTTCTCAAATATTTGCTTGAAATATACGAAGATTATTGACTGGATTTAACACGAGTACTTAGTTTTATTTATATTACCGTCCGCTAAGGTAAAAACCGTTGAAGAAACATGCTTAGTTTTTGAGAAAACTGCCTATACCACATTACCCGCCTATACCACATTACCCCAAATTACTCTACATAGGTACGTACATATTTTGTATGTGTTTTCTTTTTCTTATTTATTTGCACGAATGTAAGTCCAAGTTTGTCAAAGTTTTTATAAAAATAAAATAAAATCGTGTTAAAACTTTCTGAATTGTGCTGTTCTCGAATACAACAAATGTAAGCCAACCCCAAAGGTAATCAGCTCTAGTACAAAATTAATTACATGAGCTGAATATAATGGAACAACCAGCAATAATCTACTACGTTCAATTTCGCTCTTGCATTTTTGCATCCACCAATCATTTTACATTCGTCAGATCAGAACTAGAAACCAGAAATCTGTTCGTTCGTTTCGTGGTTCTGCCGTGTCGTCGTTTCCTTTCGTGGTCGCGTTTTGCGGATTATAATTAGTAATTCGAGCATAATAGTGATTTGCTGTAGTTTAACTTACAGATTATTCCCTCAGCTTAAAATATCAAGTTATTAACTGAACAACCATCAAATAAAAATCATTATTTGCGTGGAAAACTCGTGTGCATATTTTTCAGAAGCAGAAAAAAAATTGATTGAACCTTTTTCCATAACGGGCAAAGCTTGTGTACCAGTGTGTAACAATACAGCCTTCTCTCTCGTGCACATCTAATTAACCGGCTGAATTCGGTGGTCACTATATTTGATTCCGACAAAAAATTAATTGCAAAAAACAAGTGTGTTTCCCTAATTTTTCTATTAAACAAAAAAACGATTATATCGTACCGTTTTATTTATTTGCCAGTTTGTGTTGTGTTAATTTTGGATTCGATAAATCAAGAAGATTGTGTGAAAATTAAAAAACAACCTCTTTTCGGTTGGTCTACAAGAGAGACAACAACAAGAGTAAGAGTGAAAGAAGAAGAACCACCTCAATCAAGACAGAACGGAACTATACTTAGTTGTTTTTTGTGAGTTCACACGCGAGCGAGGCAAACGAAGCCAGAGACGCTTTTTGTTTTGCAAGTTTGTGTTCGATCTAATAATAAATTTTATAATTCTCTTGCGAGCAATTAAATGCGATTAAAGTTTTTTTTGTTTTTATTGTATTAAAAAAATAAACCGTTGCTAGGTGACACACAATAAGGTGACTACGCGCTGTGGCTGTGCTTGCTATTTATTTTGATTCTGCAAAGCGGTACTTTTTGCTGAATTCAACAAAAGGACTTAATTGGGTGCTGTGCAGTCTACTCGAGTTTCTTTTTTTTTTTCATAATTTGAAAGCACATGGCGGGTTTTTTCCATTTAAAAGAATTTTATTGCTGAAATCTTGTTTCGTGTGCAACAAACATCGCAATCGCACCCTTTCGATTTTTGAGGCTGTGTCCGGATATTTATCATCTGCGCTGTGTTGAAAACCCCGGTTTCGTGGAATTACCCATTTTCCTTAAGTGGTGAACATCAAGTCAAAGAGGAATTGGTGAAAAAAATTCGTTACTTTGCTTAAAACAACAATACGGAAAGCGAAACACGAATTGCAATAACAAGAGAAAAGGCAGAGAACATTTTTGTTTCTTCTTTTCTTCGATTTTTTGTCTTCTTTTTTTTTTGCTGAAAAGGGCGAGCTCATCGCTCAGTGCAAAATTTGTACAGTCAGAAACGGAACGGTAAACTGCAAACATCTTCAATCAAACGATTTGGAAATAGAACTCGTGCTAAATTCTCTTTCGTTTTATTTCCTTGGAGTTTCAGTGGAACTGAACGGTTGAGAGTGAGAACAAAAATCATCTGTTTTCTAGGATGGAATTTTAGATTTCTCTTTTTTGAGTGTGGTTTTTTTATGATTTGTGATTTTTTTTTTAAATAATTGCGAATTTTTGACAATTTGGTTATAAATTGTGTGGAAAATCGAAATATTTTTTTTTTTAAATAATTATCCACGGGCGTGTTTTTTAACCAAATAAATACATTTTGTATGCATAACGAAGCTGGAATTTGGCGTGAACGAGGTGGGAGGGCAGCAGTAGCTAGTGGTTGTTTTAATTGGGTACAAAGTACCTATGGAATGGAGATTGCTGGTGAGTAATTTTTGACAATCAATGAATTTCTTGAAAAAAAAAAAAAAAAACAAATTCGCGAACTGAGAGATGTGACGTAAGCAATAAATTCTTTAAATTGGGAAGTTTTGCTGGCTAGAAAATTACATGCATAACATGGATATTGGTTTCTGAAAAAAAAAATGAAAATATTCTTGAGTAAAGATGAATATCGAGCATATTTCAAACTGAAAGTATTGCCTAGCTGGTCGTAATATACAAATATAAGTGTATCCTATCAAGTTGCTTTTAATTGAAGGAACAAAATTAAATAATCATCTACTATTGTTCTAGGACGTACTACTTAAAATATAAATGTCCGTGGTCAGACCGTTTATAGTTCTGTGATTTTTAGAAGAGTCTGTTTATAGAGCAATGATTTTTACAAAAGTCGGTAATTATCGAGCAATATTAACGTCTTGAAGGATACGACAGAATCTAACTGATGAACTTACATTCGCAGATGGGCGAAACGGTTTCTGGAGTTGAGGTCACTTCATTCAATCACTCCACTTAATCAGAAGTAATTTTCTTCATATTCGTTACCAAGAATTTTCTTTCAGTTTTTGTTTGAAAGAAAATTGCAATTTCGAAATTAAAAGTGAACACAAAACCACAAAAAAAAATGAATATTAAAGGGAGTTAAAATCGAGCCACTCAGTACTAATAAGTTAAAAAAACTGTCGGTATAGGTGCCTGCCTGACGACGTTACACACGGGACACTTTCAGTACCGTTAGTCAAAAAACACTACAAAAATGTGAGGTTAAAACTGAAAAAAAGCAAGTGTATATTCAATCTAGACGTCATCAATAAACTTGTTAATTCGGCATTTCTAGAAATGGTTATCACACCTTAGTAGTACCCATTACATGAAGTAGTTGGATATGCGCTAAGGAAGTCATAATGAGATTTACCAAGGAGGAGACTGGTCCGGCAAATGTACTGCCTTTTAAAGTCAGCAGTAACAAACATCTACATTCCTACACTCTGTTCAATTTATATTTGCAGTACAGGCCTTATGGGAGAGTTTTTTCAGAAACACTGGTGCCTGCTGCTGTTTGCACGGCACCTTAACTTAAGAAATTGCCACTGAAATAAGAAAGAGAATCACTGAGTCACATTAAAATTGTTTGTGTAATCTTCTTTGAGCTCACGAACAACCCACCAAGACTAATTTGCTCCATGGGTGAAATGAGACTGATCGCCAATTTGCAAGCAACCCTTATTGTGTTTATTAAAAAAAAACCCTGAATCAGAGTTACCATTGCAAAGTTGATAGAAATTCATATGGCAGAAAACTACACAATCAAAGTCAATGCCACTAAGTGGTACACAGATGGTTCGAGAACGTCTGAAGGGATTGGTTCTGGAGTTTTTTTGGAAACCAAACTTCCCATACTGATGGAACAATCCACTAGCATTTTCCAGGCAAACGTTAATGCCATAGCGGAATGTGCAGGTCAAAATTTCGAAAGGAAAAACAAAATTTCCCTTGTAATGTTTGCCATCTTCGGGCAGCATTTTATCATAAGAGTCATAGTCCCCATAAAACTTTGTTTTCCATAACAATAAACTCCAAGGGAAACTTTCGACATTATTCAAGTTGATAATTTTGAAAGTTGGGAAAAATTCCGAGACAAATTTTAAACACGATAGCATCCGTTAAGTCAGATAGGCAAGCCGCACTAAGCACATAGGTCATCACGTCTAAGTTGGTTTGGAAATGCGTAGGCGGAGAAAGTGGGCGGATACCACGCCTCCTGAAAGGAAAACTTCAAATTTTCGATTTTTTCCTCTGCTTGCATGACAAGACCTACCGTTGTGCAAAATTACAAAATTCTACGATGTCGGGAAGTGCTCCATAATTTTGATGATCTGTCAGTCAGTCAGTTACGGTTTTTGTGATTTTTGAGGCCTTATATCTCAGGAACCGCTTATGCCAGAAAATTGATATTTGGTGAGGCGCCTGTGCCTGACTAGCTTAGTAAATATTCGGAACTTTAAGTTTCTGACTTCATTGGTACTGAAGATATTGAGGGGTCAAAAATCGCCTGAGTTTGTTCCTGTAAAAAGGGTGTAGTGCCAGAACTTGGCTGGGCACTACCGTGCCCTTTGATATGCATTCCGTCATATTTAGAAAATAGATGTTATAGTGTTTCTTTTATAAATGAGCATACAGCTAAGTCTAACGTTAACTCAAATATTCCTCAAGGTAGCCATTTGGACCCAATACTATTTATTTCATTTATAAATGACTTAGTTTCAATTATACTAAATTACTCTGTTCATACCCTACGCTGATGACACTAAACTTTACAAAAGAATAAAATCTCCATATGAATGTACCTATACTTTTACAGAATGATTTTGTTAGATTTAGGATTTAGGTCTCTTGAAATATAAACAAGTCCATGTATTTTTCAGGGAAAAAAATTACTATTGTAATATAAATATAATGTTTTGGGATTTATTAAGATCCATACGTCCTAAAGCTTCGTTTTGTATCTTTTGTGTACCAATTCTTGAATAAAGGTGTGTTGTTTAGGCCGTACATAAAACTTGATTAGAAGCTGTGCAGAGACTATTTATGCGTTTTTGCTTTCGTTTTCTTCCGTGATAACAACAAGTTAAGCTAAGTGTACATAATTGGTAGATCTTACAATATTGTCAGACATGACAATATCTCACAATTATCATCCAATGAGCTGACAATTAAGTTGTGTGTTTACACGTTTGGTAGAAAATCTATACCAAATCTATTGTCAGATAGCTGGATTGGTAGATTTTATAACAACCGTGGAAGCACGGTCAGTTTTTCTTGATTATGGAAACTGCTTCATTTGCACATTGGACCGATTTTTTTTTCGGATGTTTTCTCAGATTGGAATTAAATGTCGTGCGCAAATTCTCTCATTTGCCCTTGCATTCAGCTATGGTCATATCTATAGCATCACACAGGTATTCAATCGAGTTGAGGTCTGGAGATTGTGCAGGGGTTGCAATTACTTTTGGACAGTTTATGGGTTTTATGTTTGGGATCATTGTCTTGGTAAAAATTGATGGACCGCAAAATTGAAAATACCCAATTTTTAGACGCTCTGCTTAAGGTTTTCTCTTAAGATCCTCAAATAATACTCCTTCTTCATTATTCCATCAAAAGAGATCAAATTGCCCACGCCTTTGGCCGATATGCAAGTCCAAACCATCACACGACCTCCCATATGCTTTACAGCCGGCTTCAAATTTTTGCTTTTCAGCTCTTCATTTCTTTTGACCCTGCCATCACAACCAACTAGGTTAAATTTGCTTTCATCCGCAAAAATGACATCCTCCCACCATGATGGATCCTTTTGTTGGTATTAGTTTGCAAAACTTTGGCGAATGAGGGGGTTGCGCTAGTTTATGTATAGCTTTTTCCTGTTAACTTGACCGTTAAAACCATTAGCCTTAATGGTGCGACAAACGGTTGACGCAGAGAAGTGCTCCCACATTCAATCAGAACGTTTGTTTTGCGAACGATTAAGTGTTCTTCGCGAGCTTTTAATATTTTTGGCTGACCTTTTTGCTTCTTGAGAGTCATATCTAATATTTTCGCGGTTTCATTGTATGTTAAACCTTTTACACAGTGGTTAATTTCTAATTTTCTCTTCTCAAGCGAAGAATTTTTTTCTCTTACGGCCCATCGCGTTCGCTTTTACAGATTTGAAAAATTTAAATGAAATTGAAATTCACAGTTATAGTTTTAAACTGACATTAAAATTAAGATTCGATGGTCCTTATTCAGAATTCCCCCAGACCAAAATGCACTTTTTTTTAATGAATCGATAAAAAAAGGGTGCTGTTGATAAAAAACATCAAATTATGGAGGAGAAACACTTTTTTATAGTAAAAAGGTGAAGTATAAAAAAATGAATATAGGCCATAGGGTAAATTCAAAGTTTCTTTAAATCCAGATTCTGTAAATGCAAAAGAAACCTTGCATACACCCAACCTCGTACCTACCCCAAATCCTATAGTGTGCCCATTTTATTCCGAATAAGGTCCGAATCGATTACCGTGATTAAAAACCGAAAAAAAACATGAAAGTTTAAAAAAACGAAAATTAATGAAGTTGTGTTTTCTTAGTTTATCGGGTATTACAGTTCTTTATGGTAAAGTGTTTTACAGATTTTCTGAAACCAACCCATGAAAATGATGCAATAAAACACAGATTAAAACTAAAAATATTAGTTCAGTGAGGAATTCAAATAAAATTGAGAATTCGCTTCCTCGACTTCCAACAATACTTCTTCTCTATTGTATTTTGCGAACGTCTGAAATACAATGTATTTCATTCAATTTAAAATAAAACTGCCTACACACATATTTTCGTTCGTAACATAAACATTAATGAACATACGTTAGTCATCTAATTTGTTTACGTCTACCTACATACCTACATACAATTATTGCATGCGACATAATTTCGTTGACTAATGTAAGTATTAGGCAGCAAATGCATCAATCAAAAATAGATTTAGCAAGTAAATACAAAGTCTTCTTCTGTGTATTAAATTCATCATAATCTTTTATACTCCTACGTCTTTTGCAAAGTCCTTTGTAGCTACCGTTAGCAAAAATATTAAAGAATTTCGAGTGTAGTCAAACAATTGAAGTGAGAGAGTGTGACATACTCGCAGAGAGAGCAGCAGCAGGTTGTGCAAATTTGAAATGAGAATAACAAGAATTTGTTGTCAATCGTCGTCGTCGCCTTTGTTATGAGAGATATTTAAATTTTAACCTCACCACATTTTCGCGTATTGTGTAGATACCTACTACATATATTTTTTTAATTTGTATTATTATAAGATTAATCTATATTTAGACGGCAGAGTGACCGAGTTTGAAACAACGCTCTCCACCTATGTACATTCAATACCGATCGTGATCCGATATAATCTAGTCGCACACTACTATGCTTCGGGCGTCGCGTCGTGGTCTACGTCAATCTTTGAGCGTTATCAATCTGCCGGGCAATCGTTTAGTTAAGATCAAAAGGTTTTCCGAGCTCACCTGATCTAGGTAATTAAACAACCGGCAGATAATCAACCGAGCTTTAGTGTTGGTACTATATCAGCTTACAAGGGTACCTTCTGCTATCGCGTACAGTAATTGGTTCTGGTGTATCTGCATTTGACCTTCCTCAAATACAAGATCATAATACTTTTCTTTCAAAATGCGACTTAGAGGTCAGAATTTCTTTAACTACACTCACCTAAGTCTCCAATCCATAAATGAATTCGTATTTATATTAAATGCATATTTTTACTAACAATAATTCTAAGGCACTTGAACTACGAGAGCAAGTAGGAACCTATAAATTATTTGTACACCTAGCCGCTGAGATTAGATTAAAACAAATAAAATGCTACTCGAAGGCCAATAGATCGCAACCATTTATAGGTAGTGTCATCTGGATTTAGAAATTCAAAATAAAAATTCTATTAATAGAGAAACGCCTTCTTTTGTCTGCTGTTTTTTTCTTATCTCCTGATATATTAGCCGTTTTGTGTTACTAAGCTTCCCATTTTTTATTTTAAACGCAGAGCGAAAACAAATCAGATTATTCTATGGGCAAAAGGAAAAGTGAGAATGAAATTAATGGAAGAAATAGACATTTTTATTTTTTGTTTGTAACCTTAAGTTAGATTTATGTTTGATTATATCAAGCTCTGAAAGTGTGACGTAAAAGCTCAGTCAAATTTAAAATCTTTAACCAAGGGTTATGTTTTTGGTAATAAGTTAATTCTGACTTAAACCATGATTTTTGTTAATTTTTATCTTTACTTAATCCAGAGTTAATTCACCAACCAACAACCATGTTTAAGAAGTTTACTCGAGTACATTTAATGAATCTTGAAATTTCAATGATCTCGCATCGCTCTCAAAATGAGTGAATAACGCGCAAAGTTTTGTTGTTATTAATCACAATTTTTGAAGTGAATTTTCGATGTTTTTAATGCAATCTTTATTTACAGGGTGGGCCATCTATTGGTTTCTTTTTAAATCATAGGTTATTTTGACACTGATAGCTGTTTTTTTCCGCTCGAAATCTTGACAGAAAGTCAGTATTATACCTTCGCGGAACGAAATGAGTCGTTTTAAGCTTGAACAACAACGTACCGCTCAAGTTTTTGGAAACAAATCGTGAAACTGTTCTGCTAGTGGACAATACTCACGGAGCCCGCCGTCGTCGTACAGACGAGAATGTGGCTGCTTTAGCCGAGAGTGTGATACTCATTTCACGAACATCAACTCGCCATCGATCTCAACAGCTCAACATTTCACGCACTAGCCTGAGAAGAATTCTAGACAAAGATCAATTGACTCAGCAATTGAAGACGTACGGACGTACGACCATCCACTTGAACGACTTTGTGTTCTATAAATAATGGGAATGTTTGCTCTTACAAATAAAGCCGTAATACGTGAAAAAAATTTGATTTTGTTTATTTTATTGTATTTTTAAAAAGAATTTTGTATTTGGCCCACCCTTTATTTATTAATATTTATGGATCAAATTCTAGAAGAGCATCTGTTGTTAAGAAAAAATAAATCCAATCTCAGCCTTTCCAGTAGTAATACGCACACAGGAATGGTTGAGAGTTGTAAGTCAACTATGGTTATGTTATTATAGCTTTAAGTACTCAAATGTCAAAGAATGACAGATGCACTGGCCAAAAACGGTTCATCATTTGAACAGAGCCAAATTGTATCCTGGGTACTCGTGCCACTGCAGTAGAAAAAGTATGCAATTCACTAAAGTTTCCTCAAGACAGAGACACAAAAAAACAGAGTATTTACGAGTACTTAAGCTTAGTAGACCTTAATTGTCCGTGTTGGTTGGAATCCTTACCGGTCACAACTTAATAAGCAGAATGGGCATCAGCACATCTGACTTATGCAGAGGATGTCGGGACGAAAAGGTAGAAGAGGGCTCATCCTCCTTCCTTTCTGAATGCCTTAGCCTAGCCAGAACTAGAAAAGATGCCCTCGGAGAATAATTTTTCGACAAACTGGGCGACCGCGACGTCTCATTTTTGCCACTAAAATCCTTAACTTCATTCAGAAATCAGGATGGTTCAAGGAGGCACCCCATACTATTGTCAGCCTTCAACCTTCCACAACTGCGATGAGGTCCATCAGCAGATGAGTCATCTTGTGTGCTTGAAAATTCTTCCTCTGAAAATTATAACCTTACCGATTTTTTTTTTTACTAACAACTTATGTAGACATTATGACTTAATTTCGTCATCAAATGCCGGTCATTCGGTAAGCTTTTATCTGCTCTCTACCCACGACCCCTTCTACCCTCCTCTTTTCTTCACATTTTCCGTTGAATTTATTAACGACTCAATATTGTTCGAAAATTCTTCGTTTGTCTTAATAATCTTGTTAAAATTCTGTTTTCCTTCCTGAGCAATAAAAATTCAGTTGATACCGCCTTGAATTTTGTCTACCAGTCTATCTTTAATTGTGTTGTACAGCCCGTCCCTTACATAACCATGTAAAAATGACTTCTCAACCACTCCATGTTACAATAAACAACTGCAAAACATTCGTAATGTCAAACTGTGGAGAACTTTCGTGAAATCTTCTCGAACTAACAGCAAGCTCAATGTGATTTCTCCATACTCTGCGAATTTTTCTACCTTGGAATGTCTGATCTCTGATCAAAGACCATTCAATCAATTTATTAACATCAAATGTAAGTCCGATGGCATCTCCCCAACTCTTGGACACGACATCTGGAGACCCTAAAGTAATAACAAATTTGTTCGCCTCCTTCAGCCCGAAAAAATATAACCGTTGTTTTTTACTTTAAAATCACCCCACACCTCCCTTGCCACCGTTGACATTAATCTTGATATTATCATCAAAAAGATAAGTTTGCTTAATGAGGACTATTCTCCTAGTCCGGATGGTTTGCATGCCATATTTTCACAGAGAACATTCTTTCATTTTTTTGTTCATTAAAAAGGTGCAAAGAACAATATTCGGCCCTAGCGAGGTATTCGTTCGGAGCGGAAACTTATCCGCAACGCATACTTTGTCGGAGGTTTAAGTTGCTTTCGAGGTATCCTATCGGAAAGAATAATAATATAGAAATGCGTTGGCGCAATTTGTTCCGCAAAGAATTTGTGTCGGACGAAATCGGAAAAACAATTGCATTTAGCTGTTAGAAATTTCAGGAATAAAGCACTTGATCGCACTTCAACGCAGCGTTACAAAAATGTCAGAAAAAAATTCCGATCAGCTGTTCGGAAGAATACCTCCAGCTTAAATCCTCCGAATCGTACGAAATCAGAGAATTTTCCGCTCCGAACGGATACCTCGCTAGTGCCGATTGTTAACTACGAAGTTTTCTTCTATTCCTAAGCTCTTCGAAAGCATTGTGTACGACTCTCTTTCTTCTACTCCAAATCTTTCTTCTCTCCACGGTTTTACATCCTTTTTCATCTTATGGCTCAGATCATACCTGGAAAACCGTCAATAAAGAGTTAAGTGTAGGTTTTTAATTTCCCATCCCATTTATTTTACTTCGGGTGTTCCTCAAGTGAATCACCTCGGATCTTTGATTTTTGTTTTAAATATAAACGTTTCAAATCGCTTTATATATGGATATGGATATATGTGGATATGGAAATAATTAGAGTCATTTCTACTTCCACCGAATCACTTTAACTTCAAAAATAGATCTTGATTTTTTACAAACCTGGTGTGACGATAATTTTTTAGAACTGAATGTTGCTGCCAAATTTCAGTCCATAATTTGCTGCGGTAGAGATTACTCCATCCCTCCCGAAGATATTATTTCCACGATGTTGCTCCCACGATGTTGCATTTTCATCTGATTGTTCTATTTGAGACCCGGGAACTATTTGCGATAGTCGGTTAAACTTTCGTGCCCATTTTGATCACATATTATTAAAAAGACCAATTCTTCACTTGGCTTCATAAAACGTTGGTCTAAAAAATGTTCAAACCCTTTGTCACTAAGTCCCTTTATATAACATTTGTTAGACCTTTCCTTGAATACACTAGCCGAGTTTGGTCGCCATATGAGGACTCATATTCTCAAAGAATTAAAGCTGTGCAATGCACATTTCTCCGATTCTTCTTGTGTCTGATAAACCCACCTTAAGACGTTATGAAAATTGATAAATTGATCAAGTTGCCAACCTAACAAAAAAGTCGTGAATTCGCTGATATTCTCTTTTGTGCGGAACCAGCTGTTCGTTGGGAATATATATATATATACTGGTCGTTTCTTTTTGAAATTATTCCCATTAATACTAACCCACATAACCTCAGATCCATTCGTTTTTCCGCTTTTCTCATCACCGCACAAACCATAATGGCCTCTTTGAACTAATCTCTAGAGTGTTCCATTTAGCCAATAACTCGTAGGACACTTTTGACTTCCATATCAGTTCATCTACAATCGGAAACTCGCTTTACTCCTTCTAATCCAAAGCCCCTTGTTTTTTTTTGTTTTCATTTATTTTGAAGGTTCATTTTTAAGACTTTTTTTTTTAAATTAAAAACACTGGTCGATGGGCCGATGAGCCAAGATCAATAATAAAATATTAATAAAAAACAACGTGCTTGCTTGTATTAAGCTAAATAAATCAATTAAACAATAATTGTCGTATGACGTCAATAATTTGAATAATGTTTTGTTTTGCCCAAAAAATTTCACAAATTTAACGAAAAATGTTTTTTAAGGGCGTATGTGATTTTTGTGGGCAAAAGAGGCGCATTAAACTATTTTATGACGGAACTTATTTGAAGACGTCTTACTAAAATTGCTTAAACAAATTCCATAGCGAATATAGAATAGTATTCCTATGGCAATGCTACCTGCATTTAAAGAAAAATTCTATTTTGGGTCTGTTTTTATAAAATGTTTTTTTTTTTTTTTTTTTTTTTGAGAAAAAGAACTAGATTTTTGTTTTACTATAAATTTACGATAGTTATTAACACGCTCCTCTTTCCTTTATGTGTCAATTTTACCCTATTTTGAGGGATGGTACAGCTAACTTGATTACTTAATCATTACCAAGGCTTTTGATTAAGAAACAGGCGCTACTAAATTTTTAGTTTTACGAAAAATGGTAATTTTAATTGTTGAATTGAAAGTTTTGAAGCAAAAAAATGCCATCGCATTTCAAAAGGTACAAAAATACATAAATTTTTAGTTTTACGAAAAATTTACTACAATTTAACACGGTAATTTATTATTCTTCGAGTTAATTTGACCGTATTAACTGTCAAGTTAGCTTTTCACAGGGGTTATTTAAAAAAAAAAAAAACTTGTGCGACATTTTTTTGTTTCACGACTTATTTACGACAGTTAACCCAATTATTACATCTTTAAAATTTTGAGGTGGCAATGTTTACGGACGGACATTCTAAGTAGAGCTAAAGTATTGCCAAAAGAACAACATTTGAGAATTTGTCCGTAAAATGCCACCAATAAACCAAAAAATATTGAAGAATTAAGTTTAATATTAGCGGATTAGAAAATACCTTTCAAATCACTCAGTGTTCGTTAAGATTTCGTTAATCTGAAATCTTGTTTCATCAATTTGAAATACGAGTATCAAACAAGTTTTCAGCCGAAATCTCTTTTTTCGTTTTGATGGGAACATAATACAAGAGTTAACATTTTTGTAAATCATTGGTCTGGAGCGATGAAGCGAACAAAGATATTCATCGTTCTGGGATGGTTTTTCACCTTTTTCTTTTTTTTTTTTTTTTTTTTTGAAAATGTTACATTCTACAGTTGCAATCAGTTATGCCACTTTGTATGATGAGGGATAACATTTTATTACCCATTCCACATAAATTTTTTATGGGCCTAGTTAATCTCGGCCTAATGACTTTTTCATTACTCGTAACAGTCATAAAACACGGTTCTCATAATAAATGTCTCAAAACTGACAGACATTCTAAGAATTTGGCAGACATTATAAATGCGCAAACTGAAAATTTGTATTGAATCTGTCAACGCGTCAATAAACATATTTATATGTATTTTTGTACCTTTTGAAATACGATGACATTTTTCTGCTTCAAAACTTTCAATTCAACAATTATAATTACCATTTGTCTTCCACATTGTAGATAATCCTAGTCGCCAATTTTAGCTGGCATTAGGGTGCGTACACAATCAATCATAACCCAAAAGTAACAAAGGAGTACATTTTCGTCTTTGACCGTTAACACAGCTACCTGCTACCTGCTTCACATAAACAACAAAACTTATTTTCCATTACTTTCAAATTCAAACTTTTTTGTTTTTGTGTTTCAACGAATAGTTACGGTTGATTACAAATTTGATGTTTTACGACACTCGCAGAGAAAAATAAAACAAAAGAGTGTTGTCTGGCTGCCGTCTTTCTAAATTTGAATAGCTATAGAGCAATTGAAAAGACATTTACCAAAAGCTAAATTATTTATTTAAACCCTCTTGGGGCTTAGGTGAAAGAACTCAGTTAAATGAATTTTGTACTTTCGTCGTATTTTTTTTTGTCTTGTTTTGTTTGCCATTGCATTTTGAGTTAAGTCGGAAATTTAAATTTTCGGTTAAGTCAAGTTCAAGGTCAGCAAAGGGAAATCCCCGACAGATGTTCCCAGTATGATGTCATTTTTTGTGTTTGGCCGTGTTGTTTATAAAAATTTTGTTTTTAGTTGTCATCGCCATCATCTTCAGATTCGTGCTGTTTATATTTTTTCAAAAAAAAAAATACATAACTATATTTTGTAAATTCGGATATTTTTAGAATTAAATTAAATGAAGATCTTAAGAAATTATGATGAATGTGTCTTGACTTTAAATATACGTACTTAACACCTTAATTTAAGAAAATACGAAAACTTCCTCTAACTATATCACAACCACGCAGATTGATAATTGTTTTTTTTTTTAATTGCTTATATCACTTAAGGGGCAATAAACCTCTTAAGCATTTGAATTCATTAGATCATAAAATTGCGATTATTGCTTCTTCAAGGTTTGTTTTTGTGCACAAACAACTATGTACTAGGTTTCAAATATAAAATCTTTGTTTAAAAAATTTAAGCAATTTTCTTAATTCAAAAATGCTGTGTTTTTTAATGAAAACACCAGGAATTTTTTTTTGTAGAATGAAGAACATAAAATATAAGCCATGGCTTATTTTTTTTTATAATTTTGCAGGCACTAAAGGGATTATGACTACCCTTAAAATGTTTGAGCATAGTGCCAGCGTTTAGGAAAGTTAGAAGAGATTTGAAAGATGTCGATGAGAATTGAATGTCTGAATATCATAATGGGAGAGAAATATTGAGTCGGGTAAAGCATTCTACATTCGTGTAGTGTGGCTAAAGAAATAATATCTGAATTTAATAATACGTCCGAAGTTGGGCTCAAGGGTAATCGGTTTCTTGAAGTGCGAGTACAACGGTTGAATTGTTAAGGCTATTTCACTAGAACATTGTTTAAAAAAATAACTCTTTTTTAGGAATCTATTCAAGAGACTCACGTGGGTTATTGGAGTACCTGCCTAAATATGGGAATTCTAATCGATCTTTGGACATATCGCCTTTATAGATTACAGTGAGATCAGAAAGGATAACGAATTTTCTTGTATCATCGAAGGAAACCTAAGCACTTGGCGGTGTTTTAAGCGACAGGAAAACAATTTAATGGATACGAAGTTTTAGAAAAAAGATCAAGTACAGACAAAATTAGCAGCAGATACTTGCAGATGTAGGAGTTATGTTCAAAATTGTATCACTGAATCGGGTTTAAAAAAATTCCGTCTGGACAATTGTGTTTATGCAAAATTTTTCAACTTTTAACTCAATTTTCTTCAAAAAAATATTATTATTTTATGATAGTTAAAGTTATATTATAGAGCTTAATACAAAATAAAGAAAAAGATTAGGGATTATCCTTCATTTTTTTTTTGTTTTTCGAGTTTACGCAAAAAGTAGGAGCAGGTAAAAATAAAAAAAGGTGTTTTTATTAAAGTTCTATTGCTTTGTTTTTGTTGTAGACTAAGAGCCCACAGCAATTTTTGGATGTGATTGATAATAAAAAATAATTAGCATACTTAGATAGGCCTTTAGTAGTTATTTACAAATGTGAACGTCTTGCATGATCTAGTAGGAGCAATAGTGCATAAGAGTGCATCAGGTATGTAGTTCTTTCCAAAGTCTAAATTGTGATACAAAATTTGCCACAACTTCAAAATGAGGAGCTAAGTGCCCTGATTGCAAATATCGAGGTCCAAGACGTTTTGAAGGCGGTCTTCTTCGTGCAAGAAGTACGCGATTCTTATCGCGTCTTGCAAGCAGAAGGCTGTCTGCAAAACGTCTTAGACCTCAATACTTTTAATCAGGGGGCTTAACTCTCGATTTTGGCAAAGTTGTTATCACAATTATTTGGACTTGGAAAGAACTGCATATGGGCTTATCCGTGCAAATTTTAACTTTTGCCATGCGTCGAAATATATAGACATTATTATTAAATATTCAGGTTTTGGAACTTATAATATTATATATATCGTTGAGTTTTAACTATTCAATTTATAAAATGGACCATCGAGATAGTGCGAAAGTGTGTTTGAAATCGAAAAAATCATCGAATATTAAGACTTTTGGCTGCGTGCGTTGATAATTAACGTTTTGTATTATTGCAAAAATAAGATTACTTAGTACAATTTTTGTTTTTTTTTTTTCAGATAAATGAATGAAAATTAATTGAAATCATTCATTTTGAGTGCGTGCCTTCCTTATAAATAATCCTATATGATATAAATTTTAGAAAAAACTGCCATGCGTGATTTTTCGTAAATCTTTAAATGTCACAAATTTTCGTGTCTATTTTTTTTAACATTGATCATGGGGCATTTTTTTATAGTCTGCATCATTATTTAAGCTATCTAGAGTAAGCAAAAACTTTGATTTCAATGCTTGCTTCATTATGTACTACAAATCTTATGAAGTTAACAAAACGAACGTAAAAAACGTAACTGTTTCAAAAAAGGCACATTTTTTACTAGCACTCCAAAGCATTGTTTGATTATACCCTTACAATGAGCGTAATTTAAACTGTAGAAACTCTAAAAAAAAATGGTAAAAGTGTTAAACAAATAAGTTTGAAAAAATAGGCTGTGAAGATTAAAAATAAAAAAAAAATCAATTAACTCGGTTCTTAAAATAAATTATTTTAAATTCATTTTTCTATACTTTATACCTTTATACTTTTCAACTTTTGAAGTTTTTTATTTATTTGTGGTCTATAATTGAAGAAAAACTCAAATTTACATGCGTGCCTTAATTTTTTTTTGTTTTTTTTTTTTTCAAACTCAAGAAGTTAAAATTTACAGGGATAAGCCCATATATGATGCACTTTTATGCACTATAGCTCCCACCAGAGCATGCAAGACGTTCACATTTGTAAAGGCCTATCTAATTATGCTAATTATTTTTTGTTATCAATCACACCCAAAAATTGCTGTGGGCTTTCAGTCTATTGTGTATTACTTAATTTTGTATTATCTTTAAGGATTAGTAATGTTTAACCTCTTACTTAAATCTATATATATAAAAAATTATAGAAAAAGAAATCAGTAATGAGTTATTAAGCATTTTTTAGCTTAAGGCCACAGGCAAAAAAGAAAATACTTCCAATCAGAGTAGACGCTAAAAATTTCATTTTAGCATTATAAAATTACTACTACATACTTATTTTATTTATTTAATTTTATAATATACATAGTTTGTAATTATGTATATTTTATTCAAAATAAAAAGTTCAGATTTTACTAAAACAAAAATTTTATTTAAATACAACTTCAAAATCCTCGAATTTTAGAAAAATGTCAATAACTTTTTTTCTAATAATTTTTTCTTAACTAAATTTTGAACAAATATGTGTAAAGGACTATTCACATGAGAGCGACCAACGACCAACGAATAAAAACAAAAATGGGATTTAAAACATATATAAGCCTAAATTCTTCACAAAAACTCTACAAAAGGGTAGCAATCTAGTATAATTTAATGTTTATTTATAAAAATTTGCGTTGTAATTGCTAAAATGAGAGAAATTTGAGAAAATAAATTGGTCGTAGCAATTATATTGCAATTCGCGACGACCAATTTATTTTCCCAAATTTCTCTCATTTTAGCAATTACAACGCAATTTTTTATAAATTAACATTAAATTATACTAGATTGCCACCCTTTTGTAAAGTTTTTGTGAAGAATCTATGTTTATATATGTTTTAAATCCCATTTGTTTTTTTATTCGTTGGTCGTTGGTCGCTCTCATGTGAATAGTCCTTAAGACTAATCTTAACACACAATCTTAAAACACTCGTGATACTTTTATAATTTTTATTTTTTCTTAAACACAAAATATTATTCTATATTTTACAGCTTTTAATTTGATTTTAAACCTTAACATATTTCTAAAAAATAAAAATAGTTCAAAATTCAATAAAAAGTAGCTAGACAAAACTAAAGCGAGTCAAAATTGATCGTTCTGGATCTGCAAGAGATTTATAAGTCTAGTTCTTTTTTTAATTTTTTGCCCCCTTTTGATTAACCTTATTATTCTTTTATCGCAATGCGACGTGGTTTTTCGAGGTCTACCACCATTGTGCACTGTTTGAACACTACCTCGAGCACGAAATCGAGCTATTATCCGAGAAATAACCGTATGGCTTATACCATACTATACCATCCCTAAACAAACATCATACTCGTAACACTCAAATTGTAGAAAAATGTGAATAACTTTTTTTTTAATAATGAATTTTTCTCAACCAAATTTTGACCAAATATGTACAAAATTAATCTCAATATGTGTACCAATTTTCAATTAAATCGGTTTAACAGTTTGGATTTAAGGATTTTTTTTCCGCTCTCCCATACAAACATCAAAACCCTCCAATTTTAAAAAAAATTTCAATAACTTTTTTTCTAACAATGTTTTCCTAACCAAATTTTGATCAAATATGTAATAGACTGACTTGAACAGTTCAGATTTAACGGACTTTTTTCCGCTCTCCCATACAAACCAAAACACTGTGTGACGGTTCATTGATTCGACAAGACCCTCACATCTTTACGTGGTGTTATTGATTCCAAGCGTTTTCAAGCGTTTTTTTTGGTTTTGAATTCTAGACTTTTTTTTTATTTCCAACCAAAGATTCTCAATAGGATTAAGGACAGGGGACTGAGCAGACCAATCCATAACCTCAATCTTGTTTTCCTGAAACCATTGCTAAGCTGTCAGTTCAAGGTCAAGTTCACCCACTATTTTCATAGCTGCTGCAGTAGGATGCGTTTTTGAAAACCGAATAACAAGTTCGATTCATTAAGCCATCAAAACTTATTTTCGTCCGCGGGTTTCAGCTTTTTCTTCGAATTTAAAGGCGTTTCTTACACTTTTCGCTGAACAACCGATAAGATCCTGAACTTCCTTATAGGTTTTGCCGTCCATAGTAAGCTTTTGAATAAGTCTGCGTATTTTTGGTGTGCAGCATTTGTTGAATTCTTCTTTCCTTATAGCTTTGTACCGCAAGTACAAACCAGAAAATAAAGTTAAGCTGTATAATTTAATAAGTCTTTATTCAGTGAAAATATTTTAGAGAATGAAACTAGATAAACAAATTATTATGTTTTCTAAATTTAATAAACTATAGTGAATGATCGTTAAGTGTTTCATGAGTAATATATGTTGAACGTTTGTCTTTCCTTCAACACTCCTCCTCGTTCAAATAATATTACACTTATTTCTTAAATAAATATGTTTTGATTCAGGTAATGGTTTTGTCAAAAGATCTGCCACCATTTCTTCTGTTGAACAATATTCGCATTCAATAATTTCTTTTCTTACCAAATCTCGTATTGCTTTATATTTAGTATCAATGTGTTTTGTTCTATATGAAAATTTATGATCACGTACTAAATCAATACAACTTTGATTATCCTCATAGATAAGTGTAGGAGATTGAATTGGTTCATGCATTTCTTCTAATAGTTGACGTATCCATTTTGCTTCTTTTGCTGCTTCTGATATTGAAATAAATTCAGCTTCACATGTCGAAGATGCAACTAAAGTTTGTTTGTTGCATGACCAACTTATACACCCCCCGTTCAAGAAAAATATCCTTCCATTATTAGACTTCCTTTCGGCTTTGTCATCTGCCCAAGTTGCATCAGCATAACCATATAATGAAAGATTTTCTGATTCTATTTTGCTCACCATTAACTTCATAGAATTAGTTGCCTTTAAATATTTAACAACACGCTTAAGTTGATTCCAATCTTGACTTGTTGGGCTTGAAACTTTTTGTGCTAATATACAAATGCTGGCTGATATGTCTGGTCTGGTGTTTATTGATAAATATAATAATCGTCCAATCAAACGTCTGTACTGGGAATTATCTTCAAATTTGTCAAAAGTTTCAGTTTTATTATAACTTACATCCATTGGTGTCCTTGCCGGTTTTGCATCTTTTAATCCAAATTCTGATGCTATTTTCATTATATATGCTGATTGGCAAAGTAGAAAGTTACCATGTTTATCCTTTGTAACTTCTATTCCTAAGTAATGCTTTATTGGTCCCAAATTTTGTATTTTAAAATGTGTTTCTAAAATTTTATTAATGTGTCTCATTTGATCCATCGATGTACATGCCACAATTAAGTCGTCAACGTAAACAATTAGATAGCAAAACTGTCCATCGATTTTCTTTATATACAAGCACGGATCGTTATAGCTTTGTTGAAATTTGTTGTCTTCAAGTACCTTATGAAGTGTATTGTTCCAAGATCTAGCTGATTGTTTCAAACCATAAATACTTTTCCGTAATAAACAAACCTTTGAACCATCTTCATAACCTGGTGGTGGTCTCATATAAATTGTTTCTGTAAGTTTTCCGTTAAGAAATGCAGTTTTTGCATCTAAATGGTGAACAATCATTTTCCTTTTTGCTGCGACTGATAACAAGGTTCTAAATGTCGTATGCATTACAACCGGTGCAAAAACTTCATCATAGTCTTCGCCGTACTTCTGTGAAAATCCTTGTGCAACATATCTTGCTTTATATCGTTGTATTTTACCGTCTAGTCCAGTTTTAAGTTTGAAAACCCACTTTCCACCAATCGCCTTTTTCCCGGGTGGGAGATCGACAAGGTCCCAAGTGCCATTTTCTTCATGTGATACTAATTCTTCTTGCATAGCAGTAAGCCATTGCTCTTTTTCATCACATTCGATAGCTTCAATGTAGCTTCTTGGTTCTATTACTTCTTTGGTAGTATTCACTTCTTCAATTAAACGCTTTGGTTGAATTCCTTTGTTTGATCGGTTTGAAACACGTGTTTTAACATTTTGATTTTCTTGTGTTTCAGCATCTATCTCCTCCTGAGCTGGATATTCTTCCTCTTGAATAATTGAGTTTTTAGATCCCTCTTTATTTAGCTTTGATAATTCGACGAAGACTTCATTATTTTTATTGTTAAGTTTTGATGAGCAAAATCGTACATCTCGACTTATTAATACTTTTCGTCCAGTCTTATCATAGCATCTGTAAGCTTTCGCTTTTTCGTCGTATCCCAAAAATATCGCTTCAATTCCTCGATTGTCTAATTTCTTTCGTTTTATGTCTGGTATATGAACAAAACATTTAGAACCAAAAATTTGAAATTGATCGATACCTGGTTTAACACCATTCCATCGTTCAAATGGTGTCATATTAGTTGCTCTTGTTATTACTCGATTTTGAACGAAATTTGCAGTTGATATTGCTTCTCCCCAAAAACTGTTCGGTAGCTCAGCATCTATCAACATACAACGTGCCATTTCTACTAATGTCCTGTTCTTTCTTTCAGCTTTTCCATTTTGTTGAGGACTGTATGCTGCCGTAAACTGCTGTTGTATTCCCTCTGACTTTAAGAACTTTGTGAGATTTGTTCCTATGTATTCTCCACCACGATCAGATCTTATTATTTTTGGCTTTTGTGAAAAATTTGTTTTGCAAAATTCGACAAACTGTTTTATTGTTTCTTCAACTTCACCTTTCTGTCTTATCAAGCAAATTACAGTGAAAGCCGAATAATCATCTATGAAAGTCACCATATATCGTTTTCCAGCATGCGTTGGAGTTTGCATAGGACCGCATACATCTGTGTGAATCAAATCCAAACGTGACAATGACTCAGTTTTAGATTCCTTAGGAAACGGCAGTCTTGTCATCTTTCCTTTCATGCAAATTTCACAAACCTCTTTAATACCGCAGTCAACAATATTTAATCCATTGATAGATCCATTGCCAAACATTTTTCGAATTGCATTTGGATCTCTGTGTCCCATTCTTCGATGTAATTCATGAATACAGTTTTCATTATGTTCAAGTACAGCACATACTTTATTTTGTTGTCGCAAAACATATAAAGAACCAGTTGCATCTGCAACACCAATTTGCTTACCTTCATGCTTAATTTCACAGATTCTGTTATCAAATTCAACTCGTAAACCATTTTTCGTCAATTGCTTGACGGATAACATGTTACCAGTTAGAGTAGGGGCATATAAGACTTCAGTAGCCCTTGCTTGATGTGAATTTCCTTCTTCGTCAAAAAATGTCAATAATCCTGTGCCTATTCCTTGTACTTTTGTTGAATCTCCATTCGCTAGTTCCACTGAGCTCTTGTAGGTCTTGTCAATATCCGTAAAAAAAGTTTCATAATTCGCAATATGTCTAGTTGCTCCTGAGTCAATAATCCATCCTGTTTTTTGTTCTTGGCCAAAATTGAAAAGATAGTCTTTTGAATTATCCCTTGATTTCGTTTGGTATTCCGTTGATTCTTCTGTTATATTTATTTTATGAGCAACTTTTGATTCCTTCTTAAAATTTTGCTTCAGTAGCCATTCCTTGTATTTATTACAAGATTTCTTTAGATGACCTTGCTTCCGGCAGAAATAACAAACAACGGTATTAGCTACCGTTTTCAAAACAGCATCCCCTGAATTTCCATTTTCAATAAAATGTCGTTCGTATTCTGCAATAACTCGTTGCTGCACTAGAGCAAAAGTAATTTCGTCTTCTTTTCTAGATTCAAGTGAAGTAATTAAAGCATCATAGCTCTGTGGTAAGCTACTTAGAAGCATAGCCGCACTCCACTTGTCGGATAGACTTTCTTCACCAATATCACTTAATTTCGTGAAATAATCTTGCATTTTATTTATGTGTGCTCTAACATCAGCTCCTTCTTCCAATTTTAATGAACAAATTGATCTCATTAGAAATACTTTGTTTGTAAGAGTATTTCTCTCATGGTATTCCTTTAAAGCATTCCATGTCGATTTCGCTGTTGTCTTCATTCGGATATGAGCGAGTTGATCATCTTCGACACATAAACCAATTGTACCTCTAGCTTCATCATCTAAGCTTTCCCAATTGTTGATTTCTGTTTGATTTGTAACCGAACCTGCATTTATGATTGGGATTGGCTTTTCTTCTAAAATAACCTTTTTCCATAAATTTTGCTTACGAAGCAACAATTCCATCTTGAATTTCCAATTTCCGTAATTGTTGTTGTTTAGTTTCGTAATGTTTGATTTTACTGCATCTACCATTTTCTTTTTGTTTCTTTTATTCTTTTCTTTAAATTTCTTAATTTATTTCTGTTGTACAATTAAGTCTCATAATCTGTTGAATTCTTCTTTCCTTATAGCTTTGTACCGCAAGTACAAACCAGAAAATAAAGTTAAGCTGTATAATTTAATAAGTCTTTATTCAGTGAAAATATTTTAGAGAATGAAACTAGATAAACAAATTATTATGTTTTCTAAATTTAATAAACTATAGTGAATGATCGTTAAGTGTTTCATGAGTAATATATGTTGAACGTTTGTCTTTCCTTCAACAGCATTTAGTACGACCCAGTACAGTATATCAGTAAAATAGAAGTACCTATGGTCTAAATCAACATTGAAAAAACAAACAATTTTTAAACAAAACTCGACAATAGCTGTTATTATTTTGGTCGCCTAAAATACTGAAAGACACCTGACCGGACAAAGTGAAATTACACAAGAGAACAGATAATGTAGAAGTTGGAAAAACTGGCAGAATTTTAAAGATATGAAAAACTATAATTTTTAACAGCTTACACTGCTATTATCTTGCCCGGCAAGAAGTTGAGTGAAATAACAAAGCGATATGGGTTCTCCAACTCTAATTTAACACCCACATACTAAATTAACCCACATAGTACCTATCCACATCAAAAGTATTTTGCATATCCACACTTATGTATGTACATTCAAAAGCAAAACAATAACACCGCTATCAAAATGCAAACAAAACTCCCTCCTCATGGATCCGATACTGCATAACATTTCTATCGTTGATTTAAAACAATACTTTATGGCAATCTTGTTCTCAGGCCCATTTGTCACTTTTGTTAATCAACAAATTCATTAATTATTATTGGTTTTCTCTTAAATAAAACTAATCCTAGAAAATTGTTCTCTCCAATTTATTTGCCACTCTTAAATTAATTATTTTATTTTTTTTTCAAAGTCAAACAGATAGGTGTATTGTATATAAATCTCTACAGTATGCACTCTCATGGAACAGAAAATAAAGATGTGAAAGCGGCTATACTGGTGGCGCTGTAGTTAATACAAATTTACATTGGAGACTTAAGAATTAGAGTTTACATACAATGTCAGATAACAGAAACGTAAAATAAAAGAATGCAAAAAAATATCAAATCGCCCTGTTTCATCTTCATCCGCTCTGTTCTCAATTTTTCCGCACCTTCTTCTGCTATTCCATTTACTAGGTTGTTCCTTTAACTTTTCCCCCAAAACTGGAATCGGAAACATTCCTATTTTCCCAATCCCAATTATTTTCATAACCCATAGCCCGTTTCATTTCCATGCATGATTTTCATTTCTTCGCTGATACAGAGACGACTGATTTTTATGATGATATGTCAAAAGTTTTTTTTATTCAAGAATACGAAGAAAAAACTAATAAAAATTAGATAAAAACGCGTCTAGATAGTGAACAAATAGTTATATTAAATAAAAAAAGTGTTTTGCTTCCTCTCCGACATAGTTTTCCATTAGAAAATAATCAACGGTACCGTGTGTTTTTTCGCAAGCAAAAAAAGAAAAAAAAAATTAATCAGATATTCTAGTGCAGAAGAAGAAGAGTATAAAAAGTGTACTCTCGAGTGTGTGTTTGTGTATCTGTGTGTGTATATTAGTGCGGTGCATTACAAAATTCATCGACCACGAAGTCGGCTACTCTACGACTACGACGACGACGACATCAACGAAGACTACGGGACGGGCAACGGCTACGAAAAACGACTTGGACAACAACTAAACTACGACTCTGAGCTGAGGAAGACAAATTTTTCTCCTTTCCCTTCACACAACACAAAATCAACTCATACAAAATGGAATACTACTTAGGTTAGAATTTACATTTAAAAAAAAAATTAAGTGTTTATCTATAATTTTTCCAAGAAAACCTTCAACGAATAGAAATATAGGTGAAACTCCTAGACTCTAAAAAAATGGGAAAAATCGAATCGAAATAAAAACGGAAAAATAAAAAAAAACAACTGCAGACAATTTATATTTTTTTTACATTTTGCTGGCGAAAACGGAAAATGAAAAAAAAAATTGGATGATGATCGATGATGACGGTGTGGTGATCATTGTGCGCTTTGCTTTGGTTGTGATGTGTTTTCTTTTATTTTTTTTTTCTAAATGGAAGCCTCATCACTCCCCCTTTTGTACATACCTTCTTCTTGGCTCTATCATCCCCTAACCTCTCACCCGGTAGGAAGAAGAATAACTTGTGCAAAAAAACGACAACAACTCGGTGAAATTTGAAATTCTCCAACAACTTTAAGGTGGCCAGAGTTTCGTTTTTTTTTCAATTTCTTTAAATTTAAAGACGAGGCGTGATGTTTGATGTTTATTGTAGCAACAAGTATCTTGCTTTTATCATTTTGTATTTAAAATTTAAATATTTATTAACTTTTAACAAGTTCAAATCTTTTTTTTTAAGAGCGAATTTAATTCATTTGTAACAAAATTGAAAATATGTATAATAAAGCTAATAAGGTGATAGAACTAACGGGTGATTTTTTAAGAGCTTGAGAACTTTTTTTAAAAAAAAAAACGCATAAAATTTGCAAAATCTCATCGATTCTTTATTTGAAACGTTAGATTGGTCCATGACATTTACTTTTTGAAGATAATTTCATTTAAATGTTGACCGCGGCTGCGTCTTAGGTGGTCCATTCGGAAAGTCCAATTTTGGGTATTTTTTTCGAGCATTTCGGCCGGAATAGCCCGAATTTCTTCGGAAATGTTGTCTTCCAAAGCTGGAATAGTTGCTGGCTTATTTGTGTAGACTTTAGACTTGACGTAGCCCCACAAAAAATAGTCTAAAGGCGTCAAATCGCATGATCTTGGTGGCCAACTTACCGGTCCATTCCTTGAGATGAATTGTTCTCCGAAGTTTTCCCTCAAAATGGCTATAGAATCGCGAGCTGTGTGGCATGTAGCGCCATCTTGTTGAAACCACATGTCAACCAAGTTCAGTTCTTCCATTTTTGGCAACAAAAAGTTTGTTAGCATTGAACGATAGCGATCGCCATTCACCGTAACGTTGCGTCCAACAGCATCTTTGAAAAAATACGGTCCAATGATTCCACCAGCGTACAAACCACACCAAACAGTGCATTTTTCGGGATGCATGGGCAGTTCTTGAACGGCTTCTGGTTGCTCTTCACTCCAAATGCGGCAATTTTGCTTATTTACGTAGCCATTCAACCAGAAATGAGCCTCATCGCTGAACAAAATTTGTCGATAAAAAAGCGGATTTTCTGCCAACTTTTCTAGGGCCCATTCACTGAAAATTCGACGTTGTGGCAGATCGTTCGGATTCAGTTCTTGCACGAGCTGTATTTTATACGGTTTTACACCAAGATCTTTGCGTAAAATCTTCCATGTGGTCGAATAACACAAACCCAATTGCTGCGAACGGCGACGAATCGACATTTCACGGTCTTCAGCAACACTCTCAGAAACAGACGCAATATTCTCTTCTGTACGCACTGTACGCATTCGTGTGGTTGGTTTAATGTCCAATAAAGTAAACTGAGTGCGAAACTTGGTCACAATCGCATTAATTGTTTGCTCACTTGGTCGATTATGTAGACCATAAATCGGACGTAAAGCGCGAAACACATTTCGAACCGAACGCTGATTTTGGTAATAAAATTCAATGATTTGCAAGCGTTGCTCGTTAGTAAGTCTATTCATGATGAAATGTCAAAGCATACTGAGCATCTTTCTCTTTGACACCATGTCTGAAATCCCGCGTGATCTGTCAAATACTAATGCATGAAAATCCTAACCTCAAAAAAATCACCCGTTATAACAGAAACATTTGAATCCCTTGAGCACCGATGCTTTCTCTGGCTCAATATTACCCTCCTCACGATATTCAGACATTCAAAACCAATTTACATCGGTATCTCCTTTTAAATCCTATCGAACTTTCCTAAACGCTGGCACTGTTTTCAAATATTTTAAAGGTAGTCGTAGTCATAATCTCTGCGACCAAAATTTAAAAAAAGAAAACGAAATAAGCAAGAATAATTAGAAAGAATTTAACTTAGGGTAATTTGAAAGTGTTCTAGCTCCGAGCTTATTATATAAACACATACAGCCCTATTATAAGTATCAATTTGATAGTCGATAATTTCTATCAATTAGTTGATAATTTGGTATTATGGGTATCAACTGGTAATTTTAGACCGATTATGAATATCTACGAAAAAGTAAATTCTTTGTGCGAAAATGTAAGTTGTTCTTATAAAACATTCATCATGACTCCTTAAAAAACAATTCTATCGAAGTCAACATTCTCTTTAACTTTGTTCGTTTTTAAAAATCCCGAATAAATTTGTAGGTATGTTAACTTTCAATCACGAATTTTTGGTTGATAAGAAAATTGATGTGTATCTATTTTGTTGATATCCATAATACCATGTCTATCAAAAAAATCATCCACAGTAATGATAAAATCTAATAAAATTCACAGTCGATAAAAAATATTGATAGTTGATACCTAGTCATAATACCAACTCATTCAATTTGTTGATATGTATATCAAGTATCTAGTTGATAGTTGATAACTATAAAAGGGCTGATACATATGCATACTGTACCACTCCAAAAAATGCAATACAAAAATAAACAAAATTAAATAAAATTTGCTTTATTGAGAAAACGTCATAACTTCTTCAAAAATTAGAACAACTTTCTAGCAGAAAGTACCTATTGAAAATGATGTTTGTACTTAAGTGAGCTCAAAGTCACTAAGAAAAGAAACATTGACAGTAACTATTTATATACCTATAGAGAACTGAAACGAAAATTCTTGCCGAAGCATTATTTTACATATAAATTCGATTAGAGAAGTGTCATACTTAAGTGTCAAAGGCTTTGTTTTTAATTGGGTAGCTATCCAGAAGTTATAAAAAATATTTATTAATGCCCATTTGCACAAAACAAAATAAAGATTAAATTCTTAACACCTTAGGGAAAAGTAGCTCATACATATGTACGCTCTTAATTTGAACATGATACATACATACAACTATATATGTATAAATAAGTATAAGTGTTCCGAACAGTTTAGGACAGAATGTTGATTCAGAAGAAGGTAGATTACTCTGCCAACAGTAATTTGGTTAATTACGAGTATCTCTTTTTTTGTACTGTTTCTTATTCGAAAAGTGAAAGGCATTTTAATCAGTTCCAGACTCGACATTTATTGTATTGTTGAGCTATCTTACTGTTTTACCTATTCTGTTTTGCTTTTGATTTTTCTTTATACAATTGTATGAACTGACAGTAGAAAGATATATAGGTATGTGACCGATACTACTAAAAATTACCTGGAGCTTAAAAGATTACAAGTGATAGCAGAACATCTTGAATACATCTGATAATCCTCTGCGAAAAATAAACTGTAAATTGTTAAAATTTTTCAAAGTGAATCACAATTTTCACAGCTTAACGTTCATTCTCACTTCTTCAGTATTGTTTTTTAAAAATGGAAATATGTACATAATTATGAACATTTTGTAGAAGTGTTTTTTTTTAGATTGTTCAATCCATTCGGTTAGAATCTAAGGGGCTAGTTATAGCTATCATTGAAAATTTTCATACCCATTTTTAAGACCACTAAAATGGAGCTAATGAGTAGTAGGATTTTTTTACTTTGAAAAATCCAAAATTTTGATTTAAACTTTCTTTTAAATCCACTTTTTTACTTGCGACTTATAGGTACTATAAGAAAAGTTATGCATTCGGAAAAAAAATCTAACTCGAGATTTTAATCAAAGTTGACATTACGATGATAGCGAAAGCTAAAAAAATGAGTCTCGTAATTCTGTCTGTCTGTTCGACTACAGCCTAAACGGCTCGGCCGATTTTCGTTAAACTTGGTAGATGTCGTTTTGAATTTTTTCCCCCCACACGTTCTTTTTTCTTTTTTTTTAAGACAAAAAATAACGGGACCTGCCATACGATTTTTTTTCTCAAAAACTGTCCCACAGATTTAAAAAAAAAATCAAAAAATTTCATTTAGTTAAAGCATTTTCCAAAAAAAAAATTATTTTTGGTAGCCCCCTTGTAACCATTTTTTTGGTTTTTGATTTTCTCAAAAACGGTTCGAAGGATTTTGATCATTTTTTTTTCTGCTAAAGGTCCCCAATAGTTTAAATCTTATTATGAATTCAAATTTTCAAACATTTTTTTTTTTGGATTTTTAACAAAAAAAATTCAATTTTTTTTTTTTGGAAACTCAATATTTGGAAAACCCCAGGTTCGATTTTTTTCAAACCTGATAAATAAAAGTTTCTTAATATAATCTACAAAAAAAGAAAAAAAAACTGTATTACCTAAAAATAACTGTACCCTCCATACAAAAGTTAAAAAATGGTTTTCGAAAATCGTATTTTTCTCGAAAACGGTTCCGAGAATTTTGCTAAATTTTTTTTTTGATTAATTCTTACGATCTATAATTTAATTAAAAAAAATTGAAATATAGATATTACTGACGATTTTTTCGAATTTTGAATTTCTCATTATCGGCATAACGGATTTTAATGAAATTTTTTATAGACAAGCTTCTAAAAAGTTTAAAAAACATTGCATTTCAAAACTTAAAAAAATAATTTTTTGAATTAAAAAAAAAATCTAGTTTTTCTTGGAAAATTCCATATCTCAAAAACGGATCAATATTTTTTTTGCAAATTTAATTTTTATTCGTAATTAAAATTTTCGTTTAAAAATTTTGTCTTAAAAATGTTTTAAAAATTTTGTATATAAAAGCTTATTTTTTCATGAAAACACTACAACGAATTATAATTTTGTTCTTGCATAAACTAATTTTTGCTTAAAACACATGGCATCCTGTGCTTAGTTCCAACTGCTAAAGGAGTTGTTTTAGTTATTTGAACAAATTTCAGAACAGTTTTCTTTAATAACATTGGCACAAAATTTTAATTGAATTAGTACGATGCTAAAGCTGTTTTAGTGTGATACTAGGTTAAAACAACGAATTTGCAAATTTTAATCGAATATGGCATCATACTTTCTCTACCCTTTTATTAAAGTTAAAATCATCGGATACCTACTTTATTTTTTTAGTATCGTGCTAGCTTCATATGACTCTTTGACATTCGCAAACATCAAAAAAGGTTCGTGTACTTACTTTTTTACACGAAATGTCATTGTTTTAGGTATGTTCAGAAGCAATTTATTAAGAAAATTCTTTTAGTAGGATACTAGTTAGAAAATGTTTAAAATTAAGAATGAATTAGTAAACTACTATAAAGTTAGCAAATTGTTAAGTAGTATCATACTATCTAATACCTTAATAATAGACTGTTTAAAATTTTGCGCCATTCATTTTTGAAATTCTTAGTCGTTTACATAGGAGCAAGTTCGTGCGACCCAGTCAGTTTTGCTTTCAATGATCAACAAAACTTGTTTTGTTTAGTAAATCTAAATAAGAAAGTACACCCATTGGCGTATTAATGCTGTTGTAATATTGGATTTTCACGACTGAAAAGTCGGTAGAAATTTGTAGGACAGTCACCATGAGGTGGTGTCGCGTTATTAATTTATAATGTGTTGTGTGTCGTTGTTCTATTTGCCTTTCGTTATATGTATTTGGATTGATAACCTATGAGTTATTATTGTACATAATCTAATATCGTTTCGTTTTTTTTCAAATATCAAACAAAAATAAATACAGGGTGCAAAATTTTAAACAGCTTATTTTTAAGGTGTTAGTATAGTACTATTTTACAATTTTCCGACTGAATTCTTAAATTCTTATAAGTTCTTAATTTTAAACATTTTCTAACAAGGTTTCTAAGGTTTGCCTAGTTTTTAATAAACTTCTTTGGAACACACCGAAAAGAATGACAGTTCATGCATAGTACCTTTGCATATAACCCATAGTATTATCGTGGAGCGCGATTTTGTATTGCAAACGTTAGCCTGGTGGTGGCGCACGCTTTAAAAGTTTAGACTAGGATAACGTGCAAAACAAGTAGTAAAAAAGAGAATATTTTATTATTAAATTTAGCAAGACAAATCTAGCAATTGCAGTCCCTAGCCTCAAGATGTCGCCACAATCTTTCGTCTTCTTGATAAGTTTTATATACAAAGATAGTACCTAGTAGTAGTATAGTAGTAATTTTTATTGAGATCTTTAGTTTCACTTTCCATTTGTACTTTTTAACAATTGAGTACCTATAATCTTTCTTTTTTTTTGCACTTAAACTAAATTTGCCGACTTAGTCAATGTCAAAGAGTCATATGATGGTAGCACGATACATTAAAAAATAAAATAGGTTTGCTATGATTTTAACTTTAATAAAATGGCAGAGAAGCGATGCTGAATTCGATAAAAAGTTGCAAAATCATTGTTTTAGCCTAGTAGTAATATACTAAATCAATCAAAATTTTATTGCAGTTGGCTTAAGAAAAAGAAACTATGTATATTCTTTAAAACAAAACAAACCCTCTGGCCACCCTAAACCACCTAGTTATCGAAGTTTTTCTTTCGTTTTTTGTTCTCGTGTTTTTTTTTTTTTTTTTTTCTTGCATAACACAAGAGCGCAGTGTGAATTTAAAACAAAAAAGAATTGTTTAATAGGAGGAAAAAGAAAACTTTAAACAAAATTATCAGTGTGGAAAAAAAAATTGAACGTAGAGTGGAAAATGTATGTAAATGTCATTTTTGTTCAATACAGTGCACTCGCGAGTGTTTTCAACTGCCTGCCTGCTTCTGCTTCTGCAAGTGACATTAGTTTACGGAAGGGATTCTGTTACAGTAGTTTTCCATATACCTAACTACCCTGCCTATTTCTCCACTCGGAGAGTAGTCGTCATCGCCGATGTCTGTAGGAAAAGTGCTGCATTTAAATTCCTATTTAATTGCATGAAATTGGAGAAAAATATTTTCGTTTGTATTTTACCTCAATTTCCTTCCTATTTGCCAAAAAAAATATATATATATATCTAGTTCGATCTGCAAAGAAAAAGTTATCTGTGTGTGCAAGAGGTGTGTTTCAGTTTCTCTTTCACCCAATTTCACCACCACCACCTCCACTAGTTTTCCTACCTTATGTCTCTTACATCAGCTGGCACTGTCAATACAATAATGGGGTTGGTGAAGTGGGTGGTCATAGAGCCGCGGTGATGTCAAAAAGATTCTTTCTACGAAAAACATGGAAATCATCCCACTTCAGGCAGGAATTAGCCTTTATTTTTGCTGCATATTATAATGTAATGAATAAGAAATTAATAAAGAAGAAGACTAAAAGAAATAAAGTGGGTCAACACTTTAAGAAGAAGACGGCTCGACTTTTGTAGGCCCGTGGCACAGCATACACCCACCCCACTTGTTGTCGTTTTTTCTAAAAAAAAAGTCACATGATAGCGGGGGCTGACATCGAAGAAAAAAAAGAGATCGAATTTCAAAATTCTGCATGAAGTTGATTTTTTTTTCATTAGAAAGAAAGTCTTAGGTTACATATTGATTTGTTTTTTTCCAAATGAGTGATTTTTATTCAAAAAATAAAATGTCAACTTGAATATTGGAAAAGGAAGCGTGTCATAAAATAACAATCTTCCTATAGCAGGTGGAAGGTTAGGTACAAAACAAAATATACATATTTAGAAAATTTGCAACTATGTATGTAATTGCAATTGCCAGCTCTATCGTGTGATTTTGTTTAGATGTCAAAAAGTTAAAACTTGGTATTTACTTCCTACGCCTCAATTTCTGGATTCCATCATGAATGTTCTACTTGAGGTGAGGAAAAGTGATGGATTAATTTGTGAATACTTTTTTCTTCCAGTAATCTAGTACCTGCGTTGCTGATCTAGGCAAAGTGCTTTTAATAACTATGTCCTACTAATTTCTTCTGGATCATTAAATTTTGGAGTGTAGATGTTTATTGCCTCAAATCTTTTGTAAACTGAACGAAGCTATGTATAATGCAATTGTAAAGCAGCTGGTTTGCCTCGTTATACGGACTTGGTTCGACATCTGGATAAAATATTACCTGTCATTCTGCTACAATAAATGTGATCCTTAAAGCTCTGGAAGTCATACCGTCAATGATCAATGACAAATTGCCAGTTTAAAATAAGAAAAACGACATAAATTAACTTATGTAGAAAATTGATGGAAAATTTCCATAAACATATATGTACATAATATGTATGTATGTATGTATACGTACATATTTATTTTGCATGTACAGTCCCTGATCATATTATTAGATGCAGTATGGGTTTTTCAGGAATGCATGGATTGTTCCAGGTCATAGGCATTTACTTTAGACTTTTCACTGACGTCTGAACGTCTGTATGTGGTGTAAGGCATAATGAAACAGGACTAGTCAAAAAGAGGTTATTAGGAATCGGTTGTTGCCCCAGGTCAGATTTCCGAATGTTGAATCTTTTGTTTTTAAGCAAGATGCAGCTTCCTGTCATACAGCGGCCCGGTCTGTAAAAACTTTTTTACAAGAAGCTTATATCTACTTGTTGGCTTGACCGCGTAATAGCACTGACATGAACAAATGCATAAGACAGTTCAGCCTTACATTGACAGCATGTGCCGCAAAATTGCATCCCTCATAGCGGCAGAAAAAAGCTTAACTAAATCTTAGAATTTTGTAATTTCCATCTTTGTTCAAAATATGGTGTTTTATAATTGATAACAATTATACAAAAAGAACAAATTTACTGTATTAAATTATTCAAAAGAGTAATTAAAATCTACAGTGCGTCTAATAATATAGCCAGTACGTATAATCATCATATATCAGGTATAATCTGGACACATACTTAAACGTAACTGTAAAAGTAAGCAATTGAACAATTGAGCTCTGATTGTCTCTTGCGGTACTTTTGTAAATGTTATCGAATGGCACTTCAAAGGAAAGTAATGTATATCCATCTGTCAAAACTCTTAAACCCAATTCAAATATTGTGTATATGAATTTGTATCTAAGAAGAAATATTAAGAAAAAAAAAACCTGCATCAAGATCAACATTGGCATTCGTATTTCATTTGGGCTACTAGAATATAAAATAACTCTTATGGCGAGATAATACTTTACTGCTATGAGTTCAAGCATTGCATATGAACCTCAGACAATCATATATCACTTTATGCATCGCACTCATGCTACAAAAAATCGGAAATGAAAACCTGCAACTTTTGTGTTTAGATACACATTTCAAAATTCCTACAGTGTGATTAAGGTAGATATGAGGCTTTGACTGTTTGACGAGAACTATGATGTGATTGTTGTTTTTTCTGACTGAATGTAGTGTGAGCAATCCCTTCACTTAGATCACTTTTTTTGTTTCAAAGCTTTTGTGAAGTATATTCATTAGGTTTGAATAATTCTATTATATTTTTTTATATATATTAATTCGTGAGTAATGATGATTAATTCACTTTGTTGACGATATGCTCGTAGATATTTTTTTGTTTTGTTTTTGTATATGACTATTTACATACAATATGTAAGTATACAAATAGAGATACACATATTTTACAATCAATTATAAAAATGTGAAAAAGATTTGTTACTTGATAGACGGAGAGCATGCAAATTGCTTTTATCGTAACTAGAAGTCATAATATATTTTCTGTGATTTTAAATTTCAAGACACACTAACTGCTCGATAAAATAAACTTTAATAAAAAATCCATATCTGTTCACCATTGCATGGTTTGTTGCCTACTTGGATCAAATTTCATATATTATTGTAGAAACATGGGTATTCTGAATGTTAGAAAAAAAATATTATATGCGGATATTCGACGTTGAATTACTTACATAGCTCATGAGTTACGAGATTATTAATGTCACTCTCACTCAATCAATAGATCTCCTCGAAAGAAGAAAAATGTACATTGATTGTCTACCAAATTTTGGTAATATGTGGCCTTAAATGGGTAGTTTCTGGTGCACTTTGGCCACCATAACTTAGCTCACGGGTATAAGGTTAAAAGCACACTATATAGCCCAAAGAGATAGATCGAAAATGTGGGGTGTCCTAATTTAAAATTGTCGCATGGTCCTGGCAACCCTATTTGAAACACTCAAAAAGTAGCGTTTTTGCATTGAATCAGGTTATTCTTATCCGTCGGTAAAGCGTAGGCATTCTATATTGTTTTTTAGATTAAAATTTGAAGATTATAATATTTAATACATTTTTGCCTAGAAACATTTTGTATTCATAATTTTGCATAAAAACTAGATTGCTAGGTTTTTCATAAAACCAGAACAGCTTCAACTTTTAGTCCCGATTATTCATTGAAGCTAAGATAAGAGCTCATAAACAGTATTTTTTGTAAAGTTTTAAAATTCTTTGCGGTATTTTAATTATTTTATTAAATTTCTACTGATTTATTGTGAGCTTCCCTGAATACCCCCAAACTTGACCAAAAATAAAAACCAATGACCAATGATAAGAGTAAAGCAATCACTAAATTAATTGATTGTCGTTTTGACAATCGCTCTCTCTATAGTTCTTTATTGAAATGATAGGGACAGCTATAGTCAAAATGACTATCAGAAAATTGACAATAAACTACCTATCACCTTAGTCGAATCCCCCCCAGTATTTCAAATAGTGTAACACCATGCAATGATTTTAAATTATTATATTTGTCGATCTATATATGTACATAACATACTGTATACAATACATATGTACATACATATATCGATGAGCTCTACATTTTGAGTGCGATGGATTGATCAAGTTCAAGTTGTTAAAAGTCTACTCTTTCATAAATTCTATATTGTTAGATATTTATCGAAGATGTTACTTCAAATGTGATAATTAGATCACCAAAAATTTAATGTAGGTTGGTAGTTTGGGGATTATGCGGTCCAAATTAGGATTCAAAAAAACATAATATCCATCTTTTGTGTTACTACAGTTACTTTTTGGTTTCATTGTGACGGGCGTGTTTTTGTAGCTTTTTTCCCTTCAAGTTCAGTCGCCATCATACGTTGTGGAACAGTGAGAAGCATGTGTTTTCTGCCGGGGCCTACATTGAAAAATGTCTACATTTTGAAATCAGGAAATTTTCTTGGAGAACCTTTAGGGTAAAGTTTTTAATAATAGACCACACAATTAAACCGGAATTTGAAGTAATCAACCCTGATATTACGCTCGAATTTTTAATGTCCCCTCTTTTCTATATGCCTTTTCGATTCCAAATGTAGTTCCACTGTAAACGTTATTGACGATTTAATAAGCCCAGTTGACCGAATTCGAAAAATCAATCAATATTGTGATTATTTTACCTGAAACCATTGCTTTATTTTCTTCTGTGAGGTTATACCTTCAGATAGTCCATTCTCAAGCTTAAAAGAACTGAATTTAAATCTATAAAAAATAATTGCCTTATGATGAATATGAGAACGAATGTAGGAATATACATATGTATGTATTTGACACGGTTTTATCATACAACGTTCATAGAACATTTTAAGAATAAATAGACAAAATTTGAAACACCCACCCTATGAGGTTCACAATTATCCGGGACTTAGGACAATACTCTTCGAGCATTAGATGTCCAGCTAAAACTATGGATTTCTTTTTAGATAAAGTGTACACATAAAATGGCAGATATCAGTTCCCTTAACCAAGTATATTTTAGAAGTGAGCCCTTCTTTATTTTGTTATATCTCTTTTTTTTTCTAAAAAAAAAATGACTACTAAATTTCACAACATTTAAGAAAAGCCCGCATTAGAGATCATCACAATAGTACCAATTTAGACCTTGTTGACCACTTTCTTTTTTTTCAAACAAAAATCTGATTTATCTATCTGAGATGCCCGCATTGTATTTTGTTTTCATTTCATTATTTAAGTTAATCGTATAATGAAACAATATTTTTGACATTGTAAATCAAAGCCCTGTGAGAGTCTGCATATGGAAAGAAAAACTTCCCACAGTATTTGTTTGTTAACCTTGACTTAATTTCAACTTAAAGAATTAACTTAAACTTCATTCACACCCAGTCAATAGAATTTGTTGGAAAAATATTCTTTTTCATGTCATTAAAGTCGAGCGTGAAATTAGAGACAGGTGCACCCAAGCCCCTTAATGACAAACACAATTGTTAGTGTTGCAAGAGAGTCATATAGACTTTAATGAAAAATAATGAAAAACTTATACCAATTAGATTGTAAATAATATAAATTCTTCTTTTTCAATTTTAGCTGGAGGATATGTCTATATGAATGGAGATCCTGTAAAAATCAATCAACCCGTCACAACCACCGTTTATGCAAATGTTCCTGTTGAAACGGCAATGTTAGCTACAAATTTATATGGTCAAGCTACTCAATTGGCAGCCCCACCAGCAGCACATATACCTATTCTAGCAGCGCCACAACAGCCACCACAACCTCAACCACAGCCGCCTCAGCAGCAACAACAACAATTGCAACAACAACATTCACAACCTCACAATCAACAACCACAACAACAGCCCACAACGATCGAAAACGATTATACAGTCATGAACGGCACAATGCAAGAAACTTTAGTTGGTTATAGCCAAGATGATCTAACTCTAAATAACATGACAAATGCAGTATCAGCTGATCAATTGCCAGGCAATACAAGTTCTGGAGTTGTAGCAAGCAATCAGCAACAACAGCTGGTTCCTGCTAATGGACAAGGTGTTGGTCAAATCGATCCCAATGGAATACCATTAGATCAATTGAAACAGATGCTAGCCACACAATTGGAATACTATTTTTCAAGGTAAGTTTTGTCAAGAGTATTACATAGTATGATTGCAATAACTTATTTTCAATTTTTTTTACTTTTTAAAGAGAAAATTTGGCCAACGACACATATTTATTGACGCAAATGGACAGTGACCAGTATGTTCCCATTTGGACTGTGGCTAATTTTAATCTAGTTAAGAAACTGACAAAAGACATTAAGCTGATAACGGAAGTCTTAAGGGAGTCTCCCAACGTCCAGGTTGACGAGGAAGGCTTAAGAGTTCGTCCGAATCATAAACGATGTATTATAATTCTGCGAGAGATCCCAGATAAAACGCCGTTAGAAGAAGTTAAGGTAAGTCGAAATCTAAAAGTCTTAAATACATGAGTGCTAAGGATTCAATACTTGGCTGTTCTATTTCAGTAGAATATATAGAATTTATATTATAAAAAAAATCACATAAATTCCTTTCTTTCCTAAAAATAAAAACAATACTTATTCAAATCAAGATGATAGATATGAGACCCATTTAAGGCCCCAAAATTCCATTCCACTCGCTTATAATAATTAAATTTCTAATATTTCCAGAACATATTCAACAATGAGAATTGTCCACGAGTAATATCGTGTGAATTTGCACACAACGACTCGTGGTATGTTACATTTGAGTCCGATGAAGATGCCCAAAAAGCATTTAAATACCTGAGAGAGGAAGTCAAAACGTTCCAAGTAAGAATTATTTAAAAAGTATAACTTAATGTTCTCCATCCATTACATGCCGTGGTTTTTTTCATCATTTTAGGGAAAGCCAATTATGGCTCGAATGAAGGCTAAACCTTTTATCCATCGGCTGCCAATAGCACCGGTTCCAGTGACCATGAAAAATGGCTATAGACTGACTTCACCATCGGCTGTTTATGATCCAAATGCAGCAGTTGCATACACAGCTCCACAACGTTTTGTCTATGCTGCGAATGGAGCTGCCATGTCGCAAGCACCTGTCCCATATAATGGCCAAGTCCATGTATTTGTAAGTTTCCTTTAAAAAAAATCAAATTGTAATATTCACATTAATAAGCGATTTTTTCTTTTTATATAACTATATCGTTTCAGCAGCCATTTCAGCAGCAACAATTTTACTCGGGTCTAGTCACAGCTGCTCCTTGGCCATCAGCGGCTGCTGCAGCGGTAGCAGCAGCCGCTACAAATGCACATGGCCAAAATTTTTACGATATAGGAAATGTATTTGCGGCGAATGGGCTGGCACCACAAGTACCGCCGTATACGACAACGGCAGCGGCTGCAGCGGCCGCTGTAGCCGCCAATTCGGTATCGAAACCTCAAACAAATCGTTACAACAATCATCGCAATAGTAACAATAACAATCGAGGCAAACAACGCAATAACTCACAACAACAGCAGCAGCAACAACAACAACAACAGATTGTTGGTGGTGGCAGCAGTGGTGGGCAAGATCCTAGAGCCAGCAGTTTGAATACTGCAGCGGGAGCTAATATTGTTTCTCCAATCGATCACCATCAGCAACAGTCAGCTGTTCAACAGCAACACTTGCAACAGCATCAAATGCAACAGCAAACTTCAGTGGTGACGACTGCTGGTGGTGGTGGTGGAGGAGGACAGCAGCAACAAGTAAGCGGTGGATCCCAGCAGCAACAGCAGCAGCCGAGACATTATACAAATATGAAAAATAGTGGTATGTTATGGAAAAGTTGGCGTTAGCACATATTCAATACTCAACACGTTTTCTTGACAGGTGGCGGCGGGGGCAACAGTGCCAGCGGTACAGGTCCAAAGTCCATGGACAAAAATAATTCCTATGTTGGTGGTAGTGTTGGTGTTGGCATGACACACCTTCATATAAGTTCTTCTGCGCAGCAGCATCATCACCAGCCAGCGAATAGCAGTTCATCATCTTCTGGCCATCATGCGGTGCCACAGCATTTGCAACAGCAGCAACAACAACCACCACAATCCCATTATCAAAGTCATGGTATGCCTTCCACAACAATACACGCTTCCTATCCATCGCATCACCATCAGCAACAGCAGCAGCAAGCGCCGGTGCAGCAGTCTCACATCAGTGATAATCACCACGATGACGATGGAGTGCCACAAGCCGCTATAATTACGACTCACAGTCGTAGCATAACGAATTCCTCGACTAAAGAGCAGAACTGGTCGCAGCGATTTCGTCGTAGACGGAGAGACGATTCCGGAGACGGTGGCTACACATCAAATCCTAGAGTATCCTCGTCTAGTGGAGGGATTCTCTCTAGCAGCCAATACAACTCGACGTCTGGTCTGATGGGCGGCTCTTCAAATTCAAACACCAAAAACAACTCCTCAAATTCGTCGGGTGGTGGCCCTCAAGGGGGGTATAGCTATCACAGTCGTGGTAGCGGTGAACATCATCACCCTCATCATCATTCGGTTGGTGGGAATTCAGGTGGATACAATGCGCATCGTGAAGATCGCCAAAAATTATCTGGCGGTCCGAGCAGTGGATTGAGTAGCCAACCTCATCACGGTAACCATCATCAATCGCACCATCATCACCAGCACCATAGCCAGCAGCCATTGCAGCCGCACCCGCCACATCAACTACACTCTCAGCACAGCGGTGGTGGTAACAACGCTGGCCATCAACAGCCACACCATCACCAACACCAGCCGCCTCATCATCACCACCAGCAGTCGTCACAGCAATCGCAACAGCAGCAACAACAACAACAGCCTCATAATGCAGCACCTCCACAGCAACCACCCCAGTTTGATTTGGAAGCAGCGGCATTTCCGCCCCTACCCGGTATTGAACAAAACTCACAAAGCTCAGCCAGCAGTCAACCACAGCAACCGTCTGTTGCTTCTTTAACTCATACACATAATAACTTGAAAAATAATGCGAATTTTCCTTCCTTACTTCCATCGCCAGCCACGACGTCGTCCACATCATCATTGAGTAGTAGTTCGAAATCAGCTGCGTCAGCGGCGTCCAGTGCAAATAGTTTGCACGAACCTTTGGGCGTTGCCACCACTAACGCAGCTGCCTCAAATTATTCTCATCAAAGTTCTACAGCGGCTGCGGCTAACGTCGATTCAATTGGCCACCAGCAGTCGAATGCTTTTCCATCTTCTTCTTCAGCGGCCAACAATACTAACAGTTCTTCAATAAGTTCCTCTTCAAACAACAACTGGTCTGATTCGAATCGCCTATCCGATGTGGTACGAGGCAACAACAACAAATCTAACAAATCCCGAAAGGATTCATTCAAGAACCGCAACGAAATCAGTCCACCGCCGACGACAGCTGCTGCTGTTGTTGATAGTGCGCTACTGGACCTGGACAGGCAGCCACAGAAAAATATGACTTCTGCAGCTGTAGCATTGGCTGTTGGCGCTACAACAACAATTAATAATACAAATAATCATCCTCCCACTGTGATAAAGTGTCTAACACATTCTAATCCTATAACGATGGCCACGGCCAACACCACCACCAACATAACCAGCAGCAATAATTGCAGCAACATCACCAACATTAGTAGCAAAATCCATAATAATAATTCTAGTACAGCTGATAAAGCAACAAAGACTGATGAGTCGCTGTTAACCCACTGTTTGGAACAGCAGCAGCAGCAGGCTGGCGGATCAGGTGGTATTCAAAATGATGTTGTTGGAATCATGAATAATGCTCAAACAATACATGTTGTAAATACATGCAGCGTTGCCACGATGACTTCGTCCTACGATGGTGGCAAGTCCAATAATAAGTTTGTCAGCGGAGGAGGTTCGACCGCCGTCACCACCAAACAGGGATTTAGTGCAACTACAGCGAGCCCAAAGGATGCTATTAGCCAAAAGCTGAAGTCAATTTCATCTACCTCGTCAAGCAGCAGCAACAGCAGCAGTATGTCCGCCCTCACAACTTCATCAACAGTGGCTGTACAAATAATACCATCTATTAGTGGTGGTGGATCCAACGCTGCTGTTGTCCTGCCATCTTCCTCGCCAGTAAATACTTTATTGCCTGAATCTGCTGGCGGTCGATTGAGCTATGCTCAAGTAGCACAACACCATAAAGAGAGGCTCGCCAAAGAAGGCAAAACTGCATCCGCTAATAATATTCCCACAGATATTGGGAAATCGTCATCTGTGATCGAAACTTGTCTGGCGACGGTAGCCCCAGTGACACCGTCGACTATTCCATCTTCAGTTACTGCCCCTGGTGCTGCTCAACCACCACCACCAACATTGTCGTCCTCTGCACTAAGTATTAGCTGCGGTAGCAACAGTTTGGAGATAGTTCCTCCAGATAACAACAATACAATTATTGGCAAGGATAAGAAGAAGGACTATCCTACTGCTGCTGCTACACCAGCAACAACCACTCTTAATAGCACCGCCAACGTTGTTACGGTCACAAATTCAAACAGTGCTGGTGTGATACGTGCCACCGAAGGCACCAAAGATAAGGGTAATATAATTGACATTTTTTTAGTTGATTTTCTTACTAAATAATATTTATCTTTCAAACAGAGTTGTCAACACTCCGCCACAATAATTCTAGCGCTGGTACAACAACAATACGTGGCCGTGAAGTAGTCAATAAGGAACATCAAAAGAATTATGTCCGCGAGAGACGTGATACTGGAGATAGCGGCAGTGGTGCTGCTGGTAGTATTTCACGCCGTACTGCCTCCACCCGCAATAATAATAACAACAACAACAATTAGAATTTGATTGCAACATTTCAGAAATTTTGGATTGTCGTTATCATCGTTATTGTTATAGTTTTTGAATGTAATCGTCTGATAAGTGTTGTTGTTTGGGGAGAAGAAAAATGATCTGAAATGTTTGCGAGCGCGCCACTATAGTTGCATAGGACACACACATATATACACACTCACACACAAACACATCTATTCACATACACACCCGTGTATATGTTTTTTTTTAAGTATATAAGTAGTGTACAGAGAAGAAGAATGATGGAACAAATTGTTTTCTTTTTTCTTTCTTCGCTCAATCGACCGAAACACAAGGCATAAAATAGAAGCCTAGCTGAAAGACTACAGAATGCTTAATCAGGTAAGTTAAATATTTTATTGTAAATTTAAAATAGGGTAAACAGTTGTTGAATGAAAATTTATAATCAAATCGATTTCGAAGGATATTTAAATGGCTATGAAATCCTAGAGATTTTATCCTTATTAACTGTTTTATTGATTTTTGGTATTGAATTACGTGTTGAAGACACTGGGTGGAAGTTATAAAACTGGAATACTTTCTATAAGTGAAAGTTATACTCAATACTACAATTATTAGTAGAAGCTAAGAATTGATACGAAATAAATAGATACAGGTTATGTTTTATGCTTCAGGTCGATGTTTTTTTTTCATAAACTTTTAAATGAAATACAATTAATAAATTATCAATAATCAATTAAGATTGATTATATGGTGTTTAACATTATGTATAGAATATGATGTCGATCTTTTCTTGTGAGTTTCGGTTGTAATTTCATCAATTTCGTTTCTAATGTTGTGCTTTAGAATCGAGGTTGTGCTTTGTTTGTACGTACTTATTTTCCTTCAGTTGCCCCCCATAAGATGAAATTAAGAGGCATAAAATCAGGAGATCGTGATAGAAATTCGATAATGACCAATTTTTGACATTTTTCGGCAAATAAATAAAATGTTTAAATAATTTAAACACGTTTTTGCTACGTTAGAAATTTTTATATACCACTCTATGACTGAAATGCCAACTGACAAATTTCATTTACATAAAAATGGCCACCAAATAAAATTGACCTAGAACATAAAACGCACCCTGTATTCCTAGTAATATAAGTTAAACTGGTTCATAAGTAGTAAACTCAGTCTGGCCCCAAGTAAACTCCTGTAAAAGGATATTGCTTTATGAAAATGTTTGAATAATTATATACTTGACACTGCCAAACCTATTTTTACTGGACTAATTCTTATAGATGACTAATGGTGTATTAAATTAGCCATTTTACGGTCCTAATTATGAATAGCGAATAAAACGTTCGACATAAGTCGAATGATTTAGCGATTTTCCCTTATCGCGTTATTATACTTAACGAGCTTCCACATTCGCTTCAAAATTCAATACTGCCAAAAATAATTCCATTAAAATAACACATACTAAACGTCAAACAATGAAAAATTACATTTAGCATTGTGAAATTGTATTCTTTCAGACTGTGTTTTGTGTTCTTCGGTTGTGATTTTTTAATAAAAAAAAAGAAATGACTTCGGTCTCTCCGGTAAATTTGGATTCTTCAGAACTTGAAAATGTATCAACTATGCGACAATGGCTTTTTTTTGCGTTTGTCATTATACATATGTAGATAAAATAAAACAAATTTGTTCAGAAAAATTCTAGCGACCAAAAAACAGGATCATTTTTCTGATATTTAATAATTAAACCTACCTAGGTAATTTAACAGACTTTTTGGTTTAGCAATCAGTCTATACTGATTAAAAGAACCATAAAAGAACCCTTTGCCGTAATGATTATTGCATTAAATGTCAAGCCGGAAGTCTGGTTTTCATTCCCAGACACTGGCACCAAAGAACAAAAATGTTTTCGTTTACATGGGGCGCAGCCTGCTGCGAGGATGTGATAAATCCTCAATCTAGTTATGAAACAATTCTTCTCATTTAAGGCGGTCGAACTTGGCAGCAAAATGTTAGCTCGCATTCCTTCCGACTACACGCACACCGAAATGTTTGGGAGTTTCGGTCGTGCAAGATCTGTTGCGCATAAAATATATTTCTATTTATTTAATTTTTAAAAGTAAAAAATAAAAAACAAACTTATTTTCCTTATGTTTGATGTGATGTGAGTTCACGAAGTAATAACTCTCACACGTTATGTCAACTAGAAGCACTACTTTTTCTATTCAAATCCATTTTGTTTGAATATACAGCTACAATATAACTTCCTTTTTTAAGTAGATTTTTAAGGGAAACGCACGCTTGACACTGTTCCAACGCATGACGCACGACTGACTTGGTAGGAAACAACGCCAGTCGAAAAGTGCACTTCAGCTCCATTACGACTCCTAAATCTTGAATGCTGCAGCCTGCGTTTAGTGGGTGATTGCTTCAAAAAAAAATAATGGATAAACAATAAAAGTTGTATAAGGTAGATTCGCTGCGCTATTTGTAGTACACCCGACAGGTTTATTTTTTTGTTTTAATAAAATAAACATATGTACTTACTTTGCTATTTCAATTACTACAGAAACAGGGAGATTATAATACATATTGGACGAAATTAACTGGTTTAATATAGTAGTAGTTTTTTGCAACAGAATCTAAAAGTAATCTCTTCCCGAAATTTAATTTTGAAAGCGTTAAGAACTGACTAGTGGGTACTTTTATTAATTCCCGAAACCCGCATTTATGTACATATATGAAACACTCATAAAATTCAACTAAGAATCGCTCTAACTAGAATAAATACATCTATTAAAAATATGAAAACATAAAAATTAAACTAATTTTTTGTTTTTTTTTTTTTTATTTTCAGCTACAACTAATCACCATCGTTTGTAATACCAGTCAACGCGAATAAACTCGATTTGTTGTTTTTAAACAGGAAAACAATAAAACAAAATATATTTATATGTAAGTACCAACTAAGGTAGTTAGGTTTAAATAAATTAAAGGTGTATATTTAGTAACTCTAGGAATTAATCAATGTAAGGTAAACAAACAACAAAAATAAGTTAAACTAACAAAAAATAGCTTAACAATAATTAAATACTTAAACGATTTAGCTATATTATACATGTATGTATATGATATAAATGGTTATATGAAAAATATATACATATTATGTATGCATAGCATTGGTTAAAAAAAAACGCGAACAAACATTCTGTCGCTTCCAGAAAACTAAAACATTATTGTGTAAAATGTGTCCAATTTAAAAATCTGTTGTACACCCTGTCATTAGATTACTGAGAACAAAAAAGGCTATTTATTTGCACAACTTAATGTAAAAAAAAGAAACTTTTCATTTATTTTTCCCCATTTTATTTTGTATGATTGCGAAAACTGCGTAAATGAAATCTTCTTTTTGACTTTTTGTTTTTATTTTCCTCAAAAACGCTCGCAAAGTAAAAAATTCTAAAATGTATTCTTTCCATGAGTTGCTAATTTTATTTAATTGACATCGAACAAAATTTTTTTTTAACTAACATATGATTGAGTTTTTCGTTTCTAACAATTCGATCCTAAAACAAAAAAAAAATCCATAAAAAGTGCCATAAAATTGTTCTTTTACTATAAAAGAAAAATCAAAAGTGCAGATTTCTGTTCTTAATTGCTAACTAAATGTTGAATATGAGTGAAAACTATCGTTTTTTTTTTTTAATTTTTGTCGAATACAATTTTCTTTTTGACGAATTTTTTATATATTTTTGTCTACCCTGTGATTCTAGAACTTTCCCCTTAGTTTGTTTGTTTATCTCTTTGTAAATATTTCAAAATAATTCGATACACACATATTATAATAATATATATTAAAAGTATGTTTATATAATACTTTCATCATAATATAAAGAATACAAATATTAATATATAAAAATATAAAATATTTCAACAACAAAAAATGTATATCACAATAACATCATCATTTTAAAACATTCGATCAACGTTATGGACTTAAAAAATATGAAGAATTTTACAACAAAAAGACCATGATGTGACATCAAGATATGAATTAAGTTTTTTTTTTTAATAATTTTTCAAAATTTACATAAACGGATTAAATATGTTTTAAATTGTGATGAAGATTTATAATTAAGAAAAATACAAAGAAATACTTTGTTGCATAAAGTATGACGTGGTGACTTTATTTTCAAACCAATTTAACCAATTATATCTGTTTTTTTTTTGTTTGCTTACACATTTTTAATAATTGAGAACCATTTTGACATCAACGGATCAACAACTAAGTTACTTTATTAAATATTTTGTTAAACAAAAATATACGGAGTTATATAAAAAAACGAACAATGTAACGTTTTACATAGATCAACATTTCCTTAAAAGTAATCCCCAGGCCATCGTTTTCTGTTTTCAATCTTCGAAAATCCATTCGGGATTCTCGTTTCGAACTTTCACTCCTTTCACGAAATTTGTTTAATTTTTCCATCAATTCAAAATAGGTACACCAACCTGGCTTGAAAGTTTGAAAGTTTCTATTCTGACAAACTTGGCCTTATATTCGATTACAGCTGTTAATCTCTACACAATGACTCATTTAATCAATCGAATTGTTTTACTATAGATCCCATCTGTTCATGGAACCCGACATCTTTTTTGGACCAATTCAACGGGAATTGGAAAGTTAGGATTTGAAAATCATCTGCGGGCGGATGTAGACATTCATTCACTTAGTGCCAATAGAGGCAGATTGCGGACTGGTACTGCAACGAAACGAATAAATCGACCGTCCACTGAGCACCTTTAAATACCCAAAGTGTGCTTGCTTGAACGAAACTGATTCACCTCCCGGCTAATATGTCATCTGAAATTTGTCTTTCTGCTTGTAGAACTTGAGAAACATTTATATAAATGCTACAGAAATTGGTCGCGTTAAAGATTTATGATTATAACATATATTCCAGAGAGTTGCAGAAATAAATAGCGGTATCGTCTTTGCACTCGAATAGACATTTTACAAACTAATTTTAAGCAATATCAGAATTCAAATGTTGTTAATGTATTTTTAAAATGAGTTTATTTAATTTTCCATCTAATTAATCCTTGAACTATTGTTCCAGAAAAATACATCTTCTTCTAACCGTCTTTCAGTCGATTTGAGTGCTAAAAACTCTAAAAGACTTCAATTTGGTTCATGTTGCGTGAATTACCCAACACTGTGACATGGTGTCGCGATATGAATAAAATCAGGGCTCGTTTCTTAGGAAAGGGTGCACGATAGATCTTTAGGACGCAGTGCAAAACCCCTCTCAATACTCATTGGGAACCATTCTTCAAACGTGGACTCCAGCACTCGCTTTACTTGTTCTTTTTCATGGCTCCTTTGAAGATGTAGATCGTAATCACGGGCCTCCCTATTAATTTAACTGGATGTTTCATACTCTTCACGAGGTAATCTAGTTGCAACTAACATTCAAGGTATCCTTTTGCGGGAATTTTTGTTGTCATTAAATTTCATGTAAAGATTTCACCGAGAATTAGTGTTATTTGGTCCATTGCAATAGCTTTTTCTCTATTACTTGAGTCATGCGTGGTTTTTATTACTAACAAATAACTGATCGGGTCGTTGCAAGTCGATCATGTGACGTTGATTTCTTCGTCATTTAGCAATGAAGTCAAAAGAGTGGTACATGTGTCGATATTGAATGCAATTCTATCGAAATTTACGGTTGTCTGCTTTTAGATGCTGGTTTTCTAATTTTTGTTTGGTTTTAACACCTGTTATATCTGCTATTCTTCTCTGAAAATATTCTCGCAATGAACAAAGTTTGATCTTCGCTAGGTTTTGTTGGAGAGGCAACCATACTAAAGAAAAATAGAAAATTCGGCGTAAGATTAGGCTAGGTGTTGAGGATATTATAAACTGTCGTTTAAAATAATTAAAAATAATACGATCATAAAATAATAATTACGTTTTGATAACCTTAAACTAGGAAAACATATAATCTTACTTCACACCAATAGATCTTAAAGACTAGTCTTATCTGCTTTAAATAAATTATATTAGAAAATATAATTTATTTCTATTTAGATTTATTTGAAATTCATTTAAATTTCATTTAAACCCGAAAGTAAGAAAAGGCGGTACGACCTTTAATAGAATTAGGATGTCTACTGTTTAATTTTTTTTCGGGTTAACATTTCGTATACCCCAACTAGGATAACAAGGAAGGACCTTTGGACTTCAGTATTGTTTTTCATAACCCAGTCGAGAGATTTTTTAAGAACGTTTACTTTTGACCAAAAATGCATTCGTATTATTGCTCATTTATGTATTTATTTTTATTTACTCAATTGCTTTGAATTTGATAGCTAAATACATAAATCCCATGTCATAAAAATATATGAACTTCACAATTCATCATTTACACTTAATATCTTCTTCACAATATAGCATTTTATTCTGTAAAAAGAAATAAATTCAATATCAATATTTTTTGTTTACAATATTCATTATAAATTTCACAAAACAAAAAACTCTTTTAAGGACTTGTAAATAAATACAATAATAATACATATTGCTTTAAGACACTTAAAATATATTCAAACTTAAAGATTGCATTGAAATATATATACATATATATTATATACATATTATAACAAATAATAATATATGAATCCTAAGATAGAATATGAAAAATTGCAAAAAAAAAAAATAAAAAAAAAATATTTATAAGCAAAATAAAACAAAAAAAAAATAACTTAATGGAAGATTTATGAATTATATAAATAAATTTTTAATGCTAAAAGTAAAAGTGCCTCTAAATATTAAAAGTCATTAAATAATTTAAAATGTATATTTAAGTTTTTCTTTAGTTTTGTTTCGATTCTTAATTTGTTTATATTTTTATTTCATTAAAGGACATATTTTTTTTATTTTGGTTATAAATACAATTAATATAATAAACAATTATTTAATTCAACTCCTGTTATGTGAATATTCTAGAAATTGCAAAACAAAAACGAAAAGCAACCAATTACAAAAAAAAAACAACAACACATAAACAATGAAATTAACTAAATACTTATAAATAGATACCTAATAATAAAAATAATAATAAATAGATACAAAATAACATTGTTAATGTACCTATTACAATTAATAAAAAACTTATAATAATAAATGTATTTAAATATATATAATCTCAAAATGTGTATACAAAAAATGAAATATCTAACAACTAAAATAGAAACTAACTTCCTTTGTGTCTAGTAGGATTTTCTTATTTTAGTTTTTTGTTTATGTTGATTCTTTTTAAGAATTGTTTTTGTTTATATATAAAAAAGCTGTATCCTCATAGAAGTATATACATAATTTAATTTTAAAATACTTCCGTTTCAATTGAATTTATTTTAGAAGAACTTAGAGATTTTGGTTTGTTTTTTTTCTTCGGCAAATAGAAATATAAGATAAACGCACACATAAAATAAAACAAAAAACCAAAATTAAATTTCGATAGCAATTTATCAAAAAATACATATTTGGCAAACAAAAAAAAGAAAAAAACTTGCTTTAAAAAGCACGTTGTCGTCAATAAGCAAAACAAACAAACCATCAAAAAAAAATAATATTTAGATAACCTTATTAAACAAAAATTTAAAGAGTAAAATAATAAGCTTATATACTCTTTCTCGTCGATGATTATTATTAATTATTAAAGTTAACAATTTATTATAATTATATTATTACAGCGATTAAAGTTCTAAGTTTATAATTTGTTCTTTTCAAAGCTATTAAAATAATAACAAAATACATAAACAATTACATAATTAAATCACAAAAGAATGAATATAAATATGTATGTATAATTTTTGAAGTCATATTTTTGGTGAAGAACAATATTAATATTATATATAAATAGTTAGTTATAAAAAAAAAAAAAAAAAAAAAAAACAATTTAAAAAAACGCAAATAAAAAAGAACAAAAAAACTGCAAAAACAAAACACACAACAACAAACAGAAAACCTGTCCTTTTTATTTTGTTTATTTAATTTTACTTTTCAGTTGGATTATGTACATGTTAAAACTTTAAAAATGTTTGGACTCGTTGAGACATTTTTTAAAGCTGTCTTCTGCTATGGTGTCAGTAGTTGGAATCGTTTGAGTTATTCGAATTGTTTCAAATTTGCTTTGCGGATTTAAAATTGATTGAATAATGCTATGGTACGTCTCTCGAAGACACGGTATATTTCAGTGCTTTGAAACGTTTAATAAACGTTCAAGAATAAGAAACATAAAATGTCAATTCTTAACAATGGGAGTTTTCATAGGCGCCCAGCAATTTTGTATGGATTGATACCTTAAAAGTGATTTTTTTGTCTAATCGTCCTTCAATCTGTTAATTTTCGTGTCCAGGTGTACATACATACATCTGACGAAATCTTAAAAGGATTGCCGGACTTCCTTCAAATTTGGATATTCGAACTTTAGTTTTGCCTCATTTAGAGGAAGGAATCATATTTTTCAAAAACAGCTGAAACCTCTTTCATTAAATTTTTAAAAGAATATACTTACGAGTATTGCTGGGTTTTATGTTGCCATAAAATTCTTAAAATAGCAAAAAGAGTTTTTTTGTTGTTGAAAAAATTGTCTTTCTTTTGGTTTGTTCCCGTAAAATGTAGTTTCACCGATTTTGTTATAATTTTCCAATCCACTACTTCTAATTTTTTCAACTAATATTGAGTTTAAGAAAATAATTTATTTTAAATGCAGTAAGGAAGAAAAATATACTTCGTAATTCTCTGGAAGTAAATATTAAAAAAAAAAAAGAACTTGTCTAAGGGTTTTCTTAGAATAGGTTAATTAGGTAAGTATGTAAATATTACACCAAAAACATAAATATTAAAAAATGATCTGAGTTCTCTTATAAACAGAAAGGCTGTATTTAACAAGTTAGCCGTGAAAAGTAATTAGATCTTACGCTTCGCGTACACTGACACCATCGTTTGATCTGCAATGATAGCCATTCATCGTCCGATGCCGATTGAAGGCGTAGTACGTGCTTTCATTGTATTACCTAAGTTTGGTGTACGTGAGCCCAATGTGTATAGTAGACTAATATCGTGACAACTTCAAATTATTAGAGAAATTTATAACTTAATAATTACTTAAAAAAATTTGATAGGTGGTCAAGTTTTCAACACAATCATTAAAAAATCCCTAAATTAAAGCTACGCTACGAACTATGAAAAATTTACTTCCAGAAATCCGAATGGAATATCCAAAGAAGTATTGCCTCATTAACACCCTCATTTTCGAAATCAGCTGTTAAGTGTCAAACATTTGAAAATTATTGAGACTAATGTCGATTTCCTTTTCACATGAGAAATCAATTTCTGTGTGAAGATTTCGATCTCGACAGATTTTACGTTCCTTCAAACTAAAAAAAAACAATTTTTTTTTTGACAGATCAAATTCTTCAAATCCGTATTTGAAGAGGGATTTACATACATGTATACGAAATACGCACACCAAAAGAAAAAATTTGACAAGGGATCGAAAGGGAAGGAAATCGACATAAATTTTCAATGAAATTTCAAATAATTAAATAATTCCTTTTTTTGAATCAACAAATTAAATACGAATTGTTTAAAAATGAATTTGATTGCCATCTCAATCATTTCTGATCGAATTACGTCCTTCAGTTAAAAGCACAGTCTGATATCTCAGAGAAAAATACTTCGAAAAACTTGTGATCCATTTGACTTACATACATACATGAATCAACATATGAATGTAGTGAATTAAATTTATACATTCTGCACCACGCCTTCTTTTTAAGGTGGCCTAGGAGCGTTTGGCGCCATATTTTCTTTTATTGCTTTGGTATATCTTTCTGAAAAACCCGGCTTTTCGCTTAACAGTTGGAAAAACCTTTCCTATCGTACTTGTTAAGTTGTTTTTACCCTATTAAAGCAACTTATGTTATTAAAAAGAAAAGGATTGGTAAATACTTACATTTTTATACAAAATAATAACAAGTGTTTTTCCAACTCCCGATACAAATTAAGTTTCATTCGAATTAAGGAATACTAAATTTCAAGAAATTCGAAATTTTTTAGCAGATTTTCTACTACGAATGGATTCTGTGATAGATTTTTCGTGATCCTTGGCGTATTTTTGATTACGGTAGAATTCGTGAAAGGGTTGATTATAGTTCTGTTCAACCAGCTGCACTGGACTACTCTGGGCAGAAAAGTGTAGCTTTTGAGAAAATTTCTGCACTGACTTACACTGATTAGTGTTCATTGAGCTGAATTAGTGTACTCTTTTTTAGAATATTTTGCACTACCTTTTGAGCTAGTGCAGGTTGGTGAAAACTGTCAAAATCAGTTGATGTCATTATTCGATTATATTTTGTTAACGAATAAAGTTGATTTTTTTCCGCGCTTTGTATTTTGATTAAAATTTTTAAATAATAGATTAGAACTAACTTCGAGTGAAGGGCAATCTCTGGTGGTTCAGTGTTCACCAATTAATGCAATAATATCTTAATTAAATCTATGTATGCATATTTAGAGGAAAAATTCCGAGCGCAAGTGTTTGAAAGTTCGATGAAAAAAGGTGAAGAGGAGGAAGGGATTTTGTGCCTAAAAAGCCAACAACGTCGTCGCAGGCACTGGAAATGAATTTCGTCCCTTTGCCATCGTCTTCAGCGCAGGCATATTTTTAATTTGTTTTCTTCTTTTTAACATCTGACGTATGACTTTTTTGCTTGAGTTTGCTCTGACAGTTTTCATGAACCTGCACTACACTACTCTACACTGGCCTTTTTCTGGTTGAACACAACTTATAAATTGTGAGTCAAGTAAATTCATCTAATAAAAAAATAACGATCACGTATGGCTGGCTTAACGATCGTAGTCAACCGACGTATTTAAACGACCCAGGAATCGCTGTATTGCAAAGTAAGATTTGAAATGTTTTATCTCAATTAAAAAACAAACTAGCCAAGACTTCAGTCGTCATTACAAAATTTTAAAAAAAATCCAAAACACCACATTGTTAAAAAGATATAATACACCTACTGCACTACACCTAACTTAACCATTTAGAGGTGTTATAAAGGAGGTTATAAATAAAACTGATCAAATTAGTCCAAAGTCCCCTTTATTTATTTATGGTTTTTTTAAGGGTATTTGACTATTTTTAATAAGTAAGTATTATGGTTTTTGATCTCTGCAGTAGGTATCTACATTCATAAATTTAAATTGCATTTTATACTAGTTTATTTTCAAATGAAAAAAAATGCACAACTGTTTTTCTACCCATTTTATTAGGAGCATTAAAACAGAACTCCAAAATTTGATTAGTTTAAATTCATATAGCTAACTACGTTTTTCTGCACAGTAGGTCTAGTTCTGTTGCATAGAAATTGTGAACTACAATTATTGATAATGATAAAAATTTAAGTCTGTCTGTTTCAGAACTCGATTTATATAGATCGACCAAATGCCAGAGTCCCGAATATACGAGAAATTACGAATACCAAAATCCAGAATGGAATTTTAAATACCGCTCAAAATATACTTTTTTTATTGTTTATGTTTTTACGCTTATTGGAAGATATTAGTTGAATTCGATGTTTAAAATGGATTTTGAAAGAACTTGCCTATCGAAGAGATATTAGACTTTAATTTGAAAGCAGCAAAAATGAACAGAAGTCAAGCCATACAAAACATCTTGATTTCTTTAAAAGTACTGAATTATTACTTAAAAAAATATTTAAGTTTGGGATTCAATCCTGAATATATTATATATAGTATATTGGAATTAGTGATGTTCTGGCATTCCGGATTAGCCTCTCCCATTATAAAGTGGTTAAATGAATTTGGTGGCACGACAGCTCGTGAAGAACCGGAACGTATTTACAACTTTCAACGAATACTGTGCAATTTATCGACAGAACTCTAAGTCATCTAAAGTTTTCTGCTGAATCCGAACGGCTGAGATGGGAGTAATTTTGTATTACGAAATAAACTCGTAGGATTTATATCTTCTTCCAAAAAAAAGGCAATGCTTCTCGCGAGTTTTTAAACAAAATCAATTTTGCTTTGATTAGTTGATGTTATATATTTGGAATTTGAAAATAATGATCTCAAAGATCAGTCTTAAAATGTGTACTATAAATATCAAAAAATCTGCAATACGAGTATTATTATACCAGGTAAGTTATGAAAAAGTTAATTTAAGAAGTTTAAACATCATCCCAAAAGTTATGGAAAATGTCAAGTTTCCTATTTTTCTTTTGATTTATTCAACATAGAAGTTGAACTATGTATGAAAGGTAGTAGTCACTTTTTTATATAATTGGATTTTGAGTTATATATTTTTGTTTCGCCATCTCTATTGCTTTATTTGAATGAAAGACGGACAAAATATTGTAAGAAAAATTTTCAATTTTGCAAGAAGAAGCTTTTAACAATGAAATCAAAAATATACAAGGAACATTACCATTGTTTACAGTAAATTGATTTCAGGCGTTCTTAAAATCGGACTTTTCATAGCCAAAGGGTTTACATAGTATACTTTTGTTGAAGATATATTATTGATAAATTAAAATTCATCAAAAGCTTGTCAAAAAACTTCGTTTATAAATTTTCTTCAGGAAAAAAAACTCATGAGCCTATTGACTATAACAGACTTCGGCTGACATTTCACAATACATCACTGCATCAAGAACTTAAGAACCCCTTTGATTTAATTTTACATTAAACAAAAGAATCTGATTTTGATTTTTTTAATAATTTTATTACTTTAGCCTTAGTTTTTATTTGCATTGATTTAATTTAAAAAAAATATTCGGTGTAACAACTGATGATACAATAATGTAATTTAAAATTACTGTTTAAATTATAACTCTTTGACTAAGTTCAGTATTTAAAACAATATCGATGTGAAAGAGGCCTAAACATAACAATAGAAAACAAAAACGAATAGATATGACATTAAAAACTAACAAAAATTGTATAGATATCTTACATATATGTAACTAATTATTTAAAAAATATATGAAGAATTTTAGGTGTAAAATATTAATTGTTCAATTGACTACACAAAAATATAGATACATACATAAGTATTATACTGTGCATAGAAGTTTATTTTGATAATTATACTCAGATAAAAAAAAAATTAATCCTCAATAAAATATTTTTTTTTTACATATTAAGTAGGTATATAAATAAAAACAAAAAAATGTAAATGACGAATTTCATGCTTGCTCGTTCGCAAATGTCTATCAAACTCTCAATTTAAACAAAAAAAATCAAATATTTAGTTTTTTTTGTAACTTTCTAACAATCAATTTTTAATTCGATATCAAAAACTATATGCATTATACTTTAAAACTATTGTTTTTTTTTATAAAATAAAAATCTATAACGAAACAAAATGATCAACAATTACATACATATATACATACATAATTATTATCATTACTACATATTTATGAATTATTATTATATATATCTTCGACAAGTGCTTTTAAATTAGTGATTAAAATTAAAACAAATTAAAAATAAAAAATAAACTAGGAAATATTTATAAACAAAAAAATGTGTTGAAAATTTATTTTACGACAAATCATTTATTTGCCAAGCAAATTCAATGAAAACCATCACATTTGCTTATCATTTTAAAATTAGTTTATAAATAATTGTACGTGTTAAAATTAGTTGTTAGGGTATTAATAGAAAACAATAAAATAAATTATAAAAAAAATACTTTTGTTATAGGGATATAAACCAAAAATAATAAAAATACACTTCTAAAGTGTAGGCATTATGTTTAAGTAATAAATTAGGTCTAAGAAGTATTTTTTGTATAAAATTGATAAAAATAAGTATGACAAAAAATATATAGATATATATATATATAGAATATTATACAAAGAAATAAAAAACAAAATTCAAATTATATTCTTATTACTAATAAATGCTAAGGACTATGAAATTTATGGTAACACACACTAGCAAACGTAAGGGAACCTAATTACATTTAAATCATTATAAAACAAATCGTGTAAAAAAGGACTAAAAGATATTATGTGTTATTCATTATTTATATTTGGTAGCTAAATGTCGTTAAATGGGACATTAAAACAAAACAAAAAATATTAATTGTAATATAGTTCATATACAAATAAAAAAAAAACAAGTATTTATAAGTAAACAACAAAGAAAAAACAACTGGTAGCAGAGCAACAAAAAGAAAATTAGATATTATAAAAACAAAAATACATTGTTTTAAGTTCCCCTTTTCTAATTTTGTTAAAAATTCTTTGTTTTTATTTTTGCAAGAATGAATGGTTATGGGAAAGTTAAGGAATGATATAAAGTGAAATGAATATAATGTGTATTAATATTATTAAAAAAAACTAAAGGAGAAAAGACAAAATACAAGTTGTTTCATTTTTCAAGATTTGTTATATTGTAAAAATCAAGACCGACACCTTTGACTTCTTTCTTCAGACTCTCCGTCTTCGTGTCAAACAACCGATCGAGAGCCCAAGCACAGCCATGGGAAATCGACACGCGTTGACTATTCAGCACAACTCAATTGTTGCGATATTGCATTTTGGTTGACCTAAATCGATATCCGTAAGGTGATACCTTTCGGATACAATAAGCAATATAAGTGCAACCAGAACAATTGAAAATGGATTAAGTTCAACGAACTACTTCCTCAGATATGTATGGGAATACGATTTTAGGGAATGAGGTGAGTACTAAGTGTTCTTGAATTCTTAGAGAGCTGTACATAAGTTTAAAACTTCTAAAAGGCAGAGATAAAAATCGTTACTTGTTGATCACAATAGACGAGTAGCATGATACTCGTAGTTGTGTTTTTTTTTAACCAAATCGAAGCTTGTAACTTGCTGTTGCGAAGAGCTGGGGATTCTTGGTATGCAGAACAATATAAGGCTCTGTTGAGTTCCTTGGACCTGATTAGGGAGTACGAAGCGAATCGTTTTAGGTGGCGAAAACAAAGTTTAGTATTACTGCTTTCCCTTTCACCTCTTTCGTTCTACATTCGCCCTATTTTCGAAATCGAATGTGAATTGAGATATTCATTTTTACCGCATGAATTTCCGATATGTTTTGTTTGGTGGATTGGTGTATCGACGGGCGAAAGTGATATTTGGTTAATTGCGTATGTGGAACAGAAGGGGGTTAAACAAATAAATCAACATATTCTATGACAACCCGAAGAGGAAATAGTCGTAGTTCTCGACATAAAAACGTGCGAGAATGGCATGAAAGTAAAAATATTTGGATTATGCTAAGAAAGTGCATCAGATCCTTTACATGCAAGCAATACGCGTCCGAGTACTCCAAGAGATGAACCGTTGATGAAAGAACATTTTTGCCTTATTCTTTCGAGAAGATTCGGACAGAAGAATTTATTATACTTAAAAAAAAATTATAGATTCCATCTTTAAATTTAAATTTTATTCCAAAGTTACTGCACCTTGCATAAATAATTTTGTTTAAAAAATAAATATTTATCTGTCAATCATCTGATCTTGGAAGCTTAATTAACGACACGCTTCGATTTCGATAATTGATCAAATCGAAGCGAGTCGAAAAGGAGATATCGAATTGAAAACGAATCGCTTCTTATTCCCTAATCAGGCTGGTCACAGTGCTGTCCCTAGGTAATGAAAGCGCAGACGAGCGGCCAAGAATAGAATCAACACTTGATCTTAATAAGGTAGACGCAACAGTGCAGGTCGCACTTTCTAATATTACCCCCTACTACAGTTTGCGAATCGAAAGTTCGAGGTGAGATTTTTTCATTAGCGAACTACACATTCGACATACTACGGTTGGCGAACTTTACAATTCGAGTTCGAAATTTGATTGTTTATTAAAAATATCAAATGCATGACATTTTAATCGAATTAAAGGTTCTCGATTCGCCAACCGTAATACTAATTTCTCACACTCATGTTTATTTGTTCGACTCGCCAGCCGTAATAAGGGGGTTAAACAGGTAATCGACAGTAAATTTCTAACTATAACTAGAAAACTATGGCCTAATTTCAACGAACAAATGACCGAGATTATCATTCAACAGGGTAAAAAGTTTCTATCTCTTCTCGTGACCATCACCACCGGAGACAACCAACTTTACCACCACAAAAAAAATCTGAAACTCAGAATGGACGACTTATGCAGAAAATGTAGGGACGAGGGAATAGATGTGAATACTCCTCACTACCTATGTCACTGCCCTGCGCTATATCATCTGAGAAACAGGCTCCTAGAGAGACTTCTTCAAAAAACCTTTTGAAATTTATTATTGATACCAAATGACTTGAAAATTCCTAAGCTCTATCAACCAGCCAGATTGGAAATCACCTCCAAGCTCCAACCACAGTCAAAGGACCTAAAAAAAATCCAGGGCGATAGTGATAGAACGAACGAAAACGACTGAACGATAAACGGGCACCAAACTTAAACGCCAGCAAGTGCTACTATTGCGGTGAACACAAGCGTCAGTGAGTTGATGAGGCCACCTCCTAAGATTGGTGAAATTCTCTTGAGAAAAGGAACAGCCCCTTCGACTTATTCAGCAGTCATAACCAAACAAACTGACACATAAATTAACCAATGACTCTTACTTGTACTTTTGTTTTTGTCCGCTGCTCCTCACTCCGGCTAGGCTTCATCCTTGTTCTCCTCTCGTGCTCTGCTCTTTTTCTGATGCATTTCGCAGCTTTGCTCTCCGCTCCACTCTGTACCCTTAGGTTGCGCGTACAGTAGTGCGACAATGCGATGCGATGCGAGAAGCGTTTGCGTGCGAGAAAAATATTTACATTGATTCTTATATACGTGCGCACAGTGAAGCGATATTTGATGCGAGTGTTGCGAGTTTCTTGCATGCCTATCGCATGCATCTCGCACACAAACTGCTCTGACCACTTTTTCAAGCGAGTTTGTGCGAGAAGGCTCATATTGTTTGTTTTGAGGTTTCAAAAAAAATCTAACGAGTACAATTTTGTTATTTCACTACTTGTATTGTGTGGTGCAACTTTTTGATAATTTTGGTGGCAACAATTATGAAGGAATTAATAACACAACCGCATAAAATCGCTTTTACTGAGTGCACTATGTCGCATCTAATTCTGGCATCTCGAATCGCTTGTCGCATCGCTTCTCGTATCGCATCGCTTTGTCGCACCACTGTACGCGCAGCCTTAGATGTAGGATATGTGCCTTGCATCAATTAACACATGGATTTGGTTGGTTCCACTGTCTGAATAACACCAGGGCCCGTATAGACTAGGAGTAAAGTGATCACTCACTTGATTGTCGTGTTGACAATCGCTCTCTCTATTTCCTTATTGATATGATAGTGACAGCTATAGTCAAAATGACAAAAAAATTGACAATCAACATCACTTTACGCGATTCCACCCCAGGTTGCTGTGTCCTTTCCTTTTGATTTAAAACAAAGCAAACAAAGTTTTGAAGGATCTACATGTGTGAAATTGTCCAGTTATACCATATGAAAGGTCAATAAATTGGTTTCAGAATTAAAACAGATTATACTCTGTCCAATAAAAATATGTGTGTGGGCAAGATAGGACGTTTGCCTCGCATTCTGGCTACAGTGAATGGCATAAATCTGTCCTTCATTAAAACTCTCACAGGGTTATCATAGTGTTGATTTTAAATGGACCCTTTTTTTAAAGCTCTAAAATCAAAAGCACCTCAACAGAAACCCAAGGAAAAAAAACTGAACAAGTTACGAAATGAACAAGGGTAACTCTGAACGCACATCAATATTTAATGGGGGTTGAAATTGAATAGCACCAACAGCCATACCACACAGCAATTCAGTGCACACTCAGATGTGCAGTCAATAGGACGTCGGGCTTGCGTCAGATGCAATCGAAAATTTATGGGCGCACAAACACTTTTTTGTGGAGGAGTTCTTTCAATTTAGTATGGTGCAAAAATATAGAACGCTACTGATTTTGAAAAAGCTCTCCCATAAGACGTGTACTGCATATTTTTGTTGGATGAAGTATAGTAAAATTAAATTCAGCCATATGTATACTCGTATATGTTCATAAATAATTCTGAGGGAATCGTGTCCAGCAAATAAACAATATAATACCCTCCATTTGGATAATAAAGCTTTTCTGAAAATAAATCCATGACAATAAAAGACGAATTGCGTTTTTTGTATTAATCTACATTATTATGTTTTATTTGTTTTATTGTAAGGTTCTTAGGTCTTAGGTTCTGCACTTATAATCAATTTACACATTTCATTTATCTACAAAAGTAAAAGAAAATGATTTATAAAAATAAAAAGTATTAAACAAAAAAATGAAAAAGATAGACACATATAACGTAAATTAATTAAAATAAAACAAACTTTTGATACGTATTGAAATGTTAGACAATGCAAAATCAATATAGGCACATTTCTCTTGAAAGAGTTTTCTTTTTTTTTTTTTGTTAAAATTGTTTTGATTCATTTTGTAGAGGAAAAAGGCAGAATCGTTGTAACCAAGAGAAGAAATCGAAATCAATTTTCTTAAGTCTTGAAGATTTGGAATTACATCGAAAGGTTATGGGTTTTGTTCTTTAGTGTGTCTTAATAAACATTTCAACATTTCATCACTCTTGCAGCATATTAATTTATAGATCTTAATAGCCAAACACATGCGGCACTTGTATTTTTATATTGTATTACTAATTATGTTTTTTATTATTTTTTTTTTATGTACAAAATTTCTAATTTAGAAAAGAAAACATATGCATTTGTGTGTAGGTGTATAATTTTTGAAGCAGACAATGAACATGAATTCCGCCTGTCCATACTTTAAAAGAAAAAAAAAAAACGAAAATAAGATTTTAAAATTGCTCACGGTAGAAATATCTCGTTTCGTTTAGGATATTTTCAAAAATAATCTTCTTTTTTTTTTTTTTGAGAAAAGAAAAGCTAAAACGAACACAATCATTAAGTAACGTAAAATATATAATATATATGCATATAAAATAGAGTATGGAGAATGTTTGGATATTTTTTTATCATTATTACTAGACAGGAATTTTCTTTAATTCCCATTTGTTGGTTGCAGTATTGTTGGTGTTGTTCGAAGTGGAAGTGCTGGACGCACAACGTTCTATTAAATCCTGGTAGGATTTATTGTGTAGGAAACAGACAAGAACCACGGTCATATTATCGCCACCAAGTCCACCCATTTGACAATCGGGTGCCAAGCAATGAGTCATGAGTTCTTCGCAAATCTCTTCGGGAAGCTTGCCGCTGGCAATGCGTTCGCGACAGAAATCAATAACTTCTTGGTTGGTCATAACGTCCCAGATTCCGTCACAGGCAAGCACTAGGAATTCATAGTCTTCGGTTATTTCTCGGGTTTCAACATCGGGGTAAGCTGTTGCGAAAAAATAAAAATATTTATTTTTTAAAGTATATAAAATCAAAATTATACGAGTATGTATATTAATTACACAAAATTAAAATAGAAGTAAAATATATACCCCAATAATAACGATAATAAATAAATAAATTTAACAATATTTTGCCGATTCTGAACGTCTAAGTGAGAAGCTCTTTTCATGTCAAAAGATATTTTTGCTTACAAAAGGCAGTATCACGGATTTTTTTTTTTAGGTGGCAGCGGTTGAAAAGTGAACCCAGACCTCTTGTATAACAGTTCAATTCACTAGCCACTATGCCAACGTGTACTGTTATTATTATTATTTATTTGCATATAATTTTTGATTACAAGTAAATATTTGAAAAGAAGGGCATAGCTAATTTTGTAAATTTGTAAATTTTTGTGGTTTTTTATAATATTTTCTTTAATATTATTTATAAGAATCAAAATGTGGTTTCCGTTTGCTATTGCGTGGAATGCTGAAAGACTATCAGGGTATATAATATATTTTTTTCGATTTAAGCGAAGTTTTAATGGCTCTGGTATTGCGAGTGCTTGGGTAGTGAAAATTGGAGTAAAATCTGGCAAAAGTCCATTACTTAACAAAGTTCCAATCTTGGGAGTAACTGCAAAGGTGCTACTAGATTCTGCAAAACGAGAAATTTTAACGGTGTAAAAACAGTGTAAGATATTGCACGTTTTTCGTAAGCTTTCTTGTAAATTTTAATTGAACTGGAATAATGTTGACATAGAAAATAGAAAAAAATCTATACATTTAAGGATTGCTATTTAACAGTAAATATAACTGGAAACTCCACTGTTTAGAATTAAAAAGAGTCTAGCCGATATAACAAACATTATAAACTATTTATCGAGTAAAAAACTTAATGTACATATTAACACCCTTTGTAACATAACTCGATCATTAGTCTTAAGTAAAATAGATTATGGCTTATTGTTGTATGGGAACTCTCCAAAAACTACAACTAACATCTTGAAACCAGTTTATCATCAAACCTCCAGAAGAAGCATCAAAGCATACCGTACAACTCGCATTCAAAACATTATGACCGAAGCTGGAATGCCTTCTCTTGAACAACGACAAGAAGAAATAGTCATTAAACTTATACTTTATCATCAGGTGGGTCATTCCGTAACTTTCAAAACGATAATCGTCAAAACGATTATCATTAACGTTATCGTCAATAATTTGCTTCACGTAACTTTATCACTATCGTCTCGTCAATCGTTTTCGGTATAAGATCGTTCAGTTAATTTCAGATACTCTTATACTGTGACTGAAATGTCAAAATGAAATCCATGAAAGACAATGCTTGTTCGATAACTTGAAAATGTAAAACCATTGCTTTATTTCGGACTTTTCATTTTCGCTAGAAAGATTCCATTTAATCCACAGGGGACATAACTTGGCTTCCAAGATATTTGTCGTTTCCGAAACTATTTTGGATAATGTGCTTTGTGCAAGAGCGAGTCCAAAATCGTTGCCTATCAACCATTGGTACCCTCCGCCACCCAAAGTCTCAATAGTTACAGCAAATATTAATATTGATGGTATATATATAGAACGACAACCATCCGGCAAGTTTATTGTTTGAAGTATCATTAAAAAGGCTTCTTTTGAAATTCGAAAACGTTGAACAAAACTATAATGGTTTAAATTATTTTACAACAATTAGTAAGAAAGATTACTTATGTACATATTTATGTATTGTATGTAAAAAAATATACTTACATATGGGTTGGAAGAGATAGAGGGTCTGATTCATCTCTTAATTGTCTTCGTCACAGTATTAATTGTTTTTTTTTTTGAATTTTCATTTTCACTATGTACATAGCAAAACTAAATTGCGACGAAACATTTTGACTTCAGTTTGATTAAATAGTAATGGAAATTAATGACAGACGATACCTATTTAGCTATCGTGCAAGCGATATCGTTTTGACGATATCACTTCGACGATTATCGTCTTACGTGAAGTGAGACTATCGTCAAAACGATATCACTTTGACGATTATCGTCTTACGTGAAGTGAGACTATCGTCAAAACGATATCGTCCGACGATAATCGTTTTACGGAATGACCCCCCAGTATTTGCAAGAAAGACTGGAACTTTTATTGAATGTTTAAAACATCCACCTATGAACATAAAATCAACTTCAATTCTACTGGATCTAAGTACCAGAAAAACAACACAAGCAGGGTAATATATCATCATTAGATCTACCTTGAAATTACATCAATTCTTAAATCTCAGGGATGGAGTACTATCTTTAGTGATGGTTCCAACGTGTACTTATCTTTCAAATAGTGTTTAAAAACTGCAAGAAGGCAAGCTAAAAGAGGCCAAGTTTTCGAAATATTGCATATTTCAATTAGTGCATTAATCTGTCTGTTTTACGAGGTGCCTATTTTGATCTAAGATGATTTTGGATCTATTGTTTCCCTCTGACGGATAGCAAAATTAAGACTTCACAAAATTAAAATAATGTAATGTAATAATGCCTGTAAATTAAGTTCTGTTAATTTTTAAGGATAAGGCCTTGAAATGTAGAAGTAATAAAAAAAATATATTGTGATAAATAAACGCACTCAGAAGTTATTACATATTTGTTAGAATTTTAATATCCCCCCAAAGTTTAACTCTCAAAACCACAAAATATAAACACTTTTAGAAGAGTTAGACAGGCCCAGACAAATCAATCAAAAATAAACTATATTCATTAAACTTATAACAACAATGAACGCACTCAGAAGTTATTACATATTTGTTAGAATTTTAATATCCCCCCAAAGTTTAACTCTCAAAATTACAAAATCAAAGTACATATAAACACTTTTAGAAGAGTTAGACAGGCCCAGACAAATCCATCAAAAATAAACTATATTCATTAAACTTATAACAACAATAGAGCTCTTACCTTCTCTGACTAAAGCAAGTTCAAATGCTACTCTTAACTATCCCAGACAGACTTAATGAACAATAATCAGAACAGATTCTCAGCCGTTGGAAAGGCAGGGGTGTACTGCCTCTTTCGAAGAATTGACAATTCTCTTGTTATAAAAAGTGCTGCTCATTAGCCGTTAGAATTCGGCAGAAAATTGTAGGTCCCGTCCATTCCTGTGAACACGAGCACAGGAATGGTTGGAATTGTAAGTCACTAGGTTAAGGCTCTCTGCGAGCCGTTATGGCCTTCTATTTATTTATTAGTCAGAACAGTTTAGAACACAATATTTCTCATTGAACAGAGAAATGTTGTACTTTTCCATTCCAAAATGAACATAAAAACCTCACTGAACATTACTTTAATGAACAACGTAAATAAAAAAAATTTCCTAGATATATTAATATGATTATGTCAAAAAAGTCATATGAAATTATTATATTCTGAGAACAAACAAAATGTTCATTGCGAAAATAAAAAAAAAAACTAATACTTTGAGATAAAAACGTTTTTGAAATAGTTTATCCTCTTTGTTTAAGCATATCTAAAACGCCTAATTAATACCCAACTCACGCCAGTCAAACCTATCTCCATCTGAACACCTACTCTTGGCTTTTGAAAAATTCAAAAAGTTTTCCATGTAATCCGTAGGTGGTGTCAATGAACATGACAACTTTTTCTTAATATAAGGTTAATTCTATAACGAAAATAATTTGAAATTTCGTGGAAAAAAGATTTCATTGACATTGGTGTGGAAAGAAAATCTACATATTTTTGGTTGGTTTTGCCTGCTCTTCAGCTATCTTTTGATTTCAATTTCAATTAGGTACGATAACAATAAGTTTTGTCTTAGCTCCGACTGTGTTATGGACTGCTTTTATTAATATAAGCTCCCCACACAGATAAGCGCGTTCGTTATCGTTTCTTGTTTTAAATTATCAAATTCATAAAATCAAATAAACAAAGGAAAAAACAAAACAATAACTCACCTGTGACAATTTGTTCTTCGGGTTTCTTGGATTCGTTCTTTTTGAAAACAAAATCACCCAATGCACGCGACAAGGCTAAATTGCCATTGACACGATTGAACTCCACCCAGCCGCCACCCTCATAGATACGTTTTGTTTCGGCATCATTATTTGGCTTGTGATCCAGCGATAGAACCTCAACATCACCATTTACACAGGCTATAGCTCGAGAATCGCCCGCATTGGCACAATATAGTCGATTATTTTTGATTAGCACAACCACAGCAGTGGAACCAGCCATTTGTTCGCCACAAGATTCGTTGTATAACATCTCTGAGTCGATATCAAGGAAAGCCTAGAACAAATAACAAAGAAAAACATTAGCAATTTGAGGCAAGTACAATGCAAAACTTTCTTACCTGTTTCAAGGCCGATTGAATATCCTCCTCGTACTCCGGTCTTTTTATTATAAATTTGTGTAAATGCTTCCCCGCATATTGCGCAACCGTAGCGCCACCATGCCCATCATAAACAGCAAAGAATGAAGTACCAGGATCGTCGGGCAGCGATAGGATGTGCGTATGCGAATCTTCCATGCTTATACGCCAACCTTGCATGCAACTCGATCCAACACGATAGTCCTCATTTTGACAATAGGATGACTCCTTAGCTGTTATAGGTTCTGACAAAGTTGTACCCATTTTTTACTGATGCTGCTGCCTCTTCCTCAAACAATTTAAACAAACAACTGGAATGTGAAAATTAGTAATAATTAAAAATATATATATATATTTTTTGATATTTTGTTGCGAGAAACAGATTAATTCAGAAACTGTGATCAACGTCAACTGAGATTTGTTTTCACAGAGCAATATATTAACAAATATTTACTTAAATCAATCGCAAGCGAGAAGATACTCAAATAAAATGTTAGGTGTTCATGATTGAATAACAGAGAGCACCCAGGTACGAAGTACAAAAAAAAACCTGGCTGCGTCAGAAAGGAATAATATTTGTATGTAATCCTCCCATCACGATCACATTCATCTCGCGCGCCATAAAAAATAAACAAAATTAAAGCCAGAAATACTTCCTTTAGCTCTGATGAAGTTCCTCTCATCTCATTGACTTAGTTATAAAAACTGATTCATTAGTTTACTAAAAAAATAATGTTTTCTCTTAAGAAGAAACAATATAAAGCACTCGTCTATGATCAGCGCTTTAAAACGAGATGAATGAGTCAGTAATTTTTTGTGATGTGTGATATACATTTTTTTCCTGGATAAAAGTAACACATAGAAGATCAACCAAAAAGAAATTAAAAGTAAATGGTGACAGTTGAAGATTCTTGTCTTTTGGTGGTTGACGAAAAAATCTATTTTTAGTTGACAATCATCTGATTACCTGTGAAATGCATTGAACAGAACACTGAGCACTACACTACACACAGCACCGCGCCGGTGGCGGCAATCGAGAGAGAGAGTGAGAATTATGGTCAGCTTCCTAGTTAATATAAATAACACATTTTGAACGCATACGAAGCAACAAAAGAAATACTTGATGTTGGTGGGAGAGAAAAACGGCAGGCGGGCCATCGGCCTCATAAACACAATACACTTTCGAATACAAAAAAGAGTACAATGAGTCTGGCAAGTTTTAATGCAAAACTATGATGTGTTTTATCTGGGTGACAAGTTTTATGTAAGCGGATAACATTGGATGTTTTAAAGCACATGACTCACGTTATCGGCGGGGAACCAAGAACAAATTTGATTTCTTGTTATGGTTTTTGCAAAGACTGATAGCAACAAAGTGGGTGCATACTTTTCGGTTCAACAGGTTTCTCAGAAAGTCGGTAAACAGTGGGTTTTATGTTTTGAGAACTGTTATAGATTTACAAAGCTTTTCTTGAAAAAATTTGTAACACTAATACTGTGGTTTGGGCGATTTAGTTTTAAATTGTTTAAATTAGAAAAAAAAACAAACATTAAAATTGTTGCAAAAGCTTTCGAATAGGTACAAATTAGAATATATAAAGTTAGCTTAGCGTTTGTATTGCAGCGGTTGTAATTAATTAAAATCTCATTAACAGAATGTCCAGCAAAAAAATGAACATAGAAATAATCGCTGGGAAAACCACAATGGTCATTATGATATGCAATATACTTGCGAGAAAATCATGGGGTTGTAACCAAAAAATTCTCAAGATGAATGTACACCATTATAGTTAGACCCTTCATTATAGCAGGTTTGCATGGCACAATAAAACTGAATTATTAACAACTAGGAAAGCCACAAGGCCATGAATTGATATAAGTGTCCATACAGCAAAGTTGGAGGTCATCTTTTATCAGGGGTGGAATCGCGTAAGGTGATAGTTGATTATCAATCAAACGACAATCGTTTTGTACATCGCTCTCTCTATAATTCTTAATTGATATGATAGAGACAGCTATAGTCAAAAACGACAATCAACGAATTGATAGTCAACTATAACCTTACGCGATTCCACCCCAGAACTTTAAAGATATTGCGAAGTCTCCATCAAAAAATCGTATTACTTTTCATGAGGTGCCATGACTTAAAACCACAACTTAGTAAGAAACTTTCAATCGAAGTTAAGAAACAAACAGTGGGAATATCAAATGCAATAGAGTAGAACACGGATGGTTCGAGAACGACTGAAGCAGAAATTATAAGCATATTCCAGTCGGATGTGCATGGTATAGTAAAATGTGAAGAACAAAATATTAAAAGAAACTAGATATCCGAAATATTACTCTTATGTCAATTTATAAGACAGGCCCTCTTGGCATAATTGTTAGTGCATTGGACTGTCATGCAGAAGGTCTTGGATTCGATTCTCAGCCGCTGCAAAAAAGTTTTACATGGGTGTACTGCCTCTTGCGAGGAATTGAAAAGTCTTCTAAGATTATCTCCTGTCATGGAGAGTGCTGCTAATTATAGATCCTTCCAATACTGAGATTGAGTTTGAGAGTTGTAAGTCACTAGGTCCTGGTTCTTTTCGAGCTGTTGCACCAATAAATTTATTTATTTTTTTTCTTTAAGACAAGCCGCATTCATAGCAATACACTCCTAAGCTATCAGTTCCAAACTAATGAGAGAATGTGTTAGTGTCCACATTTATGACTCTAGCAAACAAAAATCTGTAACGACTCCCTTAACAGGGCATTGATTTAGACCAAACTAAGTATTACCTGGGATCTATAACCAAGAACATTTCACAGACCGTATCAGCCTAAGAAGGTATTTTTATTTACCACTATAAAACAAGAAGACACCTCATTATTCTTAGCCTAGTAAGCAGTGTCATTTATGTAGATTATGTAATATTTATGAAAAAAAAAAAACATGGCGCCAACGGTCAAGGTAGAAGATGTGATTGACCAATGCACCAAAGAAAAATATATCTGGTCGTTTCCAAGTAAAATCGTACAATTTAGCTTCTCTTAATTTTATCTTAATACCCAAATTTTTCAGAGCAATAAACTTCGAGGAAAGAAATGGGGTACAATCAATCTTAAGATCGCAATGGAATAACCACGTTATATTCATTCATATCTTTTCTGATGCCACAATTTACCGGTCTGTCACATATTTCTTTGTTAACGAAAAAACTCCAAATTACTCGTAAGATCTTTAGTAAAATTTTAACAATAATGTATTGTTTTATAATATCGCTTTTATTTGATCACTCCTTTTGCCTTCCCAACACTCCAAAACTGCTTCCATGGGATGTTTGGAATGATGTTTTTGCAGTGATTTTCCCTCCCGATTTCGTTTATAGAGGTTTTCTTTTGAACACACAAAATTACTTGTCAAACTGATAAATACCTGAAGGAACCATTTTTTTAAATGAATGGATGTTTTTTTATAATTTTGCGCGCACTAAATGGATTTTGACTACCCTTAAAATGTTTGAGATCATTCCAAGAGTTTAGGAAAGCGGATTTAAAAGGTGATACCGATGCATATTGGTTTTGAATGTCTGAGAGAGAGGGAAATATTGAGTCGGATAATTTTGGAGTTCAGATCTATGGAAGCATTTATCAGTGTGTGTGTAAATTAAGAAAGGCTAAATCTTATAGTCAATTGAAGTCGATTTCCGGATGCTGCAAAAAATGTTCGCTTAAATTTAATTTAAATTGAAGAAGAATCCTAACTAAACAGTTATTACCTATCAGGGAATTCATCGCGTAAAACGAAAACGATAGGACGATATCGTTTCAATCATTTCTTTCATATCTCTAAAGCAAAAAAGACAGTTGTTAGAATCCTTTCGTTTTACGTACTGAGCTGTAAGGGTTCAGCAATGCCCAGGAAGCAGTTCAGATTAAAATTGTGTTTTTGAACTGTATGCGCTTTTTTTATTTCTAAATTAAATCTCACTATCTCTCATAGTTCTTATTCTTATACATATATACGAGAAAGTGGTTAATAAATGGATTAGATCTTCGAATGAGATTTGGCACAGTGAAGATGGTTTCGGGTGTGGGTAGTGGGTGGTCCGGTGGAGTGAGTGTTCCAATTTTTGATGATTGTGATAAAGTAGTCATACGTCATACCACAATAATAAGACCTGTTAAAGGGTATTGCATCCTTTCTTAAACTCAATCCAAACTGAAAGACTTCGTGAGGATATGCCCCCAATTCGCCATATCATTTCCATCTACAATTTAAAACGAGTTTTGATATCAAAACGGCATACTTTAGAGCTAATTCGGCGCGACAGAGATAGAATCACACATATGCATATACATATGTGTGTAAATGCTTTATACGAGTACATACATATATATTCATGTAGGCAGCAGAATAGTTATTTAAAACGTACAAGCTTCACAAAACGTTCTTTAAAAAAAATCAAAAGATGATATTTAGTTTCCCAGCCTTTCTCCTGCAGTGTGGTCACTTTTTTACTTTTCCCATAAGTAAAAGCCAATTTAAAAATAGAAATGTTCAAATCAACGTGAATTGAATCTTAAAAAACAAAGTAAAAAATTATTTTTGTTAATTCAAGTTTATAATTTGAATAATTTCCGCCAATTCGGTTTTACACTTTATTTATGTCTTATCGACGCAGACTACCACAACAACAAGTAACTGCATTTTAAATGTGAATACAAAACATTTTTTTAATTATTAAACTAAAAAATAAAAACATTGGCCACAAGCGATTGTGGCCATTCTTATCATCCTTTTAAATAAATTGACATATTGTGCCACTTTAAATTAAAAAAAAAAAAAAACTTTGTTGTTATTTTTTGTGGGGGGTTGAAGACATTGCTATCAGAGAATACAAACAAAAATTGTATGTTATTATAGTAATTGTTTTATATTTAGGCCTTAACTAAATCAGGATTGATCAAGTTAATAAAGCATTGAGATTTGATATAGTAAAAAAAAACTTAGTTTTTGGTCTAACAGTTAAGCAAACAAGAATTCTTTAGATACATATGCACATAGGTATATATGAAAGTTAAGGTTAAGCTTACAAGATATGTATGTTAGAAAGAAGACACGACACATTAATCTTTGTACGTAAAAGAGTAATTTAAAAATGACAGAAACTTATCAAACCGAAAATGCTGTTTTCTGACTTAAGTCCTTAATACTTGAGTTCAAAGCATTAACGAATTAGAACATAAAAGATTATTTATATTTGCCTTTGTTATTGTCATATCGAATTCAATCGGTTATTTCAAAAACCTCATAAGACCGAACAAAATAAGCAAGGGCTTTTTTTGGCTCAATATAGTATTTGGATTTTAAAAGATTGAACTGTCAAATAACGTTCACAGTTTATCATTATTAATAATGAAAAATACCTGGAACACTGTTTTTGACTTATGTTGTTTTAGCAAGAAACAGGGATAGTGGTATATAATTTTAACAAAACAATCATGTTAATCATATTTTGTATTCCTTATTATTGCAAACTACAGTTAAACATTAACTTTTTAACATGTCAAATGTTTTAATTTTGCATGTATTAATAAATTTAAGGATCATATTTTTTAATATTCTCATCTGGATTTACTTCAACAATTGCAGTTGGCCAACTAAATAAATTCAGATAAAATGGCAAATGCTCTTCCAGATTGCTATCCTGAACTTGTTTTAACCAATAATAGGTACTCTTAAATCATAAGCCTTGGCTGATGGAAGGCAAACAGAAGCTGGGTTTTTCCCTTAGTATGAATGAATGTTTAATGAATCCATCAATAAGTTCCTCTGATATGATAGTACCTTTTTTATCTGAATCATACTAAAAACTTATTATGTCGAAGGTGCGAATGATTTCGTTTTTGTTCTTATGGGACATTTTTTTCTATACGCTTCAGTTGACAAACATGTTTTTTTTTGTATAAATTTGACCACTATTGTTAAAATTCCGAAATATCTTCAATGTTTAGCTCTTTGACTGTAAACGTTGAGCTGGAGCTAGAAACAAAAAAAAAATGTATTCATGTTTTCGAATATGACCTTAAAATCATGGACAAATATTGATAAACCTTCTGAAATCGTTTTGAGTCAATCAAAGCCAACATGAATTATTTTCAATACACTGCATCAACATTGAACAAACATCATTTGCTTGCTTGGAAGCAATGCCTTCATGGTACATATTTAATTTCGAGTTGCTTGTTTTTAAATTCTTGATACCAAAAAGGTGGATGACAATAATTGTCGTAAGTGAAAAAGTCACTAACTCATCATCTAGTACTTAGTGCATGCAAAAACCACTTTAGTCTATTACGCGGTATTACTTGAAGAGGAAGGAATGTGTTGACTTACGTGGTTTATACCCAGAATACGCATCTACCTTTAAAGAAGCGTTTACATAAAAAAAGGATATTTGCAAAAATGGGACTTATGTTTTTGAAATGTGGTATTTGGCTACTTTTTCAATTTTGCTCGGCTCTCAAGACGGTTTTATAATTAAAAACAATGCAAACATCTTGCTTCATTCTATTTGAACAACTTTATGAAATACATTATTATTAATGGTATAGTAAAGTACACGATTCCTTCATCCAGATCGAGCAGGCGGCACAAAATCTGGGGCTGCACATTAGTGAAGGTAAAACAAAGTACATGGTGGCGTCGAATGCGAGAGGAACAGTTGTCAAACAATCAAGGTAGCGGAGCACGAATTTGAAGTGGTGCAATCCTTTAAATACCTTGGGTCAATAGTAGCAGCCGATAACAATATAGAAGAAGAAATACGCGGGCGGCTTCTCAAATCCAACAGAGCCTACTATAGTCTGTCAAAGCTTTTCAAATCCAGAAATCTCACCATAACTTCAAAACTGCTGCTGTACAGAACCATGGTCCTGCCAGTACTCACATATGGATCCGAGACTTGGGTGCTTAGCAAAAGGCACTCCGACCTCTTAGCTGCGTTCGAGAGAAAAGTCTTAAGGAGAATTGTTGGCCCCATATGTGAGGAAGGACGATTCCGGAGACGGTACAATCATGAATTGTACGCAATCTACCTAGAAGCAGATATCGTGACAAAAATTAAGCTCGGTAGACTCCGGTGGGCAGGGCACCTAGCTCGCATGAGCGAAGAGGAACCTGCTCGGAAAGTTCTTTGTGGTACATTCTATGGTAGACGACAGCGTGGTAGACCATGCTTGCGCTGGAGAGATGGCGTAGACCAGGACGCCCGAAGCCTTGGGGTGCGCAACTGGATGGCGTCGGCTAGAGACCGGGATAGGTGGAGAGACTTGTTGAAAGAGGCCAGGACCGGAACCCGATTGTCGAGCCGATGATGATGATGATGATGATGATGATGATGATAGTATGAAGAGAAATACATTTTTAATTTCAACACAAACTAATAAAGTAAATGTACCATTGAAATAAATATTGAGATGTAACAGGACGCTGTGCCTTACAACTATCAACCATTCCTGCGTGTATTTTGTTGGCAGGAATATAGAAGGCCTAAAATTGTCTATTGTGGCTAAAATGGGAAGCACTTTTCATAACAAGACTTTTGGAGCATTTGTCACTTCTTCAGAAGACGCAGAAAGAAAACAATATTTTTGTAGGTGCACCTGGGAATCGAAATTAGACTTCCGACGTGAATGTCCGATCCTCAGAAAAACTATAGTTAATGTAATGTAATTTTAAAAAGCCAAAATTTTCTTAACATGGATTGTAAAAATCATTTTATCAATTTCAGTCAAGAAAAATTCCATTCGATGTTTGAAACGGATTGAAATCGTATTTGTACAAAATAAGAATGTACTGGGCAGGGCATCCCCTGATTTCTTTAATACGTTTAAAATTTGGTGGTGCAACAGTATGTAAAGAACCAGAATCTAATGACTTACAAATTTTAATAATTCCTGTGTGCGTGTTACCATGAATGAAAGGAACGTACTACAATTTCGTACTGCTAATGAACAGCACTTTTCATGACAGGGGATACACGTGGAGGGTTTATCAATTCTTAGCAAGAAGGAGTTAACCCCTGAAAAAATTGTATGCAGCAGCTGAGAATCGAACCCAAGCCTCTCTGCATGTTAATCCAAGAGAAACTAGACATTGAAAAACATTAAAATTCAAATCCCTGTTACACCAGTTAGTGATCTTAAGATCTACATACTTCGTCTGTTACATACAAACTCCAAAACAATTATTGAATGCGTTAAGGTGGTTTTAATGTACTAATTGTTGTTTTTTTAAAATAAAAAAATAAGCCTGCATCAATGTTAAGAGTAAAGTTGAAACATATTTGTTTAAGCTCATTCTAGGCGCCATGTGAATCGACAATTCTGTAGAAAAAATCTCATGTTCCAGGATTCTGATTGAGCTTGTTGCATCAGACGTGAAGTAGAAAAGCATTACTTAAAATTATTTCTCTGTGCTCTTGTTACGACGTTATTACACAAAATGTCATTGCACATACAAACACATGCACATAATCGCCATTTAATTTATCAAATCTGTAATAGATTTATTTTAAACAGTTTTTCGTATGTTACACCAAAAAGTTGCACATCTTGTCGGGAATTCCATCTTAGCCCGTAACAGCTTGTTTCAGTAATGAACTGATGATGAATTTTTTCAAAATTCGATCTCAAACTTCTGCATTACAGAATTAAATTATGTAGCCGAACACACACAGTTAGACGTCAAAACCATAATTTTGCAGTTGGTTAATTTGAGCTTAGATTTCTGTTAGCCAATTAAAATAAGCAAATTTCGAGGCTTTAGTGCGCTGAAATTGATCTACGAAACTAAAGAGATTTTTTTAGGGTAAACTATTCCATGCTTCCTTCTGCGACACAATCTCTGAATGGAAAATGGCATTTTGTTTTTTCTTTAGGTAAACAAAATCTGGCGAGGGATCATGATCTTGACACAGAAATTGATTTCTTAGGTGTAAAGGAAATCGACATAAGACTAACTTCTTTAATAGAAGTGCTATACTTCTTTGTTTTAAAATTTCTTTCGCAAATGATGTAAATAATTTTTAATTTATTAATAATAATTAAGTTTTCCCATGGAGAAGACAGCAATCCCTGCCAAAGTGTCGGGTAGTAATGTAACAAATTTTGTTTCATTTCTAAAATAACTGACTAAAATGGACGGGGGAATACCTTTTGCAATAAACATAGGTATACAGCCTGGAAATCCCTTAATAAATTTATGTGATAATTTTTGCGTCTCTTGATAAGAACTCAGGTTAGAAAGATTAGTGCCTACTTGGAAACTGAACCGATTTTCCTATTCTTTGCCACCGTGGTCGATTGAACTATTTGGACATGTATATAAACGACACTGCTTTATAGTAAAAACAAAGCAAACAAATAACAAAGGGATATAGGTATTATTTTTAACGCACTATTCTTTCATTTCATCTCAACTCAACAAAAAGCAATTCTATCAGCTGTTGCTTTCAAAACATACAAATTCTTTCGAATATAAAACAATTCTAAATCTCCAATACTGTAAACAATAATACGTAATTTTCAATTAAATTCTAGGAAAACAAGCATGTGTAGGCAGGTTACGTTCAATTAGGTATTGTTAAAACACAAGACGGATATATAAAGAGGACACAAATTTCGGTGTAGAAAAATATATCACAACAAGAAGCATAGAAAATGGAATATTCCTTGCGCATACCTCATTTTTTGTGTTTGTTCAAAGGTTGATTACACACAGAGGATTTGTTTTGTATCGATATGATGAGTCATTTAGTTAACTTTACAAAAACAAAATTTTATACTGGCAATAAAATAAATGAGATAAATATAATAAAAGCATTCGAATGTGCTTAAAAAAGAAGAAGAGTGTTAAGCAACTATGACAACAAGCTTATCTTCTCTTGGCACGTGCACTGACCAAAGCGACAAAATAAAATCCCATAAAAAGATAAACCAAGATCAACCGAGTGCAAATAGATTTCAGAGGATTTTTTTTTTGTTTTAGAGTTTTTCGGACAACCTTCAGCTTGGAACCACACATGGAGAATGACGATTTGAAATTAGCGTTACGTTCAGAGACGCAGAGTAGTTCGGAATTGACAAGTAGCATTGTAATTAGGAAGCCACCAAAACCAGCATAACCACCAGATCCACCAGTGGTTTATGTTAATTTCTAGTCGATTCCGATTGTGACACATACTTGCATGTTTGTCAGACAAAAAAATATAAAAAACCGAAAAAAAAATTCTGAAAGAAAACACGTTGACGACGCAAAAATTACTCCGGTTGCCGTTCGAAAGAAGTGCCTACGCTGTTGAAGCTTCTCCGAGCCCAGCAGAAATTAATTTGCATATTGATAAGTTAGCTAACTGAATAACACACAAAATAAATAAAAAGTAAAAATATAAAAAACAAGGTGATAAGGTGAAGCAGCCCGTCCACTTCACACGTAGTTTTTTTTTTTTTTTTTAGTTTCTTTTGACCATATTTTGGGAAGTTTAACTCAGATGGACGTGGTGTTTGTCTGTTGGTTTTGTGGTTAGATTGGAAAATCTTCAACCTGCCTCTTTTTTGAGATAAAATACGAAAGATAAGGCAAAGTGTTAAACAAATAGAAATGAATGTTGTAAGTGGCTATTTATTGCTGTTTGCTTCTCTCTGGTCTGTTTCTAGACTGGATCACCCTGTCATTACAGAAAATTGAAATCACTAAAATAAAGTGTATTTTATTTTGAAATTATTTTGTACGATTGAATGAAGAGCATTTATAGATTTTATGAGAAACCAATTAAATACAAAAAACAAAGAGCTGACCTGTGATTTTTGGTGTTTTATTGTTTCTTCCTTTCGTCTCCCCTCCTGCTGATTGTTTTAAAATTGTGAATTGTAATGAATGGTTGCAGTTTGCAGAGTTGATGTGGTGGTGTCGCCGCCGTTTTTTCTGGATGAATGGAGAAGCACAACTTTTTTGCTCGTTCTTTTTTCTTCTTATATATGAGAGAAATAGCACGCGCGAGTTATTTGATATTTTTGTTAATTATTTTAAAAGCTATAGAAGAAACATCTTTTTAGATTTTGATTTTTTGCTTGTGGAACTACACAATTTATATTTTAAACTAACACGAAACAGTTTTCATGTCACAATGGAAATTATAATCAAATAAAATAATGTACTTTGTGCAGAACGATTAGTAATGCTGTCCCGCATTCTTCGATTCTTCCTTGAAGAAAATTTGACGTTTTGTTTTGACGTTGAAGAAGAGTTTTTTTTTGAGAAATTTGTCATCGCAAGTAATTTTGTTGAACAGGGATGGTATATTTTCTAGTGACATCTAGGTGTGGATAAAGATATTTGGTACGGATGTACAGTTCAGGTAAAAATTATTGAAAAGTGAATTTGTGTAACATTAGCCGTGATTTTTTGGAAAAGTTATCCGTAGTACAGTAGGATTTTATATGAATAACAAATACAACATTCGCAGTAGGATCACTGCCGATAAAAGGAGAAGTGAAATCCTGCTGCGGATAGAGATTTGACGTTTATTCGAGTATCGACAGTGATCCTACTGCGGATGTTGTATTTGTTATTCAAATAAAATCCTACTGTACTACGGATAACTTTTCCAAAAAAACACGGCTAATGTCATTTATAACATCAAATGCAGGCTGTATAAATATGAGGTGAAAAGAGCTGTCACATGCAATTACATCTCGTAGGGGTGTGTGTTCCCACGGCGGGTCCATACACATTGTATATATGTTGCAAGAACGATCATGTATTACCTTCGATTACCGTTAAGGCCAGACGCGCACATTTAATTTTTAGTTTCGCAACTGTTTAGTTGCTAAAATGAAATATATGGGCTTATATGGGACACCGCGCACTTAGAGCAACTCGATTCGAGCAACTAAAAAGCTTGTGTTTGAACACAAACTAAACGATTGCCTAAAATTAATTCGCAACAGTTGAGCTGTTTTCCATAAGCGCAAGAGAGAAAAGAGTGTGAGCGTGAGTAAAGAGTTGCTAGTGCGCGGTACTCTATCAACTGGTGATTAAACTATTTGATTTCGATCACAGTTGCCAGTGCGCGGCTAGCCTAATGCAACTCAATACTGATATTTTTGTCGATCTTTAATTTTGCGTCTGCCTGCTACTGCGTGACTATACACAAGTGTGCACATTCAGCGACACACCGCTCAACTCCACAACACACATGGCATAGGTGGTTCGAGCTTTAAATAGGTATCCGTTTTCATTGAATCACATACAACTAGATGACTTTTATTACATACAAAACACCATTTTTGGTTCTTAACGGCAGTATGGTAAAAATCGCATTGATATATGTATATGATTTAAACAAAAGATGGCATTATCGACCATTGATCAAACTTGAACTTACTCGTAATCAGCAGTAAATCTTGTCTCAATATATAAGTCTCTTACTTATCGTTATAAATAAAACTTGATAAAAAATTAATTTTCGTGCGAACATATTTAATAGAAAAAAGCTTAAAAAACTAAATCATCCAAATCCTGTCTAGAATCGTCTCTGGTATACCGGTGTTTCATGATACTGCTGATGTTGTTCTTGATTATGATACTGCTGCTTATGTTCTTCATTATGATACTGCTGCTCATGATGCTGTTCCTGTTGATGGTGATATTTATTTTGATCCTCGTGTGGTGGATGGGAACGAATATATTCCAAAGCACGCTGAATAGCTTCTGGAATTGGTGGAGGAGTGGGTAAATGATCACCTTTAGGCTGGTATCCATTCTCATCGGCAGTATAGGTCAACTGAATAAGCTCTCCTTCTGGATTGTAGTACTGTGATACCCCACTAGCATAATAACCTCCAATTCCAGATTCCTGGGCAGATATACCATTTGTCGTGTCAAATTGATAGCTGTAACTGCCATCGGGATTCATTTGACTGTCGTAACTGTTAACTTGGGCACCAGCATCAATTGGAGTGGCAGCAGAATAACTGCCAGCAAAAACAGCGGTAACCACGAACTATAATGGAAGAGAATTAAAATATTTTTATGGTTTTTCTCAAAACGTTTTGATATTCCACGGATGATCTTCTTAATTATCTCTACCGCACCCTGTCTTATGGTTAAATTCGTCTAAAATTTATGACCTAATCCTTGAGCTCATTAGTGGGATATTCCAGGAAAAAAAACAGAAACTTACAATTTTGAACATTCTGACGGAGTGAGGAGACTTGGACTGGTTGATGAGCGACTTGAGTTGTTGTTCCTTGAGAGCTTAGATAAGTTTTAATGATTTTAATCCGAATGTTGTCGATTTTATACCCGAAATTGGTAAAATTTAGCATTCGACGGTTACCAGAGCCAGACACAGACCCATTTGCCATTTCGTTTTGGCACAGAAGATGCCTTTGCAAAAGCTTATACATTTGCTGAGTGTGTATCTATAGATTTTTTGTTTTTAGATGTCTGACCATAGCCGTCACTGCATCATCATTGAGAAGATATTTTTAAGATGACGACGAGAGGATTGGGCATTTTTGATGGTCACAAAAAAGACAAAACAAAAATGAAAAAAACTCATTCAAAAATTATCCAAAGCAGGGTCCATTACACTTGGCTGTCTGTAGCTATTAAACTTCTTAAATGTTGTCGTTTATCTTTGTGTTTATCTGCCTTTGGATTAGCCGAACTGTCGCTGACTTTGATATGGCTTAAGCTTAGGTTACATATGTATGTACATATATGGTGTACGAGTATCTCTTAATATCTGAGAATTTAATTCGGTTGTCTATAAATCGACATGGAAGGATTTTAATTAAATGTTTGAAAATGGATTAAATAGTATAAAAACAACGAATCAGAGAAGTAGAGAATGTTGAGAAATAAAATTATATGCAAGAAGGTACACATCCTGCCCATAAAGCAAATCCTATAATTTTTGTAAATAAAATAGCTGTCTTAAATTAAATCTAAAAAAAATGCCTAAAATTGATTTTTTGTTTTAGAGTAATTTTTGTGTTATTTGTTGAATATTCAAAATTGTCTTCACAATTAAAATGTTTGTATAAATAAATGGATAATCAAAAATTTGTTAACAGTTTATTTCTAACTTGAATTGATATAAATTGTAGCAATCAACGTGAATATAAAGTGCACTTTATGTGTTGACACGTTGAGTGTTTAGTTGGCGCTAAAGTTTAATAGTTTATGCAGTGGCGTAGTGTGGTGGATGCGTAAGTGGAGACAATTACGAGAACTAAGTTTTTAACAAAATATATCCTTTTCGACATCGATTGGGTCAGTGCTATTTTGCCAAACAGCCACAAGCATTCCGGATGATACCTTGTAAACAAGCGAAGCTTAACAGATTACAATATTCAATTAAAAGATTGATAATATAAAGAATTTTAATATCTTATTAATATCGAAAATTAAATTAATATAAAGAATGAAATAAAATATTTTTGAACCGTGAGATGTGTGAGTCAAAATTTCGACATACTTCATTGAAAGACCTTATTTATTGATCATCAAATTGGTTGCTTTAGACCGTAATTCGTTCTGTACCTACAAGGGTTGGAAAATGTATTGTCGTTCCTTGAGTGGTCTAACAGGAGCGTAAATACGAACTTGAGATAGAAGATAGGGACTCTTAATGTGATTGCAAAGCAGGTATAGATTTCAGTGAATGTATACCGAGAAGTCGGCATCTTTCTTCGTAAGATGGTGAAAAGTTCTAATTTAATTTTTTTTAAATATATTTTCTTAAATTAAACATAAGATCTATTTCATGATTTTTTTTTTTGAGTTATGAATTGAAGAAAATCTTATTTGGTAGCTCAAAAATTTACGGAGTGATTGGGAATGATTTGTGAATTAGAAAAAAATTAATTTCCAAGTTTTTATGAATTTAAGATAAATAAATTCATTTATAGCAAATTATGCCTTCCTAAAACTCGAGATTTTGATCTAACTAGACGTTGCGATAGTAGGGAAAACGAAAAAAGTGGCACTCGCAATTCGGCCTGTCGCTGTCCGTATGTTTTTCGAATAAACAATAGTGAAACGGATGCCTCGATTTTCTTTAAACTGGCTAGTGAGTTTTTGACTACTCCCCCATACATTTTATTTCTATTTTTAAGATAGTAATAGTAAACATAATTTTTTTTTCAAAGTCAAGGAAAATATGTTCTTTCAAAAACTGTTTTCCAGATTTTTATAAAAAATCAAAAACTAGTTATTTATTAAAGACTAGATAAAGATTAAAAAAACAAAAACTGATTTTGATAAATTTTTTAATCCAAAAGTTTCTAAAAAATTAAAACATCAGTGTGTACCAAAACTTTGAAAAGGAAATATTTTTGATTGAGAAACTTTAATACTTAGCACTAGGCGCTTTGAAATACTATTTTTCTCTTACCAGCGTTTATACAGAAAAGGCCTTAACATATTTGATTAAAAAAATTCTAATCTTTGTTTTTAAAAATTCATTATTTCCAAATGGACTGATGACTTATTTTGAAATTTGATTTTTATTTGCACAATAATAAGAACTAAATGGGCGAACCAACATTTTTTCTAAAAAATGTTTATATTATTTTGCTTAAAAAAACCTCCAGCCAGCGATTTAAATATTTGGTTTCTTATATAGGTTTATATAAATATTTTTAACTGAAACTAAAGGGTTTTTCATTTGGCGTAGATAGATTTTGGTGGCTGTGACGGCCATGTTGTTTTGGTGACATCTGGTCAAATCTGTTGTTCATTAATCAGTCCTTCACAGTCGACTTTTCAACTTTTGGTGACCAAATTTGAGATAAACAGTTAGATAATAATCAATCGGCCAACATTCGTACGTCAAACGAATGTTAAAGACCGGTTGAGAACATGGCCGCGGTCCGTGAAAGTATACAAAGTATTCCTCGCCATTTACAACAATCGGCCTTTCGAAGACTTAAACTTGGCGAATTTTGCATCGGAACTTGGACTGCACCCGTAAAAGATCCAACTGATCCAGGAGCTTAGAATTCATGTGAATGCCATTTTTGTTCGCTGGCTGGGTTTCGGAGCGTTTGGAAGAGGACCCCAATTTCGGCCGAAAAATTGTCTTTAGCGACAAGGCGTATTTTTGGATGATTGACTGTCTTAACAAGCAAAATTGCTGTTTATGGGACGGTAACAAACCCACAAGAGGTTCACCAGGTGACAATAAATCCTCAAAAAGTTACCATTTGGTGTAGAAGTTGGGCAGGTGGCGTCATTGTTCCGCAATTTTTCGAAAACCACTTTGATCAATGGCGAGTGCTATCGAACGATAATGACCAATTTCTTATGGCCCAATTCAAACCATATTGACCTAGATAACATCTGGTTTCAGCAGCACGGCTCTACGTGCCACACAAAGCATGTCACGATTGAAATTCGCATGGTAGATTTGAGGGTAGAGGTGACGGGAATTGGCCAACAAGGTAATGCGATTTGACCCCACTAGGGTTTCCTGAAGTCACAAGAATAAAACAGCGAACAAACCACAATAGACCGATGCCATTAAGGTGAACATAATACAGGCTATCGGTCAAATTCAGCCGGATCTATGTGGGAGAATCATTGAGAATTGGACCCGTTGGATCCGTGCTACCGGAAGAAGCCGAAGTCGGTATTTGAATGATGTCATATTTTATACATAATAGGCAAGTTTTGTTGAGCTTCTTAATGTACACATTAAGAAATGTTACATTAAAATTACTGAAAAATGAATGTGCTGTTAACATTGTACGTACATGTGCAAAATAAGCTTAATGTGTAACATTTCTTAATGTGTACATTAAGAAGCTCAACAAAACACGCCTAATAGTATTCATGGGTCTTTCAAATAAAAAAAAATAATTGAGTTAATAGCTCAAACACAGCTTGTTTCATTCTATTTCAACATCTAACCGCCCTTATTGAAAAACTTTTTATTAAAAGAGTTGTTATAGCAATTCAGAAAATTAATTTCAAGCTTTTGATAATTTGTTTCTAGCTAATCACATCCATATTTATATATAGATTTTTGTTTTAAACTATTTTGAAGTTTTTGAACATAAGAGGAACTTCTTGCGACTCATCCTAGATTTTTATTTCTTTCAAAAAATTTACGAACTTATTTTGTAGTTTTTGATAACATAAATTGCACTATGAAATTGGAAATTTCACTATTTTAACAGTGAAAAAATCATTAGTTTAGAAACAATCCAAAGAATAGAATATTTGATATAACGTTATTGCGGCCATTAATTTTCATTCTCTACAATACTCGTAACGACTAATTTATGAAGTAAAAACCAATGAAAATTAATGTACATATCACTATAAAATAATGTACATATACTCGACAAAACAAAACTATCAGATGCTCTTGAAAACTGTATTTTATTTTTCTTATCTTAAACATGATACAGATATTAATTAATCCACAAATTGCACTTCCTTTTAAATTAAACAATCATATTTCGTCTACCATAAGTATTCCCTCCGCCAGGTTAAACTGGTTCCATAAACATAAAGAAAATTAAATAAACAATAGTCACTAATCTGTATTAAACTGAAATCCGGTGATTTATTTAAGATACAAATGACACAAAATACTGTATCACGTAGATCTAACAAATAAAGTTATCTGCACAAATTTTGTATTAATAATAATGTTAAATTTGCATTTTCTAAAGCTGGTTGGTTTATTCAACATAGAAATAAGATGACAAACAAAAATACAGTAAATGTACTTTTTTCTCAATCAACTGTTAGATTAGTTGCAAGATCAAATATAAATGCTCTAATTGTATAATTTATTTACAAAAAAAAAACTAAAATGTAAATCAATAAACAATGTTGAAACTGAAACTTGAAAGTTGTCGTATTTAGTTGTAGACATTCTTAATACGAGTACATCAATCTCAATAGTTCAAATCATTTCACGTATTATGTTCATTAATATTTTCAACCTATAGTTGCTCTTTTTATTTGTGGCATACAGCGTACATACATATATGCCAGATTCACCAGCATAGGAAAACAATAAATTTTTTAGATGATTTAAGTCGAAGTCCTTGAATTTAAAACGGTTCTTATGGTTTTGGGTCCCTTTTTCTTGACTGAATCTAACGTTTTTTGTAAACTACGAAGGCTCTTAAAATTTACCCTTTCTCGTTTTTGTAACTTTAGAAAAGTGTAGGCCATGGCGGCTCATAGAGAGCCATTTTTGGTGCGTGTTTGGAGAAATAGAGGGGACCTACAATTTTTTTCCGATTCCGAATGGCTAATGAGCGGCACTTTTTATGACAAGAGATTCTCTTCGAGGATTTGTCAATTCCTAGCAAGAATCTTTTTTTAGCTCCAAATATAACGGTACCTGTTATAATTACAACTGTAATGAAAAAGCTTACATATTTATTTTTAAATTTGCTTAAACGATTTTGATAAAAAAAACTTATGTGTACTATTGTAGATATGGTCTACATTCCGATTACAAACAAAATTTGTTTAAAAAAATATATTGACGGTACTTATGACGAAACTGTTTTTTGATTTTCGAGTTTCTTATTAACACCTCTATCTATATGGATCAAATTTTAAAAAATTAATTATTAACAAAACTGTTGTATTTATTTTTAAAAATTTTGTTCACATCAATCCAGAAATTAAATGGCATTGAATTACAAGGATTTTAAAATTTTTCTCTAATTACAATATTGTATGTAGATTTGATTGTTTCGAAAAAAATTTTACACATTTGTTCGATAAATGTACATAGTTACATATGTAGGCCATAATGCAATTTCCGTTTTAAGGCAACTGTTTAATTCTTTTCAGAATGAAACATATCTTCTTTCGCAATTCGCACTCGTACAGTGACAAAAGTATCCGCTGGATAGTATCCATGGTTATGAAAAAAAAACCATTCAACGCTGGCAAAACCATTGTGTACGCTTTTCCATCTGTTCTACAGAATTTGTCCAGCCTGTCCCTAAAAGAGGCGAATCTTTTCCCCTTCTAAGCATCGTTCAATAGCCCCAACGTACCTTCTTTCCAAGAATTAGAAACGCTGATAAATTATTGAAGAAATTATGAAGAAATATTTTCAAGAACGAAAGCTTCTCAATGACCGGCATGATGGTATATCTTACCGAACAGTGGTACAAATCTTAACACCGTTCCGGGGAATATATAAGATTATTGTACTAGATATTTCAAAAGCATTTGAAATAGTTTGGCATCAAGCTCTCTTATCGAAATTGTGGGCATTTGGTATTAATGAATCATTTTTTCGTTGGATTAGAAACTCCCTCTGGAACCGATCAATACAAGTTGTGTTGGACGGTTTTAAGTCTGAAGTGCATAAAATAGTTGTGGTGTGCCACAGGGCTTTGTTTTGTCTTCGTCTCTCTTTCTCATATTCATCAATGATCTTCTGAAACTTTTAATTCATTATATTGTTTTGCTGGCGAAAGGACTCTCAACTTCTCATATTGGTTTCCATATTCACGTCCTTGTTCTTCGGATGTGGATTTACAACGGCAAAGTTTAGATCATTAAATTCTAATCTCCACTGTATTATCAAATGGAGAACTATAAACCCCGTAGAATGTATTGCTTCAAAAACACAATGCTGCCTTCTGTCGTTAAAGTGCAACCCACACCCATGGCGCTATCCATGAGCGGCACTATACTCTGTCCAATAAAAATATGCAGTACACGTCTTATGGGAGAGCTTTTTCAAAATCAGTAGCGTTCTATATTTTTGCACCATACTAAATTGAAAGAACTCCTCCATAAAAAGTGTTTGCGCACCCGTAAATTTACGATTGCATCTGACGCGAACCGACCGACGTCCTATTAATCGCACATCTGAGATCTGAGTGTGCACTGAATTGCTGTGGCCTATGGCTGTTGATGCTATTCAATTTCAACCCCCATTGAATATCGATGCACGTTCAGAGTTACCCTTGTTCATTTCGTAACTTGTTCAGTTTTTTTTCCTTGGGTTTCTGTTGAGGTGCTTTTGATTTTAGAGCTTTAAAAAAAGGGTCCATTTAAAATCAACACTACGATAACGCTGTGAGAGCTTTAATGAAAGACCAGATTTATGCAATTCACTGTAGCCAGAATGCGAGGCAAACGTCCTATCTTGCCCACACTGCATATTTTTATTGGATAGAGTATACCTAGTTCTCGGTATGTGATCACATATTCGACCGTCACCAAAAACGCTGCTAAGTGCTTAAGTTTCCTTCGACGTTGCAAAAAATGTTTTACCCTTTCTGATGTGGCTGTAATCTATATCGACTTTATTCGTCCAAAGCTTAAGTACAATTCCAATTTTTGGGCAGTTGCTTCATTAACTCACTTGAGTCACTTGCATAGAATCCAAAAAAAAGCATTAAAACTGATAGGTGATAAACAGTAACATTTGAATCTCTCGAGCACCGCCGCAATGTTTCTTATATTTCATTATATTACTGTTATTTTTATAAGCAGTGCTCTAGTGAAATAGTCAGTTGCCTTCCTCCCCTTAAACAATTTAACGTAATACTTTGCGCTTTTAGAAATGCTCATCATTTTAACCTTGAGTCCAACTTCCGACGTTCTGTGAAATACAAAGATTCTTTCTTTAGCCGTACTACACGAATGTGGAATGCAAAATTTCCCTCCAATTGTTTTATTCAGACATATAAAACCAATGTGCATCGGTATCTCTTTTTAAATCCTCTCAAATTTTTCCAAACGCTCGCACTGTGTTCAAACATTTTATGGGCAGTTAAAATCCCTTACGTGCTCCCAAAATATAAATAAAATAAAATAAAATTTTCTTAAGCCGCGTTCAGTAAATACGTCTTCAAAGTCTTTATACATTTCTGAAAAGAGCAAGGTTGACCAATTGTATTTGGGTTGGGTCTATACCTGGCTTTCATTCATTTACAGGATCAAATTTAATTCACAAGTCAGCTAATAAATCATTTTTTGTCTTTCATTTCTTTTTTATAGTGGGCAACTTATAATTCAATTCTTCAAATCAAGAGGTGTGTAGACATCACGTTGAGGTGATTCCCTTACTTGAATAAACAATAAATTATTTTGCAAACCCATTAATTATCTACATGCATGGAGACTGAATCTGTTCGAGCTTCGTCGGCGGTCGGCGATAGGGATGGACGATATATCGATAACTGCTATCAGTAACCGGTTACTGGCTGAACACAATGGAGACGGAGCTGCAACTGGAGCTGCAACTGGAATAGCTGTCAAAATATTCAATACACGTAAATTCAATGTTACGAACACAACACAACGCAACTGCAGTCGGTGCTGCAGTCGGTGCTGCAAGAGTTGGCGAACTTTTAACTTTTTCGTGCAGCATTTTTGACATTTCAAATTTTATATATCTGTCTGTGATTTTAAGTGTTGTTTTGTTGTATTGTGATTTCGTGGTTAAATTTTAATTAAAATAATGGACGAAAATCTTCAATTTCAGTGTCCATTTTATAGTTTCAATTACTTAAAATATTTATAATTTGCCAAAGATTCAACACCTGACCCAACAAATGACAACAAAACAATGAAAGCTGTACAGCCTCATTGTGGGCACATAAAAAAGAGTACGTACGACACTTTTTGACAGCTCTTCCAGTTGCAGCTGCAGCTCCAGTTGCAGCATTCTATTGTGTTCAGCCAGTTATTCGTTCGTAACTGTTATAACCGGTTACTCAATATCAAAGTTACCAGTTATTGAAATAACTTCTTAGTTCTTTTGTTTGTCGTAAAAATTAAATTTTCCAGTTATTAAAATAACCGGTAGTAACTACTCTTTTAAAGCAAGTAGTTATTAAAATTGTTGATGTTGAATACAACCATAACAGATAAGGGTAACTAGTTCTTAGAAAAACTCATTTTGTTGAAAGAATGAATGAAAAAATCTGAAAATATTTGCTTTTTATTTCTTACTCTGAAAAATATGATTTCTGGCAATCGGTTGACATTTGTAAAGAAATATTCTCTTCACGTCAAAATATAGTTTGTCCGCTATCTGTCCAGCCATCAACTGTCAAATTCCATCAAAGGATGGCTACGATGACGATGGATTAAAAAACCTCTAAAAAACACGAAAAATTTAGAATTTTGTTTTCTGTTCCGGAAAAATGCTTTTTTTGGGCAATCGGTTGACATTTGTAAGGAAATATTCTCCTCACGTCAAAATATAGTTTGTCTGCTATCTGTCGAGCCATCAACTGTCAAATTCCATCGAAGGATGGCTACGATGACGATGGATTAAAAAACCTCTACAAAACACGAAAAATTTAGAATTTTATTTTCTGCTCCGGAAAAATACTTTTTTTGGGCAATCGGTTGACATTTGTAAGGAAATATTCTCCTCACGTCAAAATATAGTTTGTCTGCTATCTGTCGAGCCATCAACTGCCAAATTCCATCAAAGGATGGCTACGATGACGATGGATTAAAAAACCTCTAAAAAACACGAAAAATTTAGAATTTTGTTTTCTGCTCCGGAAAAATGCTTTTTTTGGGCAATCGGTTGACATTTGTAAGGAAATATTCTCCTCATGTCAAAATATAGTTTGTCCGCTATCTGTCGAGCCATCAACTGCCAAATTCCATCAAAGGATGGCTACGATGAGGATGGATTGAAAAACCCTTAGAAAATCGAAAAAAAAATGTACTACGGAAGAGATATTGATATCATACAAATTGCAAGCCCTTAAGTTCCATAATAACTGGGAATATAAAATATTTAATAAACCTAAATAACTCTTTCGTTTTGTAACCAGTTCTTATATTACCCAAGAACTCTACTTTAACCAGTTATTATATTAACTGGGATATATTTTCTTTTACCAACAACTGGAAACAGTAACTGGGAACAGGAACTGGGAACAGCAACTGGGAACAGCAACTGGGAACAGCAACTGGGAACAGCAACTGGAAACAGGAACTGCGCAACTGCGAAGACAGAACAGTTTCTGTAATACTCATAAGTTATTTTAGTAACTGGGCCTGGGGTATTGGGAGAATTTTTGTTACCAGTTCTTTATGTTTGACTGGTTTGAGAGTATAAGTTATTCTACTTAGTAGGTATTCAAGTATTCTTTCAATTTGTATAGACTGAATTCAGAAGTTAAGAAATATGAAAAGATACAACGGCGACAACTTTTGATATTATTTTCTTCCGTGTTTTGTATGGAAGTTTGTTGTATAAAGTTTCATAGTTCGTTGTCCTTTGTCTTATATGTTGTATATGATAATTAACCTGAAAAATAGAATAGTGCGGTTAACTTTTTATAGAAAATTAGGTACTACTCGTATAAAGTAAAGATAGATAGATAGATTTTTATTTCGTTATAATTTTACATTAATGATATTTGATACAATACACATATCTTTCAACTTAAATATTATTTTGTAAGGGTTTCTTAAAATTTCAATTTTAAGTTAAATATGTATTACATTCGGAGGAAACATACGACAAAACCTCTAAAGTAATGTGAGGTGACATTGTATTTTTATTTCGTGTTATTTCTATATTAGTTTTTTTAGTAAAACAAACTGTACAGTTCACACATTGAAGGTAGGTAATTATTTGTCTATCATCGTCTCGTTTCGTTTTCGTGCAAGTGCAAAAATTGTTTAAAAAAAAGTTCGAAGGACGGGTCGATGCTAGGTTTGTTTTGTTTGTCCGTCTGCGCCTGTAATGTTTTGAGTTCTAGGACGATAGAAATTTTGTACAGAGAATCTTAATTCTTAACGTAATTCGCCCTAGAGGATAAAAGAAAGTTCAATAATTCTTGAAGTTTTTTGAGGAATCGAAGTTATTTTTATTTTTTGGTTTTTCTCATATGCATTATACGCTATTCACACCAAATCGAAATCTAGATTTCGAGCAAAATTCTCAAAATCTCATCCAAATCTACTAGATTTCCCATACATTTTCAGATTTCCAAATCTACTAGATTACGACAAAATCTCCTCAAAATCTACTTTCAAACACAAGATTGTCAAAACAAACAAACCTTTAGAAATGTTCTGCTTTGTCAGCAAATTGTCAGCAAGAGAAGAGGTAGATAAAAAGCAGATAATGGAGTCGAGTCTCGAGTGACTATTTGAAATTTGAATTGTGGGGAGAGAAGGAGAGAAGATAAATTATATCCGAGAAAGCAGGATAAATGGACAGAAACGTCAAATGAAATCCTGGTTCTGTTCAGTGTGAACGCTTCAATGAGATTTCGTAATCTTGTTGCTGAAATCCGAGATTTTAATTCGGTGTGAAAAGCCTATTACATATGTAGATATCCCCTTTGTGGCTTCATCAACATGTTCGCGTTTTAGACACAAGTGCTTCATATTTTTAAATTTAAATAATAACTATTTCATTAACAAAATCTATCTTTTGAATTTATTCACACTTTTACGTTAACATTACAATTTTTATCATGATAAATAAACTAATGCCATATAATTTAAACACGGACTTTATACTGAAAAAGCAGGTTCGTGTTTTCCAGTCGTGTAATAAATTTAATGTCACAGAATTGATATCACTTATTTACCTAGGCGAAAAAAAAAATTGTCACTGATTTTGGGTGAATTTTGCTGAAAAGAAAAATTACACCTTAAATAGGGTGCGTATTGGTTTCGCGACAATTTTTTTTCAACTTTCAATTTTAATGAAAACTTACAATAATATAGCATTTGAAAAATTGGTTTTGTTATGTAGTCTGTCCAGATATAAATACATATAGGTAGTAACGGTTGAGCGCATTTACTCAAAATTATATGTATGTACGTATGTATGTAGTTTATTTTTTTGTTGAAAAAGTTGTATTATTTTTGGTTACCAATTTTATGCATTGCCGGCTTTCTCGACCCGAGATTTAAGCTGGTTGGTTTCGTTGATTGGATTGTTATGCGGCAGAAACAACTAGGGAAAGGGTAGTTGACCTTGTTTGCCGCATGATGAATGAAGATTGGCCTAGCACAGTCAGCGAAATGATAAAGCATAGAGAAGACGAATTCGATGTAGAGGATACTGAGACATCGATTTGTGGTGCCTTTTAGGTCTAAAGCCCTAGCTGAGGAGCAAAGATATTTAGACCAGGAACTTTTGAAAAGGAAACATTGGGTTATGTCCGCAGGCATCTTCGGTGCCTTGTGGGAGGCTATTCTCGAAAAAAAAGCCTTATTTTATCTGATGTAAGATAAAATTAAGAAAAAATGTTATGAATTTTTTGTTGATTTTAATGTTTTTAAGTTAAGTTCTATTTATAATAATAAGTTTTAAGTTCATAGTTCCTTTATGTAGATATCAATTTTATAAAAATATTTTGTTTGCTTTAACTTTACCTAATATTTTAGAATTAATAATTTTATTTGTGTTTCAAAATTGAAGTACTAACTGATGTTCCTACTTAATATATTGCATTTTTAAATGATTAAATTAATCAATTAAAAAAAATAAATAATTTGTCTTTATTATTCAAAATAACCGATACCCAATAACTGATAAGAATAACTGTTATCACGAAATAACTGGAACTGTTATAACAGTTATTCAAAAATAACTGATAAGGCCATCACTAGTCGGCGAGGCGATAAGTAATGACTTGATGCAGGATACTTTTAAGTCCCAGGTGTGTATAATACATTTAAGAAGCTGCATGATTCATTTAGCGATTAAGATTTGCTTATATTGCTCATGGCCAGCAATTGAATGAATGAAATCTGTTCTTCGAGATCGTTATAAATATTTTAAAGTTAAAGATGACTGGATCGAAAATCTGGGGACAAGTTTAAAATAGAAATAATATCCGGAAAAAAATTTTGTTTACAGATATCAAAGGACATTATAATGACTAGACCATTCCGTTGGTAAGAAATTGTATATGAGGTGACCAGATAGCAATGACAGTTTTTCCAATAGTAATGTTTCAGGAGATGTCCATGTTGCGAATGATCTCGAACTGTCAAAATATTCAGAAATAATTTTCTTGGTTGGAGATTCCGAAGAAGTCTCCGATTCGGGATGTCTATAAAACAAACAAACAGACACAAATCAATTATAAATTCTTCGTATAGTTGTATTTGTGAAACTTCACACTTAAGCATCACCATATTTTTTTTTGACATTTGTTAAAATGTCGGACGCAAATATGCGTATCTTCGTTTTAAGATTTCAGAGGTTTGTCTTTTGATTCGGAATCAGGCACGAAACTTTTATGGCATCTAATTATTTGAAAGCTTGAAACTTTAACTTTCTGTATTGTTTACGTTGATATTTTTCAACTAGGAGCGTAACGGAATCCCGCTTTTTATAATCCCGTTTTTTTTTTTCAAAAATCCCGCAAAAAAAGTTTTAAAATACCGTCCTCTATAATACCGTTTTCTTTTTAAATACCGCTTTTTGAAATCCCGTTTATTCAAAATCCCGTTCTACGAGTATTATAATCCCGTCTTATACCGCTTATCCGGTTTTTTAGAATACGTAGCTTAAACTTATTGATTTTATGTTGGTTATTTTCCAGATTCTTTAAATGCTAAGAAAACTTTGCATACACCCAACCTCGCACCTACCCCAAATCCTATAGTCTGACCAAGTAAGGGGGTTGCAGGGGGCAGCATGCCCCCCATACATACCTCACTGTTTATACGTCGTAATAAGAAAAGGTATTATCAGAAACGGGATTATAAGAGACGGGATTTTAAAAAGCGGGAAACAGGACTATAAAAAACGGGATTTTAAAAAACGTGATTATAAAAAGCGGTATATCGTACCCAACCCTTTTCAACTTTTGTAGGAAATGCTTAACTTATGATAAGTTTGTTTGATAAATTATGATAAATCTCAATTCTCAAACTGAAGGATTTGGGCAGTCAAGAAATATAGTTCAAAAAATATTTATTTGACAATTTAATCTGAATACATCCAAAATTATACTCGAAAGTTGACATTGAAAAATTCTAAACAAATTAATACATAATGTAGATTAAATGTCTTCTTAAGATGCATTCGCCTGCTCTGGTTCAACTGTTGTTGGATGAGATTGAATGTATTCCACTGCCCTAGCGATTTCTTCTGGAACTGGAGGTGGAGTTGGCAAATGGGCTCCTGAAGGCTGAAATCCATTCTCATCGGCAATGTAGGTTAATTGTATTTGTTCTCCTTCGGGCGATAGGTATTGCACAGCTCCTTGTACTGTTCCATTTGCAGAACCTGATTCTTGTATATTTATACCATTTGATGTTTCGAATTGATAGGCAAATGATCCATCGGGATTTATTTGATCAGTATAGTTTTTCACTTCTGCAGTTGCATCACTAGATGGTGCTGCAGCTGGGGCTTGAACTGGGGCTTGAACTGGGGCTTGAGCTGGAGATTGTGGGGCAGCCCAAGCCATCGATAGTAAGATTGCACAAGTTACCTGAAAATGTACAACAGTTATAAATATAGAATTAAAAAAAAACGATCTGGTTTTATGTTAAGAAACAATTTCTTGAATTGGTTTTTAACAATTTATTTAATAAAATTAGTTGCACTTACAAATTTAAGCATATCTATTATTGAATTTGCACGACGCTCTTAAGATTTAAGAAATAAATGGAACTATGACAATTTTATGTGTGGTTTTCGGCTTTTTATACAAATAGTCAATTGTTTGAGCTGACTTCATTTATCATACTAATTTCTGAACGAATTAACACCTAAATTTAAAAGACCTTGATGGGTTAAGAAGATTGACAATTAGTTTTTTTTTCTCTACGGAAATCAATTGATGATGTTCAAAGATCCGCAATATATATTAGTTGATTATATAGAGGGTGTTCAAGTTCAAGTTATGAAAACCTTAATATTTAATATTAATACAAACTTTCATTAATTCCTTATGCAATAATATTGTCATAACCTAGACTCTACTAATTCAATGTAAATAGACTTTGTTTCGGAAGTTTTTCCAGAATTGTTTTTGAAACATTGATAACGCCTTCGTTATAAATGTAATTTTTGGTTCTGAACTCAAATCCGCTTGAATCTGCTTCTTTAATCCTTAAAATATCTCTTTTTCAGCGCGACTCCAGGTCTCAACGACCCCCGAGTGACTTCAGGTCTCAACGAACAAACCTATTAATGTATCTAAAAAATTAAAAAAAAAAAAAACGATAAAGAATTTTTTGGAAAAAAATCATGATGCAAAGATTTAAAATTAATTTTGAAGAACAATATTACTCTGCGTACTTACAGATATTGTTTATTGGCAAAAATCACCTAGCGTTGTTTAATCACCTTAAATTAAGCGAAATTATGGCGAAAAAACTATTAAGCAGGCAAAAATATGCTTGGAAACATTCCTGTCATCTTGTGCCAAAAAGATAACCGATATTATGAATCTGTATATATATGTGCTGCTTACTCCATATTAATTTTATATTTTTTAGGAGCTACCGTGTTTTAATTTCTCCATAAATATCGGGTTTTTCAATAAGAGCGCTACAAAAGTTTTTTAAATAAAACAAAAACGGTTTTTGATATCAATGAAATTCTATATATTCGAACGAAGCTCATCAATCGTTGCTGGCTGGATGGCATATAGACCATAGACTTGACGTAGCCCCACAGGAAATAGTCTAACGACGTCAAATCGCACGACCGAGGCGGCCAAGCGACTGGACCATATCATGAGATAACACGTTCTCCAAACTTGGTTTCGAATAAATTGATTGTGACATTCGCTGTGTGGCTTGTGGCGCCGCCGTCCTGTTGAAACCACATGTCCTCCAAGACCATATCATCCAATTTGGGCCAAAAATATTCGGTTATCATTGAACGGTAGCGATCCCCATTCACAGTAACGTGCCGGTCTTGATCATCACGGAAGAAGTAAGGCCCAATGACACCGCCGGCCCATAAACCACACCAAACCGTATTTTTTTTGGGATGCAATGATGACTCATGGAGTACGTGTGGATTCGGATTGCTACCTGACCAATACCGCATATTTTGTTTATTGACGAAGCCATTCAGCTAGAAATGAGCCTCATCGCTGAAGATGATTTTTCGATGAAAATCCGAATCATTTTCAAGTTGTTGCTCAGCCCAATTCACGAACATACGACGCTTCTGGTGGTCAAGCGGCTTCAGTTCTAGCGTCAATTTAATCTTGTAAGGATGTAGGCCAAGATCTTTTCGTAAAATTGCCACAACGACGTCACAGAGATGCCCAACGCTTGAGAACGACGTGTGAGAGAAACATTCGGGCTTTCTGCAACTGAAGCCTCAGCGGCAGCAATATTCTCTACACTACGGGCACTTCTTTGTCTCACTGGCACGGGAACATTTTGTACTGTGCCTGTGAATTCAAATTTTTGCACTAGACGCTCAATTTTTGATCTGCTAGGACGATTATGGCGACCATAAATTGGACGTAGCGCTCTTAACGTTGAGGCCACTGACTCCGAATTTCGGTAGTAAATTTTAATAATTTCGACTCGTTGTTGGCTCGTATATCTTTCCATAATGAAATGGCAAACCTTACTGAAGAGAAATGTCAAAACAACGGCAAGAAATATGGCGTCGTTTGCCGTCGCTCTACTTTTGTAGCGTCCCTGTTGAAAAACCCTTTATGGCAAAACTAACCGCTCCCACCGACACGTCCTGCTGGAACCGTATGTCGCCTAAGTCCATATGGTTTAATTTGGGCTACATGAAATTGGTTATCATCGTTCTGCAGCGCACGCTATTGAAGGTGACCGCCTCACCAACGTCGTTTTCGAAAAAGTATGGAACAGTGACACCACGCCCGCCAGCACAAAATCCTTATTGGGCGGTAACTTTTTGAAAATGCATTTTTACCTGGTGAACCTCGAGTGGGTCCTCTTCCAAACGCTCCGTTTTGATAATAAAGTTTTATCATTTGGACGTGCTCTTCAATTGTGTAACCTGGTGGTTTGGTAACAGTAACTGAATAATTCGACAAATGTGAAGAAATGGCCTGCACAAGCCGCGCCAGTTAAAAAATCCTTTACATCCTTCTCATCGGGAATTTTGTTTCGCCAAAATTAATTTTGTCCACCTAAAATTTGTCATTTATCGTCAATACCCGCATACCACTAAGTAAATTTCATGTTCCCGATTTCCCAGGGATGGAATTGTTATTCTCGAAAGCTGCCTATATATGAGTGTTAAAGGAAAAAAGACACTGACAGTAAACGTCAGCAGATTGTAAAACAAATTTACGTATTTTTTGAAAAAAAAAAAATGGGGTAACACATTTTCCAGATGGGTTCAAAAAAAATGTTCAGGTGCTGATACTGGCAATTTAATGCAACAAAATGCTACCACAACTAACATTGTCATGGAAGGACAACTTCAACCGAATGGAGACCACAATAATCCAATCTAAATGATCTTGTTATTGCAATCTTGCTTTAAACTGGATTTACACGGCTGAAAAATTGCCTAACCCATATTCGTAACCCTTGTCTTTAATCGTTTTGCCAATAAGCGACCATTTGAATATAGTAGAAATAATAGGATTTTATCAGTGTAAATCCACCATTTATCTTCAGCAAATGGTATTCAACGGCTTGGCTTCAGAAACTTTATTTATTTATAAGCTTGATAAAAATCAAAAACTAATCAAACACTTTCTTAAATCTAAAATCAATAATAAGAGGATGGAAATCTACAGAGAGCTTCAGAAAGGGCTAGGAAAGGGGGGTGATTTTAGAATTAGTTGTTTTAAAACTGGCTAACATACATACATACAACTTATGTTGAGGTTCAAAGTATTTAAATAATTTGATTTGCGATGCATTCTTATCAAGTGTTGCTTTAAGCCGTAATTAGTACGGTGGTAGGCAATGGTGAAAAAAGGAACAGACCTTAGCTGTTCGAGAGATCTTTTGAAGCAGATTAAACCGATTAATGAACCCATTTAGTAATTGGTGAACAAAAAGAATGTCGGAAATATAACGGGGTGGATTAAGTGTTTGAAGGTTTAAAAGTGTATGTTAGTCTTCGTGAGAAAGAATGATATAAGGATCCCATCTAATGCCCCGAAAAACGAGGCGTAAAAATGTGTGTTGGGTGACTGCAATTCGTTCGATGTGGACTTGATGATAGAGTCATCAGATAGGAGACATAATCTAGGAGTAAGGAGCGTTTTTTTTTTTATTTTCAAGTAATACAAAGGGATTTAGTCATGTAAGGACAACAAAATTCTTTTCACCAACGTTTTTCGAAGACGAGAGCGGAATTGGTTTTGCTAATAATACTGTTCATCAAGGCTCATCTAATCCGATCTAATCCATTCAAGGAATCTATAATGATGGATTTACATTGATCTTCTTGCAAGTTCCGCAAAAAAGGGATGTAATATACAAATTTTATATTTGGTGAACATGAGACAGAAGGCCAAAATGCAGAGACCTTCATCAATGAAGATTATAGAAAGCTCGAGAAATCAAGATGAAGATTATAGTGAAGACAAACATATTTATTTAAGAGTTACCAACTGTGTACTCTTTCACACGCCCGCATTTCGATTATATCTGACCCGCTTTACTTTTCTTCACATATGCAGATGAAGATCAATAGGGGTATTCACAATCCGGTGTAATTACTCTTGTATTATTTTAATATCAGTACATGTATAATGTTATACTTTTAAAATACCACAAAACTTATTAAACCGGATCGTAAACACCCCTACTATAAATTCACCATAAATTAATGAAACAGATATACAAATTGCTTATTAACTAAACTGTATAAAAATTCAATTTTTGAACTCAATCAATCCCAAAATTGCTTTAACAACATGATCGTTATTATGTTAACTATCTGTGGAATATTTTTCGAAGATTAGTGAACGTAGAGGTAACAATTCCCAACCCCATTCGACATACAGAAAATATTTTCCAGACTAAAAACCTATAAACAAAACAATTTATAAGCAAATGTTCAGTCTAATTATTTCTATTTCTTATGTATAACTATTGTAGTAGAATAGTTGTGTTTGTACTAGATTAATAGTTCGAACAAATAAGTTTCAAACTTAACAACTTGAAAAGAACAATAATAATAATTAGATGTATTATTGATTGTTTTGTAACCTATATGCCCTGTCAGCTTGTTCTTCGGGTGTTGGATGGGCTTGAATGTATTCAATAGCTCTGAGAATTTCCTCTGGAATTGGTGGTGGGGTTGGTAAATGGGCACCCTGCGGATGAAAACCATTCTCATCAGCTGTGTAAGCCAATTGGATTTGTTCGCCTTCTGGGGAAATATGTCGAAAACCTCCAGTAGCATATTGCCCACCAACACCGGACTCCTGTACTGCTACTCCGTTGCTTAGTTCATATTCATATCCATAAGTACCATCGGGGTTGACTTGATTAGCTTCTCGGGTAACGTAAGGCTCTTCTCCATTAAACTGGGGTGAGGCCAGACTTAATCCCAATAGTGCGGCAATAATCACCTAGTATACAAACAGTTAAGCTAATCAAAAGAATCACTTTTTGAAAGTTGTTAAATCTCCACTTACAAACTTGAACATTTTTCCTTGGCTTAGTGAAGTTGTATGCTAACTCTTTGACTTGACAAGTTAAACTGATGATTTAAACTCGGTCAACAAATCATTTTATATATTTTTATATACCATATAACGAACTCAGCATTCAATTCATCATTTCAACACCTTCAATTTTGCATAAATTTACAATTAAAGTTATAAAAAAAAACATAAAAAAAGTCAAAACCTACTTCTACCCAAAATAATAACTTAGGCAAATCACCTCTACCGCTATTGGACTGGTACCATTTCTTATGAAATAGTTACCAATAATATAATGGCCAATTGAATAAAGGTACAAGGTCGCATATAATAATATTTTTTAAACTTTACTAACCGCAAAAATGTATTTCAATTTATAACCCCATCATTACACGAAGAGTAATCGTTTTTAAACAGAAGACCCGAATCTCAAGTGATTGATCGACAAGTTGATTGCTTCAAAAATAAAATGTGAAGCGCCCTAAAAATAATAGCCAATGTGTTTAAAACAAAGATGAGAGATATTCACTTCGGGTTGAGAAGTTAAAATGTGTGGTATAAAAGTTGACATTTGACATTGAACTTGTGTGGATTTTAACGATTTTAACCCAGAAATTTAGAGAGAAAGACTGCATTAAAATGTTGTTGTAAAAGATGATATACGTCAGAAGGTGCAAGCTAGTCAAAGGTGATATGATAAGAAAAAGATCGGTTTAATGAACACATCGGATGTCTTAATTTGGGTCAGTCTTCGATTCAATCTGGTTTAGGTATAAAATTCACTCTTTTCTGAAGACAAATGGATGGATGCTCTATAGTCGTAAACATTTGTCAGAGGTTTTAATTATTTTATCAGTCCAAATCGTAAATCATTTCGTCACTCTTTTTGTCGTAAAACGTATTTGCTTTACTCGTCTAACTCGTCTAATGACCTCATCATTAATCAATCACTCAATTAATTCAAAGTTAAAACATAAAAATTACTTCTCTGATTGGCTCTTTGGGTGTACTTGCAGCATTGTATATAAATTCTTATAGTAGTCTCATGACGAGGAACGCCACGTAATTTACCAAGCGGCAGAGAAAACAACCAAACCCAATACCCAAACCGTATATTAGCAAATTAATTTAACATTTTCTCATATGCTATCCTTTTCTCGGCAGAGAGAGACATAAACAACAAACATGCTATATTGCTATAGCTATTCAGAGCACACCGACTTGCACCAGCCAGTCAGCGCAGGCGCACACAAGCATGCATACATTATATTTATATGCAGAAAAGGAAAACCTACTGAGAAGGACAGAAACGCTCGATTAAAGGCGGCGGCGGCGGTGCGGTGGCGACGGCACTTTGCGAATGAAATTTTGTGTATAAGTTTTTTTACAACGTTGCTTTGTTTTTTGGATACCTCTATTAGAAATGAAAATATGCATTAGGTATATGAATGAGCGAATAAGGTAGCAATATATTGCCAGAGAGGGGTTTGCGATTGATGGCGGTCCATTGTATTTAGTTTTTGCATATACATGTATGTACTTATATAGGGAAAGGCATGCATTCGTAAAAACAATCGAACTCGAGATTTTGATCAAAGTTGATACAATAACGATAGCGAAGACTAAAAAAGTGGGTTTCGCAATTTTGTCTGCCTGTCTGTCTGTTTGACTACCTACAGCCTAAAATGCTCGGCCGATTTTCTTTAAACTTAGTGGATATCACTTTGAATATTTCCTCCCCACGTTTTTTTTTTTTTTTATGACCAAAAATAACGGTACATGCCATACGAATTTTTTCGAAATTTTATAAATATTTTTTTTTTCTCAAAAACTGTTCGACAGATTTTAAAAATAAAAATACAAAAAAATTTCATTTAGTTAAAGCTAGATAGTATAGTTGGAAAAAAAATGTGCGAAAAATGGTTATTGAGGGTATACTCCCCATGGAACCTTTTTTTCGTTTTTGATTTTCTCAAAAACGGTACAACCGAATTTGATAATTTTTTTTTGCTAAAGCTCCCGAAAAACTTTAATAGAATTGTGTAAGTATTCAAATTTTCAAAAAAATTTTTTTTGGATTTTTAAAAAAAACTTCAATTTTTTTTTTTCAAAACTCAATATTTTGAAAACCCAATGCTATTTTTTTTTAAACTTGATAAATGAGAGTTTCTCAATATAATCTACAAGATGTGAGATTTTTTTTTTATTTTACCTAAAAATAACGGTACCCACCATAAAAATGTTAAAAAATGTTAAAATATTGTTTTCGAAAATCGTATTTTTCTTGAAAACGGCGCCTAGAATTTTTATATTTTTTTTTCTTTCAATTAATTTTTATGATCTTTGATTTAATAAAAAAAATTAAAATTAAGATATCACAGCTTGTACTTACCATAGAACTATTTTGTCTAATTTTCAATTTCTCACATATCGGCATTACGAATTTTAATGAAATTTTTTATAGAGATGCTTTTAAAAAGTTTTAAATAAAAGTTTAAATATCAAAGAATAGAAAAGCTATGAAGCTGTTTACGAACAAGAATGCTAGCAACTTTGACATCGCTTTTTGATGATTTAAAAAAAGGGTAACTTTGGTGTACCCTGACCCATGTTAAAATAAATTTCTCTGTCAGTACTCACAGTAGGGACCTCATTCTGCACTTTTTCTTAGTATAATACTAACCTTTAAAACTACGTTTAAATTGAGCTGATATGTTTTTAGGGTTGCCAGATATTCGATTTTAAATGGTGTTCAATTTTTCTTGCCCGAGCAAAATTTTGACTTTGAGGTCAATTTTTTTTTTAATGCATCATAAACACAAAGTTTTCTTATTTTTACCTGATGAAGAAAACAATAATAAAAAGAACTCATTAAGTGCACCCAAACACCCATACATCTTTTGATACATGGGAAAATCTTAAACAGGTAAAAATTTTGGGTTTTTTTACCTACTTTTATTGCAGCACTTGGCAATCGGAGTGGTTTTTCAAAAATTGATAGTTTTTACCTAATTTTTAATACTGTGCAATCATGAAGAGGGTTAAAAGTATACTTATAGAGCAAGAGCCCGTGAACCCCAAACCTTCTTTATTTTATAAAAGCTGAAAGCTTGTCAGTGCATGCTCCCAACAAAGTTAAGAACAATGAACTATTATGAAGTTTGTATTTTACTTGTATTAAAAATCAGTTGAAATATGAAATAAAATGCACGACTGGATCGCACTAACTTGCTCTTATGTAAACAAATTTTGAATTTTAAATACATTTTACAAATTTACAACATGGATTTAATGAGATAAAAATTTTCAAATGCATGGAATTACCGTCTGATTTCCAAAAAAAGTATAAATTCTGCAAACGAAGTTTGTAAATCGTTTTATTATAAAAGTTATTTTTTTATATAAGAAATATTGAATATTTCACGCGTATACAAATTTTCTTTTTTCCAAGAAATGTTCATACTTTTTTGAAACCCAATATTATAATATAAGTTTTTTTTATTTTAATAAATTAATAATTCGCAAATCGCGACCTTAGAACAATAGGGTTCTTACTGACTTTTTTTTTCAAAACTGAGTTATACATGTGGTCGTAGCAAATCGAGTATGCTCTTTCGATCTGTTTCATCGATATTTGTCTCCTTTAGTTTCCTATTAAGTCAATAAAATGCAGGAAGCAGAGTTCTATGTACATCAATTTATTAAAAAAAAGTTCACAAAGTTCTAATTGGTAAATAGAACCTAGTGTAGTTAGAAAAATTTAAAAAAAAATGCACATAAAACTTTGTTACACAACAGGATGTAGATTGAACTTTGTTGCTTCAAAAGGCTATGAATTTTGTGTTAAAGTTGAATTTTATCTGTGCTGTGTGATTTTCAAAATGTTTGTTCTAAATATGCATACATTTTAATAAGTAAAGGTGACTATTTCTATTTCAAAAGAAAATAGGAAATCAAAAGATGTACTGTATTAAATATACCACTCATTTAAAATGTCCTGTTAAAGATAGCTTTTACAGGAATGTTTTCAGTACGAACTTTAACCTTGATTTTCACCATCCCAAGTTTGATAAATGTGTTTGATACATTAAGTAAAAAATTTACGATGGAACATGAGGTCCAATTAAACTTAAAAAAGATTTTATTATATCATGTAAAGGTGAAAAAACTTGCCATATTTGCCAGGCTTGGATGCATCACAAAGCCCGTGTAGGGCTTACTAGAACGGAATATCAAAAGAAAAGCAAGCTAGATTCCAATGAAATTGTGCCAGATACTCTAGTTGTTATAATGCCACCTCGTTAAGAAGGATTCAAGGCTGTTAGCTTTGCCAAACGTATTATAACTTTCAATGGAAGTTTTGCGCCTCTTGGAACGAAAAGCAAAGAAATACCTTTTACTACAATTTGGCATGAGGGTACTTCCAGTCCACACTGAGTTCATAGTACTTAACTTTTAAAAAAGTCAATATATAAAGTCAACTTTTGTTGAACCATCATCATTTGTTCGCTCCCAGCCAATAGAAATATCAATCGACAGAATAAATTTAATTGAAAAAAATCTCTCCCAACTGTTTCCTGAAAATAGAAAACAATTCATCAATCTTCCTGTGATCGAGCTTAAAAATGGTGCAAAAACAATTTTTTCTTAATAAATGATTAAGTTTTGTTGACATAAATTTATGTTTTCTTTTTTTATTTACAGTTCAGTTAAAAAAGAAGGAATTTTAATAGAAATAGTTTACAAATCGGTGTATAATGTACTGTACATAGGGCTCTCTATAATTAATTTCTATATTCGGGTTGCTGTAAAAGATTTAGTATTTTCCTTTATAACTCGAAGTATCAAAAATTTAGTTAGGGCCTTCACGATATTATGGGCAGTGTGAGCTTTACTATTAATTAACTTTTCTTTAATAATATTTATTTGTTTTCCTTTATAAGAAATTCAAAAAAAAAAGGAATAAAAACTTCGTTCAACAAAAAATCTTATTTCTTTCACATAACAGGATTCTATCTGAACAATTAAATTTCTTATCATGTTACTTAGTATCAGGTAATTAGAACCTTATTGTTCTATGCTCAAATGACTTAGCGTTGAGTAACAAGGTTCTATCCATTTTTTCAACCACCAGTTACTGCAAAATTATGAATTAAAAATGTTGTAGATTTTTAAATTCAGATCAACATAACTTAGTACAAAATTTGTGTTTTCAAAAAATCATGTACATAGATCCGAACCAAAATATAAAAGTTATTGACAAACAAAATTCAATCTCTGTGACTTGAGTGTAGTTAGAACCCTATTGTTCTAAGGTCGCGAAATTTGCTCAAAATTCGTAGATAAACATGAAAAGGAATATTTGTTAGTAATTTGAAATTGGAACGCCAAATATCTCCTTTTTTATTTCTTTTTAACAAAATGTTCTAGGTTATGCATACAAAATATTTTTTGCAAAAGAAGTTATCTTATTTTATTTTCTAAATATTAGTTATGTGTATATCAATAAATTTCTAAAATTGATATACTACATTTTTTCTAATTTTCTTTTTTTTAAATTTTCCATACTACATTATGTTATGTTTGTATGCCGAAACGAGTATAGCCAAATGAATTTGCACCTTGCAACAACAAAATTGAGTTTTTATGCTGTGAATTAGCGATATATACTTCATTTCCAAATTATTATAAAAACAGTGATGGATTGGTGATATAAATTGAAGCAGTTCAATTTAGTCTTTCTTTTGTTATAGTTTATTTTAGGTTGTTCAAGCTGGTTCAGTTTTTTTTTAATATAAACCCATGTCCGGCAGCTACCAGTTCAGGTGTGGTAGGAACTTGAAATTTCACACACTGTCTATTTTTGGTCTAATTAGAGAAAATCTGAAAAAAAATTTTTTGGAAAAGCTTTTAGTTTTCCGGAAAATTCACGTTGCGTTTTCGCAACATCCGCATTTATAGGTATAGAGTTCAAGTCAAATTTAATCAAATATTTGTTTGATAAAGCGTATTAAAACAGAAAATAAATTAATAATGCATTATAATTAAAAAAAAAATAACATTATAGGTATGTAGTATGTACATATATAGCTATGTATGCTCATGAAATATTAATTTTTGTATGGTAATCGCATTTAAAGATAAACATTTGTTTTTCGTTACATGCGATACGTGAATTGAAAGGTGGCACTCCCTAGATCACGAATATGCAATTTTTAACTCGCTAAGATGCCTAGTTTAGCCAGAAATCACGTTTAAAAGTACATTGGGTGGCAAATTTTTGTCAAGAAATATTTTTGAAAAAAAATTTATGAAAAATCAAAATTTCTTAAAAAAAAATTGAAAAAAAAAATTTATTGGAAAAAAGTTTTTTGAAAAAATATTTTTGATAAAATGTCCAAAAATATTTTTGGCAAAAGTTCAAAAATATTTTGGTCAAATGTCCAAAAATAATTGGCCGAACCATTGAAATTCATCTTATCTCTCTAAAGATGGAGGAGGTTTACCTCCTCGGAGTTCTAACATTTCTTTCCATTTGTTAAAAAATAAATCAAAATAAAATATTCTGAATTCGGTTTTATTACCGAATTCTGTTTGGAACTATTTCGGTTACCATAACGAAATAAAGCCAATTTGAAATTATTTTGTTTTCAAAAATGAAATAAAACCAAATTTAGAATTTGAGTTTATTAAGTTCAAATGCCTCTAGATCTAATTACAAAGTCGAAAAAATGGCAGCCTCGCTGATTAATCGTATCAAAATGTAAGCAAACCAGATTGTATGAGAAATGAAACAAAATTCACAAAACTATCATACACTTTCAAATCTCAATACTATTTGTTTGTATTCATCTCGCACCTGCATATACAACTTTATATACCTACCTACAATTGATTCTGACAGCAAAAAGAAACGCAGATAGGATTTTCTCCCTTACCCTCTTTTAAAAATATATCACTACCGCATCTCTTCTTTTATTTTCTTATATTTTTCCCTTCCACGTAGTGTATCTTATATCACAACCGCATCTCACTGGCGATATTAATATTTCTGCGGCAGAGATAAGAAACTTTTAATTCAGTTCCATGAGACTACTATAGAGTTAATATACAAAGCTTGCAGCATAGAATGAGATGGGATTTATGTATGAAGCTTACATAATATTGTTCATTTAATGACACCTATAAAATTTTATGTTTTTGCTATCCTGTTATTTGATTTATGTATTTATTTTTAAACTATGGATTCACCGATATGAAGGTTGTCAACCAACAATTGAATAGATTGACGAATCTGTTCCTTGAAAAAAATTCAAGATAAACGAGTGCTCTAAAAAACTAAATAGTTAAACAATTTGTAATACTTCTTCTGCAAAAAAATGTTGATATGGATTCGTGGAAAAATAATATGAACGTATGGATCACACGAACTTGTTCTTGAAGATTCAGAATTTTAAAAATGATTTTAATTAGAGAAAAAACTGTATAACCATAAAAATCATTTTTTAAATAGCTAAAACTCCTTTAGTAGTTTAGGCTTTTAACAGGATTGTATCGCATTGTGATAACTCAGGAACAAAAATCTTTTATTTTTTTAGGGCTTTAAGAAAAAAAAGCTCTTATATACAAAAGTTTTCAAAAATTCTTAAGAAAAAATTTGGTACACCAACTATAAATTTTTGTTATTGTACGAATACAAATAAAATTTCAAATATTAAATTATTGATCGGTTTTTGAGATATAGAGTTTTCAAAAACAAACATTTGATTTTTTTTTAATAATTTAAAAAAAATATTTTTTTTTTAATTTGATATGCAGAGTTTTTCGAACTTTTTAGAAGCTTCTTTATAAACAAAAATTGCATAAGATCCATTAGGTCAATAATGAGAAAGTCAAAATTGGAAAAAATGGTTCTATCGTATGGAACGGTCAGCATAATATTTCAAGTTGTTTTTTTTTTTTTTTTTTTCAAACTATAGTAGGTACTTAAAAATTAAGCGAAACACACAAATTTTTACCAAAATTCAATTCAAAAATACATTTTTTGTAAACAATTTTTTAAAATCTGTACCATTATTTTTTGATAAAATAAAAGGGTTTTTTAATGAGTGCGTATAGATGTTGAAATGAAATAAAAAAATAAAACTAGCGTGAGAAGTGAGTTGTAAGGTATTAACAAAATTCTTTTTTATTTGAGAGGCCCATAATTCCATTAAATATGGAATATAACATCTTTCAAATTACCGCCTCGGATTCGAATGATCCAATTTTCAATTATTATTCCGCATAGACCCGGCAGAATTTGGGTGATGGCCGGTGGTATGTACACCTTAAGGGCATTGGTCTATTGTGGTTTATTCGTATAGACCTGCAACTTCAGGAAACCATACAGAAAAAGTCTAGAAGATTTAAATCGTATCACCTATGATGGCCAATTCACGTCACTTCTGCGAAAAGATAACCTTATCCTAAGATCGGTCATGCAGAATGTCAATCGTGGCGTCCGCTGTGTGGCACGTACGAGTAGTACCGTCCTGCTGAAACTTGATCTTACAAAACATCCATGGGTTGGGGTCCAAATTCTTTTTGTTTTTTTTTTAATTCTGCTTTCAAAATTCTACATTTCAAAATTCTAATTCTCAAAATTCTGCTTTTGAAAATTTTACTTTTGAAATTCTTCTTTTCAAAATTCTATTTTCTGCATTTCATTCAAAATTCTGCCGTAAAAAAAATAACATTTTGATTTATTGTAAATGCATTTTTTTCATTAGTATATAAGATCTGATATAATTTATTATGAGATTAGAGAATAACCATTTTGTACACCAAAATAGAAATTCGACCCGTACGCAAAATCCATTTCATATTTCTCTTTCTTAATATGAATTAACATGCTCAACTTATAATTAAATTAATAACTTTTCTTTGAAAAATAATTAACAAAATTAAATTAACAATAAATAACAAATTAATTAATTAAATTAAATAATAAATAACACATGAATATAGAACTATAAATATTTTATGCAATGATATATTCAATATTTAACCAAGTTCATAGGTGAGCAAATACAAGCGTGCAAAAAATTGATAACAAAACGGTAAGCAAACCACTTTGTCGGTGGAAATGTTCAAAAGACACTTGGCAATATTCGGTAGCAAGTGGGATGGGAGTGGAACTCTTACTGGACTAAAACCACCGGGATCGGAATTTTTCTTTCTTTTTTTTAAATCACTTGGAGTGAAGTTTAAGCTTTTAATACTTTGCATAGGTTTTAGACCATCAGCTCATGAGACTTGGTTCTTCTAAGTCTCCCAACATTGTCTCTTACATTTGAGAAAGTTTCCATCTCAGAGTTGTTATAACTTCGAAGTCCCTGTATATGTATGTGATACACAGCGTCCGACGTCCAATGTCCAATGTCAAATGTCTTACTTTATCGACTTCATTTTGCAATTTTCATATAGCCTTCATAACTGATTTAGCAGGCACCAATATCGCAGTATCTTGAGCCAAGTTGGCCATAATAGCGTTGATGAATATCCCCATATATAACAAATACAGGGTTGGTCCTAGGACACTTCCTTGATGTAAACCAGTTTCAATTTTCTTTTGTTCCGAGAAATTTTGTTCGTACCGTACTCTAAAGAGTCGGTTCGTAACGTATGTTCAGTATTTCGTAATACTGCCTGGGAATGTCCCTATGCAGTTTGTACACAAGTCCCAAATGCCAAACATTATCAAAAACTTGAGCAACATCTAAAAATAGAGCTGATCATACTTATTTTCATTCTAGTGCTTTTTCTACAACATCCGTAATTCTATCCACTTGGTCTATCGTGGAATATGTATTTCTAAATCCAAATTGATGCCTCGAGACTAGTATTTGTTCTTCTATTATTTTGCTAAACCTTTTCAGGAGCAGTTTCTCGAAAACTTTTGCCATGATTGGTATAAGCGATATACTCGTACATACATAGGTCTATAATATATCACTTCTGTTAATGGCTTACCTCGCTTTGGTATAACAATAACTTCTGCAATTTTCATCATTGACATACCTAAAGCTTAAAGCTTTTTTGAAGGCTGTTGAAGGTATTTCTTTCAAAACCTGAGTAGTTATCAGATCGTATCCTGGTGATTTTTTGTTAGATAACTTCTTTGAGCGTGACAATGGGAATTTCACATTCGCCACTTCTATCGAGCGCCACAATTGACACAAAAATTATGCTTCAAAAACTATAAGATTGCTTTTACACGATTTTAAATCTTTTTTTCTATTTTTGCTTCCTTTCGATTGCATGGATGTTATTTAAAATACCAGTTTTTAATAAAAGCTTGAGCAAGCTTGAAAAGGAGTCATCTCTTGGTACCGTTAACGTTGCCTATTTAAGCGAAGTTCGCTGAGCAAATGCCAAATGGAAAATGAATCACATTCGAACAATAAGGAAAACTGCAGAGAAAAGAGAACGATAACTCTGCAAATTTGTCAACCTCAGAAATTTCGTCTACCCCCCTACCAAATACATCACTCGCTAAAGTGCTCAAAAATCTTCTTATGTTAGGTTTTTATGTTAGCGGATTCACTGAAGAACTGTATGCAGTCCATCGCTGCACGATGTCTCTATTTCTAATTTGACTCCGCAGCTTTATTGGAGCCACAACACAAAAAAAAATAAATAATCTGAATTGGCATTACTGAAATGAACCACCATCTGCAGAATATGCAGATGAATGAATTACGGGTGCAGCGCTGGAGGGCGCTAATTTTTTGGTACATCAACTATAGACTGCTTTTAAAATATGCAATATCATCTTGCGATTGTTAAGTCCGTTGACGAGAGACGAATGTGCTAGCGGGGGAAGACGAAATTCCTGAGATTGATAAAATTTCGGAGTTATCGTTCATTCTTCTCTGTGTTTTTTCTTATTATTCGAGTACTATGTATATTAGCCCATTTAGGGTTCACTCAATGAACTCTACTAACCTAACCAAAGAAAAGTTAAGAGTGCTGAGGGATGACTTCTTTTCATAAGAACAAAGTTAACTTTTATAATCGAAAGAAGGCCAACAGAGAAACAAAGATTAAAAATCGCTTTCGTGCAAAAGTATTCAGTAAACTTTCAAAAGAAAATAAACAGACTTCTATATGCATCAATGCGTGCAGAATTGCTGCATATCTGTTTCCCATTACTTTCTTTTGCTGTTGCTTTTGCCGGAATTTCTTTTAGTGTTCATTAAAGTTTTGTGGGTTAAAGAAGTTGAATTAAGAAAATATTATATTATAATGGTAGAAAGAGTTAGAATATTGTGTTTTTTCTTTGTTGGAGTTATAACAACTAGCGTAAGAATTGTGTTCCAAAAAATTTGATTAAACAAAATTAAGTTTTTTTTTTTTAATTATTCAACAGGTTTGCAATGTTATACCTTTCAATTCCGATGAACAAGAAGCTCGAGCTTTTGTTCAAGAAGCTAGCACTAAGTTATTCAAGTACCGCGACAAAATGACCCAAAGAATATTTGAAACAGATGAGAACAATCCCGAGGAATTAATGAGTACTTTTGAAACAATTTTGATAACAACTAGACGATTGGTAAAAATTGTTGAGGAATCTAAACAATTTAACGACTCAAAAATTACTGATCCTGAGTTGAAGCACGTTTTAAAAACCATTCGAAAATCAGCCCATGAAGGAGTACTTGGTGATCAAAAATCAATAAAATTACTTGTATCTTTGGGTATACTCGATAAGTTATCAAGTTACAAGGAAATCCCTTCGTACCGTAATAAAAGTATTCATCTAGCATTCATCCCGGATATTCAAAACATTTTCAAAAATAGTAATGATCCAGAAGAACTTAAATACTATTGGACAACATGGAGAGAAAATATTGGATTTTGGGCTTCGAAACATTTTGTGAATTTAGTTGAAAGTATAAAAGAAATCGCTAAATTTAACGGTAAGTCTACACTGTTCATATATATTTTTTTTAATGAATGCTCTGAGGTTCTTAGAACGAAATCGTGTTTGGGGGTTTTAACGGATTTAATCAAAATTGTTTTCTTAAAAAAATTGTGAAAAAATTAAACGGCTCAGACCTTCTGGTTTCTAACGTTAAACTTTCTTAAAAGTGCATTAAGTTTTCAAAGAAAAATTTGAGTATACTTAAACAAAAATGTTTGACAAAAGATTGGACGCGTTTCTGTGATTCTTATGCGGCTGATGATAACTTCCGCCCCCACATAAATAGTAAGAAATAAACCTCCTCTTTCTTTTTTTTCGTTAGAACATCCCCAAAAATCATTTCTCAAAGGGTCTTACCAACAATCAAATTAAGAGACGACTTTAATATTTGAGCAAAATTAAGCATTATTTAATAGACTCTATATAACTGACCATATATGCTGCATTTTGTTTTTTAGGTTCCATACAATAAATGGTTCATAATTTTAATTTAGAGTTCACATAAATATTAAGTTCATAACATGTATGGTTAACTTTATAGAGCTCTTTAAATAAAGGTCTATTTCGCTCAAATATTAAAGTTGTCTCTTAATTTGATTGTTGGTACGGCCCAAAGTATTCGTCATTTATTTGCATATGTAGGTATATATACAGTCACCAAAAAAGTTCTGTGCAACACGAAACGCTTTGTGCGCACAAGACCTTAATGTTTTAATAACAGACGTTTTTTTGCAAGTCTATAATGAGTTGTAGAAAAAACCGACATCCGCACACAGCGGCTTACATGTAAATACAACAACTACTTAAGTCTATACGGACTTAGCTAAGACCAGATAATTTTCGAGACTTACGTCATTTTCCATTGGTCGTTCAGAAGTGTCTGGAATCATCCAGAAGTCTTCTCAAACTATTCCATTGAGAAAAATACTCTTCTGAGAAGAGAATTTCGCTTCTCGATTTCAAGTCAGAATCCACTCAAGAAGCACTAATAGACATACTCAAATGTCAAAAGTAAAACCGGCAGCAGCATTCTTCTTTGATTTTGTTTCGTTTGTGTTTGCTACAATTAAGTTCGTTTTGAAATAATGTACTTAATGCAAAATATACAAATAAATATACAAATAGCAAATAATAAATAATACAACTTAACTAATCCAAAGGCAAAATTTCTAAGTTGAGTAGAAGTAGTGAGCACCGTTCCATTTCAGAATGAGTGGATCCTTGAGTGAAACCAATGGAAAACGACATTAATCGAAAAATATTACATAGTACGAACTAATTATGAGTTATATACATACATGTTAAATCACTCTGTATAATGTTATTTCAGAATTCTCACCTTTAGAGTTGTGGTTTGATGAATACAATATCACCAATATGGAAATCGTAATGATGCAAATCGAGCCAATTTACATTCAATTACACGGATTTATTCGCAAGCAATTGAATAAGAAGTATGGTGATTTGGTTATTAAACCAAATGAACCGATTCCTCATCATCTATTCGAACAGGTATTGGCTCAATCCTGGACTTCTGGAAGTATCATAGATGATATGTACCCATACAAGGATTTGCCACCATATGACGAAATTCTAATGCAAAACAACTATGACACATTGAAGATGTATAAAATGGCTGATCGGTTTTATCAGTCACTGGGGTTTAATTCGATAACCGATGAATATTGGGTAAATCATTTTAAAGTGATCTCGAACAAGACCGAAAGTGATTGTGAAGAAATCGTTTTCGATGAGTCACCCAACGTTTATATGCATTATTGTCCGAAAATGAACTTTAATCAGTTCTTGCTAGCTCATGGATATATGGGCGAAATCTACTATGCCAGAGAAAAACTTAATCTTCCGGTTTATTACTTTGATGGATATCATCTGCAGTACCCTATGGGTCAGGCTGTTATTTTGTCAGCCTCTTCACCAAAACATTTAAATACAATTGGACTGGCAACTGAGTTTGGATTCACCGAAGCGGTTAAAATGAACCGTCTTTTGAGAATGGTGAGAAAGATTTATTATATTTTTTTTTTTACCAAACATACTTTCTTTATGTTTAGGGTATCAACACTTTACTTAATCTGCCAGTGTACTTTGTTCATACAAAAGTTATGAGCGACTTATTTGCTGGATCAGTCGATTTCGACGATCTCAATAAACATTATTGGACAATGATGGAAAAATATGTCGGAGTATCGCCTCCAATTGCTCGCAGTTCGAATGCATACGAATTTCCTTTCGAATTCTACAATGACCTAAAAGACAATAAACAAGCAAAGTAATACTTTAGAATAAATATTAAAGGCACTAAATAATTAAATAAGAAAACAAACATAATGTAAATCCCTTTATAGCAATTTCATGAAAGGAGTTCTAGGATATCAGTTTTATGAAAAACTTTGTGAGATCAGTGGACAATACTCCAGATCAAATAAATCGGAACCGATTTACAATTGTGATTTTTATGGAAGTAAAAAGGCCGGCGATGCATTAAAGTATGTTTATTTCTTAATTTATGACTTATTTTTAAGAATATTTTTTTAAGAAAAATGATGCGACTTGGATCATCGAAATCAATGCGTGAAGTATTGGCAACAATTATACCTGATTATCCTTCTGTAAATGCTAAAAGTTTAATCGAATATTACACTCCTATGCAATCTTGGTTGATTGAAAAGAATCATGAAGACAATGCCATTGTTGGTTGGGCACATTCCGATACAAGTTTGTTCAATTTAACTTTCCACTTTCCTTCATACAAAAAACAAAATTATTATTTTTACATTTCAGAAGTTCCTATTGTGGGGAATTAGCCATCGAAGATGAAAAATAAAATTCAACATTCCTGTTTGGCTTAAAATGAAAAATAAATATGTTTGTACATATCTATGTAATCAAAAATCAATCAAAAATACTTTTTTTATTAACTACAAGCCACAACTACATTTTAGTAGTAAAACAAGTTTTCGTGTGGAATTAATTTGGTGTTGTCACTTCGAACGCTCTTTCATTAAATGCATTTTAAAATTCTATTAATCACATTAGTTAATTCCGTGGCGATTATGGAATTCGATACGAATCGAATTGTCATGTTTCGACTTGTGTTGAATTATCTCGTTTATCCGATTCTAGGAAAAATATTTTCGTTGTGTCAAATCAAGTGACAATAATGTGTACGATTTTAAATCTAAATTGCTTTTCCTTGAAGCAAAGTTTTAGTACCAAATACACTATCAAATACTACTTATCTCGGGCCATAATCAGGGAGGGTATTCTCAAATGCGCGGCGGATCGCTTTTTTAACTCATTTTCGATTGTGTTCGTTTGTTTGTTCAAATGCAAACAAGGACTAAAATGAATATTCCAGTTTTATGCATATTGATTTAACGCTTTCCATTCATAACTATAAAATTTGACAGTTGTTTTCCGTTACAATTTGTATTTATGTATGTGTTGGTGTCTCTTTTAAATTTTCTTTTATAAAAAGTAATTTTTTTTGCATTTATCTGCTCTTAAAGCGAATATCATCTTCCAGTTTTCAACAATAAAAATGATCTTTTACTTTCAATAACAAAGTTATTTCGCTTTTAATTCGCTCCTGGAAATAACAAAAATCTAAATCTTTCATCAAGAGCGATCCGTCGCGATTTAGGAATAAATTTATAATAATGAGAACTGAAAAGTCGATATAATCAGACTTATTGGTAGTTTCGGAATTCAAACTATCGGCAATTTTCGGCTCAGTGGATCGGTTTTAATGCCGGATTTGTATTTCTCTATTCTTAAAAGCAATTCGCTTTCCATTCGGGTCGGCCTTATATGAAAAGCGAAAGATCTTTCTATCAAAATGTCATTTCTGATTTGTTTTAAATGCGATAGCTGTGTATGTGACGGATTGTTGGCGGATCGGAACAAAATGTAAATAATAATTTTACAAAGTTATATTTGAGTTTCTTTTTTATTACATCGGTTGAATTTATTAAGTTATTTAATTGAATTTATTGTTTTTGTTAATTACTATTTTATTCTTTAATTAAGGAATAAAAATCAAACCACAGAGCAACAATTTAGTACAACACATGTTGACTTATGAAGCAGAACAGCCCAATAGCTAAAGGAATCCCTAATGCTCCGGAATATATAACCAAGGCTGGAGAGCTTAAGGATGGCATCACAAGTGTTTTGAATAGTCTTGGGTCCCCAATAAAAACAAGAAGAAAGTCGGTTAAATTTATCTTAGTTTTATTTTTTCACTGTTTCTTTTAAATTGGAAGGCTGGAAGAAATAGTGGAACTGCCTTGGAAATATGAAATTTAAATTGTAAATCTAGAAGGATCGTTTTCATTTCTGTTTTCAAATTTGAATAACCCAAAGCGAAGACGGTCGAAAATGAGGCATCGCTTTTAATACGATTCGCCGCACTTTCTGGAATAGGACTACTAAATTAAATCAATAGAACGATTTTCTTTCTAAATGTTTATTTTTTTAATTTGTTGACTGCATGAAGCATAAGTATTTAAACTTTTTTAACAGATTTACAGATCACAAATTTTTTTATAAATTTCGAGAATTTCCAGCGAGAAAACGTAAGACCGCGCCAGCTGCAACGATGCATGGCAGGATGGCAGCACTAATACAAGTTTGGGAAACTTGGTATAATTTCAAGACACCAAGCATTTCGATTTTTTTTTTTGATTTATTGTAAAAAATATTTTCAATTGTATGCATACATATGTATGTATGTAGGTATGTTGAAAATAACTTATTAGAGAATGTTCATAGAAAGTCTCATAGGTACAACTCCACAAGATATCTGTCTCTCCAACTCAATGTCTGACATTGACATCTCTATCTCTATATTTTCTTATTGCCTTGCTGAGAAAATTATGTCATGATATTTCATTTTTATCCATACTGCACGGGATGAACTAACACAAATTATATACATATATATTTGCAAAAAAAAAAGAATGCATCTACTGAAAGTATAAATAAATAACACATGATACGCAAATGCATTTGCTTACAAAATGAAAAAAAAAATATTTGCCGACGGAATACTTGATAAGAACCAAACAAATAAGAAGACACAAAATAATGAGAATAAAATGTAATTTGACGACAAAAAGTCAAATTTCATATCAGACATCTATGTATATCAAGATAAAACCGAAGACACAGATCGCTGCCATCATATCATAAGGGGAAATATCGCGACTCCATTGGAGATTTCATATCATCATGAGCATCCTGAGAGAATTTATCTCCTGTGGAGTGGGGGTGTTAGGTTATGAAGTTCCAGAATATTTGCCTTAAGTTGATTCTAAGCAATTGAACTTTTTTGTAGTCATTTGACTTTTTGTTCGTCTCTATTTGCATTGATGTATATATTACTTTTCAATTATTTTTATTTTAACTTTGATATCTTTTTTAAAATTTGTCACTTAACTTTCAGTTTATAGCGGAGCTGAAACTCACACAACTTATCTTTCTCATACAAAAATTAAACAAAATGTATGAAAGTGACACCTTAATAGCTGTTATCAAGAACAAATAGCAAAAAATCACCTTGAGTGGAGCAAAATAATTCATTTTGATTATCAACAAGCCACGATTCCACCCCTGATCTTGTATTTTAAAAATGTTTTGAGTGAGCAAACTTGTGTTCACATAAAAGATTCTCCATCTTACTGCCCATTTTTTCCTTATTTTACCCTATTAATAATTCAAATTTCGAAAAATTCCTTCAGACAAATTTTGTTTTATTACTGTATGACTTACCCTTTATGAGCTGTAGCTGAAGCTGTGTGTAATGATGAGGTAAATCATAAAAAAAATTAACCCATCAATACACACGGTTTCATTCATATTGATTTTATTTATATTATTTTGTTATCGTCCTTAAAAAATGTTTTACTTCAACTTCACTCAGAAAACCTCAAAAAGCAAACCACCTGATCAAAGAATATGAACAAAGACCAAATTTCTAAACATGACTCATCCCCATTGCTAGCACTCGATTAATAAAACCACATGCACATGCGTACTTTAAGTGCATTAGGGATGAATGAAAGTTAGTTATTTTAATTAAGCAAATTAAAATTTTAGGTTTTACTTTAGAAAGCAAAGTGAAATGAAAAAAATGCACATTTTGCAAGATTAATAAGATGAACTACATATCTGTTTTAATATGTATTTATTAAATGACAATACAAATTAATTTCTATTTTGTACATTGTGAGAGAAATAAATGGTTTATATTTTGTTTTTGTTATCTTAGACTTTTTTCCTGTGTCATTTTTAATGGTATATGTATCTATGTACATTAAACTACATATGTAATTATTTTAGTATACAAAAAGGTTAGTAAAAAGTTTACAAAACAAAATCAAACATCAATAATATTAAAAATTTCGTTCAATGAATTTTAAATTAAATAAAATTTAAAAAAAATAAAAAATATAGTATATGTAACAGTTTTGTCAGATTTTGATGTTATAATTATGAATAATGTATATGTGTACGTTACTATATATTTTAGTTTTACAGTGCGCATGTGGGGATGAGCTCTTGTTTTGTGTTCATTTATTTTTTGAATAACCATTTTTGATTTTTGTGTGAAAAGTAAATTTAAAAAACTATAAGTCGCCTTCAGGATGATGATCTTCATTTTTTTACTTTGTACGCCTGCAAAAAAGGAAATACATTTATTTAAGTAAAATTAGAAAAGAATTTCAATTTTTATTATTTATTTTCTTTAAATAGGTTTTTATTTTCGGTTGTTTGTTTTTTTTTTATTAATTATTATTATGTATTATAACTGTTTTTTTTTTTTCGTTTTATTAATTCTGTTGCATACTTTCTTGATTTTTTTTTTGTTTTTATTTATTATGTCCATGGTAATAACCTACGTTTATACGCGCTAATATAAAAATAAATCACATATATATTTTTCTGTTTATATACTTCTTTTTGTTTTAATCAGTTGTGGGTATATGATTATATATGTTTGTATATATATATATGTATATACGCGTGGGTGTTATTCTCATGAATTTTGTTTTTCTTTTTATATTATATATTTTTAATGTGTATTTTCAATGAAAAAATAAATTATTTTGCTATTACAATTATCATTATTTTTGTTTAAATAAAAAATAAAGAAATAAATTCCACGAAAGAAATTTTTAATAAACTATGTAAAATACACACAATCAAATATAGTTTTTTTTTGTCCTATGATATTATAATGTGTACTCACAATACTCGTTTAAGATGTATTACTTTTTTGATTCTATTTTTAAATTAACTTAATAGAAATTAAATACATTATAATATATAAATTTATTTTGGCAAAAGTGAATTAAGTCTCCTAACAGTTTATCGATGTGATTAAGCTTTATTGTGCTGTGTCATATTTATTAAAAATGTTTAAGAAGGAAACTATGAACATTTTATCAGTTGAGTTGAATTTAGGTAAAATAAACCTTAAGACAATCAAATAAATTATTCGTATTATGTAACACAACTACTTGTAATTTATTTTAAAAAAATATATTGCCTACTAAGAGCAGTATATTTTATGTAAAAATCTTCTGGAGAACGTGTATTGTTATGGACTTTCTTTGTAAACCAAATAAACTATTATTTTTTTTTAGTAAAGGACTTTCAGCCGTCAGCCCTGTTCTGCTATTCATCGAGAGAAATTTTCTATACAATTTCACTCATCTCTCTCCTGTCATTCATTCGAAGTGAATCTGTTAAATTCTGCGGTATTCTCTTATTCAATTGACCACATTCGTTCCATACAATACCGATCCACATATAAATTTTAATTTCTGCGTATTTCTCTTTTAGAGGAAAATATTATTTTTCTTTTTGAAAAAAGAGAAAAATAGTCAAATTCTATCCAAAGCTATTTACTCGTATTTAATTTAATTTAAAATAATTAACCAAAAGAAATTATCCAAACTTCCAAAGATTGGCTGTTTACGTAAATATCAAATTAGTTTGAGATATTGAAGTTGACTTGATGGGGCCAGAGAATACAAAGATAGAGTGAAGGTGAATTGAATATACGATTCATATGAATATGAATGAGGAAAGGGCTGTATGAAAAGTAAGCAAAGGAAATTCCAACATAATATCCAGCCTAATATTGCAATTAAAGCTTTTTAAAACAATCTATGAGCTCTGCCGCGATTCCGCCAATTTTTGCATTGCTTTCCAGAAGGAAGTAACCTGAAATACAGCGATAATCAGCTCAGTTAAAAGCTTGCTTAACAAACTACATCAGTTTTAAAAAAGGAATGTATATGTCCAAAATGCTTTGAAATTCATGGGGATAGAACTACATAAAAACAAAGAACTTCCATCTCGTACTTCTATCAAAAAACAAGATTTTCAGGAGTTTATCGGTGCACCGAATTAGAAAAAGAGATGAAACTCGATTCTACAATAAAAATACCGGAATTCAGAAAATAAGGCTATTGTAATTTTACAGCAAAGGAAAATCGAATATCTCAATTTCTAAATTATACATAAAGCTTTTAGCGTTTTTAAATGTTTCAGGTAAAAATAAAGCAACAACACCACATTTACGAAACAATTTATAAGTAGCAGTTATGTATCTGATTTTCATACTATTGCTCATTTGAAGAAAAAAAACACTGACTTCCATAATACCGAAAAAGCCTGCTTGTTCTGCTCGATAAAACTTATTGGCGAATTATAACTAAACTTGAATCGTAGCTGCATTCCATAATATGGACGTTAAAAACTTTTATAATAGCTGAAACTTGTTATTTTTTATATAGCATAATGCTTCAGGTTTTGGAAGATACCAATAGGCCAATGAAATATGTATGTGTTTCCGAAGGATGGCGGATTTGTATTTTCAGTACTCAAACACGATTCTGGAATTGCTACTTTCTGTCTGTTTTTATGTTGTAAAAATTCGGAAGCCGATTTTTGATTTTTTGGGAACAACCCAAAATCCAAGCCGGAAGAAATTGAGACGTCGTTTTAATACGACCAGTCAAAATTATGAAATTAGGCCTACAGAATTAAGCTAGCCATATGTTTGATATGAACTGACAACGACAAAGGAGCTGCTATTTCTCCACTGATAATCGCAGTAGTACACTTTTGATACGTACATACATACATATGTACATATATGTAATTTATCAAAAACACGTATTTAACAACGACACGAGATCCTGCCCTTTCACGTCTCCTGCTCCAAAAATTCATTTTAGTCTTTTAAGTTTTGCAAAAAAAATTCAAAAATGTAAAGAAAAAACAGAACAAAGTCATGAAAAACGATCAAGCATAAGGAACAGGAGATGGGTGGATCTATAACACTGTTGTACGCGTATTTAAATAAAATTCTTAGCTTTATTATTTAGATCGGACATCTTTGGATTGAAGTTTTTTTAATTGCAACTAACATTAGTTCCGTTTTTAGGATTACTTAGTTAAGATGTTAACAATTACTTTATCCAAAAAACTCCACGAACATTTCTGTTTTAAGAATGGAACAATATACAAGATAAAAATGACAAACCGAAAAAATAGAAGAACTTGCATGTCAAGTTTCAGAATGGTTGAATTTGAATTTAGGTGAAAACTACTTTAAAAGAATGGGGCTTATAATAATATTTGCAAAGACTTCCTACACTTTTGCCAAAAGTACAACTAACCTACATTCATGTTAATCTTCTATTTTTGTTTATAAATAAAATATTAAACAAAATTAAAAGGATTTTTTAAATATTTAAACTTAATATTAAAACAAAAAACTAATAATGTTTAAAATAAATTTTAAATATAACATTTATGGTATTTTTTGTTGTTTTATTTTTGATTTAAAGAAAAAGATTGAATTAATGTGTCTCAGTCAATTTGATTATTTCTATTCTTCCATGCTCATATGAAAGTGAATTTTATTTCATATACCCCTCAAAAATATATGTATTCAGATTATTATTTAAATATACATCCATAAAAGTTCTTTTTTTATGAAATTATGATAAGCGAGGGAAGTTTAAAAAGAAATAACACAAATTTTTAAGAAATTATATCCACGTAAATTAATTATATAAATTGTATTTACGACTACATTGCTTTTGTTTTAGATACTGAATGTACATACTTGATACAATTTAGACATGTTATTTTTCTTAGTTAGTTTTTTTTCAAAATTTAATTTTAAGTCTTAATGTTAACTCTGCTTTCTTTAAAATTATTTATTTTTAGTATTTCATCATTTATATTTAATTATATGTATGTTTGTATGTATGTATTTCTTTATTTTAGACTAAGAACGATTTTAATTTATATGAATTTTATGTTTAACACATTGAATTTGTATTCTTTATTGTTTTTAATTAATTGTATATTCTAAGGAATTTCATAAAGAAAAATAAAGATTTTAGGAGGTTTTATGTTGTTGTGGCATTCAAAGATAGATCAGCACTTATCAATTATATCGTTTCAAAAAAAAGGGTTTTCTCGAACTTAAATTTGTAAATTTTAGAGAAGGAAGACAAAATTTAAAAGGCAAAAGATAAAAAGTTACAAAATGGTTCGATTATCGTACTGCCACTGAGAGTACGTCGAATGCTGTATTATAGGTAGCGAATCTCCATTGCCCATTCAATTACTCCTTGCCAGAGAAAAATTCTTCTATATCAACTCTTTTTCTGGAAAAAATCGCATATGAAATGGTTCCGCTGTCACGAATTCAGAGAGATTAATTCCATGTATGTATGTACTTTCACATACTCGTATGTACATATTAATGTACAAATTAAGCTGATTTCGAACGATTACATTATATGTGAAGACAAGTTACACCATAGATAATGTTGAAGGGGTAAAATTGATCTCGTTACACTTTTCTTCTGCATATTCTCGCTTGGTACCTTGTAATGCCACTGCTTGCAATAAACCACTCATTACAATATTTTATAGAATTCTTTTTATAATCATTTCTATAAAAAATAAAAGCAAACAAAAGAGTTTCCTATTTGCTAACTGAGAAGTGGCAGAAGTGATTTCGAAATTATGAAAGCGAGTTTGATAGAAATGTAGAACACTGAAAACAAATTCAGTCAATTTGGAAATTCTCTTTCATTTCCATTTCACTCGATTTTTATGATTAACAAAAACTGAAGTGATATTTGTGGTCTGTATCTGATTTTTCAGGATAATAGCTATCATCGTTCTCGAACTAATTTAACGCCGTCTCAAAAGTACATTTGATGACAAAGTGGCCGAATTTCGTTTTCGATCTCCCTATGTGCACATCACATCGAAATCTTACGTAATTACATTGAACAGTGCGTTGAATATCGTTCGTCACTTCATGTGATGTGCGTCGATCTCGGAAAAGACTTCCTTCCACAGTGAGAATACCAAATTTATTTGGGTTGTGGTGAATTTGATAATTATTATTACTGACACCAATTCTTTTTATAATTGATGATAAGTGATGGAATGGGCGTATTTTTCACGAAATTCAATGGACTCTGTAATCACATTTGAAACACATAAAATACACGAACAACGTATCGTTAAAAGAAATGCTCAAATTGAGCCATCAATAAGAAGAAAAAACTAAAAGAACCAGCCATGGAATTTCCAATATCTTGGGAATATTTCGTCTCAGCTCAAAGGGAAACAAGAAAATAATCATTATAATTGAGAAAGCAAAGCCCACTTCCGGAATGTTGTCCAAAAATATGAAAAATCAAATCAATATAAACATAAAGTTGAATACGTGCTAAGTACCACAAAAAAAATTTTGGCAGAAGGATATTTTTCATCTCTTTTCCATGATATAGCGATCATTACAAACTCGGAGTTAAGTTGAGATATGCTGATCTCCAGAAACATAAGCAATTATGAGCAGGAGAAGTGGAGGGATACAAACATAACAACTCCAAGAGGATCTGGGTGAATCAAATTTGCTGCCATTTTTATTGATCAAGTAGAAATCATTTAGCAAAAACTAATAAGTATTTTTTTTATTCATTTTGATTAGCGAAATGATTATGAAAACAAAGGTTAATCTTAGTAACAAAAGACATACACTTATGTATGTATATACAACAAATAATCTTAGCCTCATGAACACTAAAAAATGGTTTGTTCTTCTTAAAATAGTGAAAATACATGAAGAAAAAAAAATTCAAAAACATTGTAAGATGAAAAATAATAACAAAGCAAAAAAAGGAAATGTAATCTGTATCACAACAATCGTTTTAGTTACCAAGTTTAACAAAAAAGATAAGAAATAAATAAACTTCCTTTTTTATTCTTTTTATCAACATTATACATTATTCATTAATAAATTCATTCTACGTATACAACGTTTATAATTTAATTTCAAAAAACAAAACTCTATTTCTGAAACAACCAAATTGTAGAAACATAATCAAGTTATATTCTTATATATGCTTTTTCCATATTGCCATTCAAGATATAATTTTAGTTCATTTATATATGTATATATATGTTTTTTGTTTTTAATGATTTTGTGTACGAATAACAAATGAATTTTTTGTTTTTCACATTTTTTTTTTAAACTTTCTTTTTCGTTCGTTTTCTTTAAATTAAATAGAAATATAGTACATTAAGTTAAAAAGGTGAGAACCTCGACTCAATAATAGTTCCGCTCTAAGCTTTTTTTACTTTTTGTTCTAACTTTGCTTATTTTTGTTTGTTTGTTTTTATCAGTCTATTGTTTATTTTTTTAGATATAATTTGTTTTAAGGGAGAAAAAAAAAGACTCAAAAGAGATAGAAGAAATTGGAATATTTAAAAAAAGTAATGTTTTCCGATTTTTTGTGTGTTTCTGTTAATATTAAAATTAATTTAGTTCATAGAAATTAATTAAATTAATATACTTTTTTAAATAAAACAAAAAATTGGAAATAAAAATAAAAATTAAAAAAAAAGTCGCAATATTTATAAAAAATCTAAATGCTGCGACTTTTATGCCAATTTCGAATAAGCATACACACAAAGCACACCGACTATGACGCCCGCGGCTATATATTTAACTATTGACCTTCGTTTTTTCGCTGTTTCTTCGCTTTCCTCGACTTCGCGTTGCTTTCTTTTGATATCAATGACTTTTTGTTCAATATTTGCCTGTCGCTCGGCTCGTTTCCGTCGTCTGACTTCAATTTCAGCACTATAACGAGAAATGTTTAGACCATTTTGTTCTTTTTTTCGGGAAAAAACAAACAACTCACCTAGGACTGCTGCTCATATCAATACCATTTGACTTCGCCGTCTGTTGATTATTGTCATCTATTAGATTTGTCGTTGATTTATCTCTGGATTGTTTGTTGTCATTTGATGACTTCTCAACATCATTATTACCATTGTCAGTGTCACTGTCATCGTCATTGATTTCGGAGAAGTCATTTTCATCGTCGCTTTGAGACTCGCAATCATCGGGGGATTTTTGTTGTGTAGGTATCGGTGGTAGTGGTCTATGATCGATAGTATTTGATGGTGGTGCTGTTAGTTTATCTGTTTTGTTGGTGGATTCTGATGAATTCCTTTCGGAATTTATTAAATTATTAATAGCGTCTTTGTTTTTGATGCTACTTTCACTATTGGGTTTGTTGTTGGTAATTGAAGAACCACCATTACCAATTATTAATGAATGTGTACGACGCGGCAGAGGCGGTGGGGTTTCGTCCAAAGGTTCGTCCTTTGGTATATTCGGTATTTCATCATAGTCCATAAAACTCTGCAAGATGTTTAATTATTAATGAAGTCACAAATAAACTGAACGAAATTAGGAAATCTTACCGGATCTTTTAGAAGCTTCACTCCTTCAATGATTGCTTGATATGAAAAATATAATTGATCTGCTGTTTGTATCAATCCCATGCGATATCTTCGCATTTCAAATAAAACATCTCGCACAGACACCTTGTCTTCACCTTCTTTGTCAATCTGAAGAAGGAGATTACAAAATAAACATAAATTATGGAAAACAAAATTGTTTGCATTTCAAAGACTAGTGTAAGGACTCGTGTGCAGGGGTACTGGTTCCATAAAAAGACAAAAAAGAGCATATGCAGCTTTAACAGTACTTCACACCATCTAGGAGTTAATTCGGAGATTGTGAAATCAAGAGGACGAATTGCGAATGTTCTGCGCTATAAGACAGGAAAATTTCCGGTTGATTTGTGACCCAGCGACCAGCAATCCTAAATAAATTCTTTTTCCGAAACGAACACAAACGCCACGAATACCTTGTTCACGACCTCTGTCTATCGATTGTGCTCAATATTCTGAAACGTGAATGTCCTGCTCGATATTAAATCAGAAAGGCCACATAGCTATTAGTCAACGATTTAACATACGAGTCGTAAAAAAACCCTCGTCCATATGCTCACTGAGGTACAATATTGATAGACTTCGGAATCCTGCAGTGCGCTAAAAATTTAGGGACTATCTCATCTTAAGATCGAAAACAATCAGCAGATTTAAGATGTTGTCCTCTAAAATGACGATGGTTCCTTATTTATATCAGATGAAGATCAGTTGAAGGGATGGATGGACCACTTCTTGATAGTCCTACACATCTCCGATCGAAAATAAGCTATCTGAAGTACAAAATTTCCCAATTCACACAGATCTAAGCGGTTGGCATAAGTTGCTCCAAATATTCAAACAAATTACCGAAAAAGGGAGATCTGATGAATTGGCGGACCGACACAGTGGCAAAAATAATAGAAAAGATAATCTTGGGTAGGAACAAAGAACATCTGGACTTAACTCTCGGTGAGGAGTAAGAAAGTTTTTGATTTGTAGATTTTTTGGCGGTTCATATTCTAAAGGTGGATTTAAAAGTCTTATGTTCTAACTGCTTTGATGTGGTTTAGACCTCTTATTTATATTTTACTACTACTATAAACAATATTAATCTTTGAACAGCTATGGATAGGGACAAAATAGATCTTTAGGGCGATTGAAGTGCACAAAATTAGTTAAGGGGGACATTATAACTGCATGTATGATCCCCAGAAATCTAGCGTCTTATTTCTTCTCTTATCAGAAGACCTGAAGATAAATGAGAAATCCATATTTTTCTCCCAATTATAAAGAAGTTTCACTCATTGGTAAAGTTTTTGATATAAATAAGACTCTCAAATATTGCTGCCAGCATCTTTCTTTATTAGATATAAATAAATTAAATTTGCGTCTAGACTTTACCGCAAAAACGACATGCATACATATATGAACTTACATATGTATTCCACGTTTGAAAAAATTGGTAGTCGTTAAAGTTACATGTCCAATTTTTCGATTTCTATGTGATTAATTTTATATTTGTGATAATCCAAAACCCAAACAAAAGTATTTATGTACAACTATATTTACCAAAACCAAACAGCAATCGACCAGGCAAAAGGTCCCAGAACGTCCGATACCAGCGCTACAATGCACAACAGCAGGTCCAACATCCGGTTCTAAAGCTCCCGAATCTCGTACTTGTTTTAAAAATTGCAAAAACGCAACTGGTGAACTTGGAATACCAAAATCAGGCCAATTCGTATAGTGGAATTGTATAATCTCACGGCTTTGCATTGATTCTAAGTCTGTCAGTCTATAACAAAAGAAAAATGAATGATAAGAAATTCATAAACAGTCAAACATTGATCTTACCTAAACCAGCGGCGGGAAAAGTTTTTGTACTCTTCACATCTTAAATACTCAACGGCAAGGCCGACTTCTGTTAATTTCATTGCATTGTCAGCACCCTTTTTATCGGGCCAATACTGATGACATTTAATTTGTTTCTTTTCCAATAGCTTATTCAACATTAGTATTGCTTTTGTTTGTTGCTCCCAAATCATAAGCCAAAAATGACCAACAGTATCACCAAGTGGACCTTGTGTCAATATATATTTGCGATCTGCTCTTTCTAACTGCAAAAATATACAAAATTTTGATGAATTTATTTAATTGAGGGAATATTTGTTTGTTCGGGTCACAGAACTCACCTTAACCAAATTTGCATTTATGTAATCAACTTTTCCTCGGTGGAGAACAATTCGTGAGTGATCATAGGGGTTTACATCTCGATATCTGTTGAGGCAACGATTCTGAGACTTCTCCGATTCACTTGTATAGAAATGTTTCTCTTTCGCTTCTTTCTCACTTTTTTCTCGTATATCCTGGAAATGAAAAAAAAAAAAGATAAATTTAGTTGTTTGCTGAATATAAAGTATAAAAATGAGTTGAAAAAAAAACTTTTTAACAACAAAAAACCGCAAATACCAGATATAAATCTCAGTTTTAAGATAAATTGTTGGATTTTAGTATTTTTCTGTTAACTTTGAATCACCAAAGTCGGTTAATGTTAAAAAAACAAGTTTAAGGTACATTTTATTTTGGACGTAGTCTTCTTATATTATCAATCAGAATATCAGTCAAGGTTTTTCAAGGGAGAATTGAATTTATCGTAATTATAGTTTTTGCTAGATTTACAGTTTATATGCATTTCTTAAATACCTACTTGTAGAATTTGATCTGTAGACTAATATAGATCCACCTAATAAGTGTCAAAAATTAAACTAAATTAAAGTTATTTTTTGACGATTCAAAATATTTGTTTGTCTTTGGTCCACAAAAATTGGCGTATAATCCCGGTACTCCAAGCATCAGTTGACTAGTAAGGGCCTTGTCAGTTCATTTTACATATTTTTTTTTTTTTTTGACAAAAATCTAATATGAAATGTATCTACCTATTTTTAACACATAGAGTTTCCATGACCCTTCGTCATTATGAGATATTGGGAATTTCTAATGAAATCTTAATTAGCCAATTCACGATAATTGCATCTCACAAAAGTTTACAAGCAAAGATAATTTTTTCTTCAGTTTTGAAACTACGGAAACCTTAGAGATACCGCTAACGTGAAGTGACTCGATCAAATGTTGTATAAGGGACTTACAATTTTGTGTCGATTAAATACAACTAAGATGAGAAGAACTTTTCTTGGAGGAGGTGAGAACATTTGATTTAATTGTCTGCAATGCAATGTGCGATTAATACTGAACCGGGTAAATCATTCCATATTCATGAAATGCGGCTAAAGAAAGAATCTCTGTATTTAACTGTAGGTACGAAGGTGGGCTCAAGGGTTAATTGATGGGCATTGCCTGAAGGACGAATATTACGTTTGATTGATAACGAAAAAATAAAGTTATAACAATGAGAAATTTTGAGACTGATATTCTACTGATAAACTAAAGATTTTGGGTCCCAAGGCTTTGTTTTATCTCCGACACACTTCCTTATTTTCATGCATGAACTTTCTCCAAGTTCAAAACCTTGTGTTTAGTTGTAGAATTAAAACGACAGCGTCTGCTACGCTGAATAGATTCCGATCTTGATATCATTTATAAAGAGTTTTTTTTTTTAATTGGGACTTGGCAACTTTAAACTTTCATTATGAACGCACCCTTAAAACATAGTCCGATTAGGTGACGGCAACTTTGAGAGCAATAACACCAATTTTTGGTTATAGCTTAAGCAATTTTCTGAAGGCTAAGTATCAATGAAAGCTATAACTGGGGTCTTAGACATAGCTTTGGCAAGACAATTTGTAAATTTAATAAAGAAACTTTTAATGTAAATATATCAATAAATACAAAATCATATGACTTGTCGCTGGGCCAGAAATCAAAATCAAGTGCATTGGATTCGTTCAGAAAGCGTTATAAACCGGAATACAGAACACCGGTTTTAAAATGAACTCTGGGGCCTGTTTCAGCGCTATTACATCAACTACATCAACTACATCTTACAACTACATCCTACAACTACATCAGTTACATTTTTCTGTTTCACACATAAAACTGAAAGTGTTGTATGATGTACCTGGAAAACATAGTTGATGTAGTTCATTTGACATTTCTTCTGTATATTTTTATTTGATTTGAGCTACGTTTTCATGTTTATTGTATAATTCAAATCTCGTGAAAAAAACTTAATTTAACAAAAATATGTAAATATTTTCGATGATGACTTTGAATTTGATATACGCGATGAAAAAGAAGTAATGTATTTTTACAAAGAATCAATTTTGATTCGGAAGATCCATATTTTGTGGAGCGATTTCGAATGCCAAGAAATTGTATTGAATTTTTGGTTGAACGCTTGGGAGCATTTATTGCTCACCCAATTGATTGCAACCAATCTACGATGTCACCCCTGCAACAAATTCTTTCAACTCTTCATTGGCTTGGAAATGGAAGCCGATAGGTGTTGGGACCATTCATGGTGTCTCAAAGGCATCCGTATGTCGTTGCGTAAATAATGTTTTAAAATTTTTGTTTTCTAATAACGTATCTAATATCCTTTAAACTCTTTCCAACTGCTTCTACATCAAACATTTATAGTGTATCAATGTAGCAAGATTTTACTGTTAGTTGTATTACAACAATGTAGCTCAAAAAGCTGTGTAACAGAATCATACATTTTTCCAATAATTCCAGTGTATCATCCATATCTACACTGATGTACTACAACTGAAAATCGAAAGTACCTATGAAACAGAATTGATGTATTACAACAGTCAAAATGATACATTGTACTTGATGTAGTATCGCTGAAACAGGCCCCTGGTGTGCCAATTTTTGACGTTAAATAAATCTATAACTTTTAAGGTTTTCGCGGTTGTTAACACATGACATTTTTGATTTTTCGGATTAGCCGCGTTATATATACAAACATTTTTAGCGAGTGCAATACAGTACTCACCAGGGTTGCCATGTCTTGAACTAGTTCGCTAGCCCTATTTAAGAATTTGTGTAGCCCAAAATTGGAGCCGAAGAAATAGCCGAAATAGGAGCCCAATGCCAATACAAATTTTTTTTCATAAAAATGGAACTTTTGGGAACAACAGAGAAACTGAATGGTATTATGATATTAAAGTAAACATTATTGCGGTTTATTTGAAATGTCAAAAACAATAAATATTATTCAGTGAACAAAAAGTGGTGCCAAATTGTGAAATGCCTTAAGGGTATGCTTAGGGGAGAAAAGTGTTTTATTTATAAGCAAAAACTAGCGCCCAGGATATGATTTGGACTATTTATAGCCATTATTGGGCTGTCATAACGAAATTGTTATCGGCAATTTTGGAAAAAAAAAAAGTGTGAGTACCAGGACTCACGGTTAAGATGTGTAAACATCAACGTTCGTCCGAGTGCCGAATTTTTGTTATCGAACGTACCCAATAAACATACAATGCAATCGTAGTAGTTTGTGACTTTAGATATATTCCCCTCACACACGCCACATCGATCAACCTAATCAACAAAGTACTTCGCTTTTGTATGGGTATTTACACATCAATACGCCGACGTAGAAGTACATGCCAAAATCAGCTGTTAAATGGTAGAGTTGTAAAATTTTAAATGAAAAGTGAAAATGACCGAAAAATATTTGAATTTTAATGATCCAGAACCACTTTTTTGTGTTGATCAGAGCTTTATTGAATTGTTGCTTAAGGAGATTGAATTTTATTCTTGCTTTTTCAAATGATTTGTAAATTTTAACAACTAAAACCGAATAACATCATAAAAAATTGTTTCGACGAACTAGTTTGGTCCTTTTTACACGCCATGTCGGCATACTACTTCGATTCCCAGAGTTCATACTGCTATGTCGACACAATATTAGGGGTATTCATGTAAGCGCGGAAAACCCTCGTAAACCTCGTAAACCAGATAATTTTATCTCCGCAGAAACGTGTTCATGAAAACATGCTGCGGAAAGTTATATCTTTCTACAAAGCGGAAAATTATCTCTTTACATGAATACCCTTATTCATTTCACACCACCCAAAAACCTTATCGACAATATGCTTCGACATATAATTATATGCACCTGCGTGGACATTCAACTAAATAGTTCATCTGTTTTCTATAAGCATCCAAACAGTTGTGCAACTAAAAATTAAATGTGCGCGCAATCATTTAATTTGTGTCAAAACACAAATTTTTTAGTTGCTCGAACCAAGCAGTTTCGAAACTAAAAATTGAATGTGCGCGCCTAGCCTAAGAGTTTACTTTTTTGTTCGTCATCCATTTAAATTATGTCAGATGAAATATTTTACATAATCACAGCTGATTATGATAACAGATTTAGTTCAGTTTCATAACAGATCTCGTTTTGGAAGTAGCATAAGGCCAGGCGCGCACATTCAATTTTTAGTTTCGCAACTGTTAAGTTGCTAAAATGAAACATATGGGCTTATATGGGACACCGCACACTTAAAGCAACTCGATTCGAGCAACTAAAAAGTTTGTGTTTTGACACAAACTAAACGATTGCCTAAAATTAATTCGTAATAGTTGAGCTGTTTTCCATAAGCGCAAGAGAGAAAAGAGTGTGAGCGTGAGTAAAGAGTTGCCAGTGCGCGGTTCTCTTTCAACTGGTGATTAGATTTCGATCACAGTTGCCAGTGCGCGACTAGCCTAACAGACTTTTATAAAAGTTCGAACCTCTGAATACCAATCATAAAAGATCTTTTAAGGTGGAAATCTGTTATGATTCATAACAGAAAATCTATAGCAGAATAACATATGTGGCAGAATAGGCCTAATTGGTCGAGAGGTGAAGAAATGTTGAATTAAGTTCTAGCCAGCAATGGAAAGTAATAAAATCGAGATTTCAGTACTCAAAGTCTCCAATGTAAACACGATGTCGTAAGTACGCAATATTTACAATGTAAACATGGTGTTAAATGCAATCGTCGGTAAGGTAGGTTGCTACACGGAAGGTGTAACCGAAACGTGTAACCGTAACGTGTAACCGTAACGTGTAACCGTAACGGGTTACACGGGACGTATAAGTTTTACACACGTTTTCGATTCACTCTACCGCCGGAAAAGATGTTTACACATCAAAAAGCCCAATTTCCGATAAATAGCCCAATCTGGCAAGTCTGTATTCATCCCGAACGTTTCGTTAAAAATTTCATTGGTAGAGAAACGTTTGGGGTGAGTACTGTATTGCACTCGCTAAATATTTTTGTATATATGAACATATAACGCGGCTAATCCGAAAAATTAAAAATTTAATAATCTACACTTAAAAACTTAATTTTATGGAAATTCACCAATTCATTTTTGAAATTTCGATTTTTTTTAAATGCAAATACATTTTTTTTTTGGGAAATTTTGACATACATATGTACATACATTATAATTAAAACCAGCTTTTAACGAGAAAGTCAAAAATAAAAAAAGCATTTTATGACAGGTAGTTTAATAAGAGTTTTTGATAAAATGAGTTTTTACCAAATGCAGATTACACAAGAATACACGATTTTTTGTATCAAAATCTTAAGATCCTTTTTACTTGCAATATAGGTACCATCGGGCAAGTTCTGCATTTGAAAAAAAAAATACACTCGAGGTTTTATCAAAATTGACGATAGAGCGCACAAAAAAAGCATAAACTACTGGAAGTATTTTCGACATTTTCGTCAAACTCGAGGTACTCGGTGTTTTCGGTGTTTTCGGTGTTTTTTTATAAATGTTTTCGAAAACAATTTTCTTTGAAGTTCGTACATGTACCTAATTTTACGCCAATTGAAACAATACTGCGTTTCAGGTTTCTGCCAAAAATTCTCAAAACAAAAATAGGGTTTAAAAATGTTCTTTTTTTAATTTTCTTATTTTTAGTATATTTCTGTATATTTTTATAACGACTTGTCCGATAAATGCTAGAATTTTGAAGTTGGGTGCTCTGAAGTAATTTAAACAATATTACATTTAAAAATTCAAAAACTTATTTTGTATTGCATCAACAAGAAAATCAAAGGAATAAATCATTTTGATTTTTGTTTTTGATTTATTAACATACATATGTAAATCTGCAATGCCCATCTACGTTACAACTCTGACGCTCAAGAGCAAGAACGTGCGACTCAGTAGTACAATTTTATTTATTGCACATTTATCAAAGAAAACCGTTCTCGTCGTCGCGTCGTATTGCCTCGTGGTGGTCTAATATATCTGGCGGGTCACTTGAAGTTTGTCATTAATTTATTTCAATTACTTACACAGAAATTGGATTGCGTCAATAAATTAATGCACTACCACCACATCTTTACAAATAATTTTTTTTATTATTATTTTTACATAACACAACTAAAAATCTTTCAACCCCCATGTCAGGGGAAATACAAGAGGAATTTCCTAAGAAATATGTATTCATTCTTTGTTTACAAACAAAATCTGTTGTAGTTTGAGTTATGGCTAGACAACGTCACAAAAAAAAAATACAAATAATAATTTTACTAATATTATCACGATGGCAATTAAAATAATAATAAAATACTACGTCTCGCTGAATGACGATGAATGAATCATTATTAATAAATTCAATGATTGTTTTTTAAAGCTTTGAACGTTTAATTAACTTTTGTATATTTAATCGCACATGGGGATATGGGGTATCCCCATTGATGAAATTGTAATAAAAAGGTGAATGAAATGCTTACGACATTTTTTGTTTGTTAGAAAAATAAATTACTCCTGATTTTGTTTACTTCCGATTGCCAGTACTGTCTTTGGAATTGGATCTTATCATCTATCCGTGGTATTATGAAAGGTTCTTCACCAGACGATCTGGGAATAGTTAATGAGTTTTATTTGTGCAATATTTGGAAAATTTATGTTTCCGAGATTTTTGAGTGGTTTACTATTAATTGGTAAATGGATGTTTATAATTTGTTGATTTGGAAATTTTTAAAAGACGGATTTTCAATTAAAAAAGTCGCTTCTTTTTCAAAGAAACACTTGTATATTGAAGGATTTGATTCCAATGCGAATTTTTCATATAGCTTCTTAAATTACAATGAACTCTTATTTTTAAGAGTAATTTTACTCTCGTTTAACTTTGAAACCAACAAAAATAAAACTTATAAACTAAAAAGATAAATTAAACTTATAGCGATTTTCTGTCGTTGCGATGTAAAAACCATGAAATTTTGACCATTGCTCGCACGTATAATTTTTCGACGTCCGATTATTATCGTAAACAATACAGCATACAGATTTTAATGTAATCACAGGCTTCAAATCAATCACAACGATTATACAATATATATTTTGATGAAGATTCGTCCAAGATTAGACTTGTGATCTTCTGTTATTGCTATAAAAAACCATGATCGCAACATAATATGGTACTTACTTGCGAATATCTGTCGATTTCATTTTCCCGATTTAATTTTGCGACTAAAAAAAAACGATTAAAAAAATAGAGCTGATTAAGGCTAGGAACGCACTTGCGATTCTTTGTCGAGGCGATTAAAAAATCGCAGTCACCACACATTTTCATCATGCACTCACTTGTGATTTTTTGCCGATCGATTATTTACCATTATTATAAACAATTAAAACACACTACTTTCAATGTGAGTACACGCATTTGCTACAAATAAGTAGCTACTATTATACTCAACTCACTCATTATACAAGAAAAAAAATGCACGACTGGGTCGCACGAACTTGCTCTTATGTAAACGACTAAGAATTTCAAAAATGAAAATAGATTTTTTTTTTTAAAACTCAAAAATTATTTTTTTTTTAAGTTTTGAAATTCAATGTTTTTCAAACTTTTTAGAAGCTTCTCTATAAAAAATTTCATTAAAATCCGTTTTGTCGATAATGAGAAATTCTAAATTTGAAACAATGGTTCTATGTTCTAGGTACAGTCAGTAATATCTTGATTTCAAATTTTTTCTTATAAAAATTAATCAAAAGAAAAAAATTTTTAGCAAAATTCTCGGAACCGTTTTCGAGAAAAATACGATTTTCGAAAACCATTTTTTAACATTTGTATGGAGGGTATGAGGTAAAATAATTTTTTTTTCTTAAATCTTACAATTTATATTAAAAACTTGTATTTATCAAGTTTTAAGAAAATCGAACATGTGGCTTTCGAAATATTGAGTTTTCAAAAAAAAAAAAATTGAAAATTTGAATACACAATAATATTGAAACTGCTGGGGAGCCTTAACATAAAAAAAATGATCAAAATCGGTGATATCATTTTTGAGAAAATCAAAAACAAAAAAATGGTTCCAAGGGGGGTACTAAAAATAACCATTTTTTGGAAAAAAATTTCAACCATTACCTAGCTTTTATATTTATAAAATTTCGAAAAAAATTCGTATGGCAGGTACCGTTATTTTTCTTAAAAAAAAAAAAAAAAAAAAAACGTGTGGGCGAAAAAATTAAAACCCATATCTACCAAGTTTGAAGAAAATCGCCCGAGCCGTCTAGGCTGTAGTCGAACCCACAGACAGACAGACAGACAAAATTGCGAGACCCACTTTTTTAGTCTTCACTCTCATCGTAATGTCAACTTTGATCAAAATCTCGAGTTCGATTTTTTTTACGAATGCATAACTTGCCTTATAGTACTTATAAGTCGCAAGTAAATATCATGAAGATATGTCCTCAAATGAAAATAATTTTCTCCATTTTGTATGTCTGGGTCCAAGTATTTGCAGTAGTTCCTTGAAGCATTGAATACTCATTCTTAAGTATTGCACACATTTCTGTGGCTCTTCTTTTAAACTACTATATACTTTTATAATACTTTTTTTTTTAAGTTTTTGAGTAGACTTTAAACATAAAATTTTAATGCTGACTAGAATTTTATTAAAAAGTCGCGTGTAGAATTATTTAAATCCATTTGATCTATTTAATTTTGCGACAAAAAACCGCTTTAAAAAATAGAACTTCTTTCATTTTTATAATCGCTACGATTTTTAAGTCGCATGTACATGCATTCGCATTTAACGCCATCGTATTATCTTACTTATTTCTTGCAGCTAAAAAATCGTGCGATTAAAAAAATCGCATCGCCAGAAAAATGATACAATTTTCGACCTTTAAATCATCACGCTTTTATGTATCAAGGCGTTCATTCTCATGTTAACTCATGATTCTACTTTTGCGACAAAAAACCGCAGGATTGAAATCGCAAATGCGTTCCTGCTCTTAATTGTTATTTTAAATACTACGATTTTACAATCGCATATGTGTGAATACACATTTAAAAGCATGTGTTTTATTTCATGCGGCTGATGTTTGCCTACTTCTTGGTGAGACTACAAAATGTAGTCGCAGTAATTTACGAGTAAATCGTAAGTGTGGGCATAAATGTGTTATTGCATATTAGGATTAATTTTATCTTGTGGAAATCATCGTATCGCCAGATCGCGATTTCTTGCTATCACGTACGTTTATTCACATTTGAACATTTGTGTTATATTTTTGACGACTGAATAGTCGCTTAATCGAAATCGCACGTGCACTTCTTATAAAGTGATTTTTCGTGAACAGACAACTAGGTAAATTAATACTCAAAATCAGACAAATCTATGGATTTTCTAAACTGTAAAATTCTGCACTCAAGTCTTTTACGGCCGCCAATAGAATAAGTTTAAAAAAAGAAGAATTTATTCTTGGTTAATCTAGATTCATTGTTCGTGTGCGAAAACGCAAGTAATTAGCTCCCCGCATTCTTGCCAACCTTAACATCACTTTAAAAAATGTATTACGTATTCTTTGCGGTTTTCTATTGGTTTTTACCAATTTATCAATTTATTTTTAATTGTATTTGTCAAAACTAAGATTTTGTTAAATTTTGCATTCCATTGGGCAGAAAAAATTCAATTTATTTTTCAATTATCGGAAGCAATTAAATGATTCGGTTAATTCAGCAAACTCATATTTCTCTATTGAAAGTTGATAAAAAGATGAAGAATATTTTTTTTTGAAATAATAATAGACTCTGAATTACATGAATACAACGACAAAAAAATAATTTCGAAATCGCATTCAATTAGCAAAAAAATCAATTTTTGGATTTAAAATATAAATTTACAAATGGAAAACCCCATAAATCTCAGACACGGTCTAATATCAAGACTACAATTAAAGCAAGAAAAATTTCTAAACTATTTGAGAATCCACCTATGAACCGTTTGTTCGTCCCATCGAGCTACTAAGTAAAGGAATATAAGGATGGAAGGTATCTACCACAGAATACTCTACTTTATCCTGCAAGAACGGATAGCCCCAAAAGCTTAAACCATAATCGAACGAAATCAGTGTGATCTCATTGCAGGCACATCAGTAAAATCCTATATGTATTCAATTTATAACACATGTATGTATTGTTCAAGAGATTTTGTTTGTTTTCAATAAAGAACAAAAAAACTTTGTAAAAATATTTTCTTTCTCAAAATTAAATGAGACTGCTGTATCTATTATTTCATTTTACTGAAAATATTTTTAACGCTAATTTTAATGACCCCAAAAATATGATATTTTTTATTTGTTTTGAAAACTATAATTTTATCAATTTCGTTTTAAGAATTACACGTAATTTGTGCACAAAACTATTTCATCTCTGTTTCGTTGATTGGGTGTGATTCAGACGATTTTTAATAACAGAAATAAATGACTCACATTCTTTTGCTCAGTGTCTTATTTTACAAATTTTCAAAACTTGAATAAGTTGAAGGTTTTGAAGAATATATTAAATGAGCTTATGAGCAAGCATGAATCATAACCCATATAACATGACCCAATTCTCAACTATGAGTGTTAGGAAAGCGAGTTAATCGCATTGTTAATCGCGATTCATTTTTAATTTTAATAACTGACGGCAACACAAATTTTGTCATGGAAACAGTTTCTCTGGGGACAGGGGGTATTTTGACGAACCAAGTTTTCTATATCTTCTTTGGTGCTATCCTCTTATTAACATCAAATATCTCCGGTCACTTCTTAACTCCTTTGTCCTTTCAACTAAGAAACAAACAGTTCTTATGGAAGTCTCAAATTAGCAAAAAAAATTGATTTCCGATTTTTTGAAAGAAAATTAATGGAAAAGAAGAAACAACTCTATTATAAATTAGATCGTTAAAATTGAAATGAAGGTAGCTCGAAAATAGCAAACAGCATTTATTTTTTTTTGTTTGGTAAGCAAAAAGTTTGAACGGAGATGTACCTGTAAGTTAAAGGACATCTTAGTTTTGACATTATAAAAATTGTGTTCAGGTTTTGTTATAATGTGGGTGCCACCTTATTACTTCCCCGAGGTCTAAATCAAGGATTTTGGTGAGCTTTGTGACCTGTGTAATTAACAGCGCGGTACTCGTACTCGTAGCAATACAAAATGTTCCATTTTCCATTGTATATGGGCCTTACTAATAACCAAACGCTGATGTCGACTATTAGGAACTGGAACTGAGTTTAAACAAAGTGCTACCAATAAACAATTTAATCCTCTCACGAACTAGTCTCTAGACTTTCCTTAAATCTATTACAAAATCTACAGCAAATGAGAAAAAAAAAATTAATGAACTGTTAGAATTTTTACCATGGTTTGTCAAAGTTCAGGAACAGTCATGATTCGCTCTATACCTTCAAAGTTAAGTATTGCCGTATTCGTTTTTAACAGTAAGTATTATAGTACTTATAGTACGGTAATTGATTTGGCGACTTTTCAATTGTTTTTTCAATTTATAATACCATATTTTTTAACAAGGAAACATAATTCTTTATTTATTTTATATTATTTTAATATTTTTCATTCACAATGTATAAATAGGAACCAAACTAAGAAAATCATAAACTTAAAATATTTTAAAAATAAAAATAAGTGAATTGGCATATTTTGTGTAAGAATTTAATTGTTTTTTTTTTAGGTTTTCTATAGGACCAGTGTGTCATCTTTAATCTATGATTATTTCAACTCGAAACAACAAATTCAAAGTTTGTGTTTTTAATCATGGATTAAGATAATCAGCCGATTTCGGTTGATAAACACCATGTAACCATAACAACTGAAAGCAGTATCAATAACGTATCCTAACTGTGAACAAAGTGGCTCTTAAAGTATTCACGCAAAGGCGACAAGTCTCTATCTATCAAAGTTTTTATGGAAAATTTGACAGATTTACAATGTTGCGACTGTTTTGTTTTCAAAATAAAGACACTTGCATACACACAATTTAACCAATACAATAAAAAAAAAAACAAATCTAAGTACCATAAAACAGCACTAAGGCAACACTTTTTATTTTGACAACTCACGCACGTTTCGTGTTTTGTATCACTTTCAAACATCTTCAGTTTGGTCTATATTTTAACCAAGAATCGTCTTACAAACGAACAACGCTTTCAAATTATTGAATTTTATTATCAAAATGCGTGCTCTGTTAAGAAAGTTCATCGCGCGCTTCTTCCATTTTATGGTCAGTTTAATCGACCTACTGAGGCGGCTATTTACATTGTTGGACATTAAACCACCAACACGCTTACGTAGAATGCGTACTGAGGAAAATATTGCAGCTGCATCGGCCAGTGTTAGGCTAGGAACGCACTTGAACACATGAGTTTAAATTAGAATGAACGCACTTGATACCAAAAAATCGTGAAGATTTAAAGGTCGCAATTTGTTTCATTTTTCTTGCGATGCGATTGTCGTAAGTTAAAATGAAACAAATGTACTCAAATGCATACGCTCACACTTGCGATTTAAATTACTACGACTTAAAAATCGTAGAAGCAAGAAGAAATTGTTATGCACGCACTTGCGATTTTTAATCCACGATTTCTTAGCCGCAAGAAATAAGACACATGGCGTTAAATGTGAATGCACAATCGTAGCGATTATAAAAATGAAAGAAGTTCCATTTTTTCAAGCGATTTTTCTGTCGCTACTAATTTGTAGCAAATGCGTGCACTCACATAAAAAGTAGTGTGGTTTATTTTTTGCGATTAAATAATCGCGCGCAAAAAAATCACAAGTGCGGGCATGACAATAATTTGTAGCGACTACGACTTTTTAATCGCCTCGACGAAAAATCGCAAGTGTGGTCCTAGCCTAGCAGCAATTAGGCCTCTGTTACTCCACTACGTGCAAAATTTCAGAAGGATTTAGGTGTAAAGTTTTTCAAAATATAGCTGGTGCAAGAATTGAAGCCGAACGACCTACCACAACGCCGAATTTTTGGTGAATGGGCTCTTAAAAAGTCGGCCGAAGATCCACTTTTTTATCGAAAAATTGTGTTCAGCGACGAAGCTCATTTCTGGATACGTGAACAAGCAAACTTGCTGTATTTGGAGTGAAGAGCAGCCAGAAGCATTGCAAGAGCTACCAATGCATCCGGAAAAAGTGACTGTTTTGTACGGATTATGGGCTGGCGGAATCATTGGGTCGTATTTCTTCAAAGATGATGCGAATCGCAACGTTACTGTGAATGGTCAGCGCTACCGTGCGATGATAACAAACTCTTTTTTGCGCAAACTGGAAGAGCTTGACTTGCATGACATGTGGTTTCAACAAGACGGTGCCACATGCCACACAACACGCGTAACAATGAACCAATTGAGAGGCGAGTTCGGTGAACAGTTTATTTCACGTTTGGGGCCGGTCAATTTGCCGCCTAGATCGTGCGACAAGCCCGCATCAAATGTCGCACTAGAAGCCAACATTAAAGTATTTATTCGTGAGATACCGGCCGAAATGTTAGAAAGAGTATGCCAAAATTGGCCTAAGCGGATGGACCATTTGAGGCGCAGTCGCGGCCAACATTCGCATGAAATAATCTTTAAAAGTTAAATTATATCGACTGTACTATCGATTCAAATAAAGATTTCATGCATTTTTCTGAATTTTGTTTTTTTTTATATTTCCGATGCTCTTAACAAATCATTCCTTATTTTCACCACAATGTGTGCCACTTATATAAACTTAGACTTCTTCTCAGCCAATATTTTAATATTGCTTTCCGTCTTTGGACTCTTTAAACAAAATTTACTTTTTAGATTTGTTGCTAATGAACTAGAATTAATAACGTTTTCGCTTGGTCATATGGAAGCATACCGAATGCTTCTGAAATTGTTCGCTTGACTCGAAATGTCAATGTGACAGTTCAACTTATCGGAACTTATTCTTTATTGGAAAGTTTTGTCGCTAGTGTAGCTACATTTCCCTCTGTAACCAACAACACGCTAGTGTCGATAAATACCCCGATTGTAAATCGACTGAATATTTAACAACGATATTTTTAGCACAGCATTGTAAACAGCGAGATGAACGGCAGTTTTGTGTTTGCAGAAGATGACACGCATATCATCTCTGTGGCTCGTTTGGTTACAAACGAATTTCCAGTGAAATATTCGAGCGTAACTATATGAGGCTCTTCGGTGTTCGGTCTTAGCTTGAATTATGCCAATTCTAGTGAGTTGCTCTATTTACATCACATCGACATCACGCTATAACTCAAATTGCATATTTCCCATTTCCATGGGATTTTTCTTTTGCAGTTTCTCTCGTTTCTCATGTACGAGTAAATAATTTGCTTCATAACCTCCCCCCATTCCTGCTATACCCACTTTCTACTCAATTCAATTGTTTTTCTATTACACAGTTGTACCTTCATTTTTAGAGCATCTCCCATCAACTTTGTTCCACTCCAACAACAACAACAATAACATCACCAACAAATCTAGATCTATGTAAATTGAATGGGCAATGGGTGATGTTTCGCTGATGCTTCTTCAGATGAACAACAAAAGTTTGCAAGTTTTTTAATTGGCTTTCGATGCGAAGCCGAATGAGCTTTGTGTCGATGCTGTGCTGTGACACTAATTTGAATTTCTTTGGAATATTAATTATTTCAAATCAGAGTTAAAGTTGTTCTATTCGCAGTCGCACTGGTGCCACAAGCGGAATTGAATTAACTGAACGGCGGCGTCATAAGTTTTCGCAGAGTCGGTTTAAACACACGATGCTGTTGGTGTGGGTGAACAAAATGCTTTGTTCATTCATTCTAAATGTCAGGTTCCAGTTAGAGCTTCCGATTTGTACGACATTCCACACCAAAGACATCGTATACCTAACTAAGCTAAACCGGTTGAGTTGTTCATTTGAAGTAATTTTTTGTTCATTAGTCATGCTAAGGAAACACTCATATTTTAGTAACATTCTGTTTGAAAAAAGCCTTGTTGTAGCCTTGGACAGCGTTGCCACACATGCGAAATTAGTTTGAAGTATAGGGATTTTTAAATTTGAATAAAACAAACTAAGTGATTTTTTTTATTTACTTAAAAGACCTAAGGATGCCGTTATGTATGGAATAGGTAAGCCCGTTAGTAACCGTTCTGGTACAACGAAAAGTTGGTTCCTGCATTTCTTCACATCCTGGTACCGGATATATGTAATTTCACAAAAAAATGACTAAGAAACTTAACATATGTCTAAGACTGTTCTAATCGCTAGTACTTCAACTGCAGATGGAGTTGCAATCCCTGTGGAAGGTCGTTTGAGAAGAGCAAATGAGCGAAGCACTTCTGCCACTCTTCTTGGCAACAAAGCTAAATTTGCTAGCATAAACCTGAAAAGCCTAAATGCTTTCCCAAAGGAGATGGCAACAAGTATGACCAGATCCCTATTTTAAGACCAAACAAGAAAGAGACGTTATCTTTGGTCGGAAAATAATACCTGAACGACACCATCTCTAATAAGGGCGGAGCATTGTGATAGCTCAACATTTGCAAAACCTCATGAAAACCTCTTATTCAATTCAGCGTCGTGTCTTCAACCAGATTGACCACATTGCGATCAACGCAAGGCACTCTTCTAGTACCTCGTATCAGCAAAGGTACTGAAGAATATCTCGAATAAAGATAAACAACGAAATATTGTGAGGAAATTCGATATCGATATATAATAACAGGGAGCGTATCGGAATCCCGCTTTTTGAAATCCCGCTTTTCAAAAATCCCGAAAAAAAAAGTTTTAAAATCCCGTCTGCTAAAATACTGCTTTTTTAAAATTCCATCTTCTAAAATCCCGCTTGTTCAAAATCCCGATCTATTATAATCCCGCTTTTTAAAATCCCGCCAAATCCCGCTAATTACGTTTTTTTTTTTAGAATACGTAGCTACAACTTATTGATTTTATGTTGGTTGTTTTGCAGATTCTGTAAATACTAAAGAAACTTTGCATACACCCAATCTAGCACCTACCCCAAATTCTATAGTGTGCCGAAGCAGGGGTATTGCAGGGGGGCAGCATGCCCCCCTTACATACCTCACTGCTTACACGTCATTATAGGAAAGGGGATTATAAAAAACGGGATTATAAGAGACGGGATTTTAAAAAGCGGGATTATAAAAAGCGGGATTTTAAAAAAGCGGGATTATAAGAAACAGGATTATAAAAAACGGGATTTTAAAAAACGGGATTATAAAAAGCGGGATATCGTACCTAACCCATTAAGAACAGGTGGAAACAAACTATCGCGGAGGAAATAGCTGTATCTATAATTAATCCCAATAAGACTGCTGGAGCCGAAGTTTTCAAAACGACAAGCGATAAATTGGTACTCATCTGCAGTATTCCGTGGCATCATAGAACGACTAATGGACCGTCACGACGAAGGTGTAGAATCGGCTCCAAGTCGCTGCTACTTAAAAATAATGTTTTTTTCAGGGCTATAACCTCTAACGAGGAAATGAGAAATATTCCATTTTTTGTAAAAAAAGGTTTCTTATATAAGTCTGTCTATGCAGACGGAGAATGGTACGGGAGAAACTACAACAACTAACTCAGGGACGCTCACATGCGTAAAAGAATCTCAACCAACTTGGCGTCCAAAATTGCAGATTTGTGACTACTCTGTACAACAAAGATTGCAAATACAGGCCGATTTCCCAAGTGACTGAACGAGAAAAAATGCCTCACACAAACTGAATAAGTTTAGCCAAGATAGAAAGACCTATTTATGATCATATTCGACGAACCAATTGTGCATGACCAACAATTAAGGCACAAAATACTACATCTCTCAAAGCAAGTTCAAAATTTGGTCATTTATACAAAAATTACTTAATACACTCCTCATGTCAGCTCACAATACAAAAAAAAAAAAAACCAACAGTTTGCTGTTAATTCGACGCTGCCAGAAAGTGTCATGACTTCTCATGTACTTGAGAGCGTAAACAATTTCATGCGACAAGTCTACTTTCGCACTCGTACAGTTGCAAGAGTAGTGAAAGATATCGATATACACAAATCCGCTGGCCAGGAAAGTATCCCATCTATTGTTCTGAAGAGGTGTTCTTCAACGCGGGCAAAACCATTGCGTATAATTGCGGTCCATTCGTGATCTGATGGTATATCTCACCGAAGAGTAACACAAATCTTAACATGGTTTTGGAGAAAGTGAGATTATTGCACTTGATATTTCCAAAGCATTTGATAGAGTTTAGCATCAAGCTCTCTAATCGAAAATGCGTGCATTTGATATTTATAAATCTCTTCTCCATTGGATTGGAAACTACTTTTCGAACAGCTTAATACTAGTTGTGGTGGACGGTTTTAAGTCAGAAATTAATTAAATAAACGCTGGTGTGCCACAGGGCTCCGTATTATCTCCGAATCTTTTTCTAATATTCATCAATGATCTTTTGTCTAAAACTTCTAATCCATTAAATAGTTCTGCTGACGACAGTACTCTCAGTTTATCATATTAGTTTTCAGATTCCCGTCCTTGTCCTTCGGATATGGATTTAGAACGGAAGCATAAGACGAGCTCATCATGAAATTCTGATCTCTATACCATTGTTATATGGGAATGGAAACCATAAGCCGGGTAGAATTTAATACTTCACAAACTCAATGCTGTTGCTGTCTTTTGTCATTAAAGCAGAACCCATACTCTAAGGCGCTATTCATTAGCGGCACTTGCATTGAGGAAACCGAAAAGCTCTGAGTTCTCTTGTTCCCCTCGACGATGCAAACGAGTACAATTCCCATAATTGGGCAGGTGCTCCAATAACCCACTCTTGGATAGAATTCAAAAAAGAGCGTAAAAATGATGGGTGATAGAATACTTACTTTAAGTATTTCCACTTAGTTTTAAATAGAATAATATTATACTTAGTTTAAGAACAATTCATCAATTTGGGGAGAGTACGATAACTTGGCCGCCAAGATTTGATGACGGATTTTTGTAGAGGGGTCAAAAACAAGCACTTTTTACTACGGGAGGGGGGGGTCTATCTCCCCCCGTTTAGGAGGTAGGGGCACTTTTAGAAAAAATGGTTTAAATTGAAAAAAAAAATATTAAAAAACAACGGCAACACCTACAATAAAGTGCTATACTGCGTTTGAAAGCCAGAAGATTGTTCTATAATCCTGCATTTAAATTAAATTAATCATATCAATGGTTTTTGAGAAATTCGCATTTAAAATCCAAATTTTGATAAAAAAAACGTGAAAAAAAAGTTTAGACCGATTGTTTTCAAAATTATGAAATGAAATTGTAAATTAGCTTACATGTGTTTCATGTATCTATCAGTTTTTAATGGAACACAAAAAACCGCATGGTTCTATGTCTTCTGGTTTTTGAGAAAACCTCCGTTTAGGAGGTAGGGGCACTTTTAGAAAAAATGGTTTAAATTGAAAAAAAAAATATTAAAAAACAACGGCAACACTTACAACAAAGTGCTATAATGCGTTTGAAAGCCAGAATATTGTTCTATAATCCTGCATTTAAATTAAATTACTCATGTCAATGGTTTTTGAGAAATTTGCATTTAAAGTCCAAATTTTGATAAAATAACGTGAAAAAAAAGTTTAGACCGATCGTTTTCAAAATTGTGAAATGAAATTGTAAGTTAGCTTACATGTGTTCCATGTATCTATCAGTTTTTAATCGAACACAAAAAACCGCATGGTTCTATGTCTTGTAGTTTTTGAGAAAATCGAAAATTACCAAAACTGCTTTTTTTGATTTTTGGTGGTGACGGTGATTCCATTTTAAGGATTAATGTTAATAAACATAATGAATCTTTGTTAGTTCAGTACCGCAATTCATTTAGCGTTACCCAGAATGCACCATGAGGAGGTAGAATTGCATCTGGGTCAGTTATTTTGTCAGTTAGTCAGGAGTTAGTCAGTCATAGTTAGTTAAAAATGGTCAAAATGTATTAAAAAGGTGTGTAAGTCTCGTCAATAAAGCCATCGTCCGTACTATAACTGTCGAGTTCGTTGAGTTACTCTTTTATGGTGGGAAGCCGAGGATGTTTTGGCGGTAAAACACTTTCTAAATTTTCGTTCTGAAGGGTGGGAGGATCGATGTCTTTTAAATGTAAACCCTCACATATATCACCATCGGTATAACAAGGGTAAACTTTTTTTTACATCTGATAAAAAACTCTATTATTTGCGAACCCCAGTCGTCCTTATATTTCCTTTCTAGGCAGTATTTTCGATAGAAAAATAGTGCCATGTATTGGTGAACATGGTCGGGAGTTTGTTTTGGTTTTCAAGATCATTTATTGTATTTTATATGTATTTAGTGGACATTGGATAAATAGAATAAATTTGAATTTTTTTAAATACAGATTCTGTGAATGCAAAAGAAACTTTGCATGCACCCAACCTCGCACCTACCCCAAATCCTATAGTGTGCCCAAGCAGGGGGGTTGCAGGGGGGCAGCATGCCCCCCCATACATACTTTACTGTTTATATATTGTAATGTTGGAAGCTAGCACTGATTTATTTATGTAAGGAAGCAAAAAATATCAAACATTTTGTAGGAAAGTAGTTTTAGTTATTTTCGATTTTCTCAAAAACCAGAAGACATAGAACCATGCGGTTTTTTGTGTTCGATTAAGAACTGATGGATACATGAAACACATGTAAGTTAATTTACAATTTCATTTCACAATTTTGAAAACAATCGGTCTAAACTTTTTTTTTTCACGTTATTTTATCAAAATTTGGACTTTTAATGCGAATTTCTCAAAAACCATTGACATGAGTAATTTATTTTAAATGAAGGATTATAGAACAATCTTCTGGCTTTCAAACGCATTATAGCACCTTATTGTAAGTGTTGCCGTTGTTTTTTAATATATTTTTTTTTTCAATTTAAACCATTTTTTCTAAAAGTGCCCCTACCTCCTAAACGGAGGTTTTCTCAAAAACCAGAAGACATAGAACCATGCGGTTTTTTGTGTTCGATTAAAAACTGATAGATACATTAACACCTATAAGTTTATTTACAATTTCATTTCACAATTTTGAAAACAATCGGTCTAAACTTTTTTTTTCACGTTATTTTATCAAAATTTGGACTTTAAATGCGAATTTCTCAAAAACTATTGATATGAGTAATTTAATTTAAATGCAGGATTATAGAACAATCTTCTGGCTTTCAAACGCAGTATAGCACTTTATTGTAGGTGTTGCCGTTGTTTTTTAATATTTTTTTTTTCAATTTAAAGCATTTTTTCTAAAAGTGCCCCTACCTCCTAAATGGGGGGAGATAGACCCCCCCCTCCCATAGTAAAAAGTGCTTATTTTTGACCCCTCTACAAAAATCCGTCATCAAATCTTGGCGGCCAAGTTATCGTACTCGTGCCATCAATTTCATTGTAATAATTTAATAAGTTTGTTTATCGTATGTAAACAAACTTTTAGTATAAATAGTGCTTTGTAAATAAATATAAATCAGTTCTAATTTGGAATTCAAAGAGTTATCATCTCAACCTCAAGAAGTAACCACATAGATAACTACAGAACTATAACAGAAATATTTGAATTTCTCGAGCACCGCCGCAATGTTTCTTGTCTTTCATTATACTGCGCTTCTAGAAACCCATAAGTTTGTCTTTGAACCCAACTTCAGATGCACTGTTAAATTCAGAGATTATTTTCAGCCGCACTACACGAATGTGGAATGTTTTACACGGCTCAATATTTCCCTCCAATAAAGATATTCAGACGTTCAAAACCAATGTGCATCGGTATCTCCTTTTAAATTCTCTCCAAATTTCCTAAACGCTCGCACTATTTTCAAACATTTTAAGGGTAGTGCCTGCAAATTTATAAAACAAAAAAAAAAGCTTTTGTGCAAATTGCAAACAACCTGCAAACTGAAACTCTAGCTCGAGTGTCAGTTCGATGTCAAAGTCAGCTATCCATGTAGGCACCTACTAAGGCATTTAAGAAGTTTTCTTTCACCACTTAAACGCAAATTGTTTTGTTGGGATTTTCGCTGAACCGTCATTTGTTTTATTTTTCTGAAACGCATTTTTATTTAATTTTAAAATTTATATTGAATTATGTTATCAACAAAAAAATACTTCACCATTTTGATCGATATTTACAACTAAATTCTACGGTTGCATCATTGAAATGTCACTTTCAGTTCCACCTAAATCAATGCAAGTTTAAACCGATCATAACGAAAATTTCAAAAATAAAAAATTTGAATTCAATTTTTTAACGAAAACCTTCCACAATTCCTTTCTATTATACTTCAATCACACACAGACTACCAACGAATCTAAATAATGTAGGTAGGTACATATACTCAAATATATTCTACAGAAAGGGACATTTTATTATATAATTTATATTCATTTACCTGGACAGTTTTATTATATAATAATAACCACAATGTTTTGTCCATAAGCAAAAAAAAAAAAAAAAAATATTAAATACAAGGAATCCTTAATTTCTATTAAAAAATCTTATGTTTCTTCTCAGAAATTATTAGTACCTATAATATGTTATGTTCTATCAAAGAGAAAAAAGAATCACGAGGAGAAAATAAAAGAAGGAAGAAAAAAAATACAATTTCTTAGAACAAAGTTGAAAAATAAATAATCTTCCTATCTCATTCTCTCTCTGTTCCTTTCTCAACAAAGAGGCAAAACCAAAAAAAAAAGACGTTAATTGATTTCGCCATAATTTTCGAAGACCATAATAGTCTTATTCGTTTGAGTGGTAAAACAAAATAACAACAAAACTTGAACAAAACAAAAAAAAATGTGTGACTTTTAAATAGAAGCCATATTCATGTACCAACATAAGAAAAACAAGCAATTCGAATTCATTAGAATTTATTTTTTTGAATAGAACCAAAAATTACACGGAAACGAGGCTTCAAAATTTTTGAAAAGGAAACACCATTAACGACACCTTCGACGAGCGAGAAACGGGGACAAAGTACATATTCTTATGAACAATTTTCTTTCCCGCTCGAGTGGATAACAATTACGCAAAAAACAGGTCACCAGTCACCAACCGCACCACCAAACCAAACAACAAAGCATGAAGAGGAAACTATGTCATCTATGTCAGAAGTGGCAGTAGCAGCGGCAGTAGCAGCGCATTTTGCATGAGAGACCGCGACCAAGCCCAAGAAACTGTTTCAGTGATACGGTCCAACTCATTTGCATGCTTTGTTCAATGAAGCCAAAGCTTTGGATAGCTGCTGGAGTGTAGTAATACAGCTATACAAACTCAACCCCTTGGATCTCTGTCCGTTCTCTGTGTTGCTGCGGCCGCAACAAGTGATATGATAACACAATGAATACGAACCGATTATTTATGGTTCAATGGACGCGCGAGGGCTTGCGTCCAGAGGCGCGCCTTCGCCAGGTATCGAATGGGCAATGCTCAAGGGCGAACTTTGTTGTGATTCTTTTTTAAATTTATTATTATTGATTTTGATGAAGGGTTTTTGGTGAAAAATCATTTGAAGTACTGAGTATGCATGTCAGAATCAGAACTCAGGACTCCACCTAGCCGTCAGAAATTGGAAGTGGTAAAATATGAGAAATGTGAGAAAATAAATTTAACACGGGATGAATTATTCTGAAAAAATGTATTCATGTAGCTCTTTTCATTAGGGGGGTTCACATTCTCAAATATGTTTGACAAATATGGTTTGATGAATATTTGACGGATTGAAACCATTTGCGTTCACATTTGTCAAACATGCTGTCAAACATCACTTTTCATTAGAATTCTTACCATGGCGTACCAACTCAGACCATAGATGAAATATTATTTGAGCAAATTTACTACAATTTCTATATTTGGAAGTCTGCAGAAAATTTATATTAATGTAATAAAATCCACCTGAATTCATGCCATTGCATTATGACTCATTTTAAAATATTTTCTTACGATATGCTCAGCTCGGGAACTTCATTGAAAATGAAATTTGCTTGTGGTTTGACAAGCATGCGTTCACATTCTCAAATATGAATGTCAAATCAGCAAAATATCAAAATATTATGATATCATCAAGCATGTTTGACAATCCGTTTGATGAAGCGTTCACATTTTCAAATTCGAGTCAATCAAACCGCATTTGTGAACCCCCCTATTGTGTGACTTCCAAAATATAGATAGTTGTTTGTGTACTAGATTTCTACTTCGTTCTTACACTCCATCAATGTTATAAGATTTTATTCAGTTTCATTCCACATACTTCGCTTTTCTCTCACTAAAACTGAGTTTTCTGCCGGCAGAATTCTTCTCGTGAGTGCTGTCCATTTTTCCGAACTGTCAAGCTCTACTCGCGTTCCACATACCGTCCACAGATACAAAGAAGGGATTGTTTACGCGCAAACTTACCTCAAAATCATTTGTTTGTTTTAAACGTTATGTGCGACGAATAAAAAATTGTATGTGAACGAAATGTCAGATTCTACGAATATTCGTTCATTCGTCGGTTGTTGGTCGCTCTCATGTGAATACTCCTTTAGGGTCTAATAAACGATTCTTAAACATTCTTCCATTTTTTTAATGTTTCAAATGTTCTTATCTGGGTTTAAATGATCCGAGAACCTGTCAATACTCTTGTCATTAATAAACTGACAAACCAATTGACGTTTCTTGTTGTCATATTACTCTTTTAGTGTTACCACGTATTTATTTACCCGAATGAAAAATTATCAGTTTATGCTAAAAAAGTGACTGACTGTCACATATTTATACGAAATTTAATGGCGCTCTGTCATTATAGTGGCAAGAATTAGCAGGTTCATTCCTTATTGCGTATTGTGATTGTTTGTCATAACATTTGTATCAGCACAGTGTTTATACGATGCTTTTCACTTCTATTTGTCACTATTTTATTCGTCATTAAAACACTGACAAATCCAAGTGTAAATATTGTGCTTAAAGCAAAAATTGGACCATTTACTCGATTAAGACATGAATGACAAGAAAATGGATGAAATTATAGACAATTATCAATCGTGTGAATACGGCCTTATACTACTATATTTTAAATTATAATAATTAATAAAAAAGAGTGAGCAAATTCATTCGATTTTTACCATTATTATCTATAACTGAAAATCAAAAATTTGGTTTTATTATTTTCATTAGTAAACTTGTGTTAAGCAAAGAGCAAAAGTAAAGATATAGCTGTGAAGACCTAAGCTCAAAATGATTTCTATCATTTGCAAGACTCATAAGCCGGCCACCCTAAGTAAATGAACAAACTGATATTGTCTATGACACAATCGATACAATTATTCCACGTTCTTTTTTTGTCTAATTCACAAACGTCAAATATAATACGATGGCGTCTTACCATTTGCAAAAATTAAAACATCTTCCGATAGGGTGAATAATTTTGCGCTCCTTTTGTCCTTGTGTCCCTATGTTTTAAAGCGACCACAGTCAATAATGAAAGGGATTTTAACGAAACTTCGAAACACTGCCAAAGAATTGCTTCAATAAGAGTACATATTTTGCAATTCCAAGACTAATAGAGTTATCAGGCACGAAATAACAAAATCTAGTCAAAACGAATAAGTCTAAGTCATGTAAAGCAATTGAAGATCGACGCTCCAGCTCGTAAAGACTTCAAAGCCACAACAGAGGGTTCGATAAACAATAACAATCTCTTCTTCAATGATGTGGCCAGGTCATTATTTCAGCGCTACTAAGGCTGAAAACACACCGGATAAAGCAAAACGTGTTTTTTTGTTTTGTGAAACAAGAGAACATTATTTCTTATGAGACTACACACACGAAAGAAAACAAAACACACGTTTTTGTTTTGAATGGTTTCGGTGGTGGTTGTCGAAAATACATGCCATTGTACGAGAGCAACACATACCGAATGCAACAAAACTGTTTCGAACAAGGGTCGTTGACGATAATTGCCTACTTTCTTGTGGCGCAAAACACACCGAATGAAACGAAACATAAAAACCAAAGCAAAACAGAAAAACAGATGTCGTTGCCGATAACTGACCTGTTGTTTTTTGCAAAACAAAATTTTGATTCCGTTCTTTTTATTTCCTTCTTTCGTTGCACTTTACAGATTTATTTGCTTCTAAGTTTACTTTGTGGGCAAATTTTAAATAAATATGAACGCAGATGGAGAAAAGTTCATTTTTTAACTTCCCATAGGGAGTTATTTAAATTGAGGCAAGAAGCTCTGTCTATAATTATAAAGATAAGGAACATGCCAATAAACTTACTATTGATAAGCTGTGGATTGCTACTCGTACTTCCTACTATGACATTTGAAGATTGACAAGATTAAAAGCTCTTTTCTTATAAATAACACCATAATGTCTATTTTGTAAACACAAAATTGTCATTTGTATTTACTTGCCGTAGAGTTATAATTTTTCATCCGGAGTTAAGCTTTTACGATAGTTCGTATTTTGTTTCATTTCAACGCACACCAAACGAAACAAAAACACGAAAGGTTTTGTTTTCTTTTATTCTGTTTCGCTTTTTTTTCTATAACATATTTTTCTATAACATATCCAAATAGAGGTATTTTATAATTAAGCTGGAAATTGTAGTTGATGATTTGACATTCGATAGAAGTGCGCATCTCCCACTGACGGAAATAAATTATTCTGAACAATTTGTAATATTTTTTTTTTAACTTCGACCGCCATTTTAATTGGCATGTTTTATTTTTATTGAATTTGATGAATAAAAGAGTAAAGTTGGCCGTGCACAACATTTTGCTGTAGAGACATATTCATTAAGGCCCTGAAGCACTCTCTTTTGTAGTCCCAAAAAGATTAAAGTTACTAAGAAAATCGGAAATATTGTTAGAGTATATTCTTCCTAATAAATCAAATACGTGCAAACCAGAAAATCATTTCTCTTTAGTTCCACATTTGTAAAATAAACAACAAAACTTCGAGTAAACGTGATCGTCGATAAAGTATCTAAACAAAATGACGCCGAACAAACCTACAGCTTCAGAGAAGAGCCTCACCGGCTAGACTTTTTGTGTGAAAAACAACACATTGAAATTCATATCAAGTTCAGAAAGTATATTAGCTATTAATAATATCATCATCAAGACCGGGTGTGAAAAATTTGAATAGCTAACTATCAAAAACTACGCATTTACGAGTACAACTTATCCACTACAAATTTCTTGGAAATTTCGCTCCACTAATTATTAACAGTCAACGTTTAAAGAAATCTTAAAATCAATTTTTTATAGATTATTATAGCTTTATGTAGTCTTTTGCAGCAATTACGATTTATCAATAACAGAATTAATGGACCTTGAGTTTTTGAATGTTTTATTTATACGATTTCGACCAAACTATAACTATGACTGCGATGACTGTGTGATTTAAAATGTATTGAATTTAAAATTTTTTATAATGATCTTTCCTGAGATGAGAAGGATACAATAATGTTCTATTTAAGACATTCGGAGTGATTTTTTTAATTATTAGAATGCAACAAGCAATGCATTCTACTTAACTAAGAGTTTTCTGGGAAGCGGTATCTAAAACATTTATTTTTATTTATTCTGTCAATACGAATTCTTAGGAATGATAGGCCCTTGTTGTATTTATTTATATTTTAATAAACTTTCAAAAATTAAATATTTATCAATGAATGTGGATGTGTGAAGCATAGTGCAGAATTTTTCGATCTTGTAACGAGCTTAGATACTACAACACTTCGCGTTTCAAAAAGGAATTTAAATTTATGTGAGTAATTACAAATTTAAATCATATTAAAATGAAATTAACTAAAAAGCTAAAACAAAACCGATCGGTTCCCCATTGGGTCCGTCTAAGTACCGGAAACACACTTCGATGCAACGCCAATAGGCGTCACTGGAGGCGTACAAAGTTGTAGTTGTAAGCCCTTCGAAAATCCGCACACTCGATTTGACTTTATCTATAACAGGTTAATCGGTTTCAATCAAATTATTTTAAGGTTTATAAGCTAATAAAAAAAAAATAATATTGCATACCTGCTTCTGTTAAAAAAACTTTCTTAGAAAGATTAAAAAAAAGGTGTTTTTGTATCACCAACCCCCAGTTTCACAGTGGAAGTTTAAACCCCACTTTTGGTTTGAAATTCAGTTCAACAATAAATTTGGTTTCACAATGTCATTCAAACCTTGAACTGAGTTCATTCTCTAGTATAATTTAAACGACACTTTTCTATCGTTTAAACCTCAGTTCAACAACCTTTTCAAACATTTGAAAATAGAATTTATTTTCATTAGCCGTGTTTTATTGGTTAATGAATATGCTAAATCGCAAAATTAAACATGGAAAACAACACAAACGATTAGTGAATAAAAAATAAGCTAGTAATTGAAAAGAACATTTTAGTGAAGATAGAGTTTCGGATGTTAAAATGCAGGAGGTGCTTAGGTGGTGTCCGAAAAAATATATGTTGGCATGCTTGAGGGTGTGTTCGTTGGTATTTATTTTACTTTGCCTTTACTAGTCCAAAGTGTGATCGCTCCGAAATTTACAGAACAAATATTTTTTAAAATGCAAAACTTTAATCCATACCATAATTCCGGCTTTACACTACTGCCATTAATTTCGTCATAAAATATTGAATCAATTTACGCGAAGGCGATTGGTTTCGATTGATATATTTTATCAGTTCACTGGCATTTTTTCAAAAGTATCGTGTAACTGCGGCATTATGTTGAATTTATATAACAACTGAAAAAATTGCACATTTTAGTTGAATTAATAACGATTTTAAAGCTGTTTTAGTATGAAACTAGGTGAAGACAACGATTTTGCAAAATTTTAATCGGACACAGCATCATACTTTCTCTACACTTTTATTGAAGTTAAACTCTACCTATTCTATTTTTTTAGTATCGTTCTAACTTTATATGGCTCTTTAACATTTAAAAACGTCAAAATAGGTCTGTTTTATAGTTTTTTGCACGAACTACCATTGTTTTAAGGTTGCTCAGAATCAATTTATTAAAAGAAATTGCCTTAGGCTAGGCGGTTTCGCAACTGTTTGGTTCAAGAGACTAAAAAGTTTATGTTTTGACACAAACTAAACGATTGCCTAAAATGAGTTCGCTATTTTGTGTAACATATTATAATTATATGCACCTGCGCGGACATTCAACCAAATAGTTCATCTGTTTTCTATAAGTATCCAAACAGTTGTGCAACTAAAAATTGAATGTGCGCTCCTAGCCTTAGGACGATATTAGTTAAAAAATGTTTAAAGTTAGAAAACTACTTTAAAGTTAGGAAATATATAAGAAGTATAATACTACTACCTTAATAAGAGGCTGTTTAAAATTTTGCGCCAATGTCATTTTATTGAGTAATATGTTTTTTTTTCTCCAATACTCTGTATACAGTGGTGGACAAGAATTTAGCACATTAATAAAAGAAAAAATTAAACTATATTTACAAAATTTGTTTCTATTTCAATATTTTCATTTTTATGTTATTTACATTATTTACGGATATAAGTATATTTTTCCAAAATACAATCTTATATTTTTTATATCTGAAAGAAAAAAATAAAAAAAATAACAGAAAACATACTTTTTTGTCTGGACATGAATTTAGCACATTTCATTAAAATTGCTTAGTTATGTTATTTACCGTTACTAAAACTATATTTTCTTTTATATTTTGTTGAAATCCTTTGTTCTTTAATACTGAATTGAGTCTTCTTGGCAAGCTCTCGTATAAGGCCTCACAGCGTTGCTTAGGTATTGAATAGCAAGCATTCTGTATCTCTTGCCACAAATCTGTTAAATTTTTCGTTTTTTGTTTTTCAATGTGTTGCTCAACGTCATTCCACAAATTTTCGATCGGGTTCAGATCGGGTGATTGAGCAGGCCACTTTAAAACATTCACTTTATTGACCTCTAAGGCACTTTTCACTAGTTTTGAAGTGTGCTTAGGGTCATTGTCGTGCATGAAGCGCCATAAAACCGGCAAATTATCTTCGGCATATGGAATCATATGGTTCGAGAAAATATCTTTGTGCAGGTGCTGGTCCATTTTGGAGTCTATCTTCACTATTGGACCAACACCGTTCCAAGAAAAGGCAGCCCAGACCATCACGTTTCCACCACCGTGCTTCACCGTCTTAATGGTGTATTTTGGATCATGTTCCTTATTTTGTGGACGCCACACATATTTTTTTCCATCTGATTTGAATCGACAGAACTTTGATTCATCGCTCTAAAGTACATTTTTCCAGAAATTTAGTAGTTTTCCTAGATGTAGTTTGGCAAACTCTAATCTAGCCTTCAGATTTTTTTTCGAAACCAATGGTTTTCTTTGCGCAATGCACCCTCTCAAATTTTTTTCATTCAGGCGTCGTCTCACGGTTCTTCAGGATACATTGACATTGTAATTCTCCATTAATTCATTTCGAATGACACTAGAGGTCTTAAATGGATCCTTTGTTGATAACATTTAAATGACTTTATCTTTCCTCTTTGTTGTCTTTCGTGTGCGAGAGGCTTGTTTTACATGTTTTGTCACTTCATACTTTTCAAAATGTCTAAGAGCATTGTAGACCATCTTCCTGGAACATTCTAGCAGCTCAAAAATCTCCGTTACTGTACGACCCTTTGACTTCATCTTAATGATAATACTCCTTTTGTCCTCAGAACACCATTGCCCTTATGCCATGACTATTTAATGTTTTTTTTAAATTTTATTTGAATATATAACATTAAGAAGATATAAAATTACCTCGAAAATAATTTTGTTCTCTTAAAAACCCACAAATTAAAAAAAAAATAACCAAAATTTGTACACGTGCTAAATTAATGTCCAACCAAAAACAATGCAAATGACAAACTATCAACGATTTTTTCACTATGTAATTGGATTGCATATGAAAATATACAGTTTTGTTTTCTCTGATTTGTTGTCATATATATTAGTTCAAAATGTACCGTTGCTTGGAACAAAACAAGAGAGAAAATTAAAAATATGGTAGTACCCATCTCAGTGTGCTAAATTTGTGTCCACCACTGTATATATGAGAGAACATTTTGAGTAGATTGTAAAGAAAAGATATATTTTCGCACTTTGTAAGTTTTAAATCAAATTTAACAGTGAGAAAAACTCTAAATCAACTCAATCTGCATTTTCATGAATATTTCAACTCTAACTTAAAAACGAGATACAGATCTTTTGAACACATCCGTGTAAGTTAATTCAACAAGTAGGAAGGAAAAGAGTGAGTTAAAGAGTGAATAAAGCGTTTTTTGGTACTTGTATTACTGCGCTAGATATAGATTACCAATAAAACGACACAGGCTGTCAAAATCTACCAGCGAAAAACTCATATTATATATGTAATTTTTTTTTTTTTTCGAAACACATGTAAAGGCTCTATTATGACTCGCGAGTCGAACGTTCGCCTATAGTCGAACGATTTGGCGAATTACCTTTGTCGTGGTATTATGAATAGCGAACTACGACGTTCGCCTTTGAAAACAATTCTGCCAACGTCAAAAAGTGAAAATGTAATGTCATTGAGTCATTAATAAGCGAAACGACAAATATATCAAAAATATTTGTTGATGGAAAATTGTTCTCTGTTAAAAATATAAAATAAAATATGATTAGCAGTGTTGATTTGTTTATTAAGGATGAGGATGAAAACGAGATGTGCAGACAGAGAAGACGTTTACCAGATAGATCCAGATAGATTTGTATGAACAAAATCATTAATTATTTTTCAGTTCAACTCAGTGTTATTTTTAGATTTGATTTTGGAGTAGCTTCAATCGTTCATAGTCATTACTTCTCTTGATAAGGGCTGTTTTACGTTGTGAGGAAGTCGTAGCTGACTTCTGCATATCGTTGCAAGACTTCAGAAGGATGCGTCTAAATGCATTTCCCGAAGGGTTCACACCCTATTGGAAACTGAGTTATCTATCGACAGCCTGTTGCAACAGTATACAAAGAAAGCTGCCCACAAGATATTCGTTGTTGGTCGCTATTTTTTTTTTAATTTTAATTTGTTGTCAAGCCAAACTTTTGAAGATAAATTTTAATAATGCATTTCTCCAATAATTTTTTTTTACATACTTTATACACTGTTTTCCTTCGCGGTGAAACCGATCCCAATATTTTGTTTGGCTTTTTTTGTTTAAAGATCCAAACGATCCCACACCTTTGGCCATATTGTGGTTTGCTTCCATAAGCTCAACAATATTTGAAAATGTTGTTGTTCGTTCTTTTTATATTAATTATTTTATTAACTTTATTATTAAATTATTTCTTTGAATAATCTTCTTTTATTTTCACTAATTTCATATGTAAATAATCACATAAACATCACATAAAAACTTCGATTTTATTCAAAGTCACCAAGAATTACAGTTCGACCAATTTTGATAGATAGATAGATAGAGCGAGATTTGAATTCGCCAAATTTTTGACATTTAAAGAGAACGTCCAGTAGGCGATTCGCAAACGTTACTGCCAAATAGTCACATTCGCCAAATTTTTCTTGCAACTCGCAAGTCATAATAGGGCCCTAAGTTACCTAATACTTTTCCTTAATAGACCTTTTGTGTATGCATAAAAAAAAACAAGACACAAAAATATCATAAAATGTGTAATAAAAAATTCCAAAATATTTTCAAGGTTAAAACCTACACGGAATGATTAATTTCCGGTTTCCTAGTTTAAAGGTCAATGACAGGTTAACTTATGCAATATGTTAAAAGGGCAAGACATTTATTTTTCGTTTCGTAATATTGAAAACTAATTTGAAAGTAAATCAATAAAAATTTAAATATGTGGCTGTGATTATCTGTACTATGGGTAGGTGTGTACAAAAATCTACAAAATTACTCCCAAACATATAGTACATATTTATCCCCAAGGATAGCAGTTAGGTATATTGCATTATTTTTGCGGTACCAATGCAAAGCATAATATATTTTTTTGAAGAAAAAGATTTTTATTCTCACCAAATAAGATATTCAATGCGTCAACATTATGATTATCATCACTGCGTATTCATATATCATCATTACATGTTCAAGTTACACAGTCTTAATTAGAGTGTATAGATACGTGGTTTTGATTCAATTTCAGTTTCTTCATTTATTCAAAAACACGCAGACATTTCAATCAACAATCCATATCGTTTATTTTTAACTTTACTCAACAATTCGCAAATCGATGTAATGTGGATCATCACAAAAGAAATCATTTTGTAGAAATTTAAATTCTTTTGATAAATCTGAGAATGAAAATGAAAAATCGATTTTGACATATGGGGTTTTGATTTACAACCACAGAGATATGTCTCAAACACCTATTTTTGAGTTTTCGACCTTAATACCTAAATACAGGGGTTTCCAAACTATGTGCCGTAGAAATTAAAGAGAGTCACCGGCCACGTCGTGAGTTAAATATATTAAAAGATAATATTTATATTAAAGATTTTCAGGAACTTAATAAATTGAATTTATCTTTGCAAGGCAACAACTCACACATTCTGAATGAAGGTGGTGGTCAAGATTGCTTCCCGCAATTGTATAAATCTAATGAACTGGTTGTCTCACAAGATCTAATGGTCCTTTTAATGGAACACATTTCGAAACTCATCTAATGCTTATCAAAATACTTTGCAGATGATGATGTCGAAAAGTTTGCATGGACCCAAGATCCGTTCCATGCACAAGCTCCACCAGAATTCACATTCCAAATGGAAGAAAGTCTCATTGAATTTTGGTTATCAATTCAAAATGAATATTCAAATTTAACTTCAAAGCTTTAAGAATTTTCATTCATCATATTTGTGTGAAGCTAGATTTTCAGCTGTAGCTCTAATCAAGAGTAAATATCCCTCAAGAATTAATGTGGAGCAAGAAACGAGAGCAGCAATGTCAAGCCTTATTCCCCACTTTGATTTGACTGAGTAGTTAACTATTGCATTTTATTTTTATTTTTCTTAACTCTCTCATGTTGTTTCTGTTTTAACTCTGAATTCTTATAATAAAAAAAAACTCAGATTCATATTGTGAATCTTCAATTTTTGTGTTTATCTGTCTATTATTTCATTCGACTGTTTTTTGTTTAAGTAGCTAGGGTGAGGCGTCGTGACAAAATACAAAGATTGGGAACCACAGCCTTAATAGTCAGTTTGTGAGTAATGCACTTTTCATCATACTATAAATCTTAAACGAACTTTCAAGAACAGATTAATTTTACTAAAGTACAGATCTTGAAAGTATTCTCCTTCAAAATACTTCTAAATGCAAAGTCTATGGACCAGACAGTATTTTTTTTATATTTTCATTTTTAAAATCATGATTTTTTTATGAACCGCGTATAAGCACCGCGTATAAGAGTACATTTCGGAACAACTTAATCACCTATACAAGCGATATGGCGTACAAGCTAAATCGTGTGTGCTTAGATAGATAGGTGGGCGATTCAGTATATTTATATACACATAAAACTTAAGACCAAAAATACAAATTGCATTTGTTCCTTTCATCATTCTTTTTCTTAGAAAACGTTTAGTAATAATAATGAAATATTTTGTGAACCTATTTCATGTATTCATAATTTGTTGAATGTTTGTATGTGTAACGAGAGACAAATTGGCTTGCGCTAAAATTTTGCTAGAACGTGATTTGCCTACAAATGTTTCAACAAAATTAAATTCATTTTTGTTTCCTAAAAATAGTCCAGAAAAGAGTTTAAAATTGTAATAAATGTTTTTTTTTTTTTTTGTTAATACAAATTTTCATTCATCAGTATTAATTTTTGTTTGTAGTCCCAGTAGACGTAATTGGTTGTGCTTTAGACTGTCATGTTGTGTTATGTGCGAAGTGCCACCGTCTTGTTGAAACCATATGTCGATAGATTTGGATCTTCTTCAACACTTTCATTTTCTGTAGAGCGGAGTGTGAAAAAACCACTCTCTCCGAATTTTGTTTACAATTTTTGCCAAATGTTCGTTCGGAAGGAAGATTATGTCGACCATATTCTGCTCTTATTGTTCGAACCGTACAAAATCACTACTATATTTTTTAGTAAGTTTTAATTCACGGATTGTTAGACGACTATATTATTAAATGGCAAAACTTAATCTATTCAGTCTCGTATACTAGCTCGGTGTGACATATCTGATTGGTCAAATCCAGACCACGAATTAGATGATTTTCGTTTATCTATTAAGCCATCATTAAATAGCCGAAAATCGTGTTCCATAAGTTAATGTGAGAATGAAATCTGTCTTTCTTTCATTTATATGAAATTGTGAAAATAGATTTCAATCAAAATGTCTCCCTCGTTCACGTTCTATTGGGAGGTTAATGTATTCGAGAAATCATCAACAATGTCAAAGACGCCAATGGTTTTAAAAAACAAAAACAAAAACAAAAAATTAATGTAAATATTTTATTTAAATTCATAGAATTCTTGAAACAAATTAAACAAATAACAATGCAATGCGCGATTGAATTGAATCAATTTGAGTAGACTGAAAGCATTAGAGATATGCGTCATCATGTCACCCTCTCAGCTGAGCATGATATTACTGCTTCAAGTGATATTGTGCAGCACCTGAACTTATCGATTCTTCGGCCGTCTTTAGTAGATTGTAGTCACACATACACATTCAATTTACGCAAAAACTAAAGTTAAGAAACAATGTTTACCAAATAAGTCAATGCTGACTTTTGGAAAAAAAAATCTTCTCCCTATGAGGTTCATTTCCGCCTCTGTGGTTTTGCGATCAAACTCAATTGCCGCAAATAAGAATGGCTCTTGCAATCTTGACAGGCTACTTTCTTAAAAACGATAATGCTCGGGATGTAACAGTCAATGGTTGTAGTTCAAATCAGATCAATAGGCTAATGCAGTAATCCCCATCTATAGTGATTTTATTTTTAAACAAGTCTGTGGGGATAATTCTCTCTGAATTCCTTAAAATTATGACTTTGGCCGTCCGAGGAAGTGACAAATTATCCAAGAGTTTTTTTGCTAAACAAAAGTGCTTCTTATCTCATCACATCGACCGTCAATCAGAGTGAACACATTCAACGTAAGATACCCATCTAATGTGGTGGATTTCAAAACATACCGAGGAGTCGAAAACAAAAGCAAAGGAAACACTATACGAATATGGAAAACATCATTTGTCTCCGCAGCTCAATAAATATCTCGAAGATCGAAAGCCCGTGTTCCCGAGGGCTCCGTTCTGTCTCCGACACTCATCCTCATTTTTATAAATGAACTATTGCCTGAAACTTCTAATTTACATCACTGTTTTGCCGACGACTCCAACCTCAGCTTTTCGTACTTGTTCTTCAATTTACATCCATCTCCTTCGGAAGTATAATTGCAACGATATCGTATGATAAACTCATTAAACTGTTTACAGCATTGTTAAACGGGATATAAAAAGTCGTATGGTGTTTAATGCTTCGAAAACTCAATGCTGTGTATTGTCTTTTATGCCATTGTCCTTGGAAGGCACTTGCATTAAAGAAGACAAAAAGTTTTCAGTGGTTAGTATGTGTGTCAACGGCGATATTTGTTTGAATGATCACATTGTCGAGACCGCCAAAAACGCTGCTAAATGCTTAGGATTTCTATATCGGTTTAAGGAATTTTTCACCCACTCTTATTTGGCTCCAATTGATAAGGCTTATACGTCCAAAGCTCAAGGATAACTCATATCTTTGCGCAGGTGCAGCCCAAAACTTCTCTTCATTTATTGGATAGAAACCAGAACAGAGCCTTAAAACTGATAGTAAACAGGTGTTCTTTAACAGCATAGGAATATAACGTCTTTCCTTGTTTTATCGCTTCTTTCGCAAGTAATGCTCACTCGAAATAGCCAGTTCCCCTCCTCAATCAGTTAATCCGTGATACCTGGCCCGGTTTTGCTTTGCCATTTCAATTTGCAAACATTCAGGACCAATGTTCAACACTTCCTTTCTCTCCACCCTAATTTCCACATTAAAGGGTCTCACAATAAACCCTTGAGTGCGTGTGAAATATAAAAAAAACACGAAGCGAAACAATTGGTATACAAAAAAAATTCCAACAAAATGATTAGGTCGTGCTCCGGACAAGGAAGCCTTAATACACGCGGGGTGGGCGACCCAGTAGAAGAAGATCACGAAGATCAAGTTGTACACGCAAGTGGAATAGGATGTACAAAACTGGACACAACTAACTTTGGACCGAGCTTGCTGTTGATCTTTATTTTACATGGGCGTGTCACTGATATGTGAAAAAGATAATACTTCTGCTAATTATTCAATGAAGGTCTCTGACATCTCAGCAATTTTAACGCAAACCTCAATAAAATTCATCATTTTTGTTGCCAAAATGCTGAGACTGAGATATTTTTGATTCGTTTCACTCAATTACTTTTTTGCTAAAAAAAAGTTTCAGAGTGCTGACAAAATCGTATTCATATTTCTTGCCCTGACAGATCACACTTCTGAAGATTTTCATCAAATTCGGTGGAGTGGCGTAGTTTTTATGGAATTACTGATGAAACTCAGGAATCGATTTTGATAGAACAAAAGCTTTTGGCAGAATGTTTATATGTACAACTATCTAGTCAACTAAAATTTCTGGACTCAAATTATATAATGAGTTATATAGCAACGACCAACATCGCTCAAAGTAGTGCAGTTTGTGTTAATTTCAGTCCAAGCAAGCCCACAAAAAGTTCGTAATATTTCACAAAAGGATGTCTTTGCAAGAACGTACAAAATTTCAACTAGGTACATATACATATGCATTTTTTTGCAAGAAATTTCAGTGTAGAGAAATTCATAGCAGAACAAAATTTCAGGATAAGAGCAGAATAATGAAAGAGAACCATCTTCAGACATGCTTGTCATTCAAACTAGGGTACAATATTTGTGACTTTTGTGATATTTTTCAGAAAATTGCATTCTCACTCGCCAAAACCTGACAACATGAAAAAATTAAAGATCATGCTAAACAGTTGTCTTTAATTATTCAAAAAGTCACATACTAAACACATTTGGTACTCTCTCGAGAGGGATATCTTCTTCTTCTCCCTCAAATTATCGACCGATTGCACTAACGTCCTTTTTTCCATGGTCATGGAAACGCTGATTAATTATCAGCTTAAGAAATATCTTGAGGAACGAAAGCTTCTTAATCTGATCTGATCTGATGGTAAATCTCACCGAAGAGTGGAACAAATCATTACATCGTTTTGGAGAAAGTAAGATTATTTTACTTGATATTTCAAAGGCATTTGATAAAGTTTGGCATCTTGCTCTTTTATCGAAAATGCGTGCTTTTGGTGTCGACGAATTCCTTCTTCTTTGGATTAGAAATTTTCTTTCGAGCCCTTCAATACAAGCTGTATTAGACGGATCCAAGTCTGAAACCCACAATATAAATGCTGGTGTGCCCCAGGGCTCCGTTTTGTCACCAACCCTCTTCCTCATTTTTATTAAAGATCTCCTGTCTGTAACTTCTAATCCAATTAATTGTTTCGCTGACGGTAGTACTGTTAGGGCCGTTTTCTTCACTAGAAGTTGACCTCAACTTTAGGATTTTTATTCTCAACTTGTGATTTTGTTTTTCTTCACTCAAAGTTGACAGTTTCAAATTTCGATTCTCAACTCTCGAGTTGATCAACTTCTGGTTTTCTCAACTTCCGAAAATACTAGAAGTTGAGAGAGCAAACTTGAGAGTTGACATGAAACATTGTTTTTTTTTTTTAATAAAATACATGCATTTTGCTTCAAAAGTTTGTTTGCTTGTGTTTTCACAACAAAAAAAAATATTGGCATAATTTTCGGCAGCAATTATTTTTGGGAAAATTCGAATTCAACTTCGTCGAGCAGTGAATGTTGGCGCTCATTGAAGTTGAAAAGTGGGACGACCGTGACTTCAATTATTGCTTTCGTTTTTCAAAACCGACAGCAGTGATGTTGATAGAAATAAATGATTCACTTCCTTGCAACGCGAGACGGTAATATGTAGTTTTAAATTAAAACCTAAGTTTCCCTTTAAATTAATCTCGTGGTCAATCACAGATTTTTTGTTAAGATCGGATCAGTCCATTTCCAGCGTGTATCACTTTCTGAAACTAATATCGAAAGCCATTGCTAATCCAGCACCACAATTTATTCGAATGCCGGAAACGCACGAGGAAATGCTTGAAGCAGTACGAGGCTTTTTCGCAATCGAAAAGACGATTTTTATAGGTTTATTGTGGTCACTTTATCACCATTGTAACAAACGCTGATGAGAATTTGTGCAAAGAATTGCAGATAGGCACTCGCAATTGAGTTGAGCGTGTTGGCTTCCGACGTTAGGTGCAAAATAGAGACGGCAAAACTCATTAAAATTTAATTTTGAAAGTGACAACTTGCATATATTTTAACAAATATCCCAGGGATATTTTTCAAATCAGAAGTTGATCAACTTTAGATTTTCAACTCGGGAGTTGAGAAAAAAAATTGTGAAGAAAAAGAAATTTCAACTTGCGTTTCAACTCTCGAGTTGAAGCCAACTCTCAAGTTGATCAACTTGAGAGTTTGCCTCAAGTTGAGCTATAGTGAAGAAAACGGCCCTTAGCTTTTCATATTCGTTTTCAGACTCACATCCCTCCTCTTCGGATGTGGAACTGGAACGACAAAATACATATGATAAGTTAATTAAATCACGACCTAAACAGCATTGTACAATGGGGAATAAGAAAACGCGTGGAATTTCATGAGCATCTCGATATTCTCGGTATATGCATCACGAACCACCTCTTGTGGAATGATCACATACGCGATGTTGCCAAAAATTCCGCAAGATGTTTGGGTTTTCTGAGACGGTGGAAGCAATTTTTCTCTCCTTCTGATCTGGCTACAATCTAAAAAACCTATATACGTCCAAAACTTGAGTATAACTCCCATCTATGGGCTGGTGCTCCAGTAACTTACTTAAGTCTCTTGGACAGTTTTCAAAGAAGAGCTTTTAAAATGATTGGTGACAATAACATCATTGACTCATTTACGTCACTCGAACATCGTCGTTTCTTGCCTCACCCTTGTTTACCGTTATTTTAACGGACTTTGCTCTAGTGAAATAGCCAGTTGCATTCCTCCCCTTAAACAATTCACTTCTAGGTATGCCCATCAGTTTAACCTCGAGCCCAACTTCGTACAGTGAAGTACAGATATTCGTTTTTTAGCCGTACTACTCGAATGTGGAATTCCTGTTGCGAGCTGTTGCACCACCAAATTTAAATTATTTAAAAAACCTTTGTGTGCTAATTATAAAAAAAAATTAATTGTAAACTACCTAGTATACCTTTTCACAATACAAGAACGTTTTGATATACCTATTTCTTTCAGTAAAATGTGTAAAAAATTAGAAGCGTGAGAAAATGAGAAATTTGAAAAAGTCAACACACGCATTGAACCAAATTGTGTTAGTTTAGATTTGGAGGAAAATCTCTATGAACTCAAAAATCTAAACTGGCTTGTTTAATACCTTAGCTTTATCAATGTGACCGCGTCTACTGGACATGGAAAAACCAATAGTGACACGAAAATCCATGCATATGCATCTACTTATCGATGAAAATTAGATTGTTGATTGGATTTTAATTGTGATGATAGGCATCGTTCACCCCCAGTGGTGACCGAATGTTCCAAACGGAAGAGACAAAAAATATTTAGCCCGATTTTATTTCTCCAGTTTTAGTGAAATTAATTCTTTACGGAGTAAAACTTGTGTTGTGAAGTTGAATTTTGTTGAACTAATCCTTCCCTTTCCCCTTTGAAAATACGAAAAGCCATTTAGAAAACGTTTTTATTTTACTACATATAATGATACTGACTCTCCCAGAATCTGGAATTCGAACTCTTAAATAGGCGCTTTCCACAGTCGGCATCCAGTCCCACTTTCAAAGGCGAACTCGCATTGATAAAATGACTATTAGTGCCAACCCGCACAAGTGTGCGTAAGTAAATTGAATTTTGACGAAGTGATTAGAAGAGGGAGATCGGCGACTATTACTCCAAGGCCTTTTGACTAAGCGGAAGCAACTAAATCTGGATCGCACCACATTTCATTGGAAACACTCAAAACAAATGGATTTCTAGCAAAAACCAGGCCAGTCAAATAAGGGACTAGAATGGTTGACGATAACAAGAAAACACACAACAAAATAAAACAAACAAACACAGTGTCTACCGCAACAATTTACCACGAAAAATAATTTCGAATGTCACCACCGCCATCATCACCAGCAATTCCCAATTCTCGAGGGCAACAAATTGGAGGAGCCCCAGCCCGAGACCCAAACCGAAACCGAACCACCTCCACATCCACCCGCCGATATCTACCTCGTCCATGTCGTTTGTTGGCACTTCAGGCTTTAGCCGAGCCCGCGACAACCATGTCTATAGCAATAACAACAACAAGGGCGACCGACGGGTGTACTGCTAGTTTTTTTTTTGTGTTTTCTTTCCTCAGTTTTGCTCTCTGCGTTGCCTTTCTTTGCTGATGGAGATTGATTTCCTGGAATCACACACAGGACTGACGGTGGCTCATTGTGAGACGATTTCGGGGAATTCACCAAGAACGCGAAATAAAAAACTAATCATCATCACCACTCCTTGGGAAACGGAAATCGATTATTTTGTTCGCCTTCTGGCCAAATAACCAAGCAAACTTATTTAATTTTCAAGAAAATTCCTATGCACTGTTACGACAAGACCGACCCGGACCATATTTTCCGTCGCGTCGACCATTTCCTCGCTACTTCTGCGGCAGGGCCAGCCAAGAAAATGGACCCACAGCGGCAGCAGCGATTGGCGCTGCAATTATTTACCTACCTGGTAAGTGATGTGCCAGGCATTTCGGCCTTTTGACTCGATTTCATTGTATTCGGCTTCGATGATGCTGTTGCTGGAGCTGTTGCTGCAATTGCTGATGCTGTTCGTGGAAGTCATTTTAATTCAATTTTCACTCACTGAGCTTTGTTTTTTTTACGAAATCCAAAATAAGGAAAAATATAAATGGAAAAATAAAACCAACAAAAATCACACACACCACGACACTTTTCTTCACTGTTCACTGGAGATACGAGGAAGGAACACACAATTTTTCTTTTCCAATTTTTTTTTTTGCTTTTACGGTTTCTTCTATCTTTGCACTTTAATTAGGATTTAATCGAACTTATTTGATTTCAATTTGAAAAAACGATGATAGGGGATTTTTGAGCGACACAATCACTTGAGTTTGTTTTTGATTTATGAAGGGAAAACGATTGCGATGTGTGTTTTTAATTATAAAACGCTCGTATTTGCATCTTCTTGCGAAAAAATGAATGAAGTATTGAAGCAAATAGAAAAGATAAAATACTGTATTATATAGATGCCAAACCTTCGTACGTTTCACCCTCCAAATCCCATTTCACATTGAAAACTATTTGGAATTTCATTTCGTATACATGAATGGTAGAGTGAAATGGTTGAACAAACATACAAGTGTGACGAAGAGACAGAATCATAAGAATTGTGTATGGATTGGTTTATATTTCGTGTCCATGAACGATCATTTGAAAGGGAACGACTAGAATAACGAGTGTGACCGAGAGGCAGAATCATCATGTATGTGAATGTGTGCGTTGCATTGAAGTCAAATGACAAATCCAAATAAAAATTACCATACTACTGAACAAAAGTCGAATCAAACTATCTGTGGGTTCATTTTGTAGAATGTCGTAGTTGGTAGAACTGGTTGAAGCTGTCTGATGTAGACGGCACTTCTAGGTATGTTTGTTTTAAGAATTTGTCTTCAGCAAAGACTCTAGTTCTTATTGCAAGTAACTTATTTGGAGATTTTTATGTTTTCATTTAAATTTTTTCAAAATAAAATCATGAACAATTTTTTGTTAGTTTCTTGTTTCTATGCACACTCCATGAAGTACAAAACGGGATGTCAACAAAATGTTGAGCAGAGATATTTTAGACAGTCTAATTAATACATCAACACAAAATTTGACAGTCGATGTGATAAAAATTTATTTGGCAAGCGCAAATGCGAAATAGTTGAGTGGCATTTCTCTAGGAGTTTTTAAACTTTTCGCAAAAAATCAGCTTCGAGTTTAGTGTGACATAGCTATAAGGAAATAATGTATTGAAAATCTTCAAGATTTATAACTATGACATATATATATAATATATCTAATTAAATCTCAGGTTAGCAGTCTTTAGAAACGTATTTTAATACCATTTTAGGCTAGCCGCGGACTGGCAACTGTGATCGAATAAAATAGTTTAATCACCAGTTGATAGAGTACCGCGCACTGGCAACTCTTTACTCACACTCACACTCTTTTTCTTTCTTGCGCTTATAGAAAACAGCTCAACTGTTGCGAATTAATTTAAGGCAATCATTTATCAACAATTTGATTGCTGGTGAAAAAGAAGCCAGTAAAAAAATGACAGTTGTGCTGGGTGATAGAATTTTAAATTATTGAAATGAAAATGAAAAATGAAATGAATTTTAGAATTAAACATATGTATATATGACATCAGATTTTGATATTTTTTATAATAATGGCCAACATTGAAATATATATTGAAATTGACATATGGAGTGAATTTGATCGTTGTATTTCTACGTGAATGCTGCGTTGGCTATGCAGCAATGAATAAAACACACCTATTCTTTTTCCTGGCAAAATTTAGTGAAGACATTTTGTACAGCAATTCACAACAGGCTTAGGCTAGCCGCGTACTAGCAATTTTTAGTTGCGAAACTGTTTGGTTACTTATAGAAAACAGATGAACTGTTTGGTTGAATGTCGGTGAATTTGCAGATAATTATATGTTCAATAAAATGGCGAACTTATTTTAGGCAATTGTTTAGTTTGTGTCAAAACACAAACTTTTTAGTTGCTCGAACCAAGCAGTTTCGCAACTAAAAATTGCTAGTGCGCGGCTAGCCTTAAAGCCTAGTACGCAGATCGGGAAAAATTTTGTCTCCCATACATTGCCTGGGACAAATTTTGTCTTGGATATTTTTCCGAGCAGTACGCAGTTCGCGCGCAAAATTCATATTATTGTGAATTGCTGTACAAAATGTCTCCACTAAATTTTGCCAGGAAAAAGAATTTTATTTTATTTATTCTCTCCAACTTAAAACTTTTGCGCGAGATTTGGAAAAGTTTTGTAGAGATTAAAATTGTAGAGATAAAATTTGTCTTGTCTCGATCTGCGTACTAGGCTATAAGGCCAGGCGCGCACATTCAATTTTTAGTTTCGCAACTGTTTGGTTGCTAAAATGAAACATATGCGCTTATATGGGACACCCCGCACTTAGAGCAACTCGATTCGAGCAACTAAAAAGTTTGTGTTTTGACACAAACTAAACAATTGCCTTCGCAACAGTTGTACGCTATTCACACCTAATCAAAATCTACATTTCGAGCAAAGTTCTCAAAATTTCATCCAAATTTACTAGATTTCCCATACATTTTCAGATTTCCAAATCTACTAGATTACGACGAAATCTCCTCAAAATCTACTTTCAAACACAAGATTGTCAAAACAAACAAACCTTTCGAAATGTTCTGCCTTGTCAGCAAATTGTCAGCAAGCGAAAAGGGAGATAAAAAGCAGATAAAGGATTCCCTCTTTGAATTGTGGGGAGAGAAGGAGAGAAGATAAATTATATCCGAGGAAGCAGGAAAAATGGACAGATTTATAAAGAAATATACTGCAGCTTTTGAAAGAATGTCCATTGTTGATGAAATTTAAATCATTGACGAGTGCCTTAAAGTAATAGTAGAAAAACTACATGAAATGGATAGTGTGTGAGCGTGAGTAAGGAGTTGCCAGTGCGCGGTTCTCTTTCAACTGGTGATTAAACTATTTGATTTCGATCACAGTTGCCAGTGCGCGACTAGCCTAAGGCCAGCCGCGCACAAGCAACTTTTAGTTGCGAAACTGCTTGGTTCGAGCAACTAAAAAGTTTGTGTTTTGACACAAACAAAACGATTGTCTAAAATAAGTTCGCCATTTTATTGAACATATAATTATCTGCAAATTCACGGACATTCAACCAAACAGTTCATCTGTTTTCTATAAGTAACCAAACAGTTTCGCAACTAAAAGTTGCTAGTGCACGGCTAGCCTAAGGGGACTCCACAAGAAATATTGGCTACATGACACATTTCTTGCAATACTTCTTTCAAGTGGAGTCAGTGTAAAAGTTAAGGTCCAACTGCATCTTTAGATTCTTCAAACAAAATACAGAATCAAACAAACCTTTAATTGTCATTTGAAATACATACAACTGTCACAGAGACAGTTCAGTTTGACATTTATATTTTCAACTGGGTATTCCACAAAAAATTAAATCCAAAAATGATGTTATTCTCTCGAGTGTTTCGTTTAGTTCACGACATTCGATTAAGTGTTCCAATTATTTCTCATACAAAATATTTTCATCATGAATTCAAAAATCCCGAACCCATAAAACCCAAAGATGACACCAAACAGCAGATCCAATCGGACATACGTAACAAATTCAAAGTTTTCCGTGATGAAGATTCTCCAGAGATTTTCGATGTCGAAGAGGAGAAGGAACGTTATCAAATCGAAGACGAACCCGAACAGGATATAAATGAAGATTTCCTGGGATTGAATTTAAATCGTAAGTGTGGTATTTAGTTTGGCATCATCCCCCAACACCAATTCTTTTTTTGTTTTAGATGGAGTCCATGGTGTTTTTGATGTTGAAGACCTGGTTGACGTCCTGCGAATGGAAAACGCTGAAGACATATTCGTGTGCAGTGTTCCAAAGGAATATAAGTACGTTGACTATATGGTTGTGATTACAGGAAGGAGCTACCGTCATATGATAGCCACGGCCGAATTTATTCGACGTGTATTCAAAAAGAAGCGCTACCAAGGTGAAAATCTGCCGAAAATTGAAGGCGAAAAGAGCAGGGATTGGATGGCAATGGATTTAGGAAATATTGCCCTGCATATCTTCTCACCACAAGCTCGAGAAAACTACGATCTGGAATCGCTCTGGAGCATAGGATCGCAGTACGACACCGAATCCAACAAACCAAAAGACCCCTTAATCCAGCTGTTTGAGAAACACTCGAATCTTCTCAATAACCTGAAGCCCTAATATTAATAAATCTTTCTTCTTTTATTAAATAAAATTTAGTATTTTCAGTCAAAAATGTCCTTATCTCCTAGATCCCTCTTCTCTACCAAGTGATGAAATTGTTCGATAGCTTCCTGTGGAAGTCGAACAAGCTAGGGAAAACATAGAACTCTTGAATCTTCTCGCCGTACTTATTGGCCAAATATGGAGGATCTTTCTCGTGAATCAGTGCAGCATTCCAACCGGCATCCTTGGCACCTAAATAATCACTAATAGGAGTGTCTCCCACATGCAGACACTCCTCCGGCTTGATGTTCGCCATTTCGGAGTATTTCATGGCAATTTTGAAAATATCTTTGCTAGGTTTCTCAGCCTTGACATCATAGGAACACACAACGAAATCAAAGAAATGGTGAATCTTCATGTTGCGCAATAAAACATCTAAGCGAGGATCAAAGTTTGAAATGACACCAAGTGCAAATGGCGGTTGGCCTTGTTCTTTGGTCCCCAATTGTTGTTGCATTCTTAAGTATTTCAGAAGTTCTATGGCTCCGTTTGCATGCTGCCAAGCTGCGCTGGTTTTGTACAAATCCAACAGAGTTTCAGTGAATTTTGGGAGTTTTTCTGGTTGGATTTTTGCACCACTTTCGGCAAAAGTAGCTGGAAGAAAATAAAATTGAGTCTTAATTATGAATTTTAATTGAAAACGTTTTTTTTTCGGATAGTACAATCAATCAACTGCATCCACCAATTTTGCCAGCCTAGTTTTGAGTATTTTCCAAAATTTGGATGAGCTCTGTTCATGCGGCGCCTGTAAATATGGATTGCAATATTAGTATCAGATTTGTATTTAATATTTGAATTAAGTATTAAAGTTTGTTTGTTCTTTTCGTCTAATATTTTGCTTCGTATTGAATCTCCAAATCCAGCCGACCAGGTTGGCTTTGAAAGTTTATTTCTCGAGTTCTGTGAATTAGGTTTGTCGTCAACTCAACGAGCCAACCCCCTGGTGCATGTTTTATAAATAATTCCAATAAAGGAGCACGTACAATATGATCTGTTATTACATCTCTTGCAAGTGAGACCAAGGAATATATTCTCCTAGTTTCAAGAAGTTTTATGTCAACTTACCCACACCGATCTCTATTATGTTGGTAAAGGCATAGCCCAGTCAAGTTTATGAAGCGAATATTTTCTTTTCTGAATTCTTTTAATTCTATTGGACTCATTTCTGCAGTAAGGAGACCAAACTACAAAGCAGTATTCAAAAGGTTGAGTCTAAAACGAAACTAGGTAAGTCATTGACAAAAAGTAAAAACAAGAGTGAACCTAGATGACTTCCCTGACGGACTCCTGAGTAATTCGAGATTATTTCCGATTAAGCTTATCCAATTTTAATTAATTGAACTCGGTTTACTAGGTAGCTTTTAATCCAGCTAAACAACTAAAGGTTAACAAAAGTTTTTTAAGTAGTTTTTTTAACCCTAGAAAGGTAATCATATTTTTTAGTACGTTAAAGGTAATCATTCGTCGAATCGACGAAGTAAAATTTAAATGCAATTTTTTCGAAAAGTTATTAACAAATTCTTCTAGATGTTAATAATTTATTTTTATCAAACCTTTCTTTTAATAAAAACACACTTTTCATTTTATTTTTTTTAGATTTGTGACTTTTTATTCTCCTTAAAGATCTATGAAGAATCTATGAGAAATTTTAAAAAGAAAAAATGATGTTCGTCTAATCGACGAAGATTACCTTTCTAGGGTTAAAGTAGTTTAAGGCTAACTATATCAAGTGCTTTTGAAAAATCAGTATATATGACGTCAACTAGGCTTCTTTTTTCCAGTTGTGTTGAACAGAAGAAAGTAAATAATAAGAGGTTACTTGCTGTGGATTTTCCGGTAGCAAAATCATGTTGAAAGGCCGACATATTATGCGCATTAACTTTATCATACATTTTAAAATTTACCATAAGTATTCAAGAATCATAGGAATTAATCGGTCTATAGTTTCCAATTGATTGTTTTGAACCCGGCTTATGAATTGGGGTTTTGTGTGAACGTTTCCTTTCTTCGTGACCATTTTTTACTTGCGACTAATACTGTGAGAGTCAAAAGAAATTGTACACCTATGAACTGCATTTTTAAAGCCCTGTTAAAGCAAGGGGTTTCGATCTTTTAATAAAATACTTATGTTATTTTTTAAGGTAGTTTATTTTCAATGAATTGCCATATAAAAGTTAACAGAAAATAATGAAGTAAAAATACAATACAAAAATTAAAAAAATATTTTAATTTTTAAGCGTCAAAAGAAACTGTACAACTCGCCACATATACTGTGCAACTTTCCGGTTATCGGGAAAACAACCGTTAAATTAATTTTGTTTTCTTTAAAACTCATAACTAATTGATTAAAAGTGTTATTGAGTTCATTTCCATCGAAAGTTGCTTGTTGTTTAAATTGTTTTTTAAATTACTTCAAAATGGGTAAACAAAGTGGAGTAGAAACACGACAACTTATTATTAAATTAAGAAAGGAAGGAAAATCTTACTGCGAAATAGCCAAAACAGTGAGCAGATGCCTTAACACGGTAAACACAGTTTTGGACAAATTTCAAAAGTTCAAGGATGTAAAAGATTGACCTCATTCCGGAAGGCCAAAAAGGCTGTCCGTAAGAGATGAACGTGCTTTTGTCAGGGAAGTATGAAAAAATCCCGCGTGTAGTGCAGTAAAGATTGCTGAAAATATTACCCAATCTTCTGGAGTCAACGTTAGCGCGAGCACTACTCGGCGGACGCCCATAGTAGCGGGCTATATGGTAGAATTCCTCGCAAAAAGCCATACATTTCTGAAAAAATCTGAAGCGATGACTTTTTTTTATCAAGAAGTATCGAAAAGAAAGTTCTTCATTCTGGGGAAATGTTCTCTTTAGTGACGAGAGCAAATTTGAGATTTTTGGTTCAAAACAACCACCAAAAATATGGAGAAAGAAAAAAACTGAATTTTAACAAAAAACTTTAAATTCATTCAACAATTAAGCACGGAGGCGGTTCGATAATGGTCTGGTGAGGTATAGCGTCATATGGAGTTGGGAACCTCGTCTTTATTGACAGTACAATGGGAAAAGAAGATTATCTTAATATTTTAAGAGACATTTTGCCAAGTAGTGTTGTGAAACTGGTTTTAATTGATTGACCCCCCTGGGTCCATTTTTTTTGTTTTTGATTTTCTCGAAAACGGTACGACCGATTAAAATCATTTTTTTTATGCTAAAGCTCTTTCAAAGTTTAAATATTATTACATATTCAAATTTTCAATTTTTTATTTTTTGGATTTAAAAAAAAAATTCAATTTTTTTTTTTGGAAACTCAATATTTCGAAAACCCCAAGATCAATTTTTTTCAAACTTGACAAATAAAAGTTTCTTAAAATAATCTACAAGATTTGAGAAACAAAATTTTGTTTTATCTAAAACTAACGGTACCTTCCATACAAATGTTAAAAAATGGTTTTCGAAAACCGTATTTTTCTCGAAAACGGTTCCGAGAATTTTGCTAAAATTTTGTTTCTTGTGATTAATTTTTACGATCTATAATTTAATAAAAAAAAATTGAAATCTAGATATTACTGACTGTACCTACCATAGAAAGATTTTTTCGAATTTTGAATGTCTCATTAATCTCGGCATAAGGGATTTTAATGAAATTTTTTATAAAGAAGCTCCTAAAAAGTTTAAAAAACATTGCATTTCAAAACTTAAAAAAAAAAATATTTTTTCAATTTTTAGAAAAAAAAGTCGTTTTTGTTTTGGAAAATTTGATATCTCAAGAACGGCTTAGTATTTTTCTTGGAAATTTAACTCTTATTCGTACAATAATAAATACTTAAAGTTAAAGTCCCAAAATTTTTTCTTCAAAATGTTTTAAAAATTTTGTACATAAAAGTTTATTTTTTAAGGAACCACTACAACGACTTATAATTTTTGTTCTTGCATAAATTCATATTTGCATAGCATTCTGTTTTTATCTCTTACTACTAAAAAAATTTAAAAAAATTCATTTTATCCTTATCAACAGTTTTCTGTAATAATTTTCGTTTTTAAAATTCCTAGTCTATTACATAGGAGCAAGTTCGTGCGACCCAGTCGTGCATTTTGTTTTTAATTATGTTTGTCCTTAAGTGGACTCAAGGTCAATTTTTGATTATTATTTCTTGATTTATATGTTGTGACGTTTCGGATGTGATTACACCCCTCTTCAGACCTATTTATTATGCAAATTTTAATTGAATTTTTGTATGAACTTTTCGAAGAATCCCCCAAAAACGCCATTTTAGAGAGACATGTTGCCGAAAGCGGAAACAATTCTTCTTTTGATAGATATGTAGATACCTATGTATGTATATCAGTTATAGCAGTAATGTTATAATTAATTTTAGAGCAATCTGGATTCGACAGCAGAAAAAGTTAAATTTACAAAATTGATTTTAAATCAAAAAATATATCAAGTTTCTCGCTAACGGAATGTAAAATTGTCAAATTGTATTTTGACGGATCTTAATCGAAAATAAATGTACATAGACATACATATACTATTTTGCCAATAGAAAACGGCATCAATATATAAATACATATGTATATATGTATGTATGGAGGTTGCATATACGGCAATTGATTTTGTTAACACAGTCATTCATCTAAAAATGTGCCACGTCGATAAAGATGATTTTTCGGCCAAAATTGGGGTACTCTTCCAAAAGTTTCAAAGTCCATTCAGCGAACAACGGCGTTGTCTATGGTCATGAACATTGAGGTCTTGGGTCCGTTGGATCTTGTGCACAAGTTCCGCCGTTCCGGTGCAGAATTCGTCAAGTTGAAGTCTGCGAAAAGCCGAGTTCTTGTGTACGACGAGGAACCTACAAACCCAAGCTGATTTACATTATAATTCAATACCGTATAGCTGCCATCACTTGCAAATCAATTTTGATATGCCCTCCTCTTTTATCATCACCTAAGATATCATTATATTTTCCTTCGAAAATCAATACTTCGAGCGGAAATCTGCATCCCTCAATGTCATGGGACTGAAACGAGTTTTGTTCTGGTTAGGCCTTCTCCTTGCTGTTAGAGTCTTTAAAGAATGTAAATCATTTATAAATGGAAAATAACTATCAATTTGGTCTTAGTTACAAAAAGGAAACAAAATGTATATATTGAAATTGAAATTTCTTTATTGAGACTTGAAAATAGTTTACAAAGGTATATAATTGTCAATATCTTAAGTTATACTGCGGCTATAATGTATTGCCTGCTTTAAAATTGCTTGAATTGGATGCCTCGTGGCTGTCTTTATTATGTAGTTGGACTGCTCTTTCTCAGGAGAGTGTTTATGTATACTTTTACTAAGACGGTATGACGTCAAACGGAAATAAAATGTTTAAACTCCTTTTTGTAAATTTCACACGGTGTCCTGTCAAAGTGACATTTAGATACTACAACCTTAAATCTCTCCTATGAACCAGTCGCTATTTCTCGTGTATTTTTTTTTATAAATAAGCGTTGCAGAATTAGAATCGTTGTGAAGACTGCGTTACGTCTACCGTAAAATGGACACAACGCGCGCAACGTTCGCACAAACGAACCCTCATTTTATTATCATTTGTCATCAGTAACTGAATAAAAAAGAATAGATTTGACAGATGTCATCAAAACAACATGGCTACCCGCACCAATTGAAAAACTTTTTATATGCAAGTTCTTGGGAACTTCTGAATACAAAAATTTAATCAAAATCGGTATAGTCGCTAATGAGAAAATCGAAAATAAAAATCAATGTTTGTATGAAAAATATCGGGAATAATATTCCATTGTACGAAAATATACACCGAAATACAACACAGGTTTTTTAAAATCGTAAGATTCTCTTTCTAGATAACACTTTCTATTGACAGTTGTTATTTTTGGAACCTAAACATATCTAATTTCTTCTCTAGGGAACCTGAAGCCTAGTACAAAGTTTGAAGAAAATTGCTTGAGCGGCTTAAGCTATAGGTCAAGGTACATACACTCCTCGCCACTTGAATAGGACACCCCTTAGGTCTATTTTCTATATTCAACTGCTCCCAAATCTAGAAAGCTAGAGACTTGTTTTTTTTTTATTTAAAGTTCATTTAATTGTTGTTACTTCACCAGAAGGAAGATTTAATACTACGGCTTTAAGTATTAATGAAAAATTATTGACAAAAAACCGACAAAAAGCGAGGTCCTAATTTTGCGCCACTTGAATAGGACACTTTAATAAAAAAATTATTTTACAGTATTATGATTTTTTTTATTACGATTATAACTTAAATTTAAGGTAATTGGAGTATTTTAGTTAACAAAAGAATGTTTTAATTGTGTGTTGAGCCACCTTTCTGCTCCAAAACTTCACACATCCGGTTTGTAAGGGATGCATACAAATTTTCCAAATAATTTAGCGAAATCGAGCTCCAAGCTAACTCGATGGCTTGGGATAGTTCGGGTACACTCAAATATTGTTTTCCTGATTCATATACTTGATGTGTCAGCCATTCTTAAACATTTTCTATTATATTCAAATCCGGTGAGTAGGGCGGCCAGCTTAATACTTCCACATTTTGGCTCTGTATGTACGTTCTAACTACCCGGGCTGTGTGTATTGGCGCATTATCATGTTGATAAATCCACGGCAGAGGTCCAAAAAGTGTTTGAAAGTATGGAAAGGCATCTTTCAATATACCATTGTAAGACAATGCATTCATTGTAGTTGACACAAAATGCAGCTTGCAGGTACCATAATAGGAAATAGCTCCCCACACCATTATACCTCCAACTCTGCTAAGTAGCCGGCCCAAATAATGAGTTTCTTTACGGAGATCATGGAAATAGTATAGCTAAAGCCATCGGGGCCTTCCAAATTAAATTTTTTTTTCGTCCGAGAAGACCACTCGATGCCACTCAGAAGTCCAGGTCACATGTGCGCGACAAAAACTGAGGCGTTGCTCTTTTCGAACCGGGTTAAGGGGTGCCTTCTTCTTGATTTTCAGTCTTTTTATATGCTTAGCTTTTGAAATAACACGACGCATTGTTGTTAGACTTGAATTAATAGCACATTTTTCCCTGATTATTGCCAAAGAGTCGTGAGAATTTGAAGCTTTTCTCAATATAAGTCGCCTTTCAGCATTAGTAAGCATACTGTGTGTGCGGCCTTTAATTTAAATGAATGTTAACATAGAGAAGAAAAAAATGTATAACGCATTTTTTCCAGAACCTGCAATTTGTCCCAGCGAAAGAAGAAGAGAGTTGACAAAGATAACTGGCAAAATACCATTATTTTATCATTCCGCCTTCGAGTTATGAGCAAAAGCCAAAAATTGTACAGGGTGTCATATTCAAATGGCGATGAGTGTAAATATACAGAAGTGTGTCAATTTAACGTAATCTGAAGTTTGATTAAAATCATAAGGTCAATTTGAAAATTGCTTTATAAGAACAGAGTTTAAATTTTGAATTAATAAATCTATACAGGTATTATGTACATTGCATATAAATTTGATTTTGTACAAAGGGATTCGATTACACAACATTTTTCGAAAACACGTTCGCTTATGCGGGAACTCGGTGTACAAAGGTACAATGTACATATATATATGCCACAGGTAGTTTATCAAATCGTCATCGCACAACCCAAAACTGCCCTAAGTCGAATTCCAATTTACAAGTGCAGCTCTTTTCTTACAAACTAGTTGAACAAAACTTTTTCAAATATATTCTCTTTTCTCTAAAATCAGTCTTACACTTTTTCGATTTCCTGATTCAAAATAGCTTTTTTATTTTTGGCCTTTAGTCCACAAAAATTTCGATTTCCTTCGCATTTGTACGAGTATATTTGAATGCTTTTTGAACTCACAACTTAAAGCTGTGAAATTAAAATTGTTAAGAAATAATTTCCTACCAACTATTTTTAAAATGCAGCGCAAGGTCTTGGTCTTCACATCGCACTCCAAACATAGCTCCAATTTCTCCATATTGCTTTCCAGGGCTAGTGCGGAATTTCAAAAGTGTATCCGTGACATCGAATGTAATCAACCGCAACCGACTTAGACTCATTTGGTATCTGTTTGTTTTTTTTTTTTAATTCACAAATCAAATCAATAACTAAAGAAAAAAAAAATAATAAACACTTAACGTTCAAATATTAGTATTTATTTTGTTAAGCATCTGAACCGAACAGTGGCTAGATTCAGCAGTAACTGATTAACTGTGCATGAGAATTGCTTCGTTTTGCATTCTTCGATAGGCCATACCTATATTCGTAAAAACGCGTATAAATCCTCTTTAATCAATCTTTCTTTCCACACATTCATTGTTCGTATCTTTTGAATTCTTATCAAGTGGAAAACCAAGATTTTGAATTTCGTCAGTTTTTAGGACTTTAATGCACTATTTAAAATAACTTTATCAATGAAAGTGAATGTGGATCAAAATCAGACTTTTTATTATCACAGATAATCATAATCAATTACGTAAAAAAAAAAAAAAACAAACAGTGATCCAAGTTGAGAGGTAATTGGAGAAAAATTCGGTTTCGATGCATATATGCCGCTATAGTTACGAGTACTTTGATAATTTTCTCTTTTACAAATTAGGAAAGATATTTAAAAAAATTGGTGTTTTTGAAATGCTGGTCTACTTCTTCTTCTGCTAGAATTTTTATTAAAGGTAAAATAAATAACAAAAGTGGGTGATATACATTTTAAGTCCCGGTACTAATCTTAGTCCCAAATTTTTATTTTTAAGATAGAATATAAATGGAAAACGAAGGATATAGTTAATATCAAAAGAGCTTGCTTGAACACATTTTTTTCCTCAAACTTTCTTTAAATGTATGAAATAATAAACTTAAAAAAAAAAAACAAATATTTTGATGTGCTTCGGAAGTTTTGCCGAATAAAGCTCTGTGTGGTAAATACATTGAACAAACTATTTAACCGTAAGTCCACCTAAAAATTTCACCGACGTTATTAATTCGCCCAATGATGTGCCTCGTTTGATCGATGAATAGTCGTTCTTAGACTAGATTTCCACTTGTCGTTTATCAACTGACGAATTTTCGCTTCTTTCCAAAAATCGACAAATGGAAATATGTACTTGAAAAGTTATTTCTTTGAACTGACAAACACTGTTTGTCTATGAAAGACAACGAATTTAAAATACAATTGAATATATGTTATCTGACAAACTGTCACTGAAAGACAAAAACAAAAATGTTCGCCAACGTGTTTTATCCTTTGTCAATGAAAGACACAAATTTGACAGCTGTTTTTTGATAATTTGCACATACTCAAGGGATATAATCCCTACCGTATAATAGGTTCGTTCGTTCAACTTTATCCAGGTTTTCTTGTCAAAAAAGCTGGGGTTTTCTGTTTTCAAAAAAAAACCCACGCGCTGTAAATTATCTTGTTGACAACTAAAAGCAAGAAACAAATAATTCTATGCTTTGATAAAACTTTAAAATTTATTATAAATTAGTTTTAAAAATGAACAATAAAAATTTCACGTTGTTGCTGAATGTTTCATCTTATGAGTTTAACAAAATTAGATATGAAACCTCATGTGACTTTTGACAGTTTGGTCGTTACATGAACTCGCCACAGCAAAATACCCCTAGATCTACTTCAGGGCGAGTTCAGGGTGACCCCAGGTCTAAAAAAACACAGAATTTACTCACCAAGGTGTCTTCAGGTTTAAAAAAAAAAAAAAGATTTAGGGCGACCCCAGTGAGACTTCAGGTCTCAACGAACAAACCTTGAAGGCAGTGCAATCAACTTTGTTTCTCCAAAATGATGTTAGGATTGGTGCAATTTCTGGTGAGATAACTACAGAATTATTTTTCCTCCATCCACTTCTGACGATGATAATATTCCTTTGAACAAAAAAAGAAAAAGAGTCAGGAAGAATATGCCAATCGTTAATAGAATAGGTGCAGCAATTCAATAATAATTGAAATTCAAACAATAAATTGTAAAAAAACAGAGGCATGGACAACTATTCATGGAAATCCATTTCAAAAGCACTATAGGAGTTCCCATAACTGAAGGTGATTTTTTTTCAGGTTTTAGTTTTTTTTTTTATATTCCTGCAGCTAGAACAGGTGCCAAAAAGCACTACAAATGATGCAACAGCAATTTGTTTCATCATTATTTAACTTTTTATTGTGTAGCAAGTCTTTTGACTTTTCTTCGCTCTTAGCTCAAATTCCATTGAAGATGATATGAAAATTTGGTCATTGACAACGAACGTCAATCCAGAAAATCGATCTGTCAAACTGTGTCAATTCAAAAACAAGTGTAAACCAAGCATTATATTAATGAAGATATACATTTGTTTTTTATTTTTCAGATAGGTTCTTAAGACAAATTATACTATGGCTAAAGAAGAACGGCTATAGACAACGGAATTCTGTAGCTCTTGGAAGCGGACCTTGTTTCTGGATAAATTATAGTAGCCCAACAAATAAAATTGCTGGTTTTAGAATGATTTCAATACACACTAGGTACACAAAATGGCAATGCATCCAATTTTTGATGAGTATACACACTTTAGAAAGTAGAAACTTGCTTCGAGGACATATCAGCTACCACCAAAACCTTCTTCATCGGCCCTCATCGGAGCCGCTACCGACAGATGTTTTTACTTCTCCTGAAGAAGTAGCTGACATTATCAGTACTGGAGACTCCAAAAATGAGTAGGAAGCGACAAGAATTACGAGTAAGGGAAATGAATCGTCTATTTTAATTTAGTTTTTTACTGAACAAGAATTAAATAACTTAACAAATATATTTATATTTTCAGCGTAAACAATAATACTGACAAAACTGTGAAGTGTATCTAGTTTAATTTTCGATGGCTTTTAATAAATAGCATTTAAAATAAATTTCAACAAACAAAATTTTGTTTTTGTCCACTAAAACCATAAAAACAACCCACTGTAAATAGATATATGTACGAATTAATAAATATTATTAATAAACCTGTTTCTTTTTGTTGTTATTACATTTATATGTACAGAAATAGTACATAATATTGTTGGTAATCTACGCTGGGGGTAAGTACAATGTACATACAATTAATATTTACTCAACATTCATAATTTGCTGATAAACATTTCAAAAGAAATAATGTACGTGCAGGGTGTAATCGTTAAGAAAAAGATTATTTTTATCTGCAATGGTCGTACGGAGACAAAAACGGCATATTTATAACTTCAAGCACTTCTGATGACGTTCAATTATTTGATTTGTTTTAAGAAGAATTCTATACAATATAATAATATAAAACTCACAATATAATAGGAGTATGTTTAGAGGTTATCTGCTTAGATGTTTTTATCACTTCTAGACAATCAAAGAGATTTGGCTACTGTACTTACTGTCAGTTTAGTCAGCTGTCAAAAAAATTAAGTAAGTTAATGAGCTTGAATAGATAGATCATGTGTTTTTGGTTTAAATTACAAAAAACAATTGTTTTTGAATTAGAACTTGTAAAATGTTAATAGATTTTAATTTTATATTCTTATTCTGTAGACTTTTATGTTTCTGTCTTATGAATTTTTGATGCTTTTTAAAATTAAGAGCTAATTTTTGGGAGGAATTTTTCCTGAACGGCTCTGAAATCTAACTTTTGTTATTTATTTCTGAATTATTGTACAAAATTTTCAAGTCACTTCATATAGGGTGGTTTCAATGGAAAGCACACGCCATATGTACAAGAGGGTTTAAAAGCAAAATCATCATATAAAAAAAAAAAACGCTCAAATATATGAAAAGAGACCGTGGCTATGTCTATTTTTGAAAAGTACACATGTAAATCTTTAATATGAAAGTTTTTATAATAAAAACTCTATATACTACAGAAATAAATCAGCCAAATAGAAGACAAGCACTATTAAATTGGACTTGTTGAACTATTGCTTCAAAATAGCTTTTTTTATTCTTTAAGTTAAAGATGGCTTAATTAGAAAATTTCGGCTTTCTAGAGACTTTACATAGGAGAAAACAGAATATTGAAATATGACGTGGAAAGTGGTAGAAAAAAATTAATTGCCATATTTTATTAAAATTTATGAAATTCGAAAATTAAGGAATGAACCTTTGGAATTTATGATTAATTTTAGAAGCTAAGCCATCTCCGAAAAATGCACGACTGGATTTGCGTATAGTTTGGCCTGAAAAAGGAGAATATGCTGTAAGAAATTTTAAGCATATATAAATTTATAAAAAAAAAAAATAAAATATCCATGCAGCTTTTTTTAAATATTATTGTTTATATAAAAATTATTTAAACATTTTTAAGAAAAAACTTCAAGTTTGATATAAAAACCAAACTAGTAAGGGCGGTTTTTGAGAAAATAAGATTTTATTTTAATTTGTTAGCAGTTGTATGAAAAGGTATTTTAGTTTTGAAAAAATCGAGTTAAAAAACCACTAGATTAATAGTGAGTTCTTAGAAAAAATTTGAGTTTTTTTACGGATGTTTTTTTTTTTTAAATACAAGATCCATAGGATTCCCCTTATTCGTCAAAGGATACTTTTGGTATCTAAATGATTTTTGGGTATATTTGGGGAACATTTGGTAAATTTTACAGTAAGGTTGTATCTGCAATATTGACATCATTAATATGGGATCTAAGAAAAGGCTTGTTTTGGTGCACTCTGACCCAAGTTCCGTTTACAATTTTATTTTGAGAAGAAGTCAGTTATCCAATTTCTATGCAAGTTCCATTTTCCTTGCCGTCTGTCTTTCTGTCTGTATATCTGTTATGTCTGTACCTCGACTTACAGCTTAAGCCGCTGAAGCAATTTTCTTTAAACTCCAAACAAAAATTAGCTCCATAACTAATAGTACCTGCCATACAGCCGTTAAGCAAAATCTTGTTTATTTTGAAAACGGTTCTAACGATTTTCATTTAAAATTAGGTATGTTATTATAGACATGGACTACATTTTGGTCAACAAACATTTTAAGAAGAAAATGTATCAACGGAACGGAATGTATGCAATTTTATGCAATTGAACATTTTTATTTAAACAAATTGTAAAATTTATTTTCGTACAAACGTAAAAATAGTAAATATTTTATTTGAAATTATGTTATTCAATTTAAAATTAATTTATGAATAGAACTGTTGTACAAAATTTTGTTTTGTATTTTAATTATGAATAGATTCAATAAAATGAACTTTAAAATTTATAATTTAATGTTTGGTTTTAACATAATTTTCCATTGGTAAATTCAGATTTAAAAATTTATCAGGAATAGAAGGGACCTACAATTTTCTGACGATTCCGAATGGCTAATGAGGACTACTTCATGATATGGATACTCTTCGAGTATTTGTCTCATCCCCGCAAGATGCAGCTCACTCTCGATAAAACTTTTTTGCAGCGGCATTTTTTAAATGGCATCGATTATGTTGGCTTTCAGGGCAGTTTTAATTGAAGTTTATTGGCATAGGCCTGTGGCTTAAGAAAACCTCACAAGAAGACGTCTAACGGGGTCTAATTGCACAATATCGGTGGCCAATTCACATCTACTCCACATGGGATAACCATGTTCAGAAATAGCTCGTGCAAATTTTTCTTTGTGGCACGTAGAGCTGTCCTATCGTTCTCAAAGTGGTAGGTCCGACGATAGTTCCAGGCCGAAATCCACACCAAACCGAATTTAATCTGTCTTGCAATTTGGTGGATCTCGTGTAGATTTCGACCGTCTCAAATACGAAAATTTTGCCATTTACCGAACCCATTTATCCAGAAATGAGCCTCGTTGCAGAATATGATTTTACGATTGAAGCACGCTAAAGTTGTTCGACGAGAAGACTTACTTTCAAAGAGGAATTAACCATTTGCACATGTTTTTGAACCTTATAATTCTCCATATTGATTTGGCAAAATAAACTTAATAATTAATTAATCACCAGTAATAGTTTAAAAATCCCTATTGGAAAAGTCTTTAGTGTTTTATATTCCATTTTGCCTTATATATACATATCTCGTACTCTTCAATTGTGTCTACTAATATCCTAGCCTTCCGTTTTTCTAAAAGGGTATTTGGCAAAGGTTATTGTCAAAATTTGAACAATGTGATGACTAATTATTTATTTGCTCAGAGTCTTGTTGCGGAGTTCCCCATCTGACAATGGAGAAGAGGTAAATATTCTCCTTGAATCATTTCAACAGATATACTTTGGTTAGACTAGGCAACTTATTGAGACTCATATGATTTTCTGGCTGTAATGTTTCATCAAAAATCAAAGTCTGATTCTTTTTCAGACGTATATATATCAGTGATTGCTTTCGAAATAGAGTTTAAGTTTTTGATTTTTGTTTCTAAAAACATGTACATACATATGTACATATGTATACAATTATGTTTTAAAATTTTTCAAACCTGAATATTGAGTAAGGTCAAAATGAAACACCTTTTAATTGATGATTAATTTATTATATTTTAATATCCATATCTTTTAACGATATGTTAAAAAAAAAACAATTCTTGTCTCAACTTATTTTTCTGTTAACGTATACCGAAGATTCTAATGGGCTTGTCTACAAATTGAGGGGATGAGAAAATCGGGTTACCTCAACTCTGTAAACGTTTGAAATCATTTCCTGCAAAACATTGAAATATCAGGGTTTGTCATTATTGAATAGATAAAGATATGTATGAAATAATAAATTATTTCAATTTTAAGTGTAATAATTAAATTAAATTCAATAGAAAGCTTAAGTGACCTCAACTCCAAAGTGCGTTTCGCACAGCTATAACAATGGGCTCATCAGTTAGATGTTGCTGTACTCTTCTAAGACGCAATTATTATTTGTCGATGTTTGGAGACTCTTACAAATTTCACAGCAAAAATAAAGCCCATTGTCGTTACCTGGGCGAAACGCACTTTGGAGTTGAGGTCACTTAAGCTTTCTATTGAATTATTGAATAGATATAATATAACAATTTATTGAAACGATCAAACAACAATAATTTAATACAAAAATAATTCTATCAATATAAGTTTATCAATTGAATTCAATTCAATGAACTATATATGTAAAACAATCCATATTGTCGATTCCCATTAATTTAGTTTTAGAAATCCCTATCTATTTTTAAAGTTATCATTCTACATATAAGTTTTCTTCTTTGAATTAATTATTATTACAGTGCCATTTAATTGCACTGAACTTACAATGAATCAATAAACTAAATTCAATTTAATATGACAGTTAGTACACGTGCATCACGTAAGTTGTTAGGTATAGTGTAAGTTTGTGTATCTTTGATAGGGAAAAAGTGAATAAACTAACTGATATACATTCAGAAATGTTTAACGTTTAAAACACATCAACCTCTACCTGCTATATCATCGTAAGAAAGAAATTTAAGTTGAAAAAAGGCAACACATTGATTGTTTTGACTTGCTCCATTTATTCAGTATTGATTTCGTGTGGAAAAACTAAATTTCGAGTTTCTAATCAAAAATAACATTGCGATAAGGATAACTCAAAAAAGTAGTTTTCTACATGACGTCCATCGATCTGTTTATATGTGCGGTCAGACTTACTCCAACCTAGTTTAGAAGTTGGTTATTATTATAATCTTATTCAACGAGATATTGAGATCTTCGCTTCGCTTTACCGAGACCACTCTTGGCCTTAATGAGGATTTGGTTTGTAGGATTAATGAGGATCTGAAAATTATACACGATTGGTCCCTTACAAACCGGCTTACGGTAAAGGCTGCTCATTATCACGGTTCTTAGATGAAAGAAAGTTGATTTTTATGCAAAAGTTAATATATATAAAACAACTCTACTATCTTTTTGAAAAACTCGAATTTGCACAATCACGTAGAACTATTAACCTTATTATCCTAACGTATCATTATCTCAATTCATCACGATTGTTTTATGTCTACACTTTTAGGTTGTGGAATTCTTTGCCAACAAATATTAAACAAATAACTGTTCCCAAACGTTTTAAGAATAAAATACTGGAACATTTATCTGAAAGCGCTTCTTGGATATATTATTATAAATCCTATTTTAATCCTTAAAACTCCTTTCATTCTTAAAGCTCCTTCTATCTCATTATACATATGTTATTTCTTACTATATTCATGAGTTTTATTTTTAACATAATTATTGTATTTATTTTTAGTTAGTACTATAAAAAACTTAGTCTCACTTGTACATTCATAATAAATAAATAAATTGAATTGAAAATTGAAATTGAATTCGCTGAGATGCACCACCTTACTCAGCTGGTAGATGAGCCCACCCGAATACCAGATGTTGCTAGGCAAAACGCTCACACTCTTGATTTTTTTCTTACTTCTAACCCTGATAATTATACCATAAAGGTAAACTTTCGATCGTTGAAGAGCTAGATAGCTGGATAGCTACACGCTTGGAAAACCACTGCGTAAGATTTTTATTATCTGACAATGAAACACCACATTCGTTTTCCTTTCACATCTGGCTGTTATCTATCAATTCAACTTTAAATGCACTGATATACATATTTATTTACGCGAGTTTTATTTTTATTCACTAAAATATGCGTACAAAAATAAAATTTGAAAAGTCACTGTGGCGTATACGTACTATTTTTTGCTGAAATTCCTTTATTAATATATTGAAGTAACTATGACATAAAATGTTTTTAATGGCCATGGATCAATATTGACAGTCTGTGGCAGCCATGTTCTTTCGACGGGGTCTGTCAAATCTATTGTTTAATATGCAGTCATGCTAAATCAACATGCAAAGTTACACGATTGAGCAGCATGTTAAAATGAGTGTTCGTAAGTGCAACCGTGAGTTGCGGATATACATAGGGCAGACATCAACATTAGTCCGTACTACATCGAAAACGACGTTGCCATAACCGTCAATGGACAGCGTTAAGGATCAATAATAAGAAATTTCTTTTGGCCTGAAAAGAACGATATAGGTGTAGATGATATGTGGTTCCAGCAGAATGGTGGTATGTACCAAATAGCGAATATTAAAATGGACATTCTGCATCAATAATTTGACGGTAACGTTATCTCCCCAAAAGTTGACGTGAATTGGCTACCAAGGTTGTGCGATTGACCTCGATATGCCCTCAAAATTTACATAACCCATCTATCAAATTTAGCCGGATCTATGTGGGAGAGTCATAGTCATAGATAACGTCGTATTCATCCTATAAGCAGATACACAAAAACTTGAAGAGACATATCTTTCGGAAACGCAGCAAGGTATGCAATAACCCCTAAAAGATGTTCATATTTGTATTCGCCTACGAGTATACAATCATTTTCTTTTGGTTCACTTTTTGAAATGTGTATATTTGTTTAAAAAGAACGGTATAGTGATATTTTGTTTGAAAAATACGACTGGTTTAATTTTATACATTAAAAAGGTTTAATTTCGATTTTCTAAGGCAGGATTTTATTATACAAAAATCGCATACTCAAAAAGAAAAATACATAAATCAAAATTTACTAAAAGCTGGGTGAATATCTTTCGATTTTTTTTTCCACTAACATAAAGTTCAAGTTAAATTTAGGTTAGGTTAGGTTGACGTGGTTGTCAGCAGGAGAGCCGACACACTTTTGAGTTAATCCATTGTTAACAAAATAATTTCATTGCAAAAAAAACATTTGTCTGCCTCATCCCGTTCAAAAAATAGATAATACCGTTGATGGTTGATGGTTGAAAACTGAGATCTAAACTGTTTACAGGATGGCGCATAAGTAACGTTACTGATTTTTTTTTTTCAATTAACTTTGAAAAACTTAGGAAATTGATGATGGAAAGACTCATAACTGAACAAAGAACCAAAGTTTTTCAATTTTATTTTTAAAGTCGACATTCAATTATTCAGACATAAAGACCATATAGAAATTTCTTTCATGTTCGAAATGCGCCCTGGCTTCAACAATTTACAGATTGGTCCAGAGCGTTTTCAGCATCAAGGGTCTGGCTGTGATCTTCCGCGTGTAAAGAGACCTTGTGCAGTTCAAAATTATCTGAACATTGCTCGGGTGCAAGCAAGTATTAAGGAGTATTCAGCGAAACCCGGAAACTTTTACCAGACGACGGATGTAAGGCGGTTTTTGCAAAGAATATTTTACGGCAGTTACACCTTTTTCCATATAAGATTTAATTGGTTCCCGAGTTGAAAGCAAATGATCCACAAAAATGCATTTAGCATGCTCGGCGTTTTGAGAATTGTTTCCAGAGAACAACGATTCTATTCACAAACTCATTATGATGGATGAGGCTCATTTTCACTTCAACGGTAACTTGAAAAACCAAGTTGCAGAATATGGCGCATCAAAAATCCAAAAATAATTGTTGAACGTCAAAGGCACCTACTTAGATGCACAGTATGGTGTGGAATTACTTCACAAAGGATCATTGGATCATATTTTTTTTTTTTGAAAACGACGAACCAATTGTGATTAATGTGGATGGCTTTCAATACCGGGTAATGGAAGAACATTTTTTAAGACCAGAAACAGAAAACAATTCAGAGTTGTGGTTCCAATAAGATTGAGTCACAGCACGCACAGCTCATCCAACCATTGCACTCCTCAACGAACTTCTTGGTGATAGGATAAAATCGCGTTTTTTTCTGATTTTAGCTGGCCAACGCGTTCGCTCAATTTAACGGCTCTGGATTTTTTTCTTTGGGGATACGCAAAAATTAAGGTATATGCCAATAAGCAAAGAACTGTGGAACAGCTTGAGACCAATATCTGAGAAGAAGTTGTGATTTATGTAAATAAATGCCAAAGTTAAATAAAATCAGAAAGAAAAATGTTATTCATCAAATACATCAAAGTAGGTAATCTATTTATTGATCCTATAAAATAGCTACATTCACATGATTTAAGGTTTCACAGAGTGCGAAACTGATTCAAACTTACATTGTAGGGTGCTCCATTAAGTCCAAAGTTTTCGATTTGTTTCTAACTATGCAAGTCGCAAAAATAGTTATCAGCTTTTCGATTAAAATTGAGTTTTGAAAACAAAAATCTGCTCTCCGACTACTGGGCTTCCATTACAAGGAACTCTATTTGATTATCTTCAAGTATCTTCAAACTTTTGGATCGTTTGAAACAACTGATCTTTTACATGGAACTGTGTTCGTATCTTCTTTCAACATATCACCGTTTCTCCAACCACAAATCCTTATTTATGATTTCATACTGAAGCATTTTGTTTGCGAGTCACGTTTCGGTGAAGCCGAGCGCTTTTACAATATAGGCGGCTTGTTTTTCAAGGTTACTAGTATAAAGTTTAGGTAAGCCTGTTTCTAAATAAATACTATTATTTGGTGTTTCCCATATTTCTTTTTCGACTCTATCCAGTGTCCCTTAATTCTGTATGGGGCAAATCACAGACCGTTTAAATAAATTTGGTCCAACAGTATTCACAAAATTATCATAAGATCTTTTGACATCTAATAATCTAATAGAAGTACGGGGGATGAATTTTTGAAAAACTCGTACGGCATTTCGTCTTCCCCTGGTGCTTTTCTATTTTTTTTTGATTTTTTAGAACTTTTCAATTTCTACCAAAGATATTTCACAGTCAAGAATATCATCTACGATAAGTGGTTCAGCAGTTAAAAAGATTATATTTCATGGATTACGGAGAAGGTTCTGAAAATACAATTGACAGATGTGCTGCAGAATCCAGAGCCATTTATCTCGCCTTCCAAAATTCTTTTGAGTTTTTAACATTTGCAATTTGGATAGCTTGGTTGTTTTCAAAGTTGATTTTCTTCATACGACAGATATCTTTAAAACTACGGAATCTATTTCTCTCCATGTGTGTAATAGTTTCGGAGTCTAACCACTTTATAAACCATTAAGGTTACTTATGAGCCACTCTGTATAGGGTACTCTATCTAGGGTAAAACAAACCTTTTTTCTCAATGAAATACTAAATATGCTTAAGACTGCTGACTTATTTACACTAGTCTATCAGTCTTTTACTTTTTTTTATAAGCAGGTTTTTCAAATTAACGAGTCAGTGGTCCCTTAACTCTGTCTCATTTTTGTTTGGTCAAATTTCATCTTCGATAGAAGTCTCGTGATCGATTTGATTAGAAAATAAAAACTATCGCCATCGCAGAAGCTTGTTGACAAACCTCTTCATTTAAGCTCCACACAAAAAGCTATCAAATAATTACAAATCCTTAGATTTTTTAGATTCGTTGGGATTTTATTAGCAGTTTATTTTGTCTACATAATGTATGTATGTATATATGTTCAGATCTAAATTTGATATGCCAACAATATACAACATACATACTTTCTTTCGAATACTTAAGATCTTGCGGATAGTGTGGAAATTCTCAAAAATTCAAAATTGTTGTTAATAAAACAAAAACACTGATACTAACCCAAATATTGCGATATAAAAATAAAATCAAACGAAGTAGCCAGACACAACAAAAAAAATCGAATTTCAGGTGCTGTGCTGGTGGACAATGATCTTAGATTGCGTAGGAGCTTGTCAATTTTTTTTTTGATTTTATTTTAAAATTTATAAAAAAAAATCTTTCTTTTTTTTTGGAGTACACATAAGTGTGCAAAATTTTAACTTACTTCATTATGAGATATCAACGTGACTTTTATGCAAGAACATATTTTTTGTTTCTATTTATTTGTTTGCCTTTCATTTTTACAGTTCTTTTTTAGCGCAGACAGGCGTGTGTCGTTGAGACGTCAATCGAAGAGGTGTTTAAAATGTCTGAAAGTTTGCCAACATTTAGAAAGACTACTATATGATGATAGCCGAGGACAGCGTGAACATTTTTGTGGGCAAAGTAATGTCTCTAACAGCAGGGAAGAGTGAGGAGCGAATGGCGGGATGGTAATTTGATTAAAAAGAAAAAAAAAATATACCAACCATCAAAATACATAAGCGATGGCAAGACGAACCGATGGAAAGGGCGAGTACAGAAGGAGAATTATTAATGAGCATTTAAAGATGATGGCAGCACCGAGAGAAATGGGTCCAATAAAACAGACATTACCATTTGTCCAATGGGGGTGATATTTCTAATGTGAATATTATTAATTGCTTCATTTCTAGATTGGAAGCAATTATAAAACCATGGGGGTATTACTCGTACATCATCACTGATGCAATGGAGAAATTTATAAATATCTTGAAATAATTGAATTGGAAATTATACGCTAAATTATTTCAAAGAATTGGAACGATTTGCTTGCATGTGGAGATATAGCTTTGATCTATGGGAGAAATTTTCTACTTCATGTCTGTTTGATGCCGCATAAAAAATAAAATACGAGATTTTAACTAAATGACACACAATAAATTGTGTTAAATATTCATGGGACCAATAGTTTTGCAAATCGAACTGGCCTACATATAACCACATCGTGCTGGAGTATTCATTCGAGACTCGATCGTTTTTGAACGTTTGACACAAATGAAACTTCCTATCTCACTTCCACTTCAAAAGAAAATCTGAAAAAGCATTTGCATTTTAAAAAGATAATAGATAAATACATCAACACGAAATTGGAGATTTCGTTTAATATTTGAGATTTCAAGCGAAATATCCACATTTCCCTATATAGTATTGAGATTTCTACCGAAATCTAATTATTTTTTCGAGTTTGGCAAATCGAACAAGTCTTTTTATATGTCCAACAAATAATTATTGTTTGCTCTCTGAACATAAAACAAAAAAACAGCTGTCAAGCTGTAACAAGAATAAGAAATACAAAAATATTGAAGAAGAAAATAATTTTGTTTATTGTAATAAGTTGTTTACTATTGATTACTTTCTCTTCAAATTTTAATAATATTACACTTATTTTCAAGAAAGTTCGTGGCAGAGTGAACTGAACTAAACAAAAAATTAGGAACTCTTTGATATAACATTTTCTCGGGCTTTCCAAATGTTTGCATAGTTCGTTGAAACTTTCTCGGTGCATTCAAAAGTTTTCTTTAAAAAATACATTTTTTTTTCAGCAACGTTTTTTTTTCAGAATGAACTTGTGCATATATACATAAACACCCCTGTTCTGATTTTCATTCGAATTACCAAACCGACCGTTTTCGAGTTTTCGTAGTTCTGTTTTCCGTATTGTTTGTCGTTTTACGTATTTCTGGATGTTCTAAAAAACGAACGGATTTGCAAAACGGCAAACATTTGACGTTTTCAATTCGGTTATCTTTTTGATGGCGAAAACGAATTCGTTGAAAATTTCAAAAGGAATGTTTGAAAATTGCAGTTCTAATCAGAGTGGCGTTTTTTAACTCAATGGAACAAGATGGGCATACATTTTTATAAATCTAATGACAAGCAGCGAATTTTTTGACAGCTGTAATTTAAATTCATTTCTGCATACATATGTTTTATTTTGGATGTGGTTGGATCCTTAAGGATCTATTTTAGATCATATGATCTAACTCTTGTATTTCAAAGCTACAACGTTGCTCAGCTTAGAAGATGTGTGGTATACCGTTTCACTAATATAATGAAATTTTTAAAATGCCAAAAAAGATTTTAAGTATTAAAATAAGCCTTGTAAGTAAGAAATTTGATCGTTTTCGCGAAATTTAAAAAGAATTCAAAAGCATTTTATGAGAGCTACTCATTCCTAAAGAGATAAATAAAAAAATTAAAGTGTATTCTCTAAAATTTTGTACATACATTCTCTGTGCCAAATTTTAAGTTTGATATAAAGGGTTTTCAATAAGGGCAGGTACATTTTTAAGTAGAATAAAACAAGCTGTGTGTGAGGTAATACAAAAATTTTGATTTGAAAGGCTCATATATGCATGCATGGCTCATTTATGTATGGAATATGATATCTTTTAAATTCCCAGCTCAGCTTCGGATCCAAGTGATCCAATTTTCGATGATTTTTCAGCATAGATTCGGCTGAATTTAATCGTCGGCCTGTGTTATGTTCACTTTAAGGGCATTTGTCAGTTGTGTGCATAGACCTATAACTTCAGGAAACTCCACAACAAAAAGTTTAGCTGGATCAAATCGCATGACTTTGGTGGCCGATTCACGTCATCCCTTCGAGAGATAACCTTACCCTCAAATAGTTCCTGCAGAAAGTTATTCGTAGCGTGTGCTGTGTGGCCTATATGGTACGTAGCGCCATTCTTCTGGAACCACATGTTGTCTATATTCATATTTTTCACGTGTTCGAAAAAGTACGGACCAAGGATGCCTCCGGCCTAAAATCCACACCAAACCGTAACGTTTTGAGGAACCTCGTGTGAGTTGATGTCGACCAATATACGTCAATTTTGCTTGTAGTCATTCATCCACAAATGCGCTTCGTCGCAAAATATGGTTTTTCGGCCAAAATTGGGGTTACTCAGCGAACAATTGGTGGTGTCTATGGTCAACTTTGAGCTCCTGGCCTGGTTGAATCCTGTACGCATTAAGGCCCATGTTCCGACGAAAAATTGGCTACGTTGAAGTCTGCGAAAACCTGAGTTCTTGTGCACGGCGAGGAATCCCCTGCCTCGGGTTATAGTGTACACTTTCACGGACCGTGTTGATGTTCTCAACCGATCATGTGTTCCTTTGACGAACGAATTTTGGCTGATTGATTACCAAAACGGTCGTCTTAAATTGGCCACCAAACGTCGACTGTGAAGGGCAACCACGTCTACCGTAAAATGGGCGCAACGGGTGTACCAACGAACACTCATTCTGATAATAAAGTTTTATCATTTGTATACGCGATGTTCAATCGTTCAACTTGTCATGGTGATTTAGCATCAGTATCTAATTGAATAAAAAACAACAGATTTGACAGATGGCATCAAAGCAACATGGCAGCCACAGGCTGTCAAAATGCACACGTGCCAATTGAAAAACCCTTTACAAAGGGTGTAAACATGCACAAACGCACAGATAAGAGAGACGCACAGTCAAATAGAACTCAATAAGTCCAATTGATTATGAAGTTCAAAGACTTCTACTGTGCGTGATTTATTTTAGTATTTTGTGTCGCCCTTAATAGTTTTTCAGGGATGTATACCCCATTTCAGAAACTTTCTATTAATAAATCTCTTAAGTTCTGAATCTACTTATATGAATTTTATTAAGAAAAAGTTTGACCAAACATTTACGTAATATTTCGGATAGTATTTTTGTCATCATATAAGTTCATATGTACCTCTTAATGCGAACCATCAAAACTGTCAATATATCAAAAGAAACTTTTTGCCACTGTCCTGGATCAGCTAGGTAGCTAAACGGCACGAGTACGATAACTTGGCCGCCAAGATTTGATGACGGGTTTTTGTAGAGGGGTCAAAAATAAGCACTTTTTACTATGGGAGGGGGGGGTCTATCTCCCCCCGTTTAGAAAGTAGGGGCACTTTTAGAAAAAATGGTTTAAATTGAAAAAAAAATATTAAAAAACAACGGCAACACCTACAATAAAGTGCTATACTGCGTTTGAAAGCCAAAAGATTGTTCTATAATCCTGCATTTAAATTAAATTACTCATGTCAATGGTTTTTGAGAAATTCGCATTTAAAGTCCAAATTTTGATAAAATAACGTGAAAAAAAAAGTTTAGACCGATTGTTTTCAAAATTGTGAAATGAAATTGTAAACTAACTTACATGTGTTTCATGTATCTATCAGTTTTTAATCGAACACAAAAAACCGCATGGTTCTATGTCTTCTGGTTTTTGAGAAAACCTCCGTTTAGGAGGTAGGGGCACTTTTAGAAAAAATGGTTTAAATTGAAAAAAAAAAAAAAATATTAAAAACAACGGCAACACTTATAATAAAGTGCTATACTGCGTTTGAAAGCCAGAAGATTTTTCTATAATCCTGCATTTAAATTAAATTACTCATATCAATAGTTTTTGAGAAATTCGCATTTAAAGTCCAAATTTTGATAAAAAAAAACGTGAAAAAAAAAGTTTAGACCGGTTGTTTTCAAAATTGTGAAATGAAATTGTAAATTAACTTACATGTGTTTCATGTATATATCAGTTTTCAATCGAACACAAGAAACCGCATGGTTCTATGTCTTCTGGTTTTTGAGAAAATCGAAAATAACTAAAACTACTTTCCTACAAAATGTTTGATATTTTTTGCTTCCTTACATAAATAAATCAGTGCTAGCTTCCAACATTACAATATATAAACAGTAAAGTATGTATGGGGGGGCATGCTGCCCCCCTGCAACCCCCCTGCTTGGGCACACTATAGGATTTGGGGTAGGTGCGAGGTTGGGTGCATGCAAAGTTTGTTTTGCATTCACAGAATCTGTATTTAAAAAAAATCAAATTTATTTTATTTATCCAATGTCCACTAAATACATATAAAATACAATAAACGATCTTGAAAACCAAAACAAACTTCCGACCATGTTCACCAATACATGGCACTATTTTTCTATCGAAAATACTGCCTAGAAAGGAAATATAAGGACGACTGGGGTTCGCAAATAATAGAGTTTTTATCAGATGTAAAAAAAGTTTACCCTTGTTATACCGATGGTGATATATGTGAGGGTTTACAGTTAAAAGACATCGATCCTCCCACCCTTCAGAGCGAAAATTTAGAAAGTGTTTTACCACCAAAACATCCTCGGCTTCCCACCATAAAAGAGTAACTCAACGAACTCGACAGTTATAGTACGGACGATGGCTTTTTGACGAGACTTACACACCTTTTTAATACATTTTGACCTTTTTTAACTAACTATGACTGACTAACTGACAAAATAACTGACCCAGATGCAATTCTACCTCCTCATGGTGCATTCTGGGTAACGCTAAATGAATTGCGGTACTGAACTAACAAAGATTCATTATGTTTATTAACATTAATCCTTAAAATGGAATCACCGTCACCACCAAAAATCAAAAAAAGCAGTTTTGGTAATTTTCGATTTTCTCAAAAACTACAAGACATAGAACCATGCGGTTTTTTGTGTTCGATTAAAAACTGATAGATACATGGAACACATATAAGCTAACTTACAATTTCATTTCACAATTTTGAAAACAATCGGTCTAAACTTTTTTTTTCAAGTTATTTTATCAAAATTTGGACTTTAAATGCAAATTTCTCAAAAATCATTGACATGAGTAATTTAATTTAAATGCAGGATTATAGAACAATCTTCTGGCTTTCAAACGCGGTATAGCACTTTATTGTAAGTGTTGCCGTTGTTTTTTAATATTTTTTTTTTCAATTTAAACCATTTTTTCTAAAAGTGCCCCTACCTCCTAAACGGGGGGAGATAGACCCCCCCCTCCCATAGTAAAAAGTGCTTGTTTTTGACCCCTCTACAAAAATCCGTCATCAAATCCTGGCGGCCAAGTTATCGTACTCTCCCCAGCTAAACTTGTCGATTTCTCTCAATGAAGTGAAATTCAAACAACAACATCAACATACTTTTTTCCTAATCGATTTTTATTGTTTGTCTTGGTGGTTATAAAGGTAGCTAAATGAATTGCCAAACTGTCAGTTAGAAAGCAAATTATATTCTCAGAAAAGAAGACAAAAAAATATCTATCTATAATGATGACCCCATCATAGATAGATAGGTTTAGATATACCTAATATATGTTTTTGACGAATAGATACGCCATAAAATATCATCTATTGGCATTTCCTTACGATCTGAGGACTTCCACAGCTTTTTAATTGCACATAAAATAATTCTCAATTAATGCTAATCTATGCATCTTTTTTTTTGTGTTAGTTGTTGTTTTTGTGTGTATATTTAAGGCCAATTTAAACGCTTTAAAGTTTCAAAAGACTTTCGTAACAAAACAAAATAATAAAAAAATGTCTGGAATTCCTTATCGCAACTCTATACTTATGGTAATATTTTCTTTCTTCTTTATCCACACATAAACCCAAATCAATATCATAAAACTAAATACCATCACATATACGTACGATGACAATTTCTTCCTCATACCCACCAGAGCCACCATATCATTCTCATTATCAATTCAAGAAAAAAATATATTAAATAAAAATGATTGTGTTCCCCAATCAAATTATAACAAAAACGGTGAAAAAAATAACAGGAAAAACTATATCTTCTTCACAAATATTCACTCCAATTTTCAAATTTGAATATTTAAACGTATTTTATGTTGTTTTTCCAAAAGAGAAAAAAATCGAAAAGAAAGGTTACGAAAAAATGAGGAAAAAAAAATTCAAACAACCAAAACAATAACAAACCCAAAAAAAAAAAAACGAAGTCAAAGCCCATAAAAAGACGTTTTCAGTTTTATTAATGACCGTGGGAATGCAGCCAAGAAATTCCAATGAATTCTGCTTCTTCTTTCACTTCTTCTTCGTCATCGTTGCCGTCGCCGTCGCCGCCTTCACCTTCACCACCACCTCCACACGGTATAACACACCTTTACCATCTTGATGTTGATGATGATGAAGATTTTTCTCTTCTTTTTTTTTTTGTTTTTTTTAAGTCCGCCTCGCAAAGGGTTTACTCTGTCTATTGAATAAGGTTGCCACTTTATTGGGATTTTCCTTCTATTCTTCTTGCGACATACATAGGTAATAGGTATAGGGCAAATTTTACAAGTGGAAAAAATCAAACTTATAAGGAACACGAAAAAATATTGGTTCCCGTAATTCCATCTGTCTGTCATTATGTCTTTACCTCGAACTACATTCCAACCCACTGAAGCGATTTTCTTTAAACTTGGTAATTAAGGGTCTTCAGTAATTCTTGATTTTTTTTAGCTCCAAAACTAAAGGTATCTACTGTCTCAAAAACGGCACTGATGATTTGGATAGTAAAATTCGTATATAGTCAAAAAAATGTTAAGAAAAAACGCTATGAACGGTACCTGTCATAGAACTGTTTTTTCAATTCTCGACTTTCTCATTGGTTCAAATTTAGTATTGTGAAGTAAAATGATATATAAAAATGGCGCCCAACGTTGAATCACATGCTTTATGTTTATTATGTTTCTGTCTCGTTCAATATTAAATCAATTCTATCAATTGAATTTTTAGACTAACCACAGTAGATAAAATGTAAACAAATGAAACTAACGGGATCTTAAGTATGTATATTATATATTTGGCTAGTTTAATTTGTTTGTATTAAAATGTTAAATAAAAAGCCAGTTTCAGCTTAGGATATTATACTAATTAACTTTTCTTTTTCGTCCACAGAGTTAGTTAAGTTTCATTTAGTTTTCCTAATTAATAATTACATAATTAGAAAATGGGGTCCAACGTTTATTAACTTATTAACTCTTGTTTGAAATGAAGTAGAAATATTTTTAATAACTATGTACATATAAAAACAACAAAAATGTTATCAAAATTGTAATTCATATTTCCCATTTCGTCAGTAATGTTAATTAAGTTAGTGAAACTAATTGAATACTTTCCAGCCTATTCTTATGAGCATTAACATCGTTAAAACCAATTATAAAAATGGCGCCCAACATTTTATTATATTCCTATTTTTGATTTTATCTAAAACGTTCCAAGTGTTTGATATCCTTAAGCAGATTGCAAATCAGGTCCGTAGTTGGTGTCATATAACTGTACACTGTCTTATAGGCAAGCACGCAACGAGACTTGGCATTTATTCAAACGATTTTTGCAGAAGCTGTTTGAAGCTTCTCTATCCCATAGATGTAGGCTCAAGAGAGTTTTCGAGGAAGCTGATCTCATTAGTATAGACATTTAAAGTCTCTTCCGCTTCATAAGGGGCTTCAAATGGTTCAACGAGTAGGGAGAAAAACTCTAGATTCAAGGTATCAAAAAATACTTCCTCTATTATAAGTGTGTCAGCTGCGACGCTAGCAGCCACTTCAACCTAACCTTACCAAAAATTTTAAGTTTCAGCTTATGCCTATATTCTTATTTGTTTTTCTTATTTATTAATGGACTTAAGGCCATATTGATATACCCGACTTAATAAACAATTTTTATGAAGAACTTACAATTTTATTTCCTTACAATCAATCGTCCAGCTCTAGCCTTCACTGGGGCTTCAGTAGTTTTAAAATTCTATATCGCTAATCACCTGATATGAAGAGTTTCATCAGAAACCATAAAGCTATACTTATAACCTGATGATCTACTGATATATTGAATCCATTTTGTCTGGATTTACAATTCTCACCTACTTGTGGGCATGAATATGATAAGGGCGTCTAAATTTGGCTATAAATTCATCTTCTTCCTTTGTCGTTTAGGTACCAATTTCATGTCAGAAAGAGAGATTACGTGGGAGTTTCATAACCTCCGCATTTGCGACTTAGTTTCAACCAGGGCCGCTAAATATATCCCGCCTTCTTTGTGCATTCGTTTCGACCAAAACCGGATATTCTATAACTATTATGTTGTGCCTAACCTCATACTCAGGCCTGGGCTCTATTTGCATGAAATTTATCTACATGAAATACCGTCTTAACTTTTTATTCAATCAATGTAAAAAATATATGAAATCCCATGTTATATTATTTTAATCGAATAAAAAATAGTTTACTTTCTTTGGTTTGGCTCTAGAACCGCCTTACTACCTCAGCTATAGACAAAAAACCGTAAATATATATAGCTACTAATAGATAATGTAAGTGAACATTTTAAATGGCGCCCAACATTTTACTAAAGAAATCATTGAAAATCTATTTACTACTTTCCCTTTTGAGCTGATGGTATTAATTCTGTTTGAACTTTACTAAGAACATGAGACAATTTTAAAATTGGAACTTCAACTGACACCCAAATTAGAGTTTATTGTAAGAAATAAATAATTTTAAAACACTCCAAAACTCCCATCTTGTTTAACTTTATTCCAAAATAAAGGTAAAACACAATTGCAATCTCAGAGTGGGAACTCAGTCAGTCACTTTAAGCAGCTAAATTCTTATAAGCTTATATCTCTATCGCCCGAATGCCAAACGAACACCGACAAAATAATGCGATAAAATCGAAAGAAATTTTCATTCACTTTACACTTCAGATAACTGGGATAAACGTGTTGAGTATTTATGTTATGCATATGATATCTCAAAAACGTGAATCCATTAACAAAAACCAACAACAAGCGAACCTTCATTCATCTGCATTTACCACTTCCAGTCTTTCAAAATGCTGATAACCATGTATTTGTGGCGCACTATAAAATCAAAATAAATGTGGTTCCTTTTCTTCTATAGTTATTACATTCAAACGAAAGAAGAGAGAAATCCAACGAATAACGAAATTCTTTCACTTCGATGACAACAATTCAACAAGAACTAACGATGAATCGGAATACAAAAGAAATAAAAATAAAATAAAGAAAAAAAAATATCTAAAGAACTTACCGCACGACCTGAAGCAAATCGACCAACACTCCATACACCACACACACTCGTATCTACCTACAAATTGAAGAAACATGAACCTCTACAGACGACGACGAAGATGATGACGACGGACGGACGATGAAACCGGAGGAGGGCAAGGAACCCACGGCGATTCCGAGAATCCATAAGCCATAGAGCCGCCTATAAACGGTTTCCTGAATGTGGGTTAAGCAATGCATTACAAATCTGAGAAATCTCATCATCATCAACATCATCATCACCCAGCCACTCACTATCCAGCAACCAGCACCACCGCCACCACAAGTCCATTCGTAACATCTTCGGGCCGTCTTCGTCGGTCGTTGATCGCGTCATTATTATCCGTCAACAACTACAATACCTAAAGAAACGTCAAAAAGCCTTTTCTTTGCGGATGCTTTTACGGGGGCTAGACCGACCTCGAACATTTAACAACAAAAACATTGTTAGCGGTGTTGCTGTTTTCTTTTCGTTTGTAATTTTCATTTCTCAAAAGAAAAAAAAAAAAAAAGAAAACAAAAAAAATAAAAACAAACTTAGACGACGACAACGACGCAATGGAATTTGATGTAACGGCTTGTGCTAGTGCGTTACCTCTTCCCCCTTCTTTCCATCCGCCAGACAGCCGACTACGGTGTTTAACCAAATATCAGCGAACTAACATTAAAATTCCAATGCATATCTAATTGTTGACCGTTTAATGAGTTAGCAATGCAACCAACCGACGACGAGGCATATGATTGTGAACCTTAAAGTAGTTGAAGGCACTCAGCATGCATTAGCCCCGTTTTAGGGCGGGACGCGGTTGTAATTGAAATACCTTTGAAATTCCATTAGATCAAAATCAACAAAAAAAAAAAGAAGAAAAACGCAGACTGACTATATTTGGAAATAATGTCTTAATATTTTACGAGTTTGCTGCTTTCAAAGTGTTAAATTTAACTTTTGCCAACTTTGAAGCTGATGGTTTTTGTGAACTTAATTGTGGAGGATTGAGAGTATTCGTTAGAATAAAAGATACATTTGTATTGAATGCAAGTTCATTTCGAAGTATTTGAGTTAAATGGCGCCCAACGTGAAACAAGAAATGCGAAAAAAATTCAAATTGATCTATATTTGCTGATTCAGGTACCATTAAATGGTCGACATAATGTTTAAGATTAAAATACACTTTTTTAAGTTGTAAGTTAAGATAGAATACCTCCTACAAGTACTGGATATGAGAATATGCAAACCTTTGTAGTGCTTTGTCGGGTTTGCAAGCTAGGGCAAAAATTCCATTGCATTTTGTAGACTACATATCCTTTGAAACAATTCTTTACTTTCTGAATTCTTTCAGAAAAGAATTATTAATAGGGGTTGTTTAAAAATAACTTTGCTAAAAAACACTTTAATGTTTCTGTATCCATCATATACTCAATTTAAAATCAATTCAATAATTTTGTATATTTTCATTTTTTCAATTCATTCGAATTCAATCACCTGGTTACTAAACATCAATAAAATTGTAAAATAAATAGTTTATAAAAGAAAATTTGGATTTCGAGAATTCATTTCATTTGCTTCATAAGCTGGTCCTTCGTGCATTACCAAACATATTTCTGGTCCGTATCGAGCCGGATCTTTGGATTTTTCGTTTCGAATATTTTGGAATTGTCTTCGCATATCGCTCATCGTGGGATTCTTTTGTTAAAAACATCGTTGGATTAATTTTGCTATCGTTTGGAAGATTACCGTTGGATTTATTGGAACATCTGTCTTCTGGAAAACATCGTGGGACTCAATTTGCTCCTGTTTGGTCAATCTGTGTGTTGGAAACAAAGCCGAAATTTGGAAATCATCAAACTGTTTGAGTGTTGGTAAACCCAAACGAACATATGTATGTATTTTAATTGAATATAATTTATTTATCGAAAATTTAAACATAAATCAATAAGTGACTTACATATTATAAGACCATCGACATTTTGAACAATTAAATAATTCTTTTGGCCCATTTCTTAATAAATTTAACATTAAATTTCGTGAGTAAAATGGCTTTTAACCAAGATCTATCGGTTCTTCGTAATATTCGTGGTAACATGAAAAGTTCGCTAACAAAGACAGCCTCCTTCACGGAGAAAATTTCGGATAAAGAAACCAAGGAGATCCTTGAAGTGAGAATGGAAAAATTAGATGAACTTTGGTTAAAATTTAATAAATCGCAAGAACAATTTTACAAATTTGAAAGTGTAGAAGGGTACGTAAACCCTGAAGACGAATTCGAAGATTTTGAATCCAAATACATCGCGGTGAAATCGGTATTACTTTCAGAAATCCGAAAGAGGCAGAACATCACACCAAATATTTCTAATACGTCATTTTCTGAAAATAAAAACAGTTCGTGCGTCTCACAAAATCACCAAGTTGACCATCTTCCTCAAATTTACATTGAACCTTTCACGGGCACTAGCTATCAGGATTGGCCTTCGTTCAGGGATATGTTTCTTAGTGCAATCCATAAAAAACAATCGTTATCACCAATTCAAAAATTTCATTTACTTCGTTCTCATCTTCGTGGTCAAGCTCTTAACTTAATATCGCAGATACCAATGTCCGATATCACGTATGAACAGGCTTGGGAAAGATTAGAGAAGAGATATGACCGACCAAGATTCATTATTAACAGTCTAGTAGAAACCTTTATGCACCAGCCCGTTCTTCAAACTTCAAATATTAAAACACTTCGGAAAATATCCGATGTTTCTGACGAAATTGTTCGTAGTCTAGATTCGTTTAAGTCTGTTGGTAGGGATCCTTGGATGATACATGTGCTTATCAACAAAGTTGATCAAGATACTCGTCAAGCATGGTCAACTGAAAGTTTAGACATAGAACATCCTACTATCAACCAGTTTTTAACCTTTTTGGAACGTCGCTGTGAGGCTCTCGAATCGTGCAAAGGAAATATTCGTGAATCAAAAGAAAAGCCATCTTCTTTTAAGACTTTGCATGTCACATCTTCAAACCAATGTCCAAAATGTAAAAAATCTCACCTGCTTTTCCAATGCCCTGACTTTTTATCTATGACTACTGAAAATAAACGGGATTTTGTCAAATCTAATCGACTCTGTTTCAACTGTCTACGTAGTGGACACAATTCGGCAAACTGTCAGTCAAAGTCTAGATGCAAGACATGCAACTCAAGACATCATAGCCTCGTACATATTGCTTTGTCCAACTCAAACCCAAATATTCAAAATTCATCATTGGAATTCATTCCCTCATCATCCCAACATCTCTACTCAAATCCAGTTCAGAATTCAAACCCATACATTTCGCATCATTCGCTTTACTCAAATCGATCCTTGTCTCAAACATTGCTTCCAACTGCAGTTGGAAAAATACTTGATGCCAATGGAAGATATCAACATGTCAGAATTCTCATTGATTCGGGGTCACAGGTTTCTTTCATCACTGAAGCTTGTGCTCAAAGACTTGGACTTAAAAGAATAAACGCTCGCATACCAATTAGTGGAATTGGTGGATCTAATTCAGGACAATCTAGAGGTTTGGTTTCAATTAATATCGCTTCGTGTTATGACTCAGTCAGCATCGCTGTAGAAACATTTGTTTTATCCACAATTACGACACAACTACCTGCTTTTCCGTTCAACATCGAAGATTGGGAACATATTTCAAACCTTAATTTAGCTGACCCCTTGTTTTATCAGCCTGCCAATATAGATATTCTGCTTGGAGCAGATAAGGTTTGGGATATCTTAGAGAGTGAACTAATTCGAAGCAGCAAAGGTTATCCTATTGCTCAAAAAACTATTTTTGGTTGGGTGTTGGCAGGGAAACTTTCGGGATTTAATCAAAATATTCAATCGCATCATTCAACTGTCAACATAGATTCTATCTTACAATCCTTCTGGACCATCGAAGAAGTTGATTCAAAGGTAAAGGGTTCAATAGATGAAGATATGGAAGATCATTTCTCCAAAACGCATCAAAGAAACACTGATGGAAAGTATATAGTAAAACTTCCTTTCAAAAAACTCCCAATTTTTGGTGATACTCTCAGGGGTGCAATGTCAAGATTAAAGGCTATGGAAAGAAAGTTTTTGAAGGATGAATCACTTTTCCCTCAGTATTCAAAATTTATGGATGAATATTTATCATTGGGACATATGGTCAAAATTCCATCATCAGAGGTTTCTAAATCAAACGTTTATTATTTACCCCATCACGCTGTTATAAAGTTGGACAGTCCAACAACAAAACTTCGTGTCGTATTTGACGGTTCGTTTAAAGATACAAACGGAAATTCATTAAACGATTCACTTATGATAGGTCCTCCCATCCAACGCAACCTCTTCTCCGTTTCGCTAAGATTTCGTCGACATGAATTCGTTTTCACCGCAGATATTGTTAAAATGTTCCGTCAAATTTGGGTAGCGCCTGAAGACACTGACTTTCTACGAATCGTTTGGCGGAAGTCGCCAACTGATACCCCAGAACATTTTCGATTATGTACGGTCACATACGGAACCGCGTGTGCTCCATACCAGTCAGTACGTGTTTTACAACAACTCGCTAATGATTATCAAAAAGACTTTCCCGTCGCGGCAGATATTTTAAAGAATGATTTTTATGTCGATGATGTTGTTTCAGGTGGAGATTCACTCCCTGATGCAATATTTAAATTAAACAGTTTAATTAAACTCCTTCTCAAAGGTGGATTCGAGTTAAACAAATGGCAAAGTAATTGCAAACAACTACTTCCCCCAGGTGACCCTAACAAAAATGAAAACATTCCCCTCGGTTGTGACTCAGATTCCTTAGTCAAAGTACTCGGTTTGTACTGGAACTCTAATCAAGATAGTTTTTCGTTTCGCTTGAATATAACACCAAATGAACCTTTAACAAAACGCCAAATTCTTAAAGATGTAGCACGAATTTTCGATCCTCTCGGTTTTTTGGCTCCTTCTGTCGTGCAATTGAAAATCATTTTTCAAGAATTGTGGCATCTAAAACTCGACTGGGACGATAATCTCCCAAATTTCATAGCTTCAAAATGGTGTAAATACCGTGAAGAACTTGCTCTACTAACAAACATTCGAATACCTCGCTTTATAGGTAGAATCAATTCTTCGTTTCAACTGCACGGTTTTTCGGATGCTTCATCGTCCGCATATTCAGCAGTTATTTATGCGCGATCCATTTCGTCAAATGGTGAAAATAAAAACAAACATAGTTGCAGCTAAGACTAGAGTTGCTCCTTTAAAACAACTCACCATCCCTCGCTTGGAACTATGTGGCGCACTTTTGCTTGCCCGCTTAATGGATTCAGTTCAAAAATCTTTAAACACAAAATTCGATAATATTTATGCCTGGTGTGATTCGAAAGTCGTTTTATCGTGGCTCTCATCACCCCCTCGACGATGGGAAATCTTCATTGGAAATCGATGCTCAGAGATTCTCAGTACAATTCCCAGAAACAGGTGGTTTCACATCAAATCAGCACAAAATCCTGCGGATTGCGCTTCGCGTGGTATCACACCATCAACTCTAGTCAATCATCCCATTTGGTGGACAGGTCCCCAATGGTTAAAGGAAACCGAAGATCAGTGGCCAATCGTTCGTCACATCGAAGAAGATCCTGATTGCAAACAAGAAGAAAAAAAACAACCCCATTTATCACATGCTGTCATTGCCCTTGATGATAATCATCCTTTTGCAAAAATTGCATCTCGCGTTTCGTCTTGGTATCGTTTCATACGCATCGTCGCTTTCATCAATCGTATTCGTTCAAGAATAAAGAAAAAACTCAATGAACAATCTCTCCATATTCGCCCTTATGAACTATTTAATGCTAAACGTGAAATCATAAAATGGTTACAACATATGTACTTTAGAGACGATATAGTTTATTATAAAAAATATGGTAGTTTTCCCAAAAATAGCAAAATCATGAATCTTGCACCATTTTTCGATAATGATGAAATCCTTAGGGTAGGTGGTCGGATTGAAGAAGCTCATCTTTCTTTTAATATAAAACACCCAATCATAATACCAAATGGACACAATATAACAAAACTCATATTAGCTGATTTTCATGAACGTTATTTACATACAGGAGTATCAACATTGTTTACCATAATTCGACAGGAATATTGGATACTGGGGTGTAGGAATCTTCTACGTAAGTTGAGCCAAAATTGCGTTAAATGCTTCAAGCAAAAGAAGAACCAAGCAACACAAATCATGGGAAATCTTCCTGCACCTCGTATTCAACAGAGCAGACCCTTTTCACACTGCGGTGTTGATTATGCTGGACCTCTATTGATTAAAACGAAAATCGGTCGAAAAACAACAAAAACTAAAGGATATATTTCTCTTTTTGTATGTCTTTCCACCAAAGCCATACATTTGGAGCTAGTCAGTGACTTGACCACTGACGCATTTCTGGCAGCTTTTCGTCGTTTCGTCGCGCGTCGAGGAAGACCGTCTCACATGTACTCGGATAACGGCACCAATTTCCACGGCTCGGCAAAAAAACTCTCCGAAATGCACCAATTAACTTTGTCTGAACAACATAATTCTTTGGTAGCAGAATCTCTTTCTCGCGAATCAATCACTTGGCATTTTATTCCGCCATCAGCTCCTCACTTTGGTGGTCTTTGGGAGGCCGGCGTTAAATCTGTCAAGCAGCATCTGCACCGTGTTATTGGTGCAGATATTCTTTCATTTGAAGATCTTTATACGCTCTTAACACAGATTGAAGCTCTTCTAAATTCTCGACCTTTATGCCTAAAATCCGATAATGATATTGATCCATTAACACCCGCTCATTTCATTATAGGTGAATCATACTCAGCAGTTCCAGAACCCTATTTAAATCACATTCCACAGAATCGTCTCTCGAATTGGCAATCGCTCCAGTCAAAAATCCAGGGCTACTGGAAACGTTGGAGCATGGAATACATAACATCACTGCAACAACGACCACGCTGGACACAACATCAACGTGACTTTGAGATAAACGACCTTGTCTTAATCAAAGAACCTAACCTTCCACCTGGAAAATGGGCTATGGGAAGTGTAGTCACAATTCATCCTGGCAATGATGGTCATGTTAGAGTGGTAACTCTTCGCACTGAACATGGAAATTTAATGCGGCCAATCCATAAAATAGCATTGCTACCCCTAAGCTGAAACTATGTTCCAGGGGCGGCGGAATGTTTAAAAATAACTTTGCTAAAAAACACTTTAATGTTTCTGTATCCATCATATACTCAATTTAAAATCAATTCAATAATTTTGTATATTTTCATTTTTTCAATTCATTCGAATTCAATCACCTGGTTGCTAAACATCAATAAAATTGTAAAATAAATAGTTTATAAAAGAAAATTTGGATTTCGAGAATTCATTTCATTTGCTTCATAAGCTGGTCCTTCGTGCATTACCAAACAGGGGTTTTAGATGATATTTGCGTATTCAAGATTTGGTCGAAACAGAGTAAATATGGATACAAGTGTGTATGGGTCAGCGAATTAAAATTAATTTATCTTTATTAAAACCGGAATCAATATGTAGAGAAAACCTAAATCCTTAAATTTTGCATTTCTATGAAGAAGAATCTTTTCAAGTACAAAGTTTTCTAGAGAAAGAATTTTCACTCTAATCAGCAAGATAAATTATAAAAATCCTTCTGAAGCTTTAGCCAATCATCAACACAAGTTACCTTCAAATATATTTTAAGAACATATTATGCATGTATGCGGTATTGTCTTATGTTTATATCGTTGACGATATCATCAATGAATTTTATAAAAAGCAAAAGGCCAATGTGACTACCGTGTGGCACACCTAACGTTCATTAAATAAATTGTTCTTGAGGGTATTCTTGAATTTTAACTTTCTGAACTGTTCCAACTGAAAACGAACAGATTTTTTCCGCATTGGACGCGTTGATTTCTATTTTGATAATAAATCTTGCCTGCCTCCCACTTTTATTTACAGTCCTCCATTACCAATTGCCTTAGAATAATTCAAAAATTCCGAGAATACCTCTCAGATTACGCTTGAGTGCAATATCAGATGTAATGTCAAGTACGGACATTTTTTCTTTAACAGTTCTGCACGAATGTGGAATGATGTTATGCCTGGCCCTCCGTTTCCCACCCATTGTCATATTCCAAATCATTGTGCAGCGGTATCACTATAAGATCCTTGCTTATTTTCTTAATTGCTTGCTAGTACAGTTTGCAGATAGGCAAAGCAAGAGCTCTTTGTGTAAGGAAATATAGAAAGGCTAATTTGTTTTTATATCTGAAAGAGGGTTATTAAAATAGCTTAAGTCCATGTTTTCGGAACGCCAAAGAAATTTTTGCTTTTAACAGTAAAACAGTGAAGATCCAAATTGTACGCATTTATATATGTGTGGACAATATTATAAAAATAAATTTTAAATCGCTAAGACTAGAGAAAATTTCAAACAACCAAATAGTTGTAAGTCATCAAAGTGTCATACGTTTTTTCAAAATACTCATATCAATCAACACAATTTACAGAAAACATTGAACATATTTAAAAAAAGTGAATAACTTTAAACATGATTGAAAAATTACAAAAATAGTCATTTTTTTCATTTTCCTAGGGACAAAAATAATGAAACCTGCCATAGTTTTTTTTTTTTAAATTAAGGAAAATCTCTTTTTATCTCAAAAACTAATGAACAAATTTTTATATAAAAATGTATAAATTTATTCAAGTAAAGTTTAACTTCATGTAGATATTTTCGATATTTTAAAATAAGGTAGATACATTTTCTTTATATTTAATTATTATTTGCATAATAATAAAAACTCTAAGTTTCTGTAGTAACAATTTTTATAAAGTAAAAACCAAAAATAATTTTCTAAAATCGCTCCAAAAATTTTATGTTCTAAAATCTTCAATAAATCCTTTTTTCTTTTAACTAAAGTATTAGGAAAATTGTCTTCTCGATTTAAATGTGTTCGCATCGTGAAAGTGGAACATTACCAATACGTTACACAATGAATTTTACGAAAAATGTTTAAGTTTCAAATTTATTTTTATTTCTTGTATTTGTATTTATTGATATCAAAAACATAAATATATACGGTGCACAAAAAATTGATTAAATTATATTCCATTAAATAAAAACTTAAATTAAAAAAATTAAATGCACAACAAGAATTTTAAGAAATGGATGTTATTAGAGAAAACTGTTCATACGCATGAAATTAATTTTTAAACTCTTTCAGTAGTGAGATATAAAAGCGTTTTTAAGCAAATATGAATTTATGCAAGAACAAAAATTATAAGTCGTTGTAGCGGCTTCTTAAGAAAATAAGCTGTTATAATAAATAATTTGACATTTGTAAGATTTAAAAAAAAAGTAAGTTGAGGAATGAAAACTTTTATCAAAATTTCACACCATCCCTTAAACTTCAGAGGCACGAACTCAATTTCGCAAGTTTGAGTTTTCTATGTATCCAGAAGAGCGTGTACTCCTAAATATTTGCAAGACTGAGATTCAAAATGTTTGACAGATAACATCTACACAACTAGGCAAATTAATTCACATATATTTTGAGCGTGAATAGAATATGTCCACACTGACAACCCCGAAGTTACACGTAGCTTCTTTGAAAATTTATAATAATTGTGAATTTATGTGTAGGTATTATTGAATGACTGTTATTCCTGCATCCTAAAGCAATTATATTTTTTCTTTCAAATATTCTTACTTTAGGATTATGTTCATTCAGCTAAAACTAAATTGAAGGTAACAATTTCATCGTATAAACACCCTCTCGGATTTCAAATTTGCCTCTTTCTGAGCCGAATCGATTTTCTGGCCGACAAGGCATCAAAAAACATAAATACCAAAATTGTATTGGCCAATTTATACAAAGCAGAAGCGAAATCGTCAGCCACTACTGCAAAGCCTCCATAATATAGGTGTCCCTAGCCCTCCCGCGGCAGGCAGCATCACCATCTCCTTATACCATTCCAAAATAACAGCAGCTTCGGCGGTGGTGGCGGTTGTAGTGGCGGCAACAGCCAAACATTGTATGAAATTCCAAAGAAGGATGGAGCAGACAGACGAATGGAATGGACAAACGAAGAGTTAAAGAAGTCGACGACGACTACGACGGACGTATAGCTATACGGACAGCAGACCAATCGTCCAAACGAGGTCTTGAAGTCAATACACTCGTTCGCCACACACGTTCCAAGAATTTTCCACGTTCCTTGCCCTACATCTCCTCCGTATCCAATCTGCCAGCAGTGTTGCTTCTGTGACTGCCGTGCCGCCACTGCATGTACGGTCGGACGACGGCTCCATCTAGTTTGGTTCTACCGTCGTCATCATCATCATTATCATGGTCGCCGTTGGTCGTCGTCGTTTTGGTCGTAGTCTTCGTTGTTGGTCTCTTGGAGGAAAGTTTCCTTTCCTTTCAGTGCTTGCAAACAAAATTTAAGACGACGGACGATGACGAAGAACAGCGAATCGCCCACCAACACCATATCCACGAAAGACACAGCAACTGTGAATTCTGGAAGCCGAGTAAGTATTAAAACTTTTGCCGCAGAAATCTCTCTCAGCGCTACCATCGCGAATCTCTCTTGTTAGTGTCGTAGAGCTGCGAGGAGACACTCATGCGGGGTATACAAAAACACCAAGAATAAAATTCGAATTGGCAAGAACCAAGTACATACCTACTTTCTTCGGCAGTGCGGCTGGTGGTGGAATCCAGAATGCCCAGGAAACACCATTTCGGGCGAAAGCGTGTCTTTTTCCATGTGTGTGTGTGCCTGTGCATCTCTGGCTCTGGTTATCCAGACGGAAGAGCATTCCACAATTCTGGTCTCGATGGTTCATTTTTGGTCTGCAATGGTGTCTCTATGCCTCCTCCTCCTCCACCATCGAGTCATCGAGATTCTGGGAGTGTTGCCTCTTGTTCTTCTATTTCTAATCTGTCAAGTAATCGTTTGTGTATTTTATTTCTTAAACAGAACCCAGTGCATCTAGGAAGAGAGAGAGACATCGTGAGTTCTGGAATTTCAATATTCACATATCGAAAGAAAAAAAAACAGTGGAACTGGTGTAGATTTGATTCGCTGATCCCAGAACAAGGAAGAAGCCTGAAGCAAAAAATGTGCGTATATGAGCAGCTATTCAACATCCGTGTTTCAGGGGACAATGAGGGAGTGGTGCGGGGGTGCTGGTATGTGAGTGCTGGAAATAAGTGGTGGAAAGCATTTGCTTGTGACATGTGGAACAATTTTTTAACATTTGATGGATTATTTTTTATTAAGAGATGATTTCCAATTAAGCGCACGGACATTCCATCGAGATGTGTGATTTATGATCTTGACGCTGATGAGAAAGCTATTACACTAAGTGTAGAAGAGTTTTCTTGCAAAAACCCAACCATGAAAAGTTTGAGAGGAGGTTAATCGCTTGACAATTTTTCACTTGAATACTCGTACTACTCTCGTTTACCTAATTTGACTCTTTTCAATCATTTATTATGATCGAAATGATTCTTTTCATTAGTATAAACATTATTAATAATAACTCTGTCAATAAGACCTAAGGGTTTTTTAATGCATCTAGAACGGTAAGGCATGGCATACAATTGAAACTAAGGGCTTAAACTGGGCCTTGAAACTAAACCTTAAATTTAGTATTGAATCAAAACACCTACTGTATTTGTATTTTACCAAAATTCGTTTTCCAAGTCATGCTTTGGAATTTTAAAAATAAAGAATGTTTGCCTTGCAAAATTTTAAAACTGTTTTTACAAATTTTTACGAATTTCTCTGTTGATATTTGATTTAAGAAAAAAACCTTTTTAATAACTTGTGAATATTGATAAGTTACCAAACAGATCTTTTTTGGTTTTATTTCACCGCAATTTCTGTACATGACTGCGTTGCATGTACTTGTTCTTTTCTTGAATGGGCTTAGAATTTTGAGAATTGCGAATTAAAAAAAAATTAATGCATGCTATTAGAGAAAAAAATTAAGTTCTGGAGTCACTCATTGGTTTTGGTGTAGAAGAATACATCAGGAAGTGGTTTTTACACATGCTTATAGACAGGAGAATTCTTAACAAAGTACGTTAGTAGAGGAACACCCCAGGGCGGAGTTCTGTATCCTCTTCTATAGCTTCTAGTCATGAATAAAATTCTCGTTAAGTTGGAAAGATGTGGAATAAAGGCAGTTGCGTATGCACATGACTTGGTACTACTAGTGTCGGGAAATTTCACCCTTGTGTTAAGTGGATTCACAGAAATGGCCTTAAGGAATGTTAGTAACTGGGCCACGAGTTGTGGACTAGATGTTTACCAAAGCAAAACTGAACTGATGCTAACTAAAATACAGCTCTTCACTCTACCTCGACTCAACGGCCAAACACTTTTGCTCTCTTTCGGTTCAAAATATCTGGGTGTTATTCTAGATCCTAAGTCGAACTGGAAACTGTATATTGAAGAAAGGGTTAAGAAGGCCTGCATAGCATTCTTTAACCTTTGGTAAAAAGTGGGGTCTTCAATCTAAGATGAATTTGTGGACATACATAGCCGTGGTGTGACCGATTCTCACGTATGGTTCCATTGTATGGTGGCCCGCTCTACCATAGGAGCTCTAAGATCTTGCCCAACGGATGCCTTAAGCGTTTTTCTGTACCTTTTACGACTTGAGTTACAGATTAAGTATCTAGTATCTTGCCAGTGCATTAAGAGTAAAGGAATCGAATTCTTGGATTGCCAAACCTTATGGCCACAGAAATATTCCAATTTGATTTCAATAGAGATTTTTTCGACTCCCACTGACTACTGCATCCCTAAAATGGGCATCAGTGAAGATTTTAAGGTTATTTTCCCATCAAGAAAGTACCGGGATAACAACTATCTTTACTGATGGCTCAAAGATGGAGTGTGGAGCGGGTGCAGGAATCTTCTCCGATCTTTGTTACTTTAGATATATCTAGATCGTTTAGGCTACCCGAATTTGCTTGTATTTTTCAAGCTGATTTACGAACTATCAGGGAGGCATGCAAGGTACTCAAGCAAGATCCAAACTAGAACCAGAGTATGGCTATTATCACTGACAGTCAGGTGGCTGTAAAATTATTCTAGCTCATCATACTCCAAATTGGCCCAGCAATGACGGGATGAACTTGCTAGCCTCAATATTAACCACAATATCACTCTTATTTGGGTTCCAGGTCATTGTGGAATTGATGGGAATGAACGGGCGGACGAGCTGACCAGACAAGAATCAGCCCTTCATAAGAAAGAGTCAAAATTCCGTTCCGTTCAAGTTATGAATGGCAAAATTCTCCCAATTTTACTTAGCGAATCAAACCTTAGATTTGGCCCATCTTTAATAAACCCCAAATTTTTGATCTGATATGCAGACCCAGGCAAGACTTAGCCAGGATCGTAGCTACCTGTATTGGACACTGGCCAATCGGAAATCATGCAGCGAAGGTATTTTGCCAACACTCACTGTCATAGCTGTAAAGACCAGCGGTAAAATGAAACATACCTCCACTTCCTCTGCAAATGTCCTGTTCTAGCTAAATTTAGAGCATAATCATTAGGAAGGGCATTTTTGATGACATTGACGAACGGAGGCCTACGGTGCGGGGGACCGGATAATCATTCAAACAGATTGGCTACTTTTTCAGTACCAGTCAAAAAGTTGATTAGCTTGGCACAGTGTAGATGGTGTCAGATGAGTGTGGTGGTCCAGCTGAGTGAGGGATAAAATTTCCGGATTATTGTGCAAAATCAAACACACAATAAGAGACACCAAAACCTACTAGATCCATATTTTTGAACTAAATCCAAACTGGACGACTCCGTGAGAATGTACAGTATTTCCCATATCAATTCTATGCACAGGTTCATACGAGTTATGGTATTAAAATGGCGCACTTCAGCGCTAATTGGGTCACAGGGACAGACTGCCGATGGTTGCTATTGTTACGGCAAAGCGAACAAAAAGTCAAAAGTACTAGGAGTAGTTAAGTTCTAAAAAATAAGGCCAAGGAAGAAGACCTACATTTTGTTAATTATTAGTTAAAATTAAAAGAGATAGGGTGAGTTCATAATAGTCAGCCTAACTAAGAACTGCATTATCTGCGTTCATAAAGTCAGATTTTCGATCGAACTAACCTAGCTCAACTGCAGTACATACCGTTCATAAACGTCAAACTGTCGTCAGCGTCAAGCAGATTATGCAGCTGAATTTTTTTGGCTGCAGAAGAAATTTATAAAATTAATTTAAATTAAATTTAAATTAAAACCTTTTTTATTTGTATGTGGAAGTCACTGGGAAACAAATCCAGACCTTCGCATTGACGGTCCAACTCACTAACCAATATTTGTAAATAATTTCTCCACTGATTTTTCTTTGTTCACAACAAATATTATTTATAACATTTAGACAAAATTATTTGAATATTAAATATTTTTAATGAAGATTTGAAAGTAAACGATTATTCTTCTCAGTGTAAGTCTAAAGGTCATATTTCCTACTGGACAAGTTCAAGTAATAAAACAAAATTGCATTATAGCTTAACGAATATAACACTCATATCCGGCATTGAGTCAATTATTTATGCACCATGAGATGAACTTCCTCGCTTTTTCTTTTTTCATTATGTTTTTTTTTTTTTGTTTCATTGTGTCGAAAGAAAATGTTCCTTTAGATGCTCTGGACTGGAAGAAAGATAGTTATCATCCAAGATGTCCCACATCTCCTACAAATGATACTTGTTGGTTGAAGCTGCACATACCAACTCATTGGATTCCATGCGAATAATATACGTAGTGTTGTTTATAATAGGCTGCTCCTCAAGATGTACCAGAAAGCTAAGAGTGGCGACATGAGATACATGCTTGTTTTCCTCATGAAGTCGGAAAGAGATAGATGGTCAAAAAGGAACCATAAGATAGAAGAAACAATTCGTGGTTGACTGTGTGTCTTTCGATTTCTTTTCTGTTACTTTTTTTATTTTTTTTTTTATTTTTGCTTATTTTATTTTTATCATTTTTTTATTCACGTGGAATTCCTTGCTCAAAACGTTCCCAGGCATTCCAGCGTAATAGTTGATTTCATACGGAAAAGTTATCGTTTTACCTTACCAAACCAACCGTCCGCGTCCGTCCATCCGTTCGTCGTTCTTTTCTTCCTTAGCCTACCAAACAGCCCAGACGATGCTGCAACTGCCGAAGCTGGATAGCTTGATGATGACGATGATGATGGTGCCGATGTAGCCAATGTGCTGTTACTGATGGGTTGTTGGTTCAGAGTAAACGTATCTAACTACCTTTACGGTGTCTTGTCTTGTTGTTACTTAGCCCATTGGATTCTTGCCGGTCTGATGCTGCTGCTGCTGCTGGCTGAGCTGATGATAATGATGATGATTCTTCCAATCCAACAACAGACACAACCATACAATCGGTGTTGCAGTTATCCTTCCTCGTTTTATTCGTCGCTACACAATTTTTCCGGCTTTTGGGAGCACAAAGGTAGTGGTGTTTGTATACAAATGTGAATTTCTTTTTTCAAGATGAAAACGAAGAATGCAGATATGAGCTTGCCGTTATGAGAATTTGGCAGCATTTTTTTTTTTTTAATTGTAGAGATAAGACTGTAATTTGACAAACTTTCTGAGACGGTAATATAAAAATAGGTTGAAGGGCCTTAAGATACATTTTTAAGTCCTAATTACTAATTAAAGTCTTGGGGGAAATTGGAATCGATAAATAGCTCGTTCGCTGGATTAGAAATAGCCTTTAAAATTGCTCAAATTTTATCTGATATTCATAAAGTAAGTAGTGGTGTGTCTCAGGGTTCCGTTTTTTCTCCGATTTTCTTTCTCATATTCATCAATGATCTTCCACAACATAAATTGTTATGCTGATGACAATATTCTCCCGTTTTCATATTCGTTTCGAGATTGGCGTCCTTGTCCTTCGGATGTATAACTAGAACGAAAGCGTATGAATGTCTCATTGTCATTAAATTCCGATCGATCTCGATAGCATTGCCAATAAGAAATACAAAACCGCGTAGAATTTAATGCTTCAAAAACTCATTGCTTTTACCTTTGGCATTATAGTTCTGGCCTTAGGTAAAGCTTAAATTTCGTAAGAGAGGTTTGTTTTGTTTTTTGAGAGGTGAGTGCAGCCATATTGTTTAAGCAACATCTTTCATCATTTATTGAGTCTCTCCTGCTAAATAAACATGGACGCTTAAAGTATGCAACAGCATATGCAAATGATTAATTTTTTTTTTTACTAAAATAGGTCTTCTGTTCAATCAACATTTCGCGTACTTAGGCCCAAAAAATTATGTTGAGCGATGAGGGCTATTTCTAGATAAAAGGGTTAGTCAACAAGCAAAATTGTGGAATTTGGGACGATCACAATCCACACGAGATCCACCAAATTTCAATGCATCCAGAGAAAGTCACCGTATAGAGTGGATTTTGGCTGCGGCATCATCGGTCCATACTTTTTTAGAACGTCGCGTTTTGGGCCAGGCCATTGCCGCCGTCAACGGTCAGTGGTATTGGTCGATGATAAAAACCGAGATTTTACGATTTGACAGGTCAATTTCAAAAAGTCACAAGCCACTACTGCTCTTAAAGCCAACATAATTATTGGCATTGGCCAAATTCATATCTGGCTAAATGTGATCTGGTAGAAACCTTAGTTGTGCGATCCTTAAAATCTTGTGTATGGCAACCCTTAAGCTTAAATGAATTTCTAAATAAAAAGCAGACTGTCCAAGTAGAAGAAAACCTCTCTGTTCTTCGGCTGCCCCCAAAAGGATACTGAAAATCAAGGTAAAAATGAACAACCATGGTGGCGGTATTGGCAAAAATCTTTATGGCCATCTTTCATTGTTGTTGTTGTTATTGTTGGATTGCCACATTGGAATGTTGAAAAATAAATTTGAAAAAACAAAAAAAAAATTTAAAACACCAAATACCTGAGTGTGTGTTGGTGGTTACTGGATGAAGATTCTTCACAAGATTTTCTTTAAATCACCATCAACATTATCGTTATGATGATCATTGCTATCGTCGTTGTTTGTCGTTGGGTCGGTCGTCGTGGGCTTCCCCGTTTGTTGTTGTCTTTGGTAGTCGACAATCATCTGAGTCCATTTAAAGACATTTTTTGTTTTTGTTAACTGAAAATAAGGAATATACTCTTGTATAGTTTAGGCAATTTCTGCAAGATTAAGTTCAAAAAGCTGGGAAGAAAATGAAGAGGGCTGGAGGTGGTGGATAATATGGTGTCGGTTGATACCTACTGCAATACTATATATGCGAGGAGTTGTGAAGTGTGTGGGGCATAATTTCCACAGTGTCACTTAAACGCTATGAACAGAGCAATAGGAATGTAAAATGCTTGGGAAAATAATTTTCACAGACTTCATCCTTGCTGCACGATGGATTAGGTCAGAGATGAGGTTGAAATTTGTGCACAGATGGGCAGAAAAATAAACCAGCTTCATGGCGAGCGATGTCATTTTTAATGGAATTTTTCAAGAAGATGCCAGATTTATAGGGGGGTGGTTGGAAGAACCTTGAATTTGGGAAACAATTTTTTTCAAATTGTCAATTTTAGACGAGATTGTATCTGCTACCAAAAATGTGTCACTATTCTTGTAAGCGTACATATTTTAAAATAAATAATTACTTTGATTTATAAATATAACTATACAAATTTTGTTTACGTAAAAATGAAGCCCTTGGCATAATGGTTAGTGCGTTGGACTATCATGCGGAAGGTCTCGAGTTTGAGTCTCAGCCACTGCAAGAAAGTTTTTTTTAGGGGTGTACTGCCTCTTGCGAGGAATTGATAAATCCTCCAAGAGTGTCTCTTGTCATGGAAAGTGCTGCTCATTAGCCGTTCGGAATCGGCAGAAAACTGTAGGTCCTCTCCGTTCCTGGTAACACGCACACAGGAATGGTTGAGTGTTGTAAGTCAATAGGTCCTGGTTCACTTCGAGCTGTTGCACCACCAAATTTATTTATTTTATTTATTTAAAAATGGCGCCCAATTGCGAACGTACTTCTATAAAACAGTCACGCTGTCGTCTACCATAGAATGTATCACAAAGAACTTTCCGAGCAGATTCCTCTTCGCTCATGCGAGCTAGGTGCCCTGCCCACCGAAGTATACCGAGCTTAATTTTTGTCTCGATATCTGCATCAAGGTAGATTGCCTACAGTTCATGATGGTACCGTCTCCGGAATCGTCGGAGTCGATTGAAACCTTAAAATCCCTCAATTTCATTAGGTTCTTCAAGTTTCCCTTAAGTGCTATGTTTTATTTAAAGCTTAACAGAATAGAAAGTAGACACAAAACCTAATCTGAGGGCGGTGTCGTCAATTGTTATTGTTTTATCAGCAAACAGAAACGACTTCACCTAACTTCATGGTTAGCCAAGCACAATTCAGAATTCTGGCCTTCTACATATTCCCAAAGAAATGCACAAAAAAATATCTTAAGTCCTTCCTGCCATCTAAAACAAAACTATGAATGTCACAGGTTTTCAACGATCTGTGAGTGCCATAGTGTGTTGCTTCGCCCGCCGTAATGCCTTTAGGCGGGGCGATATTTTGATATTTGCGATTGGTTTTATTGATTTTGATTTCATTCAACTAGATCCTAGGCCCGGGGACAAAGTACGTCATTTTATTAAAAGCCATATATTTCTATGAATAAGCAATATGGTTGGTAAGAAATAAAAGGATAGCATGAACTTTGGGAAGTGTAAAAGATTCATTCAAATATTACAAAGACAAAATCATCTTATTTTCATTTGCCAGGGCATCTATTCAAACAAATCCATTTTATGTTTTTTTTTTTAATTCTGTTTCACAGCTTCTATAATAACTTTCGAAATGGTTTTTCGATTCTTACTTTATCTAGTATCATGGATAAGAATCCCAAACAAATCAGGATATTTAGTTTTGTTGCCTAATTTTTACACAAAATTCTTAATCGACCATAAAAATGAATTAACGAGTTAAAATGCACTTTAAATACAAATGCAAGGTGGCGCACAAGTAACGTCATAATGTGAATGTACCTTAATTTTGCAAATGGCGTCAGACATCATTGTATTTTGACATCTATGTTGTAGACAGATGGAGAATAAGTTGAAGTTGACAACAAGCAAGGGAGCGATACAGACCTGAAGAACTTGCAATTATTGTAACTGCTTATTTGACCAATTTTCGTTCTGTTGCTTTAACGCAGCGTGAATTTCTTCGTCACCTTCATAAAAAGCGATGAAGTCCATTTACTCTTGAGTAATTATATTAACAAGCAAAATTTTTATTTCTGGGGCACAGAGAACCCACATGAAATGCAAGAAGACCCATCAAAGTGGCTGTTTGGTGTGGCTTTTGGAGTGAAAATGTGATTGCCCTTATTTTTTTGAGGACACCGATAAAATCACTGCGGCTAACGGTAGCTGGTGAGCCAGCTCCACAGGGAAATGTCGGTTTTTGCCACTGATCTCTATATAAAAAAAAATTGAACATTGTTATATTATGAAGGCGACCACGGTGCCGTATAACAGTATAACTGTATAACATCTAAAACAGCATCATATCATAAAGCGCGGAACAGATTGAACCAGCAACAGCACCGTCAACAGCAACAGCGGCCGCCATTGATTTAGAACCAATGCATTTCAATTGTTGTGTTGTCAACTTTCCCACTGCAATATTTAGTGGCACCACAATGCAAAACAAAATAGAACTCAAAATAATTTTTTCATTTTGCTTTAATTTTATTAAATTGTCAATTTGTCAATCAAAACAAATGATTTTCGTCCAATTTTTAATTTATTATTTTAATTTTAATAATAAATTTGTTAAATTTACAAATAATGCGAGAAACAGATTAGCACAGCAACTTCAACAGTAAGTTCAACAGCAACTTTAACAACCACATCACTCATTTTAGGGCCAATGTTTTAAATGGCTTTGATTACATTAACAACAACTTCGACATTAACGTTAGACCTTAACCCTAAATTCGATGTCGCTGTGCAAATGCTACCAACTTTTGAGGCGAAATTTGTCAGTGTTATCAACACTTAAATGAAAATGTATGAACCATCTTTTTGATTCGTCTATTTATTTTGGTTTTGACAATGGAAGAATTGCTAAAAACAAATTAATTAGTACGACAAATTGCACATGTCGTGTACATTAGACGTATTTTTTTTTGGAAAAGTTATCCGTAGTACAGTAGGATATTATATGAAAAACAAATACAACATTCGCAGTAGGATCACTGCCGATACTCGAATAAACGTCAAATCTCGGGGACACCAAAATAAGCTAAGAAACGACAATAGAAGGCACATCTAAAACAAAGACTGTAATGACTGTTCGCCAAATAAGAATAAGTCCATCTTAATAAAATTGGGTTCAAAGTCGAGCGTGAACAATTTGAAAATTAGTCTATGGGAACATTTTGTTGAACCTTTTCATCATATATAATTGATTAATGTCAGCGAAGAAGCTAAAGGTGAAGAGACGACAAGAACTATATAACTAGCATGAAGGAAAAAAAGTTCGTAGGAAACTATGACTCGGAAATCTGACCTGATGCTTGCAAACGAATTTAGGGCATCAAAGTTGAAGTTCAATACTTTTCTTCGAGGTCATATTTTTGTAAGTCTTACATTTCACTAAAAGTTTTAGATGGCCAACTTTAATTTCCACCCACAAGATTAAGTTAGCACCACATCCACAATCTATAAGTGGAATTCAATAAACAATTCTAAAGAAGATCTTAGCCTTAGTCCAGATTATAGAAGAAAATTTTAGCTAGAGAAATCTATATGAGTTAAGCCCAAAATTGTTCCCACCCTCCATGTGGAAGGCGATCTCAAATTAATTCATTCATTAATATCTCCCAACTGCAAAAGAAAAAAAAATAGATTTATTTTTAAGCTGTTTCATTGACCTCGTCTAGAGGTAATTAATTTTAATATTATGAATTTCTTGGTGCTATTCTTGGCATTGGCCAAAAATACATAACGCTTTCGATTACAAAAGTCTGCGAAAACTCATTTCTTCATTTCACTTTCGCTCACAGTTTTATTTTAATTTTTTTTTTAATTTCAGCTAACAAAGATTAATATACCAATATTTTCTAAGTTAATTGTTGCTATTTTTTAATGTCTAACCCAAGTCTGAGTCCATCATCATCAACATTTAGACAAAATGCGTCAATTTCTGCCGTTTCTCCTTTAAATATGTGGACAGACGTGTCGGTTTTTCGGTTTTTTTTTCAGCTTGCTGTCGTTTCCTTGGCGAGACTATAAAGACTTGAGTATCTATAATAATGAGATGGTATTAATAGATACATTCGACTGAGTCTTATTAGAGGCTAGATGAGAACTTAAAAATAGAGCCAAAACACACATAGAGCAAAGAAAAAATAGTTCGGCGTCTGGCCGCCACGGTTCTGTGATTCTTATTGCAGTCGTTGCACATATCTGTATCTATCGGTCCATGCAGTATTTTCCCATCTAACTAAATCTATTCAAATACAAAATCTATCTGTGCGTATCTTTTCTCACCTAAGCTAAACTCTGATCATGGGTTTTCCTCTGTGGATGATGCTTGCGGCAGCTCTGATACATTATGTGGCGTTCACTTTGTGTCACCACATGTCTCCGAACTGAGATTATCCAGGGTGGCGATGGTCGATGGTGCAGCACTTCATTTGAGAATACAACACTGATATGTAGGTAGGTACTAGGAAATGCCTCCGTATCTCGCTCCCTCTCTCTCCCTCTATCTATCTATTCATTTAGTGATTAGTTACATTTTCGAAGAATTTTCCTTATTTTGTTTCGTAAGTAGAAAGGAAACCGACTCCTAAATTAGATATCCGCATGGACCATGCCAGAGAAGAGCCAGACTAATCAACTGAAGACCAGGCAAGCGTTTTATAAAGGGCAGTCCCCTTGTAAGTGTACAACAAAGGGGCACAGAGGGTAGGTAAATAATTCTTTTTTTATCCTCTCATTGGAAAGCATTTTTATTTTTGTCAATATCTTATTATAGAATCTGATCAGACATAAGTCTCTCGAAACGTAACACAGTTCCTACACAACAAGATACAACTACAAAGCGGGGAGCCAAATCTTCTCTAAGGAATTTCGACGGGAAAAATGTCCAAATATCTAGACAAAAATTTTGTTCGTATAGTTTGTTCAGTTCGTTCGTCGTTAACATGCGAGAGATTAGTTCGGGTATTTTATGTCACTTTGGGAAGATGTGAAGATGTGGGGACGACACATTTGTCTGGCGCGGACAAGGCGCTCTTATTTATTTGTGTCTATTAGAAGAATATAGGAAATTTATGAACATTGCGCCCGCCGCCGCCGCCCTATGCTATGCATACCTGAATTTATTGATAAATTCATTTGAAGATAAAACAACGGGGTGAACATTCAGCACCAGTATTCTGTTTCCAATAAATATCTGAGAGACATGGAAAGAAGAACAGAAAAAATAGTTAAGCTTTTAGTTAGGGATATTAGTGTTTTCTTTCAAATTTAAAGATGAGTCGTGGGCTGAACCTTCAACATGTAATCAATTATTTTGTCTGTCAGTAACTGATATACACATTTAACAAATTAAAGTATTTTTTTTTAAATGGCGCCCGGGGTGAAACTTTACAATTATAGTTGGATGATTTCTTTGACGATATTTAACCTGACAGGAAATCATAGTTTATTTTTCTGCCAAGAAATACAAATTTTAAATAATTTTGTGATCAAATTAGTAATAGATTTCATAACTTAAATGTATGGGATAAGCGTTTTTTCTTTCAATTTTACAAAAATAAATTGGGAGCAGAATCTTGAACATTCAATTATCATATAAGTTTTTCTTATTTTAACAGCTCAAGTATACTTTTTATTAATTGTACATAGTTGGGGTGGCCGTGGCGCGATGGATGTATGCTCGCCTGTCAACCTCATGATCACAGGTTCGATTCCTGCTGTCGTTTATAACGCCTTAATTTCATTAAAACCTTGTAAAGTTGTCATCAATGGGTTGCTGGTTTGCTCATTGCATGTTGTTCAGGCATAACACTAACAACATGTAATTGAGTAAAACTAGTATGCCCATCAAATATGAAAAACGAATAAAATAATGTGAATTATAAGGGACATAAAAATAAGACACAGCATTTCTCCGCACTAGTTCAGCCGCCATCCCTGGAGATAAAAAAATCTAAGACAACCACCTTCAGTCTCAGAACATCGTGCCACACATCTTTCCTATCCTCCTTACTCTTCCTTAACTTCACGCCCGCGCTGTGTTGAAACATTTAAAGGGTAGTTATAATCCCTTGAGCGCGTGTAGATTATATATAAAAAAAAATTGTTAAACGTCCAATTTATAAAAAAAGTTGTTTTACAGGAAATTTATATGAAAGCTCCACATTGAATGCCAAGTTGAAAAGTGGCTAATTTACAAACTATAACTGTTTGCATTGAATGAATTCTCAATTGTTGTTCGAATAAAATTACGGTAGAATATTTTTTAAAAGAAAACTTTATGATCAATATCCTTCTTGTAAATATCAGGTTTGGAGGAAAACAAGATACAGAGAAGAAGTGTATCCATATATCGAGCTTACTCTCGACAAAAGATAATAAGACTTTACAAAGTTAATTGAGGCGTTTTATGAAAGCGAATAAGTATTAAGGTAAAAGCATTATCGTAAAAGACATTGAAACTATATTAAATTATTTGGCGCCCAACGTGCAAACTTTAAACCCGTAATAGAATAATTTACAAGTTGTAAACTGAATGCTTTTGAAGCTATTAAGCATGTCAACATTATTCAACGATCTCAATAAAGGTTTTCAATTACTTCCTTTTCAAGTTGAGGTTCTGGAGCGATGGGTCCCACTTTAATTAATTTTTTTCTGATTACTAGCAATCGTTCACGAAACTCTGACCCCGATTTTTACTGATGTCAAAGATAAATCTGATATTTAAGAAAATCAAATTCCATCAAATAGGAACACAAAAAATAGATTAAAACAAAATCAACACACGTTGCGTTCCGCTTAACAGATCTAATTACCACCAATGCCCATTCTCAAGCAGTGTGGTCCATTGAGATTTATCACCAAAAATGTCGTGATGAATCAGAATTACATAAATTTTCCAAGAATGGTCCGTGTGATGATGCTCGGCTCACATATTGATTTCATTCAAAAAATTCAAAAAGAAATCGAAACATAAATAAATGAAAGAAAAAATACATAAATTTATTTAAACCATTTAACAAAATATACAGATGAACGAACCAAAAAGCGTAATAAACTCTCTCTCTCTCTCTCACTCTCTCTACTTCGCTTCGCAGGTGGTTTTTTTGTTTTTGGCTGTTTCTGTTATCGAGCTTTGATCGTGTGACCGTCTGTCTGTGGGTCTGATCGTTTAATCGTTGTCTACCTTTGGCCGACACCTTTTGAAGAAGCATTCAACAAACAATGCGGCAGCGAAACGCCCTGCGTTTATATGATAATAAAACATTGGGTTCTATCTTCTTCATTAAATTCATTAACAGTTGATTGAATTGATTTTCTTCTCGAAGACGTTTGATTTTTTTGGGTGAAGAAAAAAATAAAGTGATAATTAAGATGTGAACGAACTATTTGGATAACTGGAGCATAATCTTAAATATACAAGAGGGAAGAATTGGGAATATCAAATTTAATTATAAAGGCATTATTCTTATAGGTTTGCTGTGATGGACCTTACAGGCCTCTTTTAGTACTTTTATATCGTTGTCACTTTGATATTTGCTTATCAATAATGTCACTCTGGAATATTTTGTTTGAGGTACTAAAAAAGGAACTTTATTAAACTTGAACAAGTCGTGAGTGTTGGGCGCCATTTAACTAATTTACATTTATTTTTACAAAATGTGTATAAAATCGATTAGATTGTGAGGAGCCATTATGTAATGAAAGTTATATACATCAGGTTTTAGTAATTTGTAAAATAATGTAAATTTTCATTGCATTTATTTTCTTCTTAAATGATACAACTTGCCATATCATAAGCATATTGGTTACCGATCGTTAAAGAGTCTTTCAAATGGAATACAAGCCAGTGAAATGACACAATTGGCAAAATAAGTTTTAAGTGTATTTTTTGTCCTTCTTAATTGAAATCAAGTGAAATATCCATTCATGAACAATTTTAAATTCGAGTGTGTTGGGCGCCACTTAACTAATAAAAATCTAAGTACATTGTATATTCTTGTAAATGTGATTATAAGTTAACACAACTTTATTTCTTTCTAGTACTGTATCCAATTCATATCTTGGTTCATCTTTAACGGTAAATTTAGCGAGAAACCTTCAAAGGAATTCCATTCCCCAATATAAAGAGTGATGCGATGTTGGTGCGCTCACCTCTTGTATCCGTCTGTTAAACTCCCGATCTCTTCTCTGTATCGACCATGTTGCCTGCCAACAAATATAGAAATTCCTACGGGTCGGTCTTTTTGTATTAAAACGAATCCGATACAATAGCCAAGACAGGCGACGAAGAACACAACAAGTCCACGATGCAAGAAGCATAAGGAGAAAAATGAAAAAGGAATAAAATACCAACAAGGTGGATATCAAAAAAAGAATAAACGTATTCTAATTTTAGCATAATTTACGGATTTGTGTTGTTTGGGTTTTCGGCCTTCTCTCTTTTCCTTTGCGCCATACACACCAAGACACAAATTTTGCAGACTCTCGCGATGGACAATACACGCATCATATGCATAGCATTGGGACTTTTAGACCTTTCCAGGAATTCTGTTCATTTTTTTTTGTCAGTTTTGTTCTTTTCATATTATGAATTAGTTTTAATTAAAGTGCGGACGCGATTATGATCACGGTCAGGATTTTTTTTTTTTTCGCTGGGAGTTTTCTCCTTCTACAAATTCTCCATTTTCTTTTTCGTTTGCTCATCGTCGTCTTTTGGATTTTATTGAAAGACTTGAAAGTTACTTAAGGACATGCTGTTTAAGTTAAGCTAAAGCATCACACATCACTCTTTATACTTTAGTATTTGGTGGATTGAGCTTGTTTTGTATGCGGCATGAGTGAAAGGATAGAATTATGATGCAGCATGTTTATTGGGGTTCGGGATAAGTGATAGTGGTGCACTATTAAATGGGATACCTCTTTATACCTGTTACCCATCTTTATATTTTATTTTATTGCACTTTGAAAGGAGCAACGCTTTGTTTGGTGGTTTTTTGTACAATCAGTATGTGAATCAATTTGGTCATCCCTTTTTGATAAAATTCTTGGAACAGTATTCAAATTCATTCAGTGAATGATCCGCAATCCTCTTGAAATGATTTTAGGATTGAATGCTGTTTTCCGGTAAGATGATATGCTTGTTTTGAAATTGCATAGGTCTTTCAAGTTGAAGGATTGCAAAATTTGATTTCGTAGAATTGAGGATATGGATTATTTTGAAAAAAAGCACTTGTAAATAGAATTTCGCGTTGTATATTTTTAAGGGGATCTTATTTCCTTTAAAGATCATTGTTTATTTTTATGGAAGTTGAAAATATAGTTGTTGTTGTCTTGAGAAATCTCCAAATGGTGAAACAGTAAGAAGGTAAGCAAAGAGATAAGAATCAATCAATTTTCTGACACCACTCACGAGACTGTGAAAAACTGTGAACTTAATATTGGAATATGAATGACGTCCGAATGCTTAATAAGCTTTTAAGAGATGTCAAAGGACTTACATACTGCAAAAGCCTTAAATATTTCAAAATAATTTTATATTGGCTAAGAAGATTCAAAAGGTTTAAATAAACAAACGACTAATGAGACTCCGAACACGGGAAGAATGATCCACCAGTGTCGTATGTTATTGAGGGCCCCTAACCATTCCATGCTTCCACAAGGATTCAGCAAGAAACTTCCTTAAAAAAAAAATGTGTCGGTCTTACATTATGGAATATAATATCATTTAAACGTCAGACGCAGCTTTGCTGGTTGGCGCGAATCCGAAACCTTCCCATTTTCTGTAACTTCAGCGCTTTAATGAGACTGACTTTGATCATTGGTATTAAATAAGTTGGTTTTGGTGAGCAGTGGTTTATTAGCAGTGGCCTGCGACTCAAGAAAATCCCACAAGAAGAAGTCTAACAGGGTCAAATCGCACGTTCTTGGTGGCCAATTCACATCGCCTCTTCGTCAGATAGCCACGTTTGGAAATCGCTCGTGAAATATGTCGATTGTGACACGTAGCGCACCACCCTGTTTTTGGTGAGCGTGGGAAGTGTTTTGCTTGAACAGAAGACCCACTTTCATATGGTTATTGCATTGGACTATCATAAAGAAGGTTTTGGGTTCGATTCTCAGCCGCTGCAAAAAAGTTTTTAATTGGTGTACTACCTCTTGGAAGGAATTGACAAATCTAGAGTATCTCTTGTCATGAATCGGCAGAAAATTGTAGGTGCCCTCCATTCCTGGTGACGCACAAAGCAATGGTTGAGAGTTGTAAATCACTAGGTTTAGGCTCTATACAAGTCGTAATGACCTACTTTGTAATTTATATTTTATTTTTTTATTCCATTTTCATATCCCTCTCCTACGGCCTAAAATAACGTCACTTTTGATCGCTGCAACTTTGAGTTGATTTATCATGTGGGGTAAACATACAATCCTTGAATGAAAAGAGAAAACTCTTACTACCTTGATTTGGCATAACTAATGGCTCGAAAATCTTTGCGCGAAGTGCAAGCTCTACGAAGAGCTTATACTGTCAGTCCTACTTCACGATGGACCTCGAGTATTAGACGGTTAGCAGAAAAAGAGAGCTGACATTGTGTTCTTTCGAAGAACAAATTCTTCGATGGATATTTGAGAGGGTAAATGAGGAAGAACATACAATCACAATCTCTAGTTCATCAGATAGTCTATCCAGGTAGCTTACGAAGGTGGGCTAGGTAATAAAGGTGGTCTGTATGGTCCACAGAATAGGTATAAGATTTTCAATTATATTTGTTTTGGGATTTTGAAGTTTTTCTTAATGCCTTTACCTTAGAGGAAACCAATTTTCGGTGATTTCAGGTAAAAGAATAGCAAACATAAGACATGTCCAAAATTTTTTGACACATAACTTTGTTTGTGTTAAAAATTAAATAATAAAACATCAATAACTTTTCACATCAAACCATTATTCACCCAGATAATTAAGATAATATACTTCTACCGTGGGAAATATCTATTCTCAAAAAACAAATACGAATCGTCTTAACCCTAAAAGAACCTCAAGTACTATACCTATTCCTCTAAAGAAAACAGCCCTTACTTATTCCAAATTAAAAATAAAACAACAACATTCTTGGAAGTGGCAACAAAAAATTCAGGAAGCTCCTATTTTCGAACTCCCGGATCCCAATACCTCTGACTTTATAACAGGTTGTTAAGGAGTAGCCAATGGACTTGGAAGATAATTTTTCTGCAACCACTGAAAGTCCATGCGATGTGAATGTGATGTAGGCGAATTCCTTTCTAGTTCCGTCTCACAGTTCACAGAGCACACGACAGGAATCCTCGAAATTTAATTTTATTACCTGTATGTGTATACATATATGGATGTAGTTACGACGCGCAAAAACTAAACAAACAGGTTACACACAGAAAGGCATCTATATTGTAGGTAAATGCAACAAAAACACCAACAATAACAAAACGAAGAATAAGAAGTAAACAAAAAAACAACAAAAATGAAAAAGGATCACCAGCATTCCAATAGAGACGATGACTTGGTGTTTGCCACTCTTCTATAAGCTGTTGCTGGATTGGATGCCAATGCCATCATCATCATGGTGCATGGTCCAAACTTTATACCAACTTTACTGCTCGTATATGTAGGTAGGCACTGGTAAGCTGGCAACAACTGGCTTGGCCAAGGCATTCCCCTGGCATTCGGACGGAAAACACGAGACATTGACACAGAACGCCTGACGACCAAGTCGAAGACTATATAGCGATGGCGTTGAGGACGCCTTCTCAACGGTACGTCGGCCGCCGCGCCGCGCCAACACTGCAAAAGAGGTTCCACCGCATCACACCGCACCTTTATTCGTTGTCGGCTGCGTGCTAAAATCATTACAAAACGATTTTGCAACTCTCTAGCTCTAAGAAGACCATCTTTGGCTTCAAGAGATAGAAAAATGTTTTGCAAGCAAGGTTAACAGTAGTGTGCAGAGGTTTTGTGCTCAGTTATATGTATATGGATTTATTCTAACTGTACTTATTTGAAGTTTATTTATGTAGGTATAAAAGAACTAGTGGTTGGTTTATAACACACGGATTGGTATAAACGCACATACAAAAGAAATTGCATTTTCAACCAAGATTTTCAATATTTATTGACAAATTATTGACCTGTCATATCATACCAGTTTATACCAAACTTTACATGCTATTTACTGCTATTGATAAAAGTGATGACTAAGCTTCATTTTCATTCGTTATTTGAGCGTCTTAAGACGATCTACAACACTGTGTCGAACCAGCCACTATCACTGCGGCTTCTGGTGAGGCAGATCGACCTTATACCAAATCCTAGATCTAAGGTAAATACTGGAAAATACCAATCAATTTCAAACCAAAACTCATCATCCTTTCACCGAATTCAAAGGCGTAAGGAGCTGTTTATACAGATGGCCGAACAACATTCAGCTGTTTCGCTTGACATTGGAAAATACGGCAAGAAATGTTCAACTAAGGACATATCCGCTAATCGATTTCAAACATGAACAGGGCTTCGGCAAGGAGATGTGATCACTTTGATCTCATTCACCGAGAGCACTATTTTCAACAAATCTGTCCAACTATTAGGCTATGCGGATCATATCAATATTATCGGCCATTCGAAGAGAATAATACCAAGTATTAAGGAAGTGAGATGAGCCCTCTTCCACCACTTCGTCCTGACATCTTCTGCATTAGTCAGATATGCTGATGCCCATTCTGCTCATTTGGGTTCCCATTGAGTTGTTACCCGTAAGGATTCCAACCGAGAGAGACAATTGATGTCTGCTTCAGTAGATACTCTGTTTTTTTTTCTTTGATAAACTTGAATCTGGCCAAAAATTCCTTGAAACCTGCAGGGTGTCAATTGTTGACCATCTGTCATTTGCAGTCTTGAGAAAACTTTGGTAAATTCCTTACTTTTCCTGCTCCAGTAGCATGAGTACCCAGGGTACAATTTTGTTCGGTTCAAGCGATGAACCGTTTTTGGCCAGTTCATCAGCCATTTCATTTCCATAAATGTCGCGGTGTCCCGGGACCCATTGAAGGGGTGACTGAATTTGTTTCGCCGAGCAATCTTAATTCAGTACGGCAACGAGCAACCAGTTTTGATTTCGTGACAATTGACGAAATGGCTGTAGGAAACTGCTGTTACTTCCGCTATGGAAAAGAAATACGTTCAAAACTCCTCTAGCATATGATGAAGTGCATGCTCAACAAATCCCTTGTGCTGCCAGTCTTGTTTTACGATGGTGGGGCCGAGTGTTGGGCGATAAGTGGAAAAGAAGATCTGACCTTTAGAAAGTAAGATTCTTATAAGGAGGAGAAAATACAACTCCAATCGCTGTGATGTGTGAATGTGATTTAAAAAATCAAATCACGTCAGTTTTTTTGGTTTGATGACATTGAGCGAGTGGAACGTAATGCGCCTGAAAGGCTTCAAATCTCTACTCTAAGGTTCGAGGCGACAGGAAAGCGAAAACCTAACCTCCGTCTTAAAGCCCATCCCAAGTCATAGCATATAAGGCAAGGATCAATTTGTGTGCAAAATGTGCTACGAGTGCACAGCGCCATCAGATTAATTTTACGTATCTTAAGTACCTACTTGTCTCACCAGTCAAAAGTAAATGTCCATTACATTTTTCTGAAAGTGAATGGACTTTACACATTATAATATAAAGCATAGGAAACAATTTGGCACACTCTTTTTGATTGTTTCTTAGGATAATACCTGTAGAAAATATCGAGGTTCCCTTCATATTAGAAAACAGAACCACTCCAAATAACTTGAAATGAATTTTGCTCAATATTATCGCACATCACTGTCAAAATGTGAAAAATGCCAGCCATCTTGACGTCTATGTGTGTGTGTGTGTTTGTCTGTTTGTCTGTTTGATGCCTGATTCTAATTGAGCAATAAACAGTTAATCATTGCAATGTAAGAAGGGAAGAAAAAAAGTTTATTGGAATTTATTGGGAAATTTTGACGTGCGTCGTTGGTGTCGTCGTCGTCGCGTCGTCAACAAGTTCATCATTTAAGGCGGCCAACATTACATTCAATGTTTTTGTTGTCATCGTCATCATCACTGCACGCATTCTATAAATATGTTTGTTCTCAGCTTCTCCTAGTGGAGCGAAAGGGAACTAAAGGAATGGCTCTGCTCTGCCTCCCCCATCCGGTCTAATTTCAAAAAGTGTCCAATTTCATTGCTCGTTGGCGTTGTCGTTGTCGATTTCTCGCCCCTCCATTCTTTAAGCTATCAAATTTTTTAAAAGTGGCGCTGCGTGCAGGGGCTATAAAATGCTGCACAAACATGTTGCATAGAGGCAAGCACACATTTTATATGTATCGGCCTCGGGTTGTTTCATCTGTTCGCCGACTACAACGACGGCGACGACCGACGACTGCTACTTCGTCTGACTATGACTTTTGAGTGCCCCAAGTGCGTGTACGCAACAACATATCCCCCCAATCAATGCACTGGTGGCCGAAATACTTGAAATTCCAGAGTTTAAGAAATCACACACCAATACCAACATCCCAGCTGCACGTACACACTCGTAATCACTTACATCGCATCCAGAAGACAATAATTTCGAAATCTCATTTCATTATGGTATTTACTGAAAAAACTAGTAAAACATGTTTCAAATAAGTGGCAATAGGGTACATACCGCTAGGCAATGCCATGGAATTCCATGCCTTGGAATGTCACCGAAGAAGGGGGTCGGTGGGGTGTTATGGTTGCAAGCTTACAACATCACATAATATGACGATATGATAACGAACGCTGCGTACTTACCATTGCCCTGATAGATGAGAGATATACATATAATGCGTTCATCAGCACGTAAATCATCTGGATGTCGAGTGTTTTCTTTTTTTTTCTTTCGTTGAATGTGTGTCGTTTAATCAAATAATAATAAAATAGTTTAGATTAGAGGAGACTTGCTGTCCTCGAGAAGTTACAATGAAATAAAAGGGCGACATAGGCTCTCATATCGGGCACGAAGTTGCTTAATCAACGACATAAATATCTTACATTCCTACAGGTGAGGTGGTTGGTAAAAAGGGCGATGTTATTATTGTTTTCTCAATTTTTTGTTTGCCATTGGATAAGCTAAGGAATTTATGAAGCTTTTTTTGATAAATGATAAATGGTTATTTACATCTTTCAATATCTTTAAGGTTGAATTTGTGGCGCCTCATAAACTTTCAATAAATGGCAGGTACTGTATTATGTAGAGCATGTCTGAGCAGTATAATTTTAGAACTACAATCACATCTACTTTTAGTACTCAAACACAGAGTTTCATCAATAATAAGTGACAAGTTCGGGAGCTTAAAAGTATGAAAACTAGAAATAAGTCTTACAAATGAGATTTTTCTTGAATTCTAGTAAAAGTAGACAAATAATGGAATAAACCTGTAAAGTTTCCCACATGCCTCTGGCTAAAACAAAAAGAATGATTGATGACACGTTCGTATTCATCACCAAAAAAGTCCTTTTTTTAATTTGGAACATCGGCTTCCAAACAGGATAGAAAAAGTATCCAAGAAAGGGATCTGGTGCGGGAAAAACACTTCGATATGACCCAGTAACAACAATATGTGGAAACTTGGAAGCTGAAGACTGTAAGTTGCTCTTCAAAAAAATGCGTTCGACATAATCATGCAAAGTGTAATGAACCAAAATGGTGAATTGCACTCGACAGAAAAATCAACCAGCAAAAAGAATAAGCACAATCCTCGTGCAAGAAATCGCTCGAAGCACTCGACTTGATTTTCGTGGAAAAAATCAACCGATGGGAGCGTCTTATTCTAATTGCTGGTGATTTTCACCAAACGTTCCCTATTATTCTACGATCAATGCCCGTAGACAAACTGAACGCATCTTTGAAACCGAATCAAGAAAATCTCGCTATTGAATAACTTGCGTGTGCATTTGCTGCACTAGTCTGTTCAAACGTTCTCAAAACTATTTTGGGACATCGGAAATGACAAAATTCAAATTAATTGCGCCACGAATGAGATACTATACAAGAATCTGATTTGGCCAATTTTGGTACCAAAAAACAAGCTCAGTGACCAAATTGAATAGAAACTGTCAAATTGATCGACACATTAGTTTACCAAGAACAATTATTCGACTGAATTTTTGAACTCATCGAAACCAACCAGATTGTGATGCTTATTCGCAACTTAAATACATTAAAGAAGCACTCATACATCCGGACTTTACTTGCTAAACTTCAAGCGTGATCATTGAACAGAAGACCAAAATAGCAGAACTAGTTTATTATACTCTGTATTTGTTGGTAGAAGTCTAAGACGAGTAAAACAGAAGGATGGTGTAGCTACACCGGATGAATTCAATATTGTGAATTAGGATTTAATTCGGTCTCCAGGATTGGAGTAACAATGGATATTGGCTTAATAGCATGAACCTGGAACGTGAGAATACTTAGATCACAGTACTATCTGCGAATATTTCTATATCTATAATGATTTTCATCAAATCTACTTTCTAAAACATAAGCCTAAAATATTTAAACGCCTCTGCCGATGAATATAAAAAGCCTTTAAAGTAAAAATTTTTTGAAGCAATCTTTAAGGTACATATCCAAATCACAGTTGTGTTCGTGGACTTCAACGCTTAAGTTAGAAAAAAAAACATCCTTTCGGGCTTAGTTGCGGTAAGCACAGCCTCGATTAAACTAAAATAGCTTGGTATGTGCTTTTTCCTGACTAACTTTGGATCCGTTTGCAATTAAGTGACAAACAGAACACAAGGTTTCCAAAACGGTCAAAGCACAACTTAATAGACTATATGTGACAATCCACGCAGGTATATACCATTTCAGACGTGCTTACATTTCGCGGACAAACGTAGTCTTTTGCTGCCGCATCTAATCTCATCTAACCTAATCTGTGTAAGAGCCAATAATAAGACAAGAAGGTATTTCCAATGAATGAAGATCCAGTACAAGAAGTATACGGTTATCCTTAAAAACGGAAGAATAAGAATTCAGCAGAACTCTTAAAATACAGTGTTTATGAATCGATGGGTTTCATAAGGATAACTGGGCTATAAGCTCCATATTCCCCATCTATAAGAAAGACGATATGTCCTATCGAGGCATAAACGTCGGCGTTAAACGTCACTCAACAAATCCAATGCATCGTGCAGTGTATGAATGAACGAATAAATTGGGGTATAAAAACACTGCGACCTGAAGATCTATTGAGTCCCCCATCTAGAACTGTATGAGGTTGGCTCATCATTACAGTTCTTCCTCCAAATTTGTTCCTTTGAGAAATCGAAGTATTTGGAGTATTTTAAGGGATGATAATAAATTCACTATCTTTTATGTGGTGCTTGCCCAGATACCTGTGTCTTTGATGTACGAGTGCTTCACATTTCCCCAGTATGTGGTCAGGTGTCTCTTCGTGAGTGTTGCAGAATCTGCAAGTCGCGTTGTTCACCAGGCCAAGGATGTTGAGGTGTCTTCTCAACCTACAGTGGCCGTGATTTTCCTGAGGTTGTTCCTACTTAAGCTAATGCAGGTTATAAAACGCTCTCGTTTTTTGCCTCCTCTTTTGTTTTGATTTTGTTTTTGATCACGTTTTCTCCTATTCCTCTGGCCCTGAAAGGGGTGTCGATGCACATTGCTAAGGAGTCTGCCTCTTCGTTGCCCTGGACACCAATGTGGCCTGGTACTCAATGAAGTGTGACAGTGTTATTCTTGCCCAGTTTATTAAGCTTTGTCACGCATTCTCAAACAAGTTTGGAACTAATGGCGTAGGAGCCTGACTGTCTGACATGATGGCAATGTTTTGGTTTTTATATTTCCTATCGAGGTTTCTTCCAGCACATATGCCTGGAATATGCTAGTGGACTGTCCCATCGGTAAGGAGAGTTTAGTTCTAGGCCCAAAAACTCCAGCACCAGTCCCTTCAGCTGTTCTCGATCCATCAGTGTACCATTTGATGGTATTTTCTTTAAGACTGTAATTTATTGTTTCGGCTAGCCAGTCTTTTTTGCAACTTAACTCCGTTTTGAAATGTTTTTCGAAGTTATATCTTTTGATCGTACCATCTCTTAGGATGTCAAGATTGTGCAGTGTAAGCTTCTAAAGCTTTGCAAAATATTAATCGTCAAGTACCAGTGTGATTTTGATCATATACGAAATCCACACTGAATTAAATTCTGGAAATTTCAAACCCAACAACTTTTCATGACCTTCAAATATGTATTTATCATCGAGAGCCTTATATGCCGAGGGGCAAGCTCACGGAGCCGAGGCATTCGAAGTCTCTTAAGCTAAGTAAAATCAGTTGTTAGTAGTGTCAGCTAAAAATATCACCCAAATTTGTAACACTCATGTGAATTTTTTCTGATAATGATGTCAGAAAAAGCCTTTTCATGTTATTGTCAGACCATGAAATTGTCAGGTATACATCTTTGAATATCGTGTAAACACAGAATTTGTGTTTTTGTCATAAATTCAGGGTATTGTCAGACGTAATTGAAATTGTCATGTGTCGTTGCTATTTTGACATATGACATTTTCTTCATTCAGTTTACTAAAAAAAAAAAAAAATGGAAAATGAGCAGTGGAAAATGATTAAGTCGGAAGTCATCACCACCATTTCAAAAAATATGAAAAAATTTTAAATAGCATAAGAAAAGAGGCGAATGAAACAATAACCGAGACGCGATGATCAAAATAGTAGCAGATTTTTGTAATACGAGTATATTGTGATGTTTTTATTCATTTTTGATAACTTTCCATAAACAAACAAACAAACGCCCTCTATAAGTGAACATATTTTTTAGGAAAAGCATTCTCAGGTAAGCAAGCTGTCATTTTAATGGTCAGATTTTGGGGCAAGATCTGCCAACCATATGAACTGCCAGTTTAGCATTGTTAGATAGTACAAACTTTTGTATATTTAACTTTACTTTCTTGGTGATTGAAGGTTCCATCGGGCAAATTTTGTACTGTAACGTTCTGTTCGATTCATCGATATTGCTTTTATTTTGTGTTGCCCTTCTTAATTGCCATATTTTAAACGCTTTTTTATCTACACATGCGGTGACAGCTCGCTGATTTATTCTAATTATGTCAGTATGTTATGTATGATGTTGAAGAAGTCGCACCTCGAAGGTGTTGTTTAATTCGATACCGACTTTTATAATGCAGAGAGCATTCTTCATTGTCAGTCGGCACAGATTTCAAGAACATGGATCTGTATATTTCCTATCATAAATGATTTTCATAGGTTACTTTAAAATAAATGAAGTGATATTGGGTACTGATTATAACGTCTTGGGCTTTCTCCAATATCTGAAAATTTTATAGATTGTGAAGTTTCCATGCCTTAAATTGAACTGATTGGGCAGAATGAGAACGAAATTATGACAGAAAAAAATATTTACAATATATCACATGATATCGACCAAGAAATGAACGAACATTCATCCATTTTGACATTTTGTTAACATAGCATTTGATGACAAATGATAAAAAAACACAAAAACATAAATGATTTTGAAGTTAGGTGCGTGCGCGAATAATTCATTTGTTGCAATGTGGATGATATGTGGAACGCGAATAGAATTTGACAGTTCATAACAATCTGATTGCAATACGTGACGAACAAGTTTTTTTTTCTCAAATCGTTCTTATTTTAGTAATTAAAACGCAAATTTTAATATTTTTACATTAATTCCAATAAATTTTCTGTCATTTTGTTTGGGTCTTGTAGTTTTATTCGTCGGTCGTTGGTCGCTCTCATGTGAAAAGTCCTTTACAACAAATAGGTGTATACACTTTTTTGATTTTTAAATTAACATCCCCAACCCCCAAAGCAACTAAATATGGCAACCCCAAATACAAATACTAAGCAACAAAAAAAAAAAATAAACAAAATATCAACAATACTAAGCATAAAGAAGAAAAAAAAAACTATAAAGAATCAAGACAGCTTCTATGTACATCAATTCCATACCACACATATGTATGTATGTTATGCATGTACAATCTCATCTCTAATACCACCCAGTCTGATAAGCGTCATAAAGATACACAAGCAAATAAAAAAAAAAAAAAAACACACATCTCTATGCATACATACACGCCAGCGGCCCCAAAAAGTCATTTGCGATCGATTCTGTTAATGAACACAAAATTCGTGGGCAAAAGCAACGTTGGGGAAGCTAGCGCGGGTGACTCCCCAGTTCGAAGGTGGCAGCACAAGCAGCAGTGGCATGAAACGATCGATGCTGGTCCAACCAACTTCATTGGAATGTTGTGGTATAAAAGTTGTGAATGAACTGAACTTTCAGACCCAAGGAATGTGCACTTGAGACAGCTAGTTAACCCCCCCAAATACAGTGAAACGAAAAAGTTACCAATCGCAGAAGAAACGAGACAAAACGAAAACAAGATTTGTGTAGAATGAAATTCCATTATCCGTACTCTTGTATTGAGGCATTGAGGGTTCCTAATGGGGTTGCCAGTTGCCACTATTTCGTGGTGTTGTTTTGATCTATCGATTCGATCTAGTGGCTTAAAACAACTGAGGATCGGTGAATTTTAATTTCTAAACCACTCATTCAAAAATGGACCACAGTCAAGACTTATCTTATGAGTACCTAGGACACTTTCTACGCGAAGGATACTAAGGGAAACTTTAATGAGAATAATTTATATGAATTGAGCATGGTGTATCTAAGAATATTCTCTCCAAAATTCTAAGAAAAACAAAAAATATCCCTTTAGAGGGAAATTTTGCTTTAAAAGGCATTTTTACACTATACACTAAGGGGCGCTGCTCTGAACTTGAATAAAGGCCAAACATTTCTAGCACGGTGAAAATAGCCTTTTCTGAAAACACCTATGTATTTATTTTTTTAAAAATACACTTAAGCAGTGTGAAATTTCAAATCTATTTTTGTCTTCTGAGAACCGAGTGTGTTGGTCAGAGCTCTTAGATTTTAATATATGAAACACCTCTGACCATTGAAATGCCATATTTATGGGCAAATTACTAAACGCATATCTTGCGCAAATTCTGCTAAGCAAACAGTTCCAAAATGCAAATACAAAAATCTCTGCTAAGCAGAGTGTCCCAAAATGCAATCGATGCTACTTTTTTGCGCAATTCTCTTACATATGCGTATTCTGATTTTCTATATCTGCTTTACAAGTGTTTTGCTTTGCAAATCTTGCGTTTAGGAATTTGGCCTATGTCTAACTCATTTCTGATTGAAGAAAGATACGCAAGCTTAATTCTCTGATGTGTCTGAGCTAAAAAAGAAAAAAAACATATTTATGCTTTTCTCTTATTTCACTCTAGTAAGTCATTCGTTTAAGTTACGCAATTTTTCACTCAGACCACTTAGAAGTGTTTCTACGCACAGCCCTAGAGTTGTTTTAACTTTCGACCGATAATGGAACCCATGTAATTCAAAACATCTTGTTTGGGTTTTTTCTCCAATAGCTCGGCTAGATAAGAAAAAAATAAAATTAGTCCATTTGTCTTTAAATTATCTACGATGGTAACCCTGGTCATTGTGGTGTTGGTAAGGCTAGCATGGTATTTTGTGCTTGTGTTGTGTTGCTAAAGATGTGTGCGTACAGCAATAAAAAGTTAAGCAAACATTGTAAAAGTGTGAATATCAACCCGTAAGCCCGCATTCCAAAGTGATCTCAGGAACGATCACAGTCAAGACTACAACGACATTAGTGTGTGCCCGTTTCCACCGATTTTTCAAGTGTCACCCCCTTTCTGTGCTTGAATGGGATCACAATAGTGGCGCTCGTTCGATTATAAACTTTGGTTTTGAGGGCATCTTGTTTTTTTTTTTTGTTTAAGGCGCTTGAGTAAATTTTTTGATAAAAACCGACAGAAAGTATCTACGCATTTATTGCGTGCTCTGTTTTTGCGTACCTACATGAATATGCCAAGACTTACTAGAGAGTCCGACGAGTATGGGGAGTTAAAAGTAAATTTCTCACGTTATTTTTGATGTGATATTGTTGTTGGTGGTTCGGCTTTTATTTTTGTAAATTTTGTTTTTATATTTCGGGAAAGATCAATTGACAAAAAAAATCGGACCTGTGATTGGTTCAAAAGTTAAACAGCGCATATTCGCTTGCCCAACTCTCATTTTTTTGATAGCCCTGTAGCTTAGGGTGTCCCCACTCTTTAGGGTTTTTGTTATTTATATTGTCCAATAACATAACAAACAAATAAAAAAAAATATTTTTCTTTGACCATTTGGAAGAAACACAAAATCAGGTTAGATGTAAAAAAGTGGGCATGATGGGGAGAATCCTTGATTGTTATTGATATTTATGTTATTATATTTTTTTTTGTTTTCATTAATTTGGTGACTGAATGTCTTGAAGAGTTTCTTTTGATGATGATGATGCGTGTTGTTGGAATTCTTTTATTAATTATCATCGAGCTTGTTAATAGATTGATAGTTAATTTATTACAAAATTCCTCATTTGTTACACCAGCCAATTACCCTGGGTATCTATAGTTAGTCTGGTGCTGGTCTCTGATGTGAGCAAGTTTCAACAGACATCGTGGAAGGTCATCTAGTTGTCAATTAGAATATTTTATTAGATTTTTGTGTCGATTTTTTTTTTTTTTTAATTTGGAAGTTAAAATCGTTTTCACACAGATTGCGTCAATCGTTTGGAATTTTTGGGTAGATTTTTGAGTTTAAATTTTTATTACCCTTTCGCTCATGGCCTACTTTCTATATGAGCGATTTTTTTTTCTCTTTCGCATTGAAAATAAAGTCACACAGTCTGGTAACCATAGATAATACAGCTTTTGTTCACACATATACAATGATGTGAGGAGAAATCGTCAAAACAAAATGGCGGTTGTCTATTTCGATGTATCTACGTCACAAAAGTTAAGTTATGGAATTAAAATGGACAAAGTGAGTAAAAAGTCTTAACTAGGCTAAATTAAATCAAAAGGATTCTTTTAAAAGAAATTACTTTAGTTATTAAGAGCTTATTACACTTAACAATTAGATCAATGAAGAAAGAAAGTAATTTCTGTTTAAGTGGAGTTGAGGTCACTTGAGCTTTTAATTGAACTTAACAATTAGATAAAGTAGGTAATTAACATACGAGTATATTCCATAGGGAAAATAAATCTCAGAACTGCAAGGTCTCAACAAGAGGCAGAATTTAATAACATCTTCTTTAGATATTAAAACTGTTTTTTTTTTTAAATTTGTGTTCAATAAAAAATAAAATTTCTAAGATAATTTTTGTCAGTCACTTTCGTGGTTGACATATAGGGGCATAAATCTGAGCAAAACTTTTCAAATATATATAAATATTCGAAATAACTCGCTTAATAAATTTTATTTTTTGTTACACAATGGAAAATTCAAAAACACAGTTTCAATACTTTGAAATAAAAAGTTAATTTCAGATTTCAAATGGCGTTTTGTCCTTTGGACTTAGCCATAACTCCTTTTGCACTCTCAACACTCCAAAAGCGATCGACTGGGTGCTTTGGAGTGATTTTTCCTCCTCTATTTCATTTAGTAGTGCAGTCTGAGAACACACAGATACCTATTCTTCTTTATGAAGTTGTCAAAGTCAGAAATACATGAAGAAACCAATTTTTTAAATGCTGCCGTCTATGGATTAGTTTTAATAAATGAATTTGGACAGATTTCATTGGAATGGAAAAGGAGTGAAAGATCCAGAGATCGCGCAGAATCCTAAAGTGCGTTCTGAAAACAAGCTTAATGAAATGCCTACTAAGAAAAAGAATCCTTTAATGGAATACAAGATTTTCTGTCACTATATCTAGCTTGGAATACATCTGTGTTTTTGGCATTAAGAACTTCTTTGAACATATACGTTCGGAAGGATTGTGGTTTGTGGACCATTGGACATGGTGCAAAAGTAATGCTTCTTAACAAACAAATTTAGTAAAACTTATATTTGTTCAAATTGGAAACACAAAAATAGTCGCAGTATTCAGGAATTGACAAAAATACATATTTAGCGGACATCGATTTGCAGTAGTCTGAGAATTGAAGAAGTAAAACATTATTGGGCAGTCACTTTTTAGTCTTATCAGGTTGCGCGCCAAGCTGGCTTTTCTTTCCAGATAGCTTTGTGAAGATGGCATTGTCAGCAACATAAAAAGAAACAAATTGAAATTGTAGATCCGTTGTGATGCCCTAGGGTTTGTGACTCCTTGTATCGAAACCTATGATAATCCTATGTCGATCAAGCCCGTTAAGGGTGTAGATGGGTTACAGCAAGCTTTAGCCTGAAATGCCGGAGGGTATTTCTAAAGTATTGAAATTTCTATCGGCACATAATAGCCTGGCTAGGGAGAGATATACGCCTTCTCAGGGGTGTTCCTTTCCTTTATCTTCACTTGAGCAATCATCCCCCCCACCAGGCCGGTAGGAGCATGTGGCTCGTTGCAACGTCTGGAAGATGAGTTTGATATGTCAGTGTTTGGTGTATATGTTCGTTTGTTTGGTCGTTAGTTAAGTCGAAGAGGCTGTTTCCATACCAAAGAGGATTTTACCAATCTTAGGTAGAGATGGGCTCATCAACCCACTGATGCTCGTGTTCAACGTAGGAGTGGCAATCGCAGGTGTATAGGCGACACGTGCCCATTCTCCGTTGGTGCTGCTCCCAAAAGGAACACGTGCGTCGTTAAGTCGTTTTCGTTCGTACTACACTATCGTACTGTAGTTGAAGGCGGTTTTCAGAGTTTAGGAATTCTCAAGCCATTTGGTATCGTTAAGGAATTTTAACAAAATTTTGCCTAGAATGTCAGAGAGCTCCTCCAAGTCGCTGAAGAAGTGTCTCCCTAGATGTCTGTTTCTTAGATGATATAGCGCAGGGCAGTGACACAGGTAGTGAGGAGTGTCCTCATGTATCTCCTCGTTTGTTTGTTAAGGCTAGAACTTTACTTTGATTACCTGTTTAAGATTACAGGGTGGGACTTGAACTGTTGTGTCTGCTTAATTAGGATCAAGTCCTACTCCTGCCAGCTCGTCAGCGCTTTCATTTCCTGGGATACCACTGTGACCAGGAACCCAGCAGAGTCTAATGTTGTGCTGTGTACCAAGAACCCTAAGCTCTTCGCGACAGCAAGTTACAAGGTTCGATTTGATTTTAATGGCGGAAATCGCCATTCAATCTCAATCAATATCAATAAAAATAATACTTCTGGGTGAGTTTTTACCAGGGAGGCTTTAGGCCAGAAAAGTCCAAAATCGTCCAATTATTCACATTGTGGAAGATTTTTGAAAATCAAAAATAGCAACTTCTAACTCATAATCACAACCCTTTTGTTAATTTCAAGGACACATTATAACGGCATCTGCAAAGATGAACTATTATGGGTATTTCTGCCAATCTCGTACATTCATGCAACATGTCGATATTAGTATAAGTATAAGTATAGTGCCCATTTCGTGAAACTAATCATCCTAGTTCTTTTGTATAGTGCGGATGAATGGAACCTGTCAAAGGAAGCTGGGGATATTTTAAGTTGTTTTGAGAGGAAAATGCTCCTGAAGAATTTCCTCCCCATCTGAATGGATGGTACAGTAACGAACTGCACGGTCTATACGGAGACTGCAACCTACCTTAAAATGTAAAAGGCTAAACGATTGAAGGGGACTACACCTGAGGAAAGATACATTTACTCATGTGGAATACGCCCCAATGGAAAGGATCTCAATCTTCTTAACGAAGAAATCATATATAAAGGGTGGTTTCTTTTAAATATCCCCAAAGAAAGAAGTCCAAACGCAAAAGAGCCATTGTTTCGTTGGCTTTGTGGCAAGTGGCACCATCCTGTTGCGAGCACATATCGTCCAGGTCCATATCCTCAATTCCTGGCCACAAGAAGTCCGTGATCATCTCGTGATAGCGAACACCATTCACGTTAACTGCTTTGCCGACCTCATTTTCGAAGAAGTACGGCCCGATGACACCGCTAGCCCATAAACCGCACCAAACAGTCACTTTTTGTGGATGCATCGGCTTTTCAACAATCACTCGTGGATTCTCATTTGCCCATATACGGCAATTCAGCTTGTTAACGAATCCACTGAGGTGAAAATTTGCCTCGTAACTGAAGATGATTTTCTTTGTACCAATCACTTCTGTCTGTTCAACTAACTATTCGGCGTATTGACGACGCTTGAAATGGTCAGTAGGCTTCAGTTCTGAAGTCAATTAGACCTTGTAAGCGTGTAAATTCAAATCTTTATTCAAAACTTGCATCAGTGCTGTTCGTGAGATGTTCAATTTTTGGGCACGACGACGAGTTGAGGTTGACGGCTCTTCTGCCACACTACCGCGAACAACAGCAATATTTTCCGCAGAACGAATTGGGCGAGCATGCACAGGTGTTTTCACATTTCCTACAGACCTGGTTTGCTGAAATTTGCGCACAATTCTACCGATTGAGGACACATTTGGTCGAAGTGCACGAAATGCATTTTGATTTGAACGCCCATTTTCGTAAAAGGCTTCAACAATCTTAACGCGATGCTCAATTGTGTACCTCTCCATGGTTGAATATGTCAAAAACTGAAACAAAGAAATGTCAAATTAAGTTGAGCAAAAACTTGACGTTAAGGTGTGACCTGCAATTAACATCGTGCATTATGGTTGGACCACCCTTAACATAGCTAGGGACTTATGGAGTTGGACAGTCCTGTTGATTCCACCTAAAAAAAAAGGAGTCTCAAAATATGCAATTTAGTTCATTCATGTTTTTGATACCTTTATCACCATTTTAAAGCTTTTAAATTCGTGTGTTAATATATGATTGTTTTTATTTTTGTTTTTATTTTCATGATGTCATATTGAAATGTCTCGAATTCAATCCTCAAGCTTCCCTCCTAATAGTATTGATCTCAACTGCTTATAATCTTACCATTTTATACGCATATTGACCAAATATTATACGAACGCAATCCAAGCTTTTTCCCTATGTGCAGATTGAAAATCCTGCTCCTGTACGTAAATCTTAATTGGTGGAACGTTTTAGCCAGTAAAATCCTTAATATGAAAAAGGTCAACTCTTGATGTAAACCCTGGACTGAAGAACCATAAAGGAGAGAACCGCAAGGACTTAAAGGTTACAATGTTTAAGAAGAAATGTTCACTGATCCTGATACCAAATTTGATATTTTATTCTTTGCATTTCAAAAATATAGAAAACCAACCAGATCTTATTAATCACAAATGTCATTTTAAAAATTGTGTTTCCAAATTGTCACCAGTAAACAAAATAGTTTCCTTAAGCATTTATCACTTTTTAAAATTAATCTGAGAGAAAACTTACTTCTTCAAGAAGTCGGGAACAGAAAAAGGCTCTGAAAATATTAATTAACCGAAGGCTTTTGGAATAGAAGGAGTGAAACAGAAGTGTATATGGAGTGCTCTGAGAGTCAAAACTCAAAACCAAATAAGAATATGAAAGTTGACCCTATTTGTTTTGTCTTAGACTGTTTTGCAATGCCAGTCTTGAACTCTTGAATTAACCGACGATAGAACTATTCGAAAACTATAACCACAATATGGTACAGACATACATACATATAAATGCATAAATGAAGAACTGAACAAAGATCCATTCAATCGGAACCGATTAGAGACAGTTTGAAGGTAGCCACTTGAAGTTTAAATACATATTTAGAAACTGGCGTTGTTAAGGGTATTTTAAAAGCGATATATGATCTGTCATAAATTGTCTGACGTTTTGACATGTTAGACAATTTGCATGGTGCAATTTCGGAAAAAGAATTATCACTACAGATCGCTACCTTAAGAGCATACTTAGTCCAATTTTCGTTCGTAAAAACCGTCCTACTCGAGTCAGCATATTCTTGTTTACTTACTGACTTACATAGAAGGTCTCTGTCTGAGATATTGCGGTCTTCCATCATCTATTTCGATCCCTCACGAGCTCCCTCCAGTCATCGAGACCAAGCGTTCTTGCGTCTGCAACCGCCTGTTCCCTGTAGAAGAGATTCTGTCTTCCTCGTCGTCTCAAACTTGGGGGCCGGGATTCGAAGATTTTCTTGGCTGAAGCGTTGTTGTCCATTCGCTCGATGTGACCGAGCCAGTGTAGTCGATGTGTTTTGCCTCTTTCACTTCAAGACCAATGCGTTTCGCCTGTTCATCAAGAGCTGTGAATGCTTCTAGCACAGCTTGTTTGGAGCGGCCGATGATGTCAATGTCGTCCGCATAGCCAAGCAGTTGGGAAGACCTGTTAAATATAGTACCTTCCAGTTTAACAACACTCTTGCGCACTATCTGCTCCAGAACTAGGTTAAAGAAATCACATCAGTACTTGGGACTGGATCTTCATTGACTGGTCTCATGCTTCTATTTTCTTCTGTGGCTTCCTCTAAATAATTCCCATTAAGCAGCTACTGTAGTAGCCCTTGGCATAATGGTTAGTGCGTTGGACTGTCATGCGGAAGGTCTCGAGTTCGATTCTCAGCCGCTGCGAGAGTTTTATCAGGGGTGTGCTGCCTCTTGCGAGGAATTGCCAAATCCTCCAAGAGTATCTCTTGTCATGGAAAGTGCTGCTCATTAGCCGTTCGGAATCGGCAGAAAATTGTAGGTCCCCTCCGTTCCATGTAACACGCACACAGGAATGGTTGAGAGTTGTAAGTCACTAGGTCCTGGTTCACTTCGAGCTGTTGCACCACCAAATTTAATTTAATTTAAGCAGCTGTCGGAAATGCTGCTGAAACACTTCTACAATTCCCTGTGCTTCGGGGACTAGGTTCTAGTTTCGTAGAGCTTGCTTGCCGGTCCTTTAACCTGATGCCAGTTGCTTGGCAGTTTTGTAGAACAGCATATTCACTTTTGATTAATCCTGTGATTTCAGTGAGTCAACACACAACGCACGTGCTTCTGTTCAAAATGAGCCAAATTAGTTGATTTGATGTCAAATAGCGAATTGATCAGTGTGGCATAGATTTTGGTCTACACTCTTAAAAGATAATTGACTCAAGAACTGAAACTTTGTGATCCTTTGAAGTGACAACAATTCTTTGATTTGATTTGCAAAAATTTGAAGAAAATCATGAATTTTATTAAAACAGTCGGGAGACATTAATCCTTTTACCAATTGGTTCCTATGGATCATCATTATTATCGACCTGGCCTCCACTAACAACTTTCTTCACATATCCATTTGCGCACCTCAGAGTATCAGGACATCTTTTTAACGTAAGCAAAGTGTAACCGATGTCGTCTGGCTGGGTCCTTCACAATAATAAGGATATATTGCCTAGCCCACCAAAGTCTGACAAGTTTATTTTTGCCACCTTACCTGGAGTCGAGATAGATCGCGTAAATAGTTCAATCGAGTCGAAGTCCAACCAAGAGGTGATTGGTCTGATGGTAAGTCTTCCGCAAAATCCCGCATATTTACAGTTTTTTTTAAGTTGGTCTCGAAAGCTCAAAAAACCTGAAATCAAACGAAAGGAAATAAACTTTTTTACGCAGTACCACTTAGGCCCATCTTCAAATGGAAGATCAGCCGAGTTTCGAAGTTAAGTAAACATATTTGGCCCATAATTCGAGATAAGCTCGGAATCTCGAAGGATCTCGGAACGTATGTTTAGGCTTGTTTCGTCGAAATCGATAAGCTTAAAAGCCTTGTCAAACAGTGCGCGTTTTTACGCTGATCACTCGGTAATTACTTGGCAGCAATGCACATGTCGAACCTTGACCATCTTTAAAGTTTTACGATCAATTTTCAGCGACTGCCACCTTTGTTTGTACTGCATCTTGTGGGGAAGTCACAAATCCTGCAAGAGTCAACAAATTTTTACACAAGCCTTTATAACTTTGGGAGCAAAAATTTTGAACTAATGAAAGATCTTTCCAAATTCCTAGTAAAAAATGGGGTCTGTGTGTAAACGAGTGCCACATGGCACAAATTGATTTGGAGGTCACTAAGATCATAACCGATTTATTAAAAAATGTGTGGGCTTATATAGGATACGGAAACACGAAGTTTTGGCTTTTAAAGAAAGTCATTTAGGCTTTAGGAGTCGTAGAAGACGATTGGTGCCGTTCTGACAGTACAATTCTAGAGTTTTGTTTCGTTTTCTATCGCCATTATACGTTGGAACAATTTGGAGCGTGTGTTTGCATACCGAAAAAGTCCTATGCGTTTTGAAAAAAGAAAATTATATTGCCACAGCCTTTATAAAGAAGAACAGAAGTCACCTAGATGCAATCGCTGAGGTTGTAAGCCCTTGGAAGTACATAAAAGTAATACTGATACATTTTTAATAATATGCTGTAATACCTAAGGTCTCTTAAAACAAACCTTATTGAAAGGTACTATTTATTATCTCAGCAAATGGATGCTATCTATTCATTACTGGCTGTGATGGAATGGGGTATTTCTTCTGTCAAAAGTTGGTGAAAAAATACCAGGACAACTGAAGAGAGCCATCAATGCCAAAGGGCTTTTTCTCTAAATATATAAATGTCTTTCCGGTTATCAGAACATGCTAGAGTTTTCAAGCAGAATTAGGGAAGTATGCAAATTACTCAAGCAGGATCCAAACCATTGTCTATTATTATAGATAGTCAGGTGGCTGTTAAAGACATTACTTATAGTTCTTCATCCTTTAAATTGCTCCAGAAATGCCGGAATGAACTTTCTACCCTGAGTATTAACCTCAGTATTACTCTTCTCTGGGTTCTGGGTTAGAGTGGCATTAATGGGAATGAACGGCAGGACCAGCTGGCCAGGCAAGGATCAGCTCTTCATAACTCACTTACGAAATGAGGCATGAAGGGAAATATTCTCTCAATTTTTCTCAACGAATCAAACTGCAAGTGGAAAAGTTTAACTTACTACATTATATCTAGGAAAATCCACTTATAATAAACAGTTAAGCCATAGCCAGGATCGTGACTACCTGTAGTGAACAATTGCCAATAGGAGAGCATGCAGCTAGGCATACCTCAAAATCCTCACTGAATGGTAGTTGTGAGGACTAGCGGGAAAAGGAAACAGTCATCCATTTCCCCTGCAAATGTCCTGCTCTGCCCACACACTAATTTTTTGACGACATTGATGAACTTTCGGAAATGAAATGGCTCTCTAGGTAGGACGAACTTCGGTGACTCCTATGCCCTGATGCCCCCCGTTTCATTTCTTAGGCAGCGAGCTAGCGAATTCAGGGCTTTGACAGAGGCTTAGGGTGCAGGGGGTCGGATAATCACTCAATTGGATTAACTACTGCTTTAACGCTAGTCAACAAGCTGCATACCTTGGCACTATGTTGGTGGTTCAGGATGCGTTTGTTGGTCCGGTTGAGAGAGTGATCCGAATTCCGGATGATTGTACAAAAGCAATCAAACAATAAGATGTCCAAAATTCTCCATATCAATTCTATCCACCATAGGTTCAAAGGAGTTATGTTATCAAAATGGCGCATTTCTGAGCTAATTGGGCCATAAGGCTAGACTGACAGCAAACGCCATTTCTACTTCAATGATATTTAAAACAACATATAACAGATATAAAAGCTTTTTCACTTTTCTAATAAATACGCATTAAGACACTTAATATGGTTGACTAAGACATCTTGAACCTGAAAATAATTTGAGCGATCAATGTACCCTATCTCTATACTCTCATCGTTGCAAGTATAACCTTTTATAGTATACGAAATATATAGAAGCCTGCATATTGCATTATTCCAGGCCGGAATTTCAGTGTTTCTATACCCCTCACCCCCCATCATGCAGCCATAGTGTCATTAATTAAAGTTACAAGTGTAAAGGCATGACTAACATTCAAATGAGGTCCGTCTATCAAGCATGATTGTAAGTATCAAGTCGTAGACCACGACTTCAAAAGCTCAACAAATCCACCGCGCCCTGCATTTGTTGCTTATACGACCATACCATACTATACCATACCATAGAACCACCACCAAGCCTTATTACCCAAGATCGAAGGTTGAATCTATTAATAAAAGTTCTGCTGGCTGCAGGATTTGTGAATGGAAAACAAGATACACGAATCATCATAGAGGTTCGTTATTCGTTGGTTCGTTTTTCTCGGAATGCATTCTTAAGCTATGATAAAATCTTGTACATTAGTGTCGTTATAGAGTTGGAAAAGATTGAATGGAAACCTGGTCACATGACGACCGACCGACGACCGTCGACTAAGACGAGCGACGTTAGAAATGACTAAGGAAAAATAAAATAAAAAAAAAAAAACTTCTCACATTTTTATGCACGGCCTCCAGAAAGGTGGATTGGTATGGTGGATAGCAAATAAGTAATAGAATATCTATTTGCTTATGCATGTAGGTGATTATATATCTGGAATTTTAATTGGTAATAGAATTCTAACGCTGCTGACTATACTGACTGCAGCCTCGATGGGATTGCTCTGGCGCTTTGGAGCCCAACTTCCAAGTATACTCGTATTTTTAATGGTTAAGTGTTGCAATGACGATGCATTCAATGAAATATTTATAGAATATAAATTGTTATCTGCAATTATTATTGTCTCAGAGTGCAAGTTATATTCATTCTATTAGCATAAGATGGATTTCTTTGAAATCAAAGTATCTTACCATATATGGGCATCGTTACTATTTTTACATTGACTCATTATTGTTTTTTGTTTCTAAGCTATCCATGGTACAGAAAATTAGTGTTAAGTGTAAATGAGAGGGCTTAAAAGGTTCTTAAAACCTTATGGAATGACACTTCCCAATGCACGAGTCGAAAAAAGCTGCAATTTTACTAGCATATTCACAAACTACTTTCTTTCTTGGAAGCTCTTTGACTGTAAAATCTAACTTTTCCTTAAGTTTTCAACAGATGCATGCAGACCGTATCCTTCTTGAGTTCAGTCGCTCGGGGGAGGTTTTGCTTCTCAATTCTCTTCTCAGGCCTAAGAAGCAGCGATTGGTTAATGTTCGTTTCATCGCAAATCTGGTATTGTGCCTGAGTTTATAGAGAGTTTATATAGGTAGATATAAACCCCCTAATCGCAGTTTTTTTTTGCTTGTGGGTGCCGTTTTGTCTACGATGTGCATCTGTGTTGGATGGCCTTCCTTGATGAAAGCGTATACTTAAATATTAAACTACTTTTCCCCATTTCCATCTCAATACCCACGTATGTTCCACTCTCATGGTGTTCTTCAGATTATGTCAATCATATCGTGAGAGTTTGCTTCAAATTTAATGAACTTTTGAAAGATCAAGTCTGTGAACCGGGTTTAAGAGTTTTTCACTATTCTTTCACAAACAATGTTTAAGAAGTCACATGACAGCAGGCGGAGAAAATAACCATAGAAAGGTGATGAATGTCGACTTGAAGATCCTTGGTTAGGTTCTTTTGGTTAAATTTCGTACCCTAAGACAACACTATCTAGATGACAGGAATGATGAAGTCGTGACGAAAGTCTTCCACACAACCATCTTGACTGATGGCTCGAAAATGGTATGTGGTTTTGGTTCAGAAATCTTTTCTAAGACTCTGAATATATCTAAGTCCTTTTTCGGCTACTCGATTTGGCTAGTGTTTTTCAAGCTGAATTTCTCACCATCGAGGAATATTAAATTAGACCTATCTAAGCCAGAACCGAAATACGGCTACCATCACAGACAGTTAAGAAGCCATTTTAGTAAATAACTAAGGATTTTGATAATTTTAAACGATTTTAACATATTACTATCTCTTAACATTTTACTAAAGTTAAAATCACAAACTGGCTACTTTAACTTTTAGTAATTTGCTAAATCCATATGAGTTCTGTCATTTTTCTCGAAATAAAAATTCTTGGCAATTTTATTTGAGAGAATTTAATGTGTTGTTTTTTTATGATTCGTGAGCTAATTGTTTGTAAAAGTAAATAAAATAATATTAAATGTTTTCCGAAGACGAAGATTTCGATATGTTTGAAGACTCAATTTTGTGCAGATAAGTGCGATGTTTTAAATCCCGAGCAAATCCTTTTGAATAGCTGGGCGATGGAGAATCTTACTCCAGTTATAGGTCTGAAAAGACAACAGTTCGCTTTCGACTAGAAAACCTGAAAATCCAAGACCAAATTACATATGCCGTGGGCTGGAAGGCTAAATAAATTGATGATGTGCCACAAATATACGAATAAGAAAATAAATTGTAGGTTGTCACTTTGACAAATCAAATTATTAGGTCCGTTTCTCATATTTGTTCACGAACTGTCATTGTTTGGACGTGTTCAGTTGCACCATTTTTAATAAAAGGCAATTAGTAATTTACTAGCTATAGTAAAACGAAAGAAAAGGTTTAAAATTTTCGAAGAGCTAGTAGTTTACTATTAGTTTAACAATTTTCTAACTAGTAAATTGCTAAGTCCTTAATAATAGGTTGTTTAAAATTTTGCGCCATTAATTCTAGTACATCATCCTCTAAATTGGTTCAATAATGTAGGAATGAACTCGTCAGTTTGAATGTTATTTTTAGGGTAACCCTTATCTAACTACGTGTGTAAAGAGTCAGCATTTCGCTCTGAGTTATCGAGGGCAATGTTCTCTCATTTTTTCTTAACGAATCAAACTGCAAGTGTAGTAGGTCAACTAACTGCATTATATCTACATAGGAAGATTTATGATATTTAGACCCACGCGAGACATAGCCGGGATCGTTGCTACATGTAGTGAAAACTGGTTAATAGAAGATCATGCAGCTAGACGTTTCTCACAACACTCACTGTCATAGATGATCGAACCAAGGGGAAAAGGAAACAGTCATTCATTTCTTCCGTTAATGCCCTTGCTCGAGCCAAAATAATAGCACAACCTTATTAACGACATTTTTTTACGACATTGACGAACTTTCGGAAATGAAGATCAAATACCTAATCTCTTTTCTCAACGGAACGAATTGGCTCTAAGACGAACTTCAATTACTTCTGTGCCGTGGTGTCCTCCGTTTGATTCCTTAGTCCGCGAGCTAGTGGACTGTGGGCTTTGACGGAGGTTTGTGCTACAAAGGAGCCGGATGATTACTCAATCGGATTACTAGTTGCTGCTTCAGGATCAGTCAATGAGCTGCCTAAATTGGGCACAGTATAGATGGATTCGGATATGTGTGCTGGTCCTGTTGAGTAAGTGATCCGATTCCTGGTGATTGTGCCAAAGCAAACACACAAATAAGAAAAATCAAAACCTACTGCATAATTTATTTTTGAACTCAAATTTCATCCACAAGTTCAAACGATTTATGATATTAAAATGCGCACTTTAGTGTTGATTGGGCTAGACTACCGATTCCTGGCAGTCTAGCCCTGTGGCTACCTATCTACCAAGGCAACACTAAATTAGATAATAATGGAAAAACTGCACATGTGTTTTGTTTAGACAAACAATGAATTGATGACAAGTTCATATAAACAAAATGGCGTATATAGAATTATCGCAAAACGATTTAAAATTAGAATAAATATTTTCTTTCTTCGTGACCTTTTATTTAATTAAATAATGTTTATCCTCAAGTGGGCTTTAGGTCAATATTTTGTTTTGTTTTTTATGTTGTGACGTTTCGGATGTGGTTACACCCTTCTTCAGACAACTTTAAAAATACAAATATTTTTTTATTTGTTTGTTCTTTTTGGTTTCCGTATTTTTTTAAAAAAGTTTAAAAGACGTTTTAAATCTTTTACTTTTTGTTTTATATGTATATTTTATCTTTTTTGTTTTTATTTTTTAATTTGTTTGAAAATTTATTTGATGTTTTTAATTATCTGAATTTTCAAATTCAGATAATAAAATATAAAATATACATATAAAACAAAAAGTAAAAGATTTAAAACGTCTTTTAAACTTTTTTAAAAAAATACGGAAACCAAAAAGAACAAACAAATAAAAAAATATTTGTATTTTTAAAGTTGTCTGAAGAAGGGTGTAACCACATCCGAAACGTCACAACATAAAAAACAAAACAAAATATTGACCTAAAGCCCACTTGAGGATAAACATTATTTAAAATTAGAATAGTTTGAAACTAGTTTAAAATTGACATTTTCAAACAGTAAAAGATTTGGAAAAAATATTTACATTGCGTAGGAGATCAGGGGCCAAATTACCGCTTCAGTGACCGAGTGAGTGAGTCCCATCAGTGATCGAATGAAAATGTCAAATTAGAGTAATCGATTGCTGGATGGCTTAAGCGGTAATGCCAAACTCTGTTTTTGGATGTTGGTTGATGCTAGTCTCAATACAGCTGACAAATGCCATAGCGTGCACAGTGCTTCGAACTTCTTGCAAAAAAGTTCCTACGTCCCGATGTACTTCTTTTCTGCAATTCTATATGGACTTGCAAAAAAAAAACACAGCTAATTTTAGGGTTGTGGTTGGCAATTCAGCTTGGAAAACATCTTTGGCAGTCTTATTAGTAGGAAAGTCTTCAAGATACGATAAGAACTATTAGCTTCCAGCTTTGCAGGAAAATCGAAGCCAAATTGGGGTTCAAGGAAGACAAAAACCTACTTCCAGGCAGTGGAAACACAGATCTAACACTCATTTTACAAGAAGTTAAGAAGTAAAGTTATAAGAAAATCCTTAAGAACAACAAGGCAGCTAATTCAAATGCCTTACTAGTGGAGCTTTTTGAAGGTTATGTGTTGATATTTTCAAACAAGGGTACAAGAAAGTTAATAGGAAGGATGATGAGATTCTTCACTGTTCTGGAGAAAACTAACGAATTTGAACTTAAAAATCAACATTTCTTCATTGACTTCAAAAACTTTATATGGAAGGATCCTTGGAAAGCTCATTCAGTTGTGCAGCGTGATGGTAAGACAATGTGACTTCTTCAATTTATTTCTGGAATAGACGCGAAAGGCAGGCATTAAAACGGAAAGGATTATATTGGGAAGATCCGTCCAACTACTACCGAATATGGAGAATATCGACATCATCTGCTGCTTCCCACGTACCGTTGTAGAGTCCTTCCAGGCGATTGAAGTACAGGAGAAACTTGTTAATTTAGAAGTATACGAAGACGTGATTATTTTAGATTTAAGATTTTTTTCACCGGTCCACAATAGAAACTGACTTTTCATAATAGCAAAGTAGTTCATCAAACATTAACTCGACCCAAGACACCTTAGTGGAGATCCATTGAGATCCGACAGAGAAGACCCAACCTCCTTTTAAAGATTAATTTAGATATTGCAGTGATCTGTGTGTGTGGAAGCGGCGAGTGCTGGAGGTCTAACGCATAAACCCTTTCCGGGTCTTTAAAATATGTTACTTTTGTAAAACATCATAAATTCGTTTCTTATTTGTTGTACTACTATCTACTATTTTCCGCTAGATTTTCAATCGGATTTATCTCGAAACAACATAAGTTTAGAGTTAAAACGTTATTTTATTTTCGATTATATCTCTAACTTGTCCGCCATCATTCTTTTGAATCTTCTTTATATGTATATGCAATAATATTAGTCAAGCTAGAACCATACAATATTGCTTCTAAAGTTACATTACCTTCAAAGCTTCAGCCATGTTTTTAAATTGCAAGGCGCCAGAGTCCCACGAAAAGGTTGCATATTTAAATAATTTTATAATCTGACATTTAATAAAATAAACGATCTCTTCGCATTCAAGTACAACGAAGTAATCTTCTCATCTTGTTTATAAAAGTACCTAGGCAAACGGCCTTATAGATCCGTGAAAAATCTAAGCTCGATGAATAAAAAAAAGAAAGAAAAGATTGACTACATAGTAACTACCTATACTAGTAAAACAATCGGAATTACAAAGACGAAGACAGCAAAATTATCCCCACTGACTATTAATTTTATGTTTAATAGAAAATAATGTACAAAAAAACGGAGACAATAATTGATTGATTATCATTTACAATAGGAACTTCATGTTAATAAATAATTTCCACGCTGAAGAATGCAGAGTTATCTTTGGGAAGCATACCCATACTTATTTAAATTAATTATAAAAAAACATCGTTCTTGCATTACCAATTCTTATGTTTTATATGGGTAACCATGTAGCTATAGGAAATTCAATTATTTCAATTGAATTAAAATTAAGTATTTTTTCTCAGAGATAGGCAAATTTTCAAGTTGGGAAATTAAGCACTTTATATAGAAATATTGCATTAACATCTAGCTCATAACTTCGCCTTCTTTAAACCTCTATTTAATTAAATTGCCATAGGTATAGCATTGAATTTTCTCTGTAGACAATATTCTTTTTTCGATTGGTTAATTTCCAAAAGAGATTCACATTCCCAAATATTTCCAAAAATGCCAAAACCGATTTTTGGTGGAATTATTTTGGGCGATATGACTTAAGCTATAAGTACAGAGGATTGTCAGATCTTACAATATTATCAGATCTATCAATGTCTGACAATAGACAGCTTACAGTGCTAAAATGTCAGTTCAGACGATCGGCATGCCATGTCCCAATTCTTTACAATGACAACAGCACATAATTGATTGAAAGGTAGCAGCTCAATCAATTTTCCAGTTTGACAAATATAGAAACTGTCAGCAATTGTAAGGTACCATAACCAACGACATCTGATAAGTTCTAAGGACTCTGTCAAATAAATGTCTGGAAATAATAAAAATTGTGTAGTCAAACGTGTTAAGACAACTTACAGATACCTGACAGTTTCAATTTGACATTGGTCTGACAATATTGTCCGATAAAATTGTAGATTCACATGGTTATAAGACTATTGGGATATATTTTCTACTGGAATATCTGATAATATTTAAAGATCTGACAAACGTATCTACCTACTTATCTTTATTAAGTATTTTGATAGGGGGAAGTTTTGGGCGATTAACTTTAACAGATCTCCCTAAAATGTCAAATCGCTCGTAAAAATGGCTTTTTTTTTGGTAAAAATGGCTCGTAAAAATGGCGGGGCTTCATTCATCACGAGATTTTTCATATACATACATACATATCTTAATAATGAACTGCAAAGGTTAACTACTAAAAATAGTGTTTGTTTCCCAAAATGTATTTTGTAATTATTACCAGAATACAAAATTAAACAAAATTGCTGTCAAGTTAGGGGACCATAGTAACTGATTTACTATTGATAAGATATGTTCTAGGAAGAAATCCAAGGCCCTAACGAGAGCCCATAGATTGTAACTTGAATCTTTTTGGAGTCTTGAATCTTTAAAGGCATGCTTAGATGATTTTCAAGTAGTTACGATCATGCAGTAAGGATATACCTACATACATATATGTTTTTAAATTCGACATTAATGAGTGTTTAATTTCACAGTCGACGTTATTGATTGTCATTGCTTTATAATAGCAGGAGTCATAACCGAAACTCTCTTAAATGTGGTACGCTTTTTTGATCCTGAGTGACAGTTTTCCTCACGCCATAATACTTTGTGTACACTAAGATCATTTTCGTTCAGATTTTCGGAAACATACCGAATATATCTCAAAACGTTTGTTTGACACTAGATGACAGTTCTTCTTCTAGAGAGAAAATCGAATCTGGATTTTAAGATATAATTAAAACCAAAAGTTCGCAAACCTGCGCACACTTTAAACGTCAAATCCAAAAATGTCATTTTTTGTAATGGATAACCCAAAAATTTCATTTTCTTCATCATTGTTAGCTTTTAGTGATGATGATGAATTCCTTGTGGAATCTAAAGGAGCTTATTCAAAGTAAAAGACCCAAGGTGGAGAATTTTCTGGTATTAAAATCTTCCAAATAAGTGTTAGTCTGTTTACAAATGATAAAAAATGAAAAAAACTTCAATTTGCCATCTGCATTTGACACATCACAAATACAACGAAACACAAACTTCATCAAAAAAGTGTTGGAACTTCTTCGTTAAGTATTCTGTATCGAAGAGTTTTGGAAGGTTCTTCCGAATTATCAAACGAAAACGTTATATCATTGAGGAGCAAAACTCTGCCACTCCGATGGTCTGGTAATCTACTCGTATATCTCAAAACAGTGTTTGAAATACTCTTCTTGGTGCATTTTATACTATACGACAATAACAAGCGGAAATCAGGATGCCCGGAACCCTGGGTGCACACCTGTATCTCGTCGGCTCACGATCGGGTTTTATGAATAAAAGTGTTGTACGAATTAGAACGTGTCATTAATCCTGATGTTTTCAATAATAAATTGGTCAGATGATTTTCAAATAGGGAGACAACTTTTCAACAGAATTACCGACCAGAATAACCGAATCCTAACAATCAACAACTTTCTTCATCTGAGTTGAATTAATATTGAGAAGATGTACATAGATCTGCATATCTAACATTATACTGAAAGAAGTACTCAATAATAGTATACAGATGATGGCATCAGTAATGAAGGTTCTATTAAGCACTATTCACATGAGACCTACCAACGAACGACGAATGAACGAACATTCGTCCATTTTGATAGTTCCTTTGCATATAATTTTTTTATTCATCGCTTATGTCGATCAAATCAAACAAAAAAACAAGAATGATTTTGAGTTTAGTCGCGCACGAACAATTCATTCGTTGCAGTGTGGATGGTATGTGGAACATGAATGAAGTAGAACAGTTCGTTATAATTAGATTAGAATTAATTTATTTTCTCAAATTTCTCTTAACATTAATTTCAATAAGTTTTTTGTTTGGTTTGTTTGTCTGATTTTTGTGAAGAATTTAGGCGTATAAATCCCATTATCCTTACAGATCCATTTGTTCTTTTATTCGTTGGTCGTTGGTGAATCTCATGTGAATAGTCCCTTAAGGTCGTGAAATCTTCTTCTGCTGGTATTTTCGTCAGGTCTGGAATATGGTGATACAATTAGATTCTAATAACCCCCCAAATTGCGAATCATGTATAAGGAGTAACTGGGCAAGAAGAAGAACCACTTCCCAGTCCATCAAGAATCAGTACTATCACGACTTAGTATAAAAGAAGCAGTAAGTATTAGCTATTTAAAATCTTAAGAACAACAAGATCGCAAGATCTGATGGCTTAAGTATAGAGTTTTAAAATACATAGGTAGTGTTTGTCAAGAAGCCATAAATGAAATCACGAAGGAAAATTCTGGAAAAGATCAGAGAATTTCATGAATTTGATGTCTTAATAATAGAGCCTTTTACAACGATTAAAACAACAGGCGAAGCTTGTTGGTTTTGAACTAAACTAATTCAAGACAAAGTTTATGCAAAAAAGAAATTAAAAAATCATCAGTTAAAGCTACTGCAAAGTTTTGTAAAAGCCGGTGAAAACCTTTCAGCACTTTTGCGGTAGCCAAGGGCTTCATCTGCCTCAAAGCAAATAATAACTTCACAACGGACGTCTTAGTGGAGAATTGAGTAAGACCCTTCCGACACTATGAACCGGTACGAACGACGCGGCTATATCATTTTTTTTTTCAATCAATTGGATACAAAATTCATCACGTGAAAGACGAAGTGCACGGTCTAAAAAATCCTTTGCGGCGGTCGTCCTCGAGTATAAGACCAGGCGCGCAACAACATGCAAACAGGAATGATTAAAGTTTCAAGTCACTAAGCCTGGTTCTCTATGAGCTGTAGTGCACATGTATTATATGCTTTATATACGATATACATATAACACAAACATAGACGAATTTAATTTCAATTTTTAGTTTCGCAACTGTTTAGTTACTAAAATGTAACATATGAGCTTATATGGGACACCGCGCACTAAGAGCAACTCGATTCGAGCAACTAAAAAGTTTGTGTTTTGACACAAACTAAACGATTGCCTTTAATTAATTCGTAACAGTTGAGCTGTTTTTTATAAGCGCAAGAGAGAAAAAGAGTGTGAGCGTGAGTAAAGAGTTGCCAGTACGCGGTACTCTATCAACTGATGATTAAACTATTTGATTTCGATCGCAGTTGCCAGTGCGCGACTAGCCTAAGAAAAGTAGAAAGAGAGAGATCTTTGAAAGGACCCATTTTTCGACAGTAATTTTAAAGTGCGTACGAGGAGGACGAATAGTGGAGAATATACAATGGAAAACTCTATGGGCTGTACCAAGATGTGGATATACATAGTTCAGAAAGTCAAAACACGTTTATTACCTTTGCTCGGCTCCATTGAGCGAATGGATAACAATAATAACTGTTGCAAGTACCATCTTTCCCGTTGAAATTTTGTAACAGTAGTAAGCCGCAATTTGAGGCAAAGTTGATTTTGTTTATTCATATAATCATTTTCGGGTAGTGATAGCTTTTTAAACGTTTAAGGCTTCCGCCAAGACATCACATGGCCCCTTTCCATAAGAGGTAACATGGAAATGAATTTCTTCGTCGATTCCAAAGTTTCCTTGAAAATTGAAGATAAAACTAAAATAAAAGTGTTGAGAGTTCCGTTTGTTATATGATAGCTTTTCGTAACTTAATATAGATTTTTGGAATGTGTTATTTTTGGAAAGCATTAAAATAAAGAATTCAAATCATCTAATTAACCAAAAGTGACAATTCTTCCAGGTTCGTCTCTATAGTAAAATGCTGAGATTAAAAAATTGCGTGATCATTATTCCAACGAAATTTGCACCACGTCCTGTAGCACAAAACTGAAATTTTATCGAGTTGGTTTTTAACTTTATTCCTATATGTATCTTATCATTAAATTTTACCATATTTTTATAAATCTGGGAATTTTTTGTAAGCTTTAATTAAATATTGTGGCGCTTTTGATTGATCCCCTAGAACGCTTCCGAACCCTTCAGAATGACACTTCTTTTTTTGAAACGAACAGAACTTGCCTCAGGAGATAATCGATCCCGATTATGATCCGCTTCTGTCAAAACAAAATTCATAGCTTGACAAAAGAAAAACTCTTCCAAGTGCTTCCTTCTTTCTGGTGATCTATCCTAACAGAGAATCAAAAAGAAAACGTGTCAGGAAATGAGGAATATACCACTTCAATTTCATATATGAAATTTACAGAAACGGAAGATGAGTGGATGGGCTTGATCGTATGCAGAAAAACACATAACGAAGTGGGGTGCAACTTCTAGTGCATTATAAAAATATAATAGAAAACAAACCAACACTCACTTAAATGACATAAATAAAATAATCACCTTCAAAACAAGAAGATCGGTTCGGTACCTGCTTTACTTTTATTTAATTTCCAATCATCTGAAATAATACACCCAAGTATTTTCCTGTTGTTTTGTTTTATTTCCTTGCTATTCAAACAATTCCAATGAATATTTTTGCTGCACTTTACTTTCGGGATCTTTTTATCTGCACCCGCACTATTATTTATGATATTACAAAAAATATATAGGTAGGATTGTATAGGGATCGCACAAGTCCTCTTCGTTTCCTGGAAAGAAAAAACTATCCCCTGTTTATGGTAACCTACTAAGTGCTTCATGAAACATTTTTAACGGAATATTTTTCTGTTCCCATAGGAACAAATTAAATTACTTCTTGGAAATCGGGTTAGAATCGAGAACCATAAATGAAATATTTTTAACAGATTTTCCACAAAAAAAATAAGAAACATCAAACAATATTGACGGTAGACCATCACGATCACTATCGTTCGTCGTCATCGTCATTGTCACGTTTGAGCAATATTGTGTCAATGAATTTTTGAATTTCGTTTTCATTATTTTCTCACACACCATTTATTTAAAGGATACAATTTGACGTATTTGTTTAGTTGGGATATCGATATCGATGTATTTTAGAACAGCAGACTTCGTTTTCTTGACGAGATGATAATAACCTAATGATTGGTTTTGAAAAGTCTACGGGACACTTTTCGACAAAGAGAAAAAACAGGCATAAAAGAAGTAAAATATACTTACTATTAAAAGAATTATGTAGGTATGGGTACACTTAAAATCGTGCTAAAATACAAGACTTACGATAAGTCCACTTTATTTCCCACTTTGCTGCAAAGTATGTTACAACAGCTCTCTTGCTGAAGTCCAGATTTTGGATGGCAAAGCAGCTTGTAGATAAATTCAGAATTCTAGTAGCATCTAATTCAAAAGGCGGGCAAAGCCTCCCACATGAAACTGTAATACTGTAAAGTAGTGGAATAATACCTAAACAAATATTTCGTGTCGATTAAATTAAAAAAGGACGGTCTCATTTGTAAAAGAAAAACTGAATAATCAGAGGAATTATACTCGTACTTATATTGAAATGGGGAGGGTAATACGGAGCTGGGCAAAACATTCCACATTCATGTTGTTCTGCTAAAAATGGAATCTCTGTACTTAACAGTATGTTCGAAATTGGGTTCAAAGGTAAAATTATGGCCGTTTCCGGTAGCACAAGTATAACAGTTGAATTGTTTTAGGGGAGGAATGCAACTGGTTATTTCACAAGACCACTGTTTATAAAAATAAAGATAAAATAATGAAAGCAATAGTTAAATCATCTATCATTTTGTAGCTCTGTTTTTGGATTATATAGAAAAAACTCAAGTGGGTTATTGTACTCAAGCATACAGCTTGTAGGTCTGTGTCTGTGTCTGTCTGTGATACATATACCGAGCACTGAAAGTTGTCCTGTTTTCTCAATGTACGACGGTAGTCCCAGAAGTACCCGACCTGACGTATAGATGGCAGTTGTTGTTTGAAAAGAATGACTATGGTATAGAGAGTACCAACTTTATAAAGCTTAGTTTGAAGTTTGACGACGCTACGTTGTTCATTATTTGTTTGGCAGCCATCAATAGTGAACGCTCTCGGTGAATTTGTAAACATGGAAAAAATTGGTCATCGTTATGTGATACAATACTTTCATTTGAAAGGCCTCAGTCCAACCAATATCAGAGCGGAGCTAGATTCTACTCTGCTCCTTCGTTTACAACAGTAAAATGTTGGGTGGCAGAGTTTAAACGAGGTCACACGAGCTGCCAAGACGAACATCGCATTGGTCGACCAGATGAAGTGACCACGCCAGAAATGGTGAAGAAAATCCACAAAATGGTATTGGGTGACCGTCGACTGAAAGTGCGCGAGCTAGCAGACATGGTAGGCATTTCCAAAAGTGCTGTACATCGCATATTGACTGAAAATTTGGACATGAGAAAGCTGTGCGCAAGATGGGTGCCGCGATTACTCACAATGGAACAAAAACAACGTCGTGAGGATGTTTCAGTGTTTGGCGAAGTTTCCCAGCAATAGAGCAGAGTTTTCGCGTTGATTCATAACCATGGATGAAACATGGGTCCATCACTTCACACTTGAGACGAAGGAACAGTAAAAACAATGGACTGAAAGGGGAGAATCGGCTCCAAAGAAGGCGAAGACAGTTCCATCTGCAGGCAAGGTCATGGCGTCAGTTTTTTGGGATACGCGTGGGATAATTTTCATTGATTATCTTCAAAAAGGAAAAACAATCAACGGCGAGTATTATGCGAACTTATTGCAGCGTTTGAGTGACATCAAAACAATGCGCCAGTTCACATATCCGTTATCGCGATGGCCAAAATCAATGCTTCCCAAATTGTTTGTGTTTTCTTTGTTAGGTCGGATACTTCTGGGCCTACCCTCGTAAGTGCCAATCATAGATAGAAGCATAGGGAGTGGGTTCTGCATCAACGATAGGAGTGAGCATCGAGACTTTGAATTTTTTTTTCTAATTCCACTGCCGAAGGACAAGAATGTGAATCTAGAAATTAGTATGAAAAGCTGTCAGTATTGAAAGAGAGTCGAAAACACAATGGAGTCCTGAGGCACACCGACATTTATTTAATGAATATCTGATTTAAAAGTCATTTTCTAATCCATGGAAGAAGATATTCATCGATACCGAAAATCCACGCATTTTGTGTATATCAAGCTCTTAAGAAGTCTTGCTGAACAACTAAGTCAATAGATCAAAATACTTAAGGAATATATTAACGAACGTGAAATGTTTTGTTCAGTGGAAATATGAATCTAGCGTAGTCAATCCTAGTTACCATTAGTTTTTCCCATTTAAGATATTTTTACCCAATGCAACCCTTTCTTCTATCTCCCAAGATTTGACAGATTATAATGAATTGAAAGATGTCCTCTGTAATAGTACAGTATCGAAGGAATATAGACATGTGCACGATGTCACACGTATTTTAGCATAACATTTTTCCTTCTCGTCCTAAATTAGGTTTCGATACATTTTTCTTTAATTGTGTGTATAGTTTTGGCGATGTGGCCTAGCGGATGTAATCGACGTCTTTTTTTACTTTTTGCGGTCTACGTCCGTATTTTTTGAATCAGTTTATAGAGTCAACGTTTTTTTTTCTTCAAAGGAGCTTGCTTTCAGCTTTGCTCTGCTGCATGTCTGTCAAACTTCAGCGCACGCTGTAAAGGAGTGTTTTGTAGAACTTTTTTTATCATCTTACTAGTGAGAAGTTTTGAACCCATGTGATTGGCCAACCCAAAGTAAAGGGCCTTCTTCCATTCTCCACAAATGTTTTGTTCGAGGAGTAATTGCTTAATTGCAAGATGAACTCCTTAACTATATCAAGTTGCTGCTATGTTTGTTTGATAGCTTTTAAGGTACAATATGCCTCGTCCTCGCTTACTTTAAGTTCTTCAACAGGACTAAGGCAAGTTGAGAGTTGCTGTGCGTCCATATCGCTCGCATACGCCAGTATATGGACGGGTCTAATGCAGAAAGTGCCCTCTTCTATACGTGTAGTTTTTCCAGAATGAAATTGAAAAAATCATCACATGCGTATCTTCCTGCAGACACCCTGTATTAGAAGCTCACTGTACAGCAAATTTTAAATTATTTAGAATAAAACGCTCAGTTCAGTTTTTGCAGTATCCCGAGCTCGGCCATCACCATATCGCTCTTGAAAGTCGATGAAAAATGGCGGGCTTCGTCTTGAAATTCTCGGTCCGTTCGTGAAGATTTGGTCTATATAGTCGATCAGCCGGGACGGAAGCCCTGCTTATACTTGTCTTTTAACATTTTAATGACTTATTAATCATACCTGGGTTCGTTCAATGTTCTGAAGTCTTAGCCGCCATTTTCACTTTTTTGACAGAAAAAAATTTAAAAATCGTTGGAGTTTGCAAATGTTGTTTTCTATTCTTTTATTGAAGGGTTTTACACTTTTGTGATTCGAATGGAATAGTATAAAAATTCGTTTCACAAATATAAACACATTATTGCAAGACGCCATTTTAACAGAATAATTTTGCATTCAACACTCTGTCAAGAAATCCAACAAGAAAAACTTGTTTTTTGTTTTTACTTTTCGAAAATATGCCTTAAGAGAGGTACTGCATTATAGAGTATTGGGATCATAAGGAGGTGTCACTTCGTGTCCAGCTGGTTGGATATAGAAAAAAAATGTTGCCGAAAGCTTGAACCCACAACAGTTAATCAAGCACTTTATCTATACTTGGTTCCTCAGAATGTTTCTGGATTAAATCCAAAATGGCTGTGCCCAGAAACAACGTCAAATTAGACTGTGTTAATAGCGCCATTTTATTTTCCAGATAATGTTAGATATAGTAAATTGAAATTTTTATATACCTAAATGCTGTAATAAATTGTTGAAGTACATTATTATAAGATATTTGAAGTCGGATGTAAAACAAGATATTTCTGAAATTTTATTTGAACTGAAATTGTGTGTGTTAAAGGCTTAAGCTTTTCATGAACAATTAAATATTCATAGTTAAAAGTGTGAAAATATTCCAATAGGTAAATACATACATAAGTAGTACCTTAATATTTAGATATACATAGGTACATACATATTTATGTATATAAGCTTGCCCAGTTTCAACGTTGTTTTTGCTAGTTAAACATGTGTTTTTTTTGTAAATTACATTGACATTTCAAATCATTTCTACAATACAATCCATGTACATATGTACATATATATGTAGGTACATATCTACTTACCAAAACTGCGACGTGAAATTATAAAACATGAATGAAGTTTCTAATTGCTTATAGGTTAGCTAATAAATATGTACATACATACATATGTATGTATCTATAACTGTGACCAACGAAGATCTTATAGTTCTGTCATTTAAGATGCGCAATAGGAAAAATTTACGTATTTTAGCATTTCCGCATTACAATTTCTAACCATTTAGTCAGTCACTGACTCATAAATACAGATGAAAGAGCCTATATTGTAGCAAGTTTTGTTCTCGAGCAACAAACTTGAAGTCCGCCATTTTATTTTTATTTAAATCACATGTGCTTTTTGTAGTAAAGGAAAAAAAACAAACAAACCAAAACACTCATTTAAACATCCGTTTCCGGTTAATATTTAAGAAATCTAGTACAAAATATTGAAACATAAACAACATTTTTATTTTGACATAACGAGGATAACACCACGTCCTCATTTTTAACCTCAATATTTTTGATTTTTAAACTTGAAAAATATAAGTAAAAATAAAATAGAACAACAAAAACAACAAGTAGGCATATTAATATACCTAAGCAAAAGAAAGAAACAAGAAAAATTAGAACACGCCCCTACCCTTGTGTCAAAGAAAGCACGTGGACAACATTGATAACACAACTTCATGCATATGCCACGTGAATTTAACACAAACACAACAAAATATAATTGTGTTGAATGGGTTCCTACCAACATGAGAACATCCTTCGCAAAAAGGATTCATTCAGTGAACAATAAAATAAAACATCAAAATGCTAAAAAATAAAAAATAATCGATACCCCATTTTGTATCTCATAATTCGCAAAAATTCAAAAACTAAAAAAAAGTAGCTTAGGACGTGTGTATCGGTTTGTCCTAAATAAAAATTGGAATTTCTAAATAGATAAAGACTGTGTGAATGTATAACTGTGTGAGTTTTCAACGAGAGAATATCAAACCAACAACTCAACTTCTCATACAAACAGGTCTAAGATAGCCTACTCTTTCGTGCTTGAAACATTTAAATAGATACAAGCAAACATTAAACACCACATATACAAAAACCTCAAGTTGTATCGCGACACAAAAATGATGACAGACGAGCACAATTTAGCTCCGACCTTGCGCGGAACGAGCTCGAAAAATCAGAAACAATCTGACTGTGAAATATATCAGTTCGTACTCCTCGTCTCGTCTGGAAAATGATTATAACTTATTGTTAAATTAGTAGTTATTGTACTTGTTGGTGTTGTTGTGTTTTTTTTTTTTTTTAAAGAGTGACAGCTGTATCTATCTCCATTCAATTGGAAGAAATGTCATGTACCTATTAACCGACATTTGCAGCGTTTTCATTTCATTCAAATTGGATAAACTCTATTGTTTTGTGGATTTTTATTTCCATCTCATCAAGACTGTCATCGAAAATAATCGAAGTGACATTAAAGTGCCCCAATTATTTCGACCACCAACAAAACCTATATCATTGTGTTAATGTCAAATTTCTTTGGACTTTGGTATGTCAAAAAAAAAAAAAACATTGAACTTAAGAACTACTATATTATATTATGTAGTTATATATACCTATTGTGAAGAAATGAATTGAAAAAAGAATCTGGAACGATGAAGATAAGATAAGTGCTTTTTTAAAGAAAAAATATACATACTCGTACCTAGGTACCTACATCTTTTGTGCTCCTATCAAGTGAGAATGATTTTTGTACGAACCTCTGACAAATAAAAACTATTGATTCAAGTGAGTTATTATGTAATATAAATTAAAACAAAAATTATGAAAAAGAATTGATAAGAAAATGGAGTTTTGATAACTAATTTCTATTTGTGACAGTTCGAAAATGACAAAAGTGTCAATTGCCAAAATTCTACTCCAAAATGTAATCTACTACTATTTCAATTAAAGGATAATTATTTTCCCTAGTGGAAATATTTAAAACACAAATCGAACGGATCTGATTAAGGGTATCGTTACAAAATGTTGTACCTTTTTTGAGAGTTGCTGTATATACCTATAAGAGGAAGTGAAAAGGTGGGGACTGATATTTAAGCAACCGGAAATACCTAAACTGTTAATCTAATGAAAACCGTTAAAATTTTAATCAAACAGACCTGATTTACCTATGTTGGCAATGTTTTCAAATATTTGCAGTGTTGATTTTATGTCAAAAAATATGAAAAAAAAATTATAAATTATATCTGCCAGATATGAATACCCATTGGAATATATGAAAATGACCTTTGGGTACCTATAACGACAAAAGCTATATTGACACACTCCGAAGTAGGTATCTATCTTCTCCGCTCTATGGCAACAAAAAAATAACCCTCTTTACACGATCAAATCTTTGAATATAGACAATTCGAAAAAAATGTCTGCTAATTATTTCGCAACACATGGAATATCCGAAAAAATGTAGAAAGTTTATTGGTTCATTTCAATGTCTTTGTTGTCTGTAGATTTACATATGTATATCCAAGATAAATATATTTCGTCGCAAGTATGTACAAAGGTATATAAGAGGGAGATTCATGTGCTTTTATAATGCTCTAAGTCTATGCTTTCCATCAGCGTGCCTATTCGCTAATCTAGAAAAATCTTTAGAAGAAACAAAAATTTTTTTAACATATGTTAAGACTCTGATCACACTATCTTTATGTATAGTATATATTTAGAGGTGGGTAGTTTTTTTTTTAATTCCAACCATTTTGCGACGTTTTTTTCATGGTTTTTTCTCTTTCTAGCCGTGGAAGACTAAATTTTTGAAGATCTTTACAAATTAAAAGCTTTTTGGTTGTTGTTGTAAATTTTGATTTTTATTTTGCACACTCCTCGAAAAAGTCTACACCACCAGGGGGATCTAGAGAGACAGATACATTTATACTTCATTATTATTTACCTCGCTCTAAAGGCAAGAAATGTAGGTATAGAGCAGAAATATATAATATATAGGTTCCTATATTGTGGGCCTAATGCATGTGCATATATTTGAATATCTATTTACTCTATTCTCGCAGAGTTTCTAATATAAATTTAAAAAAAAATGGCAGCAATACTTTTATTCTTCTCTCTTAACGTACACTCGCGCTTCTATTACCTACAACATGTACTTTGATTTTAGAATCACACTAATACGCATTAGAAATTTACCAAGTGTTATTTTTTTTGCCGTTCAATTTTTATTCTGATATCATCTGATTTTTTTATGTTTGTCTTTCTACAGCGCAGAAAGAAAGAAAAAATAATAAAAAAAACACAAAATTGAGGTCAGTTGTTTGTTTGTTTAATAGAAAATCAGCAATTTTTTGCTATACCTACTTCAGCAATCAGACCTACGCACCCTGATTTTTTAATAGAGGGAAACTTTTATAAATGTTCTCCTTTTTTTGGATTTTTTTTTTTTTAACTTATGACGTAAGTTAAATATTTCATTTTAAAATTTTTCTAAAAAAAATTCTATATACATAAAAATGTTATAAAAACTCAAAGTTAGAGGGAAAAAACCTTGTCTTCTATCTTTGGAATGATAAGGCGTAGTAATAGCATCAAACTAACATACCTATCCACCATAACAACAAAAATAATAATAAAACATCTTAAATCGTTTCCGCATTTGGATGGCGCATGAAAATTGAATAGAGAAGCAGTTAAGAATAACAGAGAAACAAAAAAAAAAAAAAAAACTAAAAAGTATAAGGCAAAAAAAAAAAAAATAATAACCTAAAAACAAACGAAAAATGTGTTTTGTTTCGTTTAATGAAGTGTGGAGAGTTGTTTTTAGTTTAGAATTGCGTCTTAAATTGATTGGTGGTTTAGTTTATTTTGATTTGTGCGCTTAAACAAAAAATCTATTTCTAATCCGAAATGAGACATTTTGTTTTGATTTTGAAAAAAAAAATCAATTGTTAACTCTTAATAATCACTCGGGCCTGTTTTTGTGAATGAGAAAGTAGATATTACTTGTTTGAAGACAAATAATGTCACATATTTAATTCATTAAGGTCAGTTACATTATTTACATACATTTTCACTTATTGCTTCATTCAATGTGACAAAATACTAATAAACTTTTGAAATCATTTTTAAATTTTATGGTACCTATTCATCTTTGGCATAACAAATTTGATAATATTTAATTTATAACGTTATTCAATTATATTGCCTTTTAGTTTATTTCAAAATATTCATACATATATGAAATCTATGAAATAGAACACAACTTCAGGGACTACACTGCTTAATTTTTCATGTTTATTTTTTAATTGGAGTTAAAAAAAACAATTGACAAAAATTGTATTTTGTTAACATAGAAAAAATAAATGTTCTATGAACACAGCCCCTTCAATTGATGAAATTGACATTGTTTTGACAGGTTGAAGCTGTAAGAAATTTCAATGATCAATAAATAATCGAGAACCCAATGTGTGTTCTATGAAGTCATATTGTTCATTATCAATATACTCCTTTTTCAATGAAGTCTTTTCAATAATCGAAGGAAACATATTTGAAAAAAATGAAAATATTTTGAATAGAGTAAAGTCGGGTAATGTGGACCACTCGGCTAATATGGACCACCAGATTTTCTCGCCTTACACAAGTGCAATCGAGGTGACGATTGGTTGCGATTGTGCGTGACCTGCTTAAACTTAACTCAGTATAGTTTGAGTGGTCAGAAATAACGTGTCACGAAGTTGAACGGATTAAAAGAAAATCCAAGGCATTGATTTTTTTTTTCGTAGGTGTTTCTCCTTTTTTCTATAGTTACAAATACAGTTTGTTCTCCTTTTACTTTTTAAATATAAGAAGTGAATATATGTTTTATGGTTGTAAAGAGTCTCATTTTGTTGTAAAATTGCTTTTTTTCCAAACATTATGTTGCGGGTAATATGGACCACTGGAGGAAAGGAGTATATGGACTAGTGGTCCACATTACCCGCCTTTTTAATATAAGAAGTTTCGGGTCTGGATGACGATGAATGATCGACTATAAATGATTTTGATACAAATGAATTGTTTGACAAGGCATATGTCAGAGTCCAAACTGGATAAATAGCCGTCAATGGAGTGAAGACCAGGTGGTCCATATTACCCTCCACTTTTATTTTGTAAAGTTTTAGAGTTATTTAACTTTTTGTTTTTTGTTATTTTTTATAAAGTGAATTTATTGTTTTGTTGCTACTGTTTTAATCAGAATGAACTGATATATATTTTTGTTAATATCTTTAGGAAAACTTACACCGTTTGTGTTTTATTAACAAAAATATGATTGGTGGTCCATATTACCCGACTTTACTCTACATACTCGTATGTATGTATATTCAGATTCTGATTTAAGCACTATCTGTTGCTCGTTCTAGTACATAGTCAATGGTTTATTTCGACTTCATGTCTTTGAAAAGATGTAAAATTTCGAAGGCCCATTTTTTTGAAATAAAACTTAAATATGAAACTTTAACATAAGTACACAAGGTAAGAAAATGTGTTACAACATTTGCCTAATAAGTTCATGAAACAATGTTTCTTATTGTTTCGCTGTCAGTCAAACAAAAATATTAGTTTTTATTTAATGTGTTTTCAGCCTTATAATATGCTTTCTCTAAACGGATCTAAATGTGTACAAAACATGTGGTTTTATCAGCTGCAAAAATGTTTTTTAAAGAAGTGACAATTCATCAAGAGTATCTCTTGTTTCTCATCTTAGCCGATCGCACTCTGCAGAAAATTTTTGGTAACTTCCATTCTTTCTAACGAGCACACAATAGCTGTGGATGTCATTAGATTTAGTGATGTGTCAACTCGGTTTAATAAACCGAATCAAACCGGGTTGAGGCCAAACCGAGCTAACTCGGTTTTCATTTTTTCTACCCGAGTTAGAACCGAACCGACAAGCGAATAAATAAATGAATGTAAACCGACTACAACATAATCAAAACTACCCTCCTTTAGTTGCGGTTTGTACCAAACACAATGTACTAACACATATAAAGTCAAACGGAATTGAGCGCAATCATACACTACACATACATTTATGTATATCTTATAATGTGTTGATTGTAGCTGATATAACTCAGTTTGTATGAATATTTGGTTTACCTACTCGGGTTAGAAGTTAAATTTCGTTAAAATAACCCGAGTAAGGACAAGTCGAGTTGCACTGCGCATTAGGTTTCGGTTCGGTTTACAGGTTTCGGTTCGGTTTACAGGTTTCGGTTCGGTTTAATCATTGTGGTTGTATATCTTCGTTTAAAAACTCGGGTTGAAATCAAGAGTTTTTTTTTAAGGAATTAAGAGTGTCAGTCATACAGAGTAACTTTTAAAGAGTTACAACCTTATTGAACATTTGAATTCGTATTCGGTTTTTGTTTAGTTTCTTATGTGGCGGTGTGTGAAATTTTAGTAAGCGTATTTTGCTGATGTTATTTAGTTTGGTTTTGATTTCATTTTTTACTGTAGTTTGTTTATTTTTTTTTTGTGAATATGCCTGGCCCAAGAAAAAGGTCTTTAGTGTTGCAGGTTTTTAATAAACCAGAAGCAGGAAAAGTGACATGTAAAAAATGTTCATCTGCATATAAATACTCAGAAAATACGAGAAATACTCTTACTGTTTTTGGGTTTTGATAAATTAATTTTGATTTTTGAATATACTTTTTTTATTGCAAAATTTGTTTTGTTTCTATTTATCAAAACACAAGAATAAAGGAAAACACTCAACAAATATTTTTTTATAAACCGAGTTAAATAACCCGGTTTGCAACTCGGTTTAATCAAAATCCAACTCGGGTTAACCCGGTTTGTAAATTTTTCGGTTTGGTACATCACTAATTAGATTTAGGCTCTGTATGAGCCGTTGGCTTTTAATTTATTTTTTGTATTTTTAGTTTTAACATCGTGCGAAAAACTCATTTATTCATTACAAACAGAATGAATTAATACTCAGTGATCTTGAATTATTAAAATATATCAACATAAATGTCAAAAAACTGACATACCTTTTCGATTCTTATGGAAAATCACAATTTGTGTTCTAAATTTTAAATGTCAAAAAACTGACATACCTTTTCGATTCTTATGGAAAATCACAATTTGTGTTCTAAATTTTACACACGCACACTTGAAAAGGTCGTCATTAAAAAAAGACAGTTTCTTAAAAGGCTTAATCTTTTTGACAAGTTATCCAATGAAAAGTGCCTCATAATAAGTGTATTAAAAGTGTTCAGAATGTACCCTCTAAATCAAATCCAGATTGAAAAAACACTGCAAAATTAGGACCAATATTCTATATAGAAATAATAAAATAAGAAACTATGAAGGTACCTTAAACAATAGGCGTTTGTTTTTAGTTCAGAGTGGTCGTTCAGAGCTTCGAAAATGAGCTCAGAATAAAATAACTGAGCAGACAAACGTCAACTGTAATTGGTGTAAAAGATCCAATTAGATGCTTATCGAATTAAAATAAATGATCATACCAAAGTAGTAAAGTCAATTGATCGTATTTTAATTTACATTACAAAAAAAAAAATTTAAAACAAATAAAAATAAATCAAACATGAAAAAGGTAAAACCCTTATTTTTGTACTGAAGAAACTTTGTACTTCGAACTTAACTCGAAAGCAGACAAAATTATATTCTTGCTTTCTAAAGTGTTCTGTTTTTCTACGAAGAATGTAAAAATACACACCTACATCCTACAATCTGTTTTTTTTTTTTCAGTGGAAATTGATAAAATTGTATTATCTCTTTTAATTTTTGTGTATTATGTGTCAACGTGTACTTTTTTTTGACAATTTATTTTCACGTTTAAATAATCTCTATAGGAATTTTTTGTAAGCTTATCGATCGAAACGGTGGCGCCAGTTTATCGACTGGACAAAGCTAAGAATGCGAACTGTTCATTAGTAAAAACATTCAAATTTTTTTGACAAGCTGAACAGTTCATGTCTCGTAGATTCTGACTTTGATAGACAATCAGTTTACAGCTAATCCCCTTTAATTAATTTATTGTTTATTTCTAGAAATCCCTAATCACTAATATAGCCAATTATTTTCGGGGATATTTCATTGTTATATAATAGTTGGTTTTGATACACAGAATCCAGCGGCACCCCCATCAAATTTAATTTTGTTAAAACCACTTTATCGTGTAGAGGTAAATATACAATTACAATTCTCATTTCTCAATTGTTTAGCGTAAGTCTAATCTTCGGGGAATGGTCGAAAATATTGAATGGTCGAAATATTGATCAGCTGTCAAGTTAAGTGTCACTTGAAACAGTGTTGTCAATTTAAAAACCCGACCTCTATAAATTATATCCTTTGTTCACTGTCTTATATATATAGTCCCAAATTGTTCGTAATCGAAGATAGTATTTCTGAAATAAAAAAAAAAAACAGATTAAAGACATTTTTTCAGAACAACTTAATATCTTAGTTCTTCCTCCATTTTGTTCAATATAGCTATTATCTTTTCAAGCCTATCCCCCATACCATTTCTATAATGTTTTGAAATGAGGAAGTTAGGTTCAATTTGCAAAAGAAAAACAAAAACAATACCAGTGCCACAAGTGTTCCCTGAGGCATGCCATCATTTTAACACTTCACCCATGCCAAAAGGTAGGTACCGTACTGATAGGAATTATCTAGCACTTAATGAATATTCATTTGAAAGCTACAAAAACGCTTTGAGATAGAATATCTACCATCTATTGTACACATAACTACCAAACCAAACTGCTTTGTAACACTACATCCCATAGTAGGTAGGTATCCATTTTATTATATCGGTAATTTCCGTTTTAAATACCTACGAAAATTATAGTTTAATGTGTCTGCATGCACAAAATATGCCCGCCTGTACTCTATTTCCACCGTACTGTAATGTACATATACTTAAACTCCTCTTGATGCCAATTATAATTTATACAACTACCCCAATTAAACGCGCAACAACAACAACAACAACAAATATAACATGCATGTATCGCGTAGGTACTGTTTTTTTTTTTGTATATAAAATGTATGCGGTACCTCTAAACGTAATTAAGTGCTTTCTGTTTTTTGTTTTCCTTTTGTAAGTCGTTCACCCGCTTGTAAATTCAACCTTCTCTCCTCTTCAAACGCCCTTAACTTTTGCCTCTGTTTGTTGTTTGTTGTGTCGAACAACTATTTTAAAAGCAGAAAAAAAGAGAACATCCACTAGTTGCACACGTTTGTATCGTCTGTTGTTTTCTTTTTTCTTCTTAACTGAAACTTTGTGCTCACAGCGCACTATTAAACCTAGCTGGAACTAGAGGAAGTAATTAAATATGGGAAAACCAAACCGACACAGAGAAAAACGATGACAAAACCAGAACAAAAAATGAAAACAACAAAAAAGCAAGAAAGTCAAGATAAATGAAAAATTACAACAAACACGTGGTGTTTGGCGTTCCATTGCTTCCTCCTGTAATGGTTGTCGTATCGCCATCGGATCCATCCATACACCCAGTGCCCGGATGCGGAAGACGTTTTATTAGGAAATTTCCTTTTTGGCTTGTTCCGTTCTCTCCATATGTATGTATTTGAATCCGCGTAGAAATGAAGGTTCTTCACTCATGCATTAATATGTTTGTTCAGTATTTTTAGAACATTATAATGTTCTATTTTTGGTGCTATTGACTTCCCCCATAGCCCTCATTGGGTTCTTCGACTGTCTGTTTTCCATCCGTCAAACGAAGAAACAAAAAAAAAAATAATCAGCTGCCAGTCGGATTTCCACAGCACTTTCTTTCACCAGCGCGGCTGTCGGTCGCCTTCATGTAAATGGAAACATGACGACGCCTCTTAACTTCCGAATTTGGTTATGTTAAGTTGCCACTGTTTGGCGTAGGAGTTTATTTTTAGGTTCTAATGAAAAAAAAGTAAGTGGATTTTTCTAAAACTGATAATTTATGGTTTCATGTGTGGGTGTTGGCATTTAATCGAAGGGTTGTTCTATGAATACCTGTGACTGTGACACACTAGTGGCACGGATATTATTGTATTCGCATTTACCACAAGTTTTAATGGTGATTGTACCTCGCGAGCAAAATGGGGAGGGGAGAGGATAGGATAGCATAGTATCAAAATTCTAATATGTATACTGCAGCATGCATTGTTTTTAATTTGATTTATTTCTCAATGGCTTTGAATTCATGAACTAAAATTTTAGTACAAAGCTGTCTATACTATACCTACACATAATGTACCTATGTACATATGTCACCATTGATTGTGTTGCTACATTGAGTTCCAGGCTTAAAATTTACTTAGTCGATATCAGTTCAATTTAGATACTTTGAGAGAATTTATGACCAGACTTTTGTAAGTATTTTTTTTTCGCAGAAAATAACTTAGTTTTACCTTTGTATTATAACCTATAATATTATCATGGAGCGTGATTTTGTGTTGCGAACTCTAGCCTAGTAGTTGCTCTGAAATTAGCGCTAGATTTTACAGTGGAGAGTAGGATAAGATACAAAACAAGTAGTAAAAAAGAGAATATTTTATTACTAAATTTAGCAGAGACAAATCTAGCACGTACTGTCCCTATACTTAAGATGTCGCCACAATCTTTAGTCTTCTTGATAGTACTATAAGTTTTATATACAAAGATTTTACTTACTTTTTAACTGAAAAAGGGCTGCTATCTCATCAATCCTCAATCGAACATACCTTTTGAATGTGACATTTCAAGTTTCCATTTTATTCTCTCTTTTATTTACGTTTCTTTCGGGTTGTTACTTCCAAATTTGTTTGTTTAAAATGATTAAAAGATTTTTATCTAAAAAAATAACTCTTTGCAAACCTTAAGGCTAGCCGCGCACTGGCAACTGTGAAACTGTGATCGAAATCAAATAGTTTAATCACCAGTTGATAGAGTACCGCGCACTGGCAACTCTTTACTCACGCTCACACTCTTTTCTATCTTGCGCTTATAAAAAACAGCTCAACTGTTGCGAATTAATTTTAGGCAATCGTTTAGTTTGTGTCAAACACTTTTTAGTTGCTCGAATCGAGTTGCTCTAAGTGCGCGGTGTCCCATATATGCCCATATGTTTTTTGTCAGCAACTAAGAGTTTTATTTCATTTTGTCAATGCTTATGTGTAGTTTACTTAACTGAAGCAAAGTTATGGTATAACCGTGTAGACGGGTCCTCTATATTCATGACGTTTCGCTTTATCACAGTAATGTCGGAAATGGTGTGTTTGGAAACATGAAATTTCTTAAAAATTTACAAAAGAAAAAAATTTCAAGAAGTGAACGGAAAATAAATGCTCTCCAATATTTCGTTCTTAGACTGCTTTTAAACCTTGCGATTTTTAATTTTCTTGCTAGAGACATAAGTGGTCGGAAGTTGAAAAAATTGCTTAGGTCTATAAATGGTAAAAATCCAGAGTTTTAATTGTTTCTTGCTTGTGGTTTTCCTTATTGTTTGGGTATGTTAACGGGTAGGATAACGTCCATTTAAATGTTAAAAAAAATCCTTGGATTTTAAAAATAAAATTAGTTCCAATAAACTTTCCTTTTTAATTCTTTATCAAATAAAGTTAAAGGTCCCGAGATTTTTCCGTTTATTCGACTGAGCTCTTATGCTCTTATTTTATAAATTCATCAATTTCGAATGCTATCAAAAATAATCAAGCAAGCGAACCAAAAAAATTTCACTCTCAGAAAAAGTGAGAGATTTTGGTTATAAATTGCATTAGTATTTCTGAGATTTCTGAATCTCTAAAATCTCAAAAACAAGAATTGACAAATGTGGAGAACTTTCAGACATTTCTAAATTCGCAGTCTGTTCAGAAGTATGTTCGTATGTATTCAAATCTCTTGTAACGGAGTGGAACCACATTTTTCCTACCCCAACATAGATTTTCCAAAAAGCGTTAGGTATATTTTTTAGTATTTTTGAAGTTGCGAAATTTTGATGATCCCAGTTCTGAAAATTCGAAATTTTGTTTGATACTTATATCTCTGGAATCTATGTAAAAGTTCTGCATCTAATCGTACAGTTCCCGTTTTCGTTGAGTTTGGCTGAATAAATGAAAAAACTTATTTTTTTTTAAATAATTAAAATCAAGTTAGCTTATAACATCACTGTCTAAAAGCAACATGCTGCTTAAAATGTTGCCAGCAGCATGATGCATTAATTTATAAAAGAACGAGACAAAGCTAGTGCATTCACACATGCACTTGCATACAAAGCCAACTTTTATCATCACATTTTACCACTGCACATAGATACTCACCACCAGCAAAGTTTCTGCATTTTTATTAAATGCAACACACAATCAAAATAAAGAAGTATTTATATTCGCTCTATGCCAGAGCGTCACTATGAAGAAAGTCGCCGTCTCGCAATCGGTCCTATGAATAGAACGGGACAACGACGACGAAAGGAATGTCGGTTGATTGATTTAGTAGAAGTGTAACGTGGTTTGTTTGTTGAAGGAGCGGTAGAAAGGAAAGGCGGTGGAACTTATGAGGAAGGTGTGTGTTGGTGGTGGAACTTGGAAAAGAGGGTTTAGGTTAGAAGGAGAATTGTTGCTTCATGATGGTAGTGGATATACATATTTGTAATCGTGTAGAATAGTCGCGACAGAGACAGTATTACGAAATCGAGTAAAAATTTTTATGAATGAAAATACTTTTCACTACACTGCGCTCCCTGGTGGCTCTGTTGCTGACTCTGGCTGGGTGTACTTGAGGTCTTTGAACTCTGTGAGCAATAGCCCGAGAGCAGCAGCAGTGGTGTGAATGCGGCGAGTCTACTTCACAAATTCTCATCATCATCATGTTCTCCTATGTTTTGTTGAATGGGGTGATAGGCGATGACGGAGAAAGGAGAAGAGACAGAAACAGCACTAAAAACATGGGAACAAAATGCAGTTTGAATTCCGATGGGAGTTTTGTGTTGTTTTCGTTTCTTGTTCTCCTTTCGCGATTCATATCTCCCTTCGTTCCGAACTCCTACAATATTATCAATTTCAAAGCTTGGTCCTCTTCCCATCTCCCCGTGCTCCTGCGTCTTCTTGGTTCCCTATATAGCTATTAGGCAGTGGCCATTGATCTTGTTCTGTAATTTCACTCCAAAATCATTATTTTTTGCTTATTTTTCTGTTTTCATTATTTCACAGTTATTTTTCTTTTTTTTCGCCTCACTGTTGTTGGTGTTCGCCGCATAACATTCCATATACTGTTTTCTTTTTTTGTTGAGAATTTTCGTATCCACACATTTTTAATTTTTTTTTGTTTGATGTAATAATAATATTCTGCTTGCAACACGCAAAGAAAAAAGCTACGAAAGATTTATATTTAAGTTTACTACACCCAACTTCAGGTAAGTAGCTTTTAGCTATTTTCTTTGCGGCGAATTGGTTTTTTCCTAAGTTGCATGCCATAGAACAGTTTGGTGAGACATAATGCATAAATTAACTGTCAGCTGTATTGAACCATAACACAACCGCATTCTAATAAATAAGAAATAAACGAACAGAACTCTCCTTCCGAATGGTCTTCTGAGTTGAGTATAAAGCGAATGGAGACAGGCGTAGGTACTTGCACCAACTCAACTATTCAAGTATTATTGGGAGACCAGCAGAAAATATTATTATGAACGGGCGGGTGTGTATATGGGGGTTTAATTGACCTTTTGTGGCTTTGTTGCAGTTGTGAGTATTGTATTCGACATTAAAAAGTACGGCTAGGTACGTACTGACAGTTCCACGGCACCGCTAGAAATTAGGTCTGAGAATGGGGCAATGAATGATTTTGTCTTGTTCTCATGAATCAGATGTTATTTTTCATTGTGAGAATTCAACTCTAAGTATGTATAATGGCATGGTGTATCATCGTTGTAGCAGCAACAGCTGTCATTGTCAGTTAGTTAGGATGTGAACAGCTGATTTGTCAGCTCAAAATCTCGCATTCAGCATGCAAAGTTGTTGCTAATAAATATTCAGATGCTTGCATTTATTTGTAATTTAAAATGCAGTTTAAATAAGGTTAGTCATGAGATCTTATGAGCTAGGTAGGTATACATGTGTATATCCCCCTTTGGGAATTAACTAATGCTGTAATAATGAGCTGAGTGGGAAGTTTTCGTAAGGATTCTTGGAAATTTTGATTTAGTCATCGTCACTTAATTTTACATTTTCTCTCTTTAATTAAACGGATCTAAAGATGATTTAATGAATATTTGTTTTCAAAACTCACAACAATTTTTTTAAATGGTGGCCAACGTTTCATACTTGCTTTGAGCACTAAGACTGTGTAATTTGAAACATTCTCCTAACCAATCTAAGCCAATTTTTGAATAACCATATTTCAAGTTGTGTTCAAGATATACAATTGATTTGAGAAAAAGTAATTTAGAATTAAAATATTTAATCTGAAGTCTAGAAAAATATATTTTTTTTCAATTTTGCAATTTTGTAAAGAACAAAGAAATTTCTATTCGAAAAACGTATAGAGCTCTTGTGTAAATTTAATATTTTTACAGATTAATACAAATTGACAGTTTTATTTAATTGTTCTGTTTTTTGTTTTTTTTTTTCTTTCCGACCGACCTACGGCTGTTCGAAATCTTATAAGTTACATAGTTCGCTAATATTCTATTCCTAATAAAGCACTGATTAACTCTTTAAGTTTCAACTTCTTAATAAGAAACCCAAAAACAAAAAGACTTTCTTTTATTCTTTTCTGAGCTTGTTTTTAAAACTTCATGAAAATAATTTATATTCTTCAATAATACAAAGAATGTATTCACCTAAGTGGCGCCCAACGTTTCATTCATGTATTTTTTTTTTTTTAATTTTTTTTATTGTTGATAAAACAGTACCAAAATATGATTCGTATTTCTTAATACTTCCTGTGATATAAATACTTATGTATGTACATACCTATATAAAGTTGATATTTTTTTGACACCATTTTTTGTACTAACACAAAATTGTGTTGACACAAGTGAGATTCATTCAGGTAAATAATACATTGACAAAATTATTATTTCTGAATGAATGAACAAATGTCTGTATGCTGTCAATGAACGTTTCTTATCCAATCGAATTTTATTCAGTTCTTTTTTAAGAATGTTATAGGTTCTGTACACAATTCACTTTTTTTTTTTAGATTTGTTTTGGGGAGAGTACTGATCTAAAATAATTAACCATAATTTTTATTTTAGATTTCATTCATTAAAACCCAATAAAATCTACAAAACAAAATCTTTCTTATAAATATTTGTTTCCTACACATAATTCGAAACCTAACATTTAACCAATTATTATTATTACTACTGAGTTAAATTATTTAAAATAGGACAAGGGAAACGATGAATACATCAAAAAATTTCAACAAAAACAAAAAAATGAAAAACAAATAAAACCCAAAAAAAAAAAAAAATAACAAAATGATTTCGAAATTTCTACACCACCGTACCATTGGAATTTGCCCTTCGCACACAAATAACCTCATCATACAAACAATCAAACATACATAGGTATATCATGCAAACGAAAAAGATAAGATTAATAGTGCCCCTTAAACGAATAAACAAACAAAAAATCATATATTCTTACAAAACAACAAAATGTAGGTATGCTCTCAATCCCTTTCACCTTTTGAATTTTCTACCCATAAAGTTTGTAAGAAATTTGTAAATGAAATTTTAAAGTGCTTTCCTTTCGTCACAATTAACATTCTCCAAATTCCAAAGACTACAGACTACATACGCAATAAACATCATCAGGCCCTTTTACACAACCTTATGGTCTTCCATTCATCAAAAATGCACAACGGCAAATAAATAAAAAAAAAAAACAACATACCTAATAAAAGTGTAGAGTATCTATATCTGTTGTTGTTATTGTATCTATGTAACATTAGAAGTCACACCTTAGTTGATTTTTAACCTTCCAATGAACCCTACCTCCATTCCTCCATATAACTACCAACATCCAAAGCATGATCGTGCTGTGTGCGATCAAGAGCGTTACCATCATTGATCACATACCACAATATATGGCAACAACATTATGGAATGTTGAATGTGGGTTCAAATTCAAACTACCATCAACCAATACAACCAAACCAAAAACAACTTTTCATTGAGTAAAATCGGGCTCCGCGATTTCCGTCCGTCCGTCCGTCTATCCGTCCGATCATTCGTTTGTCTGTTGTCGTCTTAGCTTAGGACCGACCACGATCAGCAGCTTCGACTTAGACCTTAGTGCGCTTATTGGAGATTTTCTTTTGAACCTCACTTCATCACGATCGTTGTGTTTATCTTGGGATTTTATTCAGGTTGCGAAAAGAAGAAGTTGGTGGTTGTGAGATTGGAATGTGCGTCCATTAGATTAATTTTGTGTTTTCTTTTTTTTCTCCATCTTCTTTTTTATTGCAAAGAAAATCCATGCTAGTATGTGTGTGACCGGATTATATGTTATGCAAGTGCGATGATCTTCAACCAAAAACACTAAAGGAGGAACATATTCCAACACAACTGTGCCTACAGAATTTTCGCTTCACAGCGTGTTTCTCTCACAAATTGATGACGACGATCGTGTAGAATTCAAATGGAGTTGAAGAAGGATGCACACATACAGGCACCCGATCTGTATATCGTAACTGCGAGTGTGTGCATCGGTGTGTCTTGTAATAGAAAACTTATTAGTAGCAACAAGTTTACAATGAATTGAATTCCATTCAGATGAGTCATTCCATTCGGGATCGAGAGTAGTAAAGTAACAACGAGTCTCGGTTACATTCAGTCATTGACAGACGATTGTTTGTTGCGTTCGGGTTCATGTTGTTCGTTCTCAGCCTAGCAGCAGGCCAGCCAGTTTCTCCATCTACACAGTGGTTGTTAATTATTATTGTGGTGTCCGAGAGATATAAATTGTGGTGGTCCGAAAGGTTTTTTTTTACAAAGGACTGTGTGTAGAAGATAAATTTGATCAATGGATCTATTTTGTAATGAAATAAAAAATGGACTTATTGTCGGGGATAAGTGATGAATTAGTGTGTAACGAGAGCGACAAATCCTTGTGACTTATGTGATGTTTTATTTTGTTTTTTGGTAAGAATACTTTGTATTTGAATGTGAGTGTGATTTGGAAAAAAAAGTAGAACAATTTAAGTGCAATGATTATGACAGGAAGTGGTTAGTTATTTCATATTTGATTCGGATTAATCATGTTCATAGAGATAGAAATAGAATCCAATGCGAGTGTGACACACACTTTTTTCGTGGATGATAAGACTTATTGGAAGGAAAAGATATTATGATGGTATTCCATACTGGGACTTAAGATAAGAACGATATTTGTTCACAGTTGGAAAACCTTCGCATCTTTAAAAGTTTTAAACTTTCGTATATCTAGGGATATACATACCTACTATGCAAATAAATTTTATTCTATGTTTAATTTAATTTATCTTATGAGTCAAGAATAAGGCAAAACAGATGACAAGATCAGTCTTTCTTTTTCTTAAATATTGCAATAGAACGATGCATAGAAAGAAGTTTTGAAATAGATTAGGCTTTAGCTTTAAATTTATGAAAATGTCTCCTAAGTTCGTTATCCATTATCGGTTTATCCGGATATTAATAGATTTCTATGTTACTACTATTTTGAACACTTCTTAGTAGTGCAAATTTCACAAAATCTTAGATATATTAAAAAAAACAAACTTAACTAAGAACTAAGTGCTTGTGAGACTTGTGCCGGGCGCCATTTTTTACTAAAAACGTGAGACTGTTATAGGTATTTTCATTTTTGTTTATTGTTTATTATAATTCAAAAGTATTTCTTAAATAATTCTAAAACTTTAGATTTTGTAAAACTATGATTTATTTGTAGCCCTCACGTTTGGCGCCATTTAAAATCGATATGTAAAACTGCTCCATTTAATCAGTGCTTTAGCTACTTCCTTTCAGATAAGATTATAGTCCTAGTCAGTAGTGAAGATAATAAGTCGTATTTTTTAAACAAAAGGGCCAACCTAATAGGAATGATGTATATATTTTTTTAATTTGAATACCTACGCTTAAAAATATTCTCAAATAAAATTATTTTATGTTATTTGGGGACAAACAAAAAATAAAATAAATAAACTGTCTCCTTTGTCAAACCCACTCATTTTCAAATTTATCAAACAAAAACACGTGCTTTTTCTTTCTTTAATTTAATTGCTCTGTCAAGGAGTTTTGGTATGTTAATCTGTTAAAATATTAGACTTATTATCGACACATTTTGTGGTTTTGAAAATCTAAAAATATATTTGTCGCAGACAGTTTTTTTTAGTATTGAATTTATTTTTTTATTTGCCAACGAAAAGTCAAATAATTTGGGCGCTATATTCTATTTTTGATTATAATTGTAAGCTTTTTAGTTCATATTATAGAAAATGGAAGAAAGTTAGACAAGATTATGGTTCGGTTCCGAGATACCAGAAACATGAACAGATCTGCTCACCAAAACATCTCTGTTTTGGATTCGCTTTTTCACGTTTTGACGGAGCAATAGTTGTGAAATCTCATTTTTTGGAACATGCCCTTACAATATAAATCATTAGACATTATATAAACAAGGATCTTTCAAAGTGATTAGATGTTCATATTTACTTGTAAAGTGAACTTATTCAATCAAACGTGACGTTAAATGCTCTCTTTGACGTTCTTCTAGTAGATACAGAGGTATACTGATTCATTTCATTCAGAGAATTCCAATGTGCCATAGACAACAACTCGATTAGTTTCCTATTAACTTTATTGATGACTAAGTATAATTTTTAATTAGAAAAATACTCAAACGCGTGCGACTAGTCAATCAAATTCAATTACAGAATTCGAGTCATGTATAAAATGTACTATACATTATTATTATCTGATGACGAACGAAAAGGTAAAATGTAATAATAACGTTAGCAACCTGTCAATTTGTAACAGCAGACGTCATCTATAAGTCATGTTTGATTTGATAAAAAGAAATTATTTCTTGTTGACTATTGCTATGACGTTTGTATTTATCAATTCATCATTATATTCAATAAAATTATAGGTTACTCAGGTGCAAACCAAGAGTATGAGTGTGTATTTTGTAAATTAGTATTTCATTGAAAAAAAAAATAATAATTGGGATAATAGTGATATGATAATTAGTCATTGAAAGACACTTCCGTAGGTTCAAGCCACAAGTCAATAATTTTTCTATTATTTATCTAGAAATCATTAACAAATATTTGTAATTTTGACTTTTCTTAAAAAAAAAAATACATTCAGTTTATAAAAATCATCACTCATCACTGACCAATTCTTACATCATTACTTGAATATTTCACGAATATGCAAAATAAATTCAGAACGAATCTAACGACTCGTTCGCTCTTCACAATAAAACCACTCGCAGAAACATCAACAATTATGGGTTCATTTTTACAATTTGACTGGCTACCTATGTATGATGTTTTGATAAGCTTCTCTGAATTCATACTATACCAGTATTTGTGTTAAATCTGTCAACTGGCTTTTTTGTCGGCCTTTCTTCGATGATTTTATCAATACATATCTATTTATAAATTTTTAATTTGGAAACTTAAAGTTAAAGTAAATTTTTCTACCTTCCGGTCTCAGTCTAGTCTAAACATACCCTAAAACACGAACATTCCATTCTAATCACTCTCAACGATAAAAAGAACTCGAAGAGAATGAGCATAGATAAACCAAACTGTCAAGAACGTTATATCTACATACCTACATATCTATTCAGTAACATTTATATGACAATAGAAAAATTGACACTGACGTTTAACCTTACAGTTGAATATTGACAGTTCTCATGCTCTTTTTTTCTTCCCGTTCGTATATCGCTTCAAATTAAAAATTGAATTCGATACCTATTTATTGGATTATTTTGCTGGCTGATCCAACTTTTATATTACAAAACTAAACATTAAGTCAATAACGAACCACCATCATTGAGAACGACGATCAGCGCACCCAAAAGATCTATTTATGTGGATGATCTCTCTATCGCTCCCTATGACTATGACAATCTCTCCCATATGATCGAAATATGTGAATGAAAATTATTGACCTAATTTTGATCTGTGTCTACTATTTACTAGCAAAAGACATCGTCGTCTGTAGTCGTCGTCGTTGTCGTTGTCGTTGCCGTTCGACAGTAAAAAAAAACCAAGTGGAAATCAACTTAAATAAGTTAAAAGCCCACCACCAGTACCAGTACGTACTCTACACATTCTCGCTGTCCTGCTCTTTTAGTGCCCTGTTAGGGTCTTCTTTCTCGTTCTATCGAGAGTGGAAAAATATGCTCCTCGCTATGCCATTTGATTTATACTCTTGCACGGTTACACATATAGAGCATGATATATGTGGAGCGATCGTGCATACCTACATATGATCGTTGGTTGATCTATCGGGTATAGTGGGAGCGGGGAGCTTTTATGTGGCGCGGTGGTACGGTGGCGATGGCGACGGCTACGGGCTACGTGTGTAGGAATGTGTATCTGCGCTACATAGCAGATAAAGTTCTTTTACTGTTTTATAATTTTTTTCTTTCTTATTTTTTCAGTGCGCTGGCGCTGCTTACTGTGTGTGTTGCTGCTGGCTTCGGTATTCGGGCGACTCTGGGGCCTAAATGCTTCTGGATCAAGACACGAGGTGGAGTACAAGGCACTTTGCTGTTGATCGTTTTACTCTGCCTGTTGTGTGCTGTGTAAGCAACGAGCGCTTGCTCCCTATCATAAATTCTTTATTCTATCATTTAATCGTGAACTTTTTAACTCAAAGGTTGCCCCGACCGATCGACAGACTGTGCAACGCAACGTACACTTATTTACACGCGTCTCTGACTGCTCGTCCGTCTGTCAATTCGTCGGTCGATTTATAAAATTTAATTCATTTTTGTGTGTTTTCTGTTGTTTGATTTTGTATCTATCTTCGAATACTTTTGATAACGGAACAATCAGGCTAGCTGGGCGAGAGGGATACATGATACATTCTTTCCCGATCGATGGCTGGCGGACGAACGACATCGAAATGGACATCACATTGTGTGTTGTGTCATCGAAACGCACAAAGAGGGCATCGAAAATCAAACGGACTTTGAAACGGAAACCGTTTGACTCTCTCCCTATCTCGTGCTGAAAAGGAAGTAAAGATTAGTATACCGTACCGAATCGACCGACGACAAAAAAGTGCTGATCGTGCTCTACTGATTGTGGGCAGTAAGTGAGTGGTTATCATGTCACGGGACAATGTGTTGGAAGTGTTTTGTAGGTGATGATTTTTTTTCGGTCAACAATTTGGCGAATATGCGTGTTATTATATTTTTTATTTTTTGTTCGCGATGTGTGTTTATTTGAGTAAATGCCTGACACCAATGAAACGGATGTACTAAAGTCATTTCCTCTTATTGGGACCGACAAAAATACGAGTACCACCGAAAAATTCCCAGGAAATGAGTGTGTTTTGCAGGAGAAATAAGTAACGAAACCGGTTTTCGATTTGGTTTGACTGTTTTTTATAAAGTGAGATCATTTTGAAAGCTGATTTTGTCAATGAATTCAACATTGATCGACAATCAACATCGCCATAGAAAATACTACAACTACACGTCGCCAATCCGCCACCATTGCCTATTAAACCAGTGAACCGAACGCCAACGCATCCGTTTGACACATTCTCACATTTGACACATTCCAATGACGATTGTCGTTGTTGTTGTTGCTGCCTGTAGCTGTCTGTGGTTATTATTTTGTTTTTTTTTTTTTTTTTTATTCATTGCACAAGTTATTTTGTTGTTTGTTTGTTTTTCTTCTTTCTCTTCCTCTGTATATAGGGCAACAAACACATCAAACAAACATAGCGCAAATATACACAAAATGCCAACATAGTAAGCCAGCCGCATTAATATCGTTGCCGTCGTGTGCATAGATGATAAGGAAAAGGAACAAGAGGAGGAGGGAAAAACGACCGAGCTCGCACATTCCACAGGGGCACTCACCTTAGTTAGATCGCTGTGCTGTGTTGTATGGCGGTGAACACAAAACAGTAAAAAAAAAACATTCCTCATACCATAACCGATAAAAAGAGACAGATAAACATCCTTTTTCGCTCTCTCTTATTCAGTCTTGATTAGAGTTGAGACACTTTAATTAAAATTTTAATTATAGGTCCAATATATAGATGTCACTCGGGTCGAGCCATAAGCGGATACACATAAACACTGGCCTACTTTTTTCCAACAAGACTGTCGCCGTATCAAAGTTGTTTTTTTCGTTCATATTCGTGTGCGGAGTATGTGCAAAAAGAGAATTGCTGTTCGATTGCGATGGTTGTGAGAGTGGTAGTGGAGGGGTACAGCCGCACTTATTTCAACACACAACAAACGGAAGTTGAAATTATGTTCTTCCGGTTGTTGTTGACTTCGAATTATTAATAAAACTGTTTCGCTTCTGCCTTTGTTTTGTTTTTCTTTTAGTTTTTTAGTTTTTATTTTATGTATGTAGGTTTAATGTTCTGTGTTGGCAGAAGAAGAGAATTCAAAATTTACTGGTAATTTTCTGTTTTATTTTTTCAGGTTAATTAACACACAGTCTCTCAAAGCGGAGTGGCTGTCAAAATGTGGTTGTTGTCTTTGGTATTGTAAATGAAATGGTCGATGATACAGTTCAAATAATTGGATTGTCGGTAGGACAGTTCATGGTTTGGTTCCTTGGTTAGGTATTCCAATTGAAATGTCTTGGATAATGCCTGGAAGAATGGTGTACGTCTTCAATATTCCAGAAAAGTGATGGTGAAATTTGATAAACAGAATTTCAATTGGAAATTATGTTTATAAAATGGTTTTGATCAAAGATAAATTCCAAAAGAAGTGTTACCAGAGCTATTAGTAAATTTTTAAATATTTGATTTCTCATAAATTCTTACGAAATCCAATTTAAACGAAAATTCAATCAGTAGTGAATATCAGTTATTGTTTTTTTTTTATTTAACATATTCTTGAATATTCTTTTAAGAAATTACCATTATAACATCTCGAAATGAGAGAATTTTTACCAAATTTACACGAATTTAGTTTTCACATTAGCCGCGTTTTATTATCGCCAATGATCCATATAGATTAACTCTTGAAAATAAAACGATACAGATCATAGTGACAGTTGGGTTGTATGCGCATCTCCCTTTTGCTTATGTTTGTTTATTTGCAAACGTTTTTGGTCTTTTTTCTTAACACTGTAGTTTACACTACCTTTCCGTGAAAAGCAATCTACTCGCCAGAAAAAGAAATAATTTTTGGATCTTTGAAATAGATCCAGATCGAACAGGATCCCAAATTGTTTTTGTAATACATTCATGTTAAAAATTAACCCAGAACCGGATCCACATAGATCCACAGATAATAAAACGCACCTGTTATTTGAAGATTAATCTATTTTATTGATCACCGAATCCACTTTCGACTAAACATATTTTCATACATCAAAATTTTGTTAACAATGAAATCAAATTTTTTTTCCGACTTCAGACTAGATAAAGGTTTTCTGCTTGCAAATGCTTATCGAAGATTTTTATATTTGGTGAAATTTCCACACAGTGAGAGGAACGTCTTCTTCTCAAATTGAAGTTCGAAAATTCCGTGAAATTAAGAAATTGAGAAGGCGATGTATCTATGAAGTTCTAAAACTCTTCACTCTGATATTCGGTATAGTCAAAAGTTGTAAAATAGTTGAAATCGTTACTGTTATAAAGGATTTTGTAATAAAGGTGGTTAGAATTGCAGTAGAATAAAAAAGCTGTGTGTGAATTTATTATTAACAACATTTTTTTTAAAGGGCTATGTATACCATTATGTATGGAATATCAAAATTTGCTGACGACACCAAAATTACAAGCTACAAGGTTAAGATACTAAATTGTAAGCTTTCCTAAGTTTTTAAATCATGAATATCTTGGCTCCCGTTTGTCGTAATGGAAAATTTTTTTTTTAATTTGAAGAAAATTATTTATTCATTTACAATATCCATCAAGTACATAAACTTTAATAGATTAAACAATAGGTTTATATAATAATAAAATTGAATAATTTAACAAATAATATATCCTCAAAAATTATTAAAAATCAAATTCTTACATGTAAATCTTGTTATATTAAAATCGATTACGTCCTCATATTTATTATAATTTAACGAAGACATAGTAATAGGATCATTAAAACCATAGTTTGTACTATGTGCTGGAATGTGTAGAAAATCACCTGTTCTAGGCCTAAGCTGTCGAATAGGAGCGTATAATTTAAATAAAGAAAGTAATTCTGAACATTGAATGTGGCAGGTCAAAACATCATGTGCAAAAAGAGCAGAAAAATATTCACGACGTAAGCTGAGCGGCTTTAAATTGATTAAGCCACATCTAGCTTCATATGATGGTCTCATAGACCAATTAAATTTTCTAACAGCAAATTTAGTAAAACGTTTTTGGACTCTTTCAATGCGTAGACGAGTATTATAATAAAACGGACTCCATACAACACAACAATACTCAAGAAAAAAACGTATTAAAGACACTTAAAGGGACTTTAGAGTGTATGGATCTTTAAATTCATTTGCATTCCGAAATATGAAACCTAACATCGAGTTTGATTTAGATATTATATAATCATAATGCCAGGTAAATTTCATATGTTCATCGACCATAAAGCCAAGGTCTTTTTGACTAGACACTCTATTAAGAGACATATTAAAATTAGCAGGACTATAAAACAAAACTGAAAACTATTTACCGTGAAATACAGTTTTTTTCTCAATAACTATGAAAAAAGGGTATTAAAAACAAGAAAAAAAAAACGTTGAAACCAACGGTAACTTTTTATGTTTTTGCTCAAACATATTTAATTAAATGCAAGTTGATAGAAAATATTGTTATTAGCAATACTGTTTTTTATTTTCACTTTGCAACATACTGGGGCTGAGATATTAATTAAAACATAAAATCATAAAATGCGTGGGTGCGCTGACTTACCTATGTTCAATAATTTATTACTCGGCTTTCGTTCATCGTAGAGTGTTGATTTTTTTTTAAATTGTAGGGAATTACAAGAACTCAAATTATAAAAAATAAAAATTTTATCGTTAAATGAGCTTTTTTCTTAATAATCACGAAAAAGTGATTTTTAAACAACAAAAAATTATTTTAACTTACTATAACTTTTTTTTCATTTGTTTAAACAAATGTTTTTTTGTTTTATAACATGATAGATAATGTTATTATACTCTGTCCAACAAAAATTGTCAGTACAGGCCTTATGGGAGAGCTTTTTCTAAAGCAGTGGCGCCTGATGCACCCTCACTACAATGCGTTAGGAAAAATGCTACTAAAAAAAGAGCAAGCCACTGACTTTTTTTAAGGAATTGTTGCTGTAATTCTTTGCAGAAAGTTGTACACACCAACACGACCGTCGTATCCCACTGCGGAGTGCTGATGAGATACTGTCAAGATCAAGAGTGTCAAGTGTCACTCAATACGATCGTGCGCTCTTTATCTACATCAAAACAGAGTTACCATTATCATTCTCAATTGCAAGCAAGGAGCTTTTTCAGTGGTTTTTATTAAGGAGCTTTTGGGATTTGAAGCTTTTGAGAACACATTTTAAGAAGATGAGTATGTTGAGTGTTGTCGTATTGCTTTTTAACTTAAAAAAAAAAACACGCCTATTATCTTACCGCTTGGCGTTGTGGGAAAAGGTAAATTGAATATTGTTTTCAGTCGTTTTGAATCGGTAGCCCTACGCGTTTTTTACTCTCATTTGCGGCGATTTATAATTTAAACTACGGAGTCCCTGTGAGAGCCTTAAAAGGCGACACACTTATGCATGGCAATGCAACCAGAATGAGAGACAAACGTCCTATCTTCCCTGTACTGACAATTTTTGTTGGACAGAGTATAGGAATCAATACATGTTTAATTTTTGTTTATACGAGATAGTGGAGCTGAAATATTCGCAAAAATGACCAAAAAATGACACAAAACACATTTTTATCAATAACTTTGGTTATCATGTGGTGCAAATTTGGCTTTAAGCTTTTCTCATAAGCACCTATCGATCCATAAAAAAAAATAGACCATGCTTCTGCGCGCAAGGTCAAATGACGCTTTGACTGGACTATTAGCTCCAGAACACATACTGTGAGCGTCAAAAGAAATTGTACACCTATGAACTTCATTTTTACAGCCCTGTTAAAGCAAGGGAGTTCGATCTTTTAGTAAAATACTTGTGTTATTTTTTAAGGTAGTTTATTTTCAATGAATTACCATATAGAAGTTAACAGAAAATAATGAAGTAAAAATACAATTAAAAAATTTTAAAAATATTTCAATTTTTAAGCGTCAAAAGAAACTGTACATTATTCAATTAAAGTATAAAACTTAAAACTAGTACTTTGTCTGCTTCCCTTTCGCCTTTAAAACAGCATCAATGGGTCTGAGCATTGACTCTACTAGCTTCCTTGTCAATTTGGTTGGCGTTTTTTGCCAGTTTTTAACTAGAATTGACTTTAGTGACTCTCTGTTTGAAATTTTCCTCTTACGGATCTGCTTATCCAGATACTCCCACAAATGTTTGATGGAGTTTAAGTCTGGGGATTGCGGAGGGTGATCCAGTTGCTTAGATGTACTTTAAAGTAATCATTCCTTGACTATTTTCGATGTGTGCTTGGGATCGTTGTCTTGTTGGAAAACCCATGAATCAATTAAAACCAGTTTCACAACACTACTTGGCAAAACGTCTCTTAAAATATTAAGATTATCTTCTTTTCCGATTGTACTGTCAATAAAGACGAGGTTCCCAACTCCATATGATGCTATACCTCAACAGACCATTATCGAACCGCCTCCGTGCTTAATTGTTGAATTTAAATTTTTTTGTTAAAATTCAGTTTTTTTCTTTCTCCATATTTTTGGTGGTTTTTTTGAACCAAAAATCTCAAATTTGCTCTCGTCACTAAAAAGAACATTTCCCCAGAATGAAGAACTTTCCTTTTGATACTTCTTGATAAAAAAAAGTCATCGCTTCAGATTTTTTCAGAAATGTATGGCTTTTTGCGAGGAATTCTTCCATATACCCCGCTACTATGGGCGTCCGCCGAGTAGTGCTCGCGCTAACGTTGACTCCAGAAGATTGGGTAATATTTTCAGCAATCTTTACTGCACTACACGCGGGATTTTTTCAAACTTCCCTGACAATAGCACGTTCATCTCTTACGGACAGCGTTTTTGGCCTTCCGGAATGAGGTCGATCTTTTACATCCTTGAACTTTTGAAATTTGTCCAAAACTTTGTTTACCGTGTTAAGGCATCTGCTCACTGTTTTGGCTATTTCGCAGTAAGATTTTCCTTCATTTCTTAATTTAATAATAAGTTGTCGTGTTTCTACTCCACTTTGTTTACCCATTTTGAAGTAATTTAAAAAACCAATTTAAACAACAAGCAATTTTCGATGGAAATGAACTCAATAACACTTTTAATCAATTAGTTATGAGTTGTAAAGAAAACAAAATTAATTTAACGGTTGTTTTCCCGATAAGCGGAAAGTTGCACAGTATGTGTGGCGAGTTGTACAGTTTCTTTTGACGCTTAAAAATTGAAATATTTTTTTAATTTTTTTATTGTATTTTTACTTCATTATTTTCTGTTAACTTCTATATGGCAATTCATTGAAAATAAACTACATTAAAAAATAACATAAGTATTTTACTAAAAGATCGAACTCCCTTGCTTTAACAGGGCTGTAAAAATGAAGTTCATAGGTGTACAATTTCTTTTGACGCTCACAGTAGGTATACCGTACGTTTGAGTCGGTCGTTCTTTCTATTTTCCTTTGCGTCTACAACATGTATAAAAGTCCCATAGGATCTGTTTTTTTTTTAACCTTCTCGAAAACTACTCTTACGATTTCGATTAAGCTTCTTACCTTCACTAAGGTAAGGTAACTTAAATAAATTCTTTACGTTTTGTCAAAATATTCGCGTAACGGAAATAGGGACATGATTTTTTCTTAAAATAGCCTTATTTTTAAATTATTCCCCTAGGTTTATCTTTTAATGGCTGAAACGATTTTGTTTTAATTTTGCGCTCGGGTGCTTCTGTAGTATTTCAAATTATATTACATTTAAGTCTTTTGAATAAACAAAACAAAAAATTAAGAAAAAATCCAATTAGTTTTTTGTACTTTTGACTTAGATAAGTAAGATTTTCTCGTTTGCGATATCATTGTTATGTTGCTTTAAAATTTAGACAAAAATAGCAAGTTTTCACGATTCGATCGTGTCATTTACTTCTTAAAGATAAACGCCAATTAATAAAACTTCTATTTTCTGACTTAAGTCAAAAGCCAGCAATCTTTGTCAAAAACTATTGCGATCACAGTTATGGAATCTGAAGAAAATGAGTGAGTTACTTGACAATAACGAATATTCTTTAAATTCAATATGCAGCCAACTTTTAAGGCTCGAAAACTTGTATCTGTACTCCGTATTCCTCTCTCTTCTTACGATTTAATAAATTATCCTGTTTTTTTTTTGTGTGTTTCAATAATGCTCATTTATGCAGTTAAAAATAAAAAGAGAAATATAATGATCATAGTTTTATTTTACTGATTGAATGGAAAAATATCAAGTGTAAACAAACAACTATTAGACAAATAAATTTTGAACAACTATTTTGTGTACATTTTTAGTCAAAAGTTTTAAATTCAAGATGGTGTCTAACGCTAAAGGTATTTTAAGTCTCCATTCTTTTTTTTTAATTTAAAATGTGCATTATTCGGGCGTCCATTTATTTGCACATAACCAGGGAAACCAATTAATCACGAGGGGTTCCGTTGTAAATTAGTATGAACACCAAATGGACGCAGTTCATTGGAATTTGTGACAACAGGGTTGTTACAGAAAGCTGAAATTTGGATTAATGATAAAAACTATTGATCTGGATATAAATATATAACAATTGTTGATTGAGGAAAATACTAATATTAGAGTGATACACTTGACAGCCAATTGCTCTTGAGTTCATGCATGGATTCATTTATTCTTCTAATCAAGAAAACAATAAAACGACGAATTCTTTTGATATACATATATTTATTATAAGTTATCGTACAAGCTGTATATATTTATAAGGGCCAAAATGTTTTAAATGAATCGAGAAATTAAAAAAAATCAATCAATTTTATGCAAAACTTCCACCTCCGAATGAACCGATAAGGTTAGATTCAAAATTTAAAACATTACTCTTTACACAGTTAGTTAGTTGCGAGGCACTGTCTAATTTTTTAATAATTTTTATTAATGTGTTCATTTTATATAAGCTCCTCAGTTTCCGTTGTAGGTCCTTCATTACGTCAGCACAGCATGGTTTCTTAAAAAGCAGATCTAAAACCACAAAACTTGCAGAATTCATTTCATTCACTTTAAGAGCCTTAGAAAACGGGAATGACGTCGTTTAGAAGTAGTTTACTAACTCATTCTTAATTTTAAACATGTATCGTACCAAACCAAATTTCTTAATAAATTGCTTCTGAACACGCCTAAAACTATGACAGTTCGTGCAAAAAACTATGTAAACAGACCTTTTGTGGCGTTTGTAAATAGCACGATACTAAAAAAATAAAATAGGTGTTCGATGATTTTAACTTTAACAAAGGGGTAAAGAAAGTATAATGCCATATTCGATTACAATTTGCAAAATCGTTGTTTTAACCTAGTTTCATACTTAAACAGCTTAAACATCGTCCTAATTCAACTAAAATTTTGCGCAAATCTCTCTTAACGACAATTCAATAAAACGCACTACTAGCTCTGCCGTTAAGCTTTTCTACCGCTTACAAGCCGTTGGTGGCGCAATAGTCCGTGGAGAATCAGACTTACTACTCTCAATCATTGCTTTGTGGATGTTAGTGGAATAATAGATGGGACCTATTATTTGCAGTTGCATCCAAACGGTTAAGGTAAGAAGCACTTTCTCATAACAAGAAAATAAATTTAAGAGGATTTGTCACTTCCATGTAAATCGACAGTACCCGTGAAAAATATCTTGGTTCTTAGGTGGCAGTGGCTGGTAATCTGTTGCATCATACCTTGAAGGGATATTACATTTTTCTTAAAAATTTGGAAATTCTAAAATGCTTATCAATATTTCCTATTTAAAATTGATTTTTATTTTATTTGATATCTTATGTAAGCACGATTTTAATATCTAATCTGTTACTTCTGCTCGATTCAAATTAGGCTCTATTTCAGCACTACTACATTAGTTACATCAAATCAAGTTCATCCTACAACTAAATTAGTTACATTTTTCTGTTTCACGCATCCGACTGGAAGTGTTGTACGATTAACTCGAAAGGGTAGCTGATGATTTGACATTTGACAACTTGTTGAACGTACCCAATTTAAGTATACTCATTGTCGAACACATCTATATTAGGTATGTTTTGTTGAGCGCTCTAATGTTTACATTGGGCGTTTTTCTTTTTTCATTCAGAGTAAAGCACTGAACAGAGCACGAGCATGTCGAACATGCTCTGAACTTTCTTCGAATCGAGCGTGTTCTAAGAGCTCTGAATTATTTTATAAACACACGCGAGTTTTTGAGTGTGCAAAATATGCTTAATGTGTAACATTTCGTAATGTGTACATTAAGAAATTCAACAAAATACGCCTATTGTAATTTGACATTTGCCTTTTTGTGAATTCAAATCTCTGTAAATTTTTTGATTCGAAGGAAGTTTTGGTTCAGCTTTTTACTTTTGTCTTTTCCAATAAAATATTAATACTCTTATTGTTAAACTCGTTCGCTTTATTCAACACAATTCCGTATGTCGAGGTTATATCAGAAACTCTATCCTAAGATTGGGAAATGTGATTCTTTCAGAACAGGATCTCTTTCGAGGCATACATTTTTTGTAGAAGAAGCATTTGTTGTTCTTTTAGCGACTTAAAAATACAAAAATAAACTATACAATATTTATAATTTATGTTTTAATAAAACAACTTACACTGGCATACTTTTGTGTGTATCCTGAAATCGTTTTAAAATCTTTTAGGTTTAATGTTATATTCTTTACTTCATCAAACTCTTTTTAAACTGCTTCTACATCAAAAATTTCTATTCTATAAATGTTGCAAGAATTTACTATAAGTTAGTTGTATAACAACAATGTAGCATAAAATTGATGTACGTATAGAAAAGGCCTTTTGCCTAGCCTTAATGAGAGTTATATCTTAAGAAAAGGAACCAAAGGGTTGTCCAGCCCGACTAAAAAATATTACCCGAGAGCCCATTGACATGATTAAATCAGTTTTACTTACCGGTCTAAAATCATGTATAAAGAATGTTTACTTTAAAAAAAAAAAAAAAAATGAAACTCTTTCACTTACATTTTCCAACATTCAGGACACAAGTATATCCTTAAATTTTTATTCCAGATTAAAATAACACATAAGTTTTGTTGTTGTTTTGTTTTATGTTAGTTTCAGTTTAAATGTTTGTTTTGTTGTATGTATTACATTAATATTAATAAAATTTTGTTTTATATTTTTATGTTTTCTTTCTTTTGTTTGTATTTAATCAGTATATATGTATATATTATAATATAAGTAATTCTTAAATTAATTTACTAATGCTAATTTTGATTTTGTGCCTCCGATATAGGTTTTTTTAAGATTTTGTTTTCCCTCCTTTCGATTATTTTCATTTTTTAATATTTTAAGCTATTACGTTTTAAATATTTTTTTGTTCTTTTAAATTTTACCTTAGTACAATTGTTTATGTTTTTTTTCTTTACAATTACATTAAATATAATATTGTTTTATATTTTATTTAAATTTTAAATATAGTATAGTAATTTTAAGTAAATATTTATATAAATACATATTATAATAGAGGTTTTATTTAAGTTTTGATTTTGTCTCTTTTTCTTTTCTTTTGTTTTTTTTTTTATTTTATAAATGTTTGTCTTAAATAATTAAGAAAAATTTTGATTTTGCGCTCGTTTTTTTTTCTTATCAACTAGGAATTCGTTTTAATATTTTATATGTATATATATATATATATATATATATATATTCTATATATATTTATTATTAAATTTTTTGTTTTGTTTTTGATATTTTACTCATTCAGTAAAGAAATTAAAAATAAAATTTTAGAAAGTAATGGTAAAATACATATAATGTAAAACAAAATAAATACAAATATATAATTTAAGATAAATCCATACATGTATTAATAATTTTAAATTTAATATACCGAAAATGAAATTGAATAAAAAAAATATTGAATCAAACCATCAGCAACTAAAAAAATGAAACGAAATTCTATAAGTTGACTAAAAATATTATAAATCTCCTCAATATTTAAAAAAAATGAGCCAAAATCATACGAGAATATTTTTTTTTTTTTCAAAATGACTTGGTTGAATTGAAGGTTGTTAATTTTCTGATAACATCTAACACCAAATAAGGTAAAAGAGTTCAGTTTTTTGAACCCACTAAAAAAAGTTTCTCCGACATAAAGCAGTAATCGATATCTAGAAACTTGAAATTTCAATCTAAGGACTCGTGGAATTCTATACGCGTGAGAGATCCAAATAAAGCAACAGACATCCGGCGCGCGGCGGGTTGTACGGGTGTAAATTTTATCCAACACATCTATAAAATATTTGTCGCATTTTTAATTGTGCGCATTGTAACCCTTTTTGAAAAACATCTGCCATTCTGTTTAAAGTAGACTATATTGCGCGTGTTTCAGTATGTGCCATAAGCACTCACATCTGAATATAAATCCATTAAAAATATTTTTTTTTCTAACCCTTCTAACTTTTCAAATCAAAAATTCCAAATGTTTTTCGTTAAAATGTGGAAAAATTTAACCCAAAAATAGAATTTTATTTTATTTATATGTATACACCCCTTAGTTTTCCCTGGTAGTGTGTATCGTCCCATTGAAGGATAAAAACTTAATAGGGACTCACACGCACCGTATACGTATCATCAGCGGTGCCGGGTGACATTTTTTGTTGATGAGAAGTGTACACAAACGTAACCCTCGCGTTAACACACAGTCCAGTGCATTTTGCAACCCTAACTCTATCAATTTCGTTGGATCAAAAGAATCGAAAGAGTTAGAAGTTCTAGAAGAATGAGACTAATCTGAGAGAAAAAGGGTCATTAATACCGGCGACGAATAAAAGATTCGCCATGCGTCATTGCAGATATTTTCCAAACAAAAAGAATGAAAAAAATTGCTCGTAATTTTGGCAATTTTTACCCAAAAACGGGTAAAATTTTGGAAATTTTCAAGTTAAGGGTGAAGAAGGTTGACACGCGAGGAGAACTTAAAAATTAAACCGGCCGACCTGATGTCACACGAGGTCGGCATACACCCATCAGAGGGTCGTCTCGAGAATCTTTTGCTTTGCTTCATTTATTGATGCCAGTACGGTATTATTGACATTGGGTAAACAGTATGTGCGTAGAGAGAAAAGGTAATCCTTGATGTGGCACCCATATACCAGCTGGCTGTGTGACAAATCCTTGCAATATCCCTTTTAGAAAACACCAATTTTTTGGGTGATTTTTAGTCGATTTTTATTGAAATTCACCCCAATTCCAAAATTGGAATTTTGAATATAACAAAAAAAAACTTAAAACGAAAGTGTTTTTTTTTGGAAAACAAAAAAAGGTAAAGGGACATTTTTTATATCCTGGCAGAAAAAAAAACTGTATTCTCCTAGGCACATGTCACATTAGATTTAAGGTTCCCCTGTGTTCTGTGTTGACACAAAAAGCCAACAAAACAACACAAAAAAAATTGAATTCCTACATACAGGGACTAAATCACATTAATTAAAATAAGGGATTATTGGAAATATCTGTAAAACTACCATGTAATTAATGGATTAGAAATAGAACGATCGATCGAGACAGTGTCAGTGTGTGAGGGTTGGTATAAGCGTTTTTCAAGTCGGGTTCATAGAGGTACTGTACTATCTAAATGAAAAGAGGTAACGGGTGTTAAAATGATGAATTGAGATAATTACATGACAGAAAGATGATTATTATGAAATAAATTGTAATAGTGAAGATAAATTGATTTGATATTTATACTATAGAAGACAATGAAGTGAATATAATTTTTGAAAACAAAAAACTACTTACATAAGAATGAAATTCTCGTAGTTACGATGTATATTTGCAACAAACCCGACGATGAACCACAAATACTCTTAAAAGTTTTAAATATGCAAAAGAAATGTCATGAATTCTTGTATAAAATGAAACGATTATAAGAAAAGACAAAATGGCGCCCAAGGTAAGCGATTTATGGTGGATTTGCATTGTTGTTCTTCATTTAAATCATTTAAATTATTCCGTTTTTCCCCATTTTTTGGCATTACTAAATAAAACTACTTCTCTTCTTTAACTTATTTACTAAGGCATAACTGTATTTCGTAGTACACCTTGAGGGCGCTGCAAAAATTTGTTCAGCATTGTACTGCCTCTTGCAAAGAAGTGAGAAATCCTTCAAGAGTATCTCTTGTCATAAAAAGTGCTATTTATCTTTGCGGTTCGGACTCCGCAGAAAATTGGTAACTGGTAACACGCACACAGGAAGGGTTGATAGTTGTCCTGGTTCTCTACGAGCTGTTGCACCACCAAATTTATTTATTTAGATATTCTAACTGTATTTCGAAGTAAAATAAATAAATTTGGTGGTTCAACAGCTCGAAGAGAACCAGGACCTAGTAAGACTAGGAATAGAGGAAACCTACAATTTTCTGCTGATTACAAACGGCTAATGAGCAGCACTTTTCATGACAAGATATACTCTTAGACAATTTTTCAATTCCAGACGCAGTACATTCCTGGTAGCGTGTCTACACTTGATGTCATAATTAACGTGTAAACGCCCTACATCATTACCTACAGTTATAAGTTTTGTTCACTGAATAAAATTTCAGAGTAGAACAGAACAGAACAGAGCAGAATAAAGCAGAACAGAACGTTTCCATGAGAAATGTCAGACAAGTTAGAACCGTCGGTCATCTGTTCTACCCTTCTCTAACTAAAAAGCGAGGGCAAGAAATCTTGTTCTAAACTGTTCCAGACAGACTCATAGAACAGCAAATCAAAACAGTTTAGAACAGAAAATTTCTCATTGAACAGCAAAAAGGTGTACTTTTCAGTTCCAAACTATTCCAAACTGTTCGGAATAGCGTCACTGAACAGAACTGTAATCACAGCTTCTCTTCGAACTGTACTAAAATCTATTTTAAGTGATTATGACATCAAGTGTAGACACGCTACACACCTTTTTTGAAGCGGCTGAGAATTGAACACAAGACCATCTGTATGACAGCCCAACGCACTAACTATTGTACAAAGGGTACTGCATTTCGAATTATAATGTGATAAGAAAAACATAAGAAATTTCCCTACTACATTCCAAGAAATAAAAGTTCCATTTAGCAATTTTCGCATTTACACATGCGTTGTTCGTTGTTTATTTTTCATGTTAAATGGTAAACAAACAAATCTAAGCCGTTTTGATTTCGGTCGTTGTTACCCTGCTCCTCCGCAAGCAATTTTATATTTCTATCTTTATTTCAGCAATGGATGCAGACATTTTTATTTCTGAGTTCATTTGGTTATTAATTATATTGTATATATTGTATGGAAGAGAATTCACAGCATGTAAAGGTGAACATTAGCACAAATGTCAGTCAAACTGGACATTGTTGTCAAATTATTTCTTCATTTTTTGTCACAAAGATGGTAAACAAAATGCTGTAATCGAATTCATGAAATAATTTATTGCATGAAATGTATGGTCTCCATGAAGTGTTGCTTGTGGAGGCGTTCGGTTATACAACTGCAAAATAACAGTATTTAAATTTAAATCTAGATAGTGAAGAATAATAGAAGTCACTGTACAAAACTAACCGAATACTTGAAATTTATAAGAAGCGTTTACACGTTCTGTGAAGTTTTCATAAATTTTTTATTTCACAAGTTAAAAACACCGTGTTCGAAGCTTCCTTTTTACAAATAAATGACAGTTCTCTGTCAAATTTTGTTATTACAATTAGCTTAATCATGATAAGATATTTTGATAGATACTTTTGCAAAACCTTTCGAAAAGTTTTGTTTATTAATCCATAATAATATTGATTTCAGAGATTCAACATATTATGTATATTTATTTGTCTATCAAGAAACAACAATAAAATTCCCAAACATTACTCTGAAGAACCAATGGAAGTCTTTAGGAGTAATGCGAATGCAAAAGGAGTAATAGAAGTTACCAAAGGAAATCGACATAAGATACGAAGCTTCTTCAGAGGTGTAAGTAATCGGAAACCTGAAGAAACTTTGTCTTCTAGGCTATAGAAATCTCTCATATTTTAACATTGGGACTTTGTTTTATTAAGTTCAATTTCAGACCTACCTTAAAAAGTTTGTAAAAAAATCGAATCATTTGTGAGTGCAACTTATAAATTGATTTATGATTGCATTCATTGAATTCTCATTAACAAGTAAAACAAATTAATGCAATCACCGTTTATTTGAAACTTAAGCGATTGCAATATTTTTGTATGGTATTTAATTGATGATGGCAATCAATTGAATACAATCATTTGTACGTTCTTTGCATTCTTTTGTTTACTAATACTTTTATTTTCCTTGAAATTTGTGGCATTTTTTGAATTAAGTTAACAATAATTGAAAATGGATTAGAAAATTATTACTTTTAATTGATTACGATAAATGAAAAGAAATTATATTAATTTTATATGAGTTTTAAATTAATAGTAGTTGCAATTTTTTTTTCGAAATATTCAAGTGAAAGGCCAGGAATGCAATCAGTAATTGGAACTCAAAAAATATATTTTGTAAATTGCATTCACAAATGATCTCATGCCTACACAAAAAATTCTTAAGCTCTAGCTCTAGCTTTTTTCCACATGCGAATTATTGTCATGTAAATTTTAATTAAAACCTCACCTACCAAAAGACGAAAAACCGACTTAAATTATGTCCTTTTATTTAAAGTACCAACATTTTAAATAATATGTACCTACTTTACATTCATAGATTCAAAGTGTTTTGACTATGAATTGTGGGTAGTAAACGCTTACACATAACCATAAGCAATACAACCCTGACTAGGGACTAAGGCTGCGGACTTGATTTGGTTATGTATTTTCATATATATGTAGCTTTGTTCCCCAAACACTTTGTCTACCAAAACTTCAGTTTGTAGTGCTATAGTCTTGTTAATTCAAATTTCAGGCAAAAGTATTTACACTTACAAAAAAATTTATGAAAAAAGTGATAAAAGCATACCGATCTAAACCAGAGCTATGCCAACAAAGTAGAATAATGTTTCACTCCACCGAAAATCCTAGGTATAATTTAACGCAAAATTCCAACCCTTTGTATAGCTCTTTGTATTGTAAATAGTTCAACACCCTCCCATATAAATAAGAAACAAGTCACCCAAACCCCTTTAAAACAAAAGATATTAAATGACACCAAAAAGGAATCCAGACAACCAAAGTAAATTGCCATATTCTATTTTCCTGGCCAAATCAGCCATCATTGAAAACCCATTCGAAACATATATCCATATTCACAAATACATTTACCACTATAATGGTTGGGGGTCTTTAATAAATGAAAGTGTTGGGCCATAAGCACAGACTCACTCGTTTATATTGAATCTAAATAAAAAGTTGCACACATTCTCAAACTCAAACCTCCTCGATTTGGAAAAGTCAATCTACCCAAACCCATGTCCTATAGAGTGAAAGATTCTTCCTCAGGGCACTTGTCCTCTACCCAAAACCCAAATCACCCACTTTCTCCTTCCCACACACAATATCACATCACCTAACTCTTGATTGTCCTTTAACGGACATCCTTAACCAAAGGCGAGGTGTTGGCGGTGGGTCGCTGTACAGCGAGAGGAGTAGGTATAATACGGAGACGACATAGTATCTTCTAGTTAATGATTTCTGTGGCACAAAAGATATACATCTCTTAGCTTTTCTTAATTTTTCTTCACATATAATAATTTCTTATGTTTTTTTCTCACCACTTTTCCCTCTCTGATGGTGATTATTAATATAATCACCATTTTTCACATACATAGGGCAGCACATATGTTTATTGTTCTACGTATGCGCGCATAAAGTGTAGCAGTGTGAGTGTGTGTAAAAATTATATATTTTCTTTTTCGTAAGATAAAAATTTTCTATTAAATATTATCTAAGAAAAAAGAATAATTTTGTTCTTCTGCTTGGTATCGAAGTGCGAGAGTTGTGTATACCCGTTCCTATGTGTGTCCTTATAGAATCCTTACATAGATTAATTTATAACACAATCAGACCAGAGACCATATCTCTCCCAACGCACAAAATGATAATAAATGAAAAAAATAAGCTCCAACGGAAAGTATAGAGAATATAAATAATAATTGGAAGGAAAAGTGAAGACAAGGAGCATCAAAGCACAGGATATTTTTATATCGAGAAGAAATATACAAACAAAAAAGTGTTTCTCATCACTTCATTGGAGTTTGATTTCACATTCGACAGCACCTCCTGATGGGACTTTACTATACACACTCTCTCTCTCTGTTCACACTTGTTCAATCATTTCTCCCAAGGATATGAGTATTTATGATGATCATCATGTTGAAGTTTTTTTTTTAGCCCAATGGAAATCGGAATGGGAAGCTCTTGGCGGCGCCACCCTCAAATCCGCACAGACAAAAAAAAATGAAAAACCCACACAAAAATTTAGACCATTTCCAGGACCCGTAATGAGATTGTTTGGCTCATCAAAATGCCCTTTATAGTGTCAAGACATTGTTGTTTTGGGAGGTTTGAACGGAACATTGTTTTTTTTTTGGCCTTCTTATCCACTCTCAGGCCTATATTGATTTTCAATAATGAACAAAAAATGAAATGCGAATCAAGATGAAAAATGATGCAGGGCCGGTGGAGATGGAGCAAAATATAGAAATTCTTTTAATCCCCCAAGGAACAAACCCCATCAGTACGGAGCATAACATAACTTTTGAATTTTAGCATTCACATTGGATTTTTCAGGAGCGGAATTACTATATAAAATAAACTCTTAAATTGGGGCCTTCATGACAAGAAAATAATTTGTTTTATAATCTAGGGAGGTTGATATTTATTTATTCAATAGTTCCTAGTCATTTGTGTATAAGCAACTTTCGTTCATTAATTGTCTTCATTTTTCACTTGATATTATCTTTGAACAACTACAATTATTACATTTCACTCAATCTTGTATTTTCCATAGCAGTTTTCATTTCTGGCTATCACTATATCGTCTCTTATATTTACTAATTTAATAATTTTGATCTCCACCTCCGTTCGCCATAGACATTGTATTTATTCTTCGGTGGAATTTGACATTATGTCACTTGACAGATAGAGAATGAACCTTGTGTATATTCTGACTTATGTAATGTATTATGTGCCAACTATCATCGCTTTTTTTCCTAGCTAAACATAACAAGTGCAATCTAACAAATTTTCATTCTTTCACTTTCATTTAGTTCAACTTAACGAAGAATAAAACAAATGAATTCGTTCGATATAAAGCCGTTAAGCAAAGTTGCCAAACATCACATTTTACACAGAACATTTTTATGTGAAATACGAGATTCGAATTTTGGTTTAAGCTCATCAAGAAGGTAAGCTGCCTTACAACGGCTTTGAAATTTTCTCATAAGCGGCTCTAATGATTTTGACAAAGTCTTGTACGTTTATTGTTAATAGAAATTGAAGTAATAGTGGGTTTAAGATTTTTACCACAAAATTCGGATAGAGGGAAGATGTTTTGAATTACTGGTTTCAACTACTGGATTTTACGAACTTGCTCTAATGAAAAAATGGTTTTAATTTGATTTTTTTGTTTATAAAAAATATAAATTTGTAAAATTTTAAAATGCAATATTAATCGTATTTAAGCGATTTGGCTAAAGACTTATGTACAACGTGGATAAAGATAAAAAAAAAATAGACTTAAGGACTTAAGTTTTAAAAAGTATAGGAGAGTAGTTGAATCTTCATTTGCAAGAGGTCTTAAATTTTACAAAACTTGTCCGTTGACTCCAAGGCAGCGTTCGATGCAGTGGATCGCATAAACTATAAAGCATACACGTAAGCTATTCACCAAATGATCGTCAGTAAATTTCTGTAACTCAATAGATAATACAAAAATCGTCGGAAATATAAAGACGTTTCTTGAGCCCCTGATTGTAACAATAATTAAAGACTTCCTTTGTGGAGCAATTGAATGTGAATCACCCGCTATCTTTTTTTTTAATATTTAATGAGCTCACCGCTAAGGGGTTCGCTCTACCCTAATTGTGATTAACACAGTGCAAACTTTAAGGAAATAGGGAAGGATTTAATAGGAGGCATCGACGTTCATTAGTTTTGAAGTTCTGAATATTAAAAATGGAGTGAAAAACTGAGTCCGGCAAAGCATTCAACATTCGTGTGGTACAATTTAGGAATTAATCTCTTTACTTGACGTTATGTCCGAAGTTGGGCTCAAGGATTAACAGATGGGTATTCTCTGTGTTCTTGTATTCCGTTAGAGGAGGGATGCAACTGGGTATTTTACTAGAACACTGATTGTTAAAATAACGATAGAATAATGACAGACATAAAACCTTATGTCGGTGCTCAAAGTAAAGGTTTTGTTGTAGTTCTATTACCTATCACCTATCACTTTTATAGCTCCCTCTGAAATCTATACAAAAACCTAAAGTGTGTCATATGAGTTGTACTCAAGTCTTAGACGCATATGAATGCTTTATAGTTTACAGCTAGATTAAATGGGATAACAAAACTTCCTGAATTTTCAGAGGAGACCTAAGAGTTTATCAGCGTTTTTGGCAACGTCGAATATGTGGTCATTTCACACAAGGTAGTCTGTGATGCACATATCGAGAACCGAAGGTTTTCGGTTTCCTCTAAGCAAGTGCCGCTCGTGGATAGCGGCCTGGGGAGTGGGTTCCGCTTTAACGATAAGAGACAGCGAGTTTTAAAGCATTAATTTCCATACGGTTTTTGTTTCTCCATTAATTGGAAAATGTTATCAAGTTAAGAATAAGATTGTCTTACGTTGTCGTTCAAGTTCAACATCTGAAAAACAAGGAGATAAATCTGAAAACGAACATGAAAAACTGAGAGTATTTACGTTTGCAAAAGAATTTAATGATTAGAAGTTTCAGATAAATGATCATTGATAAATATCAGAAAGAGAATCGGAGACAAGACGGAGCCCTGAGGTACACCAGCGTTTATTTTATGATTACTGGTCTTGAAACCATCCAATACGACTTGTATTGAACGGTTAGAAACGCAGATTCTAATCGATACCAAACTCACGCATTTTCGATAAGAGAGCTTGTTGCCAAACTGTATCAAATGCTTTTGAAATATCAACAGCAATAATCTTCTCCAAAACGTTGTAAAGATTTGTTCCACTATTCTGTGAGATATATCAAAAATGTATAGTTGAAAGAATTACCTAAAAATTCGCTGTATGAAATTTCGAAATTCTGAAATCTTATTTTTCCAACGCGCCTTTATCGGTCCAATTGCCTAGAATACGGACTAGTTCACCAAACGCCCATTCATTTCCAACACTTTTTTCAACTCCAACTTTTTTTTTGGAACACTATTTAAGTTCAAAGTATGTATAAATATGTGTGTTCATGTGTGTGTATGAGCCTACACACATAGAATTTATAACATTTTATACTTTCTCCCATCCACTTACACCCATACCCATACCCCATCAAGATCAGGACCCGTCACCAGTAAGATTTTTCTTTTTAACTAACCAGCCGCTGCCACCACCACCACCACCACCACAATACATACATATGTGTATTCTGTCCATTCACCCAAAAATTGGAAAAAAAAAAACAAAATATAAAGAAAACGAGAATAAGCACTCGCACATACCCGTAACATACACATTGCCTTCTTTCTAATTTTCTCCTAAGGTCAGAAAAAAAAAGAATAAAAATAAAATATAAGTAAGAATTTTTTTTTTCGAGGAAGAAAAGCTACTGGGGGTTGGTTGGTAAGCAGCAGAGGAGAAAATAAAAATACAAAAAAAAAATTAGATGAAAATTACATTTTCTTCCTCTTGTGCCTTTTGGTGTCCTTGTAGTGTACCACATGAGCGATCAACTACAACTCCATACCACCCCTTTTGAACCCATTATCTCCACTCACTCTGGATGATGGTCGACAGTTTCCAACATCAGCCAGCAGTAGCAATATGTAGGGTTTACATCAATTCCACACACAAACATACTAACACATTCATATATTACGCTTTTTCTTGTAATATTTTTCCCATCAACTTTAGGATGGCTTCTGGCATTGGGACTGCTTCACTCTGGACCCGGTGGTTTTGGCTTTAGCCGGAGATGTTCGAATAGGATGTGGAAACTTTACTTTCTTGTTAAGTTTTTTTTTTTTTTTTTTTGTATATTTCAAAACAAGTAATGTAATACCAAGAGTTTTCCAGTGCAGAAAGTAGGAGGGGAGGAACGAAAATAAATTTCTAAATATATTTAGTTTTTGTTGGGCTTATTTTTTTTAAGCTCTCTCCAGGAAAATAGTTTTAGGTAAAAGTTTGTGGCAGTTTTTGTAATTCTCCTGCCCCTTCAGGCAAAAAATAAGCATACATACATATATATAAGACTTTAGCACTTAAAGGATTTTTTTTATGCTTGAGGTTGTATAAGTGTTTTTCATTTTGCACTTCCTGTACACTTATGAGAAGGAAAAAATAAATATCTGGAGTAGGAGGCTGAAGTATGTGATGGTCACAGCGGGAAGTAATTGTGAGATGCCGACTGGGGTAAGGGGTGTTTGGTGCTTGGTGCTGAGTTTCTAATTATGATTAGAACTACAGGAATGGGGGCATTTGAATTGGGAGGTCTCACCGAATAGTAATTACGCATTTGCATTAAATGTGGTGAGATTTGGTAGTTAGTTGGCTACTTTAATCGGAGTTATGTTCTTTTTTGAAAGGAAAGGGTCGTAAAATGTCTTTATTAAAATAAGACTTTATTTTATTTTGTAAGTACTGTTCTTTGTTATTTGGTCTTAGGAAGAAGTAAAATGAACGAAAGAGCTTCAAACTAAACATTTTTTTAAAGTTTTGTGCCTTAATTCCAATTGTTCCATTATTTCTTACTTTATTTGCTTCATCATAAGATTGATTTGATTCATTTACTTTAATAGTAAACTGCGAACAAAGGTGCTCCAGTTCTTACTCCGCCGTTTTTTTTTTTAACTGGCGCCCAACGTGAAATTCTTATTAATTTTTTTTAAATATATACACTACGCACTGTGGCATTATTCCTGTAATTTCTGTGTCAAAATTGAGGTTAAATTGCTGTTTTGGAAAATCAAAAAAGCTTAAACTGTACTATTAGCCATGGTTCCGGGGATGAGGTGTTTGTATATCTGCTAGTTTATAGTACTATTTTGTACATAGCATCCATCTAAAACTATACGCTGCTCGTGAGATTTTATGAGTTACATCATTTTCTATATTTATATTCATTCTAACTAGTGCCGTTTAATCTTAGTTGGATTTAAAAGACATTGGGTTTTTAATAGTCTCAGAGTCTTGTATGGTAGACTATCAATTAACAAGATAGAATCTAGTTTCCCCTTAAAAAACTCTTACTAAATGAATTCCTCCCTCAATTGAATATTTATTGAACATGACATACCAATGAGTTTCATCCCATTTTTGACAGCTCTCAAGCCCCCTTCAATTTGAAAATTCTCTCAATTAAACTCATGTCACGAAATATTTCAATTTCCATGTTTTAAAATATTGAAAAGAATGTTATAATCGATTTCAACCCCCATTGTTAACAAATAACTTATAACGTACACCGGTCTCTGTCAATCATATTCAGTGACCTTAAACGATTCCCAATACACCAAACCACATACATACACATGCCAGAAAAAGATGTAGGTTGGCTAGGTATCTGCCTATCTACGCATTTTTCAAAAATCATAATTCATATTTTACATATTCGTGACACACACAACACACATCACATCAGAAGTAATTTAAATAAAAATTCTACCCTTCAATGAATTTCTTTAATTTCTGAAAATAATGTATGTACACGAATGGGTCGCACGTACTGGTGCATAACATTAAATATAAAAACAGCTTTAAATATTGGTTTAAAAAGTCTGCTTAGGAAAAAATAATAAATTAAGATCTGCACGTTGGGCGCCATTTCTCATTTCTGGGTAGTTTTATATGTTTGAATTTGTTTGTTTGATGAATTGAAAATAATTTAGAATTTAGAGCGTCAGTTTTTATTTCTGGAGAATTTATTATATATTTAGATGATGTTCAAACATTCCCCGACCAAGCACGCCATTTTTATTTTTGGCCAATAAAACATCGGGCGCCAATTATTATATTTAGATAATTCCACCCTTATTATACAAACTTGGATATATTGTCAAGCTTAGAATTTTTTAGTGGCACTTTTTGGGTGTAGGATGTTTTACGTGGCTCTACTTTTTCTCCCATTTTGATATTCAGAACTTCAAAACCAATGTTCATCGATATTTTTTTTTTTGTATTTTTTCTTTTTTATAACGTTTCCATTGTGTTTAATCATTTAAAGAGTAGTCAAAGCCCATTTTAGTACGCATTAATTATAAAATATAAATATAACAATATAAATTTTACAATTTAAAAAAATTAACTCAAAAGTTGAGAGCCCTTTTGTATTCAATTTGATATATAACTGTTAAGACGTTTATGGGACATTACCTTAGCCATAGTAATATGAATTCTTTGTTTGATGATTTGATAAATAAATAAATATTTTAGGAAACCAAAAATTAATTTCCTTGCGTTGGGCGCCATTTTTAAATCATGAGCGTCACTAATTTGCGACTTTAAATTACGTACACAGTTCTTTGTTTTCATGTACTCTTTGAATTTTGTGTCTCTGTTTTTTATCTTTTTCTTTGTTGAGATATTCAGAATGGTTTTGACTTTCATTCATCAAAATGTTTGCATTACTTCGAAGTCAATGCCAAATATTTTATTTCCAAGAGTTTCACTTTTTTGAGATTGTTCAATAAACTTTTTAGAATATAAGTGCTTTGTTTTTTGACGTAAGTGCATGAAAGGCAAATAAATCTGAAGAAACTGAGGGCATCGATTAGTTAAAATATAAGAGAATCTTTGATTTGTCGATTCTCAGATTAATTTAATATTTGTTAAAAAAGAAATTATTTTCGCAGGCTGGGAACCATTTTGTACCCATGGGTGATTTGTTATAATGTCTTAGTCATGATAAAACATTTTTACGGCGACACAAACCTATTTGGATGAATTTATTTGTTCGATAAATTGGAAATATTTGTTTAAAAAAAACACACAAACAAACATTGATTTCGAAACGTTGGGCGCCAGTTCTAATTGAACATTCGTTACATTCTTAAAAGGAAACATGAAATTTTAATTTATTTCTTAGAAAAATTGAATCGAAGATTAATTCCACCGCTCATGTTTTATATTATTTAATTTTTCTTGAGATTATTCCACACAGACCAATGATATGGCAACGGATTTAAAAGAATCCTCCAAAACAGAAGAACTGAAAATTATGATCAAGGCCAAACTTTTTATGGACCCATAACTTATCCCATTAGTACCCATATAAATATTTCAGGCAAAAAGGACATGAGTGCAACAAAAAAAAAAATACTAATGCCGATGTGTTGGTGGGTTTTCCAGTTTTGGCTCCGTTTTACTTTGAAAGTGAAATTTTCGAATCACGCACCATTATTTTGATTGCACCTTTTGATGGTGCCAATGATGATGACTGACGCTCGCACATAATATATAGGGGGTGGATCATAAAACTTTATTTTCACTATTTGTGTATAATAACGCCGTCGTTCTGCGCGCACCATGTGTGAATGTATTCGTTTGTGTTTATTCATAATATTCCATTAAATTAAATTTCAGTTTCATTTGTCAAAAAAAAAAGTTGATTTCTAATTGCACGGCAGAGGGTTTATCTTTATACACACCAACAACCAACGGCAGGTGCCACACATATTTTATTACTTTTGTCCTAGAAGCATGAACGCGAATGAAGGAGAAATATACGAGTAGCTAAGGTTTTTTTTAGAATGTCGACAAAGTCTGTGTTAATGATATCAAACTCATTTTTTTTATAATTTATTCCAATTTTGGGTTAGTTTTTGTTGTTGTCATATTTTCAGGTGATTAGATTAAATGGACTATTGATTTTTTTCCTTTACACAATTTTTTAGTTCATATACGAGTACACATGATGGTGAAAAATATGTGTTTTTATCACTCATACCCCAATAGATAATTATAATTTTTTTTTGTTTAATATATTTTGTCGTTTTTTTTTTACTTGAATGTGTTGAAATATATAGGACATTGTGTACATCAAAATTTATGGTAATTTTTATAATTTCCCCTCCTCTTGGCCTCTCTATCCTTTTGCTGATTCTGCCTCGAAGATAATAAACTTTATAACGAGTACTCGTAAAAAGGAAAAAGAAACCAATTTCGTAATGAGACATAAATTGTTAGTACAACAATGGAATTTATATTCCATACTTGTCCGAATATAAGGCGCATACTACGTAGGATACATGTATAAATATATTTTCATACGAGCATGATAAACTAGGAGGCTTAATAATATTATTATGTTATGATCTGTGTGTGTTGCAAAAAAGCAACATACTCGCATACAGATATGGCAAATCCAGTCGACCGTAAGGCAAATTGAGGCAATATCCGATGATGGATAAACATTCATTTCGGTTGGAAAATTAAAAATGAGACGGATTTACAAACAAGAAGATATCCGCACAATCTTATAAGCAGCAAGGGATCTATATTCTCAATTTACTTTGAAAATAATACGTGGACGATGATGAAAACTAACCATAAGGGAATTTCTTTTGTGCAGATACAAGGTGGAATAATTTGTATAAGGGATGATATGAGGGTTGGTAATTTTATTTTATAGAATTGGAAGGATTTAATAACAAATTTTGCTGGACATTCTTCAGGATTAGTTTCCATTCATCTGCTTGACAAATTGAATTGTTGATGGATATCCTTTTCCGAGATGATATTTTTTCATTTCTGTAACTAAAGAAAAAGAATTGTACATATATGAATCAGGAGATAAATATTAATTTCAAAGTGTGTTTTTGGTCAAAAATCACACAGAAAAGACTAAATGAAATACACATTTCAATTATCCGCGTTGGGCGCCATTTATTGTATAAGTTCGATTTTGAAAAGTTTTCAGTAATGTTATGTTATTAACTTTGCATTATTTGAAAATGTATATTCACGTTTTGCACTTCGAAAACAATATTAAAGATGAAAAATGATATCTCATGTTGGTTGTTGGGCGCCACTTTTGTACTAAAGATGTCGTACATGACTATTGCATTATTTTTTTTTAGAAATGGAAAAACTAACTTTGTTTGTAATATAATTACAGACAAAACTATTAAGAAATAGAAATTTTAATTGTCCGCGTTGGGCGCCATTTATGATATTAGTTCAATTTTCAATAATTTTGATTTATTTAATGTTTTTTATTTTATTTTGAAATGAAAAATGTATACATGTACAGTGCCGGTAAAAAAAATAGCACCACCGGTACAAGTTTTATTTTAACTTTTTTAAATTAGTACATGGAAGCATATTTTCAGCAACTACTGTATTTTGTTATTGCTTGAAGTGTTAACTCTCTGTATTGTATATCTCTGGCACTTAAATGGTAACGGTTCTTTTTTTACTGGGCCATATAGGGGAAAAACCCTTTTTTATTGCGGTAAAAATAATAGCACTGATCGCATTTTTCGCTAGAAAAAAACATTTTTTGGTGTCATATTTCAAGGTAAAGTAACCAAATGTTACGATTTGTTAATTTTGAATAGGTTTCTTCATTTTAAACAAAAAAAAAATACAGTTTTTCAAAGACAATGGGCCGTGGAAAACATTGCACAAACGAAAAACGTGAAATTATTAAAAAAATGATTTCAGAAGGTAAAACTTACAGAGAAGTTCGACGTTTTGTTGGCTGTTGCAACAAAATGATTCGAAATTCAATAATATACGCACCCAAAACCGAAACTCGTGGGCGAAAACCAGTTTTGTCGAAAACTCTTGTCAGACGCCTAGTCCGAGAAAGCCAAAAAAATCCTTTCAAGCCTGCAACTGAGCTCAAAAAAGACCTGAATATTACAGCTTGCGTTGAAACCAGTCGCCACAGATTGAGAGAACATAATTTAACAGCGTGTAGTCCCAGAAAAGTCCCTCTTTTAACTGCAAAACATGCAAAAAAGCGTTTAATGTTTGCAAGACAGCATTTGAACAGGCCAGCAGCGAAATGGCGCAACGTTTTATGGACGGATGAGAGCAAAATCGTGTTGTTTGGCGGTAAAGGATCTCGCTCCTACGTAAGCAGACCTCCAAAAGCGGAATATAAACCCAAATACACAAATAAAGTGGTTAAGCACGGAGGTTCAAGCATAATGGTGTGGGCTTGTTTTTCCTACTATGGAGTTGGACCCATATACTGTTAACAACCCATCATGGATCAACACGTCTACGTGAATATTTTGGAAAATGTTATTCTCCCATATGCAGATGAAGAAATGCCGCTTTTGTGGGTCTTCCAACAAGATAATTACCCCAAGCACACAAGTAAAAAGGCAAAAAAATGGTTTGGAGATCATTCAATTAATGTAATGGAGTGGCCAGCGCAATCGCCTGGCCTAAATCCCATCGAAAATCTGTGGGCCGACGTAAAGAAAGCAGTCTCAGATATTAAACCGACCAGCAACGAAGCACTCTGGGCTGCAGTTAAAGCGTCCTGGGAGAATATTCCGGTTGAAAGGTGTCAAAATTTAGCTAATTCAATGGCGAGACGTTGTGAAGCTGTAATAGCCAACAAAGGCTATGCAACGAAATATTAATTTTGTTGGACTACCTCTAAGGAATAAAATCATAGAAAAAGATTTTTGATTTTTACGATGATTTAGTTTTAAGTTGTACGATGAAGCAATGGTGCTATTATTTTTACCGCTTATTTGTTTGATTTGTTGGAGAAAATATAAGTTTTTTTCAAAAAGTTGATGAATAAAAATAAAAATTCTTTTTGAAATTTGTTGTTTTAACTTAATATAAACTTTTTGCATATTCAAAATTTCCCTCGATATATTGGCAAACATTTTATTTTGCAACGAAATATTTTTCTCTTAATGGTGCTATTTTTTTTACCGCAGCTGTAGATTAGACTGGGCCAAAAAAATTGACTATTTTTTTTTTGAAAGATATATCGAGAATATCATTCAGAATGACAAAAAAAAAATTTTCGTAAAAGTTTGAGCCCTTAATATCAATTTTAAGAGGGCTATCATCGCTAATTTTGATTTTTAGTCATAATTTCATGTTTTGCGTCAGAACTGACAAAACATTGAAGTAAAAAAAATTCATTTTGACTTACTTTTATATAAAATTAAATTCCCTACAAAAAAGGTCTAATTGAAAATTTTCGTCAGACAAGCCGTTTTTGAGTAATCAAGCTTAATAAATTGTTATTTTTCTTCGATTTTACTTTTTTAATTTGGAATTTTGTAACTAACGAAAAATAACAATTTATTAAGCTTAATTACTCAAAAACGGCTTGTCTGACGAAAATTTTCAATTAGACCTTTTTTGTAGGGAATTTAATTTTATATAAAAGTAAGTCAAAATGAATTTTTTTTACTTCAATGTTTTGTCAGTTCTGACGCAAAACATGAAATTATGACTAAAAATCAAAATTAGCGATGATAGCCCTCTTAAAATTGATATTAAGGGCTCAAACTTTTACGAAAATTTTTTTTTGTCATTCTGAATGATATTCTCGATATATCTTTCAAAAAAAAAAAATAGTCAATTTTTTTGGCCCAGTCTAATGTAGATAATGCATTTTAAAAATAAAACGATTTCCCACGTTTGGCGGTACTTTTATAACGAAGATGTCTTTTATTTTAACTGTATTATGTTTTTCCTCAGAATTTTTATGAATAATAAAAATATTAGAAAAATCTCCTGATAGTTTCAAAACTAATGAATTTGTAGAGCACATTTTTATAATCGTGTCTGAGAAATAATTTAAACGAAAGAAACAAAATGTAATTTTTTTGCCTGTTTAACTTTAGTACTAGTATTCAAAACATCGGAGACGATGGTTCATAAGTATTTAAGCTATGATTCAATAGGTTGCGCTGTAGTGAAATAAGTATTCAATTTCATAAATGTGGACTTAAGCGATTCATATTCACAATATGTTGGATTTTTAGCGAAAAGAAGAAAATCGCAATAATTGGACCCTATAGATGGTTTATTTCCAATATAAATGAGACTAATTTCATGTTTTTGTAAATCTTTCCATTAATTTATCCAGAATAGTAAACATTCCATTCACATTTTCTAAATCTTAGGAAAGGATCTAAATGTACTTAAGAAAGTAAAAAGTAGAACAATAATAATTACATACAAAAAAATTCAACGTTGGGTGCCATTTCAATATGATCATTTAAAAACTTGGATGAGAAAGATCAAACAAACAAAATTTCTGATAATACAAATATCAATTAAATTGTATGTTTTCCATACATTTATTTTGCAAAATCACGATTTTTTACGGCTGTCAACTTCCTTTACATGCATGTGAGTTCTTCAGCAGCTAACACAATTAAGCCCAGTATCAAACATTGTGTGATTACGTTTTTTAATGTTTCAGTTATAAATTAATCAAAAACAAATACGTATGTACATAATAAAATCTTCTTTCAAAAATCTATAAGAAAGCGAATTCATTAGATTCTAAGAAAAAACATTTGATATCACTATCGTACAAAAAACTGAAAAAGGACTTAATTTCATTTGCCTCCGAACGTATTACATACAAATAAATTGAAATGAAAAAGAAGAAAACCGTAAAATATATGTTGAAATCTTTTTGAATTTCAATTTCTGAAAGCAAGCGTGAATTAGGAAAACTGTTGTTTTTTTTTTATTTCACGTTGGGCGCCATTTTTCAGAAATTTTAAATAATTTGAATAAATTATCACAGCAACAAAATAAAAGGCTCTCACTATTTTTACCTGTATAAATTAAAAAAAATTCAGAATAATCTTTGTTATTTTGAGTTTGAAATATTTTGTATCCGATGGATAGGGTTACAGAGTAAAGGTATACTGCAAGTAAAATTTAAAAAAATCAATTAATATATATAAGAAAGCATATGTTGGGCGCCAATAAAACTAATATATTTTTAACGCGTTCTAAACTTAATTTCAATTTAAATTGTAAGAAAATAAATACCTGCGCACTTAAAAATAAAATACAAATTTTGCTTCAATAAAATTCATCTAATATAAGGAATCCAAATTTAATTCCAAAAACCCCAATTTAGACTACAATATCATTATCTACAACACACATTCTCGAAAACACAATTCGAAACAAATAAAATATCCGAAGATATCAAATCAAATAAACTCAAACAATTTTCTTCAAAAAAAAATAAGAGATATACATAAATTTACACATACAAAAGAATATAGCCTGAAGAAGAAACCGAAGGATGAAAAAAAAATATAAGAACGAAAAACGTATTTCTCATTAGTTTTTCTTTGACTTTCCCTGATGTGTGCACCGCACCAACCTTCTTACAAACAAAATTTCCTTTTGTATTATTTCACTTCGATGGTTATCATAATCATTGAAAGGAAATGTCACAAAAACTGACATCTATTTACTTATATATGTATTGTCAATCCGATTGGAAATAAAAACGGACGAAATAAAAAATTTTAACTCACAGAATACAGAAAAAAGGATACCATAGAATATTTGATACTAAAAATGTCTAAAAATGTATTTATGGAAATAAAAAAAATTAAAACAAAATTATAGATTTAAATTATAATTTTATTTTTAATAATTTAATTGAAAATCGTACAAAATTTAAAAATTAAATTTTAATAAGTTATCATCAGTATATTTTAAAATTTATTTTTTTTCCTCTCTATAAACATTGTTTATAGCAATTTAAAATTTTGGAATTAGATTTTTTGAACTTAGTCTAAAAAAGTTATTTTTCTTAATGACTAAATTTTTATATTTTAAAAATAGTTTTTGTTTGTTTTAGATTTTTTTAAAGGGTGGATAATGGAAATATATATTTTTCACATTATCCTTTTGATTTTGTTTGCTCATTTAAGGTACTTAATTATTTTTTTTATATTTGTGTCTTTTTTTTGTTGGTTTTCGAAAATAAATATGTATGATAATTTTTTCTGTTTTATTTTTTTTTACATGCACACAATATTATTAATTATTTTCGTTTCAAAAGGTTTTTATGAAGAAAATTGTATATGTATGATTAATCCAATTTAATTCGAAGTAGATAAATTATCTGTCTGTTGGATTGAGTGCATTTTGTGCGAAAAGGAAGTGTGTCTATGTCTGCATCCCTTGTGTTACTTTTCAAATAAATTTGCATACGCTTCTCAGTTTAATTTATTTTTTTTGCATAAATTATCTTCGCTTTTGTTATATTATTGTAATCGATACAATTTTGCATAAATAAATATCCATCAATGAGGGTGCGTTGAATTTTGGGTAAAAATACAAAATTTTTATTGGAAAAAGTGAATGATAAATAGAAATCCACCCCTATATTCAAATATGAGCTCAAAAATTAGTTTCCAAGGGATATGTTGGATAAAAGATGAAAGAACTGAAAAAAAAAATCCGGAACAAAAGACCATAAATGCAAAAGAAGAAAGGAAACACCAAATAAGGGACATGTGCTGTAAGGTAGAGATCTCAGGACATTTTCATAAAACTTCCTTAATGCCAGAAACTGTTCAAATGACTGGAAGCATTCATGCATTCACCGTTGACATTGACCTCTGGGGTCATCTCACAGTGAAAATTTCGTTATTTCGTATCAAATGTCCTTGGGGAAGTTTAATCTCGTTTTTTTGAAATGAAAAAAAAAAATATATATGTATAGGTATATATAATTTGCATCCCTTGAAAACGGCACGTGACAAGGAAGAATATAATTATAGATTTTCAAAGAACTATCCAGCCTTTGTAACTGTATCGGATGACCATGATTGGGTAACTTATTGGCATAGGGTATAGCCATGACTATTTTCGTTGACTACATTGTGTGGCCGTATATTGATTGATTTTTTAAGAGGAAAGAAATAATGTAGATATGGATTTTTTTTTTTAATTAGAAAAATGCAGCTGCAATTTTTATTCACGAGTTTCGGGATTATAATGGATGCGTTTGACCGGAAGCACGCATTTGAAAAAAAATGTAATGGTTTTTTTTTAAAGATTTTTTTTTTATTGGAAAATGCTGGTCTCCCTCGTTTATTTAGGGAAATCGCAGCAGGCATAAAATATTTGGAATGTGTTTTTCAAAACGGTAAGAAGTAAGAATGAAAACATTTGTTTACAAAAAAAAAATAGAAAAAAAAACACTATTTAAATTTTGAAATATGAGTGATATTTCTAAGAGAATATTTTAATAGCTGTTTAACATCTGATATATACAGGGTGATTGGCATAAGGTGTGACAAAAAGCTAGGGCGTGTAGGTTGGACTTAGACAAGAAAAAAATCGTATGGGAGGGGGGGGTCCATTTCCCCCCGTTTAGGCGGGAGGGGCAATTTAAGAAAAAAATCACTTAAAACAGAACAAAAATTATTAAAAAATAACGGTGATACCTACAGAGTAATGCTATAGCATTTTGAAAAGCCAGAAATACATTCTTTAATTTTGTTTTTAAATAAAGTTGTTCGAGTGAATAGTTTTTGAAAAATTAATTTTCAAAATCAAAATTTTGAAAAAAAAAATGAAATTTTTTTTTTTAAACAATTTTTTTTTCAAAATTTTACGTAATTAAGTATTATTTTTTTATTCAATATTCAATGCTCTTATTAATTTTTGATCAAACACAAAAAGCCGGATGTCAAAATGTTTTGTAGTTTTTGAGAAAATCAAAAATAACAAAAACTACTTTTGTTCTAAGAAAAGCGTTTTATTTTAGTTCTTACCTTTTTGGATTCTTAGGTGAATTTACGATTGAAAGGATTAACTTTCTTTTTACTATTTTCTTAATTATCGTCTTATAAGCATACAATAATGTGACAAAGTACTGGATTAACCATATTTCACACATTTTTTCATTGAGAACACCTGCGTGAGAGCATTGGTTTAAAATTGACCTGCCACTTTTTTATTATGATGGGGTCGGCTTGGCTTAGGTGCATTTACGAAAGAAAGGATTAACTTTAAATAAACAGTAATTATGTATTTTATCTAAATATCCATGTATTTATTATTTAAATTGATTTCAAGATTCAGGAACATTTTTGTTCTTATTTCGCAATTGCATTTTTCTGTCACTAGTTAGGGCGTGTAACGCTGCATTATTTAAAAAAAATTCGCAGATCAATATTAATCCAATGCTCTCACGCAGGTGTTCTCAATGAAAAAATGTGTTATTGTATGCTTATAAGACTGATAATAAAAAAATTTTACAAAAAAAGTTAATCCTTTTTTTCGTAAATGCACCTAAGCCAAGCCGACCCCACCATCATAAAAAAGTGGCAGGTCAATTTTAAACAAATGCTCTCACGCAGGTGTTCTCAATGAAAAAATGTGTGAAATATGGTTAATCCAGTACTTTGTCACATTATAGTATGCTTATAAGACGATAATTAAAAGGATAGTAAAAAGAAAGTTAATCCTTTCAATCGTAAATTCACCTACATAAGAATCCAAAAACGTAAAAACTAAAATAAAAGGCTTTTCTTAGAACAAAAGTAGTTTTTGTTATTTTTGATTTTCGCAAAAACTACAAAACATTTTGACATCCGGTTTCTTGTGTTTGATCAAAAATTAATAAGAGCATAGAATATTGAATACAAAAATAATACTTAATTACGTAAAATTTTGAAAAAAAATTGTTTAAAAAAAATTTTTTCATTTTTTTTTTCAAAATTTTGATTTTGAAAATTAATTTTTCAAAAACTATTCACTCGAACAACTTTATTTAAAAACAAAATTAAAGAATGTATTTCTGGCTTTTCAAAATGCTATAGCATTACTCTGTAGGTATCACCGTTATTTTTTAATAATTTTTGTTCTGTTTTAAGTGATTTTTTTCTTAAATTGCCCCTCCCGCCTAAACGGGGGGAAATATACCCCCCCCTCCCATACGATTTTTTTATTGTCTAAGCCCAACCTACACGCCCTAGCTTTTTGTCACACCTTATGCAAATCACCCTGTATATAAGGGCCAGCATCGTGTTTGCAAACAACAGATACGACGGTTTTTTTATTCCCGCGGATAAGTAAGAAAATAATCCGCCTATACAATTTAAGACTAGTGAATTTATATTTTGAAAATTTTCTTCTTTGATTGATCGGACTGATTTATATCATTTAGGAATAGTTTGAGACATCCAGTTCAAGAGATACCGCATTCATTTCAATTTAGTTTTTGAGAGGATAGCTGATTTTATGGAAGTCATAAGGGAGATACCTAATTTGCGTCTTATTGAATTTCCACATTGTATTTCAAATAACCATAGCAAAGAAGATAAACATTAAGGAAACGCAAGCTTCTTTTTCTTTTTAAACGAAGTGCTTCCGAAAATGTCCTGCGACAAACTACCTATTCTTCGCTAAATTTGCAGTAAGCTGGTTGAAATTTCTTCTTAAAGGCATTAAGCTTCAATAGATTCCTCCTTTTAATAATTAACAACATGTTTTCAAAGCTTTACAGAAACTCTTAAGCTACTTACATTTATGTAATTAATGATTCAAATGTTAATTTCTCACAGTAAGAAACTTAGAATTTATGCATGAAAAACAAATGGGTTCAGATTGTTAAGGATGTATTTTCTGACCAAATTGTGTAGTTTGTAGTAGATACTGTATTATGCTGTTCGTTTATAGAGATGGAGAGCTATCGATAGTCGCTATCATCGATAGCAAATCTATCTATCGATAACAATTGATAGGTTTTTTACATTAATAGATAAAAGGAATAATTTGACTTTGCAATTTTAGTTTAAACGAATGAAGAATTTGAATTGTATTGAAGAGTTAGCGCCAATAATTTTACTTATATAGATACTATGAATTTTAAAGTTTGGAAGACTACTGAAAACAATCGATAATGGTTAAAAACTATCGATTATAATCGATGCTCTTGATATTTCTCTATATTTTTTCGACCAGAGAAATTGATAATTATATAAATATGAGATTATTGTGGACGGACAAATTATTTGAAGCTTATATCTACGTTGTTATTTTTTAAGTATGGAATAATCAAACCCTTAATATTACAGCACGAATAATATAAAGATGGAATTTTTTGTGATCTATTAGATTAATACCAACCAACCAAAAATGAGTCATATATTTTGGAATGCGAGTTTCGTCAGTCGCTTAGGAAACCATTTGAAAACTCTGTCCCGTGCGATTATTTATTTATAAAAATATTTAACATACAGCTTTCAATCTGAAAATGCTTCAAAGTAATCGATTAAGGTAAAAAAATCGTATTTTGTTGAAGATTACGTAATAAATGCCCTCGAACTTGATTCGTCGCGCGATCGTAAATATTTAATTCCATTTGATCTAATCAATTGCGATTATTAATGCGCAATTAAAATCGTGTTTCTTGCGGTTGAAAAATCGTGCATGCATATTTCTGGTTGCAACTGCGATTATTTCATCTGCAGTCACCCGAACGTTTCGCCAGAGAAATGAAACATTATACGACCCTTTTTACACGTCGCGTTATCATGTGCGTTTAAATTCATGTGTTGGTTTTGTAAGCGAACTGAATAGTCACGCGATCAAAATCGCATGTGCGGTTCTAGCCTACGAATGAAATTTGTTTTTGTCACAGCAAGATGTGAGTGTACGAACATTTGTGGTTTTCAATTGCACAAGATATTAGTTGCAAGAAATTAGACAAATTATATATAACATTCAGTATTAAATTATACGACTCCAAAATCGCAGTAAATAAAATAAATTTTTAATGTTTAATGTTATTAGTGAGTTTGTAGAGCAAATAAAGGCCGAATTCCTATTCCAACAGAATGATGATGGGATATAATAATGATTTATTGGTAAAAATTTAAAATTTTAAATTATGTGTGCAACTCATAAAGGAAATCAGAAGTCCGTTTCTATCCTTAGAACAAATATATGATAGGGTGAAAAGCTTCAAAACAAAGAACAATAATTCTATTGCAGACTAATTTTGAAGAAATCGCAGCTTAAAATAATTTTTGACCTATATTTTGAGCCCATAAATTCCTCTGCAGATATAACGATGAAAGTCATGACATTGACAACTTCTTATGAGGAACTAAGTTCAACTTCTCATATCTTATCCCAAAACTAATATTCAAAATAATCAATGTTCAAAGGATAGAAGTCATTCTCAAAAGAGGCAGTGTTGTGGAATCCCAAGACTTTCTCCCACATTAATTGTTTTCCTCAAAATTAATCTCAATTGAGCGATTCCCGTAGGTAGTCTTTTCAAAAATTTGTCATCCAATTGATGAAAACATCCTTATAATAGTCACATCATTTGATAGTTTCTTAAGACCAATAAAATGCTGGTACCCTTGACTTTACGATACCCTATTTTTTGTTTGATAAAAAATTGAAAACTACATGAAAATATTTTCTACCCGTATTTTGTTTATTTTTTTCTTTATTTTTTTTTTGTTAAACCACATTGCAATGATTTTTTGTCCATTTTTATTGTAATGTTACAAAAACTATTTTTCTTTGTCCAACACCGATTGATGTTGGACAACAAAAAATAGGGGAATAATTACTGTTGCTCACAGCATGGGGTGGATTTACTTCGTGCTAAAATTTTGTTTCATTTTTTTCTTATTTTATGAAGTTTGAATTGAACCAAAAAAAGTGTGTACAACACGAGTCACAGAAGAAAATATCAAGGGTGCATTTTCAAAATAAAAAATTACTTCCTTTGACACACCTCCTTGAAGTTTTACACACAAAAAAAATGAAATGCAATCAATCAATTTTAAAATTGAGTACTTCCATTCAATTTACTTTAACTTCATTTTTTTCATTGGAAATACAAAAAAAAAAACATAAACGATGATAAATTGATTTCAATCTCCATATCAAATTGGATTAATTTTCTTGTCGTCATAAATAAGAAAATTAAATAAAGAAAAAAGAAAATAAATCAACACAAATAAAAAAGATAAGTATATTTTTTTTGCAAAATTTTGTTTTTTATTAAATTAAAAATTAAATATAAAATAATTAAAAATAAAATATTTTAACAAAAAAATTGTTCTATTTTGTAAATTTGCATTTGCAAAAAAAGTTTTAATACATCATGTTTGTTTTTTTTTTTTCTATACAGTTAACAGCAATTGCTATAAGGCACACAGCATTTTAAATTTCAATTTAAATTGTAAATAGCAATTACCGAATGAAAATATATTTTTTTCAAAAAATTTCTTCGTGAAATTTTACTTTCCAGAAAAAACACCTTAAGTTCTAGAAAAAATTTACAGAGGAAAGAAACTTAACGAAGAAATTTTGAAAACAATTTATTTTGTAATTTTTTTTTCTTAAAAGTTTAAAATTTAAGTTTTTGTTTAAGCTGCGCTAAGCGAAGACTTGGGTTTTGTTTTTTTATTTTTTTTTTTATTTTTGGATTTATGTATATGACTAGATTTTGTTTTTTTTTCTTGTTGTTGTTGTTTATGAGATAAAGACTAGGATACGTTTTTTGGTTTTGTCTTTTGTTAATGACTATTATTTTTTTGTTGTGGGAATGTGACGACATTTTTCTTTTTACATTGTATACTTAAAATTAAAATAATATTACAAAACAAATTAAATTAAATAATACAAAAATAAAAATTAAATTTGATAAAAAATGAGGTAATTTTCCTAATATAGAATAATTATTATTGTATATGAGGTAGCTTTATATGTGTTTTAAGTTTTCCTTTTATAATAATTATTACGTTTACTGGATGTAAATTGTACTTTTGCCCTGAGATACCTTCATTGATTATATTTTTTTTTTATTTTTTGTTATTGTTTTGTTATTTATATAAAATGTATATACATAAGAAATTTAAAAGAAGTTTTATAAATGTTTTAATATATTTTTGTTGGCATACCTACATTTAAATTAATAAAAATACATGTAACTTACATACTGGAATGTCGGAGTAGATTCTTATAAGTTTTTATTTGGGTGCGAATTTTACAAACTAATATGACAGTAAGGAGAGATATTAACTTAGCAGAGATTAAAACGTAAGTTGTGAGAGTCTTAAGAAACCGAATAAGATGAATACAAAGTACAAGTATTAAACTCTTGTGATAAGCTCCTTTATTTCATTAAGAGGTGCGATTTTCGGAAAATAATAGTTTTTCTATGAGGAGAGTTCTAAGCAAGGAACTAGGACAAGATGAAAGCTTCATATATCTGCCCAAGAAAACATTTTTTAACAATAATTTAGTAATTTCAATTGATGTCCGTAGACAGATACAAATTGAAACTTCAACAAGCGAAAATTAACTTTTTATGATTTTTTTCTCAACTCTTTGCAAAATCCGCCATTTTTTGAAATCCGCTATTAAGTTTGTTGATGTAATGGTCCTTAAATAACCAATACTATCGACAGTTATCGATTCTTTTGATAGAAGAAATGGAAAGAAGTTTGTTTATTTTTTTTAAATGCGGTATGGAAAGTTTCGTCGATTTGTTTCTTTCCAATATAGCTAAGCCAATTAATAAGAAAACAATTTTTTCGTTGACTTGCGGAAATCGCAGCATATGAAGGTGCTCCAAAACAATTTAAAGAAAAACCAAATGGAATGCTTAAAATCGCAACGTATAAAAATACCTATTGATTTTCGCACCAGTTTTTGATACATCGGTGTGTTCGATATGAATGTATAACTATCGATTGACTATCGATGTTTAACGAAAAATAGAATGTCGTTAAAATTTCCATGAGTTCATGATATTTTGTTGATTGATTTTGGACAAGTTCCTATTATTATAGTTTTTTTATTGTATAATTTCTAACGGCCAACGAAATATTTGCCTGTCAAATTGTATTTAAATGATGCTACATGATGTTGTGGAAAATCGATGCAACGATTCTTAAACATCCCAGTTGAAAGCGTTTTTATCGTTGTAGCCATTTTGTTAGCAACCATTTTTCATAGCTCTGATTTTTTTTTGCAAGAAGTTTTCATAGTCAGAAATATCAGTTCTGCCAAATGTCAATTCAAGTAAAAGTGATTTCCATCCCATATATTTTATAAATTCTGAATTTCTGTTAAAAAGTAAGGGAACGGATCTATTTATCTTTCTTCGGGTTTCGATGATGCCTTACTTTCGTTAAAGAATACATTAAGATTTTACGTCAAAATGGCAAATTTCTCTGAAATCTAAATCTTTACCAATTTATCTCAATTCCAATGGGCATTCAAGTTTCGAAATGAAAAAAATTCACCTAAATGTTTAAGATTTTACATATGAAAAACAAATCAAAAACATCTTATTTCAATACAATGTTGAGTTTTCCAAATATGTCAATGTAAAAAGTGACATCCAGTACTTTGTTGATATTGACAAATGGAAAATTGTTAAGCGAAAATAATATCAATACCTAATTCGGGTATTTATATTACTATATTTTACATAGTGACAGTTATTACTTCCAAAACAAGACGAATAAATGTCAGTCTGAACAAAGTAAAGATTTTGCCGTTGGTGAATGAACGAGAGAGGGATATACTTAATATTTGGTTAAAATCCCTATCGCATAGTTTTCCAACGCAAATGTCAAAATTATGTAAATGCACTTACGAAAACTGGAACTATATAGAAAGTGAAAAGAACAAATAATGTAATCAGTCAAAGCGTTTTGGGAAATGTATAGAAAGATGAAAACACATTTTCTGCAAACTTGCAAATCAGATCTTAGGGAAAAGTTTGGATCGAATGAATATGATATTGGGTGTTTTCAAAATGTATCTGACAGATGGGATGAAGTTGTCAAAAGTCAATAGAAGTCAAAATAATAGTATCGTAGGTTTAAACAAAAAAATGTTCTCCAAAATTGAATCAACCTTAGAGTTCTTATTTGACAAGACATTAACAGGTATGTTTGCGCTGTCAAGTACTTGAGCTATTTAGTGATGAACTATTTTTAAAGCAGAAAATTTAAATCTAACCTTCCGTCCGAGCATTCCAGTAGAAGTCAAAAAGTATGCATTTCATCTTGAAGAAACAATACAATGAATATATGACATTTTTGAGCAAGTAGTTTTAATTTATGTATATTTAATAAAAACAATTACTCATTTTATTAATTTCCTCTCTCTTATTAATTAAAAAAAAATATGTTAAATAGAAATATGTATGTAGTTAGAAATCAAAATAATATTATATTTCCTATATACTCCAAGCTTTGATTTAACTATCTGCAATTTATAACTTCCTTTTTTTGTTTAATTTATAATATTATATTTTTAATTTATATATAAACTCTATTATATATGTTTTTAGGAACTTTTTTCATTAATCACTAAATATAAAATAAAAAGTTAATATTTAAATGAATAGTAAACATTTTTGCTGTTGCCAGATGCATTTTCTAGTTTTGTTTTTAATCGATTTTCTTATTTTTATGACTGGTAAATGTTTTAAGTAATAAATTTCGCACTCAGTCTTTAGGTTTTGTTTCGTTTGAAAAAAAAAATATTTTAATGGTAATAAAATGTTGTTTAACTTTCTTTTAAGGTTTCTAAGATTAAAAACAAACAAAAAAACGTATCTGGCAACGTTCTATGACATTTCTACAAATTAAAAATAATAAAGATTTATGCTGGTGTCAGAGTAAATGACACGGTAATTGGACCTGAAATACGTTCCCTAACTGGTAAGTAAATAAGAGCTGGGACAAACCTGTTCGATCCATCGTTACCCTCTGATGTTGGGTTCTCTTGAACATAAAAAGACTGCATCAATTCGCTGCCTGCAACGAAGGATCCGTTGGGATCCTGTGGGATTGCATAAGCTACCGGTCGGTTTGACCTGTTTGCAACTTCTTGTAGGACATTGACATCGAAATTATATGACGCTTGTGATGGTGAATTTGATGATGTTAGTGTTGATGTTGTTGTTGTAGTTGATGTTGCTAATGATGTTGCCGGCACGGAAGTAGCTTGATTAGTTTTCGGGCTTGTCCCCACAACCGCCGACGTTGAGTCTCGTTTGGCTGTTTCTTGTGGTGTTTGCGGTACCGGTGTTGAGGCTGGCGTTGTTGTCGGAGTTCCCCCCGAAGACGTTGATGATGATGATGAGGACGACGAGGACACAGCAGGTTTTGTGGTTGCACTTGTCGTTTGGTTATTCCCATCGACGTCAGCGACGCTTGATATCTCCTTGGCTATTGAGACCGCTGTTTCGGACTTGATAGGAGCATCGGGTGGTGAAGTGGGTGGGACTGATGAAGCTGACGGAGTTCCATTTAGAATTGAATGTGATCGCTCGTGGATGAATAAGAACGCATAATACGGTGTGGAAAATGAGCACAGTGAGCACTGGTATTCCTTGAAACGTGGGGATTGTAGTGGATTCTCCGCACCAAAGATAGCTGGGAAAGGATTCTTCACTAGAAGATTCGGATTGATATTGTTCAAGGGATTCTGTTGAGGAATGGTGTTGCCATTTGGAATTTTAAGAGTTGGACTCGTAGGTTTGCTGAATGCGGCTCCAAGTTGTAATTCCATTTCGCGGAGCTTATCCACGCCGGATGGGCCATGATCACTCATCAAATGAGCACGAAGCCATTTTGCACTGCGGAATCGACGGCTACAAAGCGGACACACCTCAGTATAGTGGGTAAAGTATCTGGTATTAAAATCCACTCCAGCCAAGTCAGCTGCTTTGGATTCGCTGGGAAAGGAACTGTTTACCATGTCCGGTTGTTCTTGGGGGAGTTCTATGCCATTGCTTTGGCGAGACTGGGGTAGAGGAGAACCTTCGTCGACAATCCCGTGTGTGTTGTGCTTGTGAACTCGCAGAAAGTACTTACTGCAGAGTTCTTTGTTGCATATGTTGCACACAACTCCCCCGATTTGGGCGCCATTTTCAATTTCAATACCATGCATGCGTTGCATGTGTGTCTTCATGAAATACTTGTTGCAGAGTTCCTTGTTGCATATCTCACAATAGCTGCTGGTCGGTGTGATGGTGTATGGAGCTCGCGCTCTATCGATTTGGCTGGCACCAACCACTGGTGTTGCTGGACCACTGGAGTTGGCGTTTATTGGTCGCTCAGGAGTGACAAAGCCATCTCGTAGCGGGCTATTGTTGCTAAGACTACCGGTCAAAGGATGAGTTTCAGCGATATGTTGCTTTAATTCGAAAAGATTTGAGAATTCCCTATCACACTGCTTGCACACTTCGCTAGACATACCCGGCATAGCTGATGGAGACGAAGAGGGCGATAACTTTATTCCCATAAAAGTTGGAGGATTGCTGCCATTGTTATTGTCCATCATAGAGTGTTCTGTCGCAATGTGGGCATGAAGTACGTACTGGTTTTCCATTTCCTTTCCACAGAAATTACAGGGAACTGCACGCTTGCAGTTTAGATCATTTAGCTGCATAATCATGGACTGCAGCTTCTGAAGGTTTAAACCAACAGCTTCGGAGTCGCTTGTTTGAGGTGTCGCTTGTTCGGTGGGCTCGCCACCTGGTGAGAGGCCATTATTATTCTCCGATTGACCATTCAATCCTTTGTTATCATTATCGAACTTCAGCCGTTTCGCTGAATCCTTTTCACCTTCTAAAGAAGATAGAACCTTTCGTTCCATGAACTTTTCATTCGCCATCATCAGATTCAGTGGAGTTGTTTGCATGGCAAAGAAGGGCCATTGCATTTTCATATCGTCTTTGGCATCATCTGGTGGCACAAAGATTCCATGTCGCTTCCATTTGTGTGTTCTTAGAAAATATTTATTGCAATATTCCTTGCAACAGAGATCGCAAAAAGCCTCTGGATTTAATACTCCTAATCGCTTGAGCTTATCGAAGGAGAAATTTGACTCTCGAGCTTGCTGCTGTGATGAGGGTGACAGCTTACGAGGTTGCGGTGTAAAGGATACATCTTCTTGTTCGACTGAAAAATCCTCTCTAAAGCCCTCTGGCAAATGGAGATTACCAGATAACGAGACGGATGCTGAAGTGTCCTTCTCCGGTATGTTATTCTTTTCAATGGAATTCCCTTGTGCTGGGGGACTTGTCTCGGTATCGTATTTCATTTCTCTTGGACTTGAACTGGCAGTGGAGATGGTTGTGGTGGTTATGTTCGGAGGGTTGATGGAAGTTGGTGGTGGAACTTCATGAGCTTTGGTGCGATGTCGCTTCATAGCGAAAATATTGGTGAATTTCTTCGAGCAAACATCGCACGGGATCATGGGAGCTGGTGGAGCTATCTGCTGTTGTTGCAACTGTTGTTGTTGCAGATGCTGTTGTTGTTGTTGCTGCTGCTGCTGTTGTTGTTGTTGTTGTTGTTGTTGTACAGCTTGAAACTGTGCTGCTTGTTCCATTTGCTGTTGCTGCTGTTGTTGAAGCTGAAGATGAAATACTTGACTCATAGCTCCCATGGAAGGAGCATTTGTCATTCCAGAATCTGTGGAAGTACATGTGGGATCGTAAATTCCATGTTTGTTGGCCTTGTGTGTCTTCAGGAAGTACTTATTGCAAAATTCTTTGTTGCAAAGGTCACAATAAGCCTCGGGATTGAATATTCTCAATGGCGGTCGAGTCAAACCATCTACAGATGGGAAACCCGAAGGAACTCCAAGAAGTGGAAGTTGCGATAGATATCCACTGGAGAAAGCAGCTGCCGCTGCCTCTGGAGGAAATGGAAATCCTAAACCGGGCATTGCTGACATCCATTGTTCGGGTTTTTGTGTGGCTCGACTGTCTTGCATGGGAGATGTGATCTCATCCTCGTCATTCCTTTCAAGCTTCACTTTAACGGAAGAGAGCATTTCAAGAGTTTGTTGCTCGTCTGATAAGTTCCTCTTGCTTTGATCCATATGTTGGGTGGGAGAATGTTCTTGCATAATGTGAAACCTCAGCCTTAAGTCGGAGTCGAAATTTTCGCCACATTCCTTACAGAATATCTGGGAATAGTTTGCAATGGCGTCTTGATGTTGTTGTTGTTCCTGCTGTAATTGTTTTAACTGTTGTAGTTGTTGCTCTTGATGTTTCTCTTCTCTTGCGGGAGATTGTTGTTTTGCAGTTTCCTGGAAATTCTCCAGTGGTGATATGTTTCTTTGCAGTAGCTCGAAGGGATTTAACTGGCCAACCAATTTCGGAAGAAATATTTTCGTCAACTTATCCTCGTAGTCTTCGTTTTGCATCATTTCCTCCTCCTGATTCATTTCCTCTTTGACATTTCCATTATTGTGCTCATGTTGGGCGCCATCTAAAGGCTGGTCTGAATTATCCATGTTCTGGTCACCTCCAACTTTGGCACTCAAATTTAAAGCCGCCAGCCGAATGGGTGTCGTTTGTTTTCGTCTTTTTTTCGATTGATCAAATTGTAGGGCATCCAATAATGCTGAACTAGATGATGTGAGAGCTTGTGCCATCAACGCTTGATTATGACCCATTAAAACATCAGCAATACTTCGCTTATGGTGATGATGCTTTTTACTACTACCTCCTACTCCTATTCCTCCACCGCCACCTGATGATGCTCGTCGTTCTCCATTCGCTCCTTCACGCGATGTCGAATTTTTCGAACTACTGTGCTGAGAACTTGTATTACTCAATTGGGAAGAATTTGATGCATCACTTAGTGCTGTGTCCTCGCTACTCAAATCGGGTGGTGGGGTTGCATATATCGATGCAGCCATCTTTGTTATTACTGTAAACAAAAAATAAATAAAAGAAAAAACCTAGATTAGATAAGATGAACATAAAGAAATTGAAATAGGGGTCGATAAATCAATCATAATTTGATTTGGTATGTTTAAGTGGACACTTTGATTAACAGTGAATAACAGTGAAACTTTGATTTCTTGATTGATTGTATATGTATAGGTAAGCTTGTACATCTTCTTGTAGATGTTTTCTTTCTTATTCATTTTTTTTATGGTCGTTAATTGAAAGTATTAGGGGAAGTTTTTTTTTAATTTTGGAATACAAATAATAATGTATTCGGATTTTCATTTTAAATTAGTAAGAAGTAGATTTTTTTGTCAATACCATGAATTTAAATAGTTTTAAAGAATTCACAATTGTTTTCAAAGATTATAGATCATATATGTAGACTTAAATTTGGTTAACCTTACGCCTAATTTTTTCGCCGCTTAAACTAGGTTTAAGAATATACTAAAACAAAGTTAAGTAATCTTTTGTTTAAGGAAGTTCTCGTGTGTTTCAACTCTAATTTGGATTTTGGTTTGTGAAAGAACTTCGATGAATTTGAACGTGGAAATGATTCTGCCATATAAACAAAATAAAAGTATTTAAAACAAATTAAAGTTAAATACACAAGAACGGTATGCACTTGTATATTTATGTGAGCTGTTCTCTATAATAATCAAGGCCTAAGTCCAACATAAAAATACAGGACCGAGTTATTTTGTGAATAAACTAACAGAAGTCGTATTCAAAACAAATAGAGAAGAGCAGGGCTTGAAGTAACAGGGGTAATACGTTACAGCTAAAACATCAGGGTTCCCGTGAAAATTAAGAATCGCATGAAAGAGGAAAATTTCCATCTTCTCCATAGTTACCGACTTAGATACTTCGTTTGGTAATTGGGGACATTGAGTAAAGTTTTGGTTGTGGAAGCAGATTTGAATTTTGTGTGTGTATTTTTTGTCTTTCTTATTACACTAAACATATACACCCATATTAATAAAGATGGTTTAGTGGAGGTTTATCGTTAAGTCCTGGACTAAGTGCGAAATTTCATTAATAAAACAAATTTTCTGTTAAGTGACGTTTACTAATTATGATAAAGTTAAACCACCGAAGTAGGTGGTTTAGCGAAGGAATAAGAAATAGAAATGTCCACAGTCAGACACAAGCAATTGACAATCAATTTAGGTAGCCACAGAATATAAAAAAGAGATTGCTTACTTTTGTAGAAGATTTTCTTAAAAGGATTTTTGATAAACGTCATTTTACTATTTGTTTTTATTAATGTAAATATTTAAGCCATGGCTTAACTCCTATTCCATAGTTTAGCAAAACCATGGAATATAGGTGGAATAAGCGTTTTTTATTACTACGGCTGATACAGTGCCAGCTGTTTTTTTTGTGGACATTCATTTGGGTTTTGGTTAAGTTTGTGTTCATGTTATACATAAGTCAACTTGGTTTAGTTTTAAATTATGTTCTTCTTGTTAAATTTCATTGCGGGGCTAGTTGTAACATTTGTTCATGGTATGTTGTAGCATGTTCAAACTAACGCCTTTTTTCAACTGATTGTTTTGAATGAAAACGATCAATAAGGGTTTATATTGTTCGTGTTCGAGTCTTTCGTTGTTGCTTTGCTTACTCGGTAACGATTGTACCTCGAGAATACTGTTCGATGTGATTTGTTCAATATGAGAAGGTCGACACGTTGTAATCGATATAGGAATAAGGCATCATCCCGCTTACAATTTTTGTTGCTTTGCGCTTTTTTATAAAAATTGTTTTATTGAAGTTAGAGTTATTTTTTTTTTTTGAAAATATATTGGGCCTTACTAATAATCAAATTTAGTGTTAAGATTAAAAGAAAATCTCCAGATTTTAAGAAATCCGCATACCAATAACTTATTTAATCTCCAGTTTAGTCGTTAGTTATATGTCAAAATTTAATACACGGAAATCCATGATTAAAGTCGAACACTAAATTAAAAGTGTTGCCTTTGTGCTGTTTTATAGTACCTAAATTTGAATTTAACACTTAAATCTACTCCCATGATATCAGGTCGATTTTTCAGATTTTTGTTTAAAGTGAAAAGGAAGTACTTTATTTGTTTGTTTGTATGTTTATGTGCAACAGGAATAGATTATTTATTTTTTTCATAAATATTTAGTACGTCTGGATTTTACTTAAAATACGTGGTTAATTTGTTGATTCTATTTTATGTATTGACATAACTACGTATTTTTTAAAAAAGTAATTTTTGTGTTGAAAGAGTATTGATTTAACATTATTTTTGTCTGTTGTTGTATTGGTAAAATTGTGTGTATCCAAGTCTATTTATTTTGAAAACAAAAACAAAAATAACATTTGGACCACATTCAGTAGAGTTAGATGTAATTGAAAAACTTATTTCATAAAACCAAATTTACAAATTTATAGCGGGATGATCTTTCTTTAGTACAAAAAAACAAAAACATCATAAGACAGAAATGCGTCGAATATAATCTCAAAACCGAACAACCAAATTAAAATTGCATTTGTTTGTTTATTTTTGAAAAGAATTATAATTTTGATGGTGCTGGTTAAATGGTGTTAATCAATTAACTGAGATCCATGATAAAAAACTAAACTCAAAATTTGAATTTTTCGTTACGAATTGAAATAATCATGGAGTTAAGATGACACACTGTGAAAAATCTGGCCCCTACCGTTAATCAATAGAAAACCTAAAAAAAAAACAATATTCTCACACAATATATGCCAGTTCACTTATTTATAGTTTAAAAATATTTTAAGCTTAAGATTTTCTTATTTTGGTACCTATATGTACATTTTGCGAATGAAAAATATTAAAATAATATAAAATAAATAAAGAAATATGTTTCCTTGTTAAAAAATATGGTGTTCTAAATTAAAAAACAATTGAAAATTTGTTCTGACACTTCAATTCAATTGACGTACTATAAGTACTTTAATGCTTTCTGTTAAAAAAGAGTACGGCAATACTTAACTTTAGAGGTATAGAGCAAATTATGACAGCTCCTGATCTTTGACAGACCTTGGTGAAAATTCTGACAGTTCATTACATTTTTTTTCTCATTTGTTGTAGATTTTGTAATAGATTTAATAGAAATTCTGGAGATTAATTAGTGAAAGGATTAAATTGTTTATTGGTACCATTTTGTTAAAGCTCAGCACTTTGTTTTAACCTTCCAGTTAACTAATATTCGACATTAGCGGTTGATTATTAGTAAGGCTCGTTGTTAATTTTCTAAAAAAAAAATGTTAATTTCTTAAAACGCTTGTTACAATTTACGCTGGCTTATGTTACAACTTACCCCATAGTAGGGATAAGTTGAAATAACATGACTTTTTCAACGCTATATCTTGACATCTTTCCAGCCAACATTGCTGAATTTTTTTTGGCGGTATTTGTAGCTGAGACAAGCACTATTCTTGCCTTTTAAACAAAAGAAAAGTTATAAAAATATTTTAACGTTTAGTCAGTTGAAAAGTAATGGACATAACTCATTTCCACATATTAATTTACAGATAGCGATTAATCACATGGTTATTTATTAATAATAATAGTCTGGTATAGTGCATCAGGTTAATATAAAATATCATTGATACTTTACTATTTAGAAATCTTAAATATTGGTTTTTGACCATCAACGACTTGCGGAAACTGCCAAAATAAAGGACTCACCGCACCTGCTGTACGCAAGTTTGTGCAAAAAGTTCGTGAGACTAGTATGCTAGTATGGACTATGGACAACACTCATGGTGCCCGTCGTCGTACGGTGCGCAAAAACTAGAATGTGGCTGCTGTAGCCGAGAGTGTGAGACTCAATTCACGAACATTAACACGCCATCAATCTCAACAGCCTAAAATTTTTCACACACTAGCCTGGGGAGAACTCTGCACAAAGAACACGGATTATTCGCTTACAAGGTCCAATTGACTCAGTAACTGAAGGCGCATGATCATCCGCTTGAACAAAGTTGTGTTCCATAATTAATAAGAATCATTGCTCTTTCTAAGAAATAAATAATAAATGAAAAAAATCTACTTTTGTTCATTTTATTGCATTTTTAAAAAGAAACTTATAAGGCGAAAATGAAAAAGTAGACATTTAAAAAAAAAATTCGCCATCAAGAAGAGTTGTAGTTCGCAATTCACGATGCGATTAACTGGCTGAACACAATAGAATGCTGCAACTGGAGCTGCAGCTGCAACTGGAAGAGCTGTCAAAAAGTGTCGTACGTACTTTTTTTTTATGCGCCCACAATGAGGCTGTACAGCTTTCATGTTTTGTTGTCATTTGTTGGATCAGGTGTTGAATCTTTGGCAAATTGTAAATATTTTAAGTAATTGAAACTATAAAATGGACACTGAAATTGAAGATTTTCGTCCATTATTTTAATTAAAATTTAACCACGAAATCACAATACAACAAAACAACACTTAAAATCACAGACAGATATATAAAATTTGAAATGTCAAAAATGCTGCACGAAAAAGTTAAAAGTTCGCCAACTCTTGCAGCACCGACTGCAGCACCGACTGCAGTTGCGTTGTGTTGTGTTCGTAACATTGAATTTACGTGTATTGAATATTTTGACAGCTATTCCAGTTGCAGCTCCAGTTGCAGCTCCGTCTCCATTGTGTTCAGCCAGTAAGATGTTCGAAGAATTTTAAATTATTCAATTCAATTATTCAAATTTATTGCAAAAAACAAAAGTGGTGCATTAAGATAATTAGTTAGCCAGAAACTATAACTTAAAATTTTTGGGAAAGGAAATAAAAAAAAATCTGAAACTTGTTCGAGGAATTTTCGATGCAAACTTGCTTTTTTGCGAATTGAATTTTTCTGGTAGTTAATTACACAAAATGTGAAAAGATATTATAAACTTGCACAATTTTGACGAACTCCTTCTTTTCTTGTTTAAACTTATTGAGGCAGATAATTTGAAGCTAATTTCAATAATTACCAATGCATATTTAATGAACGACTAAAATCAACGTCTAAATATTTAATATTTGCTTAGTTTCAAAAATTCTAAAATTTATCGAAATTCTTATACAAATTATAAAATAAATTTTTGTCGAAAAAAAACCCCTAGAGTTCCAAAATCCCTCCAACGAAATGAAAAGAAATTAAGAATTTAATTTATGTATGTATATTCCCACACACGTAAGAGATAGACTATATACCGCCATTAGTTCCACAGAAATGCCAAAAAGCTCTTTCTTCAAAACGCCAGTCTTTTTAATTAAAAACTGACCCTTTTTTTTCTGGACACCATAGAGAGGTTGTCTCTCTATAATTATCGCCTATAATATCACACCATCACTTGCTGCCTTTCCGTTTCCATATCCACACATGAATATGGTGATATAGGAGAAAAGGAAATCTACTAAAAGTTTTAATGTATTTGTGTGTGTGTGTGTGTATGTATATTTGTCAGGCTCTAAGCATCCTTTATTTTTTTTTTTTTTCAAATATAAGGCTTCCTTTTATTTAAGAAAAGACCACCCTTATAAGAAGTTGGAAAATAGAAAACTTTTTACCAATATCCTTCCTCTCGCACAACCTAAAAATATATTTCTCCCACAAACAACATAGAGAGTCATCCAATTTAATGGGATTCAACTGAGAAAAAAATCTTTCTTCCTTCTTTTTCCTTAAGATTTTTTTTTTATTTTATTTTCTATATTTGACTGACCGAGGAAGAAAGGAATATAAATTCCTTTCGTTTCACTAGAAAATGAAACAAATTTTATGCGATATGTTGGAAACATAAATTAAGTTTCCATATGGAAGATAGTTTTACACCCGCTGCCGCCGCCACCGCACTACAAGCAACCTTATACCGACTGTTCCGTTGTCGGTCGTCCAAAACAAGGACGATCTCCTGCTTTTGTGGGATGGAGTTTGTGCGTGTAGTGAGGACCTTGGGCGGCCGGCAACAAATGAACCAGGATACTAATAAGGGAAGGTGGGTGGCAATGTATTTCTCTCTGTGTTTACAGGGATCTCTGGACGGAGGATGAGAATATAAATTTCCAACACATACATCTTAAATTTTTATTCATATACACAAATAAAGGAGATATATGTACATATATATCGGCCAGTAGTACGTACTCATGTAAAATTACTTGTATTTGCCGACAATCTTCGTCCTTGTCGCCGTTCTATGAGGTTTCAATTTATTTTTATTATTTCCAAGTAGGTAGGTATATAGCTTCTCACTCTTCGCCGCACCTACACTTTTTCATTTTAAGTGCAAACTGTCATCATACTGTGACTTGACACATTTGTTTTGATGGCTATTTGCCAACTTGTAACACAAATGTAACACAACGATTTTCACACTTCTTATGGTTCAATAAAAAAAATAACTATGTTATCAAAACAAAACAAAAAAAAAACAATTAAAATATTTTCGCGAAATCAATATTATCTATCTTATCGATCATGCGATGCGACCCGTCGAAAAACCTCGGATGTCCTTTTTGTAAAAAGTGTAAATAAATACTGAAATGAGAAATTCCAACTGCGCAATCAAATACCCTCCGCTGATTTAAGTCTCCTTTGGCGAAGAGAGGGAACCCTAGAGGCGAACCAACAACAACAACAAAAAAATAATAATAAAATTTCAAAAAACCGATAAAACACCCCAAAACCTCACAACTGATAAGTTTTTCCTCAAAAAGTATAGACAAACTATGCTCCGCCCCTTGTACGTTTTTCCATTCAAAAATGAAATAATGTCACAAAAAATATCGTTAGGGGTGATTTTTCCACAATTTTTGTCCCATTCACTGATTTTTCTTCCTTTTATTTTGTCGAAGAAATCGGAATAAAAGCAATTTTATTGATAAGGTAAATCAATGTAGCAGTGATTAAGTGCATGCATGCACTTTTCAGTTTTTGACTTGATTTGAATTGCACTCGAAAAAAATGTTGTATTTGGTCACTTTCGGGAACAGGCGATGTTTTACTGTTCAAATGGTGGTAACTATTTCCGACAGTAGAAAATCGATGGCGGCTACTCTAGATGAGGGGGAGTTATGCCCATTAAATGGTTTACCTATATCTAAATTACTGTTATGGCATTTTGCGATAAGATCGTTCACTCTCTATATATACATCTGTAAGTAGACTGTCATGGGGTATGATTTGAAATGTGCATATGATTAAAAACATCAAGTTTTACGATTTTGCTCTTATCGTTGTTATCACTAAGAATTTACTGAATTTTTAATAGCAAACAGTTTGGTTGTGTTTTTGAGGGAGATATCTGTTAGGTATTATAGAAGGGGATGTAGCCTCTGGCTAGAAGTTTAAATATTAAGGTATTATTTTGCAGAAACTTTACTTAAAGCCTAAATATTGTCTCGAACTTTATGAACAAAACATTTTTTATAATATTTTTATAAATTATTTATACGCATGTATTCTTTTGTGAGCTTTGCATTTAGACCCGCCGCACATAGGGGCCCATAAGTATGAATTCCTGCCAGAAAGTAAAAAAACTGTTGGATACCTCTATTTATATGTGCAAATTTTAGTATTCTTGTAAGTATATAGCCCAGTTAGTCAGTCGAACTTGCGCATTGTGAAGAATTATTTCTCGTGTTATTTTTTTATAGAAAATTGTGACAAGTGTTTCTTGCATTTGTTTTATACTTTTTTTTAAATTGGATTCTTTCCCCTCAGGTGTGGTGATGATTTTCTCGAAAAATTTTAGCTTTATGTCATTTAGTGAAATTTAAGTGAATCTTTGCAAATGTAGGGTGTTTTTATGAATTTTTTCATGTTTTCGTCTTAGATCGTCGTTGTGTGGCGGGCTTTCAAGTCTGTTCGAAATTTCATAAGACTGGTATGCTAGTGGACAATACTCATAGTCCCAGTCGTACGATGCGCACAGACGAGAATGTGGTGGTTCTAGCCGAGAGAGACTCAATTCACGAACACCAACTCGCCATCGATCTTAGCAGCTCAACATATCACGCACTAGTCTGAGGAGAATTCTGCACAAAGATTTCGGATTATGCGCTTACTTAATTGCCGCATCAATTGAAGGCGCACGACAACGACTTTGTGTTCTGTAATTAATGGGAATGTATGCTCTTAATAATAAAGCCATAATACATGGACAAAACTTAATTTTGTTCATTTTATTGCATTTTTAAAAATAAGCTTGTATTTGGCCCACTCTTTATGAAGTCTTATCTCGAAAAGTTAACTTCAAAATTTGAGTGAATTCATTAGAAGACGTACAAATTGCATTAGGAAGACAAATTGATCGTTTCTTATCGGAAATCAAAACAAAATGGCAAGATTCCGCTAGAAAAGAGACCACATTTCTCCACTAAAATAAAACTTGGCTGGATTCTGCGATTAGTTTCAAAAATTATTCTGGGAATGGTAAAAAAAATGGGTCGCTCAAGAAAAAGCTTTGAAAATGCTTCTAAAAGCACCAAACGCCAGAAGACTGAAGATTTGCGACATCGATATTCTCCCGAAAAGTTATCTTTTACTGCTCAGATGAGTTTACAATCTTCGGGTAAAGTAGAAGCGTCAAAAGTTGTGAAAGATGTGACCACAAGTTCTCCTAAAAGAACAAATTGGCATACAAAAAACTTGAGTTCCCTAACAAAAACACAGCTTTCTGGAAAAGAAGCCAAACTTACCAGACTTAAAAAATTCAGCTTCCCAAAAAAGATTGTTACCCTCCAAAGGAAGATAATTACGATTAGCGAGGTCAAATTGCAAGCTTTGCTTAATCATACTATAGATCGGCTGTCTCAAACTCAAATTGAATTTTTGAAAGTCAAAAAAAAAACGGATGTTTTGAATAATTTGGTGTTAATATGTAAATGGGGTTTGGCCGGCTCGTCACAGTCTGAATAAAAACAGCACTTTTCGGATCCAAACGCTAAGGACTCTAATGCTTTTATTGTGTCACTTGTCCCCATTAGACTGACCTCAACTACTCACATGAAACAACAGAGTTGGAAAAACCAATGTCGAAAAAATGCATAAACAAATAATAGAACTTCAGCCAGTAACTTATCGTATGAATAACATTGAAATGCATACATGCAGTCTCACGTCCAAAGATTTCAATGAGATCGAAAAAGCATCCACTACAAATGTAACATAGACGTTAGTTGATTGAAATTTGGGCTCTCAGTACTCAGTATTCCATGCATAAATATGGATTTTATGAATGTTTGCTGCACCTGAGCTACAAACTACCTCAAATGAAGTGTCAAGCTCTTGGGAATATTGAAAAGAAAATTGTTGCCGATCGGAAAGCAGAAATCCAAACACAAATTCAAAATGGAAATGGGCTTGGCCGTTGATAAATCAAAACCTGGATTTGGGAGCAGTAACGACGGGAGCACGCCCAGAAGATTTTTCAGCGATCCTGAAGTTGCTGAATCATTTACTTTTCACTTTTTACTTGCGATGTATGCACATATTTATTTATGGCAAGTTATGCATTCGTAAAAAAAAATCGAGCTCGAGATTTTGAACAGACTTGACATTACAATGATAGGAAAGACGAAAAAGTGCCTGCCTGCCTCCCTGACTGCAGCCTAAATGGCTCGTCAATTTTCTTTGAACTTAGTAGATAGCATTTTTTCCCACACAGGTTTTTTGTTTTTCTTAAGACCAAAAATAACGGCACTTGCTACGCGATTCTTTTTTCGAAATTTTACAAAATATTTTTCTTCTCAAAAACTGTTCCACAGATTAAAAAAAAATCACAAAACTTCATTTAGTTAAAGCTAGATAGTCCTGGAAAAAAATTCCACAAAGTGGTTATTAATGCGGTACTCCCCTTAGAAACATTTTTTTTTTTTTGTTTAACTTTCTCAAAAACGGTAAAACCGATTTTGATCAGTTTTCTTATGCTAAGGCTCCCAAAAGATAGTATAGTGTTGTATTCACATTTTTTTTTTATTAAAAAAAAATCAGTTTTTTTTTCCATGCTCGATTTTTTTAACACTTGTCAATTAAAAGTTTCTCAATACAATCTACAAGATGTAAGAAAAAAAGTTATTTTATCTAAAAATAATGATACAAATGCTAAAAAATCGTTTTCGAAAATATTATTTTTTGTTTATATACTATACTTCTTACATAAAACCATTTTTTCGAATTTCGAATTTGTCATTATTAGTGTAAGGGGTTTTAATGACAATTTTTTTTAAAGAGCAGCCATAAAAAAGTTTGAAAAGCATTACCTTTCGAAATTAAAAAAAAAAATTTCTTTGGATTTTTGAAAAAAAAAGAAAGTTTTTTTTTCGCACAGTAATACAAATTTGAAGTTGGCGTTCCAAAATTTTTTATTAAAAATGTTTTAAAAATTTTGTATATGTATGTAAGCTGATAGCTCTCACTAAATGTAGAAATATGTACAATAATACATAGATGAAACAAGTTTTCCTTCCTCGTCCATACATATTCTCCAAAAATTGTTTGAAAATACACCAAACCACGTTGTGTGCTTGCCTATTAGATACCTAGTATAACGGAACAAATTAGCTGTCATTTATTTATTGTTTCTTGCCAAATCAACATGGAGAGTTAAAGCGTTCAACAACATGTGCAAATTGTGGGTGTTCTGTTCGAGGAACATTTCGCGCTTCGTCTATTTTACGATTGCCATAACCGTCATTCCGAGAGGAATATTAGTAATGTAGTGGATAAATTCGAGTCAAGTCAACCAGTTCAGTTAACAATACGCCAACACCCGGACGTCATTGAAACGTAAGATCTCCCGAAAATACCGCCACTGTCCGTGAGAGTGTGCAGGAGAATCCGAGGCAGTCAATTCCATTCTGCCCACAAGAATTCGGCAAAGTACAACTTGGGGAATTTCGGGCAAACAGCCGTACTTCAACTGATCGAAGAGCGTTAATGATCATAGATAACGAAATGTGTTCGCTAACTCTAACTGGACTCTCGAGTTGTGGAAGTTGATCCTAATTTTGTTCGAAAAACGATACTTAGCAATAAGGCCCTTTTCTAGAACGGGTTGTCAACAGACACGTCTCTACCAACCTTTCATCGGTGTTTGGTCCGTCGATGTAAGTTGAATCATTTGATCTTCCAAGATTTTTATGACTTCCCAGTAAACTTGAAAGTTTTTGTTAAAAACTAATTGGAGGATGACGAAGTCAGTGTCCCTTGGAATTGATCCGAATGAGCTTAAGTACTATTCACATGAGAGCGACCAACGACCAACGAATAAAAAAAGAAAGGGGATTTAAAACATATATAAGCCTAAATTCTTCACAAAAACTTTACAAAAGGGTAGAAATCTAGTTTAATTTAATGTTAATATATTAAAATTTGCGTTGTAATTGATTAAATGAGAGTAATTTGAGAAAACAAATTGGTCGTCGCGAATTGCAATATGACTGCGACTGCTACGAACTGTCAAACACTATTCGCGTTCCACATACCATCCACACTGCAACGAATGAATTGTTCGCGCGCGACTAACCTCAAAATCGTTCTAAAATAATTTTCTTCGTGTTTAGTAATGGCTGAAGCGATCATGGAAAAAAAGCTAAATAAATATATTCAATAAAAATTCAAATAAATTTTTAAGCAAGGAATACTAAAATAATGTAAAAAATTCTAGGAATTTGACGAAAGATTGATTTTGGAAGTGGAAGCAAATCCAACACTATACAACAAGGCCGACTGTTCATATTCAGATAGGTACAAGAAAGAAGAGAAGACAGTTGTCTAAGTAAACGCCATTCGCGACGAATAAAAAAAAATGCATGTGAACGAAATGTCTAAATGGGCGAATGTTCGTTCATTCGTCGGCCGTTGGTCGCTCTCATGTGAATAGTACTTTAGAGTATCCAATGTTGCCCTGTGAAAGGCCGATTATTTGCTGAATACATCGAAGGGTTTCAAATGGAACAGAAAGGGGTTATTAATACTCTTAAAATGATTATCACAGTGCGAGAGTTAGAAAAACAGGGAAGCATTGTATAGGGATGCACTTAACATTTAAATTTGTGAATATTACAATGAGAAAGATAAATTGAGCTAGGTAGAACATTCCACATTCGTGTAGTGCGGGCGGCTCAAATAAGAATCTCTGTACTTCACAGTACGTTCTAAGTTGGGCCCAAGATTAAAGGGATGAGTATTTCTAAAAGTGCAGGTATTACGGTTGAATTGATTAAGGGGAGCAATGCTCCGCTATATTTACGTAGCCGAACGTTGGACATTCCTTAGCTTAGCACTATTTCTCTGTCACCATACTCGTAATGCCTGACCGTGTATGTTTTTTTTTTTATTTTATTGTATTGTAGGGGTTATGAACACCCTTATAATGTCAAACATAGTGCGAGAAATTAGGAAAGTAGGATAGAATTAGAAAAGAGACACCAATGCACATTGGTTTTAAATGTATGCACATTGCAATGAGTGGGAAATATTGAGCTGCGTAAACCATTCCACATTCGTGTAGTGTGGCTAAAAAAGAATCTCTGTGCTTCAGTCCTTAATACCTATGAGAGTAAAACGGGGTGGGGTCTTCAACCAATTTTTTTTCCACTGAAGTGTGCTAACTCATTAGTCTTTTTGCCTTTCTTGTATTTTAGGTTTCTAACATTATTTTTGTTCCTTAAATAAGATCCGAATAGAGAAGAATTTTATATTTTCTGGTACACTGATCTGCCCAGCTTCTTTAAATCATTTTGTAAGACTGATTTAATGGTGGTAGGATTCCCTTCGTTATACAATAATAGCAACTTCATTCGCATAGGCAATCACTCTACTGCTCCGCTTCCAGGCATGTCAATTTCATTGCCTACCAAGTTCTAAAGAAGGGAGGAGAACACCACCTTGTGGCATTTTTTTTTTGTTCTTGAAATTTCTCATAACAATGTTTTTCGGACTTTCCATAAGACACAGTTTGTGTTTATTCCTGAATAAGTAAATTACACCAAAACGTGCTTTGAGTTAAATAAGGAAAAATAGTTAACGGCTCTCAAATCAACAAACAATAAAATTAGAAAAACAACGTTTCCAACTTAAGCTAACAAAAAATGACTTCTGCAGCAATATAATGTTACTATTAAGTAGTTCTGACTCGGAAATAAGTTATAACTAAATAAATTAATGATATATTCGCTTGGCGAAGCTTTTTTAATTGTGCATTGGTATTTTTGTTAATTTGAAGTCATATTTTGTTTGATTAAGTAAAAGCCAGGTTTATATTTTGTTGTTTTTGGCCCCATCTTTCTTGAAGGTAAAAATAAAATGAGTAATTATGCCTACTAAAATAAATCTAAAACATAAATAACTTATACAACCGACAAAAAAAAAATATCAAAAACCAAAAACATATAAATCAAATCTTCTCAAAATAATTACATATATTAATTCATTTTTTGCATACGCTAGGGAAAAGATAATTTCTAATCCAAGCCCACTGCCCTTTTCGCTGAAAGAAAAATTCGTTAAAATAACCAAGAAAATGGAAAAATCACAAAAAAAAAAAATAAAATTGCGATTCTCATTTAATCTTACGTATGCCTATCACACATGGACTCAGCATCCATCACACAAAATCTCATATCCGTTGATGTATTCCTCGAATCCGGGTCTGAGAGTGGGTCCAGGTCCAGGTCTTCTGGTTCGGGTGGTCGGATGGCTGGCACATCGTATGTAATCAAAAGATAAAACTTTACTTCCACCGTTCGTTCTATATCGTTGTCCGACGCAACTCCCCTCTGGTCATCCATCTATCGGTTGTGTGTAGTATTAAATTAAGAGCAGGAAAGTATTTCTTTTTTTTTTCAGTTTCTTTTTTCATCTCCTCCTCCTCCTCAAGTAGAAAGGATAAATCCGAATATTCTTCCTCGAGGCACCTCTCTGTGATTTTACAGGACTTTTATAACAACCCAAAATACCCCGCCACCCACAAAATTTTCTTCTTCTTTTACATTGCCAAATAACAAAAAAAAAACATAACATCAGAAAACTTATACATTTTCATGTGTGTGTGTGTGTGTGTGGAACGTGTATGAAGCTACGTAATATACACATTTCAAACTCTCATCTTCCATGCGACTACACCAAAAATATACGAAATACCTTCCGAAAGCAAAAAAAAAAAAAACAAAATTCTTTTTCTACACTTTTCTTTCTTTTTTTGACAGCTTTTTCTTTGAATTTCCATCTCCTTTGGCATTAGATTGCTACCGTGCGTCGCTACTCTCTTCCCCCTTTGATAGCCCTAGCCCATAGTTTTCATTTTCATCTATTTCATTTCGCTTCAAGGAGTCCAAAAATCAAAAAAAAAAAACATAATATCGCATACGGAGGGGGAGGCAAGACAACAGAATGAGATAGTAGATTGTGCACGAGCGAGAGGAAATGCGTGGAAAATGAAACTTTTACTTTTCATCCAAAAGTATTTCGCATCCCAAAAACTAATGAGTTCGGGGGGTTTGCATCAACCACACATTCATACAGTTTATTGCCAAAAGCGGATTGATTTGCTACAATGACAATCAATTGTTTGGGGCGCTAGATTTTTGAGGGCGCCATGGGATTATTTGAAACCCTATTAATAGTTGTGTCTCCAAAGATAGTTTATTCAGTGAAAATCTGCATGGAATAAAGATACAGTTTACTATACATACTTTTTAGAAAACTACATGTAAGGCCTACATTTTCATTAAGAGATTATCCGAGTTTCGAGAAAGCCTTCCAAGTTTTGTGAGCTTACTCAAGTTTAACTTTTATCTCGTACTGAAAATTCTCAATAGTAGAAGTCAGAAGTAATGATAGTTTTTCAAATTGTTATGTTTCAACAGCTGACAAATATACCAATGACAACTAACTGTCAAAATATTTAGAAATGTTTTGCCATTTTATCATGCATAGTTTCAATCTCATACTATTTTACTACCAAACTGAAATCTGAGACTTCAGCTGAAAAAATTTGACATTTAAAAGAAGTGTAGCAAAATTTCACTGAGATTTCACTTAAATTTAGAGTTTTTATTGAGATTTCATTAAAATCTCCATGAAATCTTGGTCCATCAATTTGACATATCAAAAGTTTTCAGGTGAAATCTCGTACACCGAACGTGTGCTCAGTTGTAAATAGGCAACTTGAAGTTCGACGGTCGAGATTCGCCACACGGTGGAAAAATTTGAACGTGAATACACCCTTCATCCATACAGAGATTGATGCCATTGCCGCCGTAGTGGCCAGTACTGAAGAAGACTCAGAAATATTGATTCGGCACCGGATAAACTGAATTAGACATCGCCAGAGAATTAACCTGTCATATTTTAGGTTTGGGCCCACATTGCACTAACGAAAGAATCGAAGCCGGACAACTATAGAATATACCGTGAGTTTGCTGTTGGCGAAGGTCCGGGTTTTTTTCCAAAAAAAAAAAAATCATCTTTTTTTGGAGCCACATTTTTGCTCAGCGAAAATGTCAACATGCAAAACTGCGCATCAATGCTCAGAAAAATTTACTGTTTGATGCAGCTTATGCCATGTTTATGAAATGAGCAACTAGCTACCGTCAATGGTCTCAGGTATAGAGCGATGTTTACCCAGTTTCAATGACCAGAAAAAAGAAGATGTCCTAAAATCCAACCCTGCGGGATATCTTTGTATTCCCAATTTAAAACAGATGTTTCCCATGCGGAGGACAGAAAAATATCACACTCATATGCGAATGTGTTACTTTTAGATTTGGCAACCTTACGGTAAAAATACTTCGCTGTAACTGTTTCTAACCTCATTTAAGGCGGAAAATTCTCCGATCAACTCCTGATATTGCAAAAACTAAAATCCCCACAAATCCTCTTGCCCCGCAAACCTTAGATATCTAGTACAACTACCCCAACCATCCGCCATTCTAGACACACATTTCGTCGTCTTCTTTGTGTTGTTGTTGTCGTCGACATAGTCGGTCGTCTCCTTGCCCAAAAATAAGCAAAATTTTTATACTCGAAAGTATTTTTCACAAAGAAAAGTCGCACAAGGAGCAAAGAAAAAAAAACTAAAAATAAATGAAAGTCAGTATATCAGGACTTTGCAGAATAATATTGTAACTGGATATGAATAGTATACATGTTCAACTTTCCGGGGGTGGTGGTAGGGGGTGGTGTAACATGCACAGGGTTGCTTCAAGATTTTGTTGTTGCTCCTTTTCAAATAGAAATATAGAGGGGGTGGTTGGCGTTGAAGAGAAAATTTCTTAAGTTAAAGGAAAATATTTCTCTTGGTTTTATTTTTTTTTGAAGAAAAAAATCTTCTTAGAATTTTACTCCCCCACCTTTCAATCTTAAGGGTTTTTCTGAAGCGAATCGTAAATATAAAAGTAAAATACAAGGTACAGGATATAAATAGATAGGTATGGGTATGGAGAGCGATATTGTACCAGTTGAAGGTGCGTAAGTGTGTTAGTATTGGATAAAGTTTTTTTCTTTTTCATTTGTTAGGGTTGGAGAAAAAAGTGCGTATTTGAACGTTGTAGGTATACAGTGTGGTACGATGCGGAACAGAATTTTAATGAGCATCAGGCAACATAAAAAGTAGGGTGTTAATGCAAATAAAGGAATTTTATATTGCTTAAATGTTCCTTAAATTGTGGATTATTAAAATTCAAAATTCAAAAAAGGTAGGTATACACAGGCAAAAAGAATGTCTAAGAACTGAAAAGCGGGAAAGAATTTAGAATTAAAAAGTTCAAAATGAAATGCCTGCTTTCTATAAAGAAAAAAAAAGTGGGTTAACCTCTGTTGTAAAGTGGGAGTTGGTCGGGAGGTTATTCTTTTTTAATTTAATTAAAATTCAGAATTCTTATCTCTATCGACAAATAAATTACGTAGGTATACCTACTACATTCTTTGGCGTTAGTAGTTTATGCAATAAAAGAAGAACGCGTTGATTAGAATTTTAAGGGCACTTATTTTAAGCTTTCATTTAAATTTTTTATTGTTTTTGGATTTATAGCTTCAAACTATTATGTTTTGTGTGGGTCTAGGTACTTATACCAAATTTATTCAATAAAAATTGGTAGAAATACCTCGAAGTTATGTTGACCATCTTTAAGCTTGCATACACAAGTACGTTACTTGAAGATCGTAAGGTAAAGACCGGGTTCTGTTGAAAGAAGCCTAGGTATCTACAACATCAATCGCTTGCAACATTTTTTTCTTATAAAATAAATAATTTTTATTTCCGATTTGGTTTTACTTACTTTTATTCTAAAAAGATATTTAAAAGACATTAGGTCTTGCAGTCTAAAACCATAAGACTCAAATAAAAAATGTCATAATGCCCACAAAAGCGTTTAAAGTTTGTTTTCAATAAAACCACGAATTTTTTAAAACTTTTTAGTTGAACGTTTTCTAGAAATTGAGACTAAAGGACTGGTAGAACAGTTCAAAAAAGATTGCCAAATGAAGATTTTGACAAGAAATTAGATTGTGTTCATCAATGTGAAAACAAAACAAACATTTTTGTCCTCGGTCGGTCAAGCTAAGAGTAAATCGCGTTTGTCAATGCATCAAATGAAATCGTGGAATTATCAGGATAAACTTGAACTTCTACTGCATTAAAAAATATATTCTGACAGAATGAATGGAAAGTACAGTGGATCAAAGAGCTTGGACGCGTTTGCGTTTGATGTCAAAAATAAATCAAAACTAATAGCCCACTATATGAGAGTACTCATATAATGTACATATCAAGTTGTATGATTGGAATTATCATAAGCAAACTTTTAAGCTTATTAATTTTTGCGAGTTATTATCAAAGGGCACGATAGTGCCCAGCCAAGTTCTGGCACTACACCCTTTTTACAGGAACAAACTCAGGCGATTTTTGACCAACCCCCCCCCCCCCTATCTTCAGTATCAATGAAGTCAGAAACTTAAAATTCTGAAATTTCAATTTTCTAGCCTAAGCGGTTCCTGAGATATAAGGCCTCAAAAATCACAAAAACCGTAACTGACTGACTGACTGACAGATCATCAAAATTATGGAGCACTTCCCGACATGGTAGAATCTTGTAATTTTGCACAACGGTAGTTCTTGTCATGCAAGCAGAGGAAAATTTGAAGTTTTCCATTCAGGGGGCGTGGTATCCGCCCACTTTTTCCGAATTATTGTTGGTTGAATGGAGCACTTCCGACCGCTGTAAAACGATGAAATTTAGTAAAGTGGCAGGGCTTAAATTGCATACTAAGAAAAAAATATAAAATTTGAGGTTTTCCATTCAGGGGCGTGGTATCCGCCCACTTCCTCAGAACTGATGTAAATTATATATGGCACACTTTCGATTGCAGTAGAACAATGAAATTTGGTAGAACGGTAGGGCTCAAATTGCATATAAAGGAACAAAAATAAAAGTTGAGGTTTTCTATTCAGGGGGCGTGGTATCCGCCCACTTTTTCCGAATTGGTGTTGGTTGAATGGAGCACTTCCCACTTCTGTAAAACGATGAAATTTAGTAAAGTGGCAGGGCTTAAATTGTATACTAAGAAAAAAATATAAAATTTGAGGCTTTCCATTCAGGGGTGTGGTATCCGCCTACTTCCTCAGAACTGATGTAAATAATATATGGCACACTTCCGATTGCAGTAGAACAATGAAATTTGGTAGAACGGTAGGGCTCAAATTGCATATAAAGCACCAACAATAAAAATTAAAGTTTTCCATTCAGTCAGTAATCATTAAATAATAAAATTTGTCTATTTTCTATTACATTGTAGCTGTTGCAATATTATTCTACTTTAAATATTCGCTATTGAACCTTCATAAAGTAAGAACTTGGCATACTTTTAGATCTCACTGCTTTTCACGGCTGACTTGTTACACAAAGGCTTTTGTATAGAAGAACTTGGCTCTTTTTTTAACATTTATGTTTTTGGTCTGATAAATATTTTCTTGCTGAAGCACAATAATTGCGACGCAGCTTGTTTTTAACGTAGAAAGGTGAGTTGTCTAACTCGAAAAAAGGATAAGCTAAAAAAGAATGACTTTAATTTCTTAAACAAATGTGAATTTGTGAGTAAAATATTTAAAGTTTTTGGGGCCGCTTTTATGAAATTTAATTATTTTTTTATAACAAATTTTTAAAACAACTGAAAATGTCCCAAAAATGAAAAAAATGAAATTTTCATAAATTTTTTTTATTCGCAAAACAAAAAAAAGCTAAATTAATGAGTATGACGAAAATAAATGATTTATATTACATAAAGGGTTTCCAACGATTGAAAAAAACTTTTATTTCTTAGACAGAATGGGCAATTTTCTAAATGTGACTTAAAATAAAAAAAAAAATTCTTAAATTTGCACAAAAATTGCTTCCTTTTTTATATACCTTCAATACCTCTCTTAGACTGTTCAAGGTGCACTTTTCGACCACTTAGCACTATAGCGTTGGCATCCTTCTTGAAGTGAAAATTCATTCGTTTTCGTTAGATTTATATATGAAATAATATTCTCTATAACTTTGGTCAAACAATTTTTTGGTATTGCAAGATTGGCACAATCTTCAAAATTTTCACTAACGAGGTGTCAGTTTACAGGATTGATTCTGCAGTAGAAGTGTTAATATGATAACAATTATCATCGCATCACAATTTTCTCTACGGCAGTTTTGACACAACCTTTTACCCATTGACACAAAAAGGTTAGTGCCGAAGATCTGTGTTTGATTCACAGCTTCTGCGAAAATGTTTTCCAGGGATGTACTGCCTTTTGTGAGTAAGTGAAAAATCCTCCAATATTATCTCTTTTCATGAAAAGTGCTTCACATCTTAAAGTAGTTCATACTCGGCAGAAAATTGTTGCGACGTACACAGGAATGGTTGATAGTTTCAGGCTCTCAGGTTTTCGACATGCACATATTTTGCTGCAATTTGTGTTGCATTCTTTGCGAAAAACCCTCTTCTACAATCTTTTGATGATAGAAGAAGACAATTTCATTAAGAATTAAAATAAAGCGCGTGTTATAAATGTAAACGATGGCAATATTGTTTTACAAAATAAAGATGACATCCTAAAAAGTAAAACCAAAACATCAAGGTTTTAAGAAATCATAATCATGGGAACGGAAATGATAGAATCAAATATCACTTCATGTCGTTCACCATAATTCGCTGATTATCAGTTTTGTAATTAAAAAGAACAAGGTATGTAAATAAAGAATAAAATAGTCAGTCATTGACGGACAGCAAAACGATCCGGTTGTTTCACTTTACTTTAGATACGATAAAACTTAACTCGCGGAACAGATTGAACCAGCACAGCACCGTCAACATCAACAGCGGCCGCCATTAATTTAGAGCCAATGTATTTCAATTGTTCAACAAAGTCAACAGCGTCGTTAGGCCAAAGTCCTAAATTTGCTGTTGCTGGTGCAGTGTTGTCAACTTTCCCACTGTAATATACAGTGGCACCACATTGAAAAACTTTTTTTCGATATGAAATGTCGAACAAATGAAATGACGTTGCTGGTGGCAATGTGTTTGAGAAATGTTTGCTGGTAGCGTGCTGTTTGCTGTTGACGATGCTGGTGCTGTTGCTGGTTTAATCTGTTTCGCGCATAATAAAGCACAATTTTAAGCGAGCTTGAAGCACGCCTCGACCCTTTGTATACCTGTATTGAGTTGAAATGAGCTTCGTTCGACTCGATCCCACTCGCTCATCGGTGTCGAGCCGAAATGTGAGACGAAAAACCTGGGTCGAGGAGTTGGTTTGACAAATTATTTCAGAATCGTACAACACCATTTAAACTCTACTCCAAATCGAGCTCTTAACTCAAATGACGAAAAACCTGGGTCGAAAATCTAACCCTAATGCAACTCGATCTTTTGATACTGCATATAAACGTAGTAATTATGCATCTATCATAAAGCTATCCGTGTTAGATCACAATAACGAAATTACGAAATTTATTCACCAAGATTATGTTGGTGAACTTCTTAAACTTAAATAAAATCTTGCTCCAGAAAATAAGAAGATATTTAAAATAATTACAAAAACAATGTTCTGACCACATTGAATAGCAAAGCATGTCTACCCACTCAGTATAGATAAATAAAAATAGCTTAATGTCAAACACATATTGCGCGTCGAGAAGCATAAAATACAAAAGTAAATAAAAGCTATCACCGCAGTTAGTAAGTGTTGAAGTGTTGCTGCCATTCCGTCAGGGGCCAGTATCAAAAAAAAGTTATTACAGTCATCAAATGTTCAACAAACTGACAGACGAGAATAGTAATGCAATTTAACGACACGTCATTTAACGGACTCGTCCATCTCTAATCACCGTTCATAACCACCACGTCGAAAGTGCATTCATAGAAAGTGAAAATCATTTTCTGATTTTACGACTTTCCCTTCTCAGGGCATGATTCTGCGCACTTGGGGGCCCGAAAAGCCGGCTTTCGATTTTGGCTCCCTCTGTCAGGGGCACGAGTGTGAGGCTGACAGCCAGCGAGCGCCAGGGGGAATGGTCAAGGTTCTTTATGTTCCAAATATACAAAAACCAACTTTCACTTTCACTCGGGTTATCACCATCATCCCTCGTGGAATTATGTTTGTGTTTGTGCGTCTGCTCTAGACCCAGAGAGGAGAGATTATTGTGAGTACAAACAAAAAATAAGAATCATCCCCCAAAACTCTTAACACACACTCGAGGTTGTAAGTATTTTGGTATACACTCGTTTGCGGTGGGTGTTTTACAATGTTTACATTCTTGTCATTTCAAAGATAATATTTGAATTCTGGAAGAGCTAAGAGGGCTCTTACTGATATTTTCTGTTGATGGCTGGATGGCTTTAAAAGAAAACCTAAATGGGTCCGGTGGAATGTTTTCCATACTTTTTTTTTTAAACCAACACGAAACTCATTTGAATAGAGATTGTTTGATTCGACTTAGGGGTCACTTACCCTCACAAAATTTTGACATCACGCAACCAGTTTAAACCTATGCACCAACGCCTCGTCGCGCCAGTTGGTCGCACAACGGTATATTATTATTTGAAAGAAATTTGACATGACATGTGACGTTTTAAATTGGATTCTCTAATGATTGATATGTGGGCACAGTGTTTGGTGTTTACTGGGTGGTTTGTATGTGTGAGCAGTGCGTTACCTTTTTCACTCCTTTTGATGACATTGTCTGTGACACCCCAATACAATATTCCTACGACATGACCAAAAATTAGAATATAATTGGTTTTTCAAATGAAAACGTAAAAATTGTGGTTTTATTAAACGATGGAAAATATGTCAGTGTATTGAATCGAAGGTCCACCAATCGAAAGGGTCAAATCACAGTTAAAGTTAAACACTTGGGTAGATATAGGTTCTTCTTCCACATTCGGTCTAACTACAAGGGTGGTTGAGAATAAATAATTGAATAAGGAAGGTATGTACCTAAAATGGTGGATTTTTATTTAAATATTTAAAAAAAGAACGCAAGTTTTTGAAAGACTGTTAAAAAGAGAGATCTAGAAAAATGTTGTATTTCGAGAGATATGTGGGAGATATCTACAATCTAGATCAATTACTACAAATACATGTAAGCAAATTACGATTTAGACATTCAAAGAACTGTGAATCGTCTGTCTTAAATCAAATACTCCAAAAAGGTCATAACTAATTTCGAAGAATTTTTGTTGATAACCTATCGAAATCGACATATACATAGTTGTCAAAATGTCAATATGAACGTGATATCATATGTACATATTTTATCATTCTCATAACTTCTTTCGATTGGTCATCCAGAGTTCGGTAGGCTTCTGAGCCTTCCTATTTAAATTTCGGAAGTAAGTAATTACATTATACCGAATACTTTGTTCGAGAATTCAATAAATGAAATCTAACTAAAGGTTGATCTTTGGACGCTCAACCGATTGATATTGTATTGATTTTATTTGTTTATAAAAATCTAAATAATTCAAGATTTTCATTTAAAATTTGGTGCACTTTTTGAAACGTAAACTATGGATTATGAGGCCCATTTCGAATTGTCCGGTTGCGTAAACAAACAAACCTGGACTTTCGGATGTCAAGAGTAATCCACAACCAATGACAGTTTGATGCTGTTTTTGGGCTACCATATATGTATGTATTTTTTCGAAAATGATGCTGGTGCGATCGTTTCTGTGAAATGGTGCTAATTGACTTTTGTTTGCGTGAAATATGAACATGGACAACGTTATTTCCATCAATTTCCATCATTGCCACAGCTCGTGACACAATGGCTTTATTGCGTGACAAAACTCCTAGAAGTGATGATTTCTCGAAATGAAAACTTCGATTGCCCTCCAAGATCGTTCGATTTATAACAATTAGGATTTGTCTGTTTGGGCAATGTGAAAGTCTATATCAAGGCTCCACCAACGATTTATTAACTAAAAGAAAATATATAAGAACTCTTATTCGCACGAAATACAGCCGCAATTATTTAAAAGCATCAAAAATTAAAAAAAAAATTGCTAGCCATTATAGAAAGCGTGCAACATTCTCAACTACTGTTTCACTTAGGTCTTTTATATGGAATGTGTGGTAATTTTGTAGTTTTAAAATATCAACAGATATTTTCAGCTTTTATAGGTCTCTAATACTATTTTTCACCTATCATTTAACCAAGATTAGTTAAAGCCTATCCTTAATCTTTTTCAAATCTTGACATTTTAGCATACGAATTTACTCATATTTAGTTAATCTAGTGCCTAGATTAGACTATGAATCTTGATAAATCTTCATGAGATCAATGGTTTTAAAAATCTGAATCTGAATACAATCGTTCGAAAATAAATTTGTATACCTACGAGTTTTAAGAAATTTTGTTTTTTTGGTTTTTTTTTTTGTTATAAGCCTAGTACTCAGTTCAAGTGAAAATGAAAATTTCATATAAAAGTGACAGCTGGTTCACTGGCATGAAATCCGCAACGAGAGGTGAGTACTAAAATGTGGATTGGAAAAACAAATATGTTCCACAACTTTTTCCACGCTATGATTTTCATTTCTCAATGTACAACCATCAGGAAAAAGTTTAAGGCAAAGTGGAAAACTGTGACATTTGTCAGTTGATTTGAATATTTTGTTTCAAAACAAAAAATTGAAAATTTATAAACAGAAAGGACGAATCAGTTTAAAAATAATTGTCATTTTTTTTCATTCAAAGTGAGTATCAAAAATTCACGTGGAAAAGTTTATTCTATTTTCATTTTTATTCTTCGCGTGTAATTTGGAACGTATTTATTTTTCATTTCACGCTAGGTGAGTACCAGGATATAGAGAGAATTTATGTAAAGAGTTAGTAATTGAAAAGGTCCAGTTTTTCCGTTTTCCCCACAAAACTCCCTAACGGATTCCAATTAAGTGGCAGAAACTGGAAAAAAAAAAACTTTTCAGCATTTTAAGTCTGAGTCTAACGAAATGTTTTCGACAAAAAGATTAATTGAAATTCCTTTCGAAAATATTTAAAATACTTCTCTACTCTCAAATATCGGTTTTAATAGTTTTTTCACTTGCCATATAACAAATACAGTTTTTAAGTGATAATCGATATATACTTAAAATTCGCATACTAAATGCGTTTTCGTAAATGTTTTGAATAATTATAAGAACAAGAATATTCCCGATTCTTGTTAACTAGGTACTCCCTTATAAACTGAAGCACCTATAGCTGCGATATTTGTCGGTACTTCAAACGGTGCCCTGTTCCACTGACGAATTCATTCACAATTAGAACGTAACGTACAGCTTTTAGCAGGGTTGACATGTCTTGAACCAGTTTTCCTATAAAAATAAAAATGGAAATTCTGAGAACAACAGGGAAACTGAATGATATTAAAGTGATGGTTGTTGCGGTTGATTTCAAAGATATTCAGTGAATAAAAAGTGATGCCAAATTATGGAATGCGTTAGGCGTATGTTTAGTGGGAGGAAAGTGTCTTATTTTTATGAAAATTGTTGTCGGATTTTTTGAAAAAGATAGTCCAATTTCCGATAAATAGCCCAATCTGGCAAGCGTGCTTGTCAGGTATGAAAATTAAGTACATTATTAAAGTTGCAAACATACTGACTCAGAATTTCTGTGGTAAAAATGTAAGCTATTTATTTTTATTTTTTTTATTTATTTATTTATTTTTTTTTTCAAAATAATAGCCCAAGGAGATAAATCTCGATAAAGGGCAGTATACATAAATGACAATTTATTTAAATAATATTTATGTGAAATAAAAAATTATGTTTAATTTAAAAATAACTGTGGAGCGGAAAAAAACTATTTTTGAAAAGAAAGTAAATATCAAAAACTTTAAATTAGTTTCAAGGTAAAAAAAAAATGTAAACATAAAATCAAGTTAAAGAGATAAAGGAAAAAAACGCTCTCGCAAAAAAATATTTAACTGACAGATCTTAAAATAAAAGTGTAAGGGTGCGTTTGTATTAAAATACAAAATTGTTGTGTCGCTTCTATAATTTTTTTTGGTTTTAAACGACTCCAATGATTTTTGATTTTTTTTTACAAAACTTCAAATCTATTCAGAAAACAAATGAAATTCTGTACTTTGAGCTAAAAACTATTTTAGGATTTTTTTTAACCAATTTTAAGAACAAGTTTAATGGTTTATTTTAATTGCTTCTAGGTATACTTAATCCTATTATATTCGTGAAAGGGAAATTAAATACCCTAAATATGATTCAAAAAGTTTGGGCTTCAAGGAAATAGGAAAGGATTCAGAAGAATTTATTGATTATTTGAAATTCAGGTAATGCATTCCACATTCGTGTGGTATATATGAATCTGTACTTGACAGTGTGCCCGAAGTTCAGCTCAGGGGGTGAACTGATGAGCATTCACGTAAGATAGACCAATCACTTTTATAGCTCTATTTTGAGTTCTATCCAAGAACTTTAAATATGACACCTGCTTGATTATAGGCATTCAAATAAAGCTTTGGACTTATATAAATGCTTAAAAGATCACATCCAGATCAGAAGGCAAAACAATTAAATGAATTAGAAGTCCCAGGCATAATGTTAATTGATGAATATCAGTAAGACACTGCAAGACAAAATAAAGCACTGTGCCACTGGGACTATCGCACTTGAAACCATCCAATACGTCTTGTATTTAGAAGTTTGAAAGGTGATTTATAATCCACAAGGCCCTTACAGTCAACTGGTAAGTCTATGTGAGATCGCTGAAACTAAACGTAGATTTTTGTGTATATCAATAGTATATAGAGTTTGTATTACAAAAACCTTTTCCATTCCTTTCTCTAAAACGAAGTTAAGATTTGTTCCAATGCTGGGTGAGATATAACATCTGATTACTCAGTAGATATATTGCCAAATTAAAATAAAATGCACGACTGGGTTGCACGAACTTGCTCTTATGTAAACGACTAAGAATTTCAAAAATGAATGTTATTAGAGAAAAACTGTTCATAAGCATAAAATTCATTTTTTAATAGACTAAAACAACTCCTTTAGTAGTTGGAGCTAAAAACAGGATGCCATGTGATTGAAGCAAATATTAGCTCATGCTGGTTTCTTAAAAAAATAAGCTTTTATATACAAAATTTTTAAAACGTTTATAAGAAAAAATGTTGGTACGCCAATTTAAAGTTTTTATTATTTTTAAAATAAAAATTAAATTTACAAAATGGAATGTTTTTTAAGCTTTTTAGAAGCTTCTCTATAAAAAATTTCATTAGAATCCGTTTTGTCGATAGTGAGAAATTCTAAATTTGAAAATATGGTGCTATGGTAGGTACAGTCAGTAATATCTTGATTTCAATTTATTTTAGTTGATTATAGGTCGTTAAAATTAATCGGAAGATACATACGATTTTCGAAAACCATTTTTAACATTTGTATGGAGGGTACCGTTATTTTTAGGTAAAATATTTTTTTTCTTACATCTTATAATCTATATTAAAAAACTTTTATTTAACAAGTTTTAAAAAAATCGAACATGGGGTTGTCAAAATATCGAGTTTTCAAAAAAAAAATTTGATTTTTTTTTTTTAAATCCAAAAGAAAGTTGTTTGAAAATTTGAATACACGATAATATTGAAACTGCAAGGGAGCCTTAACATAAAAAAATGATCAAAATCGGTGGTACCGTTTCTGATAAAATCAAAAACAAAAAAAATGGTTCCAAAGGGGGTACCAAAAATAACAAAGTTTTGGAAAATTTTTTTCAACCATTACCTAGCTTTAACTAAATTAGATTTTTTATATTTTTTTTTTAAATCTGTGGGACAGTTTTTGAGAAAAAAAAATATCTATAAGATTTCGAAAAAAATTCGTATGGCAGGTACCGTTATTTTTGGTCTTAAAAAAAAAAAGAAAAAAACGTGTAGGGGGAAAAAAATTAAAACCCGTAGGTATTTATCAAGTTTGGAGAAAATCGGCCGAGTCGTTTAGGCTGTAGTTGAACCGACAGACAGACAGATAGAATTGCGAGACCCACTTTTTTAGTCTTCGCTATCATCGTAATGTCAACTTTAATCAAAATCTCGAGTTCGATTTTTTTACGAATGCATAACTTGCCTTATATGTATGTAGAATGTAGTACCTATAAGTCGCAAGTAAAAATAAATTAGAGCCACAACAGCATTAAAACAACTCAATATCTTACAATATAACGCTCAAATATTCTTGTTTATGTTCTTTCGACAGGAAAGGAGGGGACCTGCAATTTACTATGGAATCCAAACGGCTAATATGGGAAGCACTTTTCAGGACAAGAGATACTCTTGGTGAATTTGTCACTTCCTGGAAAGTGAAAGTACCACTAAAAAAAAAACGAATTTTTCTTTCTAGGTGGCAGCGGCTGTGAACTAACCTCAGACCTTCAGCGTGTTAAAGTTAATCCACTTTAAATTTTTTTGCGCTGTTAAAACTCTACATAGGGTCTTGTGAATAAAAAAAAAAGTTAAAGGTTTTTTTGGAGGAAGCTAAAGCCAACTATCCATAGCTCTTACTAGCAGCTAAAGCTAGACAGTACTAGCTTAAGCTTTGTTTTATGTGAATAAAAAAATGATAACGCTAAATAGCTTATGCTGGAAAATTCTAGCTTAAGCTTCGTAATTTAAGGTGTTCGTTTTTTTATTCACATGTTTGGGCTAGTTAGCTTTAGCTAAAACTGGTACATGTATGACCGAAAGGAAAGTTTTTTTGCCTCAATTTATTATCTGTTCTTAAGGGCAAGTATTGGTTTCGGCTAAAAAATGTTTTTAACATTTCGTATGTCAGTTTCTGGGTCTATACGTTCACAATCCTATTTTTTGAGATATTCCCTTATGTTTAATTAACAACTCGCACAAGTTAATACTGAAAATAAGAACTAGTCAAAGCTTTCTAGACAGGTCGAAAAAATCTTGAAATTTTTGTAGCTTTAACTATAATATTCTAGTTTAAGCTATTTTTATTCACACAAATTGAAGCTTACGCTAGGAAAACAAGCTAAAACTAAATGAATTTAGCTTTGGCTATTTTTAAATAGCTATTACTAGAAAAAATCTTTAACTAGCTAGCTTAAGCTTATTTTTATTCACTAAAAATCAAGCTTTTACTTAAAAATCCAAGTTTCAGCTTTAGCTTTTTTTTTATTCACAAGGCCCATAGTCTTGTATATTTTAAATCAAATTAAGTTTTGTTGAAAACCTAGCACAAGTCAGCTGTGTAATCTATTGTTAAGTGACTTCTTAAACCAAAATCGAATAAAGTTTAAGACAAACATTTCAAATTATGTATGTTAAAGATTTAAAAAATTTAGTGCATTTTGAATTAGTTTTAAATTGTATAGAAACAATTTGTATAGACACAATTTAGTGCTGATTACTCCCTTCAGTGGCATCTTACTACCTTCGAAGTCCCGTCAAAATCTGTAAGCTAGTTTCAAATATAAATTGTAATAAACAAACAGACAGACAAAAAATTCAAAAAAAAAAAAAAAAAAATAGCAATATACATATATGTATATTGTATATACTTCATAAAGTATTCAAGGAAATCCAGTTTTTTCGAATTTACAGACAGACACTTTTTTATATATAATTTATTTAGTTTATGTACAGATTAATTATCTGTGTGAAAGGGAGAAGTTACTTTAAACGCTGTAACGTTTATTTTTTTTTTTAAAGTAGGTAATTTTAAAGCTGTACAACTTATATGTACCTATCTATATAAAAAGGTAGCTCTATGCTCTATAGATACTATTTTAAAATACAAACCAAAACTCTTAAAGTTATTTATCCATGTTTAAAAAAAATTTCACTTTAGTTATAGACATATCACATTTTATAAAATTTTGATTTTTTGTATTGTATATTTCAAAAATCCGTTTAAAAACAAAAACAAAATCAAAGTTCACCACATAGTTTTGTCAGTTCATTAAAACACACCAAACAAAAAACAAGTGTTCCACCTTAAAAATATCATCACTATTTTTTCAAGTCTTTAATAACTCATTGTATATTTGCAATTTAAATGCAAAATTTCATTAAATCGAAAAAGGTAACAACATTGGTTAATTAATCTTAGGCGGCCGACGACAACGACGCTGCTACCGCCCACACACAATGATACGCGCGTTTATTCATTTTCACTTTCTCTCAACCAACTGAAAAATTAATTTCATATTTTTGTTGTTCACATTCTCCCATATATGTGCATACATCTACATATATCTACATCTTTGGCTAGACTCTCACTTTCGCGCGCACTTGCTCTCGCTCTCTATCTCTCTTTCTCCCTGTCCCACACAATAAACACCATAAAATCATCCCCCACCATAAAGTAGGTATTCAACTCCCAGCCCACCATCCCCCCGCAAAACCAAAAATTCAATTCATTTCATTTGGTATCAACCCCCAACAGAAATCCCATTTTCCATCGAAAAAATTCCCCCGACCGAAAAAAAAACCGAAAACAAATTAATGAAAAGTCTAAAAAAAAATTGCAAGTGTATTCGAGAGTCCATAATAAACAAAAATTGTATGTATATCGCATAAACCCGATACCCGCACTCGCTCTTCTAACCTTGCCCATAGACCGACTACCGACACTTTATACACCGTGAATGGGTGCAAAAGAAATATCATCAAGCCACCCACTATCACCCCCTAAAATGCCCTATAGTGCGAGAAAAGAGGGAAAAAGGGCCAGTAATATTTTTTTTTTTTTGATAATTTTTTCCCGTTCAGAGGCAAAGGCATGAAATTATTTTTCTTTCCATTTCTGACACTCAAAAAATATTATTTTCCAGTTATGTACGCGTGTAAGTGTACGTATGTAGGTATATCAAACCATTCAAAAAGGGGGTGCAAGAGTGTGTAATAATAATAACAACAGAAGCAGCAGCCAGCCATCATCAGTAACCCAACAACAATAATAAAAAAGAATTTTGGTAGGTAGGTAGGTATATTGATTTTGTATTTTTCTTGGTCTTGTCGAAGAATTTTTTTTATAGATGTCCTTCATCCCCCCCACGGTACTGCAAAAAAATCCTCTCTTTGGCATCAACTATATTCCAATCTGATATGTGTAGTACCCAAGAAGGGTGCTTGTGTGGCAGAGGACGGGGAGAGTGGTCGAGCTGATGGAATGTATTGAAATTGTGAATTCGATCAACCCCACATCACCCCAGTAACACACCCCCACCTGCCGGAGCACCAATATACATATTTTTATTCATATTTCATGAGGGGTAATGGCTTATTACCGATTACTAACTACCCCTCGGAAACAAGGTAGGCAGGTAGATACTAATTTCTTGAAATCGCCACCCCTCCTACGCCGTTGGTCCTTGGGACTTGTCCGTTGGCACCTCAAACCTCACCACCCACCGACATCAACATACACGAGCAGCAGCAACAGAAGCCAAAAATTGGAGGAAAAGGACAAAAAATAGGGGATGCCCAATTTTTGGGGGAGGAAATCCAAGGCACAATCACGCGTAGGTGTTTGTGTTGCGCTTTAAACAAATGACAAACAAAAATTCTACAAAACTGAAAAGGAGTTCGTATCGAAGTATCCTGTTTTTTTTCGGTCGGGTATTTGTATCCTTTTGTTAAATCGATAAGTAGTGGAAATGGACTTAGGATGTTTCTGTTTTTTTTTTTTTTAGTTTCAAAACCTCATTTTTTGTCGCATCCTTTTATTATCCTTTTTCATGAGTTTTTTTTCATTTTTATTTCGTAAAAAAATTATATGCAAATTAACGATGAGATGAATTTTAAATTTTTCTAATTTAAGGACACTTACAGAACTCTAACAGGGTGTATCACTTGTTTATCATACCGACAAAAACTTTACACGCCGAGAGAGTGTAACCACAAACGGCTACTTCTTGTTCACGAACGCGTTTTCTGTAGACTGAATTGTGGCATTTGAATAGCCTTGGCAAGAACCCATAAGGATACAAAGATTACGATATCCTTCTCCTAATATTTGTGAAGTTTTCACTTCTTTCCTTTCGTTTTCTTCCAATGTATACATACATGTATGCATGTGTGTAGGAACAAGAGACGAATATGATGGAAGGAACAAACACTAATGCAAATAAGATTCTCTCATTTTTTTGTTGGTTTTGTTGGGAAATTGAGGAAAAACAGGACAATGAACGAAACAGTGGCGACGAAGACGACGACGACGGTGGGGGTGGTTGGAAAATAAAAGAATAAAAAGAAGTATCATCTGGAAAACTCTGAGCGAGCATGTACCCAAACACACACTAGTGTGTTTTCTTTTTCTTGTTTTTTGGTTTGATGTTTTGCTTTTTGTTTTGTTTTTTTTTAATTTCTTTTGGAAGAGGGGGTGGAACGTGTTTCAAACAAGTGTTTTTGATAAATTTTGAAAGCATACACTTCTGAGCTGGAGTTCTTGTATTTTTGGAAAATGCAATTGGAGATTATTTCTGTAAGAAGGAGATGAGCAGTGGTTTTCAGTTCCTCAAATTTGTATGATTTTATTGAGGAGGAGCTATTTTCGACAATTTCGAAAACCCCAACATTTTCTCATCATTTGAATTTTTACATTAAATTGCATCTTACACGGCTCTGTAGAGTTGAGTTCGTGAAAAATCTGACTCGATATTTTAGGCGAATCGAACTTTCGATTTAAGTCCAATGCCTTACCGAACTTTAACATTTACTGCAAAAAATAGTGACGTCAAAAACGATTGCATTAAAATAACAATTTAACGTGAAACAACGGGAAATTTCATTTGGCATTGTAAAATTATATTCTTTCACATTGGGTCTTATGAATAAAAAAAAAAGTAACGCTTAAACTTGGATTTTTAAGTGAAAACTAGGTTTTTAAAAACTAGCTTTGGCTAGCTATTTAGAGATTCCTTCTAGTAATAGCTAATCTAAAATAACAAACGCTAGATTAATGTAGCTTTAGCTTATTTTTTCAGTTTAAACTGCAATATTAGTAAATAGAATAGCTTAATGTAGTTCAAGCTTTACAAATATCAAGGTTCTTTTAACCCTATCTAGAATAGTTTGAATAGTTCTTATTTTTATTATTCTCTTCAGTTAAATGGCCGAATTTAAACGCCTGAGACAACAAAAATTTCATAGGAAACGGTGGAATATCAGTGATGAGGACTTAGGGGATTCAACAGAACGTAGAGAATGCAGATTTCTGAGGGAACCTGGATTGCACTTTCGTGTATAACGAGATGTTGGAGTTGAACACATTTTAAGCCCGAGGCCAAAAAGATTATGAAAAAGGCCCACATTCTTATTCGATTTTCGTTGAGTCGCAGGGAAATCGAAACAGAAAAACAAAATGGGCACCCAAATAGCGCTAGCTCCCCCAAGATTTTCTGATGAATGCATTAACCAGAAAGCTTTCACAACCTTAATGATCAAGTGACATGCTATGCAACTGAAGAATTCACAAGTATGGACACCCAATGACCAGGGTCAGTTAACTAATACATTTGAGCTGTGTCAATCAGAAACGATTCGATTTGTTTGATCCGATTATCGAAAAGTATTGATTATTGAAATCACAAATTTTTATTTCAATCGATCCCAATCTGGATCATTTCGATGATTCTCGATTTTTCATTTCAATGAATGTAAATTTTCGATATCAATCTCAGTTAACTCGATTCCATCTGTTCCGAACCAATCAATTATAATCGATTATAAACGGAGATAGAAGTTTAAAGTTGAGCTAAATCTTTTTGGCGTGTGGAAACATAGACGAAATATGCTCAAATTACCCAGAATAACAAATATTTAGCTGTTCAAGGCAAAAGTAACAAGTATTTGCTTACTTTTAATATTTAATTAATGTTTTTTTCTTTTATAGGGAAGGAAGTATTTTTGTCAGTTAAAGAATTTTTGTTTCTTTTCGATTTTACCACGAACCGAAATTATAACTTGTTTCAAATTGCATTCAATCAAAATTGGTACACAATTGGTATTCAAGATTATTGAAGTGAATTCGTTTAAATTCGAAAAGATGAAATTTCATAGAAATCGAACTAAAAATCAAAAATTATCGAATGATCGATTAATGGAGATGACCGCATCATTTTGGTGATCGACTGTTGAACGATTCGATAGTTTGAAATGAATAATTAACACAGCTCTGAATACATGTCCTTTATTAAGAGGATTAAAAGTTTTGGCAAAACAAAATTGTTGCGTTTGCACTCCGGTCTATATAAAAACACCTTAAGCTAAAGCTATCTAAGATCTAAGTCGAAACATGTGAATAAATAAACGCAATCTAAAGTAATGAAGCTAAAGCACAATTTTTTTTGCTGAAGCTATTTTAGCGAAATTCTTTTTTTATTCACATAAAACAAAACTTTAGCTAGAACTGTCTAGCTCTAGCTACTAGCCAAATCTTTGAATATTTAGCTTAAGCTTCTTCAATAAAAAGATTTTACTTTTTTTATTCACAAATTGTATTTTGTGTTCTTCGGTTGTGATTTTCAAGTGGTTTAAGAGACTTGTTCAGATTTAGCAGGTTTTCTACGACCTGCTCCAAAAGGAGACAAATTTGCAGTATTGTCCTTAAAAATGGTTGTTTAAGTTATTCGTATTCGAACCAAAATTAAAAAAAAAAATTCTTTAATTGCAACAAAAAGAAAAATGTGAAGGAGAAATGGTAAAGCTAGTTTTTCAATCGCGTAACGGATAAGAAAAGAGAGATCAAATCTATCACAAACTGCTCCCCATAATCTTTTATATAATTTTTTACTGGAAGCATGGCACGAAGCCCGTACCAACAAAATCTCTACGTTCGGGTTCAGGACACAATGGCGGCTGTAGCCTCGTCAATACAATCCTGTTCGTCTAGAATTTTGCCAAAAAATTATTGAAATGGCTGAAGAAAACAACACCTTATAATAAATTGCCTTTTTTATGTCTAATGAGGCGCAATTCGATCTGAGCGGCAATGTAAACAAGCAGATATGACGTCGGTGGAGTGACTCTATAATCCAGAAATACCCTATGAACTGCACCCAGAGCGAGTGTGGTAAGCAGTTTCATCAAGGTGCATTGTTCTAGTTGTTTAAAGGTGTAGAAGGAGTATTTTTTACCCATATCTACGCCGAAGACGTAACGTATCCCTTTCAACAGGATTTAGTTCCAGCAAGATGGCGCAACTGAACATATACAGACCGGTTATGGCGGATGTGCAACGAAATTTCGAAACAAATTAATATCCAGAAGCTCCACTTTTCGCTTTCACCTAAGGTCACCTGACCTGACTGCACCATATTTTTGTATGGTTTTACTCGTATGTCAACCTAGAGGTGTACAAAACTAAACCAAGGAATTTAACTGAATTGAAACAGTCGATTAAAACGTTAATTGAGGCGATCCCGAATTCAACCCTTCGGGTTGCAATGAATAATTTTCTAGTCAGGTGTCGTATAAGCGTGAATGAGCGTGGAGGTTATTTACGGTACAAAATATTCAAAAATAATTAGATATATAAAACAAAATTTAATTTTCTATGCAATAATATAAAAATTAATTAAATACATTTATAAGAAAAAATATTTGAATTTCTTAAATTATTATTTTCCTCTCTTAGAAGAGTTCAATTTATTTTATACTGCCTTTTTCTTTTATCACTCAATATTACCAATACTAAAAAATAAGCAATAACAATTATAGACTAAGAGCCCACAGCAATTTTTGGGTGTGATTGATAACAAAAAATAATTAGTATAATTAGATAGGCCTTTTATAGTTATTTACAAATATGAAAGTCTTGCATACTCTAGTGGGAGCAATAGTGCATAATAGTGCATCAAGTATGCAGTTCTTTCCAAGTCCAAATAATTGTGATAACAACTTTGCCAAAATGTAGAGTTAAGCTCCTTGATTGAAAATATCGAGGTCCAAGACGTTTTACAGACAGCCTTCTGCTGCCAGGCGCGATAAGAATAGGCTACTTCTTGCACTAAGAAGGCCACCTTCAAAACGTCTTGGACCTCGATATTTGCAATCAGGGCACTTAGCTGTTCATTTTGAAGTTATGGCAAATTTTGTATCCCAATTTCTTAGAATTTCAAAAGAACTGCATACTTGATGCACTATAATGCACTATTGCGCCCACTAGAGTATGCAAGACGTTCACATTCATAAATAACTATAAAAGGCCTATCTAATTATGCTAATTATTTTTTGTCATCAATCACACCCAAAAATTGCTGTGGGCTCTCGGTCTATTAATAGAAACTGTTTAAGCTCCTAGAACCGTTTTTTTTCTGTTTTAGTTTTTCTCTAAAACGGTAGAGCTGATTTTTGTATGCTAAATCTTTTTAAAATATTTAATAGAATGGTTTATTAAAATTCAAATATTTTTATTAAATATTAAAAAAAAAAACTTTACTTCTTTTTTTGAGGACTCAATATTTCGAAAATTAATAAATCTTAATGGTTCTTAATACTACCTACTTTGACTTTCTCATAATTGGCGTGTTTGTGTGTGTTATTATATTAAGGTACTAGTACGGTCTAGAATGCAAAAAAAACGCACGATTTTTGGGAATTTTTTTCTCGGAAAGTTTATTAGGTAATAACATAATTTTTTTAAATAATGAATACATGCGTCAAGAGTACAAAAAAAAAAAAATTTTTGGCCAAATTATAGAGGGCGCAAACGTCGACTCATCAAAAAATACATGGTCCCATGGCGGACAGTTAATCTCCGGATCTACTAAACCGATTTTCAAAAAATTTGTTGCAACTTAATTGTTTTTATGTTTTCTAAGACAATTTACCACAATTTGACCAAAAAATTATGAACAAAAAAAAAAATGGGGACCCAAAAATGGCCAAAAAAATTTCCAAAAAAAAAATTTTTTTTTTTTAAAGCTCGATATTTTTTTTTTGTTTTGACTTTTTAAGCAAATTGTGGTAAATTGTCTCGTAAGAAACCTTCCTTTAAATAATCCACTTTGTTTTTTTTTTGTTTCAGTCCAGCCAATTCTGAGATTAATTGTCCGCCATGGGACCATGTATTTTTTGATGAGTCGATGTTTGCGCCCTCTATAATTCGGCCAAAATTCGAAAATTAAAAAAGAAAATTGTTTGTACTCTTGACGCATGTATTCATTATTTAAAAAAAAATATTTTGTTATTACCTAATAAGGTTTCCGAGAAAAAAATTCCCAAAAATCGTGCTTTGTTTTGGCATTCTAGACCGTACTAGTACCTTAAGTTCAGTTAAATAGAAGTTTTATGAATAAAAATGACTAAAATGAATAAAAATATGAAAAACGACAAATCTAAGAGAATTTAAGGATAAAAACATCTTACCGCTCGTACCTTACATTTAAATTTGAAGATCTAGAAGAATCGTGGACACCTAATATGTATTTCTTGTTACATTGGACTTTCGAAGTGGATGAAAAATAACCAAAAGAAAATGCCGTTTGCAGTTCCTATGTTGTGGTGCACAAATAGCGGTTTATCCAGAAGTGGAACACCTTTCTTACAGACATACTCGTAGCTTAGAGCAACTAAGTTCATGTGCGACCCAGTTGTACATTTTATTATTCCTTGAGTTTGAAATTTTAAAGAAAACTCATTCGTAAAACAGTAAAGTAGTTTCCTATAAAGCAATGTCATGTTAAAATAAATCTTTAGTTTTTTAAGAACATGAAAAAGATAATCCTTAATTTTACAAATGCAAAATATTTTATTTGAAATCAAAAGAATAGATACAAATTCACTCTTGCTTCCATACATTACCTAAGTTCTATTGCATGGTTCTAAATACTAAATACCCGGTCCACTCAAAGGTGAGCTGGGATGATGGTTAATGCAGGGATAATGGGGAAATGCAGAAATGACGGTGAAATGTAGGGATGACGAGGAATGCAGAGATGATGAGAGATACAGGAATGATGGAAAAGCAGAGATAATTATTTTAGGTAGGAGTCGTAAAATAAATTTTGCTCGTAAATGCATTCCCGCAAGTGTGTAACTAACAGAACTTAAAATATATCTCAAGGTCGGAAAATAACTATACTTCCTGGTATTTTGTTAGGAAACTTTTATATTTTCTTCGAAGTTCGAAGTCAGTTAAATAAGTTCTGGTTTTTAAGGTAAATTTTGTGTTACATCAATTTAAAATAAAAAATGGATTGGATATTAATACCTACCGTATAAGAAGGTTTCCTTCTATTATTTCCGAACCCAGCTCAATTACATAGTTATGTCATTTTCCATTGGTCGTCCAGAAGCGTCTGGAAGAGTCCAGAAGACTTCTCAAACCATTCCATTGGGGAAAAAATACTCTTCTGATCTGAGAAGAGAATTTCGTTTCTCGATTTCAAGTCAGAATCCACTCAAGAAGCACTAATAACTCAAATGTCAAAAGTAAAAACCGGCAGCAGCATTCTTGTTTGTTTTTGTTTCGTTTGTGTTTGCTACAATTAAGTTCGTTTGGGAATAATTTACTTAATCCAAAATATACAAATTACAAATTATTAATAACTATCGCAGATTTCAAAGTTGAGTAGAAGTACTCGTAGTGAGCCGGGTTCCATTGGATTTCAGAATGAGTGGGCCCTTGTGTGGAACCAATGGAAAACGACATTAAACATACCTAGGTGTTTTAAGGATGCTTTATTGAAACCAAAAGCTAACTTCTTTTTCGGATTAATGATTTTGTTGATACCATTTTGTTTTCACATTTTACACCAGGCATTCCCATTTTGTAGAAGCTTCAATAGAATAACTAACAAAGATGAATAAAATAAGAAAATTACTTCTGTTTAAGTGGATTGATTGACTTTATTTCAATTGAAAGTTGAAGAGATCTCAACTTCTTAGAAGAGTGCGAAAGCATTTAACTGATGGCGAAGCACAATTTGGAGTTGAAATCACTTGAACTTTCATTAAGAAAAAATATATCAAGAACTTTATGCTTTACTTTTGATGTAAGTCAGTTAATTCAAAAACGCCATTCCAAATGGGAAACTTGGTTTTAAAATATTTCCTCGAGGACATTTATTTACTTAAAAAACTTTTCATTAAATGATCTTTGAGTTTTAAACGTTGTCGTTAGCTCTGTTTGAAGCGCTTTGTTTTGTCACTACTTTACTACTGACTACTTTAATAAAACGAAATAGAATTTTCACTCTTGTTCAAGTTTTACCTTCACAAATAATGCCAAATGACTTTTATTCTGCGGACTTTGACTTTAGATACTTTGAATACTTACGATTTAGATTTATCTAATTGTATTTTATGTGGATTTTATGGAAGTTTTGTGTTTCTGACGGAAAAGAGAAATATGGAACTATACGAATCACAATTTCTTGAACCAGTGAAAACTGCTGGACATCGATTCTTAAAAATGAACACCATCGATGTCCCCATTCGTTTTTCCAGTTTTTATTCTATTAGACAATAGTCCTGTTAGATTTGAGGACAAATTCATTCTTTTTAGGGACAATGACATTGGACTGAGTGTATCCAAATACAGAAACAGGAATTTGAGAACAGTGCCACCTATTCGAACACTGGAATTAGAAGACTCCAAGTAATTAACTTGTCTTAGTTTTATTTCGAAAAAGTTTACATAAAGATACTTTGTTTCTTTTCACCCACGAGCTCAAAAGTAACATTTTTTCTAAACTTTTCTTAACTTTTTTTTTAACAAATTCAAAAATTCTTCTCTATAATTTTTTTTAAACTTTTTTATTTCTTTTCTTTTTTCAATTTTCATTTACCAATAAAAAGCCGAGTACTTCAAATATGTGCAACGATGATGGGGAAAAGCAGGGATGATTGTTTTTGATTTTGCACACACACCAGTTGATTGTTTTTCGGATTTTTCGCAATCAAATAAACAAAATATTTTAACTAAATTTATTATTAAAACACTTTCAAACAATTGGATTTTCGAAAAATTAATAAATTAAAAACTTTATAATTGTTTTTTTTTTATTAAAAAAATAATCACTTTGAATATTAAGAAAAATTTTAATTTTTCTATCTTGCGCAGTCGGTCTTACTACCTGTAACCATCTCTGAGTGCCGAATTGAAATGTTTATTGCAAAATATGAATGAAAATGAAGCATACAGGAGTAAGTTTTGAAAGAGATTTCAAGGACCTTGAAAAAAAATGAATTATGAAGAATAAATGTAAATCAGAGGATCGGCACGTACGCCATATTTTCATTTAACTAGGCTGGCATAACATTCAAGTACAGATATGACTGTCTGTAAAGTCACCCGCAGTTTTACGATTTAAATCAAAAGAATATCTACCATAATATCCATTCATGTACAGTGCCTACATAGGTATTATTTATTATCTAATCAATTTCTTCATACATATCTACATAATATGGCTTCATTTTAAAATGTATTTCAATTTCAACCCATCCGCCCATAGCTTAAATAAAGTTTAAATAAAGCTGCAACTTATGCGTTGCTGTTATAATTTGTTGCCTTTTCATTCAAATGACGTCGACAATAATGCTAATAGGAAATTAAAAGAAAAATATCCCTGCATTGCTCTATTTTTGTAGAGGATGAGTTATTGAAGCATTTGGGTAGAAATAAGTTCCTAAAAAAATTTAATGTTCTATAGGAAAAATGTCATTTACAAATAACGCTGCATACAAATACATAGATGCCAACTGAATTCGTTTAAGACTAGTTTTTTTAGTAATTTTGTTAAAGCAGCTTTGAACTGTAATGTGTTATAATTTATAGTTAACAAGAGTATAAGATGGGGAAATGAAGAACACTGCGAATAATTTTAGTTTTTACTTTAAACTTTTTCAGAAGCCATGAAATGCGTATCAAATACTGTCCAATCTGTGTCCGTTGTTATAGAATGCAATCAAATCACAGCTGGACAGTGGCCGCAAAAAAAAAATCTAACCACAAATTGGTGGGAAAGTAATTTGGCTAGAAAGCTCATTGAAATTGAGAAACTTATTCCAGTGTGAAGAAAGGTTGTTCCCTATTTGAAGACATTAGTTGATATAAAGGTTTTTTTTTTTAACTGGAGTAGGTAGATTTTGGCTGTCTGTGGCGGCCATGTTGTTTTGGTGACATGTTTAGTTCAAACGTTGCTCGCGTTTCGCCAATTTCAAGGTAGACGTGGTGGCCCTTCACAGGTGGCCAAATTTGAGACAATCAGTTCGGTAATCAGTCAGCAAACATTCGTATGTCAAAAGAATAATCGGCCGAGAAAATCGCCGCAGTCCGTGAAAGTGTACAGCAGAATCCTTGGTCTTTTGCAGACTTCAAATTGGCTCAAAGTTCATGACCATAGACACCGCCGTTTGTTTGCTGTTTGGGCCTTGGAGCATTTCTCTTCCAAACGTTCCGGGTTCTGCTCAATTTTGGCTGAAAATTTATCCTTACCCACGAGGCGCATTTTTAAATAAATATATGTAGCTGTGTTAACAAGTAAAATTACATTATATCGGATAACACCACCTCAACTCAAAAGAGGTTCTCCAGGTGACAAAACTTCCTCAAAAATTTACCGTTTGGTGTGGATTTTGGTGCGCCGCCGGTATCATTGGTCCGAACTTTTCAAAACGGACGTTGTGAGGCGGTCACGGCCTAAGGGCGAGCGCTAAACAGAACGATGGTAGCCAATTTCTGCTGGCCTAAATTGAACCATATAGTTCCAGCAGGACAGCGATACGTGCCATACAGCGGACGCCATGATTGGCATTCTACTTTAACGATTTGGAGGTAAGGTTATTTCTCGCATAGGTGACGTTAATTAATACCACTCACATATCTTGTTTTATTTCATTTCAACATCTACCCGCTCTTTTTAAAATATCCTATAAAAAACTGATCGATAAAAAAAATTTTACGTTGGGCGCCATTTTTTTTTCCATAAATGCGATCATGTTTAGGTTATTTTCAAAAATTGTTTCAGTTATCAGTTAGACATAGACAGAAAATCGTTGTCAGTCCACAATTACTCATGACTGAGAACCTGTTCTCGATAAATAGAAACAGCTAACCGGGATCCCACTAAGTTAATTATTGTTGTTTTTTTTTTTACAAAAACATCAATATTATATTTAACGAAATAATATTTGAGCATCTTTATATTTAAAATGCTTTAGATAGCAAATTAGTTTTCTTTTAGTAACTTTAAGCAAATTAAAAAAAAAACAGCCAATTTGTATTTAAAATAAATAATGAACCTTAATACATAATATTTGACAACATGAAGGTTTTCTATGAATGAATAATAATTATGGGTTTAGATTCACTGCAATCTTTAGATCTATTGTGCCTATACTCGTAACTATTATTCCTTTCCTATAAAAATGTCATGCAGATTTCATAATTCTGTAAAAAATTCGTTTTTCTTTCTTACAGCAAAGCTGAGTTTTTTTAACGAATTTGCAAAGAAAACATTTACTTACTTCTTTACTTACTTTATAAGACATCAAAGACATCAAACGGTGGTGCAGAAGTTAAAAAAAAAATAATTGAAGTCGTTATTCCCCTTACACAAAAATATTCAATTTTGTTAATCCCACGCTGGACACCATTATTATTTAAAAAAAAAATGAAGGAAAATCTTTTACTAATCTAATAGCCTTTGCAAAATTTCAACAAAACAAATATTAAAAATCAAAGTTACGGATGTTTGAGATGGTTTTAATAGTAATAGTATTGGTTTGATAATGCATTGTAGAGAAGACCCACACATAGTCCAAAAAGTCTCCGTAAAGTAGACCAGTTTTTATATATTTGCAAAAAAAATAGTAGTGAGTAATAGAATAGATGAAGTGGGAACACAGAACGACAATATGTTTCCTCCCATCATCTTTTTACCAAATCCCAAGAATTTTTATTCACGAAGGATACCGTTATGATCACTATGATCGGGCGAGTCTATCAAATGGAGACAAAAAAGTCTCCGTACAGAAAAATATTGCGTTGTGTTTTGGTAAGTTTAAGTGTTTTTAATAATATTTTAGCCAAAAACATTCTTTTGTCCTAAGGAAATAAAAATGTCAACTAAAAATAAGCAAATTCCCAGGAAAATTATTATCAACTTGAGGAATAAAGGAAAGTCTCTGGGTGAAATCGCGAAAATTGTGAAAAGATTGCATTCCTCAATTTAGTACGTGTTACAACAATTTAATAAAACAATTGCAAGAGAATACTTAGGAGTGTTGCAGAGGATCCAAAGCAAAGTGCACCCGTTCTTGCAGGTAAATTAAAAAAGATTGAAGGAACTGATGTGTCACCAGACAATACATAACGTGTTGACCAGAAATGGATTTAGTGGTCGAGTGAGCCGGAAGAAGCCATACATTCGAAAAGCGAATAAGAAAGCCAGGGTGCATTTCGCTATGGAACACTTGGGAAAGACAATTCGTTCTGAGATCAGGTTATATTAACAGACGAAAGTAAATTTAACATCTTTGGCTCAGATGGTCATCGTATGGTCTTGAGAAAGCCAGCCACTGCTCTGGATTCCAAACATTTAATCCCTTCTATAAAACAAGGCGGCGGCAATCAATGTAATAGTGTAGGGGTGTATGGCTTTTTCAGCCGTTGGAAGACTGTTTTTTATAGAAAATACAATGAACAAATATGGATACTAGAAAATACTTCAAAAAAATCTCCATGCATGTAAGTGCTGAAAAACTGGGTCTCGCCAAAAATTTTGTCCTCCAACAAGACAACGACCCCTAAAGCACTTCGATGCTCATTAAGGAATGGTTGTTTATACAACGTTAAAACACAGGTTAAACATGCCGTTTAATCCCCAATCCCGTTCAAATTCAATAGTTTATCGCAGAATAAACAGAAAATTTACAACTGTACGGAGACTTTTTGAAGTATGTGTATATGCATATTCTCGGCAGAAATGTAAGGTACCTACAAATTTCTGCTAAACGGCTAAAATGAGAATCACTTTTCATTTCAATGAAGGATACTCGAACATTTAATACACCACTGAATCTCACGTTATTGGTCTTACGTTAAGACAGCTCGATATTTCAAAAAGTATAAAATTCATTCTTTGATTTGCTAAATTAGCTTCTAAAATAGCTTTAACTAAAAACAAAATGGAATTCCGTCTGATTTAAAAAAAAAAAATAAAAATCGTTAAAGCAATTTTATTTATATTTATATTTTTTTTATAAAACTAATTTTCATAAAAAAATGTAAGTGTTGTTTTTGAGATAAGTTAGCTTTTTCATAAAGTAAGTTTCAATTTAGTTTAGTTATTCTCCTGTAGAGTATGAACTAAGACCCTTAGTACCAACTTTAAAGAAAATTGCTTCAGCGGTTAAGACTAAACGTTGAGGTAAAGACATACAAACAAACAGACGCAGATGGGGAGCCCACTTTTTTCGTGTTGTCATTGTTCATTTAAAAATCGAGTTCAATTTTTGTATTCAAATGTAAAACTTGACTTATAAGTACCCAGTTCATGAGTAAAAATGGGCTTTATAGGCTAAATAAATTTCAGTCAAACTTTAACCCATTGTCTACATATACGAGTGTCGAGTACATACATATATTATCTAGGGAGCCGACCAGTATCCTCTTGCCTAAATCCTCTTTTATTTTACTCTTTCTTTTCTATTAATGAATATGTGTGAATGGTAGATAAAGTAAATGGGGGCCACAACTCAAAAAGTTGAGTTTTTTAGAAATCATTGAATTCCGAGGGCTCTCTTTTACACTTAGATTGGATTTTCTTAATTTTCAACATAAATATTCATAATGTTAAAGAAATGAAAAAAGAACAAACCCTTTAAATAGGTTCTGTAGATAATATAGGTCCACTATAACTGAGTTTGTCACATTTAAAATGCCACTCTATCCCATGTTAATTATTGTGGGCATCCTTCTCATTGCTTTGTGCTTTTTTTCCTTATTACCAAACTAAACTTCTATATTACACAATTTAAAAAATTAGAGGAAATGACGGCTCATAGATCCTAACCCTAATGACTTACAAATCTCAGTTATATCCGTGTGCGTGTTTGAAGAAATGGAGGGTACCTACAATTTTCTGACGATTCCGAAGAAGAAGAACTTTTCATGGCAAGAGATACTTTTGGAGGTTTTGTCAAGCTTTTCATTCACTATTCACTCCTAACATTCCAAAATCCTTCCATTAATTGTTCGGAGCGAAGTTCTTAGAGTGTTTCTTCTTCCTAGATTTGATTAAGGAGTGCAGTTTTCTTCGGATTATTCGTCAAAGTGAAGAATACTTCAAGAATTCACTTTTTAAAGGGTGACGTTTGTTAGTGTGTGCAAGAATTATATTCAATCTAATCTCAAATATACATATCTGTAGTCTTGATAATTAATTAAAAGCTGTCCACCTTATAGACCGCCAATATTTTTACATACAAACGAAACAAAATAGAATTTTGAACTACACTGCACTACACAAATTTTTCAATGAAAATTATTTCGGTCTAAGTGGAGTGATTGAATTAAATTCAATTAAAAGCTCAAGTGACCTTAACTCCAATATGCGTTTCGCTGATGAGCCCACTGTCGTACCTGGGCGAAACGCACCTTGGAGTTGAGGTCACTTGAGCTTTTACTTAATTTTTTTTTTATTAAAAACAAATCCATTTCGGAGTTCTGCTGTGGAACCATGTACGAGTACATTTATTTAATGGATCTATTATGGATGACAACTTAAGTTCTGTTTCAAAATTTGCGTTTATTTATCGATATTTGCGGTCTATAACGTGGAAAACGTTTAATTAGTCAGGGCTCTATTTTCTTATGTTTTTTTTTTTAAATCAAGCGTTTAGTGAATATTTCTTTTATAATGAATTTTTATTCGAATACTTAAAATGGATCTACATATTTATTGTAGTTCTCTTGAAAATGTCAGAAGATCTAAGACGATAAAAAGATTACAACTTTTTCGAATGAACCTGTGAGCTGTACAATGAAATGTAATTCAATTGAAAGTTCAAATTACCTCAAGTATAAGGTCATTTGTGCTTTCAATTGAATTAAATTCACTGCAAATCACTGCACTTTCATATTTCTTAACAATGAAATATATTTAATTAACCGATAAAATTTTTGACTGTTTGGGATGAATGAATCAAAAACTGTTAGGATATAAGACTGCTCATTTACTACACTTGAACCTGCTTCTACTCAAGGACTACCAGGCCGATCTGTAGATTAATAATTACCTCCACTCTATTCCAAACAAAATTGACATATGCCAAAAAAAGGAGGACGCATTTTCATATCACGCCCAAATTTGCGTGTTGATAAATTTATTTCATATTTTGCTTCTATTAAACACACTTTTGTTCACAAATTTTTGACATTGAATTTGATCTTTGTGGAATAGTGTGGAAGGATGTTTACTATATTTACCCAGTGATGGAACATGTTTTAATATAAATAAGCCTTAATTCAAAAACTTACCTCTTAAGTTCATTTATCCAAAAAACAATAAGTTTTCGTGCAGAGCACTTCTTTGCTGTAAGATTAATTTTATTAAACTTAAATTCAATTTGAGTCTAGGTCAATATAATAAATCAACTAACTAAACTATTGACTAATATTTTTGAATTACTTTTCAGTCCGAAGATTTTTTCGGCAAGCTCTCTAATATCTCTTTATATTGGTCCACAGAACCTATTTCATGGTTTGATATAAAAACCACTTGTTGGGGTTTCTCTTTTTCCTTTTCAATTGCTGCTAGCTCTTCTATTTTCTTCGCTTTTTTGGTTTCTTTAATTTTTTTTCGCACCTTGTTTCCAAGTCGCGATGCAGCTAATACTTTACTCACTCTTCTGCTGTTAAGCCAGCGGTCATTCCAAGATTCAGTTTTCTAAAATTAAAAAAAAACGTAGTTAAGAATATAGCAGAATTTCAATTCAAAAAAATATTTACCTTTTTTGCTTTTGCTTCTTCTTCACTTGAATCATCCAAGCAGATAATATCATCTTGCTGTGTCACCTCTTCCACATCATCTTCCATATGTTCCTTCATTTCATTGACAAGATCTCCACCTTCTAATGAAATGACATCATCATTGTCATCATCTTCACTCGCCGAGATCTCCACCTTTTGAGACTTTTGATCATTCCCTTCGACAGCTTTTTGATCATTCCCTTCGACAGCTTTTTGCTCTTCTATATGAACAGCTTCACTCTTTTCTATAATTGGAGGAGTTTCAGTTTCTTTCTTATCAATTGATTGATTGGGAGCTTTGTCACATTCATCAGTTTTCACAGTATTATCTTTAGTAGGTTCAGTTTCTGCTTTGTTTGACGTTAATACTTCTTCCTCTTCCACAATTTCACCTTCTTCTTCACTCTCTGGCGGGTCGATCCTATTAGGCGAAGTACTGGCCTTAGAAGGGTTATTTAAAGATTCCTCATTACTCTCCGTGTTCTTTGGAGGAGCTTCGATATTAATAACGCTTAGGATTTCCAAATGTTGAGAACTCTTAGTGCCAACTTCAGGAATTTCAACATCATTCTTAGCATCGTTGTTTGCATTTTTTTTCTCCTCATCCGAATCACTTATGCATAGTGTTTCAGGAACAGAAACAATTGGGATCACATCTGGAGATGGGGAACGAGCTTCAGTCTTGGGCAAAACTTTTTCCGGAGTTTTGTTGGCGGCTTCAGTTGATTGAGTATCGTAATTACTATCTTCGGCTCGAGTTTGTTTGCGGAAGTTCCGTTTCAATTTGATACGTTTTGAAGCAACAGGTTCACCATTGGGTATGATAACTGTAAGTGTTGAAGTTGCTGGTTTTTTAGCAGCATCCGATTTACTAATTGCTGAATCACCGTTTGTAGCCTTTCTGGACTTTTTACGTACAACAAGTGGGGCCGATGGAGGTTTTTGCTTGGGTGGGCCGTCTTCTTCTGAATCTGTATCGACTTCTATTTTGGTAACTGGTTCTAATGCTAGTTGAGAGCGTATAGCACGAGCTCTGGCTTGTAATTCAAGAAGCTCCAAAACACTAAATTGTTTATCTAAGAAAAAAGTAAACAATTATCGCAATTTATTATTAAAAATCTGCCGAAATCAATGAATATTGTCGTTTTAATATTTCGATTAGACTTATACTCGATTAAACGTTCCAAATTTTGTTCAAATAAACTTCGTTTCTGTGCAAACTACAACCTCAAATGATCTCGGACTGACCCTTAGGCTAAAAGAAGCATCTATTTTTACGGACTAACGCCGCATGAACTGAAAAAATGAAACTTTACAACTTCTTTCAAGTTCTTCCAAATTACCAATCCAAAACACGATAAGTTTAAATGCAAGAACGTGAATAATAACGGGTACAGCAACATAACTTTGTTTTTTGATATGGGCGACTGAATGTCAGGCAGTAGGAGTAGAAGTGGTCTCATTCGCCAAACTGGGTTCTGTTTTTGCATCCTTTCAGGTTAATACCACCACATGTAGGAACAGTGAGGAGCGTGCTTTCGAGTTGAGTTCTACTTAGAGTAGGGTCGTAAAGAAGTTATGTTGCCACCACTCTGTATTTATGCTTTAATAACCGTATCAAATTTCTACTATGCTCAATCTTTTCAAAACCGGAAACAACAATTTCTGTTATAAATAAAAAAAAATTGTAGTTCCCCGTTTGTCTAAAAATATTTGTTAGTAATTCAAAATTATTTGTAAATACTTACTGTTGTCGGTTTCCTTTTTCATTTTTTGTTTCCTTTTTCCTGAAAGAAGACAAACAAAATTTTTTAAATAAGTTTCAAAAATGGATAACGTATTTCAAAGGCAGTCAAAAATAATCCGACTATTTGTTAGCCCGCAAATCACGAGTACTAATGAATTCCATGAAGTAACTCCTGGTCAACTCGAAGAATACCTTACCGAATACAAAGAGAACAAACCTAAGTCGCCGAAACATAAACGGAATCTATATCATGAGCTTGCCATCATGGCAAAAGTGGACAGCCACACCACAGAGACAGAGTTGGAGAGGCTTCTTAATAACGACGTCCGAACTTTGATTGTCCAGAAGAATTGCAACAAACCACAAGATTTGGAGCAGATCTTCATCAAAATCAAAACTTCTACGGATAAATTTTATACAGAAAATCAACACAGAACCCCGATTGGAGTAGCAGTGGAGGTTAATGGGGAGCTTTTGATCACAGGTAGGATGAGAAACGACCGAGGTGTCTTTGTAGAGAGGGGACACATTATCGCTTTGACCAACAATGAGGAATACAAGAACTGCTGCTTCAAGGAGGTGGTGTATGTAAGCAATTTGTGGAGATATTCTGAAGTAATGACGCTCGGCGATGTTGTCGTCATGGGAACAAGTGGTGAGCTTGTGGCGGAGGTCGTAAAATGTGGTTATATGCGGCCAATTGCAGTCAAAGTCATCAAACCAGGTCTTTTGACGTCATTCATGATCTTCAAGGTGCCCTATTACATCGAGGCAAAGGAGCTGAACGAAAAAGACAAAACAGATTTAGACGACGCTATCAAATATGGAGCTCATTTTCTGATGATTCCCGGAATTCGAAGTGCAGTGTTCTTAAAATCCATCAAGGAACACATTGGGGAATGTGTAAATCTCATAGGATCAATCGATTTTGAGTACTTGGAATCGAAGTTCATTGATATTGCTGATCATTTGATAGAACTGGACGGAGTTGTGTTGGACAAAATGTTCTGTTCAGCTTCTCAGAAGCTGCTTGCAAATGCAATCACTCAGTGTAAGAAATATGAGAAGGCGTTGGTGGGGAGTGTACCTTTGAAAACTTGTAGTGACTTCAAGAAGCTAGAGAACCATATGAGAATCAAGCAAATGGATTGCCTTCTGATCCACAAGAGCCCGCTTCGAATGAAATTTCCTCTCATCGCGAAGAAGTTACTCCCAGTTGGTAATCAGAAAGTGGACATTCAACCACAGATTAGTTCGTCATGTAAGGATGGAATTATTAACTTTATTCTTCGAACAATATACTCGATTCCTTGCCAAGGGATTGTAGTAACTAATTCCTGCCCAAAAGCGGCTGTAGCATTTTCGAATATTCATATCTACTGTCCTGTAATTGTTGTTCTGGACAACGATCAGACGTCACGTCTATTGAACCTAAGGAAGAATCTTAAGACTATCGTTTGCCAAGAAAAGACCCTAGCTATGGATATGGGAATCGAATTCGGTCGGAAGAAAGGAATCTTCTCCACCGGAGACTTTATCATTTCAATTTCTGACAGTTTGGAGGAAGATTCTCAGATTTCTGTGAACATACGGGCCTATTTTCTGCCTCCAATAGTGAAGGAATTATTTAACTAACTTACCAGCGCCTTTGGGAAGTTTGGATTCGGGAATATCGCTGTCTGAAGATATCTCCTCCAGTGAAATGTGTTCTTCAAATAAAAAAAAGAAATAATAATTTCCAAGATCGTAATCAAGTGTTTAGAGCCTCTTACCAGTTACAGCATTGACATCATCCTCGCTAGAAGTCTCCGTGTCAGTTGGACATTTTGATGCGTTGATGATGGAAAGCAGACGTTTCTTCGAGATGCCGAGGATCTCATTGAGGCATTGTTCCTGAATGTCTTCTAGTTTTTGTTTCTAAAAGGTTATACTCATCATTTACTGGACCGAGCTGAGAATAAATGTTAATAAATAAGTTACCTTTAAAAAATCTGGAGCAAGATTTGTGATTGTTTTTGGTTTCAGAGCTGAAAATATTTGTCGAATAAGTTCAACTCTATCGTCGACATAGTGCTCCATTGGGCACATCAGGTGGTCCTCTTCTTTTTTTATTTTAATCGGTTCGGGAATTTTTGTTGATTTCGACTTTTTCTTTGATTTTAAGGAACTCATCGCGGATTTGTATTTATTTACAAATAATAAAAAGTTGAAATGAAATGATCACGAAGTTGAAGTGAAGCGAAAATATTTTGTTGAAATGTCAAAACAAAAGATGGTTTGTTTGTTTTGTTGGTTAGTTTTGCTGAGCGGATGTGTCCAGAAAGAAAATACGTGGGCTGCTTTTAAATGAAGCAACTAATTTCGCGATTTTTAACGCGGGAAAACAAATTGTGCTATACGAGTGAAAAACTTACAGGTTTTTTATTCTTTTTGCTTTTCGATAGTGTTTAGATGTTTTATTCTGAATTCAAATTTCGTAATACATCAAGTGATAATAATAGATGAATACTTTTTCACACAAAATCGTTACTTTTATACAAGTAGGTGGGTGTACTTTCAAACGAAAGAGTAAATAAGATGTTGTCACCAATACTGAATGTTATAGCCTTTTCCCACCGAGCCGAAAACCCGGTTTTCGGCTAAAAGTTTTCGAAACCTCAAAAAGTGTTCACACCAAATATTTACAAGTTTTCGTTTGTCATTTGAATTATTTTGACACTTAGGCCGGTATTCACCGAGCGCTCATAACTTAAGAAGCTCATAAACCTATTCACCAACCAATATTAGTGAAGATCTACGAGCGCTCTTAAAAGTTAGGAGTGGTCCCGACCACTCCTAACTTACGAGCGCTCTCTTCGAAAGTTTGTTCGCTTGTGCGTGTGCCACGCACGCATTTGACTCGAATCCATGTGAGCAATGCCAAGTAGAAGAGTATCCATTTGCTGTCAAGACCAACATTCCACCACATTTCACAGTTTGGATATGCCTGAACAAGAGAGAGTGGCTCTCATTTTCGAACTTCGAAAAACACTTGCGAGTGGTTGGTGAATACCCCACAGAAATTTCAAGTTAAGAGCCTCGTAAAGTTAAGAGCCGTTTAGGAGCGCTCGGTGAATACGAGCCTTACTGTCGTACATTTTTCTTCTCAGTAGCTGTCAGATGTTTTTTTTGTGTGTCTGATTGGTATTTGAATGTTTTCATTTCATTTCAATTGAGCTTTGAATTTTTCATTAGGTGTGTTTGTTTACATCATCTCTGAATTTCAACTGGTTTTCGAGAGGTTTTATTGAAAACTTGTCAAAAACGAAAACTTGTAGTTCACAAAAATGTATGGGAAAACTTGTGTTTTCGATGCAGGTTTTCGACGAAAACCGATTTTTTGGCGAAAACCGGGTTTTCGGCTCGGTGGGAAAAGGCTATTATACTACGTTTCCACTGAACAATAATCTAGATTATTTTCCAGTTTGATTTAAAATAATCTAGTAGTGTTTCCACTGGGCTTGTTAGATTTATTTTGACATCTTAAATCTTAATTACAAGCAGTGTCACAATTGAAAGATTTGTTGGCTATTAAAAAATGTTTTTTTTTTGTTCAGTTTGTCAACAGACTGTTCTTTTTTTCTTTTTTCTTCCATCAAACTGTCAGATTCATTGGAAAGGGAATAGTGAATCCGTTCAGTACAGTAGATTTCAAGTAGATTTATTTGAAATCTCGAATCGAGATAATTAATTTTTGTATGGTAAATCTAGTGATTTCAAGAAGATTTCAAGTAGATTTGAGTAAATCTCAGATTATCGTTCAGTGGAGACGCAGTATAAGTTTAAGCCTAGTACGCAGATCGAGACAAGACAAATTTTATCTCTACAATTTTAATCTCTACAAAACTTTTCCAAATCTCGCGCAAAAGTTTGAAGTTGGAGAGATGAAATCTAATTTACTGTGTTTTTTAGTGTATCTCTGGAACGCGTTGTCTTACAAAAGTCGTTCATACCTTTTTGGGATCTCCTCTTGATGCTCTCAAGACAAGCATTAGCACCTTTTACATAAAACCATTATTGACAAAAATCACTTTCGGCTGTCAAAATTTGTCCCGCAAAATAATGCTTGTATCATTCTTTTTCCTGGCAAAATTTAGTGGAGACATTTTGTAGAGCAATTCACAATAGTATGAATTTTGCGCGCGAGCTGCGTACTGCTCGGAAAAATATCCGAGACAAAATTTGTCCCAGGAAAAAAAATGTATGGGAGACAAAATTTTTCCATATCTGCGTACTAGGCTTTATGCTATGATTCGAAAAAAAGATTTATCCAAGTTAAAATTATATAAATCTTTGTAGTGTTTCACGAAAAGCTTAACACGTAAGTAACTTTTAAAATAGAAATGTGGTTTCATAAGAAGTTATAAAGTGGAAGTGAGACAGAAAGATTAACTTATTAAAAACCAGGTAGACAAAAAATCATGAATGAAAAATAATAAGATTACGACACGCGCATGTGTCACTTTTTTTGACATTAGCTGTGACGTATGAAGAGACGAAAACGCGAAAAGGAAATCCGTGCAATTTTTTTTTTAAACTTTTGAATATTTTAAATTTCAAAATGCGATGTGCAGTGTGTGGGTGCAACAATAATAATAATAAAAATGACAAATATAATAAAGAAAATGTGTCGTTCTTACTGCCTTACTTTTGTAAACGGAAAGACTAAATCAATACGAAGACGGGTAGGATTTGCAGTGAGCATTTCGGATCTGATGACTTTGAAAGGAACCTCCAGTACGAAATGGGTAATTGCACAGAAAAATTAAATAAGAGTTCTAATCTAAGCTAATATTTATTTAAGGATTTGTGACTCATAGACGGTTCTTACTCAAACCTGGTTCTGTTCCCTCTATTTACATCACCGAAAACCTGGATGTAGCTTCCGCTCAGAGTAACAGAAAAAACAGAATCAAGGCAATAGAAGATAAGGGCTATAGATGCTTTGTTGCAGGAAGCAAAAGTTCCTCCTTGTATTTTAAATGAGAACATCGAAGACGAAACACAAATCAGCTATTGTCAGAGCATGCGGTGTTCTACGAAACCAAATTGAAGAGAACTTAACGCAAATGTATGTCTAAGGAAGTTTTTTTTATTGAACTCCTTGTTAATTTGTTTATTTTCAGACAAAATTAGAAAACGAGATCAACTGCTTGAAAAGAAATCAAGAGAAGCTCCGAACGTCTTTGACAAAAAGTAGGTTTGAAAGCAAAAATGTAGAGAAAAAATTGGCTTCCATTTTTACGTACGGTCAAATTCGAAAATTGAAGAGCGGTGCAAAGATTACGCATTGGTCAGAAGTTGACGTCGCGAGATCAATAACTTTATACTCAGCGAGTGCAAGGGCATATAGGCTCTTACAAAAAAACAAGTTTCCACTTCCTTCGATAAGAACACTTCAACGCTGGGCTCAAAAAATCGACATCTCACCAGGTATTTTGAAGCCAGTTGTTAAGATTTTAAAAGCAGCAACACAGCGTGATATAAGCCAAAAAGTTTGCATCCTCAGCTTTGATGAGATGAAAATTAAAAAAGCATATTGTTATGATAAGTCGACTGATACCACTTTAGCTCCAGAAAATTACGTGCTTTTATTTTTTACTTTAAAGGCATCATTTTAAAGAGCATTGCGTTGGAGCCCGAGGAGGAAGAAACTTGCCAGGAGCAGGAGCTGAAAAGCTTGGCGTATGACGGGCTTGAAAATCTGGCTGGCTATATTTGTCACAAGTTACCAGTTGAGACATTGGCCCAACGTACAAATCAACGAGACGTCTTCACGAATTCGTGGGTGAGCCAGGTTAGTGAAGGTGGTTTGATGAAGCCATCTCCCGAGTTGATGTCGAATATGAAGGCATTGGAAGATATATTCACATCTTTCAATGGTGAAGATTTAGTTACATGCACCAACTATATCCAAAATCTTTTGGATTTGGCCGAGGATGTTGAAATAAACGAAAAAATAAAGAAATTATTTTTCTTTGGAATAAGAACACTAAACCGAGCAATAATAGAAAGCACGAAATCCCAAAAACGAAAGCTCAATAAAATAATAACATAAACATGAATTTAGTATCTTTTCTTTTGAATTTATTTTTTGTTTATTTACTTTTTCAGCAATTAACACCGCACCGCGTTAAATCAAATCACAAACTACTGTCTCTTGTGACGTACATGCGCAGAAAATCAAAAAATGAAACTGCAGCTGTCGTAATCTTGTTATTCATTCATTCATGACAAAAAATCGCTTGTCTAGTGAATGCATTCAGTTATATTTTAGCTTAGTTTGATTCGTAAATCTATTCGTGATTAATTTCTTCTGGTAAATCTTCGAGTTTTGTATTTGGTTGAAAGTGGAAACGTAGAATAAATACATTTTTTTTTTGATTTTTCTTATGAAGTGAAACAGAAAATTCAGTTGGTGCCCGAAGAAGTAAACAAAATGTAATTTTCAGTATGTATGTTCAGCGCGATATACGTTTAAATTAGTTCGTTTTGTATTTGATAGGCCAGGTTGAGATTTTACAAGAATCATTTAAAACTTACTAAATTAACGCAATAAATATGCACAGTAAATCTTCAAGATTTAACAAAGATTAATGATAAATCCAATTAAATCTTTAAAATGAAATGTAGCATACAAAATTGGTAATAAAAGATTAATTTGACTGTGAAAAGAATCTGCAAAAAGTCTTTTTTTCTTAGCCAAAGGGCACAAAGGCAAGAACTACCAAGCAACTTGGGTACATATACTGCATGTCAAATTCCTATTTGTATATTTGGTGCGACGTAGATGGCACGCCATTTGAGCTATTTTTTAAATTTAACATTTTACTTATCAATAGATTTCGCTTAAATACACACTCCAACAAAACCAAAATATTTTTATTTATAGGTGTGTTTTTTTGGAAAAGTTATCCGTAGTACAGTAGGATTTTATATCAAAAACAAATACAACATCCGCAGTAAGATCACTGCCTATACTCGAATAAACGTCAAATCTCTATCCGCAGCAGGATTTCACTTCTCTTTTTATCGGCAGTGATCCTACTGCGGATGTTGTTATTCATATAAAATCCTACTGTACTATGGATCTTTTCCAAACAAACACGGCTTATGAATGGGAGCGTCAAACGAACAATCAAATACTAAAATAATTATAATTTTATAAATGCAGCTATTAGGCAACTTGCTTTGCTACTGGCAGTTCGGAAATTCCATGTCACTTTTCCTCCTTAGCTTAACTGTTGCTCGGTTGTTTGTATAATAAGCAAAATTGTGTGAAAAGAAAGTACTTGCTTGCAGGATTTGCTCATGTGGACTCAGGTTTAGATTACAATAAATAAATATGTGTATTGTTCCCTAGTGCACAAGAACATTTGCTTTGACATTACTTTTGAAATGAAAATGGCGTTTCATTCAGCCTTATCACAGGCCCCGTCGTAATAGATTCGTAGTACGAACCCCGAAAAAAGGTATCATCGCTCCCGTTGTACTAAAAAAAAACTTGCTACGAAATTCGGAGTTCGTGAATAATGGTATCACTAGCCCCGAATGAATAGGAAGTTGGGCAGTTTTTTCTACGAACAGATATTTTGATCGGAGCTCAACTTAAAACGAAACACAAATAAAATTAAGCGAACGAAGATAAAGGACATGCAAATAAAATATATAAAAACAATTTTTATTATTGTTTTCATGTGAATTTGTTTATATTTTTTATTTTTGAAGGGCAAATAAAGTAAATACAAATAAATATTGGTATCCTTCCGTAATGAATCTCATTTTTAGTGTTTGTCTTCTTGGCGTATTTTCTACATTTATACAAAGATTGCAACGGCAATTGTATTTATTTTTAACGACCAACAAAATTAAAATCAAATCAAAAGATGAACAACGGAAATTTATTTATTTTTTCACATTTTGACGCAAATCAACTGATTTTGAAACTCCGAAATTCGGAAAATGTTTTTTGATTCCGTTCGGGGCCTATGATGTAAATTTATTCGGATTCGTAGGGTAACAAAATTTTCGGGGATTTGTTACGAGGGACTCTGTGATAGGGGTGATTATTTCCAATGAAGTGAAAGTAAGACAGACAGATTAACTTATTTCAAACGAAACCGAAAAAAATCGATTGTCTAACGAAAGCATTCAAAGCGATATGGGTAAAGGTGAGTTCGATTTGTAAATAAATATAATATGTAGTATTTTTAAATGGCTGTTGAGACAAAATATAATTTAAAAAAGAGAATAATGTTGAAAAATTATATTTTTTAGGATCTTGAAGAAAATATGTTACTGTAATATATTATTTGAAAATTCGCTTCGAATTTGAAAATTTAAATAATGGAAACATACATTCAATGAGATTTGCTTGGAACTTCATTATTGTCGCTATTGAATAACGATCTTTACCCCCTTATTACCGCTGGCGAGTCGACCAAATAAACATGTGAGTGTGAGAAATTAGTATTACGGTTGGCGAATCGAAAACCTTTGATTCGACTTAAGTGACATATATTTGATATTTTAAATAAACAATCAAATTTCGAACTCGAATTGTAAAGTTCGCCAACCGTTGTATGTATGTAGCGTAGTTCGCTAATGAAAAAATCTCACCTCGAACGTTCGATTAGCAAGCCGTAATCGGGGGTAATTTAATCTACTTAAGTCGTTTTAAAGAACGCAATTTGATTCCAAGAATTCTAAGTTAATTTATTAAGTACAAATAATGAATGTTTAAAATGTTAACAAGTTTCGACTAACTATACTAAGAGTATTCAAACATTTTCTATATCCGAAGTTAAACTTTTGGCTTTTTCATGGACATCATCAATACTTCCTACCATATAGAAAGCAACTTCTGGATAGTCATCCATTTCACCATCGAGTATTTTCTGAAATCCGTCAATAGTTTTTTCTAGTGGAACAAGTTTGCCCTCTTGACCAGTAAAAACTTCAGCTACATGAAAAGGTTGTGAGAGGAATCTCTGTGTTTTTCTAGCTCGTGCTACAGTCAATTTATCATCTTCAGAGAGTTCGTCCATTCCCAGAATAGCTATGATGTCCTGAAATAGCAAAACCAAATTAACACAGTTCTTTTTAAATTTAATTTAAAAAAAATGCTATCTCACTTGAAGCGATTTATAGCTTTGTAGAAGCTGTTGCACACCCCGGGCAACATTATAATGTCTCTGGCCTACGATTTCGGGATCCATTATCCTAGATGTTGAATCCAGGGGATCCACGGCGGGAAATATGCCCAATTCAGCAATAGGCCTCGAAAGGACTGTTGTTGCATCCAAATGAGAGAAGGTTGCAGCTGGGGCTGGATCACTTAAATCATCGGCAGGAACATATACTGCCTGAACCGAAGTTATAGATCCTTGATTTGTACTAGTTATCCTTTCTTGCATAGTTCCCATGTCCGTTGCCAAAGTAGGCTGATACCCAACTGCCGAGGGTATTCTTCCCAAAAGTGCTGAAACTTCAGCTCCAGCTTGAGTGAAACGATAAATGTTGTCAATGAATAGCAAAACATCTTGACCCTCGAAGTCTCTAAAGTATTCTGCAATCGAAAGTCCTGTCAAGACCACTCTGGCCCTTGCTCCTGGCGGCTCATTCATTTGTCCATACACCAAAGCAACCTTAGAGCTATCATCATTCAAGGAGATCACATTCGAATCTATCATCTCCATATAGAGATCATTCCCTTCTCGTGTTCTCTCGCCAGCACCAACAAACACCGAGTAACCACCATGTTTCTTAGCGATGTTATTAATAAGTTCCATTATTAAGACTGTTTTCCCCACTCCAGCTCCTCCAAAGAGACCAATTTTCCCACCCTTCACATAAGGTGCCAAAAGATCTATGACCTTTATACCGGTCTCTAAATGCATTGGCTCAACGTTGAGTGCCATCAATTCGGGAGCTTCACAGTGAATGAAAGAATGGTACTTTGATTCAATCGGACCACGTTCATCGATCGGATCACCTATTACATTCATTATACGTCCTAGTGTAGCTCTACCAACGGGGATTCTAATCGGATACCCCGTATCGACAACTTCCATGCCTCTTACTAAGCCTTCTGTACAATCCATTGCTACTGTACGAACAATATTTTCACCAACATGGTGGATGACCTTAAGAAATATGTTTTTGCTTTACTTTAAGCCACATAAAAAAACTGTTCTAACCTCCAAAACAAGCTTTTGGGAACAATCCAATTTGACTTCGATAGCATTAAGGAGATTTGGAATCTCATTTTCAAAGAACACATCAACTACTGGTCCTATAACAGCGTAAACCTTGACAAAACCCAAAATAATCCACCATAAGTTAGTTCACAAGTCCTCAAATTAGGATCAAAAATCAAACCTTTCCAACTAAAGGCGGAGGAATCGCGATCTCACTTGATTTGTTTTTAGGAATTGGTGTTTCATTGATTTCAACATTCTCTGATACAGAAGGACAAATTTGTGGAGGATCTGAGTTATCTGGGGACTTATTTTCTTCAAAAGATGCGATACTTGTTGATTGTAAAAATAGCTCTAACAAAATTTGTTCCTTGATTTAAAAATCATCAAACTTATGGTAACATTCTCACCTGGTTTCGAAACATTTGACATGGTTGATGGTTTTTTATCATCATTTTTTGCAAAACTCTTTAAACGGATTTCATTGGACTTTTCAAAAGCTATTATGTTTACCTCAGTAAGGCCCTGGTGTTCTTTTTTTTCGGCTGCATTGTTAAGCTCATGTTTGACAGTTTCATCTTTTGGAAAGAAGAAAACATTAATATTTTAATAGTTTGTTAAACTATGTTTGACAATTTTTTTTTACCAAAAATGGGCTGTAATGAATAGCTGAAAAGCTTCCTGGGACGATTGAAAAACAGCAAACGTTTTCCACTGACGTTGGCTTGAATTTTTAAATTTTAATGCGATTTATTAAGATACTATAGAAAACTTACCCAAATTATTTATTAACTTAAACATCTTATACCTAATAATTTGATATTTTATCGATTGTAGATCAATTTGTAATAATTGATTGTATGTAAATAAGAATAAATATCTTTTCATAAAAAGGAATAACAGAATTGACTAGGTTTACTGTATTAAAATATGTGAAATATAAATAAGGTGTATGACTCTATAAAAGGGTGTTTCTATAACAATTAAGATTAGACCGAGATCATCTGAGTTTCGAGGTAATGGGTCTTGTGAATAAAAAAAAAGTTTAAGCTTTTTTTGGAGGAAGCTAAAGCCAACTAGTCATAGCTTTTACTAGCAGCTAAAGCTAGACAGTACTAGCTTAAGCTTTGTTTTATGTGAATAAAAAAATGATAACGCTAAATAGCTTATGCTGGAAAATTCTAGCTTAAGCTTCGTAATTTAAGGTGTTCGTTTTTTTATTCACATGTTTCGGCTAGTTAGCTTTAGCTAAAACTGGTACATGTATGACCGAAAGGAAGGTTTTTTTGCCTCAAATTGTTATCTGTTCTACAGGGCAACTATTGGTTTCGGCTAAAACATGTTTTTAACATTTCGTATGTCAGTTTCTGGGTCTATACATTCACACTCCTATTTTTTGAGATATTCCCTTATGTTTAATTAAGTTAAGCACAAGTTAATACTGAAAATAAGAACTAGTCAAAGCTTTCTAGACAGGTCGAAAAAATCTTGAAATTTTTGTAGCTTTAACTATAATATTCTAGCTTAAGCTATTTTTATTCACACAAATCGAAGCTTAAGCTAGGAAAACAAGCTAAAACTAAATGAATTTAGCTTTGGCTATTTTAAAATAGCTATTACTAGAAAACATCTTTAACTAGCTAGCTTAAGCTTATTTTTATTCACTAAAAATCAAGCTTTTACTTAAAAATCCAAGTTTCAGCTTTAGCTTTTTTTTTATTCACAAGGCCCAATACAACGTTTTCACCAAAAGATACAAAAAATGTATATCGTTTATCAAGTAGATTAAAAAATGAATCTTGTTGAATATTCATTGGATCAATTGTTTTATAATTCGAACTGATCTATATCCATATCATGATAAAGTATTTCGATGATTTTTCATCGTTGGGCGCAAATGAAACTTTCCTTCTCGCACTTCCACTTTATATAGGAAAAACTTAGAATTTAGACAGGCGCTGTTAAAGTTAATCTTCTTTTTAATCGTTTAGTGTGGTGGAAACAATGTAAAATCTCTTGCCTTAAATCTTGGATTATTTGTTGTTGAAAACGTAGTATAAAGTTCGAGTTAACTCCTGAAACATATTTTTTAAACCATTGAAATCTCGGATTAAACCTCTTAATCGGTCGAGTTATCCCTGGATTAATAAATATTATGTTGAAATAGGAATTAATAGTAAATAAATTGTTTTATATGGAGGAGTTATCAGATCTAGTTAATCTTAAAGTGAGATCATCCCTGTTTTGGAGTTAATTTATCAAATTATATAAATTAACTCGAGTTTTGCTCCGAAAGTCAAATTTATCTGTCACTGCCAAACTGCGTTTTGTATTGGATTTTCTGTCTTTTTCACTCTATCTTGATTCAAATCGAAAATGCCAACATTGTCTTCCAAAATTTTGACAAAAATAAAGATGATGAACTTTATAAGTTCTGAGAAAATTAATAGTTACCTTTTGTATCGTTTTCTGACAGGCAGTATATAAACAGACCAGACTTTAACGATAGGAAAAGTAATTTAAATGAAATAACTGATTCTATCTTTATTTTAAAGCTACATTCATGCCATTATGTATGGAATAGCGCATCATTCAAATGACCACTGCCTGTGTTCAAGCGGTTGGGTTAATTTTAGAATACCCGCAGCGTTATTCCTGTGAAGCAAAATGATTGGCAGGCTAAGTTAGACCAAGGACTTCACGTAGCCCCTGAAAAAATAATCGAGTTTCCTTTACATCTTCGAGGATAACGTTAGTCTTGTTGGAACCAAACATTCGGATATACCGATGTTGTCGAGCTCTGACAATACCCGAGACCATTTTGACTTTAACGGTGTCTTTTTCATAATTTTGAAAGAAATAATTTCCGATGATGCCACCACACCGTACCATAAGCCGCATAAACCAGTAAATCTTTGTGAATTCGTTTGAAGGTTCTGTTTGCTCAAATAATGACAATTTTGCCTGAGTTGGACCTCCGACCAACATTTCCAACTCACAATTACCTATCTCACGGTATTGTCTATGGTCATCCGAATTAAATGGCGAAACTTAATGAATATTTTGACAGATGATTGTCATTCAAAACTTTGACAGCTGCTGAAAAATAACATTGGACAAATTATCAGAGCTATCTGGTAACCCTTTAGTTCATTATACAAGTAAATATCTATAAATATCTAACCCTTGACTATTTATTCAAGTTCGGCCCTTTTGTTTTACTCTTCTTAAAATTCATTTACCTAGCTGAAGTCGTAATACAGCCTGAACCAATTGCACATGTCTTTTCGTAACTTTTAACTCTCTGGTACAGTGACCGAGTACAAATTAGTCACAGATTTTCGTTATGTAAATTGAATATACTGTTTTTACTCTACCCCAGCCTAAGGTTATTAAGTTCAATATACATTGTACATTATGCTAATTTTATTAATGGTTAGTTTTGTTTATTTTTGTTTTATGGAATATCTGCGCTCTTCTAATTTAAAAAAAATAAGCCCTAGGTCGCTAAATTAAAGGGTTAAACCAACCTTGACCTAGGAATATGATGTTATACATATTTTGGCAACATATTCTGTAAGATTTTCCTATATTTTTTTTTTATTTTCTGTTGGCATCGAGTTAAAAGTTACACGGAAAAAAATCGTCGCACTTGTCAACTAGTACATAGTGTAATATTTTATTAGGAATTTGTCCCCTGTTAGATCTTTATAAGAATATAAAATCCTATATAAATTATGTATTTGTGTTAAAATATATTTATATAAATAGTAGATCAAGGAAAATCAAGGCGTTATCCTTTTTCTTATTATTATAACTTTCCTTTACCTATTACCTATTCCATAAGGTTTTCTAAAAATAAAGTATTAAAATAAAAGCATAGGCTATTCTCTTTATGAAACCAGTGGTCGAAAATACTTTCATAAAACTACTTGGAAAGTTTCCGACCGGTGAAAGGACTCAGCTTGAATCATCCAGATGTTTGAAATTATAATAAATAAATATAGCCCCTACGATGGCTCGATTTTAAAACGGAAGTGCTTTCATCACCTCGAACTGGGATTCGAACAATGTCTTGCTTTTGGAGAATTGATTTAATTTCGCTCGATGTTGCCGATCCAGTGGTGAAGTCAACGCGTTTTTTGACCTTTTGGGCTACATCCATATCTAGGTACAGACAATAGATCTCGTAAGCGCATCTTCTCCTGCATTTGCCACCTCATTCACAGGACCAAATATACGTGGTCAAAAAAATTTTCTATCGAAACAGTTCAGTATCACTTCTCACCTTCTGTATATTGCACACCATTATTGTCTTTCAGCGGATCTTTGACAGTCTTTCATGGATATAAATAGTTCAATATCTAATTGAAGTTGATGGAAGGATGGTGAGTCTTGACTTGAAATTCGTTAGGTTTTTTCATTATTCAATTCAGTGCTTCAGAAAATTTATTCTGTCGACGAAATAACGGACTGGAAGCATCACAGGAACTTGTACATGGTGGGAAGTTCTTCAATAGTTCTTGAAGGACATAAGATTGCTTTTTTAGTAAATGGGACATAAGCTGCTGATAGTCCATTCCTCAGGCATGCTTTCTTTCATCCATACTCGATTGATGATTTAATGCTTTTGTATTTAAATAGCTCTAGTTATGCCATCAGATTCTGAAGATTTGTTACATCATTTGATAGTGAAACCTACGTCTTCTCTACTAGGTACTAGGAACTAGATTGAGTCAAGGTAGGTTATTAGCTTGCTTTATTAATCGCTCTTAATAATGCTCATAGAGAATATATACTGCCTAGATCCTAGAGCTCCGACCGGTATTGCGGGTGTTTCAGGCAAGAACACCCGCAAATATTTTTTGAGGTGAGTAAGAGAAAACTCCTTTAAATTTGCTATCCATGAATTGGTGCGAATTGTGGATAAAAATACTAAATGATGTCAGAAGCTCAAAAAGTGACTTTTTTTTTTTAAATTATCAAAATGACAGTTCTCGTGAACTGTATCAGTACATATTTTTTTCGTATCTCGTTTTTTCGTTATGCGAAGTTAAAACTTGTTTAATAAACAAAATATTCTACATACTTTGAATAATCGACGTATAGAGACTGTGAGTGTTTCAAATAAATTAATCACACTGTTGGCTTCATCCTCTCAATTTAGCTTGTGGTGTGAACAAGAACAAACTCCCAAAGCCGCAACCCTAAGTAGTAGTATACCCAACAAACAAAATTGCTTAATATTTTTGAAATTCAAAAATAATTCGTAGCTATAGTGCTCATATAATCTTTCTTGCCGGTATTATAGGTGTTATAGGAGTAAATTCATCACCTAGATATTCTCTTGAGCACTTTTTACTACCTATATAAGCGTCATGACTCAATTCTCTATTAATTAAACTATATTCATACAAAAAAATCGTGTAGGGCAGCTTATAGTCTAAAAGTCAACTCAAGAAACTGTTATAAAAGTCTTAATGCTTCATTCCTATATCGCTTGTATAGTTGAAAAATGTAAAGGCTTATATCTGCGAATGTGTATGACAATTAAATTTGATATTTTTATGGAATTATTATTGGACAGTTTAAGTCAAGACACTATAATCATGTTCAATTTTTCTGTCGGACTCTTTTAATGAAATAGAGTTTCTATAGTACTACTATAAAATATATTTATTTACTCGAAATTTTTACACTACGTTTGAGGGGAAATTTCAACAAAATTTTTAGTTGTCTTTAGCCAATCAGAACGAGACGAGTTGACTACGTAGTGACTAGATTAGTGAATGCGCCCTATGTTTTCCGCCTTTGCACCAATAGCGCTAGTTGACCTATACATTATTTTTTTTCTGAGTGCACAATACATCTCGGAAAATCGTTACTACAAAATTATTTATAATTTCCATATACATTGTTTGCTCAAAACTAGATGAAAATAAATGAAAATCACTTTTGTGTTCTCCGTTGAAAAATTCAAAATATTTGATTATAATTGTTAAAAAAAAAACTTTGACCTTTGTTGTTAAAAATAGCATTCCATTTAAATTGATTAATAGCGAATTGATAAAAGCATCTTGCATTTCCAAACAAAAAGCGTTTCTACACATTCCCCCGTCCCCGCACTTTTAGGTCACTTTAAAAACTTATTTTTCTGATCTAGATTCTTTGATTAGAATACAATTGGATTTATTAATGCAGTTGCACTTAGTACTACAACAAAACATATGTATGTACATCTCACGTGAGTGGCGCGTTTTCTATGTTAAGCTTGAATCAAACCCTGTATGTCCATTGGATATTTGTCCAATTAATTTGATCAAATTTTGCTGCTGCTCTTATTATTTCCCGGATTTCCCCTCTTCCGTTTCTTTATTACTTTTGTCTAATTGGATGAATATTCGGGAAAATGCGTTTATTAATCAACCCCCATCATACCGAGACCGTGCCCAAGACTTACTGTGTGTGTTGACTCAGAGTGTATCATATCTCTGACAGACTAGCGACAACTTAGTCTCAAACTCATCAGACTGACCATAAAACAATCTACACACAACATCATGACGATGAGCAATTTGTGGAATGGCAATGACAGTCGGTTGTAACAATTGCCAGGGATCGTACTCGATTTAGTCCGAAAATAGAGTCCAGAGTTATCTCACATTTGTGTTGGTTTTTTTTTTCAAATTCGTTTTATTTAAATCAAAATCGCCGGAGGTTTAATCGACGGTTATTTGTGTCCTGGTTATCGTGATTGCTGAGTTATGTTTTATTGGTGTCATGCGATAGTGCTGGTCCTTTGCGGGATTCATATTGCTATAAGTCGAGCTGATCTTGTTGAAGATGGAACCGAACCATCCCAATCGATGTTTTGTAAAAATGTTCGATCGCAACATTCTTTGAATATTCAAGAAGTGTGTATTTTATTTTTTGTATCCTATTTTACTAATCTTAATTATACAATTAAAGTGAAAGTATATTTGTGTTGGTGTTTATCCTACAATCACGCTCGAACTGCTGGACGGGTTCTAATAAAATTTGTTATAGAAGTCGATTAATGCGTGGAATAGGTTAAATAATAGTTTTTATAACAGAATTATTTGTAATAAATAACAAATTTTATTTCCTTTTTGTAAAGGGTACCTTTTTAAAGCCTAACAAAAGTTTGAAATTAAACACAATCAATGAACGTATTCAGATACTCGACACATAATGATATAATTTCTAAATTTTAAAAATTACTTCCGTAAATTATTGACACAATCTTTTTTAAATTTTCTGGTCTTATTTCTTATTTTGTGATTGGTGCATCCAATATTAGAGTTCAATATTTCAAAATTTGTTAGTTTGCTATTGAATACCAAATACCAAAAATTGTTAACGCTAAAAACGGAGTTATTTAGTGAAATGTAAAGCCATGATTAAGGAGGGCAATGCACTTATCATGACGACTAGGCAACTATCATCAAAGCTGACATACATACATGCATCGCACCGGTTCGTTGTGACTATGTAAAAAAAATAGTTCGAAATTCTATCATATAAAAAAAACACCCTTTATATAATTGACATCAATGCGTTAACGCATAGTCAATGGTTGATTGATATTCTCATTCAATTAGTGACCCACAGATCATGCCTTGTGGTGATGATGACTACAAAAATAATGTGTAGTTATTTCTTGATACAATGGTGTCAGAGATGAGTGTTAATAACTGAAAGGCAATTGAACTTACAATGAGCGCATTGTCAAGTAATTTGAATAACTACGAGTACTTTTAATTTGTATGGTTTTCGGGGCCTTGGAGTTGAACGAGAAAATCTTCGATTTCGTGAATGATTGCTCTAAGTTTCAAGGTTCAAATAGTTAATCAGTACGATGGTTTAGGACCGACATGAAATATTGAAAGTAGATTTTTAACTTCAAATAACGATCATGTCTCTGTACAGATAAGCCATTTTAGCTAACATTAACATTTTATTCCATTATGTAAGTAAAGATATCAAATAGTTCATCTCGAGACTAAACCACGAATAGCGACGGATTTAGCATAAATGACCAGACCATAACAATATTACAAATCCGTTAAGTCGTATTTAGTTATTTTTTTATTATTATTTTGTTTCTAATTTATTTTAGGTTAAGATAGCTTTGGGTGAAAGAAATTTATCATCGCAAGAAATTTTTAAAGCATCTGTTTTTAATATCTCATATTTCTTGAGATTATAAAGTTCTCCTTACACTTCAATACATATTTTAATCACTAAAACTCTTATGCCATTAGTTCTTAACCGGTATGAGAGTATGTAAGAAGGTTAAACGAACTAGGCAGTACAGCTAAGGCTGTGGGTGATATAAATTAAAAGTAGAAATTTATTTTGATAGGCTATCATATTAAACCATGCAAAAAATTGGATATTTGTTTTTCAATAAGTAATAGGGTCTTACGAATAATTTCTAATTTTGTAATTTTTTTATGGATACGGCTTTCCTTATACGGACTCCGATGTATAAAGAGTCTCTGCCCGAGGCACGGCAGGTTTCTATACTTTACAATCCAGAGCTTGCTGCTTCCAGCCGTCTTTTAGGCCACTTTGGCATCCACGGTGGCTTGGTCTATAAACCAGAGGTTTGGGTTTTTTTTGTCACCTCAAACCATGGCGTTTCAAAGACTCTCCTGACTGCAGTATTGATGTCCATGTGTTTAAAATGGGCGTGTCAGTGGGCGGAAATTTATTATAATGATTCAATTCGTCATATTTTATTACCATTAAAAATATCATGGAAATCGGTTAGATAGTTCAGATTTTATTGATTTAAAATGATTATTCGATTTAACATGACTCACGGTACACTCGGGCGAATACGTAATTTTTACTTACGACTTAAAGGTACTATTAGTCTGAGAGCCCACAGCAAGTTTTGGGTGTGATTGATAACAAAAAATAATTAGTGCAATTAGATAGTCCTTCAATAGTTATTTACAAATGTGAGAGAGCAATAGTGCGTAATAAATATATGCAGTTTTTTTCCAAAGTCTAAATAATGGGCATAACAGCTTCGCCATAACTTGTTTTCGTCAACCATTTTTGAGTTCCAAAAGTAGATAGAATTAAAACACATTTATGGTTTAAATTCGATTAAACTGTTATTTCAATATATTGATTGGATCCTGTCACTCCTTTTTTATAATTCATACCCTTATAATGCAAATTAAAATAGCAAGGGAAAACCGTTCCGGATAAATTATTCCATAATCGTGTTGTATGACTAAAAAACAAATATCTGTATTTGGCGGTAGGACCAAAATTAGGCTCTAGGGTGAACACATGAATTGATTGAAAGGAGGACTGCAACTGGTTACTTCGAGTGAGCATTGCTAGTGAAAGAAGCGATGAAACAAGGAAAGACGACAGTGTTCAAGATATGGGATTGATTCCATTATAGATATGTTTCCTATCAGTTTTAACTTCTTATATCGGTGAAGAAATTTTAAGCATTTATCAGCGTTTTTGGTTGATACCACCAAACCCAATTGGACAGCATACAGTGACTTTTTTTGTATTCAATAGTATTTCCTGATATACTCGTATGTTTTGTTTTTTAATAATCTTGCGCGCACTATGAGGATAATGACAAAATATAATAAAGTCCAAATTCTTGTGGTACTGCTTAAGAAGGACTCGCAACGATTCGTATACGATACATAAAATATTTAAATATATGGATTTTTTCTTGATTTAATAAAAAGTATTCCGCTGGCAACTCCAATTCCAAGTGATAACTTTCAAGATTTATGTACTTCAAATAAAAAAGTCATCATAATAATAACTTTAACGCGTGGCTATAATGAATTAAATAAAAACAGATAAAGACAAAGCTTCGGCTTATCGTCAAGTTTCATTGAATAAATAGGCTACCTGATTTGTGAAGCTTGAACGAATTATCGCGATTATATAGCCTAATGTTATCATTAATATGTTTTCAGCTATACTTTATATACATAATTCTATTCTTAATTCATTGCAAAAGTTTTTATTCTTCAAAGCCTTGACCTTAAAAATGCCAATTCAAATACTTATTAAAAGACGTACTTATCAGCCATTGTCTCGCAATGCAAATCTTATTTGCATTTCATGAAAACAACTACAAACTTACATTTCCTGCTGCAAACTGGGTTTCTGCCGAAGCGCACTTTTTGCAGTGCATCAAAGTTCATTGAAATATTGTCATCTATTTAAAACAATATCTTATTTACTAATTTGTTTGTTTGTTTTGTTATTGCAGATTATGGGGTTGTGGTATGGAAGTGAAATAATCGCACACACCGAGAGCAGTCCAGGAACTTATTACTATGATACTTGTGTTTTAATTCATTTGACCGATATCACGCAACAAGTATGTTCTACGCATATTTCTTTCTTTTTTTTTTAAATTGGAGTTTATTCTCTTACTTAGATGACAACAACAACAGCAAGGGCTGCTGCACATGGTACTCATAGAAAGTCACCTCATCTACGACAAGATCCGCCAAATCGATTCCTACAACTGTCATGGGATGAAAGAAACAATAATTTGGAATATACACTTAACTATACGGAAGCAAACCCGGGACTTTGGTTGAGTGTTGGCGAGCAACGGGGATCAATGTTGGATTTGTCGTATAGACAGTTTCGTGGAACTATCCAAGTAACTAAGGCAGTGCATGATCATATAGTACTGACATTCTGCGACTTTAAAGTTAATAGCACATTTTTCACCATTGTGCTGACAAGAACTCCACAAGGATTGGGTGAAGAAGTAAGTGAAGTATTGATTTCAAATTATAATTCTATCTAAATTCGACATTACAATTTATTGGAATCAAAAGTTGAGTTTCAGAGAAATAATGTTACAACGAAAAATTACCACCTTAAGACTTTGAATATATCTTGTCTGCATTGCACGTCTCTGTAGATACTAAGTGCCAAAAATGATGAAATGTACAATTCTGCTAGCTCATAGCATAGAGTTTGACTTCCATATCATAATTTTATTTACCATTGTGCCATGTTCCTAATTTATTGTGGATCTACTAAGTTAGCTGTATCAAATAAGTTGTGAGGTGTTTTTTTGTACAAAGTTAGTATTTCCCATTAGTATGGTGAATGTGTAGGCTAATATGTAAATCCTCATATTAAAAATTACTCTTTGAACATACGCCTACAAAGCTACATTTAAATTTTGGACATATACCTTTGAAGATACACTGTTTTTATTTTGGAAATAAACACTGTATCAAATAAGCTGTGAGTCACTGTACACACGAGTGACAAGATGCCATCATTCATAGTACAAATGGCTTAAGATCTATCAGTATCAGTAGTCACATGAAACGAACAAACGAAACTGGCTCGACTCATCGTGTAAATATCGTTTTGACACCATTTTAACAAAATACAAAACAAAAACAATAAACTTGCTCCTTTTTTGTTCCAGTATATTCAGAGTACAATTATTTAACTTCTTGTAAATGCTTTTTTTTTAAATATTTTGCGAACATTTAAGGCATTACCCTTATAATGTTTGAGCATGTTTGTCAGTTTTTTGGCACAAATTCTAATATTTTGACAGTCCTGTTACTCGTAATCCAGAAAAAACAGACACCACAACTCGTGTGGTGTGTTGTGTCAAAATCTTTTCTGTTACTCTTGCGTCATACATACCACGCTGTGTCTTTGACGTTTTCCTCTGTATATGGAAAATAGAGGATCGTTCTCTTGAAAAAGAGAAACAACTTTGTGGCAAAAGGGGCGTTTGCACGGGAGCAAGATTGTGTGCATAGTATATGACACAGCACACCACTTCACACCACAGAAGATAAGTGTATCCAGCTTAATGCTACTCGTAAAAACGCAAGCCAAGAAAACATTTGTTTTGCTTCACACGTTGTGTGTGTAAGCTCATAAGAATCAATGAATTAATATTTCATTATAGTCAGAAAAAACGGTTTGATTAATGGTTGACTTACATTGATTTTCATTTGAAGAAAAGTACAACGGGTAAGATGGGTATACATCGAACTACGGACATGGGGACAGCTGGTAACTCTTTTTTAATTGATATAATTTGCCATAATTTTATAACAGCTGTCAGTAGGTAGTGTCATTTGTTATATCTTGTCAAAATGTTTTGATTTTGACCTTTGATTCGACATTATTTCTTAATTATATTAAAACAATCTACAATTTATTAATAACCTTTGTATTTTTTTTTCTCGTTTGGATTCATGCAGTGTTCTTTTTATTTTGACAGTTGCGCAAGAAAAATTACAGTAACATCCAAAAACATAGAAATGCAGATGCAGATGCTATATTAAATTTGGATACGATTGTCTTCGCTATAATCTTCATCTGCATTTCTCGAGTTTCCTATAATCTTCATGTAGGTCTCTGCATTTTGGTCTTCTCTCTTTATACAACAAATGTTGATTTTGTATCTTACATCTGCTTTTTTTTTAAGATTTCGCATGAAGATGAATGTAAATCCAGCATGATCCGTAGTGTTTTCATTTAAGGCCAGAGATTTATGTCATGTTTCCACCGCACTAAAAGATTAAAAAGAAGATTAACTTTCACAGCACCTATCAAAATGCTAATTGTATTTCAATCTGTTAAATTTGTGCCAAACGATGAAAAATCATCGAGATAGAGTTAAGTACGATATGAATATACAGTGGTGGACAAGAATTTAGCACATTAATAAAAGAAAAAATTAAACTATATTTACAAAATTTGTATCTATTTCAATATTTTCATTTTTATGTTATTTACATTATTTACGGATATAAGTATATTTTTCCAAAATACAATCTTATATTTTTTATATCTGAAAGAAAAAAATGAAAAAAATAACAGAAAACATACTTTTTTGTCTGGACATGAATTTAGCACATTTCATTAAAATTGCTTAGTTATGTTATTTACCGTTACTAAAACTATATTTTCTTTAATTTTTTGTTGGAAATCCTTTGTTCTTTAATACTAAATTGAGTCTTCTTGGCAAGCTCTCGTATAAGGCCTCACAGCGTTGCTTAGGTATTGAATACCAAGCATTCTGTATCTCTTGCCACAAATCTGTTAAATTTTTCGTTTTTTGTTTTTCAATGTGTTGCTCAACGTCATTCCACAAATTTTCGATCGGGTTCAGATCGGGTGATTGAGCAGGCCACTTTAAAACATTCACTTTATTGACCTCTAAGGCACTTTTCACTAGTTTTGAAGTGTGCTTAGGGTCATTGTCGTGCATGAAGCGCCATAAAACCGGCAAATTATCTTCGGCATATGGAATCATATGGTTCGAGAAAATATCTTTGTACAGGTGCTGGTCCATTTTGGAGTCTATCTTCACTATTGGACCAACACCGTTCCAAGAAAAGGCAGCCCAGACCATCACGTTTCCACCACCGTGCTTCACCGTCTTAATGGTGTATTTTGGATCATGTTCCTTATTTTGTGGACGCCACACATATTTTTTTCCATCTGATTTGAATCGACAGAACTTTGATTAATCGCTCCAAAGTACATTTTTCAAGAAATTTAGTAGTTTGCCTAGATGTAATTTGGCAAACTCTAATCTAGCCTTCAGATTTTTTTTCGAAACCAATGGTTTTCTTTGCGCAATGCACCCTCTCAAATTTTTTTCATTCAGGCGTCGTCTCACGGTTCTTCTGGATACATTGACATTGTTATTCTCCATTAATTCATTTCCAATGACACTAGAGGTCTTAAATGGATCCTTTGTTGAAAACATGTAAATGACTTTATCTTTCCTCTTTGTTGTCTTTCGTGTGCGGGAGGCTTGTTTTACATGTTTTGTCACTTCATACTTTTCAAAATGTCTAAGGGCATTGTAGACCATCTTCCTGGAACATTCTAGCAGCTCAGAAATCTCCGTTACTGTGCGACCCTTTGACTTCATCTTAAAGATAATACTCCTCTTGTCCTCAGAACACCATTGCCCTTATGCCATGACTATTTAATGTTTTTTTTTAAATTTTATTTGAATATATAACATTAAGAAGATATAAAATTACCTCGAAAATAATTTTGTTCTCTTAAAAACCCACAAATTAAAAAAAAATAACCAAAATTTGTACACGTGCTAAATTGATGTCCAACCAAAAACAATGCAAATGACAAACTATCAACGATTTTTTCACTATGTAATTGGATTGCATATGATGTTTGTTGTCATATATATTAGTTCAAAATGTACCGTTGCTTGGAACAAAACAAGAGAGAAAATTAAAAATATGGTAGTACCCTTCTCAGTGTGCTAAATTTGTGTCCACCACTGTAGGTCAGTTTGAATTATAGACCAATTGATCCAATGAAGAATTAACAAGATTATTCACTAATCTACTAGATTTACGATATAAATTTGTATGGTTAGTCTTCGATATTTCAAGAAGATTTATGGTAAACCCACTTAAATCTACGATTATCTCTTGGTGAAAATGTAGTATTAAACTTCCCATTTTAGATTTAAAAAATCTAAATATGATTAAAAATGATGTAGTTTTAGTGCCATTCTGAATTCAACCAAATTTCGCACTGCTGTTAAACTAACATTTAGAATAAATAAATAATCAAAGTGCGCTTGACTTATGATTGAAGAGCAGAAACTAAGAAACAATTAACAAAAAGGGTATTCGTGTAACGAGATAATTTTTCGATTTGTAGAAAGATATAACTTTCCGCAGCATGTTTTTATGAACACCCCCTAAGAAATACTTGCGTAAATGTGGGAAATATTTTGTGAAATGTCAAATTAAAAGTCAGAATCCATACTTCTTTAGTTTACGAGGTTTATTTCTGCATTTTCCGCAGCAAATTTGTGAGATAATTTTATGCGATTTGCAGAAACTTTTTCCCATACAAATTTTGACAGCTCGTTTCTGCGGAGATAAAATTATCTGGTTTACGAGGGTTTTCCGCGCTTACATGAATATCCCTAAAAACAATTGATTGTTTACCAGTATAATTTATCAATATTCTTTAAATAATACTTAAAATATAATTTCAATACATTTATCAATTGATAATTGACAATCGTAATAAATTCACTTTTGTAACACTAAATATCTCTTCCTTTTATTCCATAATAAAAATCATTGGTTTTATCTTAATTATTTATTATTAATCAATTCCATATTATTGAAAACTAAACTAAAATCTTTTTTTTTTCTAGGGCCTCCGAAGCATTCGATCACTCCTAGCACGACGAGGGCTGGCGACAGATTCCATACGAAAAGTGTGCTCATCAAGTGCAACGCATATTATTTCTTCGATGATGACACTTTCGATAATTCTGTCCTTGTTCCTCTTTCTACGTTCCAATTTATAAGGCACAGTACAACAGTCCAACAAAACTACATTCACTTCACAATTTTCTATTTACCAATTTAATCTAATTTTAAAATAATTATTAAGCTTTCTACTCATCTAATTTATTTCATATTTTCTCGGGAGTTGCAAGTGGGCGTTTATTTTTTTCTTACTTGAGGCTAAACCGCATTAAAAATAAAGTTTAACAAAAATGTGTGTTGTTAGTTCTTTTTTAGATATACGAGTATCTTAAAGATCATCTATCCGGATAGTAAGTAATGCGAAAATTAAAATTATCAAACAATTAATTCGGTTAGCCAATTAAATTCAATTGTCGATTATCAAAAAAACGAAGCAAGTAAATGTGTAGGTGGGTTGTAGGCGATAATACGGTTGGAATTTATTTAATTTGTGGATAAGTTTAGTTTTCGTTCACATCGGGTATGTTTGAGTATTTAATGGGAAAGTGTTGCCATTGAAAAGCAAACAACATTATTAATTATTTAAATTTCATTCTAGAGCAAATTGGGTTGAATCTTAATAAATTAATTGGATAATTTAATTTTGAGCCTGACTAACAATTTGAATTAGCATATCTATGAGAACATAGGAAAGGAACTTCGTTAGCAGAAGGAAGGCTTAGGTTTCGTAATTTAAAATTATCTTTGAAGGAAAAATTAAATTATTCATGTGAAATGATAAAATAACTTTGATTTTAAAGAAAAATAAAATGAACAGCATTTTTCCAGTTTATAGGAATTCTCTGAGTAAAACTTATTAATCTGCGAAATCGAGTTAAAAGAGTAAGAGCTTCATAAGGATGCCGAATGTTTGATACTCAATTTAAAAACTAAATTAAGGCTAAGGACTCGGCTACATATAGTGAATAACAAGCGACAGAACGAAAAAATTCTGAACTATGTATATTGTGTTCTAATTTGTATAGAACCTTGACCTGCAAAATTTGTTAAAAGGAGCTGAAATAATTTTTGACATTTTCGACAGTGGGTGGGAAGAATTGGTATCTTTTCTATGAATATATGTATGTATGCATCAAGAAAACGGCTTCGAGATTATGGCATTAAATAAAAGCAAGAATATCCTACGTCATTTAATGATCACATAGTTTTTATTTTGGCACCCAACGTTGCCCTGCAAAGGCTTTTTCATAAATAGCTATTCGATTTGTTTTTCAAATAAATGTCCAACTATCAGTTTAACTCGTCTCGACGCTTACTGGGTGACTGTGTTCCGAGATTTCGACAGAAAACATAATGAAAATGAGTTTACATTAGAAGTTTTTTTTTGTACATGAAGAAAAGAGAAGTCTTTTCTGAAAATTTGTTAAATTCGTAAGCAATTCTTTTAATGTTTTGATTTCCCGCTGTTCTCAATCTATAGCTGTGATAAGTATCATGAGGTAAGTCTATAAACACAACTTTTCCACAGGATAATTATTTTAGTCGGTGTCTCAAGTGGTTACATGCAGGGTGCCCAAAAAAAAAAAAGGATAATTATAACCTCTAAAAGAAAATATTATGTACATATGCATATTGGAAAATAAAAAAATCGGCGCGAGTAGATTTTGGTGGCCATATTGTTCTGGTGACATCTGTCAAATGTGTTGTTTATTATTAAATTACAAATAATTACACAGCACGCCTAAATGATAAAACTTGAAATGAGTGTTTGTTAGTGAAAACTTTGCGTTCGTTGCGTCCATTTTGCGGTAGACTAGGTGTGGTGGCCCTTCATAGTCGACTTTTTAACGTTTGGTGACCGAATTTGAGACGATTGGCTTGGTGATCTATTAGGCAACATTCGTACGCGGTCCGTGAAAGTGTACAGCAGAATCTGAGGCAGTCCATTCCTCGCCGGCCATTCGCAGAGTTCAATTTGATGAATTTTGCTTCAAGACTTGAGACTATACCCGTACAAGATACAACTGACCCAAGAACTCTAAGTTATTTGCATAGATAACGCCAGTTGCACTCTTACTGGGTTTCAGATCGTTTCATAGATAACATCAATTTTGGCTGGAAAATTCATCTCTACCGAGGAGGCGCATTTTTTAAATGATTGGCTGTGTTCATTTTGCTGTATATGAAAAGCCACCAACACACACGATGTTCACCAGGTGACAATGCATCCACAAAAAGTTACCGTTTTGTGTGAATTCGCAGATCGATGCGAATAAACCACAGGAACAATGGACACGGGCCATCGCTCAGATTCAGCCTGATCTATGCGGAAGACGGGAAGAGTCATTAAAAATTCGTAGGGGGAATTAAAACGAAGTCAAACTCAAATACAACAAGGATATTTTGTTAATACTTACCTGAATTTCAACATCCATCCTTTATTGAAAAACTCTTTATATAGCTTGAACTTAGAAGTCTTTTATTTGAAATTATAATCTTTATATTTACTATGTACATTTTTTTTAAATTATTCAAAATTTTCCACTCGCAATAAATTTGATACATATTTATTTAACTCCTGGTGTCATTTTGACACTTTTCGTAAGTCTGTTATGAAAAACTGACAGGAACTTGACTGTTCTATTCTAAGAAAACAGCTTCTGTAGATGGAGAAATCACATTTCTCTGTCAAAATTCATAAGAACCTCACCGACGTTTGATGATGGAAAAGCCGACGAGCTATCATGAAATCTCTTGAGCATCGTTCTTGAAGCTATGGTGTCCATGCGCAACTCAGAACTCAACAACAGAGGTACTCATAGAAATTATTAATAAAAGTCCGTTCAACTACTTGCATATGTAGATAAACTCGTATCGATTATAGGCAGAACGAATCGAATCAGAGAGAAACGACAAAAATTTCATAAGCTGATAATTAAAACAAGACAAGAAAAAAAAAATAAGTCTCCACTATTACCTCACATTGTGATATTAATACGGAGATCAAACGAAAAATTACACTTGCAATCCGCTGTTTTTTTTTGGGCTTAGAAGGCATTTTAGTAGTAAGGCCCTCTTCCGGGAAACCAAAGAAACTTTCTGGCATTTTAAGCTTTGGGATAACCCACGATAATGTATAGTAAATATTAAACAAGTTCCCAAAACGTTTCCCTCTTTATTACATTTATCATCGTCACACTGAACCCGACTAACATAAAAAATGTCACATGTTAACCAACGCGAAAACCTTCAAAGTTACTATATCAGATAAATAGTTTTAAGTTCAATAATAATTTTAAGAATTTTTATCTTCGAAATTCTTATCGAATTTTGTTTCATAAACCAACCAAATACCTACATATATTATCAAAAATCAAAGACCTATTCAAAATCAATTAATTGTTCTATTTTTTGTAGCTCCCATTTCTAAATCTTTTGTTATGATTATTTCTATTAAAATAATTGAGGCCTTGATAAAGATAACAAAAGGACTTTGAACTCATCCCTTTTTCTTCTTATCTAAAAAAATTGCAAACACTGAATTGAAAAAAAAAATCCCCTCTGTTCAAGAATCTCCTTGACAAAACGAAAGACCATTACATGCTTGAACATTTATTCAGTGATGAATCATAAATACTATGTATTTATGTTTTATAAATTATTTCAAAAGACATTCGGACGTCGTCAATCGCAGATCTAACAACTTCAGATTCGGACGTCGTCAAGACGAGCGTCTTTTAAGCCTGCTCTCAAATCTTAAACTAAGCATTCTGGCTGACGTCATACTCGAATGAAAACTTTATCACTTCAGGTTCAGATGTCGCTTCTATTCAAAAAGGCTTCATGACGAACTGGCGGCGGCGTTAAACGGGGTTAATCCGGCAGCACATGGCGTAAGTCTGCTTGACTTTGCACTCCTGCAGCCACTCTTATCAGTTTTGTTTATTTGAATAAACATGCTTTTGTAACATGATAGTTTGTGTTTTTTCTAATCTTAATTATATATGTAGTTAAAAAATTGAAGATAAGAATTGTTTTCTAATCGTTTTTTTTTGTTCAGCATAGGTTGATAACACTCAAAACAGCTGATTTTTATTTGTTAGATATTTGTTCAAAAAATTATGATTGTGTCAATATTTTGCAAAATAATAGGCACCTTTAAGAAAGCAGACGGAAAAATAATACAACTTATGTTATTGTTCATGAAAAATTTAAAAAAACAATGTAGATACACGACTTTACTTCGTGTGTTATGTTATTGTCTAGAAAGCTTATCATCTTTATGTTGTTTATTAACCACTTTTAATTGTGTGCCTTTAAAATCATGATAAGAAAACACACGTTATCGAAGGGTGTGCAATTTCCAAGAATTTCACTGATTTGTGTAAATACCTGCGCAACCGAGCTTTACTCAGTGTCTTTCGAATTTTTTTTTAACAATTCTTATCAAAATAATTGCCAATTCTAATTCACATTCTCTCCGCGTAAGATAACTATGCTTCGAAATCTACTTGTGAAATGTTTTATTGTAGTACGGGCTGTCATCCCATTCGGATCAAAAGAATTTAGTTATCATCGATGATAGCCTGGGGTGGAATCGGCTAAGGTGATAGTTGATTGTGATTGTCATTTTGACAATCACTCTCTCTATATTTCTTTATTGATATGATGGAGACAGCTATAGTCAAAATGACAATCACAATCAACTATCATTTTAGCCGATTCCACCCCTGGCCAACATCGATCTCAATGAACTATGGACCCATGATGCCACCAGATCAAAATCCACACCAAACAATGACTTTCTCTGGGTGCATTGTAATTTGTCGGATCTCGTGTGGAATATGATCAACCTAAATTCGACAATTTTGGTTGTTGTGTTGCTGAATTTATTCATCCAGAAATGGGCCATTCCGTTGAATATTATTTTTCGGGGAAATCGCTCGAAATGTTGCTCCAACAGAAGTCCCACTTTCATAAAATATTTTAAATATTTGCATATGTTTGTTGATTTGACAAGATAGAATTAATAAATGGCAGAGCCAAACACGACAGTAGACGTATGTAGCTTCAAAAATATAACAGCAAATCACCTGTTTGAAAATCCCTTTTATGTATACCTAGTATGCTATATCGACGGCTAACTATGAATATCTCCTAACACCTAACATACATTTTTTGTGAAATTCACTTTTTGATGCAGTTTCGTTAATAATTTCCATCTGCTTCGCTGAATTTTTAAAATTTAAACTATTTCACATCATAGATATTCAAAACTGATAATTATGTATAAAATTTTATTATTATGCGTTTTAATTTTAAAACTAGTATAATCAGTTTTTTGTGGCCCCTTTAAAGTTTACAAAATGCGACATAGGAGGTATTCATAGTTAACCGTCGATATAATTGCTAAAGTTTTACTTTCAAATCATAAATATGTTCTTTAATTTTATTACTTAAACAAGTAAGTACACAAATGTTTTTTTTTTTTAATCTCATTGAAAGGGGTACATTAAAAATAGGCTTAATTTAAAAATTTAGTTTAATTAAGTACATATAGGTAAGGTATTCTCATTAGTTACTAGTACCCCTTGCATAATGGTTAATGTATTTGACTAAAATGTGCTGTGAGGGTAAAATTTCTTGAGTAAAATGAATGAAATCAGGCCGGTTTTTTTTAAATAATTTTGTGTATAGGCATAAATATAAATGTTTATTTTTAAGGAAAAAATGTTGGAATTTGTTTTTTTCGAAAAAAGAAAAATATTGATTATTTTCCCAAGCTCAAAACATCTTATATAAATGGTTCTGTAAGTCAAAAATCAAAAGAATGGTTCTATGCTAATAATATAAGATTAATTTAATAGATGGTTTCTGATAACCGTTTTTAACATTTGTGTGGTAAGAACTTTTTCAAAAAATCCAACAGTTTCTTTATCTTAGGGGTGGCCGTGGCGCGATGGTTGATCACAGGTTCGATCCCTGCCGTCGTCTATGCCGTCTTTAATTCCATTTAAACCTTCTATAAATTATCATCAATGGGTTGCTGGTTTACTCATTACATGATGTTCAGGCATAACACTAACAACATGTGATTGAGTTAAACTAGTATGCCCAACAAGGATGAACACGAATAAAATAATGTGAATTATAAGCGACATAGAAATAAGACACGGCATTCTCCTTTTTAGCTCAGCCGCCATCCCTGGAGATAAAATATCTGAGACAACAACCTCCAGTCTCAGAACATCGTGCCACACATCTTTCCTATCCTTCTTTCTCTTCCGTAACTTCACGCCAACGCTGTGTTGAAACATTTAAAGGGTAATCATAATCCCTTGAGCGTGAGTAGATTATAAAAAAAAAAAATCTTGGCATAAAAAAAATTATATTTCAAAAAGTTTTTTTAATATACCGTTTTTAAAAAAAATATACATTATCTGTAAATTTAAAAAAAGAATGTATGGCAGGTACCATTATTTCTGATCTTAAAAAACATAAAGAAACGCAAGAAAAACAAAAAAAAAAAACAAATTTGAAAGAAAATCCACCAAAAACATAGACAGAATCTTATGTAATGTAAATTTTGATCAAAATCCTGAGTTATATTTTTTTTTTATGAATGCTTATGCAACTTATAATTCATAGAGAATTAAATCTACAGCGAAGACTAAAAAAGTGGGTCTCGCAATTCTGTCTGTCTGTCGGTCTGTCGGTTCGAGTACAGCCTAAACGGCTCGGCCGATTTTCTTCAAAGTTGGTAGATATCATTTTTAATTTTTTCCACCCACACATGTTTTTTTCTTTTTTTTTAAGACTAAAAATAACGGTACCTGCCATACGAATTTTTTTCGAAATTTTGTAAATATTTTTTTTTTCTCAAAAACTGTTCGACAGATTTAAAAAAAAAAGATACAAAAAAATTTCATTTAGTTAAAGCTAGCTATTAGTTGAAAAAAAATTTTACGAAAAATGGTTATTGAGAGTACCCCACAAAGAACCATCTTTTTGTTTTTGATTTTCTTAAAAACGGTAGAACCGATTTTGATCATTTAAAAATTTAAATAGAATTGAGTATTCAAATTTTCAAAAAAAATGTTTTGGATTTTAAAAAAAATTTTCAAAAACCTTATGCTACATTTTTTTTAAACTTAAAAAATAAAAGTTTCTCAACATAAGATGTATGAAAAAAAAAATTATTTTACCTACAAATAAAGGTACCCACCATACAAATGTTAAAAAATGGTTTTCAAAATCGTATTTGAAATTAAGATATTACAGCTTGTACCTGCCATAGAAACATTTTTTCAAATTTTGAATTACTCATTATTGACATAACAGATTTTAATGAAATTTTTTGTAGAGATGCTTCTAAAAAGTTTAAAAACCATTGCATTTCAAAACTGAACAATTTAAAGTTGGCATACAAAATTTTTTTCTTAAAAATCTTTTAAAAAATTTTGTATATAAAAGCTTTTTTTTAAGAAACCACTACAAGGACTTATAATTTTTGTTCTTACATACATAAATTCATATTTGCATAGCATTCTGGTTTTGTCTCTTACTAGATACTAAAAGAATTTAAAAAAAAATAATTTTATCCTTATGAACAGTTTTTTTTAATAATATTCGTTTTTAGAATTCCTAGTCTATTACATAGGAGCAAGTTCGTGCGACCCAGTCGTGCATTTTATTTTTTTATATATTTTGACTTGAAATAACGCCAAATAAAATAAATACAAATTCGAAGTTTTGTGTTGTTTCGTTTTTGAAAACTAAAATAATGCTAAATAAGTTATTTTTCGCTGTGGTAACCGAAATGATGCTGAAAAGAATTTGATAATAAAACCGAATTTTGATTATCCTGTATAATTTCTGAATATTTGTTAAAGCTTATTTCTCAATCCGTCAGACGATATGGATTTAGAACGCGATCAGGTTTTTCCCTTTCCGTAATCAGTTTCACTTAACTAACTCCGTTGCTCTATTAAGATTATGGTATGTTCAATAGTCAGACATTTGTTTATGTCAATAGTCTTCTTGGAAAACAATACCGGCGAAATTTTAACTCATGTTATTTTTGTTGACATAGCGTCATGTCAATATAAACGTTATGAGCTCAAAGCGAAATAAGACCAAATTGGCTTTATTTAAATAAAATTTCCAGATTTAAAACGCAATAAGGACAAATTTTTGGTTTTATTTCGTTTTGCGTTATTTCACGTCACCGTTTTGTGTCAGCAAAAAATTTTAGCAGTATTAAAAGAGTTCTCGCTTCAATATAATTAATTCTTTTAAACTCAGTTAAGCTAACCTTAGGTTTCTGAACAGAGCTAACTAAAACTGGAATAAATCAGTTTAAATTGGTGAAAGTATCACTGCGCCAAAGTATATACAACCAAGTAAAATAAAATGGTGGAAAAAGTACAGTCAAACTACTATGACATCCGTTCTGTTAAGTTCCACTTGAGAACGTTAAGATTACATATTATTTATGAAATTATTATCTTAACTATTTATGTGGTCGCACTTAGGACTTTAAATTAATTTAATCTTGTTTACTTCTGAAAGGTTTTAAAGTTTGCCATATAATTGTTGAATACACATTAAATTTATTGACTGTAAATGGAGATTTGATAGATAAATATTTATAATAAATCAAACCCATATAAACTGTTTATTAAGATTATAATGATGTCTTATAGTTTATATTTTTGATATATTATATTGTGTTGGTACAAAAAGAGTCTAGACATTACAATAACACGGAAGACGAAAAAAGTGGATTTCGCAATTCTGTCTGTCAGTTTGCTCAGTTCGGTACATATGTAGTTTCTTGGACACTTTCCGAAAATTCTATTGTAAATTGTATGATTCATACTTTCGATCTTAATGATCTTTTCATTTAAGATGAACTCGAATTAAAATATGCGTTTTCGGTAAATTGTATAAAAGCTATTGTGGCCGTTCGTAAGATGATGGACAGTGTGGCTATATATCTAAACAAGTGAGAGCCCTGTCAATATGAAAGTTTTTGGTTTAGTAGTCTCCATGTTGTGTGTTTATTATTTAATAAATGTAAACACGATAAAAATTTTTATATCATTTATATTACGAGTCAACTCCCTTTTTCTCACTTATAAAATAGTCAAATCCACTAAGTTAGGTATCAATGAATAGGAATTTACACATACTCATGACATTGAACAAAAACTTTATGTTAAACCACACAATTTTGTATACATTTCGGCAATTTCAAATAATTCAATAAATGAATAATTTGACATAAAGAATGCCTCACTTTTAACTCATTGAATGAGTGAACGAGAAAAAATATGTTTTACTTCTGTAATTTAAAATTCTCTTTCATTTATAAAAAACTGAATGAGAAAAAAAGAATACAAACGACAGAAGTGACAAAAAAATATGTCAACAGCTTTATCAACACAGCTTTATTATGCCCGAAAAATGAAGACCGCACAAAAATCAACGAACACATTGTCCAAAATATTATAGAAGGATGTTGTAAAGTGTACTATAGTTGTGATTCAATTATATCTGAGGTGAAAACTGATAACACATTGTATCTTACTGAATTTTTGAATATTTTAAACCCGTCAGGCTTACCAACACATAAATTTATTTTAAAGAAGAACACTATCGTTATGTTAATAAGAAATTTAAATGCTAAATGTGGCTAGAATGGTTGTCACATACCTACATGAGTACACTATCACGGCTCAGCTGATTGAATCTGGGAAAACTTTTGTTATACTTACCCCGCATAAATCTTACTCCTTCTGACCCAACTATGCCTTTCCAAATGATTAGAAGGCAGTTCCCACTGAAAGTTGCTTTTACAATGATTATCAAAAAGTCTCAAGGACAAACATTTGAAAGAGCTGGATTATACCTACCAAATGCAGTTTTTACTCATGGACAACTGTAAGCAGCATTTTCAAGAGTCAAAAAATCAAACAACAAATTTGTATCTATTACAGAAAATGATAAACAAAAAATTCTAAATGATTTCAATATTACATCAAATATTGTTTGCAAAGAGGTTTTGTAAAACTAATATGTTCATATCAATAAAGAATTTATCTATTTTGTTCAAACATTCTTTTTGAAAATTTAATTGCAAAGCCTTATTGAATGTGCGAAATTTTCGCACGGGTTTTCTGGTTTGTATATAATTTATTTATTTAGTTTTAAAAAAGGTTTAACACAACATTAATTTGAATTGAATTAAAATTAATGTTGAGTTAAACCTTTTTTAAAACTAAATAAATAAATTATATACAAATATAAAATTTTTTATCGTATTTACATTTATTAAAAAATGAAATTTTTGTTCAATTCAGTTTATCTTACATAGATTTTCTGACAAAAATCCAATGTGAACTCTATCCAACTAAGATAATCATTCTTATTTATTAACACTAGAAGATTTTGCCTGTGACCTAGTATTGTTTCTATATGAAGGTTTTTAAAATACAAACTACGAGTATATACTACTAAAATGAATCAGCGAAGTATAAGCCAAGCGCTAAGACTAAGTTTGTTTTTGAACTGTAGTCCACAAAAATTTGGCGTTTTGTCCCGGTGATCTCACATGGACGTGATGTCATTTAGGACCACTCTAAAACTTCGATAGTATTTTCCCGAAAATGTGTGTAAAAAGTTTCAAAATTAAAAAATAAAAAAACTTAAGATTGCTAACGTACAAACCTGTTTTCTAAAACTTCTATGATTAAAGAAACTAGAGCAAAATTTAGCAATTTTCTGATTTTTAATTGAATAACTCAATTTTTTTCTCTAAAACAACGACAGCTATTTCATTTATCCTTGCTTTCTTAAATGTTTTTGAAATGCTTCTCATTTTTTCCAGAAACATTTAAGAAATGTATCCATACACCTTTTTGAAAACAGTTATGAATACTACTTGTTTGTGAATAAAATCTGTATCATCGTTCTTCAAAAATAGTAAAATAAGTAGCCTGAAAGCTTTAGATTTCAAAAAGTATAGAATATCCCATCGGGTCAAAAGCAATTTGTTTCAAAGATCATTTTCTTGGTAAGATCGGGTGTTGAATCATATTATAAAACAATTTTTTATCGAGCTTAATAAAATTTGTGAAACAAACATAAAAAATATATGATTATTCTCAACGCGGTAAAAGGTTTTTCAGGCAAGCTGTGTTGTAACAATTTCATCATTCAATAGAGAGAACAATGTCTTCCAGAAGGGAAGCACAATAATCCTACATCCTGCTACGTGGGCAGATACAAACCTTCACTCTCTGACGGCGAAGCTTTCTAACCCTATGCAAATAAGCTGAGAAAAGGCTTTCAAGTGTTACATCTGATCATGTCAAATCTGGATGATCTGTAGGCTATTACCAGACAACAAACTTCGTAGTTTAGCATCGTTAAACTGTAAACTTTTCTATCTACATAATGTTATTAATCAAATAATACAGTTTATAAATTAATGCTCATTTTTTTGATTAATCATCAAAAAAAATAAAATGTTTGTAGACACATTGTCTGGTAACGATTTTTGTTGACAAAAAATATAGACTCAGCGATTACCTGATAGCAGCAAAACTAACTCAAAACTCTCCACAGCAACAGAAGAACTCTAGAAATACCAGATTTTATCGCAAGATAAAAGATTTAAGTTTAACGCAAGTAAATAAAACAAAAGCAATCAGTTTCTTTTATAATTTTACTTCGAATTTTATTCGCACTTATTTTCTAAATTTGTTTTTTTTTTTTGTAAGTTTTCCTTAATCACAAATTGAATTTTTGTACTCCGATCTTGCAGTTCCCGGTAACTGCAACCTTTTTGGTAGACCTTAGCAACTTAGCCACATTTTGGCAATATTTACCTATCACAAATATCAATAATTTTAAAACTAACTATGACATACATTTATATACAACATAAATATTTTTAAGGACACTTAATTTTATTCACTTCCTTACAAGTCCTGGACTTCTGAAATTCGTAGTGTAGTTTGTCAATCGAATGTTTTGTGGGGGTAGTTTTTGGCTCTTGTCGAATTCGAAAGTCTTGTTGTATTTGTACATCTTGCCGGACTCCTTGCATCTCCAGTAGACAGTTTGGACAGCATTACGTCCAGCAATGTAACGGGTTGTGGCTCCGACCAAGGCGTTAATATTATTCGCAGTCATTTTCGTTTTAATTTATAAAAACAAACACTTTTTACTCAAAAATTAATTCTTTTACTTAAATTGAACTCTTTCTGTGGCTAAGGCTTTCTACGGTCTCTGGTTGTGATAGCAAACGTTGGGCGTTTTATAAAGGTTTCAAGTGTTTGTATAATGGACGGACGGACGATTGGCACGACTACGACGTTGGTATATTGCTTATCTGATCATGTTAACACATCGAAACTGAGAGGAGTGTTCGCTTCGGTTGGCGTAGTATAGTTCACTCGTAGTTTATTATTGTACGAGTAGTTTTATTTTTTTAATATTTTTTGTTTGCAAACAATAAGTTCTGATACGAAAAGCACTCGCTAGGAAGGTGATTAGAGAGCTGGGGCGATGTGTTATTCAATTCGAATCAGTTTTCTTTGTATTGGAAATATGAATCAAAAATGATAATCCTACATCGCATAAGATTTATAAGATGTTATTCTAATCAAATTGCGTCAAAGGGGTTTACCCTATAGACTTGGTTCAGATGCGCAAAGCTGACCTTTTCAAATTCTATGTATGTAGATAAATCAGCAAACGGAACTTTGCATTTTACGTCAGCTATTTAGCTACTTTTTCTATAGAATTCGAATAAAGTAGGTATTCAAATGGGTTGCACATATTTGCGCTTATTCAAAGCTACGAATAGTCTTTCATTACATTTTTTTTTTAACTATCCACTTAAATAATTTTGATTGAGTAGGTGGAAGAATTAACTAATTGCATTATGTCTAGAAGGATTTGTGCCACCAATATTAAAACTAAAATATTTCATCTGATATGCAGACCTAGACAAGACATAGCCAGGATCGTTGCTACATGTGGCGGAAACTGGCCAACAGGAGAGCATACAGCGAATCTAGCCATTCCTCACAACACTCAGGAAAAGGAAATATTTTTTTTCTCAAAAACTGTTAAACAGATTTAAATAAAATGCACGACTGGGTCGCACGAACTTGCTCCTATGTAAAAGACTAAGAATTTAAAAAAATGAATTTTATTAGAGTTCATAAGCATAAAATTCATTATTTTAATGACTAAAAAACTCCTTTAGTAGTTGGAGCTGGTGCGGTTGGTGTTCAAGGTTTTTCAAACCTTTTAGAAGCTTCTCTATAAAAAAAATTCATTAAAATCCGTTATGCCGATAATAATAAATTGAAAATTCGAAAAAATATTTCTATGGTAGGCACAGTCAGTCAGTCTTAATTTCAATTTTTTTATTAAATAATAGATCGTAAGAATTAATCATAAAATTCTAAGCGCCGTTTTCGAGAAAAGTGCAAGACTGGGTCGCACGAACTTGCTCTTATGTAAAAGACTAAGAATTTCAAAAATAAATGTTATTAGAGAAAAACATAAAATTCATTTTTTAATGACTAAAACAACTCCGTTCGTAGTTGGAGCTAAAAACAGGATGCCATGTGATTCGAGCAATTATTAGTTTAAGTCGTTGTAATTGTTTCTTAAAAAAAATAAATTTTTGATAATCCTTTATTATATATTTTTACAAAAAAAAAATACTAAGCCGTTTTTGAGATATCGAATTTTCCAACAAAAAAATAGATTTTTTTTTTTAAATTCAAAAAATATTTTTTTTCAAGTTTTGAAATGCAATGTTTTTAAACTTTTTAGAAGCTTCTCTATAAAAATATTCATTAAAATTCGAAAAAATGGTTCTATGGTAGGTACAGTCAGTAATATCTAGATATCAATTTTTTTTATTAAATTATAGATCGTAAAAATTAATCAAAAGAAAAAAAAAATGTTAGCAAAATTCTCGGAACGGTTTTCGTGAAAAATACGATTTTCAAAAACCATTTTTTAACATTTGTAGGGAAGGTACCGTTAGTTTAAAATAAAACAAATTTGTTTTTCTCAAATCTTGTAGATTATGTTAAGAAACTTGTATGTATCAAGTTTAAAAAAAATCGAGCAAGGGGCTTTCGAAATATGGAGTTTCCAAAAAAAAATTCTGAATTTTTTTTAAGAATCAAAAAAATAAAAACTTGAGAATTTGAATATGTAATTCAAATTTTGGAGGAGCTTTAGCATAAAAAATTATTTAAATCGGTTGTACCGTTTTCGAGAAAATCAAAACCAAAAAAAAAAATGGACACAGAGGGGCTACCAAAAATAATATTTTTTTGGAAATTTTTTTTCAACCGTTACCTAGTTTTAACTTAATGATTTTTTTTAATTTTTTTCTAAATTTTCTGGGACAGCTTTTGAGAAAAAAAATATTTATAAAATTTTGAAATAAAAATCGTATGGCAGGTACCGTTATTTTTGGTCTTAAAAAAAAAGAAAAAAAATTAAAAATGTTATCTACCAAGTTTAAAGAAAATCGGCCGAGCCGTTTAGGCTGTAGTCGAACAGACAGACAGACAGAATTGCAAGAAACACTTTTTTAGTCTTCGCTTTCATCGTAATGTCAACTTTGATCAAAATCTCGAGTTCGATTTTTTTTACGAATGCGTGGGAATATGTGAGAAAAAAATTGTATCTAAAAATATCGGTACCCACCATACAAATGTTGAAAAATGGTTTCCGAAATCGTATTTTTCTCAATAACGGTACCTAGAATTTTGATTTAATAAAAAAAATTTAATTAAGCTATAACTGATTGTACCTACCATATAATTTAGAATTTCTGATTATCAGCATAACGGATTTTAATGATTCTTTTTTGAGAGAATCATTTAAAAAGTTTGAAAAACGTTGCATTTCAGCATTTAAAGATTTTTTTTTTGAATTTTTGAAAAAAAAAAAACAAATTTTTTCTTTAAAAATTCAATATTGCTCTTTATTTACTTACGATATATAGTATACAGGTTGTATATGGCATTGCATTGGTTATGCATATGCCATATGCATCGTAGCATTACGATGAGTCTGTTCGACTGCCTCCTAAACGGTTCCATCGATTTTCTTTAAACTTGGTGGATAGTATTTTTAAATTCCTCCCCCATGTCATTGAAACCAAAAAACCTGCGAAACCTTTTTTTTTTTTCGAAATTTAAATGGTACCTCCGTAGAACATTGTTTTTGTTTCCGATATTCTCAAAAACAAAAACAAATGATTTCGGATGTTTAAAAATAAATTCAAATTTTGTTTTGAAAGGTCCATATTTCAAGAACGGGTCAGTTAATTTTTTTTTAATTTAATTTTTATTAGTACATGCAATAATAAAAACTTAAATTTGGCGTACCAAATTATTTTCTAAAAAATTATTTAAAAAATCATATAAATAAGAACTTATTTTTGCTTAAACTATAACCAATTACAAGTTTTGTTATTGCGTAAATTCATATCATCGCTCCAACTACTAAGGGATTTGTTTTGTACTTTAAAAAATGACTTATGCCTATTTCTTTTTTTTTGTCTAATAATAATAATAAAAATCAAAAGATTTTGATCAATGTTCACATTACGATGTAGAAAACGACAACTTTCTTAGCCCCAAAACTAACAGAGTGCATGGCGGCAGCAGCGGTTATGCAAAATCTTATATATTTCGAAAACGACTAAAACGATCTTAGTAAAATAAAAAAAATAAAGTGTTCTGTTATGGGCATGGACTACATTTTGGTTGGAAAAAATGCTATTAACGATACCTGTATTATAACAGTTCTTTTTATTTTATGCTTTCTCATTACCAACTCTAACGATTTTGACCAACATTTTTATACAGGAAAAATCAATATCTTGAAAATGAGTGAACGATTAGTTTTTGAAATAATTTCCTAAATGATTTATTGTTAAATACTTAAAATTAACATTACAAATTTTTTCTTAGAAAAATTTCAAAGAAATTTCTTATATAAAAATGAATTTAATAAAAAAACGATTTTTTAAATTTTAGTTGCATTAATTCATATTTTTCTAGAAATCTGATGGCAATTGAACATTTCCCATATTTTTATATTTATAAATGATTTTTAAATTCCAAAGTATGTACTTTTAAATCAGAGCAAGGACGTGCGCCTCCTTCGTGCATTTCATTTTAATTGGATTAAAACCTATTTTTTTAAATATTTAAGAAGCCTTTACTTGACTTTATTGTAAAGTTACTCATAATATACCAAAAATTCTAGACATACTCGTTATCAAATTGATAACATCCCACCAACTTATAATCTAACGGCCAAACACCCATCGCAATACTTATTTTTTTATGGAATATATTTTTTATTTTATTTTATTTTTTTGGCAAAGGTACTTTCAAGTTATCTATGGAAAGTTTTTATTGATTTGCCGAATTTAGAGTTAAAAATCAACAAAGTCTGGGAATTCGTTTGCTATGTCATTCGTTCCTCGTTTTGTTTTTTCAGTCAGCCCGAGAAGTGCGTGGTAAAATGATTGTGCAAAGGCAGTGTCACTCTTTGGTGATAAGCTTAATTTCTTGGAACCTTGACAGTGAAAACTTATGAGTCTACCAAGTAATGGAAATGTTTGATAATTTGTTCTGTAAAATTGTTTTTGTTTTCAAAGAAAACTTTTAAATATTGGGTTCGCTTTTGAAACGGTGAGAAGAAGCGGGGTTTTTGTGGTTAAGGCTTGAATCAAAACAATCACTTTTAGATTTAAAAAATGTAGGTACTGTAATAAATGAAAGAATTAAAATATTACTATTAATCTTAACGAACTGTGAGAAAAGGAAACTCAGCGTGACTCATTTGTGTTAGACTTCGCAATTTATTCTATGTTAAATAAATCCAAAGGGATTATTGGTATTTATTCTGATATATCCAATATGGCCACTTGAGAGTTAACGAAGTTTACATATTTTTTTCACAATACGAGCACAAAAGTGGTTATGAATACCCTTATAATGTTAAACACAATGCGAGCTATTAGGAAAGTAGGATAGGATTAGAAAGGAGATACCGATGCACATTGGTGGAGAGAGACTCAAGTGGGGTTTCGAGCACAGTGAAACTGTCCTCTGCGGACAAAAAAATGACTTTTTTTTTCTAAAAATTGAAAAAATAATTCTTTTTTAGTTTCGAAATGCAATGTTTTTTTTTTAACTTTTTAGGAGCTTCTTTATAAAAAATTTCATTAAAATCCGTTATGCCGTTCGAAAAAATCGTTCTATGGTAGGTACAGTCAATAATATCTAGATTTCAATTTTTTTTATTAAATTATAGATCGTAAAAATTTATTAAAAGAAAAAAAATTTTAGCAAAATTCTCGGAACCGTTTTCGAGAAAAATACGATTTTCGGAAACCATTTTTTTAATTTGTATGGAAGGTACCGTTAGTTTTAGATAAATCAAAATTTTTTTTCTCAAATCTTGTAGGTTATGTTAACAAACTTTTATTTGTCAAGTTTGAAAAAAATCGAGCATGGGGTTTTCGAAATATTGAGTTTCCAAAAAAAAATTGTGATTTTTTTTAAATCCAAACAATTTCAAATTTCAAATTTATTTATTATAACGTAATTACTTAACACTTTAAGATACAATATCTTATAAAATAGCGCAAGAATCAAAATACATTTAATTAATTAATATTTCAGTTGTGCAAAACCTGTTGAATTGTTTTTATATAAGAAAGTAGACATGAATGTGAATATTACAATCTATTTTTTTTTGAAATTTAAGAAAAAAAAGAGTAAATTAAGGTTAAGAAAGAAGAAAAAAAAAAAAATATTTAAATTTACAAATTTAAAGGAATTCATACTATAAAATTAACAATAAAAAAGGGCACACAGATAACACACATCCTATCATCATCATCATAGACTTTCCAAGTACTGCCTAAGTCTCATCCTAAACAGCCTAGTACAACCCATCATTCGAAGCGCAAGGGGAAGAGAATTCCACAATAGGACTGAAAACACAAAGAATTGTCGTTTTGATACCAAGTATGTACACCGTATTGGTACTAGATTGTACGTTCTTATGGATCGTGAAATACGAATCCTATTAAATCCAATTAAAAATTGAAAATTTGAATATGTGATAATGTTCAAACTTTGGAGGAGCTTTAGCATAAAATAAAAATTATTTAAATTGGTTTTACCGTTTTCGAGAAAATCAAAAACAAAAAAAATGTACCCAGGGGGTCTACCAAAAATAACAATTTTTTGGAAAATTTTTTTCAACCATTAGCTATTTTTAAACAAATGAATTTTTTCAAATTTTTTTTTAAAAATTCTGTGGGACAGTTTTTGAGAAAAAAAAATATTTATAAAATTTCGAAAAAAAAATCGTATGGCAGGTACCGTTATTTTTGGTCTTAAAAAAAAAAGAAAAAAACGTGTGAAGGGAAAAAATTAAAACCCACATCTACCAAGTTTGAAGAAAATCGGCGGAGCAGTTTAGGCTGTAGTCGAACCGACAGACAGACAGAATTGCGAGACCCACTTTTTTGATCTTCGCTATCATCGTAATTTCAACTTTGATCAAAATCTCGAGTTCGATTTATTTTACGAATGCATAACTTGCCTTATAGTACCTATAAGTCCCAAGTAAAAATGTATTAGTGTTCTGGATTAATGTTTCCCGAAGTGAGTCATAAATTTCAGTGAACGTTTCTATGAACGTATTCTCATCTCAGGAACTGTATGTTTGCTCCAATATAGATGATGGAGACAAAATTTGCTTTAACTAGATTTGCGTACTAGGCCTTATTTAAAAAAAAAAACTTAAAAAAATAGAACTTTTGGAATCATACTTTTAAAAACATGTTGAATTTCTAGTCCATAACCGCAAAATTAAATCATCTCCTTCTGAAAAAAAAAAAACTATAAAATAGGTACTGTTCTCAATAACCACATAATTTATTTTAATTTAAATATATTTTATTTTGTTCTCTTAAATCTAAATCTTATAAATTAATAAGAATAGCAATAATTTCACAGTTTCAGCTTAGGTACATATCTTTAAATTTAATTTTTCCTTACACAAATACACTTTGAATTCCTAAATATAAGTTTTATTTAGCTTCTTAAAACTTTTAGGCTGATCTTCGTCCTTTCCAAATTCACAAGTTTTACTATACTTGTACATTTTTCCCGAAGGTGATTTCCTCCAATACACGGTTTGTAAGGCATTTCGTCCTGGGATGAATCGAGTTGCTACACCAAAAAGTCGTTTAACAGCTGACATGATTTATTTTGTTTTAATTTCGAAAGTATTTTTGTAAAAAAAAAGTTAAAATGTCCGTGTCTTGTGAGTGTGTAAAGGAAAGTAAGGTTTCTAATAAATTGTGGGTGAATGTTCTTTCCTTTTATAAGACGGCTGATTGTGCTTATCTTGGATTTATTTAAACAAAAGCTATGCTATTTATTGTTATCATTTGTTATTATACGATGAATTCCATAAAATAACTATGAGTCAAAACCTTAATTTTTAAAGTAACTTTTTATTAGTTTTCAATGTCAAAATCTATTATGTTTTTTGAATGAAATTATACGAAGTTCAATCAAGTCTATAGTATGTACCAGACTGCAGTAAACAAGATGTTTCCCGAGTGAAGGAATCAATCTAATCTAATGAGGCAAAAAGTATGACACAACGTTACCTTTAGCATTTCATTGTTTATAATAGTTAATACCCAGAGGGGGATGGAAATGATAGTAGATGTGATGCTTAATACGTTACTTAAAGATGTGGGTCCGAGGCCTACTTTAGGCAGCTCTCTATTCTGTATAGCCCCAGCTTTAACATAAACTAAAAACACTTTATGCTTAACCCTGTGTGCTAGAGAAAATTATTGTAATTTAAGAAAAAAATTTCAAAAATTAATATAACACATGGATTTAATGAAATAAAAATGTTCAAATGTTCATAGAAAACTATGAATTTATACAAACAAAATTTAAAAATTTTAAGTACATATTTCGTAAAATAGATTTTAGGAAATTTTCAAAAAATAATCTTTCACATGTTTTAAAGATATTGATTTTTCCAAAAAATAAAAATAAAATGGAATTTTTTTTTCAAAAATCGAAAAAATATTTTATCGAATTTTTTTACAGGTAGGTATGTAATATTATTTTAAATTTAAAGGAGCTCCTCTTCAAAAAGTTTGGTCGAAATCTTTACGGCCGTTTACGAGAAAGTCGAAAATAAAAAAAAAACGGTTCTATGATTTTTGACCAAAATGAAGTCCATAATAGCACACCTAATTTTGTTTTATCAATATCGGTAGAGCCGTTTTCGAGATAAATAAGAATTTGTATTACGGATGTATGGCAGGTACCGTTAGTTTTGGAGCTAAACAAAAATTATCTGCTGTAGGGAATCACCGAAGAACCTTAAGTACCAAGTTTGAATAGTAACGGGTCTGCTTTCGGGCCATTGTAAGCTTAGAAGACACTTAAGTATTCTTAGTGAAGAAAACAGCCCTATATGCATATTCTGAAATACTCATGACTCATGAGTAAACGCCGGACCTAAAACTAGGCAGATGGGAAGCACTTATGCATCAAATAAATAATACCTGAGACACTACAAGGATACACTTGGAGGAAGGTTGCAGTGCTGTAAACCCTCCTAATATTTATTCATTCATGCAAATAAACAGAAAAGTCTTATTAATTTTTTTGTTCATTAAGCCAATGTTTAAAGATACTTACCTAAGTAGAAGAACTTTTCAAGAAACTAATATCATTTTGTAAAATAGTAAGGAATTTGCTAATAAAAAAAAATATTCTACTAAGGCACAACGAGTTAAGTAAGCGACTATGAGTAGGCTTATCTTAGTATTTTTGTAATATAAATATTTATATGTACATACATTTTATAAGATAAAATAATTATTTTCCAGCGAATTCTTAAATTCGCAAGAAAATAAAAATTATATCATATTCCCATTTCATGTTTATTTGTACTTTAGTACTTGATAGTTGTAATTTGTAAACAGTTTAATCAGTATTTGTCGTGTAATAATTTAACAAGAAATTTGTTTTATAATTCACTTAAGTTCATTAATTTACTTCCTATCTAAACAGTTAAGTGGTTTTTAGATTTGAAACTTGTAAACAGCTATTACAGAACGAAGAAATCATAATAAAATATTTTGTAATCAAATAAAACCACTATCGTTTAATAAAAGAGTTAACCTTTGAACTGATTATTTTAATGAGTCAGTAGGTTTATTCAAGTCCTTTTGTTTAAAGTCTTCGCTTAACCCTCTTTAATTCCACAATATCAAAAAGTCTAGAGATTTTTCCCAAGAGGAGTTCAATAAATTCAACAAAACCTTCAACTTAGTTTTTAAAAAATCAATTATACCAAAAATCATTTTTGTTTTCTTTCAGAAATATCTCGAAAAACCTTAAGTGAAAGACAAACTACAATTTCGAGGCCGGTTTGAAATTCAACGCAAACAAAACTATTGAAAAAATACAATTCGGTTCATGATGCACTTTTAAATAAAAAATTAAATAATATTTAAATAAAAAAATATATAATATTAATATAATACATATATATAATTGTAATTTACAAAATAGTTACCAACAATTCTGTCCCTTGTTAACGACTGTGAGACTTAAAACGTGTGTATTTACATATTATTGCCCAAATTAGTGGTTAATTTTTGTATCTTGTTGTTGTTGCTTTCTTAGCGAGCATAACAAGAGTTATATAATATGTCAGATGTCATAGATATTCTACGCAGATAAATTTTGATTTACCAAAATTTAGATCATACCCTGCTTTACATGGGAGCCGCCGAGTGCTGGACTATAAGGCCGGGCATTCACGACACAAAATAACTGCGCAAACTGACATTTCACTCAAGTCGGTTTGTGCAAAACACGATACAAGTGAACTGCACAGTTCTCAGTTTATAAAAGTTTTCGTTCTTTAAACATGGACTCAAAATTAGCTCTTTTTATATTGCTTGCTATTGCAATAAAAAAAAAAAAATTGAAAACTCAATGCAAAAAAAGAAAACGTTTGTGGTCTAAGAATTTGTATTTAAAAAGACAAAAATTAGGTCAAACAGTATTATTAAAAGAACTAGAATATACTTCTCAAGTTGATTTTAAAAATTATGTGCGCATGGAGAAATATCTGTTTGATGAACTTTTATCTAAAGTGACACCCTTAATCGAAAAAGAAGACACTTTAATGCGAAAAGCAATTCCTGCCTATCATCGCTTATAACTGACATTAAGGTTTTTGGCCAGCGGAAATAGTTTCGAAGATTTAAAATTCTTGACAGCTATTTCTCCGCAAAGAATTGGACACATAGTCATGGAAACATGCGAAGCCATCATTAGAGTTTTGAAGGAATACATCAAGGTATAAAAAAGAAACACTGCATTAAATAATTTTTCTTTATACATACATGTACTTAATCTGTTTATTTTTTGTTTTGCAGTTACCTGAATGTGAAACCGAATGGAAGATGTTGGCTGAATCTTTTAATCAACGCTGGAACTTTCCTCATTGTATTGGTGCTATCGATGGCAAGCATGTGTCAATAACGAAACCACCAGGAACTGGTTCTCAGTTTTTCAATTATAAGAAGCATTTTTCAATTATTTTGATGGCTATTGTTAATGCCAATTGTGAATTTATTATGATAGAAGTTGGTGCAAATGGACGCTGTTCAGATGCGGGAATGTTTGGCGAAACGAAATTCATTTCAAAACTAAAACAGAATAGCTTGAACATTCCAGCGCCCGAATTGATCCCCAACTTCAATACAGAAGTGCCTTATGTGTTTGTTGCAGACGATGCTTTTCCATTGATGACAAATATCATGAAACCCTTCAGCCACAAATCAATGGACAAAAAAGAAATGATATATAATTATCGACTTTCTCGCGCACGAGGCAATGTGGAAATGACTTTTGGCCAGTTAACATCAAAATTTAGAGTTTTATTGAAACCCATAAATTTAGCACCAGAAAAAGCAACAACAATAACTTTAGCTTGCTGTTATTTACATAACTATCTGCGAAGAAAGAAAGATACCGTATATGCAAGTAATGAAAGTACAGAAAACCTTAATACAGACCCATTAACTCCTTTGAGATCGACAACTACAAAAAATGTTTGCAACAACATCAAAAGTATAAGGCAAAATTTCTGCGAATTAATTTTTTTGACAACAGTGTCTCGGTCAGCTTCTGGGTTTTTTTCTTTGAGTTTTTGAACCAAGAGCTCATAGGCTTTACTTTTCATTATCCTGTTGCTATATTCCGAGCTTTTAATTTTCCATAGAGCCGGATGTTCTTTATAAAGTTCGAGGAACTCCCTCCAGAACTCTTGTTCATCAGCCATTATAAAAAAAAACAATGTATACTGGCGTAAATAAAATTTTTCAACTGAGCGGTTGCACAGTTTTTGACATTCACGACACAAATAACTGCACAAATTTAAGACTTGAGCAAAAATATCAAAATTTTTTAATTTTTACACAGTTAACTGCACAAATCGCACAAACAACCCCATTCACAACACAACTAAACTGCGCAAACCCCAGTTTGCGCAGTTATTTTGTGTCGTGAATGCCCGGCCTAAGCAGATCAATGATTGATGATACTGGGCTCTTTCGAAAGAAAAATTCTTCGACGGATATTTAGGCTGGTATTCACCGAGCGCTCATAACTTAAGAAGCTCATAAACCTATTCACCAAGCAATATTAGTGAAGATCTACGAGCGCTCTTAAAAGTTAGGAGTGGTCCCGACCACGAGCGCTCTCTTCGAAAGTTTGTTCGAAAATTCGAAAACTAAACAAACGACGGTGAGTGCAAGACCAAAACCAGTTATCGTCACCAGCAACGCTCGCCAAGCAAAATACGAAATTGACCGAAGAATTCCCACTGCCAGCTGTCATTCAAGTTCGAAAAAAGTTTGATTTCACAGTTTGGGTATGCCTGAACAAGAGAGAGTGGCTCTAAAACACTTGTGAGTGGTTGGTGAATACCCGTTGAAGAGCGCTCGGTGAATACCAGCCTTAATCCTGTGTGCGAGTAGGGCAAATGGAGGAGAAGATAGGTTCGTTCGTTCAACTTTACCCAGGGTTGACCCAGGTGTTCTTGACGACCCTCAGAGTTGTCAAAAAAACTAGGGTTTTTAGTTTTCAAAAATGACCTAAGGGCTGTCAATTGTTTTGTTGACAACTAAAAGCAAGAAAAAAATAATTCCACGCTCCGATAAGACCCTAAGGCCGGTATTCACCGAGCGCTCATAACTTAAGAAGCTCATAAACCTATTCACCAAGCAATATTAGTGAAGATCTACGAGCGCTCTTAAAAGTTAGGAGTGCTCCCGACCACTCCTAAGCTTACGAGCGCTCTCTTCGAAAGTTTGTTCAAAAATTCGAAAACTAAACAAATGAAAGTGAATGCAAAACCAAAACCAGTTATCGTCACCAGCAACGCTCCCCAAGCAAAATACGAAATTGACCGAAGGATTCTCACTGCCAGCTGTCATTCAAGTTCGAAAACAGTTTGATTTCAAAGTTTGGGTATGTCCGAACAAGAAAGAGTGGCTCTTCTTTTCCAACTACGAAAAACACTTGTGAGTGGTTGGTGAATACCCCAAAGAAATTTCAAGTTAAGAGCCTCGTAAAGTTAAGAGCCGTTTAAGAGCGCTCGGTGAATACCAGCCTAAATTCGTTATAAATTAGTTTTTGACAGTTTTTTCGTTACCTAAACTCGCCACAGCAAAATACCTAGATCTACATATTTCAGGGCGACCAAAGTTCTCAAAAAAAAAAAAAAAACAGAATTTACTCACCAGGGCGACTTCAGGTTTTTAAAAAACGATTTAGGGCGACCCCAGGGTGACTTCAGGGCTCAACTTGATATAACTGCGAGCTCTACCAGCTATACCAAAATGTGTATGTTTGGACTACATACACATTTTGGCCAAAACACGTCGACTACCTTGGCCTGGCCACATTGAGTGAATGGGCAACAATGCTCCTGCTTCGAATGCCAGCCCCAAGCGTCGCGGCGACAAGGAAGACGGAATCGCCGCACAGTGTGGTGATTCAGTGCAAGGTAGGGAAAAAATCAAAACAGCTTGAGTTTAATATTTTTTTTTTTTCTTTAATTAATTCAACTTAAGCAAACATTGTGTAAAACACTTAAATAACCTAAAAAAAATAACGTTTTAGTTTGGTTGTTCACATTTGGTTCATATGGCAAGCATATTAAAAAATATTTTTTTTTTTCATTTGTACATTATTATTGTTATTTAGACTTTTTTGCTTACAGTGTTAAAAGCACCAAGCTGCAACACCCTTCAAAAGATTTGACTGGTCTTCCATATCTTATTCTTAAGTCTTGATCACTGCCACTGGAAGAGAAAACTTTTCCGGGAAAGAGTGGAAATGATCGAGACAGTCCTTCTTTTTTCCGTAAATCTAAAACGGTTATTATAGCACTTTTGTCAGCATTTGTTAATGTTTGCACACAGATTTAAAACATGTTTTTTTCAAAATTTGATCTTGGTCTGGCTCTACACTAACAATAATTCCAAAATGTAACATACAGAAAATCGGTTGTTTGGATGAGAATTTCATATCTCAAATAGTTCCATATTCGTACACATTCATCTATAAAAAGACATGAACCAAACAGCAGTTACAAGGAGAGAAGTGGTCGGACATGGACGAATGTTACCTTGCTGGAAAGACCGTACTGCCCACTTTATATTTTATTAATTTTTAATGAATACGGGTGAATCAAGCGTGATGCTGCGTTTTGAAAATAAGCTATTCACCCATATTCTGAAACTCGTATTTGTGACTCGTATTGAACTCAAGTCTTAGGGACAGTCGTATGCGATGTTTTTCGTTTCCCAATATTAGTACAAATAAAGTCGGATGTTCGACTCCTGGAATAACAACATACACTGTAGTCGAATACGAGTCATATGTAGAAATAGAACGTCATTTAAATGTCATTTTTTTTCTCCAGTGGTCGCCGCACTGTGCGCCGCCGGTTCTTCCCTTCGTGCATCGGGAGCTTCTTTTTAAGTAAGTATGTATACCCTTTTTAATAAATATGTATGTCTTAGAACCAAAAACCTGTTACTTGGCAGTGCCTGACTACTCTTTATAATAAAAACATTTATCTCAAGTAAGTGCGTTAGGCTGTCATGCAGAGAGCCTTTGGTTCGACTCTCAACCTCTTTGCGAGAAAGTGACAAATCCTCCAAGAGTATCTCTTGACATGAAGAGTGCTGCTCGTTACCCGTTCGAAATCGCCAGAAGATTAAAGGTACCCTATTCACTAGGTTTAGACTTTTTAGTCCCTTCTTAATATTTGAAAATTCAAATGCAATATCCTCCTATCTTTCTGAACCCTATGATATACCTTTTATAGAGAATTATTCTCAACTGGAACTGCCTTTGGGAAAAGATCGTCCAAGTTTTTAAAACCTATGTTACTCTTACTCGTATAAGATGCCTCAATCAAGGGAACGATATTTTAAAATGTGAATTTATCCGATCGTCATTTCAGGCGATACAAATCTATTCCTAACCTCTTATAGTCCTGAAGTTCTTTGACCTTGCGATTTATGGACATTTCATATGGCCCTAGCAATTGGCATGGTATTATAAGTTTTTTTCTGGGATTTTAAGTCCGATTTAAAACGTGATCCCATTAAGAAAGTGGTACCCATATCACAAGTATTTTAATTAAAATACTTTTTTAAGTTCCTTATTCCTCGAAGACAAAACATCGAATTTCTTTAGCCTTTTCATTTTGCTACACTTTTATTCGCGGTCATATACATACATATGTATAACAAAATGCTTAGCAAAAAAATAAATAAGTAAATGCTCTGGATGCGCAGTGAGAGGCATGTCGAATGTATAACGTGATTCATTACTTGATGGTGCAATTAGCCAGTTTACTAACTAATACATCCCCTTTGGGATTCTGTAGGATGTTGTCCTTCCATACGGCAACACCTTTGCTGTTTGTCTTCAAATCAACTTGTAGTTTATCCCAAACCTTTGAAAAATATTTAAAAAAAAAGAAGCTTGACTTTTGTCTTGCTTAGAACTCAAGCGCCAGTTTAACTCACTTTCTTTTTGGGATTTAGTTCCTTGTCGGGAGTACCAGGGTATCCTTCAACGGCAATACGATCACCAGCATTGGATCCAGTTGGGACAATAATTGGTTCCACCTCAGTGTGATCGGCACTTGAACAAAAAAAAAAAAAAGAAAAGTTAGAATCAGGAAAGACGAGGTGTTAGAAATGGAAATAATATTTACTTTGAAGCACAAAGAATCATGCCTTCGGAGAGAATTCCACGCATTTTTGCAGGCTTAAGGTTGCACAGCACCAAAACTTGCCTCTGATCAAGTTCTTCCATCGTCACGAACTTCACCAAACCACTGACAATAGTGCGAGCAGGCTCATCTGCGCCCATGTTAACCGTCAGGACGTACAAAGTGTCAGCGTCAGGATGACGCTTGACTTCCACGATATTTCCCACCCGGAGGTCTAGTCGCTGAGGACCATCTTCGGTTGGTTCGGCGCTGTTGTTGGCAGCATTCTTAGCTGCTTTCGCTGGTGGAGGGTAGGCCGCTGCACTGAGTTTTCTGCAAACAAAAAAGTAAGAATCATCAAAATCTAAAGAAAACTGGAAATTCAATGTAAAACCTACTGAAGTTCTGGGCTTTCGAATGCCTTCCTGATGGGTTCGAGTAGCTTGTTGATGTACTTCTCTACAGCAGCCTTTAAATCTGCAGGATGCAGGTTGTTCTCTGCAAAACACGTCTCTAGCTCTTGGTAGGCCAGGAATGTCACATCACCTCCGTTCTTCTCATTCCTGTTGACAGTGAATCCTTCGCCTTTGGGAAACAGTGAGAAGAGCACGTGTTTCACAAATGACAGCAGACCATTATCGGTAATGTTTCCAGGTTCGCAGAAGGCCTTCTTCAGCTTCTTCTTGACATTCGCCGGCGAGTCGAGCAAGTCAATTTTGGAATCCTCTTCAGACGAGGACATTTTTCCTCCAGCCAAACCAGGAACTGTCACAAAAAAAGAGTCAGAATCTGGTTCGTACTCCATATCAAGTATCTTACCCATTGGATTCATGAAATGGATGCGCTTCTCGTAGCCCAACTGGGGCAGATACTTCTCAGCGAAGGTGAAGATCTTCCGTTGGTCCACACCACCGAACTGGGCGTCGACTTTAAGGTACTCCTCGTCGAGTGCTTGCAGGCCCGGGTACAACAAACCAGACAGCAGTGGGTATTCGACTTGTTTCACTACTTCGGCTCCAGCTTTCCTCGCGTCGTGCTGGGTTACGACGGAAGTTAGTTTGTAGACGTCGAGTGTGTACTCCCTCGACAGTTGGTAATCTGTTCCCTTGACAAACCTGAAGAGAAGGCTTTAATGGCATCCGCTTCAGCAATTAATTTGTTTAACTTACTTCAACTTCTCCAGAGGCACCCCGATGGACGACAGCATTGCTTTGATGGCTGCCTCATAGTATTGCGTCCTGAGTTCAAGGAGTGACCATGGGGCCTTCATGTTGTCCAAGTAGGCATGGAGATCGGCAAACAGGATTGTCACCTAAAATGAGATCAACGTTATCGATTTGCTAAGTTATCTTCTATTGAGACTAACCTCACATCCAGCTTTAAGAAAATCAGCGATTTTGGACATGGGAACGAAGTAAGCGACATGAGGCTTCCCTGTTGTGGCAGTTCCCCAATAGATTTTGATGTCACGCTCCTTGAGCAAAGTATTAAGCTTTTCTTCGCCGAGGAATTCTTGAAGATTTCTCGTGATGAGTTCTTTCTTTTCTTCGGGAGTTTGGACAGACATGGTGATTTGTTATTTCTTTTGAAACCAGGGTTAATATATTTGCGATATTAATTTCACAAATTCTTTGAGTATTTACGTTTGGTCGCAGCAGAGAAGCTAGAGACCGATGAGTCGACAACCAGCAGTTTTTTTTTCAAGAAAAATAAAAACGTGTGAAGTGAAAGGTTTTCCTTGCAGAAAGAAACGTCATCAATATTGCTTGCACTGACATTTAAGTTTGGATTTTGTTTTGGTTCCATTTCGACACTTTGAACGATGCGTTTTTGTGGCGAAGTTACAATAGATTTCTTTTTGATTACAGTGTGTTCTTGGTATTTTTTTAAGTAGGTTATTTCAGTTGTTTTTTTATTTGACCAGAGTTCTGAGATCAGGAATTTAAAAAATAATTGTTATGTCTATTTGGTTATTTGAAGATAAGGCGCCAGTTATAGCTTTCATTGAAAACCATCATTGAAAATTTTGTTTTCACTTTTTTGGGTAGTTAAACTATGAATATTGAGAATGTTTGGTATACAAATGAAGCTAATCAATTATATATTCTACTTTTGCAAATAAAAATAAACAAATATGTTCAATATTTCTCAAAAAACTAGTTTTAATTTTTCAATGATGAAAATCATTTTCAATGAACAGCTGATTTTCATTCCAACATAGTGGAACAGAATCGTTTCAATGATTTGTGTTCGATTCTCTTTCTATTCTCATGTGTCAGTTTTTTTTTCAATGATCAACTCTAGCCTCAAAAAATTATTCAGGTTGTCTTTGTAATTTATAGTGATGGGTAGGATACGAATTTAAAATGAGTTTGTATGAGGTACTCATTTTTCGAAATGAGGTGGTATTTTGTCTCACCTCAAATGTCCCATAGGATATACCTATTTTAATGGACATTTTCAACAAAAAAAAAAAAAACAATTTTTCAATGACTGCAATTCTAATGATCATGAAATTTGAATAAAACATACAAAGTTATAAATATGTATGTATGTACCTAGATACGTAGACTAGCACAAAAGACACTTAGGCTAGGCGCGCACATTCAATTTTTAGTTGCACAACTGTCTGGTTGCTTATAGGAAACAGATGAACTATTTGCTGAATACCAAAAATGCTATTCGTAAAAGAATTTTTCCATGTTCGAACTTTTGACATTTTATTAAAGTTTTCTTAGCAGATTTTATAACAGATTTTACCATGCCGAATACCAAAATTATAATTCATAAAAGATTTGTTGACATCTCAAACTTTTGTATTGAAATTCATAACAGAATAGAAAAATAAAAGATCTCACCGAATAGGCCTAAATGATTGCAGTTAGCAAAAAAAAAAACTTTAAACAATAACATAACATGCGACATTTTGTATTGCCTCATGAATGAGGTACCCATCACTAGTAATTTAGCAAGCATCAAAGCGACAGATATTTTCAATGACACATCTTTTCAATGACAGCGAAATTATTGATTGCTATAACCGACTTGTCAAAAAATATTCCACCGTTCCACTGATTTGTGTTTCAATGATGGTTTTCAATGATAGCTATAACTGGCCCCTAAGTATAATTTTTACACATTTAAAAACTTGCAATGAAATAGAACAATGACAGCGATAGAGAAAACTCAATATAAATGGTGGGGCAAATACAAGTTTCTTTTGGAAAATGAAATAAAATGAACAAAATACATGCAAATGCAACTTCAAACTTTTGCGCGAGATTTGGAAAAGTTTTGTGGAGATTAAAATTGTAGAGATAAAATTTGTCTTGTCTCGATCTGAGTACTATGCTTTAAGTCTCGAAAATTATCTGGTCCTAGCTAAAGCCTAGTACGCAGATCGGGAAAAATTTTGTCTCCCATACATTTTTTTTCCTGGGACAAATTTTGTCTCGGATATTTTTCCGAGCAGTACGCAGTTCGCGCGCAAAATTCATACTATTGTGAATTGCTCTACAAAATGTCTCCTCTTAATTTTTCCAGGAAAAAGAATGATACAAGCATTATTTTGCGGGACAAATTTTGACAGCCACAGTATTTCCGAAAGTGATTTTTGTTAAAACTGATTTTATGTAAAAGGTGCTGATGCTTCTCTTGAAAGCATCAAGAGGAGATTCCAAAAAGGTATGAACCACTTTTGTAAGACAACCCGTTCCAGAGATATACTAAAAAACACATTAAATTAGATTTCATCTCTCCAACTTCAAACTTTTGCGCGAGATTTGGAAAAGTTTTGTAGAGATTAAAATTGTAGAGATAAAATTTGTCTTGTCTCGATCTGCGTACTAGGCTTAAATTTTCAAATTAGAAAATCCAACCCAAGTCCAACTCGATCTTTCAAAATATTCGGGATGGTAAGCAAAAATAAAGCTAAAAATTCTACCACCCGGAACGCCACCCGCAAATGTTTGGCAGCCTCAGCTGTCAAAATATTCATGTTTGGCGATTTGTTAAATGTAAACAACGCACGTGTGAAATAAAAATCGAAAGTTTATTTTCGCAATAATTTATTTCCGTTTATTTTAAATAATTCTTTTTGTCAACCCCAAAGATGCCACATATCGACACCTCCGACTTTATCCAGCTCCAAAAGGACATAACAAAAGTCCGAAATATTTGCATTCTAGCCCATGTGGACCATGGAAAGACCACTCTGGCCGATTCACTTGTTGCTAGCAATGGTAAGCATTCTGAAAAAGCCCCAAATTTTCTAATTAGAATCGAGCAATTGGAATTTATGGTATGTAGGAATAATCTCACAGCGTATGGCTGGGAAGTTGCGTTACCTTGATAACCGAGAAGATGAGCAAGAACGTGGAATCACCATGAAAACTAGCAGCATTTCGCTGTACTATAAAGACGGACCGATGGGGAAGGATAAGGATTATCTCATCAATTTGATAGATTCTCCAGGACATGTGGACTTCTCTAGTGAGGTTTCGACGGCAGTCAGATTGTGTGATGGAGCCATTGTGGTGGTATGTCTGGTTAGTGATTTTTTGTGATCAGAAGTTAATAAGAACCTTTCAGGTCGATGTTGTTGAAGGAGTGTGTCCACAGACCCGAGCATGTCTTCAGCAAACCTACTCGGAACATTTAAAGCCGGTTTTGGTTCTCAACAAAATCGATAGATTGATTCTTGAGAAGCAAATGACTCCCATCGATGCCTATTTCCATATCTCTCAAGTTCTAGAGCAAGTTAATGCAGTTCTGGGGAGTGTCTTTGCCTCTGACATCCTGGCAAAAGAAGACACCTCTAAGAAGGACAATCACGAGTCCGCTCTGGAAGACGTAGATGATTCTGCTCTGTACTTTGCTCCAGAGAATGGCAATGTTGTTTTCTGTTCGGCATTCGATGGCTGGGCTTTCTCAATTGAAGACTTCTCCAGCACCTATGCCGAGAGACTGGAAATCCCTCGCGAAGAACTCGATAAAGTCTTGTGGGGAGATTTCTATTACAATTCCAAGAAGAAGTGTGCAATGCCTGGAGCCCAGGAGAAGGCCAAGAAACCAATGTTCGTGCAGTTCGTTTTGGAGAACATTTGGAACCTCTATGACATCATTGTGGTGAGGAAAGACAAAGAGAAACTGCCAGCGATTGCAGAAAAACTTGGCATCAAGCTAAGTCCGAGAGATCTTAAAATGGGCGACGTCAAGTCGCAAATTAGGGCAGTTTTCGGGCAGTGGCTGCCGGTGGACAAGTCAATCCTCCATATGGTTGTTCGACACATTCCCCAGCCTAATGTGATCTCTGACGAGAGAGCCGAGAGATTGTTATTCCCGACCAATGTGGAACTTTCAACATATCCCCCAGAGACGTTGGCTTTCAAGGAGGAATTCCAGAGGTGCGATGCCAAGAGTGAGAATGTGGTTGCTTTTGTTTCAAAGGTTTGTTCTTGATTTTAGCTGACTCGTCTTTCTTTAAAAAAAATGTGTTGAATTTCAGATGACCTCGTATCACGTGTCTCAGTTGCCAGAGAACAAACCTAAGCGCATGACGGAGCAGGAGATGCAAGAAAGGCGGGCAATTGTTCGGCAAAAGATCGAAGAAAGGAAGCAGTTGGCGGAGAAGACATCTCTGGAGCAAATAACAGTTGGTGTTCAAGAGTTGACCACAGAACCTGAGCCACCAGCTGAAACAAAAGTCAATGAACCCCAAGCTGAACCAGAGGAGAAAAAAGAATTTGTTTTCGTTGCTTTTGCAAGAGTTTTTAGTGGAACTTTGAGGACTGGACAGAAGCTATTTGTTTTGTCTCCGAAACATGACCCCAGGAATACAAAGTACACCCTCTTCTCAAAATGACTTCTTTTTTTTGAGAAACTTTTCAAATTTGTCTGTATTCTTTTCAGTCGGATTGCAACCGATTCACCTTTTGTAACTGAAGTCACCATCGGTGAATTATACCTCTTTATGGGTGGTGAACTTCAACATTTAGATGCAGCGCCAGCTGGAAGTATTGTCGGCATTGGCGGCTTAGAGAACGACGTGATCAAAACTGCTACACTCAGTAGTACACCATTTTGTCCTTCGTTTAGTGAACTGACTGTTATGGCAACGCCAATTTTGAGGGTTGCTATCGAGACAGTCAATCCATTGGATATGCCAAAATTGGTCAAAGGACTTAAACTTCTTAATCAGGTGGGGATATTTGATGAAAGTTTTGAAATTTGTATATTATAAGTTGTCAAAAATGACCAGCATTTGAAAGTTAGTACCACATAGTGTAGTTGTAAGTTCGTTGGACTGTTGCGCTCGCCGGAGGTCGGCCATCAATTCCCAGCCTATGCCACATAAAAAGATTATTTTTTTTCTTGAAAGAGGGCCCTGAAGTGACTAATACCCCAAGAGTATCTCTTGTCGTCGGAAGAACTCTAAAATTTGCAATATCATCTAGCTACAGAGGTGGGCACAATAGATTTACTTCGCGGGACACTTGAACTCCAAAATTATTTATTCATTTATGTATCTCTTGTCACGAAAAAGTGAGTCTCATCCTATTGATTCGGATTCGCCAATAATAGGTTGAAAGTTGCAAGTCACTAGCCTTGGCCCTCATGAATTAGAGGTCAGTTTCACAGTGTTCAGTTATCTGAAAAAGCGTTATTGAAATCTCCGATATAAGAAACTTAAGTTACGACTTAAATTTGAACTTTAAGCTTGATCTGTTCATAAATTACAGTACACTAAGAATAAATATAATTACCAATTTCGTCAAATTCTAATATTATGTGTACTTATCTCTAGTTATTTAATACATTTTCATAGGCTGATGCTTGCGTACAAATTTCCGTTGAGCCTTCAGGAGAGCATGTTATTACCACTCTCGGTGAAGTCCATGTAGAAAAATGTGTTCGAGATTTAGAAGGAAACTACGCCAAGGTTAAACTTAATGTATCCAAGCCAATTGTTTCCTTCCGAGAAACAATAGTTCCCGAAGCCACAATGGACATGGTGAACGAAGCCATAATCAAAACAGGTAAGTCACACACAAGGTAACTGTTCCTATTACAAAACCAAATCATCCTCTCATTTTAGCGACTGACAAGGACATCAGTAAGAAAATAGTCACCCTTCAGACTGTTAATAAATTGGGTACAATAAAATTGATTGCTCTGCCGTTACCAGAGTCGGTTGTTGAAATTCTAGAAAAATATTCATCTGTTTTTAAAGTAAGTTCTTTCATAAATACTTTGAGTTCTATTTTTTCATATTATTTCTCACAGGAGCTTTCCAACATGTCAAGATCATCAGTGATTTCTGACAAATTTAAAATACTCCTCGCACAAATAAAAAAATCCTTAGCCAATGCACTTGATGAGCTCGATTTAAAATGCATATCCAGTGCAACGAATCTCATCGATCGAATCTGGTCGATTGGGCCAAGAAAATGTGGAACAAATATTCTTTTGAATCTAACCGACTATGAGCCTGCAAGTTTTTGGTTAGGCGATCATAATTCCGCTGTAAAATCAGACTCAAATGCCATTCATGATGTACGTCGTGACTATGACAGCTCCTTTGTTAATGGTTTTCAATTGACAACCACTGCTGGACCGTTATGTGATGAGCCAATGCAAGGAGTTTGTTTTGTTGTATTAGAATGGACAGTTGATACGAGTGATGAATTGAATTCAAAGTCATATGGACCGTTTTCTGGTATGTTAAATAGATTATTTGAATGAATATTTCTGCTGATTGAAATCTTTTACTTACTTAAGGGCAAGTTATGTCAACAGCAAAAGAAGCATGCAAACAAGCTTTTTGCAAACAACCTCAACGTTTGGTCACACCGATGTATAGTTGTAATATTGTTGTTAATGCTGAAGTCTTAGGTAAGTTCTAGGGTTAGTTTATTAAGACGTTTAATGTGTCGGAGGTATGAATTTAATTAAGATAATGGGGGTATATATATAATGGGCGAACATACTATTACTAGAAATGGGGAACTTTTCTGTAAAATATACATACGCGCCACATTTAAATGTATACTAAACTTCTCAGTTGGCGTTTCAAAAGATTTTCAGTTGGGTGAATCAAATTTTCTCCATTTACAACTTATAGCTAGGAACTTTAATTTTTTCTTTTTAAAAATTCTAAATTTGAATTACTGGCTATCAGGGAAGCATTCAAGGTTCTCAATAAAAATACAAACCAAATCGGGAATATGTCTATTATCACAGACAGTCAGGCGGCTGTTAAAGCCATTAATTCCATTACATCGTCCTCCAAATTGGTCCGGCAATGCTGGAATGAACTTGCTAGAATCTATATTAAGCACAATGTCACTCTTATCTGGGTTTCGGGTCATTGCGGCATTGATGGGTATGAACGGGCGGACAAGCTGGCCAGGCAAGGATCAGTAATTCATGGCTTACTTGTGGAAAGAGTCAACATTCCTCTCGGAGTTATGAAGGGCATTATTCTCTCAATTTTTCTTAATGAATAGGTGGAGCAGTTTAACTAACTGCTTTATATCTAGAAAAAATTGGCTCATCTATACTAAATTACGAACACTTGATCTGATATACAGACCCAGGCAAGACATAGCCAGAATCGTAGCGAACACTGGCCAATAAGATAGCATGCAGCGAACCTAGGCACAACACACCACACTCACTGTCATAACTGTGGGGACCAGCGAGAAAAGTGAAAAGCTAACAGTCCTCCATTTCTTCTGCAAATGCCCCGGTCTGTAAAATCTTAGAGCACAATCATTAAGAAGGGTATTTTTTGACGACATTGATGAACTTTCGGAAATGAAGATCAAAGACTTCATCACTTCTCAACGCGACGAAATGCCTTTAGGATGAACTTCAGTTACTTCTGTTTGACTCCTTAGATCCCGAGTTAATGGACTGAGGACTTTGACGGAGGGTTACGGTGTAGGGTCCCGGATGATCGCTGAATCGGATTGGCCTCTGCTTCAGAACCTGTCAAGTCTAGTTTGGCACAGTGTAGATGGTGTCAGATGAGTATGGTGGTCCGGTTGAGTGAGTTATCCATTTTCCGGGTGATTGTGCAAAAGCAAATACACAATAAGAGAACTTAATCCAAACTGGAGGACTCAGTGAGAATGTCCACAATTTCCCATAGCAATACAACTCCATCCACAGGTTCATACGAGTTATGGTATCAAAATGGCGCACTTCAGTGCTAATTGGCCACAGCGCTAGACTGCCAGTCGTCGCCATTTCTACCTATCTTTTTTTATTTGGAACACCAAAAACCAAATTGACTTACCCTTTACCTCAAGTCATTTTATATGTATGTACCTGTGAAACTACCACTTAAACATTTTTCTTGTTATTTTATGGCCATTAACCTTAAGCATCCCAATAGTTGAACCAAGAGTGGACGAAGTTGCACGAAGAGTTGAACCAATATATTTTACTTCACGGACTCCTTTAAAAAAACATAGATTCAAATTTATGTTTTAGTTTATTTCATTAATCTATTAAATGCTTCCTAAATCTAAATACAAAAAAAAAATAAATAAAAATAATTTATCTTTTATCCTTAATTTAATTCTGGTATAGTATTGTTGTTGTGTGGTCCGTGATCGATTTTAAATCTTCCCATCCACCACACACAGTTAACTATCTAAATTTTTAAAAATACATAATTAAATTAGTATTAAATTGTTTATAATATATTTATAATCCCGAATTCGGAGACATTTCCCTAATGAGTTCCCCAATTCTAGAACTCAATTAAAGACCGTTCCCAAAAAATTATTACTCCTAAACCTACTACACAAGAATATTTTTATTTTATTTTTAATAATAAAATTGACGACGAAAATTAATGATATGGGAAAGATGAATATCGTGTGGGTAATTTTTTCAAAAAATGGATGTTTTCGTCGACAGAAAGTTAATACTCCTAGCGGATAGGTTTGAGTTTTTGTTTGCTTTCAGTCACAGTCGAAAAATTATTTTAATCCTCTGGTTAAGTATCGTCTTTTAGTCCCACACTATTGACCGTTGAAAGGCAATTGCTCGTTGCCATGGAAATTCAGGTGAACTCTCCTCATCATAGATTTCTGATTCAAAATCATCAATTGATCGTTTGTCTCGTTTGCCGGCAGTGCTAGTGGCGGCCTCTAACGTCGTTGGAGATTCATCGATTTCAGCTGATGATGTTCGACTGATCTCTTCTGATTTCGTTTCGCTGGAAATTGGACTGATACTACTGCTGCTGGGAGGACTGTCACTGTTACTGCTACTGCTGCTGCTGGCACTAGTACTAGTAATGTCTTCATCTGCTGCTGGAATTGGTTTTTCTCCATTTCGTTCATTGTTGCGGCCATAGATGCCACCATTAAAACTAATTGATTCTGGATAATCATTGTGACTATTGTGCCCATGGTTGTTGGATGAACTGACAAACAGTGTGGAGGAACTTTCTGGTCGGTTAAGATATTGATAGCTATCTTGTTGATGGAGAGTGTGATGCTGCGGAGGAGGCTGATAATTGAGGCTGCTGCTGCCTCCAAGGGACGACGACGACGATCCGTATGATGGTCGGCTATGATCCTTTATCGAACTGTATTTGTTTTGGGAATTTAGAATGTAGTAAGGCTTTTGTAGTTGATAGCGCTTTGGTGGCTGAACCGATGGTTTTCTCACTGAAAATCCAGGCTTTACACACATCATTCCGAAGACTCGAATGCCGGGCACACTGGCATAAGTAGGTTGATCATGTGCCATTGGTCCCTCTGGGAAAATAAATAAGATCAGATACATAAATTATACAAAAATCATTTAAAAAAATAAGCTTTTTTATTTACCCATTTTGAAGTGATCTGGACATCTGCAGATAACCAAATAATGTGACTTCCCAGTGCGGGTGTTTTGTAATGCGAGAAGCGACCAGTCTTTCGGCGAACGACATTCTCGCATCTCAGTTATAGTTTCGCAAGTTTTAGCCAGTGTGATTGCCTGAAATAGAGTCCACAAAACAAATACATATATTTATAAATGATAATGATTTAAATTAAAGCGCTGGGTGTTATTTAGGGCAAGGTTAAATGAGTAAACGGTAGCTCTGACTCTGTTCGTACTCGTCTCAGTTAGATTCGGGTCTTCGTTCTCGTACTTCCTTAGATATATAAACTACTCAAACTTTTAAAGTAAATTTGCAAATTAATCTTCTGAAATTACTTCTCTACCACATAACGTAATCTCAATATCAAAATACCGGAATAGACGTAATATCCATTAATTTCTATTCAACGGATTTATGAGATAATCTTCTATTATTCCTCGTGTGTGGAAATTCACACTTCCAGGCACTCACACCGATTGCAGCGAGTTCTTTGAATAAATTAACATAATTAAATCACAATATTATTTTAAAGTCATGCAAGTTCTAATAGTAGCCTCTTTCATAACCACACCGCCCTACCCTACTGCCCAGAATTTGTGAATGCAAAATTAAATCTTCGATCTGATTATCACATTAATCGTCATATCATTAACCCCAAAGTCATTCATCATAACCGCTAAGTAGCAACCACTGACTTTTCCGTTAGAATTCCATCGCGTCTCTGGTTTTTCTTTGGAAAAAAAGAAGAAAAATCTCCAATCTCCTCGCATCTCATTGTTTTGTGTAAGAAGCCACCTTCACCACATAACATCACATTGTAGGTTAGCTTCTTTGATTTGCAATGATATACTGGTAGCTTGCAATCGGAAAGCTAGATATGAAGATGAAGAGTTTGGAGTCTGAGACGAGAGTGATGCTTCTCTGAATCTTCTTCATGCACATGCGGTCATGTGACTGACTCCCTTTTTCCTGGTGTACATCTCTCATTTCAAATTTTGTTTTGTGTGGCGTGTTTCTTTATACTTTGATGGCGGGGGTATGATGGGGGTTTATCGTTTGCGCTTCCCCCTAATTTATCCATGTCGTGAGTCGGTTTATTTTGGTGTTTCTCCTAGATAATACACGTGAGGATAAATAGCCGCAGTTGGTGCTAAACAGGGCTCGATTTTCTGTAGGGCCTAGTCTTAAAAAAAACTATCAATTCAATTCAAATCCCAATAGAGGATAACCTTAGTTAATATCCCTTAATATAATGGTTGGTGTATGTGTATATGACTATCACGCCAGAAGTCTGGGTTCTGAAGATGGAAATTTGTTTTCAGCAAATAATCCTGATTGAGTGCTAATCATAAGTTGACTCGCAATGTATGTACCCAAATTGCTTGCAAGTACTTGTTTGTGTGGCCCCAGGGTTAGCGGTTCGGATTCGTCAGAAAATTTCAGGTAGCACTAGGCCCTGATTTTCTATGAGACATTAAACCTTGAATAAAAGATAAAATCATGACCGTGCGATATTTTTGAAAGATTTAAAAAGAAAGCTTTATTTCAAATTTTTTCGGAAGCTAATTTTCAAGCTTAGCCTGTGTGTCCGACCAATTCAGTTTTAACGAATATTTGCATCTTTAAAATTGATAAGAGCAATTTTTTTTAAACCTTCTATTTATTCATTTTAAAAGTGATTTTTTACTTTAAAAATTAACAAAAGCCGTGATTTTTTAAAGGGTGAACAGCAAATCTTAACAACAACAAAACTAAGTGTGAATTCAATGTGGGTGGGCAATCAGAGCGAACAATAGGTGAATTTCATTTGTTGGTGTGTTGAGAGTTTAGATGGCGCTTAATTTAATTTAAGCGATCAGAGTGAATATAAAATGCATTACAAATGTTGAGAGCTTAATTCAATTGTAAAGAGAAGAATGTGAAATGTGACATGTGGAACTGATTTTGAAATTTAAAAAAGATTGAATTTAGAGAGTGAGCAAAATCGTTCTATTCACTCTTAATTACTTTTACAAAATGACGAGTAATATTATAACAAAAGTAATAGTAAACATACAAAATAAAAGTGAATATTAAATATGAAAAATGTTTGGTTTCATCGCTCGCAATGAAATAGATTGTTTGAAATAATACCTTCTTTGTAGTTTATTAACGTTTATATGTCTGGGGATGTGTTCGTTGACATTCATTATTTTAAAAATATCTCAAGTAATATTTGCAACTAAAAATTTAAATATTTTCACATTTCATTCTTCGCTCAATAAAATAAGTAAATACTTTAGCTCAATACTATAAAAAGCCTATAGTGTATTAGGTATTAGTATGATACTTGCTAATGCTAACTTTTTTTTAATAATTTAAAACATTTTGTAACTAGTATCTTAGATTGAGAACACACCTAAAACAATGACAGTTCGCTCAAAAAAAAAAGTAAACAGACCTTTTCTGATATCTGGAAGTGTCATAGAGTCATATGAAGTTAAAACGGTATTAAAAATAAAAAATAGTTGTTCGACGATTATAACTTTAAGAACAATTAAAAGTTGCATCTGATTCAAATGTGCTCATATTTGCTTAATGATTGGTCATCCAGGAGCCTTCTGAAATGAAATTGGAAGAATTGGAAGAAAATGCCCACTTAACTGTCAGCTGTCATGTGTGTGTCATTCATTAAAGCCACTTTACACGATAATAGAAGTCATATGACCTGTCATCACATTTTCTGTATGATTTATCAAATGACCTGTCATTTCGAGTCAAGTCATACCGTTTTGGTTTATCTATGCTTTACACGTCTATGACTTCCCCTTTGATTTTCAGAGTACCAAAATCCAAAATAAATATAATATATAAACTGAAATAAATTTGTGTCTTTATTCCATGATGGAGAACAAAAAGAAAGCAAAGGCAGTGGTTTTATCAACAATGATAGCTGTATTAATTCAAAATTTTACAGTATATATGTTAATGAGATCTGAAATATTTAAAAAAAACCGCATACATAGTTTCCTTTTCAGAATTTTACCATATTTTGTATTCAAATGTCAACACTCCATTCAATGTTTCCCTCGAAAACAACAAATCTCGTATGACTTCTCAAATGGAATTAGCTACAGTCCTAATGTCAAAAAAGTCATATGCTTTTTCGTTTGAGAAGTGATATGCGTTTAATGGGTGCGTTAAAACGATTTGATTTGTTTTTTTTGACAGATCATATGAGAAAGCATATGACTTATAATATCGTGTAAAGTGGCTTTTACCTTTTATTTATCGAATCAAAAAAGTTGCAACATGAGAGTAAAAACTTTCCGAGACATAGGATTTTCTGCTTAAGTCATTTTCCATTGGTTTCACTCAAGGATCCATTCATTCTGAAATCTAATGGAACAGCGGCGCGGCGGTGCTAACTACTTCTACTCAACTTTAAAATGTTGTCTTTGTATAGGTAAGTAAATCGGCGTTTCGGTAAAAATCTGCGACAGTTATGTATTATGTTTTTGTATATTTTGGATTAAATAATTTGTTTCCGAATGAACTAAACTGTAGCAAACACAAACGAAATTAAGCAATAATGTTGCTGTCCGGTTTTACTTTTGACATTTGAGTATGTGTATTAGTGCTCCTTGAGTGGACTCTGACTTGAAATCCGAAGAGTATTTTTTTTGGAATGGTTTGAAAAATTTTTGAACATTTACAGTCGCGTCTGAAAGTGCAATGGAAAATGACATACGGCTGCTTTTACACGAAATTGATTTTTAATAGCCGTATTTTAATATCGTTAATGATCCATATAGATAATCCCTCGAAAATAAAACGATACAGATCATAGTAACAGTACTGTTATAAACACATCTTTTTGTCTTTTATGTTTGTTAGTTTTCAATTATATCTTGTCTTTTTTACTTACACTAAAGTTTACATTGCCTTATCATATAAAAAATCGTCTACCCGCCGGGGTAAGAACTAATATGTACGTCTCTCGTCTACAGGCTTAAAATTGCAAATATCGTAATATTTCATCGTTTAAAAGAATGTCTAAGACAGATGAAATGTCACCTTAAGGAATCAGAATGATAAGTTAATTAGGAATTATGTAATTTAATTTAAAAAACTTTTTACAAAAGATATTAATCATACCACTTCTCAGTTAAATGTTATCTGCCATTTCTGATTGGTATGTGTTTTAACATTTTCCTTCCTGTCAATGTGACGTTTGCTCTGCTCAATTTTCTTTCTAGGTTTGTCATTAACTCAATTCAAATACGGTTTGTTCTCTTGGGTCAAAGTTTGAAAGTTTTTAAGAAATCACAAGTAAACAAACACACCTTTACTTTCAACAAAATAGATCGACAAGATTCATTTAAGATACCTGCTCAACTGAAACAATTTGCTACCGCCCTCTCGTTTGGAGCCCTTAATGTTTTGTAAAACACCGAAACAGCCTCTTTTAAACGCCACTCATCTATGCAGCAGAATATTTCTCTTGAGTTTTGCATTAAAAACGGAAAATAAGAAGTCGTGGCGCTGGTGGAGACAGCAAAAAGAATGATCACAACGCGCTCATGTCATGATGATCCGTTTTGATATCGTGATCAAAACAGAGACGAGAATCAGACCCTTGGTATCTTCTATAGAGTGTGTTTTGTTTTCGTATAGTTTAAGTTTTTGTTTTTATTCAGGTGATGTTGCGTTCCTCCTCTCATCGGTATCTTGACATAGCCCCCCAACTAAACCACACGTTCCTCCGTATATCTATCCTGTCCCAACCATTTGCGTTACGAAAAGATATAACCACACGAAGACCTAAAATCACGTGAATACCGCTGCTGGTGGCAAAATGCCGTAATCGATGGAGGAGCATCATAAAGTTGTTCAATGCAGACTCTTATCCCTCACTCTGCACTCATTGTTGGTTGCTTCTTCTTTAGAGTTTGGCTCGACATTGAAACTGCATTAGCCTGGAATATCTGGGATTCGAACAAACAAAAGATAGTTGGAGCACGGATAGCCACTATGTAGCCAGAAGATAGAAACAATGCAATTAACCTTTAGCTAATTTAGCGGCCTGGCCTCGCACATAGATGTAACATAAGATGATGCGCCTGACAAAGAAGCTCAAAGCAGTGCATGCAACAAAACAGCCTCTTGATAGTAAAAATTAAAAAAAAAAGAATACACCGCCAATCTTCTATTTTATAGGAAAATACGGTGAGAAATTAGAAAATTACTAAGGGTCAGCTTCCAGAAACATACGACCATGAGTTCTGTCTGTCTGTCTATATTTTGATGGGAACGAGCACGGAAATCGGCTTTATGCAACATTGAACTTTTATTGCTTAATTATGACAGAGCGTGCTCTGTTTTTTTTTTTTCTTCTTCAGTTTGCCATCTCAGACCGGGCATCACATCAGGCAATCCTCGACGCTAAAAAGATTGAAACATTGTTTAGCAATTTAATTGCCTCCGAGGCATGTGGCCAACATCATCAGATGGACTTTGATTCGCTTTTTATTACTATTTGCTTCCTTATTGTGTGAAGTGTTGCTATTTTTATTTGAAAAGAAATCTAATTTCCGTTTGAACATAATGAAGTTTTTTTTTGTTCTCATTCCCTATGGAGCCAATGGTTCTTTAAAATGATTGTAAGTGATGATCGAGAAAATTGCAATACTTTGATGATAAAAAAGGATTATAGATTCTTCCTAAAAATGGTTTAACTAATTTTAAACACATGTTAGTTATGTTCATCTTGCGTATAAGAATTTACCATAAGAAACCAAATTTAGTTGTTAAAATAGAGCTCCATCTGAGTTCCAGATGCAAATTCACAAGTTCCGAAACTCAAAAGAATTTTTTTTTGACAAAGTCATTAGTTTCTTAACGCATCCTCATGTCAATGATGCGCAAAAACTGAGCATTTGCTTTTTTATCTGAACGCTTTCATTACATGATTTGATGTTTGTTTAAAAAAAATGGAGTCTCGATAGAAGTAAGAAAAATATATCTGTCCTAAGTTATTGTTCATTTTTCTATTGATAAATTAAGGTAGCTGTTGGATATATCGATGAGGTTTGCCAATCATTCAATCGACGCATTTATAGATTAAGTTGAATTGAAAACTTGTAAATTCAAATTTTAAAAATGTTTACTCTAGGATCTGCACCATAAATAAATGAAAACGGTAAAAATCCACATTAAAACAATTTCATTCCATTTCTTTCCCAAATGTCAAATACAAACCAAAATGTATGCAAAGTATCAAGGATGCGTTACAAATGCCTACTAAAAGTGAAGTACTGCCGCATCTAAACTTTTTTTGACGTTTTGAAAATCAGTTATATCCATTTCTTTCGATTTGTAAAACTATGTCTTCACGATACACACTTACCTTAATAATTGAAATTTAAGTGCCGCTTACTCAGGCTGTGAAACTGGACATAAAAATGTTAAGAGTCGTTTCACATACTACAAGAATCTCAACAAATTGTATTGTGCTAAATAACTTCGATGTTTGGAACGTCTTCATTATTTAATTGCTGAAAAAACACGTTCAGAACTTGGTAAATGGGAAGTAAGAGCTAAGGCAATGTTCATAATGTTGATTTATGTAAATCAATATCGCTGATCAATAATGTTGAACAGCGCCAATCAACTTTTGTTGTCCCGAACCGAACACGATTCAAATAGGAAGAAATGAAGAAAGTTGTGTGGACTGAATAATAATTTTCTAATCTGGATGAGTTCATCAACACAATAGTCAGCTGTCAGATTTGTTTTGCCTGTGGTAAGTGCATTATTTTAACCAGTGGAATTCATTATTGCTTTTTTGTTTTTGGTAATTTTTTGTTGTAAGTTTAATTGCTATCCTCACTCATCATAAGAAGAAGTACAAAAATAATTCTGGAATTATTTTTAACACAAATGATATTCTAGATATTAAAATTGACACATACGTATGGATTATCTTAGTTTAGATTAAATAAACCTATATAGCGTTTCCACAGGACATAAAGATTAACTTTGATACTACCTTTCAAATTGCAAATGGTTTGTCATTTTTTCCTATGACGTGTGAAAGTGAGACAAAGTGAGAGATTTACGTGGAAGAAAGCTTTTGCTTCAGATTTATGTTTTTCTAACAAAATTTAAAAAAATTTAATTTTAAATTGTCCATAGAACTCGTTTATATTAATTTCCAATTTGAAAGCCTTTGCAATTTGATCCAATGAAATTATTCACAATACTAAAAAAGTCTGCGACGAAATGCCCAGCCACAAAAATCTGACAGTTCTTCTGCTCTCTGCTTTCTGCTTTGACTATTGCGATTGCGATGGATTTATCGCTAGTGGAGACGGCGTGTAAATATAACATTGAATGCGCTCAGGCTACATAAGTAACTTAAAAGTAAGTTTCGTTTTTAGTCTCTGGTTGATCAGCTGTCAAAATATTATACAATAAGCTATATTTATTTATTTATTCAATCATAGATTTGTAGTCAGATATTTTTGACATTTTTCATCAGTTATCTTAAAATCCTAAATTATTTTTGGATAGCTTGAAATTTCTTTTTTGATAATAGCTGTTTTGTCATCAGCTGTTCCTTGTACACAGAATTGCAACAAGACAAAGCCATAAAGGTACAAATCTGAACACGGCCATTTTCCTTGAAAATATTTGACAAGTTGATTCCGTTCTAAGAACTCATTTTGAATGTAATGGAATGAATGCGTTCAGCTGTTAGTCTTCTCCTTTTTTTTTAACTATTACTGAAAAATAACAACTGGCAAAATGGTCGCAAACCTCAAACCTAAAACCTTAATAAACCCATACTTTATACGAGTATTATTCATTCATCATAGTTCATCCAAACACTTAATTAAACATCGACTGAAGCTCTTCGTTGTGTCAAATCGGACCTATCCAACTGCGCAATGCAGAATGCACATCATGCACACTCAGAAACTCACTTAACCCATTTCTCACACGTATCTCCTTTACGCTCCTCACTCTCTCCCCCGTAACTCACTATAATTCAATGAAGTGTAATTCAACCTCGAAAATAATGATGCCCCATTCATTTACCGACCTATTTGCTTAATGAATGTAATCAAGTGAAATTTAAAAGTCACTTTCAGAACGATTTTCATTCTCGGATTTTAAGTTTCGTCTTCGAAACCAAAAGACCGAATCAGAACCCAAAATTACGTGCAAGACAATTTTCTCACACAACATGTGAACGGAAAAATAATAATACAAAAAAAAATTGTATAAGTAGGTATAGGTTAACAGAGTTTGGTTCACTTTATTAACATAACACCGCAATCTGACAACCGCATACAAGATCTTGAACTTGATGATGTCTTAAGTTTTAAGTCTTTTGGTCTGTGTGTCTTGCTCCCGCTCCCGCTCCCGATCCCATGTCCTCATTATAAAATGTGTTGTTCAAAATTGTTTTGAACTTTTCCACCCAATTTCATTCAAACGGTTATCTCAATTAACACCTGTAAATTGATTGTTTCTTAAATCATTGGATCCAATCAAAGAAGGTGATGGCATAGTCTGGGTCGCATCTTGTCGTCCATGGGTATGATTTAGCCGTGTTCCACTGTCTAATAAAAAATAAGCAATCGATTGGGTTTACCACGATCGCGACGACCGTCATCGTCGTTGTCCCCCAGGTAATCGGCTTTTGCATGGGAGACAATCCGGGGGAAGAACCTGAATCCTTGTTGGTTGGTCTTGGAAATGTTAATGGAAATGTGTTTTATCCCAAAAAGAGGTTTTTTTACCAAAAGGAACACAACTATCAGCGGCTCGGATTTCTAACCACTGGTCATGTAGAGAAATGCAATTACCCTATAGCTGTATAAAGTGATCGCACAAGTGCACTCTAACTGCCCATTTCGGGACAATTATTTCTTCCAAAGGAACAGACTTACCTTCTTCTTTCCATCGCCGACCAATTTCGTTGTATGCTGATCGTCCTCGTTCAAACTGGCCGAACATGGATCCCGGTACCTGTAAAACAATCGATTTGGCTCACATTAATTTCTTGAACTTGTTGGATGCAATGTATGCTTAAGAAGACATAAGCAGAAGGCAGGAAGTGAATTTGGCTATAGCTTTCTCGAAGCTGTATGGTAAAATCATCTTCCTCGCTCCTTTGCTTTGAGAGTCTTCTTAGTGATTTCGGAAAACTCTAAAATTACCTTGATGGGCATGCGCAGAGTGGTTGAGTGTAGTTAAGTCGTACGTAGACTGCATTGCAGACCTGTTGAATAGCACACTCTGGCAGGAGATAGATATGTTGGTTATGTGGATAGTAGTGGTATTTGGTGGGCTTTGCTGTCGCTGAAGTTTTCTGAAAGAAATAAAAAACAAAATGGATGTCGTTAGGTATAGTTTTAGCTGGAACAGGTATATGTATATGTACATTCATAAGATATAAGTAGGCACCTAATGTTGGTTAGACAGAAGCAATATTGCATTATCCTCTTTCGGGTCATAGACCGAGGGCTTTAGAGTAATTGTTATTGCACGTGGTAATGGGCAATGAGATGTGTTAAGGACGTGTTAGGTTGGACCGGGAAGTATTCCAAGGAGGTTAACATATCACGAACTCGGTTGTGAGCAGGTGCTTAAGTGTTTCCTTTTAAATACCAGGAATGGCAGCATTTATGTATGTAAGAACCGCAGCAGCAGTTAAATATACTGCAGTGGCAGTTAAAAAAAAAACCCAATAAGTTTTGAAGAAGTTTCCATCCATAGTTTTAATGTGACGGAAAATGGAACGAAAATTCCTTTTTCGAATCAGGAGGAACCAATTTAGGGAAACAAATTGTCTAAATATGTGCGACGTTAAGCAGACTAGTGCAGACCAACTAAAGTCTGTGATAACTGTCAGATAAAGTGCGAACAGAAAAGTCCAGCTTACGTTCCATAGGATTGACCATGGCATATGGTATCATCTGGTAAATTTCAAATTAAAAACAATTTTTTATCATAATTAGTTCAGCGGAATCAGCGGAATAAGAGAAAAAGACCCCTGACCTGGAAAAAATTATTAAGAGCCTGAAATTTACTGGAAATGGTCAGAACAATGCCCTTAAATATAATTGTAATTTCTTAAAAAGTCTGAGATGGAATTTAAACTACCATCTTTGATTTTTCAGGCTTTGGCTGTATCTGTAGAACGCATTGATGTTGAACATGTTGACGAAGGGAAGTCATTAAGTGTCAAATTGGCTAGTTTCTATTGCCAAAAGTAAGACAGCGCAGCTTGAACTAGAATTAAAAAAAAAAAAAGTGTGAGTGCCAGGACTCACGGTTAAGATGTGTAAACATCAACGTGTCGAATTTTTGTTATCGAACGTACCCAATAAACATACAATGCTTTCGTACTAATTTGTGACTTGTGATATATACCCCTCACACACGCCACATCGATCAAGACGAACAATCGACAAAGTACTTCGCTTTTGTATGGGCATTTACACACCAATACGCCGACGTAGAAGACATGCCAAAATCAGCTGTGAAATGGTAGAGTTGTAAAATTTTAAATGAAAAGTGAAAATGACCGAAAAATATTTGAATTTTAATGCTCCAGAACCACTTTTTTGCGTTGATCAGAGCTTTATTGAATTCTTGCTTAAGGAGATTGAATTTTATTCTTGCTTTTTTAGGCGATTTGTAAATTTTAACAACTAAAACCGAATAACATCATAAAAAATTGTTTCGACGAACTAGTTCGGTCCTTTTTACACGCCATGTCGGCATAGTACTTCGATTCCCAGAGTTCGCACTGCTATGTCGACACATATTCATTTCACACGACCCAAAAACCTTATCGACAATATGCTTCGATGAAGTAGTTCGTGGCATGTGTTAGGAGTAAGTCGACTCTGCTACGTAACGTAAAGTTTGTTTGACTTATGTTTAACCAGGGATGTTGCTTGTGACAGCATTATATTTTTACCCTTATATTCAAACAGAGATGTTATCTGATAAAAAATAAACTGTTTTTACACGAATCCGATTTTAATCTCTGTTTCTCTTTTGGCTTCCTTTCGAGTGCATCTGTGCTTTTAAACACAGCGATTTTTAATATAAGTTAACTTTGTTCATGCGAAAAAGAGTCATCTCTTCGCACTCCTCTACTCAGTTAAGCGAATTGCACTGAGCGAACGCCAAATATAAAAAAGAAAACCACAAAGAAGAATGAACGATAACTCCGCATTTTTCTCAGCAATTGTAAGTGTATTAGTAAAAAAGTCACACGTATATAGATTGGATGTAGGCTTGAAGAAAAATCAAAATCTTTTCAATCTAGCGTACTGCATAGAAATATTGTATATGCAAGGTTGATGATTGATCATGTATTTATTGGATCATTTGCGTATAGTTCGTTGAAGAGATGAGAACACAGCACAGCATAAGCACTGATTAAAATATTAAAACAGCAAACGAAAATTGTATGATAAAAGGGACAGACAAAATAAAACAAATTACTCGGATAAAATTACAAAAATCTCAAAGAAATTCGTAAAAACACAATTTTGCTGAAAAAAAAACCACAAAGGGCAACGTTCTCTCGCCACTGAAATAATAGACTTGTACGTGCTTTTCATGCATTTGAACAATGTATACCTGGCTTAACACCGCCAACAAATATATTTGTCATGCAGCGAAAAAAAAAAAAAAAACTTTTTTTTTTTTGACAAACCACTAGATGGAGCGTTCACCTTACCAAAATCAAACCAATCCCTTAACTTTTTTTTTAGGTTTTTGTACTTTATCTTACTCGCTCTGTCAGAGATTTACAACCCGATTGACATCATTCCCACCTTGTAATGCTATTATTATAAGTGGCAAAAACTAATTTTTTTAATACATTGAAGTTGTGTCAAAACACAAACTTTTTAGTTGCTCGAACCAAGCAGTTTCGAAACTAAAAATTGAATGTGCGCGCCTAGCCTAAGAGTTTACTTTTTTGTTCGTCATCCATTTAAATTATGTCAGATGAAATATTTTACATAATCACAGCTGATTATGATAACAGATTTAGTTCAGTTTCATAACAGATCTCGTTTTCGAAGTAGCATAAGGCCAGGCGCGCACATTCAATTTTTAGTTTCATAACTGTTTAGTTGCTAAAATGAAACATATGGGTTTATATGGGACACCGCGCACTTAAAGCAACTCGATTCGAGCAACTAAAAAGTTTGTTTTGACACAAACTAAATGATTGCCTAAAATTAATTCGTAACAGTTGAGCTGTTTTCCATAAGCGCAAGAGAGAAAAGAGTGTGAGCGTGTGTAAAGAGTTGCCAGTGCGCGGTTCTCTTTCAACTGGTGATTAAACTATTTGATTTCAATCACAGTTGCCAGTGCGCGACTAGCCTAACAGACTTTTATAAAAGTTCGAACCTCTGAATACCAATCATAAAAGATCTTTTAAGGTGGAAATCTTTTATGATTCATAACAGAAAATCTATAGCAGAATAACAAATGCGGCAGAATAGGCCTAATTGGTCGGGTGGTGAAGAAATGTTGAGGGATTGAATTAAGTTCTATCCAGCAATGGAAAGTAATAAAATCGAGATTTCAGTACTCAAAGTCTCCAATGTAAACACGATGTCGTAAGTACGCAATATTAACAATGTAAACATGGTGTTAAATGCAATCGTCGGTAAGGTAGATTGCTACACGGAACGTGTAACCGTAACGTGTAACCGGAACGTGTAACCGTAACGTGTAACCGTAACGTGTAACCGTAACGGGTTACACGGGACGTATAAGTTTTACACACGTTTTCAATTCACTCTACCGCCGGGAAAGATGTTTACACATCAAAAAAAAACTGATCACTGATTCAGGCGAAATAAGAAAAAACTAGGTTGACATTTGTAACGGATAGTTGACCCTACCCAACAATAGATGATGTTATGCCAAATACTAACACCCGCGAAGGACAGGAACTTCGGCGGCTGCAGTAAGTTGTAAGGTAGGTTGTCCTGGTAGGGAATTGCGGCAGGCATGCTGGTGTTGCTGACTTGGATGATGATGCCTTGTTATAAGCTACTCCTTAATATAAATTCTACACATAGAATTGGCTTGAGACAATTGTATTTGGTGTTTATGAGGGGCGTGCAGCTGAACAGGTCCAGGCAACAGGTGTAATTTGCTAATCGTTTAGGTTATCTCGTCACCGATGCTAAACTACGATCAGTACTGCTCCGTGTGAAGCTAGTCGGAGACTCGAAGGTTTTACGATAAGTTCGTCGTTAATCACGTAAATCGAAGGTTGTTTTCTCATTCCCCTTCCCAATTGGAATGCCATGTGCTCGCTCGGTACAGAGCTAGTTGTTGTTGGGCCGCCAGACTATACCACTTGACCTACCGATCTTCGCCTTCTGACGTGGCAGATCTTTGGCGACTTCGCTAAAATTTAGTGACAAAGTAGCGAGTGATATGATCTCTCGATGTATTTTTGTCAAGAGGAAATCAACAAATTTTCACTCACGATTATCCCAAAGATCTCGCCGTATAGATCGAGAGTTTCAGAAACTTTTAGCGCACGGAGCACGTGTAAGTGCTGTTGGGTTCTGTCTCTGTCGTTTTTATAGGCTTCCTACTAAAATAGTTTCGTGTTAATCATCGATCTCCTACGTACGATTTGTCACTTTTAATTAATTTTACCTGTTTTTTAATCCTTCTATTCCAATTGAAAAGCCAACACTAAGGGATTAAGTCAGACAACTACGTCTAGTCCTCGTTCAGGTTCATCTAGAAAATGAGGATTGAGTTCTTTATAAGATCTCGATTAGACAGTTTAATTACATGTCGTCGTATTTCCGATCTTTTCGACCAATATATCTCAGCTGATTACTATTGGATTTCCGCATGCTCGAGTGTCTCGTTTTGATAGGGTTATAAAAGAAAGGAAAATTTGTGTGTGGGTGTTTACACTGGCAATTAGGTCTTGATCGCTTTTTCGTGGCAGGTTGTGCCCTAAACATTTTAAAAACAGTATCATTAAGTATTTCCAAAAAAATCCCGGGTTGGCTTACACCACCATCTTGAAAAAAACTTCCGCCATATTAAATTGTCTGTATATTATTGCAGGATTTATACAATAAAAATAAATTGACGTCTCTTCTCTAGGAGCAACAAGAACAACCGCACAATCTCCTAAGAGTAAACAAAAAAATAGCTTTTTTCTTGCTTGCATTTTGGTCTTGTAAATATAGTCAAAATTGGTCTAGACAATATCGGATGATCCAGGATGGCGGTACTTTTCATACTGCACATTTACTTAGGTTAGGATAGGGTAATAAGCTGACAGTTGATCTTGTTACGAGTACCGTCACACTTAGATTAAAGAAGATCCGTTGTGATACCCTAGGAATCGTGACGCCAATGTATTGAAACCTATGATGAATACTATGTCGTTCAAGCCCCTTAAGGGTGTTTATCAGTTTCAGCAAGCTTTAGTCCGAAATATCGGAGGGCATTTCTAAGTCACTGAAGAAATGTCTGTCGTCACATAATCACCTGGTTCATGAGAATTAGGTTCCTTTTTAGGGCGTGATCCTTTCCTTTACTGCCACTTGAGAAACACTTGAGAAATCATCCCATCCACCAGACCCGTGAGAGCATGTCGCTCCTTCCATCGTCTGTTAGATGAGTTTGGTTGGTCAGTTTTTGGTGTATATGTCCGTTTGTTAAGTCGGGATTGCTGAATAAGTAAGTCGAAGGGAATGTCCCTTTACTCAGGAGAATTTTATCAAACTTAGTGAGAGATAGCCCCATCAACTAACTGACGCTCATGTTCACCGTTTCGTTCAGTCGTTTTCGGTCGATCTATCATTGTCGTCCTGGACCCTTTTTATGTCTTTTGACTGTGGTTGGAGGGGATTTCCAATCTCGTTGTCAGCTGGTTGATAGATTTTAAGAATTTTTAAGCCATTTGGAATCTCTGAGATTTCCTCGAAGTTGTTGAAGAAGTTTCTCCCTTGGAGGCTGTTTCTCAGATGATATACCGTAGGTCAGTGACATATGTAGTGAGGGGTATCTCCTCGTCATCGCATCCTTTGCATTAGTTATCTTTTTTTTGTGGTAACCCAGTTGATTTTGTCCGGTGGTGATACACACGAGAAGCGATTGAGACTTTTTACTCAGTTGAATGGTAAAGTCCGTCTTTTTTTATTGAAACTAGGCCATAGTTTTCTGGTTATAAAACTGGTATCGAGCGAGCTCTATCTCTTGTTTGTTGCAGCTAGAACTTTGCTCTCGATTAAATGTTTAATATTACAGAGTGGGACCTGAACTGTTGTGTCTGTCTGATTACTATCAAGTGTTGGTCCTATTCTTGCCAGCTTGTCAACGCTTTCATTACCTAGGACACCAAAGTGACCAAGAATACAACAGAGCCCTATGTTGTGCTATGTGTCAAGAATTCTTAGCTCTTCGCGAAAGCAGGTTACAAGCTTCAATGGCAGAAATCGCTTTTATTGCTGCTTGGCTGTCAATGAAAAAGGTGTTATCAGCTTGTGGTATTGTCATCAATGAGACGCACATTGACTTATTGGTGTATTGATTCAACATCAGTTGCCGATTTGTCCACGCTATAGTGTGATTGGACCCCACTTGATAAATTACTTTGGACCCCTTTTTGGCGTGTGTGCTGACAAAATGCAAACAAATTAAATCTATATGAACCAATTGTTCGAAAGATTGAACCAAATCTAAACCGTGACGATATACCTACATACTTCGTTAGAAGTTACCGAAGATTACATTCTGAATTTCGAATTATAAGTAATGGTAGCATCTTTAATTAAATAGCTTCAATACCGTTTCTAATTTACTGTCTGTTTGTTTTTCTTTCTTACTTTTTCAAAGCAGATACAAAGTTGAGGCATCTAATACGCTAAGAGAATCTTTGGGTATTAATGTGAAAACAAAATGTAATAACATAAAAAAAAAACACACATTAAATTGGGCTATCATAAAGCCGGTCTATTTAAGTGATATATTTCAAGCGGAACGCCTTCCAAATTATTTTATACGCTGTTGAAAAAAAACTTTCGGTTTCTGGAGTATAATGTCATTAAACCAAATTATCCGTTTGAAAGTAAAATGGGGTGTTTATACTTTTGTGAAACGGCCGATGACGGCGCAGTGAAGTTCACTTTTTACTTGCGACTTATAGTTACTATAAGGCAAGTTATGCATTCGAAAAAAAAATCGAACTCGAGATTTTGATCAACGTTGACATTACGATGATAGCGAAGACGAAAAAAGTGGGTCTGGCAATTCTGACTGTCTGTTTGTTCGATTACAGCTAAACGGCTCGGCCGAATTTCTTCAAACTTGGTAAATATGGGTTTTAATTTTTTACCCTTGGATTTTTTTTGATTTGATTTTTTAAGACCAAAAATAACGGTACCTGCCATACGATTTTTTTTCGAAATTTTATAAATATTTTTTTTTCTCAAAAACTGTCCCAACGATTTAAACAAAAAAAAATTCCAAAAATTTTATTTAGTTAAACCTAGGTAATCGTTGAAAAAAATTTTCCAAAAAATTAGTAGTTTTGGTACCCCCCTTGGGACCATTTTACCACCGATTTTGATCTTTTTTTTATGTTAAAACTTCCCAGCAGTTTGAATATTATTGTGTATTCAAATTGTTCAAAAAAATTTTTTTGGATTTTTAAAAAAACTTTCAAAACCCCAATATTTCGAAAACCCCATGCTCGATTTTTTCAAAACTTAATAAATAAAAGTTTGAAAAAATAGTCTACAAAATATGAGAAAAATAAATTCATTTTACCTAAAAATAACGGTACCTTCCATACAAATGTTAAAAAATGGTTTTCGAAAATCGTATTTTTCTCGAAAACGGTTCCGAGAAATTTGCTTAAATTTTTTTTCTTTCTATTATTTTTTAATGTCTGTAATTTAATGAAAACAATTTTGAAAACAACATATTACTGACTGTACCTACCATAGAACGATTTTTTAAAATTTTGAATTTCTCATTATCAGCAGAACGGATTTTAATGAAATTTCGTAGAGAGAAGTTTCTAAAAAGTTTAAAAAACATTGCATTTCAAAACTTTAAGAAAAATATTTTTTTGAATTTTGAAAAAAAAAATTAATTTTTTGTTTTTTGAAAATTCAATATCTCGAAAACGGCTCAATACTTTTTTATAAATTTAATTTTTTTTCATACAATAATAAAAACTTCAATTTGGCGTACCAGCATTTTTTCTTAAAAATGTTTTAAAATTTTCTTATACATATAAAACCTTATTTTTTAAGAAACCACTACAAAGACTTGTAATTTTTGTTCTTGCATAAATCTATATTTGCTTGAATCACATGGCATCCCATTCTTACCTTTAACTACTAAAGAAGTTTTTTTAGTCATTTAAAAAATGAATTTTATGCTTATGAACAGTTTCTCTAATAACATTCATTTTTGAAATTCTTAGTCTTTTACATAGGAGCAAGTTCGTGCGACCCAGTCGTGCATTTTATTTTCTCTTCAAATTGTCTATTCTAGAAAAATTCTATAGAAAAGCTTAATGTGAACAATTTTAAGGAACACTAGCCGCCCGTGCTCGCGTTGCTAACTACGAATATTTTTTTTTTTTAATTGTGAATCTAAACCATTCTCAGATCCCCTTGAACACACACAAAAAATTTCATCAAAATCGGTCCAGTCGTTTAAGAGAAGTTCAGTGACATACACACTCACAGAAGAATTATATTAAGGAACATATCCAATCGTTTATTTAAATAATTTCAACGTCTACACAAAATAATATAGAAGATGACAATTCAAGAAATATGTAGATTCATCGACAAAAATTAATGCATGAAAGTTCGATGATTGGGCTGATTTAACGTATCAAAATTAATGTTCGTTAACACTCGGAATAACAACTACATTAATTCATACTTAATAGAACTGTACAAAAAAGCGCAAAAGTTATCATCCGATGTCCTTTGGCTTTGATTTTTTTTTTATGAATGAAAATCTTTACTTGCAAAAAATCATTTCAGGTCTTTTAGAAGCATAGCTATGCATGTGTTTTGTTGACTTGTATTTCGTATCTGTTTACTTCACAAATGTCAAAGTAGAATTGAAATTTGGCGCCATTTGCAAAAATTATAGATAGGGTAAATTACCGATAGGGTAACAACTTTTGCGTAGATTAAGAAATTGAATGTCTGTATTTAAGGCCGTTTTCGAAAACGTCATCTGCATCAAAAATGCATTTGCAGAATGTTCTTATACGCAAACTGCAAAAGTCAACTGCTCGAGAACCCAAAACGAAGTTTTCATGCAAAAGCATTATTTTCGATAACACAGTTTGCTTAAGTCATATGTTCGATAACATCATTTGCGGCGCAGCTCTGCATTTGCAAGAAAATACACTGACGTTGATCAAATAGATTTTGTGCAAGCAGGACGATTGCATATTTGACGACAGCAATATTTGCGTCAAAAAATGACGATCATTTGACGATCAAATTGACGTTGATTTGACGTTTTCGAAAACAGCCTATAGCTGAGAGTGGAACTGAAAGCCCAAGTGCATCTATTTCAAGACAATCTCAGGAATTAAGGCACCAATTTGCACAAAATTTTCCATAAAATAAAATTTATAAAGTTCAGTCAATACAAGAACTGGAGTCAGTAGAACTCGAAAAACGCCTTACTTTCTAAGATTGGATGGTAGAAATGAATAAATCATCATTTTTTGGACAAAATTATTTCGAGTGATGAGGTGCAACTGACAGGCAAAGAAAATTGTCGCACCTTGGGATCAGCAAATGCAAGAGTAATAGTATTTAGAATAACCTCTTTCTTCACAAAGAAGAACAATTTGGCGAGATTTTTGGGGCTCGATGTGTCATTGGGCTATTTTTCTTCAAACGTGATGACATTCTTGTTTCCCCTGAATTTAATACTATGGACATTAGTGACATTTTTTCAGTGGAACGGTGTCCGATAGATCGTGAAAGAAGGGCGTGACAAATTTCCTGGATGAGCGATTTCTCTAAATGCATATGACTGCACATGCAATTGACTTCATAGATCGTGCGATCTAACACAATTAAATGTTTACGCGATAAATAGGCAGTATATGCAAGCATTCGTAAAATTGTCGAACTTGAGAGTTTGATCAGATTTGACATTACAATAATAGGTAGGTATGTAGGTAAAAATGGCCGCCGCGAGTATGTCTTGCTTAGTGACTCAATAAGCGCTTGAGTGCGCTTTTTGGTATATTCGTAAAGACCTCTGACTTCAGGAAACGCCACAAGAAAAAGTCTAGCAGGGTCAGATCGCATGAACATGGCGGCCAATTCTGCGAGAGATAAGCTATCTCTCAAATCATTCATGCAGAATGCTAATCCTGGCGTCCGCTGCGTGGCACGTAAAACCGCCGTCCTGTTGGAACCATATGGTTCAATTTGGGCCCTAGGAAATTCATCGTTCTGTAGCGTTCACCATTGATGGTGACCGTCTCATCAAAATTCACACAAATCGGTAACTTTTTGAGGATTCATTGTCACTTGTTGAACCTCGTGTGGGTTGGTGTCGTTCCGTATATAGCAATTTCACTTGTTAACACAGCCAATTAACAAAAAATGCCAAAATTGGGGTCCGCTTCCAAATGCTCCTAAGCCCAGCCAGCGAACAAACGGTGTTGTCTATGGTCGCTATGGTCATGAATTTTAAGCTCGTGAGTCAGTTGGATCTTGCAAGTCCCGACGCAAAATTCATCAGGTTGAAGTTTGCGGAAAGCCGAGTTTTTTCGTACGGCGAGGAATCAACTGCCTCGTGTTCTGCTGTACACTTTAACGGACCGCAGCGATGTTCTTGGCAAATACTGCATTTCTTTGAGGTATACGATTATTGGCTGACTGATTACCAAACCGGTCTTCTCAAATTTGGTCACCATTACGTTGAAGAGCTGACTTTGAAGTCTACGGTAAATTAAACGCAACGCGCCCAACGTTTTCCCTAACGAACACTCATTTTGATAAAAAAGCTTTATCAATCGTGTTACTTGCCACGGTGATTTGGCATCACTAACTAAATAATAGACAACTGATTTGACAGATATCACCAAAACAACACGTCCGCAAAAAATCACCCGAGCCAATTGAAGAATCCTATAAAAATATTTTGCTACATATGTATATTAACCATGTACTCGTACGTAGGTATGAATTTGCCTGTGCGAACGACAAAGAACAAAATGGCAATATTCCCTTTTTTATTTTATTTAACACGAAACCCACTTATTGATCGAGTGTTAATGAGAAAATTTACTTTTTGTTGCCAGACCCTAAATTATTATGTTCAGAAAAGTAAATGACAGTAGCTGAGGGCTTCAGAAAGATGACAGTCACACCACACCCAAGTCTGTCATTGCAATAGAAAACACATCACGCACAACACACACCACACAGATGTTGGAACAATAGAAAAAGACGCGATGACTCGTAGGATACTTAAGACCCTAAGACCTTGCAGTACAATCATATGGAGAAAACAAAACCAACAAAGGAAAGTAAGAAATCAAAAAAAAAAAAAAAAAATGATAAAAAAAAACATAATTATTTTGCTAGAAGCAAAGATTAATTAAGAAACCAATTTACGCTTGCAGATTGAAGATTTCTTTGTTCTAAGAAATTCATTTGCATCGCCCAACCCCTCCAATCTATAAAATGCTCCTCACGAAGACACACTCCACAGAATAAATCACTTTCTTTTGTTTTACCTCGTTTCCATTGCGCAAAATAAGTTCATAATCATGTTCGCAGATACTTCTTCACAGATTGGCTACAAATTTCGTGCAGTTTCCATGAAAATGAAAATCACAAGGTTTCGTTTGAGATCGTTAGTTGCTCCACCAATGCTGCGTTCCATCCATTGTGTTCATTGTTTTTTGCCAATATGGATTCATCTTTTTTTTTTCCTTTTTCTGGGAAGCAAACCATATGGTTGAGGCTTGGCTTATCAGTTAGATAGGTATCAGGCAGCAAAGTCTCTATGCTCAGACCTGAGTCTTTACAATACCTATCTAAAGAGTGTGCAGTGAACTTTCATCTAAAAGTACACGAACCTCCGCACGCTAAAGGCGGGAAAGTAACAACAACCAAAACAAAACAAAAAATGTGTTCGGATGGAAAATTTAATTTGCAATTGTTTTCCGCCGCTGGCGCTGGTGTTTAGAAAAAAAAATTTCTTTTTTTTTTGTATCTCTATCTCTCATGTTAGTTTTCACAGAGTCTATGTGAAGGTCTAGATTTTTATTAACCTCTTTTCAGTTCGCAATTCCGCATAAGAGTGTAGCTAAGCTAGCTAGATGTCCGATGAATGTAGATTGGTTACCATATTTTTTCTTTTTTCTATTTCCTAAGAATTCTATTAACATTGATTGGAGGTTGTGTGTCTGTCTGTGGATTTTTTTCTGGGATTTATAACTTTTTTTTTTGTTCTAGTAGAGTCGATGGGAGAAAAAAAAAAAAACAAACAAAAATCCATGAAAAGTGAGATTTTAATTGGAATTAATTTATTCAAAAAGAAGTTTTTATTACAGAAGCAAATAAAAGAGGATTAAAGTAAACTCCAATAGAGAGATGAGAGAACTACCCTGTATCAGTTCTTTGCTGTAAATGTTTTTCCTCCCATTTGTTCTTTTTTCGGAATCAATATAATTTTTTATTGGAAGTTGATGAAAATGTTTGATGATATACGCGCAGTACAGGCTCCAAAGCTCTCGCACCATCATAATATGAATATTGAAGGTTCGATCGAATGAAACAACAATTATTACAGAAGTATGGTTATATCCAGGGTTGCAAACAAGCTCAGAAATGAACTTCGCTCAGCTCAATGAGCTTAGCTGAAATTTGAGCTTTTGGCATCCCCGGTTCTACCTATTACCTGGAGTTTTGCTACATATTTCCAGACCCAATCAGTAGACTTTTTCAAATAGTGCTTAGGTTAGATTCGTTTCTTCAATTGAAAAGCTTTTTTTGCTACACTTACCTTAAAAAATCGATTGGCTTGTCATTTTTGACATTTTTTTAATAAAATTTGACAACATACCTCTACATCAAGATTTAGTAAGCGAAAAGTTCAAAAAGAAATCAGAAAGAATCGAGTACACTCTTTCCTTTACGATATTCAGTTAAAATGAAAAAGGGTTCGCAAACCCGCATATGGTAGACGAGACACCGACTATCAGATAACCAGACCATCAATTAAAAGCCTATTGCAAGATTTTCGGTTATTTCGAAAATGTTTGAGGCTAAAATTTGTGAAACTTTATCTTTCTATGTTAAAACATTTTAAATCAACAGATAAACGTCATTCTAATGAAATTGGCTGAAAGCCAAGTGGATTGCATCTTCATTGACTTTAGTAAGACATTCAATAAGCTCTATCTCTCTTTAAAATTTTTAACGGAATACCACAAGGCAGTCATTTAGGTGCTATACTTTTTATTTTAGTCATAAATGACTATCCACGTGTGTTGAAGTCTTCAAAGTGTCTCATTTATGCAGACGACTTAACAGTTTTCAAAACCATTTTAAATTATCGTGATTGTGAAGAGATGCAATTTTTTTTACATTTTTATAATTCACATGCACTCAAGGGCTTATTGAGATTCTTATAATGTTAAACACAGCAGCAGCGATGGGGAAATTAAAGAGGGGGAAAAAGGAGGTGTCGACAAACATAAGTGTTGAAAATAAAAATGCCAAGGTAATTTTTAGTTTTTTTTTTTTTTTTGATTTTCACTAATTTTAGGAACCTGTATTGTCTTAGATTCTCTGGCCACTGTCGAAGGTGCATTCATAGCAACTTCTTCGCTTTTTGATTTTATTTTCAAAAATTCTAAATTAAGAAGGTCACTCCGGTGGAGGAGGTGCCTTGATAGCCTTAAGGCACCTTCTAGACTTTTTTATTTTATTTTCAAAAATTCCAAGTTCAAAGGTTCATCCAGTTAAAGGAGGTGCCTTGATGACTTTGGAGCACCTTCTAAACTTTTCGATTTTATTTTCGAAAATTCTAATTTGAAAGTCATTCGCCATCATTTCAGAATTTCAAATGTATTTTTCGAAAATTTTCTTCAAATTAAACAAAACAATAGCTCCGAATTTTAAACATTAGAATTTTAAATATTATGTGAATTTTAATTATAAATATAACCATGATACTACACTTCTTAATTTTAAGAACTCTGCTAAATCTATCTTTAGTTTAAACATTTTTTAAATAAATATTGTTCTAAAACTATTTTGTTAAATAAACTGCAGTCGAACACAGCCAAATCATTGATAGTTTGTGCTGTAACACCTTTATTTTACATGCATAGTTAAATGTCATATCAATTTTATTGCGATACTAAAAAGATAAAATAGATTTCGATGATATTAAATTTAATTAAATTTTAGAGATAATATGTTGCTAAATTTGGTTAGTATTTGCAAAATGGTCATTTTTTAACTTGGTTAATTCAATAGTCTAAAATCGCACTAATTCGAGTTAAATTTTGCGCCAGTTATATATTGCTTTATATGAAACTTTATTATTTATAAATGTCAAAGAGGATGTGTTGGTTTAGTTATTTAACACGAGCTGTCATTCTATTGGGTGTGTTCAGAGATAGTTTATTTTAAAATATCCTGACAACGATACTTGTTAAATACTGTGGTAAAAATTAAGAACCAATCGGTAAACTGCTTTAAAAATTACAAATTATCAAGTAGTACTCGTATCATACTAACCTTTAAACTAGGTTGTACAAAATGTTGTGTTTCTTTAATTAATAAACTATGTTATCAAAAACTGAATGTTTCCACTTTCAAATAATAAATAATTATTTTTTTATCAATCAAATAGATCTATACACAAATTTCATATTTTCCTCAGAGAACAACCAACCAAACCTTCACGGCCTACTTTCTTCACTCGAAGAAAGTAAAATTCAATGCTAATTACATACTATACTTGAGCTTTACTTGGGATACTAATTCTTTGAACAAACCTCTCGCCAATTAATAAATTCTTTCAAAAAACCTCAATTCACATTTTTATACGCAATGAACAAAACGAAGAAGAAATTTTCCTATAGTCTGAGCAATTACGTTGTGCAAATTGGTAACAATTGTCAGAAAATTCTCTAAAAAAAATTATTTAAATTTTTATTATTATTTATTATTATTTATAATTATTTATTTATATTAAAAAAGTATTTAAGGACAACTTCGTCACTTTAGAGTAAAGATCAGAAACCGGTATTTTTGATTTTTTTTTCAAATTTTTAAATGTTCTTGAAGATTATCAAATTATATAAAAACTTCGCATGTAGTTGTTTTCTTTCCAAGATCATAGAAACGTCGATGAACAATCATATAAAAAATATCTCGAAGAACGCAAGTTCCTTAATGACCCGAAGAACGGTTTTCGTAGCTACTGGTGATTTGATGGCATATCTCACCGAAAAGAGGAACCAAGCTTTACATATTCTTGGAGAAATAAAGGTTATTGCACTTTATATTTCTAAAACATTTGATTGAGTTTTTTGATCGAAAATACGTGAATTTGGTATTGATGAATCTCTTCTTCGTTGGACTATAAATTACGATTCCGGCCCTTCAATTAGAATTGTTCTGGACGGTTTTAGGTCTGATATTCATAAAGTAAAAGGTGGTGTGCCCCAAGGCTCCGTTTTTTCTCCGAAACTTTTTTTATTTTCGAAAATGATCTCTTAACCGCCTTCATTGTTGTGTTGACGACAGTTCACTCAGGTTTTCATATAGGTTTCCAGACTGTAATACGCCTTGCAAAATGGTTAGTGAGTGAGGACTGTCATGCAGAGGATCTTCGGTTGGTCTCAGCCGCTGTAAAAAAGTTTCTTTAGGAGGAATTGACAAATCCTACAAGAGTATCTCTTGTCATAAGAAGTGCTGCTCATTAGCCTTTCGGAATCGGCAGGCTCTCTATGAGCCTTCGGGCCTTTCAATTTATTTATTTTCCAGACTTACAACCATATTCTTCGGGTGTGAAACTGAATCTTTAGATTCTGATCTCGACTGCATAATATAAGAGAGAATAAAAATTCGTGTAGAATTAAATGGTTTGAAAACACAAAGCTGTCTTCTGTCAGTCACCCTTCCCATTATTCATGAATGGCTCTTAGATCAAAAAAACTGGAAAGCTTCCATAATCGGTATATGTGTTAATGACCATCTCTTATGGAAAATGATCATATATTCGACATTGCCAAAAATGCCGAGAAATTCTTAGCTTTTCTAAAAAGATTCAAGACATTTTTGCCCCCTTCTAATTTGGCTACCAGGTATAAGGCATACATCCGCCCGAAACGTAAGTATATCTTTCATATCTAGACTGGTCCCCCATTACTAATTTGAACCTGTTTGATAGAATTCAGAATAGAGCCCCTAAATTTAAAAAAAAAAACAAATTGATAATTTAAACAACAAATACTATTTAAACTTTTTAAGAGCTTTAGAATAAAAACAAAAATCTAAATCCGTACAGTGTTTTAGAAAGTCGAAAACCAAAAAAATGTTTATATAAGAGGTACCATGAATAACAATTCTTTAAAATCAATATTTTCTAAGATTTCGTCTTAGAAAAAAAAAACGTGCCGGGGTAAAAATTTAAAAATGCTATCCACGAATTTTAAAGAAAATCGTGAGACCCAGTTTTGTTTCGTCTTTTCTATCATCGTCATTTGTCAAGTCTGATCAAATTCTCGAGTTCCATATTTTTATGAATGCAGAAATTGCATGTAGTACCTACAGATCGCAAATAAAAACAAATTCAAGATGGCCCTCTCACCTATTGTTGAATAACTTAATATATAAATATGTGTATCGATTGCTATAAAAACACAACCAGAAAAGCAACACAACCTACCAGACTATAAGCAATATGAAACCCTAATACACTTTTGTGTAGGTACATATTTATTTGTTTTTCCAAATTACAACAGTTTCGCACCAAAACACAAGTCTATGCATATGCTTCTGAGTCACGTAGAGATATGGTCCAACTATCTAATTGGACAAATTCCTCACGTTAATGGTGACCATCGGAGGGAGAGCCTCCTATTCTTTTGACAATATTTCCACTGCAACTTGTGGGAAGATTATTTTTAAATGACCACAGTGCTACGGCTACCTATTGCAATCAGAAACTCAAAAACAAAACGGGCTTTGTTTTTGACTCAGTGACTTTACCTTTTGCCTTTGGCTTTGGCCTTTTGTTGCAAATCGTGAATGACGAGCATTGTTCTTGCGAACTTAAAAAAAGGTATATAAATCGTGGAAAAAAAAACAAGAAATAATAATAGAAAATTATTCGAACTTTATGGAGTCATGAATTTTATTTCTATCGAAAGAGCCAACGAAGCCGACGACGACGACAACAACAAAATCAAAAGAAGGAAGGTCGTGGAGGAAAAAAGTGTTGTTTTTCACACTTTCACATCTTTTCGTGCCCGCGCGCCGGAGACTCGAGTCTTATTATATACCTTCAGCAGCATGTGCCATGCCTCTATATTTCCGTCCTGAGAACTAGGTCTTTATAGTATCTATACAGAGATGGTTAATAGGAAGATATCGACTCTGCGGTGTACATAGGTAGAATAAAGCTTCAGAGAAAAGGTAATACTGCAGATGCCAGATATTAAAGGAAGACAAAAATAAAATGACGAAGAAAATAAATTGTAATTACATTTGATATTCATTTCCGCAGTCCAACTCAGCTCAAATTGTCCGACTTGGGATCTTAGCGAAAAACAGGCAACATTATAAATATCGGACCTATAGAACGCACACCAAATTGACGGGTTAGTTTCGTGTGATTAGCAGGAATTTACCATTGATGCTCAACACCGGCGATTAACGATTTTGTTGAAGGTCTTATACTTGCACAACAGGTGCATGGTATTTACCCATAGAGCCAACAATAACAGGCATTAAACTAATTGTTAGATCTCAAATACCTAACAGACTTGTGCCGGAATTCAAGGAAGAATTAATGTTGGCAGTTTGTCTTACAAGATCAGGAATGATTAAGTCAACTTAACACGAAAGCAAAGTCGGTAAGAGTTTAATGATTTTTCGAACAAGAAAATCTGAAGTGAAGTGGTTGCGGTTTTCTAACGGGCGATTATCTTATTAAATTCCAAAGGCACTCTGAGTCTGGGGGTCCTAAATTAAATTATTTTGTATTAGGTTTTAGACTATACGGTTTGTCTAGCCAATTTTTGGCAGGGATTCTTTCAATTGGAAAAATGTGCACCACTTGGAATTGTTCTTATTTTTTATTTTTCTATTTTGTGTGGAAATTATGGCACTATATTATTCGAAGAAGGTCTTGAAATCCTCTTGAAGATGCAATGTATTATTAAAAGGTCAAATTAGGATTTAATATCAAACATAATCGTAACAGGCTTAATTTTGGATTTAATTGTTCTTCAATGTCGATAAGTTTCAAAAATCAGTTTCTTCGTGTTTTGATCTAAAAGAACTGAAAATTTTAAAATTTTCTGTACCCTATATTTGAAAAATTATACATATAGAGATGAATATGTTCAATTTCGAGTAAAATATTTTCTGTCCACACACTTTTCTTCCCGATTGATAGAAATCGAAATATATGTAAGTCTAAGGAATATGTCTGAATTTTTTTTGGTTTTGTTGCTAAACAAAATTCTGTATTTCGCATATACATATACAGTCAGACTTCCCTATTACGAACTTTTACCTATAACACGAAGAATTAATATTTATCAAGTTAACAAACTTTTTCGTTCAGTTCCTTAGGATGTGTTTATCTCGGCATAATGAATTTCTATAAACAGAATTTTTCTCTACAACTAACAAATTTTACTTCTCCAACTCTCATGTGTTTTTTGTCTCCATTTAACGAAGTGTTTCAATATATTCTTTTAACCATGAAACGAAACATGCTTAGTAGATTTCCCAAAACTTTAAATATAAGCATTCTGAGTTCACCGTTTAGTTGAAAGTTTCATAAATTAATTTTCTGCTGGAAAATATATTGATTGTTAAAAGTGTTGAACCCAATAAAAAAAGATATCGCACTTTAGATTTCCTCCTAGCAGCTCATCAATGTGCTAATTCGTTATAGGGAACTCCCAAACGGTCCGTATTTTAAACAAAAAAATAACTGAATCTCAAGTTTGTACATAATTTTACATTAACGAAAACATTAACATTTGATTTTTAGTGAATAAATTCAAAAAAATATAGATAAATTATTTTAAAATTTTAGTCAAAAGTCTAATACACTTTTTTTTGACCTTACACTTTCTACTTTTAAATGACGAAGTTTTCAAAATATAACTAATACCTTTGTATATAAAACTTATAGTACCCTCATGGCGACGAACGATTGGGGCGACATCTTAAGCATAGCAATAGTACTTGTTAGATTTGTCTCTGCTAAATTTAATAATAAAATATTATCTTTTTTACTACTTTTTTTTGTATCTTTTCCTACTCACCACTGTAAAATCGTGCGCTGATTTCAGCGCCGCCACCAAGATTATAACATTCTCTACAAAGAAGGTTGTGGTAATATTGTCTAAGCAAGCAATCAGTTAAAAGTTATTGGTTTTTCAAAAAAAGACGAGTGTCAAAAATACCTGTTGTTCGAATACAACTATTGTACTATAAGTTTTATCAGCATTTTTTTTATCATATTAATAAAACATAATAGGGTCACATAAGCATGTCTGCCTTGTAGCCATCATTTCAAGAATATATATCATTTTTTGAAAAAAAAGGGTTAAAAATAAAAGAATAACCGAAAAGTGTTGAAAAATAACTAAAACTCTCTTTTGTAGATAATTTTTTTTACATTTGTTTTTCAACTCTTAAATGACGAATATTGTGAATCAGTGTTGTAAAGACCTACCTCGCGTAATCCCCAAAATTTGTATTTTTTCGAATTTAAGTCGAATCGTGTTCGCGTTTGCTAAAAATGTGTAGTGTGTCACAGAAGAAAGCAAATTATTTCCCCTTTCTGTAAATCGTAGTGCCAGAAAATTCTTCGAGCAGAAATATTAGTTCTGTCAAAAAACACATTGATATTTACAAGAACATCTCTTCAATGGATATTGACATTTTGAATCGTGCTCATCCATTTCGGAAGTTATAGAGCTGTGCCAATGGTAATCGTTCATTTTGAATGCCCGAATCAATCAATTATTGATTGGTTTAAAAAATCGATCTTTTCAATCAATCTTTTACTCGTATTCAAACAGTCGTTTCTTGCCGACCGATACCAAAACTGAGACCCAGACCGGAACAATATGAAAATCGTAAAATAACGATATATATTTTGTATACTAAAAATGATGTTTGTCCTAAATTGGGTTCATGGCCAATTTTATTTTGTCCTCTCATCTTATTCCCAATTAAAAGCTTATTTAGTTTGGCTTGTCCCAAGCAGTAAAAAATGCCCCAGAAAGTTGAAAAAGAAATAAGAAAAAACACAACACAATGACAAACCCAAACCATGCATGGGACTGAGACACCCCGATAGAGTCGAATTAAACTGGGAACGATGTGTGTAAAGCGATTGATAACGAGATCTGAGATGATTGATATTGGGATGGGTTCTATCGGCTTACTCTAATTGCAATCAATCGTTTCTTTAAATGAGCGGGTCACAGAGACCGAATCAATCACAATTGACAAAATTCTTGTAAATTATTACTAGCCGCATTTTATTATCGGTAAAGATCTACATACATACATAGATCATTACTAGAAAATAAAACGATGCGGATCATAGTGACAGAAGTATTGTATGCTCATCTCTATTTTCCTTATTTTTGTTGATTTTCAAATGTTTCTTGTCTTTTATGTTTACACTGTAGTTCACACTACCCTACCCTAAAAAGCCATCTACCCGCCAAAGTAAGAACTAATTTTTGGATCTTTGAAATAGATTTAGATAGGGAGAAAGATACCAAACTGTTTTTGTTATACGTGTTAAAAATAAATCCAGATTCAGATCCATAGATTATTATATAAAGCACCTATTATTATTCAGATCTCATCTGTTAAAATGTGTCGAGAACTATTGGTCCTAAATAAATATTTGTTGGTACAACTAACTCACGTCACATTTGCAATTTTATTTATTCCGCTTTAACCCTTACAAAAATTTAAGAAAAAATCTTAAATTTTTGAAGCTTGACAATTTTAGAAGTTGCCGTATCTTGCAACTGGTATATCTTACAGAAGAAAATGTTATATTATTTTTTCTAGAGGTTATTGTAATAAACGAGTACAATGCGAATTTAAAGTATTTTTAATCGCCTATTTCAATGCTGAAATATTTGTATGTAATGAAATATTGCACCTCTATACCCTATCGCCGCGGCCGTTTATCAAATTGTATTCCATTTCGTGAAATAAGCATATCGTTTTGTGTTAAACGTAACCTTTACTAATTACCTTTTTACACTCCCTTCATTACTGTCATTACCTCAGAAGCCATCACTGTCGAAGTGTTAAGTAGAATATTAATTCACACTTACATAGTTTAAACCTAAATATATAGCTATAAGAGAGGGTAGACGAACACAAGAAAATTGAGATCAGCCGTAGTACCAAGCAAGAGCAGATGATGAGATTAGACTTTTTAAATACACGGTCGAAGCCAAAGCTAAAATAAGTTAGTTAATGACGGCTGCTAAACCACACTGTAATTTAGTTTCGTCTGTTATCTCAGACTGTAATTTAGTAGCATTCTCAGACTGTGAATTAATGACGTCTGCCATATCAAACTGTAAATTAGTGAAGTCTGCAATCTGAGTCTGTAATTGAGTGACTGTCTCAGACTGTTATTAATTAAGTGCTATCTCAATCAACACGTGTATGAATTTTGAATTATAAAACTAATAGGAAGAAAATATGAAAATTGTGAAGGACCATAGAATGGTGAATAAATATCGTCAAATACTTTCACTAAATTGTATATTGGTATCCCCCAAGAAAAGAACAATTTCCCTACGATCTGGCATCACTGCTCTGAATCCAATGAGCATTCCTCAATAATTGATTATTAATTAATTATTAATAGGCGTATTTTATTGGTAATGTATACATAGTGCAGCAATGGAAGTCCGAATAAAATGCTTTTTTGACTGCATATACACTTTTACGTTAAATTTTAAAGTTGGTATGCTTTGCATTTACACCCGTGTCAAAATCAGCTGATTTGGAACAGAAGTAAAATGAATATGTAATTTCTAACAAAAATAATACAAATTAAAATGAATAAAGATCCAAAACAGAAAAGGGCTATACATAATTTCTGAGTTTCTTTTAACAAATCATCTTAATTTAGTAGATATTTCAGACTCATTAAGTGAACAAAGTAAAAGGAAACGAAAACCAAAAATGAAATATATATGTACCTACGAATTAACAATCCACTTTTGAATAAGCTAAGGGATGCGTTGGAAAAGTATACGTTTTGATGTGGTTTATGCTGAATTAACATCACTGAAAAATTTGTTGTTAAACAAGTAGCAAAATTATTAATAAAATCAAATCTCAATGGCATGTATGTACACAAAGTCAAATTAAGGGCTCGGTGTCAGAAAAAAATCATTTTCATGTCCTTTTTAATCGTTTAGCATCGCAGCCATCCTTCGATGATTTTCATACTCTCACGTGACAGATAGAGAACATGCACACGCATTAAAAGGCAAAATTTTGACCATTGACTATTAACGTTTACCGTCTAATGGTAAATTAATATTTCAAACCACATAATTTTGCTCTTGTGAAAATTTACCATAAAATGAACAAATATCACCGAACATATTCTCGAATAATCAAAATCTGTCAACCTCACGAAAAATAAAACATTTGCAACCAATTTGAGTGTCACTGTAATCCAGATGCTCCAAAACTTTACCAGCACTATTATGTGCACTCTTATTACTGCCTACCTATTACGCACTATTTCTTTGTTGTTGTTTACTGTGTAAAATTTTACTGCGCTGCCTATACATTTCCCAATAAAAAACGACTTATGAATAAAGTAAAAAGTGCAAAAATTTTTGCAGGGATGTTAGATCAAACACTTTTTTGTTTTTATAAATTCTAAAGTCAACTTTTAGTTTTGATTTGAATTGATTTTGGTTCCGAAGCACCATCGCTTGCGTTTCGAGGACCAAAACGCATAATAATTTTCGATATTTTTACATATTTATTTTTTCCACAGTTTTGAAATGTATCTATTAAATTTCCCTCATGGGTTTACATATGGATATGAATGATTGAATATTCAATGAGTAATGATTGCACATATATTCAGAAGTGCAGTGGGACAGTATCAAACATTACAATGACGATAAAAGAAAAGTTTAATTTGAAAAAAAAAAAAAAAAAATATTAACAACATTACGCTCGACTATTTATATATTTTTTTCGATATTTTTTTCCAGAAAAAAAGCGACTATTAAATGAATTTCCATTTAGTGTAAATATTGTGTCTTCTTTAGTATGTTCAATTATTCACTTGAATTGCCATACCAACAAAATACCTCGTGGCAGGCATGTTAAATGAAGACATCATAACTAAATACAGAACATAAAAAAACAAAATAATTTATAGCATTCATTTAAAATGACTGCTGTTGTTCCAACAAAAATAAAAATGAAAAAAAAGGAAACTTCTCCATTTTGTGCAATTACACTCAGCAATTAGTAACTGTCAAAAGCAAAAGCCAGCATTATATTGTCCTCAGTGTCAGTAAAGACATTACTTAACCACGAGATATAATCTCATTGGCCGTGTTGCCAGCAAGGGTCTACTGAAAATAACCTAATAATTGCTTTTGTAAAGTGAATATCTTATTCCACATGATGGAAGTCAATTCTGAGAAATTTTAATTATTCAAATTTAATTTGAAAATCAATCAGAGCTGCCAAAAGATGATACATATGTATATTGTATATATTATTCGTTGATGGATGTTTGGTATCTGTATATAACTGCAAGTATTACTTGTACATACATACTTATGTACATATATATGTGTGTAATTTTAATGCAAACATTTCTGAACAGCAACTAATTACATTCCCAACCAACAGACATCAAACATATAGTTTTAAACATTGACAACCAATATTTCATCTGGTCGATGTCAAAGATACTTCACTAAAACTTCAGACACGGTTAAGATATTTTTTGAATAGAGCGAGCTGTAGAAGCCTTTAAAGATTTAAACAGTCCTATTCAGTCTCTAAGAATCGTGCGTAAAAACGGACATGAAAACCACTTATAAATCGTCACAAACATAATCGTGATGATTTCTAATTCTGTTTTCTTCACAAGTGTCAAATTGACATTCAATGTCATTTGTAAAATCTTTGACATTACTAATGGCCCACACACCGAAAAATTATCTGTTTAAAAACAAGGTAAAACTGGTGTAAAATTAAACAAGTGAGACTGCATTATTTCTAGCAAACTTACCCGGTTAATATTAGACCAGGCAACTCGGTTAATTAATAAAATACAATATGCGCAATTTTAAAAACCTTCAGTCAGTTTAAATAAAGAATAAGATGTGTTATTTTACCATCACAATTCGGTTAAATCAAACGAGAAGTATTTTTAGTTTTAAAATTTTAACCAATTTACTTAGTTAGATTAAATAAATATGGTTAATTGTCTTAACATAGAAACTGGTTTAATTTGAACAACATAACCATTATTTTAATTTAACCAAGAAGATTGTTTAATACGAGTATTAAATACGAAGTGCGTTAAATTAACTGAACATAATTATTTGATTAAAACGCGTTACTCTTTTAAAGTAAATTATAGCCTAGTTTCTAGGTAAATACAACAAAAATTATTTTATCAATTCAAATCTCAGAAAAATTTAAGCTCGAAAAAGCTTAAATCCTGAATGTTACAAAGCACAAACCAAAGAAAATGCCATGTGAATTTCTATCAACTTGGCAATGGTAACTCTGATTCAGTGTTTTTTTTTAATAAACACAAAGGGTTGGTTGCAAATTGGCGATCAGTCTCCTTTTACCCATGGAGCAGAAAGGTAATGGAGGCGTGTACGTGACCTCAAAGAAGATTACACAAACAATTTTAATGTAACTCAGTGATTCTCTTTCTTATTTCAGTGGCAATTTGCTTAAGTTAAGGTGCCGTGCAAACAGCAGCAGGCACCAGTGTTTCTGAAAAAGCTCTTCCATAAGGCCTGTACTGCAAATATAAATTGAACAGAGTATAACAACGAATAAAGAACGTACAAATTCAAAGGAGCTCGGAAATTTCTGTGTTCGTTGTTCGTTCCTACCCGTATAACGTGTGTTTAAATGCGAAAACTGATTAAATAAACATTGTTTTGCAGTGCCGTGCAACTTGTAGAAACATTTTTGAAGTTTTTTTTATTAGAGAATAGATCATCAGAAGGTTTCATTATAAATTGGGGTACCTAACAACACTTTAACACTTTAGATATAATAATCGGAGGAACATGCAAAAAAGCACGACATTATTGTGCTAGGTTACAAAATAAAACAAGATTTGTATGCTATTAATGTTTCCTTTTCAGCAACCAACCATTCGTCCAACAGGATATTTTTTTTTCCTTTATTCTCAACTATTAATAGTGCCGCCACTGCCAACAATGTGTTTGTTGTTAAGAACGAACAGAAAACCAAAACCAATGTAAATGCTTCTTCGCTGTACGTTGTTGAGGGAAGAACGAACAACGTACAGCGAATGAAGAACGAAAGTCTAAATGGGGCTTAAAACCAAATGTAAAATTTGTGGTAATAAAAAGTTTTCCATTAGGCGTTTCCTATCTTTCGTCGGTATTCATATCATCCAATTCAGGCCAATAGAAAAAGGTTGTCATCGATTCATTGCGCTCGCCGTTGACGGCGATGGACTGGCCAGCGTCGTTCTAAAAAGGAGAATAGACTTATGATGCGGCCCAAAATCCACAACAAACATTTATAATTTATTTTATTATTTACACATAATGTTGAACTCTATAACTCCCGATTTTATTTTGAGAGACATACTTACTAAATGACAACCAATTTGACAGATGTAGCTTCAACAATATAGTCGTCGAAATTTTTAAATCCTCACTGGAAAACCGATCATATGAAGGCAATAATTTGAAAGTCACAGCAACTGAAACTCCTAACATTCCTTAAATTCTGCACAGGAACCGTTTTTTTTTTTATTTTAGACTTTCCGATAAACACAAGTTTTTTAGTTCTGGACTCAAAATGTGTTGTTATGTGCCATGGAGATAACGAAAATAGCAGCAATACTTAAACGATGGTATATTAACTTGTGAAACCGAAAACACACTTGTGGATCACTTTACATTGCACCATATACTTTTAAATGTCATGCTATTTAGCTAGATCAGTTTTTCACCGCATCCAAAGTTATCCTATGCGACTTTGACTCTTAATTCTTGACTTAAAATTCTTTGCCTTTAATATTAAAATTCATTCGCAATCCAGTCATCATGCATGCATGCATCATGTTAGGTATATCCTATCAAAATGTCACCTTTCTATGTGATCAGATCTGATGATAAGCCTTAATTAGTGATGGGCACAATCGTATGATTTGAATTATCGATAGTTTGTAACTAACTGATTTAAAAAATCGAACGAACTTGCTAGAATTTGAAAATACTTATTTTTTTTAATAAGAAAAATTTTTGATATCAAATTTTTAATTCAAAAAATGTTTTTTTCTTAAACTAAAACTATCATTTAAACTTGCTATTAGTTTCTACATGAGAATTTAATCGAAATCAATGAAAACGTTCTCGAAAAAACCGGAGAGAGAAAATAGCTTTACTAGTTCAAAGCCCATACCAACGTATAATAACAAACTTATTTTTTTTATAAAAATGGTATGACCCGTTTTTAAAAAATATAAAATATTCCTTAACTAAATTTAAAGAAAATCCAACATACCGCTTAGCCTGTAGCTTTGAAGAAATGTCTGTGTTGTTCCCTATCCTTCCTTTAATGTCAAGCCTAATCAAAATCTTTAGTTTCATTTTTACTTGCGACTTATAGGTACTAGTTATAAGGCAAGTTATGTATTCGTAAAAAAAATCGAATTCGAGATTTTGATCAAAGTTGACATAACGATAATAGCAAAGACCAAAAAAATGGGTCCCGCAATTCTGTGTGTCTGCTCGACTACAGCTAAACGGCTCGGCCGATTTTCTCTAAGATTGGTAGATATGGGTTTTATTTTTTCCCCCCGGATGTTTTTTGATTTGATTTTTAAGACCAAAAATAACGGTACCTGCCATACGTTTTTTTTCGAAATTTTATAAATATTTTTTTTTTCTAAAACTGTCCGACAGATTAAAAAAAAAATTCATAAAATTTCATTTAGTTAAACCTAAGTAATGAATGAAAAAAATTTTTTTTTCTTTCGATTAATTTTTAAGATCTATAACTTAATACAAAAAATTTTGAAAACAAGATATTACTGACTGTACCTACCATAGAACGATTTTTTAAAATTTTGAATTTCTCATTATCGACATAACGGATTTTAATGAAATTTTTTATAGAGATGCTTCTAAAAACTTTAAGAAACATTGCATTTCAAAACTTAAAAAAAAATATTTTTTGAATTTTTGAAAAAAACAATCATTTTTTTTTTTGGAAAATTCGATATCTCAAAAATGGGTCAATATTTTTTTTGGAAATTTAATTTTCATTCGTACAATAGTAAAAACTTGAAGTTGACGTACCTACCAAATTTTTGTTTTTTAAATATTTAAAAAAATTTATATATAAAACCTTATTTTATTAAGAAACCACTACAAAGACTTCTAATTTTTGTTCTTGCATAAATTCATATTTGCATAGCATTCTGTTTTTGTCTCTTACTACTAAAAGAATTAAAAAAAATTAATTTTATCCTTATGAACACTTTTCTCAAATAACATTCGTTTTTAAAATTCCTAGTCTATTACATATAGGAGCAAGTTCGTGCGACCCAGTCGTGCACTTTATTTATAACGAATCTAGGTATAACTTGCAACTTCGCATGAAAATTCGTCTAATGAAGACCCAGCACCTTAAAGAAGTTTTGTAGATGTTTTGTAAGATGTGAAAAACACAACAGGCTTGTGAATCTTATTTAGTAAGCAAATTAATTCTTTTACAGAATTGTACTTATGTAATGTACATACCTATGTACATATGTTCTTATTTGCCTTTCCAAAACACGACTTGGCAAACATTTTCACTAAAAGTATAATAACCAACCTCACTCGTAAACTAATAAATCTGTTATATAAAAACCTCCTTTAGATAAAGATAAAATCAATCATTATATACCTACCTATACAGAAAACTTGGCACAAGTTACACTGACATTCTAATTCTACCCACAGCGTTATCCTACTCTATAGGCCTCGCCTTTAAGTATAAAGACAGATGCATTCAAGAACTCCAGCTGGGCTAATGCCATCAATATAAATATTTCTTTGTGATCAATAAACGTTTTACCTTGCACTAATGTCAAACCATAAAATATTATCTCCAATGACAGATAATTATTATATGTACTATATCATCTGCGTCGAAGATGCTCAAAGCCTGTTTCTTTCAAAGTATCAAAGTGTGCGGCAGCACACACGTTAAAACCTTGACACTTCTATTGCATATTCTTCACAAAGAAGTCATTAAAAGTTCACTGACAACTCTGGTGCTGTGAAATAAATTACTGTCAGTCAAAAGAGTTACCTTCATTTCTAACGGTAACTTTCGACCACCAAAACAAAAAACAAAGCATAACATCCAAGAAGACTAAACAACTTTAAACACAATTAAAATTTATCAAAAGAAAAAAAGATATGGCACACACTACAAAACGCTTCTTCTGCAAAAATTCATCTTCTCAGCTACCTATCTTTCTCTCTATTTAAACCCATTAAAGGGTCAATGTCTCCCCAAGATCGAGACTGACCAACAAACTATGTGTTTATGTCATAAAAAAGCTACACAGGTATATGTAACTTTTTTTTTTTAATTTTAAAAGCGGCGCATTCCTAAAAATATTACCGGTTGTTTGATTCTCATGTTGGGAGACAAGACCAATGGCTGTGATGAGTCGTCCGTTGACGGAACTTTACGTAATCTCCAACATACCCGCAGCAGAGTACACACACACAATGAAGACGCTGCTTTGACATCTTTTGCTGTGATCACTGCTCACGTCGAACGCATTATGTGTGTGCAACGCCATGTAATGTCATCTTAATAGCTTAAGGTCAGTCATTCATTCATTCATAAGGCCCAAGTTCCACTAAAGAAGAAAAGCAGAAGTAGACAAAAAAAACAATGCCCAACCACAGCAGTCATTACGATATCGATAGTGGGGAGGTTTAAAGCAAACCTCAACTTCAGACCGGTCGCATGCACCAAGCAATGCGTAACAACCAACTATGTACAATAAAAAACCTCATCTCTCACTGACTGCAAGTGGGTATTGTTTATTTGTTGACGTTTCTCATTTTCTTTATCTTGATATTCTTCATTCCTTTTAAGCAGATGCGTATATACTGTTATTAAACAGGCGACATTATACTTTGCGTTTATCATCTGATGCGTGTTATAATTATTTACCATCTCCCTGATGAGTGATGACATATGACAGAAGCTCGAAACGCACAGCAGCCAAAGTACACAGATGTGAGAGAAGGAAATTAATTAACATTGACATTTCAAAGTCGCTCTTCTACAGGTGATTAAATCTCTTGTTTCTTGCCACTTTATTAGCCGTTGAACATGATGAAAATTTGTAATCTTCTTGTGTCAAAAAAAAAAAACACCATGAAACTCGAAAAATGCCCAACCATTCCATCCGCTACCGGCACGCGGTCTGTCGTCGTTCTTGTCGTCGTATCGTCATCGTAGTCGTCGCCATGATGGATATGTTGCTGAATATGGTATGTTAAAAAGAGAGATGAAAGGAAGTGTAAAATATGTCACATCTATGCGAGGGACCGTAAAAACGTCACATTGAGAATGAATAATTTGAAAAAATGAAAAATGGATGTGTAGACAGGAGTGACTTTTGCGTTAAATTCTGTTCTTTCTTGTTTTTTGCTACTTCTGTTACATTTCTTTCTTACACTGACATATCTCATAAACGCTCTGAGTAATTTACTTCAGCTTCCTGTCCAAATGGAAACATAAAATAACTACTTCCCTCAAAATGAAGTGCTTAACTTCTTTTTTTTTCTCTGTTTCGTTGAATGGAACCAGAAAAATAAGTACGGAATGATTCAGACAAATTCTCCATGATCGCAAAAAACAAAAAAATGTTTGTCATCTTTAGGAAACGGCCTCTTGTAAGTAATTGAAATTGTGCTCTCTTCTAAAAGCCTACAATTGTTAGGGGTTTATTTTCTGTGGCTTATTTTGTTTTGCGAAGAAGGTTGCTGAGGGATGAATTTAAATATAGAAAAAGAAAATGGGATTAGCAAGGGCTAACTGAATCATACAAGAGCATAAAAGTCGGCAGTTGACCGTGGAATGAGTAAGTATGTTAAGTGAGCACGAACATATCAAATCAAGAGAATGCGATGAAGCTTTGATGTTTTATGTAAGTTCCTGGACATATAACATCGGGCTTGACAAAATACAACAAAATTTATTCTCCTAAGAACTCACATAAGAATATGGAAAACTTAAGCTGAGATTAAGAGGTATTTATTTTTTTTTCAACGGAAATGAAACTGGGCAATACTTAGCGCTCCGTCATAGAAGCGTACTACGTTTGTTTGCTTAGTACACTTTGGCATATTAGTTAGTGCGTTGGACTGTCTTGTTGGAGTTTGGATTCGTGCATTCCAAAATATAACTAGTTGTTTGATTCTTAAATCGGGAAAATAGACCAAACCTCGCATACCGATTGGTATGACAGGCCTTTACGTAATCTTGAACATACCCGCAGTAGCTCTAAATACACAATGAAGTCGCGATTTTGACGTCTTTGGCGGTGCTCACTGCTAACGTTGAAAAAAATACGTTTGTACAACGCCATGTTGTGTCATCTTAATTTTTTTCTGGGAAAAAAAAGATACAACAAAATGAAATTGAGAAACACTAAGTGTCTCGCCATGGAAGCCTACTACGCTTATTTTCGTAGCACATCTTTTGTGAAGAAGTGACCTATATTCTAGTGTTTTTCATATTTCTATAATCTGCTCGGAAACTTCCTGTCGACAACCCGAACACAGTCAAGGTTGAGAGTTGTTGGTCACTTGGTTCAGGCTCTCTACGAGTAGTTAAGATCTAATTAATTTATTTTTACGCTTGCTTGCGGCTTGCAGCTTATGTGTAGCTTATGTTTGTTTTAATAGACGAAATCTGTATTTATTTATCGTATTATACATATAAGGTACGCCCGCTAAAATCATAAAAGTAGACAATTGTTCGCTGAATAGAAATTTCAAGTGGAAGCAAACACGAAAAAAGTTTTAATAATTAATAGAAGTTTCAGGACATTACATTGGCTTGGACAAAATACAAAGAATTAATTTCCTTAAGATCACACAAAAAGCTGAAAAACTAAAATTTCAACAATAAAATGACACATGCCTTAAAACACGATGCGTTTTTTCATATAAGTATGCTACGTTTGCTTGCAACTTCTGTGCAGCTTATATAAATTTTATGCCTGTTTCAAAAGACTACCGCCCAAAAAACGTATGCGACAATTTTTTTATTTTTACTTTTTCATTTGGCTATAACTATAGCTAGACAAAAATTCATAAAAGCTTGTCTACTTATCAATAACTCACAACTTACTTACTGTCCCTATGCGGGCGCTCTAAGTTGAACTACGAGCATATCTTAATGCTAACTTTTGGTATCAATTAGGTAATCGCCAGAACTGATTCTCCTGATTCACACTGTCCCGATCGGACGCAGTCCTATTGAACCGAAGACGCTCAGCTCCGCCTTGTGCCAGGATGTCTCGACTATAAAGTAGCTGCATATGCAATGTCAACCCGAATCAGCTTCAACAAAAAATTATCAATTCTGTTTATGTTGGCTCCGTTGTATGGAACGTAATTGGAATAATAATGTTTGCACTCCGACTCTGGTGTTCTGTGTAATCCAAGGTAACGTCTAAAAAACTGTCCTCAAACACCCGAATATCTTCCATCTGTAATAAGGCAACGTTGAACCACATCGGGCACCCATAGGCAATCATCGGTTCGTTAAGGGGCCATGTAGAAAATCATCTTCAGGTCAAAGGCCTCCTAGCACTGGCAAGAGCAGAATTCATATGTATGTCGAAACGAAAATTCTGTTTTAATCAGATGCCAAGGAGCTTTAATAGACTTTTACTCGCCAGTGGCTGTCCATGTGGTTCTACGATCATTAGCTTGCGCAAGTTATTTCTGGTATCCCTTGAGGCTCCATGCAACAGAGTCCTAAACAGAAAGACTTCAGATTTCTGAAAGCTGAGTTTTAAAATCCAGTCATTGCAATTTCGCTGAATTTTGTCGAAGGCATGCTCCAAAAGAATTCTGATGACCTCGACTCTTGAAGCGACTCGGTTACGATCCCTCGCGAGCTCCCTCCATTCGTCGAGACCAAGCGGTCTTGTCCCTGTAGCGGAGGTTCGTCTTCCTCGAAGATTTTCTTGGCTGGAGCGTTGTTTTCCATTCGCTCGATGTGACCGAGCCTGTGTAGTCGACGTGTTTTGGCTCTTTGGACTACATCCAATTCTTGATACAGCTCGCATAATTCACGATTGAATCTTTTCCTCCATTCACCTTCTTCGCATATAGGATCAAATATCCGCCGAAGAATTTTTCTCTCGAAATTGCCCAGTATCAATTCCCCTTTTTTACTTATCGTCCAGCACTCCGTGCCGTAGAGTAGGACTGGTAAAATTAGGGTTTTGTTTGGCCAAACCGAAGTAGCAGCGCGGTTCGCTAGGGTAATTCGTCATCGGATTTCCACTAAGGTGTCGTTCGTGGGATTGATGTTTGTTCCGAGGTAGGTAACCTCCTTGACCTTCTCGAAATTACTGCTACCAACAGTGACGTTTTGTCCTAGGCGATGGAAAGCTGAGGCTTTGTTTGTTGATAGCATATACTTTGTTTTGTCCTCATTCTCTTCAAGTCCAACGCGTTTCGCCTGTTCATCAATAGCTGTGAACGCTTCTAGCACAGCTCGCTTGGAGCGGCCGATGGTGTCGATGTCGTCCGCATAGCCAAGCAGTTGGGAAGACCTGTTGAAGATAGTGCCTTCCAGGTTAACACCACTCTTGCGCACTATCTGCTCCAGGACTAGGTTGAAGAAATCACATGATAGCGCATCTCCTTGTCTGAACCCTGAACGTGTCTGGAATAGCTCGGACGAGCTGCTACCCATTTGCACGTTGCACCGCGTATTTATAACGTCATGCGGCATAGCTGGATCAGTTTTTTTCGGGATCCTGAGTTCCGACATCGCCAATAGAAGGTCTTGGCGATTTATGCTATCATATGCGGCTTTGAAGTCGATGAAAAGATGGTGGGTCTCGACTTGAAATTCGTTGGTCTTTTCCAGGATTTGCCTCAATGTGAAGATTTGGTCTATCGTTGATCTGCCTGGCCTAAAGCCACACTGGTACGTGCAGATCATAGTATTGCAGAAAGGTTTTAGACGCTCACATAGTACGGTGGATAGGATCTTGTAGGCAACATTGCAGAATATGCCTCTGTAGTTTTTGCAGGACAAAGGATGGCCTTTTTGTAGATTGGGCATATGGAGCTATTTGACCAAGCGTCGGGCATACTTTCCTCTTCCCAGACTTGGTTGATGAGCATGCATCCTATTATGGCATCTCCTCCATACTTGAAGAGTTTCGCAGGTACACCATCCGTGCCTGAGGATTTGTTGTTCTTAAGTTCTGGATTGCTTTCTTAACCTCTTCAGTACTGGGTAGTGGGACTGGATCTTCATTGACCGGTCTTATGCTTCATTACTATCCTTGGCTTCCTCTAATTTTTTTCTTTTTTTATAATTCACTCGCGCTCAAGGGTATTTGAAGAAACCCTTATAATGTTAAACACAGCACAGGCGATGGGGAAATTAGGGAGGGAGAGAAAAGAGGTGACGATGAACATTGGTTTTGAATGTTTGCAAATTGAAACGGCGAGGGAAAACTGTGCCGGGTAAGTTATTCCATAATCGTATCGTGTTGTGCGACTAAAAAACGAATCTCTATATTTGACAGTAAGACCAAAGTTAGGCTCAATGGTGAACTGATGAGCATTCCTAGCGAAGCGGGTATTACGGGTGAATTGATAAAGGGGAGGAATGCAACTGGCTACTTCGAGTGAAAATTGTTTTTGAAAGAAGCGATAAAACAAGGAAATACATGAAACATTCCGACGGTGTTCAAGAGATGGGAATAAATCCATGATAGCTCTGTTTCCTATCAGTTTTAACACTCAGTTCTGAATTCTATCCAATAAATGGAGACAAGATTGTGCTGCACCTGCCCAAAGGTGTGAGTTATACTCGAGTTTTGGACGTATAAACGCCTTATAAATTGTAGCCAGATCAGAAGGGGTGAAAAATTACTTACATCGATATAGAAATCCTAAGCATTTAGCCCATTAAGCAGCTGCTGGAAATGTTGCTTAAACTCGTCTACAATTCCCTGTGCTTCGGTGACTAGGTTCCCTTCACTGTTTCGCAGAGCTTGCGTGCCGGTTCAATCACTCCACTTAAACTGAAATGATTTTCATATCTTCATTCATTTTCATAGAATGTATACGTTGCCCAAAAATATGTAAAACTGGTGAAAAATTGCCATAGTTTTCCCTCTGACGGAACGTTTCATGTAAAGCAATTTTTTGGGGAAAAAAATCGTTCTGCATAGCTAATATTGTACACGGCTATGAAGAGCTACTTCGGTTATAGAAGGCCTTAGATTCCTTAGATTAGTCTGATAGTGTTTTTTTTAACTTCCCAAAACTATTAAATCAAAGACTGTAAAACGGTTTCTTGAAGTCCCCGCTTTGCATTATTTTACTTTAACTATCACTCTCTATTAAGATAAATCGAAGATCGGATATAAAAACAAAATAAACCAATTACTTTCTTTATAACCAATAAATTCCCTATCACTAATCTCGAAAGTAAATATAAAATAAAACCTCATGTCCGTTATATATGTAGGTCAGATTTTCATTCATACATTTATGCTTCTCTATGCTATAATAATATTATTATTATTTTCAATGACCTTGAATATGGAAAGCAGGTAAACTTCTTCACTTGAAGAGACTTAAAACAAGGTGGTGCAAGTTGTTGAGAAAGTAGTGCATATCTCTTGGGACTGGATTCTATCTACTCGTAAATAGCCATATTCTCGATCTACTTTATACATTAATTATTTTGTGTTTGCATTTCGTTTTCAATCAGGAATTAACATATTGAATTTTCAAAGAAGGCAGGTTTTTCGATTTATTTGACTTAATATCAACTGAATAATTAAACTGGAATGTTAAAGTGCTAAAAGAAATCAAAATCGAAATAAATAGAATAAAGAGGTATTAAGACGAAAGCAGTTTCTATTTCGCACGTATGCATATTAAGTACATATTAGAAAAATTGTTAAAATTTTCTGCTTTCCAATCTTTATCTTCTTCACTTCCTTCTCAATACTCACAAGGCGCCAGTGATTTGTTCTTACGATTATGTCAATATCGTCGGATAATGTGAGAAACAAGACCGACTTTTGGAAGAATGAGCCTCTAGTTTTGGCACGAGAGTTTTGAACTATTCTTTCCAGAACCTCGAAGAGGTCTTCATCATGGTGAAGCGTGCATTCTTCATTCTGACATTTTTCATACTTATAGATGCAATTATAGTTGGCTTGAAATCGATGAAAATGTGGTGGGTGTCAATTTGAAGTTTCTGGGATTTTTGCCAGATCTGCGGTTATGTGAATATTTGGTCGATGGACCTATCAGGTCGTTCACGAAGAGTTCACATAATACGACATACAAAATCTTAAATGACATCAGTAGTTGGCGCAGTTGAGAGGATTTTTTCTCTTGAGGATTGGTCAATAAATCTGAGGTTCCATTCACTGGGCATGGTTTTTCTTGGAACATATTTTTTAGATGAACTAGTCTGTACTCCAATTGTAGTGGCTAGAATCGAACCCAAAATCTTCTGCATGACAGTCTAGCGCACTAACCATTATGCCAAGGAGAACTACGTTTAGATAAAGCTATATCTTAACATCTTCGAAATCGGGTGGATGGAATCGGTGGTCTCCATTTTCTAAGTTAAATGAAGCAAGCCGTTTAATAAGGGGAATTGGATTCAACATCGCAGTCATACACTTTGCTATAGTTCCTGCTATAGTTTCCCTGGTTTTCCCCAAAAGCGTACTTCTCAAGTTCATTCTTTTTCTTTATGAGAAGCTAATGTTTCTTTCTCATCTTCTGCTCATTGAGCTCTCGTGTACGAGTAGATCTCTTGCGATTCTAGCCCCCCTAGCGACAAATTTCCTCTCAATTTCCTTCGTGTTGACTTTGAGCGAGATTTGCGTAACAGTGGTGTGACTTAATGTTAGCCACTTGGAACATCCTTGATACTGAAGAAGTAGTCAGAAGTAGATCAATCAACCGTCAATCAGGGTTGATTGACCAAGATAGAATTTTGGGAATCGGAGAATTCGATGAAAATGAGTCCGTTTTTGAAGGTAATGCCGTGTAGTGTAGTTTCTGACGGTGTCACTAAAGATGTCTTCTCTTCCTAGCTTGAACTTGAAATCTTCTAACACAATTTAAATGTTAGAACTTAGGGTAATGCTTATATGGCTTGTCCAGAACTTCGTAGATCATGGTAACTGTTTCATCATCTTTCTTCTCCATGGAGGCACTCTAGCATATGAAGTTTACTTCTTACCCGGCTCTTGAGCCATGAAGGGTGTCTGCCTGAGACGGCAGCTATCCATCTTCTACGATCCTGAGCTTGCTGCTTCCAGATATTTGGGCCAAGCCCTCTGGCTTCAGCGATGGATTGGTTTTTAAATCGAAAGGTTGGTCTTCTTTTTTGTCTAATCTAACTTGGTGGCTGGGTACCATATCTTCGTTCAGCTCCAAAAGTTCGGGGTTATATATCATAAGCCCTTCTCGCACATAGGGCCAAATATATGCGTGGAAAAATTTTTTCTTCCGAAAGAGGTTATAGTTCAGCAATTGGGCCAGTAAAGCAGGACTGGTAGAGTTTTGTGAGGATGGTTCTTTGTTGGTTCCTCATTAAAGTGTCATTCGTGGAGTTAATTAGACTCATAGGTAGACCCCTTAACTACTTCGAAGTTTTTGCTATCAATCGTGACTTTTTATTTTTATTGTTAGACATATCTTTAATTTTTTGTTGATAGAATTTACTCGGTCTTGTTCTCATTTACTTCAAGACCAACAAGTCTCTTGTAATATTTACATTGCCGGAAAGTTAAGCCGAAGGCACGACCTCAACACTTGATAACCTGTGTTTCAGTATACTTCCAAGGGCTGACACCAGTATAAAGAGCTCCCTATAAGCCTGAGCTCCGAAAATGTCGTAGTAGCCCACATAATGTATTCGCAGACAATTTAATTTGCAGGGAATTTCAATCACCCGGCTAGGACTGTAGACGCCACTGTTCTTCCGCTGCCGGGTAGAGAAGAGAAGAAATGTTTTAGTGGGAACACTCATTTCTTGTTTTGTGCTACCAACAACCTTCTACTGGGATTGAAACCCCTTTTCCAGTTGAGTTACAAAGCCAACAAGAGTAGTCCGTGCCTAGATTAAGAGACGATAAGTTTCTCAGAACACACTCCTAGACCGACACTCCACTCAGTCAAAATAATCGTTTCCAAACCTCTCATTATGACTTTTTTTATCAGTTTTCCCTTAGCTCCATCAAATAAGTGTGATTCATTAAGTTTTAACCTGTTTACATTACCGATTAAGTCCTTGAGTCAAGTTTCTTAAGCAATCAAAGCAGATTGCTCGTGAGAAACCATCGGGCAAGAGGATACACTTACAAACGAGAGCTTGTTTTTGTCAGGTTTTCACACTTATAATTTTAATTAAAAAAAAAATCCGAAATAAGCTAATAATATCTACTAAATGTCATAACGTCTAAAAGTGCCCCAAAACATCTTTTTTTTTTAATGTTTCCTTAACTTAGTGAATTTAATTCCCAACCAGATTTTATTTCAATTCTATCCCATTTCACCTCAGAGAAGTTTTCAATTACGTTTAAATTAAAAAGAAAAACGTACTTCCTCCTCGTTTCCTGAGTTGTGTGCTCCCATTTCGACTAAATTACACCTTACCTACGCAAAACCACTCTATTTCCCACCTCATGCTCCACCTGCCAGGATAATTTTTGAAATTTAACAACCTGTAAATCTAGCTCTTCCAATAAATCAAAAATAAACTAAAAAGCCTGCGTTAGAAAAAAAATTAAATTAGAAAATTATATCCTAGCCTAACAGCTCGAAAGCCTACGCCTAAACAGCCGTGAAATTTGTTACCGATTTCCCCGAACAGGTCATTTGAAACAAATTTTCCGCTTCATTTCGGACAACGCTTTCCAGATTGCTGCTGGTCCATTCAGTTCACTTTCGTCTCTATCGGTGTGTGTATTCCTCTTCCCCTATATTTCTGGCCTTCCCCTTGGAATTGATTGATACCAGAGATGCGCAACTTGCCGGATTGTAAGGTTCGGGAAAAAACGAGGACACTGATGGTCAATATTGGCGGCCAATGTAAATTCGATATTCTTTTTTTGGCTTTGAAGTTAACAGACTGGTTATGCGGATGTTGCAATGTGGCATGCGTGTCTAAACAATCTACCATAGAAAGTCTGAGCTCAGCAGGAGAACTGGAACTGCATGGCATTAGCTTCTGCCAAACTGCGCCTAATAATTGCGTATCTCCGATGGAGTATGTTGTTTTACGTGCATTCACCACGCGAGCCCCAAAGCAAAGCTAATTGCGAATCCTGATTCTCTCAAATGGCCCGCACTGTTTGTTCTCCGTTCTCCGTACTCCTCGCCCTCTACCGATTAGATAACCACTAGCAATGGAAGTAGCATCTTGTAAACAACCACAGCGGGAGCAGCAAAAACAGCCCAACCATTCCGGGAGGAACATAAATGCACGGAATGCTGTTTGACTAACTCTTTAGGCAAAGTCGATTTGAGTTGGAGGAACTTTTATTTCCCGAACACACACACGTGCAATTGGCCAGCTTGGAGCAACTTTAAATAGCTAAAGTTGATGGTCGTTTGTAAATCCTCCATTCTTCGGTGATAGTGATTGCTGGTTCCTGAGCCTGCCTGTGAGGCAAGTGCATTTACCAAATGACTTGCCACCACCATACACACATCTCGTAATAATAATCGACAACGATTCGTCCAAACAAACCAACGAATTGGTTCGAATATCAAAGAATTTCACGTTTCTCGAGTGTGGACGAGCAAGTGCTGTTTGGTGGTGGCTGATGGTGAAGCACGGTGGACCGGTATCGACATCGCTGTACAACGCGAGATGAGTGGCTTTTAATTAGGTGAACAGGTCGATAGCACACAAGTGCCTTTTGCGGAGCACTGATGATGGTCTTAATGATGGGGAACGCACATATCGCATTGGAGCAGAAATGCTAGCTGATGGACGCAGCAGAACTGTCAGTGGGGCACAAAGATGGATGGATCATTTGGTTAATTATGGAAACCGTTTGACAAAGGTGGACCAGACAAGCATAGGAGGCTGTCCCGCGCAGCGCGCACCGTGTCACATAGCCAAAGGCTTTTCTTCACGCAGTCACTTGAGTTACTCAAGGGGTTAGTGTGTAATAATTGCACTTCTTCTAGCACTTTGATTATATCTTTGACTCGTCATAGCTTGTATGTGCCGCAATATAATCAGTAAAGAGTGCCAGTGTGTTTGTGTGGTTACTTTGTGGTGAGGAATTAGCCTCTTAAGTGTAACAAGTCCAGTTAGTTTTAATTAAATCAATTTGTGAGATTAAAGGCTCAGATAAAGGAGTGGATTGAGCATATTTATTATTATAGGAATGGAAGTAAAGTAAGTGCTTGTGGAGTTGGAGTTTGGAAGAAGAGAATTTTTAAATAATATTTGAGGTAGACGATACAGAAGTAAAGTTGGAGTATGTGACTTGATTTTGGAAGATAGAACAAGCCAAAGAATATCTGAGGAATACATGATTAGTTGAGTTTGAGAGCGGGAGCGTAATTAAAGAAAGCATACACAGAAGCTTGAGTTTTTTGTTGCTCAGTATTGTTATGACGATAACAACTGTCAAATTATCCCTATTTGCTAAAAAGGCAGTTCCAATATCAGCTATGAAAGCCAAACCTTTCTCCAACTAAGCTGAAAACTTAACGTAACTAAGCTTAAAGCAATTGTTTTTGAGTAATGAAAATACAGAAGTGATCATGCGTCTAAGAATTCGTCTCTTGTAGCTTATTTTTGAGCCTTTTAGTATTCAAATGTGAGAGAGAAAAATCTGTGAAAATTTTCAACAAATTTTCCTCAAGGCAGTCTTCTTGGGCCACTTCTGTTTTGTGTTTTGATTTACTTAAAAAGTCTTGAATCTAGGAGAGTTTACATTTTGATCATTCTTACGCGTGATGCTATAACTAGTCATACTGATTGCCCTTCCTCACAACTACTGTTTAAGCTATACACTCTGGCGTGTTGTTTAAGACCAAGAGTTAACCTCTTTTTCTCTATTTCATATCATTCAACTAATTACGATATTAATAAAGCAATTATACGAGCCACCTGTAAATTTTTTTTATAAATATGTCAGAAGTGAACTTTCTAAAAATATATTTAATTGTGTCTAACTTTAACTATCGTTGCATTTTTGGCAACTCAAACTGTCTATTGAACTAAACCCCTTCTTCCGGAGACAACATGAACTATTGTATAATTTTTCATGTCGTTCCGTGAATTTGTTCCGGTATGATGCACAGTGTGAATTAACTACACTACATTTTCTACACTATTAACTACGCGTAGTTAATTGAATAAATTACACGTTTAATTTTCTACAATTTGTTACGCCTGACGCCTGCTACTCGTACATAAACATAAAAGTACAGAACAAAAATAGAATAAGTAGCAGAGAGACTCTCAGAATATATCATTTACTTTGGGAATTTTGTTATATTTTTTATAACAAAAAAAATACTTCGACATTTTATTTTTGTTGTTTTCTCAAATTCAGCCGCTGAAAGACCGAAATCGTAAGCGCTTTTCTATTATTTTCACTTCACTTATTCAAATGAATGATTAAATATTAGAAATTAAACTTCAAAGTGACAACTAACAGTGGGAAGGTGGAACCTTACAACCTGCCTGACATATCATTTGACGTTGGAAAATATGTCTGCTTGAATTTGTCACATTAAACTACATAAAATACACAGCAGACTTCAAAAATGTAAGTATTCAATAAAAGTGACAGTTCGGCCAACCATGTGCATACTTGATGTTCAAGAAAACTTTCAATTTTCAAATATAAACTAAACAACAAGGCTTACAATAAAAAGAGGGCTTGGTAGAAAAAATTAAAAAAGTAACACATGTCTTGTCTTAAGTTTAACAGAGCCGATCAACGAAATGTCAGCTTTTTATTGATGTTTTATTACTAGTGAACCATACAGGTTTAAGAAAAATGTGTATGATAGCTGGTGGATTCCCAACATTTCGAAAATGTCTCCTATAATTTTGATAAAACTTTTTGTATTCTTCCCGAAGAAAAACTCAGTTAAAATATATCAACTTTACAACTAATGATTTAGCCAAGACAAAAAGAAGCTATTTTTAAAGTTAAAATTAATTCGAAAGAAAAGATTATTACTTTAGGATTGTGTTACTTTTTTTTAGAGTTACATGAGTAAATTTTGTCTAAAAAAACATCAAAAAAGCTTCTTCTATATTTTACTTGCGTAATATAGATACAGTTTCTCATAACCTATGTACATGTCCGTCTCTATGTCAAAGATGTTGGCTCCTTCTAAAAGAGTTCTACTATAATCATCCAAGCGACCTGGAAAATATAGACATGAGAAGTCTCGCAAGCTTCGTAAGGAGCTCTAAGTGGTTCAACGAGTAGTCAGTAAGTCTATACTTGATTTATGTGGATCAAAATGGACAATGAACAAACTTATTGTCTAAGCGTATCCAGCATTTTCGCGGAGAGCCACGCTAACCTAACCTAACCTAGGTACTATACGACAAGTTCTGCCTTCATAAAATAAATTAAACTAGAGATTTTGATTAAAAATAACATTGGTCCTTTAATTCTTTTGATTAAACTTCACATTACGAAGACGAACAAATTTAGCTCTCACACCTGTCTAATTGTGTGTTCAATATCAGCTTAAAAGGTTCGGCGGATTTTCTATAAAATTGGCAGATAGCATTTTGAAAATTTTCCCCCCAGTGTTGATAACATTTTTTCTGTTTAAGATAATTTTGACGCTTTATCATTCGTGCAAAATATTTTATTTGTATGTTCTTTCCATAGAACCCTTTTCTTTGAATTTTGGACTTTCTCATTATTTAGAAGCTTCTTAAAAGCTAAAAAAAAACACTAATAAAAACTTAAAAAAATAAAAAAAAAATAAAAAAAAATTATTTTTTTTTTTGAAAATTTGATACCTCAATAACGAGACAATGCTTTTTAAAATTGGCGTATCAAACTTGTTTCTGAAAAGATTTATATTTAAAAACTAATTTAAAAAAAAAAATAAAATGCACGACTGGGTCGCACGAACTTGCTTCTATGTAATAGACTAGGAATTTTAAAAACGAATGATATTAGAGGTAACTGTTAACATAGATAAAATTATTGTTTTTAAATTCCTATAGTAGTAAGACATAAATGCTATGCAAATTATGCTGCAACAAAAATTATGAGTCGTTGTAGTATTTTTTTTAAATAAGCTTTTATATAAATAATGTTTAAGAAAAATAAAATGCACGACTGGATCGCACGAACTTGCTCTTATGTAAAAGTACTTTGGAATTTAAGATACATTTTATAAATATAAAACATGGATTTAATGAGATAATAATGTTCAAATGCATAAAATTGCCGTCTGGTTTCCGGAAAAGTATGAATTTATGCAAATAAACTTTAAAAAATCGTTTTATTATTAAATAAAATTTTTATAAAAGAAATTTCTCTAAAATTTTTCAAGAAAAAAATGTGGGATGCGAATTTTAAGTATTTAATAATATTGGTTTTAGGAAATAATTTCAAAAAATAATCGTTCATAGGTTTTGAAGATATTGATTTAATTTTTTTTTTTTTAAACCCAATAAATATTTTTTCGAATATTTTTTTATACAATATTATTTTAAACTTAAGGGGACTCCTGCTAAAAATTTTGGGTTAAAATCCTTAGAGCCGTTAATGAGAAAGTCGAAAATCAAAAAAACGGGTCTATGGCAGGTACCCCTAATAACATTTTGCCCCAAAATTTTTTTTGACCAAAATGTAGTCCATGTCCATAATATCACACTTAATTTTTTGTATCAAAATCGTTAGAGCCGTTTTCGAGATAAATAAGATTTTGCATTACGGGTGTATGGGGGGTACCCTTAGTTTTGGAGCTAAAAAAAAAATTTCAATTTTTCCTCTAGGGAATCACTAAAGACTCTTAACTACCGAGATTGAAAGAAATAGGCCCAGTGGTTTAGGCTGTAGTGAGAGGTACAGACATACAGACACACTGAAACATGTTTTTTGTGTACTAAATTTTCCTTAAAATTTTTATAAAAAAAATTGATATGCAAATTGTTAGTATTTAATAAAATACATTTTTAAACGTAATCTAAAAATTTAATCGTGTATCGGTTTTCAAGATATTGAATTTTCAAAAAAAAAAATTGTATTATTTTTTTAAAAATCCAAAAACTATTTTTTCGAAAAAAGTTTTAGTTTATATTTTTTCAAATGTAAAGCAGCTCGTGCATAAAAATTTTGGTTAAAATCGTTAGAGCCGTTGGTGAGAAATTCGAAAATCAAAAAAACCGTTCTGTGACAGGTACCCCTAATAACATTTCCCCCCAAATTTTTTTTTCACCAAAATATAGTCCATGTCCAGAATATCACACCTAATTTTTTTTATCAAAATCGTTAGAGCCGTTTTCGAGATAAATAAGATTTTGCATTACGGGTGTATGGGGGGTACCCTTAGTTTTGGAGCTAAAAAAAAAATTCAATTTCTCCTCTAGGGAATCACCGAAGACCCTTAACTACCGAGTTTGAAGAAAATACCTCCGGTAGTTTAGGCTGTAGTTCGAGGTACAGACATACAGACATACAGACATACAGACAGACAGACGGAATTGTCGGACCCACTTTTTTCGTCTTCGCTATCATCGTAATGTCAACTTTGATCAAAATCTCGAGTTCGATTTTTTTTCCAAATGCAGAACTTGCCCTATAGTACCTATATCGCAAGTAAAAATTAGTACGCCAACTTTTAAGTTTTTATTATTGTACGAATAAAAATTAAATTTCCAAAAAAATATTGAATCGTTTTTGAGATATCGAATTTTCCAAATAAAAAAAGACTTTTTTCCAAAAATTCAAAAAGTATTTTTTTTTTAATTTTGAAATGCAATGTTTTTTAAACTTCTTAGAAGAATCTCTAGAAAAAATTTCATTAAAACCCGTTATGTAGATAGTGAGAAACTCAAGCTGTAATATCTTAATTTCAATTTTTTTATTAAATTAAAGATCATAAAAATCAATTGAAAGAAAAAAATTTTATCAACATTCTATGCGTCGTTTTCGAGAAAAATACAATTTTTGAAAACCATTTTTTAACATTTGTATGGTGGGTACTCTTATTTTTAGGTAAAATAATTTTTTTTGCTCACATCTTGTAGATTGTATTGAGAAACTTTAATTTATCAAGTTTAAAAAAAATCTAGCATGGGATCTTCGAAATTTTGAAACTTTTCTTAAAAATAAAAAAAATAATTTTTGAAAATTTGAATACACAAATCTGTTCAAATTGCTGGAGAGCTTAGCAAAAAAAATTATCAAAATCAGTTTTACCGTTTTTGAGAAAATCAAAAACAAAATAAATGGGACCGTGGGGGGGTACCCTCAATAACGACTTTTCCGAATTTTGTTTCAACCATTATCTAGCTTTAATACAATTGTTTTGTATTTTTATTTTTTAAATCTGTCGAACAATTTTTGAGAAAAAAAATATTTATAAAATTTCGAAAAAATTCGTATGGCAGGTACCGTTAAAAAAAAACGTATGGGGGGAAAAAATTTAAAGTTAAAAAAAAAAAACGGCCGAGCCGTGTAGGCTGTAGTGGAACAGACAGGCAGAATTACGGGACCCACTTTTGTAGTCTTCGCTACCATTGAAATGTCAACTTTGATTAAAATCTAGAGTTCGATTTTTTTTCCGAATGCATAACTTGCCTTTTAGTACCTAAAAGTCGCAAGTAAAAATCAAAAATTAGAAATCACATGGCATCTGGTTTTAACTTCAACTACTAGAAGAGTTGCTTAAGCCTTTAAAAACATTATTTCTATTAATATTTTTCTCTATTGGCATCCATTTTTTAAATTAAAGTCTCTTAAACATATGAGTGGCCCAGTCATGTATTAGATTTTTTACACAAACATCTTTTCGAATCCAAATTGAAATCGAAGTTTTCAAATTATTAAAATATTGTTGACTTACATAAATTAATTTTAGGTACAACTAAATATAACTATTTCGAACCCAGTTCTTAAAGTTAAAATATAACTTATCATTCATATAATAACATATACTCTTTAACAGGTAAGATTTATTCAATAAATAGTTTTTGCTACTTAACAATAATTCAATTTTTTCCAAAATACATTTTAGAGAAGAACACTAGTACTTTCAGGACTTATTGCAGATTTTATTTAAACACAAAATTTTTTAAACATAGCCTTCGAAATAGCGGAAACAAAATTTGTTTTTGTATTTTTCATTCAAAAAATTATTTTAGGAAATACCAAATCAATTCAACCTAAGCCAAAATAAATTAAACCCAAACACGAAATGATTTAACCCAAACGCAAATCAAATTTAAGTATTATCAAATCAATTTAAACAACTATCAGTTTAAATCGATTCCCGTTTAGCTTAATTCTATTTGCGTTTTGGTTGAGTTCATTTGCGTTTAGGTTACGTTTAGGAGTTGCAAACTCTTCGTAATCTTAAGAATAATTTATGGAAAACTTACTTTAAACCACTAACTTGCTAAATTTTTCCCAACTACCACCAAGCTTCCTTCAATTTTTCTTTCCTCTGTGAATCGCTATACCATGATTATCTGGTACAAAAGCAAATCTGTCTTATATTTGCTTCGAAACGTTTGTACCAATTCATAAATGTCAAAGAAAATCCAAAGCTACCACTTTCAACGATCTCAATTCGTTATCAACAGTTATTTTCAAGTTATTGTTAACCAATTTTTGAAGTCAATCTTTCAACGATGCTATTAATAACCCTGACCTTGAATATTTTAACTACGAGTATCTTGCAATCAGTTCACACACTTATCTCGGTTCTCTTGATATAAGTCTAATCCCGGTCTGAAAAGATAAACTTGATTGTCCCCTGGTGCTGATGGTATTCAGCTATATTTCTTAAAAAAAAAATGTTCTAACGCTCTACGTGAACCACTTACAATTCTTTTTCGACTCTCTCTTTCACAAGCGGTTTTCCCGACTTTATGTAAAAGCTCATTTATTTTTCCGATTCACAAAAAAGGGCAGTAAGAACGAAATCTCAAATTATCGTCCGATCGCAAAACTCTCCTCAACACTCAACCCCTTTGAAACCATTTCCTATGACTATCTTTGTTTTCACTTTCAATTGTTTCTCTAAAACATCTTGGTTTTTAAAGGGTAAATTCTATGACATTATGCGCATTGGAAAAGAGCTACGATGTGGATGTAATCAATAACGCTTTCAGTTAAGTATTCGATATGATCTCTCACCAAATCATTTACTTAAAACTTGAAACTCATCCAATGGGTGAGATCCTACTTGGAAAGCCGCCTATACATTGCTGTGCTTATAGGATCTGTATTCGCTCCCATCTATGCAACCTTGGGCGTTCCTCAGGGTACCCATCTCGGCCCACTCTTATTTGGCCTTGCCATAAAAGATGTTGAAAACAGTATATCTTTTTCTAACCTTTTTTTATGTGCCGACGCTCACATATCGATCAAATTATTGCAAAAGCGAGTGCTTCCCTTGGTTTAATAAAACATTTAGAGCTGTGTAAATCGTTCATTTCAAATGATCGAATCGTTCAACAATCGATTACGAAAATGATCCCATCATTTTTTTCGGCTTTCGGCTGACATTTTGTACGAAATACTCTTTGAACGTCGTAACCGAATTCGTCCTCTATTTGCCAAGTCATAAGCTGTTAAAAGCCATCAAAGGATGGCTACGATGTCGATGGATTAAGAAACGTCCATAAATCTGCATTAAACAAACCGGATCCTGATACATTAAATAACTCAACCCAACAATTGTTTTTTCGGCCTACAACATCAATAACCAACTCGACCAATCATGTTCTTCAATGCCGAGTTCAACCCAGAAATTCCAGTCCACCGTCCGTTTGGCATTCATAATCCACATTGATTGAATCAGAACAAATGGAATCGAGTAAATCATGGTTAATCGAGTTAACTGATATCGAAAATCGAGACTCATTAAGATAGAAAATCGAGAATCCAGAATCGAGAATCATCTAAATGATTGAGATTGAGATCGATCAAAATGATTGATTTCGATGATCGGATCAAAAAAATCGAATCAATCCTGATTGACACAGAAATTTCGAACTCTACATTACAAAATCACTCTTCACGACATACGTTGGTCTCCTTATCAAGCCGCAATAGAAGATGTCCAACTTCATTTTCTCCGTCTGGCTTTACGCTATCTCCAAAGGTCTGATCTTATTTTTCTAATACCTTTTGAAGATCGGCTGCAATTATTCAACCTAAACTCTCCAAACACGGAACTCTTGCTTACATAATCTTTGCCCACCAAATAGTCACTGGAGCCATCGATTCTCCGGCTCTCTTAAATTGATTTCCTTTAACACCAATCTACAAAGCATTAAATCTGTTCTCTTTCTTCGCCTTCTAACCACCGCACGAACTACATATAACTAATAAATTGATTTGCTTCTTGGTTCACAAAAATTGTCATTTCTGTCTTATGCAATTTTTATATTTTGCAAAAATAAAAGATTACGATGAGGGACCTCTAAACTTTAAAACTAAAGGTTCATATTTTAGAGCCTTTTCTTAGAATTCAATGTTAATCCATTTTGCCTTGAATGGTGCCCCGTACGAAGCTGCTTTTTGGGGAAAAAAATTATAAGCTATACAAATTTGATTTTTCTTCAGAAGTTTTTGAAACTAGGACATGCTGCATTATTTAGCATCTGAAATATCAATTGAACATTTGTATATACTACTTGGGTTGAAATATTCTGATAAGTATCGAGAAAATAGATATAGTTTAAAAGTCTCGTTTTAATGATTTTTCAAAAATATGTTCTTCCTTAAGTTAGCAGCCATCTCCTTAATTATGCTTCCTCAGGAATTAACTTGATAGATCACCCAAGTTTGTAGCTGGTTGAATAAGCCCAACTAACTATAGAATCAGTATTTCAACAGTGAAATAAAATATCCAATAAATTATTTCTCTAAATCATGCATGGAATTTTGCTTCAAAAGGTTAAATTTTTACAAAAAACTTGTTATTAAGCCGGTTTTTCAAAAACACTGATTTCATAGTAATAGGATGCGCTTAGAGAAAAATATATAGGCTGTCGAATTCCTTTATAGTTCTGGATAACCTTAGACCTCTCTTACCATTGACAACAAAGAAAATGTTAAAGAAATTATGCTTGATATTCGTATTCGCCATTCCAGATTAATCAATACAGTAAAGATTTGCGAGAGTTTATTGGGTTTATGTAAATGTTCGAGACTTGAGAAGTGTAGGAGCAGAGCTTGTTCCAATAAACTGATACGTTTTCTTCAAAAATAGTACCATCGCTGTAGACTTCCTGGATTCAGTTGAATCTGACTCCAAAACGTATCACACGTCGTGTGGACAAGAAGTGTCGACAAAAGAAAATATCTGTACAAACTTATAAGCCAATCATAGATATATGGAAAAGTTTTCACATTCTAATTTCACAAACCAAATGATAAAACAGTAACCACAAACTGCATCAGTTACGCAAGAACGAGCCGTGTTACTCGGTTCTTAATCTGAAATTAAATATCCTAAAAAATTCTAAACACAGATAATTATACCCCAATCATAATAACATCTTGAAAGTTTTTCCTTATGTTTGTCATAATACACCTCACCCATGTTTTATGCAGATTTTGACTCCAACTTCAATTAGACTCACATTTTTACTATAACTTTTTCAACACAAAGTATGAAAAAGAAAATGATACTTTACAAAGTTCAGTAAACTTCCATCGAATTTATAAAGACCCTATAAAATATTCCACGAAACACGGTTCAGCGAGGATCAGAAGCGCTCAATAAATCTAAGAACTACACTATCTATAGCTATCTGAGGATCTTATGTGCAAGTTCACGTGATGCCAAGTATATTCTTCGAATTAATATTCAAAATAGTTCTTGCATAACATGACCATTTCCCTAATATAGCTTCGATAGCGTGCGATTACTCATATGTACTCGTATATTATGAGAGAACTTTTATAGATCTCAGACACGCGATATAAAAGATGACTGAATCTTCCAATAGACTGCTCTCATGCCACCCAATACTCAAGTCGAAGTCGCAGTTTACAAGCATAAATAACTTACAAGCACTTGAGTATTTACCGACTTATATTAAATGACAATTCTAAAGACCAAGAACCCTAAGCGTGATTCGAATTTCTAGTCACAGAATCTAATTTCGAATTCCGTCGTGTTACACAAAAAAAAAAGGTGAAGCTATAGAAAGTACCATAAATGCCATGTCGTCCATTGTCAAACAGAAAAAAAAAATAGACAAACTACGATTTGCCAGCAAACATCTAGTACACCAAAGTGACAGTGTCCAATTAATATCCCTCTCTAGGTTTTCAATTTAAATCAAGCACTTTATCACCATCGCCAAATCAAAACACTGTCCTATTTTCCACATTGCCATATCCACTTCCAATTCGACATCGACATTGGCAGTGATAACTGATTGCCCATTAAGTTTGCTGCATGTGTCTTTGCAGAGCAGGCCAAACGCCCGTCAGCTTCCAAACAGGGCCATCATCATCATCATCATCTCTTCTGGCCTCAGCTAAACGGGCCTCATCCCTTTAAAAGTTCGTAGTACAGCAAACATGATGGCACACAGATCGAGAGAAAGAGACACGAATGTGCTTTTTTTTGTTGTTGTTCGTTTGGGTTGTTTTTGGCCCAAAGTGAAAGTTCTTAGTGGGCAACTACAATGTCTGAAAGGTTCCTACTTCGAGACACGTTTAGCAAGAGTCAATTCATACCAACAGCAATAGACCAAAGTGCACTCTCCTGGCTGCCTGGAAATAGCAAATATAAAATGCTCTGAAACCCATGCTCTGTCTACTTGAGCCCATAAACACTTTTTTCTACGCCAATTTCCTAGGTACTAACAACTTTTACTTCCTTTTAAAACTAGGGTTGCCGTAGATTCAAAAACTTAAGACGGTTATTGAAGAAGTGAAAGAAATGTTAGAATCTAAATTGACACAGCATTGTATTCCATTATCTGAACTTAAACGACGTCTAACAATAAATAAAATATTATATTTCTACCAGTTGTTAAAAATTATGTTTAAAAAATTCAGACCCTTAAAATCCTTACAGAAAGAAAAGAAATAAATAGTTTTATATGAATCACATACGATGGCGCCCAATGTGAGACCAAAGGGTAATTCGAAATTTCTTCGATGAATTTTTGAGAAACTCAAAGAAAAGGTGAGTTATGCAATGCAATGGGAGTTTTCGACTACAGTCTTAACGGAAAGGCCAATTTTTGTTAAACTTAGCAAGAGTAAAGGTTTTTATGACATTCGCCAGATGTGTTTTTTCCTTGCAATCATTAGCGAAGAACTTATTTTTCTCGAAAACATATTAAAACGGGTAGAAATGTTCATGTACTGATGTAAGTTTGCCTCTTTTTTAAATAAATTATTATCGGTTCTTTTTTTTTAATTTCTCGGTAACGCCTTATTTAATTTTGAAAAAATGCATATACAAATGTTTTTACATAAGCTTCTTAATAATTTCAGTATATAAACGTTGCTCCACCCATTAAATCTCCTATTAAAAATAGTTCAACTGATATTAGCAGCTTTCTCAATTTTTTTAAGAATACAAGATTAAAACATTGTAGAGTCAATAATAATTATAAAATCAAATTTTACTGTTTTTGACCTAGTGGACTCTAAATTCGTAATACTGTTGCTTCCATATTTACTGAATTTAATTACTCACATCTTTAACAGCATATTAACCAAATAAAAGTTTCTTTCAAAGTAGAAAAAGGGTAAAATTATTCCTATGCGTTAAAAGCAGACAGATATTGTTACCGACTACCGGGCGTTCTTCATTTTTCCATTTATTTACAAAATCTATTGATCAACAACCTGTTAAGCGCCTGCCAGTCTAACTTTCGACCAAATCGCAGTTGCGAATCCGTCTTACTATTTATCACAGATGAAATAAGAACCGCAATGCACTGTGGCTATATTACACTGTTAACACTTTTTCAAAGGCTTTTAACACTTTTTACCACTCAGTCCTCTGTAAACACTCCCAAATGATACTGTTTTGAGTTTTGCTCAGAGTTATAAAGCTGATTCTTTCTTACCAGCATTCTTTATACTGAATGTTTCAACTGGATTCCCACAGGGATCTATCTTTGGACCGATACTCTTCTCCCTATTAATAAATGTGCTACCACAAATTTAATCATTTTATGATTCATGTATATGCTGATGATAAGTCGCCCACATTTAATTAAATTATTTAAAAGTCAGCCTACGGTTGATGATGCCCTATCTCAAATTAATGAAGAAGAGCTTCACATTTCAAATTGGTCTAAAATGAAACAATCTTTGCCTTAACTCTAGCAAATCTGCAGCTCTTAAAAAAACTTTGGATTATCAGTTCTAAAACCATTGAAGCTTGATGATTGATTATTATACAAGCATTGGAAAAACTAAGCAATAATTTTTAATCCTACTCTCACATGACAAAACCACCTTAATAAAACCATTCGAAAAGTCTACGGTAGCCCCCGTGCTCTTTAATTCATTCGAAGTTGCGTCTCCACAAAACTTAGACTGTGCTAAAACTAATTGTTGTTATATAAGAGTTAGTAACAGTCATGTTCTACTTTGTAAGCAATACCGAAATAAATTTGTATACCAACATTTTGAAAATATCGATTTTGTTTTAAAATTCAGTGTTTCAAAAAAGCGTTAACTATTTTGTAAAATGAGTTTTAATAGCAGATTAGTCAAACAATCAAAACTGGCATACCAAGTGACGACTTTAGAAACTGCTGTTATAATGCTCCGTTAAAAATTTTCTCAAACATAATAGTAAGTAATAAAAGTTTTTTGGAATAAGGATTTATAAATTTTGAGAAGTGATTGCGGCCATATTGTTTAAGCTACATCTGTAAAATTAGCTGTCATTAAGGTCTGTCTTGCCAAATTATTAATTATAGCGTTAAGCAACATGTGCAAATGATTAAATTGCACCGTTTTCTAAATTTGAAACGATCACAATTCTACAAAACTGCACTTCACCCAGTGAAAGTCACTGTTTGGTGTGAATTATTGGCTGGCGGAATCATCGGTTTGACATTTGCTAATGCTTCTCTATCGACTTAAATGACATGAACACATGTGGTTTCACCAGGACAGCGCTACGTGCCACACAGCCCGTGTCACAATAGACTATTTGCACGAGTGGTAACTTCACGCAGAGTCAATGTGTGTTAGCCCATACACTTTTTCTTGTGGAGTTTTCTTAAGACACATGTATATACCAATAAACTACAAACAACCTCTGCCCTAAAAGCCAACATTATCAATGCCCTTGTTTAAATTCAATCTGATTTATGCGCAAGAGTTATAGGAAATTGGACGTTCCGGATGCACCCCACCCAGCGAAATCCCGGTAGACATTTGATTAATGTTATATCCCGTACATAATGGCATAGAGAGGCATTCTTAATTGATACAAAACTTCAAAGATCTCTCCCTCACACTTTGTTGAATGTAAATTTAAAGATAGAAAACTCTTACTAAAAAACCCTTTAGTTTTTTTGAAATTTTACTCAAGGTGCACGGTGGCGTATGTGCAATATTTTTTTAAAGACCAATGGAGAAAATGTTTGAATATATATATTTTCATCTAGCTCGTTAACGACAGATCTGATCTAAGTGCCATTTTTATAAAAAAAACTATTTAGGTCTTGTCAGTAATATCTTAATTTCAATTTTTTTATTGAATTATAGATCGTAAAACTTAAGCCAAATACACAAATTTTTATTTCGAGAAAAATACGATTTTCGAAAACCATTTGATAGCATTTATACGGACGTGTACGGTTATTTTTAGATAAAATATAATTTTTTCCCCACATCTTGTAGATAAAGCTAAAAAACTGTTTGTTATCAATATTTAAAAAAATCGAGTATGTGTATTTCGAAATATTGAGTTTTGGAAAAAAAAATTAACCTTTTTTTAAAAATCTAGAAAAAAAAATTAAGAAAAAAAAATTGAATGGCAGGTACCGCTATTTGTGTCTTGTGTCTTTGGAGGAGTTAAAAAATTATATCTACCAAGTTTAAAAAAAAAATCGACAGAGCCGTTTAAGCTGTAGTCGAAAAGACAGAAATAATTGCGAGACCCACATTATTAGTCATAGTAATGTCAAGTTGAGTAAATTTTTACTTGCGACTTATAGGTACTATAAGGGAAGTTATGCATTCGTAAAAAAATCGGTATTTATGGGTTTTAATTTTTTCCCCCGGATGTATTTTTCAAAAAATTATTATTTTTGGCACCCCCTTGGAACCATTTTTTTTGTTTTTGATTTTCTCAAAAACGGTAAGACCGATTTTGATCATTTTTTTATGTTAGGGCTTCCCAGCAGTTTCAATATTAGTATGCATTCAAATTTTCAAAAAAACTTGTTTGGATTTAAAAAAAAAAATTTCAAAATTTTTTTTTGAAAAGACAATATTTCGAAAACCCCATGTTCGATTTTTTTAAAACTTGATAAATAAAATTTTCTTAAAATAATGTACAAGATATGAGAAAAAAAAATTATTTTACCTAAAAATAACGGTACCCTCCATACAAATATTAAAAAGTGGTTTTCGAAAACCGTATTTCGAGAATTTTGCCAATAATTTTTTTCTTTCGATTAATTCTTAAGATCTATAATTTAATAAAACAAAATTTTGAAAACTAGATATTACTGACTGTACCTACCATAGAACGATTTTTTTAAATTTCGAATTTCTCACTATCGGCATAACGGATTTTAATGAAAAATTTAGAGAGAAGCTTCTAAAAAGTTTAAAAAACATTGCATTTCAAAATTTTGAGATAATTTTTTTTTTGGAATTTGAAAAAAAATAATTTTTTTTTGGAAAATTTAATATTTCGAAAACGGCTCAATATTTTTTTTGTGAATTTAGTTTTTATTCGAACAATATTAAAAACTTTAAATTGGAGTACCAAAATTTGTTCTTAAAAATGTTTTAAAAAAATTTAATTTAAAAGCTCATTTTTTTAAGAAACCAATACAAAGACTTATAGTTTTTGTTCTTGCATAAACCTAGATTTGCTTGAATCACATGGCATCCGATTTTTACCTCCAACTACTTAAGAAGTTGTTTTAGACATATAAAAAATTAATTTTATGCTTATGAACAGTTTTTCTCTAATAACATTCATTTTTGAAATTCTTAGTCTATTACATAGGAGCAAGTTCCTGCGACCCGGTCGTGCATTTTATTTTTTACGAATTCATAACTTGCCATATAGTACCTGTGTCGCAAGTACAAATTCGTAAGAGGAGCTTTTTAAAAAAATAAATTTCGTATGTACATTTTTTTTAAATTTTTATAGAAAAAATTGGTATGCCAATTAAATGATATACATACATACATTTACAGGGACAGTTTATTATCGTCAAGTATATTCTCTTAGACGGCTACTGTCAAAATTTCAGCCAAATCGAACTCGTAGTTTTGTTTTAACCACGTCTGAAAGCCCGCTTGTCCCTGAATTTTAGAAAAATAGAAAAAAAGCAATATCGGTCGGTCATTCGATTCTGGTTTTTGAAAGGGAAATCGCGCAGCAAAATCAAAGAGCGCTTTTTTTGTTTGCAAACTTGAAAAAATCACTCGCCGGGAGAAATTTGAGTCGAAGGCCTACTTTGCAGACTTCAAAAAAGCTTATTTTTCGGATGGGTTAAAGAAGTTGGAGCATCACTGGATCAAGCTAAAAAGAGACTATGCTGAGAAATAAATCGCCATTTTTCCAAAAATTTCGTTTTCTTTTGTAGGCTTACTTATCGGACCACCCTCGTATACATGTGCATGGAGTAGATCATTTTAAATTATTGCCTCTTGCGGAAAAGTGACAAATCCTTCAAGAGGTTCTCTTGTCATGTTTTTAATCACTTGGCCTGAGTTCTCAATGAGCTATTGCACCCTTAATATATACTCGTATTTTCTCTAAATTGTCACACAAGTCATGCAAATGCAAAACTTAGTAAACGAGGATTAGTTAGCGAGGAGTAGCTGGTGGGAACTCAAATTCAAATAGTTCTTAAAAGTTAGATATTTTATATTGCTCAATGAAACAAAAAACTTTAGCAAAATTCCACAACGGCAACCATGTTTCTGTCGAAGTCGGTTTAGTTCCTCCTTGTTTGTTATGCTTGTTTTTTATTTGTTCTTTTTCTTTTTGGACTATGCAATTTGCAATTGAAATTCATTCGACCATCACCAAGAAGTGTAAGTGTAGCCTAACCATTATTCCACATTTTTTATTCGTAGCCCTCTTCGGCACGAACGTATACTCGTATACGGTTTTTCTGCTGCCCTTCTTTTCTTTTAGGTCGAAGAGAAACTATAAAATTTTCATTGATAGATTCTTTTGTGGAGGGAAATACATAAATCGAAGTTCTGAATAAAGAAATAAAAGTCTCCAATCCAGAGCCTGTCACAGTTTGAAAAAAAAAGCACCAAAGATTTTCAAACACACACCCACAGGGGTGGTGAGTGGTGAGCTAGGCTTGCTTGGCTGACTCAAGCGTAGGCACATTGAGAGGCTCTGGCTCTGGCTGGCAAAGGGAAGGCTGCCTATCCTAGCTATGTGGTATCATTTCATCTGAGAGATTTATCACAACTATTGGTTTCACAATTTTTCAGCGATTCATTGTTCGTAACACAATCTGGAACAAATCTTTTTTTATGCGAATACAACGACGACAGCGACAATGGCTGGCATAACGTGCTCCTATCTGCGAACGAGTATCTTTTTTTTTGTGTTGATTTCTGGAATGACTATACGAAGACGAAGTAAGTGGAGACAGACGAGTACCCGCTCAGGAAATGAGAATGTGGCTAGGGAAATATAATAAACTTGTTTATATGCGGAAGATTGCATTTTTTTGTTTTCTATTCTATTACTGTCATGGGTGGCGTAGAATACCACAATCCACAGTTGGCACAGGCAATGTTAATAAAGTCATAGATTTCGAATAGCTTCGAGGTTCCCAATCTCGAATCCGACATTGATATCACAACAAACTTCAAAATACATTGCGGTTAAGTTGATTAGAATCACTTTAGTTTTATATTTATTCTGACAGAATATAGCCAAGTAGGCGAAAAAACTTTTAAATTTTTGGATTCATTTTATGGAATGAAAGTACTAAGAAACTAAGATAAAGTATATCAATAGTTTTTTATTAAAAGAAAATGACATGAAATAAAGCCTAAGTTCTTTTTTTTAATTTAAAAGTGGTATTTATTCTTCTAATTTCTCGAGTCAATGAATTCCACTGTCGAATTGAGTTTCAAAACAACTGACTTTCGGAAACTACACAATTAAAGCGAGGGTGAATTAATTGGTTATTCTTACTGAATGTAAAGAAATGTAGTTGAGTACTAGACTTTTGGCTAGCAATATAGTAGTAGTTAAGGGCTGTGTTGCTCATAAAGCACGGAGCACGCCTTATGGTTTGCTAACTATATAGCTTATATGATCCTTCCATGACAAGTTTCTATTAAAAATAATTCCAAGGCCGACTGTACAAATTCTATTGAAAAATCGTTTAAGGTTATTGGAAAGTATGGAAAGTATGGAAGATCAAGAATATTTTTAGATACTATTAAGAACTTATATTTTTTTTGGAATTGAGTACTAGATCAAAGTTTTGTCCCCACTGTACGATCTTTACTAAATCTTCATTTACACTGATTAAAAAAGTGCCCCAAAAGACAACGTACATATATCTGTACATCATCTGCATACATGCGGATGGAGCAATGCTTGATAACTGAAGAAAGTTTATTTATGTAGAATGAAAATAATAGTGGTCCCAGAATTGATCCCTGAGGAACTCCATTTGCGAGTGGTAAAAAATTAGACAAAGCTTTACTAAATTCAACTTCTTCATGTCGACCTGTTAAATACGAAGAGCCCTATTTGGCTGCATTTGAAGAGAATTTGTAGGACCAAAAAAGTTTTGAACACAACTTTGAGTGGTTGACCGTGTCGAACGCTTTAGAAAATTCAAGGAGAACCAAAAATTTTACCTTCTCTTCTTCAATTGCTTTCCTTATGTATTCAGAAACTTATTAGAGTCGTAATGCAGTTATTTTTCCTTCGAAAACCAGATGACTCTGGGTAAGTAAGAATTACACAAATGGGTGTGTATTACAAAATTCATGCAAACACATAATACAAAAATGGTAGCATTGAAATTGACCTGAACTCGTCACATTTTATGGTTTTGAGAATAGTCTTAGCCATTTTCCACTGAATTGGAAATACTCCAGTTGTTAAGATAGTGTTGAAGATAAAAGTAAAAAATAAGAGCAACTTGCCTAAAAAGTAGGTAAGTGATGCCAAATATTACTCTTTTCAAAGCCAGTTCTCTATAATTAATTTTATTGTTAATTTTTTACCTTAAACAAATTTAACAAAAAAATATATAATATATAAACTTGGTAGAAATCATTTTTGTCTACTAATTTTTTAAGATCAAAAGTAAAAGTACTTGTCAAACAATTTTTTTTTTGAAATTTAAGAATATATTTTTATCAAAAACTGTTGCATAAATTTAAAAAAAAAATAGTAAAAATTAGCTCATGATTGAAAAAATGTCCGAAAAATAGTAATTAATAGTATTTCCCATAGAATTAATTAATTGTTTTCTATTTTCTCTACAACGATTTAACTGATGTTAATTAGTATCAAAATTTTGTAAGCTTCTAAAAAGTTTGAATATTGTATTTCAAATTTTGAAATTTTATCCTTGCATTTTAGAACAAAAAATTCGATTTTTTTGAAGACTCGATATTTGGAAAACCACATTTTCAATTTTTTTTTTTTGAAACTTGAAAACTTGTAGTTCTTAAACTTTATCTTAAAGATTAAAAAATGTGTGTTATTTTATCCAAAAATAACGACCCGACCATACAAATGTTTGAGTATTGTTTTCGAAAACAGTATTTTTCTCAAAAACCATTTCTAGAATTTTGTTGAAATTTGTTTTGCATAGCTATTCTTACGATTTATATGGTTCAAAAACTGAGAATTTGTTTACATTTATTTTTTACCTTCTCATTATCTGTATAACAGATTTAAATTAAAAAAAAAAACAAAGTTCTATAAACCTAGCATATTAGAAGTTTCAAATTTAAAAAATGTTTGAAAGCCTTGGAAAAACGTTTCAAATCATCAAAATAATATTAAACACATAAGATTCAATTAATATTAAGTTGAAAAGGTTACGAAAATGGAACAAATAAAAAAATATTTCTTGTCAAAAAATATCAATTTGGTTTTTAAATTCTATATCTCAAAAGCTAGTTATTAATTTTGTTTGTAATTTAATTTCCGTTTGCACAATAATAAACTTTTTTTGGCGTACTAAACTTTCTTCTTAAAAATGTTTTAAAAATTTTAGTCGATTTTGGAAGAAATTGTCTGCTTTTTGGAACTTTCGATCAGTACCTATGGCTTTCGATTACTTCCGGGATCTGCTCTTTAAAATTTTTCAAGGTGTAAGGGTAAATTTCACATTCTGCGTTAGGTTTTGCAACGAAAAGGGACAGAAAGACCAAATGTAATGGTGAACCACATTGTGTGACACAGAAAGTTTGATTTCAGAAAATGACCGCACAGCGAAACCTCATGCCAAGTATAGTCAGAAGCTGATGCACCAAACAAAATCCAACTACGCCCATTTGAATGTGTAACTCATCTCGTATGTCATTGATGTGTCGAAATTTTTAAAGCCTTTTCAGAGCTACATTGATCATACCGGGTTCTTTTAGATTTTACCCACCTTCTTACCAAGTTATTATCAGTACTACTATTGCCTCAACGTAGTGGAAGGCTTGTACTCCTTCAAATTTCTGCAAACAAAATTTTGTCCGAGTGCGTCTAACCAAGTGAACCGCATTGTATACTCGTATATCTCAAAATATATGTATCTACGTTTGCATGAGCCTTTAAGCATTCTGTTACAATTTCAATTTAAATCTTGTCTCCTCTTTGACTCTGGTTGTGGGTTTACTTTTTTTGTTTTCCACTTTTTTTTTTGTTTGTTTCTTTTCTTTCATGCAGATGTGATTTTCTGGGTTAGAAATTGAAGAAGACCAGAAATAGAAGTTAGTGTTCCAAATATACGGTTCTTGTTAAAGGTTTTCTCCGGCTGTATCTATATTCGTATATCTGAACAGATAGGGTTTTGGTTGCACCGCAGTCATGAATTAGCATAAAAATGTATATTTTGTGTATCAACTTTTTTTTTTTTTGTCTTTAGTCATATTCTATTAGATTTTTCACTTTTTACTTGAATAATAGGGTTAACTTCTTGCCATAAAGGCATGTTATGTATTTGTAAAAAAAACAACAAACAGAGCTCCAAACTTAAGGGCGATAATTGTAAAACGTCAGTGGAGAAGACTTTCGAAATTAGTTTTTAAGCTTTATCGTTTACACTTACTCAGATTGGGAGTTTTTCCTTCAAGATCGTTATAGGTTTGGGTCATTTTCAAAGAACCAGTTTGACCTTCTCGAGCACTATTGAATTGATTTTGATGTTGTTTTTACACACGTAGATCCAACAAGAGTTAGACTATGGTTGACTTCTAAGATTTACAAACAAATCACAAACTACAGTTGGAATGTTTATTATATTAAAAAATATTATTTTTTTCGAATTTTCGTTAGACTTTTGGGCTTTTTTGATATTTTTATTTAAGGAAACAAGTCCATTCGACCCAATCGTACACTTTACACTTTTTACCGATTCGCATCGATTTGCTATGAGATGTATGTACCTTCATATCTCTTGTTGTCCATCGATGCGTGGAAAATTGTGCCTCGTCAGTGCAGGTGGCACAGGCAGGAGGTCAAAGAGTTTTGTTCTAAAAGAAAAAGTTTATTGCCAGATCAGAAGATGTACGTATCTGTGTGTGTGGTGATCATTTGCATAATTTAAATTGGAGAATAAATTGTTATTGTTCTATGCGGTTGTTTTCTCTTTAAATTTTATCCTCGATTGAGTGTCTACATTTTTTCCACTTTTGGAACATGTTAGATATGCATGTTTTATGAGTAGGTATAATTCAAATCAAGGATGATTCTAAAACCAAATGTTGATGGATGGATTCAAGTGAAGTTGATTTATTAATTTGAGTTTTTGATTGATATTATCCATCGAGGCGAAAAGTTGATAGTCCTAGACATGGTCGAATTAGCACAGTGCTAAAACAAACTACATATTTAAGTATAACTGCTCTATTCTGCTACTTTTCACATGTTCACTCATCCCTATTCTGCTATCCATTCAAAGTGAATCTGATTTACGTCGGTAATATTTTGCGATATTCTCTTACTACAGTGACAGTTGTTTACGTATAAGTCAATTTAGTTTGAGATACTACAGTTCATCCGATGGATAACAGAATGCAAAAGTAGAGAGGAAAGTGAAAATAGAATCGATTGTGAATAGAAGAACAGGATTGTAAGTTTCATAAATTCTCCTACGTTTTATTAAAGTTAAAACCATCGAACCTTATTCGAAATACTAATTCATTATGACATTTCGCATTTACGAATGTCAAAAAGGGTGTGTTTGCTTAGATATTTGCATGAACTGTCATTAGTTTTTGGTGTGTTCAGTGCCAGTAAATTTAAATAAAAAGTTGATAGACTTCTTTCAAATTAACAAATTATTAGATGGTATCATTCTAGCATCTTTAAACTAGACTGCTTAAAGAGACTTAAAGTTTAACAATTTTTACCAAGAAATATATACAATAAAATTATCATATTCTCTTAGCACCATATTTTCACCCATTCTACTAATCGACTAAGATGATCTTATCAATTGGCTGGAGCAAAAAAGTGGCTAGACATTTTTTTTTGTTTAAAAATATGACAGTGTTAACCATCTTATTCGTGTTTGAATTTTAAAACAAAATAAAGAGCAATACTGTCGAACAAAGAAAAGAGCGGGGCTAGAAGAAACAGGGGTAAGAGGTAACAGCCTTCACAGTCGACTCTTCAACGTTTCCTCGCGGTTAAGAGACGGTTTGATAGTCAATCAACCAATATTCGTTCGTCGAATTAACGTAGTATCGACCGAGAAAATCGCTGCGGTCCGTGTACAGCGTACAGCAGAACTAGATTTAGTCGATTCCTCACCGTGCACAACAACTCGGCCTTTCGCAGATTTCAACTTAGGAAACTTTCCGCTGACACTTGGGACGTACAAGATCAAACTGAAAGGAGCTCAAAGTTCATGACTACAGACAACGCCGTTTATTCGGTGACTGAGCTTCAGAGCTTTTGGAAGAAGACGCTAGTTTTTGCCGAAAAATCATCTTTAACTACGAGGTGCATTTTTTGATGAATGGCTCTGCTAACACACCCAGACGAGGTTCGCCAAATGAGAAAGTTAACGTTTGGTGTTGATTTTGGGCCGCTGAAGTTATCTTTTTCACCACAGGGCCTTAGAGATCCCATTTTAAGGTCAGTTTATTGCGGAATCAGAAGTTACGGGAATTTTGAGTTAGGTCACTTTCATTCTGAGGGTGCGATATGAACCTATACGGCATGTGGTTCAAGGTTATCTCTAGCAGAGGTGATGTGAATTGGCCACTTATGTCATGCCACGCTAGACGTTTTCTTGTGGGGTTTCCTAAAATCAGAGGTCTGCGAATAAACCACAATCGACCGATTCCCCTAAGGTGAGCATAACATAGGCTATCGCTCAAATTCAGCTGGATCTAAGCCAAAGAGTCAATGCAAATTGGACCACTTCGATCTGTGCCACATTAAGAAGCGGAGGCGGGCATTTGAATGTTGTCATAATGGCATACATGGGCCTTTCAAATAAAAGAATAATTTTGTTAATACCTCAAACACAGCTTGTTTTATTCCATTTCAGCATTTACCTGTCCTTGTTGAAAAACCCATTAGTTTTATACAAGAATGTAAGAAAGAGAGCAGGATATAAAGTGGAGCCCTGAGTAGACCATAGTTTATTCTTGGAACTCCAATGCGGTGTGAGAAAAGCCATCAAATGACCATTGGACATTGTCGGATTGTCGGACATTAAGAAGCTTTCGTTGCTTAACCTGACGATATTGGCCATTGTTTCCGTGACCTTGGAAAGAAGAGATGTTAGAAGAATTTAAGGTGAAGATGAACCGCCTTTTTTTGGAATTGATCGAATAAATGTGTTTTTTTTTTCATCCGGAGTTATAGTGGCCTGAAGAATAAAATAAAGCTTCCAAAGTGATTTGACCAACGTGGATTAACACATCTTCAATACAATAGATGATATACCATCGGAGCCAGTCAATTCGAGTCGAGTTCTTTGAGTATTCTATGGACAGTACAAGTTCGAGAATATATTCGTCCTGAGGAAAAGTTCATGTTCTCAAATACAAGTGGGATCCTGTTTCTCACTAAAAGCGTATGTTGCTATGCGAAGTGTCCTATAAAAACATTACTTACTTAGGTCCTCGGACCTGTTACGTCCGTGTGGTTCCCCTTGCGGGGCATATAGCCTCCACTAATCCTACGCGCCATCGTGTACGGTTTCCGGAGATGTACCTCAGCTCTCTTCAACTCTTCCCCATTTGTGCTGATTCCTCTTCGACCGTTCTTCGCCAAGTACTTCTGGGTCGGCCCACTCCTCTGCCTCGCTGCGTGAGAGGGTTCCATTTCATCGCTTGACTCGCAATGCACTCGTGGCCTTTTCGAAGCGTATGTCCAATCCACTGCCACTTACGTTTTCGTATTATAGAGTCGATGGGTTCCTGACCTGTCCTCGCATGAAGTTCATCATTGGAGATACGACTAGGCCAGAAAATCCGCAAGATGTTTCGCAGACATCTATTCAAGAACGTTTGCAGCTTTCTTGTGACAGTGGGTGTTACTTTCCAAGGGCTGCATCAATAAAGAAGCACGGATTATACATTGGAGCGGAACAGTCGTAGCTTGGTCTTTAGGCTTATAGAGTTGTTTCTCCATATTTTGGACAGCATTCCGAACGCAGCCTTTGCTTTCCCGATTCGGCTGGTTATACTAAGTTCAGTCCCGTCATCAGTAGAGACAATACTCCCAAGATATTGAAAACTCTCTACCGTCTCTACTGATTGTTCAGAAATAGCTATTTGAGTAGATGAGGAAGTTCCAACGCTGATCCCTTTATTTTTTGCCGTATTGATCTTAAAGCCGACGGTTTCGTCTTCTCTCTCCACTTTTGTTGTCATTTGATGGAGATCCATGATCCTATGAGGGAGTAAGCACACGTCATCAGCGTAGTCCAGATGTTTCAGGTTTGATAGCAGATTCCACTGAGTTCCTCTATTTAAACTCGACAAAGCTGCATGCAGCACATCACTTATTATCAACAGGAACAGTATTGGTGACAGCATACAACCCTGTCTAACACCACTTTGGATTTCAAACTCTTCTGACAACCTTCCTTTATGCAGAACGTGACATTTGGATTCTTCATATGTAGCCTTGATAATAGCAATCAATTTATCCGGGATGCCCCTCCTGCGCAAGGCAAGCCAAATAAATTCTCTATTGACACTGTCAAACGCCTTTTCGAAATCGATGAACAGCAGGTGAAGTGGTGATCGATATTCAACGCATCATTGAGGATGAGCGTGTTGAATTGAATATGACTTTATTTAGGACACTGCAGTAAATTGTCCAACTTTTATAATTTTTTTTAATAAACATACATAATTAAGATTTGCAATATCAGAACGACACTTCGGCTCTCTAGACCCGAGTTTTAGTAGATGTAAGGCGTTTTTGTGTTTAGCTCTTAGCGCAGAAACTTAGCAGAATATCAGCGAGTCAAGTCAGCTCTGAGTGTAGTTTATTCAGAGCTTTTTGATCTATGAAACAAGCTTGACCAAAAACTGTCATTTGAAGAGAAGTGTTCTGACATAGTATTTATTTCCAAAATTGTTTTACCTTCTGCACCAGCTCGACTACCTTCAACCACGATGTTTTAATTATTTTGCTTTTTTTTTAATTTTCAAATGTCAAAAGTGACGTTTTGATTATTTCACTCTTTCTGCTCTATTATTCTATTTAGTGCTCATAAATCGCGCATTAAAGATTCTCAGAAATGTAAAAGAAACACAAATTGGAAATTCTGAATGCTCTAAGTCCCAAAAGAAACTCAACCTTTTTGTGACAACTCAGGTTCTAATCTAAACTAAAAAAGAGAACGCCTATAGCCACGCCATTTTGCACGAACATACATAGATCTGAACATTGCTGACTCGAATAATGTTCAAACTCGAAACTCTGTGCCATATCGCAAGGAGAAACTAGAATTCACAAAGAAAATCGTTCTTTGATGTCTATCTATCCAGCTCCTCAAAAATAAAGAAACGCAACACGATTAATTCTTTATGATTCATAATTCCACATCTATCTGCATCGCACGTAGACTTATATAGGTTATTCTAATCAGAAGTTACTATCTATTCTTGCAATAGAATATCAATAAAATCACAGAACCAACAAATCATAATTGCATATTCGTCTACATTTCTACAACAAAGCTTAATAGCTGATGTTGATGCTGATTCCTGATGCCGATGCTTGATGCTAAGCCTTACTCTAGTCCTACACCATAGTCAACAATCATCATTACCAGAGGTTACCTTACAAAACACTTCCCGAGATAACTTAAAGAACCCATATCTTGTGAATCTATACATCAAGTTAAGGAAAGGAGGCTTCGGCTGCGACTGCAGAACCTATCTCGTTCACTATTTGAACACCTTTAAGGTTATGAAAGGTTTGGATTCAAAGATGAACGAACACAAATTGCGTTTAACTCGGGCGTTGAATGGCCACACTCAGGACTAGCACCCAGCAAACATCCATCCATCCATCTATCATTCCTTTCCAAATACACAACTACGTGTTCGGGCCAGCCCAACTATCCTATGGGGAATGGCAGCGTCTTGATACCAATTGCAGAGCAATTGGGATCGGATTCGGATCTGGTGCACGCTGCCGAATGGTTCGTTTCTAATATCATCACAGAGACTGCATTGAAACCTCTTTGAAAATTACTCTCTGTCTGGCAATCATTGACATAGCCAATAATTTAATATGACACACTCTGAATGGAAAGGGCAATTCTACGAACGGACAACGACGACACGATCTAGCTCCAGAGAGCAAGGAGTGTATGCGCAGATCTGCAGGATTGGATTATTGTAATTTACGTAACACACTATAAATGGGGCTTGCTTTGTGTCTTGAATGGCAGCTCTCCAATTGCAATTGCGATTCCATATATCCATTGTGCCAGGGCTACTTCGAATCTATAAAAGACTCTTCGCCTTTTAGTCTTGTAAGTTTTAATGGATGTGTAAATGCTGTGTTTAGGGGAGTTCTAGAGAAACGAACGCATTCAGCAGGGCGGTTCCTGGTTTTTTGCTTTGCTACTCGGGATTGTTGTTCTATAAATAGATAATGATGATGATGATATGTGGACGTGGACGTGGAGTGAAGTGAAGACGCTGTGTCGGGCGAGTAATTATCGCGCCGGAAGGACTTTAAAGGTGGGACTACCTTTTGTGTCTGGTCACCGTTTAATTTGTCGTTTTGTTGGGAGACAGCTCATTTGTAGCTCTGGCTTTGTTCGTCATGCATTCCACATGGTAGCCGCATTGTGCGCTGATTACCTAGTCTCTTTTTCTGACGCACTTGGAATAAGTTTTGCTGATTGAACGATTAAGTTGATTGGACAGAAATTATTGCTGGAAGTTCATTATTTTTGTTGAGCGATGTTGGGTGTTTTTTTTTTTTTTTTTGTTGATATTGTGTTGAGCGACAAAAACAGTAAACAAATGTTAATGACTATAAAAAAATGACAATTTTTAGTTGGAGCCTTGGCATTTAGTTTTAATGAACAAACTAAGAACATGGTTTTTGTGTAGATAGTAAAGATAATTGGAATGATTGTTGTACTTTTTTGAAAGTTTTTCATATGCTTCACTCGTGGTCGAGCTTAATTAGTTGGTATCCTTCTTGTAAACCTACAAAGCTAAAAAAAATAGGTCTAATGCATCTCTGATGTATCAGATTTCCTAGAAATTAAGAAATATATTGGAAAAGTATTCTCTCAGAAATAGTTACAAATGACATAGAAAAGAGCCTTTTTTGAACACTCGCACGACATGTTTTCTTATTTTTTTTTTATATTATACGTGCAAGCAATTAGTAAACTAGGATAGAATTTGAAAGAAGATACTGATGTACAATGGTTTTGAATCTCTGAACATTGCAATGAGTGGGAAATATTGAGCCTCCACATTCGCGTAGTGTGGCTAAAAAAAAATCTCCGAGATTATGCTCAAGGGTTAACTGATGAGCATTCCTAGAAGTACGGGTATTACGGTTGAACTGCTTAAAGCTGTTTTAGCACTGTTTATGAAAATAGTGGTAAAGTAATGATATGCATGAAATATTGCGGCGGTGCTGTTTCAGTTAGGCAACAGTCGCTTATCATTTTTAAAGCTTTTTGAATTCTGTCCATGAGACTCAAGTGGGTTCTTGGAGCATCTGCCTAGATATGGGAATTGTTCTCAAGTTTCGGAAGAATAAAAGCTTTACAAATTGCAGATCAGAAGGAATAAAAAGCTTCTTGTATTGGCGGAGAAGACCTAAACAACTAGCAGCATTTTTGGCGACGTCAAATATGTGATCACTCAACAAATGATGGTTTGTTATGCACTTATCTAAAACTTCTTGGTGCAAGTGGCACCCATGGATAGTTCGGATTGAGAGAGGGTTACACTTTAGCGACAGTAAACAGCATTGAGTTTTCGAAGCATTCAATTCTGCACGGTTCTTGATTTCCCATGGGACAATGCTCTTAAGATCTGAATTAAGATATTAATGAGCTTATCAAACACTGCCGTAGGAGGTCCACATCGAAAGAACAAGGATGTGAATCTTAAAACAAATATGAACAGCTGCGGGTACTGTCGTGGGCAAAACAACTTAGTGGATTAGAAGTTCCAGGAAAAAGATCATTTATGAACATAAAGAAGAGTGTCGGAGGCAAAACAGAGCCCTGGCGCACACCAGCGTTTATTCTGTAGATACTTAATTTGAAACCGTCCAATACTGCTTGTAGTGAACGGTCTGAAAGGTAATTTTTAATTTTCGGAGAGATAAACCATGAGATCACAGAGGAACTATTAACGAAATCCATATTTCCGGTCATTAGGAAGCATTCGCTCCTCAAGATATTTCCTAGCAAATATAACTGTATGCAAAAAAAAATATTTTTTTGAATTTTTGAAAAAGAAAAACAAACAAATTTTTTTTTTTTTGGAAAATTGGATAATTTTTATTCGTACAGAATTGAAAACTTTAACGGGGCACAATAGATCTTTAGATCACAGTGTTTTTATACTCCAATTTATTCATTCAAGTTGGCGTACCAAATTTGTTTCTTAAAAATGTTTTAAGATTTTTCTAAATTAAAGCTTATTTTTTAAAAAATTAATGTTATGGTTATGAACATTTTTCCCTAGTATGATTCATTTTTGAAATTTTTAGACTTTTTCATAAGAGCAAGTTCGTGCGACCCAGTCGTGCATTTTATTTTTTGAAGTTTTTGCATATATGTATGTATGCATGTACATTTCTTAAAATAATTAAAAAAAAAAAATATTGGTACACCTACTTTAAGTTGTTATTATTGTAAAAATAAATAAAATGCACGACTGGGTCGCACGAACTTGCTCCTATGTAATAGACTAGGAATTTTAAAAACGAATGTTATTAGAGAAAACTGTTCATAAGGATAAAATTATTTTTTTTTAATTCTTTTATTAGTAAGAGACAAAAACAGAATGCTATGTAAACATGAATTTATGCAAGAAGAAAAATTATAAATATAATTTTTAAAAGATTTTTAAGAAAAAAATTTGGTACGCCAACCTTAAGTTTTTACTATGGTTCGAATAAAAATTAAATTTCCAAAAAAAATATTGAGTCGTTTTTGAAATACCGAATTTTCCAAAAAAAATTATTTTTTTTTTTCAAGAATTCATAAATTACTCTTTTTTAAGTTTGGAAATGCAATGTTTCTTAAACTTTTTAGAAGCATCTCTATAAAATCCGTTATGTCGATATAGTTCAAAATTTGAAAAAATCAAAATTCTAGGCGCCGCCGCCGTCTTCGAGAAAAATACGATTTTTGAAAACCATTTTTTAACATTTGTATGGTGGATACCTTAATTTTTAGGTAAAAAAAAATTTTTCTCACATCTTGTAGATTATATTGATAAACTATTTTTTATCAAGTTTAAAAAAAATCTAGCATAGGGTTTTCGAAATATTGAATTTTGAAAAAAAAAATTTGAAAATTTGAATACACAAAAAAAAAATGATCAAAATCGGTTGTACCGTTTTTGAGAAAATCGAAAACAAAAAAAGGTTCTTTGGTTTGTACCCTAAATAACCATTTTTCTGAAAAATTTTTTCAACCATTACCTACCTAGTTTTAACTAAATAAATTTTGTTTTTGTATTTATATTTTATAAATCTTTCGAACAGTTTTTGAGAAAAAAATATTTACAAAATTTCAAAAAAAATCGTATGGTAGGTACCGTCATTTTTGGTATTAAAACAAAAAGAAATAAAATGCACGAACTTGCTCCTATGTAAAGAACTAAGAATTTCAAAAATGAATGTTATTAGAGAAACTGTTCATAAGCATAAAATTCATTTTTTAAATGACTAAAAAAAACTTCTTTAGTAGTTAAAGGTAAGAATATGATGCCATGTGATTCAAGCAAATATAGATTTATGCAAGAACAAAAATTATAAGTCTTTGCAGTGGTTTCTTAAAAAATAAGGTTTTATATAAGAACATTTTAAAACATTTTTAAGAAAAAATGTTGGTACGCCAATTTGAAGTTTTTAATATTGTAAGAATAAAAATTAAATTTACAAAAAAAAGTATTGAGCCGTTTTCGAGATATTGAATTTTTAAAAAACAAAAAATTATTTTTTTTTTCAAAATTCAAAAATATATTTTTCTTAAAGTTTTGAAATGCAATGTTTCTTAAAATTTTTAGAAGCTTCTCTCTACGAAATTTCATTAAAATCCGTTGCGCTGATAATGAGAAATTCAAAATTTTAAAAAATCGTTCTATGGTAGGTACAGTCAGTAATATCTTGTTTTCAAATTTTTTTTATTAAATTACAGATATTAAAAAATAATAAAAAGAAAAAAATTCAAGCAAATTTCTCGGAACCGTTTTCGAGAAAACTACGATTTTCGATAACCATTTTTTAACATTTGTATGGAGGGTACCGTTATTTTTGGGTAAAATGAATTTATTTTTCTTATACATATCTTGTTGATTATTTTTCCAAACTTTTATTTATTAAGTTTTGAAAAAATCAATCATGGGGTTTTCGAAATAATTTAAAAAATTTTTTTTTGGAAAATTTGAATACACAATAATATTCAAACTGCTGGGAAGCTTAAGCATAAAAAAAATGATCAAAATCGGTGGTACCGTTTTTGAGAAATCAAAAAAAAAAAAAAAAAAAATGGTCCCAAGGGGGGTACCAAAACTACTCATTTTTTGTAAAATTTTTTTTTCAATCATTATCAACCTAGGATTAACTAAATTAAATTTTTTGAATTTTTTTTTTAAATCGTTGGGACAGTTTTTGAAAAAAAAAATATTTATAAAATTTCGAAAAAAATCGTATGGCAGGTACCGTTATTTTTGGTCTTAAAAAATCAAATCAAAAACATCCGGGGGTAAAAAATTAAAACCCATATCTTCCAAGTTTGAAGAAAATCGGCCGAGCCGTTTAACTGTAATCGAACAGACAGACAGACAGAATTGCCAGCCCCACTTTTTTCGTCTTCGCTATCATCGTAATGTCAACTTTGATCAAAATCTCGAGTTCGATTTTTTTCACGAATGCATAACTTGCTTTATAGTACATACCTATAAGTCGCAAGTAAAAATCATAACTAGTTTTTGAGATATTTAAAAGCCAAAGAACATGTTTTTTTTAGTTTGATATGTATGCAATAATTTTTAGAAATGTTTTAAAATACAAAATTTTGGATTTATAGATTTAAAGAATTTTGAATTTACAGAATTTTGTAAAAAAGAATTTGCAATTCAAAATAACGACTCGTTCTCAAAAAATATTCCTTTTTTTTTTCAAAAAGTAAGACTAGAGCCGGTTTTTTTTAAATTAAGAAAAAAATTTTTCTTTTCTGAGAAACAGATTGAAATTAAAGACTTCTGTAAATTAATCTGATTATACCTTATACTTTTACTTTAATCTGAAAATAATTCCGAAAATTGGTTATAAATGGTGGATCTCATAGAACCTCTCGAAAGCATCATAACTGATTTTGAATAAAATTTTGTGAAAAATCTTCAAACGTTGTATACAGTAATGATTTTTTTTCGAATATTGTTAACTATTAAGGGAAAAGATATTTTTCTTTTAAACGGCTTCAAGAATTCTTATAAGCTTCTTTTTAATCTACCAGCAATTTTGAAATAATTTCAATTGACTTGACTACTATCTAGTGAGTGCTATAGAACCATATTTTTTGTTTTGAAATTTTTCAATTTAAAATATTTTTTTTTTGCGCAGTAAAGCATTAAATATTTCCTAAAATTTTTATATATAACCCATCAATAACATTTCATTTTTGTTTATTTAGCGAGGGAAATTTTATTGCCTAAGCTATGTATTTCTTAGCCAAGAGAAAATAATGAAATACTAGAAGAATAGATCGAAGCAAAATTTTATTCGAAAGTTTAAAAAATATGATCACCAATTTTTTTTGAAGTAAATTCCTTAAATGACTATGTAAACATCAATTTTAAGACCCACTGTGGATTTTAGCCTGAGAGCTAATGACGCTATGCTATAGAATAGAGGATACATTTCACATATTGATGATTTGTAAAAAATTGGAGGGAAATCCGTCCCTTTGCTTGGGGTTCTAGCTCGTTGAACACCTGAACACACAGCCAACAAAAAGATCAACGTTGCCGATGACTTTTTTATTCATAATTTTTTTCAAATTAAAACATAAACATTTTGTTGGCCCGAAACCAATACAAGCCCTATAGAGCAACAAAAAAATATACGTGCCTCAGAGGCAACACGAGTACCCCTTTTTTATTCTGGGTATGTATTTGTCAGCAAGAAGAATAGAAAAATAAATTACAATCTACGAAACCAATCCCTCTTATTAGAATTCATAAAAAATATCCCATTTTATAGATCTTACAAATTGTTTCAATCTAAAATTTCCATTACGCCCCAGCTTTATGAGCGTTCCCTTACATGAGGCACTGCCATTGAATTCAATCTCCAAAGGTCCATTAAATGTGCTTAAATACGACGTATGTACTCGGGGTACGTCTATTTTGCAATACATGAATGTTCAAAGCGTTTCACGTTGTATTTAATGAGATCCTTTTAAATCCTTTCATTATTGCAAAGAAAATGAACAAATTACCTGCCGTTAATTAGAGAACTGCCTTGAGTCAAATAGCTATATAAACTTCTCTTCTTTTTTTTTAAATTTTTTCTTTCTAGCTAAATGAACTATTAAAGTGTTCTTTGCCTGTATATATGATGATGATGATGGTGCTGCATTGCGTCGTCATCTTAGTAGTCGTTGGTCGGATGGTTTATCTTCTGCTTTGTCCGCCCGTCTCGTTGTGTCGGTCGGAAACAAAGCAGAATATTATACTCTCTCCCTCGATATGACTTCCTTTATTCATCAGGGATACACTCTATGCAATTACACAAAGATAGATAGATACACTAATGTCAGTTCCTTAAGTATAATTACTCTGATGATTTATGAACATTAAAATTCTACAAATCGAGCTTAATTGCAATAAGTTCGAATCCTCATTTAAGTTTAATTCCACCAATTTTTTCGTTTATCTGGCATTCATGTCAGAGGTGGATTTATAGACTCTACACCTTAAGAGTTTTCATTTGAGGGAATGAAATGAAAATTATTTTAGATTAAACTTGGGTAAAAGTCGTAAGAGGGAAAAAGATATTTCCAAATGTACTTTTGTAAGCTTACGATAAAGTTTGGAACGACATGCATAGAAGGTTAAACGAATGCAAGAATTCTGACTCGAAATTACAATATTTGATTGTTCAATAAGTAACAGTTATAAAGGAGACTTGGAGTGGTTTTTCACTTTCCACTTTCTTGTGTAAAATGACTACATAAGTATTCGACGTTGCCAAAAACGCTACTAAGTGATTAGGTTTCCTTCGACTTTACAAGAAATTTCCAAACCCTTCTGATCTGGCTGTAATCTATAAGACCTATATTTATCCAAAACCTGAGTGTTCAATGCCTATCCGTTAACCCTTAAGGCCAACTTGCATCATATTTGCTCAAATGTATGTCTTAAGGGTAGCCATAATCCCTTTAGTGGTCCGAAAATTGTGAAAGGAAAAAAATAATGAGACCCAGTTTTCAGTGCGAAATAATCCGGTTTTTGGATTTAAACTCCAATTAACTTTAAATTTAAGTGTATTAGCTGAACCTTAGGTGTAGTCGTTTGAAAGGTGGCTTAAGGCTCTTAACGGTTCCAATGCAGTTTCCATATTTTAAAGTTAAAAAATAAAATAAAAACAGATTTATCATTGAGTAAGATATTCATTAAATGGTGGTGCGAGTCTAGAGGATCCCTGGTAACAACGAAGATCCCACATTCGTTTTTGTAGCCACCTTATCTATCTTAATAAAATAATTTTAAAACCTAGACCTACAGCCTTAACCACTGAAATGATTTTCTCTAGAAATTATACTTAAAGGGCTTAATTAGAGGGCAATACACCCATTTATTAGGCTTAATGCAAGCTAATACTAAATCTAACTACAATATAGCTCTTGTTATATAAATCTATGATTGGAGTGAATTTGAAGGATGATTAAGAAGACGGAGTTTTAGACAGGGTGATCTGAAGTTACAGTCGAAACAGTTAATACTCCGAAGTATGGGAGCAAAAGGTTCGTTGGAGCCATAAGAGCTACGGTGGTTGGGCAGATTGAAGAGATGAGGAATAAATAATATAAATATGTATTACGGAAATCAGTGTTGAAAACGAAAAAATTGTGCAGTCACCAGATCCTGAAAGTAGTCGATAACTGAATAGAATGTGCCTTATTGCTCTTTGTACTTCCATCATATTCAAGTTAATTAATTAAAGTTGTTCTCGCTTCTCGATACCGAGGTAGAATCAAAGAGTTATTCCAAGGCAGACTAAGAAAGGCGAAATGTCTGAAACGACGTCCAATGCTCTCGATTCTGGATATATCAATTTGTTGATAAGAGAACCATACTTGACAGGCGTTTTCAAGAAGGGGGCGAACAAAGATTATGTTTAAGGAAAGGATATCAAATAATTTTTTGGACCGTCGCACATAGGAGTATTTCGATAAAAAACCTGGACAAAATTATTTTTTGAAGTAAAACATTTTATTTTTGTTAGAAATGATTATTTATGCAATGTAAGACAAATTTCAGATATATTTCATACGGTATATAAATAAATTGAAAAAATAATGAAATTAATTAAATGCTTTTTTCCGACTCTTCATCTTCATTGTCTTCACTGTGCTCTGGGAAGAAGCATTTCTATAGTTTCCTTGATAACTTTTCTTTCGGCTTTGAAGACGATTTTCTGAGGCAACTTTAAAGTGGATTAGAACTCAAAAAGAAACCTATTGAGTATATCGAGGTTGCAGTCTCTCCTTGAGAACTTCCTTGCATAGTTTAGCCGGTAGAGTCTGTATTTCAAAGTTTGTAATATATTTAGTAAAAATCACAACATTTTAAGATTGAAAAAGAAAAGGTGAATATACACAAACCTAAAATGTTTATTTCTAGCTTCTGCTGCTTCTTCAGATAGCTGCCCAATTGGAAGCAGAGCGTTTTCAATTATGACACTTGCATGAACTAATATTTTATGCAATGTAGGAGTCATTGGATACCATGAGTACAACTCCACATAAAGTCTTGCAGTATCCATTGCAAACGACTCAAACTTCAATACATTAAATTTTGTATCCACTTGAAAAACTTTCCAAAATTATTTAAAAACGAAATATTAAATTCAATTACCGTTATTTCAGAGGCAACTTCAGGGTTTTCAAAAAATTTTCTGCTCGTATTGCCGTCAATAGCCTATCTCTAAATTATCTTTGAATTTTTCGTATTTTATATACATTTTTGTCATCCTCTGATCTTATTTGCCATTTTTTCAAAGGCAGTTTGTAGGAAATATGTAAAAGGCTCTCAAAAAATCTAATACGAGCATGTAGAATTGAAAGTCCAAACTCAAGAGCTGTTACATAAATTTCATTTCTTTCCATGCTTAAATTATTAAAATCTTTTGAAGTCAATCTGCATATGTAGCACTTTTGAGTTGATGTAGTTTCAGTTATGGCATTACATATTTTTCCATCTACCATAGTGAAAAGCAATTTATATTTTACCTCAATACTAGAAAAAACTGTTTTCTTCAATAAACCAATCTTGTTTTAATGTAATTCACTTCACTTCTAGTAATATCTGTGGTTTCTTTCACAAATTTTTTTCAGAATCGAGGAGAAGATGGAGCTGGATTTTGTCAAATGATTTTTGGGCCACAAACCAAGCGCAAAGGCACAAGTGAACTTTGGAAAATGGAAGCATCTGAATCAGAACTATCTTCGAATTTTTGTTTGTATTGGACTTGTTGGGACCCATCACACCCCCATTTAGCAATTAGCTCAAGGGATTGTCGCTCGGTTTCATTTAAAGTTTATGTTCCCTTACCTCCTGCAAACTTATTAGCAATCGATGAGTGGTGTGGTCCATTAAATCCTGAAAATGACTCTTCAACTGGATAACAAAATTTTTTACTAGTTGCTGCAATAATTTCATATTGTCTTGCTTCCACAAACATGGAAAGTGCTTCAAGTATGGGAAGTTTTTCGTTTTTTGTTTTGAGAGAAACGCTATAAGCTTTTTTATATTTCATCGCTCTTTGAGGAGTTTTCAAGATTACCGTCAAAACTTTTGATGCCGTAGTTTTTCCCCGATTCTCTCAATTTCATTGGAGCTGCATAAGCCAGTTCCTCAGTTTGAGCAGTTTCTCTAATTGTTTCCGTTTTTTTTCTTTTACTCCTGTCACATAATTCTTCAAAAGATTTTTCGGGTCGCCCAGGTTTGGCACAAGACATGTGAATTGTGAAGATCCCTTCTAGCCACGATTAAATAATTTCTAAGAATGTAACTTTTCTGCGACTGGATTCAACCCATTTTTGTTTAAAATCATATAAAAGTTTAGAAACTTTAGCTTATAATTTTTAAGTTGTTCTTGCGTAAAACGACCAGAAAGTAAAAAGCTCTTAAGATAGTTAACTTTTTCATTTATATTGCCGTTACAATTTTCTTCCATAATATTGAATTGATAGTTTTTGGTCACAATTCTTGAACCTGATGAAGCTAATAGAAAAAAATTGTTTGTCTTAGGTTTTTTAACTCCTATTATTGACTTATTGCACAAAAAATTAAGCACTCACGGTGTATTTCGACAGTAACAAGAAAACTGCTCTCCAAATCACACAAAAAAAATTCACTTAAAACAATTCAATAACATAAAACACATCATAATTTAAAAAAAAAAACGTATGGCGTATGAGTGTTTTTTTCTCATAGTGAAAATTTCATTCTCAAATAATTTTGTAAATCGCACAAGATCGCACGCAAATTTTTCGAATTAGATTAAAACAATAGTCAAATTTAACAAAAACCTATATTTCAAAGAAGAATGGCAGGGTATACTATCAAAAAACACTTAGGCTTTAAAAGCAAAACGTTAAAAATATCCACATGTGGCAGAGTATTTTCCGACTGTCATTTAAACAAACAAAAAAAATTTTATATTTCTGGAACTACTGTTTAATTATTATTTAATACCTGCAATTGAATTTTCCATTTAAAAATTTTATGTTGAAAAGCACACCCACTCACAATCAATCTCTAAACAATACTCACCAAATAATCGCAAATTACCAAAAAAATGCAACTAAATAAACAGTTGACTTTGAACTTGTTTTGTCACGCCACACACTTTACAACAAAAAAAAGAAGTGCATCATATGAACCCATGTATATTTACCGTCCGCTTCGCATTGCATTTACTTCAGAATGTTACTTTTTAGAAAATCGACTTTTGTCCAGGTTTTTGATCGAAATACTCCTATGTGCGTCGCTTTACAAAGATTAGTGCTGATCTTGCTTTAATGCTTTAAAAATAATCTCTTCAATATATGTGAGAACTGAGAAAGTTAAGCTCTCTAACACGAAGGTCGAATTGACTCAGGTATGGATAGGGGTTTATAATGGAGAAGCTAGACAGAGGTAGGTAATACCCAAGAGGGGAAATGTAAAGTATTTTTGATTTTCAACGTTCTCATTAGCGTCTCCACCGATTTCGATTTTTACAGGAAATTCTTTGAACTTAAAATCATAATTTTCGAAATGCGGGTACATGATTTTGTTTTTTAAATGAATATGTATGTTTTGCGAAACAAATAATATTATAAGCAAGATGAAAAAAGTGGGCCTCGCAATTCTGTATGTCAAAATTTTGAAAATTTTCCCCGACATGTTTTTTTTATATTTTTTTTCTTTTAAAACCAAAATCGCTGCTACGTTCCATATTTTTTTTTTTCGAATCCAATGAACCTTTTCACTTTGGACTTATAGATACCATAAGGCAAGTTATGAATTCGTAAAACAATCGAACTCTAGAAACTTGATAGATATCGTCTTGAAATTCCCCCCCCCCCCAACGTTTTTTATTTTTTTTTTTTTAAGGCAAACAATAACGGTAGGTACCTGCCACTGCCATACGAATTTTTTCGAAATCTTGATATTTTTTTTCTCAAAAACTGTTCTACAATTCAAAAAATTCACTTAATTAAAGCTACTTAATGGTGGAAAAAAATTTCCGGAAAATGGTTATAAATGGTACCCACCTTGCAACCATTTTTTTGGTTTTTGATTTTCTCAAAAACGGTATCACCGATTTTGATAATTTTTCTTGCTTAAGCTCCCCAAAAGTTTGAAAATTATTGTGTATTCAAATTTTCAAACATTTTTTTTGGATTTAAAAAAAAAATATTTTTTTTTTTTTTCAAAACTCAATATCTCGAAAACCCCATGCTCGATTCTTTTAAGCTTGAAAAATAAAAGTTTTTCAATAGAATCTACAAGATGAGAGAAAAAATTTTATTTTACCTAAAAATAACGGTACCCACCACACAAATGTTAAAAAATGATTTTTAACAATCGTATTTTTTTCCAAAATGGCACCTTAAATTTTGATTAGTTTTTTTCCTTCGATCAATTTGTACCATGCATAATTTAATAGTAAAAAATTGAAACTAACCATTTTTTCAAATTGTTAATACGTCATTATCGGTATAACCGATTTTAATGAATTTTTTTTATATATAAAGTATGAAAAGCTTTGCATATCAAAACTTAAAAAAATATATTTTTTGAATTTAAAAAAAAAAAAAAAAAAAAATTGAAATTGAAAATTCGATATCTCAAAAACGCCTAAATATTTTGTTTAGAAATTTAATTTTTATTCCTATAATAATAAAAACTTTAAGTTGGTGTACAAAAGTTTGTTCTTAAAAATGTTTTAAAAATGTTTCTGTATAAAATCTTATTTTTTTTAAGAAACCACCACAAACGACTTATAATTTTTGTTATTGCATTAAATAATATTTGCTTGAATCAGATGGTATATTGTTTTAAGCTTCAACTACTAAAAGAGTTGTTTTTGTCATTTAAAAATGAATTTTATGCTTATGAACAGTTTTTCTCTAACATTTTTGAAATTCTTAGTGTTTTATATATGAGCAGGTTCGTGCGACCCAGCCGTGCATTTTATTTTTTTTTTGTCTTAAGTTTTCTTAAAAACGGTATATTTGATTTTGATACTTTTGTATGTTAATGCTCTTAAAAAGTCTAGTAATAACAATTGTTCATTAAAATAAAAAAAAAAAAATAATTTAACTTTGTTTTTGAAAGCTCAATATTTCAGAATCCACGTGTTTAATATTTTTTAAATTCTAATACTATCTACAAGATGTGAAAATGTTTTTTAATTTTATTTAAAAATAACGGTAACCACCCTACGCAGACCGCACCAAAAATGATCTGGAAAACTTTCCTCTCGAAACATCTTCAAAGTTTCTCATCCACTTTTGACAAGGTCTGTGTATCTGCACCATATAAAAGGACCAGAACGATAAGTTTCTCAGAAAGGGATACTTTATAGTTCATCGAATTTGCTAATTAAGGTCCTTCTTAGTCCAAGTAAGCATCGATTGGCAAGAGTTGCACTGTATTCAGTTTTAGGGCTGGTGTTATTGTCAGAATTAATTGCGGTGCCTAGATAGACAAAGTCCTCAACAACCTTAAATTTATAGCTGTCCATGGTAACTTTGTCCAAGACGTGGGTGTTTGGTGTACTTTCTTGAAGACGGCATATACTTGGTCTAATCCTCGTTAAAACCCATCTTCTTCGCTTCCGTCTCATTGCTCACAAACGCACCACTTACATCACGCTTTGTTCTTCCAACTATGTCAATTTTGTCGGCGTGTCGGCGTAATTAGACAAAATTTCGTTATAAGAGCAAACACCCCATACAAAAGATGTCAATCTATTATAATGCAAAAAATCATTCGGTTTGTATGGATTCAAACGCGCTCCGGAACCTCCCTAAAAGAACTTCCCTATTTTTCTGAAACTTTGTTTCAACACCTCCACCGCCCCAAAACTCTGTCGCCCTTAACATCCACCCAGTTTCTGTCAATGGTTAATCCATTAATCCACTACTGACTTGATTCCTTGAGTCCTTTCCACGTGGAGCAGTCATGAACAAAAAACTTCAAGGTGGGTGTAGCTGGTGTGTGTTGTTATTTTGCAGTGCAATAATGGGTCATATTATCGTCAATTAATGTCCATTTTCTATGATTGTATCTGCTAAACTTATTGTTCGTTCTCTTTTGTATCTTTGTTTTTTTTTTCCAAAGAAATACAAAGCAAACAGAAACAGAAAATTACACTACACTTGGAGTTTCATCAGCTGGTGCCACAACAACACTTAATAGTCTGAAGAAGGCTTCAAATCGATTGATGTTGTTTATCACTATTGTCGCTGGGTCGTGGAACTCAAACAACCTTGCAACAAATCACTCTGCCTCAAGTTTAACTAAAATATACAGCTTAAGATACTTTTTTGTCTTCGTCTTGGATTTTTTTCTATTTCCATTCAATTGGTTAGAGATACTTTCGGAAACGGAGGAAGATTCTAATATTTCTTTTGCTTTGTAAATACATCAAGGTTTGTGTTGTAACTTGTGTAGGACGGGACGACCACGACAACGAAGAAGACGATGAATATCTTGCGTTTCGATTTGTAATCAATTGGAATTCTATTGAATTCTTAAGATACGAACATTACCTGGCATTAGAGTCCCGTTTTGGTCTTTGGGTTTTTTATTTTTTGATTATTTCAATATATTTCAACTCTCTAAGTAATAAATTGAGGGGAATTAGTTCGTGATAGATAAAGGCGTGAGGGGGAAAGGGGAGATACTATCATGATGGTGAATGGATGAGAATTCATTTTTTCATAATATTTTATAGGTGAGAAATGATCTCTAAGTTATGCGCACCTAAGTAGGCGAAGAAACAGGAAATAGGTATGGTAGCCCTTCTTTGGGAACATAACACAGGTCATCAGATTAAGTTGAGGAAAGTCAAGACTTACACACGGAGTTAACATACATTTGTACCTGCCTAAACAAAAAAGTTTAAAAAGGTGCAGGTGTATGATTGATGAATTTTAAATAAGGTGAGAGATAGTTTTAGGGCCTTGTGTGATAATGCCTGTTATTTATGGCTCTTATTAGGGTTAATTCGTTGAATTAAGCATGCGTGATGTGATATTAGGCGATGATGGGTAGCCATTAAATGCAATCTGTAGGCAGTGTCTTTTTAACGATTGACGTTTTAAAAGATTTTATCTAATAAAATAACTCTGGTAAAATGAAAACAGTTAAAATTTCGGAATTGAAATCTTGATTCAGAAATAAAGAAATCAAAAAATCTCTAACCTAAAAGAAGTTCCAACAATAGGGATCTATGTTCTGACCCATCAGTGTGGTCTTTCAAGATTTAACTCGAAGCTATACATACATTAGTTTAACAGAAGTGACAGACATAAAGCATTCCGTAGAAAAAGATTCAATTCAATTAAAAGTTACTCTGTATTTTTTTTTATTCTAAGCTTAAAAATACTTACATTTCGTATAAATTGGGAAAATATATGTACGACGGGCGGGCTCTATGTATATAATTCCTCAGAAACTTTGTTTAAAAAATTATAAAATAGTAGGTGCCAATTAACAGAATAATTCTTTAACTTGAGATTCACTTGAAAGAGAATGTTTTTGATTGGTGAAAAAAATATCGAACTCGAGATTTTAAGTGAGACTGCTAATATACAACCTGCAAACTAACTCGGTTAAAATTACATGAGTCAATTCTGTTCATTAATTTAACAAACCGGAATAATTATTTTAACCAGATTGGTGTGTAATTTTCACAATCTTCAGTCAGTTAAAATAGGGAATTCGATGTGTTACTATAACCATCACCATTTAGTTAAATTAAAAGAGAAATTATTAAGTTTAAGGAATTTTAACCCATTTACTTAGTTAGATTAAATAAATCTGTTTATTTTTTTTGTAAGCCTAGATACCTGGATACTCATTAAATTAACAAAACATTACCATTAGTTTAATTTAACCAAGAAGATTGCTCAATATTAAATAATAAATGTGTTAAATACACTTAGTAAAGTACTCTCTTAAAGTAAAGAATTATAGAAATTGCGAATTAAAGCCCAGTTTCTCGATTTATATTCCGTCAAGTAACAATTCAAGTTGTTCATTTTAAACAACAGACTTTATTAATCGAGTATATTATGTAGTTATTATCTCAGACTACATTCACATTTTTTAAACCCTCAGAAAAATGGTCACGGTTATATATTATTTTTCTTCTTGAATTATCAGCATTTTTGAACTATGTAAGTGTTCGTAAGACATTAGTTCTATTAAATGCAACATGAACTAAACGGTAGTTGTAGAAGCCGATTGGGTATATATCCCACAGGTGCTATCTAGTTGGTTGTAATTAGTAAAGAATGCTGACTAGAGTGCTATTAGAACTTCGAAGTTAGCAGTCAATAGTTGCACACTGCGCCATTATCACTAGCTTTAAATTATTAGACATTTTATGAAGGACATACTAAAGGAAAGTATTACCAACGATTTCAATCAAAATATTTTCTTAAAATTGAAAATATGTAATATTGCATAGAAATATTTTCAAAAAATTATAAAAATACGATTATCAGTATTCCAAAATGGTTTTTTTTTTTTTTTTTTTTTTATAATCTACCCGCGCTCAAGGGATTATGATTACCCTTTAAATGGTTCAACACAGCGCGGGCGTGAAGTTAATGTAGAGAAAGAAGGATAGGAAAGATGTGTGGCACGATGTTCTGAGACTGTTGGTGGTTGTCTCAGATATTTTTATCTCCAGGGATTGCGGCTGAGCTAAAGCGGAGAAATGCCGTGTCTTTTTTCTATGTCGCTTATAATTCACATTATTTTATTCGTGTTCATCCTTGTTGGGCATACTAGTTTAACTCAATTACATGCTGTTAGTGTTATGCCTGAACAACATGTAATGAGTAAACCAGCAACCCATTGATGACAATTTTTAGAAGGTTTTTAATGGAATTAAAGCGACATAAACGACGGCAGGGATCGAACCTGTCATCATGAGGTTGACAGGCGAGCACACATCCATCGCGCCACGGCCACCCCCTTTTGATAATTTGATAATTTCTATGGAAGAAAAAGGTTTCTAGTGGATATTAATTCCAAAAATCAATAAATTTCTAAGAAAAATCGCAAAGAAATTGTATTTATAGAACAATTTTTGATTTTTTTTTGCATACATTCATACTTTTCAGCGAACCATATGTTATGTTTTGGAACATTCTTTTCTTATTACCAGTAAATGCATTTTTTGTTAATACAAAAAGTATGGAAACAGACAGAAATGCTTCAGTGGTGTAAGTGACTAGCCTTAGGCTATGTATGAGCCGTCATGGCCTCTAATTTTTTTTAATTTGTTCATTTATAACTATTGTTTTTTGATTTTTAGGAATAACCTCCCCATTGCGAACTTTAGATACTTATGTTTTTGACGAAATAAGTTCTTTCTAAAATCATCAATAATTTAAAATATTCCAGCTTAACTTCTACTCTTCTAACTTTAATGTGCTTAGCCAAGACTTTATTTCTTTGGGTTCTTGTTGGGTTGTATCATATACAGAATTTTAGAACATAAAATTTTAAAGTTCGAAATTTAGAACACAGAATTATGAAGCTGCATAACTTTGAAATACTGTGTTATGGGTTTTCGCAATTTTGAAATACAGATTTTTGGAATACATAATTTAGGAAACCGAATATTTGACACATAAAGAATTATGAGCCTACCATTTTAAACATTATCTAAAAGATTCAACAAAAAATTCTTCTTTAATCCAAATATTAAGATTCTCACCATACAAATAATAAAAAATCGTTTTATAAAATCTTGATTTTCTTAAAAACAGCTCCTAGAGTTTCGAAACAATTTTATTTTAGACCGCTTAATTTTTGTATCTATCATTCCATAGAACAATTTTTCATTAACGGATTTAAATTCAATTTCATATACAAAAGCTCCTAAAAGTTTAAAAAAAAATTGCATATCCCAACTTTATTTTTTTTTAGATTAAAATAAAATTCTAAATTTTTGTTTGAAATTTAGATATTTCAGATTTAATTTTTACATACATATTTCAACAATACTACAAAATTTAAATTGCCCTACGAAAATATTTTTTTTAGAATTTTAAGTTTAAAAACTTATTTTTGTCAGTTTAATTTTAAACAGCCTATTATTAGTATGATACTACTTAACAATTTGCTAACTTTTAACTCTTTCTTATTTTTATACATTTTCTAACAAGTATCGTGCTTAGTCTATTTTTTTAATAAATAGCTTCTGAACACACCTTAAGTAATGGCAGTTCATGCAAATAACTATATAAACAGACCTGTTTTGATGTTTGTAAATGCCAAAGCACGTAGCAGGTATTCGATGATTTTAACTTTAATAAAAGGGTAAAGCAAGTACGATGCTATATTCGAATAAAATTGGCAAAATCGTTATTTTCGTTATTTTAACCAAGTTTCATACTAAAACACCTTTAACATTTTATTTAAATAATATTGTTCAATTGTAAATGTGTGGAGAAAATAACGTGACTTTTTTGATATGTGCCATATTTGAATAATTTTAAGCCAATGCCCCAGGATCATCTCATTTGACGCCTTCTGATTTCTTTTTATGAGGATACTTGCATAAAAAGGTGTACAACAACAAACTAACCACAACCTCCATGGTTAAGGACAACATTAGAAACGAATTTTCTTAGTTCCGATATTGTTATTCAAAATGGCTTAAAAGAGCTCGCTTTTTCGTCACGGCCAAAGATGACCACTTGACCGATATCGTATTACATACATAATGTGTTAAAGACCATTCAATCAATAAATTACATTTTTTTTTTCGCCTAAAAGTGGTTACAAAAAAAACCTCCTCCTTCTTCATTAAATGTGAAAAAGAAATAAAATGCACGATTATATCGCACGAACTTGCTCTTATGTAAAAGTACTTTTCATATACATACATATATAAAACATGGATTTAATGAGATAAAAATGTTCAAATGCATGAAATTGCCGGTTGATTTCCAGAAAAGTATGAATTTATGCAAACAAAGCACAAAAATCGTTTTATTATTAAAGTAATTTTTTATATAAGAAATTTCTTAAAAAATTTTCAAGAACAAAATTTGAGATGCCAATTTTAAGTACTTAGTAGTTTTTTTTTTCAAATATTTGTAGATAGGGGAGAGTGGGGCACATCTGAACACTTTTTTATTTTCAGACTGATAAAACCTAAAATATTCGAGCAATTGGCCTCATATTTTATTCACATGGAACAGTGGTATTAACGTTCAATTTAGAAAAATATTTGGTCCATTTAATGAAATATTTATATTGAATTCTTATCTCCAACCAATATAAAACTTGGAAATTTGGAAGGGGCACGAAAGGGTAGAAAGAAAACAAAAATCCACAAAGATTAATAAGAAAAATTACAAACTTAAAATTAATCCAAATCATCAAATGCTATTACTCGAGCTTGAATTTTGGTCAATCCGTAATTCGTCTAAATCTAAAACTTGGATTTTTAAGTAAAAGCTGGATTTTTAGTGAATAAGAATAAGCTTGAGCTAGCTAGTTAAAGATGTTTTCTAGTAAAAGCTATTTTAAAATAGCCAACGCTATGTTCACTTAGTTTTAGCTTGTTTTCCAAGCCTAAGCTTCAGTTTGTGTGAATAAAACTAGCTTAAACTAAAATATTTTAGTTAAAGCTACAAAAATTTCAAGAAAGCTTTAACTAGGTCATATTTTCAGTATTTAGTAGCTCAAAAATGAGACAGAGAACGTATAGGCGCATATGACAAAAACATTTTTTACCTGAATCCAATATTTGCCCTATAGAACATATAACAAATTGCTTGGTTAATTGCTTGAAGCTGATTAAATTTTCTATTAAATGTCTTAAATAAGTTAAAAAAAGTAAGGGGCAGTTTTGAACATATTCAAATCTGCCCCAACAGTTCCAGTGACATAAAATTTATTATAAATATTTTACTGAAATATATCCAGTAAAAAACTTACCGTAATTAAGTTTAAAATTTATTTTTCCTCCAGAAAAATTTGTTCCTGTTTTAAAATCGCACAGTAATTTTTTTTAAACTCTTACAACTTAAAAACGAAAACAAAACAATTCCGCTAGCAAAAGGACCTTTCATCTCTAAGTCCGAAAGCAACTGAGAGAATCAAGGAAAGTCAACGACGTTTATGGATATGGTATTGACAGGTTAAAATTTTAAATTACTATTATTTAAAAAAGAATAATGAAGTAAAATTTTGTAAACATTGTTCAAATGTGCCCAACTCTCCCCTACAAATTTATTTAAAACTTAAGGGAGCTCCTGCTTAAAAAATTTGGTTAAATTCGTTAGAGCCGTCAATGATAAAGTCGAAAATAAAAAAAAAAACGGTTCTATGACAGGTACCGTAAATAGCATTTTTTCCAAAATTTTTTGACCAAAATGTAGTTCATGCCCATAATAGCACACTTTTTTTTATCAAAATCGTTAAAGCTGTTTTCGAGATAAATAAGATTTTCTATTACGGGTGTATGGGGTGGTGTTCAAACACCCGAAATACCACCTTATTTGAACATTCCTCTTTATAAATAAATAAATTTGGTGGTGCAACAGCTCGAAGAGAAGCAGGACCTAGTGACTTACAACTTCGAGGATTCGTCCATTCCCCTGAATGGAACAAAAATTTAATTCATAAGTCAGTTGGTGACTTGTGAATTAAAAAAATTTAAATCATAAGCTAAATCATAAGCATAAGTAAGTGACATAAGAATTAAAAAACATTTAATTCAAAAGTTACTTAGTGACTTATGAATTAAAAAAAAATTAATTCATAAGCTAATGGATAAATCCTGATTAAAAAATTATTAATTGGAAAATTTATAAGCTAGCATGATAATTTTATGACACACAAAAGCTTGAAATCTATTTTCGTAAATAATTAAATAATTATGTAGTCAAAACAAGCTTAAACATTTCCAATTTACCAACTAGCTTATCTATTAATTTTTTTTTAAATCATAAGTCACTAACTAACTTATGAATTAAATTTTTTTTAATTCACAAATCATCTACAGACTTATGACTTATGGTTTTCTTAATTCAAAAACTCGCAACCCTGCAATCAAATACTCAATACGAAATCTGTCAATCTGTCGTAACGTACCAAATCCATGTCATGAGGAATTTGGTTCTTAAAATAAGATTTGTGAAATCGCAATTCTTTCATCGACACAAAAACCGATCAATAAAAACCCAAAATGCAGCCCTTCCCTGCAATCTACTTCATTTATGATTCATTTCTACTTGCAGTTCCGTTGAAAAGTCTACAAATCGAAACCGGGTTTAATGTTTATTTTGATTGCACCTTCTATTCCCATTGGAAATAAATTACTCGCCATTGTGAATCGATAGGCAGGACTAATTACTTTGTCATTTATTACATTCCAAATGCAATACCCACTTATCTTATTGTGTTCCTACATATGTGTCTTACAACTTCACTCCCCTTTAAAAAAAACACACCTCCCAGCCACCAGCCCATTCAATTAATCATAAACTGTCATGTAAATGTGAATTCTGGCTTTTTGAAGAAGAAAAAACATAAAATCTACAAACTCACCTTATCCTTATTATTAATTCCTGCCTTGTTGTAGAACTCCTCGCGGGCATTATTCAAACTGTCGATTATCGAAGACGTATTCACATTCGAATCGTAGAGCATGTCCGAGCTCAAACTGCTTCCAGCTGTGTTCGTGATGCTGCTCCCTGAACTGCTGCCAATGGTTCCACCAATTGGTGTCCTCTGTTGTATTTGAACCTCGGCAGCTTGCTGTGGCTGGAGGATCGGCGAGGTTGACATTGTTTTTTGTTCAATTTGTAGTTGTTGTTGTTGTTGGAGTGCTGCAAGCGAAGACGCCGCCGCTGCTGCAGTCGCAACCGCACCAGCCGCTTCTGGCTCTTGCTGTTGCTGTTGATAGGTTTGTACTTTATTTAACTGTTGTTGTTTTTGTGGCGATTGGTGTTGCACTTTCATCATTGTCTCCGATGGTTCCTTGGACTGAATTGGAGACGAGGGTTTTTGTATCTTCACCATCGGCTGAACGGTCGTTATGGAAGATGTGGCAAACGATGTTGTCGTGGGCTTCATCGACGAACCAACCATCGATGATGGCTTTTGGCCATTAACACGTTTTATCGATGACGTCGATAATTTAGTCAATGATGATGATGACGATGATGACGACGAACCTGGCCTCTTTGTTGAGTTGGGTCGTGATTTTGTCTTGCTCGTGGAAACTAGGGTACGATGATTATTGTTATTAGATCTTGCCGCAACAAATTGATCCTCATCCGTCTCCCCAGAGCCGATAGTCGTCGATGTCGGAATTTCTCCATCGTCGTCACTCAATTCAGATGATATATCATCATGAATGCTAGATTCATCCTCGGCAGTGGCGTCCATTTCTTTTGCAGAGACAGGAGCCATTTCTTCACTTGCGTTGATGTCTTGATTGGTTGCCATTGAGTAATCGTCGATATCTTCCACCGCCGTCGACATCATCAGTGATGCATCCGAAGTGGTGGTTGCATCTAGATTTTTTGTCGTATCTTCGATCGAACTGGACGATGATGAATAGGCCGCCGATTCGGAACTAGTCGCCAAGCTATCGGATAGAGTTGTTTCTTGGCTCTCAGAAGGTGCACCTGATTCACTGCTGCCACTTGTCGTAATGTTCTCTTGAGCCTGATTGATGTCAATGGATTCCTTCAAACGTGCCACTCTTTCGACGATTCTTTCGAGGATTTCCTTCTGGGAATCGGGGAGGTTTTTCGTATCCATTTTCAGAAGCTTATTGTATTTTTCGATATTTTGCTTAACCGTTTCTATATCAGCAGCCATTTTGGTTTTTGATTGACGTTGCAATACATCCGGGGCGATATAGTGGGTGCGAGCTTTTCTATCGCTAAATCCGACCAATTCGATTACTCCGGGATAATTAGGGCTGTCCATGGGAAGGACAGTGTCTATAAGTCCGGCAAGGGAACACAGCACTAAGGCCCAGTTAAGTGGGTTGATATACATTTTTTCTGTCAAAAATATTTTTTTTAAACTGTCAAACAGAGATCGATTGTTTTCACACGCGAAGGACCGACACCACTTTCGAGGACACTTTCAGGGATCCTGAAAATATTTCTATACGATTTTTTTACAAATATTATTTATTTTTAAACTGCACATCCACGGTAAAGAAAAAATATTCTAATCCGAGCCAAGTATCTTTCACACTAAAAAAGTATCTGTCGATCAAAAATTTTGCCGAAAAACGAATCTCCACTGATTGATATGATCTTGTTTTCACTTGAGAGCTTGAGATGTATTTTCAAAATATATCGGAACTTATCAGATTAAACCAAAAAAAAAAAAAAGAGAAAGAAAAGTATCTATCTTAGAGGATCTCCTAGTTTGTTCTAAGCGGCGATGTAACTTCGGATTTAGATGACAAAACACAACATACTAGAAGCACCGCTGCGGTACAAATGTTCCATGAAGCGATTTTGCTGCGTCTTATAAAATTTCATGACCAACTTGCAGCCGCAAAAGTTACAATCTTTCCTTCTTGGTTGTGCCTTTTACTTCTTTATAGTTGGTTTTTTTGTTTTCTATTTTCTTTTATTATTTTCTTCTTCGTCGTCATCATTAATATCATCATCATCGTCATTATCATGAGAATGGATGATGGTCTTAGAGTCGTGGTTGGTCTTCACTTCTTCTGGTGGAGCATTATGTTTTTTTTTTTGGGCAAAAATCATGGTCATGGTTAGAAGAGCTATGGGTACTAGATATAGTAGCGCGCAAGATCAGAATACTAAAAATATTAAAACAAAAAAAAAAAAACAAAAATGTTAAATTCACGAGAATGTTGTATACGGTAGTACAGGAGTAGGTTGCAATGTTGTGAAGTTTGGTGTTCCATAGGAGAAGAACTTCTTTTTTTTTTGGTGCTGATGGTAAAAAGGTATGAGCTATTACTGATGGAGATGAAGATTTTGCCTTTATGGTAATTTCCAATGTTTGAGAAAAGTAGAATTCGCGTGTAAACCTTATGAATTTATGGGCATCAGAGTTAAGGTCAGAGTTACAGTTTCCCTTCGTTTACAAGGCTTATATCCATAATCGGAGCTGATTGAGAAACTTGGCTAAGCAAATACAAAGTTGACCATTTATGTAATAGGTTCTGAGAAAAGTGATAAGTGATATGGATGATGGCGCTGGCTTTATGGTACGATTTTAGTTGATCATTAGTTCATTTGAAGAAATATAAATAGAAAAAGCTTTGATGGGTGAAAATTGTGGATAGAAATAGCTAACATGTTTAAAGACCTTCATTATATAATTTTATAATTTTATAATTTTATAATATAATTTTTTTTTTATGTTAAGGCTCCCCAGCAGTTTCAATATTATTGTGTATTAAGATTTTCAAACAATTTTTTTTTGGATTTTTAAAAAAAATTTCAAATTTTTTTTTTGAAAACTCAATATTTCGAAAACCCCATGCTCGATTTTTTTAAAACTTGGTAAATAAAAGTTTCTTAAAATAATCTACAAGATAAAGGAAAAAAAAATATTTTACCAAAAAATAACGGTACCCTCCATACAAATGTAAAAAAATGGTTTTCGAGAATCGTATTTTTCTCGAAAACGGTTCCGAGAATTTTGCTTCAATTGTTTTTCTTGGATTAATTTCTAAGGTCTATAATTTAATAAGAAAAATTTTGAAAATAGGATATTACTGATTACCATAGAACGATTTCTTAAAATTTTGAATTTCTTACTATCGGCATAAAAGATTTTAATAAAAATTTTTAGAGAGAAGCTTTTAAGAAGTATAAAAAAACATTGCATTCCAAAAATTAAAGACAAATATTTTTTTTTGAATTTTGAAAAAAAGATCTATTTTTTTGGAAAATTCAATATCTCGAAAACGGCTCAATATTTTTTTGTAAATTTAATTTTTATTCGAACAATAATAAAAACTTTAAATTGGTGTACCAAAATTTTTTCTTAAAAATGTTTTAAAAAATTTGTATATAAAAGCTTGTTTTTTCAAGAAACCACTACAAAGACTTAAAATTTTTGTTCTTGCATACACCTACATTTGCTTGAATCACATGGCATTCTGTTTTTACCTCCAACTACTAAAGACAATTTCTTTAGTCAATGTAAAAAATTAATTGTATGTTTATGAGCAGTTTTTCTCTAATAACATTCATTTTTGAAATTTTTGAGATTTGTAGACGCAAGTTCGTGCGACCAAGTCGTGCTTTTTATTTTTAATACCACCAGAAGGGAACAAAAATCCCCTGGAAAATGGTCCTCTCAAAACAGTCTAAAACGACCTCTCATCTACCTTTTGCCAGCGTCCATGCTTCTGTACCATACATCAAGGACTGGGAAGATGAGTGTGTTATCTTCTTACTCTTAATTTTACCGATAGAGTGAGAGAAGTACAAAGAGGGAAATAGAGAAAGAAAGAGCAAGTAAAGGAAAGATAAAAAAAGAGGGAGAAAGAGAAAGCATTGGTACTAAATTGCCTTCTTAGGCCAAAGTACATATCAGGAATTGGAAAAAGTTAGTCTTCTTTTGATCACAACACAGTCATTCCTTCCTGAATCAATATTAGCCGTGTTTTTTGAAAGAGTAAATAGCCAAGTAAGCAAAATGTTACATGCAAAACAATAAAAACACCAAGAGTGAATATAATTTGGTCAGCAATCAGAGTGAATATAGAATTATTAAAAATTGTTAATACATTGAGATGTAGATGGCGTTTAAATCGAGTGCAGAAAAACATTTGCTTGGTTTGCTGGAATGCATCTTTTTTTCTCAGAGATTTTTATTATGTCAAGACATTTAGAAATAAAACTTCATGTCTATTTTGTCAAAGACGTACAAAAAATCTCAAATGTCAATTGATTGAAAAACTTCTGAAAAATCTAAATTTTTTCATCGAAAAATCGAAATTTTTTGAATTTTTTTTTTATTCAGGAAAATTGCGATTTCAGGGCTTTTGGAAAGTATCTAGAAGGAAATACTCTAAGTAGGTAAAAATATAGTATATTACCCAACAACCAAGCCATAAACTGTCAAATTCCATTGGAGAATGGCTGAGATCTGGATGGATTTAGAAACATCTACAAAATCTGAATTTTTTTTAAAGAAAAATCGATTTTTTCGCTCATTAAAATTGAAATTTACGGGCTGGCAAAATTCGTGTCAAACTTTGAGATTAAAAGAGAGTGAATATAAAAGTGACTATAATCGTTTTTTTTTTCAATTTTCTTTAGTGGCTATCAATTTTCCATAAAATACGGCTATTGATACTTAAGTAAATGAAGTCTCTAACAGACTCAAAGTTACATCTGTCTATGGTAACTTGTTATTCAAAAAGTCGATGGTCGGTGTCCTTTTGGCTTTCGTTGAGATATCCGTAGCAGTACCTTGACTACAACGAGGTAGTGGTCCTAGTTACTGTTGGTCCCTTGGAACGTTCAGACATCATTGATAGTGATTCGATCGCAGTTCGGGAAATCTGTGTAAATGTTCACTGATCAGGAAATCTACATGTCCACATTTAACTGCTCATAACCTTATTTGTATGTTTTGCAGCAAAGTCGTTCAACCTTAGTCCGTTATCGAAGGTAATTTCGTGCAAAATGAAATTCGCCTCTAGAAAATCATATAAAAATTATAAAAATACTCTATACCAAATTTGAAGCAAATACGACCATTCTTTTAGATTCTATCTCAGTGTAAGTACGACAGGAGGCACAAACCGACAGACGTCGATACGACAACCACTGGCCTTCTTCATCATGTTAGATTTGATTAAATAAAAATTAATTATGTGGTGCAAGAGTTCATAGAAAATCAAGTGCCTGACAACTCCCAAACATTCCTGTATTTGGGTTTCCAGGAATAGAAAGACCTACAATTTTCTGCTGAGTCCGAACGGCTAGGTTGAGCAGCACTTTTTATGACAAGTGATACTGTCAAAGAATTTGACAATTGACTTTGAAATTGACATCGGACCTCGAATAATGAGGAAACAAAATGGTAAGAAAACCCATGGCTTTAGGATTAAGTAATAATAGGTGGTTGGTGCAATGCGCTGACCACTATACCAAGGAGTCTACGTTAGATTTGATTTTGATTAAATCCTCGAATTTTGTGCACAAAACCTACGGTGAAAATAACAGCCAATAACCACCCACAAGAACTCTTAAAGCTAGATCCAAAGCCTAACCTACCTACAACAAATCGAAAGAAGAAACACCTTAAAGGAACAAGTGGACTATAACCATTTGGAGTCTTAACCTAAAAGAAGAAGTTCTAGAGAACTGATGTGGTGATGTTAGCTGCCTGAATAAGTCAGTGAACTAAGCGACCTTTAACTTCTAAAATATGCAGCTCATAGACTGGGTAAAGATAATCGCGTTCGCTGTTTATTCGTTGCACTACATTTTAAATCTAACGAAATTTTACCACTTTTTGAAGAAGCTTTCACCGGACATAAACCTTATCAGTGAAACCAAAAACACTATGCAAAAAAAAAAAAACATTGGCTTCAGAGGATACAACACCTTCCGGACATACAAGATGTACTGACGGCACGCGCGCCGCGCCGCTCTTCATTAAGGAGGACATTAATCCCTCTCAATTTGTGATCATAGAAGTCCAAGATGATATAAGATTGGTTGTCTTCAAGATTTATAGTAAATTCTGCTCCCACTAAACTGATATTGATCACGATCTTTTTATTTTCAGCCATATATCAGCCCAGTACTCAAAAGCACTCAACGGAGGCGATTTCAATGTCCAACACCCGCATTGTTACAAGTAACACCTGGGTAATCTAGTTGGATGAAGAATTTGAACATTACCCATTTCTAGTCATCCTTCAACGGAATCGAATATTCTGAAGAACACCATCCTAGTTGGAATTATTCTACTAAACAGTATAGTTTCACAGCATTAATATCGCCCGATTTCAAAAGAAAATCGAAGAGAAAATTGTGATTCCTGATGTCCACAGGAACTTCGTCAAAAAATATATTGAAAAAATGACTAGAAATAATGGAACGTCCTATTAGCTATTACTAAGCCCCTGCACGAACAAAAAATTCCGGAGACTCCAAAGGACATAATGCAGAAAGCAATCGATACCTGTTTCCAATGCAAAGCATCTAACAAAGGGTTCCCAACTTATGAAGATCAATTCTTCAATGTACACATATTATGCTGAGGAACGAACTTTCAAAAACAACAACCAGTTCTAAAAAAGGTTGCATGCTATCAATCCTGGACCCCATGCATTCGAAGAAATCAACAAAATCATTGGAAGAAGACCCTAATAATTCCTTACAATATTTGTCTTGTACTAATATCTGACAATAATTTCCGGCTTCAACGATTATTAACTTGAGATCTTTTACAGGATTATTTACATACATGTAAATTGTACTAAATCTGATGAAAATTGAAAAACTATTCAAAGAAAAGTATTCCTCTAGTCCTCGTAAACAATCCTTATCCAAAGTACGCAATCTATGGAAAGAACCATCAAAAAACTTTATCCAAAGGAGACTTGAAGAGGCCACCTGAGAACCATCTTAAGAAAGTATTCCAGGAATCTTTGCAGGAAATCCTTATGAAAGCCTATTAAAATAACTTAACTGACTACTGTGAATTTGAAAAAGAGTAAGTTTAGCTTCTCTGGTAGTAGAAACACCAATTTAGCTTGTTCTATTATCAATCCTTACACCAATAGAAGATCTATGTCGTTCGGATTTTCTAGTCTCTATATTCGATTACACACCAATATCCACGAGATTAAAAGGTATTAATAGTGCTTTCTTCTGCTCTCCGTATTTTTCGCTGAAACTGAATGTGAATTGAGAAAGTTGAAATTCAAAATCGTATAAGATCTTACGTTTCATTTAGTTTGAAGTGAAAATAAATAAATGGCCTAATAGTTAGTGTGTTGAACTTTCATGTTAGGGTTCTAAATTCGATCCAGTTAGAAAATTATTGGTTCATTTTTGCTACCACTCACACAGAAATGTTGGAGAGTTGTACCACACTGGTTCTCTAGGAGCCGTTGTTGTTCAATTTTTTTTTTATTTTTAAGTTGGTACATGTTTAAATTGGTCCTCCTAGTACGAATCCATTACGATGGGACGTGTGATAAAGCTTAGTCTGGTTGGTTGGGATTTCAGTGGATGCCTAAAATTGATATTGAAAGACGATAAATTTTATTTTTACTTCCTTGGGACTTACCCACATCTGAACTTGTTTAAGGCTTTGAATCTCTTCCAAAGTTTCAAAATGCAAAAGTCCCTTGTACATCACTTTCCTTAGACATTCTCATAACTCAGATATTTCCGATATTTTCAGTCCTTTTGGTTTTATCAGAAAGAGAAGGAGGAAAACGAAGAAATATAAAACAGCAAGTTTTTGGAATTTCCTTCAGAACTTCTTGTAGAATCAGATCCTTATGCATAAGTGATATCCATCCGGATTCATATAAATGGCAAGTGTTTTCAAATTAATAAACCAGGAACTGGCTTCAAAATCAGAATCCATAAATAACCAAAATCAAGGTAACAAGAAACCTTGCCAAACTGGCAGCTTCTCTTAGATTCTTTCTTATATAAATCGTCATGTTTATGTTTATATTTATGTTTATGCGTTGTCTTGAACAAATCGGTCAGTCAGGGTTCAACTGCACCCAGGCAACTTTTTTTTATCAACTTATCTAAATCTTTTAAGCTATTCCTTCTCATTTTACATTCTATTCAATCTTTTAACAGGACAGAAAATGCAAACAAGGCATGAAGTTATAATCCATAAACTGGTCGCACAAGCTTGCACAAATTATTTTCAAGTAATGTTAAAGTTGCAATTGATGTAAACAGTTATTTCTTATATTTTATAGACACAATGTTTAAAGAAATGTTGATTTCTTTTTCTAAGGGCAGATTTTTCAAAAATATTTCTAAACTTAGTGAAATTTGGGTTTAGTGAAAATTGACAAAAAAGACCCCAAATTCGTTAGAGTGAAAAATAGTCATGTTTTAACAATTAAGAAAAATCGACTCGAAGTTAATAAAAAAAAATACTAAATATATAATATATAAAATATATTCAGAACATAAAATGAGTTTTTTTAAGGATTTTAATTCTTAGGGCATATAGACTAAGAGCCCACAGCAATTTTTGGGTGTGATTGATAACAAAAAAGAATAAGCATCATTAGATAGGCCTTTTATAGTTATTTACAAATGTGAACGTCTGGCATACTCTAGTGGGAGCAATAGTGCATAATAGTGCATCGAGTATGCAGTTCTTTCCAAGTCCAAATAATTGTGATAAAAACTTTGCCAAAATGTAGAGTTAAGCCCCTTGATTGAAAATATCGAGGTCCAAGACGTTTTACAGACAGCCTTCTGCCTGCCAGACGCGATAAGAATAGGCTACTTCTTGCACTAAGAAGGCCACCTTCAAAACGTCGTGGACTTCGATATTTGCAATCAGGACACCTAGCTTTTCATTTTGAAGTTACGGCAAATTTTGTATCTCAAGTTTTTAGATTTTGGAAAGAACTGCATACTTAATGCACTATAATGCACTATTGCGCCCACTAGAGTATGCAAGACGTTCACATTTATAAATAACTTTAAAAGGCCTATCTAATTATGCTAATTATTTTTTGTTATCAATCACACCCAAAAATTGCTGTGGGCTCTCGGTCTAATATATTAAGTTTGAAATTTCATAATGAAAAATATTCCCACATAATAAGCTCAGAACACATAAATATAGAAATAATGTGTAAAAAAATGATTTTTTATAATGAAAAATTATCCGAATAAAATGAAGAATTGCATAAAAAACTGAACATAAAAAACATTTTAGATTCAAAATTTAAAATGATTATTTTGCGATTTTGATCAAAAAATCATTACAAATCGATTTTAGATTCCTTTATGTCTGTCGCAAAATGATTCTTTTAAGTTTTCCACAGTGATTTAAATACCAAGAAATATAAAATAATCACACAAAAATATCACGATTTTCTTGTAACATTAATCAGATTTTTTAAAATTATAAATATCATTCTGCGACTTTCATTAAATACTCGTAATAAGTGATCGCGCGCTTTTTTAGGGTTTGTCTTATAGTGATTCTCTAAGGCTTTCAACAGTGATTAAATAACTATGAGTTATAAAATAGTCGCATAAAAATCGCACGATTCTCTTATACGATTACAAAAATTTTTTGAAATAATAATAAAATTAAACATGGTCTGCGACATTGATTTAATAGTCTTTTTTTTTAGTCAGAGTGTAATCGTTTTATATTTTCAACAGTGAATAAATAACTACGAGTAATAAAATAATGGCACAAAACTCTTACTGTTATTCGCATACGATTATTTATTTAGAATTTTTGAAATTTAGCATATTATTCTACGATAATTATTTAATAAGAGTGGTTATTTAAAGTTTTGCACTGTGATTTAATAAACAATTCGTCGCTTTTCCGGCAGACTGGCATAAGTCGAAATTTTCAGGAGAGCCTTTTAAAGTTTTTTTCATACTGAAAAAAAAATTTCGTTGTTCATAAAAATCAAAACTCGAATGTTGAATACGGGAAAAAATTACAAAAAATTGATTTATGCCGTATTTATACGTAGAAAATGAGAGGGATGTTTGTGAAAATTGAGAGCTGCGCTTTTTTATAACTCGGAAACTAGAAGAAGTAGGTTAATGCCGATTACACAGAAAAATTGTGTTTTTTTTTTCAGCTCAGTTCTGTGTTCTAAACTAAAAAACGGCAAATTTCGACTTATGCCACTCTGCCGGAAAAGCGACGAATTATCAAATATAGTATACAAATAACAGCAAATTCGCACTATTTTCATGTAGGTTCCTTTATTTAATTAGATTTAAAAAAAAAATAAATATCATTCTGCGACAGAATATACGAGTATGTATGATTATTTGATACCTGCTATAAATAATCAAAATTAGAAAGGATCATTCTGCGACAGTGATTGAATACTCGTAGAAATTGATCGGGCCTTTTTTTAGCACTACCAGAGTGTTGTTGTTTTAGTTTTTTAACAGTGATTTAAAACCCGGGAGTAATGAAATAATCGCACTATTATTTATTTACGATTATTAAATCTGACTTTTTGAAATTTAACATATTATTTTGCGACAAAATCTATATGCAATTATTTAATATCTGTTATAAATAATCAACAGTTCAAAATTTAAAAGACTCATTCTGCGATAGTGATTATATCATCGCACAAAAAATCGCCTGCAAAAATCACTGACACAAAATGTTTTTTTTTTTTTAATTTTCAACATCGGGATAAATAATCATACACATTGGGTGGTATGCATAAAAGATAGTAAATGCTTTTACTTGAGAATTTCTAAGTAATTACTTTTTTTGATATGCATAAAAATGCAGTAAATGCTGAAAATAAAGTATTTACTTGAGGCCACAGTACTTACTTTTTTCGGATGAACTTTTTCAGTAAATACTTTATTCCGTATGCATAAAAAGTAGCAAGTACTTTTTTTCTGTAGGAATTACTTCTTTTTTTCAAAGTCAAAGGATAGCAACATGAAAATTTAAAAGTACATACTTTTTTTGATTTAAACACATAACTATGTAGCTTCGAAACCATAAAAACTTACAGTCTTAACTCTATTCTCAAAGGATTCACGTCACTGATATAAATTAAAATTAAGTTACTGTTGACTGTACTGAAATGGCGGAATTTGTACGCGTTAGTTCACAAAAAGTCTATAAAAGTCGAAGATCGGGTTCAGAATCAAATTTTGAACAACTCTATCGTTTTGAGAGGGAAAACGTAGATTGGTTGAGTGAATACTTCATTGGTAAGTCATTGCAAAATCGTAATTTGTAGTTTTAAAACTTGACACACCCTTACTATTTGGAGCCTTTTGTTAGTTCGCGGAAATGGTGTAAAACTTTCTATTTTCTTATACGCCTGTTAACTTAAAAATATAATTTATAATTTTACAAGAAGCAAACACTTATGAAAACTGTTATATATGTATATTGCGATACTATACCAATAGGCTTCCGTTAGTTAAAGGAGTTAGTGGTTTTTAGTTACTGGCGAAGTTTTAAAACTTGCCCTTAGTCGCCAAGTTTATATAGAGTCTTATGTTGAACAAATGGTTCATATATATACTTTTTAAGGAGCTCAAACTGAAACAAGAGGAGGGGCAATCACTCATCAAGAAAAGATGCGAATTTTTTTACGATACGTTGGATATCCTGGATTTCAAGTTGGCGTTGGGGAAGATATAGGCGTTCATCAGAGTACTGTATCCAGAACACTTAATTTTGTTGCAAAATTAATAAAAGACAAAGCTTCTCATTGGATAAAATTTCCATCGAGCTATGAAGAACAGCTGGGAGCAAAAAATGATTGGCTAAGCGAATACAGGTTCCCATTATGCATAGGAGCCTTGGACTAGTGGTGGGCGCATTCGAATGAAATAATCGATTATAATCGATTCAGGCAACATCTCGAGATATCTCGATTCTTCACACAAATCATTCGAATACTCAAATCATTCGAATGATTTTTTCTTATCTACATTTTCTAAGCGAAATGAGGACTCGAGTGCCTATTCGACACCGAGAAGCGAATATTGAACGAAAAGAGAGAAAAGAGAACACACAAAATCGAGAACTCGAGAAGTTGGTTATTTGTATATCTCGTATGTATGTATTCAATGACTGAGTTTATATTTATATTCGTTTTTGCACTCGATACATCGCTGAGGGTTGAATTTGGAATTGTAAAGGAAAGACGAGAAGCGAGAACCATTATGTTATGATTTTCTTGTTTTGTTTTTGCTTTTTTTTTTCCTTTTTTTTACTAAGATATTCCTTCGAAAATCATTCGAATGATCATTCGATTCTTTAAATCATTCGAATACTAATATCTCGATTCTTTAAATCATTCGATTATGCCCAACACTACCTTGGACTGTACTCACGTGGAAATATTACAACCTAGATTTCATTCGGAAGAATACATTAACCGAAAAGGATATGCTTCCATCAATATCCAGGCAACTTGTAACAGATGTTTACAAAACAACAAGAAAGGCAACAGTAATTTAATATAGGGATTAAACGGTTAATCTGGCAAAAAACTATTTGCTTACTAACCCGATAAGAAAAAAAAAGTATTTACTATCAATTTCCGATGAATTCTAGTATTTACTTGGATGAATTTAGTATATACTGAAAGTATTTGCCAGTTAGTAAGTACTAAACTTTATGCATATTGAATGAAGTAAATACTTTAAATTTAACCATTTGCTTTAAGTTATAGTATTTACTATTATCTCTTACTTGTAGTAAATACTTCCGTTTTATGCATATCACCCATTGTCGCGGTTAAGTTATTGTTTTTTATATTCATTTTCGGACCATTCCTTATTTTTTCCTTGTGGTCATTTTGTACTGCTCTCAATTTTCATGAAGCCATTTTTGGGAGACAGTTGATATCATTTAAAGACAAAATATAAAAAAAATCTCTTTGAAACAAAAAATCGATACCAATTTGTAAATACTTAAATAAAACAGATAACTTCTTGATCATTCTGATGCTTAAGTTTACTACGCTGCTGATGGGAAACGAAGACTTCCATTTAAAAATTACTAAAAAACCATAAACGAACAACTTTGTTCCACAGTAATAGTTTAAGAGCTGACGGAAAATTTTTGGTTTGGAGGTAATAACAAAAATATAAGAATGAGCGTTTATAGGTACATGCCTTATAGTATGTAACACTGGCAGGTGTACATATGTATATAAAATTCTGGCAGGTTTTTCTTTCGATATTGATGCGTGTGAAGGGTTGAAAATAACGTTTTTTTTTTCTATTTTTATTTCAGAGGGAAAAAACTTCAATTACTTTATAAAAAAGCAGGAAGTGAAGCTCGTGTCATTTTCCCTGAACACCGCAATCTGGACGAAAATATAAGTTTTTTAAGCGAGCCCTATCGCCTATTTCTTGGAGATTTTATAAAAAGCAAAAATTAAAAAAAAACCGAAAAGGTTTACGTTAATATTGAGTTCTTTTAATCTGATCGTCATCAAGATAAAGGTGTTTAAACTCAATGAAATTGACTGTTTTAAAGTTATAAAGGAAATCTCTCTTTTTTCATGACAAGAGATACTCTTAGGGGATTTGTCAATTCCTCGCAAGAGGCAGTACACCCCTGAAGACCTTCTGTATGACAGTCCAATGTACTAAATATTATGCCAAAGGCTACTACTAAAATTACTGACTAAAATTACTAACTAACGTTTGGACTTTCTTTCATTACAACATGGCTTCCTAGGATTTTTGAGGTTTATTTCAATTTTTAATTCTACAACTACGAAAACTCTCCATGGATATTTTTCCGCTATCTTTTCGTAAGCATTTCTTTAGAGTCCATCACATGAAAGTTTGGTTTCTCAGGGATAGGGTTGATCTTATATTTTCTTTTTCTTTAGTGAATAGCCTCTCCAGTAACTTCGGTTTTTAGTGTTGGCTTCTAATTACTCACACCCAGTTGGAAAAGGTCACTTTCCACTTGTAAGCGGTAGTTAATAGCCTGTTTTTTGTCCAGCTTTTCGATCATATCCACATCGATATATTATGTAGATCGTAGAACTGATACGAACATTACGCGGAAATTACTTCCTTCAAATAAATCCAACTTGCTGGAGTATTTTGAGACCTCATTAGAGTTTGTGTTCTTGGTTCATTGTACAGGGCCGTCATTATCAAGTTGTCTTATTGTAGGCCAGGAAAATTAGCCAGAACATTGGCATTACTCAAAAAAATCCGTCATACAAATCTGGCAAAGCTTTATCTCTTAAGCATCTTTTTTTAGGACTCTTAATTTTGTGTTTATTAAAGAACTCCTTTAAATATCATTTTACAACTAAATGACCAAGGAAACTTTTTCAAACAATAAAATGATCTAAAAAAATAATAGACCCTGCCAATTGATTTATTTTTAAGTCATAATGAGTCAAAGTTCGTATGTTTCATGAAAAGGGGCGTGGTGGTAGAATATTGTTTTTTGAGATTTTTCGTTTATTTGAATTTCGCTAAAGATTTTTATTTGTTTCTCTTAAAAAAATAAATTAAACTATTAGGAGAGTTAAGGGAATAAAAGGGGTAAAATTCAAACTTTTCAAAAACTATCAGTTTTTTATAAAAGTCTACACAAAAAAGATTATGTCACTTTTTTTTCGGAAAAACAATAGATTGTAAGAAAAATGTTCACAAACTTTAGAATAACATTTTTTTGTTTTAATGAAATCTTTTCTTTTGGGTATGGGTTGGGTAGGGTATTACTCAGAATTACTAGGATCACTTAAAGATAACTTTCTCAAATCAAAAATGTGCAATAATTTTGTTGTTATACAATTTTGCAAGTCACAATTTCTATCTTGTCATGTTTTCGAAAAAGTACATAAAGTAAACTGTAGTTTACCCTCCAGCCAATTTAGCCAGGTAAAAATTTAGGGTACTTCTTAGAAAACATTTCAGACAAACAAAATTCTCCACCGAAATTCAGCTTTGTCAGAAATTTTTGGGGGTAAGAACCCAATTCCTAATTTCCTGAGCTAAAGCCTATTATCTCCTTATTAATAATTTTTTAGGAGGCAGTTAAACTTTTAAAATGCTCTGATAGCCCGATCATACAGGGATTGACACTAGTCTCTATGAACGTTATTTTCTAAAATAAAAGTTGTTTCCATGTGGCAAAGTTCTTAACTTATTTTTGAGCTACTGAAAAAAACTGAATTTCTACAAACCTTCAAAATTGTTCTTAAGCAATTTTAAATTAATTATAAAAACGCTTTAAGAATTTGAATTCTCCGGAGTGCCAATTTTTACTGTTTTAACTTAGTAAGCTGTGCTCAACTTCCACACTTACTTTTTATAACGTCAAGACTAAGTCTAAAGACTCGTTGGAATTAAGATTGTTATTCAAAAAAGTTAAGTGAATTAGCAGCAGAGAGTATCGAAATGCTTAAATACAAACTCTATCTCTTTTTTCGACAAACCCAATACTTGCCCTCTAAATCAACTTCAAAATAACAACACCAGACCATCCATGATTCTCCATAAAATACAGCTCCCCCTCATAGGATGCATTTTATTTTGTCCTTTTTTTTTCCTTGACTAACTTACAACACACGAAGCCTTTCGGATGAGCATCTTCCTGCTGGCAAATGTCTGTCTTCCCGACCGATAGGCACAAGTAGTATCTCCAAATACAAGTACTTCACTCTTCAATTTGAACTTTGGCCGATTTGGGCATCTATCAATGCGCCATTAACTGTGTTTGTATAAACTGTAGCCCGCGCGCGTTCTTTCAAAAAGGTAAATGCTTTTCATTGGTTTTGCTGGACAAATGCCTTTAGGATGCAAACACAGATCGCGCCCGGGCGCGCAGCTTTAGTGTCTAATGGACAATAATCGTATATATGTATGTATGATGCTTAGCAGTCTTCCCCCGATAGCATAATATGTAGGTATTTATTGGCTTAGAGGTACGAGTATTTTCAGAAAAAGCCTGTTTCTTTGTTTAGGGTATGTTTAATTCACACCTTTTTTTAATCACACATAGGAACAGGTTCGAAACAGCAAGGATGTAAATAATTTAGGACTTAAGAAGAGAATGTTGGTTCATTTTAAAATGCATGGAGAGTATGGCATTCTCCAGAGAGGTTTTAAACCAATTCTTCTTAAAGACCCGAATAATGTACACATCTGAATTGGTACAACAAGCAACGACATGAAATAGCGGTATCAGCTGTCATCAGTTCTTCGTTAGTTAGGCTTCATATGACAGACTTTCGTGGTGTCAAAATGAATAAACCTATAAGTTTTTAAGCCCGAGTGCAAAATTGTTCATCTTATATTTTTAACACTGTCTTAGATCGCAATTATAGGGTATTCTACAATAAGTCCAATCCACCTGCAGCTTCTTTTGCAAATCTTTTCTTTTCAAAATTATCATTTTAATAGTGTGTCGGTGTAGTGCAGGTTCTCTGAATGAACAGATCCATTCCACTCTGGAAGCCTGCTGGACTTGTCTTAAGACAGCAACTGATTGGATACGTACCCAAAAACTCCACAATATACCTTTGGATGGGTACAACATATAGAATTAAGATGGAAGCTTATGTGGGCAAATGAATCACATCTGGCGCTAGACCGTAATTTGTCAATAAAAAACTCATCTATTGGTGTGTGTGTGTGTATTCGTGTTGTCATATACAATGTAGGAAGGTCTACTTTATTGGATGAGTAGCCTAGAGGCTAGAATAGTTTCTGGCTCAATTCATTGCTATATTCCAACTTCGGAAAACGACTTTTCATTGGATTTAGATTCCTGGTCAAACCACAGGTTTTCTTCTTTCTGTTTCTACCTACTTGCCAAACCGCACATAATTCATTAGAAAATAAGCTTCCTTCAACTTCAACTTCATCTTGAACAGCAATGTTATGGAATTGCTGACTTCTTGCTGTAGTTGTAGTGTGTTTGTTGTTATATTCTTGAAGCTGCCAACAAGAGAATATGAGAGTGTGGTATGGTGTCAATCATCTGACGCCATCATTCATCTCTAGGATTCTAGTACAATGTGTGTGGTTCTTTTTTTTTCTCTCCCAACACTGGGATATAAGAAGTGAATTTTAAGAAGAGGCAAATAAGTCAATTAGAAATGGAATTTGATTAATGCAATTTTGTTTTATCAGCTTGTTTGTTGGTTTGTATGAATATGATTAAGTGCAATTAATGAAGCATCTTCTGGGAATGATGCACACAGACTGTAATTAGAATTGGTGATTTATTTAAAAAAAAATTAAATAGTTAAGATATAATTTGATATAATTGATGCGAACGAAGATGGAAAGGCATGTGAATGTGAATGTGGCTAAGTTGCTGTAAAAGGAAAATTGTCTATTTTTTACTCTCTGATTGACCTGCTTAAAGCTTATAAGCCTAAACTTGTATACGAAAAAAATTGATACATAGTTAAAGATTTATGAAGTAATGAGTGAGGGCTATAGTTGTATAATTCTTATTTCCACAATTTCGATACTTATGTTTTTTATTTTGTCCTTATATATGTATATTGGACTGAAACCCGAAATCAAGAATACAAAAAACCAAAAGTCTAAATAAACCTTAGATCAACTAAATCCATAACCCAAAACTAAGAACATTTAATGTTCCTTGCTGATTTGTCTGCTAAGTTTTGACTCCCAACAAGAAATCGAATCTTTTAAAGTTGGCCAAATGAGAAGACAACTCAAAAAGAACCAGAGTCTAGTTACATGAAATAAATATACAAATCATTCTTGACTGCGGGTTGTGGAGATGATCAATCTCCTCTGGGACAGGCTGTACTAATACGACTTGTGCCACTTGCTACAAAACCGGAAAGGCTCAAAGACTACTGTCTCCTGTGCTACCAGAATTAAGCTTTCGGTGGTTCTTGCAACCGTATACAATCGGTCAATGCCAGATGGACTCCCTACTGGTTCCTGACAACAGCAATAAAAAAAAAAACAACAAAATAGTTCCACGTTTTTAATGTTTGACTAAAAATTAAAACCCGTTGACAGTTAAAAACTATATTGGTATATTATTGGAACAAAAAAATCAAGTCGTTCTCTTTTAAACTATTGATTAGAACAAGTTAAAATATAATAGGCTTAAAGAAAGAATTTTCTTTAAATTTGGTAGCTAACATTTCTTAGTGATTTTCCCGACATTTAAAAAAAAAATTGTATTATCAATGATAAGTTTTCTTACCCATTGTAGAAAATATTATATTTTTTTTTTCAAATGTGCCCACAGATTGTACAACGAATCAATAGACTATTTTTTATAAAAGCTTCCTTATATGTACTTACAATTTTTTTGTCGAGAACTTATTATAAATAAAGAGTTTTTCATAGCAACAGGCCGATTTTTGCAGCCTGTGGCGGCCATATTGTTTTGGTGACATCTGCCAAATCTATTGTTTATTATTCAGTTGCTGATGTCAAATCACCTTGGCAAGTTTAACGATTTAACAGCCAAATGTTAAGTCTTTATTATAAAAATGAGTGTTCGTTAGTTAAAACAGTCCACTTTTCAACATTTGGTGGTGAAATTTGAGACGAACGGGTTGGTTATCACTTATCAATCAGCCAATATTCGTACCTCAAAGTACGGTCGGTGAAAGTGCAAAGTAGAACTTGATTCAGTTGATTCCTCGCCGTACTTATTAACTCGATCTCTCGCAGTTTTCAACTTGGGAAATTTTGTTTTGGGACTTAAGCCTACACCCGTAAATGATCCAACATACACAGAGGCTCAAAGTTCATGACTAAAGACAACGCCGTTTATTTTATGACTGGGCTTTGAACGTTTGCATAAACGACCCGATTTAGGCCGCACAATCATCTTTAGCGAAGTGGCACATTTTTGGATGAATGGCTGTGTTAGCAAGCAAAAATTGCCGTATATGGGATGACACCAACCCACACCAGTTCACCAGGTGAAAATGCAGAAGTTACCGTTCGGTGTGAAGTATTTTCATTAGAAAATTGCAGCTACTACACTTCCAAGGGGAAATATATTTCCCGATTCAATCTGTATAAGACATCTAAAAACATCACTCATTCTTTGACAATATTGAATTTTTTTAGTTAATTTTTTTAATGAAATTTAACCTTTTCTTTTCTAATAATAATATAAATGATAATAATAATATTTTTTTTTCAGGTAAGTTTCTAAAATTTTGAAGGAACTGTATAGAATTGGTGAGATATTAATTGTAATAAATAACTAAACTGATTATATTAATAAAATTAAAATAATAATTTAAAAATAATTTAAACGCTTAAAAGTCGTAAAACTGGTGGACATATTTTGATAAAACTTCACAGAAACACTCTTGGAGTAACACGGAATATTACCTGAAAGTTTTTCAGCTTTTTCTCAATGTTATAGTCTTAATATAAAATGTATTCACAACTCTATTAGAGCGCCAACTTTATGGCTCAGATCCTGTGATTTCAATTTTGGATCCTAACCAATATATGTACGAGTATATTATGATTGAGTCTTTTCATATAGATTTTTTCAAAAAACTTGACTATAATGCTATTTTATAATATTGTGTGAATATGAGCCCAATGGGTTTAGTCCTTCAGATGTTACACTTTTACAACAAGCCAACGATAGTATTTAAAGAGGATTTTCAATAAGGGCGTGTAAGTGTTGAAATGAAATAAAAACAAGCTGTGTGTGAGGTATTAAAAACATTATATTTGTGTTTGAAAGACCCATGTTTGCTATTATTTATGAAATATAACATCGTTGAAATGCCTGTCTCAGCTTCTTAAGGTAACATGGATCCAAGTGATCAATGACTTTTCAACGTATACCCGGCTGAAATTGTGATGGCCTGTGATAAGTTCAGCCTAAGGGCATCGGTTGATTGTGGTTCAGAAAACCCCCATTTGTCTCAATTTGCGACATATCAAATTTGTTATCATCGTTTTGTAGCGTTCTCCATTGACGATGACCGCCTCACCAAAGTCGCTATCGGATTCTGCTGCACATTTTCACGGACCAATACGATGTTTTCGGCCGATAAAGAATAATAAAGAACCCTCATAAGGGGAAAGCAGGGTAAACAGGCCTTCACTTCTATACAAGTTGTAGGTATTATCGCATCATATAACTACAAATCATCCTGTATATTTAACAAAATGTTAGGCTTCTTGATGATTTTATTTTTCAGTACTGAGATAGTGCAATGGTTACTTAAATCCATTAAATGTCGAGTAACAATGATTTTTTAAGAGCTATCGGAAATTAAAAAAAAAAAAAGAAACATAAAATTCAGAAAAATGCATGAAATCTTTATTTGAATCAATAGTAACGGTCGATATAATTTAATGTTTGAAGATTATTTGATGCAAATGTTGGCCGCTGCTGCGGCTCAAATAGTCTATCCGCTTAGTCCAATTTTGTCATACTCTTTCTAACATTTCGGCCGGTATCTCACGAATAAATGCTTCAATGTTGGCTCCCAGTGCATCAATCGAATATGCGGGCTTGTCGATATAGACATGAGCCTTAACATAGCCCCAAAAAAAAAATAGTCTAGAGGCGTTAAATCGCACGATCTAGGCGGCCAATTGACCGGCCCCAAACGTGAAATAAACTGTTCACCGAACTCGGTTCTCAATTGGTCCATTGTTACGAGTGCTGAGTGGCAAGTTTGTTATCATCACACGGTAGTGCTCACTAGACTGGGCCAAAAAAATTGACTATTTTTTTTTTTGAAAGATATATCGAGAATATCATTTAGAATGACAAAAAAAAATGTTCGTAAAAGTTTGAGCCCTTAATATCAATTTTAAGAGGGCTATCATCGCTAATTTTGATTTTTAGTCATAATTTCATGTTTTGCGTCAGAACTGACAAAACATTGAAGTAAAAAAAACTCATTTTGACTTACTTTTATATAAAATTAAATTCCCTACAAAAAAGGTCTAATTGAAAATTTTCGTCAGACAAGCCGTTTTTGAGTAATTAAGCTTAATAAATTGTTATTTTTCTTCGATTTTACTTTTTTAATTTGGAATTTTGTAACTAACGAAAAATAACAATTTATTAAGCTTAATTACTCAAAAACGGCTTGTCCGACGAAAATTTTCAATTAGACCTTTTTTGTAGGGAATTTAATTTTATATAAAAGTAAGTCAAAATGAATTTTTTTGACTTCAATGTTTTGTCAGTTCTGACGCAAAACATGAAATTATGACTAAAAATCAAAATTAGCGATGATAGCCCTCTTAAAATTGATATTAAGGGCTCAAACTTTTACGAAAATTTTTTTTTGTCATTCTGAATGATATTCTCGATATATCTTTCAAAAAAAAAAATAGTCAATTTTTTTGGCCCGGTCTAGTGCTCACCATTCTCAGTAACTTTGCGATTCGCATTATCTTTGAAGAAATACGGGCCAATGATTCCGCCAGTCCATAATCCGCAACAAACAGTGACTTTTTCTGGATGCATTGGTAGCTCTTGCAATGCTTCTGGCTGCTCTTTACTCCAAATACTGCAGTTTTGCTTGTTCACGTATCCATTCAACCAGAAATGAGCTTCGTCGCTGAACACAATTTTTTGATAAAAAAGTGGATCTTCCGCCAAGTTTTGAAGAGCCCATTTACCAAAAATTCGGCGTTGTGGTAGATTGTTCGGCTTCAATTTTTGCACCAGTTGTATTTTGAAAGGCTTCACACCTAAATCCTTCGGCAAAATTTTCCACGTAGTGCAGTAACAGAGGCCTAATTGCTGCGAACGGCGCCGAATCGATAATTCACGGTCATCCCTTACACTGGCCGATACAGCTTCGATATTTTCCTCAGTTCGCACTCTACATAAGCGTGTTGGTTGTTTAATGTCCAACAATGTAAATTTGGTGCGAAATTTAGTCACAATAGCCCGAATAGCCTCAGTAGGTCGATTAAACTGACCATAAAATGGAAGAAGCGCGCGATGCGCATGATAATAAAATTCAATAATTTGCAAGCGTTGTTCGTTTGTAAGGCGATTCATGGTTAAATTATAGACCAAACTGAAGATGTTTGGCAGTGACACAAAACACGAAACGTGATCTGTCGAATACAGAGTAACCAAAAAAGGAAATAGCAAAAAAAATCACCCATTAGTTATTTTCAGCAGAAAGTTAAATTCCAAAGTGTTTTGCCCTTTCCCAAAAAAATTGCAATGAGAACTTAGAGCTCATTTGCTTAGACCACATTCCTAGAGCCCCAAGCAATAAAATGTGTGCAGCATTAAGAAAATCAAAGAAAGTTTGTAAGATTTTACCCACCCTAATTTACGTATGGATGTATTGAATTTCTTATATGTAAGTATATATAATTTAAAAATCTTATTTATTGCATAAATGAACAATTCCTTACAACCTTCCGCTTGTTAAGTGGTTTTACGATCCTATTTCAAACTTACCGTCGGTTTTTCTTCTTAAAATTTCAAAATTAAAGCAAGATTGAAATTTCCCGCAATTTTACAGTAAAATGTTGGCAACCCTAAGCAAAAATCAATTTGACAGCTTACAGTTTAGAATTCATAAAAATGAAGCTTTGCATGGAAAAGAGCGTGTTTTCTTTGTTGAAAAAAATTTAATATTTCGAAAATTTTTTACAAAGTGTACTGGGACTATTAATCAATTATAATGAACTGTGAAGAGAGTAATGGAAAAATTGAGGGAGACTGGATCAATTGGTGAAGTTAAAGACATTGATTGTCCAAAAACAATTCATTCAAATGTCAATATTGAAGCGGTTGTTGATGTTGGTGAAAGTTCAGCAATATCAATTCGTCGACTAATTCGAAAACGAAAAACACTAAACATAAAATTCAAATCTTGTGTTCATTTTGGAACACCCTTTATTATTATCGAATGTTTCCAGCACAAAATTCTCTAATTGTGATTTTATTATGGAATTTCTGTTAAGCCAAATAACCGCAAAAGAACACCCATAAATATAATCCTACATTTTTCTAACAAAAAAAAAAAAAAAACACAACAAGAACCGAGAACAAGATACAAAAACAAAATAAAATCCCATGTTAGATAGGGAAAAATCCATTTGTGTTACTTTCTGATGCAATCATAAAATATTCACACGTCCCTAATTACAGCCCCATTAAAATAGGAACTGCCGCCTTTGCAGAGTGTCAAATAATAAATGAGAATATCTGTCCATTTCCGCTGTGCGGTTTTTATTTTTCACCAGAGAATTACAATTCGTACTTATCGTATCCGACCAAATCCGATCCGAAGAAGGCATTGCGGGGGAAATGAAAATTTCTCTCCATCTCTTTGTTTTAGGAATTTGATTTCCGTTTTTGGAGTTGAACTTTCCTGCAGAGACATTTTTGCCAAACAACTGTTCCGTTCCATGTTTTACTTGTGAACTCAGTCTCAGCTTTAGACTTGGCTCATTTAAATAAGTTTGGTATTCTTGGTGCGGTGGCGGATGCTGGTCTCCTCTGGAAGATATGAAAAATTATTGCTTGGTCTTTGTAATGAAAATTTTAACTCTTAACATCATGCGACGATCTTTGTTCGTAAAAATTGATGGCCTAAGCACTTGGATATGGGAAGCAAGCATCCAAGCAGTTAATTGCCATCCAAGACTTTGGCGTTCCATAGTTTGGAGCCATGGATGGCGTGTCATGTCGCGGTGTTCGTTTTGTCTGTTTTTGGGATAGATGCTTATTCCACACAATGGTTGTTTCGGGCTGAGATGCTGCAAGCGACAAGACGGGGCTACCACTGAAATACTCACCTACTTGTAATGGAATCACACAAATCCTCATATTTTTTTTTTGTCATTTGGAAGAAAATGAAAGTTAGATTTCGTTTTCTTTTCGAAATTAATTGACACGAAACTGTCTTGAAGACACAATCTGAGAGCCTTGATATTTTGTTTTCCTTAAAGTTGGTCCCAAGTTGAAAGTCATTTTCCGAAGGTATTCATTAGAGTATGGTATGTTTTGTGTTTTTTGATTTTCTCGAGGGTCAATTTATTATGCTTTTACCACCTCAAGCATGCAGGTGTTTTGCCTCAAGAAGAGGTGGGTCTATTCAAATAATAGTTTTGGTTATGTGAAACCAATGGCACGTGAATCACTCGGGAATAAATGAATTGTCTTCAAATCACGCATGTGTTTTAAATTATGCATGCAATCAATCAATTAGGATCGTCAGTGGATGAAAATCAATTTCTGAATTAATGGTTTTTTTTTTTTGGAAAAATGTCCCCAGGGGTCAGAAATAATATTTTTAACTGTCTTAGATTAAATTTCATAAATGCTTTTTTAGTTTCCAAATAAGATTGAAAAACTAAACTGAGTAGTGAAGAAAAGAATTTCGGAAACCAAATGATTTGAGAGAAAAATCCTCGGGGTATTTTTCGGTGCAGTCATGAATTAACGGTAATTGGAGGAGGAGATTGTAATGAAATGCTTAATGGGCTGCAAATCGATACCACGCAGCCAAATGTGTAGAGTTCGAACGACTAAGATAATTGCTTCATATAGAGCCAATAGATACCAATGCCCCTGCCCGAGAAATCCACTGGATGTTGCGGATGATTAACGGAAGATCACAACTCGGGTAGGTCGAGCAAGTGACAGATAAACAGATAAGCTCAACCAAGCATGTAAACGCATGAAACTGAAGAGACTAAGGTAAACAGGGAGCCAGTTGAACACTCTTGTCATTTGAGACTTGAGTTAAGCTTGAGTTTAAAGTAAGCTTGAAGCTACTTTTCATATCATGTAAGAACTTAAGTGTGGTAGCACAGTTAAATAATTTTAATTTCTCTTTTAGGAAATCAGAAAACATTAAATACCAAGTTTGAAGAAAATCGCTTCAGCGACTTAGGCTGTAGGTTGAGGTACAACAACACAGTGTACACAGTACCTATATACAGTATACACATACAATGATCTTTCCAATTACGAGTACGTTGTAGCATTCAACAACTCTTCTAGCTTGTTTGAGTCACTCAACTCAAATCATTTCATCCAAACTCAATCTGATCTTATCTCAAACCCAAGACACTTTTTTCAATTTATTAATTCTAAAAGAAAGTCAGATGGTTATCCCTCCACCTTGAAATACTGCAATGCCTCATTCGCTGATCCTAAACCTATTTCTAACTATTTCGCCGATTTTTTTGGCCAAGCGTTTTCTTCCAGGAACTCGGAAGTAGACCTTGGTCTTTTACTTGCGACTTATAGGTAGATACTACGAGTATAAGTTATGCATTCGTAAAAAAAATCGAACTCGAGATTTTGATCAAAGTTGACATTACGAGGATAGCAAAGACTAAAAAAGTGGGTCTCGCAATTCTGTCTGTCTGTTCGACTACCGATTTTCGTTAAACTTGGTAGATATCGTTTTTAATTTTTTCCCTCACATGTTTTCTTTTAAGACCAAAAATAACGGTACGATTTTTTTTTCAAAATTTTATAAACATTTTTTTTTTCAAAACTGTCCCACAAATTTAAAAAAAAATTCATACAATTTCATTTAGTTAAAGCTAGGTAATGGTTGAAAAAAAATTTCAAAAAAATGGTTATTTTTGGTGCCTCCCATGGAACCATTTTTTTTTTTTTTTTTTTTTGATTTTCTCAAAAACGGAACGATTGATTTTGTTCATTTTATTTATGTTAAGGCCCCGCAGCAGTTTCAATATTATTGTGCATTAAAATTTAAAAAAATTTTTTGTTTGGATTTTTAAACAAAATTTCAATTTTTTTAATTGAAAACTCTATATTTCGAAAACCCCATGATCGATTTTTTCAAAACTTGGTAAATAAAAGTTTCTTAATACAATCTACAAAATTTGAGAAAAAAATTTTGTTTTACATAAAAATATCTTTCGAAAATCGTCTTTTTCTCGAAAATGGTTTCGAGAATTTTGCTTAATTTTTTTTTCTTTCGATTAATTCTTACATCCTATGACTTAATAAAAAAAAATTTAAAACAAGATAGTACTGACTGTAACCACCATAGAACCATTTTTTTTAAATTTTGAATTTCTCATTATCAGTATAACGGATTTTAATGAATTTTTTTTATAGAGAAGCTTCTACAAAGTTTAAAAAACATTGCATTTCAAAACTTAAAGAAAACTATTTTTTCAAATTTTGAAAAAAAAAGAAAAAAAAAGGAAAAAAAAGAAAAAAAAAGAAAAAAAAAGGAAAAAAAAGAAAAAAAAAAGAAAAAAAAAGAAAAAAAAAAGAAAAAAAAAGAAAAAAAAGAAAAAAAAAGAAAAAAAAGAAAAAAAAAAATCTAGTTTTATTGGAAATTTTAATATCTCAAAAAACGGCTCAATATTTTTTTTTGTTAAATAAACTTTAATTCGAGCAATAAAAATAACTTTAAATTGGCGTACCGGAATTTTTTCAAAAATGTTTTGAAAATTTTGTATAAAAAAGCTTATTTCTTTAAGGAACTACTAAAACGACTTATAATTTTTGTTCTTGAATAAATTCATATTTGCATAGCAATTTTTTTCTATCTCTTACTATTTAAAGATTTTAAAAAATAAAAATTATCCTTATGAATAGTTTTCTTTAATAAGATTCATTTTAAAATTCCTAGTCTATTACATAAGAGCAAGTTCGTGCGACCTATTCGTGCATTTTATTTAGTTATATGAATGGTTGTGCCAAGACCTCTTTGACAACGATTAATATTATGTCAATTATCAGTGATTGACAAGATACACATGCTTAAGGACGATTTTTCATCGGGTCCTGACGGCATTCCTCCTATTGTTCTTAACATTTCTAAACTTGCTCAACAACTTACTGTTCTATTTCAACTATCCATTTCTTGCTGTGTGTTTCCCAATCAATTTAAAGATTGTTTAATTATCCCTATCCATAAAAAAGGATCTAAGAGTGATGTCCCAAATTATAAGCCAATAGCAAAACTCTCATGTATTCCTTAATTACTCGAAAGTATATTCACGATTACTTAATGCTTCATTATAAATTACTCTTTTCGGATAAGCAACATGGGACATGGCTTATTTAAAGGTAGATCAACTTCATCTAATCTTACTCAATTTGTATCTAATACTACTCGTATTTGTGCCACGGAATTAGGCTGCAAAATTGATGCCGCTGCAACTGATTTCTCACAATATAATTTTTTTCAAATTGAAATCATATGGATTCCCATCTCCATTTATATCTTGGGTTCAGTCCTATTTATGTGATCGTCTAGGAACTGTTTTGTTCAAGGGTAGTACTTCCAACCCTGCACGCTCAGCATCAGGCGTTCCCCAAGGTAGTCACCTTGGCCCCCTTCTCTTCTTGTTAAGTATATAAACGACGTCGAGCTTACTTTAGTAGGATCTAAACTGGAGCTTTACGCTGATGACATGCGAGATAATGCTGATCTTCTTTTCTTACACCACTTATTATCTGGAGGTATCGACTGTGTAGACATGCTTCGCAAAGTAAAGTAGAAAAAAAATCAATCGCGTCTTAGATCGACACCACTCTTCTGGATACCCCTTCACCGAACCCACGGCCAAAATGAACCAATTACAAGAATGCTTAGAAGTGCTAACAACTCAAATATTTTTGATTAAAATCGTTAAAAACTTCCCTCAAGAATGCTCTCCAATAATTATTTCTTCAATTCCCGAAAACCTTTCCGTCCTCGGTATTTGTATTACCGACCATCTTTTGTTGCATGATGTTCCGAAAAATGCAGTGAAATGCTTATGTTTCCTCTGAAGATGTAAGTTGTTTTTTTCCCCTTCTGGTCTGGTTACAATTTATGAGGCATATATTCGGCCTACGATTATGTATAACTCCAATATCTGGGCAGGTGCTCCTAAGACTCATCTGCACCTCTTAGATAGAATCCAAAAAAGAACTCTTAGACCAATTGGAGAATTGGAAATTCCAGACGCTAAATTCGCCAAGCTGAAGTTTGCGATAGGCCGAGTTCTTGTGCACGGTGAGGAATCGAATGCATAGGGTGTGTTGTTCTTGTGTTCCCTTGGCGTACGAATGTTGCGCTATTCATTAATGAACGTGTCATCTCAAATTTGGCCACCAAACTTTGAAGAGTCGACTGTGAAAGGCCACCAAGTCTACCCTAAAATTGGCTCAAACTGCGCAACGTTTGCGGAAACGAACACACATTTTGATAATAAAGTCTTACCATTTGGACGTACCGTTCAATCGTGTTGCTTGTCATGGTGATTTGGCCTCAGTAACCGAATAATAAACATCAGATTTGACAGATGTCACCAAACCAACATCACCGCCACAGTCCGCAAAAATCTACCCGCGCCAATTAAAGAACCCTTTGTTTATGTATGGACTATTTCTTCTTGGTTAGAACTAGAACTCAAAATATAATATCAACTGGACAATTTTTTTTTCTCCAGAGATTAGCACACTCCTATGTTTCTTACGCAATATTTTTTTATAAATTCATTTTTATTTTCCCATTAACTTATATCTATCTTAAGGACAGACAAAACATCAGAGAAACAATAACTTACAACAGACCAACAAGTACAAGAATGAACATTATTTCGACCAAAACTTTTTTGCTTAAGTAATAAATTTTTCGAAAGAATTTGAAGTAACACCCTCCCGAAACAAGCCCCCACCACGTCCCTGGCTATATGGTAGAAAAAGAAATGAAAGCTAGTTGCTTTTCCATCTTTCGACTTATCTTAACTGAATAAATATTGTTTATTTCCTATTAGGTAAGAATTAATTCCCTAAGTGGACTTAATTCCCGGGGAATTCTTTCACTACGTCTTTAATTCTTATCATGCAAAATACATTTATAACTCACATTGAACACGCTACAGTATCCCCATCTTAATTCACACAGTCCGAACATTAATTCTCACATATCCACAATTTAATATTCACATATGCAGGTCACCCATCAGTAGGTACCTCTAACATTTCTCTCAAAAGCACTTTCTTTGCTTTGGGATTTATGAAACACAATTATCCCACCAAATTATCCTAATTAAACCCAAAAACAAAAATAATTACATTAAACATCGCATTAATTCACTTCCCAAGAAGCCCCATTATCCAAATGAACTGCTCATCATTGTGGTGTCATATAAAGACAACTCGCGCAAATCTCACATTTCTTTCTATGAGCGCACTAATCTCACATTTGTTCCATCGGAGACACAGGCATCATCTCAAAGTTTCCCTCTATCTAGCGTGATTTACGGCCTCATGTCGGCTCATCAAAACTAAACACCGGACAAATGAGTAGTTCCACCCATTCTATCATTTGTCGACATCGAATTTCAGCAAACATTCAGAAGAATGTCCAATTAATGTGCAGTAGAACATTAGGCAGTTGAATTAGGCTCCTAATTTGTTCTTTGGTCAGGAACTATAGTACGTTAGCATATTAGGGTCGGATGGATTTTGGGTGTGATTTTGGGCATTTCTATAGCTCCCACTATGCTTACCTGTTTTTATTGGTCTTATAAAATGGAATCCCATCATTCCCAGGCGGGATGATGATGCGTGATCTAGTTTTAATGAGCCAGTAAAGGTATATCGTGTAAATAAAGACTAGACGCTGGAACTCGAAACACAGTCGTAAATTATGCAGTGTTGTCGTGAGAAAAGCCAACTTTTTACGACTTTGCCCCCTCGTCGATTGAGCATCTGTGTAACAAGGGTGATGTGGCGTGGAGGCTGCGGATAGAATTTCCTTTTTACCAAAAGTTCCACGGTGAGATATTAACATTTTGTGCACCAAACAACGCCACAGCAAAGCCACCGCAACAACTTTCCAAGTGCCAGCAATTGCGGCAGCTCTGGGAACTTATTGTGTCTGCGAAGTTTCTTATTGCTGAACACACTCATTTCTTCATTGACGACAGTAACGAGGTAGAATGCGAAAATGGCTGAAGTCGAAGGCGAATTTGAAGTTGAGCCATAGTCATCCTCAGCTTCAGCCTCAGCCTCAACATCTGCAGCGGTCCCAGATGGTAATGCGGTAAGGAAGGTAATTTTTTCTTTGAGAATTTAGGTCACTTTAATCCGAGTGAATCAATAATAATGTGCGACAAAAGTGTCTTGATGGGTTTGATGGAAAATCAAAGTCAGGTATCATAAAGACTCTGTAGAGCCTCTCTCAATCAAATTACTTGCATATGATTAATGGAAACTCGGAATTGTTGTTGCCCCCCTTCCACCACCGATCTCGTTATCCCAGGAGTCGAGGGGAACCATTGCGGTTGAAGTATTGGCGATATAAAATAAAAATGTATCGCAATATCTCATCAAAAGGCGAGAGAGAAAACATTCAGCAGATAAACGATGACTTTTGACATGGAAACGTTCGCTCTCATCGGATATTAGATGAATGTGAATATCGTCGTCATCGTTGTTGTCGTCACGTCATTTTGAAATGAGGTGAGATATACTACGTACCAATTTTTGTATCTTTGTATTGAGAAGGAACGAAGCACACAAAGTGCTGCCATAACGAGAAACTACTCTAGTTAACGATTGATGGGTACAGCAGATGAGGAGTCCTGTTGTATAGGGAAAATATAGAGGCATCCAATTTCACTGCTCACCGAATACCTTACGGATATGGAAAATGTTGTGATGTCTGGAAGGGCGAGCGTTTTGTATTTGTATGCCTTAGTGTCTTCTGATGATGATGTTTGTGAATCTAAGATTGTTTAAAGCTTTTAGATAGGACTTTTGTGATATGGACTTGTTTTTTATTGATGTCACAATTTTTATATGGACTTCGGTTAGATTTTTTATTGATATATTTTAGAACAGGAAAGAGTCATGGATCAGACAAATTAGTTCACGAAATGTATCGACAAAGAAAACCATGCTCTATAGCATTTCCACAGCCCCCTGAAACCCTTATTAGTTTTTTTAGCCACTTCCAAAGAGAGGAAGATGGAAGTTTATCGAACTGAAATATTTATTTTGGTATGTACAATCTGAGCATTAGGGCAAGACTTTATTCAATGCACCCCAAAAATACCCTAGTACTCTAAAATCTGTCCTTTAACGTACGTTTTTTTATCGTTAACGACCTCCCAAAGGTATATGAATAAGCCTTATATGTTAGACAACACAATAGGAGCATTAGAACAAATGGAGAGAATTAAGAAGGAGGCACTAATGCGCGTTGATTTTGAATTTCTGTATTACACAATGAGAGCGAAATACTGAGCTGGGCAGAGCATTACACATTTGTGTTGTGCGGCTGAAGAAAGAAATTGAGCTCCAGGGTAAATTGATGAACATTCATATAAACGCGATTCTTAAGGATGAATTGTTTGTGGGAAGGAATGCAACTGACTTTTTCACTAGAGCACCGACTTTTAAGGAAACGATAATATAATGAGAGACATGAAACTTTAGAACGACAACGTTTAAATGTTTCAATGACTTCAATATCTCCAATTATTTCAAGTTTCTTCTCTGAAAAATATCCAAGAGACTCAAGTGAGTCGCACCGGCCCAAATATGAGAGTTATACTTCAAGTTTGAACAGACATGAGTTTTATGTATAACAGTTTTATATTATATTAGATACCAAAAATCCTTTGAAAATAATAGTCCGTTAATGAATCTTGGGATAAATATATAACCAGTTGGTTGGTCACTGCTTAAGGTTCTACCGCCACCTAGGGATTCCTCGAGGTTTTGAAAAAAAATAAATAAAAGTTGTTTGAATTTTCAGTTTCATGTAACAAACAATTTCTTACTTGTAATCGAAGCTCATGAAAGATTCAATTTTTCATTATAAACGAGTAATCTGTCAAAGCTATCTGTGCTAGGTCACAATGACGAAATTAGGAAATTGATTTACAGCGATTACGTTGAATTTAGTAAGTTATACTGAATTTATTACCAACAAATTTAAGAATCAACTTAAGTAGGTACAATAGGGTGGCCCAAAAAACATTTGTTATTTTTTTTATTAATTCACCTTATAATTTTGTTATCTACAAAAGAATCAAAAATAACTTAATTTTTCTAACAAAAACCAAGTTTTATTTTTTTTGTATTGATAACAAAACTGATGACGATTAAAATAATTTATACCACCCTAATGAACTTACTAATTTTGGAAATAAAACTTACGGAATTCAACGGAATTATTGTGAATCAATTTCATGATTTCGTCATTGTGACCTAGCAAACATAGCTTTGACAGATTCCTGGTTTATATTAAATTTAAAGTTCAAGTCACTTCAACTCCAGGCGCATAAGTTAAATCCCTTTGTACTCCTACTTTATAGATGTAAAATTTTGGCCGATGTTCACCGAATATTTTAAGAATCACATCTCTGAAATTTGTTCTTCCAAATTGGTTTAAATTGAGACACTCTGCCATTCATGTCTTTTATTTTTCTATATTATTACGATTCTGTATAAAAGTTTATAGGTCTATCTTGATTATTGTAAAAAGTGGGTAGTGTATAGAACGCATGTTTTTTTAAATATTTTGTTTGACTCAAAACAAACAATTTTATACTACGCTTCCATCAACCCCAGCGAAGATTTAATAACCCTAAAACTTGAAAAAATCTCGAAGATTTACCAAACAAAATTAAATCGTAAATCTAGTAGATACATAGATAAGAACTGAATCTTAATAAATCTTCATAGGGTCCATAATTTTTTGGGAATCGAACTAATCTATACCTACCCATAGCATAGCACTGAACGCATTCAGTGAACGTTCCAAAAAAATTGTTCCTAGATTATCACACCAAAACGTCTAGGCTAACTAAATGATGATTCCATTTTCTTTCTTTAAAGACAAGAAGAGTTTTGACACTAATACTATTGCTTAAATTTAGCTGAGAATTAATGTCTTAAATATTAAAATTTATTTGTTAGTACTTAATAACTTTTATGCACGGTTTGAATAAATAAGTTTGCTGACCTACTTCTTTAAAAGAATAAGTTATTAATGAAACTTATTATATGATCTAAATTTAAGTTAATCAAAACTTTCTAGAGGTTTCACCGTGTTTGGTCGAATTTTTTGATATAAGAAAACATTAATCAATTCACCATCATCTAAGTTATAAATGATCTAAGGCAATAATTAATATATTCTATTAAGAAATTTATAAAACAAAGCCAGACACAAGACGGCTTAAACGGAATTCTGTCGAAAATTCAAATTCTTCAAATAGTAAAGATTAGCAAAATTGTTTTACTGCTACGGTTTATGTAACACTTCTGCCAGCTTTATAGTATTTCTGATGGAAATCAACCATGTAGAAAATTTTAAATGAACTTGTTGGTCCAAAAAAGAAGGAAATTAATTTTTATTCTTGTTTCCACTTCGGATTCAAAAGTTTTAATAATTTGTTTATTGAAACAATAACAGTCAATTTTCAGAAATAATTCAATTCCAAAAGGATGAATTCCTGTTGGCGGCCATATTGTTTTGTGTGTATCTGTCAAATCTGTTGTTTATTATTTTGTCACCAAATCAAAGTTACACAATTGAGTAGCACGTCCAAATAATAAAATGAGTTTCTGTCAGTATAAAAAAATCGCATATTTTGCGGTAGTAGCGGCACTCCAACTTTTGGTAAAAAATTCGGGACGACCGATTTGGTAAGCATTCAGTCAACTCCCGTACGTTCAAGACAGGAAACTTCTCCGTTGTCTTTTGCAGTGTGCAAATCGATTTAGTCGATTCCTGGCTTTCGCAGAATTAAACTTAGCGAACCCGTACAAGATCTAAGTGACCCAATAGTTAATGACCATGAACAACGTGAACTCGGTTTACAAAAATTATTCAGGTCAACACATTAAGAAATTGAGGTTTGGTGTAGATTACGGACCAACGACGCACGGCGCACGAACGCACGTGATTATCAGTCCGTACATCTTCGAAAACTGCCTTGGCATTTTCATAACTGTCAATATAAAGCACTATTGATCAATGTTAACAAATTTCTGTTGACCTAAATTAGTTGATATATGTAGATGTGATCAATATGTTGTTCTTGTCGGACGGCGCTACGCCACACAGCTGATGCCATATTGTATAATCTGTTTGACCGATTTGAAGACATGGTTATCTAACACAAATGCGATTTGAAGCCCTTTAACTCTTTTCTGAAAGTATTTCCTTAAATCGCAGTTCAATATCAATAAGCCATAAATAACGGATCCGGTCAAAATCAAATGATTCAATTGATACTCGTAGCTTGCGTAAAACTGATTGATATTCTGATACTTTTATCTTGAGAGATATAAATAAGTGGTACATATAGAAAAGGTGCCATATCAACCCTTTCACATGGTGCCATATCACCCGAATTTACCCTTTTCATGATGAATATAATTAAGAAACTTAATCTTAAAACTGCAATCAAGTAGTTTAAAAAAGAAAATAAATAAAATGCACGACTAAATCGCATGAACTTGCTCTTATGGTTAAAAACTTAGAAGTCAAGTACAGATATTCATTTTTTAGTCGTACTACACGAATGTGAGATGCCTTTTCGGACTGTGTTTTTCCCTCCACTTTTAATATTCTGAACTTTAAAACTTATTTGTATCGATACCTCCTATTAAATCCTTCCCTATTTCCTAAAATCTCCCTCTGTGTTAATCATATTAAGGGTAGTCTTTAGTGAAAAAAAAATTTAAAATGCACTTTGTATAACGCTAAAAACAGAATGTCATATATGCCCGTTTTTAAGATAGCGAAATTGAAAACAAAAGTTGATTTTTTTTTTTTTCAAAATTTAAAAAGTACTTTTTCCTTAAAGTTGCACTTCAACAATGTTTCATAAAATTTCTAGAAGCTTATGTATAAAATCTTTCATTAAAATCCGTAAAGCCGATAATGAGAAAGCCAAAAAAACGAAAAGTGGGTTCGATAGTAAGATCTGTCAGTAATATCTTAATTTCAAATTTGTTTATTGAATTATAGATGGTAAAAATTAAACAACAAAACATTTTATATCAAAAATCTTTGTGCCGTTTTCGAAAAAATTGATTTGAAACCCGTTTTTTAACATTTTTACGTTTTAATAGTACTTTTGACTTTTCGTGCGACCAATGTCGTGCTTAATTTCTTATTTTATTTTGTTTCTTTACACCTTTGCACCTCGCTCGGATAGCATTCGATTTTTTTTTTAACAAAAAGTCATTTGATTTTTTAGTTTTCATAAAAAATCTTAATAAAGAAAAAATGTCTTTCTATTTAATTGCATCAACCCAATTAAGCGCCATTCCATTACGACTCATTTCGTCCATTAATTCATAATTTGAGGAAATAAATTCTCAGTTTTGAATAGAAATATTCTTAATTAAAGCTTGTGGTTTGTGTGTGGTTTGTTTTTCTGTCTCGCACATCACTTTAAACAATAGCCACATAACAAGAGGCTTAATCTTCACAAATCGCTAACTGCTGCCAAATAACAATGCCACACTACAAATCAAACGCACAAAAATTGAGGCCGTCATACTGTAGTGATATATTGACTTAATAATGGTCGGTCAATTTTGCTATGTAACAGTACTCACAGCGGGATTTGTATTGGCTATGAAAGCGGTGACCATATATATTTTTCTGAAGAAAAAAATTTTAGTTTATTTTCCAGAAAATAAATGGAAAGACTTACTTACGAAATATAACTTAGTGTTAGCTAGATTTTCAAGGGCAAGCTTATATATGTATATAAGTGATTAAAATTTTCTGAAATGATTTAAACAAAATTGTGCTTTTAAAAATATTGATTTAATTGTTTTTTTAGGTTATATTGGCGCAAGAATTTGAAATTTTAATGATCTGTCAGTATCACTCAGTCAAGGTTAAAATTTTCAAATACTACTAAAGACAAGTTTACCAAAATGAACAAAAGCTTAATCGCCCCACCCAGGCTGTGCGTGTTTTTTTTTTGAATATTCCTGTGTTTGTAAGACATCTGGGTCAAAGTCGTCCATTTTTACTGAAATAGAATTCTTTTCTTTTCATTTTCTTCCATTTAAGAAAAATCCCTTTTCAATAGCTTAAGACATAAATTCATACAGGAACTTGGGATCTTCACAAAATAAATTTTCTGGTGTACCCTAGGGTTCTGATTTGTCTCCGACTCTCTTCCTCATTTTTATAAATAATTTATTGCCGTTCTCAAATTCGCGTCCATCTTCTCCAGAAGTGGAATTGCACCAATACCGTATGATAAGCTTATGCAACTCCAATCTTTTCACAGCAACAATGAAGTATAAAAAAATCGTGTGGAGTTTAATGATTCCAAAACCACATGATGTTAAATGTCGTTAAAGTAAAATGTACCCCCTTTGCTATTGTACGTGTATGGCACTTGCATCGAAGAAACCGAAAAGCTACTCAGTCAGTACTCGGTATGTGTGTCAACAATGATCTTTGTTGGAACGACTACATTCTTGAGATCGTGGCTAAATGCTTAGGATTTCTATATTCTGTTTACAAGGCGTTCATAAGTCTAAAACTCGAGTACAACTCACATCTAGGGAACAGAACTATCATGAAATCATTCCCATCTCTTGAACACCATGGAAATCTTTCATATATTTCCTATTTCCTTGCATTATCGCTTCTTTGGCAAGCAATCTTCAATTGAAGTAGCCAATTACCCGTTTCGCTAGGAAAGCTCATTAGTTCATCCTCGAGCCTAATTTTATACGTCCCTCGAAAATAGAGATTCGTTTTTTACTTGCGATATAGGTATCACTCGTATATGGCAAGTTCTGCATTTGGAAAAAAAAAAATCGAACTCGAGATTTTGATCAAAGTTGACATTACGATGATAGCGAAGACGAAAAAAGTGGGTCCGACAATTCCGTTTGTCTGTCTGTATGTCTGTATGTCTGTACCTCGAACTACAGCCTAAACTACCGGAGGTATTTTCTTCAAACTCGGTAGTTAAGGGTCTTCGGTGATTCCCTAGAGGCGAAATTGAAATTTTTTTTTTTAGCTCTAAAACTAACGGTACCCCCCATACACCCGTAATGCAAAATCTTATTTATCTCGAAAACGGCTCTAACGATTTTGATAAAAAAAATTGAGTGTGATATAATGGACATGGACTATACTTTGATCAAAAAAAAATTTTGGGGGAAATGTTATTAGGGGTACCTGCCATAGACCCGTTTTTTTGATTTTCGAATTTCTCACCAACGGCTCTAACGATTTTAACCAAAATTTTTATGCAGGAGCTGCTTTGCATTTGAAACAATATAAACTAAAAATTTTTTCGCAAAAATAGTTTTTGGATTTTTAAAAAAATAATACAATTTTTTTTTTGAAAATTCAATTTCTTGAAAACCGATACACCATTAAATTTTTAAATTACGTTTTAAAATGTATTTTATTAAATACTAACAATTTGCATATCAATTTTTCTTATAAAAATTTTAAGAAAAATTTAGTACACAAAAAGCATGTTTCAGTGCCTACAGCCTAAACCACTGGACCTATTTCTTTCAATCTCGTTTAATTTTAGAGACATTTCTTATATAAAAAATTTATTTAATAATAAAACGATTTTTTAAAGTTTATTTGCATAAATTCATACTTTTCCGGAAACCAGACGGCAATTTTATGCATTTGAACATTATTATCTCTTTAAATCCATGTTTTATATTTATAAAATGTATCTTAAATTCCAAAGTACTTTTACATAAGAGCAAGTTCGTGCGATCCAGTCGTGCATTTTATTTAATCTTACAACACAATTATGGGATTATTTACCCGGCACGGTTTTTTCTTGCCATTTCAATTTGCAAATATTCAAGACCAATGTTCATCGACACCTGTTTTCTCCATTTCCCTACGTTCGTACTATGTGCATGTTTAACGTTATAAGGGTCTCAATAAATCCTTAAGCACGCAAAAAAAATCCCTGACTTCTCTAGAATAACAAAATGTCTGTTAAAATATTTTTTATTTTGAAAAATGTTGTCGGATGGTCACCTCATCTTTTTAATGGCAACGCATCGTGAAATAATCATCATATTGGTGGCCAAATATTTTGTTGACCCTAATTTAAATTAGGTTTCCATTTCAATTTTTATTTATATTTATTTTGGGATTCTTCTTAATGTCTGTTATTTTTGTTTTGGCTACAAAGACTCCGCAGAACTCACGGAACCCATTAAGCTCTTTGGCAAATTTGGTCATAACTCATCGTCATAATCATAGAATCACATTGTGCTATTGTGACTGTGATTTGTTGTCCATCATACCGGTCCGCTAGTTCATCATAAAGAGTGTGTCTATTCTTCATCTTTATCTGGAACTCGAGCATAGGTTTTAATTAACAAAAGAAAAAAAATGGACCCAACAAAAGCCTAGTTGGTGAATAAGTCGTTTGTAGTGTAACACGATTAGTAGCAACACAAATTGGTTTTTTCTTTGTCCATTTCCAGGCAGGAGGGACTTTTGTTGTGATGAGATGTGTCATTAATTTAGCTTTTATTTTCATCTAAGACACTTGATGTTCGGGGCGTTTATTTGAGTGATTGAGGTTCTATTTTTATCTACCAACATATGGGCGAATCAATGTTAATTACTTTGGCAGAAAAATATCTAAAGCTTTAAGTTTCAGAATTGATGGCCAAGCAAAATTGGATCTCAGTTCAATCAAACTTATTTTTTCGCTTTTGTACATTTTAAGATCCGATCAATCGCTTGGGGTGTAGAATCAGATGTTTCTAGAACATTTTTAAAGCGATTGAAATTAATTTAGTGTTTTGAACAATTTTTTTGAACCTTGCGTTAGTGTTCTCGGGTTTTTCAATTGGCACGGGTAGATTTTGGAGGCCTGGGTCGGTTAAGTTGGTTTGGTGATATCTGAAAAATTTGTTGCTTATTATTCAGTTTCTAATACGAAATTACCATGGCAAATTACATGATTGATCATCACATCCAAATGACAAAACTTTATTATCAAAAAGAACTAAGCAAACGTTGCTGACGGTGCGGCCATTTTACGGTAGGCTGGGTGGCCCTTCACAGTCAACTCTTCAACGTTTGGTGGCCAAATTTGAAATAATCGGTTGGGTAATCAATTAGCCAACATTCAAACGTCAAAAAAATACATGCTCGGCCGAGAACATCGCTGCGGTGCATGAAAGTTTACAGAAAACCCGAGGTAGTTGATTCCTCGCCGTGCACAAGAACCCAGCCTGGTGAATTTTACGTCCGGACTTGGGAGTTTATCCGTGAAAGATTTAACTGACACAGGAACATACAGTTCATGACCATAGACAACGCCGTTTGTTTGCTAACTGGAGATTCGATAAGTTTGGAAGAAGACCTCAATTTTGACTGGCGCCACGTGCCACACAGTGGATGCCATGATTGACATTCTACATGAATGAATTGGGTGTAAGGTTATCTCCCGCAGAAATGACGTTAATTGGTCACCAAGGTCATGGAAGTCTTGTGGATTTTCCTGAAGTTGCAGGTCTAACAACAATCGCAGGTCTAAACAACAATCGACCGATGTCCTCAAGGTGAACATAACACCAGCCATCGCTCAAATTGAGCCCGAACTATACGGAAGAGTAATTGACAATTGGACCATTCATACCCGTGTCCCCGTAAGAAGCCGAGGCAGGCACTTGAACGATGTTATATTTCATACATAATAATATAATATAATAATATATACCTCATACACAACTTGTTTTATTCCATTTCAATAACTACCCATCCTTATTGAAAAACCCTAAACAACCACTCGTTTTTCATACACATACTGTCTAATTCGGTCCAAAAAAATTTGTAGCGCTCTCCTTTGACGACGCTGTAAATTCCATCGTCAAAGAAGTTCGGAACGATAATGGCGCAAGCCCTCAATTCTCACCAAAAGTGATTTTTTGATGGACGGATGGATTGCAAGTTCGTTGGCGTGTTCTCGAATCCGGCAAATTCTAATTGTTGACATAGCATTTTATCGATAAATAGGTTTTGTCACTGAATATGAATTTTTGCTAAAGTCATGGTCTAATTAAACTATTCCAGAAGAATTATCGTGAGCCCCGCCAACAAAGGTCTACCGATATAAATTTTGTGTCAACTTTTGGCCAAATAACGAAACAATTATAACTCTAAGCAAATGTTAGACGATTTGGAATTTCTTTTAAAATTCACCCAAATGACAATATTCTAAAAGTCTCCTCCCAACAACTTCCCACTATTATTTATAACCATTGTTATTTATTTTTCTTCAACCAAAACAAAATCGAATTAAAACTTCGAATAAACTTTTCTGCTTAATCTTTTGCTTGTTTCCAAATTCACTCGAATTAAATTCAAAAGCGGTCTTCATTGTTGTGGAATATGCTCATCCAAGTCGGCACGACCATAAACTTTGCATTATAGTTGAACCCGAATTTCCGCATGTGATCTTTTCAATATATTTTCATCTCACCAACAGTAGCTCCAAGGACGTCTTCAGTCAAGATTTATCAGTTCAAATGTTAAGCAAACTATTATTAAAACTGCTCAGTTCAAACATGCTGAAATTCCAAAGTTGAAGGAACAAATTTGGTCAGATAGTATGACTGCTGTTTTTCAGCAAAAATTAAGAAACAGTAGCCTATGATGTTCGAAAAAGTTTATGTAACTACTCCAAAGAAACACGTTGACACGTGATTTTACTAATGTGTTTAAGTTTGTGTCGCACAAATCGCTGAACATGGCTCGAACTCATCATGGAGAATATGTAACACGCTCGAAGAGTTTGTTGATCTCTTGTAAGCCATTGCTTATATTTATTGTAGGTGTAAACCTTCTGTCAAATGATAGAAACATCTTATTAATGTGGACTATCTGGAAGAGTACTGAAAGATCTCGACATACACAAATGCGTTGACCCGTTTAGTATCCCTCTTCCATTGTTTGGAAAAGCTGTTCTTCAACACTGGCAAAACCATTACGTTTGATTTTCCATCTGTCCTACTCTACTGGTTTCTTTCAGAAGGGATGGAAAAAAGCATTTGTCCAGCCTGTCCCTAAAAAAGGCGAATCTTCTTCCCCCTAACTTACATTCCTTCTTTCTAAGGTCAAGAAAACGCTGATAAACTATCAGTTCAAAAAATATCTTGAAGAACGACAGTATGGTTTGCGTAGCAATAGGTCCACTGGTGATTTGATGGTACATCTCACCGCAGAGTGCCACAAACCTTTCCATCGTTTTGGAGCAAGCATTTAATAGAGTATGGCATCAAACTCTCTTGTTGAAGATGCGTGCATTTGGTTTTGATGAATTAGAAACTACCTTTCGTACCGCTTAATAAAAATCGTATTGGGTGCTCTCAAGTCTGAAATTCATAAAACAAATACTGGTGTACCACAAGGCTCCATTTTGTCTCCGACACTCTTCCTCATATTTGTCAACGATCTCCTGTCTAAAACTGCGAATCCATTAAATTGTTTTGCTGACGGCAGTACTCTAAGCTTCTCATATTCGTTTTCATATTCACTTCCTTGTCCTTTTGATGTCGATTTAGATCGGGAGCGTATGATAAGCTCATTAAACTTGATCTCGATAGTATTGTTAAATGGGGAACTTAAAAACTCGATGAAGTCTTCTGTCATTAAATTGAGACTCACCCATATACAGCTACCCATGAGTGTCACCTGCATTGAAGAAATCGGAGAACGCTCAGTTCGCAATATTTGCATCACAGATCACTTCGTGTGGAATGACTAAATATTCGGAATGGTGGTGACCTACAATCTTCTGTCGATTCGGAATGGCTAATGAGCCGCACTTCTTATCACACCCCTGACAAACTTTTTTGCAGCGGCTGAGAATTGAATCCAAAACCCTCTGCATGACAGTCCAAAGCACTAACCATCATGCCAACTGTACTGGCTGTAATCTATAACGCCTATTTTCGTCCAAATCTCGGGTACAATTCCCATATTGGTTAAGGTGCTCCAAAAACCCACTTCAGTCTCTTGGATAGAACCCAAAAAAGGCTTTTAAAAATGATAGATGAGACCGTCCGTCGCATTATTTCTTGTCTTTAATAGTTCTACCTTAATTTTTATAAACAGTGTTCTAGTGAAATCACCAGTTGTATTCCTCCTCTCAAACAATTCAATCGTAATACTCGTGCTTTGGTGAATGCCCATCAGTTTACCGTGAGTTCAACTTCGGGCGTACTGTTAAGTTCAGAGATTCCTTCTTTACCTGCGCTACACGAATGTGAAATACTTTACCCGGCCCAACATTTCCTCCCCATTGCGATGTTCAGCTGGGGATCGAACCCAGATCTGCGTGTTTGACAGTCCAGCACACCAATCATTATGCCAAGGTGTACTACGCTGGTGAAACTTGCTGTTACTAAAATTTACCGCCCATGAAAAATGTCAGCCTATTGAAGAATTGACTTGAATTGAAAGATCAACGTATTTCCTTCATAAATATGATTTGAATGCTCTAAGAAATACAAATACAAATAAGTAATTTCACAGCACACTTTCTGCATCAAGATTCTGCATTCTGCATTTAAAACAACTTCCATTCACAGTTAATTAAGGCGCTGCTAAGTCCCATTGAGTCTCAGTCTTACATATACGTTGCATGTGATAAACAAGTCTCTGTAAATAGGAAAGGCTTTGCTTTGCGCTTTCACAGCTTGTCGTACTCAGCAGATTAATAATACATTTACATAGCGTGCATTATCTGCAGTTCCTTTGTAATTAATATCCCCTCGTCTGCGTCTCGGATCAACCGCAAATTACAAATCTAAAGTGCAAATACATAGTCTCGGTAAATAGCTTCGGATTTGTATTGCCTGCCAAGTCGATTTATTACTTGCTCCAAGCATCAATCTTATTTCAATTCATATTCATGTGGAATGTAGATCAGAACAGAAGCCTCTATCAAGCGCTTGCTTATATTTCGGATGCAGGTATTGTTAAAGCATAACCAAACGCCCAACGAACGGGAACCCCTTTCATTAAACAATTGACGGAAGTGGTACTTGAGAAAGCGCGTCGAAGTCGAGTCTTATATTCTTATGTACGTAATGTGTGCGCCAGCGCCATTTTTTTTTTGTCTTAACTTCTTAACGAACTGACAAACTGAAAAGCGTTCTTATCGCTCACTTGTGATCTACCAAAGTGTGATCCCCATTCAGAAGCGACAAAAGAAAATGTCCGTAATTCGCTTTTTAATTAAACGTATGTTAGACGTGCGAGTATAAGTTTGGTGCTGGGATCTGTTCGAGTCCAATTAAGAGAACACTTAGTTTTTTAGTTGATTTTTATGGTAAGGTCATTAAAATTGTACAGAATTTAGCTGAATGATGTATTCTTTGCTATCGGATGAAGTGATAGTAGGTTCACATGTGTAGAGTCACCATTTGACTTTGGATTAGTGGCTCTGAGAAATAACTTAAAAGCTGTGTTAATGATTTTTGCAAGCAAGAGACTAACAATTTCTCTTCGTCACTTTCGCATTTTTGTGACAAGTGTCCCTTACACGGTCACACGATGGATAGAATCAGAAAGATAAAGTGAAACTAGAATCGGTACCGACACGTCAAGTATTGTTAAAATATCGTCACTAAGAAAGCTACTTTTGAATTTGAATTATGTTCATCTGTTATATTCAGTGGACTAAGAGAAAGGGTGTTGGGCTGTCATAAAATAAATTTGATTTTTTGTGTCTGGTTAAAGTTGAACAAATCTTTTTATGGGCAAAAGTATAGAAGTCGAGTAAATTTAGCAAAAATGTCTACCAAAATTGCTAAGAAGGATTCTTTGTTTGTGTAGAAGTAGGAGGTACACCTTAACAAAAATAGAAGTACAGAGGCTTGTAGAAAGCCTAAACCGTGTGACTTACATCAGTGAACCATTCTTGTGTGCATTTTATTAGCAGTGCCACTTGCAGATTCTGCAACATGCATGAGGAAACGCCGGAACACATACTGGGAAAGTGTTATCCAATCATGCACCAGAGGAAAACACATCTGGGACAGTACCAGGTGGAAGAGAGCAACCTATCCTCTCTCAAAGTGCTCCAAATACTAAAATTCTTAAAAGCAATAGGTTTGGAGGAGGAACTGTAGGATGAGCCAGCTCATCATTTTTATAAGAGGGGGCACAATAGATCTACAGGTCGCAGTGCAATAACCCCCAATACAATTCATTCATTCATTCATTCATTCATATTAGCAGACATTGAGGGTACTGATGAGAAAGACATTTCATGACAAAAGATGTTCTTGAAGAATTTGTCACTTCTTCACAAGAGACAGTGCCCCTGGAAAAAAATGTTCCTTTCTTATTTTTAGATGGAACTCAGAACTCGAGCATGGCATCCCCATGCACTATCTATTATTCCAAGGGTTACTATGATCTCCGAAGTCATTCTTAATCTAAAAAAAACTTGAATACAATACAATATTCTCCCTTATCGGCCAATTTTAAAACAAAGGGTCTTAGGGCATTGATATAATTTTGTCCACTCATTTTAATCGAAGAGCAATTTTCTGTTCGTTTTCGTGGGCAAAAATTTTAGTTGACACTCTTACTATGAATACTCTTAAAATGATTGATTGCGAGCTTAAGAAAGTTGGAGAGAATTTAAAATGAGATCAAAGCACATTGGTTTTGATTGTCCGATCATCACATTGGGAAGGAAATATTGAGCCGGGTAAAGTATTTCACATTCGTGTAGTACGGATAAAGAAAGAATCGATGAATTTAACAGTACGTTCGAAGTTGGGCTCAATGGTAAACTGAGAATCACCTTGACCGCTAGTAGTACGTCTGAATTGTTTGAGAGAACGACTGGCTATTTAACTAGAACTCTGTTTATAAAAGGAATGGTAAAATAATGAAAGACAGAAACATTGCGGCGGTGTTTGAGAGATTTCTGTTGTAGTTCTATCACCTATCATTTGTAAAGCTCTTTTTGGATTCTTTCCAAGAAATAAAGTGGGTTATTGGATCAACTGCCCAAATATGGGAATTTAAATCGATCTTTGAATGAATATGGGTCTTATAACGTATAGCCAGATCAGAAGGGGTGACAAACTTCTTGCAACGTCGAGGGAAACCTAAGAACTTATCATTCCACACAGGGTCTGTGATGCAGATAGCGGGAACTGAAAGCTGTTTTTTTCCTCAATGCAAATGTTGCTTATGACTAGCGAATTAAGGGTGGGGTTGGTGGTGTGGTGTTTTCCACTTCAACGACAGGAGACAGCATTAAGTTTTTGAAGCATTAAATTCTACCCCGGTTTATGGTTCCCCATTTGACAATATCATTTAGATCTAAATTGAATGAGCCATTCTAAATCCACATCCGAAAAACAGAGAAACGCATCTAGAAAGGAATATAAGAAGCTGAGAGTACTGTTGTCAACAAAACAATTGAATGAATTAGATGGTTCGGACAGGAGATCGTTGATAAATATGAGGAAGAGAGTCGGAGACAAAACAGAGCCCTGGTGTAGGTACACTAATATTTATTTTATTAATTTCAGGCTTGAAATCACCCAATACGACTTTAGTCCAGTCAAATTAAATTAATTAATTCGAAATATCTACAAAAAATACTGCGTCGAATTTTTTTTTTGTTTCTTAAAGAGTATCTATTGGAGAGTGTAAATCCAAAAAGTTCGAACAAAAAACGCCCGTGCGTTGTCCGCCATTTTGAAAAAGGCTTTGGAAAGCTTGAACTCGATTTTCTCGGCTCCTATCATATATAGAGCTGTATTTTTTTTTTAGGTTTGTACGTTAAAACATCTTCTTTAACTTTTGTTCAGAAAAAAATTTGAAACCTCTTTCCAAAAAAAAGTTATCGACGAAAAACTGTCGAGATTTTGAAGTAAAAAATGGTTTTTAACGTTTATCTCGCCTCATGTTCATCTGATCAAAAAAATACTTAAGTTGTTTTTTATAGATCACTTTATTTCCTACATTTTGGTATATTTAAATTTTATGTGCGACAAAAACTGTAGGAAATATAACCTGTCAAAATGGCCAATATCCTGCAAAATTAAAAAAAAAAGAAATTTACTCACGTTTGAAAATTTTCAAATTTGATTATGTTCATTATGGAATTTGAAAAAAAACAGTTCAAACTCTTTTCCACACTACCACCGAGGTAGAGTTACGGCGCATTTTTTTGAATGTGGTGTCCCCAGCAGGTATAATCCACGATTCAATCGTTTTCGTTTCTATTTAAGCCAATCGATAGCTCAATGTGGCATAGTTTTTTCATGTCGTTCTTATCTCCTTTTTTTTTGGGGGGCTAGGCGTGCGGATATCAATGATCATATGGAGGGCTAACAGCTGTACCGAACCAAGTCATTTTAAAAAAAATCCAAAACCAACGTCAAAATTTCCGCAAAATTGACCTCTATTTAGAGCTGTAATGAACTATGTATAGTTCATTACAGCTCTAAATAGAACTATGTAGCTCTAAATGAACTATGTAGTTCATTACAGCTCTAAATAGAGGTCAATTTTGCGGAAATCCAGGCGTTAGTTTTGGATTTCTTTAAAATGACTTGGTTCGGTACAGCTGTGAGCCCTCCATATTAACTTTGTTTGTGCTGGGATCGTGAATGGTAGTTTCTTCAATGTTTTCAGGTCAGGAAAAGTCTTCACATGCGTCTTCATCTTCCAGTAAATTAAATTAAACTTAGTTTTTTTTGACGTTTTAACAAAGTCGCTATATCGCAAAGAATCCAGTGACTCATTTTCCTTCCCATTGAACAACGCAATACAAACTTTTTCTTCGGCGCACAGTGCGTCGATCAATGGAAAAAAAATCAAAAAATTAGTCTAACTAAACATGATTATTATAATACACGCACTAGGCTCTGTCATGCAAAGTCCTCGAGGTCGAACAACATACAAGATGTTATAAATTATTTGTTGTTAATATCTGATCCCCTCGTTTCATTACAAAGAAAAATTGTGCGCAAACAAAGACATTTTGATGCAAATATAAAAAACTTCCTTATTTTTAGTGAAGAACATGATTGTTCTTGTGATGATTAAGAATATTTTATTTTAAGTTTTATTTTTTAATTTTAAATTCAAGTGTTGAAAAATCTTTTCTTTTATATTCCCTAAGCTTACAAACAAATTTGAAAACTATATTTTTACTTTATTACTTTGTGTAAACTTTATTTTTTGTTTTAATAAATCATAAACATAAAAAAAAAAAAACTTAATCTGAGCTTTGATTTTTTTCCTTACTTTCTATTGACTCGACGCACTGTGCGGCGGCTCCCAAAACGTTGCTATCAACATCGTTGGATCTGCATTATACCTCCTGGAGACCCCATATTAAAAAAAACGCGCCGTAACTCTACCTCGGTGGTGTTGTGGAAAAGAGTTTGAACTGTTTCTTTTAATTTCATAATGAACATAATCAAATTTGAAAATTTTCAAACGTGAGTAAATTTCTTTTTTTTTTAATTTTCGCAGGATATTGGCCATTTTGACAGGTTATATTTCCTACAGTTTTTGTCGCACATAAAATTTAAATATACCAAAATGTAGGAAATAAAGTGATCTATAAAAAACAACTTAAGTATTTTTTTGATCAGATGAACATGAGGCGAGATAAACGTTAAAAACCATTTTTTACTTCAAAATCTCGACAGTTTTTCGTCGATAACTTTTTTTTGGAAAGAGGTTTCAAATTTTTTTCTGAACAAAAGTTAAAGAAGATGTTTTAACGTACAAACCTAAAAAAAAAATACAGCTCTATATATGATAGGAGCCGAGAAAATCGAGTTCAAGCTTTCCAAAGCCTTTTTCAAAATGGCGGACAACGCACGGGCGTTTTTTGTTCGAACTTTTTGGATTTACACTCTCCAATAGGTACTCTTTAAGAAACAAAAAAAAAATTCGACGCAGTATTTTTTGTAGATATAAAATACTAATTTGATTGGACTACTTGTATTGAGCGGTTCGAAAGAGAGTTTCTAATTCAACGAAGCAAAGATTCATCAATACCAAATGCACGCATTTTCGAAAAGAGAGCTTGATGCCAAAATCTATTAAATGCTTTTAAAATATCAAGTGCAATAATCTTACTTTTTCCAAAACGATCTAAAGATTTGTGGTACTGTTTGGTGAGTTATAAATCCACCAGTTGACCTATTGCTACGATAGCCATACTGCCGGTTTTTGGGAAGCTTTCGTCCTTGAATATATTTCTTAAGTTGATAATTAATTAGCGTTTCCATAACCTTATAGAAACCTTTTAGAAGAAGAGGGAAGAAGATTCGTCTTTTTTAGGGACTGGCTGGACAAATGCTGTTTTCCATCCACTCGGAAGATGACCAGTAGAGTAGTATCTACAGATGTAGAAGCTTATGTAGTAATTTTCCCAGCTTTGTGTATGTCAAGATCTTTCAGAACTTATGCAACTTTACAATTACGAACAAAATTGGTCCAATGGAAACGTTTGTGTCCTCAAGGTTCCCTGGACCGTTTATCTTTTTTTGCCTCAATTGCTCGTCATTTAAAAATTTGGTCTGTCGAAAATGACAATTACAGGATTTTTTTTTAAGCTCTTTGAATATATTCCGGTTTTCTTAAGTGGGGTAGGCTCTAAATCTTCGGAATTTTATTTCTCTAACTCTGATAGCCTCCTTACAGATCGAATCAAAACACAAATTTGATAGATATAACCCTATTCGGAATAGAATTTATTATTCTGTAATGAATTAATATTGAATCATATCTGCATTGGAATCAACGTCATTGCCGAGGAAGCACAGTGGCCAGTTTAAGTTGCTTGATAAAAAAGAAATGTTTTCCTTGCCAAATGCGGCCGTTTTTTGCTTTAATTCGGCTTATAGTCGATCCAGCAACTCTACGTTTTAGGCTCCACTGATCGTGTTACTCTTGTGAAGGTAATCCACCACAAAAAACTATTGCAATAACTTTGTTTGTTGACAAACCCAGTCAAACTCAAAATTCACCAAGAGAAATCCATAGTTTCGACTGTTCCTTGCCCCTGGTCTTCATGTTTTATCTAACATTATGAAACGGAGCGCAAAAACTCGGTCGATTTTCTCTAAACTCCTTTGAAGTTGTCAAATAGTGGCGTATATTGTCGATTGTGACCAAACGCGGCTCAATCTTATAGGAAGCTTTTTACTCTCCAAATATTTAAGATTTAGGTGAAATCGAAATCTGTGGATCATGTGATAAGCCTAATGCCTCGTCAAATTCGCGTACCTTCCTTCGTCGCTCATCAATTTTCAAACTGTGGATTTTATCGAACATTTATGGTGTGGTGACCTCAATTGAATTACCAGAATGTTCAGCGTCATTCGTATTAGAATTACGGCACCGAAAATGAGTAAAGCAGTGGTTAATGGTTCCAATCGATCGTAAAAATAATTTTTAACGAGTACTCGAAATTTTTCCATTTAAGCAAAATGCTTTTTGATAAACAAAATGTTAGATTTGAGTCGGCGACTCCATTATTTTAATTTTTAGGGTCTTATTGACCCAGCCTATTAAACCAAGAAGTAAACCTTTTTATAAAAAACACTATCCACACTTTAAAACTCGTTTTAGCTGGACGCGGTTAGAGAACATGTCCGTTTAATACATTTTCTTATAAATAGACATTTCTTAATTATCTTATATCTTTCTAGTCTTTATCTTTGGAAGCTCTGATACAAATATTTGTAGACTCCTTCATTGTCCCAATAAACTTAAAGTATCAAATGAGTCATGTTAAAAACTAACGTCCCATTATGTTAACTGCAAATTTTTAATTTTCCGTAGATATCACGACTTCCTCGAATGCAGAACTAAAACTATCTTCTTCAATTTGTAAATTTGTATCATTTACAATCTTATTCTTAAAGAATGAAAAGGAAGTCGATACCCTTTGACAACATTTTACATAAATTGATACTTTTCAAATTACCGACCTTGTATTTGAACTTAATATATTTTAATGGATTTCTCATTCCTGAAAAACAGATGTTATTGTGTTCGATTAAGACCTCACTTCTCCAGTCCCTTCTCACCTTCCTCTGGGTTTCTCTAAGGCAGCCACTTAAGTTCGCTTCTTTTTATTCTTTCAATAAAAGTTATTGATTTGGTCATCACCACACATTCTTCTATCTAACTCTACGCTAATAATATATAGTTTTTCAAGACGATATCTTTGGCTCATGATTTCCCTCTGGCTGGTTCCTGAAAAATAGCTTAGAGCTAAATTTAGCCGAATTCTAATGAATTATTTTTTCATGTGAACGCATCAATTCTCTGCTAATATTTATCCTTTTAACCAATCTTTTTCCACCGTGTGGTCAATTTGACCGTTTTGCATCTAATTCAACATTCTGAAGTTTATCGATGGTATAATTCTTATAGACAATTAGGGACTTGTCCTTGTGAAGAATTGGTCCAAATAAATCTCGAAACCCTACGTGACGCGATCCTTCTAAATAACTTTTGTGACCCACATTTTGGAGTACCCCGTAGCGTACTGGTAAGTGCCTTCGAATGTCATGTCGGCCGTAAGTCTGTTGAAAGAATCGTATCAAACGAACTACTTTTTTTCAGGGGTACAACCTCTTACGGCGAGAAAGTCATAAATTTTTCAAGAATATCTCTCGTTATGAGTATTTCATTTTAGCCGTTAAATATCGGCAGAAAACTGCAGGTCCCCTTCATTGCTTTTTAATGAAGATGGTTGAGAGTTGTAAGTCACTAAGTCTTCATTTTTCAAAAGTAGTACCGCCATCAAATATATAATTTATTTAAATATTTTTTTTTTTTCAAAAATCTACAGATTTACTAATTTTTACAAAATTTAAAGGATTTTTGAAAATAAAAAAAAAATGTGCTGTAAAAATTAAGGTATCAATCAAATTCAAAATTTTTTGGAAGAGACAGGAGTTCGCTTCAAAATACTGCGGGAGAAACAAAATTCAATTGTAGCAGCCACGTAGTAATATTTCTGAGCGACTTCGTATAGAACTCTAAGCCACAATAGTTTTTCGATGCCAAAATTTTATAGTTTCGTGGGAAAGCTTGGCGCTCAAAAGTTTTCGCTCAGTAACTGGTGAGTTGTCACTTGAACTTGACACTTTGTTGTCTTGTCCCTTGTCGCTCACTGTTTATAAAGCACATTTTTCTTAACAGTCATTACTTTAAATGTATGGCTAGAGAAAGAGTGAAAAAAAGAATAATATCATCTACGTTTCTTTCTTCTTCACTCATTTCAATTAAAACCCTACAACAAACAACAATCACTCACAAAACAAATACTTAATTCCCAATCAGCTTTTCCACCTGCCTCATCCACCTTGTGCCATCACTATCATCTCATTGACTTCAAAAACAAAAATACCTCACACTATTCCATACAACCTTAATGAAATCTCCCCATTAACACAACACTATTTCCATCTGCTGAAATGCCTCATTTATTTCTGTCAAGAAAAATTGAAAAGAAAATCCCTCTAATTGTTTGTCATAGTTCGTCAATTGTTGAAGCTCTTTTTTAAGCCCTTGAATCTTATGAATACGAATAAACGATTGTCCGGCCCCATTTTAACACTTTGTGGCAAGACAAACAAACAAACAAACCCACCGACCTACAATGCATTTAAGCACGTATAACATTTATCCCAATGACCTGAACCTAAAAATGCCCATTTTAAGTGCATTAAAGGTGTGCTCTATTCACAAGCAAGCCCGGCTACAGCCGCCTTCGTTTCATTCTCAAAATGTGTTTATAAATGTAAGAAAAAGAACCCAAAATCATCACTCATTGCTCTATGGAGCAAGGAAAGTTATGACAGCAACAGCTTATTCAAAATAATTGTTCAAGATCAAGATGTAAAAGTTTCGAGTAAAAGATTGCAGCAACAACAAATAGCATCAGCGAAGAACAACATGACCGGAACTAAGTATGCGGTTAGACACTGCCTTGGAGTGCACTCGACGACGTGATAACCATCTCATTATCGTTGAATTCGTTGGGATGGCATCAGACAATGCAGCTGGAGGAGCGACTCAAAAATGGAACAATGTAGAATCATTTTTATTTCAGAGGGGACACTCTTGTCATCTTTATCATCATCATTGTCTAATGCCTAAACGTTTCACCATCGCACAAACATGACTTCCAGGAGCGGAGTGCCAACCAGGCACAGCCAGACTAGAAGAACCAACGAAGAACTCTAAGCAATTGCCACCATTGACCTATACCACAACGATTGTACCAATCTTCACTACTTTCTCTGATCTTGGAGCCATGGAGGATGATGCTTGATGATGATGATGGTCTCAACCATTTGTTATTAACTTTCTTCACCACCAGCTAAAGCAGCATCAAGCTGTTTGCAAAACTTCTTGCCTTATATCGATAGATCGGTGGATTTAATTTTTGTATTTTTACTATCAAGGTGGAGCTGAAGCTTTGTCTAAGCCAAGGAATTAGCAAAAGATTCTCAATCTTTATTAATGGTTCCCGAAGGCATGATGATATATTAATATGAGTCTCAGACTTATCACCAAAATGGGTGGTCACCGGGGTGTAGTAACTCTGATTCCTCAAAATATCCATCATAAATCTGAGCAGTTAAAGTAAAGTAGAAAAAAAGAAGCCAGTTTTTATGGAGCACTTAAATATCCAACAGAGATGCCGCTACCGCTCCGCCGCCAACGAAATGTTATAAAACCACGATGGCTTCCTAAACACCACGACCGACGACGACTGCAAAGTCCATGCTAGATTGTCTTTGAGCTATAAGAGAGTGCAAGTATGTGGGGAGCTGTGACCTTTGCGAACTCGATTTTGAGTAGGTTTATGCATTAAACTTAAAAAGAATAAAGGATGTGGGATGTATGCATTTAGATAGTTAACCGTTTGTTTATCATGATGAGTAGTGATTTTTGTTGTTGGTTATTTTTAAAGGCTTTTGTAAGTTTTGGTTGAAATTGAAAAAAAAAGTGGGCTTAGATATTTTTAATGAATGATATTGGCTCGAGAAATTCCTAAAATAACATTATTGTCGAAAGGTTTGCATAGAAGTCAATTTGTTCTCATAACACAAAATTTAAAGATATATTTTCATTACTATTTCGGATAAGGCCAAAAAGTCGGTGAGTAGTTTTCTGGCCCACGAACTTCAGAACTTATAAGCTTTAAATGTATATGTTTTGAAATTTGCATGACAAGAAAGAATTCTTTTGGCTTTCAATGAATAAACTGACCACTTTGGAGTATAAAGCTGAGCCGAGAAAAGAAAAATTAAAGAAGAGAGGAAATAAATACCACACATACATCCGGCGTTTATATGCCGTTATTAGACTTCGTGTTTCATTATTGGATCAAAAATCATTTAGGTATACTTGGTTTAAAAATTTCCTGTATTTCAAATTTAAGAGTTCGAACAAAACGAACAAAATATAGCGATAATATGTGAATTTTCATTTGAAACAAAAGAGCTGAGGTTCAAACTTAGTTTTTTAGATTGCCTTATTTGATGCCGTGTAATTGTAATATTTGATGAAAAATACGAATTCTGGCGAAGGAATATTTTTTTTTACTTTGTTTTGTGTTTAAGAAAATATATGATTAACTTTTAAGGATTTCGAGGTGTTTTGTAAAATAAAAAGAATTGTCACTTTGGGTCTTTTTTATTGAATGTGGTTCAAAGGAAACTGAAAGATTTTGTCAAGGAAAGTCTTAGCAGTGGACAAGAGAGAAAATTAAGAACAGATTGAGCTCGAAGTATGTATATGTCTTAAGGTAAATTTTGATTAAAATTTTTGCTCGGGTTTTGTTTCATGCACAAGAGATTTACTTTTCTAATATTGTCTTTGTATGAATACAATCTTTGTTTGCCTTAATTTGTTGATTGGAGAATAATATATTTTAAACCGAATGGCTAAGAACTTCACTACCTCTGTCCATGATGCCTTTCATTTAAGGCAGAAAACCTTTTTTCTATCCTATTATGGATAATTATGAAGTATAGGGTTTTTAGGGCAGTGTCGTCAGCATCCGTATACACTTTCATGAAACTGAATCAAAACACATTGTTTTTAAAAAAGCTACCACTGATTAAGTTATGATTATAGTGGGTGCAATTCTACTCTAAAAATTATATTATGAAACGAATGCCACACCATAGCCGATACAAGAATGATATTCTGATACTGGAACAACATAGATTCAAACAGAGTAACCACTCCCAATGGAAAGCAAATCGTTCGGTTTTTTTTTCAGGGAGTTTTGTCAAAAAATTTGCAGGATTTTTTCCTTTTCAAATCAAGTTTATGTATGTGCAAAGTTGATGTTTTGTTGAACAGCATAGTTTGAATTTTTACACCCCCAATAATTTGTATACCAAATGTTGCCTGAATCGAATCATTGAATTTTAAATTTGAAGATCAGATCATTCGTAGCCTATTAGTAGTAACAAAGAATATATATATTTAACTTTAAGTTTGATCTCAAAATCTCAGCTTTTGATGTTTTATAAAGAGAAAATTCAAATAAAGCGTGACGAAAAAAGGACATTGTAATGTCCTAAATTTTAAATAGTTTGTTTATAAAGTTTTAGTGTTGTTAAAACATTGAGAAGAAGAGAAAAGTTAAGTTAAAGTTAAAGTAAAGAAAAGTTTAACAAAATATCCCGAAGATGGATAAGTAAATCCGAGACGCGTCGCTATATATAAAAAGTAATATTGTATGTTGTTAAAAAAAAAGTTTAAAGTATAAATAAAAATAAATAAAATTTCGTTATTTTGATTAATTTTTATTTTAATATATTAAAACCAAAAAAAAAAATTTAAATTGTTAAAATAAGTTTTTAAATATAAAACTCTTAAGAACAAATTTTGGTTCGCCAAAATTATTGATCCGTTTTTCTTAGAAATCGAATTTTCAAAAAAAAAAAAAAAACAATATTTTTGTTTAAGTTTTGAACTATTTAGAAGTTTCCCTGTAAAAAATTTAGTAATCTTAAAACTTTTATATTATTTTATACATCGTAAAACTTAAACGAAACAGAAATAAATTTATTAAAATTGTAGGTGCCGTTCTTAGAGAAAAATAAGATTTTCGATAACCATTTTAAAATTGTACACTTTTTTTTTCAAAATAGAAAATTCAAATACACAATATTTTCGACTTACACAAATTGATCAGAATCAGTTGTACTAATTTTGAGGACTAAACATAATATTCTATGCTATGGGAGGTACCATTTTACATTTTGTCATAAGCATTTTTTTACCATGATTTTACTTATCATAGTTTTTTTTTAATTTTTGTTGTAAATTTGTAGAAGAGTTTTTGAAAAAGTAATATTTTCTTGAATTTTTTAATATGTTTTTCTAAAAACTTTTAAACTTTTAGAAAATATTCTTTTTTCAAAAACTCTTCCACAAATTATCAACAAAAAGTCAAAAAACTTCTTAGTTATTTGTGGTTTAAGAAAAATTAAAAAAAAAAAAAAATTTGAACAGATAGACAGAATTGCGAGACCTATTTTTTTATCTTCTCTTTTTTTTTTGTCTTTTTTTTTAGATAGATAGATAATTTTATTCACTCAAGCAAACTTAAAGCTATAAATACAATATAAATGTTCAAAGATTGAATGAAATTAGTGAACATTTGGTAACTAACGGGTGATTTTTTTGAGGTTAGGATTTTCATGCATTAGTATTTGACAGATCACGCGGGATTTCAGACATGGTGTCAAAGAGAAAGATGCTCAGTATGCTTTGACATTTCATTTCATGAATAGACTTACTAACGAGCAACGCTTGCAAATCATTGAATTTTATTACCAAAATCAGTGTTCGGTTCGAAATGTGTTTCACGCTTTACGTCCGATTTATGGTCTACATAATCGACCAAGTGAGCAAACAATTAATGCGATTGTGACCAAGTTTCGCACTCAGTTTACTTTATTGGACATTAAACCAACCACACGAATGCGTACAGTGCGTACAGAAGAGAATATTGCGTCTGTTTCTGAGAGTGTTGCTGAAGACCGTGAAATGTCGATTCGTCGCCGTTCGCAGCAATTGGGTTTGTGTTATTCGACCACATGGAAGATTTTACGCAAAGATCTTGGTGTAAAACCGTATAAAATACAGCTCGTGCAAGAACTGAAGCCGAACGATCTGCCACAACGTCGAATTTTCAGTGAATGGGCCCTAGAAAAGTTGGCAGAAAATCCGCTTTTTTATCGACAAATTTTGTTCAGCGATGAGGCTCATTTCTGGTTGAATGGCTACGTAAATAAGCAAAATTGCCGCATTTGGAGTGAAGAGCAACCAGAAGCCGTTCAAGAACTGCCCATGCATCCCGAAAAATGCACTGTTTGGTGTGGTTTGTACGCTGGTGGAATCATTGGACCGTATTTTTTCAAAGATGCTGTTGGACGCAACGTTACGGTGAATGGCGATCGCTATCGTTCAATGCTAACAAACTTTTTGTTGCCAAAAATGGAAGAACTGAATTTGGTTGACATGTGGTTTCAACAAGATGGCGCTACATGCCACACAGCTCGCGATTCTATGGCCATTTTGAGGGAAAACTTCGGAGAACAATTCATCTCAAGGAATGGACTGGTAAGTTGGCCACCAAGATCATGCGATTTGACGCCTTTAGACTATTTTTTGTGGGGCTACGTCAAGTCTAAAGTCTACACAAATAAGCCAGCAACTATTCCAGCTTTGGAAGACAACATTTCCGAAGAAATTCGGGCTATTCCGGCCGAAATGCTCGAAAAAGTTACCCAAAATTGGACTTTCCGAATGGACCACCTAAGACGCAGCCGCGGTCAACATTTAAATGAAATTATCTTCAAAAAGTAAATGTCATGGACCAATCTAACGTTTCAATTTAAGAATCGATGAGATTTTGCAAATTTTATGCGTTTTTTTTTTAAAAAAAGTTCTCAAGCTCTTAAAAAATCACCCGTTATAAATGTTAGCGTTGAACGGCACGCCAAAACAAATTAAATTAATTCAAGTAATATCTGATGTGGGGTGACAATGAGAATTTAATTATTTCAAAAATTTGATTAAATATAAAAGTAAACTTTAAAAAAAGGAATAATAAAACAAATTCAAAAGAATAAACTTAACAATTCAAAAATAATATTTTCTAAAAAACAACAAGAAATTATTTTTTACTATGTATGTTTGTGCTGCTTAATAGGATAAGATTCTTAAAAAGAATTCAATGCATTCATAGTCATGTGTGAATAGCCAGTCTTTAACTTTTTTTCAAAAATGAACTAAAAGAAGTAGTTTGCCTTATAAATAACGGTAATTTATTGAAAAGCTTGGGAGCTGTACTTGTGAAAAAAAGAGAGAAATGATTTCTGCGTGCGAGTGGTACAGTAACAAGATGTGAGTTATGTGAGTTATGTGAGTTATCATCGTAATGTCAAGTCTGATCGAAATCTCTAGTTCAATTTTTTGTTACGAATGCATAACATGCCATGGACCATCTATATACAAGTATCCCAAGTAACATACTGGATTAAAAACGAACCGAAAAGACCCAATTCTCTCTTAGGTCTTTCGACTTAAAATGACCTAGGAATCCATGGATTTGCTCCGTGGCAGTAAATGTATGACACTTTATGTATTCAAAAATACAAATAACTTAGAAGTGCGTTTTTAACATTGCAATGAAAAATATTTAAAAAAAAAATATGGAATTTTTAAATGGTTTCTTCCGTTTGGCGTCGACTGAGATTGAAAAACAATCAAACAGCATATTTTGTTTCAATTAATTTAAATTTTTTCGATTTCACTTGCTAATATGGCAAGTAGAAGTCTGAAAAAATGATTTCCATCTGTAACAGGTAACCCACTCTAACGATTTTGATTGAAAATCGTACTTCTATAAATAAAATTAAATGTAAAAAAACTTAAGACCTTTTCACACTTTAATGTAGATGTTCACATAAGCATAATAAGGTGACTGGATAGCAACGATAATTTTTCCAGTCCATATGTTTCAGAAAGTGTCAAAGTTACTAATTACATCCAGCTGCCAAAATATTCAGTAAGGTTTGCCATTTCATCCGGACAACCATTGGCACTTGAAATATTGGGCGGAGATATGGTTTTGGCCATCATCTTCTCGTGCATCGACATTTTTGGCTTAGCGGCGATAACAACGAACAAAATTGCCGTTTTTGGAGAAAACACAATTCACAAGTGTTTGACCAAATATCAATGGATTCACAAAATTGATAGTTTAATGTAGTGTAGAGAATTCGCTACCGGCAATATTTTGTTAATCGATTAATACAACTAAGTTTTTTGATTGAACTTACATTCTTTGTTCATTGTTTTCAAGAATTTCATTTATCTGAGTTAATCACGTTACTTTAATGAACATGCAACAAAAAGTTTTAGTAATATGCCCTTTAGGGTGCTTAAGGTGAATATTAATTATTGATTTTCAAAAAACAATATAGCTGCATCGTTTCGGGTGAGCTTACACCCTTCTTCGGGCCTTTTTTTTTTTTTTTACAAATAGTCTTAACCCAAGGCTACCTTGATTTTAACACATTTTTTAACCGACCAAAAAATCTCTCGGTTAGATTTTATTTTATTTTTTTCTTCGTGGGTTCACACAGGAATGTTTGAGGGCTGTTAGTCACTAGGGGCCCTGGTGCGAGCTGTTGCTTTATCAAAAGCATGTTTTCCATGAAGATTTTCTGTCGCCCACAAATGGAATCACATACGAGTATCTCTTTTAATTAATAAAGATGTCACACAAAAAAGAATACATTTTAAGCAGTTTATTTCCCGAGTTAAAATTTAATAAATTACTGTGAGAGAAATTTTATAAGTTGGCTATCTTCATATCAACCATTAATCAATTAAAATTGTGATAAACTAAATACTTAATGACCTTCACTGAACACACTAATACCTTCCATAAATAATAAAACTTCAGCTCATGAATTTCAGAACTCTACCTTCACCACTTTCAACCATTGCCATTGGCCATAAAATGGACATCAATTAGAAGACAAAACAAAATAAAGTTTCCATTTCAGACTTTCTCTACCCAAATTATTTCGCGCACAATTAAATTAACTCCCAAAAGCCAGCAATATACCAACCATACCCTCGTTCCCTACCCTCCAATACCAATATGTTCCACCTTAACCGAAAACAAAATAGCACAAGGCTAAGTAGCTGCTGTATTTAAGCCCGACTAAGTATTTAATTGGAGAGGTAATGCATGACCTGGAGTATTTTTAGTCTATTAATTTATAATTCACTCTCTTGCATCTTGCTGATGAAACTTTTAGCCTGATTCCGGGATCAAAAACAAACCCGAAAGTCAATTAACCTAATGAGTTCTTGCATTAACATTCCAACATACAAACTTATTATTAAACTGAGCACCTATTTCCCCATCTAACACCAACACCCGCCTCGCCATCTGTTATCTGATTTATAAGATCGCAACCAAAGATGAAACTTTTGCTTCTTAGGATGAGATTATCTTTCCGAAAAACCACTAATGGTGTTTGGCGATTGTGAGAAACTGACTAAGATAAAGTATCTTTATCTGTTTTTGTTTTCTTTGCGCGGATTAGTTAAGTTATATTGTTAGATACTACTTTATGGAAGTTTTAGTTAATTGTCATTCGAATAACAGAATATCGAACGCTTGGAGTGGTTGATGTCGTTTAATTAGGTCAGATTAGCATCTTTTGAGGGCTTCGGAAGCTCAATATGCTTATGGTCCCATACCTGACGACAAGAAAATTAATTATACTTGTAAGACCTTTTTCTCTTTCTGTTTTTTCTTTTTTTTTTCATTTGCGGTGATTCCTTTCTTTTAAACTGTGTTTGTTTCTAAATTAATTTTTTTAATCGAATCGAAGGCTTAAGGCTATGTGCTACATTTTGCTATAATTATAACTGGAAGCCAGATAATTAAAATCATAAATGAACAAAGACAAATCACGGATGTTGCTGCTTTTGTTTAGTTCCAAAAACATAATCTTTAATTAATTTTCAGATGATGTCCTTTCCCGCACTTCTTTTTAATGATTTTTTTTGATAATGTTCTCATCATGAGAACTATAGTCGTGAATTCCTAGCTCCTTCAACTTGTCTTTCCCCCTAGTCCGATTGATTTTACACAGCAAAGCTAGGGGGGTCGTATGATATACTCGTATTTTTCGAAGATACATTTTTTGAGCTTCTATGAAAAACTGCGATTTAGTCTATCGACGTTATAGCTAAAGTTTATTTGTAGGTATTTTTTTTTTTCAGATAAAATGAGGCACTACGCTTAAAAAAATGCGATGAAGTAATTATTTGTTGGTTACAAAAGATTTTTTTTTAATATATTTATTCGTAACCAGTATTTTCCCATAAAATATTTATGGCACCATTTACTTAAACCAACAAACACAACAACGACCAGAAACTTGTTGCATAGTTAGAGGATCAATTCTTACAAAAGTGTTGCCACCATACAAATTATTGAACCTGAATTGTTTTATACACTTTAGCTTATCAATGATTATTATATTCCATAAAGCCTTGCAGACCTTGTGAACTACTACGAAACTAAAAAGAGACCCAAGGCTGAGATAAATTTTTTGTGTTGAACTAAAAAGCAGCTGTATAATGCTCTATGAAAAGTACAGTCAAATTTAAAAAAAATTGTAACAAAATGAACTTTGGATTTTATTGTTCCTTAAGGAGATTCGGGCTTTTTTGAGAATTGCTTCTGAAAATATGAAAGCGCATACCATTAGGCAATTCTACCAAACATAAAGTGGGTTATAAAGCCACAACAGACGAGGCAGAATTGATGTCATGTGAATTTTTGACAAGAGGGTGGGTTATAAAATAGAAACTGATTCGTAAACTCAATATCCCACTATGTGGGTTAAAAATCTTTTATAGACATTTTGGCTTTTATGAACAATTTTGGTAAATATTCCTGCAACTGAACCTACCTAGTGAAGGTAATGCATACAGGCTAAGAATTTATAAAAATTGACAATTTGACAGTTCTCGAACTCCTGTCCCATCAATAAATATTCGTATGTGGTATTTGTAAAATTTTCAGGTTATACAAGAACTTTCATGACAATAAATTGTCAAGAATTTTCTGACTAATTTATTTTGATATTTTTTATGAGACACAAAAGTATTGAGTTTTGTCAGTATTTCAGAATTGTGCAAGGCAGCTTAGATCAGTTTTAATCAATAATATTTTTCTTAAACTAAATGTCATGGCAAGTCTCAAATGGAAACTTTTTCTATTGTGTAATGCAGCTCGATTTTTTTTAAATAAAATGCACGACTAAGTCGCACAAAATTGTTCTTTTGTTTAAGGTACTTACAATTTAAGAAATGGATATTATTAGAGAACAGCTTTCATATGTACAATTCCTTAGTTGGAACAAGAACAGGATGCTATGCGATTTCTTAAATATGAATTTATGCAAGTTTTTTTTATGAAATGTTAATAAGATTCTTAAAACATTTTTAATAAAAATAAAATAATTTTTTTTTATTGTGTAAAATCAAAATTAAATTTTAAGAAAATTATTGGCCCCTTTTTAAACTTTTTAAATGCATTTGTATGGTGCGTATGGTTATTCTTGAATAAAAAAAAAACAAGTAACTTGGGTAAGGTGACTATTTAATGTCCAGTTTTAAAAAAATCCAGTATGTTTTTTTTTTTTTTTTTTTTCAAAATATCCAAAAATTTGTTTAAAATTCTAATACAAAGTTCCTACTATTCAAACTTTTTATAAGTGGTATCGCTTTTTAACAACATCTCAGTACAATTAGGACTAAATATTAAAATTAATGGGGAGTAATTAGCCATCATACTAGGATTAACCATAACAAATTTCTCGAGGTTCCATAAAATTTTCTAGAATTTCAAGAAAAATTTTATGGAACTACTGTAATTTTTTTCTTAGAAAAAGAAAAAAAACGTGAATGTTTGAATTATAAACCTGCCAAGTATCCGGAAAATTAGTATTGAACTTTGAAGGTAAATTAGATAAAGTAATTTTAAGGATTGAAAAAAATAAAATAGCCTTTTTAAAAGTATGGAGTTAGTCATATTTTGTAAGAAATTCAATTTCACTTTCTCTAGCCATTTTCCTCTAGAACTGCTTCTTAATAAAATCCTCCCCTTTTAGTTTCTTTTAGTTTAGATTTTGAGTACGCTCTTGATAGCACTTTTGTGGACCAAAAATTTACCTCGAAATGAAAATTAACTTCAAATGTATCAACAAAAAAAACAGATTATTTGTATTTTTTGTGTAAAAATATAATTAAAACGTAAGAATTTGTCTGCCTTTGTCTGATTTGAATTAAGCACACATGAAACAGGATTTCGCTGGAAGTTTTACGAAAAATCATACCGTGATTAAAAACAATGCCAAATAGGTATAACCAATGATGTCTATTTAAAATTCGCCAAGATATGGTCCGCAAATGGCCGACTTCTTGTGAGCGGCGCGGAATTGAATGCTTCGGATTCTTCTGCACACTCTCACGTACACTGGTAATATTTTTGGCAGATTTTTGTTGATATACGGTTCCACCACCTTGCGAATAGTCCTCTCGGATGGACGATTATGGCGACCGCATAATGGGTTAAGCGGGCTAATGTTGCTCGAACAAAAGACACACTTTTAGACCGAGAGCCCACAGCAATTTTTGGGTGTGATTGATAACAAAAAATAATTAGCATAATTAGATAGGCCTTTTATAGTTATTTATGAATGTGAACGTCTTGCATACTCTAGTGGGCGCAATAGTGCATTATAGTGCATCAAGTATGCAGTTCTTTCCAAATTCTAAAAAATTGAGATACAAAATTTGCCATAACTTCAAAATGAACAGCTAAGTGCCCTGATTGCAAATATCGAGGTCCAAGACGTTATGAAGGTGGCCTTCTTAGTGCAAGAAGTAGCATATTCTAATCGCGTCTGGCAGGCAGAAGGCTGTCTGTAAAATGTCTTGGACCTCGATATTTTCAATCAGGGGGCTTAACTCTACATTTTGGCAAAATTGTCATCACAATTATTTGGACTTAAAAAGAATTGCATACTTGATGCACTATTATGCACTATTGCGCCCACTAGAGTATGCAAGACTTTCACATTTGTAAATAACTATAAAAGGCCTATCTAATTATGCTAATAAGTTTTTGTTATCAATCACACCCAAAAATTGCTGTGGGCTCTTAGTCTATTTCACAATTTAATCATATGCACATTTTGTTGATTGCTATACATATAACTCTCCAATGTCAATTTGGCAAGACGGACTTAATCATTGACAGCCAATTTGACTGATGTAGCTTTAACAATATGGCTGCAATCACCTGTCAAATTTCAGGAATCCATTTTGTAAAACCTTTTATATGTATTAGAGTTTCTGAAAAATGTGACGTGCAGAAAACTATTAAGCTTTTGCATTCAAAAACACTAACGTTTTTAGAAAAAATCTAAATTTAGACTATGGAAAACAAAAAAAAAACAAACAAAAATTGACAACTTAAACAATTAATCAAAGGGCACGGTAGTGCCCAGCCAAGTTCTGGCACTACACCCTTTTTACAGGAACAAACTCAGGCGATTTTTGACCCCCACCTATCTTCAGTACCAATGAAGTCAGAAACTTAAAATTCCGAATATATGCTAAGCTAGTCAGGCACAGGCGCCTCACCAAATTTCATTTCTAGCATAAGCGGTTCCTGAGATATAAGGCCTCAAAAATCACAAAAACCGTAACTGACTGACTGACTGACTTACTGACTAACTGACAGATCATCAAAATTATGGAGCACTTCCCGACATCGTAGAATCTTGTAATTTTGCACAACTGTAGGTCTTGTCGTGCAAGCAGAGGAAAAAATCGAAAATTTGAAGTTTTCCATTCAGGGGGCGTGGTATCCGCCCACTCTCTGCGAATCGATGTTGGTTGAATGGAGCACTTCCGACTGCTGTAAAACGATGAAATTTAGTAAAGTGGCAGGGCTTAAATTGCATACTAAGAAAAAAATATAACATTTGAGGTTTTCCATTCAGGGGCGTGGTATCCGCCCACTTCCCCAGAACTGATGTAAATTATATATGGCACACTTCTGATTGCAGTAGAACAATGAAATTTTGTAGAACGGTAGGGCTCAAATTGCGTATAAGGGAACAAAAATAAAAGTTAAGATTTTCCATTCAGGGAACGTGGTATCCGCCCACTTTCTGAGAAAATGTTTAATTTACATGGAGCACTTCCGATTGCTGTAGAATGATGAAATTTGGTAGAGCGGTATAGGTTAATGTGCATTCAAAGCGAAAAATAGAAAATCTAAGATTTTTCATTCGATGTGTCTTTTTATTGTGACTTTGAAACTATACATAAAATTCATGACATTTCTTAGAACTAGAGTGGTCGATTTGATACTATGTGTTATTTTAACATAAATGAAAAAAGAAAACATTTGCATACCTGAAAAAATTATAAGCTTACATAAAAAAAATCTTAACTGTGATGTGAACTATAATCATACCACTAATTAGGCTATTAATTGGTGGGCTACCTTCATTTAAAAAAAGGAGTTAAAATTGCAACAAAAACATCATCGCATCCTCAACAATTATTGCTTTTTTATGACTTTGAGCAGAGATAGGTGCTAGTATTTATAATTAAGGTAGGTATATTAGTGTAAGGTATCTTGCCAGGACAAGAAAAAACAATTAAAGCGCAAATAAAAAAAACAATAAAAAGAAAATATACCAAAAGAAATAGGAAACTATAAATTAAGTTTAATTTAGTAGGTAGAGTCCAACCTTCTTTCTTTCCGTATCTTTCGAGATTTTGACATGGCAAAATATTAAAATCTTTGCAAAACGGAGTGAGATCAGATCAAAAACATAAATGTTAAAAAAAGAGCCAAGTTCTTCTATACAAAAACAAGTCAGCCGTGAAAAGTACTGAGATCTAAAAGTACGCCAAGTTCTTACTTCATGAAGGTTTAATACCGAATATTTAAAGTAGAATAATATTGAAACAGCTGCAATGTAATAGAGAAATTTTATTATTTAATGATTACTGACTAAAATTTGATGGGCTTACTTTGCAAGTTTTTTTTATGCCCAATTCGAAAGGTTTTAAAAACTTGACTAGTGAACCCATCAAATTTTAGTCAGTAAAAATAATAAAATTTCTCTTTATAACATTGTAGCTGTTTCAATATTATTCTACTTTAAATATTCGCTATTAAACCTTCATGAGGTAAGAACTTGGCGTATTTTTAGATCTCACTACTTTTCACGGCTGACTTGTTACACAAAGGTTTTTGTATAGACGAACTTGGCTCTTTTTTTAACATTTATGTTTTTGGTCTGATCAACTATACATAACATACATTATAATAAATGATCGCAGATTTGCTCAAAAATATTTTTGACACGTAAATCTGTATAGTTTTGATGAACCGTTTCTGTCATCACAAAAACACAATAACAGCCATATTACCAATATCAAATATCAATTCTTTGAAAGCTTATAACTTCCATAATTTATTCATAATTTTTACCTTATTGTGAGTACTTATGTAAATGCCATTTTGAATGGCCTCTGTTTTGACGTTTCTAATTAGCATTTCTTTTTATGGTTAACAAAGCTAATTGTGACTGAATAATGTATTTCGTATTTATTTAAAAAAAAAAATCGCACTTTTCTTATCAATACTTCTTCCATTAAAGATAAAAGTTGAAAAAATCAGAAAACAAATTAAAGAACTGGCAGAGAATAGTGGAAAATCCAGAAATGAATAGAATCTCTGCAAAGTTTGTCGTTACCAAAAATGAGACGATATCACTTTGGAACTTAATAATTTGCCTACATATTTTCTTAATCTAATCAGTGGATTTTTTTTAAAGAACCTCGTAATATCCTGCGTATGTTGGCTCTATGACCCTTCATTCTCATCATTTGCCCTTCAAAAAATAATTCTACCGAAGACATTTCGTTTTTAGAACCTCTTTTTTAATAAAAACCAGCAAATAATTTTTTAAGTTTCATGTTAATAGGCGTTTCTTACTGAATATTTGTTATATAAATCAACGAAGAACTTGTGGTTCATAGAAAAATTGAAGAATATCAACATATTTTATATCCGTTATACCAAATGTATCAATATAACTATTCACAATAGATCTACTATCTAATATAACACAGTTTATTTAAAATGTTGATAAGTAATCACCATTCATAAATTTTGTTGACAAATATCATATATCGTGTTGATATTTAATAACCATAATAATCATCAACATTCTCAGGGTATACATTTCACTGTGGTGCAAAATAAAAAAAAATGTCTGAACTTTTGAACTAAAGTAATATAAAATGTGTAGCTTTGGTCGAATACATTTGAAAACTATAGTTGAAAACGTTTCTATAGTCTCGAACAGACAAAAAATAAGTGAAATTTCTAATACAGATAAGCAAATTATGGCTTGGGTCATTGACTCCTTCTCAGCATAGAAGCCGCTAGATAGGATAATTCCAATTAAGCTCCGAAGCATAATCTGTAAACAATTAATTATTCCAATTCTAAGTCAAAGGCATGACTTTCAAAAAATCCAAAAAATTCAAGCCAATAAGCCTACCCTCCTTTCATCTCAACACCTTAGAAGTACAAATTGAAACCCATAATCGCCTTAGGCTATATGATGGTTTGCTCTCGCAGTTCCAGCATGCAGATACGAAAGGGAAAATCTGTTGAGACAGCTCCTCATAAAGTAATCGGCATTGGTGAAAAGACAATTAATTTCAAAGAATTGAAAAGTTGTTAGGTTATGTTAAGGTTGGAAACTATGCAGTTCAAAAAGATCTTAATTCCATTAATGTCGATCCGACAGTGACGAACTGCATAGATTGATTGATTGCTTCCAAGGTAGAATTATAAATGCAAAAATGGGTGATATCAAGTTGAAAGTAAGACGCGATCTTACAGGTACTTCACAAGGTGAAGTCTTACCCCTCTGCTTTAGCTTCTCGTTTTTAACCAAATCCTAATTAAAGTATGCTTGCAGTTTACGAAGCCGCAAGACACCTTACATCACATGAAGCTGTAAACATAAATATCGATAACTTCATAGACAGCCAGGCGGCAATTAAAGTCATTTCCTCGAATCACTATTAAGTCGAAAATAATATATAGTTCAAGTAATGATCAAAAACCAACAATTACGTGACACTCTGCGCCATTACAAGACCTGTAATACCAATGCACTCCGCCAATCACCATGGCATAGTGAAACAACTTTCAAATGAAACACCATTTTCTTACTCCATTTCACAATTTTATTTGTAAAATATACTTTTACGTATAAATAATTTGTCATCAATTTCTCTCATGCTCCATTTATAAAAACGTAGAATTCTAAATTTTGGAAAATAATTATATTTTATTCGCATCGTTCGAAATATTCTCTCCTTACCATAAACAAAAATTAGCTTATATTAAATATAATTTATATTTCCGTTTTTAATAGCAAACAATAAATACTACGTTCTAGGAAGATACTCATATTATAAAATTACTACTACTATACAGGCATTTTTGTTTCATGATACCTACTACCTATGCATGTATTATAATTAATATAATTTTTAGTATACATTGTGTATTAATTTTAGTTTTCTTTTTTTTTTCAAATTTTGTTTTTTATTTATAAAATTAAAGCAAACAGTTTATTTTACGCAAATTTTCATATAGCGATTTTCACAATTGCACTTTGTTATTTGTTTCATTTTTTTTGTCATATTTTTATTATTTTTGGAGGAGCCACAGAAATATTTAGGCAAGAAATTAAACAAAAATATCATTCAATCTTATTTTAAATTTTAAATTTAAAACTAAAAAAAAAAATGTAGAATAATATACAATTATTGTTGTCAGGTACATCTATATTATACAATGATTACCATTATTATGTTGTTACTGTAATTAAATTCTCTTTAGCTGCATCGTTGTGTACAAGACTGTTGTTTGTTTGTTTAAAATTATAAAAATTCAGTATTTTTATATTTTTGCACCTACATTTGGCACTCGAGAAAATTATAAATAAAAAAATATATTTTTAAAGAAAAGTATATACAGCAAATTAAATATTTATTATAATTTTTTTTTCATAAATATCTACGATTATGACAAGACAACTAAAATTAAACAAAAATATTTTCATTTTATATTTATACTTTTTTTTTGTTTATAAATAATAATTACATAATATTTTACTTAAAGCCTACTTCTTGCTTTATATATATTCGATTGAAGTAATATAAATATTTTGGTAACTCTAACAGCTTTTTGCGATGCATTTGCATTTTTTGTTTTCAAAATTATATATCGTCGTGTTGGTTCGAGTCGAGTCAATCGTTTGCCATACAGTAACCGGAATACGTTTGAATATTGTCCTCGAGGAAGGTTTCACCTGGGATGACACCTGAATTCGTATGATGACTCGGACAGCGATGTCCTTTGGGACATTGGCACAGAGCATTGATATTGACTTCGTCTAGAAACTCTTGACGCTTCCTCACTGTAAACAGCTTGCAGGGTTCTTTTCGTTGGCATCTTATTCGCTGTAAAGAGAGAACAAATGTAGTTATTTTGTTATTAAACAATCTATATGTTCTTTAAATAGAATAATTTAGTTTAATAGGTTTTTAAGTCTCGTTAAAGGATATCTTTTAAATTCGAGCTTCTAGCCTGGACTTTTTCTATTTGTAGTTGGTACACGTTTAGACTGTGTTTAAGTTTTAAAGTGGAACATTAAATTATTCAATAATTTGATATCACTTGGTGTCTTGAACTTCAACTGTTTCGAAGTGTAGTTGCTTAAAAACAATTGAAAAAAAAATTTGAAACATTAAATTAGTTAAATAGTAGTAGCAGTAAAGATGTACTGAACAAATGCTTTTCGTAATTTTGGGAAAAAAAAACTTGAAACGCGGTATTATTACATTTTTTAGTTTCGAAATTTAATCAAAATTCCTAGAGTAGTTTCCAGGTGCTCTGCCTCTAATGAGGAAACTAATCGAAAAAACATGACAAAAATTCAAAAACTTGCGCATATTGTCACAACTAGTGCTATTAGAACTACATCAACGGCAGTCCTAGAAACCTTCATTTCACAAGCTCCGCTCGATCTGCTTACGAAAGAGTTGGCGTCCAAGATTCCTTTAAGACTTAAACCTTATATTAATTGGAAGAGGGAGTACCAGTGCCTTCGTAGAACTATAATAAATTTCACAAACGTAGACAATCAAAAAGACTGACCCCATAGCAACAACCGATATCCCAATAAGTGAACTTCAAAATGAAAACCGGGACATTGATGCTATTTAGGTTTCGGGCTTTATGGACGGTTCCAAGACATGCGAGAGGCTACGGTTGGACATCTGCTAAGATAAATCACCTATTAACAGAGCAATAAGGCTTCCAAATGTTACTTCCAAATGTTTACTCCAAGCAGTTTATGAAGCCGCAAGATATCTTACCTAAGATCAAGTAGTAAACAGAAATAGCGATACCTTCATAGACAACCAGGCCGCAATTAAAGCCATTTCCTCAATCACTATTAAATCGAAACTAATAGATCGTTGTCGTAATAAGCTGAGATTTCTTAGGGTAGTACAAAGAACAAAGTTACCCTTAGATGGGACCCGGGACATCGATATATATATGCGGGAATGAAATTGGAGATTAACTGGTCAAAAAACGGGTCATCTTTTAATTTCTAGATCTCTTATATACCACAGGAGCAAGAGAAAAGAAAAACTCGCCAGAATTTCTTTGAGGCTGCCGACGACAAATGGTCAGCAATAGATACTTTTGTCGGGTTTCAAAGAACCTATTTCGAGGAAAAATCATAATATTTACTCAATATAAGTAAGCCTCAAGTATTGATGCTAATTGGAGTTCTAATGAGCCACAATACGATGGGGACGCACATGAACAGAATGGGCAGAGCGTGTTAAAATGAAGAGGCGGAGGAGGGTTCTTCTAACTTCCTTTATGAATACACCAGTCTAGCGAAAACAAGAAAAGCAACCCTCGATGCCAAAGAATTTGGCCACATCTCTGTCCTGCTACTAAAAAACATCCCAAAATTATTTTTTTTTTGAAATTTTGGCGGGGGCAATACCTCCATTTATTAGACTTAATACAAGGGAGTTCATCTATGTGACTGTGAGAAAGTTGAGCTCACATAAAACACCAAGTACTCGAAGACTCAGCGGTGGATATGGTTTGATGGAAAAGGTAGAGCCTCGAAGGGGATTGGATGTGTTTTCCTAAAGTGATTGAATGGTATTTGGAAATATTAAGCTCTTAGCAGTTTTTCAGGTACCTGACAGAGGAACTGTCTAGATCAAGTTGAAAAACTAGGTACCGTCGGCGTAGAGTGAGATATATGAATATTCGATGACCATTTCAATATTGCTAATAGTAAGAATAAAAAGAAGAGGTTCTAAGTGGCTACCTTGTGGGATCCCGCAGGTAGCTAAGAAATAACCAGAGAAGGTAGATTTGAATCGAATTTTGTAGTAACGATTTTGCAGATAAGAAGAAATCTATCTTAAAATGACAGGTTCAAGCCCAAGTGTGGACAGTTTGAATACATAGAATAAGCTTATGTGAAATTTTGTCGAATGTTTTACTGAAATCGGTTCAGACAACCTCGACTTCCTCTCCATTGTCTGAGGGTGAGAGGCTAAAGAATACTAATTCAACTGAGTTAGTTGTTTTGGAACTACCTTTGACAAAGCCGTGTTGTCTAAAAAAAAAATGAGAGACTGAGAGACGAAAACTTACAAAATAGATTTTGAAAAAAACATTGAATTTTATTTTTTGACAATTCGATATTCAAAGGAAGGGCTAATTTATTTTCAGCATTTTCAACTATTTTCTCAACTTTTTTTCGTTCTCGAAAATATTCAAAAGTTTTATACATGAAGTTTAATTTTTTTTTACAAAACTGCTACAATTTCTTGGGTAATTCTAAAATCTTTTGAAAAATTCGACATATGAAAAAAGATAATTTGAGCGCACTCCTTCGTAATACCCCAAGCTAATTTCATTCTGCCTCTAGCACTGCCTTTGGATCTTACCTGATCGTACCCTTTCGAACATTTTTACCCTCAACGCACTGTTGTTAAGAAGTAATGTCGCACAAGTTTTTACGCTATCGGAAGCTCCTATTCATTTTGCAAATGGCGGTCAACTTCTTTTCCTCTTTGACATTTGTGAAGTAAACAGATACAAAATAAAGAACGCAGATGTGACAGTAAGAGTGACATTTGCAGCCATTTTGCAAACATTATGGCATAGGGTGACAACTTTTGCGCCACCTTGCAGGAAAATATAACTACAAAATATTCACATGTTCTTATTCTTTTAAGTCCTTAAATTTATTCTGCATCCCCCCTACTTACTAAATCTTTAAAGACAAGAATTTAATATCAAATTTATTGTTATCATGTAGAGAGTTTAATTAAAACAACTGACAGCTTGAATTGAAAAACGTTTAACCAAAACCACATTACTAAATAAGAATTCCCTTTCATTCAACTAAATCCGAGATATCACTTCTTCCTTCCACAATTCTATATCGCCATCATCGGCAACAACAAATCAATATCCAATCAATACTTACAGTTAATGGCGAACAAGCAAACAGATAAGTATATCCATTGATGCCATCTGTTTGGGGTTCCCGCTTGGTCAGGTATGTAACTGAATTGCGAGGACACCTGCAGTGAACAATTTGTTCGGTTACATTCGTTTCCGCTGATGTTGTCAGTGTCCATGTGTAGTCCCGGAAGTGTCTGCAAAAAGTGATAGAATTTTTTTTTTTTTTGTGTTATGTATTTCAAAAACAACCTCTCCAACACAGAGATACTCGTATAATTCAACAGAGGAAGAAAAACCAACGAAACATACCTGCAAACTGGCAACTTATGAACGGGATTGCATAATTTATAATGCCTTGTCTTGTCGACAATTGTATGGCCATCCTCGATACCCAAACTGCTAGGACATCCGCCAATAAAGGGAATCTCCTTTGCCCTATGCCCACCACTGTGACTTGAGTGTCCTGAATGCCTCATATGTGCTCCTCGACTCGATGCCGCTGACAACGAGGATGCTGCTCCTGTTTTATAGCTGCTGCCACGATGCACTGGCATTGGGAATTCATTGTCATGAATTTCAAATGCAGCGCCACCAGCACTTTCCGAATCTTCACTATCGCCATCGTCGCCGTTATCTTCCGCCACATCATCCAGATCTAGTTCATCTGAATAAACTGCACCGAGTTTTTGCATTAATTTCTTAAAGTGGATGCTCTCGAATTTCCTGGTGCTCTCGTTGAAGTCAAGCAGTCGCTTGTGTTGCAGCAGTTTTTCACTTTCATAATAACTGTGGAATTTGTCGTGCCTGGAATAGGAATCTTTGTGGTGCAGAATCACATTAGGAATTCGATTCAAATCTGAACATCGACATTGACGTTCTATCCATGGTGTTTCGTATAGATCGATTTTTGAACAAACTGCATTTGGGGCGCAGATGGGAAGATCTTCTTCGGACTCCTAAAATATGATGCAAGAAAGAAGAAGAATAGCAATTAGTTTGGTGCATACTTTTGGGAGATGAAATATAGTTTGAGAGAATTTGGTTCTATGTCTACAGTAGGAATCCAAAGTTTTGTTTCTATGAATGTATATGTATTTTGGTTCTGATCAAAAGGTTTTATTTTTTGATTTGCGGTACACAAGTTTGTTGTATAATTAGGTCTGAATAACTTGAGTGTTCCTAAAATAGCAAGAAGTATTTTTTTAGATGAAATTAACTAGAGTCACGTGGCTCGTTGAGAGTTTCAACTTTTATTATTTCTTAAACCTTTACTATTCCTGTGGGCGTCTTAGCAGATATAAAGAGAATTTAAATTAAAATGTTCTGCCTAGTCTAAACGGCTCAGATGAGAAAACTTTTCATTAGAAGAGATGCTCTTAGGAGATTTGTCACTTCCTCGCAAGAGGCAGTACAGTCTATACATGTACAATTTTTAAAGCATTTTTAAGAAAAAAATTCAATACACCAACGTGAAGTTTTTATTATTGTACAAATTTAATTTTATATGTCAAAAATCATACTAACCATTTTGAATTTTCAAAAAAAAAAATACAAAAAAAAATATGTATTTTTTCAAGTTTTGGTATGCAATAATTTTCAAACTTTTTAGGAACTTCTGTTTGAAAAATTTAATTAAAATCCATTGTGCTGATAATAAGAAAGTCCATATTCGAACAAATGGTAGATTCAGTCAGTATTGTTTTGATTTAAAAAATTGCTTATCAAATTATAGATCGTAAAAATCAAGGAAGAAAGAACTTTTTATTAAAATTCTAGGTGCCGTTTTCGAAAAAAACACGATTTTCGGAAATCATTTTTTTTATCATTTATATAGAGATGCCGATATTTTCTTATAAAATAATCTTTTTTTTCATACATCTGGTATATTAAAACACTGTTGATTCCCAAGATTCAAAAAAATCAAGCATCGAGGTTAATAAATCATTTTTTTTTAATTTTTTAAGGACAATATGTGGAACAGTTTTTGAGGAAAAATATATTTTAAAAGATTTCGAAAAAAAATCGTGTGACAAGAGTTGTTGTTGAGGGAATTGAAAAATACTATGTCCCAAGTATAAAGAAAATCGTTTAGCCTGTAGTCGAACAGACAGACATATCTACGAGACCCACCTTTTTCGTCCTTCTTATCATCGTAATGTCATTTCGAGTTCGATTTTTTACGAATCTATAACTTGCCATATAGTAAACCCGATCCTCTTCCTCAAAAGCTAGGATTTGTCACCTATGTAAGTGCATATATGTATCTACTGTTGTTTGTTTTATTAGCTTGATCCATTAAATCCACGCATTTTATTAATCGAATTTTTTTCCGATTCACTTTATTATCATAATCTTTTTTTCAGTTTTTTTTTTTTTTTTTAAATAGAAAAAATCATCGAAAAACACCTGCTATACTGCCACTGTCTGCTGTTGCTGTTGATCAGGAAGAACAAAACAAATCAGAACAGCACTTGTCTTCTAAAAAAATAAAATAAATCAAAAACCTACAATGAACTATAAACGAGGGTATCTCTCCTCAATTTATTAAGTTTTTTTTTTTCTATACTGGAACCCCTCCATATGCTTCTATATATAAAACGACAAAAAAAATTATTCATGGGAAAATCAGATCCTATTCCATATTCAATATCCTCCGAGAGTAAAAGGAGAAGGACAGAAAAAAAAAAAAATTGTCACCACCTGCGAGCCCATCGACCTAATCAAAAAAACATAAATCTTGTTGTTTTTTTTTTGGTTTGGAAGAGCATATGGTAGCATGTTAAACGTATGTAGGTTTGTATATCTGGTCTGGATCACCCTTCCTTCATCCATATGAGATACTTGATATCTCCGCGTGAATAATCATAATAGTTCCCTTAATTGCTCAAACAGGAGATGAGGAAGAGCGTAGAGTGGATCCTGGGAACATAAATGAAGTTAAAGCTTAATCTTGGATTGAGGCAATGCTGTGAAACTAAAATAAAAATACGCTTAATTCTGTCACTAGAGACCCTGAAACTCATTGGAAATTGAGGTCTTATTTGATCAATATACGGCCTTACCTTCGCAATTTGGCAAATTAATAAATGTTTCTTTTGCAAAACTATTTCGATAGAATTTTATAATTGGAATTATAAGAATTCAGAGTTTTCAGAGCTTCGAATATGTGTTTTTTTCGTTCAACATGTTCTGAGATTGTTCAGAATATGCTATATGAGCTCAGAATAAAGTAACTGACAATAAATGACAGAGTTAAAAGCTTAACATAAGCATTTGATAGGCTACTCGTAAGTGTTCAATTGTGTTTCAAAAACAACTCAGAGTGCTCTGAGCATGCTTAGTTCAGAGGAAGTTCAGAAAATGCTCGACATGCTCGGACTTTGTTCAGAGCTCTTTTCTGAACTAAAACAGAAAAAAGCCTATTGAAGGTGAATGTCATTGGCTCAATAATGTTTTGATATTCTCAACGAAAAAATATGAAAAAAGTCAAAAGTAATAAATAATAATTTTTTGTTTCAACTGTAATAAATTCGGTAAAGTAGTCAGCGGGAAAAGCCAAAAATTAAGGCAAGTTTTTCAAAAAACCTCGAAAACATATTTCTGTTATTCGAAATTTTCGGCAAATACCTAAATGTAATATTATTTCAATCGCTCTTAAAATAATATGGACGAAGTTTTATCAGAATCGTTTTAGTCGTTTTCGAAAAAGAAACCAAATCGTTGTATGGTGACTACCAGCTTTAAATCAGAAAAATAAGCATTCGAATGCTTCCTCTAGAGAATTACATATAACAGTTCTGCACCAGATATGAGGCAAATCCGTTTTATAATTGAGGTTCTACATTAGCGTTGCCAGAAGCTTACCCGGGAGGTCCCGGATTTCAGACATAATTTCATCTGTTCGGCTGGGGCAGCTTTTTTTCCCGGGTTTGGACTCAAACTTAGGAAATAATGCCTAATGCACCTAAATATCCTTCATTGTTAAGGAAGAATCGCTGAATTGTGATTTAACCTTAAGAAATTGCTTTTAAAATTTCAATCAAACATACCTAACTTAACGAAGATTGTATTTTTGCAAACTGACATCTGTCATTAAAATTGAAAAAAGAAAAAAAAAAATTGCAAATGACAAATAACAATAAAAAAAAAAACATTAAATTAGTAATTATTAATAAAAGAATTTATTTATTTTGATCTACACACATTATATGATTTCTTATTTTGTCTCGGGCAATATGTTGAAATCCCGGGATTTTTCATTATTTCCCGCCAAGACGTAAGAAAAATCTGGCAACCATATTCACCTAGACGTACAATCACATCTAGCGACGTGCAAACAGAATGACGAACACCACTTTTTTGGAATTCTTCATCGTAGTAAAGCTTTAATCAAGCCTCCAGCATTTGGTTTTGAAAAGAATACAATACCTATCCCATAAAGCAAGCAAAATAGCGGGGTAAAGAATTTGAAATTCCGTCTAAATTTGAGCGATGCCCTGTGTTCTGCTACTCTTAAGCGCATCGATCTATTGTGGTTTATTCCATAGAATTTCGACTTTAGGAAACCTTACAACAAAAAGGTCTAGTGGGGTCAAATCGCATGACCTAAGTGGCCTATTCACATCACCTCCGCGAGAGATACACTTACCCTCAAATCGTTCATGCAGAATGTCAATCTTGGCGTCCGTTTTGGGGTACGAAGCGTCGCTATGGACCAATGACGCCGTGCGTCGACCAAAAATTTACACCAAACTGTAACTCTTTGAGAATGCATTATCACCTGGTGAGCGTCGTATCGGTTGGTGTCTTCCCATTAATGGTAATTTTGCTTATTAACTTATCCATTAATCGAAAAATGCTCTACATCGCTATAGATGATTTTTCGGTGTAAATTGGATCCTCTTTCAAACGCTTCGAAGCCCAGTCAGTGAAAAACGGCGCTGTTTATGATCATGAACTTAAAGCTCCTGGGTCAGTTGAATTGGGCTTACACCTGATTTCTGACGCAAGATTCATCAAGTTGACAAGTTAAGGAACGGCGGCGGGGCTGTTGTCCACCATCTTGCATTCCTTTGACGTACGAATATTGGCTTATTTATAACCGAACCAGTTGTTGGAAATTAAGCCACCAACAATATAGGTCAACCGCTTATTGGAGAGATTTAAAATATATTCACTTGTACTGACTCCATTGTTAGAAAAGAATAACTGATGTACTCAATCCCCCAATCGCTCTACTTTCCTTCAAACAAACAATAAACCCCTCACATTAAATGTAAATGGCTTACAGCGCAACCCTGAGGTATACCAATTCAAATATGAAATTCTTTGCTGAATCTTGCTGGAGTGTAAAATTCTTCATCTTTTCGCACATTTCAGTTTGGGTGGATATTGGAAAGGCATATTTGAGCTTAGAGCACAAGGTTTCTTTGTGTTTTTGTAGATTGATAAAGTTACTTAAATCACATACATATCCATCAAGGATATACTCAAACAAAAACTAAATTGTTCTAAGCTTGAGGCAATTTGTTTTTGCTGCTTCTCTAGGAAGTAAGGCACAAGTTTTCAGTTTTCAGAATTAGATAATTCAAGCTTCGTAGTTAATTCACCAAATTAAGTGCGTTAACTCAAGTTTGACTGAAAAGCTTACCCTAAGATACATGCCTAACTTAATCTATTTTTTCACATAGTTCAAAAATTCCCAAATACCCTCCCTGCCTTTGTTCTTGGAATTTCTCAGGTTCTTTATTTTGTTTGCGTAACCTATCCTTTTACAGTTGAAGCATTTAATTGACACCTAAAGAGAACGTGTCCGAAGGTTATCTACTTCCGACCTACAAGTTGAAGTTGTAGCCATCTCTTGGTTGGATGCATCAGAGAAAAAGTGTAATTTTCTATCAACATCCGCTCAATCTGTCAAACGTTTGACCTGTGTGTGTCGTGTCCGTGTCTTCTGTCGTCCACAATCCGCCATGGCATTTATTTTGTTGTTGTTTTTATAGAGTCCTTCTTGTGGCATCCTCTGCTTGGGTTGCAACTGCGATATGAAGTGGCTACTAATTATCATCCGTTGTCGCAACAGGCAACAGGCAGTCAGCCAGCCGGGCACTTGCCAAGATATATGTATATACCTGCCCGTCCATCCGTACAATCGTTCGTTTCTTAGTTCTTCGTTGTTGTTGATTCTTAGGTCTGGACGGAGCTGCACACGCTTATCCTTGCGTCTAGAGATACCTCATCGGAGCCAGTTTATGTTGATTTTTTTTTTGTCTTTTAGAAGAAAGGAAGTTGGAAATCCCTAAAAGAGATACAGATTTACTCACAAAGCAATGGAATGAGAACAAAAACCAACAACAACTGAAATCAGTTTACGTCAACGCCTACAGGCATCATGTGGTCTTTTGTGTGCGTTTTTAGTTCCGGAAAATCCATTGTCTGAGCTCAGAGGCCGCTGAGCATTGCACACAGATAGTTATGGTGTTATGAACGGACGCAAGGACGTTGCCGAATTCCAAAGCAACAATTTCTATCCACAAGCAAACAGGAAGAAACCGTAGACCGGACGCAATGAACGGAATTTATTTCCGTATTTTTTTGTTTTTACTTTGTATGTGTGTCCTATTGAATGAGAAGGGAAGTAACATTCCACCTGTCCATGCGGAGGTCACATTGTTTCTGAGGGTTTAATTTTTGTAGGGGAAAATACCGGAAGTCCGGAAGTGATTTAGGTATACCCTTGGTTCCTACAGAATTTCTACCCACAATCATCATTACCTTTAACTTGGTCGAAAAAGGATTACCATATTTCATGGTATTTTGGTGTATTGTGTTGTTCCTTCTTTATGAGCTGTATAGTCGTCCACACACAACACACAGGCAGGGGCCCGGAAATACACTTCTGTGTGTTACTTCCGGATTTTCTATGAAAACAAAAATAGAGGACCGGGAATTACCTTAAAAAGACGACGTTATTCATAAAAACGGAAGTAGAACTCTTAATAGATCTGACAAAAAAAAAACGTGTGTGTTTTTGTGTATACCTATCTATCTCTAATTTGGACACATCTGGTGATGGGATGGGATTATGTTAAGCTCTGTATCGAGTGTGAGTTTACACAAGTGATTACGATCGACGACGACCCTCGATATGAGAGTGCGCATATAAAAATGATAATATGGTTCTTCCGTTTCTTTTATTTATTTTAATTTTTTTTTCTCCTACATATATACAAGACGAAAAAATAAAATCTGAAGGGTGCGCAAAAAGAATCCCTAAAGACGACGAAGAAGAAGAACTAGGTACGTCGTATCTTGTGTAATAAACCAATATAACACTATCTTCTTTTTTTCGAAATGATAAAAAAAAATAATTGTTTGTCCAATTCATCACGTATGAATGTATGAACCCTAACGTGCATGTGCTCATGAATAATATTAATTCAAATATGTTCAGAAATCCGCGAATCAGGCCATATAAATACGCCATTTATGCGTCTTCAGTTCATTTGAATCGGCTAAAAGGATGTGCGCAATAAAAATGTATCTTGAATAGCTTTGGTACATCATCATTATCATTTTTGAGAAGTATACGAGTAATTCAAGAGCTCAAGAGATAAACACGGCATCAAGAAAATCTCTACACTGAGAAAAACGAGACAAAAAATATTTTTCATATTTCAAAATTAATTGAATTGAGTATTTGAAAGGGATGTAATTAAACCGCCTCACAGTGTGTATTTTGAGCATTCTACGTGGGCAAAATTAATGGTCTGCAATATGATAAAACTACTATTTTATAAGGCTAGAAATTAAAGAGAATAAAAAGTGGCGCAAAATTAATCACCCTATCGGAAGATGTTATAATTTTTGCAAATGGCGTCGTACGTCAATCATATTTGACATTTGTGAATTAGAAAACAGCAGTATATTAACAGACAAGTAATGGATCGCTTTACTTCGCTGGATTAATTGTGTCGATTTTTCTGACCAATAATCAGTCGGTGGTGTTAGCGCAGCGTGAATTTCGACTGCGATTACCTAATCGTTTCGCGCCAACTGGGCAAACATTCCGGCGCTTAGCTACTCAACTCGAACAGACTGGTACCACAGGAGGCCATGTAGCGTGTGGCCACCGCCACCGGACAAGTCATTCGGCCGAGAATATCGCGGCGGTGGCTGCCGATGTCGCTGAGGACGAAGAAACATCAACCAGATGATGGCCATGCAATTGGACATCAACAAACGGACCGATTTACAGCGAATTTTATTGAAAGACTTACACATGTTGGCGTACAGTGCAAACAGTGCGTCATTTAATGCATGCTGACCGTCTGTCGAGTATGAATTACTGTCAAGCTGTTCTCAATCTCAATAACGAAGAGGACGATTTAGTGTCATCATCATGGGCGACGAGGTGCATTTCCACTGAAAATCCGCGTGTGATGTACGAAGAGCCATTATGACATCCACTCAAAGCCAATGTGACGTTCACGAGCGTGTTTTTTTGAGGACTGCATCGGCAATACGGACACTGCTACTCGCGAACACTACAGGCCTATGATAAACGACTTCTTTCTGTCAGAATTGGATGAATGGAGCTTGGTGAACATGTGGTTTCAAGAAGACGGTGCAACCGCATACACCGCACGAGCCACAATGGATATTCTGAAAGAAGAGTTTCCTGGGAGTAATCTCCCGTTTTGACGATTTGGCATAGCCAGGAAGATCGCCCGATTTAACCCTCCCAGACTTCTTTTTTGGGGCCACTTTAAGACGCGGGTTTGTGTGAACAAGCTTCGGACAACCGCAGAATTTTCGATATGAATGTAAATAGCTATTACCGGAAATCTTGCGGAGAGTCATGGAGAATGTGATACAAATGTGTATCAACACTAAGGTCCAAATGAAGATTTTTATCTCTCGAAATCATTTTTGTTTATTTAGTAAAAAATTAATTAAAAAATAAAATTGGATGACTGATTTTGCGTCACCTTGCATACTGAAAAAAAAATAAAACTTTTTATACTTCATTATTGGCTTTATTCACTATCAAAGTCTTCTGAGCCCGACTGATCTGACGTAAAGTCTTCTTGAATTTCTACAATTGTAATGATGTTATGCTGACAAGTAGTGTCTTCTAAAAGCTCCAAAACTTCCGAAGTTATCTTAACTTGGAGGAGCTCGTAGGCTTGTTATTAGTAGAGTAATGTGCCTTACACGAGAAGTTATAACATCTTGTGATTCTTTACAAAAATTAAATTTAATAAGACGACAATTTATATTCGAAGATGGTGATGGGTTTGGATGGGAAAGAAAGACTTTCGTCCGTGTGTAGCTCTTCAGAAAACTTTTTTCGATACCTTGATTAATCAGCTTCATCACATTTCCAGTTTATAACCAATTGAAAAACATTGCTTTACGTCAAATTCATTGCTTGAAAAACTTCATTTTGAACTTCACAAAGGCATATGATAGTATGGTCGATCAGCGTCCGCTTTGTGGCACGGAGCACAGTGCAGAAACCACATGTCGTCTAGATCCATACGATTTAATTTGGGCAGTAAGAAATTAGTTATGGCGCTCGCCATTGACGGTGATCGTCTCATGTATGACAATTTTCCTTGTTAACACAGTCAATCATCGAAAAATGCGACTCTGAATATGTTTTTCGTTAGTATTGTATGGTTGTAAGTTTTTCTGTGAGTGTACTCGTAAATGTACGTATTAAAACATTTATAAATCCTTCACAGAGATTTATTTTTTCTTGCTATACGAGCACCTGCATTATAGGGGCTGATTGAATTTTATCTGGTTTTCTAAAAGGCTTTAAATTCATTCATCCTACTTTATCGCTCTGGTTTATCGAGTTCTTTTTTTTTTTTTTGTTGATGATGTGTATTTCTCGTTTAGGCACTTGTTTGAATTCTTGGAGACAATTAGCTGAGAATAATAAACGACATTGAGTTTTTTTTTCATTCATAGAAAAGGAGAGGAAGGGTAAAAAGTCGTGTAGGAAAAGGACTGAACTAGGAATATTAAGGAAATATAATTCATTTCACTTATAATGTAGGTGATATTTTCTATAAGACGTTTTCAAAGGAATGTGATAAAGATTTAGTTGAATTTGAATATAACCTTATTTTAAGATGTATTATTCATACATTACGTTGAATAATTCATTCGAAAACCCCAAAAAAGTATGCAAGTATGTCCCCGATATTAACTAAATAAGAAAGATGCAGCAAAAATGTATTTAGTATGTACATATACAGCCTTATTTATTATTTTTCACTAATACTGGGTTCAACCTCGGAATAGTTAAACCGAGCCGAAGCACTTACTTCGGGTTTACGCCACGTCAAACAAATCCTTATTTATAATATATTTTCTTAGCCGTTTTTGCTACGCCTTCCTTATGTCAAATATACTGGGAAAAAAAGTGACAAATCTAAAACTCTGGTTATTATACACCTAAATCAAACCCCAGCTGATTTCCATTATTATTCATTTTATTATGATTGTATGCATATTGGAAATTGGATACATTTAAAATTGGATTGTATAAAGTTCAAATCCAATAAATGAATGTACCAAGCACAATGCGGTCCCAATACCGTACAACTGTTAGAGCGTTTGGAAAATATAAATAATTTATTAATGCAAAATATCTACCCTTTTTGTCTTAGTAAGAAACGAAAAAAAAATTGGTTACACTCCTTTTTGTAAATTTCACAAGATGTCATCTCAAAATGACATTTAGATACTAAAACGGCCTTAAACCTCCTATGAACCAGTTTTAGCTTATTCCACCGTTATTCCTCGTGCATTTTCATTATAAATAAGGTTTTCAGGATTAGAGCCGTTGTAAAGTCGAAGTAACTTTACTCCGTCGCTAAAACGAGTTAGTAAATAAGGCTGATAATGTTTAATGAAAAGATTATTTATTTATTATTATTAGTTTTAAAAATTTGGCACATATCTGCAATGATTACAATTTCAAATAAACACATTCAAGCACATATGTACATGTTTTGAGATTTTCCAAACATAAATTTAACTGAATTCTTGATTTTGAAAATGTATGTATTTATTTTTGAAATTTCTGACTTCAATTGTGAATTCCATACTTGAATTACAAAAAATTGATAGCACCACATAATACAGCGTCGTCAATTCATTAAGTGTATCAAATGTTATTATTTTTAACCAAATTCGGGGCAAATGATTTTTGTTTGCCAAAATTCAAAGAGATACATGTGCGTCGTCGGTCTATTTTTCTGTGAGCCCAGATGTAAATTGAGTCAAGTACAAATGGTCAGACATACTTCCTTCAAATCTGGTTTAAAGCATTTTTATGTAATTTTCAAGAGGAAGAATTCAAATTAATATTTCAAGACATCTAGAACGGGTAGCTCTTATACAAATGATCTGGGTTTTTTCTCTTTTTTGAAAAACGACTTTAATGATTTTTTTTAAACAAAGTTTCTATGTATAATGTATGAATGTACATGAACATAACGGAATAGATCTTTGACTTTTTCGTTTGCGAAAATTGCCTTATTTTTAATCGCCTTAATATTTTGAACAAAAATTTCATAATCATACAATTTTGCAAAATTTGGTACTACTTCCAATTACATTTTACGAAGTTAAAATCTATTTTTGAAGTTTTCACAATTTCGTTAATTTCAATTCAGTTTTTTTTTTTTATTCTGCAAGAGTTTTTTTAATTTCGCTTTTTAAATTTTATCTGTCGCCATTAATTCTTTAGCCAAGAAATAAGTATTTTATTGTAGATTACTATAGTACACATTCAATATAATTATTATTGAAATGAAATGCAGTTCTATTAAATTGGACTTTACAAATATTTTTTTTATTTTTTGTTATAATTTGCAAACACTCAAGGGGTTATGACTACCCTTATAATGTTATGGTGTAACAACGAGAGTTTAGGAAAATTGGAGAGAATTTAATAGGAGATATCGGCACCAGATATGAAAGTTATACTCAAATTTTGGGCAGATGTATGCATTAGATTAGAGGAGGGATGTTAATGGGGGAATACTAGAATTTTCTAAAGCCCCCTAGTCAACACAATTTGGCGTTTTCTATTTAATAACCAATAGAGTAAATGTCATTTTACTTTCTTCCAATTTGAATTATGTCCAACAAAATTAAAATTGTTAATCTCGAAAGCTGGAAATTTAGCCCAAGGCCAAGCAATGTTTTTATAAGAAGAAGTTGCTTGTTAGCTTGTGATCGATGCTAAGTTTTAAAAATTCATTCATCACACAATCAAATTGACCAGAGCAATCTGGCTCCACGTACTAAAATGAATTGGCAACTTTGGTAAACATTAGATGTTTACAAGCGATTAAATAGCTTAAAAGTTGCTTTAAAAGCAACTTTATTTAAAAATTTGAGAACTTGAAATATCAATTTGTATCAAAGTCTATTATTTTGACAGTTTTCACATTTGCATTTTGTCAAGGTTGCCAATTTAGTTTAGGATTTTGCAGTTTTTGGAATTATCAAATAATACATTGTTGTTAAGAATTTTGATGATTTTCCAACGCCACAATTTAGAGGTATACTATACAACATGTTCATAAAAACTATGGCGCAGAATTTAAGTATTAATTTACGATATAAAAGCTGTTTTAGTATAAAACTGCAATTTTTAATCGAATACAGCATCTTACTTTCGTTACTCTATTATTAAAGTTAAAATCATGGAATACCTATTTAATTTTTTTAATACCGTGACTATGACATTTACAAACGTCAAAACAGGTCTGTTAACTTTAGTTTTTTTCAACGAACTGTCATTTTTGTTTGTGGACTAAAGGCCAAAAAAAGATATTTTGAATCAATATTTTAAAAAGTCCAATAATAGTGCTAAGCCTTTTACTTGGCTGTTTTATTTTAGTAGTACATATATAGAGTTTGTACTATAAAAACCTTCATATAGAACTATCATTACCTTAGGTGCTTTCAGAAGCAATTTATTAAAAAACATAGCCTTAGCACGATACTAGTTAGAAAATGTTTGAAATTAAGAAAAAATTAGTAAATTACTTTAAAAAGGAACTGACTCAACCCGTGAAACTAGCTTTAAATGAAATGACTATTTTATATATTCTTCTGATATCAATCACAATTCAAACCAAACTATTAAAACAAATCGACATCAATAAAATCTCAATTTTGTAACAACCTGCTGCTGTCATGTTAAAAATGGTATTTTAACTATAAACACAAACATAAATAATTCCCTCCGAAAGATTCCCCCACAATTATCGAACAAATTCACATCATACCTAATCACCGTTTTGTCTAAAATAAACCACCATACATAAGTTTGTGGGGTAGATTTATATAAACACATCCAAAAACTGATAGACATACATCTCTCACGCACATCGATCATCATCTAGTTCAATAAATTCAAAAAAAAATAAAAAAAAAATCCCAAACCGAAGGAACACAACTCTCGAAAGAAAACTTGCTTCAGCTAAAAATGGATGCGGATGCAGTATAAACGTTGATTTCCGGGCAACTAGACAAGAACTTCAACTTTTTTCTTCTTTGCATTCTCTTTCTTTTTTTTTCTCCTGTTTCATACATGTTGTGCTTCAATTTTTCTTTTCTTTACTTTTCACTAGATTCTCTTAGAAAGAGAAAAAAAAATTAAATAAAAAACCGCAACACATGAACAATTGGTGTATGTTGGACATACATGGGTATGGGTGCCCATACATTGTGGCTGATTTTGTGGTGACTTGGCTATAAGGAGCCACCAGTAGTCCACCTTACATCTATGTACATATTTGATTGTTTTCAATAAAAAGATACATATTTGTTTCTTATTTTTCGACGAGTTTCTCTCCCCCAATCGCATAGCAACTATCGACACAAATCCTTGTCCTGTCAATTTACCCCCTATCAGGGGCACAAACCACAACCACAAGTCTCCTTTCTCAAAACGAAATAGAAAAAAAAATGTTATTTTCCACAACATAAGGTCAATCGAGTTGCCACTTATGCGCAACTAAATACGTTTTGTATGCAACGCACCCAAGAAAAATGCCTTTGAAAGCAGTCACCTCTTCAGCCCCCTCGTTTGCCAGTCAGTGGCAATATCTGATTCGAGTACACCTTCTGGTTTCGCAAGGTTTTATGAATGAATGGAAAATAAATTCGAATTGTATCTCTATAGAGAAGCAAGAAAAAGATACAACAAATGAATGGACGACTTGATCATGAATGGATGTGTGAATGGGGTAAGATGTGTGATGATGGAACTGGAACCAACATAGGCTCTACTCTCGTCTTTGCTTCGAAAAAAACTGCATTTCTGCCTGGCACCAGAAGGAGTAGCAAGCAACAGCAAATTAGTGACAGTATCGTAGAAGACTCATGGTTGCCAATAGGAAAGAAATGTCGTCTTAATTGTTGTCGAAATCTTAAATACTTTTTGAATTATTTGTAAACGTTAATTTACTACATACATATACATACATATTGCCTTTGAATTCGATAAAAATTTGATTGAAAATTTGACGTTGTTAGCATCTCATAAAAACTACACTTAATTCGAGCAAAAATTAAAGTTTTTTTCCGAGTTAAGAGAGTTTGATATTTCTAAAGCATCTTATAGGGCTTGCTTGGGAAGCTCTCTTATCGAAATGCATGTAGTGCATTTGGCATCGAAGAGTCTCTCCTTCGTTGGACTAGAAATTTCCTTTCAGACCGTTCAATTCGAGTTGTTTTGGACGGTTGTAAGTTTCATAGTCAAAAAGTAAATGCCACCGATACTCTTCCTTATTTTCATGAATGATCTTTTTTCTGAAACTTCTAATCCACTTCATCTTTTCCGTATCAATTCTAGATTCACAACCCTGCTCTTCGGTTATGGAACCGAAACGGTAGCATATGCTAAGCTCAGTAAATTCTTATCTCGACAGTATTATGCAATGTGGAATTCATTGCTTTGAAAACACAAAGATGTCTTCGGTCGTCCAAGCGAAATATACCACCCTTACGATTTTCTATGAGTGGCACTTGTATTAAAGAAACCGAAAAGCCTTCTATTGTAGATATTTATGTTACTGATCATATCTTAGGGAATAATCATATATTGGACGTAACCAAAAACGCAGCGAAATGCTTAAGTTTTTTTAAAAGATGCAAATAATGTTTTCGCCCTCTGATCTGTGTACGATCTGCAAAGCATACATCCGCCCAAAACTTAGGTATAACTCTCATATCTGGGAAAGTGACCCCATTACTCATTTGAAGCTGTTGGATAAAATCCAGAATAGAGCCATACAACTTATAGTAGATAGATCAATTCCGAAAACTTTTGTCTGTCTTGATCAACCTCGTAAAGTTTTCTGCCTTTCATTGTTTTATCGCTTTTTCTATGAGAAATATTCAATTAAAATAGGCAGTTGCATTGCCTCTCAGACAATTCCGCCGTTTTAATCATCCAGCTAGAAATAAAGACTAGTTTTCTCTTAGGCCTAACTGCGAAAGTACTGTCAAATATATACTTTTCTCCCTAATTTTGATGTACAAGTTTTCAAGACCAATGTGCATCTGCATCTCCTATCAAGTCCACTCCACTTTTTCTAAACGTTTGCACTGTGTTTCAATTTTTATTTGTTTCGGAAAGAAATTTATAAAAAATCGATTTTGACAATTTATTTTGTAAGATTTTGAGGAAAAATTTGCTGAATAATACAAAATCTGCTCAGGCATATTGCGTGTCGTCACTTCGTTTTCTGTCCACACTTGGACGGAATGTGTATTGCATTGCGCATGGAAGCGTCTGACCTGTTTTCCTTAATTTCCTCGCGGTTGAAAACATCAAAATTCTTCGGTATTTCTCAATACCGGCTATTGTTTCTTCAACTATGGTAGAAACTGTCTATTCAAAATATTGTATCATTCGCCAAAAGTCTTTTTCGATATATGTAGAAAAATAATTGTTAAAAAAAGTAAATTAGAAAACTGAAATTAAGAAAAAATAAAATTTGTTCGACTTTGCAGAAGTAAATAACATCCGTTATTTGTTTAAATCTATTTTTTTAGAGCAGCGTTGCTGGCTTAATGTACCGAGAACGTTTGCTCATGTTTTTTCTCAAAGTTAATTCCCTTACAAAGAAAGTGTAAGAAACTTTTTGAATACTCTCATAAGCAAAATTTGTGACATTTCCAAGAAAGATAACTGATAGTTTTCGAGTAATTTATACAAAATATAACAGTTTCCGTTTGACACAACAAAATCAAATAAAGGATTCTAAGGATTTGTAGTGATCAAAACGAACAGATTAAATAGCGTAGTTCAAACATTAGAAACTACAGATGAAAATGATGCGGCAGGGAGAAGAACTAAAAAAATTTAATTCCGTTTCATGAGTTTTACGAACTGTAAATTCATTCGGTCTGTGATTTTAAAAGGCAAAAGTTCATGCTCTGTAAATCGTAAAACAAAAAGTAAATTGCTATTCCAAATTTTGATTAATTATTGTTATAATAAAAGTGAAATAAATATAAAATTGATTTCGTGATTAAACAAAAAGATTGTTGTTTCTTTCATCAAAAAACAACGATAGATTTGCTTCAGACTTAAACGCAAAAACTCTACACCAAACTGCAGATTTATTGGACGTTTAAGAGATCAAAGTCTAATTTTAATTCTTATCATCCATAGGATAGAATTTACATCAGCAGCCATGATGATCTAAATTATAAACAAATTTACATTAAAACATACAAAACTAATTTTTTACATTTGTGCGACAATACTCAATAAAATTTTCAATATTGTTTTCAGAATTGCATAAGGTACGAGAACTTTCATATTTAAAAAAAAATCTAAAAAACTATAAAATACAATACTTTACTTTACACATTACTGTAAACAATTTACAAACTTGACTGTCATGCAGAAGACTGATTCCCAGTCGCTGCGAAAATGTTTATCAGTGGTGTACTGCCTCTTGTGAGGAAATGACAAATCCCCCAAGAGTATCTTTTGTCATGAAAAATACTGCTTATCTTTGCTGTTCGGACTCGAGAGAAAATGTTTGGTCCCCTCCTTTAAACAGTCACACCTACAAATCAATATGTTGCCTTTGACTATTTATTAAGAATTGCTCATTTAAAATATGAAAATATACTGAGAACTTGTAGAACAGAAAGACCAAACCAAAAACATTGCATTTTTTAGGACGAGTATAATTGAGTTGCAAGATTCTCTAGCGATTTTAATCTCCACCAACCGAGACTAAAAGTGAGGCTTATCAGTAAGATTGGTATAAGGACTTTTTTTTTTCAAATACAAATAGGGGCCAACTAAAAGCTGTCCAATATCTTAATTTGAGAACTCTATAGATACAATTCGTTATAGTCGTGTTGTTTTTTCTCATTAACGACATTTGGTCTGTATCAATTTTTTCAAACCATAAAGTGGTAACCATAGAAAAGATTTGCAGCACTTTCTGAACGGATGAACGAGCAAAAAAAAAGATTGATAAAAAACGCATATCGGAACGGATCTTCACTCCAAATGGATCGATGTATTTGTACGATCAATCTCGGATTTAACGATGATTTTATGAATGAAATGCTAGTTGTTCTACTCGGAGATCCGTCGTCGTCGTTGTCGATCTTCGGGAGACACGCACAAAAGTTTTGGAATTCCACCATCTTTTTGGTGTCGTTGTTTTTTTTGTCTGTTTGGTCGCCGTTATTGCTGGCTGTGTGCGTGTTTGGAGTCCGTTTGTCCAGATTTTATAAGACTTCTTCATCTTGTTTTGGAAAAACAAATAATAAGAAAAAAAAAATCAGTCTGCTGCCAAATAAGCGGTGAAACTAGTTTTTGTTGTTGTTGTTGGCCAACGACGACAACAGTGATGTATAAAAATACGTGTATATGTGGTTACATCCGTTCGATGGTGGTTTTCTGTTTTGGAGCCGTTGCTCCTCTCATCATCATCATCGCCAAGATCGTCGTCAACATCAGTAACAACAACAACAACATCTTCCTGCTATCTACTATGGCTATCTGGCCTGTTGCCATCTTCCAGTCCCGACTGGACGTTTTAAAAAAAAAATTTAAAAAAAATTAAAACGGCCAATACGGTAGAACTCCAACGACAATGGCTCCAATCGCTATGGACAGTGGTACAAACTAGTTCAAAAGTTTGAATAAAAAAAAATGTATAAGGAGAATACAGATTTAAAAAAAATACAATGTTCGTATGAAACAGCCATTTGCATTTCTCCATATCTTCAACAGTTTAACTCTGCCCATTTATTAACCCTTAAGCCCATTTTCGGACGAAGCGTTAAGTTGAGAGATTTTTTCCTTGGCCAGAATACACGAATGTAAAATGCTTAATACGGCTAAATCAGTTTCTCCTTTGAAAAGGTTTTTCAATTGGCGCGGGTGAAATTTGACGGCCATGCTGTTTTGGTGACATCTGTCATATATGTATGTAGTTACAGATGTCAAATGGAAAGTTATACGATTGAACACCATGCCTAAATGATAAAACAAAATGAGTGTTCGCTTATGCGCCCTTTGAACCTATTTTACGTTAGATGAGGTCGGTCTTCCCAGTCGACTTTTCCACGTTTGGTATTCAAGTTTGACACGACCGGTTCGGACCGGTTCGTACACCAAAGTAACGTAAGATCGGCCGATAACATCCCTGCGGTCCGTCAAAGTGTAAGGTCATCTCTCGCAGAGGTCACGCGAATTTGCTCGCTTTTAGACTTTTTCTTGTAATTGCAGGTCTTTGCGATCGACCGATGCATTTAAGCTTAACAAAACACAGGCCATCACTCAATTTCAACCGAATCTATGTGAAAGTCATTGAAAGTTGAACTACTCGCATCCGTGCTACCCTTTGAAGCCGTGGCGGATACTTAGGCGATGTTATCTGTATACTGTCCGTGGCTGCTTTTTATAGAGTATTCCTGTTTCAAAATAAATGGATATTTCTTTTAAAATTCACAATACATTATAAAAAGGGCTAATTTGAGCAACTTTTCTCTGTAGTTCTCTCATATTAGAGAATAATCAGAGAATTATCATTAATTATTGCCTAATTGCTTGGGTATCACAGTTTTTTAAATTAATGTCTACCTAGTTTTAAACACAACCTTTTTTTTCAATAAAAAAAAAACAAAAAGAGCTAATTTGAGCAATATTTCCCTTAGTCTTGAGTATGAAGAAATGTTATGAAATTCTGATGCTCAAAGTTTTCTTATGACAAAAAATATCTCCCATGTAATGAAGGATGTCCGCTACGAGAGACCAGACTGTACTTAGCTAATTGCCATAGGGTATATTGCTTTTATAACATTAGTGCACTTTTTTAAATGCAATCAATATTTTTTAAAAAGGTCTAATTTGGCACATGTATCTATTAAGCTTGTTCCTTATAATTAAAATATGTATACGTCAAAAGGGTATAATTCCTATTTTAAATCAAGCTTCCCACCGAATATTTGGTTCCACCGGAAGTTTACATTTAAATTTTTATCTTTTGATTTGATTTTTAAATTTAGTCTGACTTTTCCGAGCATCCTGTACCACTATGGGACGTCTTCAGCAGCAACAAGTTAGTTGTAGTATTTATTATATTTTTTTTTGTTATTTTTATATCTATCAGATACTTTTTTTTTGCTTTTGTGGTATTTTTGGATTTCATTCATCGATTTTGCGGCAACCAGCTCCAAGACTGGAGCTGGACAACTAACTTTAAACCAAACCAAAAACAACAATGACGATATATAGACGGGACAAACTGGATTCCAGCGGTCATACCAAATGTTGGAATCATTTCGCCGCCATCGTCGGCCGCCACCACGCCGCCGCCGCCACCACCTTACATCCTCTCTCAAGGCAGGTTAATGTTCAAGTTTTATTTTTTATCTTTTTCTTTATGATTTTGTGTTCAGTAATAATTTTTACTATGGCGACGTAAATAGCGATTAACGTACAAATATGTACGTACAAATACCGCGAGTGTGCGCTCGCGCGCGCGAGCGCTTGTTCTCTCTTATTGGTGAATCTGCCACCGCGCTCTGCCGCCGCCGCCGTTGTACCGCGCCACCGCGCGCCGGTCTCAGTATTCAGCTTGTGAGTTATGTATTAATCTGGAGCCGAATAAATTACGAGCTGGTTTTATTTTATTTAATTTTTCTTATACCTTTATCTTTTTGTTTGTCTCTGTCGTTGTTAGAGGTTCCCTTGTAGGTTGCTGTTTTCATATGCACAATTCCTTGCCTATAATTGAGGTTTATTTTTTTGTTGTATGTTTGTTAAATAATTTTATTCTTTTATCTCATTTTAAAGATAAAAACGTCGCGTGTTTGACGCGAGCGATGAAATTCTTTCTTGAGAATGAGACGATGATTCGTCAAGGAAGGTTTGTTTTTGTTGTATCTGATGTTTTCGTTCGTGTTTGTCTTCAGTTTTCGGTTTTAAGTTGTTTTTTATTATTTTAATTTTTTTTTGTTGAATTAAAAAATAGGCTGTGAGCATTTGTGAATTTTAGATGTGATTTAATTATAAGTCCCAACTCCCAACACTTGGGGTAAATATTAAGCTCAATCCGAAGTTCACTTATGAACCTTTTTTGGTGCCACATATTTTTTTTTGATCGTTAAGACGAACGGCTTCTTTTCCTGGTTCGAGTTTGACACAGATTTGTGAAACTAACAGACCAGTTGGCCGAGGTTTTCTTTGTAGGAAAACTGTACCGGTAATTTTTTTTTATTAGGATTTAAATTGGAGTATATCAAAGAAGCTGCCGTGACTGGAGGTATAGATCTACGTCTTTTCCCGAAATCAACACATTATAAGTGTCGTTTTTATAGGAAATTAAATTATCTGTCTTCCGTACTCGTTTGTCACGCTTTCGTAAGATGTTATAATTTTTTCAAATGGCGGCAAATGTCAAATATACTTTGACATTCGCGTTTTATTAGGAGTATAGTTATTCATGTCTGGTATATATGTCAGCTTACCTCACAAATTTCAAAATAGCCATTTGGAAAAATGGTAACATCTTCATAGGGTGACCACTTTTGCCCCACTTTGTATAGGTATACATTACAACCTTCTTTTATAGAGTTTGTAGTTTCAGGGTTGAAATCTCGAAAATTAGGTCTCTCGAAGCGAAAGAGTACCTTCTCTTTTCCTCATATATGGAATACGATAGTGCACAAATCTAACGATATCCAATCATCTTGCGAACTTTGCAAACATTTTTAAATCATTAAATGTTAACATTATATATTTAAGTATCGATCTACTTATCAGAAAAGTAAAATTTTGTTGCTTTATGCGCAATTGAAATTTCAAAAAAAAGAAGGCCATGACAAAGTACCCCTCTTGTTCTTTCAAGATGCTCTTCCAAAATTTGACTTGCCCTAACTATCCTCTTTAACAAATCTCTCTCATCGGGTGAGTATATTGAGAAATGGAAAACATCATTCATTAATCAGATTTATAAAAGTGGTTCCAAGAATTTAATTAAAAATTATAGGCCCATTTTAAAGCCTTCGTCTATACCAAAGCCTGTGGAAAAGATTATAATTATAATTGAAAAGTTATGTTATTCTGTAAGAGATTCATTTGCTGCTAACTCAAAATGGATTTGTTAAGGGCCGCTCAACAGCTACAAATCTTTGTCTTTTAACAAACTATTTCTTGAACCAAATTGAAAGAGATTTTTAAGTCAATGTTCTCTAAACAGGCTTTGAAAAAGCGAAAAAGTGATCGTTACGGTTTGCCATAATTTAAGGGCATAATTTAAGTCCAATTGATGTGGATTCAGATCTTCCTCAAGGTAGTAACTTAAGGCCATTGCTCTTCCTTCGTTAAAATCTTCTATACTATTAACTCGGTTTTCGATTGATCTCCACTTAAGATGAATATAGACCTTTAATTAAACTGTTCCAAATGAAAAAAAATCAGTGCAACCAAATCACATAACGTAATAAAATTTATGTATAAATTTGACAATCATGAATTTTTAAGAGTCGATTTGGTAAAAGATCTCGGTATTCTCGTTGACTCTAAATTGAACTTTAATTCCAATATCGTTTTCATAGAAAAAAAAAGATGTTTAAACACTTTAAACATTATTTAACTCATTAGTACGAGTACTTTCCTTATTTAATATTATTCTTTATTTAGTTAAGGTTGAGCTGAACTTGAGTTCAAACTTCCACTGTGAAACTTCTATGCCCCACAAAGTATACTACGGGAGATATGTGTACTTTTTTGCGTTTCTATTCACAGAACTAGTCAAGGGACTTAATGAGCCCATTTCAACATTTTCTGCTAAATTTTAAAATATTTTAAAATGTAAATTTAGTAGTTGAAGTCTAATTTTGTATATATTTTATTAATCCAAATCACAAACACTTCTTGTGTAATACTATATAAAATATCCACTACGTATTGTCGGAAGCCGCCTTTTTGTTGTTTTGGAAATAAACCAACATAAAGTTCTTAAAAGTGTGACCGTTCTTTATTCAATGGCTTCAAAATAGCAATTGATGATTTATTTCTCTAATGACTATTTAAAAAAAACTTAACCTATAAATTTACTAAACTGCAAACATTATTTTTTAAAAGATTAATTTTGTGTACAGCAAGATATAAAATCCCCACAAGTTGTTAATCTTATTCCACTTAGCAACTCTTTGGTTGTGTTTGCTTATATGACATTATTTCTATTTGAATACGTAAAGCCAGTTTTATTCTTGAACCCATTCAAGTGCATTTAATAATTCTGAACCCGTTGAATACTTTAATCACTTAACCACGAATTTTCACTTGGTTGCAAAATATGAAACAGGCCTACAGTGTTGCCATGTGTCAGAAATATAAGCTCAAGAAATTATTAAAGAAAAAATATCCATAAGTATGTCAACATTCTAAAAGGAAAATCTTTCAAAAAAAAAAAGAAGAAAACTGCAAATAGAAATAGAAATAGAAATAGCATGAACTAACTCTTGTTATTGAAGACATAAATGTGGCCAAATATTAAAAACAGCAATAAAGCAATAAGAGTGGGATGTTTGGAATATGGAATTGCTAAAAAATTATCCGTTCTTTATAATAAAAAGTATTTTTCCTTAAAAACTTAAAATGCAATATTATTTTAGAAAGATATGCAAAATTGGAACCTAACTGGTGTAGCTATTAATAAATATACGCCATTAATCGAAAAAAGACAATTTAAAATAATAACTTCAGAAATCATTTTTGTATTTTGCAAATTGTTTATAAAAGTACAAATTTTAGTATCGAGAAAATTTGATATCGCTAAAAATGTATTGTTCTGTAGGATTTTCAACAAAAATTCAAATTCATTTTGAACAAACCGCATAAAAACGATCTGTATCAAATTTGATGAAAATCGGTTTACTCATTTAGTTCTCCCACGACAGTTCAGACGCACAAACTCACGTACGAAATGCCGATGCCAACTTTTTCTACTTCCCTTTTCATCGTTGTTTTAAGTTTGTCAATACCTCGATACATTTTTCTATTTTCTTTAACTTTCTGAATTCAAAATTGATATCTTTCCGAATTTTAAAATGAAATGTTTCGATTATGATTATAATCTTTTCAAAAAACAAAACTGGAATAGACAGATAGCCACCTTTTCAAAATCACTTCGAAATTTTATAGGTTTCCACGCCCACACTTTCAGCTAATTTCCTTTTGGAGTCACACGATGAAATATTTAAATGTCACATGAAAATAAAAATGGACTTTTACGTTTCTCCAAAAGTTATTGTTAAATTTGATTTTCCGCAAAAATAATTGCATTAAATGGTCATGCAATGGAAAAATATATTTTATTTATATAAAAACTTCACTGCGTTTAGATGTAAAGAGTTATCCATTTGGGACTTGTCATCTTTGAACTTTCTCTATGAACGCACTCAATGACTACTGTCAATGTCAAAACATTTATTAAAACAACATTTTCATCATGGTAAAGTCTGCGAACGAAAGACGCTTAAAAATAATTAAAATGTATTCCGAGTCGGTGATCGCAACTATTCGTCATAATTCACGCCCTATAGTTGATATGCAATTTATATTCTAGTGAACAAATTTGAGTGAAAGTTTACGCTTCTGGATGTTCAAGTTCCAGTGAGACAACAGGTTGGTCGAAGTGCCGAGAATATTTCTGCCGCTCTCAAGAATTCGGTATTACTAAGAGAGAGCACTAAAGCCACTCGATCATATGGAGTGACGTACGTTCGCGGATTGTGCTCTAAAAATGTTGGACGAACATGACCAATTTCATCACAAAATCATCTTCAGTGATGAAGCGCATTTTTGGCTAATCGACTACAACAAGAAACAGAATATGCTATCATCGAGAAAGGAATGTCAACTTCGTCGATTCGGGCGAAGCATCACCATGGATAGGTACATATCCGAAGTTGTGAAGGGCTTTGTCTACCTGTGCTCACTATTACCTCGCAAAATGACATCTGTGCAGAGATCAAACTAAGAATCATTTTCGCCAGCGATTTTTCTTCGGGCTAAGAAGGCATTTGAGTAGTAATGCCCTCTCTCAAAGAACGAAGAATACCTTATCCTGATGTATGGGGCAGAAGCATGGATTCTGTTAAAAGCGGATGAGAATCAACTTGAGTGCTTTGAAAGGAAGATTCTTCGCTAGATTTTCGCTCCAGTATGTATCGATGGAGTATGGAGGAGAAGAGTCAACAATGAGCTTTACGGGCCTTACAGCTACGTCTACCTGCTCAAAAAACTGAAAATATAGCGGTGAGATGACTGGCACACGTGGAGCGTATGGACACCGACGCACCAGCCCGATAAGTCTATCGTGATGGTCAGCGTAGTAGAGGAAGATCCCACCTAAGGTGGCGTACACAAGTCGAGAACGACCTCAACCAACTTGGAGAGCGTAACTGGAGGCAGCTAGCTAGGGACCGAGCTGGCTCGAGGAAGGCCGTAGTCCATCCTTGACTATAAGCGCTATTTAAAATAAAGTAAAGTACACGTATGTAAGTAAGAAAATCAACGTCACATTACGGTCAATGAAATCGCTACAGAGATATATTGCAACTTTATTTAGTTGTGTAAATGGCATGGGCGAGACATTAATGATTTGTGGCTTAAACAAGACGATGCCATAAGGCACACGGCGGGTGTTACACCTCTGACTTTTTTATGGAGGTACGTTAAGTTTTTGGTCTTTGCCACCAAGTCATTGGAGGTATTAATGTGTGACTAAAGTTTTTTCAAATTAGCTTTTTTGGCCTTTAGTCCACAAAAATTGGCGTTTCGTCCGGGTGATCTCACAAGTCTTCTACTTGGCTGATTTATTTCAGTAGTATATAGAGTTTGTATTATAAAAACCTTCATCTAAAGTTTTTTCTTCCAATTGAGATATGATTTTATTTTTAAGTTTTTTGAGCTCAAAACAAATGCAGATTTCTCTGTTTTTCTTTAAGGATTGTCGTTGCCAAATATGCCCACATTTCCAACGGGTTTTCACCTGGTAACTGAAGAAAGGACAAATTTAATAAAATTATGTTGTCAGCTTAAATAGATTCCGACCTGGAGTCACTACACATCGGCAACCCTTACCAATGTATTCATTAAAAAAAAATATTCAATTCACAACTCACTATCGATTTTAAAACCCTTTATGTGCACAACCATAGCTTTTGCTTGTTGAAACATCGAAAGCAAAAAGGGGATCAAAAATATGTTTCCCATAAAAAACCTTCATATATATATATATTTTTATTTATTTACTTTTACAATGTCGAATGGATGTTATGAATTTAATTTAAATTTAACTCTTTTTCTTTTTTTTTTTTGTATCTATAATCGAATGATTTATTAACATGATTTTAATTTAAATAAATAACGTGACGTTGGATAGAGCTTTTTTTTTTACACAGGATATTATATTAATTTGACATATTGAGCTGTGTGTGAAAAATTAAATTAAAAATCACCAGGAGTGCAAATTTGAGATGACTTTTATGTGAAATTAGTATTGAGATGTAGAGTTAAAAATTCACCTTTAAAAATATTTAATTAAATTTATTTATCAGATAGTTTTAAATTTGTTCGGTTTATGATAATTATTTAATTAATTTAAAATGAATTGGCAGTTTTTTGTTTGTGGTAAGTTTAAAGTTTATCATCAAATTAAGTGGTTATATATTACATATTTTATTCTTACAGTTTCCATAGGTAAAATAGGGCAAGTCTTGGATTCGTAAATAAAAAATTTAGTCTATAATAAGTTTTGCCTATCTATCTACTTGTCTTTACTTTGACCGCAAGTTGAAACCACCGGAGCGATTTTCTTCAAATTTGGGAGGATAGCTGCAATACAATGACTAATGCAAATGTTTACATATCTCGAAACTGGCCTCTGCAATTTTGATAAAAATCTCTGTACTATTTCTGTCAAAATTGTACCGAAAGTTGTTATTGATGATAAGTGCCATAGAACCAGTTCTTTGATTTTCGACTTTCTCGCTAATGACTGACCCGATTTCGATCAATGTTAATTAAAAGCTTTTAGTCTAAAAGCCGGCATCAAATTTTTGTTTTGGAGGTATAAACAAAACATGAGTATTGAGTATCAGTATTAATAGGTGTATGCGTCATCATATCGAATACACAATTTTGGCAAGTATTTTTTACGCCATGGTGAGGGGCTTAGAATAGTCTTAATTGAAATTTATTCAATAAATAAGACGCCATTGTTTTTTTCAGTCTAATGTGGTGATTTATATTTGAGTTCCTCCAGGACTTTACTTGGGTCTAACCACAAACTATTATGATTTGGTACTGAAAAAATGTTTCTTCAAATGTCAAAATTAAAATCAAAAGTGGATTTTTCGTTTTTGCTTCCCAGTCACAGAATGGTACTGGATCATTCACTTTTTCAAAAATCTTGCTCTCTATATCTAAATAAAAGGGCTTTTCATTAAGGGCGGGTTGATGTTGAAATGGAGGTATTAACTAAATTCTCTTATTATTTGTAAGGCTCATGTATGCCATTATGTATATTTCATACATTGTTCAAATGCGCTACTGAGCTTTCGACAGTGGCATGGATCCGAGTGGTCAAATTTTTAATGACTCTTCCGCACATGTCCGGCTGAACGATGGCCTGTGTTATGCTAACGATTGTGATCTATTTGAATAGACCTGCGACTTCGGGAAAACCCACAAGAAAAGTCTTGTTGAGTCATATCGCCTCACGAACATCTTTTTCGAAAAAGTACTGACCTTTGACTTCGCTGGCCTAACAACAACAAGCGGTGACTTTTTGAGGATGCATTATCACCTAGTGAACCTAGTGTGAATTGGTGTTGTCTCATATAGGGAATATTTTGCTTGTTAACACTTGCACTTATCAAAAAATACGCCTCAATTCTGAAGATGATTTTTCGGCCAAAATTGGGATCCTTTTCTAAACGCTCCGAAGCTCAGTCAGTGAACAAACGGCATTATCTATGTATATGCTTATGAACTCTGAGCTCCTAGATCAGTTGGATCTTGTACGGGTGTAGCTTCAAGTACCGACGCGGCGCAAAATTCACAAGTTGAAGTCTGCGAAAGGCCACGTTCTTGAGCACGATGTACATTTCCACGAGCCGCGGCGATGTTATCTGCCGATCTTGAATTCTTTTGACGTACGAATATTTGGCCGATTGATAACTGATCCGGTAGTTTCAAATTGGGCCACCATACGTCAAAGAGTCGACTGTGAATTACCATCACATCTACTGTTTGCACTAAAAAACATTCATTTTGATAATTAAGTTTTATCACTTTATCAAAAATGGGTGCGTTTGGTATCGATGTATCTCTTATTCGTTGGATTAGTAATTACCTTTCTGACCGTTCAATTCAAGTCGTTTTGGATGGTTTCAAGTCTAAAGTTCGTAAAATAAATGCTGGTGTCCCCCAAGGCTCTGTTTTGTCTCCGACTCTTTTTTTTGTCATTAAAGCGGAATATTCCCCCTTTGCTCCTATTCATGGATGGAGCTTGCATCATAGAAACTGAAAAGCTATCAATTCTTTGTATGTGTATTACTGACCACCTTTTGTGCAATGACCACATATTGGATATTGCTAAAAATGCGGCCAAATGCTTAGGTTTCCTAAGACGATGTAAAAACTTTTTCTCCCCCTCTGATCTGGCCACAATTTATAAAGCTTATATACATATATCCTAAACTAGAATACAATTCTCATATCTGGGCTGGTGCATCAAAAACATCTTTACAATTACTAGACAGAATCCAGAATAGAGATTTAAGGCTGATAGGTGACAGAGTAATTTCCGAAACAATTGTTTCGTTGGAACATCGTCGAAATGTTTCTTGTCTTTCATTGTTTTATCGTTATTTCTATAAACAATGTTCTATTGAAATAGCGAGTTGCATTCCCCCCCCTAAAAAAATTTCACCGTAATACTCGTGCCGCAGGGAATGCTCATCAATATACGGGTCAATAAGTCCGTGACTTTTTGAATTTCTGACCTCTTTACTGAAACAGCAACACTGCTCCTGTCAACAGGCATCTGTCAGTTGACTCCTGTCAAAATTTAAACTTGCTGCGTCAGTTAGTTTGTGTTTGACAGCTATTTTTATCAGACTACTCACTAATTTGAGGAGAAAATGGAAAAAAGTGAATTTCATGTGCTTATTAAGCATTATTTCTTGCGAAAAAAAAACCATTAGCGAGACCAAGGCTAAGCTTGATAAATACTATGGGGACTCTGCACCATCGATTTCAATGGTAAAAAAGTGGTTTACTGAATTTCGTTGTGGCCGTACAAGCACTGAAGATGCCGAACGTCCTGGACGCCCAGTTGAGGTCTCTATACACCCGAAACAATCGAAAAAATTCACGATATGGTGTTGGCCGACCGAAGATTGAAAGTGCGAGAGATTGTGGAAGCCGTAGGGATCTCGCATGGCTCAGTGGTTTCAATTTTGAATGATAACTTGGGCATGAGAAAGCTTTCCGCAAGATGGGTGCCGCGTTTGCTCACAGTCGACCACAATCGTGTAACAACTTCACAGGAAGGTTTGGCGTTGTTTAATCGCAATATGGAGGAGTTTTTGCGCCGTTTTGTAACCGTGGACGAAACATGGATCCATCACAACACACCAGAGACCAAACAACAGTCAAAACAGTGGGTTTCTAAGGGTGAATCGGCGCCAAAGAAGTCCAAGGTGGGTTTGTCAGCCAATAAAGTTATGGCGACTGTTTTTTGGGATGCACGCGGGATAATCCACATTGACTACCTTCAAAAGGGAAGAACAATCAATGGGGAATATTATGCCAACTTATTGGACCGATTCAATGACGATTTAAAAAAAAAACCGACCTCATTTGGCCAAGAAAAAAGTTCTTTTCCACCAAGACAATGCAAGGGTGCACACATGTGCAGTTGCCATGGCAAAAATCCATGAATTGGGCTATGAATTGCTCCCTCATCCACCCTATTCTCCAGATTTGGCTCCGAGCGACTACTTCTTGTTCCCAAACCTGAAGAAATGGCTTGGTGGAAAAAGATTTGACTCCAATGATGAAGTCATCTCGCAAACAAAGGCCAATTTTGGGACCTCGACAAATCATTTTTTTTGGAAGGGATAAAAAAATTGGAGAAGCGTTGGACAAAGTGTATAGAGCTCAAGGGAGACTACGTTGAAAAATAAAATTATTTTTTTATCAAAAAATCTGTGTTTTATTCCAAAAGTCACGGACTTATTGACCCGCCCTCGTACCCTTGAGCCAAACTTCGGACGTACAGTTAAGTACAGAGATTCTTTCTTTTGCCGTACGACTCATATGTGGAATTCCTCAACCGTCTCTGTTTTTCCTCCCCATTTCAATGTCCAAAAATTTAAGACGAATGTACATCGGTTTCTCCTACTCAATCCTCCCACTGTTTCCTAAATGCTCGCACCGTTTTCAACCAACATTTAAAGGGTAGTCATAATCCCTTGAGTGCGTTTTATCACTTGGACGTGCTGTTCAATCGTGTAACTTGCATAGTGATTTGGCATCAGTATAAACAATGAATTTGACAGATGTTACCAAATCAACATGGCCTCCGGAATTTACCCGCGTCAATTAAAACCCTTTAGGATTCTCTGGAATTTTGTCAAACTTTTTCCTTACACCGGAAACACATCATCAAAATTATCCATAAATTAACAGATTATCAAGTCGTTATACGTTTTTAACAAAAAAGATAATTTAATGCTTACTTTTGTTGAAATATGAAGATATACTGTAAAATCACACCTGTTGTCAGGTTAAATGAAGATCCATTTAAATTGCATTTTAGGAGATTAACACGACACAGTGTTATTTTATTTCAAGATCACGTTATCTTCTTAAGGTTTAGGAGGTAATATGTTAAAATATCACAAAATTCGTAAAATTTAACACTGCAATCATGTGAAATTATGTAAGTTTCTGAATGTTTTGCATACTTTATATCAAAAGTGCACATTGTTAATTTGACCAGACCATTGTTTAATTATATTATGATGTTTTTGTCTGATTTTTACTACCTAAATATGTCATTCCGTCCTTCAGAAAACGGTTTAACAACCTTCAACCATCAGAAGGTTGTATGTGCATTTAAACGAGTATTTTATTACAACTTAAATCAGTTTTTGTATAATTAACAAATTAATTTTTAATCGGAAAGACCTTCTCCGGAAATGAGTTTTCTTCAAAGGTACATTGACCAAATTTTCGGATTAAAACAAAAAAAAAAAAAACTAAATAAAATCATTGTCTTTTAAATTTTTCCTCGCTTAATCAAACATAGAAATCCAATCCAGTCCAATACAAAACCACAACATAAATACACATAGGTATCTACCTATATAATATTGTTTTTTCAATTAAATGTCCACTTTCAATCAATTCACAAAACGACATTTAATCAAATAAGTTAAAAAAAAAAAAACCAATACCTATCACGTCCAATGCCCGATCTAACCACAAAACGAGTAGCACACTCCATCAGGCGACTTACCTCCAATTATACATATCTATCTATCTATCCGTATACATATAGCTACATCTAAGTGATTGCTCATTTCCTTTTATTGAATTAATTAACCAAACAAAAGTCAACTGCACAATTCACGTCGCAGTCGTTATAACCCCTGGCCGAGCATTAAACAAAGGCAATTTCCAACTCTCCATTTATAATATGCTTACAGAAAAAAATACATTTTATATTAGTTGTTGTATTGTTTGTCCATCGTATAGACAGACGACATTATGTTCAATAGGTCACCCAGAGGCGCAGTTGTGTATCTTTTGGATATTGTATCTTATAATGCATCGTTAAACGTTTTAAGATCATGTTTCATTGTTTTTTGTAAATTTGCTGAGAAAAGATATTGTATCGTATATGGAGTGCATCTGTATCTAACTGTCTGCAAGTGAATCTGATGACATGACAGACAAAATGTCAGCTGCTGTACATATCAAATTGTCCATCTCTCATAGATATTGTATCTGTGAATAATATATGGATGGTTGAAATATGAACAAATTTCCAAATGTCACTGTCATAAGTCAACGTATCCTTGGTATGCTAAAACCAAAAAAAAAAACCTAAGTGATTTTACATGCATCAATCTACGCCACTCAGAGCGTGTATCTTTTGATGAAAAGTGATATCAGATACAAGAGCTTTATTTTTTTTGTTTGCGAAAGAAAAAAAAATGTTTTCTTTCTCCTTCGTCATTTTTAATTTGATATTGTATCTTCAGGTGATCAAATTACAGGAATGCGAAGAACGCACTCTGTGATGAGAGAGACGCCCTGACAATCATAAACTTTGTACACAGACATTCCCAGAATAATCTTTGGAATGCTTCCTGTCTGTCACCATTAAAACCACTATAACACACCACCATGACACAATATGTAATTAGTCGCCGCCGCCGTATCCAAGAATTACCGAGTAGGTACCACACCACCTATCTTCACAAGTATCTATCTATCTACCTTTTTGTTGGGCCGGGGTTGAGTATGGGACGGTTAGGTACCTACACTCTATCTATTGAGTTCACATTCCATTGTCTTGTTGTAATTTTTTTTGTATTCTTGATGTTTGTAGATACAAAGATACTTTACAACTTTATTTGTCCATTTCACTAATGAACATTTATATGGTTTGGAAAGGTATCTACGATATATGGTACTCGTATAAAGTTGTAAAACCTTACACTCTCTACATAATCCAACTGTGTCCAGGAAAGCCATGGAATTCCACCATTCTTGGAGTTATATAGGCTTTGGAGATAAAACTGAACAAGTTGAGTGTGTAAAGTATCTTTGTATCTTTCATAGGCCATTTGACACGAAAGCCAGTACGTGTCTCTGAAATTGCATGTAACTTTTCATTATGATTTAACTCTTCTCGGCGATCTTTTGACATTTTAACTTTTTCTTTTTTTTATTTTGTGTTTGTTGCGCAAGGAATTCCTTTTGACACTCAACACGGTGTTGACTTTTTTGTGTGTTCGTCTTCCGAGGAAAGGAAGTTCGACCGCAAGTGCTCTAGATTCTTCGGAGAAAAAGAAACATAAAAACCGGACATCCGGTGTGTGTGCTGCAGCAAGCACTGAAACGGCAGCTTATAAGCGCATACGACTCGCATACAAAGGGTATTCTTTAGATAGGAAGATGCATAGAGCCGATTCGATGAGTGGAAAGAAAAGAAAAGACGAACGTGTGATGGAGAGAATTTGCGCTACTGCTTCAGCATAATAAAGGATTAAATTGTATCTAAGAGGTGTTGTGATGGAAGGAAGAGACTATACCTATACCTAATACGAGGAAAAAGAATAGAATGGGTAGGTATATGCCGTCGTCGCGACGACCGTGTGTTCTCGTCGACCCTATTTAAGTAAGGGAAGATTCTTCTTCAGGCCCAAGCCGTCATCATGCCCAACATCAGCTACCGGTGTTGATGATCCGTGTGGCGTCTAATAATCACGTATTGCGTCTGTTAGTTATTTAATTCAAAGGAAAAGATACTGTTTTTTTTTTTGTAGAGATTGTTTTTTTTAATATTTTTTTTTTTGGTTCCGTTCGTGTTGTACGTTTTTTTTTGTCTCAAATGAAGTTGTTCTAAGAAGTTGGGCTTTTAAATGGTAATTTTCGAAATGGATGTTGGTTGTATCTTTATGAGAGTTTGAATGAATTAGATGGAAGTGTTTTTTGTGATGTTGATAGTTGAGAGACTTGAAAAGGTTAAAATCAATTTAGAAAAAGAAGTATGGTCTTTTTTTTAAATTAAAAATCTGCACTGAGAAACATTCTCTAGCCCGAAATATACCTACCACTCGTTTTTTGCAACCAAAAAAATAGATAAAGATATGTAGGTAATCCGAAAAAGTGATTATACGTCCTTGGCATACAATGGGGAAAAACCTGTGATTTTGGGAAAACCCATCAAATACCTTATAATTTCTTTATACATTTTCACCCGGGTACCGAATCGAATTGTGGGTTCAGTATGTTTCTTGCCTAAAGTCAATGTAAAGTTATGAGGTTTTGGATATTTAGTCGGGTATTTAAAATTTGAGAATGGTCAGATAAAGAACTGAAACTTACAACTTAATTTCTCAAAGAAGAATATTAGGTATGATTGGAGACATTTAAAATTAAATTTAATGGAGAAAGATGGAACAGTGCTTTCAGGTACGGTAACGAGTCTCATTGATTTCCAATGGTTTGTGTTTAACAGGAACAATTTTGCATTATCTTTTTATATTGAACATGTTTTGACATGTGACATGAGCTATTAGAAGTAATAGCTAATATAACTGGATTCCAATGAAAATTGAGCTACTCGTACCGACTTATCTGCTTCAGTTGATAATTGAAGGTCATATAAGGAAGTTCTGGGAGTGATTAGGTATAAATATTTAAAGGTTTTAAACCATAGACTTTTTAGATCATAGGCTATTTTGACACTGACAGCTGTTTCCCGCTCAAAATCTTGACAGAAAGTCAATATCATACCTCCGCGGAACGAAATGGGTTGCTTTACGCTTGAACAACTTTAGGAAATATTGAAAACTTATTTCCAAAGTTAGTGCTGCTGTAGGCAAGTTCTCAACACCTCAACATTTCACGCACTAGCCTGAGGAGAATTCTGCACAAAGATAGCAGTTTATTCGTTTGACAGTATATGCTACTGCGAAGCCAGCCGAGACGACCTCTTGAACGACGTACGTTGTGTTCCATAATTAAGGGAATTGTTTGGTCTTACAAATAAAACCACAATACATGGAAGAAAATATATGTTGTTCATTTCATTGCATTTTTAAAAAGAAACTTGTATTTGGCCCATCCCTTATGTACCTATATCATCGGAAATTTATTTTACCAAATAGCAAAGCAATTCAACTTAAATGCAAATGAAATTAACCCAAACGTTAACCATTTAAAATAATCAATTTTACATATTATTTAATAAAAAAATAATTCTTGTTATAATTTACCGGCCTATGTTACAACTTACCCCATAGCCGGGGCTTACTGAAACAACACGATTTTTAGTTGATGTGTTTTAAATTTTTGTTTTATTACTGTCAGAACTATGAGGAAAACGTTGGGTTTAGGGTCTAAGAAGGCCAATATTTTTTCTTCTTGGTTTAATATTCATGTCATGTGGCGAAAGTCCAAATTTTACTTATATTTTCCCGTGTAAACGAGTATTGAGCCGTTTCTGATATATCGAATTTTCAAAAAAAGAAAAAAATAGATTTTTTTTTCAAAAATTCAAAAAAAATTTATTTTAAAGTTTTGAAATGCAATGTGTTTTAGAATTTTTAGAAGCTTCTCTATACACAATTTCATTAAGATCCGTTATGTGGATAATGAGAGATAATTTGTATGGTGGGTACCTTTATTATTAGGTAAAATAACATTTTTTTCTCACATCTTTCAGATTATATTAAGAAATTTTTATTTATCAAATTTGAAAAAAATCTAGCATGGAGTTTTCGAAATATAGAGTTTTGAAAAAAAAAAAAATTTGAAGTTTTTTTTTAAAATCCAAACAATTTTTTTTTTTTTAAATTTGAATGCACAATAATTCTATTTAATCTTTTGGGGAACATTAGCAAAAAAAAAAAAAAGATCAAAATCGGTTGTACCGTTTTTGAGAAAATCAAAAACAAAAAAAATGGTCCCGTGGGGGGTACCCTTTATAACCATTTTTCGGACAATTTTTTTCAAACATTTAGGTAATTTTAACTAAATGAATTTTTTTTGTGTTTTTATTTTTTAAATCTGTTGAACAGTTTTTGAGAAAAAAAAAATATTTATAAAACTTCTAAAAAAAATTCATATGGCAGGTCTTAAAAAAAAAAGAAAAAAACCTGTGGGGGGGGGGAAATTAAAAATGATATCTACCAAGTTTGAAGAAAATCGGCCGAGCCGCTTAGGCTGTAGTCGAACCGACAGAGAGACAGACAGATAGACAGACAGAATTGCGAGACCCACTTTTTTAGACTTCGCTATCATCGTAATGTTAACTTTTATCAAAATCTGGAGTTCGATTTTTTTTACGAGTGCATAACTTGCCTTATACTCGTAGTACCTAAAAGTCGCAAGTAAAAAAAGGGTTTCCGATTTAATGTATATGTACTGAACCAACAGATATTAGGTTAATTGAAGAAAACATTTTAAATAGCGTTGGTGAATCATCCAAAACATGACCTTTAGGGCTCAAAATTTCAAAGGTCCAGTAAAGCCGCTTATTTCTGCTGAAAGAATTTTTTTGTTTTTGTGATACCATTATTACAAGCCGATTTCTCGTACTGCTCGGTCCCACTGTTCACAGTCATTCGGTCTATTTTTCTGTTCAGATAATAATCTATCTATCTATCTAGGACCTACATTGTTGGACGGATTTTCTACATTGTACTTATGTATAGGGGCTTCTCATCAACTTCCTAACTTAAATGAGTCCCATACCGATTTTCCGTTATCTTCTAGTAATTCATTCATAACAATTTGTACATTTGACATAAATACGCAAATTCTATAAATAAATCGTAAACATGTTTGCTTTAAATTGAAAATGATTTAAGCAATCAATTTCTAGATCAGATCATAACAATAACAACAATAATAAAAAAAAAATATAAAAATTTATTATTATTGCCTTCGAGCTCTTGAAACAAATTTCTAAACGATGAAAATAGAATTGTTGATACTTTGTATAGATTTATTATTATTTTTATATTTTGTACATGTATGTATATAAAGCCTTCGAATGTTATCTTTGTAGGCCTATAATAAAAAATTAATTAATTTATAAACCATAAATGAATAGAACAATTTGAAGTAATAAAAATTCATTGCGACCTATTAACACCTCTATTTTGAACTTCAAATTTAATTAGTTTCTTATTCAAATTAGGAACACATTTGATTTTATGTTATCGTTGACAGCAAAAAAGATCGGACAGAAAAACATATTGACGACTTGGAATTCAAAATAAAAAATAAAATATACATAGGTTAAGACCGTGGCCTGATTATAGATTAAAATTGATCGCTTGATATTTCCACGATCCATTTAGTGTCGAAAATGCTAAATTGATCAAATTCAGATCAAATTTAACTAGATTTTAGTTCAACCGACAGATGACCTTAGTTCGAAAAGGGGTTACCCCTATATAGTATATACATATGTATGTATATATGGTTATCAAAAAATCTTAATTTAGGAAAAGGTGGTCTTACATAACGATATGTGTTGTGTTTAATCCCGAACACCATAAATTGGATTTGCATAATTTTTTTAAACACAAAATTTACACTTAGAGCAAAAGAACTCTTCATTTTTCAATCACCTTATTGATGTTATGCAATTTTATGCCAAACAAAAATTAATTGCGCAAAATTTAATCAAAATCCTTAAAGCTGTTTTTGAAAAAAAAAAACTGGAAAAAGATTGCAACTGTTATTACTAGATGAGCAAAAACAAAAATGAGAATTTCTCCTTGCGCTTGATCTTGATATAAATAAATGCACTGGTCCTGAACGTCCCCCGATTCTTTTGAAGAGTTGTTTTTACTTTCTGTGGCAACCATTGCGTGAGCTTTTCCCCCGCTCCTACAATTCAGGAGTCTTCCCTAAAAGTTCAAAAACAATATTTTTCCAGGCTGTTAATAAAAAAAAGGCGGCTCATTAGCCGTTCGCAATCGGCTGTAGGTCCAGGCACCAAGATTTCTTATCGAAAATGCGTACGTTTGGTATCAATGAGGGTTTCACATTCTTTGGATTAGAAATTATGTACCTTCTTGATCGTTCAAAATATCTTGTATTGGACGATTTCAAGTCTAATCTTCAAATCGTCTGGTGTTCCCCAGGGCTTCGTTTTGTCTCCGAATCTCTTCCTCATTTTTTAAATGAAACTTCTGATCCACCTCTTTGTTTTGCCTAAGACTCTACCCTCAGCTTTTCATAGTCGTTCTCGAATTCACGTCTTTGGGCAGGTGCAGCCCAACATTTTTTTCATTTATTGAATAGAGTCTAGACCAGAGCGTACAAACTGACAACACAATTTCCTCATCTGATTTGTCTAAATATGATTGGTAGTTCGTTTATATAAAGTTAACTATTACGTCAAGAATGAAAATTCTTTTGAAAACAAAAGTGCATCACCGATCACTAATTAGCAATCTGATGTCATTTTCAATTTTTAGACAAAAAATTTCGACTTCAATCAATTGTCTAATTTCCGCTAACACTTTCAAAAAAATTTATTTTGTTTTCTTTGTATATACCTAAATTTTTTTTTCTTGACAAAAAAGTAAATCAAGAAAAACAAACCTGCCCCAAAACCTATGAATCAAATTGAATCTTTTCGTCTGTTTTGTCAATGAAATACCTTTTAAATTATGAATAGGTGGTATGTATGCATTATATTTATTATATTTATAGTCCGGGACATAGCATTGCAAAATGTTTTGAAATAATCTTTTTGTAGAAAATTGTATGTAGATGTTTGATGATAAATACTCGGTTATTCATTAAATAAAATTATAAAAATTGTATTTTTCTGGATTTTTTCTTAATAATAGAAATTAAAAGTTATTTTTAAATATTTCATCCGCCCACCCTCACCCATCCTCCAACAATTTTTTTTTTAATACCAGGAACAGTGGTACTTGATAAAGAATTTTTTTCCAAAATTTTACAAAATATTTTATTTTTCTCAAAAACTGTTCAACTGATTTTCTTAAAATTTCATTTAGTTTTAACAATACCCTAAAAATGGTTTTTAATGGAACCATATGTTTAGGTTTCGATTTTCTCAATAGCGGTTTAATTGATTTCGATTAATTTGTTTTTGTATTTTTTTTTTAATTCAAAATTCTTGTTTTGAAAACTCAATATTTAGAAAATTGTATGTTGTTTTTTTTAAATCTTGACAGTAAACAGTTTTTTTTAATAGGTATCTACTACAGTAAAAGCTCTAATAAGCGGATACTCATGGTCCCTCAATTTTTGTCCGGTTGTGAGAGCTGTCTAGTTAAGGGAAACAAATAGAAAAACATATTTTTTAACTTCATATTAATTTTTTATTATTAAAAATACATCACTCAACATTTTCCAAACTAAATATAATTTAAAATTGTTGATTGCCATAGTTTGTCCGCTTTTTGCTGCACAAAGCAACTTTCCAAATGGCTTTCAATATTTTTTATGTGTTCAAAAGCCACAAAATCATCTCGTCTAAATCGGTTTAGACTATCTAAAACTTTTAACTCTTTCCTATAAGATGTTACCATATAAAGGTCGTCAGCCATTTCCTCTTCCTGTTTAGATTCATTTATGATATAATTTCGTCGTTGTTGAATTCGATGTGAAGTCTTTGGATAAGAAAATGACATGTGCAAAAACGGAACGCGGTGAGAAAAGGGAACCATACCCTCTCAAAAATTACATCGACTACACCCAGTAACTAACTCGGGAAATCCCCTAATAACACTTTCCAGTTATTAGAGCTTCGCGTCTGAGAGTCTCCGTTTATAGGAAAGTAATTTGTATGATATTTTGGAAAAAGAGTTTTGTTCCCGAAAATGTGCCCCTTTAAGAGAATTGTCCGCTTATTGGAGCTCTCCGCAAGTAGAGCTTTGACTGTATTTACAAAATGTAGGTAAAAGATTATTATTTTCTCTAAAAATAACGATATCCACTATGCAAATTTTGAAAAATAGTTTCCTTAAATCATATTTTTGTCAAAAATGGATTTTAGAATTTAAAAAAAAATCACTTTCTTTTAGTGCTTACGAAATAAATTGAAATCAAAACATTACTGACTGTGTCTATTATAGAACATTTTTTTTTGGAATTTTGACTTTCTCAGTATGTGCAGAACGGATTTCAATGAAAATTTCTATACAGAAGTTTCAAAAAATTCGAAAAACATTGCATACCAAAACCTTAATCCCTTTTTAGCCGTTACTCCAAAGACGAAATAATAACTCATTGTTAGCCTCAAAATGGTCTTTTCTAGCAAAAGCCATTTTTTTTTATATTAGTATCTCAATTAACTAGAATAAAATGCACGACTGGATCGCACGAACTTGCTCTTATGTAAAAGTACTTTGGAATTTAAGATACATTTTATAAATATAAAACATGGATTTAATGAGATAATAATGTTCAAATGCATAAAATTGCCGTCTGCTTTCCGGAAAAATATGAATTTATGCAAATAAACCTTAAAAAATCATTTTATTATTAAATAAATTTTTTATATAAGAAATTTCTCTAAAATTTTTCAAGAAAAAAATGTGGGATGCGAATTTTAAGTATTTAATAATATTGGTTTAAGGAAATAATTTCAAAAAATAATCGTTCATAGGTTTTGAAGATATTGATTTAAATTTTTTTTTTTAAACCCAATTATTATTTTTCAGAATATTTTAATATACAATATTATTTTAAACTTAAGGGGACCCCTGCTAAAAATTTTGGGTTAAAATCCTTAGAGCCATTAATGAGAAAGTCGAAAATCAAAAAAACGGGTCTATGGCAGGTACCCCTAATAACATTTTGCCCCAAATTTTTTTTTGACCAAAATGTAGTCCATGTCCATAATATCACACTTAATTTTTTTTTATCAAAATCGTTAGAGCCGTTTTCGAGATAAAAAAGATTTTGCATTACGGGTGTATGGGGGGTACCCTTAGTTTTGGAGCTAAAAAAAAATTTCAATTTCTCCTCTAGGGAATCACCGAAGACCCTTAACTACCTAGTTTGAAGAAAATACCTCCAGTAGTTTAGGCTGTAGTTCGAGGTACAGACATACAGACATACAGACATACAGACAGACAGACGGAATTGTCGGACCCACTTTTTTCGTCTTCGCTATCATCGTAATGTCAACTTTGATCAAAATCTCGAGTTCGATTTTTTTTCCAAATGCAGAACTTGCCCTATAGTACCTATATCGCAAGTAAAAAAGCTTATACTTTTATGCTAAAACTGTTTTAATTATCGTAATGATTGTATGAATTGCTTTTTTGTAAAATTTGAAGTGTGATGGGCTTGATCCTCATTCATTAGGCAACATTGCTTCAGCTGGATCCCATCTGCAGGACCTCTTAAGACCCTTTTAAAATTCTTTTCTATCTTCCTATTCCTTTAACCTATTGGTGCAATCCCAGTATACGATTTAAAAAGCTCAGGACTTACAGGCTAATACTCGTACATATTATGTACACAGTTAAAATTATCATGATAAAGTAAAATGAATGCTAGTAATTTAAACAGTTCTACCTTTTAATGCTAGCTTTTAAATTACGAATAGCTTAAGCAAGTCCCTACCTAAGGCTAGGAACACACTTGCGATTTTTTGTGGAGGCGATTAAAATTATCGCCACAAATTATTATCATTCACTCACTTGTGCAATTATTTAATCGCAAAGAAATAAAACGCATAACTTTTAATGTAATTGCACGCATTCGCTGCAAATAAAAAGCAACGATTAAGGCAAGGAACGCACTTGCGATTTGCATCGTACGGTTTCACTTGATACCAAAAAAACCGTGATGATTTAAAGGTCGAAATTTGTTTAATTTTTCTGGCGATGCGATTTTCGTAAGCTTAAATGAAACACATGTACTCAAAAGGATATGCTTACACTTGCGATTTAAATTACTACGACTTAAAAATCGTAGTCGCAAAGAGAAATGGGCATGCACGCACTTGCGATTTTTAATCCACGATTTCTTAGCCGCAAGGAATAAGACACATGGCGTTAAATGTGAATGCACGCACATGCGACTTAAAAATCGTAGTGTGTTTTATTTTTTGCGATTAGATAATCGCGCGCAAAAAAAATCACAAGTGCGTTCATGACAATAATTTGTGGCGACTAAGACTTTTTAATCGCCTCGACGAAAAATCGCAAGTGCGGTCCTAGCCTAAGACAGTAGTTTGGCCAGAGAATTTTCAGGATGTTCAAGACGTAGACAGCGATTCACATGTTCACATTTTCCGATGACCGCCGAGACTTTCCAGGTTTCGAAGGGATATAAAAACACTGACATAATATTGGATTCGAAGAATCTTCAAAGAATTAGAAATTTAAGACGGAGTACCAAAGTCAACTCGAGCTTTATTTATACTATTTTTAGCGTGAAGATCCGTACCACCATTTTGCTGATATAATACTTACTAGTGTATTAACCGGTTTGACCTCTAACACTGTTCTTCCCTTTAAAACAAGAATCTGATGTGTGGAAAGGTCTGATAGCATTATTTCTGCATTCCTATTATAGTAGATAGAACTTTCTTTCACCACAAAATGCAACCCCACCTCTCGAACTATAACAACCGTGACGTGTACCGTCCTTGAAACTATTGATGTTAATTAAATCAATAAAACGGACGCATCATCCGTCACCTATAAATACACTGCCAAGAATCTTGTCGTTGTCGTCTGCCAAGATGAAAACCTCTCAGCTTTTTTACTGATGATCCACCAAAAGAATTGACGTCTTTGAAGGCGGCGCGGCGCGGCGGCAGCAACTATGCCTCACAATAAAACGATGATGATGAAGACTTCCGATAGTGATTCGATGCCAAATGTTCCCCCGTCACAAAGTGATGCACCTTCTTTTTTTCATCTTCTTCGTTTTGTATCAAAACAAATGCCACAGGTGTGACGGATCAAAATCAGATGCCAGCAGATGCTATACCTACCTACCTAAATCGCCTGCATTAATCCATCTGAAGATATACATTTATAGATACATTTATGCATGTAGGTATCTTCAATTTGATGTTAATGGTGTCTCCATACAGACAACGGTTTTGTTATTTTGTAGTTTTTGATTTTTACGACCGAAAGGTCATAAAATACTAAGATTATCCAACCCACTAGCTATCTCAAGAGGTAAGGTTAACTACTAACCGACTTAACGATCGTTAGATTCAACATCCATTAACGAAAGATATTTCTGACGAACAAAAACACACACACACTCACACTCACACCAAACGCAACAACAACTAAAAATGTTGGTCAATAAAGCGAAGGTGTTGAACTTTTGTGTACTGTTTAATTACTGTCTTCAAATATTGATCCAGAGCTGAAGAGGGAAAGGTGAAGGCAGAATTTAAAAAAAAGATAGTTCTGGTGCTAGGTGCTGGGGTGTAATTGCTTCACACCCGTTTTCACACAGTCCCCCTACTCAAGACCTCCAAACTAATTTGGAAAAAAAAGAAAGAAAAAAAACGGAACAAGTATTGTAAAAGTCTGCTGCGCTCCCACATGTGTGTCCCGTATTTTCATAGTGGGCCCATCCATCGGTTTCGGTATCCATCCATATGGAGTATCTCTTCATAGTGGGCCCATCCATCGGTTTCGGTATCCATCCATATGGAGTATCTCTGTGTGTCGTTCGCTGGCAGAGACTCTTGTATGGAGAGATACACTACAGACAATCTTCCCGCGCATTTTCTCCGAAATGGCGGTGAAGGCGGTTAAGGTGGTGATGGTAGTGGTGGTACCTACTGGTGGAGCGATAGTGTTTTGCGCGCCGTAAAATATGTGTCGGCTTTATAGGAGGCTATTTGGTATTTTCTTATATTATTATGGTAATATCGTATCGTGCGTTCGCGTACAAATACTTTTTTTTGTTGTTTTTCTTGAGTCAATTGGAATTTCGAATTAGGCATGCCACGCGTATTTTCATTCATCCGCACCGGATTTGGATGAAGTTCTTTTTTTTTTCCAAAATCAAAAAAGATTGTTTTTCTGTATCTTAACTCAACCGTTGTTGGTGTTATTTTGGAAGGAACGTGTTGTTGTTTTTATTTTTTAATTTTTTTAATTTTTTAAGTCGACGAAGTCTTTTCTGTTTGGGAAGTTATTTGCTTTGGAATTCTTTCGAGAATGTAGTATTATTGTTTTGTTTCTTTTTAAATACTACGTATTTACCATATTGATGTTTAATGGTGGACTTGGTGCGATCGGAATTCGGAAGATCAAGTGAGATAAGAGATGAGTCAAAAGAGATATCGATGAAGAAAATATCGATATTTTTTTTAACACTATCAGTGCAGGGGAGTTTTTTTTTTCGTTTTTGTTGTTTGTTTAACTTTTTTGTAATTTTATTTAAATGATAAGTTTTGTGTTTTGATAATATTTATGAGGCAAATAAGTGGGTTAGATTCGGAATATTTAGTTTTACTTGGTAAGAAAGTGCAATGAAAGTTTGTGTTAATATTTTTTTTTCTCAAGGGATGAGGGAGGTAGGTACTTCAATTTCGAGGAAAAAGAATTAGCTGAGAAGTGAAAGGAATTTATTGAAACAATTTATTGGTGTTTTAAAAACGCCAAGCAATGATTTAGCTATTACTGGCTGTGTTAACACTTTCAGTAAAATATCTATCTTATTTTCTGTTTTATTTGTTAACTAAAAGCTTAATGAATGCGAAGGGAATAAGGTACAATAGTGGAAGGAAAAGCACGAAATTCATTTTTCTTTTGAGTCTCAACCAGAATTAGGCCGGTTTGATTTTTAAAACATTGAAGAGTTACTAGTCACAGTTTGATTATTGGCTTAGTTCTTCACTGAACCGACATTCTTTCAAGTGACTTTGTAGGAAATGCGAACTTTATGGTCATCAAAAATGGATGAAAAGAGAAAAGAGATCTCGAACTTTGGGCTTAATTATACAAGTTACCATTTAAAGAAAGATACCCTTAACAATCATCAATCAGGAAAAGTTGACGGAATTAAAGTTATTTATTGATAGTTCCTGTTTTTGCCCATTTTACGGTAGACGTGGTGGTTGACTCTTTAAAGTTTGATGGCCAAAAACGAACGGTTCAGTAATCAATCAGCCAACATTCGTACGGCAAAGGAACGTAAGATCGGCTGACAACATCACCACGGTCCGTCAAAGTGTACAGCAGATCCTCGGTCTTTCGCAGATTTCAACTTTGTCGAATTTTGAGTCGGAACTTGGGATTTCACCCGTTCAAGATCTAACAGGAACTCAAAGTTCATGATCATAGATAACGCCGTTTGTTCGCTGATTTGGTTTCGGAGAATTGGAAGAAGACTCCAATTTTGGCCGAAAAATGATCTTTAGCGACCAGATGCATTTTTGAACAAATGGCTGTATTAACAAGCAGAATTTCCATTTATGGGACGACACCAACCCACACGAGGTTTACCAGGTAAAAAAAATCTTCAAAACTCTTACAGTTTGGAGTGGATCTTGGGCTGGGGCGTCATTCTTCCGCACTTTTTCGAAAGCGACGTTGGTCAGGCGGTCACCATCAATGGCAAGGACTACAGATCGATGAAAACCAATTACTTATAGCTCAAGTTAAGCCATATAGACCTAGATAATATGTGGTTTCAGTGACGTTAATTGGTTACCAAGGTCATGCGATTTGACCCCGCTAGACTTTCTTCTGTTGGGTTTCCTAAAGTCGAAGGTGTTTGCGAATAAACCACAATCGACCAATGCTCTTAAGGTGAAGATAACACAGGCCATCGATCAAATTCAGCTGGATCAATACAGAAAAGTCTTTGAAAATTGCACCACTCGGATCTGAGCACCTAAAGAAGTCGAAAGAGGCATTTGAAAATAGTCACATATCATACATTTAAACAACGGATCGCATGTTTGACAGTTGGAAGTGTGAGTCTTCTGTTTGTGATGGCACGTACATAGCTGAACATTGACCGCTAGAACCGTTTTTCATTGTTGGCAGATCTGCTCAGTAACATCCCCCACACTCCTATTCGCCAAGTAATTTTCTGATCTAGATTTATTGGGAATGTTACGCCAAACTTCCGAATGCATGGCGCCGCCCACTCTCAGCGACATTCCCAAGATTAAAAACTTTCAAAAAACGTTTGACATTAACCCCTAAGGGTTAGCATACTGCCTGCAGCTTTTTGAAAAATTTCTAGAATTTGGCTATTTCCCACTTCAAATCGATACTTCTTAGTAAAATAAAATAAAATTTGTTTCGACTATAAAAATATTATTTTTAACTTTTATTATATTAAAAATTTTGAGAAGAAAATGTTTAGAAAAAGTTGTTGCAAATGTCTTAGAAATGTCTGAAATATTTGCTGAGATAATCAGAGAAGCTAACTTCATTCACAAAATTCAAAATTGTGGCCGAATTGCAAGAGCTGTAACTTATAACACAATTCTGAGGTAAGCTTTTTCTAAACGAGGAAGTTTAATGATCGGCTTAGGTAGGGCTTTCAGTCGCCATTTTTGAGAAAGCGGCTTTACCAATATCTCAAGAACCAGTCATGGGGTTAGGAATTTTAATGATACCAGAGCACTCTAAAGTAATTTACTACCTCAAAATTCCGAATTTGAAAAGACAAGTCAATTATCTCACTAAATGTTTACAACAAAAATTCTTATTTTTCAAAATTTTGAAATTTTGAAGTACTTGAAACTCAAAAATTTATAAACAGAAATTTTTGCGATTCTCTAATTTCATGTCACAATGATGAATCGGAGTCCAGAAAGATCTATGGTAAATGGTGTAGGCCTTAAAATTTAAGATGGCTGTCACACATTATGAAAATCCTGATAGCTGTAAGGGACGAGCTAGGTCCGAGTGTTCTGGTGATACTCCCTGCCAGTCATTTAAAATTTGTATAGACTTTAATTTAACGCAAACTACATCTGACTTTGGACTGTTGTGCATAGGGTCTTAAGTTCGATTCTCAGCGGTTGCAAGAGTATACAGACTCTTGCGAGAAAAAGTCAAATCCTCCAAGAGTATCACTTGTCATGAAAAGTGCTGCTGTTCGGAATCGGCAGAAAACTGATGCATTCCTAGTACTCGTAATATAAGCACAGTAATGGTTGATACTTGTATTTCACTAGGCCTAAGCTGTCTACGAGTCGTAATGGCATTTTATTTATTTTCTTAAAATGACTCAACTACTGATTTTTGTGATGTACTTATTTCTACACAAATAAAGTCTTGTAAGAAAATTTAATCCTAGTTAAACTCCGATAGAGTTATGATAGATTTTCAAATTCAGGGTAAGATATAGTTAATTCTTTGCATTAAAAAATAAATAAGTATTAACCATAGTTTAAAAATTAATGTAATGTGGCTTAAATATTACCCAATTACCCAAACAGCTGTCTTGTCCTTCAACGGTCATTTTGAAAATCGGGTTTCGACCAATTTCTCGAGAATGATTAACTATGAAATGTCCATATATTCTTTTGATAGAAAATTAAATTATTTTTCCTTCTCACATTTTTTTGAAGGAACTTCTAGTTTAAGGGTTAAAGCCCCAAAAAGTATTTTTTTTTCAGTTTTTTTTTATTGAAATTCCGGCTTTTTAACTCTGAAAGTTAAAACCTACATAGAAAATGTTGTTTAAAAGAAAGAAAGGTAATTTAATTTCAACATAAACAAATCTTCTGTGCGATGAGTCGTTCTCGAGTTAAAGGCTTGAGTTTGTGGTAGTTTAAGCACACAACTCAGAGTTGTACCATTTTATTTTGGTCAGAGAAGATCCAAGTTCCAACTATACAACTTTGACCAATATAAATTTAAAAAAAAAGTGAAAAGTGAATATGAAATTTTTCTTTAGAACAAATTTCTACTTTTCTTAAAGTTGCAGGTGAAGAAATCAAATGTTAAAAAATATTAGTAAAAAGTTTTTTAAAGATTGATCACAAGAGAAGATTGACGTCTTTCATAAGTCACCACAAAGCAGATGTCATAAAATTTGTTTTTGAAATTTTCAAACCAAAATGAGGTGGTTTTTCTTCAGTCCCTAATTATCTAAAAAAAGAATAATCATATTTACATTTTCCCAGAAACAAAAAGCCTTGACCTGTTAGGAAAGAAGAAATACAATATCTGAAAATTCCTCACCCTGAATCATCAACATTATCATCATTATAATTCTCCAACCTCATTCTCGTTCCATATGTTTAAATTTACGTCCCCACTTTAAATAGCATAATGGGTGACTTTAACCCGAACTCCTTGCATGTGTCATTTAAATTCTACAATACAACCCACCCACAAAAAACAAGACTAACGTCTTACAAACTTGCCAGTACCAGTCCCATGCATGTGAATGAAAAACACACAAATGTATTATTTGTATCTTTCAGACTTATGGCAATTAAAAATTCTATGAAATTGATTAACTTAATTAAGTTCGGTTCAATTGATAGATACATAGAACTTTCATGTATAAAAAAATGTAGATGCTTGTAACACCCCCTTGAGTTGCTTGGAGTCTATAAGAAGCTTTCGTAAATTCATCTTCAATAAATACTTAGATTCCTTATTTTTTTTTCTGAAAATCAAACAAAACTCTTACCCCAATTTGATATAATATCTTCGTCGGCGTATGCTCCCTTAACAACTCATTCTGACTCCTTTGATGTTGTTTCTGCAACATTTCCATCATCTGCCTCGGTTGTCTAATATCCAATTGTTCCCCACTCTCCGCCGATTTCTGCTTCAAATAATTACTATTCCCTTCGAACACTTGCTGCTGATGTGTTGTGATCGGTGAGGATTGTGGTATTTCGTAGACTTCGAGTGGCAATCTTGTTCCAATCACAAGATCACTCATTTGACAGAAAACCATTAATGATAATGTTACTGTCAGCATTTTGTATTTGTAAAGCTTTTCTTAAAAGTATCTTAGTTCTTAAAGCTGAAGTGTAGCTCTAATGCTGCGGTGATATGATGACTGGACTGGGTGCTGGTGCACAACAACTTGTAGTCCTTGAAAAAACGCGCGCGAGCAATAATTGTGATCAAATGGAAAATGTTTAAAATTACAAACACACAAGCGAAATACACGATCAATCAATAGATTTTACACGATCGTGATCGTGAGTTTGACGAAGTAAGTTGCGTTTTCAAAAAGTCACTCAAAGATCATAAAATTGAGATCGTTGTTGCAATTCACGATACCAATCAATTGCTGTTGCATTTTCATTCATTAAAAAATACAATTCAAAGAAAAAATCACTGTCTTTCCCTTTTTTGTTGTTGTTAGTCGCTGGTTGTTCTTGTTATGTTTTTTTTTCTAATGCTGTGGTGCCCCCAAACTGCTCTCTTTCTCCTTCAATAGTTCACGTTAAGCTGCTGTTACTGTTCGGCTGCTTCTCGACAATCGGCGACTTCGATTATAGACCAATAATAAGCGTCTTATTCACGACTTTTCATAGATAATATACCTCAGACTGTGAGATACACGGAATGTGTAGTAATTTATAGATTTTTTATATTTTTATTTGAAAAACAAACCACATAACGTCGTTTCACATTTCATAGAAGAATGTAAGAGCGCGGTAAGGAACGCAGCATAATCAATTCCACAACAACAACACACACAAAAATAACGTCTACTTTCCGACGACTATTTGTTTAATACGAAACACGGAACGTGTATCTTCCTTCTATTGGCGATGGGTTGATATTGATTTACCACAGTAAAGCATTTTTCTTAGTAAAACTTTTGCATATTAAAATACCACACGTACTTCAAAGATACTCTCCTGTCATGTAAGTATCTTGTTTTTTTTTTTGTACCTATTTTGTTGTTATTTTCACTGATGAATGAGACAAATATTCGCGTATCTACGTATGAAGTTTATATGAATGAATAAACTTGAATGAATGAATTTATTGAATGAATGACAACGACCGACCGGGGTGCGGCGTTAACAGTTTAATAATAACTCAAATTTCATGGAATGTATCTGTATCTTTTATCTTAAAATTGCTTATGCATTCAATTAACATTAAATCCAGATGAGAAAATCTTCAACAAATTTACGAATTTTACAAAAAGATACAACTTCAAGTTTTTCAATTTTTTTGAATTGATGAATTTTTATTTTCAAAATGCGCGCGTCCAAAGAGAAACAACTTCACTTTCCGAACTGATCAAATAAACTAAAAACAACGTAAGTAAAAAAATACAACATCATCGGGAAGCGAAAAAATTGAATGAAAACCAATACATTGGTGCAAGGAATTCGATTTGCCATCGATGTGTTGGTTCGGGGTGTATCTGTATGGAAGATACTTTAACCAATACTGAGATGTTGGGGATTTTAAGTAGCAGTTGAGTTAAAGTGGTACGAACACGAACCTGATGTTATGAATGAAGATTTTGTTGTTGTTGTTGGTGGTAGTGGTACTTAGTTGCTGCTGCTGGCTGATGATGATGGTAGCCTTCCTTCGTAGCCAGCCACCAAGCAGTACCTCAAGAGGTACTAAAAAAGGAGGAAAAGTTGGAAAGAGCAAAGAGGGAACACTTTACTCTTATGAGCTAAGAAGTGGTGTTATATTCTTTTTAATTTTTCATCTTCTTCTGTATGGTCAGTTCTTTCTGGCCAAGCAGCAGTTCTACTATTTGCTCCTTCGTTTGAAGATGAAGATGATGCTGTTGATGATGCTGGCTGATTTTACTACGCGAGAGCAGAGAGATAGATTTTTTTTCTTCTCAGAATCTACCTGCGCGCACAACATGAATAGTAGGTACCTTATAATTATAATACACGTATGCCATCGCGTATGCATGGATTTTAAGTAAAAATATGAGTGTGTGAGTGTGTGCTGGGGGATTAAAAGCAAGCTTAAGATTTGTATACGGTTTAATTGAGGTTACTCTTAGGTTAACTCTTTAGACTTTAGGATAAATAAAATACACTGAAAGTAATATTTTGCTGGAATTAGAATTCTTTGCTGTAAGAATATTTTCGTTTGATACTAATATTTAATAATAACAAGACTTTTAAAATTTATTCATGTAAAACTAAAAACTAAAATTATTCTCGGCAACTTAAAAAAATCCATTTCCTAATATACATACATCTAGAACATTGCTGTTTAATTTGTAATACCCATAAATTATAAACTTGCTTTCTCTGATGTTTCAGGGGCTTTACATTTTTTTAAATTGTACATATAAAAAAGGATGATATTGGAAAAAAATTTCATCAGTATGAACTTCATTTTTAAATTGCTAAAATGGAATTCTTAATAGCTTGAACTAAACCTTTGAGATTGAGATTATAAAGGATTTTCTTAGAACAAAGTAGATGTCGAAATTTCATAAAACCAGTTCAGTGTGAAATATCAATGAATTATTGTTTACTGAGGTTTTACTTTTCGATGATGCGCATTGAACAGGAGGGCTTGACTTTGAGGGCACTGAGCGTCTTCGACTTAATGGTATAAGTCGGCGAGCAAAGTAAGCTCCTTATGCCAAGTAGCTTCGTCCTTTTGGATCTATGTCGTTCACATTTGTATATTCTGATATAGGATAAGTAGCACAAGAATAAAAATTATAAGCACATTTTTGTTTCAAATTTTTGGTACCTAAGCCCTTTTTATTTTTTTTATTTTTTTATAAAAAAAAAATAATTTCTAAAAAAAAACATCATTAAACAACTTTTGAGATATCGAATTTTCGAAAAAAAAAATATTTTTTTTTAAATATCCAACCAAAATTTTTACTTGCGACTTATACATAGGTATACTATAGGGCAAGTTATGCATTCGTTAAAAAATCGAACTCGAGATTTTGATCAAAACTGACCTAACGATGATAGCGAAGACGAAAAAAGTGGGTCTCGCAATTCTGTCTGTCTCTCTTGTCTGTCTTGTTGACTGCAGCCTAAACGGCTTGGCCGATTTTCTTTAAACTTGGTAGATATAACTTTTTCGCCCCACACGTTTTTTTTTTCTTGTTTTTTTAAGACGCTCATACGATTTTTTCGACATCTTAAAAATATTCTTTTCTCAAAAACTGCCACAGATTAAAAAAAAATCAAAAAATTTCATTTAGTTAAAGCTAAGAAATTGTTAAAAAAAATTTTTAAGAAATTGTTAATTTTGGTACCCTCCATGGAACAGTTTTTTTGTTTTTGATTTTCTCAAAAACAGTATAAACGGTTTTGATCATTTTTTTATGCTTTAGCTCCCCAGCAGTTTAAATACTTTTAGGCATTCAAATTTAAAAAAAAAAATTTTCGATTTAAAAAAAAATTGATTTTTTTTTTAAACTTAATATTTCAAAACCCCATGCTCGATTTTTTAAAACTTGATAAATAAAAGTTTCTTAATATAATCCTTAAGAAATGAGAAAAAAATTATTTTACCTAAAAATAACGGTACCCTCCATACAAAAGGTAAAAAATGGTTTTCGAAAATCGTATTTTTCCCGAAAACGGTTCCGAGAATTTTGTTAAATTTTTTTTTATTTTTTTTTTCTTTTGATTAATTTCTACGATCTATAATCTAATAAAAAGAATGTTGAAATCTAGATATTACTGACTGTATCTACCATAGAACGATTTTTTCGAATTTTGAATTTCTCATTATCGGTGTAACGGATTTTAATGAATTTTTTTATAGACAAGCTTCTAAAAAATTTAAGAAACATTGCATTTGAAAACTTAAAAAAAAATATTTTTTGAATTTTAAAAAAAATCTAGTTTTTTTTTTTTTGGAAAATTCGATATCTCAAAAACGGATCAATATTTTTTTTGTAGATTTAATTTTGATCCGTACATTAATAAATACTTTAAATTCGCGTTCTAAAATTTTTTTCTTAAAAATGTTTTAAAAATGTTGTATATCTTAATGCTTATTTTTTTAAGAAACCACTAGAACGAATTATAATTTTGTTCTTGCATAACCTAATTTTTGCTTGAAACACATGGCATCCTGTGTTCAGCTCCACCTGCTAAAGGAGTTGTGTTAGTTTTTTTTTTAAATAAATTTTATCCTTAAGAACAGGTTTCTCTAATAACATTCGTTTTTGAAATTCTTAGCCGTTTACATAGGAGCAAGTTCGTGCGACCCAGTCGTACATTTTATTTTATTTCGGTGAATTTTAACGATCTATAATTTAATAAAACTGAATTTGAAATTAAGATATTATGTATAGATATTAATGCGAGTTTGGAATTTATAATCGAATATAGCATCATACTTTCTCTGCCCTTTTATTAAAGTTTAAAACATCGAAAACCTCTTTTATTTGCTAAGTACCGTGCTATGTTCATTTTACAAACGTCAAAAAAGGACCGTTTACTTTGTTTTCTGCACAAACTGCCATTGTTCTAGGCGTGTTCAGAAGCAATTTATTAAATAAAATTGCTTTAAAACGATACTTGTTAGAAAATGTTTAAAATTAAGAATGAGTTACTACTTTAAAGTTAGCAAATTGATAAGTAGTATTATACTAATACCTTAATAATAGGCTGTTTTAAATTTTGCACCATATTTGAAATTTTTAGTCTTTTACATAAGAGCAAGTTCGTGTGACCCAGTCGTGCATTTTATTTTTTAATAATCGTACTTACTTCAAATGACTCTTTGACATTTACAAAACGTCAAAAAAAATCTGTTTACTTAGTTTTTTTGCACGAACTGTCATTGTCTTAGATGTGTTCAAAAGCAATTTATTTAAAAAAATTTTAACCTTAAAGTGAGCAAATTGATAAGTAGTAGGAGAAGATGGCCTAAAATGGCCCACCAAGGTAAAATGGCCCCCTTGCTAGAAATTGTAGAATCGAACAGAACTAGAAGGTTTTGGTAATACAATTCTTTAGTTTATCTGGCATCACTGACATAAACGAAATATTAGCAACTTCAAGTTATTGTTTGAAATTTTACAGGTCAAACTGTCTCTAGCCATCTACAAAAGTAGAACCAATAAAATGTTGTAAAAAGTTTGTTGAAAAAAAAAATATAAAAAACAGTCAATTTTGGAGAAAGCAGTTAATGCATGTAAGTATTAAGTATTTCTTATTAATTTACTGAAATTAGTTGGCCTATAACTATTTCAGTGTGTTCGGAAATAAAACTTAAATAAAAGAACCCTAAATGGGCAAATTGGCCTACTAAGCACTCGCCTAAAATAGCATAGTGTTCCATTTTATACTTATCCTTACATTTTCATTTTCTTTATAGTGAAAATGGTTGGAAAATATAAACGATGTACAGAGAGGCAGTCCTGGACTGATAATGCATTAACAAAATCCCTAAATGCCGTCCAAAAAAAAGTACATTGGTGATAATTGTAATAATTGAGTATTATTATAATTTTTACTTTTCCTTATTCTTTTTAAGTGAAGTTGTTTTAAATAAATTATTGTTTTTATTTTTTTTTGTTGGGCATTGTTTATGTTTATTTTACTTTGAACTAAGATTTGATTAAAATAAAGTTAAAATTAAATTGAAAATGGTTTTTGGTTTACTGCCTAGTTGATTTACTTGCAACGGACAATTTTGATCGTTGGAATTTGAAGAGTTTTTGAAAATGAAATACTTTAAATACTTTCTGAAACTTTTTAAACTCGTAAAGCAACAAAATGTAAGCGTTATTGATTTAGCTTTGAAAAGAATATAACATTTAAGTTTAAATGTCACATTTTTGCGAGTTATGACACATTTTCCTTAGGGGATGCCATTTTAGGCCACCTTCCCCTAACATACTTATAGCTTAATAATAGGCTGTTTAAAATTTTGCGTCATTATCTTTAAAACATAATGTGAACATGTAAATGCCAAAGTTAAATAAAATCACAAAGGAAAATGTTATTCATCAAAGAAATCATAACTTTATGCGTCACTCTGTATTACATCAATGTTAATGCTAAAAACAAATATTCACTAAAGAAAATTAGTATTTACTTTAGTAAACTGTATTTATTTCTAACTTTTCCTAACTAGAATATTGTCCTGTTTGTACAAAAACCAACTTAGACCTTTCCTAGTTACCTACACAAATATTCCGATACTCAAAGTGAAAAAAGAGGAAGAGAACTTTTACTGAAGAAAATATGAATATTGTGTGAATAAATATGATTATATTATGTATGTGAATCCATTCGGTAGAATTCTACATAAACACAATAATATTATGCCCAAATCGATATTCAAGCAAGGCTTGATGACAATGGCATACTTTTACGTGTTTATTGTCAATTAGAAACCTTTGAAAGGATTTTTTTTGCAAACACAATTAGAATTGTACAAAAATGCATTTTCTGAAGTATTCTGGTTTTAACTGGAATTAATTTGGTAAACAATGAAAGTATTCGCGTTCTCTGAGCACATTCTTCATTTTTTTTCACATCACCAATTGTCTCAAACTCACCAGCCTCAAAATGTATTTCTAAAGTGTTTAATTTTTCAAATAATGTATATGTAGGTACAAATAATTTATTTCCACTTAAAATGCCCCAAACATAAACCATCAATATCCGCTCTCAAACCATTTTTTTTATTAAAAGAAAAAAAAAACACACGTTAGAACACTTCATTCACAAGAATTTTAATTTTTTTTTCGAGTATCAGACAAACCAACACTCAACTCATTGACCTGTTACTCATCTTTGAAGCATCTTCATTCCGGTGAATGTTCTTCTTCATCTTCTTTCCACACCGGATGTTCTTCTTCCTCTGACCCGGAAGTTATAAACTTACATAACAACACAACCACTCTTATTCAGTTATTGTTGGCAGCTAACAACCAAAAACAGTGGTCTCCTCAAGAGTTGATCATTAAAATATTAAACCTCAACACATCAAGATAATGGACCAAAACTCCGACCACGCTATGCGCACGCAATATAATATAATTTCAAAAACACAGATAAGCCGTTATTACATTGTAAATAATACATTTTCCGGTTGGATGTGTTGATGTGTGAAGATACATTGTAATACAAAAATCAATGAAATTGGAATTCTCGGATTATCGTATTGAAATTCTATTAACACGAAATCAATGTGGGCTTGCATGATTGATTGTTATTAATTAAAATTTAAATAAATTTATATACAAATTGGAAATTTAATCCAGTTATAAGTTTTAGGGTGTGCTTCCTTGGTTTTGTTTATTTGGTTTATGGCTATTAGGTGTGTCGAGTTGACCTTTGGATAGAATTATTAAATATTTCAGTTTGAATATTTAAATAGACCCATTTCTATGGAGCCATGCTTGTGCTTCTTGATTGCGGTTATCTGACGTCAGAACATTTAGCACTCAAAAGAAAAAGGGGCTTAAGCTGTGGTTTGAAGATTTCCTCAAGCTTCTGTTTTCTATTTATACAAATTAAACCAGCCAAATATGCAGTTATAATAATTAAATTACATCCATCAATGGAAAGTAGCAGATTGGTAGTTTTTTAAAAACCAAATCTGACGTTCAAACTTTAGAACTCAATACCGCTCCAGTTCTTCCATTTTTAAAATGACATTGCCAACTATATTTCCATTTTCTATATCATAGTTTTGTTTATTTTGTTTTAGAAAATATTCCTTGAAGGAATGAGTAATGATATCTCACCTTTGGAAAAGCGTAGGCCAAATTCCTAAAGACAAGATTTGCAAAGCATATATAGCAAACCAGAAAACGCATATGGACCAAAACGCGAAAAACGAAACCACAAAGAAAAAAAAAATATTTCAAATTTCGCGGGCTTTTCGCCATTTTTATTTTTTATACATCCCAAAGTAACGAGTAACATAAATTTCAAAGAGATATTCGTTACTTACTTCGCGATAAACACGTTTTTCTTTGATTCCTTGAAATTAAAAAAAAAAATTAAAATACAAAACGAAACAAAATGGTAAGTTTTATTAATTCAAAATTAGTTTTTTAAGTGTTATCCGTTTTGGTCACATTAGGTAAGTTTTGTTGAAAGTATAGGGCTTAAATATTTGGAAAAACAAATTGAAATCAGCATTTAAAATAACAAAGAAACCCACCGCAATATTTGATGTAACGTAACAGTCCAAGAACCTTAAAAGTTTATTTTTCCAGCTTCTATTTTATCAACATATTAATAAAACCATATTTTCTCCGAGTAGTTTTAGTCTATTTTAAAAATAAAATAATACTTCTGTTGTGTACTAAATAATGCCGTTGTTTAGAACAGAAAACTGTGTGTAACGTAACAGTCTTTTTTCGTTTCAAATTAAAAAAATGTAACTATGTTGATTTCATAACCTCATTCATACTTCTAATGTTTAGGGAAAGCTTAGTAAGACCCAAAAGAACAAAAATTATGAGCCTTATCATCGTACCCGATCGGAACGTAATTTTCTCCGATTTCTACGAAATGTACGAATTTCGTATGATTGTAGCCGTTCCGATAGGGCAATCGGAAAAATCTACGAAAATAAAGTTTGTGTGCGTTGAAATGTCAAAATGGCAGCAACGCATGGTGAATTCAAGCGATTTATGAAGATATTTGATTTCCGATTTCTCCGACAGCAAATTATAAGTTTAAAATTTTTCAAAGAAAAATTAAAAACGAATAAACTGTTATAATTTATAATTACGCTGTATCTGAGTTAGAAAATATTTGATATATTTCTTAAGAATATTCTTTTTTCTTTATTTAATTTTCTTTATTCATATTTTTCCGCTTCCAATAACACTGCTGCACTATCAATGATTCTTCTTTGCTTATTTGACACGAATCAACACCTTATTAATTTATTGGCGTTTACGTCAAATACACGCGTTAGTAAACCTCGTTTTTTTTCCATTACGAAACAGATACCATGAAGGAAATAAATGGTACGATCATAAAGATACGATGATAAGGCTGTATATATGTATGTAAATAGTTAAAAAAAGGACGGAAAAGTTTGAGAAGTTGTTGAACTCCAAATTAGAACTGATTTATATGTATTTACAAAGCACTATTTATACTAAAAGTTTGTTTAAATTCGATAAACAAACTTAATAAATTATTACAATGAATGATTGATAAATTTATCCTAAACAAAGTAAAATGTTATTATTTTTAAAACTAAGTGCAAATACTTAAAGTAAGTTAGTGGATTAATGGATTGCCACAATTTCGATATGTACATATGTACTTACCTTAATGAAAAATTAAGTTTTTTTTTTAATTTAATTTGTATGTTACATAAATTACCCTTTTTAATGTCTAACGATAAGAAAACCAAATAACTCTAAAAAAAATACAATTTTAGCCATTTTCCATGCTGACTTTAACTCTTAAAAGAGCCAAGATCGCACGTGTAACGTAACAGTCTTTTCATGTAACGTAACAGTCCCAACATTTTTCTTTCCACAGAATCTAAAAATACAGTATTTAGTGTAATTATTATTTTATTTGCTACTTCCTTTCTTAATCTCAGAAACCTCGTACCTCACGTTTGAAATAGTACACTAAAAGAGCAGACTTATTGCATAATGTAATGCAACCTATAAATCTACTTCCAAATTCATGTAACGTAACAGTCCTTCTAAAACATTTTTAGCGTTTAAATGACAGGCCTCACTGATTTTTAAATTAATAGAAAATGTTAGTTAGGAAGTCTATTTTGAGAAAAAAATAATAGATATTGAAAAAGTATTCAGTTTCATATATTTTCAGGTAAATTTGTATTGAAATATGCGTATGAATGTAACGTAACAGTCCGCGTTTTGGTCCATATGTAAGAGAATTGCGCAAGAAATTTTTGACATGTGCACGAATACCTCTGCATTTGCGCAAGAAAGTAGCATCGTTTGCATTTTGGGACACTCTGCTTAGCAGAGATTTTTGTATTTGCATTTTGGAACTGTTTACTAAGCAGAATTTCCACAAGATATGCGTTTAGGAATTTGTCCGTAGATTTGCGTATCAAAGGGCATGGTATAGTGCCCATTTTTTGGTTTCTATATAAGGAGCCGCAGTGATTACCTGCCTAAATACGAGTATTGGAATTGAAATCGAGCTTTGGACAAATATAAATATAAACCCTTTGTATCACAGCCAGATAAAAAAGGGTGAAGAATTTCTTGAAAGGTCGAAGGAAACCTAAACACTTAGCAGCATTTTTGACCATCACAAGATAGTCTGAGATGCGCATACCGAAAACTGCTCATTTATACTGGCATAGAGGGTGCGTTGCATTGGCCTTTAATGACAGAAGACAGCATTGAGTTTTTGAATCATTAAATTTTACGCGGTTTATAGTTCTCCATTTGAAAATGCTATCAAGGTCAAGATTTACAGTTCTAAATCTACATCAGATGAATAAGGACAAAAAGAAACTGAGAGTTCTTTCGTCAGCAAAACAATTTAATGAATAAGAAGTTTCAGACAAAAGATCATTTATGAATATCCGAAAGAGAGTCGATGACTAAATGGATCCCTGTGGCACACCAGTATATATTTATGAATTTCAGACTTAAATCCGTCTAACACGACTTGTATTAAGCGGTTCAAAAAGTAGTTTCTAATCCATGGAAGAAGGAATTCACTAAAACTTAATGCACGCATTTTGGGTAAGAGAGCTTGATACCAAACTCTATCAAATGCTTTTGAAATATCAAAACGAGGTCAAAAGTGGACCTATTGCTGCGGAAGTCATGCTGCCGGTCAATAAGAAGCTTTCTGAAGATATCTATTCCTTAAAATGGTATTTTATCAATGTTTCCATGACTTTGGAAAGAAGGGATATAAGTGCAATTGGACAATAGTAAGGAGGGGAAAAAGGTTTGCCTTTAAAAATGCTGTTTTTCATTTGCTCGAAGACACCAGTAGGACAGATGAAAAAGCTAACGCCATGGTTTTACCAGCATTGAAGAACACATTTTTAAGAAAAAATTTTGGTACGCCAATTTAAAGTTTTAGTATTGTTTGAATAAAAATTAAATTTACAAAAAAAATATTGAGCCGTTTTTGAAATATTGAATTTTCCAAACAAAAAAAAAATCAAAATTCAAAAAAATATTTTTCTTAAAGTTTTGAAATACTATGTTTTTTAAACTTTTTGGAAGCATCTCTGTAAAAAATTTGATTAAGTTCCGTCATGTCATTAATGAGAAATTCAAAATTCGAAAAATTGGTTCTATGGTAGGTACAAGCTGTAATATCTTAATCTCAAAAGTTTTTTTTATTAAATTAAAGATCATAAAAATTAATTAAAAAAAAAAAAAATGTATCAAAATTCTAGGCACCGTTTTCGAGAAAAATACGATTTTTGAAAACCATTTTTTAATATTTTTTACATTTGTATGGTGAGTACCTTTATTTTTAGGTAAAATCAATTTTTTTTTCTCACATCTTGTAGATTATATTAAGAAACTTTTACTTATCAAGTTTAAAAAAAATCTAGCATGGGGTTTTCGAAAAATTGAGTTTTGAAAAAAAAAATTTGAAGTTTTTTTTAAAAATCCAAAACATTTTTTTTTTTGAAAATTTGAATACTTAATTGTATTTATGTTTTTGGGGGGCTTTAGCAAAAAAAAATAATCAAAATCGGTTGTACCGTTTTTGAGAAAATCAAAAACGAAAAAAATGGTTCCATGGGGGGTACCCTCAATAACCATTTTTCGCAATTTTTTTTTTTTCAACTACTACCTAGCTTTAACTGAACGAAATTTTTTTTTGTATTTTTATTTTTTAAATCTGTGGAACAGTTTTTGAGAAAAAAAAATATTTATAAAATTTCGAAAAAAGTTCGTATGGCACTTACCATTATTTTCTGTCTTAAAAAAAAAGAAAAAAACATGTGGGGGAAAAAATAAAAATGTTTTCTACCAAGTTTAAAGAAAATCGGCCGAGCCGTTTAGGCTGTAGTCGAACAGACAGACAGACCGACAGACAGACAGACAGAATTCCGAAACCCACTTTTTTAGTCTTCGCTTTCATCGTAATGTCAACTTTGATCAAAATCTCGAGTTCGATTTTTTTTTCCGAATGCATAACTTGCCTTATATGTAGTACCTATGTATAAGTCGCAAGTAAAAATGAATTTGAAGTTAAATGAGTGCAAACGATTCGTTCGTTGTACTGTGGATGATGTGTGGAACAAGAATAGAGTTTGACAGTTCACAACAATTAAATTTCAATTCTTTTAACAATACAAAAGTATCTTAACATTTATTTCAAATGGTAGAATAATTTTAGGCTTATTATTGTTTTAAAAGACTATTCACACATGTGAACGAACAACGACCCACGAGCAAAAGAACAAATAGGATTTCAAAAATGGATAAGCTTTAATTCTTCGCAAAAACTAGACAAATGCTAAAAAACTTATTGAAATTAGTATTTAATTATTGAAATTTGCTTCATAATTTCTAAAATATTAGAAAATTAATTGGTTGTCACGAATTGTAATCTGATTGTTCCGAACTGTCAGATTCTATTCGCGTTCTACACACCATCCACACTGCAATGAATGATTTATTCGGGCGCACCTTGCCTCACAGTTGTTGGTTTAACCATAGGAAAAAAACTTTTTGAAAGAAATGTCAAAATAAAGTAATGTTCATTCATTCGTCGGTCGTTGGTCGCTCTCATGTGAATAGTCCTTAAAGTTTACATCAATTTTGCACTCACAATGGGTGCATTCACTAATCTAGTGACGACGTAGTGTACAAATTTGGGCTTCAAAGTTAGTGGATAATGATTTTGACATTTCACAATCAGCTCTTCGATTAAAATACAAATTTAATTTTTGGTAAAAGATAATTTAAAAAGGAAATTATTAGAAAAGTATATATTATACCTTATATTTGATGTTATTTAATTTAAACTGTAAAAAAAGTTTATTTAAAGTTCTCAAAACACAATTTTTCTTATTTTATATGTTTACATCTGTCATTAATATGACAGTTCAGGATTGACTAGCTTTGTAGTGCAATTTTGCATTCACAAAGCTAGTTGAATTTTGACTACGTAGTCACTGCATTAGTGAATGCGCCCAATCTCAATTAAATTGCTAAGTTTTTGAAACGAGATTCTGGAGATCATAAGTTTTTGCTACTTTATTTTCTGGTTGAGGATTTTCCATATTAAGTGAGAATTACACAAATTGTTTTTGGAGCGAATAAACCAATTATTTTGCAACATTTAGTAACAACAAAAAATCATAAAAATTATCACTTTATTTTCACTATTTTTTTTTAATCTTTTAATGTTTGTTCTTAAATTTTTAATTATAGGAAAAATGTATGCTGTCATCGGTCGTCGACATGGAAAAATCGTATCTGGTGATTTGACACAAGGAAGTGGAAATTTCTCAGTTATGGCGTATCTTCCCGTAATTGAATCGTTTAATTTTGCACAGGAAATTCGGAAGCAGACATCAGGTCTAGCAGCACCTCAATTAATGTTTAGCCATTGGGAGGTAAGTTATGAAATCTGTATCGATGAATGATCAATAATACTCCCAGGTACTTGATGTAAGTAATTCGGGCTTGCACGATATTTTCTTTTTTCGTGGAATCAGAAAAATCTTTTTCTAATTATGTATTTCTCAAAATTGACTTCATTTGAATTTGCAGAAATTTTTATTCGATTGGTTTATATATTGGGATTTCTGTACTTGAACCGGTGATTGCAGCCATATTTTTGAAGGTACATCTGTCAAATTGGCTGTCATTTATTAAGTCTAACTTCTGAATAGAAATCATCTTATCAAACCAGGGTAATCAATACAAAACGCTTCAATCAAAAGGCTGTTTATCTCACACTTAACAACATTAAAGAAATGTATCTAAACCGACCAAATAAAATCAATAACTGGTTCCGATAGTTGGCCAAATCCTTAGAAATAATATGTAAAATATACATATGAACCTAGTTATAAACTCGGTTGTACACATTCTTTCCAACTGGCCAAACTTAAGTTGTTTTTCGAAAGTATTCAATCATTTCTACCCCATTTAAACTGTAAGCCCACTCAAAACTGTTTCAAAGCCTTTTTCCAAACACCTCTAACAACTGGCTACTCATACTCATAGGATTCTTGAGCCAAAGCCAAGCATTGAATTATTGAATCAAATAAAAACCAAAGCACGCATATTCTAATTTAACGGTAACGTTCAGAGCAATTGCATGCAACACACGGTCAGTGCTACAAAAAAGAAAAAAAAAAAACTAGGTGGGGAAGTCACGTGTAGAGGCGTGGTATTATACGCCTGATTTCAAATCCTGCATTCAATGTGTACTTAGGCATTCATAACAATACCATAAAACCTCTGCCTCTACAATAAATGATGTATCTTCTGGATTCGTTTATTTTCATTTCAAATCCATTGCTTCGGTTTGTTTGCCTTTAGATACTTTTTTTTTTTGTTGTGTTTAATTTTCTTTAGCTCTGGATTTGTGGCACATCACACTCCAATCTCGTGTCGTGTTAAAGCCTGGCTACTGGTATTTAACGATGGTTGTTAAGCGTGTGGTGGGACGTGTGGGGTAGTTATACTATAGATGGTAGGACAGAACAAAACAAATAATCTGATAACCCGTTTTGGTAACAAAAAAAAACTGTATCTCGCGCTCGACACCCTGTATCTGAGTGTATCTGTAGTACAACCAACAACTTACCACGCGGTCAGGCCAAACCGATACCGAAACCGCGCAAAGCCAAATCCAAATCCAAAAGCCGAAGACGAAACCCAAACCCAAACGAAAACCGAAACCGAAGCCGAAGCCGAAGCCGGTGTGCTGCTCAGGCTGCTGCTACTTCAACGGCTCGGCTACTGCTGCGCTATTGGTGCTGTCAAAATGACGAGGCTCTCAAAAGATTATCATCTTTACGTATTTCGGTAGCTGGTTCGTAAATTACTCTCGAATCACGACGTTCTTAATCTGTTTATGTCACGTATTATTTTTTGTTCCTTTTTTTTTGTGTAATCCTCCTCCTCCTCGTCTTACACTTTGTCGTTTAACTTATTTTTTGTACACTCCACCTTTTATTTGTTGTTGGAAGTTGGTGTTTTTTTTTTTTAGTTGGGGTTTATATCCAGTGTAGCCTTCAAGGTGTTTGTTTGGATTACCTGAAAGGTCTCTCTCGCTCTCCGGACGGAGCCGCGGGCTTGACTTCAAGTGCTATAGATACACAGATACAATGATGATGGTTGGTGTTTTTTTTTTTGTATTGTTATTCAGGTCTCTTGTGACCGGTCACCTCACCGGCTTGATAAAGGTGTAAAAGTGTTTTGCCAGCGAGTTTAATTTTTCTCTTTTGTTGCACCTCGAGAAATGGACATGGACAACATTGTGTATCAACCTAGGTAGACTTTTAAAAAATTATACCTGGCTCACTATCATGATAATGGTCAACAGAAAGATCGACTTTAGAAGTGCCATCTGCCGCTGTCCCAAAAATCAGTTTGAACACATTTTAAAGAAGGATTCAAACTTGTATTTTTAATTATCCATTTGGTTTCGCTTTTAAAGGCTTTAATAGTTTGAAGTCGTTAATTTCGTTAAAAGCCATTCAAACGCAAACAAATGAGCAATAAAAAAGTAAAATTAAAAGCTTCCTAAAAGAGAGAAAGGTATTAGGATTATCAAGATGGTTTGTGTAACTTGTTTTGAAGTCTTTTTTATTGCTTGATAAACAAAACCATAAGTGAATGAATTTGAAAAAAAAAATTAATTCTTGGAATTTAAAAAGTTGATAATCCCACAATGTTTTCTAGAAATTTGGCTTTATAAAACATAACTCACCAAAAATAATTTTGTAAAAAATGCAGCTGTTTTCTGTAGCGTGGCTCTTTTTTAAAGCCTTAGGTACTTTAGTTATAAGACTTAACTTTTCAGCATCAAATAAAATTAAACTAAATCATACGATTATCATTTGAAATTTCAACCGTGATTTCTCTTTAAAATTTACCGAATTCTTGCAATTTATAAAATTATGAACTTTCAACTTTAATTTAAGAACTTACCTACTGCTACTAGAAAGGCATTGGCCCTTAGTAATAGACATTCATAGAATCGGTTTTAAAGTCACTTTTTGTTAGATGTAGAAAAGTTGCTTTTAAAATTTCGTAGTAACAGATCAAATTTAACAACAGTCTTATTTATACCAATAATTGTGACTCATTTTCATAATTTCGTTATTGTGAACTGATACCTACACAAACAGATTTCTATTAACCAGATTCGTAAAGTTCTATTGTGATTCTATCATTTTAAATTTAACTTAGTTACAGGAAAGCCGCTTTTAAGTATTTATACTTGAAATTTGTTTTATTTCTACGAATGTTTGGTTAAAATCGAACTTAGGCTAGATTAGGATCTATTACTCAGGGCCATTGTTTTAAGTAATTAAGTAGGACCTTAAAGTTTTAAATAAATCGAATACTTAAACTAATTACAACACCCTCTAAATTTTAGTTGAATTAGTAAAATATTTAAGCTCTATTAGTATGAAGCGTACGGTTAAAACAACTACATATTTTTTATAAAAGTTAAAATGATCGAATACTTACCTATTTTATTTTTTATAGTATCGTGCGAACTTGGCATTTACAAACGTCAATAAAGGTCTGGTTACTTAGTTTCTTTTTGCACGAACTGTCATTTTAATTGTTAACTGTCATTTAATGTGTGTTCAGAAGCAATTTCGTAAAAAAATACTTTAGTACTTTGAAATAAAAACAAATAATACCGATCAATGGAGTACAAAACTTTTTCAAATACCTCACAGTGTCTAGTGTCTTTTAAGACCATTTTTACATGTGATATAGGTACTATAGGGTGAGTTTTGCATTTGGTAAAAAATCGATCTTGAGATTTTGATCAAAGTCGGCAAAGCTATTATAGAGAACACGAAAAAAGTGTTTCCCGCAATTCCGTCTGCATGTCTAGACCTTCAAACTTGGTATTTAAGGGTCTTTGGTGATTCCCTAGAGGAGAAATTGAATTTTTAGTTAGCTCCAAAAGTAACGGTACCTACCATACGCAAAATCTTATTTATCTCGAAAACGGCTCTAACGAGTTTAACACAAACAAATCAAGTTTGCTTTTATGCGCATTTTGGTTAAGAAATTTTGGGAAAAAATTATATTTTTTTGATTTTCGTTTTTGACCAAAATATTTATACATAAACTCCTTTGTATTTGAAATAATATTGTGTATAAAAATTTTCTAAAAGTATTTTTGAAATTCTTCGAGTTTTTTTTAATCTTTAGAATAGTTTTTGAGAATTAAGCTATTTTTTTATTTTATAATTTTATTAAAATAATATCTACGAAATTTTAAGAAAATCGTTCCAATCGGTTTTTCTCGTATTCCCTACAGTCGTAATGTCAAATTTGATCCCAAGATATGCTTAACCTGCATATCCAACCCAATCTAAAAATGGGTTGAAATATTGTTAATCGTAAGTACGTTGTTATATATAGGAATTTTGATTATTTTAATTAAATTTAAAAAGAAAGCATTGAAAAATATTAAATTAATATTCATTCATTGAATATACAATAATGTGAAATCGGAAAAAAAGTTTAATAAAAAAAAAAACTGGTTTGGTTAGTTTTAAGTTTTTTAAGACATTTTTCAGTTTTTGACTCAAACTTATTAATCGCATTGAATATTAAGAGCAAAATCCGTAGAATTGTTCACTTTTTATTTAAAATGTTTCTGGGTGTTAAAGAAAGCTATAGAATAATATTTTAAGTGATGCCGCATTTTCTTAATATTTTTTTGTAATATTTTTAGAAAGTTACTCTCCCGCTTGAACGTGAAGGAAATAGATAACCTCCTGTACATTTTTTACTTGCGACTTATAGGTACTATAAGGCAAGTTATGCATTCGTAACAAAAATCGAACTCGAGATTTTGATCTAAGTTGACATTAAGATGATAGCAAAAACTAAAAAAGTGGGTCTCGCAACTCTGTCTGTCTGTCTGTCTGTCTGTCTGTCTGTCGGTTCGACTACAGCCTAAACGGCTTGGCCGATTTTCTTCAAACTTGGTAGATATGAGATTTGGTTTTTTCCTCCCACACGTTTTTTTCTTTTTTTTTTTTTTGTAAGACCAATATTAACGGTACCTGCCATACGAATTTTTTTTCGAAATTTTATAAATATTTTTTTTTTCTCAAAAACTGTCCCACAGATTAAAAAAAAAAAATTCAAAAAATTTCATTTAGTTAAAGCTACTGTGAGCGTCAAAAGAAATTGTACACCTATGAACTGCATTTTGAAAGCCCTGTTAAAGCAAGGGGTTTCGATCTTTTAGTAAAATACTTATGTTATTTTTTAAGGTAGTTTATTTTCAATGAATTGCCATATAAAAGTTAACAGAAAATAATGAAGTAAAAATACAATAAAAAAATTAAAAAAATATTTCAAATTTTAAGCGTCAAAAGAAACTGTACAACTCGCCACACATACTGTGCAACTTTCCGCTTATCGAGAAAACAACCGTTAAATTAATTTTGTTTTCTTTACAACTCATAACTAATTGATTAAAAGTGTTATTGAGTTCATTTCCATCGAAAGTTGCTTGTTGCTTAAATTGTTTTTTTTTTTAAATTACTTCAAAATGGATAAACAAAGTGGAGTTTAAAACACGACAACTTATTATTAAATTAAGAAAGGAAGGAAAATCTTACTGCGAAATAGTCAACGTTAGCGCGAGCACTACTCGGCGGACGCCCATAGTAGCAGGCTATATGGAAGAATTCCTCGCAAAAAGCCATACATTTCTGAAAAAATTCTGAAGCGAAGACTTCTTTTTATAAAGAAGTATCAAAAAGAAAGTTCTTCATTCTGGGGAAATGTTCTCTTTAGTGACGAGAGCAAATTTGAGATTTTTGGTTCAAAAAAACCACCAAAAATATGGAGAAAGAAAAAAACTGAATTTTAACAAAAAAATTTAAATTCAACAATTAAGCAGGGAGGCGGTTCGATAATGGTCTGGTGAGGTATAGCGTCATATGGAGTTGGGAACCACGTCTTTATTGATAGTACAATGGGAAAAGAAGATTATCTTAATATTTTAAGAGACATTTTGCCAAGTAGTGTTGTGAAACTGGTTTTAATTGATTCATGGGTTTTCCAACAAGACAACGATCCCAAGCACACATCGAAAATAGTCAAGGAATGAGTACTTTACCGTACATCTAAGCAACTGGATCACCCTCCGCAATCCCCAGACTTAAACTCCATCGAACATTTGTGGGAGTATCTGGATAAGCAGATCCGTAAGGCCTCGGCCACGCAGTAAGCGGCTGAGCGGCTAAGCGGCTGAGCGGCTAGCGGCTGAGTGGCAGCTCTAAGCGACGTATGGCCAGGCACTGAGCGACTGCTTTTGAGCGATTAGTAGTTAAAATGCCGTTGTCAAGAACAGTTCCCCGTATTTTACTGTCGGAAAATCGTTTGTATGTGTACAAATTACTTAAACGTATACTATGTATCACATTAACTTTAAATAAAAACTTACCACTTAAACCACAAATTTCACCAACTTCCTTCCATAGTTTCTCATTAATATTTTTATTTTTAAAATTGGCATTTCTATCTTCCCATAAATCTGGTCGAGATTGCACACACGAAATTAACAACTCAATGTTTACTTTGGCCATCTTTACTTCTTTTGCCGCTCAGAACATTACTAAAAATTAAAACAGGTTTGGTTGCTGAGCGGCGCCGCTTAGCCGCTCAGAATTTTGTTTCGCCGCTCGCTCATAGCGTGGCCGCTTCTATGTGATTTCATATGTTTTATATTTTTTTTCCGCTCAGCCGCTCAGCCGCTTACTGCGTGGCCGCGGCCTAAGAGGAACATTTCAAACAGAGAGTCACTAAAGTCAATTCTAGTTAAATAGTGGCAAAAAATGCCAACCAAATTGACAAGGAAGCTAGTAGAGTCAATGCTCAGACCCATTGATGCTGTTTTAAAGGCGAAAGGGAAGCAGACAAAGTACTAGTTTTAAGTTTTTTACTTTAATTGAATAATGTACAGTTTCTTTTGACGCTTAAAAATTGAAATATTTTTTTTATTGTATTTTTACTTCATTATTTTCTGTTAACTTTTATATGGCAATTCATTGAAAATAAACTACCTTAAAAAATAACATAAGTATTTTACTAAAAGATCGAAACCCCTTACTTTAACAGGGCTGTAAAAATGCAGTTCATAGGTGTACAATTTCTTTTGACGCTCACAGTAGGTAATGTTTGAAAAAAATTTTCCAAAAAATGGTTATTTTTGGTACCCCCCTTGGAACCATTTTTTTATTTTTGATTTTCTCAAAAACGATACCACCGATTTTGATCATTTATTTTTATGTTAAGGCTCCCCAGCAATTTCAATATTATTGTGTATTCAAATTTTCAAAAAAAAAATTCAAATTTTTTTTTGAAAACTCAATATTTCGAAAACTCCATGCTCGATTTTCTTAAAACTTGATAAATAAAAGTTTTTTAATATAAATTATAAGATGTAAGAAAAAAATTTATTTTACCTAAAAGTAACGGTACCCTCCATACAAATGTTAAAAAATGGTTTTTGAAAATCGTATATTCCTCGAAAACGGTTCCGAGAATTTTGCTAAAATTTTTTTCTTTTGATTAATTCTTACGATCTATAACCAAATAAAAAAAAAATTGAAATCAAAATATTACTGACTGTACCTACCATAGAACCATTTTTTTCAAATTTAGAATTTCTCATTATCGACAAAACGGATTTTAATGATTTTTTTTTTAAAAGAAGCTTCTAAAAAGTTTGAAAAACATTACATTTCAAAACTTTAAAAAAAATAATTTTTGAGTTTTCGAAAAAAAATCTATTTTTTTTTTGGAAAAGTTTATATCTCAGAAACGGCTCAATATTTTTTATTGTAAATTTAATTTTTATTCGAGAAATAATAAAAACTTTAAATTGGCGTACTAGAATTTTTTCTTAACAATATTTTAAAAATTTTGTATATAAAAGCTGATTTTTTTAAGAAACCACAACAACGACTTATAATTTTTGTTCTTGCATAAGCTAATGTTTGCTTAAATCACATGGCATCCTGTTTTTAGCTCCAACTACTGAAGGAGTTGTTTTAGTGTATTAAAAAATGAATTTTATGCTTATGAACAATTTTTCTCTATAATAACATTCATTTTTGAAGTTCTTAGTCGTTTACATAAGAGCAAGTTCGTGTGACCCAGTCGTACATTTTATTTTCTCTTGTTTCTTACTCATACTAGACGTTCTCGCTTTTGGTTGCAACTCATGCAAATCACCCAGAATAACATAGATTACTGGTTAAAATCGAATGGATTTTCTACTTAAACCTTTGTAAGTAGTTATAAATATTATACCTTAAGCAAGGTGCGCACTGAAGTGGTGTAGTGATGAAATGGATTGGTAGTGGAGTGACGAGTGGCAATGGAGTCGTAAGCAAGTGGCGATGGAGTGGTGGCAAAGTGGTATGAAAGCGGTTCAACGCGCACTGCAGTGGCAAACCACGTGTGGAGCCACCGTTTCATCAGTCAACAACGTCGTTCTCCGAAGATAAAGACGCTCTTTTAGTTCTGATTGTTGTAGAGAAGTTTCAAAAACATCTGCTGAGAAAGCTGAAGAGTTTGCCAATCACTTTAAGGATAGTTTCAAAGACGGGCATCCCATACACTATCCAGACTTGATCCAAGAAGTATAAACTCGCTTTAAGGAGATATCATCTACCACCGAAACCGTGACCTTGTTCAATGAACAAAACCCCTATCGTAGCCCCTACGAATAGATATTTTTACTTTACTTGAAGAAGTGACTGACGTTATGTTCACTCGAAATTCCAAAACATCAGCAGGAAACGACAGGATTTCTAATTACTAACTTAAAAATTTACCAAATCTTCTGTTGACTATAATCTTCAACAGCTATTTCTCTGCAGCCTGGAAAATCGGCAAAAGTTGTTCCCGTTCAGAAGAAGAACAACATCGCAAATGTGGAAGGATATCGGCTCTGCTCTATGAACAAGATACTGGTGGCGATAATATTGAAGAAACTTAACGTCTTCTGCAGAGAAAACGTTGTCATAACGCAGTTCCAGTACGGCTTTAGAAAAATAAACACTACCCTAAATTTTAAACCATCTGCAATAACTGAAGGTTTTTTTTATTTATAAAATTTAAAAAACTTTTTTGACTTTGAATTTCCCATCCATAGGGAACAAGTTTCTTCAGTTTTGTGGGCAAACTTTAGATGGGCTGGTTTCAAAATCTTAGCCAAAAAGCTGCAAATTTTCATTATTAAAAACTGAAAACATCTTCGACATTCCTGCTCACTTCCCTACCTTTAAAATAAAACTAACAAAAAAAAAAAAACATTTTATGGTCGATTTTGCGTTTAAATAAAAACTGCCATCAAGGTGTGAGAAAGACAAACGAGGAAAACCTATGTCCACTTGAATTCAAGGGTTTTCATGGAAATTACGACACAACAAAAAAACAAAAAAACCCAATTTTGATGCCATTGTTATGTGTCAAGTACTTGCCATTGTCTCCGAGTGAATAAGAACACAGGTACGCACTTTTGTGCGAACAAAAGGAATGCGAATAAATTCCAGAAAATTAAATGCATAGTAGGTACTGGGCCCAAGTATTTCAATTTCATTTTTTTCCAATTCTTCTTGTAGTTCTTGTTGGCAGGAAACCACATCAGGAGAGAGGCCAATGGTTTGCCTTTCAAAGACGTCAATACTTAGAATTCTTCAGTGATGGTGTAGTGGCGTTAAATGCGCTTTTGTTTTGTAATCCTGTTATATGGGAATGTACCCCTACATGCATCGCATTGAGAAACAACAATTGTTATATATCTCGCTTCCTGGGGGGATAAGATTTGTATAAGAGTTAGTCCATGATTCACAAAAGTGCCGGTCATTGATGAAGAACTATATTGGATTCGATTCACTCGCTGCGGTCCTTAAAAGTGACAAAAGAAAAACCATTAAGTCTGTTTGGTAAGACTTTTGTTTGTTGTTTGTTTTTTTCATTCTTTCTCTTAGTTTCTAATACCTATCGTTTTCTAAATTTGAATGGAATTAAGAAGAATCTTCAGTGGATGGTACTCAAAAGCAGGTGTGATATACCTAGTATGTGGATATGCGAAACAAAGAAGAAATCTTACACAATACCATTGCACTCTATCCTTGAATGAATCCAAAATCATTTATCAATATTTCATTTTTTAAATCGTTTTGAACATTTCGTTGTAGGCTTAGAACGCTCTTGGTTAATGGTGCCGACTTGAATGGGATTTTCTAAGTTAGGGCTCTTTTAATGAAATGAGCTACACTTGATCACTAAAAAGGATTTGACTTCCAAAAAATACTTATGAAAGTCAAATGTCACGGCGGCGGGGCGGCGTGTCCTTGAAACTTCCTTACCTTATCGAGTTTTTCAAACTGTCTCGACTTCGATGGGTCACATTTTTTTTAAGTTCAGCATATATTTTGTTAAGTTAAGAAACCGATCTATGAAAAATATAATAGTGTGCGATTTGTACATTTATATTACTCCAAATTTTTAGAAAATAAAAACCGAGTTTCTTGGCGAAGCTTCATGTCTGCTAAACTTTAGAAATAAAAGTGAACCAATACTCTAATTTCTTCTAGTCGAAGTGTTACAAAAACTATTTGAAAAAGAAGACGCTATCAATGGCGCTCATATCGAATGCGAGATGTTTTTTCTAGACCAATGTATTGAAAGTTGAAGAATGTATCAATACAAAATAATTCTTGTATGTGAAGTTTCTTCGTAAAAATTTTTCTAAAAGTAGTTTAAAAATTTTAGACCAAATGAGGCCTTTCCTCTTCAACGTTTGGTGGCCAAAACAAAAATAAACGTAAGATGGGCCGAGAATATCGCCGCGGTACGTGCAAGTGCACTGTGTACAGCAGAACCCGAAGCAGTACATTACACCCTTATAAGATCCAACCCAGGAGCTCAAACTTCATGACCATAGACAACGTAGACAACGCAGGTTCTTCGGTGACTGAAAATCTGAGCATTTGGAAGAGGACCAAATACCAAAGGACCACATTGACCAAAAAAAAGTAACCATTTGGTATGGTATTGGGCCAGCGACTCTACGACATGTGGTTCAAGCATGATGGCGCTACGTACCACACAGCGGACCCCACGATTGACATTCTGCATTAACGATAAGGATATCTCCCGCAGAGATGAAGTGAATTGGGTACCAAGGTCATGTGGTTTAACCAGAGGTCATCGTTCAAATTCAGTGAGATCTATAAGGAAGGGTAGAATCGAATGTAATATTCCATATATGGGTTTTTCAAATAAAAAAAGAATTTTGTAAATACCTCACACACAGCTTGTTTTATTCCATTTCAACGTCTAACCGCCCTTATTGAAAAGCCCTTTAAATGGCAAGCTACGCATTCGTACAAAAATCGAACTCGTAATTCTGTCTGTCTGTTCTACTGCTGTCTAAACGGCTCGGCAGATTTTCTTTAAAATTCGTAAATACCATTTTTAAAAATTTTCCCCGACAACTTTTTTTCTTTAAAAAAAATATTTAAATAACGGTAGGTACCTGTCATACCTATACGTAATTTTTTTTTTTTCGAAATTTTAGAAAATATTTTTTTCCTTAAAATCTGTTCTGCAGATTATTTTTTTAAATTCGAAAAATTTAATTTGTAAAAGCTAATGAAAAAAATCCAAAGAAAATGGTTATTAAAGGTACCAACCATAGAACCATTTTTTGGTGTTCGATTTCGTAAAAAACTGCTTGTATTTCAATATATTTTTATTTAGCTGCTAAAAGCAGGAATTATTTTATATTCAAATTTTCAAATAGTTTTTTGATTTAAGAAAAATCAAGATTTGTTTGAAAATTCAATATTTTGAAAATGTGGTTTTCATGGTTTTTTTAAACTTTAAAAATGATTTTTGAAATTCTTATTTATCTCGAAAATGGCACCTAGAATTTTGATAAATATGTTTGTTTCACTTAATTTTTACTATCAATACCTAGTTCAAATTTTTAAATTAGGTACTGACAGTTCTATATAGATCCACTTTTTTGGCTTTCTCACTATAGTGGATTAGTTTTTTTTTTTTATATAATCTACTCTCGCTCAAGGGATTATGATTACCCTTTAAATGTTTCAACGCTGTGTTGGTCGTGAAGTTACGGAAGAAAAAGAGGGATAGGAAAGATGCGTGGCACGATGTTCTGAGACTGAAGGTGGTTGTCTCAGATTTTTTTATCTCCAGGGATGGCGGCTAAACTAAAGCGGAGAAATGCCATGTCTTATTTCTATGTCCCTTATACTCGTAATTCGCATTATTTTTTATTCGTATTCATCCTTGTTGGGTATACTAGTTTAACTCAATCACATGTTGTTAGTGTTATGCCTAAACAACATGAAATGAGTAAACCAGCAACCGATTTAAATAAAAAAGTATACAGAAGTTTCAAAAAAGTTTAATAAACATTGCATATTAAAGTTTAACAAGAATTATTTTTTTAATTTTTGAAAAGAATTTCAACATTTTTTTTTTTAATTTTTGAAAAGAATTTCATTTTTTTTTAATTTAAAGATCAGGTCATTATTTAAATTATTTTTTAATTTAAACTTTAAAATAACGTACCATAAGTTTTTTCTTAAATAAATTAGATATACTCGTAGAAACTTATTTTAACGATTTCTGAACATTTTTCACTTAAAAAATCCATTTTTAAAATTCTAAGTCCCTTTTAAGCATAACAGCAAGTTCGTGCGATCCAGTCGTGCATTTTATTTTTAATACTTTCAAAAAAAAAAAAACTATTTTTATAATATTTTTCATAAAATTATTGATATGAAATTTTTTTTTAGATAATTGATATGGATCCATTTTGGGTGCCCTCAACCGAAGAAGAGTACACTCATTTTGGAGAGAAAGCAGATTCAGCCAATCGTGCTAAGGTCTACATGGACAGCGTTCGCAGGCGCAAAGGATTGTACGTGGATGATAAAATTATTGAACATGCTGAGAAACAACGAACTTTGTCGAAAAATAAGTAATATTGTGTCAAAAATTTACACTGGATTTTTTTTAAAGAAAATAAAATGAAACATCAGTTGTTCTTGTATTAATTAAATCAAATCTTCCGTTTAATAAGGGAATATATTATAATAAATTCAAATTCCTTTAACTTTTTAATCAATATCTCAGCAAACGAAGAACAAAAATTGTGTTAACCGGCTGTAAGGGGACAGTTCCGAAAAGCAATAATCAATATTAGAGGATACGATGATAGGATTTAATGTAAATGATAGTATTTTTAAATAATAAAATAAAAATACGCTGATGTTTCTCACACAACTTGTTTTATTCAATTAACGTCAAATGAACATCAACCCGTCGGCCCGTTCCGTAGCAGTTAAAACCTTTAAAAGATCACCAATTTTATAAAACATTCGTATTCCAAGAAATTGTTTATTGTTTGCAATTCATTTAAGTCATGGAACTGATTATCAACCCAATTCGCAACTGAGATAACTGTGTATATAGTACATATGTACATATGTACGAGTATTTCTATTTATCCAGAATATTTTCTTTGATCATTTCAATATCACAGATTAACCTACTTCAATACTAAAGAAATCATGAGAACTGGAAGACCGCTCAATTTGTTAAAATGTCAATCTTCTTTTTCCTTTGGAACTTCAATCATTCATTATTATGTTGACCGCCTGGCCGGTGCCGGTGGCCAGTGCTTATGTCAGATCTTCTCACATGTGGTCTATCTTAGGAATGTTTTGAGCAGTGTTATTCCTGGAACAGTGAAAGTTGAATCTAAATATTTTGAATTCCTTGTGGCCAACACGAGAAAAAGTTTTCGAACTATTTTTTTCTTAGCTATGATTAGACTTTACTACTGACACTACAGTCAACTCCGCTTATTGGAACGAACCTTTTCTTAAAAAATCGTTGGATGAAACAAAATTAATGTGTTCTTTATGTGGACTTCAGATAAGAACTTTTTAATGCTACATCAAGAGCGTGAATTTATAAATGACGATATTTTCAATTTTTTTTTTTATAAGAATGCAGAATCGTCCTCTCAATTTGTTTTTCTAAATTCTAAAATCAGTTTTAGACAATAGGAACCAAGATGGCTTTTCACGGTTTTATATTACTTTAACAAACTTGAACAATAATATATAAATAATTTCCTGGCCTTCTACGATATCTCAATTTGAGAATGTTTGTAGCCTAAAATAAGAGCCCAATAGAATTATTTATACGAAAAAAAGAAATATCGCCCAAGTTTAGATTAGAATCGATACTTAGGCTATTACGTCACGGAGAACTATGTATGAAAAACGAAAATTGAAAGAGAAAACAAGAAAAAGAAGAACAGAAAATTTTAAATAAAAACACTTTTTATATTTTACATACATGCATTGTAAACGGAATTCTATTGGTGCAAAATTTTATTCGAATAAGTACGATGTTAACACTATTTTATCGATTAACTATTTTATCTATTTAGTATGGTGCTAACATAATATGATTTTGACATTTCCAAGTGTCAAAAAAGATCTGTTTCTTTAGTTTTTTTTTCAAAAACTGGCCATTATCTTAGGTGTGTTCAGAAGCAATTTATAAAGCAATCACATTAATACAATACTAGTTAGAAAAATATTAAATTTAAGAAAAAATAGGTTAGAAAAAGTAAGTAATAGCTATGTACTTTCATACTAAAACTACACTACTAACACTACTAAACGTTTCGAAACCAATTCTTCATTTTATTCGTTTTTTTTCTACTTCATTCTATTGGTTTCTTATTATTTTTCGAATAATTATTATAAGTTGGCAGTTCCGTTATGCTCCTTATGTGAGTTCCTCAATATACAGCATATAGTGCATAATTTTGTGATATACTTAATTTCCAATTAATATGCAATGATATGTGGTCCATCCTAGAAGTATGCACTTTTTAATTTTCAATTTCCCTCATTTATTGATGACTTGATGGATTACGTATCGAAATCGGAACAATAAATTTGAAAAAAAAAAACTTTTAAAAATAACTTTTGACCATTTGTTTTGTAATCGATATAATAATAATATTATTGTAATGCAAGTATCAGAAAGAATTACATCTATACATGTTAATTAACAGATACTTTTTGCATTCTCTAAGATCTGATATTCTGCACTTTGGACGCTCTTTCTTTGCTGGCTTATTGTGTTCCACAAAATTATTGTAATATAGTCATTATTCGAAAAATTGTCTTTCAAATTTGTACAAAATTTTCATAAAAATAGTCTTTTTTCGCCAAATATAATAATTGATATAATCTGAATGCATATTTATAAAATAATCTTCATGAAAAAAATATCCTAAAATACTTCCAGGTTGGAGAATTTTAATCTTGGTTGGATATACACATGGATTTTTGAGACGCAAAAGATAGTATTTTTCTGATTGCATATTCTTAAATGTAAGTACATACAACATTTTTAAAAATAGTTAAAAAAAAGTTTTATCAATGAATTATAATTTTGTTTTGAATTCTAAAACGTGTTTAACATTTTCCTTAACAAAGTTTAGTATGCGAACAAATAGATACATTTGTATATATGGGCCAATATCTTAAAATATATGTGTATTAACCGGGACTCCTAATTTTTGTATACATCCTTGGCTACAGTTAACTATGGCTTAAATGAACCAGTCAATGTAATGTGTATTGATTTTAATAGTTTTTATCATTTGATCGATAGATGATAATGGGTCCAAAAACAGTCTTAATAAATTGTTATCTAGTTGAGTCACTTATTCTTTCGTTCATGTTTTTTGTGGTACACTTTTCTCCAAAAGTATTTAACCGATTTCGATAAATTTTATATGGTTGGAAAGCCACAGTTACGGAGATGTGCAGAATATACTTGAGACACGCATTTACACACTGTGGGTCATTTTTGTTTTTGCACTGTCGAACACTTTGCATATTACATAAAATAAAATTTAATTTAATAAATTTACTTGAAAACACTGCCAATAATATAAATAATAAATAATAAATAAATTGGCACTCGAATTTCGAGAGCTGGGTCCGGCTAGTAAATTTAATTCTTCTAAATTTATAAGTACAAAATTTTAAACGATTTATTAAATTATTAAATTAAAAATTAGATTTTTCTAATTTTAAACGATTTTAACATCTTTCTATCTCTTAATTTTTTACTAAAGTTGAAATCACAAACTGCCTGCTTTAACTTTTAAATCCAAAGTAAATAAATTAATATAAAATGTTCTGATTTTTAATATGTTTGAAGACTCATCTTTGTGCAGTAAAGTGCGATATTTTAAGTCCCGAACAAATCCTTTTTAAGAGGTGTACGATGGAGAATTTTACTTCAGATATAGTTTTGACTAGATAGCAGTTCGGTTTTTGTTTGAAAACCTAAACATCCAAGACCGAATTAAATACCGAGGGCTTCCGATTTCACCACAATTTCAAGTACTATTTACATTTCAATTCTCTGGGAGAAATATCCATGATTCTGATGCTGGTAAGTTTACTTGTTAATGAAACGCATAAAGGATATATCTATGTACAACAATTATTCTTATAAAATGGTCCAGTTCAATTTATGATAGTTCCCAGCATTCTAAGAAAATAAAATGGACGGCTGAGTCGCACGAACTTGCTCCTATGTAATATAGATAAGAATTCCAAAAATGAATGTTATTAAAGAAAGACTGTTCATAAGCATAAAATTAAGAACAAGAAAAAAAATTATAAGTCTTTGTAGTGGTTTCTTAAAAAAATAAGTTTTTATATAAAAAATGTTTGAAACATTTAAGAAAAAATTTAAATTAATTTTACAAAAAAAATATTGAGTAGTTTTCGACATATTGACATTTCAAAAAAAAATTGATTTTTTTTAAAATTAAAAAAAAAATATTTTTCTTTAAGTTTTAAAATGTAATGTTTCTTGAAATTTTAAAACCTTCTCTCTAAAAAATTTCATTAGAATCCGTTGTGCCGATAATGAGAAATTCAAAATTTTAAAAAATCGTTCTATGGTAGGTACAGTCAGTGATATCTTGTTTTCAAAAATTTTTTTTTTAATTATAGACCTAAAAAATTAATCGAAAGAAAAAAAATTTAAGCAAAATTCTCGGAACCGTTTTCGAGAAAAATACGATTTTCGAAAACCATTTTTTAACATTTGTATGGAGGGTACCGTTATTTTTAGGTAAAATAATTTTTTTTTCATGTCTTGTAGAGTATTTTAAGAAACTTTTATTTATCAAGTTTTAAAAAAATCGAGCATGGGGTTTTCGAAATATTGAGTTTTCAAAAAAAAAAATTTTGAACATTTTTTTTAAGAATTCAAACAAATTTTTTTTTTTTTTGAAAATTTGAATACACAATAATATTTAAACTGCTGAGGAGCCTTAACATAATCAAAAACAAAAAAATGGTTCCAAGGGGGGTACAAAAAATAATAATTTTTGGAAATTTTTTTTTTCAACCATTACCTGACAGTTTTTGAGAAAAAAAGATATTAATAAAATTTCGAAAAAAAAATTCGTATTGCAGGTATTGTTATTTTTGGTCTTCAAAAAAAAAAGAAAAAAAAACATCCGGGGGGAAAAAATTCAAACCCATATCTACCAAGTTTGAAGAAATCAGCCGAGCCGTTTAGCTGTAGTCGAAAAGACAGACAGACAGGATTGCGAGACCCAAGTTTTTGGTCTTCGCTATCATCGTAATGTAACTTGCCTTATAGTACCTATAAGTCCCAAGTAAAAAAACAACGTTTTTTGAAGCTAAAACTTTCCCAGTACCAAATGTAAACTTAGATGGAAGATTTGTTTCATTTACTTTTGTAAAAAATTAATTTAATTTTTTTTTTTAAATAAGAAGCCATTATATCTCGGAGAGTCTATATCTAGTGACTTACAACTCTCAACCATTATTATGCACGTGTCAGCAGGAATTTTCCTCCGATTCCGAATGGCATAGATGAGAAGGACTTTTCATTACAAGATATACATATGTTCTTATCAATTCCTCGTAAAAGGCAGGACACCTTTCTAATACGGTCTTGCAGAGCTTGACAGTCCAATGCCCTACTGCCAATGCATTTATTATGCTAAGAGAAAGAAGACATATAGATACAAATATTAAAATTAGGTGACGCACTAGCTTAATGTGTTGAACAATGTTTTTTTGACAGCAAAGTAGTTTACAAGCAGCAGCAGCTGAAAAAATAACGATTGATTCTGTGACAGACCGTTTTTGTTTAACACAATGTAGAACATACCTATACGATATAAAACAGACTTGTTAAATTGTAAGATTTTTTCTTAAAGTTTGTATCTAAGACTTATCTAAGACTTTCCCCAAAATACTTTCATATATCGCAAATAAAAACCATGAAACCCATACAAAATTATTTAACAATTTATCTGCAGGGTATAAAAGTTTTTTTTTTTTTTAAATATTTTGCTCTTGCTAAAAAAACTGTGGAACTACGATTTTCTATTTGAAATTTTTTCGATGAAACTGATATTTCTCAACCCATAAACCAGCAGTTCAAATATAAATTTTAAAATATGCCTGATGCTACTCGTAAGACAAAGCCTTATACATAAAAATCTTGATTTTTCGGAATTTTTTTTAAGTTAAAGTCTAATTTAACTGGGTTTTTGACATACTCGTAACTAATTAAATCTTAAACATTTCATACATATGTCTTGTATAGTCTCAAAAACAATTTTTCCGAAAGAGTATTTTCGCTTTAAGAAAAAGATATTCACTTCTGGAAAATATATGAGTATCAAAACCATTATCATTTTGACTACGGCCTTACAACTTATCACAAAAAATGGAAAGGTAGTGGTTTCGGAAATGTTTCTTTTACCAAAGTCTTTCTTAAAAATTTGTTTCTTTTAAGCGTTAACTACTATCACAACAACAAGGTGATCAAGAAAATTTTGAGCACACATTTTCAAGAACTTATATTTTATATTCGATCTGAAAAAAATTAAATTAAATGAGAATCAACCATTTCATTCATATTAAAAATACACAATTTTATTTTATAAAACGTAATTCTACTTCTTAATAAAATCTAATAAATCTTATTCTATCCATTTGTGGAACTATTGCTAACTTTTAGTGTTACTTTCTCTACTACTCGAGCTGTTATTAGTTTGGGCTTCAACGATTACGGCAGACTTAATTTCTTCAGAGATAAGGCCATTTTCTTTATCACCTTCACCTACAGCAAGTTCATTACTTCCAACTTTTAAATGAATACCTCTGCAATGTAAAATTAAAAATCATTATATTTCAAAAATTAATTTTCAACCAAAAGCTACTCACAGTATTAAGAAAAAAACGGCGATTTGTGTAGCTATCGTTAGCAAAAATACAGCCGATCTTTGACCGATTGTGGCTCGATAGATTTGCGAATAACAAATACCACTTATGAAGGGCACAGCATTATCACAGACGGACAGCAAAGCGAAGACTTTTCCTCTCTCTGATTGCGGAACGATCTTTGAAGTGATCGATCTAATCATCGGTCCAACGATCGGTCCCAAACAACAAACAACAGCTCCGACATAGAAGAATGTTGGTGTTTCAGCGAAGTAGTAGAAAAATCGGCCTATCGCATGTGCCCAAGCTCCAATGAAAATAATAGTCTAAGAGAATAATTAGAATCGATATTATGAGATAAGGATGCTTAGGACTAACCGTGTCTCGAAACCCGAACACCTTGTTCATGAGTGGAATTGCTATGAGTGTGGCAATCACATAAGCCGATGATTGGAAAGTCTTGAAGTTGCTATAGATCTTGACGTCCCATTGGAACTTTAATTGTGCATAGAGATACAAATAGGGCTTTTCATCCCTTTGGAATGTGTAAAGAGCCATTGAGATCAGTAAAATGATCAGAAACGATCTTCGGTTGCCTGGGCGTTTCTTTGTCAACACTCCAAATGAGTTCTGCAAGTGTTGGAAGTCAAAGAAGTCGGGAAAGAATCCACAGCAACTCAGTTCTCGTAGAGATCTTTGCTTTGGCGTTGTTTGCCACTGAAAATAAATTTTATAAAATAAAATATCTGTTTTGGAAGTGATCTTACCAACCTTGAGAAAGATGATGCTGTAGACGATGCAAACAAACATTATAGAGGCATTAATGGCAAACATCGAGGCATGAGACTTATTTAGGACGTTATTGAAAATATAGGAACCTAGAAAAGTTAAATAGTTACTAAAAGTGATCTTGTGAAATGGTCGTATATGGCAGTCTTACCAAATGCCACCCCAGTTGGCATGGCACTCAAATAGCAGATATCTAAAATTGTAACCCGCATCGTTCTATTCCTCAACGATGAAACATCTGAAATGTACGCGAAGCAGGAGGCAAATATCGCAACATCAGCTCCTGTGATCGCACAGGGTAGAGTAGCTGTAAAGATCACATATTCCACGGGCCAAGATTCTGAAAAAAAAAATCAAAAATTAAAAAGTCTTCTTAAGACACTTTGCCTGTAGACATCCTACTCTGTTTTGCATTCACCACCATCATTATCGAGTAAATGAATTTCCCGCACAACCCCATCAGCAGTGGAAATTTTCGGCCTCTTTTATCCGACCAAGACCCTAGAAATAAAGCTAATACTATTGGGAATATGTGCGCTGAGATATTCTCCCATTGGTGAAATTTCGATGTTGTTATCTGTAACAGTAGATTGGTTAGTTAGAAAAAAATGAAATACTAACAAATACTCACTTGTACTTCTTTTTTGATTTCGGGAAATTTGTCTAAGTTATTGCAAATTTCTGGGCTGTAATTGTTATTAACTAAACAGGATTTTCGAACAAAAAAATCCTGTTCTACCACAGAGGTGAATAAAAATGCAAACATGTAGAGAAACATTGTTGGTTCCACGGATATATCTCGGTACCAAGGGGACAGGAAATTTCTTTTCCATCGTTGAATGCGGTTCTCTTGGGGATGATCGGCCTTAAATTAAAAAATTAAATTTTAAATTGTAAAATAACGGATAGGTACTAAATATGTATTCAGAAATTTATATTTTCGTCTAAATGCCCACTTTGGCTTCTTACGCTGGCTCGGATCCGGGTGCTCCAATTTTCAGTGAATCTTCCACATAGATCCTTCAGAAGTTGAGCGATGGCCTGTGTTATATTCACCTTAATAACCGGTCAATTGTGGTTTATTTGCATAGATCTGCGACTTTTGAAAACCTTACAAGAAAAAGTCTAGCGGGGTCAAATGGCATGAACTTGGTGGCCAATTCATGTCACGTTAACATTAACAGAATGTTAATCATGGCGTCCACTGTGTGCCTGGAATCGCATGCTATCTAAGTCCACATGGTTTAATTTGGGACATAAAGATGATTTTTCAGCCTAATTGGGGTACTCTTCCAAACGCTTGATTGATTTTCTTAAAACTAGTCAGACGGCTTCGCCGATTTTTTTGAAACTTGGTAAATATGGGTTTTATTTTTTTCCCTCGGATGTTTTTTGATTTGATTTTTTAAGACCAAAAATAACGGTACCTGCCATACGATTTTTTTTTTCGAAATTTTATAAATATTTTTTTTCTCAAAAACTGTCCCACAGATTTAAAAAAAAAAATTCATAAAATTTCATTTAGTTAAAATTAGGTAATGAATGAAAAAAACTTTCCAAAAAAATTATTATTTTTGGTACCCCCTTGGAATCATTTTTGTTGTTCTTTTATGTTAAGGCTCCCCAGAAGTTTCAATATAATTGTGTATTCAAATTTTAAATTTGTTTTTTATTTTAAAAAAAAAATTCAATTTTTTTTTTTGAAAACTCAATATTTCGAAAACCCCATGCTCGATTTTTTTAAAACTTGATAAATAAAAGTTTCTTAAAATAATCTACAAGATATAAGAAAAAAAAATTATTTTACCTAAAAATAACAGTATCTACCCTCCATACAAATGTTAAGAAATGGTTTTCGAAAATCGTATTTTTCTCGAAAACCGTTCGGAGAATTTTGCTTAAATATTTAGTCTTTCGAGTAATTTTTAAGATCTATAATTAAATACAAAAAAATTGAAAACAAGACATTACTGACTGTACCTACCATAGAACGATTTTCTAAAATTTTGAGATTCTCATTAGTGACATAACGGATTTTAATGAAATTTTTTATAGAGATGCTTCTAAAAACTTTAAGAAATATTGCATTTCAAAACTTAAAAAAAAATATTTTTTGAATTTAAAAAAAAAAAAAAAAATTTTTCGGAAAATTCGATATCTCAAAAATGGGTCAATAGTTTTTTTGGAAATTTAATTTTCATTCGTACAATAATAAAAACCTAAAGTTGACGTAAGGGAGAATGGGGTACATTTGACACTTAGTTTTTAAAAGTCTGTATTTCCGAAAACTGTTAATGTATTCCATTGTTTTGTTTTGTATTTGATTTATTGATTATTCAAGATTATGCTAACATATATTTTTTTGTTTTAAACCATTTCCACATTTTAAAGAAAAGTATTTTCTAAAAAAAGTCATTTTGTCAAAAGTGCCCCGGTAGTGGGAAACATTTGACTTTAAAAGGGCTACATTCGACAATGGTGGATTAAACCCCACATCGTGTGCATTAAATTTCTAAACGGATCCAGCACGTCTGTTGTTTGAATAGTAAAAAAGTAAATTTTTGTTTTTGAACAATTTATTAAATAATATAACGAAAAAAATAAATCAATAAATTCACTTTCTAAAAAAAAAAAAGAACAAGAATAAAAAACATAAATTATTTCATTTATAAACATAACAAAAAATCAGTCCATGTAAATCTTAATTCAAATTTATCGATATCGACATTTTTTAAAAAATTTATTTAATACATATATAATTTCCCAAAATCAACGTCAAACAAATATTTTTTGCAAAAGTCAAAGGTGCCCCGAAAGAACTTTATAATTTTTTTTTTAATAACTAATATTATATTTTCACAAAACTGGCTTTAATTTATTTAACTTTAAGCATAGTACTATCATAACATTGATTCACGATAGAAAATTTTATTTTATTAGGTTCACAAATCGCATACTTGCCGGTGGTCAAAAATTAGATCAGAGACACAGAAAACAAGTGGTACTCCACGAAGAGTTAAAGAAAGACTGACAAATTTCATAACGTTTCTTTAAATCAAACTAAGCTTCCTTCATCCAAACTTTTCTTTTGTAAGGGCACGATCATACCGAAAAGTCAAATGTGCCCCGGTGTCAAATGTACCTCAGCTTACCTTACCAATTTTTTTTCTTAAAAATGTTTTAAGAATTTTGTATACAAAAGTTTAATTTTTTATAATTTTTGTTCTTGCATAAATTCATATTTGCATAGCATTCCGTTTTTGTCTCTTACTACTAAAAGAATTTAAAAAGTGATGATAATTTTATCTTATGAACAGTTTTTTCTAATAACATTCGTTTTTAAAATTCCTAGTCTATTACATAGGAGCAAGTTCGTGCGACCCAGTAGTGCATTTTATTTATTATAATCTACAAGATATGAGAACAAAATTGTATTTTACCAAAAAAATAATGCTATCCACCACCCAAATGTTAAAAATTTTTTTTCGAAAATCTTATTTTCCTCGCAAACAGCGCATACAATTTTGATACAAAAAATTTTGAAAGTAAGATATTACTGACTGTACCTGCCATAGAACCATTTTTTTGAATGTCTCATATTTATCATAATTGATTTTAATGAAAATCAGTCTCAATAAAAAATTTGAAATACCTACACTGCATTTTTTGCAAAATTTATTTAATTTTGAAAAAGATATCTCAAAAACGGAACAATATTTTTTTTGGAAATTTAATTTTGATTCGTACAAAAATAAAAACTAAAAGTTGAAAGTTGAAAAATGTATAAGAAAGCTTATATAAAAAAAAGCTACGACTTATAATTTGTGTCCTTGCATAAATTCATTTTCTTAAGAAATCACTTGGCATTCTATTATTTTTACTAAAAAAGAGTTGAAGAAATGAATTTTAAGTTTTCGACAGTTTTCTCTAATAACATTAAAGCTGGTTTTATTTGTGAAACTAGGTTAAAAAGACAATTTTGCAAATTTTAATCGAATATAGCATCATACTTTCTCTACCCTTTTATTAAAGATAAAATCATCGACTTTTACTTTTACAAACGTCCAAATAGGTCTGTTTACTTAGTTTTTTGTAGGAACTGTCATTACTTTAGGTGTGTTCAGAAGCAATTAATTCAAAAACATAGCCTTAGCTATTTTAAGTAATATAATACTAACATCTTAACACTAGGCTGTTTAAAACTTTGCGCCATTGATTTTTAAGTTCTCAGTCTATCCCATACGAGTGAGTTCGTGCGACCCAGTCGTGCATTTTATTTTATTTAATTTTCGTTATTTTCAAAAATAAAAATCTTCAGCTGAAAATCCCGCCAATATCTTTGCATCTTGAATGCCCATTAATAACACAAGTCTGCATCAAAAAAGCTGTCTGGATTTTTTCAACTAATTTCTATGTATTTAGGTGTTCTGAAAACGAAACAAATACTAAAAACATTCCAGAACGTCAGGTTATTTTACAAAACGCAAAATTTTATTAGAAAAAGGTGTTTTTTGGGCTTACTTAGACATAATTAATAGGTACAATTTTGTGTTTGACTGCTGTTTTTAATTGTATATAGGCCATAACTATCATTTCTTTTTTATTAAAGAACGTCCTGGGTGAGCTAAATTAACAAACATAAAAATGTTGTAATCTTAACCGCCGCGCTCTGCTAGTGTAGAAAGTGGCGTAGATGGGAAAAACCGGCCGTTGTGTGCAACCTGCGACATTATTCACCACTTCCACCTTTTCTCTTATAAGTAATTTAGTATAGTGGTAGGAAGTTTAAATCGTTTTAAAAATTGAGATTTTGTGTTAACTAGATATGTATATGTCTGTTTTTTTTTCGAAAATCATTTTATTTCATTTCAATTAAAAGAATAGTATGTAAGTAACACAACACTTTCACTAGATGATTTTTTTTTCTGAAAAAAGCTTATATACGTACATGTACATGTTTGTATGTTTATTTGATATGAACATACATATTTTAAGACTTTAAAATTTGTTTATGTATTTAAAAAACCGAAAACCTGTTATTGAAAAAAAAACGTTTTTTTTGTCCGATTAAAAACAGATTAAATCGGTTTGGAAAAAAGCCGGAAAAACCGAAAACTGGTGAATTGGAAAAAATCGCCATCCCTATGGCGCAGTACAATTAGGTATTAACTCGTCATTGTTTTATAGATCTTGGTTCAATATAGTGCAATGTCGTCTGTGCGGAACAAACAACAAACAAATCGTTGAAAAAATGTTAAAAGCATTTCAAGCTTTAGGTTGCCTTATGAGTTTAAAAATACATTTTCTAAATTCCCATCTCGACTTCTTTCCAGATAACTTAGGAGATGTGAGTGAAGAGCAAGGTGAACGATTTCACCAAGTGATTAAGGAGATGGAAAAAAGATACCAGGGAAGATGGAGCGTCTCAATGATGGCAGACTACTGTTGGACGCTTCAGAGAGACATTCCAGATGCTTCCCACGAGCGAAAATGTTCCAAAAGGAGTCTCACTGGGAAAAAGATATGTGTTTAGTGCTTAATAATAAATGTATTTTAGATAAAAAAATAAGTTTTGTTACGCAATTATAAATTTAAAAAAATATTTTTAGTCTTTTATCTTTTATTTTAAGATGATAAATTGTTTAACATAGATACCCATATTGTCAGAAAACGTGACGTTCTGTGACAAAATGAAAGTCATTTTCGGATTCAGCAACCCAAAATCATAAGAATTACGCAAAAAAATCAAAACAGCTCTCAATTTTTTTTTTTGCAGACTTGTGTAATTTTTAGTTTAAAAAATAAGAGCAAGAACATACGACTCAGCAGTGCATTTTATTTTATTACCATAACAAAAAATAAATCACACAAGTGCCTTGTTGGGAATTAGTTTTAAAAAGAGAAAAAAATAAAGAGTATTATAAATACACCCATCCGCACAAACAATCGCGCAACGAAAATAGAAATTCAAGTAAGAGAAATAGAAACCACGTGTTTCGCGAGACTTGCGCATAAATTTGCACAGAATTTTGTTATACAGAGAAGACAAGCCATTCTCATCGAACTAAAAGATGCTGTTATACAATCTATTGTGAAATCGATGAAGAGAAACAAACCATACATTTTATCAGCAAAATTCTTATCAAATTTGAATTCATTTTCTAAGAATATGCAGAAAACTTACCTCTTCGTCCATTGTGAATTAGCGTTTTAACAGTTTTTCTAAAGAAATCCCCTTTGTGTTATAACAGTGGCTGATAGAGCTTAGCCCACTAACCGATCGACTTATCACAACACTTTCGCGGCACCAACTATTACTATTCTATACTACTGTAACTGTCATCGACGACTTGGAATACACAAGCAAAATGCATCTGATGGATTATTCAGTTGTTGGTTAGAGATGGTCTGAAATGAAAAGTAAAGAGAACTTTTTAATTTTGTTGAATGTTGTAGAATTGGAAAAATAATTGTTGTCTATATCGATTTATTTATTTATGTTGATTTTATTTTAAACAATAAATTAAGAGGCTGAAGAAGTTTTGAAATATAAATATCCCTTTCGTTTCGCGGCTGGCAGTTCTGATGTCAGAAAAGTGGTGTACGTTATGTGCATGCATACATTGTTATGGTTTAAAAGAAACGTTTAAAAAAAGTATAAAAATGATAGTCGTTGTCGTTGTGGCATGTTTTTTAATAGGAGAACGATAGGTGAGATTGGCAAATGAAATTTTACTTGGATTACAATTTAAACTAATTACATATAACAATGTATTCTTGTTTTGTTACAAGTTGAATAGTATAAGATGGCAAGAAATTTATGGCGTACAAACTGGGTCAAGACAAGAAATAATATCAGGTGCCGATATGATGACGCACCTATTGAACTTATTTAAATAACAATGGCGCAAATACTTGAATCCTTTCTGTAGAAATATTAAACAAAAACATTCAGTTGCACGATTCAAGAGAAGAAGAAGTTCGTGGAGGGATACGGACGTCTTATTTAATAAAAAAAAAGTTTCGCTTAAATTTTGATTTTTCCCGAAAATTGAGCCCAAGTAATTTCATTTATTTTTCCCATAAAATACACTAAATTAAGAGTACGTTACATTATTTTTTATTTGAAATTGTAAATTTGTTTATTGATGTAATAACATGAAGCTTCCAAATTCCAAGAACAACATTCAGAAATCACATCAACACATCAAGAGCGGTTCAAGTAAAAAGAGACGGATTTGTGCTTGAGAAGTGAAAAGTGAAGCTATATAATACTTATTGGAATGCCAATCATCCATCCAGAGATTATTTCAGAATTATGCAGCATTCACTCCATCAGTTCTTTCAGAATCACAATGTTCAAACACCAGAATCTAACGACTCATATACTGAATCACACATGTGCCCCTTTCGATGTTCATTGATAGTTCAAATTTCACTGCCTCAAGAGAACTAGAACTAACTTTTAGACTAGCTGCAATGCTACTCGTACAAGCTATGGAGCAGATGGATGCAGAGGAACATGGGCAAGCGGTAAAGTCTATTCATATTATAATTAGTTTAATTTAGTAAAAAAAAGCAAGTCACAAGAGATATTTTCCTTAAAAAGAAGATGTCACCCAAGTCTTTAAAATCAAAAACTGTGCGAAAACTAATTTGTGGAACCGGGGCTGTGCATAAAGGATATGAGTTAGTGTTAGAGATCCTTGGTACCGCATGATTTGCAATGGATACCATCAGAGGATGAATCATGCTTTGTGCCCTCTAATCCTTCTTCTGAAAAAGAATTTATTTTCACAGATAATTTACTCGAGTCCGGACTTTTCCAAATAAGTGGTATCTGCAACAATCTAGGGAGAGAACTTGATCTTGTCTTCTCCTCGGATCCATTTAACTCAGCTGTCTCTAAAAGCCCCCATCTTTCCAAACACCTTTAAACTATTTCTACTACCAACAAGCATCTTCTAATTTTTTTGTTCTCTGCAATTCTCTATACCAAATCTATCTCAATAAAATGCAAACCTGTCTCATCACCGATCCAAAACGCTTTTACCAGTTTATAAACGTGAAAAGAAAATCCGACGGTCTTCCTTCAACATTCAATTTCATCGGCACATCTTCTTCTGAAGCTAAAGTAATTGTTAACCTATTTGCTACCTTTTTTAGTCAGTCCTATAGCAATAATTCAAATGAACCTGACCTTGACTACCACAAATTTCTTTCAAATAGCCCGCACACTTCTCTGTCTTCTCTTAACATTAATTCGCACACCGTCCGTGAAAAGTTAAGTTTACTGAATGATGACTTTTCACCCGGTCCTGATTGTATTCCAGCAATTTTTCTTAAAAATTGTGCTTCGGCACTCTATGAACCCCTCACTAATCTTTTTCAACTCTCGCTTTCACAGTCAGTTTTTCCCTCTCTTTGGAAGGAATCCTTTATTTTTCCAATTTTTAAAAAGGGTTGTAAGAACGAAATCTCTAACTATCGTCCGATTGCTAAACTCTCCGTTATCCCCAAGCTCTTTGAAAGTATAGTGTATGATTCGCTTTATTTCCATTGTAAATCAATTGTCTCTCCACTTCAACACGGATTTTTAAAGGGAAGATCCACTACGACTAATCTTACCCAGTTTGTCTCCACGACACTCTCGGCAATGGAAAAAGGCTACGATGTTGATGTTATCACCACTGATTTCAGCAAGGTGTTCGATAAAATCAGTCACCAAATTATCTACGTTAAGCTACAAGCCTTTGGCTTTCCACCATCGTTGATCAAGTGGGTCAAATCTTATCTCGAGAACCGTTTATACAGGGTTGTTTTCAGAAATGAAGTGTCCGATCCCTTCCTCGCCTCCTCTGGCGTTCCCCAGGGTAGCCATCTCGGTCCACTTCTATTTGTGCTTGCTATAAACGATGTCGGTAGAATCATCTCCTTCCCAGACCTTTCTATTTATGCAGACGACATTAAAATAATTAAAGTAATCTCGTCTTCTCATGATTCTTCGCTGCTTCAACTTGATCTAAATACTTTTCTTACTTGGTGCAACAAAAACTTTCTTGAGCTTAATATTAGTAAATGCCAATCTATGACTTTTTCCCGTAAACGTATACCTTCAAATCCTCGAATCTATTACTTCTGTAACATACCTGTCCCTATCGTTTCATCTATTCGTGATCTCGGGGTTATATGTGATAAGGAGTTAAATTTTCGCTCTCACATTGATCATATTATCGGGAAAGCGAATTCTACCCTCGGATTTGTTAAACGATGGTCTAAAGAATTTTCCAACCCCCATGTTACCAAATCTTTATACACCACATACGTCAGGCCTATCCTTGAATATGCTAGTCAGGTTTGGTCTCCCTTCCAAATTACTCAATCTCTTAGAATTGAAGCTGTTCAGAGGAGATTTCTCAGATTCGCTTTGCGCAGTCTACCTTGGTCTGATCCCGTTATTTTACCCCCTTATGAAGACCGTTTGCAACTAATTGGCTTGCACACCCTTTCTCAACGTCGCCGTATCGCTGACATAATATTCGTCCATCAGCTCATCATTGGAGCCGTAGACTCTCCTGCTTTGCTCGAATGGATTACAATTAACACCAATCCACGTAACTTAAGAGCTGTCCCCTTCTTCCGCCTCCCCATTCACCGCACCAACTACGGTCATTTCAATCCAATGAGCAGAATGCTTCGATTAGCCAATACAGCACAAGATATTTTCGATTTCTCCATTAGTTCCCCTTCCCTTAGAAGAACTCTATACACCTTCTCTCCCTAACCTCACTCCACCGTATTATTTTCTTTTTATTTTCTTATTAGCGTTAAGTATATTATTTATAATTTAAGTTTGTATAATATAATTTAAGTAATTCGCTTGCAATAAGCTAAATAAATAAATAACTCTCTGTTGGGTTAACTGCAGCTGACGAGGCTTTCGACTGCCCAGGTGACACAGATTTGATATCTTTTTAGTTCACTTTGATTTTCACAAAAATTATGGAAGACATTTATAAAAACCTGTTAAGTGGGCCTTATTTGTGTCACCTTCCTTGTTAAAAATCAAAATAATGTGTGGACTCTGCTTAATGTTCAGACAAATCGTACATGTTTTAGGTAAGTTATATTCGAATTAACGTCAGGAATATATTCCTCTGTACGATGGGTCATTGATGTCCAATTATTCGTTCGATGTGAAAGCTTTGTAATGTTTGCATCGTATATACGCGGTGGGCCATATAGTAGTTTCTTTTTAAATCATAGGTTATTTTGACACTGACAGCTGTTTACCGCTCGAAATGTTAACAGAAAGTCAGTGATATACCTCCGCGGAACGAAATGAGTCGTTTTACGCTTGAACAACGCTGGGAAATATTCAAAACTTATTTCTAAAGTGAGTGCTGTGTAGGTCAAATTAAGCCGCTCCTGCAAACGCAAGTTTGTGCAAATAGTTATTGAGACTGGTATGTTAGTGAACAACACTCATAGTCCACGCCGTCGTACGGTACGCACAGTCAGGAATGTGGCTGCTGTAGTCGAGAGTGTGAGACTCAATTCACGAACATCAACTTGCCATCGATCTCAACAGCTTAACATTTCACACACTAGCGTGATTAGAATTCTGCACAAGGATCTTGAATTATTCACTTACAAGGTCCAATTGACTCAGCAATTAAAGGGGCATGACCATCCGCTTCGTTATTGTTGTGTTTCATAATTAATGGGATTGTTTGCACTTTCTAAAAAAGTCATAATACATGGAAAAAATTTAATTTTGTTCATTTTATTGTATTTTTAAAAAATAAACATGGAGAACCAGGCTCAATCATTCCTGTGTTCGTGCGATTAGCTATGGAGATTGCGGAGTGAGGCCGAATCCGACTGATTAAGACGAGATGAACTTTTTCTTGAGAGATTTAATACTTCTTCGAAATATGCATCATGACCATCTGAATGTTCCCGCTCCCGAACCGATTTTACCATATATGCTTTTCGACCTCCTTCAAAAAAGGAAGTTATGCTACCGCACCCTATATTTTTGACAAAACTACAGTGTTACGATTAGTATTTGTATATTGAATGATCATACATTTATCTATATGTCTCTAAATCCATTGCCAGCTGGTTTGTGATAATTCATACTAGGCAAAATATTAGATATTGCATTCTTAGGGCTCGAAAAAACCCCAATGGCTCTCTAAGAAATACTCTAAGACCTTAAGACTTAAATCGATTAGATGATGACAATAAATATTTACTTGCCTTAATGTCAATTCAAATTTGTGTTTTTGTAGATTAAATGAAAATCATTTTCGAATCTCTGCTAAAAACATTGATTAACGCTTGCACAGTAACAGTTGTTTTTTTTAGTTAAAATTAACTATCTCGATTATTTACCGACTTAGACAAGATATAAAAAATAATAGAAGCAGATCCCACAAAAGTATTGTTATTGTTCAAAATATTTTCTTATCACTTAATGCCACTTAATTGTTCTATATTAAAATAGTTAACACAATGATAATACATTTTAAATTAATTCTTATCGTTTAATCTTAAAACATAACAATCTTCCACGTTAATTGTTTTTTTATTTTTTAATAATTTTCGAAAACATACGACAGCACTTATCATGATTGTTGCGATGCACTTCTCACTGAAAGACGAACTATGTAATACTATCGAAGATATCAATTTCGATATTGAAAATTCACTGTCACTCCATAAGGCAATCAACGAATTTATTGAAACTAAACGAAACAATAATTCAGCATTTGTTTGCAAATAAAACTCAATTTATAGCAAAATTAATGTGATCAATCAAAGTCCACTTGGTAATGCAAGCATAATTTTAATTTGCTGACATCTTAATTCAATTTAGAAATGTGGAGCATCTCATATGTCACGCGAAGTCAATGTCTCGAAGGTTTAGTTATAACCTACCCATGGATATATTTAATAGTCAAGCATGAGTGTTAAGTTAAAACCGACCGGCGCGCGATACGATTCGACAACAACTGAGTTCTGATAGTCATTTTCTTTTGAATGATTCCGTCAAGTAGGCAGATACAGAGCTATATTTATGTATGTTGAGTCTTCAGTAATCATTTCAATTTAATAGATTTGAAAGAGCTGTCAATTTAGAACATTTTTTTTTTGAATAACAAAATGTGACGTAGACCCAAATAATGATGAAGTGGAAACAAACCGTGTGCATCGAATCTCATCGATCGGATTTATCATAATGCAATTCACAATCACTATTAATTTTGAACTTTTGAACTTTTCTTTCCCAATAAAAGAATTTAAAACACTGAAAATTTTTAACAGAAACAGATACAACAGCTCTCCGAAATTTCTTTTTCGTATGATTATTTTATAACCATAAAAGGGTGTTTTTTAAAGTTTTGTTTAAAAAAACTCGAGAATACAGTTTCAATCAAAAGATTGTATTCATCACGAAGGAATCAAATGATTTCCTTCCTGTTACAAAATATTTGTTATATTCCCGATTCATAAAAAAGGAGACAGGAGTGGATCGACACAACTAGACAGTAGACAACCTGCTTGAGTTTTCTTGATTAGAATTTCAATTTACAGTCTTGTGCAAATTAATTGGGACAAGCAGATTTTTGAGCATTTTTTTCATTTATTTTGAATGTTTATAAATAAGTATATAAATATGAAATTAGTACTTTAAATACCCCCCTTTAGCATCTATGAGTTCTTCAACTCTCTTCGGTATTGATGAAATTAACTTCTCGCATATATTTTTCATTTGGTGGTCGTGGAACCATACCTCAATAATAATTGCTGAAATTAGTTTGTTTTTAGTCGTACGGTATTTTTTTCCTGAGCCTCGCTTTAACAATAGCCCATAGATTCTCAATTGAATTGAGATCAGGTGAGTTGCCAGGCCACTCTAGCACCTTAATATTTTTCTCCGCGAAGAATTACTTCATTTTTTTGGACGTGTGACACGGAGCAAGATCTTACTGAAATATGGTTTTCTGCATCGAAGTTCATCTTTGTATAGTAGGAAGGAGCTTATGTGCTAGGACATCCGCGTACTTGGCGCTGTTCATCATGCCTTCGATGGGCTTTAAGATTCCAGGACCCTCAGACGTGAAACAACCCCAAAACATAACCTTTGGCGGGTGTTTAGGGGTTTGGACGATATGTCCAGGTCGGAGTTTTTCTTTGTCACTTTTTCTCATGACACTTACCCTGTATCCCTGGACCTCGAAATGGCTCACGTCCGAGAAAATTACTTTTTTCCAGTCCTCTTTATACGTTTTGGCCCATCTTAATCTTTTTTTGCGCATAGCGTCTGTCAAAAGCTGTTTCTTTAATGGTCTTCGAGCCTTTCGGCCCACTTCAAAAAGATGCCTTCGAACTGTTGATGAATCCACATGTACTCCAGCTGTCTCCAAGTCCTTTTGTAGCTCACCACTTGTCTTTCCAGGATTTATGCCGCTGTTTAGGACCAACATTTTGTCGTCATTGGCCATTGTTTTCCGTTTTCGACCACATTTGCCCTTTCTCCGTGCTGCAACTGATCCTGTTGCCTTGTGCAATGCAATTATCCTACCGACGCTTGATTTTGCTACACCTACAGCAATCGATATCTCCCTAATGGTTTTTCCTGTATGTTCATGTAAACCCATGACTTTTGCTCTGTTTTCCACCGAGATATCCATATTTTTCTTGAAGCCGAAATATTGATAAATAGAGTACCTAGTAACATGATTTCAAAAATAATGCCAATCTTTTTAAAACACTTAGAAAAAATGCGACCTACCTTCAAAAAGTCAACAGAAATATTTAGTTTAAACTAATTCAGGGAGCACTTACCAAAATAATCAAAAAGTTAACGCAAAAATCAAAGCCTACTACCAAATTCATTTGAAAATTTGTTTGTCCCAATTAATTTGCACAAGACTGTAAGTCTGTGAAGTTTGTGACGCTTGCAGAGCCTTTTGCGTGTAGTGTTACACACAGGGCTGTGGTTTTATTTTTGAAAAAGCAGTATTCCAATAAAAAAAAAGCAGAACACAGCAGTACGATAGTTGAATGAATGGATAAATTGTGTATTGGTGGTATTGCACTACGAAGAAAATCTCAATGTCGAGATCTTTTGTGCTCTGGATGAGATGCATATCTTGCAATTCTTCCTCCCAATATAGAAATTTTAGTAATTAGGGCACTGGTATTGTCCTACATAGTTTTTCTTTTTCTGCATGAGTGGACAACATTTTTCTAATTAGATTTCCTCATGCATTCAGCAGAATCTACATATTGTGGCACTGCTTACTACATTAAGTGAAAAGTAAACATAAGGTGCGTTTTATTATTCACAAATCTATCTGGATCCGGATCTGGAACTTTCCTTGAAAATAAAACGATACGGATCTTAGTGACAGCAGTGTTATAAGTCCGTCTCTTTTTATCCTTGGGTTTGTAAATTTTAAATTATTTCTTGTCTCTTTTCTTTACACTGTAGTTTACACTACCTTACCATAAAAAGCCATCTACTCGCCAGTGTAATAACTAATTTTTGGATCTTTGAAATAGATCCCGATAGAAAACAGGATCCCAAATTGTTTTTGTAATACATGTTAAAACTTAATCCAGATCCGGATCCAGATAGATTTGTGAATAATAAAACGCACCTATAGATGCCTTCTAAGTTTGCAGTGTCCCCTGAGGATACCTGTTATTATTCATTCTTAGAGGTTGTTCCTACTTGAGTTGGTGAAACGATCTTGGTTGTAATTGCCCAGTAGTAGTTTCGCCTGCCTTAACTTTGAGAGTGAAGGAACGGTTTTGCGTGAGGACGACCCAAAAGGCAGCTAAAATCCCTTGAACACGTGTTGGTCACATCAGTTTACCACATCGTCATTGAAAATATTCTCGAAAATGTGAAACTTACTTTAAAAATCTGTTGTACTTTGTGTTTTTCGTAACACTTTTCAAGCATTTTTTTTAAATTTCGAAAAAGAAGCCTCAAATTGAATTGCCAAATTCGATTCCAAATCATCGTATTTCCCATAAGCAAATTTACATTTCCAAAGGAGCTCAATTTCAAATTGCTCGAAGAATAATTCTTGCCAAGCGCTGCTTACTTGGGCAAAAAAGCAAATTGAGTAGCAGTCCCCTCTTTCGAGCCATTATCTAGAGAAGTCTGAACAATGTCACAGCTCACAGCTGAATAAGAACGCTTTACAATGTTTTGAGAGTACATTTCTACGAATGGATGAAAAGATATAACAAGGCGAGTGTACACTGTACAGCGACGCCATCTTATGCTTACGAATAAAGATCCAAAGAATATGATGGCTGCATCATTATGATCTATTATATACGCATGCTAAGGCAAAAATATCTTTGAATCAAATCCCGAATAAGGACGAACATAGGAATACCGCAACACAGGTGGTGCACTCAAGTGAAAAAAGATCTCAACGAATTTGGCGTGTAGAATTGGAAACAGCTAGGGATCGACTTCCGTGGAAGAAGTTTTGTCGATTGGTCTATCTTAACTAAATAATTAAGTTAAGACCACATATTGCTTCAAATTATCCTGATATTTCTGATATCAGGACAAGGGCTGTCGTTTCATTCTGTGAGAAAGCAGTACTTCATGAGAAAAAAAAGCAGTACGCAGCAGTACGGCAGTAAAATGAAACTTTTTTTCATAAAATATTTTTTTTTATTTTATTTTTATAAACAAAAAAATAAGAATAGTCAAATTTATATTTACGAGTATCTCATTGATTTTTTTTTTTTTGAAAATATAAGTTTTTTTTTTCATCAAATCCACAATTAACAAAGAATTATACAAACAAAAACAATATTATTGAATGTTTTATATACATACATATGTATGCTTTGAATTTAAATCTTATAATATTAATGAGTTTTATATTTGTATGTACATACGTTAGAATATTTAAATAATAAGCAAAATTATGCTTAAATGGCACAAAATAATTTATTAGTCTGGCCAAATTTTAAAAATGTAAGTCTTCTTGTATCCTTTAAATAAATTTGAATATAGTTTCCATCAATTTATCTGGTACCTGTCCAACAACCAGGGCCGCCGCTACCGTATGTGCAAAATGTGCGGCGCACAAGGGCGCCAACGTCTAGGGGCGGAAAATTAAGAGACCGATGTAACTCAACCTATACGGCATACTCCAAAAGTTTTCCTTAAGCTATTGGAACTTGTTTGCATTTGACTGCTCACTACGTAGTTCCCACATAATCTAAACTGCTTAACGCCATGCCGCCATAGATTGATACTTGGAAAATAGCTTTCCACGCAACCTTCATCTCAGACTTATAAACTCGAAAAGGATTTAGATTTTTTTTAGATTTACAGCCCATGTATTTCCTATAAAATAACACGAAAACAGTGTTTCGAGAACATTGATTTTACTAATTACTCGTATTTTTCTATGAATAGGTATCAATATTCTGATTGCAATGATATAGTTAAATATCTTAAATCTAAGTTGGTAACAAGAACAAAATTATCGAAGGTGATTTAAAACATTCCTTATTTTACTGATGCAAAATGTAAACAAATCATCTTTACAACGGAAACCAAAACAAAACACCAACGGTAAAAAAAAAATGATTTGTGTCTCTAAATATTTATGTCTCTTTTTAAATAAGGGTTTACGAATAGTTTTTAATTAATTTTGGAACTGAATTGATAAATAACTTAAATGTCAACGGATTGAACAAAATCAGAATAACCCAGAAATATAACGTTTCATTGGTTGTTCGAATTTAAGCTTTCAATTGACATTCAGAGTTCAGACTCTATTTATATCAAAATATAGTTCCCACACAAGCCACAAAATGTCAAATTTCATCAAAGCATACCTAAGATGTCAAGGAATTATATATATCTAATACTTCGAGATCCGGAAGTAAATGATTAAGTGTTTCAAAAAGGAAGTGAAAACAAAAACTTTTAAAAATATCAAAAACTACTTGGTCTTCTTTCTGTCAAGCTACTCGTATAAACTATTGGTTTTTATCAAAGGATTAATTTGACATACATACATGAATTAAAAACTGTGCTAGGAACTAGGAAATATTTGCATTTTATATGAAAATGGTTTTGTTGAAGAAAATTATTCGCAATCGCCATATTTTGTGTTTCCTCTTAAAATAAAATGCACGACTAAGTCGCACGAACTTGCTCTTATGTAAAAGACTAAGAATTTCAATAATGAATTCTATTAGAGAAAAATTGTTCATAAACATAAAGTTCATTTATTTAATGACTAAAACAACTCTTTTAGTGGTAGCTGGAGCTAAGAACAGGATGCTATGTGATGCAAGCAAATATTAGTTTATGCAAGAACAAAATTTATAACAAAGTTATAAGTTATAAGTCAAATAATCTTTTATATACAAATTTTTAAAACATTTTTTTTTATTACCTTACGAATAAAAAATAAATTTCCAAAAAATATTTAGCCCTTTTTGAGATATCGAATTTTCAAAAAAAAAATATAAAACAATTCATTAAAATCCGTTCAGGCGGTAATGAGAAATTCAAAAATCGTCAAAATGGTTCTATGTTCGGTACAGTCAGTTATATATTGATTTCATTTTTTTTTGTTTAATTATATAACGTAAAAATTTATCAAAATTCTTGGAGACGTTTTCTAGAAAAACACGATTTTCGAAAACTTTTATTTATCAAGTTTAAAAATAATCAAGCATGGGGTTTTCGAAATATTGAGTTTCGAAAAAAACAATTTGAAATCCAAAAAAAAAAGTTTCGAAAATTTTAATGCACAGGAATATTTTAAATTTTGGGTCGCTTAAGCATAAAACAAATTATCAAAATCGGTTGTACCGATTCTTAAAATTTTTTGATTTTTGTGTAAATCTGTTACTTCCTCGATTTAACAAATTCTTGGTCTTGACCAGTGGCGTAGCGTAGGGGGCGGTGGGGGCGGTCCGCCCCGGGCGGCAGGCCTATTGGGGCGGCAAAATGTCGCCGGTGATGCGGATAGAGTAGAAATCATATGTTTCATGACAAATCGTTTGACAAGTCAACAAACAACAATAATGTGATTTCCGTGAATTCGTAAACGGTGAGTAGGGCCATAAGAGTGCATTTCGTATTGTCGCGCGACTCGCGAAACTAAAACAAAACGTTCCGAAACTCTCGCGAAACTGAAAGGGAGCGTTCCGAAACATTTGATATGCATATGCGAGATATGATAAGATAACTAGGATTCGACGGAAACGTTATTCTAGTCTCAGCCAGCTCAATGTTTTTGCTCCCTCCCGCATCACAGAGAGTAATTCTGATTGTGTTGCTTATAGTTTAAATACTGTTAAATCTTCTAAAACTAAACACTTAGTACTTCACTCAACCTTTGAACTAGTTTTTGAAAATGAAAAGAGTTAAAGGAAGTGGCGCGGAATACCACAAAAAAAAGGCTAAGAAAGAAGCAGATGCGAAGAAGTCTCCAGGTGCATTACTGAAATATTTCAGTTCTAGTTCTGGCTCGAAAACTACGTTAACGTCTTCGGCGGCATCCAGCAGCAGCGGAAGTGATTCCAATGTAAGTATGATTCCTCCATCTACAATCGTGAGTGGCTTAGAATTGTCCTCCGGCCAATATTCATGGGAATGCATAACTTATTTTACAGGCAGAAGAAGAAGACGTGCCTGCCGTCGAAGTTGGAAGTCGTTCTGGTCCCACCACAGAGCAGGGTCAAGACGAAGTCGACTCAGCAGAAGTACCTCAAGCATCTAGTCACAAGCCTGCAGAAGAAGTGAACCTCGTCTTGCCAAATATATGAAGCTGTAAAGACTCTTAAGAATAAGTTTGTGCAAGTTCTTGAGGTACTGGAAGAATTGACGGATCGGGAGCCAGTCTTCTTCTGACAGTCATGCAGTCATTCAACTTCCTCACTTTTCTTGGCTTTTAGCTGCAGAGCTACCTGAAAAAGATGAATTACAGATTTACCTGCAGCAAAGTGTACTGAATGTGGATAAGTATGCTCAGAAACTCTGCGCTTTAAAAGCTCTCTAAATGGAGAGCAGAAACCGTTTCGTCCAAGCCACAATCGACTTTTTTAAGACTATCTGTGAAAAACTTGGAGTCGAACTCAAAACGAGAAGAAATCGCAGGAAAAAACGCATGCATGGCAATGAATCCGCAGATGTACCTTTGTCTCACGAGCCTCATTCGTAAGGCCGGTAGAATCCGTTTATGAAACCTCAGCGGTTTCCTCCTATTTTACCTTCAATAAAAGATACCTCATTGCCTGTTAAATGATGTCTCGAAATTTAATTTTAATTTAGCATTGAATGCTGGTGGCAAAATGGGTCTCCCGCCCCGGGCGCCGAGATGGCACGCTACGCCACTGGTCTTGACAGCAAATGTATACTCTTCAACTTGGCATTGCTCACATGGATTCGAGTCAAATGCGTGCGTGGCACACGCACAAGCGAACAAACTTTCGAAGAGAGCGCTCGTAAGTTAGGAGTGGTCGGGACCATTCCTAACTTTTAAGAGCGCTCGTAGATCTTCACTAATATTGCTTGGTGAATAGGTTTATGAGCTTTTTAAGTTATGAGCGCTCGGTGAATACCAGCCTTAATCTCATAGTATGTGATTCAAGTCGTGACAGGTTTCGACACGCTTTGTTCGTAAGACAATCATTGTTGTTTGATGAAAAGTAATGTAAGCACTGCCGATCGTCACTATTGTTAAAGATTCTAGTTGAAATGGCTCAGAAACGTAAATTATTTTTTCACCTCTTTATAACGAATTTTAGACCAACATAACCTCAACATAACAAACCTCTGTTCAACGAATTACTTGATATAAGGAATATTTACTTGTTCCCTTCCGATTTGTTATATCGAGGTTGCACTGTAGTACCTATAAGTCTCAAGTAAAAAGAGTAAATAATCTTAAAGGATGCAAGAACTGTACATATATGTATATGCTATAATGACTACGTTCATTTTAATGAAAGAACAATTTTCGGACTTACCGCGATTATTAATTATATTTTAATCAAATTTGTATTTGATTTTACCCGACGTTTCGACAGGGTTTCACTTGTCGTGCTCACGTGTTTGACTGATGGCTTGTAGGTAGTTGTTGTTTTATTCTTCTCTTGTTCTTGCTCGTAGATTGTACCGGTGCATCTGTGCTTGCAGTTGAGATGGTACATGTTGTTGCAACTGCATTGATTGTTGTTGTGAATTAATATACTCTTGTGAGCAGGCAAAGCTAACAGCATCAGCTGGCAGATTGTTTTGATTTGTGTGTTTGTTTTTGTTTTTAGCCTGGATTCTATCAAGCTTTAATCTGTGTATCAGAGGATCCCATGTCCCAGAGAGATTAAAACTTTGGTCTCGGTTGAAGTTTGAGTGCATTTTTATTTCGATTGCCTCTCGTACTATCCTGGGGACATGTCTCAGAACCACGATAAAAATAGCCTTAAATCTACGACTACGTTCATTGTATAAGAATTTGGTGTAGCTCGGAACGCGAGAACAACAATGCACGTTTGCTTAATTTTTTTAACTGCGAAATGGAGAATAAATAAAACTTTCAATTATTCAACATAAATACCCTGGTGCACCCGAGACATGGGGCGGCAATTTAAGGTTCTTGCACAAGGGCGCAAGAACACCCAGCGGCGGCACTGCCAACAACGACTTGGCTGAAAAGATACCGCTTGTAGTAGTCATATTTAAGGAATTTCTAGTTTTTGTTTTTATCAAATTTACGTTTGAAAAAACTCGCTCACAAGTAGCTCTACTGTGTGGCAAAGCAAGTAAGGATCCTATAAAAATTTTGTTATATTAGGGAAACGATCTTCTTCCAAACCATTTCTGGCTGAAAATACATCACACCAGAATCATTCTAGTTCAAGTTCTCTTGACAAATATGTAAAGTTTAGTAGAGCCCTCCACTCAAATTCCCGATCCTCAATGCTAATGTTTAGCACAAGGTTTGGAAATAAAGGATTGAGTTCTATTAAACTTTCCCCTAAATTTCTTGGGCTTAGTTTTTGTATTACTATTAGGGTTTTATCATTAAAATCGAATCTTTTTTTATAGTCTGGCAAAGAGTTTTATAATAGTTTAGGCAAATCGATTTTATTTCAACAATTCGTGTAATAGACATATTTTCTGCTTTTATCAAGAGTTCCGCTTTAGGCCCAATTTAGACGTCTTTAATACTTAACAGAGGATGATTGTCATTCAAATTTATGTTAAACCTCAATATTTCGTAAGCCACATACTCGATTTTTTTGAAACTAAATGCAGAAAGAAAAATTATTTTATCTTGAAATAACGGCGCCTATAGAAATGTTAAAAAATGGTTTTCGAAAATCGTATTCTTCTCGAAAACAACCCTTAGAATGTTGATAAAAGAATGTCTGTACGATCTACAGTTTAATAAACAAAAATTCAAATTAAGTCATTACATTACAACCATTTTTTCTATTTTTTACTTTCTCATTGTGGGCATTATCATATCGTATTTAAATGAAATTTTTTATACAGAAGCGTTCAAAAAGTTTAAGAAATATTGCATATCAAAACTTAAAAAAAAGGATTTTAGAATTTGAATTTTTAATTGAAGTACTAAAAAGTGTTTTACAAAATTTTAACTACGCATACATGAGTGGCACGTGGTAGATTTTTGAAATTTTATGAGTTTCATTCAAAGAGTTTATTCAAGAAATGTTAAAAGGTTTAGGTAAGCGCGGAAAACCCTCGTAAATCAGATAATTTTATCTCCGCAGAAACGAGCTGTCAAAATTTTGTATGTTTCTGAATTTGCAGGAAAATGGCAGAGGATCAAATGTGAGTAATTTTTTTTTTTTAAATTAATTTATAATCGTACAAATATTGATTTTTACATCTTTGATAAGAAATTAATAACTATCCATCCACAGGATTGAATACGAGGCCAAAATCTGGTCCGATACTGATATCGAACTATTTTGGCAATTATGAACTCATTTTTAACAAAGTATGATGACTGCACACATCTGTTGTAATTGTGTTCATAAATGTATTCAAAGCATGTTTTAGGCAGGGCAGGGGCAACAAACATTGCAATTACGAACTCAGCCTTTCTTAGGGGGTGTTCATGAAAACATGCTGCGGAAAGTTATATCTTTCTACAAAGCGGAAAATTATCTCCTAACATGAATACCCTTACTATATATTATACCTATAAACTTTATAGGTATGACGACAGAAACAGAAACAAAAACAAACGGAGTGAGAAGAGAATAGAATAATTGGATCCGTATGGCTAATGGCTTGTTGCTTTCAATTTGATTTTTGGGTATGTTCGTAGAGAATAGTTTTTAAGTGCATTTAGATGAAGCTTTGAAGATTTTGTATGGAAAAGTTGACGAGAAAAAAAAGCAGTACTTCGGCTATGTTTGCAGTACGGCAGTACGCAGCTTCAAAAAGCAGTACAAATACTGCAATTGCAGTACTTTGACAGCGCTGATCAGGACATCTGAAACAGATCCGACTACAGCATGCGGTATCTAAAATATCTGGATTGTGGGGGGTATCCGCACAGTTAAATCAGACAAATGAGATCCGACACTTTCCAGATAGTATCTGTATGTATACATTATTCATCAAATTGAATCTGGATCTGAATCTGGATCCGGGTATTCGGCAATATCCCGATCTCAACTATCTCATTAAACTATTAGGATAGCTCGGATCCCAACTGTTTCGTTCATATCTATCCGGATATCGGAATAGTTTGAAGATTTGGACATTGCGCACGAGTACTGTTCCAAACAAAGGCAAATTTATGAAAATATGTTGCGTTTAAGTTAAAAAAAAATACATTGAAAATTAATGTTAACGTATGTATAAATCGTAAAAAGTTAGTGAAAAATACTGAACACAAAAGTAAACAAAAATTTTAAAATTATAATTTTTTCGCTTTTGAAGATATATTTACTCTTAAGTAAACAAAAAAACATACTGTATTAGAAAATTGAATGTAGGATTCCAATTAAATATGATTTTGTAGCGGTTTTAACGTTTGGTATTATTAAATATTATTACACGTAAAATTTAAGCTAAGTGTAAATGAGTTTATTTGAATTCTGTAATGATGAAAGAAATTATCTTTATGACAAAAAAAAAATATATACTTTTTACTTTAGAAACTTTACACTTTCATAAGCTCTACAGAATTTTTGTATATAGAATACTGAAACAATATAGTAATGTATTAAGTCTCTTCTCTTATCTTTAAAGTTTTTGCTTTTAAATAATTATTATCAATTACCTATTTGATAAGTAATTATATGTCTAACTGTTCTGCAACTGTTTAAGCACTTTAATTCCAAACAAAACCCACGTGCTACCAGGTAATGAAAGCCTCATTGTAATTAAGACTTCTCAAGTACCTATACAAATACTCATAGTATTATCATATGAAACTGATCGATTTGATTTGGTTTGCAATATTAATGATGGTTAGGTTATTCCGTTAGATAAGATTGGAACAAATTAGAAACTTTAATAGTGATTTTTTTTTAAATTATAAATCGATTTCATCTCAGCGATTAACAAGCTTACTTGAGATTTAAACAATGGAACTTTTATGTCAAATTAGCAGACAAATTTTTCGTGGTCATTCTAGTTTCAGAGTTTCTATTGTTTGAAAAATAAATATGATTCACGATCTAACTCGGGCTTAAAAGTAACACAGTGAAATGGTTTTTTTTTTTGCCAATTTAAAACCCGAGCTTACTCAACTTAGTTCGTGAGTTCACTATGAAGCCAACTATGCTAAGCAAATTTATTAGTTAGTAGAAATCTATCGAAATCGAAGGGCAACATTATGCTGTTTCGGGAAAGCGATGTGTAGGATCGACCTCTGAAGCTCTTGGTACATTGGTCGCTCCCAACTGACAAATTTTTTTCATTTAAAAATGATCGTAGTAGACCAATCACCACCAAAAACGTGATAAGTCTGCATCGGCACTGGTAAAATAGCTTTAACTGAAGCCGATTACACTTAGTTTAAATACACTCAAATTGTTTCATTTACAAATGTCCAGTAATAAAATTAGGACCTGAGCTTATTAGCCCACCCTCGTATAATATTGCTTGGCCTGAGAGCTTGATTTTCCTATTTAACTCCTTAAAGTAAACTAATTTTCTCATGATTTCGTTTTCCCATTTATTTGAGTAAGGGTCATTAACTTAATTAAAACAACAACAAACAATAAAAGACATCAAACTTTACTCATGTATCAATTTACTCACCACATTATTCTCTTCAGTTGAAAGAACCTGACTCAATCAAACCACACATAATTAATTGATTTAGTTCAAGTGGTTTGATTTCACATAAAGGGTGATTCTGACAAATGTACTATAACAAGCAAGAAGCTCATAAGAAAGGATTTAAGGTTTATAGATTAAATTTACAGACGGATTATTACTTAGGTTGCGTCGTTTTTAAGTAACAAGAAATCATTAAAAATAATGAATATAAAACATTGATTTCTTTGTTGCTAAAAATGATTTCTCTTTTAATTGGAATTATTGGTAGATTTCTTTAATCCTGGGACGGGTATCTTAGTAACAGGGATTTCATTGCAAGAAAAAGTTTGCAAGACCCCCTTATTGAATTATCTGTTTTTAAAAGACGTAAATGATGTAATATTACATATTTCAGTTAGGTATAATGATTTATGTTTTTCGATACTGTTGCTGGCATGGAGTACTTTTAAGCCTCAATATAGTTTATATATATACATACAAATCGATGACCGATTTTGAGGAATTGTTAAGGCAATCTTCGGATTAAATCAGCGGGTGTTCCTGTGGAATTTAATTAGCGGTTGGAAAAACAGATATTGTTGTTTGGTTTTTATTAGTTGTTCGTAATACTTTCCATATGCATTTATAAAAATCGATGTTTGTATGTACTCGGTTGAATGGCAAAAGCGAGGACTGGCACACGCCCAGAGCTTAGTCTGGCAAAAACAAATAAAATGCACGAACTTGCTCCTATGTAATAGACTAGGAATTTTAAAAACGGGTGTTATTAAAGAAAACTGTTCATTAGGATAAAATTATTTTTTTAAATTCTCTTAGTAGTAAGAGACAAAAACAGAATGCTATGCGAATATGAATTTATGAAAGAACAAAAATTATAAGTCGTTGTAGTGGTTTCTTAAAAAAAAAAAACATTTTATATACAAAATTTTTAAAAGATTTTTAAGAAAAATATTTGGTATGCTTACTTTAAGTTTTTAATACTATACGAATGAAAATTAAATTTCCAAAAGAAAATTGAACCGTTTTTGAAATATCTAATTTAAAAAAAAAAATCATTTTTTTTTTAAATTCAATAAATATTTTTTCTTTACAGTTTTGAAATGCAATAGTTTTAAGACTTTTTAGCAGCATCTTTACAAAAAATTTCATTAAAATCCGTTATGTCAATAGTGAATAATTCAAAATTTTAAAAAATGGTTCAATGGTAGGTACAAGCTGTAATATCTTAATTTCAAATTTTTTTTATAATATTAAAGATCGTTAAAGATCGTTAACAAACAATGTTTTATCAAAATTCTATTCGCCGTTTTCGAGAAAAATACGATTTTTGAAGACCATTTTTTAACATTTTTATGGTGGGTACCCTTATTTTTAAGTAAAATGAAACTGTTGTTCATACTTCTTGTCAACTTTGATCAAAATCTCGAGTTCGATTTTTTTACGAATGTATAACTTGCCTTATAGTACCTATAGGTCGCAAGTTGAAATTCTTCTTTTATTCAAATACATATCTTATTTTTCTCAAAAACTGCTTCTAGAATTTTAATATTTTTTTTAGTATTGTCTTGTTTAATAAAAGACAGTTAAATTAAGGCATTTATCAAAGCACCAACCATAGAATTTGTTTTTTTTTTTTTTATTTTTGATTCTTTAATTATATTATATTATATTTTTCATTCATAAGCTTTTAGAAAATTTAAAACATATGTATACCATATTATAAAAACTCTCAAAATATTTTGTTCTTCGATCTTAGACAAAATTTACATTTTTTAAGTATATAAGGAACGGTTGAAATATTTTTTGACATTTGATTTTTATTTACACAATATATTTTATTAATTTTAATCTTAGTTTTGTATTTAAAAAGGTTTTAAGAGTCTTATATCCAAGAAATTATATTTTGATTATGCCTTAATTCACATTGATAGGTCTTAATATTTATTTTAGATATTTTGGCTTGTTCTCTTTTTCTGAATCACCCTGTCAAAAATTTTACTCCAAAATTTGCTCTCTTCTCGGTTATTTATTTTGAATTAAATTTTTTCCTCAGATCTTATCTTCAAAAATGATAATTTAATACTAAATACTCGTAATCCCTTCCATTCAGCATGCGTCCCAAATAACAACGCTCAAACGCGCCACCAAAACCAAGTCTTAAGTGAAATAAAATTTGAATAATAAATATAAAGTTCACACAAACCCCACAATCACATCAATTCTTCTATTAAACTTATCCTCAGATCTTGTTTAGTTCTTTCTGGTAGTTTAGTTTTTACTCTTCACAATAGGTACTCAAAGTACGTACATAGATGATAATATACGAGTATGCCTTCCATTGCAACTATTCATTGAACACCCTTAAGGGGCTTCCCTCTATACGTACAGCATGAGTAGCAGATGTAATTTGATACACCTTTTATAGTTTGTCAGGTATTCCCAACCACGAAGTGCGAGGGGGAGTGGTGTTCTTATGCTGATATACAACTTTGTGTATTTGTTGGAGTTTCTCAGAGTAGGTACCTTTATGTTATTTGCTCCTTAATCCCTTCACCAGAAAATAAAATAACCTCACCACTCCAACTTCTATAATACTGTAGAGACAAAGTTTAGAAACTACTAGTACCGTGTGTTTTTCTATGATTCATATTGAGCCTAATCTTACTAGGAGAATTTCACCATGAAAAAGAAGATATTTATTTAAAAAAAAAATTGTAAGCCACTTTGAATTTTAAGTTTTAAAATTAATAAATATTTCAATCACTCTTAAATCTTCACCAGAAAAATTATTATTTAAAAATTTTGGTGAGAGAAGTGCTAATCACGAAAAGAATGTTTAAAAATATAAAGAAATATTTTTTTAGTTGTAAGTTTGTATCTTAAGCATTTAAAATGCTTTAATTTCGGTCATCAAAAAGTAATTACTTTCTCCGTCCACGAACTTCTATCTTATTTCAGCGGCTTCTACACTGGCTTACACAAATAGCTAATTAAATGCTAATTTGTTGTGAAAAGCCGGACTATCTATCCTAATATCCGATTTTTGTAGTCCTCAGATCTTACTGAAATAGGACTGAAGTTAACGGAGTATTTTTTTTCGAATGGTAAATATGTTGCCCAAAAATATTTGTTTAGCTTCTATGGATATCTTTTTTTGCTGTAGAAAATACGAGTAAGCCTCCAAAATTTAAATGAAATACAACCCGAAATATGATGAGAAAAATCCACCACAATTGGGAATTTATTTCATGGGTTTTTGAGGACTAATTGTATATTTAAAAATGTGAGGCTATTTCATGAAGATTTATTTTGGTGGTAACTGTTAATATAAGTACCTACCGGACGGCTGAACATACACTTAAGGGAGGAACGGAATTGCCTGAGCGTTACAGAGGATCAAAACGAGAGTTAAAACCCTGAGAACTCTGATATACCGGGCACCCAAGGTACTGTTGATATGAACGCATATATGGCCACTAAATACACCTTAAACGCAGCTACGGTGCAGAGATATTAAGGAGTTAAAATTCTTGGAACACATTTTCGATTTCCTTTTAGGGGGCTTTTTTCATCTTCGATTTTGGGAATTATTTAAAAAAAATATTTATCAATTTTAGAAGTTATACATTTCCATTTTGGGTGTTTATTCACTGGGGGTTTATTTCCTAAAACCAATTTTTCGTCTGGAATTCAAATTTTAAAAACACTAATTTCTCCTTAAAAATTACTAAAATTGATGGAGAAAATGTACCGAAAAGTCTAATTTTAAATGAATCGTCCGCATAGACGCGTCTGAGTTTGAGTGATGGGTTGTGTTATCATTTAAATGTGGAGCTCAATCTTGCTACTTACTATGGTAGTTTGGCATCAGTAAATTAGTAATGAACAATAGATTTGACAGATGTCACGAAAAAACAACATGACTACCAAAATCTATTTTAGATCCTTATAAAATAAAAATTTAAACCCAAATTATGTGAGCTGCAAAATCGAAGTTTGCACAACAAGTTACCATTTACATTTAGCTGCGAATTTAGAAATATAAACAAATCCGCTAGTCCTGATGGTATACCTCCCATTCTTCTGAAGGGGTGTTTTTCATCACTGTCAAAGTCATTGCGCAATCTTTTACATCGATCCTACTGTTCTGGAATCTTCACTAGAAGATGGAAAACAGCATTTGTTCAGCCTGTTCGTAAAAATGGCGAACCTTCCACATACTTCCGTACTTTCTAAGGTCATGGAATCGCTGAGTTTAGCTTACAAGCTCAAGAAATATTTCGAAGATTGAAAGTATCTTAATGACTGACAATAGGGCTTTCGCTGCAATCGTTTCACTGGTGATCTGATGGCATATCTGACCAAAGAGTGGAACAGATCTTTACATTATTTTGGAGGAAGTGTAATATTTCTAAGGCATTTGATAGAGTTTTGCACCAGGCTTTCTTATCGAAGTTGCGTGCATTTGGTATCAACGTAACCCTTATTCTTGGGATTAGAAATTACTTTCTAGATCGTTCAACACATGTTGTATCGGACGGTTTCAAGTCTGATCTTCTCAAAACAAATGCTGGCGTTCCCCAGGGCTCCGTTTTGCCTCCGACTCTCTTTCTCATTGTTATAATTGATCTCTTGTCTGAAACTTCTAATTCACTTTATTGTTTTGCCGACAACTCTATTCTCAGCTTCTCATACTCGTTTTAAAATTCACGTCCATATCCTCCGGAAGTGGAACTGCAACAGTATCGTGTGATAAGCTCATTAAACAACGATCTTTACAGCATTGTTAAATGGGGAATAAAAAACCGTGTGAAGTTGAATGTTTCGAAGACTCAATTCTGTCAATTATCGTTGAAGCAAAATGTACTTCCTATGCCATTGTCCTTAAATGGCACTTGCATCGAAGAAACCAAAAAGCTCTCAGTACTCGGTATGTGTGTTAAGGACGATCTTCGTTGGAATGATCACATACTCGAGACCGCCAAGAATGTTGCAAAATGCTTAGGATTTCTATATCGATGTAAGAAATTTTTCACCCATTCTGATCTGGCTACCATTTACAAAGCGTTTATACGTCCAAAACTCGAGTATAACTCACACCTTTGGGCAGGCGCTGCTCAATCTTCTCTCCATTTATTGGATAGAATTCAGAACAGAGCGTTAAAACTGATTGGAAACAGAGCTATCATGGATTCATTCCCATCTCTTGAACACGGTCGGAATGTTTAATGTATTTCCTTATTTTATCGCTTCTTTCACAAGCAATGCTCACTCGAAGTAGGCAGTTGCATTCATCCCCTTTATCAGTTCATCCACGATATCCGTTTTGCTGGGAATGCTCATCAGTTCACCTTCGAGCCTAATTTTGGTCATACCGTCAAATATAGAGATTCATTTTTTAGTCGCACAACACGATTATGGAATAACTTACCCGGCACGGTTTCTCCTGCCATTTCAATTTGCAAACATTCAAAACCAATGTTCATCGACACGTCTTTTCACTTCCCTCCTAATTTCCCAATCGCCCATGCTGTGCTTAACATTATAAGCGTCATTAATTATTAATCCTTGAGCGCGTGTGAATTATAGAAAAGAAAAAAATTAATTTGAAACGACCAAAATTTTGTAAGCTCCTCTCGTTCTTGATATAATTTGCATTAAATTTTCGCCTTTGCTCCCTATTAAAAAAGGCAAACGAAAAAACATTTAACAAGTACAGATACTAGTGAAATTCACTCCCTCGAACTTTGTAGTCTTCAGATAAAATATATGGAGGGAAGTTTCAGCAGACACTGCCACCGCAACCGGCTGTGGCTCTAGCTGCTTTCAGTTATAATTCAATCGCATTTGCATGCAGATGTTATCTCAAAGTATCAAGAAAAACATAATTAACAATTAAAAACGGCAAAAGATACAAACAAAAATGTCTACCGAAAAGTTAACGGGTACAGTGGATGGTCTGAGTGAGATGGAAATGCAAAATCTCGAGACCGACCTGGGTAACAAAACGTCCAGTGACTCGAAAATCTCGACGCGCAACAGTTCCGAACGTAGTCTGCCTTTGAGGAGCTACAGTAAATGGGCACCCTCCGAACAGGGTGCAACGCTCGTTTGGCGTGACCTATGCGTTTACACAACCTCGGATGGTTCGGGCTTGAGTAAAATGAAAAGGATTATCAATAATTCCACAGGAGCTGTTCAACCAGGAAACCTAATGGCTCTAATGGGTTCAAGGTGAGATTCCGCGTGTTGTGCTTCTGGAGCATCCCCACAAAAATTCCCCTCGCGAGATAAGTGTTTTTCGGCTTCTCTAATCTGTGAATAGGTATGTTTTATTTTTTCGAGTCCCGAGCTAAGTGCATTTGTTTGCATAATTCATATCGGGTTGGTGCTGTGTAGTGTGTATTATATTACAAGGCTTACACTGAACCTAGTGTTACAGTAATGAGCACACATGATATAAGTTCAGGTGATAGATACTTTTATACTTTAATTGTGCACAAGATTCTATTTTTATATTTTTACCTACCTTGGCATCGCATGGCCAAGAGCAAAGTCATGCTAGTGATAAGGAATTTCTAGCGTTCAACTATTCTGGATTATGGTTTTGTATCTTTACACAGTGGTTTCAAGATTAAATTCAACTACAGACAATCTTGTGCCTTGTACTCTCGTGTTTTTGATACATTTTGGAGATGGAATTAAGTTTCCATGATGGTGAAAGTGAATTTAAGAAAAGTGATTTATTTATTTTTGTTTGTTTAAGTCAAAAAACAAAATTGTGTGTGTTTGTGACGATATGATACGTTTTTGATATTTGCTTAAGATAAAAATTCTTTGAAGTGTTTTAGCTTAAAATTTTGAATAAAACAAAAAAAAATTATTTGATGAAAGAGGTTGGGAGAGATATTTAATTTTATCTTAAATTAAGACCAGTCGTACACGTAGCGATTTTTCTCAATATGATTTTTTTTTTAACGATTTCTCATCATATGAAACTCGAACGAATCCAAGTGGTAATTGAAGCTGTGTCAAATTGCTAAATTCTTCACAAGAACTCATTTACAAATTCAAAAATACACTCTTTTTAACTTGGTCAATACCCTACCAAAAAATGCATCCTCTAAAATCCATATTCCGTTGAAACATACGAGTATATCTAAAAAGGTTTTATCGATGTTTGAATTCCAAGCCCTAGAGCTAAGGTAACATATCATTAAAGAGAATATCTTGCTAGATTGAATAATTGTAAAATATTCAACGGAACGAAAATTCTGTACACCTTATAGCAGGGTCAAGGTGATAAGGTTTTCGGGAACGTGCTTTGATTTTCAATTGCCTTCTCAGGAAGCCTTTAGAAGACTTATTTTCCATTTGATATTTTTGCTGGAATCGCTGTTTGAGTTTATAATGAAGCTAATGAAGTCTCTAGATGGCTCGATGCTAGCTTTCTATTTAAACTAGAGCTGTGTAAATCGTTCATTTCAAATGATCGAATCGTTCAACAATCGATTACGAAAATAATCCGAAAATTTCAATCAATCGATCATTTTCATTTCACTGAAATGATTCAATACTGTTCCTATTCGATTTTAATTTCGATTTCGATGATAAGATTGACTTGTGGCTTTGATAGTTCTTTACAAATACTCTATTATTGTAAGCCATAAATTGCCAAATAACGTCGAATGATGGCTACTTTGTACATGGATTAAAAAGTGTCAAAAAATTCAAGAAAAATAGATTTTATTTGTTGCTTCGGAAAAGAGCAATTTTAGGGCTTTCCGCTAGCATTTGGTACAAAATACTCTTTGTACATCATAACTGAATTCGTCCTCTATTCGTCAAGTCATAAACTGTCAAATTTAATCAAAGGATGGCTACGATGTCGATGGATTAAGAAACGTCCAAAAATCCACATTAAACATACCGGATCCTGATACATCAAATAACATCAGTTCAACCCAACAATTGTTTTTGTGCCCTTCAACATCAACATTCAACAACCAACCCGATCAATCATGTTCTTCAATGCCGAGTTCAACCCAGAAATTCAAGTCCACCGTCCGTTTGGCGTTCATAATCTACATTTATTGAATCGAAACAAATGGAATCGAGTTAATCATGGTTAATCGAGTCAACTGGATTTCGAAAATCGAGACTCATTGAAATGATTGAGATTGAAATAGAAAATCGAGAATCATCTAAAAGATTGAGATTGATATCGATTTCGATCATCAATACTTTTCGATGATCGGATCAAAAAAATCGAATCGATCCTGATTGACACAGCTCTAATTTAAACGGTCTGTCCAAAACTTCGATATATGGTGTCCTTCCTAGATGAGAGTATATACGAGTACTTGGCTTTACCCTCGGGGTTGTTTAACCCATCTTATTTACTTCCTTCTCAATACTCATAAGAACTCTATTGATTTCACGCTTTCTACTTTCGATTATGTAAATATTTCAATATATCAGTTGAATCCATTTTCCTGTAACAATTTAGCACTTGGCGTTTAGACCCATTTACGAGTATATCAAGAGAATCTGATTCACACAAATGAAAAGGACACAACAAGATCCACCTGAATATGTCTGCAATCATGAGTGGAACTAATTTTTCAATTAAGCTTTAAATTATTGCCATTAGGAAAGTATTGGGAATGAATTCAAATTTCCAATAAACAGTAATGAAAAATAGGAATATTAGTGGTCCAGTGTGACTTCCCTGAGGAACTCCAGATGGTACACATGATGGAGTGTTTTTTAACAATATGCACTCAAAGCTAGGCAAAACAGTTTATGAAGTAGAATCTTTTAATTAACTCTGTCAAACGATCTATCAATCAGTGTACATATATCAGCTTGAAGATTCTTTTGAAAATTCGATATGTAACGTAATTCACAAAAATATTCAAAATCGAAGTCGTTGATATACCAGTCAAAATTGTATTAAAAATTGATATGTTTTCACGAACTGAAAAGAAGATTTGATCACAACCACTTTTTCAAAAATCTTAGGGATAGCTGAGTTTTTCCATAATGGTTTGTAGTTCGAAATATCTTGCCTTAATCCTGCTTTTAAGATAGGGGTAAGGAACGAATTTTTCAATTTACTTAAAAAAAAACATACTTTCAAGCGAAAGGTTAAATAACATTACATCATGGGATGGAGCTTCACAAACTTCTTTACACCTTCTCGATCTTGACCTAAAACTAAGCGTTAGCATCCTCTATAAACCTATTCTAATTGGATAGGTTTATGGTAATTGGTAAATCATTATAAGGGTGGTCAAAAATTTCTTGAGTGTGCGCTTAATTAAAAAATAAGTGCTTCAGCCTGAGAATCCGCTGCATTTTTCAGAAATAACAGTGAAAACGTAGTACACCTTGGCATAATGGTTAGGGCGTTGGACTGTCATGCAGAGGTTCTTTGGTAAGATTCTTAGCTGCTGCAAAAACTTTTTTTTGTCGATTCCTCGCAAATCTTGTTATGAGAAGTGCTGCTTACTAGCCGTATGGAATCGGCAGAAAATTGTGGGTCCCCTTTTTTCCTGGTATCACCCACAAAGAAATGATTGAAAGTTGTAAGGCACCAGGCTTGGGCTCTCTTTGAGCTCTCATTGCCCCTAATTTATTTTCTTTAACGGTGAAAACAAGTCTGGCTCAGTAAATTTTAGATGCATCAACAACAAAGACTTCTTCTATATCAACTCGAAGGCCTTCCAAACTAAATTTTTCAGGAAAATTGGTTAGATTTTGAAAATGTTAATCATGAGAAATCATCAGATATTAAGTATTTTCGAAAAACAGATTACAAATTTCTGAAATATGTATAACTTGTTGTAGTCCCTTAGTAACTTTAACACAATCAACAGAAATTAAATCGAATTGGATCACTCACTCAGCCAGAGGTCCTCCCACATCTAACACCACCTACACTGTGCCAAATAACGCAGCTTGTTGACTTGTTCTGAAGCAGCAACTGATCCGATCAAGTGATCGTCAAGGCACTGTGCATTTGTCAAATCCTCCGACATACGACACGCTACAGAATTAAACTTTTCGCTTTGAGAAAAGAAATCAAGTCCCTGATTTTCATTTCCAAAAGTTCGTCAAAATTTTAAAAAATATGCCCAAATGTCCAATCTTCCTGAATATAATGCAGTTTGTTTAACTATTCCAACTGCGATTAGATTTGTTAAGAAAAATTCAGAGAACATTTCCCTTCATAAATCAGAGCAGAACGTCATGATGGCCTGATCTTTGCCTGACATCAGCCCATTCATTCTCATTAATTCCACTATGATTCAAAACTGAGATAAGTGTAGAACCGAGGTTAATATTTAAGTTCGCAAGCTCATTCGGACATATGATAGACCAATTTTTAAATAATCATATAGTCAAATTAATAACGGGACTATCTGTCATAACATCCGAACTACGGAATTTAATTGCTTCCCTAATTTCCAGTGATTCAGCTTGAAAGCATTTTTGAGGTTTGTATTGTTTTCTTGTGCTATCACAACTTATTCACCTAAGACTAAGTCTGGTAATACAATTAATCAAATTTATATATCATGGCTTCATAAATACGATATGGAGTCATGTAAGGAAAAATTGACTTTGTCAACAATTATGCATGTTCGTCTGAAAGGTAATGCAGATTTTTAGCACTTTTTAAAGTAGCTTCTTGAAATTTCCTCTCCTATATCTCTATCACATTTTCGAAAACTTTTTCAGCTTAGCTCAATCGGTCGATAATAACGATGCCAACAATACTTTTTCTAACATAAACCTTAACAACAATAACCATTAAAAACAAATTAATTAAACTACCATGTTGGGTTCCGTTTTAATACTGAGCCATCGGTCTCATGAGTTGTTTTAAAACTGACTTCAGGGGAGCTTCACCAAAAATGCTGTCAAGAATGAAATGCCTCGTTGGGAAAAACCTCCATCCCGACATTGTTGAAGCCACGCCAGGAAAATTTAAAGGTGAAGATGATATCAGTCAATAAATTCTTTCCTCTGTGCCATTTGAACCCAACCTCAGTTTCCCTTTCGTCTATCTATTAGCATTAGCATTAAAAAATGTAAATTTTATTATCAAGGCTATGAACATTGAACAAGCATCCCAGATTGAATCGAATCTTTAAATATCTTTCCAACTCTTGTATTGAATGACAATTATATAAAAAATAACAATATTTTCGAATTTCTTTTCTAGTGGTTCTGGAAAGACAACCCTTATGTCAGCCCTGGCATTTCGTCAGTCTGGTAAGGCAAGCAATTTTATATATTTTCTTCTATAACAAAATTATGATTCCAGCTGGGACAATTGTCCAAGGGGATATTCTCATAAATGGCAGACGAATAGGACCGTTTATGCATCGTTTAAGTGGATATGTCTATCAGGATGATTTATTCATTGGGCAACTTACAGTCTTAGAACATATAAACTTCATGGTAAGGCTCTTCATTATGTCTTCTTCATGCCTGTATATTAAAATTCAAACACTTTTCCAGGCTCATCTTCGGCTAGATCGTCGTGTCAGCAAAGCTGAACGCAGAATTATTATAGCAGAACTGCTCGAAAGAACTGGGCTGTTGAGTAAGGCAAATACTCGCATTGGAGGTGGAGACGACGATAAGGTTCTGTCGGGAGGTGAACGTAAGAGACTCGCCTTTGCCGTCGAACTACTCAACAATCCATTGATTTTATTTTGTGATGAGCCCACAACCGGTTTGGATTCATTTAGTGCCCAACAATTGGTGCAAACGCTCTACGACCTAGCGAAGAAGGGCACCACAATCCTTTGCACTATCCATCAGCCGTCAAGTCAGCTATTCAATATGTTCAATAATGTTCTTCTGCTCGCAGATGGTCGAGTAGCCTTTACTGGTTCGCCAGAGAATGCCCTGACATTTTTTGCTGAAAATGGCTATCACTGCCCGGAAGCCTACAATCCAGCAGACTTTCTTATTGGTGTTCTAGCAACTGATCCTGGCTATGAACAAGCCTCCCAGAGATCAGCGCAATATCTGTGTGATCTTTTCGCTGTCAGCTCAGCAGCTAAACAAAGAGACATGTTGGTCAATTTAGAATTTCACATGGCTCAAACTGGTGACTTTCCATTCGATTCAGAATTAGATACATTTCTAGAACCGCTGTGGCATAAGAAATTCTTTTGGGTATGGCGTCGGGCTACAATGGCAGTTTTTAGAGATCCTGCAGTTCAGATGTTGCGATTTATTCAGAAAATGGCAATAGCGATTATTATTGGAGCATGTTTTGCCGGAACCACGGACAAATCACAACTGGGTGTTCAGGCCGTCCAAGGAGCATTGTTCGTTATGATCTCCGAGAATACCTATCATCCGATGTATTCGATATTGAATATTTTCCCACAAGGATTTCCGCTGTTTCTTCGAGAAACTCGGTGTGGAATGTATTCGACAGCGCAATACTATGTTGGAAACATATTGGCTTTGGTGAGTTTTGACTTTTAAGTTTCTTTTTTCTCAGATGCTTCTTTCTTAATAGGGAAAAATTAATGACTAACGTATTACTATCTGATAATTAGCTTTCCAACTTTTATATATTTGACTACTCTTTGACTAATAATTTGAAGACCTCAGGGACATATAAGAAATACCAACAAAATTATTCAAAATGTTGCTCTGAGAGTAATTATTTTAATAGGGAGGATTTATATTTGTAGAATTTTTTTTTAACTAATTTTCTGCAATTTCAAGGGTTATGCTACGCCTTATTTCTTATCAATATGATTTTCACTTCAAAATTATCGTCATTTATAATACGGACATGGCAATTCTGCCGTCTGCCGGATGTGACTATTGTTTGTATTATTGTTGTATGTTTGAAGAAGTATTTTTGTACAGCTTCGAATTCTTCAAAACTTTGAAGTCCGTAGCACATACAAGTAGTACTTAAATTCGGGAACTATATCAATACATTCGTTATTTAGACGCCAATCTTCTTCGGGGAGTTTTTTTTCCTGTCGATACTCAAAAATCAAGATCATTGTTTTCTGGACCATAATGTGAAGATCCAATGTTTTACAGTAAGCCTCTAGCTAATTGATTTGAAGTTGCAAAGTGAAGAGACTGTCAGCTATTAACACCAAGTCCTCATCGTATAATAATACCTTAAAGACCATTCCGGCGAAGATGACGCCCTTATGAAGAATATCACATATATCATCGATGAATAGTGCCAATAGCAAAGGCCTTAGAATGCATCCCTGTGGTACACCTGTGAGGTTTCAAATGACTCAGACAACTGCAAGCCATGCCAGATTGCTGCACTTGATGACGCAAGAAATTTGACATAAAGCTTGAGAAACTTCCGAGACACTCCAAGCATGCACAGTTTATAAATCAGAGCCTGTCAGTTGACTGTAACGAATGCGGCCTTAAAATCAACGAAGCACGCGTACAATTTCTTTTTGTTTTCAATATATTTTCTTGCAATACAAGTCAAAGCAAAAATGTGATATTTAGGAGAAAATCCAGGGCGAAAACCAGCTCGAAATATACTGCGACGATTTGTGCTTTTAATCCAGCCCGACAGTCTTCCATACATAATCCATCAATTTCTGTAGCTTTTCTGTTCTTCCTAAACGACTGTTTCCAGTTCTTTAATAGTTATTGGAGCGTCCAATTAGGAGATAAGCAAGTCCTGAAATGCGTAGCTGAAGGTATGGAGATTCTCCCTAACCCACAATAGTGTTTTAAAATGTGCAGCTAGAGTCTCAGCTTCGAGGGAAGCCTTCACACCTCTAGATTTAAAATTGTATTTCTTCCTCTATTCACATTTCTCGACCAAATATTGGTGGAAGAAATTTTCTGTGGAATGAACCCAATTTGAGCTCTTCTTTCTGCTTATTGTTCAACAGTTGACAATTGCTGATGATATCAATCACCCTTATTCCGATAGTCGTTTTGCTAAAACGCCAGTAAGACGACAAGGCTCTAGAAACGAAAATTGGATATTTATTGAAACGACTATCGTTATAATGCTTAGAAAAGTTAAGAACATAGAGAACGCTGCCTTTTTCGTATTATTTAACACCAAAATGTGGTCTCTTGAGCCTTCTCGTTTTAAAGGCATTTTATTAGAACATGAAATTTTATTAGAGTTTGGAAACTCTAATTTTTTCATGTACCGATTTTTTACCTACGATTAGTCAATCCAAAGTTATAATGGTCCAAACTTTTTGTTTATTTTTAGTTTCATGGTTAAATCATGGTTAAATAAGCTTAATAAAAAAAAATAAAAAAAAAGAGAAACATCGCCCCTAGAGAAACGTATATTCTACGTTGGGTCATATTTATTTTATTTTTAAAAAAATTATTGCGGTCTATATCCTCTCCTAAAAATTTTTTTGTCTTAAAAGTTTAAAAACTCACTAAAATAAAATATAGCGAGATACAATTTAAAAAAATAACGGACATCGCCCCTAGGAAAATTTGCGCCCAACATTTTGGCGTTTAAAATGTTCCAATATCTTTGATACTTATCGAGATCTGCTATCCTAAATGAAAACATAAATTTGGATCTTCAGCTTCATTTCTTTTTGCTCAAAAGTCTTCTTTCACTGCTCTTGTTATCCACTGTCACATATGTCAGTTTTTTTTAGAATAAAGCATTTGAGTGTTTGAAGATCGCGATACTCGGACCATTGATTGTTGGTGTATGGCTCAGGTACTCCCTGTAGACTTAACACTACATATATGATGTATGCTTAGGCGTTCACTGTCGAATTTCTTCTTCTAGGTGGTTCGCAATTTCATTTCGTTCGACAGTCAAGCTCTGAATTTTCTGTAAATAGGAAATGGTCAGAGTCAACGTTAGCTTGTCCAAATGCATGCATGTCTAATGGCCCTTCTACACGATAAGCCATCACCACGCATGGCTTATATGGCGTTGCGCGATGACTTGGGATGGTATATATCAAAGAATAGTGGGCCTGAGATGGCTGTTCGCGTCAAAACGCGTCTCTACGCGTCCTACTAATCATCGAGCCATAATTTGTTGAATACGTGCTTGACTCGATTAGCACATTGGTCGATTTAGTTTGTGGTTCGCCTGTACCTCTATGGAAGGCACCAGTTTGCTTTGTGATAACTTTTGGAATTCTAGTGCTATTTATCGATGTATTGCGAGCTTCTGTCACTGTTGAAATTGATTTCATCAAATCTGCAAATTAATTGAAGTTGAAGCACGATTTCACTTTAATTTCAAAACAAGACTATTTCCAGCCTTTATTATATATTATACTTTTGTTTGATCTTTTTATAAATCTTCTTTTTGTTTTTTTTTTTCAGCTGCCTGGAATGATTGTTGAACCGTTACTTTTTGTTGCAATCTGCTATTGGATCACAGGACTAAGAGCAACTTTCTATGCATTTGCCATAACAGCTGTTTGTGTGGTTCTAGTTATGAATGTGGCAACAGCATGTGGATGCTTTTTCTCAACTGCTTTTAACTCAGTTCCCTTAGCAATGGCATACTTGGTTCCTTTGGATTACATCTTCATGATAACGTCAGGAATTTTCATCAAAATCAGGTAAGTTATTTTAAAAAAAGTTAAAAGTCTCCCTTTTGGTGATATCCAAAGATTTTTGTTTGCAGCACACTTCCCATGGCATTCTTTTGGACTCAATACTTTTCCTGGATGTTGTACGCTAATGAGGCTATGACAATTGTTCAGTGGACTGGGGTACAAAATATAAGTAAGTTAACGGCTAAGAGAAAAAACTGTTGAACAATCTTTTTAAAATGTATCTTCTTATTGCAGCTTGCTTTGAAGAGAGTGATGATTTACCCTGCTTCCATTCGGGGAAAGATGTCCTGGACAAATATAGTTTCAATGAATCAAATTTGTATCGAAATCTTTTTGCAATTCTAGCAATTTATTTTGGATTTCATGCTTTGGGATATTATTGTCTTTGGCGAAGGGCCAAAAAAATATGAGTGATTTTTTCTTGGAGATATTTCTAATGTTTGTAGAAATAATAGGAAATGGGGCTCGATTTAGTTAATAAAAGTTTTTGTACTTCAATTTTGGAGTCGTTTTTTTTTAATTTTCTTTAAGCATGGATAGAATTTTAATACTTTTGATATACACATATACGTATAGCTTTTGGACTAGTAATAAAAAAGAATTCAAGCTTGACAGCACGATGAAGCCTGTAAGTACCACGATCTATGATGTAAAGGCATAGAGTGATTGTCTTAAAGGACAATTTCTAACTGCAAAACTAATGAAAAGAAAAAGATGTCTCTAATGATTTTGAAACAAAGTTCTGCGTATATTTATTATATTTAGCTTTGGTCTATATTTACGAAAAAAAATTAGTCAAAAACCGTTCTTAAAGGTACTTGTCATAGAACGTTTTTCGGTTTTCGACTTTCCCTGTTAACAGTTTAACTGATTTTGGTCAACAATTTTACAAAGAATCTCTCTTAAAATCAACATCATATAACGACTAGACTCAGTAAGGGGGTGGGCTCACGGATTATTATTTTTTTTTGATGATGTTTATTAAGATGTTTATTAATTGCAAATAATCAAAGGATTAAGATAATCAATTTCAAATTAGCGCAGTGGCGTAGCTGAAATATGAAAATGGGCACCAGTATTTTTTTTTTTGCAAGGAAATCACAAACCATTGCATTGGAGCGAAACCGACGACGCGACGGTGAAAGATATTTGAAATAAAAAAAATTAAATTAATAATTCCGAATGGGAATTTGAAAAAGTTTTTATTGAATTGCTTGGGAAACCTTGCAATCAAGTAGGGCTAAAAACAAATGAGAAGATGAAACTTACAAGATGGATCGTTAACATTCGGTCCCGAAAGCACAAATGGTGTTAAGAAAAACGGGTCACGCGTTTCGCAATATAAATTCGCCGACCTCTGGTATGACTTTCCAGTGGAAGGCAATTCAATGGGTGCATTCAGTCACCTCATATCCCAAAACGAGTTTTAAATGAAATTTTCTGAAAACTGAAAAGGAACTTATTTTTTTTAAACATAAAAACAGTATAGAGGCCGTGGAAACTGGTAATTCTCTACTTCGCGAAGTTACCTTATTCGGTGGACTTTTGCGCAGATTTGGGCAATGTTTGAGGACTAGCCGTTAATGTTCCATTTTGTACATAAAGAAATATAAAGATATATTCATATGTTGAGCACGCAGTCATTCTCACAAGGATTAACCTCAACATTCGAGGACCAAAGGTCGTCAATGTTACCTTTTGGGTAAGGTTTACACAGACCGCCCGTCTGTCAATTATTAATTTTGCTCTGTGAGCAGCAGTCACTAAAACTTTAGATTTGAACAGACCGCCCGTCTTTCGCGCATTCACTTTAGATGTCAAAATTGACAACGTTGATATGTTTATTTCTTCAAGTGACTGACCGAGTGAACCGATGCCTGATGGACCATGGCTACCCTTCTCTCTCTCAGTAAGTTAAAGAAACACCTGTGAAAAAAAGAAACAAGCGTGATTTTGTATTGCGAACTCTAGCCTGGTGGTGGCGTTGAAATTAGCGCTAGGTTTTACAGTGGAGAGTAGGATAAGATACAAAACAAGTAGTAATAATGTACTTAAGATGTTGCCACAATCTTTCGTGTTCTTGATAGTGCTATAAGTTTAATATACAAAGGTAGAATACAGAATCAGTATTTTGCAGAAAGTTTTTCAAAATTTAAACGTTCTTGCTCTTGTTAAACAATCTATACCGTCATTGTACATAAGATCGCAAACCTTAAACAAGATATATGCTGTCTCGGATGACAGTTCAGTTTGACAGTTCGATATGTTTTAAAAACTAGGATGTTAAAAACTAAAATTACTTTTAAACTTACCCAAGCCACATGATATTTAGGCCTAGCTTCATGCTTATTTCCAAAGAATGCCACCCCAGGATAGAATAAAAAAAAATATTTAATTTTGTTCTTAAACAAAAAACACAAATGGTTTTGTTTTATTAATATAATTTTTATTTAAATCTCATCATACAAATTTACAATAAATAGCTTAGCATTTACAGTTTAAACATTTTTTGTTTGTTTTTTTTTTTAACTACTTTTCTCAGTAGGTAATTCGTTTCATATTTAATAAAGTTTAATTTTCAGTTTATATTTCTTTAATTTTCAACAAATTTAGTTCTTTTATTATTTAACTACATTTTTTTAATTATTTGCATAAATTTTATTTATATATATATATATTTCTTTTTTTTTTGTTTAAATATTCTTTGGTTCATATGTATGACAAATCTAAAAAAAATTGGTTTAAAATAAATTATTTTTCTTTAATACTTTTTTGTAATTACTTTGTTTCTCTTGTCACATTTTTTATTAAGATCATAAGCTTGAGCTTTTTTTTCATACATTGATTAAAATTTAACAGTTTTGTTTTATTTTAACATTAAAACTACAATAGTTTTAGTTTGCATTTTCTTTGATATAATTTGTTGTTTTCTAAAAAAAACCATTTGAATTTGAATTGATCGCAGCAATCACAGATAAATAACAGACATATTGTGTATTTCTTTTTTGTACACGAAGACGGATGAAAATTTTTTTTATATGTATATATGAATAAATTCTACACGAAGACAGATGAAAATAAGCTATAGGAAATTGGTTAAGCTATATTATATTTTAAATTTAATTTTTTTTATTTTTATAATAAATTTATAGCAATTGTCTTGTTTTTATTTTATTTTTACATCTGGATTAAAAATTTAAAACTAAAACTTAAGAAAAAAATCATTAAAATATTAAAACAAAAATGATAGAAAATCATAAATTGTGTTCAATGAAACAATTAATTTTATATACCCTGTTTTTTCTATATATCATGTAGAATAAGGAAAATTCAGAAAGTTGATATGTCTTGTAAATCTTTTGTTTCCAAATTAAATATATATTTTTTATTTAATACTTTTTTTTGAATAATTCTCACTAAAACAGAAAAGATCAAATAAGTTAATGAGTTAATTTCGATGGCAAAATTAGGGCAACAAAACTAGCTTGGAGAATGTGTAATGTTTAACCCCTGATGGATAAGAATTAAATATTATATAAATTACCACTTTATTTAATGTTTTATTTAAAATTGAACTTTACCCAGAAATAAGAATAAGATTTACTGACAATATTGTCTTACTAGCGCCATCAAGCCAAGAATAAGAAACCATAGTATTAGAGCTAAAAACTCAAAATGCACGCCTCGAGATGAATACAGACAGTGCAAGGCCGATGAATAAAGGAGATCGAAGGCGAATTGTTCTAAGCGGGAAAGAAAAGAAATAGAATGTGTCGATAGCTAAATTTACTTTAATCCTGACGATCCGATCAGTAGAACTCAAGACGTTCCAAGAAATGTTTCACCCCTTCTGATCAGGCTGTAATCTATGAGGCCTATATTCGTCCTAAGCTCGAGTACAATTTTCATATTTGGAAAGGAGCTCTAATAACCAACTTGAGTCTCTTGGATAGAGTAAAAAAAATGAGCTCTAAATATGATAAGAGATAGAAGTAAAACAGAAGCGTTTGAATCTCTCGAGCACCGCCGGAATGTTTCTTGCCTTTCACTATCTTACCGATATTTTTATAAACAGTGTTCTATTAAAGTAGCACGCTGCTTTCGTCACCTTAAATAATTTAACCGAAATACTCGCGTTTCAGGGAATGCCCCTCAGTTTACCCTTGTGCCCAACTTCGGACGTACGGTTAAGTTCAGAGATTCTTTCTTTAGCTGCACTACACGAATGTGGAATGCCTTACCCGATATAATATTTCACTTCCATTATGATATTCAGACATTCAAAACCAATATGGTTATACTTATACTTCCGAACCAAAAATTTTCTGTCGTCTATTGGACTACTACTTTCAAAAGTACAAACTTGATACATTCGACGGCACATGAAGCGTATAGACAGGTAGTTTGAACGTTGAAGAAATGTTATTCCCCGACATGAGAGCAGATGGAAACAAATTGTCAAATACAAATACTGTCCGATGCGAAGTAATCGGATTTGTTTAAAGAACAAGGGCCTTGTGACTTACGGATCTCATAGATTTATGTCTGCAAGTTATCGACAGGAAGGTAGCCTCCAAATGAACTCTTGGAGGATTTGTCAATTCCTCTCGAGAAGTAGTACCGCAGAAAAAACCGTATTGTTGTTTCTAACTGGTAGGGCAACTTCGACCAACAAAAATCAGCGCCCGTATGTAAGAAGATGCTACGTTAGTCTTGAGAATATGTCAATTTTGACATTGTCATCCTAAAGATTGACATTTTTAATGGTACTCTTACTCAGAATGTTTTGTCATAAGAGTGCTTTTTTGTTGGTTTTAACTTAAAGTGGACATTTTCATACAATGACTTTCTATGGTCTTCGAAGTTGACTAAGGCAATAACGGTGTGCCGATCAACTCGCCTCGACTTTTGGTAATAAATCACCATTTCAAGCCACCGGATTTCGTTAATTTTCTGAATTCAAACATGGTCACACGTTGCAAGACGTGTGTGAGCGATGTTGAGTTGATGTAGCTTACCGTGAGATTGAGGAATCCTTGGGCATTAGTATCAATTGCACACATTCAATATTGCCGTCGAAAAATTGAATACTGTACAATTTAACCGTCATTCAAAATCAGTGTTGATTGGTCTAAAGAAATGTTGAACAAAAATTCAATCGTGATGCTTCAAAAGAAATCTATAAAATTGTGACAAGTGACGAATTATGTGTCTTTACACATGAACTCCAAACTTATCATCGAACTGTATGGTTTTGTTAAGGCGAGTCAAATCGCCTGCTTTTTTCGTAATAACTGGATATGCTACCAACGGGTAATTAAAACAATACGAAACGGTCAATTCTGAATTGAACAATACTATTTATTTGCCAAAAGTGTCCAGAAAAATAAAGGCAACCAATTATAGAAAACGAGCCATTCTCCAACACGCTATACAAAAAGCCTTCACAGATTGGTTCAAATAAGTGCACTTTTGAGAATTCTAAGCATCGAATTTATGGGTCTTCCGCCGTAAACTCCTGATTTGGCAATAGCTTATTCCCGCGGATCAAACATAAAATGGGAGGGGATCATTTTTTGAAGCCCTAAAGAGCGGTTGGTACATTCAAAAAGTGCTTTAAAAATTGTTTGAAACGCATGCAAAAATGTGCATTGATCTTCGTGTGGATTATGTTGAAAAACCATTTTCGAATATGAATATTTATTTTTACTTTATCTATCTTAAATGGTATCCTTAGACTTAGATAATCGCTCGATTGATAGCTTGTCTTTTTGACGATCGCTCTCTCTATAATTCCTTATAGATATGATAGAGACAACTTAAGTCAACGAGAGGCAAAAAATTGGAAATAAATAAACGCCTTAATGGATTCCATCTTAGCAAAGCACAAATCACCAATAAAGTTACGACCATTTAATTTGGTATACTTAAGCCGAACTGTATGAAAGTTGAGTTCTATTGTGTCGAAACCGAAATCTCAGACCGAATATCGACTTACTTTTACTAATGACTTCTTTCCACCAGATGTAAGGGGTACAGTCCTGGTTATAAGGGGACCAGATAAGAACGATAGGAAACAACGATGTGTGAAATAGAATTGATTCCGGTTGTATATTGACGCTACATCCATACCATTAAGGGTGTTTTCCATGAAGAGTATTTCGAATTTTCGTCTCGAGCTCGAACAAACTAGTTTGCTTGTTAGTGTAGGACTTTACGAAGCCAGAAAATAAAAATCAAGCGGTGCCAAGTTCCATGACCAAGGCGGTCAATTGATGAACGCTCGCTGTGAGATGACGTGCAGTTGCCAAATTTCTCCTTTACAACTTCGAGTGTTTCGACACTTTTATAACATATTCCGCCGTCTTCTTGAAGCTTCAATTTGGATATATCTATGTTGCCAAGGTCTGACCGAAGAAAGTCGGTTAACATCGCTTTATGCCCGAGACCATTGACGATATTCTCCTTCCTCATTTCAAAACAAATAAGGTCTGATAATGCCACCATGCAATAAAAATCTTTCTGGATTTATTGGTGCTTGAACACTTTTGGACTGTGCTCCCTTAAATACCGGCAGTAATAGCTTGTTGACATAGCCAGTGAACCAAAAATTTAACTTGTCTGAGAAGATGATTTTTGGCCAAAATCCGGATCTGCGGCCTAAGCTTGCAGTTTCAATTCTCTCAATCTCACGACGTTGCATATCGTCGTCTGGATAAAATAGCAAACCTTACTGAATATTTTGATAGCAGGATGTCATTACAAACTTTGACACCTACTGACAATTGGGAAAACTATCGTTTCTATCTGGTCATGGTCACCCTATAGCAAACTCAGAACAAATAAATGCCCGGTTAAATGCCCTTGAAGCCAGTGAAAGCGCTGCTTGAACGATTTAGTGTGAATTAAGACGAATGACAAAATTCAATTTTTCTGTGAATACTGACATAATTTGGTCATTTACTGTCTTAAATGTGTCTTTTGGGAAGAAATCTGGCACATAATGGTAGTAAATACAGCAATTTGTCAGAAGTGTAAGTCCGGTAATTGGTTGCAATACTTCGAATCAGGCGCAGTTAGAGATAAATATGTCTTGAAATTAGCTTACCTTATTAATAAATATCAATAAGTAAACAAATAGCTTCGTCTTCATCAATTCACATCGTCATAGAAGCGTCAATTTTCGACAGCAGCAATGATTCCTCTACGCCTACTCTTCTGCACATGAAATCTAATCTCATCATTGACTAAACACTGAGACGTTTCGTGTGCGGAAGTCCGAAGACTTCCCCTGTCTAACTTCATATCGGAAACTTGTTGCTATCCTACTTTTTCGTTTAGGCACCTTGTAATCAGAGATTGTTGTGTTTGAACATTAAAAGTAAAAGAGTCAACAAGGGATTTTGGGGTGATGTTCAAATAAATTACCTAAAACTGAAATATGATAAATAAGTTTAAAGAAGATTAATTAAAAAATGAAAATGGTGATAATTAGACACATCCTTATTAAAGTCCCGGATATTGTCAAGACCAGTATGTTTTTTGCCACTCCTTTCGAAACAAATAAAGGATAAAGAATTACCCTTAACTACTTCAGTCAACATCCGACCCATTCTTTGTCAAAATCTATACCCGGCCATGCCCCATTCCTGCCTACTTTTATACTACAACTACTACTCCATTGTGTTCGTTACATCAAGAAGGACATAATTAGCACTTCCCTTGCTGTTTATCAACGTCAAACTCCGGCTATTGGGGATGACATATGCCTGCGTAGACAATCCTATCGGGCACATCGACTGTGAATTCTTGATGGGACTCCTTTGTGTGTCCAATTTCAATAGTTTCGTCCATTCGTGATGGTCATGCGAGTCATCCTTGTCCTTGATGTCATGGATGTCCTCGTTTTCGAAACTCTTGGTGCTGCTGCTGCGACGACGTTCCATTGTTGTTGTAGTCACTGTTGATGTTATCGATTTGGTTGTGTAACTTGTAAATTGAATAACCCGTTCCGACTTGAAATTCAAAACTGTTTCCTTTTTGACAAGATTCTTGGTGGATTCGGCTTGCCGTAAGCTTATCTGTTGTTTATTGCTCAAATCCGAAAGGCTTATATTGTTTTTCAGCAGAATCTGCAAATTCTCGATGGAGTCCTTGAGAGCTGCCTTCTCGCCCATCAGGTCGTATTTCAGTTCAGTGATTTTGGTCTTGGGGATAAATGTTTGCTTGTTGGTCAAGGAGTCGGGTGTACCATCACCACCACCACCAGTTACTGTTCCAGCACCACCACCCCCACAAGGAAGGGTTTTCACAATAGACACATGTTGACTGCCAAAGGCTGTCATACTCGAACTGTTCGATTGACTCGGGGTGATTCCGGCACTGTATGTGGTTGTTCCGAAGGACGATGAAATATTATGCTGACGGCACAATGATTTACGTCGCTGCGATGTGAGATTACTCATGTTGGAATTCATGTCAACTTCGTCGGCTGATATATCCTCGGAGTTGCCACTATTTTGGTTGGGTAGAATGTTTGCATTCGGTTCGATAGTTGCTTGGGGACTTGCAAGCGATGCTGGTTGCTTACCCTTGAGAAAATATGTAACCATTGTTCCTTTTCCTTTGACGTTGACATTGCCACGACACGTAAGCACATAGCCTCGCTGCTCCAGAATGTTGAATGTTTCTTGGGTGACCTGTTTTTCGATAGAAAAATAAAAACAAAAGTAGAAAGTTTGCTATAAATTTCAATTTGAATTTAAAAAATGTCAATATACTCTACACAAAAATAGAAATATGTATAAGAACATAGAGTTTAAAGGGCGAACATTTATATAAAATGTATTCCGTTGGAGATGAAATCAATGAAAGCTTACTTCAGCATTTACAAAGATTGCTGTCACAGGAAGGCTTTTCACGTTTGAGAGAACTGTAAGAATCTTGAGAAAATTAACATTCTTCATGAGCGGTTTAAGAGAAAACTATTTCACTCAGCGGAGGTGACCATCGAGATCGTGTGATTTGACCTGGTTAGGTTAGGTTAGGTTGTTGGGCTAACAATTGATGTCGTTATCGTCACACTTAGATCAATATAGATCCATTGTGTTACCCGAATTACACTTTCCTGATAAAAACCTACATATGTGTTCTGTTGATCAGTCAAGCCACTTTGAGGCATTGCCGAATTCCTGAAATATTGGAAAGATCTTCTAGATTGTCAAAGAAGTAACTACCAAGCCATTTTCTTCTCTGGTGCCATAGTGAAAGGCAATGACAAAGCAAGTGTAGTGTGTCTTCATGTACCTCTTCATAAGTCATCTGTACTTAGTTTCATTATGAATTTATGATATTTCAATAAATTATGTCCGGTGATTATGCTCGTAAGAGAGCGAAGGGACTTCTTACTAAGTTGCATAATTTTGTCGGTCCTCTGCTTGTTAAAGCAAGGCTATACTTTCCTAGTAGTATCACAGGTGTCAAGTATGTTCCACCTTTCATTGGATTTCTTTAGGATTAAATCTGAAATTTTCTGTTTAATACTCGTATTGCAGAGTGGGATATTTACCATCTCTGCTTGTCTGGCGTCAAGCGCTGATCCCTGTCTTGCCAACTCATCGACATTTTCGTTACCTGGTATGCCGCTGTGTCCCGGGACCCAGCAGATTCTAATATTGTGCTGCGTGCCAAGAACGTTAAGCTCTTTGCGGCAGCTAGAGACAAGCTTCGATTTTATCAGTGGTAGAAATTGATTTTATTGCCGTTTGGCTATCAATCTAAAAGGTGATATCAGCCCGTGGTATCGCTGTGGTATTTGGTACCTATCTAGCAGCTGTTGTCACTGCCAGGACCTCCGCTTGGAAGACACTACTATAATCTGGAAGCCTAAGTAAGTTGTTTAGCTCAAGAGATTCTGAGAAAAAGCCTGCACCAACACCCGTGTCCATTTTGGAGGTTGGAGCCATCAGCATAGATTACTATTGCTGATTCACTGGTGTAGGGTTGGTTGTTCAACCATTCTTTTCTGCTTGGAAAGGCAGTTTGGAATGGTTTATAAAAGTCAAGTTCGGGTGTTGTATTATTATTGATATTATCACACAAATATTTCTGAAGAATTTGAGCATGCCCTATTGCGCTGTTTTTCAAGGTAATAGGCTGACTAAGCCTTAAGGCGCTATATGCTGCGGATTCTTATACGAAAAGGTCTAAGGGTTTCAGGTTGAGTATCGCCTCTAACCCTACAGTTGGTAAGGATCTCATGGGCCCCGCAATTCCAATGCACTCAAGTCTCTGTACTTTTGTCAAAGTCTTGAGGTTCGTGCTTTTTTTTGCTTGACCTGGTTAGACTTTTTCTTGTTGGGTGTCCTTAAGTCTCTGCCAATAAGTAGCAAATGAGCGGTGCTCTCCAAATCAAAATAATCTGTAGCCTAGCTCAAATCTATTTGAAATTTGTTCTATGTGTCGAAATTATTTTAAACTGCACCCCTTGAATGTGCGCCCCCCACCGAGTTGCAGCGGGAATCAAAACACATTCCATACATAATGTCAATCGTTATAGTCTCACACATAATCAAAACCCTTTAAGTATACTTATTTTAACTTGCTTTTTCACATTAAATTTTAGCACCCAATCCGTTTTTGTATGTTAAAAAGTGTGAAAAAGGCGCGTGGTAAGAAAATACCCTAAAAGTACTTTAAATTCACAACGACAATATATCTCAAAATACCCGTATTAACGACATGTCCAACCAACCCATGAAGATATTCATTAGAAACTCTTGTTTCCACTTACCATACTATCCTTAGTGATTTCCGTAATGATATTCATTACAAAGCTCTTATTTCATATAAATTTCGGACACTCCAGCAGACCCCTCTGTGTGGATGCTATGCTGTGCCTACACATTATCTAAGACAGCTACCTCCCTTAGCAGAGGCCTATATATGACTCTAACAAACTACTCCCATTCATGCGTTATTCATTCATCCCTATAACTTAAGCTAATAATAGAGTCCTTTTTATTCAATTCCCTGAAATCAATTCACTGCTTCGTGTTTCCCCAAAACACATCAAGCTTAAACAATGGACGAATTAACTTATCCATCTGAGCATCTAATCGAATTACCTGAATGTGATCAATTAGACCAGTTGAATCCATGCGGGAGGCGACATTAACAGCATTTCCCCAAATATCGTACTGTGGCTTCCTGGCGCCAATTACCCCCGCAACCACTGGACCAATGTTGATACCTAAAACCAATAGTTCCATCATTGATAATATGTAAATATATTAATTAAACTGATAAACATCTTGATAGTACGGTTAGATTTGGGTTTTGAATGTTGAATATAATAATTAAAATTAGTGCTGATGGTCGAACGGATTGTAGCTGTTATGTTGTTGAGACTTACCTATCCGCATCCGGAAATTATTGAATGAGTGTTTATTTAAATCGTCGATTTTATCGAACAGCAGCAGCGCGTAGTCGGCCATGGCAGTGACATGGAGGAAGTTCTCCATGTCGCAGGTGTTAGCGGTTAGGCCGGATGCGGCCATGTATGTGGCTCCTGTGCTTTTTATCTTCTCAATGTATCTGCAAAGTGTTTATTTTTTTTTATTTTGGGGATATTTTCTTATTCTGGAATGGAGAAATGGTTACTAGTTTTTCTGGGAGTGTAGCGGATATCAAATTAACAGAACCACAGTGAAAGGATCCCAAGGTTTTTAGGATGTTAAATATAACTACAAAATTATTCAACCTGATGGAAGATACCTGATGATGGTCATTAAAAATATTCGTTTTTTAGTAATTTCACTACAGTTTTTGAGCTTAAGGAACAAATATAAAACTAGCTCCTGATAGCAGGTATGAGCTCTTATTCAAGCAACACACGAGGCAACCGTTGCAGCAACACAGCCATGTTGAAGCAACCGTTGCTTCGTGTGTAGCTATGTTGCCAATTGATTTTGTGTTGCCAGAAATATCAAAAAGTTTTGATATTTTCGGTCGGTTGCTCCAACAGTATTGTGTTGCTGCAACGGTTGCCTCGTGTGTAGCTAGCATTATGTTTCAATAAAATTAAAGAAGAACAAAATTACAGATATGCTAAACATTGACGATGTTATTGCAATGTTAATAAAGGGTGTTTGTTTTAGAGGTATACAATTTTCAAATAAAACACATACAAATACTGTCAGGAGGGTTATGGACGTTACTGTGATATTTTGAATAAGATCTGAAGCGTCTATTTGTCTACATAATGTCGTTGCATAACTGAAGACTTTCAGTAAAAAACCATTGAATTGAAAACCTAATTATTTGCTTTATTTTTTACTAATTCTGTTTTGAAAACAGCAGGAACAACCTGTTTTCCAAAGCAAATTTTCCTAACACAAAAAGCTTTTATTATTACGATTCCTAAAAGAACTTTAAACGCAACATTTAAAATAAATAAAATGCACGACTGGGTCGCACGAACTTGCTATGCAATAGACTATTTTAAAAATGAATGTTATTAGAGGAAATTGTTCATGAGAATAAAATATTTTTTTTTAAATTCTTTTAGTAGTAAGAGATAAAAACAATACTATGCAAATATGAATTATTATTACTATAATATGCAAAAACAAAAATTATAAGTCGTTGTAGTGATAAAAATTTTTTAAAACATTTTTAAGAAAAAAATATGGTACGGCAACTCGAAGTTTTTATTACTATACGAATAAAAAATAAATTTCCAAAATCAATATTGAGCCGTTTTTGAAATATTGAATTTTCTAAGAAAAAATTGATTTTTTTTTTTCAAAATTCAAAAAATATTTTTTTTTTAAGTTTTAAAATGCAATGTTTTTTAAACCTTTTAGAAGCTTCTCTATAAGGAATTTCATTAAAATCCATTAATCCGCCAATAATGAGATATTCGAAATTTGAAAAAATGGTTCTATGGTAGGTACAGTCAGTATTAGGTACATACATAATATTAATTTCAAATTATTTTTATTAAATTATAGATCGTAAGAATTAAACGAAAGAAACAAAATTTTATCAAAATTCTCCGAACGGTTTTCGAGAAAAATACGATTTTCGAAAACCGTTTTTTAACATTTGTATGGTGGGTACCGTTATTTTTAGGTAAAACAATTTTTGTTTCCCAAATCTCTAGATTATATTATTATTATTATTTATGTATCAAGTTTGGAAAAAATTTAGAATGAGGTTTTCGAAATATTGAGTTTCCAAAAAAAAATTTTGAAATGTTTTTTAAAAAATCCAAAAAATAAAAAATTGAAAATTTGAATATATGTATAATAATATTCAAACTTCAGAGGAGCTTTAGGATAAAAAAAATGGTTCCAAGGGGGTTACCAAAAATAACCGTTTTTTCAAAAAAAAGTTTCAACCATTACCTAGCTTCAACGAAATGAGATTTTATGAATTTTGTTAAAAAAATTCTGTGCAACAGTTTTTTAGAAAAAAAAATATTTAGAAAATTTCGAAAAAATTCGTGTGGCAGGTACCGTTATTTTTGGTCAAAAAAAAAAAAAGAAAAAATGTGTGGGGGGGAAAAATTAAAAAAGATATCTACCAAGTTTGAAGAAAATCAGCCGAGCCGTTTAGGCTGTAGTCGAACAGACAGACACAAAGGCAGACAAAATTGTGAGACCCACTTTTTTCGTCTTCTATCATCGTAATGTCAACTTTGATTAAAATCTCGAGTTCGTTTTTTTTTACGAATGCATAACTTGCCTTAAGTACGTGTAAGTCGCAAGTAAAAAAGTGTTGGAGTTAAAAATCGACTTTTCGTTAACAATCAAACTTTTTATAGGACAAAACAAATATTCTTGTAAGTTTAGAAAATATTTAATTTTGACAAACAATTTTGTACGCGAAAAGTCATTTTTGTTTACGAAATTCTTTTCCTGTAGTTAAATAAAAAATTTAGTTCTGTTACTCAAAACAACCTTTTTTTTGAGGAACAACGGGGTACTTCAAATTAATTTTGAGTCAAATTCGAAGCGATCAGGTCACGTAAGAGTTGGAAAATTCTTTAGACCATCTTTTTACAAAACATAATGCTGAGTTGGCTTTATGGATTATATATGAATATCAATATGAAGTAAAAAATTAAGTGCACGGTCACTTAAAAGGCCAAGATCCCTTATCTTTTTTACTATTTGTATGGGTTGATTAGAAGATAGTACAGACGGGGAGTTGTTTTAATGCGTTTAAATGAAAAGGTCATTGTCTGGCATTTGCTAATGTTGAGATCTCAGGTTGGGAAACTGTCGAGATCTGTTTGCTGGGGTAATTAAGGACCTGCAACGGAAACTGAGGAGTTAATATAAAATGCTTTTCACGTCACTTTTCTTGTTAATTAATGTTATGAAAGATGTTTTCTTTATCTTGAGATAAGGATAAATGAAAATTTTTTGATAGAGAATTTGAAGAACATTTTTTTAAGAAAATTGCAGGAACAACATCAGGGTTGAGAAAATTTGTTTCCAATGGCTGATATGGAGCAATGCAATCAGAAAAAAATGGACCAAGCAAATAATTCGGTAAATACTCAAAATAAGTTCAATCTGGTTCAAAATAATCCTTGGAGAATGAATCCTTAAAAATTGATGGAAAGTAATAAGCTATAGTTAGATTATCATTGGAGATTTTTCTATTGAAGGGCAAAGAGGATGGATACCCAACAAAATGCCAAGCTAATGTTAATTTATGGAAGAAATAAAATTATAAATAATTGTTTTAATAAGTTTTTATAAATACAAATAAAAAAAATAAAAAAAATGTTTACCTTAACTTTAAGTTTTAATTACTTCAAACATAAAAATTAAATATCAAAAAGATATTATTAAAAAAATATTTGTATTCTTAAGTTTTGATATGCAATGTTTTATAAGCTTTATAGAAGCTTCTGTATAAATTCATTAAAAGCCTTTATTCCGATGGTGAGATAGTCAAAACTCGAAATATGTTTCTTGTTTAAATTAAATTAAAATTAAGCAAATATTGAGTTTTTTTTATTTCGTTTTATTTCCATTTTTTTCGCAAATTTGAATGCACAATTACATTCAGACTTTTGGAACTTTTAATATCAATTTTTTGAAAAAAAAAAAAACAAAAACAAAAACAAAAAATGTTTAACCTTTAGCTAACCTTTCAACATTTACGTAATGACAAATCTTTAGAACGATTTATTAGCAAAATAAATTGTCTAAAATTTCTAAAAAAAATAATTGCGTCGCAGCTACCATTATTTTTGTTCTTTTAAAAACGGAAAAAACGTGTTGAAGGAAATTTTAAAAATGCTACCTATCAAGTTTAAAGACAGTAAGACCATTAATAATTTTTGTTTTGAAATCTTTCTTTACCAAAATGTAGACCATGTCTGTAATAGTGTACATATTTTTTTTTATCAAAAGTGTAAAGGCCGTTTTCGAGCTAAATACAATTTTTTAAACGGCTGTATGGCAGGTATTGTTAGTCTAAGAGCTTAATATAAATACTTAATATAAATATCCTATTCATCTCGAAAACGACGGTAGGAAAAATTAAGTTTACATTTTATATATGGTCCACATTTTAAAAATAAATAAATTTGGTGGTGCAACAGCTGGAAGAGAACCAGGTCCTCCTAGTGACTTACAACTCTCAAGAATTCCTGTGTGCGTGTTAACAGAAATGGAGGGGATCTACAATTTTCTGTCGATTTCGAATAAGAAGTACACCCGTTAAAAACTTTATTGCAGCGGGTGTGAATCTAACCCAAGACCATCTGCATGACAGTTAAACGCACTTACCATTATGCCATATATATATATACTATACCGTTTTCGATAAAAAATAATTATACAAGAGATCCTTTTAATTTTAAATAATATTGTTAAGCAAAATTTTCAAATAAATAGTTTTTCGATTCAAAAACAAAATAAATTTATTATTGAAAATTCAATATCTTGAAAACGAATGACCGATAGTTTTTTGAAATATTGTCTTTAAATGTATATCATTAAATATTTTCTTCGAATTCTAAAGTTAGGGGTCTTCGGTGATTCTCTAGGCGGCGTTAGCTCTCAAGCTAACGGTACTTGCCATATGAATCAAGCGGTTTTCGAAACGGATGGATGATCGTTTTTGAAATTTAATATATCCTTAAATGTATGTTATTAATAATAATGTATGTTTTTAATTAAATAATTAAGAAATATTTTGTTTGAATAAAGTTATATTTTCTCCAGGATTCATTCTATTCTTTCAAAACTCATACTATTTTAGGATATGTTTTAACAAACTCAACAACGAATTATATGATTTTTTTTAAATTATAAGGAACTTGTCGATTCGTGCATTTTATTTGTTTATTGAAATGTAGAAATAACATGTCAATCGGTTAATAAAAGTCAAAGGCGCAAAATTTTAAACAACCTTTTATTAAGGGCTTAGCAATTTACTAGTTAGCAAATTATTAATTAACTAGCTCTTCGAAAATTTTAAACCCTTTTTTTCGCTTTACTAACTAGTAATACTAATTGCCTTTTATTAAAAACGGTGAAACTGAACACGTCCAAGCAATGACAGTTCGTGAAAAACCATGAGGAACGGACCTAATAATTTGATTTATCAGAAGTCAAAGTGACAACCTACAATTTATTTTGTGATTCGTATATTTGTGGCATCTCAACAATTTATTTAGTAATTTAATTTTGCTAGTTCTTATTTATTGGAGGAGGGATTTTATAATATTATTTCAATTTAAAATAATAATCTTCTTTTCAACAAATAGCGAAAAGTTTGATGTTTTGGACTCAAAGAAAAATGGAGCAGAATAATAATAAAGAATACAATAATAAAGTGAGTATATCGTTTGAATCTTGTTTCTTAAAACATTTATGTTATTGCTCTATTTTTTTATTTTCAACAGGTTCAAATTGCACCTGCCAAGGATTCCGGTACACGGTATATGTAATTCGGTCTTGGATTTTCAGGTTTTTAACCAAGAACCGAACTGTTGTCTTGTCAGACCTATAACTGGAATAAGATTCTCCATCGTCCAGCTCTTCAAAAGGATTTGCTCGGGACTTAAAATATCGCACTTTTCTGCACAAAGCTGAGTCTTCAAACATATCGAAACCTCGTCTTCCGAAAATATTTTATTTTATTTTATTTACTTTTACAAAGAATTAGCTCACGAATCATAAAAAAGAACACATTAAATTCTCTCAAATAAAATTGCCAAGATTTTTTTTACGAGGAAAATGACAAAAATCATCTGGATTTAGTAAATTACTAAAATTCAAAGTAGCCAGTTTGTGATTTTAACTTTATGAAGGTTTTTATAATACAAACTCTATATACTACTGAAATAAATCAGCCAAGTAGAAGACTTAGCCTTATTTCAGTAGTATATAGAGTTTGTATTATAAAAACCTTCATATAAATATTCAATGCCAGGCCACGGGCAAAAAAAAAATTCCAACATTAATGATTACAATCCTAATCTTTGTTGGATATAGTTCACATTGGATTTTTGTCAAAAAATTCATGTAAGATGAACTGAACTTAACAAAAATTGCGTATTGACAAGGTCCTCACAAGTCAACTGATGAGTCCATGTGAGATCACCCGGACGAAACGCCAATTTTTGTGGACTAAAGGCCAAAAAAGCTAATTTGAATCGATTTTAACTTTAGTAAAATGTTTAGAGATAGTAATATGTTAAAAATCGTTTAAAATTAGCTTAATCATTAGTATTTTACTAAAATGGCTTTAACATATTACTAAATCGTTTAAAATTTTGCGCCAAAGTTATTTAATGGTTACATAGCGACAGTGGCGTAGATATCTTTTCGCTATGGGGGGGGGATAGATCTAGTTCGCTCATTTTTTTAAGTTTTAATAATTAAAAAAAAAACAAATAACAAGACTTCATTGAATTCATTATGTATGCCATACAAAAATTATATTTTTTAAAGATAATACATTATACGCAATAATTTGAATATGAACTAGAATAAATATTGATATACAGTGCCTTGCATAAGTATAACCGCACCTGTAAAAATGCGTTTTGTAGAAAATTAAAATGGGAATGACACTTTACTATTTTTTTTATTTTTATTTATCACTAATCAAGTAAATTGAGAATTATTTTCTCTTCTGGTGTTTAAAAATTAAAAACAGATTTTTATATATTGCAAAAGTATAACCGCACAATGCAAACCTCTCTGAAGCTTCATTCAGTTATGTGCTTCGAAATGACAAGAAACAATGCCGCGTGGTAAACATTTAAGCGATACGGAAAAAGTCAAAATTCAAGCTTTTCGGTTAACTGGCCTAAGCTTAAGGGCTATTGGTAGGAAAATTTAAAGATCCGATCGTGTCGTCCGAAATTTCTTACAAGATCCAGGATCTTATGAAACTAAAATAAGACCCGGGCATCTGCAGAAGCTGACACGTCGAGATAAGAGGCGTTTAATAAATGCTGCATCCAATTCGGCGCATTCTTTGCCAGACGTTCGTGACGAATTGGGCTTAGGAATTTCGGTTTCAACGGTTTTTCGTGCCTTAAAAATCAGTAAAGTGATTGTTCGGTGCAAAATGATGCCAGCTCCAAATTTGACAACAGTCTACAAAAAAAGTAAGAATTTGCCCAGCAAAACATGAAACAGAATTGGAAAACCATAAGTAACATTCCATTAATTTACTCTTAACTCTTGTTATTCCAAACGGCATAATTCAATGAATGTGTTTTTTTATATTATTTTAGATTATTTTCAGTGGCGAAAAAAAGTTTAATCTTGATGGGTCAGGTGGTTTTAACGGTTATTGGCACGATCTGAGAAAGGAAAAAAGTTTGTTTTCAAGAGGAACTTTGGCGGTGGCAGTTGTAAGGTTTGGGGGGCCTTCTGCGACCGTGGTAAGGTAGCACTTGCCTTCACCTCTACAAAGATGAACAGTTCAGCTTGCACCCAGGTGCTGCAGGATAATTTGGTACCCTACTTAAGACGATTTTGTAGAGTTCGGCATGTCTTCCAGCATGATAATGCCCCAATTCACATTAGTCGTCAAAGTTTGGGATGGTACGAATCGAATAACATACATTTTATGGTGTTCCCGGCACGTTCTCCAGATTTTAACCCTATTGAAAATCTTTGGGGAATTTCGACCCGCAAAATGTATGCCCATAATAGGCAATTATACAGTGTTGCTGAGCTGCGAGAGGCGATTGTGGAAGAATGGAACTGTATAAACGATTCCATATTAAATAACCTTGTCAACAGTATGTCAAAAACAATTTTTAGATTGGTCGAAAATAGGGGCAGCAATGCCCTTTACTAATTTAGCCGAAAAAATTTACTTAAAAGAAAAACAGATCAAAATAAAAAAGCGGTTATACTTTTGCAATACAAAAAAAAATCTGTTTTAATTTTTAACCACCAGAAGAGAAACTAACGAACTTTTTTTTCTTCTCAATATACATACTTAATTAGTGATGCCATTCAATAAAAAATAGTAGGGTGTCATTCCCATTTTAATTATCTACAAAACGCATTTTTACAGGTGCAGTTTTACTTATGCAAGGCACTGTAGTAAGTAAAATAATATTAATTTAAAAAATAAATCACAAAATAAAATCCAGTTTTCTGTTCTTTTTAGATAAAACACTTATAATCTCGTCTGCTAGTATAGGTATTTCGCGATGAATAGCTAGAGCAGCCAAACCATTCAAACGATCCTGCAAATAAGTAAACATCCAAAGCTTATCACACTGTTATTAAAATAGACATATTTTTAATAATCTCACTTCGTTGGTCATACTTCTTTGTATTGTTTTTATTCTCTTTACTGACTGGAGAAAGTTCTTTCAGGAGTTGACGGTGAAACCGGCAGTGTAGCTAATATCTTTAATAAAATATTTATAGCTGGATGGAAGCGCTTTTTCTTGCACGTTTACCTATTATCAATTGGTGAAAGACGTGAAAAAAATTTCAGAGTGCGTTTCTTTAACTTATTTGGTTCATGACTGGTTATGTTGAACAATTATCGATCCCAATGGGGGGGGGGATATATCCCCCTGATCCCCCCCTATCTACTCCACTGCATAGCGACATACAAAATTGAGTATCCGTTACATACTACCATACGACTATCAAAGGTTGAGCTATTTGTGGTCTTTTAGAATTGATTTAGATATATGGCCTCATGCCAAGTTCAAAAAATAACACATGACCTATTTTTTTAAAGAAAAAAAATGTGGTACATATTCAAATTGCCACTTAGTTCAGTACACCAGGTTCGATAATTAACAGTTTTGTGGCTATGACAACCCTCTACAAAACAAAATTCAAAAACATAATCCATCCTAATCGCCAAAAGAACTCACCACTGATAACATCAATTTCGCTAATTAATTTTCTCAGAAATGTGATTCAACAAAGAAGATGGTTTTCTTTGAAATATCTTCATTAACTTAAGACCATTAAATGACCCAATTTTCGTTAATCCTTTGATTTATGTGTACATAGTTGTTGTGTTAACTTGTTAAAATAATTCTATGAACTTAATTTGAGCTTATAATTCTAATCAGCGCCCGAGAATAATTTTCCAATTATGTTTGATAATTTTATTGGAAACTTAACTTTTCCTTCCTTTCCCCTTTGTGCTCCCTTTCAATAAGTAAAAAGTCTTTTAATTTCAATTTGATATCCTTTACACTCGTTTCCACAGAAAAACTTCAAATTTTCCCTTTTAACCTTCCAACCTATCAAATTAACAAGAGTAACTTACCGAAATCTTTCATCACTTAGCAACTCATCAAAATCAGCTATAATTTCATTTAACAGTCTTAAACACTCGACTCCTTCATTATTGGACTCAAGTTCAACGTAGAACTCGGAAAAGTTGGGTATTGAAGCAAACAGGATACACACACTATCGCATTGTTCGTGGTAGAGATCCTGTAAGGACAAAAAGAAGTTATTGAACATAAAAGACTCGAGCATATAAAAACCTCCCCAGTCACCCAGGGATGTTATTTTCATTCAATTGTTATGATCCTTGAATCCCATTACAAATGCAGACTGCAAATTATTTCGTTAAACCAAAGCAAAGTACTTATCGTGTTCGTGTTGGGTGCCACAACTTCGAAACACACACACACACAATGGATCCTTAAGGACGTTCGACTAAAGTACTCCACTCGAGTGCACCTCTGTACTGTTTACACATGCAATTTAAATAAATGCATCGCACGTAATGGGATTGCAAGTGTATCATCTCTAGAGTGCATCTTCCACATAGACAACCTCTTTGTTAAGATACTTACGTCGATATTTTTATCCCTGCTCAAAAAGTGTTCAGCGACATGCACAGGAAGGATATTCTCCAGGAGCTTTCTATTGTACGCCTGTAAGTGCTCCATGTCCTCTTTTTCCTCTGAAGATAAAGAGAGAGAACAGAAAAATCACATGAGAGCTTCCTTAAACAGAATCACTTGCTTTAAATATTTTTATATGACATCTTTGCAACTCTGCCACCACCCTAAGTGAACAATATCCTTTTTCATTAACTTACCAGTGGCTTGCAGCTTCCAGATAAAATCCAACCTGTAAGTTGCTTCCGTTTGATGGCTGTGGAATATGAGGGCCATAACGAACGTCAATAGAAAAATTAGATCAATTATGTATCGAAATAATGTTTCTTCGTTCCTGAGTGTTCGAAGGATATCCATTTTATGAAAAAGGATACACTTATATTATTTTTTATTTTAACAATATTTCAGCAAAAGTGACTCACTCTACTGAAATGCGAATCCCCCGCTTCGAATAGTAACACATCGAGTAGCCAATGTAGAAGAGGCCCGCCGATAGCAGGAGGATGATTTTAAGCAAAAGCCGGAGCACTTGGTAAATGGCACATGTCATCGTTGATAACAGAGTTAGAAGTAGAAAGGTCTGAAAGCCAGCCAATTAGTGTGGGGTAGAAAGATGATTATAATCAAAGTCAGGCTTCCACTTACATTAATGACTAGGTAGTGATCACAGAGCATGACTTCGTTCTCTCCGTCCCCAGTACTAGATGTTGTTGCTGCCGGTCCAATGGGGATGGTGGAGTTCTCCACTTCTGAAGAAGACGTGTCACTTAGGTCTTCGAACATCTATACAAAATGCGTGGGGAATAATAAAATGGGAATTTAAGAGCTTTAAAAAAAATATGAGGGTTCATTCGAGGAATATTGTGTTACAATAATTACGGAGTGATGGAATATTTTAATATACAAATTCGTGTAAGTATTTATTCTTTGCTTGATGTGGAGAGAACTTTTTAATTGTGGTACCACAATTAAAAACAAACTTTTATTATTTTGGAATGGTTGTTAGATGTTCAAAAATAAGGCTGTTATAGAATTTCGTGGTGTAGATATTGATTTTTAGCGTATATCTGTAAGCAATAACCGAACCTATCTGTTATACATTTTAAGCATTTTTAAGCATTAAAGAAGACCTAGAAAAGTTGTTAAGTCTCCAAAGATATGTATTTCGTCGTTATTGGTCTTGTAGAACACTTTGCTCACTCCACTTAATAAACGTTAATAAACGTGCCTTCCAAGAGAACAGACAAAAAGTGGGTCTCACTATTCTTGCGGTATGGCTATACCTTGAAATATAAACCAGAGGAAATTGAAATTTTTGCTTAATTACAAACATAACGGTACCCGCCTCACAAAAATCCCTTATTTCACGAACTGACTAGTACATTGCTCTACTTTTTATTGTTACAAAATATTATCAGTGTTCATGTTTCTCCCGAATTCAAATTAAGATGAGATTTACTTTTTATTACAACAGAAACTCTGGGAGGATTTCTCATTTCCTCATAATTGGCAGAACCCCTGAAAAGAAACAGATTTCTGGTTTTTTCGTTGCATAGGCTATGAATCGTGATTATCAAACGTAATAATCATTGCGTCATGGAGTGATGAAAGTAGATCAATTTGGTGTGTAAACCTTTAAAAATCGCTCAAAAGAAGATCAGTTTGATCTTGAATTGATCCCCAATCGATCTTCCATTGTGTGATCTTCTTGCAGTGCCCTATAGGGTAATGGTTAGTCTGATGATCGAATCCCAGCCTCTTCCACCTAAGAAATATTTGTATTCTGCCTCTTCTAAGGAAGTCAAAAATCCTCCAGAAATTGCACATAAAAGCGAAAAAAGGATTTCAGGATTCAGGCTAATAGAGATCGCTGTGGGATGGAACGTTTTTGTAGGTAGTACGCAGTTCAAACATCTTGGTATTAACATTAAACATCCCCAGTACAAAGGATGTCCGCACGTTTCGAGTGATTAACATCGACTCTCGTTGTAGCCAAAGTTCAGCTGCGGATATCCCGACCCAAGCTACAATAAGGAAACACTGCGAGGAAGAACGACGTTGAACTTTTACAATAACAAGAGATCGCAAGGTCCTTTGCCAATCGAGTTTCTAACAACCTCTTAAGAAGCATCAAGTATTGAGAACCAATGGCAACATTGCCAAGCAGCCATCAGAGGTGCCGTTTCCGATGTCCTGCGTTTTACACGACCACTACAACGAATCCTCTGGTTTGACGATGAATGAGGCGAGCATAAAAAAAGGCATAAAAAGCGGCGTTGCAAAGAAGGACCAGAGCTGCTCGCGAGCTCTACCAGCATAAGAGGAGAGAAGAACACCGGCTTCTAAGAAAGAAAAAGAAGGAGCATGAGAAGCGCTAGATCGAGGAAATAGAGGTATTCCATAGCAGGAATGAGGTTGGGAAGTTTTACCAAAAGGTAAAAAAAAAACATCACAAGGATGCTATCCCCGAGACGAAGCCTGCAATTTAGAGCTGTGTCAAACAGGATCGATTCGATTTTTTTGATCCGATCATCGAAAAGTATTGATGATCGAAATCAATCATTTTAATCGATCTCAATCTCAATCATTTAGATGATTCTCGATTTTGGATTCTCGATTTTCTATTTCAATCTCAATCAATTCAATGAGTCTCGATTTTCGATATCAGTTAACTCGATTAACCATGATTTACTCGATTCCATTTGTTCTAATTCAATCAATGTAGATTATGAATGCCAAACGGACGGTGAGACTGGAATTTCTGGGTTGAAATCGGCATTGAAGAACATGATTGAACGAGTTGGTTGTTGATGTTGCAGGCCGGGAAAACAATTGTTGGGTTGAACTGATGTTATTTGATGTATCAGGAACCGGTATGTTTAATGTGGATTTTTGGACGTTTCTTAATCCATCGACATCGTAGCCATCTTTTGATGGAATTTGACAGTTTATGACTTGAAGAATAGAGGCAGAATTCAGTTATGACGTACAAAGAGTGCGAAATACTCCAAATGTTAGCCGAAAGCCCATAAATTGCTATTGTTATTTGGAAATTTATAGCTTACAATAATAGAGTATTTGTAGAGAACTATCAAAGCCATAAGTCAATCTCATGATCGAAATCGAAATTAAAATCGAATAGGAACAGTATTGAATCATTTCAGTGAAATGAAAATGATCGAATGATCGATCGGTTGAAATGATCGGATCATTTTAGTAATAGATTGTTGAACGATTCGATCATTTGAGATGAACGATTTACATAGCTCTATCCTGCATGGATAATCAGGATAATAAAAGAAGCATCTTAGTAGAACCGTAGTCTATGAAGAGAATACGACAAAAAACATTCCTCCAAACTTAATAACGGCGATGAAGAAGAAAATTTTGCTGCTATAGAGATAGTACCATTAAAATTAGGGGACACCGACCAACAATATCGCTTAACTGACCTAGACGAAGTGATGATAGCTATATCGAATCTCAAGTCCAACAAAGTCGCTAGAGTTGACGGGCTCGGTGCCGAACTGTTCAAAGCGGCAGATGAAGACTTGGTTGGGAGTATGTGTCAGCTTATCTGCAAAATATGGTTGAAAGAACGCATGCCCGATGAAGGGAACCTCAGCATTTTCTATCCGATCCTCAAGAAAGGAGACCCTCTGAACTGCGCCAACTACAGAGGCTCAAGTTCCTTTCTGCCGTATTATAATATGTGAACGTCAACAACCAAATAAATTCATATCAGTGCTGCTTTAGACCAGAAAAGTCCACCATCGATCAAATATTCACATTACAGCAGATCTTGGAAAAAACCCAGAAGCTACAAATCGACACATACCACCTTTAAATCGATTTTAAAGCAGCGTAAGATAGGATCTATAGGAAGGAACTACTATAGAGCAATGTCTAGTTTTGGCATCTCTGACAAACTTATCCGTGTGTGCAGGATGACGATAGAGAACGCACGATGTTCCATCAAGTTGGGAAATGATATTTGTAATTAAGATCTAAGAACAATAGTTTATTCGAAAAACTTATAATTCGCGATTTCCAAGATGGTTTTCTTTAAACGAGTATGGTGCTTAACTCAAATAACTACACTTTTAATTAAATTAACACATTTCTTATTTAATATCAAACAATCTCCATGATTGAATTAAACTAATGGTTATGTTATTTAAATGAAACCAGATTTGTTTAATCTAGAAAGAGAAAGGTAAATGGGTTAAATTTTAAAACTAAAACCAATCTTCTCGTTTCTTTTAACTGAATGGTGATGGTTGAATGATAACCTAATTCCATTTAACTTGTGTTTTTTTACACGAATTTTAAGTTTTTTTTTAACCAATCATTATTCTGAGTATAATGAGTAGAAATTTTCATGACAAGAGATGCCCTTGCAGGAATTTTACTTCCTAGATAGGGGCAGTTCTCTCCTGTAAAACATTTTGCAGCTTCTGAAAATCGAATCCAAAACCCTCTGCATTATAATCCAAAGAATTATAGCCAGGGGTACAAGTCAATTTTGCTTACAACTATATCTGATGCCTATAGGTATCAGAAGTAAGAATATTTTCGAATTGAGCTATCCGACAGTTTGCAACTAAAAGTAAACCGTTACATCGAGTGAAATTGAAATTATTGAAAGTTCCCTGGGGTGATTTCGCTTTTCATTTCTGGCAAGTGCCTTATCGTACCTTAAAACTGCTTTGCAAGCAAATTGAACTTATTGATTTCTTAAATGATAATTCATCAAAACTCCGCCTGAGTTCTCATCCTTAAAAAGCACCCCCTTAAACTTAAAATTAAAAAAAAAAAAGAAAATGCTCTACAATTGCTACCAGTCTACTTAAGATTTTAATTCATCTTCCCCGAATAACTAATGAACATTAAAAATTCCGTCTAAGTTTGCTCTGCATTTTATATTCCCTTTGGTTAGAATACCAAGAATGCATCATACTCGGATCTTCTCATAACAAGATGCAAATTTAAACATTGCATAGGGTTCATTGAATCTTTATAGACTAATGGCTCAAAGCAAATAATTTTTCCTTCATTTTTGCTCGTCCTTCCTGTGAGATGCGTTTATATTTGAAAATTGTTTAAATGGAAAATGTTAGTGGTCTTCTAATCTGCTTCTGTGAAGGGATGATAAGTTTTTTTTTCATCTATGTAGGTATACTGTACAAACAGATATTTTTCTCTGTGACAATTTTTTTTTTTTTTTTGCTGGAAAATGGTAGAACTTTTTCCATTAAAGTTTGAAAAGTGTTTATATGAGTTGCGATTGCGAAACGTTATTCGAAAATAAAAGGTCCTTTGGAATTTTTCTCGAAGTCATTTGACAAAAGTCGATATGGTTACTATGGTTTGGAGTATGGTGTTTGATTCCACTCACACCTACGCGAGCTGTTTTAGTGTTTTTTTTTTGGGGCAATTTGAAAGTTAATCTTTGACATTTCCCACACTTCGTGGAAAACAATTTAAAGGGAAAATTTGTATATGTATGGATGTACATATTTCGGCAACAAAAGAACCTTAACAAGAAGTCCCTAAGTTGAAAACTTGAAACTTGTTGTATCTAAGAAGCAGTAACAAAAGTCACCAACTGTAGGATGTTAAAGTGTGGTAATTTGGCCTCCGTGACATCCGGGAAAGAAGTTTTCTTTGAAGAAGGTGGGAATTTCTTTGTGCGACTTTATACTCGCATACGAGTAACAAAATATGTACAAGTGTAAAGGTAATTGAGGGGGGATAGGTATACCTTTTGAAAATCTTCACGATTTTTAAGAAATTAAAGATGATGATTTTATTTTGTAACTGACGCGTGACAGTTTTCACGTCAAGTTGATCCTTTATCAAGAGTGATTTTAATATTATGCGGGAATATCTGCTATACTCGTACATAAAAGCCTTATTGTCACTAATGACCGGCGAACATATAAAAGTAAGGTTCATACTTCAGAAGAATAATTTTTAATCATTACGATTCTCATTTATTTTATAGTCAGTTGGAAGGGAAACTAATTATTTTAGAGATTATAAGGCTTATAAGAAGGATTATAAGATAGTAAGGCTGACGAAGCTGAGCTAAGGTCACCATTTTGAAAGGCGACTTGTCGCGTCGTGCCTAAACCTTAAGGGATGTGTGAAAAGGTGATAGTGAGGTGTGGTGCAGCGGTTACCAAACAAAATTCACATTGTGCTCTTGTAATTCTCGTAGACGCAGCCCTTCCTGAGATTGTATTCGAGCGAGGATGAGATAAGGCCACTTTTTTCAGAGGATCGTTATGACAAGAGCGAACTGTACATAATTTTGCTAAAACATCAGTGCTCTGAGCTAGTGATGCTTGTTTTTTTTTTATAATCGGCGCACACTCAAGAGGTTTTTTGTATACCCTTAATATGCTCGAGACACAGTGTGAGCATTGAAAGTTTCACCTTAAGCTCATGCCATCGTTCCTATGAATTATATTGATAGTTTTTGTATATGTATGTGTATAATAATACGTAAATTCATGTTCCACATTTAATCTTTGGCAGCTGTACTTTTTGCCCACCCATAGGCACGACGCACTGAGGTTTAATAGTGGACCAAAATTCCTTTAGTAAATGTAAAGTATTTAGGTTTTTGAAATTGCAGTTTTATGATAGTCATAATCCAACCAAATTTTTGTAAATAATATTTTTTGTGAAATAAATTTTTACAAATACAATTTTAAAGTGCAAAGCTGGCATTAGGAATTACAACGATTTTAAAATGAAAGAATGAACAAAATTCAAATTTGATTCAACTACAAAAACTAAGCAGTGAAAAAGTGCAAATTTACTAGAAATTTAAATGTATGCCTGAAAAAAAGGAAAGAATTTTAATCACACTTACAATTTGAAAAATGGATGTTATTAGAAAAAATGTTGAGAAGCATAAAATACATTTTTACTTGCGACATAGGTACTATAAGGCAAGTTATGCTATCGTAAAAAATCGAACTCGAGATTTTGATCAAAGTTGACATTACGATTACGATGATAGCAAATACTAAAAAAGTGGGTCTCGCAATTCTGTCTGTCTGTCTGTCTGTCTGTTCGACTACAGGCTAAACGGCTCGGCCGACTTTCTTTAAACTTGGTGGATATCATTTTTAATTTTTTCCCCCCACATGTTTTTTTCTTTTTTTTTTTTAAACCAAAAATAACGGTACCTGCCATACGAATTTTTTTCGAAATTTTATAAACATTTTTTTTTTCTCAAAAACTGTTCAACAGATTTTAAAAATAAAAATACAAAAAAAAATTCATTTAATTAAAGCTAGGTATTGGCTGAAAAAAAAATTTTTCGAAAAATGGTTATTGAGGGTACCCCCATGGAACCATATTTTTTTTTTTTTGATTTTCTCAAAAACGGTACAACCTAAATAGAATTGTGTATTCAAATTTAAAAAAAAAATTTTTGGATTTTTAAGAAAAATATAGTCTACAAGATGAGAGAAAAAAAAATTATTTTACCCAAAAATAAAGGCAACTACCATACAAATGCTAAAAAATTAAAAAAAATGGTTTTCAAAAATCGTATTTTTCTCGAAAACGGCGCCTAGAATTTTGATCAATTTTTTTTTCTTTGAATTAATTTTTACGATCTTTAATTTAATAAAAAAAAATTGAAATTAAGATATTACAGCTTGTACCTACCATAGAACCATTTTTTCGAATTTTAAATTTCTCATTATCCACATAACGGATCTTAATGAAAATTTTTATAGAGAAGTTTCTAAAAAGTCTAAAACTCATTTCAAAACTTTAAAATAAATATTTTTTGATTTTTGAAAAAAAAAAAATCAATTTTTTTCTTTTTTTTTTTTAAATTCGATATCTCAGAAACGGCTCAATATTTTTTTTGTAAATTTAGTTTTTATTCGAACAATAATAAAAACTTTAAATTGGCGTACCAAAATTTTTTCTTAAAAAGCTTTTAAAAAGTTTGTACATAAAAGCTTTTTTTAAGAAACCACTACAACTACTTATAATTTTGTTCTTGCATAAATTCATATTTGGATAGCATTATGTTTTTGTCTCTTACTACAAAAAGAATTTAAGAATTAATTTTATCCTTATGAACAGTTTTCTCTAATAACATTCGTTTTTAAAATTCCTAGTCTATTACATAGGAGCAAGTTCGTGCGACCCAGTCGTGCATTTTATTTAAATGACTATACAAATTCGCAACTGGAGCTAAGACCAGTATTCCATGAGAATTTTCAAGTAAATATTTTGTGCAAAACCAAAAACTTATAAGTTGTTGTAGAGTTTTTTTTTAAATATTACTTTAAAATAAAAAGTTTTAATTAGCAAAATTTTAAAACAGTTTTTAAAAAATTTAGGAAAAATATATATTTCTCGACTGATAAAAACGGTTCCGTAATGAATAAGATTGGATAATTAATTATATCGAACAACTTATAGCAAAATGCAGCATATTTATAAGCTTTGAAAGCGATATCGGTTTCAGGAATTCATCGATTATTATAAAAGATTGCGAAATACTGTAGTTGTTGAATTACAAAGTTCTAAATCTCAAATTCTTATAATTTTACTTACAAAAACTGCAGAGAAATATCAAATCACTTGGTATTTCCAAAAAGCCAAAGAGTTGTGATGAAGAATGCAGCGTTAACGAACTGAACAAAATATTTGCAATATTCAAAGCAATAATTGGAATTTAATCGATCACATAAATCCCAAATTTGTTGTTATATTTCATTCTTTTATATCACCATTTTATAACCAGTTCCTGTTTCACTTAGTTTTGAAAGTTTAAATAGTCATTGCCGTCGCTAAAAAGTTGAACTCAAGTTATAAAACCAATCGACCAATTTCTATTCTGCCGTTTCTTTTGAAGGATTTTGAAAAAGTAGTAAAATTTCTATTTTCTTAGATACTTATAAGCAATGTACAATCTGGGGCCAAATTACCGCATCAGTTTTCGAGTAATACGTGACTGAATTATGTGAGTTTCGCATTAACGCTTACGTCATCGAGCAATCGATTACCCTAATTTGACATTTTCATTCGATCACTGATGTGACTAACTCACTCGGTCATTGAAGCGGTAATTTGGCCCCAGGTTTTAGACCACAACGCTGATCATTTCTAAAAATTGAGGACGACATACGACTGCAAATAGATACAAAGTTAGTTATTTGACTTCTCTACAAAGTTCAACAGTGTGTCTCAGGGAATACTTTTAAAAAAGGTACATCATTTTTTTTGGCTTTGAAAGCACGGCCATACCTCCTATTCAAGAATATCCAACTGAAAGAACTCAGGAGGTTTCTACAATTTCAAACTTATCTGAGTTACTTTTTACTCTCGCTGGTGTACGCCAGGGTTCAATTCAAGGCCCTTTTCTTTGCACGCTGTTTAATAATAACCTGCTCTCGGTTATAGCTACAGTTATAATTAATCCGTAATTGACACGATATGTTAACCATGCGTTGAGCTTGATTTTTCAATGTTAAACTACGGCGAAAGATTGAACAAAACTTAGGTGTAACTTTTAGTCTGATGCCGCTGCACAGTGCGTCGACTAGTGGACAAAAATAAAAAAATAAAAATGCAAATTATATGTTTATGCTCTAAACCTGTTTTAGAACATCTTGAACTTCTTACATTTAATTTTGGTTTGTTTTTGTTTTTTTTTCTTCCTGGATTAGCGGGACTTTTTTGAGAAATTGAGATACTATAAGCTGCAATGTAATTGAAACTTGAAAGTTGTAATTTTGTGCGAATTAGTTTAGCTCGCGTAAGAAAAATATTTTGACTATATGTATTTTCTTGTTTGACTATTATTAAGGGATACTTTGATTGCAGGCATGAGTTGTTGTTTCGAATTTTTTTTATAAATTTGAATTTTTGTGATTTTTTGAAAAATACTCTTTTTTGAGGCTTACAAATTGTATAAAGTTAAGCTTTTAAAAAATATTAGCAAGCTGTAGCAAAATATTTTATGTCATTATGTTTTGCTGTTATTGTGCTTTGAGAAAATGTTTACTTTTCTTGCTACTTCTTGCTAACCTTCAAAATATTTGACTTTTTGTAGGGAAAGGTCAAACTATAAATAATAAAAAAAAAAATTCAAAAAATAGATTTCTTTTGATAAAAACACAAAAGTTGAAGGTGTTTTTGAATTTATATTGAATGAATTAAAAACTAAAGGTTGTCCGGTTACAACTAAGAACGATTTGTTGGAAAAAGTATGACATCTTTTTAAAAATCTTGAAGGCTTGTTACACGGAACGGTGCTCATTTTGCGAGAGGCCACAGAGTCTGGCTGAGAACTTCTTTTATTCTTCCAAATAGCATTCTTAATTTTTTTTTTCATCTTGTGATTAAATTGTTCAAAAGTAAATTGGGTCTCATTGTTGAGAAGCCTAAGCTAGGATTTGGGTCAACAAATGATGGAAGCATCGCAAGACGTTTTTTCTCAGAATTCAAAAAATACTGCAGAAATAATAAGACTTAATGAACAACTCATACATAAATTTTTAATCAAATTAAGAGTCTTAGCTTCAGGATTTTCTATTGATATACGTACTTTTCTGAACTGCTGGCTGAAGTTAAAGAAAAATAGCTTGAGCTCTATAGTTGGTACTATAAGTATCCATGAGCTTCTGATACATGGTCCAGATATAATTTCATCTTTTTAAATACCTATAACACAGCTCTATGAAGAATCACTAGAGGCAAGTCATAAAGAATTCCAGAAAAATCGCCTCTCTCACACAAGAAAATCATTCCGGATTAATACAAACGAAGACCACTTGACAACATTATTTTTAAAGTCTGGTTCTTTTATTTTGAATTTAAAAAAAAAAAACAAATTCAAGATTTTAAAAGGCTGACTAAAGTTATATCGGGACATGTATCAAAATGGATGAAAATTTTACAGTTAATCATCTTCCTCACTTACTCTTGAAGATTCGGATAGTGGTCTTCCTTTGTAATTGTTTATTTTTCAGTTTTTCCTTATGTTATTACTTTTTTATAAATAATTATTTTTGTCAAAAATAAAAACATTATTAGTTTGCAAAATCTCTTATTCGATATATTCTGTGGTTATTGTGCTCTGAGAAAATGTGTACTTTCCTACTAACCTTTAAAATATTACAACTTTTGTATAACGTAAAAATAAAGAAAAATGAAATGTTTGGCTAATAATATGTTTCTAACAAATAATATTACAATTGTGGGCGTGGAAATGGTTGGATTTCGATTCAAATAAATTTTTTTATCACACATCAATTCTGGACGCATTTTGCAATAACAGTAGGCGTGGTAGTGGGCGGATTTCAAGCTTTGTTTAAATTATAATTTCTTAGCTGACCACAATATTAATTATTGAAATCACTATCGTACTAGAGGTTTGTGTGAAACCAATTTTTTATCAGCAGTGGGCGTGGCGAGAGCGTGAAAATTCCTCAAATTGAGTAAAATATCTTACTTTTCACATTTACCAACCAATTTTTGTGCACAGCTACTTTAATTTTGAAACATATATGTATTTTTGTCGACTACCTCCATAGAATCGATGCATTGTGCGCTGGCCCAAAATCCACATAGAATGGTATCTTATTGAGGATGCATTGGCACCCGCTGAGCCTTGTGTGGGTTGGTGTTGTTCCATATACTCAAATTTACCTTGATAATTCAGTCATGCATCCAAAAATGCGCCTCGTCGTTAAAGGTGATTTTTGGCCAAAATTGGCGTTCTTTTCCAAACGCTCGGAAGACCAGTCAACGAAAAAACAGCGTTGTCTATGGTCATGAATCTTGAAAGCTCAAGTCCAGACGCAAAATTCACCATGGTGCAGTCTGCTACAGCCCAAGATTTTGTGCACGGTGAGGAATTGACTGCTCCGGGTTCTGCTGAACAAGTTCATGGATCACGGCAATGCTCTCGCGCTCAAAAGGAATATAGTGGCTGTATCGAGAATAATGGTGGACATTTGTCTGATGTCATTTTTTTAAAACAAATGATTATTACCAGAGTTTTACTCTTTTAACATTGGTGGGTCTTATTTGAATCACCCTGTACTTTGAATATTTTCCAATTGCGTAGCCCTAAAATATGGTTATGACATAATGACAGACAGCTGAGGCCACCGCTACGCCGCTACAAGACCCGATAGAGAAACCTCCCACTATCAATCGAATGCACCCCTTCCGACAGTCTCAACACCCTCGAGTGCATTTTCTGCACATGACAAACGTTAAAATTCAGTTTTTTAAGAGGAATAAAACTACTGAAAATGCCAAACATTTTGAGTTCCAGTGTAGTCAATAGCCAAGCCATGCTTGCAGTTAAAGGAAATCGCTTTCACTATATACTATACATATATACAAAGTACCTCGTCAAGCCAACTTTACAAATTCGTAATATTGTGTTTCCTTAACTCTCTAAGGCCAAAGCTAACATTTTTATTAAACACCTTTTTTTTGTTTTTATTTTCAGCTTACATATTTTTCGACTACAGGCCTGGGAACTTTATTTGTTGGTGTTATTTTTTTTTTAAATAATTAAATACTCAATGTCGGCATGAACGACAAACAAAAAAGATTCAAACTCTTGCTACTCATGCATGATGATAAGATATTGCCTCTTAGCTTCGACTTGTGAGTGATTTAATTTCTAATTACATTTCAATCAAATAAATTTAATTTAGCAACAAATTAACTTCTTTTGCACTTACAATTGACAGTCCCGTAAGGAATCCAATCAGACTCACAGTGAAAAACCCAAAACACTGTGACAGCACTCGATTGCTATGGATTTTCTCCGAAAACCCTCTCATTGAGCTTAAAGTCTGCAAGACAAAATAGGAAAAGACAACAAAAAAAAAAAAAAGTGAATAAAAATATTATCCTTTCAACTCCTTGAAAAGAATTATTTTTTGTATTTTTTTGTTGGCAATAAAAATCATACTTTCACATTGAGATCATAAGAAGCGACTAAAAGAACTACAAATAGCAATAGGATAATAGCAGCACCGGTTGATAGATAAGTTAAATAATTTCTGAAAGTAGAATTAATTTAGATTATCACATTTGCAAGAGGTCCTTGCTGGAGGAACTTACTGCTTAAAAACTACAAGACGCATAGTTGTCGTCCCTATCAGGACGATAAAACTGCAATAGAAATACAAACTCAGCATTCGATCCGGCTCGGAAGAATACTATTGTAAAGGATTTTGTTAAAGAAACAATAATTATGTAGCAAAGGATTAGAATCTATACCTTTCTTTCTAAAGAAGATTTCTTAAAGGATAACAGCACTGACTTACAATGCTCTGATCTCAGATGATCTATGCTACGAGCATCTATAGCTCTCATAAGGTACTCATTCACTTCGTCCTCTGGGTCCTTGAGCATCTCAGAACCATCTGTGAAACCGAATCTGTGTTTTGTTTTTTTTTTTTGAGATAAAAAGGACCTCATTAATTTTTTACCGAAAAGTACTTACTTTGAGGCATTTTTCTGTGTGGCATGGCCCATCATCCGCAGCTCCTTCGATATGTTTCCATTAACCTGAAGTTTATTTCGAGATTTCTTATTCTGAAAGCAAACAGAAAAAAAGGACGAAAAATTGAGATAGAAAGTTTTAAATGTACAAGTATGTGACATATAAAGGACATCTCTTACAGGCCTATAAGTATCTCCAGGTACGATTAAATACGTTTCTATTTCGTGGTCCTTTAAATATGAGTTACGTTCTCCTCCTTTGCCTTCTTCGACTTCATAGTCTCCATCTAAGCATTTAAGGGTCTCCTTTGTGATGTGAACTCGACTAAAAATTAAAAAAAACAAAAACCAAATAAATACGAAAAGACATCCCAACTAAATTGAATGTAAACAGATTTCTTGTTATTTTCCCATTTTCGTCCTTGTTTTTTTTTTTTTATTTTTATTGTTTTTATTTTTGTTTTGTTTCCCGATTAATTTCATCATCCACCACAGATTCCAGCAGAACCTTTGCATTTAAAAGACATCAAGGACCTTTTTTTTAAAGAGTCATAAATATAAATATTTTATGATTAGAACACAAGACCAGCATTCGGCGGTGCCTTAAATGACGTAAATAATTGAAAAGGATATTAATTTGGATGGTTTTGTTTCGTTGTTGTTGTTGTTGTTGTTGTTGATGTTACTGTATTTAATGAAGAGCTTTTCATTAACACAGGATCATTTAGCTAATTAGTTTGAAATAAAATATTTTATGAGCTGTATTGTTTAGATAAAATGTTTGAGATTAATCGGAATGACATTTTTTTTTATTGTAAGGACTCTTTAGGGTAGTATATGATGGTCGGGATATGCGGGTTATGGAGAGGTTTTTTTTAAATGTGTTTTAATTCAAAAGGTCGAATTTGTAAATCATGTGAAGCGAGAAATTAAAATAAGGGACTGGAAATTTATTTTGGGTTAAAGATAGAGAACTAACACTTTCATATCATAACTTTTTATAAGTTAATTACTTTAAGATCATTCTCTTGGAAAGAAAAAATATATCATGCGAGAAAACTATCCTTCCCTAAAAACATTCCAATCGTAATACTTTTACGTTAGAGAACTCACATCAGTTTAACTTTGAGTTCACTTTTGGAGGTACTGTGAAGTACAGAGAGTCTTTCTTTAGCCGAACAACACGAATGTGGAATGCTTTACCTAACTCTGTTTTCCCTCTCACTTTGATATCTGAGACAATGTACCAATGTACATCGGTATCTTCTCTTAAATCCTTCCCCATTTTTCCTACGCTCGCACTATGTTTAACATTTAAAAGGGTATTCAAACCCCTTTTAATGCGCGAACAATATAAAAAAAAATACGAGAAAACTATGATGCAGGGAAACTATCATGCGTGAAATATTTGGTAGTTTTCCCGAATGAGAATTTAATATATTTCTCGCATGATAATTTTGTCTCTTCATAATAATTTTCCATGATAGTTTTCTTATTTAATACTAACAAGGATGAGAACATAATGAAGTAGTTCTGAGGAATTCTTGGGATGCACTGTTTTTTTTTTCTAACATAGGTTAGGTTAGGTGGGGTGATGATGTGGCAAGTCGTATCATCTCTCTCAGATCTCAATGGATCCAGTGTGCTCTGCAAGGTATGGGTAATGTAGGAATGGGAAGGGTAAGTGAAAAAATTTAGTTTAAGTCTAAGGTACGGGTCTCTGAACCATCCTGATTTCGGAATGAAGTTAAAGATGCTTTTTAGTGACAAAAATGAGACATCGCCCAGTCCGTCGAAAAAGTATTTTTGAGGGCATCTTATCTAGTTCTGGCTAGACTGGAACATTGCCAAAAAAGTGAGATCAGCTTTCTTCCAGCTCTTTGTCCTGACACCCTCTATATAAGTCAGATGTGCTAAAGCGCATTCATTGAGTTGTGACCCGTAAGTATTTTAACCAAGAGAGACAATTGAAGTCTGCTAACACTCTGTTTTTTGCTTTGAAATATCTGGCCAAACATTCCTTGCAACCCCACAAATGTCAAATGTTGACCATCTGTCATGTGCGGTCTTGAGGAAACTTTGGTGAATTCTATACTTTTCCTGCTCGAGTGGCATAAGTACCCAGGGTACAATTTGGCTTAGTTGGGTTAAAGTGATGAACAGTTTTTTACCAGTTTATCAGCCATTTCATTTCACTAAATGTCACGGTGTCCCGGGACCCATCGAATGGTGACCGAGTGTTTTTCGTTATTTGTTCTAAGTAAAAATTCTAAAAAAATTTAATTCAACTACATGACTGCAGTCGGCAGAACAGTCATGTACGTATTCTAAAGAATTAAAAAAAAAAATAACCTTAAATAGAAAAATTATATTTGATTGAAAACCGGAAAGAATGGAGAACATATTGGTGAACCCAAACGGAGTAACCGGACGTGATGTGAAACTTTTTCTAGGAAATCTGTGATATCGAAGTATTTCACTTGAAAAGATTAATAGTTCTGACCGAGGATTCTGAGTTGCTTTACACTCTCGGGAGAAACAGAGAAAATCTAGAGTCTTTAATTCCGTATATCATAATGTCTTATAATGTTTTTTTAAAAGAATAGAACTTTAAATTGGCAATACTGTTTTCTGTGACAACGGATTTGAAAGTCCCGGGTTGTGCTTAGGTTAGTTAAGTTTGGCAATCATGAACAGAACCACGCAGAAGCATCTTCTGTAAATAGTTCAAATTTATTTAAAAAAAAAATGACTCGATTCGAGCAACACATCGGGCATAACGTGCGTTATATATGGCCAGAATCATCCATCAGAGCGACTAATTCGAGAAATTATAGTTCGTTTAAGTTAACTAGCCACCGATTTCGTGTGATTTGACGCCGTTCGATTTCTTCCTTTAGGGATATGTAAGGTCCCACTGTCTACGTCGATAAACGAGAAACAATTAAACACTTGGAAGTCGACATTCTAAGAGTAATTTCCGAAAAACGCTGCGGGTTTGTGTTTACTTGAGAGATTTACTTGGCATGCTTGCCTACGTCGGATTGGAAGTAATCCTTGCTCTTGGACAGCAAGGACCATTAAAAGAAAAATCTCATACCATGCCAAGATTTAAATAGATAACTAACGACGCGACGGTGGACGGATATCTACTTCAAGAACGACCGGTGTACTATTCGCCTTCGGTACAGTCTTAAATACTATGAAGAGTGTGTGAATATTGGACCTCCACCACCCAAAATCGTGACAAACAAATATCTTTCAATCAAAGCCAATTACAGCGATTTTATAAAAATTATTCTGAGTTTTATTTCATATTAAAGTTCTTCGTTTCCAAACAAAACACCCTTTATTTCCTTGAACATTCTTTAACTCTAAAAAATCAAATTAAAAGAGGGAGCGTATCGGAATCCAGCTTTTTGAAATCCTGCTTTTCAAAAATCCCGAAAAAAAAGTTTTAAAAATAAAAAAAAATTAAAATACTGCTTATTTAAAATCCCGTCTTTTAAAATCCCGCTTTTTCCCGATCTATTATAATCGCACTTTTTAAAATACCGCCAAATCCCGCTAATCCCGTTTTTTAGAATACGTAGTTAAAACTTATTGATTTTACGTTGGTTATTTTCCAGATTCCTTAAATGCCCAACCCCGCACCTACCACAAATCCCATAGTGTGCCCAAGCAGGGGGGATGCAAGGGAGTAGCATGCCTCTCCTTACATACCTCACTGTTTACACGTCGTAATAAGAAAGAGGATTATAAAATGCGGTTTTTTAAAAAGCGGGATTATAAAAAGCGGGATTTAAAAAAAGCGGGATTATAAGAAACAGGATTATAAAAACGGGATTTAAGAAACAGGGATTATAAAAAGTAGGATATTTTACCAACCCATTAACAAACCTAACCTTTTTTTAAACAGTTCGCTGAAATCTTTTGATGAGTTTCCGAAAAGCTTCCACAAAAACAAAACAGACACTATATTTTCCAAAATAAATACTACAGACTGTTTCCAACATTAACCTTGACCACTGGTAAAAATCAATGAATATGCACTGTACATATTTTTGAAGTTTTTGCTTATAACTTGTAGATAAATATGTCGTCTAAAACGTAAAAGTGAAATAAATAATTCTATTAAATTATTAACAAATAGATGAAAATTAAAAACAATACTTTTTAAGAAATAAAATTAGGATAAAATTTGGAGTCCTTTGTTATTGATTACATTTTAATCGGACGAAATGCATCATTCTGCTTTCCATAATTTTTCAAATATAAATCAAAAATTCTGTATGAAAATTTCGATTTAACAAAGTGTCAGAAGTGGGATAATATGGGAAAAAATATTTTTCGAAAATTGACTTTTGATGGACTTTTCATGGTCTCGAAAAAGAACAACATAAAAGAACAAATTCTCTCGCTGAAGTTAAGTCAACTTTTTATTTTTTTAATCACTGATTTATTATAAGTACCTATATGAAGCTTATATTTTATAATAATTTAATTAAGTTAAAAATAAAGTGGTAACTATATATTTTTTCATAGCAACCCATCATTTTCCCCATTATACGCACGTAAAAGCTTTCAATATAAAAGAATACAAAAATTGCTATACCTTTTTTTGTTATTGAATAAAAAATAAATGTATTAAAATACATATTTCATTATTTACACCAGACTGTGATATCCTACGTGCATTGTACATATGTATAATATCTTGATCCTTTGTGACTTTTATTGAGTTATCACGCTTCAAAGCGAAAAGACTTCACATCGCATGGAATGTCACTTTGTTGTTATCGGTGTGTTGTCATTGGGTTTTCAGGAAATTAACTCCATGATAAATATTCATCTAAATACCTTTTCACATTCTTCTACGCCCATGAGTGGCTGGCGCAAAGCTACGTGGGTATATTTTCCCATATCAAACCCAAATATGTCATGAAATTCAATTGACATACATTCCGCCTACTAACTGATTTATCCTTGTTGAGTATTTCATTCTCTCCACCTAAAACCCCAACCCACATAATAAAGCTCCATCATCATCATCAACATCTCGTCATCATCATCAGGCTATGTGAGCAGGCATACTGCAAAGCCCCTCGCCAGAAGAATGTTTTGAAATTGAATGATGATTGAAACGCCAGGTTTTTCACAATGACATTCTGGCACTTTGAAGCGTACGATGTGCGATTCCAGGTGAGTCATCAACGACAACAATAAAACAACAACAACAACAACAACAAAAGCAACCTCAACATCATTGGCAGCCATGACGGCAGGCGGCGGCATAGAAAAGGGGAGATCAATTCAATGAAGTGGATACTCATGTATGCATTATTTATTTTTTCCCATTTTAAATTTTGCGTTCTTCTTCCATGATACTGGAATTAGTGTTTTCGCTCCATTAGCTTGGCGCTTTTTTGAATGACATTCGCACACCGTATAGACTTTTAGAATTACGTTGGCTCACTTACCCAGGGATGCCTCCACTCTCCATATAGTTGGCCAGTGTCACATCATTTGACCATACATCGAACTGCCATTTAACAAGGCCCAGCACTCCGCAGTGCACACGTCCGGTGTGAATACCAACCCGCATGTTCACATTGACAGCCATTACTTCCCGTACCAATCTGTAAACGAAAAAAGAAAACAATCGGCTTTGTAAATTCATCCCGCAGAGAATAATAGCGTCTGATTAAGGGGTGTTTCCGAAATAGATAACTTTAAACTTTAACTGTTAAATAGTTAAAAATTAAAAAAGAAATGTTTAATTTTTATATTAATTAAAATCTAGTTAATTGAATTAAATTCGACATGGCTTTAGTCATAGTTTTGAAGGCCAATTAAGGTGTTTTAGTAAGACAACCATTAGACAACTCTTAGGCAACTCTTAGAAAAATATTTTAAGTGCTTCATAATTACGTTTTAAAGTTGAACGACATTGACAAAGTTTGGTCTTTGGTGCAATGACATACATACATACTTTTTTCAAGAAGAATGTGGCTGTGAACATAGTTTAGGACTTCAGAACTAGCTTTAAGCAGGAATAAAGTTTAGAGAAAAATTTTGAAATACCGATCCCTAAATTAATTTGTTTGGATACTTCCTCCAACTCATGGATTATCTGTTATTAGAAATCGATACTTCAGTGGTACTATATGCCAAGTAATTCATTCGTAAAAAAAATCGACCTCGAGATTTTGATCAAACTTGGCAAAATTAATGGGACTTCCGTTCGACTACAGCCTAAACGGATCGTCTGTCTGTCTTTAACCTAAGTAGATAGCATTGTTTAATTTTTCCCAAGAACCTGTTTTTTTTTTTGTTTTCCTTTTTAAAACGAAAAATACGGTAATACGGTATCCGCCACATAAATTTATTCCGAAACGTTTAATTTTTGGAAACATTTTTACAAAGATTTTTACAAAGAAAAAATTTTAAAAATTTTTGTAGTAAGAACTAGTTAGGGATTGAAAAGAATACACCTTGTAGGCGTTATGTATTACACCTTGTCATAGTGGTAAGTGCGTTGGACTATCATGCAGAGGGTCTTGGATTCGATTCTCAGCCGCTGCATAAAACTTTTTCAGGGGTCTACTACATCTTGCGAGGAATTGTCTAATCCTCCCAGGGTATATCTAACAAAACAACATGGCCACCACACACTGTCAACATCGACCCGCATTTATTGGGAAACTCATTTTTGACCATTTTATTTGTTATATATTTTGCGCGTAACAATGGGATTTTGACTTCCCTCAAAAAGTTTGAGCACATGGAAGTTGGAGACTATTTAAAAGGAGATACGGTAGCACATTTGTTTTGAATGTTTGAATATCGCAATGGGAAGAAGTATTTAGCCCGGCAAAGCGTTCAACATTCGAGTAGTCCGGCTAAGAAAATAATCTCTGAATTTAACAGTACATCCGAAGTTGGGCACAAGGGTAACTGGCAACTGTTTAAAAAATATCGGTATTATAATAAAAGACAAGAAACATTCCGTAGGTGTTTGAGAGATTCAAATGTTTCTGTTATAGTTATATCACCTAGTATTTTTGGCTGGTTTTGAACAGTATCCAAGAAACTTAAGTTGGTAATTGGAGCAACTATGGAAATTTTACTCCACCTTTGAAGAATATAGGCGATACAGATTACAACCAGATCTTGAATCGTCAAATTAAACCTAAGCACTTAGCAGCACCTATGCGCTCATGGATGGAGACAAGTGGGGGAGGAGGGTATTTGGATGATTCAGATTTCACTTTCACGACAGAAACCAGCATTGAGTTTTTGTAGCATTAAATTCTATGCGATTTTTGGTTCGAAATTTGACAGTGCTATCGTGATAAATGAGCTTATCATACGCTGGCTTTCTAAATCCACATCCAAAGGACAAAAACGTGAATCTGTACACGAATATGAGAAGCTGAGATTATTGTCGTCAAAACAATGCAATGGAATAGAAGTTTCAGGCCAAAGATCATTGATAAATATGAGAAAGAGAGTCGGAGACAAAACGGAACCCTGTGGCATACCAGCATTTGTTTTCTAAATAATTGATTTAAAACCATCCAATTCAATTTTTATAGATTGGTTGGGAAAGATATTTGTAATAAAATTAAGAAAAGATTCGTCAATACCACTACATAGAACTTTGATAAGGGAGCTTGATGCAAGACTTCATCAATTGGTTTTGAAATATCAAAGACAAAATCGAACTTTTTACAAAACGATGTAAAGACTGGTTCAAGTGCTCGGTGAGATATACCATCAGAACAGCAGTGGATCGATTCCTACGAAAGCCGTAAATGCCGATCATTATAATATTTCTTAAGGTGATAATTAATCTGAGCTTCTACGACTTTGGAAAAAAAGGATGTAGGCGCATTTGTATGATACTCGTAGTTAAAGGGAGAAGAAGATACGTTCTTGTTTAGGGACATGCTGGACAAATGCTGTTTTCAAATGCTCGTAAAGAAACCAAGAGAGTAGTAGAGTAGATGGAAAAGCTTACACAACTCCTTGTAAGGTTGCTGCTGTTTAAAATAAAATGGGCGTTTTTCTTTTTTAGTTCAGAGTAGAACCTGAACTGTCAAACAAAAAAAGTTTAAATTTGTGTTTCTTTTTTCGTTATGAGCGTGTTCAGAAATTGTTCAGAGCGCACTCTATGAGCTCAGTATAAAATAGCTGAGCAGACAGAGTTAAATGCTGAAATCATTCTGACAGACAGGAAAAAAACTCAAAAACTCGCGAGTGTTTATAAAATAATTCAGAGCTCTTAGAACACGCTCGATTCTGAGAAAGTTCAGAGCATGTTCGACACGCTCGTGCTCTGTTCAGTGCTCTACTCTGAATGAAAAAAGAAAAAACGCCTAATATTGACTTGGTTTTTTTTGAATAACAACCATTTTTTTAATTTTTGACAGTTAAATTTTACAAAATTTTGGAATAGGAAAAAAAGTAAATTAAATATTTTTTAGTTAATAGTAATATTATTGGTTATACCTTGAAAATTAAAAACTCCCTGTTCTTGCCAAAACGGTTATCTACAGCTGTGTTTTTTTTTTCATGAAATTTAATAGAAGCATAAGCTTAACTTGTATGTTAATTTTTTGTATATAAATAAGTTTTCTTTTCATTGGGGACTTTGATCTACGAGGTTTCTGAATTTATTCTTATGAGAACCGCTTTTTTGTTGTATTCACGAAAAATAGATGACATTTTTTATTTAAAAACGTTGGTTGTAATATGAACACTCCTGTTCACTCATAGCCTTAATTTAAGAAAAAAAAAATATAGTCTTTTGATCATTTAAAAAAAAATACTAAATTTTAAAACAGATAAAATATGTAAATATCGGCTAAATTTGTTGTTATATGAAACACCCTTTATTCATTTTTATATACGTACGCAATAGCATCAATCATGTCCAATCCCATTTCGACAGCACAATGTGCGTGGTCGGGTCTTGGTTCTGGCAAGCCTGAAACACAATAATAGCAGTCCCCCAGAAGCTTTATCCGCAAGCAATGATGCTCGGCTGCCAATCGATCAAACCTGCACCAAGGATATACAAAAAGGATAGGTGATGGTATATAGTATGTTCGTACGATATATTGCATGGTTAATTAAAAGCTTGCTTTTGTTTTGTCGATTCTGTTTTTGTCAACAAGCATCGGTGATGAATGAACAAAATTTACCTGGCAAATAACTCATTTAGAAGCCGAACCAGCTCCTCCGCTGTACATTGGTCTGAGAGACTTGTGAAACCACAGATATCAGCAAATAGAATACTGTGAAATAGAAAGTCAAAACGAAAAAAAAAATATAAATGACCGGAAATTATACTTAAAGTTATCATAGCAAGCAGAAAGCTGCTTTATTGTGGACACACGTTCCACAGATGTGATTTTTTCTTCTTTTGTAATTATTTTACCAATTTGATTTGATTTGGAATTGCTTTATTCTCGTTTATATTCCTCTTAACCAATCTATCTTTTTCTTTATACATTTTGACGTCAACAAAAAAAAAATTGTATACTTACTCAAGTGCTGGAAATGACATCAAAAAGATGGCATAATACGATAATGTGTTTCAACTCGTCTTATTTCCGACAAAGTACCCCATGCCCATCATCCCTTAATACGTGTAGGTATTGTTTGAGTTTGAGGTTGGGGTAGTTGTTATCGAGCATTCCAGGATCATGTTTGTACTCTACTGTGCAAAACCTTTTGGTTAAAGATATTTACGCCAATATGAGACCTCTACGCTAAACAGGGTTTTTCAGTCCAGCTTAAAGGCTAGTGAAGAGTGCGAGTGAAAATAAATCTTCCATAAAAACTCTTTGGTGAGCAATGATTTAAATTTCTTTTCGAAGTTTCTATTTCAAAATAAATCGATATGATTGACAAAAATGTCAAATTTTTCCACATAACTTGAGATTGATACTAAGAAGAATCACAGTCTGGCAGGATTGCTGCGGTCCGAAGGTTGCACTCTTAATTGTTTTCAAAACGCCAAAAAATAGCCAAATGTAATCTTCTTTTAATTAATTACGTGGTGACTTTTATAATTGCGTTGTTACCACCGTTTGCGAATATCCCACAACCACAAATTAGGTGCAAAAAATCGCTATGACCTCGAATTTTCTTTCAAAAATGTATTAAAACGATATCTATTACTGACCAATTACTAAAATTAGCTGACCTTTTTAGACTTTTGGACAATTTACTGACCTTTTAAATGGTATGCTTTTTTTGTCTCAATGACCCAAATGGGTTGCTTGAAACAAACTTGCAAAAGCTTAAGCCTTGATTACAATTTTTTTTATGGCTGACCGATTTTCAAAACTAGTTGACCAATTACTGACTAATTAGATGGCATACTTTTTTTTACTAAAATGCCAAGATCCCAGAGCCGAGCCTAAAGTTTTTAAATTAGATAGGTATAAAAAATAGCGTCAGCTTAATTAAGAAACGTGATAACTTCAATTAAAAGCTCGAGTGACCTCAACTCCAAGGTGGAAATGTCAATACACATTTGCCTTGAAAGCTTGTACATCATAATGAGGGGGGAATATCGAGAAGGGCAAAGTATTCCTTTTCAGATTCTCATGGTATGGTAGGTATATTGCGCTTGGCGAACAGAACACGCAGCTTTGCTTTTTCGAAGCATTCAATTCCACGATGTAGTTGATACCCCATTTTATAATGCGGTCGAAATCGGAATCTAATAAGCTTAGCAAACGCTGCAGTTTCACTAACACAGTCGAAGAACTGCCTTGTGAGTCTAGAAACAGATATGAAAAGTTTAGGGCTCTGTCGTTAGCGAAAAAATTAAGTGGATTAGAAGTTTTAGACAAGAGATCATTTATGAAGAGAAGAAAAAGTGTTGGAGACAAAACGGAGCCTTAGGGCACACCAACATTCATTATATGAATATCAGACTTTAAACCGTCCAGAACAACCCGAATTGAATGATCAGAAAGATAATTTCTAATCCAATGAAGAAGAGACTCATCGACACCAAATGTATACATTTTTGATAAAAAAACTTCGAGCCAAACTCTATCAAAGGCATACAAAACCAAAATATTAAGTACAATTACCTTTGTTTCTTTAAAAAAATGTAAGGATTGTGTCCAGTTTTTGGTGAGATATGCTATCAGATCACCAGAACCTACTGCTTGGAAAGCCCTACTGCCGGTCATTAAAGAGCTTTTATTCTTCGAGATATTTCTAAAGCTGATTGTTGGTCAGTGTTTCCATGATCTTGGAATGAGTGTACATTAGTGGAATTAGTCGGTAAGTGAAGGGTATCGAAGAGTTGCTTTTTTTAGGGACCGGCTGGAAAAATGCCATTTTCCATTTACTCGGAAAGATACCCAAGGAGTATGACAGATGAAAAAGCTTACACAATGGTTTTACCTGCATAGAAGAACATCTCTCCAGAACTGAAAAGGGGATATACAATACAATCAGGACCAGTGGATGTATTTATTTTTAGATCTTTGACGACTGGTGCAACTGCAAGAAAATTAGCTTTTTCTTGCAGGCTGATAAAATGATTTTAATTGCGTGGTCATTACCATTTGAACAATATTTCTTGGAATCAAATTAAATCAAATTATTTAATGTAGATATTTCTTAAAATATTTTTAATTATCCGAATAAAACCTGGGTAATGCCATAATCTTGAGCAATAACATTACATGGGGTATGGATGACTCATTTTAATGCAATATGTATTTGCAAAAAAAAAGAAGAGTAATAATATCGACTCGTACTTTCGTTAGTCAGGTTAATTTTTACTCAACAATTGTATTCCTTAATTTTTAGAATATTTTTATTTGAACAGCACTGTATGTATGCAATGTTTATCAGTTGGGTTTCAACTTATATCAGAAAGGACATGTGAGTTTCCTGAATGGCGAATAAAGCCTTCTTTCCTTACCTTACATTCTCGTGTCGTTGTATATAGATTTTGTGGAATTGTGTGTCCCGAGGCTGGCCTGCTATATCGTCTTTCATTTCCATTGCGACATGACGTGGCAGCACCGATAATAGAAGACGTTCCTGAAATCCGAAAATATAAAAAGAGTCTCGATTATATTATCAGATCATCATTAAATTTTTTACAGAAATTTTTTTTCTTTGATTTTTTTGTTGATATTTTTAGATTTAAGATTGAAACCTTGACGATTTTGATTTTTTACCTTTAATGTGCATCGTGTGGATAGAAGGCCACATAAACACAGAAAACGTGACATTTAAATTAGATTGATGAAATTTGAGAGATGATTTTATGGGGTTTTTCGAAGAAATACAAAAATTAAATAAAAAAATATACCAAACTGGATGTATATTCACACTTAAGACATACGACTGGGCCATCTTCGAACATACTTTAAATGTTAAATTTTTCCGCCAGTACTAAAGTGAGTCACTACAAATTATCTGTAACCTGTAAATGTTGACATTTTTATTTTTGCTTAGAAAATAAAATATGTGAGTTTTTCCCCACGAAGATTTATGCTAAATATTCTTCAAACGTCAAAATAAAAAGTCTAATTCTTTATTTCTTGCCCCAAATACTCACGAATTGTCAAAACTTGTAGAGTGAGTATGACATTATCTTAAATATAACAAAAGTTTGCTTGTAGAAACGGAAATTGACTTAAGATCCTAATTATTCCGTATTAATTAATGCAAATGAATCGTTCCACACACAGTGTTGCCTTTTTAGAGACTTTGTCACTATATTTAGCGGAATTTTCAAAAGTTTAGCGACAAAAAATTATTTTTTGTCACTAGAAAATTCTAGCTACTTTTCTAGTGACTTTTTGCGAAACATACTTTTAGTAAATATTACACCCCTGGTGATGTTACATCCCTGGCATTCGAGTTGGGAACTTAAGAAATGATATTTGATTGACTCTCTTTTTACCTCGACCACTGAACTGAATTTGAAACTTCACCACAGCAAAGAAGGCCGAAAAGAGTGTGGTTGCGAGTGAGCGGGTATATGTTTTAGAAAGTAGACGATCTAGTCATTTCGTTTCTTTAATTTATTTTGTGTAAGATTTTAAAACCGTAATTGTTTTTGTCTGGTTTTGTTTTTGTCGGCTGAAGTAGTGAAGTGCAGATTTCGGGAATAAACTTGACTTTTTTATAAGTACATATGAGTTTTTAAATATTTTTTTTTTCTTTAAAATGTGAACCTTATTATTATTTTTCAGATTTTTTACAGAAATAAATATTTTTTCCAGCAAGCCGTCAAATAAACCTTTGAGCAAGAGGTAGGCACTTGATTTATTTAACTAGTTCCTTCCAATTTATGACTGAAAATAATAATTTTAGTGCCAGGTCAAATATGGATCTTCCGTTGAAAAAGAAAATGTACGCGCAAAAGTATAGACAAACATGGGAAAATGATTCAGAGTTTAAATCCTGGATAAAACCTGTTGCTGACGATACAACAAAAGCTTTTTGTTCCTTATGTCACATCCAGATGTATGCCAAACTTTCGGATTTGAAGAAGCACTGCTCCACTAAAAAACATAGGCGACATGAAGAACTTCTTTCAAAAAATCAGCTTATCCAATTTCCAAAGAAAAATGAAGATCTTTCCACTCTGCGAGCAGAATGTATGCTGGCACTTTTCATTGCTGAACACACATCAATTTTACAAATTGATCACCTTAGTGAGTTATGTAAAAAAGCATTTCAAGATTCGAAAGCAGCATCTTTGAAACTACACCGAACTAAATGTACAAACATAATCAACGAAGTTTTGGCTCCTCATTTTAGAAATAGCAATGTAATTGAGATAAATAACTCAGTAAAATATAGTGTTATTATCGACGAGTCAACTGATGCAAGCATCAACAAATATTTAGGAATTGTAGTTAGGTATTTCAGTTCCCCAAAAACTGCAATAGTTTCTGCTTTTTTGGCTTTAGAACTTTTAGAAAGCAGTGATGCCCAAGGAATTGTTTCTTCATTAATAAATTGCTTGACCTATAATGGAATACCCATACAAAATATGGTAGGCATCGGAACGGACAATGCTTCTGTTATGACAGGAGAAAAGAAAAGTGTTTATAAGATCCTGAAAACAGAACATAAATTGCCCCACTTGGTTTTAATAAGATGCATGTGCCATTCGCTTCAGTTAGCAGTTTCTCATTCTTCTGAAAGTTCCTTGCCGCAAAATATTGAGTTTCTCATTAGAGAAACTTATAATTGGTTTTCGCATTCACCAAAACGTAAGGAAGAGTATAGTACGATCTATAAATTGATTAATTGTGGAGAAACGCCTTTAAAAATTTTGAAAGTATGTGACACCCGTTGGTTGTCTATTGAACCTGCTGTTATTAGAATCTTAGGACAGTGGGAGGAACTTAAACTTCACTTTGGTGTGACAAAAAGTATTTGTTATACCGCAGAACAATTATACTCAATGTTTTGTGATGAAAGCAACCGCCTGTACCTTTTCTTTTTGAAAAGTATTTTGGGAACAGTGCAAACGGCAATCAAAGTGTTTGAAGGTGAAAATTGTGATCCATTTGAACTTTTAAATTCTTTAATTATTTTACTACGTTCCCTCTGCAGCGGTATAGTTATTCCTGATGCTATACAATCTGAAAAAGACTATTTTGCTATTATAATTGAGGATCATTTAATTTCCAAGCCATATCTAGGTTATATTTTTGAATCTAAGATTTCGGAATCTAAATTATCAAGCGATACAATTAGTCGTATAAGAACTAGCTGTATTAATTTTACTATAAAATTAGTAAAAGAGGTTCAAAAAAGGGTTCCAAGTAATTACAATGCTTTAAAAACAATGGAATTATTATGGACGAATATTAATTTTGTAAAATGGCAAGAACTTCAAGATAGCGTTAAGTTTTGGGGAGAAGTTTCACGCTATAAAAACGCAGCTGGGGTCAATACTTATGAAGAATTATTCCAACTTGCTAGAACAGTAATGTCGCTTCCACATTCAAATGCCGAAGTGGAACGCCTTTTTAGCATGATGAACATTGTTAAAAATAAATTGAGAAATAAAATGTCAACGAAAACTTTAAATTCTATAATGATTATCAGAAATCAACTAAAAATACAAAACAAAAGTTGTCATAATTACGAAATCCCTAAGAATGTTCTTTTAAAAAATAAATTTGATATTGATTTAAATATTGAAGTCAATAATATTGATGAAGATGCAATTGATATAATTATTTGTGATTGATTACTCTTATTTTAAGTATTTGAAGTTATTATTTAAACTTTTTTACTTTTTATTACATTACAGTACTTTTTTTTTAAAAAAACTGATAAGTAGTAAAATTTTTGAGACTGAATGTGTTATTGTTTTTTTTTTATGATTTGTTATGTAAACTAAATGCTTATAAGTTTTTATGTTTACTGTTCAAAATAAATTTTTTGTTAGAATTGAATATGTTTTTTTTTGATATTTGTACTGAAATTTTTTTCTAGCGACTTTTTTCAAAATTTTAGCATATCTAGCGGATTTTTAAGATCGATCTAGCGACTTTTTTTTTTGGCTTGTGGCAACACTGTCCACACATTGTGTTTTTTTAATTCCACGCTTGAGCTGTTTTTTGTGAATACCTATGAACTTTTTAAGTATGGTAACGGATTTTGAAATTCTCGTAAATGTGCGGAAAATCACAGAAATTCGAAATTCTACTCTGTCAAGCTAAATTTTTGTTGACTAAGGACTAACATCAACTGTCATTTTCTTAAGTGTACCTTAAAATCAAATAAATGCCCTTGTGATCTATTTCACACAGTATCTACCAATAAATATCCCAATACATGTATTTATGTGGAGCTGTTTGGTAACTTGTTCATAAACGTCAAAAACTTCACTTTGATGAAACTGAGATTTATTTATTTATTTTTGGAAGCAAATTCTAGCATTGTATTTGAAATATTAATGATAAAAGTAGTAGATGAAAAATAATCTTTTATCTTCACTTTGAAATTTTACATCTGTCAGAATTATAAAATGTATTGCTGTCACTTTTATCATTGACATATTCGTACAGTTCCCTATTAGAATTTCTAAAATTCAGTCTATAATGTTTAACATTCCACATTTCAACCTAACTCCTAAGCGAGGGTAAAAGAGTTTGATTAAACCTATTTGAATTCAACGCGAACTCAGTTCATATACAAAGGGATTGAAATTTATTTCAAACTCGTTTCAACTCTGCATACCTGCTTATTAAAGTGCGACAGCAGTAGCATGTTTTGGATCGTAGAAGATGAGGTATAATCTTACATGCACCTAATGATTTATGAAATATGAGACCTTTAATGGATATATTCAAACCGGTTTTATTAAAAACTAAGCCCTTTTTAAGTAACCCTTGAGAATATAGTTAGTGCGTTGGACTGTCACACATGCGGTTTCTGTTTCACCGCTGCGAAAACATTTTTCCTCATGCAAGGAATTGACAAATCATTCAAGACAAACACTTGTCATGAAAAGTACTTCTCTTTAGCCATTCAGAATCATCAGTCTCCTCCGTTCCTGCTGACATAAGCTGAAGAATGGTTGAAAGTTCTAAGTCACTAGGTTTAGGCTCTGTATTAGGAGTAATGGGTTCTAATTTATTTATTTTTTAAGCTCTTGATCGGTTGTTTCATCCTCTGTAAATCAATATGCCTTGACATAAGGTCAAGCTTGAATGTTTGCAAAACTGTAGTACCATTTTTAAAATTTACATACAAACAACAGAAGAAAAGTTTTCAAGTGATGCAAGGCCACTTTTTTAAATTTGGTCAAAGTCATATTTGGTTTGTCCCCTAGCCTTTTGTCACTTAGCTTTATATCACTTCGACTTATGTCACTTGGTTTAATGTCACGCTATTTTCAACTAGTAAAATGGACAATGCATACTACATCAACATGCCAGAACTTTGCAGTGTCTTACATAATGTTAAAATTGTGTCGTTGTTAACTGACAGGCAGTCGATTAATGTGTCCACACAGCGGCGTCGATCGTGTGATTGCATTGTCAACTAAAATAGTCAAAGTCGAATAATAAATAAAAGCGGAGTTGACCCGAGACAAGAAAAATCTGGCTCACGCCTTGGGAAACTCGGAAGACAGTGCAAAGCATCTAAGAAGAGACCTAGATTATATTTTTTTTAGAGTAATGTTAACTTAGAGTCTTGGCGGTTTCTGAAGTCGCGGCAGAAAATATTAAAAAACAAAAATATTTTTATTTTATAAAGCTGAATTATTCAATTTTAATATTCTTCAATATTTCTTCCACAGAACAACCGTGAATACACCGAGATGACTCCGAAACGAGAAACAATAATGTTTTGGGTATATGTGCACTGTTACCTTTAGATCCTGAAAACAGAGAAGTCCAAATACAATGGAGACCGTTGAGTTGAGGATAATCTGTCAAGACATTAAATACACACAAATTGAATATTACTAACGCAATGTATCTGTTAGACGCACTTGGAATCGGTTGTAGCTGCAAGATTTGGCTAGCTTTCATGTCTTACGTATTGCACGTATTGACGTTTTGAAGTCCAACTAGTCAAGTTTACATAAGTTTGATGTGAGTTTGAAGCTCCTATACTCTGTCCAACAAAAATTGTCAGTACAGGGAAGATAGGACGTTTGTCTCTCATTCTGGTTGCATTGCCATGCATAAGTGTGTCGCCTTTTAAAGCTCACACAGGGATTTCGTAGTTTAAATTATAAAACGCCGCAAATGAAAGTAAAAAACGCGTGGGGCTACCGTCTGCCGATTCAAAACGACTGAAAACAATATTCAATTTACCTTTTCCCACAACGCCAAGCGCTAAGATAATAGGCGCGTTTTTTTTAAGTTGAAAAGCAATACGACAACACTCAACATACTCATCTTCTTAAAATGTGTTCTCAAAAGCTTCAAATCCCAAAAGCTCCTTAATAAAAACCACTGAAAAAGCTCTTTGCTTGCAATTGACAATGATAATGGTAACTCTGTTTTGATGTAGATAAAGAGCGCACGATCGTATTGCGTCTTGCGTGACACTTGACACTCTTGTCTTGATCTTGACAGTATCTCATCAGCAGTGGGATACGATGGTCGTGTTGGGGTGTACAACTTTTAGCAAAGAATTACAACAACAATTCCTTAAGAAAATTCAGTGGCTTGCTCTTTTTTTAGTGGCATTTTTCCTAACGCATTGTAGTGAGGGTGTATCAGGCGCCACTGCTTTAGAAAAAGCTCTCCCATAAGGCCTGTACTGACAATTTTTGTTGGACAGAGTATAGAATAATTTAGTTTTATAAATTCGCAAAACATTTCAATCTGTCAACCCAAAAAAATTACTTCAAAAATTAAATGTTAAAAATCCCGTATGACACTTTTTGACAGCTATTCCTGTTGCAGCTCCAGTTGTAACACTCTTTTTACTTGCGATATAGGTACTATAGGGCAAGTTCTGCATTTGGAAAAAAAATCGAACTCGAGATTTTGATCAAAGTTGACATTACGATGATAGCGAAGACGAAAAAAGTGGGTCCGACAATTCCGTCTGTCTGTCTGTATGTCTGTATGTCTGTATGTCTGTATGTCTGTATGTCTGTATGTCTGTACCTCGAACTACAGCCTAAACTACCGGAGGTATTTTCTTCAAACTCGGTAGTTAAGGGTCTTCGGTGATTCCCTAGAGGAAAAATTGAAATTTTTTTTTTAGCTCCAAAACTAAGGGTACCCCCCATACACCCGTAATGCAAAATCTTATTTATCTCGAAAACGACTCTAACGATTTTGATAAAAAAAATTAGGTGTGATATTATGGACATGGACTATATTTTGGTGAAAAAAAAATTTGGGGGGAAATGTTATTAGGGGTACCTGTCATAGAACGGTTTTTTTGATTTTCGAATTTCTCACCAACGGCTCTAACGATTTTAACCAAAATTTTTATGCAGGAGCTGCTTTGCATTTGAAAAAATATAAACTAAAAATTTTTTCGAAAAAATAGTTTTTGGATTTTTAAAAAAATAATACAATTTTTTTTTTGAAAATTCAATATCTTGAAAACCGATACACGATTAAATTTTTAAATTACGTTTAAAATGTATTTTATTAAATACTAACGATTTGCATAACAATTTTTTTTATAAAAATTTTAAGGAAAATTTAGTACACAAAAAACATGTTTCAGTGTGTCTGTATGTCTGTATCTCTCACTACAGCCTAAACCACTGGACCTATTTCTTTCAATCTCGGTAGTTAAGGGTCTTCGGTGATTCCCTAGAGGAAAAATTGAAAATTTTTTTTTAGCTCCAAAACTAAGGGTACCCCCCATACACCCGGTATGCTAAATCTTATTTATCTCGAAAACGGCTCTAACGATTTTGATAAAAAAAATTAGGTGTGATATTATGGACATGGACTATATTTTGGTGAAAAAAAAATTTGGGGGGAAATGTTATTAGGGGTACCTGTCATAGAACGGTTTTTTTGATTTTCGAATTTCTCACCAACGGCTCCAACGATTTTAAACAAAATTTTTATGCAGGAGCTGCTTTGCATTTGAAAAAATATAAACTAAAATTTTTTTCGAGAAAATAGTTTTTGGATTTTTAAAAAAATAATACAATTTTTTTTTTGAAAATTCAATATCTTGAAAACCGATACACGATTAAATTTTTAAATAACGTTATAAAATGTATTTTATTAAATACTAACAATTTGCATACCAATTTTTTTTTATAAAAATTTTAAGGAAAATTTAGTACACAAAAAACATGTTTCAGTGTGTCTGTATGTCTGTACCTCTCACTACAGCCTAAACCACTGGACCTATTTCTTTCAATCTCGGTAGTTAAGGGTTTTCGGTGATTCCCTAGAGGATAAATTGAAATTTTTTTTTTAGCTCCAAAACTAACGGTACCCCCCATACACCCGTAATGCAAAATCTTATTTATCTCGAAAACGGCTCTAACGATTTTGATAAAAAAAAATTAAGTGTGATATTATGGACATGGACTACATTTTGGTCAAAAAAAATTTTGGGGCAAAATGTTATTAGGGGTACCTGCCATAGACCCGTTTTTTTTTATTTTCGACTTTCCATTAACGGCTCTAAGGATTTTAACCCAAAATTTTTAGCAGGAGTCCCCTTAAGTTTAAAATAATATTGTATAAAAAAATATTCGAAAAAATATTTATTGGGTTTAAAAAAAAAAAAAAAAAATTAAATCAATATCTTCAAAACCTATGAACGATTATTTTTTGAAATTATTTCCTAAAACCAATATTATTAAATACTTAAAATTCGCATTCGACATTTTTTTCTTGAAAAATTTTAGAGAAATTTCTTATATACAAATTTTATTTAATAATAAAACGATTTTTTAAAGTTTATTTGCATAAATTCATGCTTTTCCGGAAACCAGACGGCAATTTTATGCATTTGAACATTATTATCTCATTAAATCCATGTTTTATATTTAGTATCTTAAATTCCAAAGTACTTTTACATAAGAGCAAGTTCGTGCGATCCAGTCGTGCATTTTATTTATTCAGCTATTTAGCTATCCGTTCTACGAGATAGAATCCTTACTGAGATGAAATTTTATGGATTTTATCGACAAAGTGATGTGTAAATGCTTTGACAACGTTCTGCGGATCACACTTAATGGCAAGGGGGTGGAATCGCGTAAGGTGATAGTTGATTGTCAATTTGACTATAGCTGTCTCTATCATATCAATAAAGATATATAAAGAGAGCGATTGTCAAAATGACAATCAATTAATTAAGTGATCACTTCACTCTTACGCGATACGGTTCCAGAATTTGCCATTTGAGTTGACCGTAAGATCGTAATATTTTTGTTCGAAGCGTTTAAGAAACAGACTGGATCACTGAGCTGTCAAGACTCGGCCATACATATATGTACTTCTGTTTATGTCATATTTGGTGTGCTTGGATTTTACTTAAACTGACGTGGATTGTGCTCTGAATAGGTTTCGACCATGTTCTGACTACAGCTCTTAGCAAAAAAAAAAAACACAATCTCGTTTCACAGCTCAGGCTCTGCAGTTCATTCAACACCAAGTTTCAAAGACAGCGATTTCAAAAACACAATCTTCTGATTATTTCATTTTTAGGCCAAAGAACTGTACAACGGACTGTTCATTTAAGTACAGCGAGAGCGATAAGCCCAAAAGAGTAAAATTCCAGACTACCGTGTTTGAATAAATCGGCTTGAGCCTGTATTATCTTTGAGTCCAACCCCGAGAGATGGCGCGGCGGCGCGGTAAGGGAAAACTGCGACAAAGGTTAAGCACCAAGCTGGTGTGCGCCGTAACAATTTTTGTTGGTAGCACCAACTTAAGTATTCAAATACTATTAAGTGAGTGTTGGACTTACTTAATATTGTGTTACAGTTCAGTGCGTCTCAACTAACGAGCTTAATTCTGCAAAATTAGTCCCCAACTAAATTCACCAGTTTTCTTTTCCAAATATCTGAAGCACATGAGTCGAGTTAAATGATTTACTTAGAAAACATTTTACCGTGACAAGCATTAACTTTGAGCCATTAACACTCCCGAGTTAATGCGTTGACAGTCTACAGTTGTAGCACTCTTGAAATTACATAGCGAACAGTTAGCTGGTTTAAGAATTCTTCACAAACACTTATGCAAAGACCATAAAGGCTTTTAAGGCTATTTGCCATACCTGCTTATATATTGGTTTAAAAGCAGTCTTTAATCAAGGCTCCTCGAAAGCTTTTTTAATAAAAAGAGCTTGCTTAAATTTTACCTAAAGATTTTTAAAATTTTTTCTTCTGGATTCTTTATAGGATTTTACGGTTGTCACTTTTCTACTGCATAAAGTACAAGTCGACGTAGCAAAACATACAAAATTGAATTTTGGATGGATTCGCAAATCCGACTACGGCCCACAGTAGCCAATCGACGTAAGTCATTGAAAGCTTGGGGTTTGTCAAACGTCTGCAAATTGTTTGTCAGTACAAAATTTAACCTTATTTTCTTGAGGGTGGAAAAATTCATCCTTAACGCCTTTCACATACATTTATCAAACTTAACTCCCTGAATAATAAAATGTTCAACAAAAATATCCTTGTCACTTCCCTGATGGCAAATGTCAAAAATAGAATACCTACATAATTCACTTTCAAACAAACAAACGAACAACATTCACAGAACTTCCATTATAAAAGTTGATAAATTTCTTAAACAAAACGATATTCCTTAGGAGGAAACTTTCATCGCAATTCGCGTTAGATATTTTAAAATTCAATTTTAGTATTCTTCCTTCAAAGTATGTAGAAGGTGAAACACAAACAAACAAAGTCAAAGAAGAAGAATGAGAGTGTAGGTGTAGGTGTACATGCGAATTTACATTTTATATCGTTTACCTGTTGTTGATTTTCCCTTTGTGTCCTCAGACGCGCCTCAATGCATTGACGTGTCTCAATGAACGCCTTCCTTTGTGCCTTCTCCTTGGGCCAATGGGTGAACACGCCCGCCAAATTGGTGCACAGTAACGCTAATATCGAGCACAAAAGCTAAGCCAATATTGTAAGAAAAAAAAAATATAAATAAGCGCAAAGAGGGGAAGAATGTTAAGTTTGAACTTTGCTCCTTGAACATATTTAATCCTTGCCCTTCTGCCACCGATTGACGGCGACGTGAAAAGCTGTTCAAACACAAAACTCACCTCTTGCCATAGAAACCTGTCGCTATTACGGAACGATGAATAAATATGCGCCAGCGAAAGAAGCACCCCTCCAATAAACGCTTCCCTAAGCCGCACAGGAAGCATTGTATAGGTCATGTAGATGAATATCAAACAACAAGCGCTGCCGTTAAAGGACCTCCTGCAAACAACACACACTATTTCGTTATTATAAATGCACACAAAAATACCTCCTTATCGACGACACTTAGGGAGGGGGAGGATGTTTACCTTGGCACTGTTGCATAACCCACAGCCACCTCAATGGCAAGGAAAGTGGCCACAATTACATAGGACACGAGCACGAGGAATATCTCGTTCATAGCCGGTTTCGAAAGGATACACAGCAGACCTGTTGCAGCAAGGGGTGGTTTGGTGGTTAGTTGTTGATGGTGTTTTGGTTTGGGGAGTCAAATTTGATTTATGAATTGGAAAAGAAAAATGAATACTTGGGGATTTTGTCGTGCCTTCCTTGCAACACAAACCAAACCAAATGGATTTAGTAAATTGATTTGGAAACAGAGCCATCCCGGCAAGCTTCACAAAAGACTAACTACGCGAGTAGGTACTTACCAATATAGACAACTCCACAGATGCCCAAGACCACCAACAGGGCAATAACTTGCTCCGTTAATGGAATTGTTGACATTATAGTGGAGAGTTGCTCTATGGGGCTATCGGCGTCGTCGTTGGGCAACAAAGAGTGGTTCTTCGAAGTCACTTCATCGTCCACTGCCAAACTCAATTCGATTTCATTGTTGAGGTACACTACCCGAAAGTCATTGGCATTGTCCTTGTACCGTTTCTGGCCGTTGGTCACTTCTATCCAAGTGCTTATCTGTCGTTTGAATCTGAAAGATATGAAATAAAATATAAAAAGGACTCACAGGACATACATAAATAAAGCAGCTAAATTGATACACAATATCTCCTTACGATAATATGCTCTCAACCAATATTAAAGTGCCATTTTTGGGATAATAAATTGATTTTCTCGAGAGGAAATAGGACACAAAAAAAGGAAACATGTTATGGTTCATTCAATTAGGGGATTTCCTTACTTCCCAAGGACCACTTGAGGGTGACTTTTTTCTGTCGTTGTATACTCGTAAGGGTTGTTTTTTTTTTTTTTTGTTCCTGGAGTAGGTAGGTGATATTTTGCCAGATGATATAGAACTTAATTGGAGGAGCTTGTGTTATTTTGAAAAATGATATTTAACAAGAACTTGAGATCCAGAAGTGGAGTAATTAATCTTGATCTGACGTAAGGTACCTCTACAGTTATATGACAGGACTCTTGATACTTGAAGGTTTGACTAATTTTAAGGAAGTTCGTTAAATTCCTTGATTAAATTTGTTTCTATTTTTTGTCTGCAATTCTTGAGTTCAGTTAAAGTGAAAATGAAATTTTTACATTTAGAATTGTCAGAGTGAACTTAATTTATCTTATTACATTCCACGGATTCTTTTTCACGAATGCAAAATTTAAATGGGTTTAGCTCTTGTTTTTTTTTTGTTTTATGTAAACCTTTTCAATCGAAAGTTTGTTCAGTCTTTTTGCCTTGAGGTCAGAACGAACCAAAGAGAAACATGAAACTAGTCCAGTTTGTTTATTTCAAAAGGATATGTGCAGTTTGGCGTGAAAATTAGATCTTTATATTGTGAAGTTTTTATTTGATTAAGAACAAAAACGATCTTTATTTTGATTTGAAAAATATTTTCTGTTAAGTTATCTTTTCGGTTAAATAAATTGAATTCTAGGATTTACTTTCGGAACATTGGTAACAATAAATCGAGTACCCAGTGGCGTAGCGTAGGGGGGGGGCGGTGGGGGCGGTCCGACCCGGGCGGCAGGCCTAGGGGGGCGGCAAAATGTCGCCGGTAATGCGGGTAGAGTAGAAATCATATGTTTCATGAAAGATCGTTTGACAAGTCAACAAACAACAATGATGTAAATTTGAAATTTGCCACCCTATCTGTGGTTCGTCGTTGACCGCTCTCGGCGTAAGAGTGCATTCCGTATCGTCAAACAAAACGTTCCGAAACTCTCGCGAAACTGAAAGGGAGTGTTCCGAAACATATGATATGCATATGCCAGATATGATAAGATAACTAGGATTCGACGGAAACGTTATTCTAGTCTCAGCCAGCTCAATGTTTTTGCTCAATCCCGCATCACAAAATGTTGTTTCGATTGTGTTGTTTATAGTTTAAATACTGTTGAATCTTCTAAAACTAAACACTTAGTACTTCACTCAACCTTTGAACTAGTTTTTAAAAATGAAAAGAGTTAAAGGAAGCGGCGCGGAATACCGCAAGAAAAAGGCTAAGAAAGAAGCAGACGCGAAGACGTTAACGTCTTCGGCGGCATCCAGCAGCAGCGGAAGTGATTCCAATGTAAATAAGATTCCTCCATCTACAATCGTGAGTGGCCTAGAATTGTCCTCCGGCCAATATTCATGGGAATGCATAACTTATTTTACAGGCAGAAGAAGAAGACGTGCAGACGAAGTCGACTCACCAGAAGTACCTCAAGTATCTAGTCACAAGCCTGCAGAAGAAGTGAACCTCGTGAAGCTGTAAAGACGCTTAAAAATAAGTTTGTGGAAGTTCTTGAGGTACTGGAAGAATTGACGGATCAGTAGTCAGTCTTCTTCTGACAGTCATGCAGTCATTAAACTTCCTCACTTTTCTTGGCTTTTGAGCTGCAGAGCTACCTGAAGAAGATGACGCACAGATTTACCTGCAGCAACGTGGACTGAGTGTGGATAAGTGTGCTCAGAAACTCTACGTTTTAAAAGCTCTCCTAGTGGGGAGAAGAGACCGTTTCGTCCAAGCCGCAATCGACTTTTCTAGGACTCTTTGGAAAAAACTCGGAATCGAACTCAAAACGAGAGGAATTCGCAGGAAAAAACGCATGCATGGCGATGAATCCGCAGATGCAGCTTTGTCTCACGAGCCTCATTCGTACGGCCCGTAGAATCCGTTTATAAAACCACTGATCCTATTTTACTTTCAATAAAAGATACTTCATTGCCTGTGAAATGATGGGTCTCCCGCCCCGGGCGCCGAGATGATACGCTACGCCACTGCGAGTACCCCTTGGCATAATGGTTAGTGCGTTGGACTGCCATGCGGAAGGTATCGAGTTCGATTCTCAGCCGCTGCAGGAAAGTTTTTTTCAGGGGTGTACTGCCTCTTGCGAGAAATTGACAAATTCTCCAAGAGTATCTCTTGTCATGGAAAGTGCTGCTCATTAGCCGTTCGGAATCGGCAGAAAATTGTAGGTCCCCTCCGTTCCTGGTAACAAGCACACAGGAATGGTTGAGAGTTGTAACTCATTAGGTCCTGGTTCACTACGAGCTGTTGCACCATCAAATTTATTTTTTTTTTTAAATCGAGTTTAAAAAATTGAAAACTCTTTTCTCAACATATTCTCAACAATTTCGGGCATGCACAAAAATAAGAACAGAATATTTAGAGGTGACCACTAGCCAAATCGGTTTCGTTGAAAAGAAAAACCTTAAAACAGGGTGAGTATAGAACGAGAGCTATACAAATGCTTGTGCCGATATGCTAAAAGAGACCTCAAGGCTATTGCATGTACAACTTCAAGAGATAGTAGGAGATTTTCTTGCCAGTCCAGTTGGCTTTAAATCACATTGTATTGCTCGGCTTGTAAAAGTTAAAGCTCGTTCCTTCAAAAAATTTGATATCCCGGTAGATTATCGTAGCTCTAAGAACGCCTGGATGACTGCAGATATTTTTAAGGAGTGGTTTCACAAGCTATTTGTTCCACAGGTAAGATAAACGGAAACATTTTCAGGTAGGCATCCCTTTCCTTTTCCCTTTTTTCCAGGATCAAGATTTTTTACGAAAGAAAGGTTTGCAGAAAAAAGCAAATTCTACTTCTTGATAACGCACCATATCATCCGTCATAACAGAGGACAGTTCTATGTTTATGGTATACTTGCCACCAAATTTGATTCAGCCAATAGATCAAAACGCAATCCGTATTGCTAAGTTATGTTGGAAAATGAAATGTCTTGAAATTTAAACAAGCAGTTTCTTTATTTGCAAAAGCGTGGAGCCAGCTAAAACCAGATGTTATTATAAAATACTGGCGATATAATATATATTAAAACACATTTGTACAGATGAGGGCGACACACAAAGTTTAGATGATCATAATATGAGACAAAATTAGACAAAATTAACAAATGCATATAAAATATAGATAGCATTAATTTTTATTTAGGCAATTCATTCGGTAGAAGACATCAATAGCTGGAATGCAATTGAAGATTTTTAATTATTAATAAGTGAAGAGTATCAATGCCAAGATTTTGCAATAAATTCTGATGAAGATGATTTTGAAGAAACGAGTGATCAACCTGGAGGTAACACCAGAATAAGTGCAGATGAAGCTATTAAAATTTTCGATAACGGGATAGAATGGACTGTAGCCAATAATATCAGAGCATTCTGAGATATTCTTTTTAAGAAAAATTAAGAAAAAAGTTGAACAATGAGAAGGAAGAAACCTGTATTAAGGATTTATTTACTAAGGAATAAAATGTTCATATACAATATACAAAAGTACTGTCCAAGTGTATTTATTCGATAATTAAAAATGATTGGATAACGTGATCAGTTTGGTTAGCATGAACATCCCGTGCAGTAATTAGTTGGCGCTATCCAGACGGTACTGTATTATTTTATTTACTTATTTGTTTTAAGTTTTCATATGCAATGTCTTTTTAAATTTCTACAAGTTTCTGTATGAAAAATTCATTAAAATCTGTTAAGCCGATAATCAGAAAGTCAAAATAAAGCGAAAGATAAATTTTATGAAACTTCTAGGTGCCATTTCCAGGGAAAATACGATTTTCGAAAATCAATTTTCAACATTTGTGAATAACTCTAATAATCATGTTTAAAAAAAGAGGATAGGGCTATTGAAATATTGATAAATAATTTTTTTTAGAAGCTTTAACATAAAAGAAATTGATCAAAATCACTTTTAAGGTTTTTGAGAAAATTGAAAACAAGAACAAGGACGGGCCCCTTGAAACTAAGACCCTGCCTGAATTCTACAAATTCTCGGGAGTTTTTGCGAAAAAAATTTACCAGAAATATTGGAGGACATTTCGCTGATTGAACTAGCTAATTAATATTTCCAACAGGATAGTTCTCCAGCCCACCATTGTCAAGAGGTTATGAATTAGCTAGATGCTAGATGAAGGATATGGTAATCGTTGGATAGAAAGAAATGGAGCTTCACTGGCCTGCAAGATCTCCTGAGCGACACAGAGTTACTATGAAGCAAGTTATGTATTCGTAAGAAAAATCGAACTCGGGATTTTGATCAAACTAGACATTACGAAGGAAGGACCGAAAACGTGCGTTTCGAAATTTTATTTGTATGGTTGACTACAGCCTAAATGGCTCGGCCCATTTTCTTTTCACTTGGTAAATAGCAATGTTAAATTTGTGCAACATACGTTTTTTTATTTTTTTTAAGACCAAAAATAATTTTACCTGTCATATGATTTTTTTCGAAATTTCATAAAATATTTTTTTTTCTCAAAAACTGATCCACATAATATGTATTTAAAAACAAGAAATTCCAAAATTTCATTTAGTTAAGGCTAGGTATTGAAAAAAAAACTTCCGAAAAATGGTTTTTAATAGTAACCGGCCCCCCTAGCACCATTATTTTTGTTTTTGATTTTCCTAAAAACGGTACAGCCGATTTTGATATTTTTTTTTTCTAAGGCAACACAAATGTTGAATGGTATTATGTATTCAAATTTTCAGAAAAAATTGTTTGGGATTTAAAAAAAAAATTCAATGCTTTTTTCAAAACTCAATATTTTGAAGACTCAATTATTTCTTTAAACTTGGCACTAAAAAATTTTTAACGCAATCTACCAGATATGATAAAAAATTATCTAAGAATATCGGAACCCACCATACAAATGTTGAAATGGTTTTCGAAAATCCTCTTTTCCTCGAAAGCGGCACCTAGAATTTTTATAATTTTGTTTTCAATAAAAAATAATTGAAATTAAGATATTAGTAAATCTATCTACCATACTCATTTTTTCGAATTTTGAATTTTCTCATTTTCGGAATAACGGATTTTACTAAAATTTTTGCTACAGAGAATGTTGCATTTCAAAACTTAAAAAAAATACTTTTTGAATTTAAAAAAAAAAATCCATTTTTCGATACCTTTTTGAAATTTAAAGTTGAGGTTCCAAAATTTTTTCTTAAGATTGTTTTAAAAAATTTGTATATAAAGGATTATTTTGCTTAAGCCGCTACAAGGAATTATATATATGTATCTAATTTTTGTTCTTGCATAAGCTAAGCTTGAGATATCGCGCGCCATCTTGTTTTTAGCTCCAACTACTAAAAGAGTTGTTTGCAAGTTCATACGATCGCATCGTGTATTTTATTTTATAAAATCTGGAGGGGATTTTAACAATCTCAAGGCTCAACGATCTCCTACAGACCACGTACGCTTCTTTTTCGTTGATGTATGGGTAAGTGAATGTATAATGAAGAAATTCTTTCTTGGGTGCTCTCTTTAGGCTCTGCCAACTCCAGGTTTGCTAAAGACTCCTATGTAGAGAATCTTCTTTAAACAGTGATTACTACACAGCTAGTAACCGGACGGAGTTGAAGTTTTCAGTTTAGTTTAGCCCAATTTTCGACGTACTGTAGTACAGAGATTCTTTCTTTAGTCGGTTGGAGTTGACGTTTTCTCTCGAGTTACGCCCAAGATGTTGGATACATTCCTTAAGTCATCGAATGTCCATAAGTTTTTTTTTACCCCAATTCAAACGTACTCTTAAGTAAAGGGATTCTTTCTTCAGCTGCACAACACAAATGTAGATTCATGTTTCCTCCACTTTCTATATCCAAGACTTCACAATCAATGTGCATTGGTACCTTCTCTAAAATCCTTCCCTATTTTCCTAAAGCTACAAGGTAGTCAAAGCCCTATTAGTAAGCGCATATTGTAAAAAATAAAAAAAAACATAAACGAGTGGGGAATTTTTTTAATGATATTGCATTTTCAAATCAAACAATTCTGCATAGTATATATATATATATATTTATATATATTTTTATTTGATTCAAAACGCACTTAATTTTTAGTTCAATTTCAATTTTTTTCTCACTGAAAACATATCCAAATTCACCCTTTTTATGTGTACGACAATAAACAAAATATTCCTCTTTCTTCCTTTAAGTATTTTGTTTACAGTGTTCTTGACCACTCCATCGAGTTTCTCAAGAAGTCCTTTTTGCAATTCAACCCAAAAATATCATATAAGAATTCAGAGGAAATATTGGGAATGCTTAATCCATACATACAAAAAATATTAAATAAAATAAAAAAATTACCAAAAAGGACCTTTTTCTTAGAATAAAAATAATAATAATGAAAACAAATATGCAAGAAAGGGTGTGAAGCGCTCGCTACAATATGAAAGAAAAAAACAAGCAAACTACTCGTATATATTTGTTTTCCAAGGACTTTCCTATGTTTGTGTGTGTACATATATCTATTACAATTCTAAGCTCTTAAAAATCTCCTGAATACATTATCCCCTTTTGCCTTTGAGATTCTTTCTAATATTTTTATGCCACCGGCAAACACCCTTTATGACAGTTTCCTCTCTAAATGTTTACTTTAGATCGTTTCCTTTACTTTGTTTCTTTTTCAATCATACAATCGTATAATATAGGAATCCTTTATATACTCCTCGTATTTATTGTGAATTTTTGTGAAAATATTTCAATTTGAGAAAAGTATTTTTTTATGTCCTTATACGTTATCTGAATTTTCTTTTAAGAACCCTATGAGATATGGAAAAGTTGGGTGCTCAGATATATTGTAATAGCCAAGCTAATGCTATTTTGAAAAATAAGTAGACAAAGAAAATAAATCCTTCGACAAATATGCATAAGAGAAAGACATAAGAAAACTTGTAACAAGTTTTTAATGGACATACAATACCGTATAATTATTTGAAAATCTTTCAAACTAAAGCTGGCAATTGGTGTTTTCATTAAGTCTTAAAAAAAATAAGTTTAAAAAAAATTAAAAAAAATTGTAATTTTATAGAAAAATTCTTATAAAAGTGCTATAAAATGGTTAAAGAATGAAGAAATATGAAATGTGATAATTGCGAGGGCGGTCCGATAAGTACTTAGCCTCACCGCCCGATGGTGCCAGTATCGCAAGAGAGATTTACTATCGTCTAGTACATTTTCTTAGACGGCTACTGTTGAAATTTCAACCAAATCGGACACGGACACGTAGTTTTGTTTTGACCACGTGTCAGCAAGCTTGTCCGCGAATTTTAGAAAAATGGAAAAAGATCAATATCGGTCGGTGATTCATTTCTTGTTTTTGGAAGTGAAATCGCTCAGCGAAATCAAAGAGCGCTTGAATCATCTGTACGGTGACTCTTCTCCTTCGATGGCAACCATCGAAAATTGGTATAACGAGTTTCAACGTGGTCGCACATCGATTTTTGATGAGCCCCACCCAGGTGCCTCGAAAATGGCTACCACGGAAGATAACTTGTAAACAATCCACGATCTCGTATTAGCAGACCACCACGCCGCCGATTCAAGGTGCACGAGATAGCTGAAACAGTAGGCATCTCATAAGACCGCGTGGGTCATATCCTCCATGAAATTTTGGGCATGAGAAAGTAGTCGGCGCGATGGGTCCCGCGTTTGCTCACTCCGGACAACAAGCGCAACCGTGAGACCACTTCAGAGCCGTGTTAAAATTGGTCTAATCGCACTACGAACTGCTGCCCCATCCACCGTATTCTCCAGATTTGGCCCCGTGCGACTTTTTTTTTGTCTGCAAACTTGAAAAAATCACTCGCTGGGCAGAAATTTGAGTTGAATGAGGAGGTCATCGCCGCCACGGAAAACTACTTTGCAGATCTCGAGAAAACCTATTTTTCGTTTAAGAAGGGTTAAAGAAGTTGGAGCATCGCTGCATCAAGTTTATCGAGCTAAAAGGAGACTATGTTGAGAAATTAATCGCCACTTTTCCAAAATTTTTGTTTTTCTATTGCGAATAAGGACTTTCGGACCACCCTCGTATTTCTGTTTAAGTGGAGTTAATTGAATAAAATGGTTAAAGTTCTTCAATTCAAGAACATTTGACTCAAGTTGACTTGTTGACATTTGGACTTTCTATACATTGGGACCTTGTTTCATATTCAAGTTTGGAGTGAGTGATATTTCATTTTGAAAAATGACCCCAAATTTTTTGAACCCAAATAAAATATGGCACCAAAACAAAGACGAAAAAACGACTCAAAAGTAAATTTTTTGTAACAAAGGAAACATAGTTGAATTTTTGAATTGTAGTACTGAACTATATCCTAAGCTGAGCAATTGAGTTTTTTGACGCCCCAATAAGTGAGAACCCAAGAAGCGGTTCCAGATGGTACTGTTGATCAATAAAACTGTTCATATTTTTATTATTTGGTTTTGTCTCCATGTTGTATTTCAAATTTGTTTTAATGTAGAATTAAAAATAAAATAAAGTTAAAATTAAAAAATTTTTAATTAATTAAAAGTTTTTTAATTTTAACTTTATTTTATTTTTAATACATTTAAACAAAAGTTCATATTTTTGCCTACCTGGTTGCAGTCTTATTTGTAGAAATTTTGTTCACTTGCAACAATTTTTCTAACATGGATAAGAAAAAAGAAAAAGCGCCCCAATATTTTTTCTATCGTACAAAAACTTATTTTAGGTCTCATTTTTTTTAGTTTCGGGTGATATTTCCGTTTTGAAATTGATGAATGGTTTAAGGAGAGGAATGCAACTTGCTATTTCACTAGAACACTGTTTAAAAAAATATCGATAAAACAATGAAACACATGAAACACAAATGTTTCTGTTATACTTTTATCCTTAAGCATTCTCAAAGCTCTCTTTTGATTTCGATCTAAAAGACTCAAATGGATTATTAGAGAACCTTGCCAAATATGAGAATTGTACTCGAGTTTCTGATGAATAAATACTTTATAGATTACAGCAAGATCACAAGGGGTATCAAATTTCTTGCACCGTTGGAGAAAACCTTAACCTTAAGCACCGCTTTTGGCGACGCTAAATATGTAGATCTTTTGTTGAAGATGGGCTGTAATGCACATACTGATTATTGAACGGGACGATTTCTCTTTAATTTTAGAAGACAGAATTGAGTTTTTGATGCATTTAATTCTACACGGTTTCTTATTACCCAATGAACAATGTTGTCGAGATCAGAATTTAATGAGATTATCATATGAATCCTCCTCCTCGTCTTTACTTTGTAAAAGTGAAGAGGCTTACATCTGAATCCTCAGCTGTGGATTTACATGCTTAAATTCTCAGCTAGCCAGCTGAAGATTTTAAACAAACTAATAACCCATAACCTATTGCCCACCATGACAGATACAACAAAAACGAACAGAAATCTGGCGGGAATATACGTTAAAGTGTCGGCAGAAGTCACGGCTAACGGCAAGAGCTCGACTTCAGAAGAAACTAAGTTTCTGCACAACGCACGTGCATTTCTGCAGAAGGAGCTTCCAATCAAGAATGGACACCTGTCCATGATGTGCATCAGCGGAGGTTACTCCTGCAGAAAACAACAGCGTGAGTGGATTTAAGGACTGCCTGCCGCGCATGTTGTAAAATTTGATTCAAAGGAAAGAATGGTCTTTTCAATTACATCAGCAAAGATAAACTCAACATGACCCAACTACCGGACTATCGAACTAACCTGCCAAACGTTGCATGGATAATTCTGCTTCGGATGAAAAAATATCTCTGGGAAAGTTAAGTGTGAAGTTAACGCACATAATGAATATTCCGGTACATAGCCTCACATGAAATTTATGTGTGTCTATCTCTTCACATCCAGGGCAATATGGAAAGTTGGACCCAATAAAGGAACAGACTACTAAGCTAGCCAACAAACCACGCAGACTTTGCATGGAGCTACATACTCCTACGGTCATGGAAGATGAAAAGGTTGAGAGAATTAGAAGGCATACTGGAAATATCCTCGGCACTAGCCCTACATGCAGCCTAAATGCGTCTTGCTCCTCCCAACCAGGTGACTGCATTGAAAACTCAACATTTAACAGTGACATGACTGATATGACTGTCGTGGAGAATCCAACCGTGCAAGGTAACGCAGGGTCCGCAGTGCGACACAAGGTGAAGAGACTGCTCAACGCCAACAAATACGAAACAATGCGAGGAGTTCCACTTTCGCAGAACAAGTACCTAAATGAATCTAGAAACGAAGATGAAAAACTGAGGGTACTGTCATCAGAAAAAAAAAATTAATGGTTGATAGTTATGAGAAAGAGAGTTGGATACAAAACGCAGCCCTGAGGTACACCGACATTTATTTTGTGAGTTTCAGACTTGAGACCATTCAATACGACTTGTATAGAGTGGTTCGAAAGATAGTTTCTAATCCAATGAAGAAGAGATTCATCATTGCCAAATGCATGCATTTTCGATAAGCTTGATGCCAAAATCTATCAATTCCAAATAAACCTAAGCAATCCGCAAGTGATTCGGTAATCGTTGATTAAAAATCTCTCCAAATTAAAATCCCAAACCCATCTGCCACAATATCTCCCCAGAGATCCAATCTTAACGACAAACCCACCGCACCCTATTCATCATCCATAGAACATTATATACAAATATTATCATAATGGGAGTCTTTATGTCGTATAAATACCTTGAAGTAGTTTTATATCGATACTTTCGGAATTTCCGTTTCTCTCGAAAGTGTGAAACTCCTCCATTGTCCGTTATCGTCTCCGGCAAAGACCTTCGAATCAGTCCGGACGAAGATGACATTAAGTTGTCTGCTTCCTGCCGCCTCCAGGATTCTATGCTAATTGGAAAATTTGTTGAAGACCTTTCGGTACTGCCATAAGTTCCGTTGATGTTGCCCCCATAGGATGGCGAGGAGCCGTTGAATGTGAAATTAGATTCACCGTCCATCGAACTGAATGGGGAAAAAGTTTGCGCAAAGTTTTTGTAATGGATATTCAAAGTTGCCAGAACTATATGGACTGCAATAAGGGTAAGGATCAGCATTAGGAGGAGCCCGAGAGTGTGTGTCGTGTTGCTTTGATTCATTCGCAGGAAGTAACGTTGGTAGAGCATTTCCACCTGAAATACAAAAAAAAAACATTAAATTGAAAAACTTCTTTTTTTTTTTGGTCTTCTGAGGAAAGATGTTATAACTTAAATTTAAATTACGAGCTTCCTGCAGGCTTTTGAGGTTTTATTCCCTCAGCACATTCTTTTTTTTTTCAATTACCTGTAAGTTTTTGAATTGGTGGGTACTACACATTCGTATTACGAGTTTGTTCAGCCGAAACCAAAACGAGATGGTGGGACTTCCGGCGCTAGTGTTGGCTTCAAGATTCTTAGCGTCCATATCGGATCCTGAATGAAAAATAATGACGATGATAAAATTCAAGAAGCATTATTACTAAGTTGAAGATATTTTTGTTTGTCCTTTTTTTTAATAAATGAATAATTTATGTGGTTAATTAATTTGGACTATTTTTAGAAATTCAATCTTAGCCATAACCATGGAAGTTTGGGTATTCAGATTTGAGAATGCCCCGATGAGCAATATTTTACCCATTATGGGCGGGTCGTATTTTAGTTCGAAGGTTCTTGAAGGTGCAGATAAAGAGTATATCTTCGTGGTTTTATGAGAACTCATTAAGTATTTTTAGAAATTTCCATTTACTGTGGGTCTTTTACTGACAAGAATTTACTGACAAGAATTTTACCGACAAGAATTTAAAAAATTCTGAATTTGTTGAATTTTATCCTTGGAAATAAAGCAATATTACACGTGGAGACATTTAACAGAATTTCGATTTTGGAGGTCGTTTCATTATATGGAGTATTTGAGAGGGATATCTTAGTTGCGAAAAAAAAATAATTTGGAGAAATTCTTCTTGTGCCTATCTTCACAAAGAAGAGTTTCAAGCAGGAAGCTTAGACTCTGAGATACACTTTGAATAAATTAACCTAAAAGGCGTCTTTTTTAAATTAAAAGCTTATCAGAAAAGCATTCAAATAAAAAAAACACATCTGTTAATAAAGTCCTCCCGCATAAATCAAATTGCTCTAGATTTATAAAGGTCCTAGAAAGTTATTGTATAATATCCCTACACATCATAATCAAACAACAAAGTCATAAATACACAAGTTTACTTTTATCAATAATCTAACCTTAAATTCAAAAGTTTTCTATTTTCAACATTTCACGTACTTATTGCACACACACAAAAAGTCCCTAATCCTGTCAATAAAATTAAACTTTTCAACAACAAAAAAGGTTTAAGATCCCAGATGGTTCCCTAATTTTTATACCCTTAGGGCAAGTAAATAAAAATCAAATAGACCGCAAGACCACCCCTCGCACATAATGGAGAATGCCTATTAGGAGGCGTAACAAAAAAAACTGTATTTTGTTTGCACAGGAAACGACAATTAACACTCTTTAACGTTTGAAGTACAGCGTTTAAGGCTTGCTTTAGAAAATCTCAAATCAACGCACATATCATGTTCTTCGTGTTTCCACCTTAATGGCTGGTTAGAGTAGTTCATAAAATTGAATTTTATTTGTGAATGGGATATGCCAGCCGGTGAAAGTGGACTTTGTTCATTCACTAATATTTCAGAAAATGCACCAAGTACAGAAAAGATAGATTTCTTCATGGAACGAAGTTTTTGACGACTAATATTTTAACATATGAAAAAGGGCTACGGATATTAGTCTACTAAAAAAAATCATACAAAGAAGGCAAAAAGAAGATAAAACTAAAAAGTTTTTCTTCTATCCAACCGGGGTTGTGTAGTATGTAGTAGAAGTATAAGCCAACTATCTTGTAATTTTACAGAAATGCGCTATTAGGAAGATTTGTGGTGCTAATCCATTAACCTAATCAATGGTGATCTTTAAGTAATCAAACATTTTACCATTTTAAGACTTCTAAAATATTTTTCATGAGAAGTAGCTATTCACAAAGCACAATTTCTGATGTCTGTAATATGCAAAGCAATCTGGATTGTTTTTTATTCGTACCCCAATTTCATACCGCTCATCTTAAAAATTTCTACTACATTGCGTTAAATCTTCATACGTTGTATTTGTACCCTACATAAGTTAGTACCTATTCAATATTCATATTTTCTTTTCTATCAATTGTTCTTATACTCGTATTTTCATATTCCTACTAGCCGGTCTTTTTTGGTAAAACTTTATGACTGCAATACTAAAATTAAGCAAAAAATTATTTAAAATCATGATTTGAAAAATTTCCAACTAACTTTTAATCTTATTTTTATGGCAACGCATTTATGGGATAAACAAAGATATGCTATAGTCTTAAGTGCTTTGCACATGAGCTGCGACCTGCGAATGCGAATAAATCTTTTTAAGCAATTTTCACAGCTTATATCAATTTTTGTTTTAACTTTACGACGAAGTGAATTAATGATCGAATCAACTATTTAAAAGGAAAACATTCCATAAAATAATTATAAACTGAAATATTTTGTATTTTAATATTTTTTACGCGACGAACAACGTATCTTCTGCGAACTGTCAAACGTAAATTCGCAATCCACAACTTGTGAACGCATTCCACAAGCCGGCGCACAGTGGTAAAAATGGCATATTTAGGTGGACATTTGGTTCAAATTTTATGTTAATCAATAGACTAACTGGGCTTCATATTGTTATAAGGAATGATTGACTACTATGAAACCACACCATTTTTTGTTTTTGAGACAGTATAACTTGTAGAACAGCGGTCTTTAATTAGCCATTGGTGAAAAACCAACAATGAAAGAAGTTACAATAAAATTCAGTTTGGTGTTAATTTTTTTTTTTTTTTTTTTTGAAAAGTGTTGGAAATGGTAAGTATCGTATATCTCTATAATATTGCATTTGAGTTTTATATTAACTATTCTTAATTAGCTTAGCAGCTCGATTTGCTTAGCTTTATCTTTAAAAAAAAGTTTACTAAGCTGCAACTTTTTTTTTCCACCTAGTTCCGCGTTCCGGTTTTCGCTGTCCGACAGCTTAATGTGTAAAGATAAAATATTGATTGCATTTTCAACCATATACAACCATATGCAATAGATAGGGCGAATTTTTTCAGAAAATGACGTTCTCAAGAAAGGAACTTTATGATGTCTGGGTGGAACAATCAGCTAAAAATAAGGATTCTGCTGTACGTCAATATGTGAGTGACCAATCTGTTATAAAAGGTATCAATGATGAGCGTGAAAAAGAACTTTTAATAAATTCGGTGAAAATGTTCTTAACTAAACTGCGTGAAAAATGGGTCGTATTTTTTTTTGGTTCGTAAGTATGAAAGAAATCTTCCGTTCTGCTCTTTCAATCAAATGTAGTCCTTTCTTCTCGCAATTATGAGCACTTGCTGGTATTGAATATAACTCAACCGTTTCCCTTATATAAACCGAAAACTATTAAAAACTTACTTGAAATGACAAATATTTTTTTAAACCTTTAATGATTCCAGTTATAACGAATGATAAGTCAATGATTCTCCAAAAAACGAGGGGTTGTGTTTTCTTTCCAATCTGTGTTATTGTTTACTTTTATTTCCTTTAAAAGTCTTCATTGGCATAATCCTTACCGGTATGAAATAATACAGGGATAACTCAAATGCTGTTTTCTTAGGCCAGTTAAATTTGTTTTAAGCGATACAATTTAACAAAAAAAAATTTCTAGCTTAAGATAGTTCTAGGTTTTGAATTTAATAAAAATCAATTTATGAAAAAAAATCAAAAAAAAAATGTAGTTTTTATGAAAAGCGTTTTAAGTTAACAAAAATTATTATTTATTTTTGTAGACATTTTCAGTTTTTCAGTGTACATAAACATATAAAAACGTGCGTTGGAAAATTACTTTATTTTATTTGAGCTGATAAGGAGAGTACTCGATTTTTAGAAAGAACAAAACAATTTTTTTAGTTAAATTATTTATATTAGGTATTTGATCTTTTCATCACGATTTTTAGCCTAAATCCTGTTTGGAACCTTTGATTTCTCTAAAATGACGACTCTATTTGAAACTAAAAACAAACAAATAAAACTCGACTGTTTTAATTGCAAATAATAATTTAAAAAAAAAATATTTTTTAAAAAATTGTATTTCAACACAAGATTCTAAAATGAGTTGTGAACCATTTCTTTCAAAACTTAGCAATTAAATATATGAATATTTTACCTTCATTTTACAAAAAAAATTGTCAAAATATCTCAACTCGTTCAAAAGTTACGAGCCAATGTCCACCTAAATATGCCATTTTTACCACTGTGCGGCGGCGACTAAAAAATTCGTTTGAATCTAACGTCAAATTTTAAACATCGCAATTGTCTTGTGTTGCTCGTTGCTAGACGGAAAATTAAAAAAATGAATGAATCTATAGAAAAAAGGGTAAAATAATTGAAAATAATATAATTGGTTTCTAATAGCACTTTTTTAATCAAGGCCTTTGATGAGAAACTAATAATTGAAGTAGAAACTAGAAGCTCATCCTGCAACGTACTGCAAGTCCTTTTTTTTATTTTTTTTTTTTTTTATTTTTGACAATTCGCTCTGTTCGGCGATCGAGAAAATTATTCATGTGAACGAAATGTGAAAATTCGCGATCATTCGCAATTCGCAGTTCGCAGTTCGTGTGTCATGTGCAAAGCACTTTACTGTTCACACACATTTGCCTTAAATTCTTCGTAAAAAAACAAACACAAAAAAAAACATTCTTCGGTATAATTAACAAAATTCATTACGAATTATAAATTCCTAGTGTCAAACACATCTACTGGAACTTCACACGTGCCCTTGAAGTCAAATGCAAAGTAAATGCATGAACACACCTATTCTCCATTTTCTACAATTAAGGAGAACATTTTAATCTACATATTGTAATTAAGAAGGAGAATCGTTTTGAAGTTTCTTTTATTCGTGTACAGCGCCATTATTTCTCATTATTTAACAATTGATTTGAATTGGATTTTCGATTCATGAACTAAACGATCGGTCAAGAGTTGAATTGAAATTAAATGAAGACAGAAACTCTTTATAGCAACCAAATAACAAAAAAAAAAAAATATATTAAAACGCGAGTACTGTGTCTATTAATCAAACCAAAGGGTTTGTTGGTCTCAACACTGTAAAGGCAATTTAAAAGTTGCAATTTTGTAGATGTTTCTGATTTGGGTTGCCACACAAAAATTTTTTTTAACTTACGTTTTAATAGCTTATGTAACTTTCAGCCTCAATTACACTCAAATTTCCGACAGCTGAAAGTTCATAACAGGAAAGCTGTGTTTAAGTTTACTTTAATTCAATTTATTTGGAATCTCAACTAATTTTGGATTATCCCAGAGTCAAATGCAGGACTGAAAATGTTACCTTTTTTGGCAAAACTATTAGCAGGTTTTATATTTATATTTGCGCCGAGTTTTCGGTGCTGGTAACTTTGAGCTAAGCCTGTAAATAAATTCAACCCAAGTTATCTCAGAAATAGTTTTCCAACTCAGAATTAACTTTAATTGTCAATTACCAAATTTCTATCATAATAAAAGTGCGACAGTATGGAAATTTGTTTTGACTATTGAAACAGAGATGTACATGCGGTACTATGAAAAGTGTGATTTCCATATCAGACCTTTAAAATCAATCTACATATCTCTCACAAAATACATAATTTTTCTTTATGAATTGGAAAATATTTTTGGAAACTGGCACATCGGTAGATTTAGGTGGATGGAATCTCTTTGTTTATGTTAAACCGAATTGTCGCACTGTATGTGCTTTTCAGGAAAATGAATATGAAAACAGACACTTACCGCGCTATATTATTCATTCGATACATACAGATTAAAACTTAAATCCGGATGTATTTACATTGAACTTGCATAATTAACATCCAGATTTAAGTTTTAATCTGAATGAATCGAATGAAAAGCCCGTTAGACTCTTTTTCAATAGTTTACAGAGCTCCTAAGGGTTCTCATCGACAAAAACATCGCCATAGATGCTGTCACAATCTAAACAGGGTCATAACATAACATAAAGACGCATGTAAGCTCACCTTAAGTGGATGGCAAATATGAACATTGGCGCTGTTATCGTTAAGATGGCCGTAAATAAGAAGAATATTAGAGAAACGACAAAACACTCAAAAATGAAATTCCTCAAATTGTTTCCATATGATTTTTTTATAGTAAGGGTATTCATGTAACGAAATAATTTTTCGCTTTGTAGAAAGATATAACTTTCCGCAGCTTGTTTTCATGAACACCCCCTAAGAAATACTTGTGTAAATGTGGGAAATATTTTGTGAAATGTCAAATTAAATGTCAGAATTCATACTTCTTTAGTTTACGAGGTTTATTTCTGCACTTTCCGCAGCAAATTTGTGAGATAATTTTATGGGATTTGCAGAAACTTTTTCCCATACAAATTTTGACAGCTCGTTTCTGCGGAGATAAAATTATCTGGTTTACGAGGGTTTTCCGCGCTTACATGAATAGTATGTATTTAGTATGTAGTACTCGTAGTATGTTTTTAATTTTATGAGTATAATTTATTAAGCAAATATTTCACTTTCAGATGGCGCTTATAACATAATAGATAAGCAAAATTTTTAATTTATGTATTATTTTGAGTGATTTTTTTTTTTTTTTGTTGGTTGGTTTATTAGTTTTGCTGCAATATACATACGAGTAAAGCCAAACTGACAAACAAACAAAAGAAAACTTTTGAATAATAGTATGGTTATACAATAATTTATCAAAATCAGTTGTACCGTTATTTAAAACAAATTTGACTTAGGCAATTTATGTTATAGCCGAATAACATAGATAGAATTACAAGACCCAATATTTTTTATCCTCATATACAAATTTCAACTCGAGTTGAAGTTTAAATTTGGCACAAGTAGCTTAAAGAGTGGTTTAACATAATCAAGTTTAATCAAAATCGTAACAGGAATCTTTGAAATTTGAAAGAACCGACATCGTTGAAGGCCAGTTTACCATTCTAGATGAAAAATGATAGGTATTTCCACAAAAATGATCGATGCAAAATTTGACTGAAATTCGGTCATCAGTTAATTCTTTAGCTAAAGGCAAACGGAGTAGAAGCCAGGGCCCTTTTACAGTTGGAATTAAAAAAAAAATTAACCTGAAGTTCAACAAGGTTATCATGGCTACCACAAGGATCAACTCTTTATTTTAATTCTACAAGAGATATACAGCTGATTTCTCGGTATTTATTTATTATCAGATATCAAAATAAAATGTAATTAATTTAATGAGAGATTCGAAGGTAGTATAATATAATTTAGAAAAAAAAATATATACATAGGTACACATTCTCGGGATATTCATAAATAGGGAAAAACTACGCTTAAAATAGCTAAGTATCTTTGTTTAAAATTCGACTCGAAATTAAAGTGAACATCATTCAAAAGAAACGAAAATAATGATTAAGCTAAAAAAAACTAAACTTGAAAATCTACTGACTGGTTGAACAGAAGACAAACAGAAGAAAATCATGATTTTAAACAAGTACTCGTAGGTACACTGCATCAAAAAATTGTACGTACAGGTGATTCTTCAAAAGGAAAGATTAAATTATTTAAAAAAAAAAACAGCTTGAACCATTCTTTTTTCATTTTTTTATATTGTTTATTATTGTAGAACTCAAAATAAAACAAACTTAATTAATACAAACTTCATAGAAAAGAAAAAACTACAAAAAATTAGACAAAATAATAAATCATAGGTCAAAAAATTGCACGTACAGTGATATAAAACTTAATTATATTCATATTTTTAGTAGCGAGTGTGATAACTTTTCGCTTTTATCACATCCTGAAGGCGATTCTTCATAGAAAGAACAAGTTTTGAAGTGACTTCCGGAGAAATTTTGTTCCATTCTTCCAAGATAAGGGCTTTGAGTTGTTTTATTGGTAATTTTTGATTCTCGGACCCTTTTCCCCAAATAATCCCAAAGATGCTCAATGGGATTAAGGTCTGGGGATTGGGGAGGATGAGGCAATGTTGATTTAACATTATAGAGTAGCCACTCTTTTACTATCCTTGACGAATGTTTGGGATCATAATGTCCTGCACTAACAAAAAGTCGTCTTTTAACCCAATTTTTAAAGCGCTGGCTTTCAATTTTTCCCTTAAAATTTGTAAATATTTGTTTTTATCCATTGTTGTATCCATAAAAACCAAATTTTCCACACCATTGCACCCCATAACTCCCCAGACCATAACATTTCCGCCTCCATGTTTCACCGTTGATTGCAAATTCTTCACATCTAATGCTGTGTTTGGTTTCCTCCACACAAATCTGCGACCGTCGGACCCGAATACGTTAAACTTGCTCTCGTCGAAAAACAAAACATTCTTCCAGAAATTATCTGTTTTCAAAACCTATGCTTTTGCATAGTTCAAACGTTTTGAAACGTTTGCCTTTGAAATATAAGGTTTTTTTTAACCGTGCGACCATTATATCCCTTTGAATGCAAAAAGTTCCGAACAGTTTGAGGGTTAAGCGATATTCCATGATTTGCTTTAATGTCAGCAGCTATTTTTGGAGCACTTAATTTGGGATCAGCCTTTACCATTCTTTCAATTTTCCGCTCCATATGATCATCCAAAATTTTCCTTCGACCTCTTCCTGGAGCCACTTCAAAACTTTTATTTTTCAAATAATTTTTTAAAACATATTGAACTGTTGATCGTGGTCTACCAATAGTTGCTGATATCTCAGCGTAACTTTTTCCATCGTTTCTAAGTTTAAGAATAAGTTTTTTTACCTCAAGAGGAACTTTTTTATGCGTAGCTTCCATTAAAAAAAAAAAAACGTCACAAAACTAAAAAAATCAATTAAGTAGTTCAATACACCACAACGGACTGAGCTTAGATTTTAGATATCTCAATATCATGTTCCAATTTCATTTAGGTACTCATTTTACATTTCAAAAAGAACCGTTATTTCTATTTTGTTAAAGAAGAGAGCAGTGTACGTACATTTGTTTGATGTACGAACAATTTTTTGGCATTCCTGGAATAATTCTACTAACAGTAAAAAAAAACATATGAAGCAAAACTCTAATATTTTGTTGCAGTTTTGTTGCATATACTATTATACATAATAATTTTATCGAATAAAGTCGATAAGCTTAGAATCTTTGGTGGTAAATTCATAATATAAAGGAAACACGTCTATTTTCAATTGCTGTACGTGCAATTTTTTGATGCAGTGTAGGTGCTGATGCCCGCTGGGCTACCATATGGCATCCAATTAAGGACAAAGAAAACAAAAAAATATGAAAACCAGGTATTCCAATATAAAGTCTTCCATGGGATGTTAGAAACCAGCAACGTACACAGTGATCTACATATGTACCTAATTTGTATGGAATCATCATGGTGACAGAGGTTATACAAAAGCATACTGTGTCACATAACCAGCTGCTTCATAACCCAAATTATCTCTGATGTAGAAGTTGTTTTTAATGAACAAGAATTCGAATATTAAGATGAATGATATCTAGGAGTATATAGTCTAAATGGTAACATGAGTAAAGTGCTCCTAAAATAAAACTTTAAGAAACAAAATTTAAGTACAATGATGAACAGGGTTGAAAAAAATTTAATTTTGTGGTTTAAAGTTAAAACGTGGCTTTCTGTCGAAGATGTATAGTAAAGTCTTATTAATAATGACAATATAAAAGAAAATGTTTATAAAAGTCAATGGCGCAAAATTTGCTGACTTTAAAATAGTTTACTAATTCATTCTTAATTTTAAACATTTTCTAACTAGTATCGTACTAATGCAATTTTCTTAATAAATTGCTTCACAATGACAGTTCGTGCGAAATAACTAAATAAACACGATACTTAAAAAAAAAATAGGTATTCGATGAGTTTAACTTTAATAGAAGGGTAGAGAAAGTATGATTCTATATTCGATTGAAATTTGCAAAATCGTTATTTTATCCTAGTTTCATACTAAAATAGCTTTAACATCGTACTAATTCAATTAAAATTTTGCGCTAATATAGTATTAAGAAAATTGATTTCTTATTTAATTTGCTTCGTTTATAAGAATATTAAAAATATTAAAATTTAACAACATAAACTGAGATACTATTAAATGAGGCAAGTATCACAAACAAATTTAAAATCAAAACTCAACTATTGGAATTATTTGGCAAGAACTATAAAGCAGATTTATCTACATATGACCACTGACAAAGTGGCCATTGCCATTCTTTAAGTCCGTCTTATAATACATTCTTAAGTGTAAAATGTTTTTTCGATAAAGTTCAGGGTTTTCTACGGGTAGGCATTATCCAATTAGGCTCTTAAAATTAATCAATTAGTTTTCAATTCCTGTGATATTTTTGGAACTTCGATAAATATTCAAAAATGAATACATTGACTAGCAGGCACATAAAGTCTGGTGTTACTATTAAATTAAATTAAATTTGATGGAGCAACAGCTCGAAGAGAACAAGGACCTAGTGACTTACAACTCTCAATCACTCCTGTGTGCGAGTTACCAGGAATGGAGGGGACCTATAATTTTCTGCCGAATTTGCACGGCTAATGAGAAGCTTGAAACATTTAACTTGCGGTTACACTGAACCGTTAAACATTAAAAATAGCATTAAAAGAGTTTTAAATAAGCATATCAGGTAACAGCAATAGATAAGAGCATGTTAGACTTCAAAGCCATGTATATATTTTCCCTCTATCACAACAACTAAAATAGGTATTTAAAGTAAAGCTTAGGTAGATAATCTTATCTAAGTAAAGAACAATAGGTATATCCGCTGAGAACAATTGGGGACAAATCTGCGGAATGGATTTGATTTCTGGAATAAACCATAACAACGGTCTTGGAAAGGTTGAAGGAGAGTTTATTCTAACTTGTTCAGAGTCGAATTCGTTCAAGATCTTCATTAGTTTGACAACAGAGTCTTCAATCAATCCAACCAGCGATGTGTGCAGATTAAATGTCATCAGCATACACATTAACTAAGCAATCGTCAACAACATCCCGAAGATCATTGATAAAAAGTGAGAACAGAAGTGGTCCCAAAATAGACCCTTGTGGTACCTCAGTATATGGTTAGATTGGTTCTCAATTTTAACAATCTGCACTCTATTTTTTATTTTCAAATAGTTAGAAAGAAGACAAGGAGAGATGCGTTAGGAAACTTGAAAATGTTTTTAGGTTTAGTAATGAGAATAGAAGGACCAATACCTTCAACGATTGGAATCTTTTTCCTATGAAAGTTTTCGTTAAGGCACATAAAATCCAGACCTGAGCCATTATATTGCAATTTCATTGAATATTCTGACCTACATTTTGACGCTTTCAAAGTAAGAAAAAATTTAATTTACACACTAGATAAAACGGTCACACCAGCATACACTTACTATGACTAATGCTCAGCTTTACGTGTCTGAAATACTTAAGGAATATCACTTTGTGACGTATTTCCATATTTCCTAAAACTCGGGTAAAATGTTGTTCAACTTTCTGGCTTGGCTTATAGGATCCCGTACTTTTATTTAGTTGGAAAATGGATACTACCCCATTTGACAGAATGTTTTCTTCCAACTTTGTGGTTTGCACCGGGTTGAAGATTTTTTTTCGTAATAATTCTTCCCTTACGTTTACGAATGAGTATCGAATTTGTCCATTGAGCTTCATTGCTCATAAATCACATCCGTGAATTTGAGCCCAATCACGTTGCGCATCTCAGGCAAAGAGTGGATTATTAGGGGTAGACCCAAGAAAGAACATCACAACCGATCAAAACCGAAGTATGATAAGATGTCCAAATGGTCGCGTAAATATTTTGATACGGAAATCTACCAATATCACCGATTTTTATCCCACCATCTAAAATATAAAATCTCATCCTAATCGCATTTAAAAACTTCACCGAAGAATTGTGAAAAATCAAATTTCATAACAGACTTTTTCGTTTCTCTAATAGTTTCAAAATCTACCGTTTTTATCCACAAATTACTCCATGAATCAGTCTGAATCTCATCTTTTTGATAAGTTTTTTGTGAGACATTAAAAAAAAGACAAAACTTTTATAATATCCCAGCTTGGCAGCAATCATTTGTCCTTGATGTGGCAAATATTCAAATCCTTGGCAAAATGTTGATACTTAAAAAGAAAAACTTATTTTTTTAAACAAAAATCCACATACCCTGGTGCTGTTGCAGTAGCTGTGTGGCCTCGTCTCGTTGGCAAAGCATCGGACTCGTACACGTTGAACCGGAGTTGGTCGAATCCAAGGACTCATCAATATTGCATCTTGTCACACCTACCTGGGGGTTCACAAAAACACAAGCACAAGCATAACACAAAATGCATTTCATGATTATAATAACAAATGAGCTTCGTGTATTTACGCTTTGGCGCAAATCCTTACACTCTGGGCCACTGCAAATGGTACATTTTCATTTAAATGTCAAAGCGACCATGGCTTAAGGTAAGGACAAACTTTTTGCGTTTTATTTTGTTCTTGAATTCCCTTGGAGCAAACTATACGGAATTTGCCAGAAGTACTTACCGCTATAAGACTGCTACTAACAGACGATTTGCCTCCCTTCGAGGGGTTAAAATGTTCGATAACTTCCCAATTGGATTTCTTGGGGGTGGTGGGTTGAGTTGTTGGCAATTGAATTTGCGGTTGAGTGATGGTGGGTACTTGTAGCTCGAGTGCTGGTTGAACAGAACGAGGCTGTTTGAGTGAGGAAGATCGACCGGAAAACTTTCCAGATGTTGTTTTCTTCTCCTTTAGACGACCGACCGATGCACGGGTTTGAGGTTTAGGTTATCAAATGGAAAGAGAAAATAAAAGACAAGGTTCAAGGTGATGCGACAAAAAAAAAAAAAGAAACTGAACTCTTTGGCTGTTGCAATATGGAAATTGGTCGTTTGCTTGGAAACTTTCATTTTCTTGTTCTTTTTGCATCTTAAGTTTAAAAGAGCAATTTTCAAGAATTGAACGTATTTGGATAAAGTGTACTTATGCAATGGCTACTTACATCTTTCTGAGAGTGGCGAGTGCCCCTCAGGGACAGTCGCTTGCTCCATTCCTTTTTCTGACTTTCCGATGAGAAGGATCGAAACATCACCGAAGGGTTGGTGTGTGAATTCATGATGGCTGAAATGAGAATTGGAATCAATTTTTAAATAGTTTGCGTTTGCAAGAATTCATAACATGATGAAAATTATATTTGCTTAAAGAAATACGAGTGTATTCGCTGAAGGGGTTATGCCATTTCAAAAGATCTATTTTCAAAAGTTTCTCCTAAGTTGTTTTGTTATTAATTTCAGAATATTTTGTCTCTTTAATGGATTACGTTTCTTTGTTTTAAGCGATTTAAATGATAATCGGAATAATATTTTGATAAATTTCAGAAAAACTAGGTGCGTTTTATTATCTACTTACAAAAACAATTTGGGATCCTGCTCTTTATCTGGATCTATTTCAAAGGTCCTAAAATTAATTTAAATCTAGACCAAAGGATCAATGAGTGTGGAGAAAAAGATTGCAACCGAAAGAACAGCAACTTGGGAGGGCTAGTACAAATTTGTATTTATAAGGTATAAAACTTGCATTGGAATGGAGCTTATCATGTGGCTTCGTAGGGACCGGGTGTTTCAAGTGCTTAGCCTCAGTTCAACTGAAATCAGTGATGAAATAAGTTATTTAATCAAACATACGAGATTCCCCTAAATGAGTCTAATGATTGGGCGGGACTCGTGAAATAGTTGTAATATCAGTCCAGTCTACAAACATAGTGGTAGAAAACTCAAGTTCTTCTTGTCTTATTCAAAAAAAACCAAACGGTATCTTAGAAGATCCTTTGTAGTGTTGGTTCACATGAGCTTCCTTTATTTAATATTAATTTTGCTAATGCATAACATACCCTGTAATACCTTAATCGAAATAAAAAATAAAAAATACACGACTGGATAACACAGACTTGGTCTTATTAAGAGACTTATAATTTAAAAATTGATGTTGTTAGAGAAAAATATTTATTAGAATAAAATTAATTTTTTTGAAGGGGTTTTTGTATGGTTACATACATGCAGTGTACCTGCGAAGCTTCATATATTTATGAATTTTTGAATATTACAACAAATAGCTATAACTCCAGCCAAATAAGAACCCACTTGGTGGTAGTTCATTCAAGTTGTTGTTGTAATATTCAAAAATTCATAAAATTAATTTTTTTATTGGCTAAAACTTTAGTAGTTCGAGGTATAAACATGAGATTTCTTAAGTAAATATGAATTTTTGCAAAAACAAAAATTTTGTAATTCAAATCGTTGTAGTGTTTATTTTTTTTAAATAAAACATTTTTAAGAAAAAATGTTGGTGCTCTAACTTTAAGGTCTTTAGTAAATTTCAAGAAAAGAATTATTGACCAGGTTTTCAGACAATAAATTTAAAAAATAATTAAAAAATCCAATAATATTTCTTTTTAAGTTTTTTATGCCATATTTTTTTTTTTTATTTTTTAGAAAGCTCTGTATACAAAATTTCATTAAAATCCGTTCTGCCAATAATGAGAAGGTCCAAATTTCAAAAAATGGAAGGTACTTGTATATTCTTAATTTAATTTTTTTTTAATAACAGATCGTTAGAATTAAGCGAAAGAAAAAAAAATATATCAATATTTTAGGTGCCGCTTTCGAGAAAAATTCGATTTTAAAAAACTATTAACATTTGTCTGATACGTGCCATTTTATTTTTACGTAAAATGAATAATTTTTTCTTATAGTAAAAAAACTGAAAATGTTCAATTTTCAAAAATATCGAATTTGAGATTTTCGAAATATTGAGTTTTCAATCCGAAACTTTTTTTTTTGTTCAAAACATCAATACACTTTTTAGGATGTTAAGCTTATGAAAATTTATCTGACCAAAATCACAAGTTAATATTTTTTACGAATGCATAACTTGTCATATGCTACCTAATTCTTACGCAAGTACGGAGGCTGTTTTAAAAATTCTCGGCCTAACATAGAAGACGTTGTTTTAATAAATAACTTTTAATTCCTCAAACATAATAATAATTGTATGTGAAGTTTCATTGAAATTGGTCGCGTACTTATATCAGTGCAATTTTTTGTTTGAACGAACCTATTGCTAACAACAAAAATGGAAAAAAATGAAATTACAGCCATCATTAAATATTTGGTCAAAAAGAATATGACACCAAATCAAATTAAAGATGACTTCGATGAGACATTGGGGGAATCTGCACCTTCGTATCTCACGTTCAAAAAGTGGGCAGCCTTATTTAAACATGGCAGACAGAGCGTCGAAGATGATCGCAGAAGCGGAAGGCCAACAACATCCACCTCTTCAGAAAACGTCGATAAAGTTCATAAAATGGTTTTAGACGACCGAAGGTTAAAAGTGCGGAAAATCAGCAACACCATGGGGATCTCTTCTGAGCGGGTTTCCCACATTTTGACCGAAGAATTGGGGTTGAAAAAATTGTCCGCAAGGTGGTTGCCGCGTTTGCTGAGCGAAGAACAAAAATTCAATCGAGTTGAAATCTCTAGAGAGAATCTAGCGTTATTTCGGAGGAATACCAGCGATTTCTTGAGAAGATTCATTACCACCGACGAAACATGGATTCATCACTATATTTCTGAGACAAAAGAACAATCAAAACAATGGAAGCATAGCGGTTCTCCTCCACCGAAGAAAGCCAAGTCGTGTGCTTCAGCTGGGAAAGTGATGGCGTCAGTCTTTTGGGATTACAAGGTTGTTGATTACCTTCCCAAGGGCCAAATTATCACTGGTCAATACTATGCAAACCTGTTGGCTGAAAAAGTTTGCCGAAAAAAGACCAGGATTAGCCAAAAAGAAGATCCTTTTTCATCAGGATAATGCTCCATCCACCTTATTCACCTGATTTGGCACCATCAGACTATTACCTCTTTCTTAACTTAAAAAAACATTTGGCTGCACGGAAATTCTTCACCAACGAGTAGGTGAGTGCTGAGACGGAGCGGTTTTTCGAAGAGTTGGAGGAATCGGCCTATAAAAAGGGTATTGAAGCACTGGAACACAGATGGAATAAGTGCATTGATATAAGAGGAGAATATGTAGAAAAATATTAAAAAAAAGTTTTAAAATTTATTGCGTTTTATTGGTCAGGCCGAGAACTTTTCAAACTGCCCTCGTAAGAATATAAAGGTATGCCATTCGAAAACTCAACAATAATGATATATGTACATATGTATAAGCATAGGTCAACTAGATTCACTATCATTAGGTAATTGGTAGAAATAGAAATCTTATATTTTTTTAAATTAAAAAGATCAAAGTTTTTGTAGAATGTTAGCAACTCGCTGTTTAAAAATTAGTAACAACTCAAAACTCGCATTTCAATTTGCTTTAATATATTAATAATTTTTTTTGTTTTAACTTTAAAAAATTAAATATAAGACCTATAAGAGCAGACAAACTTGAGCTTAGGTATTTCCGCAACCAAGCCTTGAAAAAGAGTGCTATTTTCAGAATTTATACCCCCTTGCTTACTATCACTGAAAACTAAAACATTCTATGAGGTCTGCTTGTGAAAATATTTGCATCCAAAGTGAATCTAAAAATGCATATCTGACCTCACCCAAAAATTCTTTGGAAGGCTATATTTCCGTAAACAAAGCTCGTACGCGGCTAAAACTTCCACGTTGCATAGAGAATTAATAGACCTTTCCATTGATGTATAAATCAAACTGATTGGAGCCAAAAAAAAATTTATGGATTTTGCAAAACAAATTTTCGTCTTTAATGCCTTAGCGTGGCTATATTTTCTAACTTAAGCCTTGTAGGAGGTTGCGGTAAAAAAAAATACTTGCTTAGATTTCTCACAGCTATCCACAGGTGAAAATTAGAAGGATCTGCGAGGTTTGGTTCTCGAAATATTGCAATCCAAAATCATTTGACTGTGTTTCGACTGAGCACTTCATTTGGTTCTGATGAGATAGGTGTAACAAACTTTTAAATAAAATCACTTTAAACCTAGACGAAAAAACAACGAACTTTAAAAAACATTCCAACTTAACAAATAGACATTAGTTTTAAAATTTTTCTCTATCCATTCAGTGGCATACATCCTTAACAAGAAAATAATGAAACATTTTAGTAGATAAAGCGAAGCCCTGTGGTATACCAGAATTTATTTTGTTGATGGCAGACTTGAAAACGCACCCAAAAATACTTATGGTGAATGGTCAACATGTAATTTTTATTCATCGAAGTCCCCTCCGTTCCTGGTAACACGCACACAGGAATGGTTGAGAATTGTAAGTCACTAGGTCCCGGTTCACTTCGAGCTGTTGCACCACTAAATTTATTTAATTTTATTTTAAAAAATCGATAAAACAAAATTTACTATTATTCGATAAGAGAGCTTAATATAAGAATCTAATTTATCAAATGCTTTCGAAATGACATGCGCAATAGTATACATTTCATTAAGTCTTTGCAAATATTGGTTACAATTTCTGGAGAAATAAGTCCTTAGATCACTGACATACTGTTTCGAAAACCATATCGTCGGTGTTAAGTAAATTTTCCTCTTTTGAAGATATTTTATGGTTGGAACAATTGACGAAAATTATTAGTGCTATTGGCCAATAATTAGAAGATGCTTAATCAAATATAGCTCTTCATCTACTCGAAAAGAAACTGGAAATACAGATATAAAAGCTTACGCAACTGTGTGAAAGAATATTTTTTTCAAATTTCAAAGGAAAATGAAAGCAAATATTAATGTCGACTCTCATGAAGCATGAAGTTTATGGCAAAGTCTGCTCCAATAAATTAGTAAAAGCATCCAAAAGTCTCTTGGAGAGAATCCAAAAAAAAAAAATCTTTCAAAATGATTGGTGATAAAAATATATCAGAAACATTGAGGCTCTCGAGCACCGCCGCAGTCCTACTTGTCTTTTATTATCTTACGGTAATTTTTATAAGCAATGTTCTAGTGAAATAGCCAGTTGCATTTGGCCCCTTAAGCAATTTAACCGCTTCAGGGAATGCCCACCAGCTTAAGCTTGATCTCAACATCAGACGTGCTGTTAAATCCAGTGGTTCTTTCTTTAGCCGCACAACACGAATGTGGATAGGTTTACCGGGTCAATATTTCCTTCCCATTATGATGTTCAGACATTCGAAACCAATGTGCATCGGTATCTCAAAGGTCAAGTACAATTTTCATATTAACTCACTTGAGTCTCTTGGATAGAATCCATGAAAAGCTCTAAAATGATAGGAGAAGGGAAACATTTGAATCTCTCTAACACCGACGCAATGTTTTTTGTCATTCACTATTTTACCGTTATTTTTATAAACAGGGTTGAAATAACCAGTTGCATTTCTTCCCGTAAGCAATTCAACCGTAATAAAAACCGAAAAACACTGTTTTGACAATTGTTCACACCAATCAAATTTTTCAAAGAAATTTACAAACAAAATTTACGAGCATATATCAACTTCCTTAACCCTTAAAAGTCAGCTTTGAATAAATGATATCACAATATCCTTTGGGTATCATTATTTAAACCAATTCAAGTTGAGTGCATTTCCCTGTCAACATTTCAGTCAGGAATACAGATAGTCCCTTGTGAGTTAGGATCTCCCGTTTCTTTTGACAAAGCGATAAACACATTGTAGCAAAACAATATCCATCAAATACATAATATTATAATGAAGGATTCCTTATCCGATATTTGGTCTACAAAACCTTTTTAAAAAAAACAAAAAAAAACAGGAAATGAACAAAAAGACAAAGTGCTTGTGAATAAACCATTTGAATTCTGCTTGCTTAAAAAGTAAAGAGGCTAAAGTAAAAGAAAAACCCTAACCCACCAGAATTAGACCCAAACTGACAATTCCATGCGTGAGATACATAGCGAGGAAAAGCCTTTCAAAAAGAATCTCTTACACGTAGCTAAGTGCTAACTGTTGCTACCTTGTTGACATCCGTATATTTCTTTTCTATTTGTGCTGCTTTTCCTGCTTCCATCCATACTCTATCAATTTATGCAAGGAATCTTCTTCGATTTCATGGAATTATTAATGAGAAGGCTAACGATGGCTTTTACCTTCCTTTTTTCTATTTCAAAGCATTGAGGATTAAATTGAAGGATATTTTATTATTTTGAATCAGAATAATAAATCAAAATCATTAAACTAATGAGTAAATTGATGTCATTAGAGATTATATCTCTTGAAATTTAGATTTTTGCAGAATATCTTTTAGACAAATACACAAATGGGTGACTACTTAAGCACTCTCGGTTGATATAATAGGGGGGCAAATTGCGGTTGAAGTTGGATTATTTGCTAAGTGCATGGGAATCTAATTTATTGAACCTGTATCTTTCGCCTGAAACAAATATGCACTTCAAAATGATTGGAAGCTCCATTTCGATAAGTGCTCCCACTTTATGCTGAAAAGAAAATTACTTTATTAGATCTGAAGTTGTTTTTCTGAAAAATAAAATCTCTACATCGTTCGCTGACAGATTATAAAACCCAATTATAATTGCAATACTTGATCTTGAAGACGTCCAATTTTCAGTCAAATTCAGTAGTTGCGAAAACACCGCGTCCTACGTTTTAACACTTGGAGCTCATTTCATTTTAAATGTCAATGAGTATTTATTTTGATTTTAATTCTGTTTTTTTCTTTGAAAATGTTTACATTTTTTTTAAACTTATTTCATATTAAGAATTGAAGGTAAATTATGACTCACAAGGCAATATTCGCTGAACCAACTTGGCATAACTTAAAATAAACCCAAAGTTTCCGCCGCGCGTGCCAGGAAAAAAATCTTGACACTTCAGAGCTACATCTTTAATTGTTCAAATAATTCTAAAAAACGTCTTTTTAATTCAGAAATTCTAGAATAAAATTTGCATAATGTAATAAAAGGACTAGTTTAAGTCAAAACAAAGAAAATTAAGCCAGAGAAAATTACGCCAGTTTTTTATTTGAAAAAAAAAGACGCCAAAATTTTGTTCATACAAGTTATCGTAATCTTGCCAGAATTTCAGCCTTTTTTCCAAAAAAAATCCTGGCGTTTTTTCCATTTTTGGAAACATAAAAAAGGCCAGAAAAAGAAGACACTTTAAATGTGATGAAGTAAAAAGAAACAAATAACAGTCACTCGGGGTGGCATTCCCCGCACCGAACCGCCGCAGCGATTGTTATTTGATTCTTTTTACTTCATCATTTAAAATAAACATTTTCTGGTCTTTTTTCCAAAATCTAATTTGGAAAATAAACCAGAATAAATTGATTTTCTGGCCTAATTTTCATTTTACTTTCAGGCTCTTTTTTCATACCTAGCTGACCCAATTTCCAACATTTTTGGCTTATTTTCCAAAATAATTTTTGGCCCTTTTTCCAATTTTGAGCAAATAACATTTTCTGACGTTTTTTCCAGAAATAAATCATCACAACTTGGAAATTATTTAATATTACAATGAATTTCATACTGGCTATTATTTTCTCCAATTTTCTCAGTGTGTACATCAATGTGACGTCTGTCATGAACCTTTTCGGACTCAGTGGTGATTTAAGACCCTGAGGCTAGGCGCGCACATTCAATTTTTAGTTGCACAACTGTTTGGTTGCTTATAGAAAACAGATGAACTATTTGGTTGAATGTCCGCGCAGGTGCATATAATTATATGTTATACAAAATAGCGAACTCATTTTAGCCAATCCATTAGTTTATGTCAAAACACAAACTTTTTAGTTGCTCGAACAAAGCAGTTGCGAAACTAAAAATTGAATGTGCGCACCTAGCCTGATATGTACATAATATAATCCGTTGTGGCAGTAGATAGGTTGACAATACCGGATGCTGCGGATAGGCCAATACGTTAAAGTTTGACACAAACACAAATTCCAAATAGCTAGGTTTGTTCGTTGATTATTGACCTAGTGGTCACTGACTGTGAAATGTGACTGCATGTTACAGAACTGCCAAAAAGCCGTACTTTATATTTTGTGCTTATGCGCCTATGACTTTCAATTTGATGTTTTCAAAAATAACTCAACATATATCTACTTTTTGTCATTGTTCACTCACAAAATTCAATAATAATTCCAAGAATACAAAGTGTAAATTGCTTTAAAAAAATTAAGTTCTGCATTTTACTTAATTTTCAGCAATTTTCAGTGAGTCATTAATTTGAGACAAAACTACATCAAATCTATGAAGATTTTGTTTCCTCGTACGAAAGGTATAGTAGATTCTTAAAGCTCAGTAGTACAAACGTGGTTCAGTATTGGTTCAAGATCTTAAGCCACCCATTTCGGCTTAAGTCTGGTTCGAGTATATTATTGACTTTTAACACGTGAACCATGGTTAAATCTCAGTTAATAAATTGTTAAAATTTTACACTTATATCAGAGAATCCCTCAAAATCGGTGTTATTCAATACTTAAGTCGTGATTCAGGTATAATAAAATAAAAACTAACAGAAATTTCCAACAACTAATCTCTTCGTGTGGAAGGGGACTGTTTTTGCTAATAATACTAGTTCATAGATTTGATATGAATTTTTTTACACGAATAAGAGAAGTCATAAATAAAGTCTATTTTTATGTTAAGGGTTAACACTCGAAAATTGTTATTTCCAATTTATGACTCCATGATTTTTTAACACTTGGGACAGAAAGTTAACATTATTCGTATGTGTTATGTTTTAGCTTTACGTTGTATTCCTAGAGTAAATAATGTTTTCAATTTCTTTTAAAACTAGAATCCTAACAAAGTCTGATGAAAAAAGATGCACATAAAATACACCAGAGCGAGTTCAAGCGCACAAAAGTGCACAATAGAATGCCGACATTGAACAAACCTTTTATAGACACTGGCTGTCAGTGCATTTGACGCATGCATTAGTCGTTTTTTATTGGTAAATGTATAGGCAGCGCAGTAAAATTTTACACAGTAAACAACAACAAATGAATAGTGCATATAAACTAGGCAGTAATAAGAGTTCACATAATAGTGCTGATAAAGTTTTGGAGCATCTGGATTTCAGTGACACTCAAATTGGTTGCAAAAGTTTTATTTTTCGTGAGGTTGGCAGATTTTGATTATTCGAGAATGTGTTCGGTGATATTTGTTCATTTTATGGTAAATTTTCACAAGAGCCAAAATTATGTGGTTTGAAATATTAATTTACGATTAGGCGGTAAACGTTAATAGTCAATGGTCAAAATGTTGCCTCTTAATGCGTGTGCATGTTCTCTATCTGTCACGTGAGAGTATAAAATTCATGAAAGGATGGCTGCGATGCCAAACGATTAAAAAGGACAGGAAAATGCTTTTTTTCTGTCAACGAGCCTTTACTTTGACTTTGTGTACACACATGCCATTGAGATTTGATTTTATTAATAATTTTGCCACTTTTGACAACAAATTTGTCACTGATGTTAATTCAGCATAAACCACATCAAAACGTATACGTTTCCAACGCATCCCTTAGCTTATTCAAAAGTGGATTGTTTATTCGTAGGTATATATTTCATTTTTAGTTTTCGTTTCCTTTTACTTTGTTCACTTAATGAGTCTGAAATATCTACTAAATTAAGATGATTTGGTAAAAGAAACTCAGAAATTATGTATAGCCCTTTTCTGTTTTGGATCTTTATTCATTTCAATTTGTATTATTTTTGTAAGAAATTACATATTTATTTTAATTCTTTTCCAAATCAGCTGATTTTGACACGGGTATAAATGCAAAGCATACCAACTTTAAAATTTAAAGTAAAAGTGTATATGCAGTCAAAAAAGCATTTTATTCAGACTGCCATTCTGCACTATGTATACATTACCAATAAAATACGCCTATTGTATAAGGGTCACTCGTCATAAGAAAGTGTGTATATTTTTTATTCCAGATGGCAGTTGCACACATAACATATACGTCGACGCAGCCTAGGCAACGGATTCTGTGGATCGACTGCTGGGAGACTTCACCAAAGGCAGATCAGTGCTTTAAAAATTAATGGCGCAAAATTTTAATTGAATTAGTACCATGCTAAAGCTGTTTTAGTATGATACTAGATTAAAACAACGAATTTGCAAATTTTAATCGAATATAGCATCATACTTTCTCTACTCTTTTATTAAAGTTAAAATCATCGAATACCTACTTTATTTCTTTAGTATCGTGCTAACTTTCTCTTTGAAATTTTTTTGCAAACATTAAAAAAAGGTTCGTGTACTTACTTTTTTACACGAAATATCATTGTTTTAGGTGTGTCCAGAAGCAATTTATTAAGAAAATTCTTTTAGTACGATACTAGTTAGAAAATGTTTAAAATTACGAATGAGTTAGTAAACTATTATAAAGTTAGCAAATTGTTAAGTAGAATCATACTAATACCTTAATAATTGGCTGTTTAAACTTTTGCGCCAATGTATTCAAAAGAATTTTAACAGAAAAAGGATTCAACGATTTCTAAGTATAACATAAGCCCTTCAACAATTTTTATTTCTTAACAAATTGGCAACACTTCGATAAGACTGCCATCCCATGGTCAAAATTTTGTTTTCATGATGAGATAAGCCTTAACGATTTCGGTAAACTCAATTACAAAATTGAAGAGAATAAGATACTAGATATATTGATTTAATCTGATGGGCTCCATACACATAAGGCCACAAGCAAATTTCAAATAATTAGAAAATCTAATTTGATGTGGACCGGCTTTGTAATTTGTTCCTCTTAAAAACCTCTTACGAAAGTTCATGTATTATTTTATCATAATTTAATTTCTTTTCAAATTAGTTGTGTTTGTTATGGGCAAACTTTTTCTTTAGAAAGCAATGCTTAGATTAATAGCCGAATAGATCTCTTTTGTTTCTTTTTGTTCTATGGGTCAAGTATTGGTTGTGAGTTAAAAAATAAGAAAAGAGATTTCAATCAAATCATTTTCATTATTAATGATTATGTAGAAGGCCAAGACACAGGTCTTTGCCATAAAGACCTTCCGTCATTAGTCTGCTTGAATGGCGGTCTATCTGTACATTGATTTACTGACTAAGCCACTATTTCAAACACCAAATTTTGTATGAGTTTTAGCCTTCCAGGTTCGTGTAACTTCGCAGAAACGCTTTTTGTGTTTTGCCAATTTCTCAAAAACGACTCTAAAGATTTCATTCAAATTTTGTATGAGCTTTAAAGTGCTTAAAAGAAAACTACAATTCATGTATTGTTCAAAAATTCGTTTAAGAGAAATGTGAAAAACTCACTCTTTTTTAACTTTATGGTTACAATACCTCAAAATCGTTAAAAAATTCTTTCGGAATTCAGGTTTAAATTCAGGTTATCAAAAACGTTCGCAATAATATAATTTACTTTGTGATACAATTTTGTTGTTAAGTGGAATTAATTACTTTGTATCGTGCCCTAAACGACAAATTATCGTTAGCAATAAAATAAAAGTAAAAAAGTAAAAGTTAAAAATAATAGGAAAAGATTAGGTATTTGGTTTCTTTCAGATCAATTAAATGTCAAATTCCAGCACTGAATATTTTAAGCACTACTTAAACCAAAAGCTAACAATGGTTATGACATAAAAATGTTAAGGACAACAATTAAAAAATCGGTTTTCTTTCAAATCTAAATTTTGTCGCTTACGATAAAATTATGGCAAGCGCTCGATATAGCATTTGTTCACAAGAGCCAGTACTTGGAACCTTAGTCTTATCTTAACTTTTCTAAATACATATCTTGGCATTTACTATATAAATCAAACAAACACATTGAAAAAATTGAATAAACAATTTTGTATGCTTAACAAAAGGAACCTTGAATGCAGGTTTTTGACGGAGTTATTTATATTTGTAAGAGATAGTGTTGCTTTTAATGAACACGTGGAGTACTCGTATTTTGAGAAGCTTCTTGTTTAACGAACAAACACGAGTATTTATAGACCATTTGTTAAGTATAAATTTTGCCATGGGATAAAGTAGAGTTAGATATTATTTTGTGTTTGGATAGTGATAATAATTTTGAATGTTTAACTTTAGGAATATTTATTAACGAATTTCGAAAACAAACAGTTTGTTTTAGTTTAGCACTATAGGAGGGAAATTTTCAAATAGACTTTTGAATGCAGTGAGGATGGTCAATTATAATGAGTATGCATTAGACTGGTATTTCTAAGGGTTGTTTTTGTATTTCAACGATGATGCCCTCCGTATAAGTTCAAACCAAATGAAAGTTTTATTTTCATATTATTTGTGGTTTTCAATATGGACGAATAGATATTGAAATGGGACAAATCAAACTTGTGTAAGGTATTAACAAAATTCGTCCTGTATTTGAAAGGCCCACATATGCCATTATAATTAAGTATATGAAATATGATATCGTTCAAATTTTTACTATGGCTTCGTACAGTGGCACTAGTAGTTCAAGTTTCCGCATAGAACCAGCTGAGTTTTAACGATAACCTGTGTTATGTTCACCTTAAGGTCATTGGTCAATTGGGTTTTTATTAGCATAAACCTACGACTTCAGAAAACCCCATAAGAAAAGATTTTTCCGAGTCAAACTGCGTGACACTACTGTAATAGTTCATCCATAATGTGAATCAGGTGTACTCTGTGTGGTACGTAGCATTGTCCTGCTAGACTCACATTACACCTATGTCCATATGGCTTACACTACACTATGGGCTACACAAAATTGGTTAGAATCTATTTGCAGAGCTCGCTATTGACAGTAACAGCCTCACCAAAGTCGTTTTCAAAAAAGTACACACCAAACTTTAACTCTTTGAGGATGCAATGTTACGTGTGGGTTGTTGTAGTCCCGTATTCACTTTTTGACACAGCCAATTATCCAAAAATGGGCCTTGTTGCTATATTTTTCGGTCAAAATTGGGGGCCTAGTTAGCGAACAAACGGCGTTGTCTATGGTCATGAACTTTGAGTTCGTGGGTCAGTTGGATTATTCGCGGATAAACCCCTTGATCTTGAGTTCGTTTGACGTATATGAATGTTGGCTGATTGATTATTGAACTGGACTCAAATTTGGCCACCAAACGTTGAAGAGACGACTGTGAAGGGCCATTGCAACGTACGTTTGTACTACCGAACACTAATTTTGATAATACAAGTTAAGTCTTATCATATTCAATCTTGCTTAACATGGTGATTTGACGTCAGCAATTGAATAATAAACAACTGATTTGATAGATGTCACTAAAACATCGCCAACTGCAAATCCATTTACAATATGGTCAATGCCACTGAAATCATAGCTTACATTTGTGAATAAGTTACACATTTCAAACTACTCGTATACACTTACGCAATGAATTGGACATAGGGGTTAACCGCTAAAACCCTCTGTTTCCGCCATCTGGCGGGATCACCTCATGAATCTTTGAAAAATACATTGTGATGTGGCACTGAGTTATTGAAGATATGTAAGAAATAAAAATTCTGGCGCAAAATTTTAAACAGCCTATTATTAATGATATTCTCTAAGAACTTGCTTGCTCTAAAGTAGTTAACTAACTCATTTTTAATTTTAACCATTTTCTAAATAGTATTGTACTAAAATAATTTTCTTAATAAATTACTTCTGAACACACCTAAAACAATGACAGTTCGTGCGAAAAACTAATTAAACAGATCTTTTTTGACGTTTGTAAATGTCAAAGAGTCAAATGAACTTAGCACTAGGTATACTAAAAAATTTAAATAGGTATTCGATGATTTTAACTTTAATAAAAGTGTACAGAAAGTATGATCCCTTATTAAAATTAAAATTTGAGAAATCGTTGTTTTAACCTAGTTTTATAGTAAAATAACTTATAAAAAAATTAATGACTATTGTTTAAAAAATATTGATTGATTTACACTAACATTATTTGTCCCGTAATTTTCGCCATTGACTACTTTAGTACTGAACTATTTTTTTACATATTCAGTGCGAAATCATTGCTTAACCTTGATAGTGAGAAGTATTTTATTCGCATCAAAACTCGCCAATATAAGCATCAAGAATTCTAGGTAAGAGAAAAACATTTTATGGCTCCAACTTTATTCTAATTTGGGTTTACACAATGGAAGCAATGTTATCTCAGTGTTATTCAATTTTATAGCAGATTTTAGTTTGTTTTTACAAAATACCACCACATTCATGCTTACTGCTATTTTCAATATACATGAATAAATTTTTCTAAATTAAACGATTACGAGTATATTGTAAATATTAAACTTATCGGTTTTAGTCTTTCTTTTCTCAAAGATTGTAAACAATGTATTTACAACACTAAAATAATTGCAAGTAAACAATTTATTCATTTTGAAAATAACCAACGCAATTATCCAAAAGTGAGCAGATATGGGTTTATGTACATATTTTAACAATTTTCTGTTTAATCGAAATAATCTCTGACTTGCAATAAATTTACTTTGTATATATAAATCTTCTGAAATAATGTTTCTTAATTTGATAATTATGTATGTACAATTTCTGACATAAATACAAATATGTGAGAGAGAGGTAAATTTCATTCGTTGGGTAGAAAAATTAATTGGTATTTGAAAATCATTGTTTGGATGTTGTCTTCTCGAATAAAATCAAAGATATAAATAGTTTCGATATTTTGTATAAAATTTGCATTAGGTTTTTGATTTAGTGAAGTAGACTTAAAAATATTGAAAATCATAGAAAAACATTTAAAAAAATTATTCATATTTGTTTTAACTTGGCCTTCCCATTGTATTATTCAATAGGTTATGCGCCCACCTGGCGAGTTCTGGCAAAACTTTTTGATTCACCCATTCGAAGTACCTTCATTTTGCTATACCATTGACACCGACTCACGTATGTAGTTCGAACATTTTACTGCCAAAAGTATTGATAACACTGTTAGGGAAAACCATAATACCCGAAAATCCACAATTCTATAATACACGATAGTTTCCTAAAGCTTAAAGAAATTCTGCTGATAATAAATATTCTGCTTCCATCGCATTTACACGATATTTTGAATGTTTGAAAAGTGACTGCTTGGTGGGTGCTGCGTCTGTTAGCAGTCAATTAAAAACGAATCTCTCTGCATTTCAATTCAAAGTGTTCGACATGAAAAAATGGAAAGGATGAGAATGATTGATTTCAACTGAAGATGCTCAAGGTGAGCTTCTTGTTTATTTTGTATGTATAGATGAATATAAAGGTTGTGCCAAATACAAGCTTCTTTTTTAAAATGCAATAAAATGAATTGAATTGTTCTTGAATTCAGTCTTACACTCTCGGCTTCAGCAGCCAAATTCTCGTCTCTGCGCAATGCACCACAACGAGGATCATGAGTGTTATTCACTAGCATACCAGTCTCACAAACTTGCGTACCTCATGTGGGGTGGGTGCTTATTTTCGGCCAAAACTTCCTTGGAAATAAGTTTCCAATATTTCCCAATTGTTTTCAACCGAAAAGCAACTCATTTCGTTGTGCGGAGGTATGATACTGACTTTCTGTCAATATTTCGAGCTTGAAACAGCTGTCAGTGTCAAAATATCCTATGATTTAAAACGAAACCACTTGATGACCCTTTAGTTAAATTGTAAATATAGATTTCCAGTTGTTAGCCTGTCTGTTCGACTACAGCGTAACGGCTATTTTCTTTAAACTTGGTATATACCATTTTTGAATTTTTCCTCCCACATAGTTTTTGCTTTTTTTAAAGACCAAAAATAACGGTACGAATACAAATTTATTTCGCATTTAAAAAAACAAACATTTGTTTCAAGAATCTTCCACAAGTTTTTAAAAAATACAAATTTTAACAACTCTTATCAATAGAGGCAATCTACTGGTTCAAAAAATTTCCAAAAAACGGTTATTATACAACCATGCTATTTCTTTTTGGTTTTCTCAAACACAGTAAAATTGATTTCGATCAATTCTTGCATGCTTGAGCTCATATAAAACTGAATATTTACTGTGCATTTAAATTTACCACAAATTTAGTTTGAACTTTTTTTAAACAATCAATATTTCAAAAACCACATACTAGATTTTTCTGAAACTTAACCATCACATTTTTTAAAACAATGCACAAGATTCATACCAAAATTATTGTTTTCTTATCTTAAAAAAATGGGAGCAACCATTCAGTTGATACAAAATTTAATTCAAATACATATTTAATTTTTCTCAAAAACTGCACTTCAATTTTGATAAATTTTTTTCTGTTTCGCTAAATTTTCAAGATTCTTAATTCATAAACAAATTTGAAATTAATATATTACAAGGAACGTACAGGAGATGTTTCCAAAAAGCTTTAAACTCTTAAGTTTCAAAAAAATCTATTATGTGGTTTTCGAATTATCGAGTTTTCAAAGCAATATTTTTTCTTTTATTACAAAAATAATTTTTGAGAAATTTTGGTCTATACTATCTACTATTAAATTTTCAGCCGAGGATTAGCATGCAAAATTATTCAGTTTTATAGTTTCCTAGAAAAGTTGTTCCATTGCAGAAAATTACAAATAACCATATGTGATGGAAAAACATTCTTTTAATAACGTACCTTTTGGCAAAAATAATTTATTGACAAAACATATTAGCATATTTTTCATTTTAAATACATATCACAAATAAAAACAACATATTGGGGGAATAACATATAAAACGCAAGTTACGAAGAAAATCGTTAGGCTTTACCCAAACAGACACAGAAACAAGTGAACAGAATTACAAGGCTCATTTTCATTGGGAAGCCAAGCTTGATCAAAAACTTAAGAGATACATCTTAAACAGAATTATTTTTCGTCATCTTCAATTCGTCATTAAAAAAGAAAATACAAATAGAAAAACATAATTAAACTTTACTCTCTTGAAAACCTCAACTACAAAAAAGGCAAAAAGTGAAGCAAACATATGTGATTGGTCGTTAAAGATGATTTGTTGAGTTAAAAAATTGTCAAAAATATAAATTTTCTCTAAAGTTTACTAATAACTTTTAACTGAGTCTCTGGAATTTCATTTAAGAGAGTTATCTGAAATAAATGTAGCGGAGGCTTAGCATTTCGCCAGCAATTATATCAAATTCAATACAAATACAAATTCTTAGCCCTTTATACTCACAATTAATTTTCTTCACTTTGTCATTTTAAAATCGATCCTTTTAGTCGTATCTATCTTGCCAACGTCCGAGTATCGTTTCACCAAACTAGTACCACGCTTTTTTATTTCACATATTTTTAAAGCGAAATTTGTTCATTAATAAAACAAGCTAAATATCATAAAGTCAACTAATAATATGCAAAATAAAAATTGTCGAATTGATCTTGGCGAAATGAAAGCCACCAAACGAAATTCCGCCGAAAAACCTCGGAAGAAATCTATACCTAGCGAGCCTTCTGATTTATCGGCCAATAAATATGTTACCATGGCTGTCAAAGGTTTTGGAGAATATCCTTACACGGCAGATTATTGATATGACCTTACTTCAAAAAATTAAATTTTGTGTCCACTCTTCAATCCGGGTTCAGAGCCAACCCCTCTTGTTCTACTACTGCCATGATTAAGGTTTTCGAGGATATAAGACTGCACTATGACCAAAATAATTTGACCATATTATGTCTACTGGACTTCTCCAAGGTCTTTGACAAAGTCAATCATGAAGTTCTTTGATAAAATTTAAGTGCTATTTTGGATTTTTTGATCTGGCTGTTTCATTTATTAAAAGTTATCTATCAAATAGAATTCAGCGTGTCGTAGTTAAGGATAAGTTGTCCAAGCTTAGCTGGCTAAAAACCGAAGTTCCTCAGGGCTCGATTGTGGGTCCAATTCTTTTTATAAATGAACTGCCCTCTGTGTGTAAAAGTGTCTCGTGTTATCTTTACGCCGATGATATACAGTTGTATTTTCAAGTAAAATTTGCTCGGTTGATGACATCGTCTTCCGTATTAACTAGAAGTATTTACTAGAAATTTTCAGTTGGACTAAAGAGAACTGTACCGTACCTAAAATCTATGACCAATCTTGGTTTTAAAGTTACGAATGACCTGCAATGTAAAGAACACATAAACTCTGTTGTAAGACGCATTTACGGAACTCTCAGAAATCTGTGCCTATGGAGTTACTTTACCTCGCTTGAAACAAGACTTTGCTTGGTCAAAACGCTTCTTGTACCAATAGTCTCATATTCTGAGGCTTAGGTCCCAAAACTTGATTTCCTGTCTAAAAACAAGCTCCGTATTGCATTTAACGACTTGACAATGGGCTTAAAAGATATAACCACATATCGCTTTATAATACCAAAGTTCTTAAATCCATGCTCTCTCAATATACAAATTTTTGGAACTGTGTCGTTTTGAATAAAATCATTAACACGAAAACCCCCCAATATCTTTATGAAAACATCAGCTTCTGCCATTCAACTAGAACTGGAAATCTTATGATACCTTCGTATAATTTTGTAAACTCAAACTTTATTTTGTAATGTTAATAACAGAATAATAAAGGAGAAAGAAGCAAAGTTATCTTTTTCATATGTATGAATTTAATGCATTTTTGTAGTAAAGATTTAATTTAAATTAAATGCATTTACGTTTTCTTTTTATAACTTAAATCCAAATATTAGTGTAACCATTTTTAAATAGTACTATAAAAGCCTCAATCTTACTGTACTCCCATAAAACTGAATTGTATTGAAATTGTATGTTTTCTAGGAAATTGCACTTTTGAAATTTTAAATTTAAAGCTTAAAAGTAAATCAGGTACAAGCATGGTTGATTCTTGTTAACTTAATATGTCTACGAAATGTGTTTGTGCTAACGAAGAAATCTTTCCTATTTCCTCCTAACAAGTGCGGTACAGTTAAAGTAGCATCAAAGAAGTATTAGTTGAAATACAAATGAATTACGGTAAGTACTCACTACTTTTGTATCCAAAAAATATTCTTTTTTGTAAAACTTTCACATATACAAGAACATTACTGCAGGCCTCATCGAAGTTGGTTCAAAATATAATCGCAGTCTTAATACCCCAAGGACAATTCTCTTTACTTAAGTTTATAAAGAAACATAGTCATTGGTTGAGTAATTACTGTTTCTACAAGGCAGATTAAACATAGGTACTCCAATCTTATTTCTTTATCAAGCACTTAGCACAGAAATCTTTTCTTCATTGATTTTTTTTTTCTTTTTCACAGGTCTGAGTCCATTGATAATTTAATTTAGAAAATGAGGAAGTTGGTCATTGTGTTTTTGAAAGAATATCGTGCTGTTCTTCAAATTGATACAAAACACACAAATTTTCTCCAAGAACGGATATCATGATAGGAATAATAAAATCAGTCTTTAAACGTGATTTGTAAGCTTTGGTGGAATATCGAAAAAAAACCTCAATTTGTTTTTCCTACAGGTGGTTTTAAAAGACATTTTATATAATTTTTTTTCAATCCATATACGAGACACAAAGGTCCTTCATCCTTATTCTTGCTTTTTTTTTTCTTTTTTTTTTTTTTGTAAGCCTCCCTTCTCCTTCCATCCATCCAAACTTAACAAACTGAGAACATAACAACAACAAGTCCTTTTAAATTCTGTTCAAATATTAAATCCTAATTCATCACACGCTATTTCAAAAGGATATCGAGTTTAATCTTCAACTGGAATACAAAAAAAAAATGTATTCCACCACAAGGACATCGATTTTCTTTTGTGAATTTAAAAAGAAAAAACTATATGTCTCCTCTCACTTGGCACAAAAATTACATTCGGAGCAAATTTGCCGGTGTTAGTCTTGACCTTGCTTAGAGCCTGAATGGTTCAATAAAATATATATGGTTTTTGTATTGTATGTATTAAGTTAGATACTCAATATAGTATTTTTAGAAGCCTTCATCATTCGGTTGAGAATAGGCACTTTTAAATGAAATTGCTTTTCTTTACAATGAAAATGGATGATGGGCTTAAAGGACTGGCTATATGATTTTGAGATAAGAACAAATATAATAAGTCCAAGAAAGGTGTTAAGGGCTTTTAGATAAATAGAAAAAGATATTCAGTTTTTTTATTCAAACCAGACTCCTTACAAGGCTATGAAGTGGCGCTCAGTATTGAAGAAATTAATTCAAAAAATTATGTATTTGCAAAGGGTTTTCCAATAAAAACATATCAATTTTGAATTAAAGTAAGACTGAGATTAATTGTTTGCTTTTTTTTTTTTTTTTTTGAGTCGTCCCCCGTTTAGAAGGAAATCCAATTCGATGTTAAATCGCATGAGCGAGCTTTCCCTTCGACCAGATCGTTTCTCAATATTGCAGATTACCGAACTTTCCCTTCAATAGATCAATCTTTTGACAACAACTTGTTAAGCATATAGCATCATCTTGTAAAATCTAATTACCATTGATGTCAAGTTCATCCAATTCTACTAATATTGCACGATAGCATGCACAATTTATCAAAACATGGCGATAATATTCGTAAACGAAAGTATTGGGTCCAATCCTAGTTTCAAAAAATTTAAAAAGATGCACACCACAGGGATTCTTTTTTACTTGCGATATTGGTACTATAGGGCAAGTTCTGCATTTGGAAAAAAAATCGAACTCGAGATTTTGATCAAAGTTGACATTACGATGATAGCGAAGACGAAAAAAGTGGGTCCGGCAATTCCGTCTGTCTGTCTGTATGTCTGTATGTCTGTATGTCTGTATGTCTGTATGTCTGTATGTCTATATGTATGTCTGTATGTCTGTACCTCGAACTACAGCCTAAACTACTGGAGGTATTTTCTTCAAACTCGGTACTTAAGGGTCTTCGGTGATTCCCTAGAGGAGAAAGTGAAATTTTTTTTTTAGCTCCAAAACTAAGGGTACCTCCCTTACACCCGTAATACGAAATCTTATTTATCTCAAAAACGGCTCTAACGATTTTGATAAAAAAAAAATTAGGTGTGATATTATGGACATGGACTACATTTTGGTCAAAAAAATTTTTGGGGCAAAATGTTATTAACGGTACCTGTCATAGAACCGTGTTTTTTATTTTTGACTTTCTCATTAACGGCTCTAAGGATTTTTACCAAAAATTTTCAGCAGGATTCTCCTTAAGTTTAAAATAATATTGTTTATAAAAATATTTGTTGGGTTTTTTGAAAAAAAGTAAGTTTTTTTGAAAAATCAATATCTTCAAAACCTATGAACAATTATTTTTTGAAATTATTTCCTAAAATCAATATTATTAAATACTTAAAATGCGCATCCCATATTTTTTTCTTAAAAAATTTGAAAGAAATTTTTTATATAAAAATGTATTTAATAATAAAACGAAAAGTCTGTTTGCATAAATTCATACTTTTCTAGAAATCAGACGGCAATTTTATGCATTTGAACATTATTATCTCATTAAATCAATTTTTTATATTTATAAAATGTATCTTAAATTCCAAAGTAATTTTACATAAGAGCAAGTTCGTGCGATCCAGTCGTGCATTTTATTTGTAGATGCAATGCAGTTTCTTGAAGAACGTGCGAGTTTCTTGCTGCCCAAAAATGCATATTTTGCCGCCTGACATTCTAGAATTTTTAATGGTATTCTAATATACTATTTTTCAAACGTTCGTATCAATGACATATAAACTTTCATAAAACTACACTTGAAGAACCAGAATATTGATTTGAATTTAGCAAAGACAAAAATATCAAAATTGAGCAATATTTCTTGAACAAAATACAATAAATAGCTCTGAATCTGATATTAACCCTCTTAGGCTATCAGTTTTACTGAGCCTTAAATTATATATATAATTGAATCAACTTGGTAGGACTTGCGAATAGGGATAGGGATTAGAACTGTTAAGAAGAAATCATTTGGTAACAATTTGAGTTTGACCAATTTCTATGGGATTTATGAGGAGTTACTTAGGAGTTATATAATAAAAACTCCAGTACCAGCGATGGTATATCAAGCACTGTATTGAAAAAGATTGGCCTAAATGTGGTTGACGTATTATGTTACTTGTTTAATATGAGTGTTTTCCTAAGCATTTGAAACGTGCGGAAATTATACCGCTTTTTAAAAAAGGCAATAGAAAAAATATTTCCAGTTAAAGACCGATTTCATTGCTTCCAACCATTTCTAAAATTTACAAATATTAAGGAGTGCTAATAGATTACAATTCGAATTGGAAAGTTCAGATACAATCTATTAAGTCTTACATGTTTTCGATTACGCGCAAAATGTACTTAATCAAACAGTTCTTTTCTAAAAAAGTTTTGAAAACGATTTACTATGGCCTAGCCCATTCTAAGTTGCAGTATAGCATAACAATTTGGGGTGGTTCATATTACAACTCTTTTGGACACTTGCTTACCAGAAACATTAAAATTCGGATCATTTGCAACAAAAATCGTTTAACTCATAGCTAGCCTCTTTTCAAAGATTTAAACGTCTTACCATTGAGACATCTTTATATTTTCAAAGTAGTTTTAAAAGAATTCTTTAAAATAAAATGCACGACTGGGTCGCATGAACTTGCTTCTATGTAATAGACTAGGAATTTTAAAAACGAATGTTATTAGAGAAAACCGTTCATAAGGATAAAATGATTTTTTTAAATTCTTTTAGAGACAAAAACAGAATGCTATGCAAATATGAATTTATGCAGGAACAAAAATTATAAGTCGTTGTAGTGGTTCCTTAAAAAAATAAGCTTTTATGTACAAAATTTTGAAAACATTTTTAAGAAAAAATGTTGTACGCCAACCTTAAGTTTTTATTATTGTACGAATAAAAATCTAATTTCAAAAAAAAAAATACTAAGCCGTTCTTGATATATCGAATTTTTCACAAAAAAAAATAATTTTTTTGCTAAGAATTGAAAAAATATTTTTTCTTAAGTTTTTAAATGCAATGTTTTTTAAACTTTTTAGGAGCTTCTTTATAAAAAATTTCATTAAAATCCGTTATGTCGATAATGAGAAATTCAAAATTCGAAAAAATCGTTCTATGGTAGGTACAGTCAGTAATATCTAGATTTCAAATTTTTTTTATTAAATTATAGATCGTAAAGATTGATCAAAAGAAAAAAAATTTTAGCGAAATTCTCGGAACCGTTTTCGAGCAAAATACGATTTTCGAAAACCATTTTTTTAAAATTTGTATGGAAGGTACTGCTAGTTTTAGATAAAGCAAAATTTTTTTTCTTAAATCTTGTAGATTATGTTTAGAAACTTTTATTTGTCAAGTTTGAAAAAAATCGAGCATGGGGTTTTCGAAATATTGAGTTTCCAAAAAAAAATTTTGATTTTTTTTTTTAAATCCAAAAAATTAAAAATTGAAAATTTGAATATGTAATAATATTCAAACTTTAGAGGAGCTTTGGCATAAAAAAATGATTTAAATCGGCTGTACCGTTTTCGAGAAAATCAAAAACAAAAAAAATGGACCCAGGGGGGCTACCAAAAATAACAATTTTTTGTAAAATTTTGTTCAACCATTAGCTAGTTTAAACCAAATGAAATTTTTCAAATTTTTTTTTTAAAATTCTGTGCGACAGATTTTGAGAAAAAAAAAATAAGTATTTATAAAATTTCGAAAAAAAATCGTATGGCAGGTACCGTTATTTTTGGCCTTAAAAAAAAAACAGAAAAAAACGTCCGGGGGAAAAAATTAAAACCCATATGTATCAAGTTTGAAGAAAATCGGCCGAGCCGTTTAGGCTGTAGTCGAACCGACAGACAGACAGACACAGACAGACAGAATTGCGAGACCCACTTTTTTGGTCTTCGCTATCATCGTAATGTCAACTTTGATCAAAATCTCGAGTTCGATTTTTTTTACGAATGCATAACTTGCCTTATAGTACCTATTAGTCGCAAGTAAAAAGTAGTAATATACCTTGCAGAATTTCTGAATTTTACGGTCTTCGCGTTAATAATTTGAATGTTGTGAACGTTCCTATTGCTCACAAAACCCACTTTGCAAACTTTTACACCGTTACAGCACCTTCATTATTTAAGAAGCTTCCATATCTTATTCGAACAATTACAAATCTTAACTCTTTCCTCAATAAACTTAAAGATTGGTTATTTAAATTGACTTTGCTACTATTGAAGTAATTTTGAGAAGTGCAAATGTTAATTAATGTTTTGAATTAAAATTAATGAAGTTTTAAAATAAATTTTGTAAAGTTGAATATTATGTTTGATATTGTAAAAATTTTCTTTTTATTTAATTTGCTTTTATTTATTTTTATGATTAAAAAAAAAACGTATGAATTATATAATATATCTACCCCACCTACCTATATGTATACATCTAAATCTAATTTAAATCTAAATATAGAAATCTGAAAATAATTATCACCCCACAACACATTTTTTATCAATTGTATTATATATTTAGATGTCATTCCGCACTAACTTTTTAAGTTATCGAATGAACATTATTAATTATTTTCATTATTTTTTTTTTGTAAAAATGTTTGTTAAATAATTGTATGTATGTCTGGAATCAAATAAAACTTTTTGAAATTGAAATTGCAATTCAATCCTAATTGCTTCTTTGTTTCAGAATTCACAAGATCAGGATTATTTTTTTTTAAACTCAACTTATGCTTACTACATTTCTTAAGCCGTTAAATGAAAGGTTGTTTTTAATAGAATGGCTACATCTACAAGCTATATTGCTGCTGATCTTTTGGTGTGAAATCTGAAAAAAATCACTGGTAAGTGTGATTTATGAGTAGTTCCTATCTAGATGTTATTTCATTAAGATTGATAAATTACAATTCAACAAATATGTCGCACTAGACCGACAAATGTGTTTTTTAAAATTATTTACATAAATGTATGTCACACAGCCCTATTCTGCTTTTTAAATTTTACTCATCACTCTTCTTATGTTATTTCAAAGTGAATCTGCCTTATATCGGTAATATTGTCCGGTATTCTCATATTCAAGTATTAATGTTATTTGAAATTTTACAATGCAACCACGCAAAAGTAGGAATCTTCGCCATTCAGTGGTAAGTTTCTTTTAGCGACGAAACGAATTTTGAATGCCTATTCTGGGCGAAAATTACTTAAATTCGGTACATTCAATGATTTGATATTCTGAATCCAGCGGCGCTGACTATTTTCGCCTGTTTAACATAAGATCTTTAAAATTAAAGTCAAAAATGTAAAAATTTTCAAAATTTATAAAAGGGAATTGTATAAATCAGAAATTAAGTCAATTACGCATACAATATCTAAAAATATGTATAGGTATTTTGAATTTATACTTTTATGTAAAAGTGATTCCAATTCAGATGGAAATTATGAGAATTATTAATTTCCGAGGTATTGCCAAATAATCAAACATGTTGGTACATTTTCTGAAATATTTCTGAATATTTGAAATCGTTGGACACAATTATTAGTATTGTAAGAGAATTTTTAATTGAAATCATTTATTTTAATATCAGTGATCACAACTTTATTGAGTGACAAGTTTACTTTAATTGTTTAATAAATAATATATAGATATTTTACAGCTGCTTTAAAACTGTCAACATTAATCAACAGAAAACATTTTGTTATGATTATTTCATTTAATAACTTGAAGATTTTAAGTAGCAGACTTAAAATTTGTTTGGTAATATTCAACTGTCAAACATTTATCAATTTTTATCATATTTGATCAAAAACAAATGCTAAAAATCTGCATTTGAATCACATTCATAAGAAATAAATGCAAGCACATATTTTAAGACATTTCAGACAAAAATATTACTGAATTTATGAATTGGACATTCTCAATGACACTCCCCCGGTAGTCTAGCTTATAAAATATTGCCTGCAGAATAGTTTGCTGTTAATTCTTCGCAAGTGTTATGACTTCTCTTTAGAACACAAACGTTTTCATGGGTCCAATAATTTTGTATACTCTCACAGTTGCAAGGGTTCTCAAAGATCAACAAAAATCTACTGCTCTGGATAGTAAGCCTCCCATTGGTCTAAAGATGTGTTCTTTAACACTGGAAAAATCATTGCGTAAGCTTTTCAATCTGTCCTAGTCTACTGGCCTCTTTCCGAGCGGATGGAAAACAGCAATTGTCCAGCTATACCGAAACTTCTTCCCACTCAAACTATATTCCAAATGAAATTACGTCAATTTTTTCCAAAATCGTGGAAACTCTAATCAATTTTATCAGCTTAAGAAATATCTTGAAGAACGAAAGCTTCTTAATGACCCGAAGGACGGCTTTCGTAGCCAATAGGTTCTGATGATCAAAAGGACCAAAACGCGGACTGTTACGTTACGAGTACATTCATACGCATATTTCAATACAAATTTACCTGAAAATATATGAAACTGAATACTTTTTCAATATCTATTATTTTTTTCTCAAAATAGACTTCCTAACTAACATTTTCTATTAATTTAAACGCTAAAAATGTTTTAGCAGGACTGTTACGTTACATGAATTTGGAAGTAGATTTTGAGGTTGCATTACATTATGCAATAAGTCTGCTCTTTTAGTGTACTATTTCAAACGTGAGGTACGAGGTTTCTGAGATTGAGAAAGGAAATAGCAAATAAAATATTAATTACACTAAATACTGTATTTTTAGATTCTGTGGAAAGAAAAATGTTGGGACTGTTACGTTACATGAAAAGACTGTTACGTTACACGTGCGATCTTGGCTCTTTTAAGAGTTAAAGTCAGCATCGAAAATGGCTAAAATTGTATTTTTTTAGAGTTATTTGGTTTTCTTATCGTTAGACGTTAAAAAAGGGTAACTTATGTAACATACAAATTAAATAAAAAAAAAACTATATTTTTCATTATAGTAAGTACATATCGAAATTGTGGCGATCCATTAATCCACTAACTTACTTTAAGTATTTCCACTTAGTTTTAAAAATAATAATATTTTACTTTATTTAAGATAAATTCATCAATCATTCGTTGTAATAATTTATTAAGTTTGTTTATAGAATTTAAACAAACTTTTAGTATAAATAGTGCTTTGTAAATAAATATAAATAATATAATTTGGAATTCAACAACTTCTCAAACTTTTCCGTCCTTTTTAAACTATTTACATACATATATACAGCCTTATCATCGTATCGTTACGATCGTAACATTTATGTCCTTCATGGTATCTGCTTCGTAACGGAAAAAACCGACGTTTACTAACGCGAGTATTTAACGTTAGCCCCAATAAATTAATAAAAAGCTGATTCGTGTCAAATAAGCAAAGAAGATTCATGGATAGTGCAGCAGTGTTATTGGAAGCGGAAAGATATGAATAAAGAAAATTTAATAAAGAAAAAAGAATATTCTTAAGAAATTATAAATTATAAAAGTTTATTCGTTTTTAATTTTCCTTTGAAAAATTTTCCACTTATAATTTGCTGTCGGAAAAATCGGAAATCAAATATCTTCATAAATATCATGAATTCACCATGCGTTGCTGCCATTTTGACATTTCATCGGCATGCAACGCAAGGATTTGACATTTTCAACTCACACAAACTTTATTTTCGTAGATTTTTCCGATTGCCCTATCGGAACGGCTACAATCATACAATTTTCGTACATTTCCTAGAAATCGGAGAAAATTACGTTCCGATCGGGTACGATGATAAGGCTCGTTGTTTTTGTTCTTTTGGGTCTTACTAAGCTTTCCTTTCTGTTCCACCAGTAAGACACCAAAATAAAATACAGCTCTGCCATACAAATTTAGTTCTGGATTATGAGTGTCACTGAATGATATACATTTTCGACAATTTGCATGCATCTACGCCAAAAGCTCAATTGAATAGATGAAGAACATATAAAATCCTGATTTCGTTGTCAAGACTTTGAATTCTGTCAAATTTGTTTTTGTTTGTAGACTTAAATTTGACCCATTTTTCGTTATGAAGCATTAAATTAAAAAAAAATGTGCATACAAAATAAGAAGATTGAAAATACAAGAAAATGTTTTATATTGAAGTTGACATGACAAAAAGTCATATTAATCCCCGTTCCAATTTATTTTCAAATAATATTCCATTTTTGTGTCCATCATTGAAATATTCTATGCTTCAAATCTTAGAATGACAAGAATTCAATCTGCGAAACTAATTTAAATTTTATTGATTTGTTCCCGCTCTATAAGGCAAGTATCAAAAAAAAAAAATTTCGAGATTTTTTTTAAATTTAACTCTACGATATAAGGAAGAAATCCAAAAAAGTAGTTTTTGTAGTCTGTATGCGGCGCGTAGGTCTGTTTGTGCGATCAGGTGTACTCGTATATCAAAAATATGCATTTAGGGCTCTTCACTTGCGAGTTAATATTATCACTTCTTTATTAAGCTCAAAGCAAAGGATATATTTGCAACGTTTGGCCTTATTGTAGTCTTGAACTACAAATGTAAGTTCCTGTGATACAGTTGAGCATTTTATTATAGTTTTGTAGCAGACAGAGAAATTGGAATATTTCAAAATGTGATTTAATTTTTTTCTTGCTATTGAAATGTCTTCAACAACCCACGCGAAGTTATTTGCTATGGTATTTATTCTTTTCCGGTAGCTTTCGATTTGATGCAGACTATTTTTTATTTGTTTTGCTATTCAAACTTTTAAACGTAGTGTAATAGTATTTGATGGTTGTAAAGGTCGAGATTTTACTCAAACAGAATAAAGGTGAAGGCGAAACAATTTAAATTTAAAAGTTAATATATTTCAATTTCAGTTAAGTCCTTCAAATGATTGAAATTGGGTACCATTTTCAATGCAAATTGGAATCGTGAATGCTCGGGATGTTCTTAGAACAAAAATATAGCAGAAGAAGAAAAATATACATAACTGATATCAATGTAAAAAAAAGTGTAAAGGATATATGGTAACTCCTTATTTCTTAACAAAGTATTTACACCTATAACTCAGTTTACCGAAAAGATAGTTCTTTATTTATTCTACCTCATTTCTTCCCAACTAAAGCATTTTAATAATTGTGATCTAAGTTCCAGTTTGAGATAGAACAAAAATAAAATATGACACTGAAATTTGACAGGTTTAATACATTTTGTATGTCTAAAAAAAACGTTATTTTGGTAGAAGCTAAGTTGGAATAGAGTTCAAATAGACTTAGGGCTTCTTAGGGGTTTTCAATAAGGGCTGGTAGATGTTAAAATTGAATAAAACAGACTATCCTTTTTTTGTATGTCATTGTGTACGGAATATGACAGCGTTCAAATGACCGCCTCGTCTCCTTACGGTGACATGGATCCGAGTGCTTCAATGATTCTTCCACATAGATCCAGCTGAATTTGAACGATGAGCTGTGTTATGTTCACCATAAGGGTATCGGTCGATTGTGGTCTATTTGCATATACCTGCGACTTAAGAAAACCCCACGAGAAAAAGTCTAGCGAGGTGAAATCGCATGACATTAGTGGCCAATTTATTTTACCTCTGCGAGAGAAAACCTTACCCTAAAATAGAATGTCACTGTGTTGCACGTAGCACCGTCCTGCTGGAACCGCATATCATCTAGATCTGTATGGTTCAATTTGAGCCATTAAAAATTGGTTATCATCGTTCTGAAGCTCTCGCCAATGACGGTGACCTCCTCACCAATTTCGTTTTCGAAAAAGTACCAACTAGTGACTTCGTCAACCCAAAATTCACACCAAACGAAAACTGTTTGAGGATGCATTGTTATTTGGTGAACTTCGTGTGGGGCTGGTTTCGTTTCATAAACGGCAATTTTGCTTGTTAACACAGCCTTTCATCCAAAAATGTGCTTCGTCGCTAAAGATAATTTTTTGACCAAAATGAAGGTCCTCTTTTAAAACCTCCGAAACGCAGTCAGCGAACAAATGGCATTATCTATGGTCATCTACTTTGAGCTCCTGGGTCAGTTGGATTTTCTACGAGTACATGCCCAAGTCTCGAGATAAAATTCGCCAAGTTCAATTCCGCGAAAGCCAAGTTCTTGTACACGGGGAGAAATCGACATCAAAACAACATGGCCACGACAGGCTAACAAAATCAAGCCGGGCCAATTGACAAACCCTTTAGAAGAATATCGATTGATATCTTAAAAATTAATTTTTCTTTTAAGCCCTACGTCTCTATTTTTAAATTAATCCTGAAACAAAGGTTTATTAAGTTAAAATAGGAGGATTTGAGCAATTTCTGTATAATAAATTGTTATTGTTTTTTTTTTTTAACCTCTTCATTTTGAAAAATGAAAATCAAATTACTCGTTGCATCAAGTAAACGTATTTTTTTGACGTTCCGGATAGTTCTATACACAAATGTATAACCTGATGAAATTTGACATTTATTTAAAGACCTTACTCTTAGAAACCCCAATTTTAGAAACTCAAAAATTTAAATAGATTAGCCGCATTGACTTTTTAAATTCATTAATCCCTATTAAACCACTGACAAATTTTAAAAGTTGGGTACTAAATTTTTAAAATACCCATTTTTAATAATTGTAAAATTTTTCATCAAATTTATATATGTATATTTGAATCTAAAAAGGTTAACTTTATATACATATGTAGTTCTGATTAACTCTAGTTAATCCAAACTGATTAACTCTAGTTAATCCAAAAACTAATTTAGAATCTAACTTTAATAATAACTGTGTAGCCAGAGATATTTTCAATAGAGTATTAAGTTTAAAATATAGAAAAGGTTCAAAGCAATTTAAAAATGAATCCCAAATTCTTTTGGAATTTTATAAAGTGTAAAAGAAAATCTAGTCCACATCCGTCCGTTTTCAAGTACAATAATATATCTGACTATGATCCTCGTATTATAACGCAACTTTTTTTCAGATTTAATTAATAAATATTTTCGGATTAGCCGCGTTATTTGAATTTTAACAAGAGTGCAATTTACAACTATGAAGAAAGTTAACCTCTAAATAATATGTTGAAATTGTAAAATATTAATTATAAATTATTAACTAATATTTCTAGTATATCAATTACCGTTTTAAAAGGACTTTTTATAAAATCTAGATTCAAGAATAATATTCTTCGCTAAATAACTATCATGTTTCAAATAAATAAATAAACAAATGTAGGTACGTTAAGAAGCTTCACTTCAATTAAATTAAAAAAAAAAAAACGTTTTCTTCATATTATTTTTAAAAACACATTATTATATCGAGGTTAAAGCCTTTCGTTTTAAAATTCAGAGCTAAAACTGAGTGCAGACTGTCATCAAATTAAAAGATTTAATTTTGGGTGCCCGAGAGCATTAACCCATCAGGAACTCGTTTCTGTAACATTTTCTTCAAAACACTTCTTTCGAGTACAATTTCCTCCATCTTCATCTCTGTCAGCGACAGTTTTCATATCCACCAACAAGCTAAATCCATTTAAAAAAAAATATTATTAAATTAAATTTCCTTCTTACGAGGTTGACTCCTCTTCAACAAGCACCGAACAAAAACTGTTTTCCCTTGCTAATAAAATTCTCATTATATTTTAGCTGTCACTTCTTTGTACTCCTTCTATTCCTCAACCAATTAACAATTTTCAAACCATCAACTGCAATGCTGATTAAATTAAATTAATTTTTTTTTTTTTTGCAAAAATCAGAAACAGCAGTCCAAAACAATTATTACATCTCAAATTCGAAAATGATTACACAAGCCAACGAATGGGGGAACGTACTCTGGCAGAGAAGCAACTTTTTGATTACGCATTAATTCAATTTTTTGATCTAAAAACATTTTAATTACTTGATAAACTAATCCCCTGCAGCTTGAAGCACAAAATTTAAATTTGATGGAAAATCTCATTTTATAAAGAAAACAAAAATTAGAACTTTTTATTTTTTTTTTTTTTCACTTTTGATTTTCTAACTTTAATTGGCTCCTGTGTTGTTTTTTTTTTAATTTTCCACATCTCCCATTCACTTCTGCAACAAAAATCCAATTTAAATTTCATAAAAATAAAACCAAAAAAAAAAAATGTGATATTTCAGTTTTTTTTGTAAAACAAATTAAGAAAACCATTCGATAGGGGATATCAAATACTACTCGTGGGTAATCTTTCACAAATTAGCATAATTTCCTCACAGCGAGTCCCCTAATTGATGAGTTAAGAAACTTGAATCAAAACACAGCATCCATGCTTAGATATTGTATCTCAAAGACACATTCTTGCAGATGTAGAAAGATTATTTTTTTTTACTTCCGAAAAATACTCAATATTCATACAGTAGTCCGTTAAAATAAACCAATCACGCACAAGCAATTACCCCCACCCATCCCGTCACCCCCTTCTTAGCACCCACCTTCATGTGAACATATCCTACTGGGTCTAATGGAGATTGCCAATTCGACGCTGGGGGCTGTTGTTTTTATTTTTTCTTATTTTGATTACAACTTTAGATTGAGGTAATCCACGTTCGATGTTCGGTGCTTTGCTGGAGGTATCCGAAATCAATTACTCAAAGATAAAAATGAAGATCGACAGCAAACACTTGTGACACATAGGACGTGACGAGTTCCAAATTCAATTTTCTTGAATTATCCTTTTTTTTTGTTATTTTGTTGTTGTTACTCAAGAACCTTCTTAGGGGGTATTTTAAAATTAAGAATTTTCTTCATTATCAACCCTCAAAGCACTGAAAGTATCTCGAAGATACACAAAACACTCTTATCTTTTTTTTTAAATATTCACCCGCAGTGAAAATTTCACTTTAATTAGTTTGGCCTAAAAATAAAATCACCCTCTTTCACTTTACTCTACTATTATCGCATGCACTTTTGCATTTCCGAATGCAATAAATCGCATCACATGCAGCGCGCTACAGATACAAAGGATACAAAGGATAGAGGATACAATGCACCATCGCACAGTACAATCAACTTTATACAGTGAACCCGGTTTGAAAGATTTCAATTTAAAAGCGAACCTGAACACCGAGGTTGGTTATTAGGTTTGTTTTATTATTTTTTTTTTCAATGAAGAGAGTGGCTTTTGTATTCACTTGCACCTAACAACACTCACTACACAGACATAGATATACCATCTGTATGGTGCACTTTGAATGTAGATCCTTTTTTAGGGATACATTTTCCTTCCGGGATTCTTCTTGTTCGACCGAAGTCGACGAGGGAAAACGCGAAACTAACGTTTGGAATACGAACTCAGGAAAACCTATCTGAATTTTTCAGATTCAAAGATTAAGCTTTTGTGAAAGATAGAAATTTTAGTTGAAAAGCTTTGGGGAAAGTTGTATTGTCGGATTGGGAGAAAGTAGATACAATTCTCAGCGAGAGACAGGATGTTTTGTTTTGGTTTTAATAAATCCACGAATAACAGACGCAGACCACCTGTTTGGTGAATGCCTATGTTTTTCAATAGACAAGAGAAACTTAACGAAAACGAACACTTGTGGATTTCGTTTAGTTCTTGTAGAGAGAGATACTAAATTGAGAGCAATTCGAGTAATAAAATTGGCATTTTATATAGGGTCAGGGCAGGTTTATTCAACAAGTTAACTTGAATTACAGTTTTGGGGCAACTTTCTTTCTATTAAGATGTTGTGACGTGAAAATTTACTTTTGTATCCTTACTTTTTCATTCATTTGTCTTCCAAGAAATGATTTTATTTAGTGGACAATTTACTTCCCACTGAACTTCTATGGGAACTTTGCCACCCTCTATTTTTTTATGGGAAGTTGAGTTGGGATAAAAAAAATTAAAATTTTAAGTTGTATTATTTTTGCCAACACACTATTTCTCTTCGACTAATGGTAATTGAAATAAATCGATTTGAAAAAATACCCACTACCAAGGTTACCGATTTTGTTTAAATTTTAATAGCACATCTCCTTGTTAAAAGCGTATACGTGTTTGGAGTTAGTTGGAATACGAAATGCCTATTTTCCAATTGCACATTGTGTTGAATGTTTTCTAAAGTGTTTGTACACAACTAATGGATCAGATTACCCGGAATGACGAGTTTAGCCACCGGCATTCAGAACTCCTGGTGATAAAAGCTTTCATTTGATGAAAATAAGTTTGGTATCGGAAAATTGTTGATCTTCACCATGAAAATTTTGTTCATAGTTGATTTGCCGGATAGGCACTTATTGATCAAAGTGAAACTGAACTGCTTAAGGCACTCACATAGTACGAAGTTTAAACAAAAAATTTGATTGAATATGCACCGCAAGACATAGGATTGTATATTTGAAAAGTGGGGCATATGAACCTGACGGTTCAATCATCGGGCATAATTCCTTCCATAAATTGTCCCATGATTTTGTATTAAGAAGTGCTAGAAAAGTGAATTTATTAAAATTGGAAAATGATATAGCTCAACCTGAACAAGCATTAATCAGAATTACATAATGTACCAAAATTGTATACAAAATAAAACAAAAAATAAAAGAATAGACATACAGTCCACTTTATAATGAAAACTATACTCAAGTGTTTTTTAAGTCCGAAAAAAATATTCTTGCCTAAAACAAACGAAGAGTAGCATGTATGTTAAGTATACACAGAAAGTTTCTTGAAGCAAAAAAAAATAAAAGTAATTTTTAGTGCAAAAACAAAATGATATGGCTCTAAAAAGAACATTCTACTCGTAACATTATAAGTGTTGCCGGTGTTTTTAATATTTTTTTTAGGAAATTACGCTTCCGGAATAACATATTACTAGCCCCATTTTGAAGGAACATTTTTGAAAAGTTTAATTTTGTAGTCACAAATGTTCCAAAGTATTGCTCATTTATTAAGAAACACCCTTTTTTATCTCGAAGATAATCTTATAAACATTTTTAATCAAAAATATTGTAGCTGATATATGTAAATCGCAAAAATAACTAACCGTTCCCTTTTAATTGCTTTACTGTGACTTAATACCGTGCTGCCAGAGTGACAAAGAACTTCCTTTATATCACAATGGCTTTCTTCGGAAAGCCTCAACTTCTCTTCAAACGGTTTTCGAGGGAAATACGAGGGCGGGTCAATGACTTTTCCGTGACTTTTTGAATTTCTGACCTCTTTACTGAAACAGCAACACTGCTCCTGTCAACAAGCATCTGTCAGTTGACTCCTGTCAAAATTTAAACTTGCTGCGTCAGTTAGTTTGTGTTTGACAGCTATTTTTATCAGACTACTCACTAATTTGAGGAGAAAATGGAAAAAAGTGAATTTCGTGTGCTTATTAAGCATTATTTCTTGCGAAAAAAAACCATTACCGAGACCAAGATGCCGAACGTCCTGGACGCCCAGTTGAGGTCTCTACACCCGAAACAATCGAAAAAATTCACGATATGGTGTTGGCCGACCGAAGATTGAAAGTGCGAGAGATTGTGGAAGCCGTAGGGATCTCGCATGGCTCAGTGGTTTCAATTTTGAATGATCACTTGGGCATGAGAAAGCTTTCCGCAAGATGGGTGCCGCGTTTGCTCACAGTCGACCACAAACGCAATCGTGTAACAACTTCACAGGAAGGTTTGGCGTTGTTTAATCGCAATATGGAGGAGTTTTTGCGCCGTTTTGTAACCGTGGACGAAACATGGATCCATCACAACACACCAGAGACCAAACAACAGTCAAAACAGTGGGTTTCTAAGTGTGAATCGGCACCAAAGATGGCCAAGGTGGGTTTGTCAGCCAATAAAGTTATGGCGACTGTTTTTTGGGATGCACGCGGGATAATCCACATTGACTACCTTCAAAAGGGAAGAACAATCAATGGGGAATATTATGCCAACTTATTGGACCGATTCAATGACGATTTGAAAAAAAAACCGACCTCATTTGGCCAAGAAAAAAGTTCTTTTCCACCAAGACAATGCAAGGGTGCACACATGTGCAGTTGCCATGGCAAAAATCCATGAATTGGGCTATGAATTGCTCCCTCATCCACCCTATTCTCCAGATTTGGCTCCGAGCGAGTACTTCTTGTTCCCAAACCTGAAGAAATGGCTTGGTGGAAAAAGATTTGACTCCAATGATGAAGTCATCTCGCAAACAAAGGCCTATTTTGAGGACCTCGACAAATCATTCTTTTTGGAAGGGATAAAAAAATTGGAGAAGCGTTGGACAAAGTGTATAGAGCTCAAGGGAGACTACGTTGAAAAATAAAATTATTTTTTTATCAAAAAATCTGTGTTTTATTCCAAAAGTCACGGACTTATTGACCCGCCCTCGTACAAATTCAAATATTGAATTCAGTATTAAAGATATATTGAAAAAAAAAAACCGTTTCTGGAAGAGATATTATTAGAAATTCTAGAGAAACATGGTAAGGGCGTTGTACTGTCATGCGGAAGGTCTCGACTTCGATTCTCAGCCGCTGTAAGAAAGTTTTTTCAGGGGTGTACTGCCTCTTGCGAGGAATTGACAAATTCTCCAAGAGTATCACTTGTCATGGAAATGCTGCTCATTAGCCGTTCGAAATCGGCAGAAAATTTTAGGTCCCCTCCGTTCCTATTAACACGCACACAGGAATGGTTGAGAGTTGTAAGTCACTAGGTCCTGGTTCACTCCAAGCTGTTGCACCACCAAATTTATTTATTTTTATTGTACTTCAAAGTTGGTTGAAACCAAAAAAGAAAAACTGACTCTTCTGAAGGACAAGAACTAGCAAAAACCACAACTGCCAACTAAAAAGGTGAATACTGTATTTTTAAAAAGCAGATGGCACAATAAGCGTATCAAATAGAAAAAACTTAAGTTACTTTTATATAAAAAATATTATTAATTTTTTAACATTTGTAAAAAGTGTCAATTTATCAAATTAAGGTATACCTACATACATTGGTTCTAAGCCAAAAGACACTTTGGCATAATGTATACAAATGCCTAAGAGCTTCTTGTAAAAAAGGTAAACCCTTTTAACTAAAACGTTTTTACGTTTAACTTTTGTCATAACATTCGTGTATTTATCTTATATTTTCATGCTTTGTTTTATTATAAAAATCTTTTTTAATGGATTAATTTTGAAGTATGTAAGTAGACAAGGCAAGTTATTAGGCAACAATTTAAGTTTTTGGAAATCCTACATTTCAAATGTTTCAACCAACAATTTTATTTTTATTTTTTGTTGACAATTCGTTCTTGTGTCAGGAATTTATATATATTGTAATATTTTACTAAGGTTCGTTAAATAAAACTTATTACTCTTTTTAGTATTTCTTCTTTATTTACACTTTCCAATTCAAAACAGTAAATCTCAATTTATAATCAACTCAAATACTTTATTCAAATTTATATCACACTTGTTTAATAACACACACTTTCATAATCCAAAATCAACAGTGTTCCGCTCACCGTGAACACTCCCTTATATACTCAAATTAGTTGTTCTCGAAAGTTCTTGTCTTGGAATGTTCTAGATGTTTGGAATAAGGGGAAATACATTTGACATTGGAAAAGAGCTTTTTGTTTCTTCCATAAATTAGATATGCAATTTTCCAACAAATGGCGCTGTAGTAGTTTAAAGCTCTGTTCACAACAATATTTTCAAAACAAAAATACATTTATTGTTCTTGAAACAAGAATTTTCTCCCTTAAAATTTTAAATATTTCCGTAATTAAAATTGTTGAGTTTTTTTAGCATTTCGTTCTTCAGTCAACAGTTTACATTCTTAAAATTTTGACATTTATTAAATTAAAGTCAAGAATAAAATACACTTGCATTCTTAAATTAAGAATTTCAAGTTAAGTACTTGGGTTCATTTTAGTTTACGAAAATTGTTGGGCCAAAATATAAAATTCTTGATATATTTCACTCTAAATGCAGCAAATGCAAATACTCCTTGAACTCATCTACTATTTTCTATGCTATTGTAACTTCTCTGCTTTTCTACTTTTGGTGTTTGAAGGAATTACCCTCAAAGTCAGCAGCCCAGGGTTCTTTATAAAATCGATTTCATATCTTTCACGAGCTCTTCTACCTGCTTCAGCTTTGACCTCCTTTTTCTATGCAGCATCTTCTTCTCTTGACTGAATACTTTTATCACTCTAATATTGGCTTACGATGCATATTTTTCGCAATAGCATCTACTTTCACATCTGTTAGTTATTTAATCAGCTGGCTGATAGTTACGAAAGTTTCGGCTACTGCCTTTATTATTAAGTGATACTGAGAAAACTGATTATGGACATCGGAAAATTCTTACTCAAGTGGTCTCTGAAGACTATGGCAACTCTGAGCTAAAGCTTCAAACATAGAATTTTTTATTTCGAACGGTTCGCATTTTCTTCGAGGAAATTGTTCGTTTCAACTTTAACCTCTGGAAATGTACAAGCATCGAAGAAGTCAAACGCGAGCATTGCTTGGAGCATTGTTTGTCAATCTTGAACCAAGTGTTTTGAAAGATACTTCGATGTGGATCACGGTTAGATAGACATTTGTGCTCTAAAAGTCATCCATAACTTTGATTCTTATACGATTTTCTTTAATGAATCGTCATTCGAATATGTCCAATTTTTTTTATATCTGCAGTAATAAATGTCCCAATTTCTTCTTTTCATAATAGGTATCTTATTCTATAAACCGAACATATCACATTGAAGTATTATTTGTATTATACCGCATAAGGACAAACTCTATAATTTGATTAGCACTTGGAATGTCAACTGTTTTTACGTTTCAGGTTGGTACTCTCAAGACGTTAGCTGTTAACTTCCCGACTCAACTTAGCATTTGAGGGTTTTCATTGTCCGAATCTCCTCGTAACTCTCTCATAAAATCAGTATATGTGGTAGGGAAACTAACCCGATCCTAAAAACCAGGCCCTTGATTAACCTCAGTTACACAAAAAGGATAATTCAATGTCAGTAACCCTCTACGGGGATATGTTTTTTTTTTCTTTAAAATCTAGTATTTCAGCCAAATATTCCAGGACAACTATTAAACAACACAAAAATTATTCTAGAAATTACGAGTAAGCAAAATTTCCTAAAACAAAACCAAATCATCATTTTTGTCTGAAAAAATATTTTCATCTAATGAGATGAACAATCTGAAATAAAAGAAATCCACTTTTTATGCTTAAAATTGTTTTAATGAGGCATAATACGAGTAATATATTTATGAGATCATCATTATTGTTCCTGGAGTAGGTTTATTCAAACAACACACTATTTTCAATGTATCATCAACCTTTCAACAAGAAGGTAGGTTCTTAATTATAAACACTAAACACATGAAGTTAAAAGCTGATCTGTGAGTCAAATTCAAGAGAAAAACCACATTGAATATCAAAATAATTATGATTTAAAAACTTTGAACTCTCTCCAATCAACAACATCATATATACGAATTTATAACTTAGAGAAACAAAATATACAAAAATGTAGATTTATAGTTGAAAACGTCGAACATACTTGTTTATAAAGTCTGAATGAATGAAAATTTTGTTGAAGTGAATATTTCAAAAGTAGCGTTTCCAAGTGAAAAATTAAGAAAACACATCGGTTTTGATATAAACCACACGGTGCACCATGGAAATTCCATTTTAAAAACTGAAATAAATCGAATTTTAATCAAGTGCTTAAGATTCTACTTCCTAGTAATAAAACAGTTTGTTAAAATATATCAATAATATTATTACCATGAAATTGGATGAAATGTGGGAAAATTTCAATTCTTTAATAATCAATATTTTTTTGTTTTAATAAACATTTACTTTTATAAGACTTTGGTATTTGGTATTTCACCTTTTATGGTTCATTAGAGAAGTCAATGATCTCATTTGAATGGGAGTACTTTGAATTTAAACGAATTAAATCCAGAAATATAGAGAAGTTCACCAAGGTTTTTACTTGTTAATTCTATGAAACAGATCTGATTTTAATGATTTTTTTAAATTTATACATAAAATGTTCAGCGAGAAACTTTATCATTACATAGAATTTATTGAAAGTAATATTTTTCAATGTTGTTTTCGAAAAAGTACGGAGCAATGACGCCGCCGCGTACTGGCCCAAAATCCACACCAAACAATAACTTCTTGAGTATACAATGTAACCTGGTGAACCTCGTCTGGGTTGATGTGGTATGAGACAATAGCCATTTATCCAAAAATGCGACTAAGCTTGATTTTTTGGCCGAAATTGGAATTCTCTTCTATGATCATGAGCTTTGACCAACGTAAGATGGATGAATGATATGACGGATCTTGTAAGAGTTTCCCGTCGCAAGATTCGTCCAGTTGAAGTCTGCGAAAGGTCGAGTTCTTGTCCACAGCGAAGAATCATCCCTAACTAACAATTTTACTTCTACATTCATCTAGATAAGCTTCTTTTTCCTATTTATTGCACACATTTAAGGGTTATATAAAACTCCAAATAGTTAAAAGGGCTACTTCTTTAACTTCTATTCCACCTTTATGGAGTTAATTGTGTTACTCTCGTCGTACCTCGTTATGTTATAGAGATACTGTGTGATAATGTGCTTTCATAAGAAAAATCAGAGAATATTTAGTCCATCACTATAGGAGTATTAATTATTGATCAAAGAAGAGCTCCGGATAATCCATTTATGCTCAAATTCACAGGGGTGGCCGTGGCGCGATGGATGTGTGCTCGTCTGTGAACCTCATGATCACAGGTTCGATCCCTGCCGTCGTCTATGTCGTTTTAATTCCATTAAAACCTTCTAAAATTGTCATCAATGGGTTGCTGGTTTACTCATCACATGTTGTTCAGGCATAACACTAACAACATGTGATTGAGTGAAACTAGTTTGCCCAACAAGGATGAACACGAATAAAATAATGTGAATTATAAGCGACATAGAAATAAGACACGGCATTCTCCGCTTTAGTTCAGCCGCCATCCCTGGAGATAAAATATCTGAGACAACAACCACACATCTTTCCTATCCTTCTTTCTCTTCCTTAACTTCACGCCCGCGCTGTGTTCAAACATTTAAAGGGTAATCATAATCCCTTGAGCGCGTGTAGATTATAAAAAAAAAATTATTATTTATTATTTCATTCCTGTTTTTACTTTATTGTTATTATTAAAATTATTTTTTAAATTACTAACACGTGTAGGTATATCTGAGAATTGAACTCGGTCCCATCACACCAAAAGTCTTGCTCGGTCAAACTGGAATATTTAAAACCTGGCTTTGAATCGAGTTCACTTTCATCATGAATTATCTCCCATAAAGCCACATTGGCTTTCCTTATAGGTACTTTTAATACTATAATATTACCATATATAATCTATATAGAAGATAGAGATAATCTAACAAAGTTAATTTGGAGTAGCTGTGACAAAATGCTAGAGTTCAATGCACGAGACAATACACGTCAGTTTCGCAAAGAAAATTGTAAAGAATAGTTGTTTTTCTTGAGAAACTGCATGAAACTCCAATTTATTTTTCAAATAAATTGCAATGTTGACTTCTTACTAAAAAACGGTATAACCGATTTTCATCATATTTTTCATGCTTAAGCTTAGAAAGTTTTGATAGTTATATTGTATTAAAATGTTCAAAAATATTGTTTTTGGGTTTTTAAAAAAATGTTCAATTTTTTTTTCAAAACACAATATTTTGAAAACACCATGCTCGATAGTTTTAACTTGATAATTAATTTTTTTTAATGCAATCTAGAAAATATGAGAAAAAAGATTTCCAAATGCTGAGATAAGATTTTCAAAAACCGTATTTCTCTTGAAAACAGGACCCACAATCTTGATAAAATTTTTTTCCTTTCGATTAATTTTAACGATCTATAAATCAATAAGAAAAAATGTTGAAATTACATATCAAAACTTTAAAACAAAATGTTGTTTTGATTTTTGAAAAAAAAAAATCAATTATGTTTTGATGTCTCAAAACAATAAAAAACTAAAATTTGGCGTACCAAAATAGATTATTAAAAACATTTAAAAAAATTTTTATACAAACTCTTATTTTGTTAAGAAAATGCTACAACGACTTATAATTTTTGTCTTAGCATAAATTCATATTTGCTTAAGAAATCAGACATCATTCTATTTTTATCTCTTGCTTTTTAAAGAGTTTAAACATTAATTTTATGTTTATGAACAGTTTTCTTTAAAAAAATTAAGTTTTAAAATTGTCAGTCTATTTCGTAAGAGCAAGTTCGTGTGACCCAGTCGTCCATTTTATTTATGCAGGCTGCAGTCGTCCTTATTAATTTACACATATCTACTGCGCATTTTCTTGTTGTTCTTATGTCACATATTCTGGCATGGCTGCTGACTTTGATGATCTCGGAGGATTTACGTTACCTTCTGAACCCACGTCTTGTGGTTTCGGACTTCATTAACTCGTTGAATATTAAAGTCGGTACAAAAGCGCGTAGTGCGCTTCAGATCAATAACTTATTTTGACTGGGGAAACCCCGATTTACTTTTGACACTTAGCTATACTTTATGCCTGCATTTGCACTGTCTTATAATAGTTCTATAGGAGCTTTATTCCATTATAAGAGTCCGACAGAAAAATTAAGCATGATTATAGTGTCCAATAATTATTCTATAAAATTATCGAACTTAATCGTTATACACATTCGCAGATATAAGCTTTAACATTATTCTACTATACAAGCGATATAAGAATGAAGCATCGGATACTAAATTAAGATTTTTTTGACAGTTTCTTAGGTTGACTATTGGAGTATAATCTGCCCTGTGATTTTATAGTATGAATATAGTATGATTAAAGGAAAATGGAGTCATTACCCCTATTAGGTGATAATAAACAGTACTTCAGAGAATTTCTAGGCGATGAATTACAGTCTTGGCCAAAATTATTGAGCACCCTATAAATACAGTTGGTGGTGAAATAATTTTTAGTCTCATATAAACTAAAAAAAACCGTTATCTACGTTGTTAATGAAAATGCATCATCCGTTATCTCAAGATTAGTCATTTCCACATGTTCTTAGGTATTGATCAGTTTGCTTATTTGCCTCTTCTTGTGAAATCTCAAGTGTTTTTTGTAGGTTAGATTTTAAGTATTGGTTAGTATTATTGGAAAATGCCCAAAAAAAGCGAACTAAGTTTAGTTAAACGTGCGCAGGTACAGCAGATATATGATCAAGTGAAATCTCAGGTAGAAATTTCCAAAACTCTGGAATATTCGCGTCGATCTGTCCAGTACTCTCTTAAGCGGTTCACAGAGACCGGATAGCATGGGAATAGGACAAGAACTGGGCGCATGCGAATCTCAACAAACCGCGAGGACTGAAAATTGGTACGAAGCTCCAATTAAATATCGCAAAAAAACTTTCTTAGAGCTCGCTGTCGAATTTTCAGCAGAATTTAAGAAGCCCATTTTTGCTGGAACTACTCGTAGAAGACTCCAAGAAGCTGGTATGAAAGGCTATAAAGCCAGGAAAAAGCATGGTTATTTGAAAAGAAGAGAAAGGTGCGGCTTGTATGGGCTCTAAATAGCCAAACTTTTACTGAAGAATATTGGTCAAATATTGTGTGGTCAGACTAATCGAATTTCGAGCTAAGTTAGATCATACGATGTTGCAACAATATGTAGTAAATATTTTAGTATATTATAACTCGTAATGAAAATACCTAACTTTCAAAACTTCTTCATTTATGGTATGCTTTAAGATTTTTGGTACCGCTAGTGCAACCTTTGCTCGTCGTCGAGCCGGTGAAGAATTTAGTCTTGAGTGTTTAGTACCAACAGTAAAACATGGCAGCGAGAGCGTTATGGTCTGGGGGTATATGAGTTCTTCAGGGGCAGGCGAAATGTTTGTGTGTCACGATCGCATGGACTCTACGAAGTACATACACGTACTGGAAACTGCAACCCTGCCCTCATTTTGCTTATTGTTTGGCGTTACAAACATGAATGGAGTAAAGTTCCAGCAAAATAACGTAACTTGCCACAAAGCTGCATGCACAAAGACCTGGTTAGGCGAAAATTGCGTCGAGGTCCTTGATTGGCCTACCCAGACTCCAGATTTAAACCCCGTAGAACATTTGTGGGCCTATTAAAGCACAAGATCAGGCAGAACACAATCAGCAACAAAAACGACTTAAAACGTCACCTGTGTGCTGAATGAAGGGCATTAAGTGCAGAACAATGCAATAAGCTTGTATGCTCTTTGCCAAAAAGAATTGCTGCCGTGATAAAGGCGAAGGGCGGTCCAACTAAATATTGATATTTGTTTAATAAAAAGCAATGTTATACTATACAAAGTGTTTGAATTTATTTAAATTAAACAGTTGCACGCAAAGAGAGAAATATAATGGGTGCTCAATAATTTTGGCCAAGGCTGTATATCAATTTTTACTCCTACTTGACTTCCAGCAAGAATGGTTATATGACGAATAATTCTTAAATTTCTGAAGGATGATGCAATTTTGTTAGCTGGTACTGCCTCCATTTTTATAGACTGCGGCGATTTGCTCAGTCGATATTGCGTTGCTTTGACGTACAAATGTTGGCTAAGTGATTCACGAACAGCTTGTCTTAAATTTGGCCACCAAATGTTCAAAAGTCGACTGTCAAAGACTACCACATCTACCATAAAACAGTTGCAACGTTTGGACTAACGAACTCTCCTTTTGAAAATATAGTTTTCTCATTTAGACGTGCTGTTAAATCGTGTTTCTTGCCATGGTGATTTGGCACCAGAATAATAAACAAATTTGACTGATGTCACCAAAACAACATGGCCGCTAAAATCTACCTGCCCCCATGGAAAAACCCTTTACAACACAAATTGAATAAGCTGAGCAGTTCTGACTTAATTGGGAGAAAACTTTCCTGTCATGTTATTAGGACACCAAGATTGTATAATTTGCTGTCGTTTGCCATCTTTCTGCATAGAATCCAAAATGCTAGAAATCAATGCACAAGGCAATACACGTCAGTCTAGCTAAAAAAATTGTAAAGAATAGTTGTTTTTCTTGAGAAACTGTATGAAACTCCAATTTATTTTTCAAATAAATTGCAATGTTGACTTCTTACTCAAAAACGGTATAACCGATTTTCATCATATTTTTCATGCTTAAGCTCCCTGAAAGTTTTGATAATTATATTGTATTAAAATGTTCAAAAATATTATTTTTGGGTTTTTAAAAAAATGTTCAATTTTTTTTTTCAAAATACAATACATATTTTGAAAACACCATGCTCGATAGTTTTAACTTGATAATTAATTTTTTTAATGCAATCTAAAAGATATGAGAAAAAAGATTTCCAAATGCTGAGATAAGATTTTCAAAAACCGTATTTCTCTTGAAAACAGGACTTATAATTTTTGTCTTAGCATAAATTCATGTTTGCTTAAGAAATCAGATAGCATTCTATTTTTATCTCTTGCTTTTTAAAGAGTTTAAAAAATAATTTTATGTTTATGAACAGTTTTCTTTGAAAAAATTAAGTTTTAAAATTGTCAGTCTATTTCGTAAGAGCAAGTTCGTGTGACCCAGTCGTGCATTTTATTTATGCAAGCTGCAGTCGTCCTTACTAATTTACTCATATCTACTGCGCATTTTCTTGTTGTTCTTATGTCACATATTCTGGCATGGCTGCTGACTTTGATGATCTCGGAGGATTTACATTACCTTCTGAACCCACGTCTTGTGGTTTCGGACTTCATTAACTCGTTGAATATTAAAGTCGGTACAAAAGCGCGTAGTGCGCTTCAGATCAATAACTTATTTTGACTGGGGAAACCCCGATTTACTTTTGACACTTAGCTATACTTTATGCCTGCATTTGCACTGTCTTATAATAGTTCTATAGGAGCTTTATTCCATTATAAGAGTCCGACAGAAAAATTAAGCATGATTATAGTGTCCAATAATTATTCTATAAAATTATCGAACTTAATCGTTATACACATTCGCAGATATAAGCTTTAACATTATTCTACTATACAAGCGATATAAGAATGAAGCATCGGATACTAAATTAAGATTTTTTTGACAGTTTCTTAGGTTGACTATTGGAGTATAATCTGCCCTGTGATTTTATAGTATGAATATAGTATGATTAAAGGAAAATGGAGTCATTACCCCTATTAGGTGATAATAAACAGTACTTCAGAGAATTTCTAGGCGATGAATTACAGTCTTGGCCAAAATTATTGAGCACCCTATAAATACAGTTGGTGGTGAAATAATTTTTAGTCTCATATAAACTAAAAAAAACCGTTATCTACGTTGTTAATGAAAATGCATCATCCGTTATCTCAAGATTAGTCATTTCCACATGTTCTTAGGTATTGATCAGTTTGCTTATTTGCCTCTTCTTGTGAAATCTCAAGTGTTTTTTGTAGGTTAGATTTTAAGTATTGGTTAGTATTATTGGAAAATGCCCAAAAAAAGCGAACTAAGTTTAGTTAAACGTGCGCAGGTACAGCAGATACATGATCAAGTGAAATCTCAGGTAGAAATTTCCAAAACTCTGGAATATTCGCGTCGATCTGTCCAGTACTCTCTTAAGCGGTTCACAGAGACCGGATAGCATGGGAATAGGACAAGAACTGGGCGCATGCGAATCTCAACAAACCGCGAGGACTGAAAATTGGTACGAAGCTCCAATTAAATATCGCAAAAAAACTTTCTTAGAGCTCGCTGTCGAATTTTCAGCAGAATTTAAGAAGCCCATTTTTGCTGGAACTACTCGTAGAAGACTCCAAGAAGCTGGTATGAAAGGCTATAAAGCCAGGAAAAAGCATGGTTATTTGAAAAGAAGAGAAAGGTGCGGCTTGTATGGGCTCTAAATAGCCAAACTTTTACTGAAGAATATTGGTCAAATATTGTGTGGTCAGACTAATCGAATTTCGAGCTAAGTTAGATCATACGATGTTGCAACAATATGTAGTAAATATTTTAGTATATTATAACTCGTAATGAAAATACCTAACTTTCAAAACTTCTTCATTTATGGTATGCTTTAAGATTTTTGGTACCGCTAGTGCAACCTTTGCTCGTCGTCGAGCCGGTGAAGAATTTAGTCTTGAGTGTTTAGTACCAACAGTAAAACATGGCAGCGAGAGCGTTATGGTCTGGGGGTATATGAGTTCTTCAGGGGCAGGCGAAATGTTTGTGTGTCACGATCGCATGGACTCTACGAAGTACATACACGTACTGGAAACTGCACTCCTGCCCTCATTTTGCTTATTGTTTGGCGTTACAAACATGAATGGAGTAAAGTTCCAGCAAAATAACGTAACTTGCCACAAAGCTGCATGCACAAAGACCTGGTTAGGCGAAAATTGCGTCGAGGTCCTTGATTGGCCTACCCAGACTCCAGATTTAAACCCCGTAGAACATTTGTGGGCCTATTAAAGCACAAGATCAGGCAGAACACAATCAGCAACAAAAACGACTTAAAACGTCACCTGTGTGCTGAATGAAGGGCATTAAGTGCAGAACAATGCAATAAGCTTGTATGCTCTTTGCCAAAAAGAATTGCTGCCGTGATAAAGGCGAAGGGCGGTCCAACTAAATATTGATATTTGTTTAATAAAAAGCAATGTTATACTATACAAAGTGTTTGAATTTATTTAAATTAAACAGTTGCACGCAAAGAGAGAAATATAATGGGTGCTCAATAATTTTGGCCAAGGCTGTATATCAATTTTTACTCCTACTTGACTTCCAGCAAGAATGGTTATATGACGAATAATTCTTAAATTTCTGAAGGATGATGCAATTTTGTTAGCTGGTACTGCCTCCATTTTTATAGACTGCGGCGATTTGCTCAGTCGATATTGCGTTGCTTTGACGTACAAATGTTGGCTAAGTGATTCACGAACAGCTTGTCTTAAATTTGGCCACCAAATGTTCAAAAGTCGACTGTCAAAGACTACCACATCTACCATAAAACAGTTGCAACGTTTGGACTAACGAACTCTCCTTTTGAAAATATAGTTTTCTCATTTAGACGTGCTGTTAAATCGTGTTTCTTGCCATGGTGATTTGGCACCAGAATAATAAACAAATTTGACTGATGTCACCAAAACAACATGGCCGCTAAAATCTACCTGCCCCCATGGAAAAACCCTTTACAACACAAATTGAATAAGCTGAGCAGTTCTGACTTAATTGGGAGAAAACTTTCCTGTCATGTTATTAGGACACCAAGATTGTATAATTTGCTGTCGTTTGCCATCTTTCTGCATAGAATCCAAAATGCTAGAAATCAATGCACAAGGCAATACACGTCAGTCTAGCTAAAAAAATTGTAAAGAATAGTTGTTTTTCTTGAGAAACTGTATGAAACTCCAATTTATTTTTCAAATAAATTGCAATGTTGACTTCTTACTCAAAAACGGTATAACCGATTTTCATCATATTTTTCATGCTTAAGCTCCCTGAAAGTTTTGATAATTATATTGTATTAAAATGTTCAAAAATATTATTTTTGGGTTTTTAAAAAAATGTTCAATTTTTTTTTTCAAAATACAATACATATTTTGAAAACACCATGCTCGATAGTTTTAACTTGATAATTAATTTTTTTAATGCAATCTAAAAGATATGAGAAAAAAGATTTCCAAATGCTGAGATAAGATTTTCAAAAACCGTATTTCTCTTGAAAACAGGACTTATAATTTTTGTCTTAGCATAAATTCATGTTTGCTTAAGAAATCAGATAGCATTCTATTTTTATCTCTTGCTTTTTAAAGAGTTTAAAAAATAATTTTATGTTTATGAACAGTTTTCTTTGAAAAAATTAAGTTTTAAAATTGTCAGTCTATTTCGTAAGAGCAAGTTCGTGTGACCCAGTCGTGCATTTTATTTATGCAAGCTGCAGTCGTCCTTACTAATTTACTCATATCTACTGCGCATTTTCTTGTTGTTCTTATGTCACATATTCTGGCATGGCTGCTGACTTTGATGATCTCGGAGGATTTACGTTACCTTCTGAACCCACGTCTTGTGGTTTCGGACTTCATTAACTCGTTGAATATTAAAGTCGGTACAAAAGCGCGTAGTGCGCTTCAGATCAATAACTTATTTTGACTGGGGAAACCCCGATTTACTTTTGACACTTAGCTATACTTTATGCCTGCATTTGCACTGTCTTATAATAGTTCTATAGGAGCTTTATTCCATTATAAGAGTCCGACAGAAAAATTAAGCATGATTATAGTGTCCAATAATTATTCTATAAAATTATCGAACTTAATCGTTATACACATTCGCAGATATAAGCTTTAACATTATTCTACTATACAAGCGATATAGGAATGAAGCATCGGATACTAAATTAAGATTTTTTTGACAGTTTCTTAGGTTGACTATTGGAGTATAATCTGCCCTGTGATTTTATAGTATGAATATAGTATGATTAAAGGAAAATGGAGTCATTACCCCTATTAGGTGATAATAAACAGTACTTCAGAGAATTTCTAGGCGATGAATTACAGTCTTGGCCAAAATTATTGAGCACCCTATAAATACAGTTGGTGGTGAAATAATTTTTAGTCTCATATAAACTAAAAAAAACCGTTATCTACGTTGTTAATGAAAATGCATCATCCGTTATCTCAAGATTAGTCATTTCCACATGTTCTTAGGTATTGATCAGTTTGCTTATTTGCCTCTTCTTGTGAAATCTCAAGTGTTTTTTGTAGGTTAGATTTTAAGTATTGGTTAGTATTATTGGAAAATGCCCAAAAAAAGCGAACTAAGTTTAGTTAAACGTGCGCAGGTACAGCAGATATATGATCAAGTGAAATCTCAGGTAGAAATTTCCAAAACTCTGGAATATTCGCGTCGATCTGTCCAGTACTCTCTTAAGCGGTTCACAGAGACCGGATAGCATGGGAATAGGACAAGAACTGGGCGCATGCGAATCTCAACAAACCGCGAGGACTGAAAATTGGTACGAAGCTCCAATTAAATATCGCAAAAAAACTTTCTTAGAGCTCGCTGTCGAATTTTCAGCAGAATTTAAGAAGCCCATTTTTGCTGGAACTACTCGTAGAAGACTCCAAGAAGCTGGTATGAAAGGCTATAAAGCCAGGAAAAAGCATGGTTATTTGAAAAGAAGAGAAAGGTGCGGCTTGTATGGGCTCTAAATAGCCAAACTTTTACTGAAGAATATTGGTCAAATATTGTGTGGTCAGACTAATCGAATTTCGAGCTAAGTTAGATCATACGATGTTGCAACAATATGTAGTAAATATTTTAGTATATTATAACTCGTAATGAAAATACCTAACTTTCAAAACTTCTTCATTTATGGTATGCTTTAAGATTTTTGGTACCGCTAGTGCAACCTTTGCTCGTCGTCGAGCCGGTGAAGAATTTAGTCTTGAGTGTTTAGTACCAACAGTAAAACATGGCAGCGAGAGCGTTATGGTCTGGGGTATATGAGTTCTTCAGGGGCAGGCGAAATGTTTGTGTGTCACGATTGCATGGACTCTACGAAGTACATACACGTACTGGAAACTGCACTCCTGCCCTCATTTTTCTTATTGTTTGACGTTCCAAACATGAATGGAGTAAAGTTTCAGCAAAATAACGTAACTTGCCACAAAGCTGCATGCACAAAGACCTGGTTAGGCGAAAATTGCGTCGAGGTCCTTGATTGGCCTACCCAGACCCTAGATTTAAACCCCGTAGAACATTTGTGGGCCTATTAAAGCACAAGATCAGGCAGAACACAATCAGCAACAAAAACGACTTAAAACGTCACCTGCGTGATGAATGAAGGGCATTAAGTGCAGAACAATGCAATAAGCTTGTATGCTCTTTGCCAAAAAGAATTGCTGCCGTGATAAAGGCGAAGGGCGGTCCAACTAAATATTGATATTTGTTTAATAAAAAGCAATGTTATACTATACAAAGTGTTTGAATTTATTTAAATTAAACAGTTGCACGCAAAGAGAGAAATATAATGGGTGCTCAATAATTTTGGCCAAGGCTGTATATCAATTTTTACTCCTACTTGACTTCCAGCAAGAATGGTTATATGACGAATAATTCTTAAATTTCTGAAGGATGATGCAATTTTGTTAGCTGGTACTGCCTCCATTTTTATAGACTGCGGCGATTTGCTCAGTCGATATTGCGTTGCTTTGACGTACAAATGTTGGCTAAGTGATTCACGAACCGCTTGTCTTAAATTTGGCCACCAAATGTTCAAAAGTCGACTGTCAAATACTACCACATCTACCATAAAATATATGCAACGTTTGGACTAACAAATTCTCCTTTTGAAAATATAGTTTTCTCATTTAGACGTCCTGTTAAATCGTGTTTCTTGCCATTATGATTTAGTACCAGAATAATAAACAAATTTGACTGATGTCACCAAAACAACATGGCCGCTAAAATCTACCTGCTCCCATGGAAAAACCCTTTACAACACAAATTGAATAAGCCGAGCAGTTCTGACTTAATTGGGAGAAAACTTTCCTGTCATGTTATTAGGACACCAAGATCGTATAATTTGCTGTCGTTTGCCATCTTTCTGCATAGAATCCAAAAGATATTGAAAAGGAATATATGTCAAGTTATTGTTCGATAGGTGCCAAAAAGTCAGCGGAAATTTATTTGTCAGAAATGAGTTCTTTAAAAACTCCCAAGGAGGACATTTTTGTGATGTTAATATAATGTTTCAAAATGACTAGATCTAAACTATATATTAAAATACAACTTTAATCTAAATCGGTATTATAAAAGAGTTTTATTCGAATTTATTTTTGGGACTACAATATGGCTGACCCTGTTTAGTATGAGCCAAGTTAATACCCTCAAACGGAATTACTAATTAAATATATCTCATTCAAGTAATTCTTGTTTACTACATTAAAATTGAAAGGCACTTTTTTAAGCTTCCATATTAGGTCCAATAACTTCTGATTCCACAGAGAAGAACTTAAAATAGATTGCATTTCTGACCTTATTCTTCATCCAGCATAAGTTGATTGGTAAACTGACTTAGCTTCTATCAAAATAGGATTAAGTGCTCCAGCTGTTTTGTCTTAGCTGTATCTTTTGATAGTAATCCGATTGATTCCAGTCCACTTGTTAATAACTTTCACTTTTTTCTCTCTTATCTCATCTATCTCTTGATTTAAACCGATTATCCCTTTTTGTTTTGCTCATATTTTTGTTCAACTTACTTAGCAGAAAATTTAAATTGCTTCAGATACAATTCGATGTAGAAATTGACTTAAGTGGAGGTTGGATAGTTGGTAACGGAAACGACTTGCCATAGTGGGTGTAGATTTTAATTTATGGCATACATTTTAAAATTGCCTTCATTGGTTGAGTAAAAATATAAAATTTATTTTATGGAGATAAGCTTGGGAAATCATAATGGAAAACTTTCTGTTGAAATTGCTTTAAAATGATTCCCATTGTTGTCCTTAACTCGTTTTTGATGCTTTAAGAGGAACTTAAAAGGAACTTTATATTCTTAAGGGCTGAATTCCCAAGATGAAATACATTTATAAATTTTCATTTACATTCTGATTAAGCTTATGCAATCCTGTCTGTAGCTTTATGCCAAGAAGTTCTTGCTTTTTTCAAGTGAAAAATATGTTTAGCGTGGATAGGTAATAAGTTCTCATTAGACAGCAGTAAAATATTCTTAAAATAATTTTATCATAAAAAATTACCTATCTAAATTTTGGGACAGTAAAAGCAAAGACTCTATGTAAAGAAGGAAAAGGTCACATAGATTGTCCTTTTTGTTCTTGAGTGGAAATGAATATTCATCACTGACAAAAAGGCTTCTTCTCAGGTTGTTCTCTTTATTAAACTTAAATGAATCTACAGGATCAAAAGATTAAAGTTAATTTGATGGGTATCGTTTTATGTACATATGACAAATCGAACTAAAATGTTTGGTGAGGATGCCGCATCACTTCGATCAAACTACTGAAACTATGAATTCATCTTCAACTTTGATACTTGATATAACATATCCAATATTGGACCATTTTCCACTAAGCCACTATAAGAACCTTGAATTATAAGAGCAATTACCCTAAATCCATTCATGTGTTTTATAATCATTCAAAATCTTCGCAATAAATTTTAAAATTGCTGACAAAGACCATCAGAGGGATTTTATTGACTTAGCAAAAAGGTTCAACCATCAGGTCCAGACATAAAGTTAGTTTTGCACTTCATTAATTTTGCGGATTACCCAAAGTCTGTTGTTACACACAAAACTTCATTAAATTTATAAATTCTGTATAAGACCCGCAATCACTTTTCAGAGACTTATAGGTACATGTGTTTAACGTTCTTGTTTTTATTTTATTTTAAAAACATTTCTCCTTCCATCAAAAATAAATTTCCAGACTTGATTCCTAATCCCATTTGAATTTTCTTTCGTGGTAGAAATAATTAATTAAATTTAGTAAAAAAATTAATTAAACACATAGGTTATGCTGAAATAACGTAGTGAATTTGGGAAGCTCATATTCAATAAATACCTAATTTAAATTAAATTAAAAATTTCATTAATATGTACAGTGAAGTGTGAATTGTTATTAAGAAATTGTTTTTTGTTACGTATACGCCCCAGTAACCCTGTTTGAAATAGAAAAATGTGCCTCAGTCGATGCAGGAAATTTGGAAAATCATTTTTTCAAACTATATGTGTGTACTGATGAAACAAATTCAACCTATTTAACCTATTAAACCTAGACGATCTAAGCCGACGATTTCGTCCACCCGATGTTATATCTAAGTTCTATAATTGAGTAAATTTACAATTTAAATATTTCAAAAAAAAATAAATTGGGCTGGCCGTGGCGCGATGGATGTGTGCTCGCCTGTGAACCTCATGATCACAGGTTCGATCCCTGCCGTCGTCTATGTCGCTTTAATTCCATTAAAAACCTTCTAAAATTGTCATCAATGGGTTGCTGGTTTACTCATTACATGTTGTTCAGGCATAACACTAACAACATGTAATTGAGTTAAACATAATGCCCAACAAGGATGAACACGAATAAAATAATGTGAACTATAAGCGACATAGAAATAAGACACGGCATTCTCCGCTTTAGTTCAGCCGCCATCCCTGGAGATAAAATATCTGAGACAACAACCTTCAGTCTCAGAACATCGTGCCATACATCTTTCCTATCCTTCTTTCTCTTCCTTAACTTCACGCCCGCGCTGTGTTCAAACATTTAAAGGGTAATAATAATCCCTTGAGCTCGTGTAGATTATAAAAAAAAAAAATATAACTATACTTTAAAAATATTTCTTTTAAAATAGTAATAATGAAATGTCCACATCCCTGAATCTGCTTGATTATATTTCACAAAGATTCTTCGGCAGACGTCCCGTTGTTACATTGATTCCACAGTGTCCATATCTCTCATCTCATCCATATGAATATAAATATAAATATGAATATGAATATGAATATGAATATGAATATGAATATGAATATGAATATGAATATGAATATGAATATGAATATGATTATGAATATGAATATGAATATGAATATGAATATGAATATGAATATGAATATGAATATGAATATGAATATGAATATGAATATGAATATGAATATGAATATGAATATGAATATGAATATGAATATGAATATGAATATGAATATGAATATGAATATGAATATGAATATGAATATGAATATGAATATGAATATGAATATGAATATGAATATGAATATGAATATGAATATGAATATGAATATGAATATGAATATGAATATGAATATGAATATGAATATGAATATGAATATGAATATGAATATGAATATGAATATGAATATGAATATGAATATGAATATGAATATGAATATGAATATGAATATGAATATGAATATGAATATGAATATGAATATGAATATGAATATGAATATGAATATGAATATGAATATGAATATGAATATGAATATGAATATGAATATGAATATGAATATGAATATGAATATGAATATGAATATGAATATGAATATGAATATGAATATGAATATGAATATGAATATGAATATGAATATGAATATGAATATGAATATGAATATGAATATGAATATGAATATGAATATGAATATGAATATGAATATGAATATGAATATGAATATGAATATGAATATGAATATGAATATGAATATGAATATGAATATGAATATGAATATGAATATGAATATGAATATGAATATGAATATGAATATGAATATGAATATGAATATGAATATGAATATGAATATGAATATGAATATGAATATGAATATGAATATGAATATGAATATGAATATGAATATGAATATGAATATGAATATGAATATGAATATGAATATGAATATGAATATGAATATGAATATGAATATGAATATGAATATGAATATGAATATGAATATGAATATGAATATGAATATGAATATGAATATGAATATGAATATGAATATGAATATGAATATGAATATGAATATGAATATGAATATGAATATGAATATGAATATGAATATGAATATGAATATGAATATGAATATGAATATGAATATGAATATGAATATGAATATGAATATGAATATGAATATGAATATGAATATGAATATGAATATGAATATGAATATGAATATGAATATGAATATGAATATGAATATGAATATGAATATGAATATGAATATGAATATGAATATGAATATGAATATGAATATGAATATGAATATGAATATGAATATGAATATGAATATGAATATGAATATGAATATGAATATGAATATGAATATGAATATGAATATGAATATGAATATGAATATGAATATGAATATGAATATGAATATGAATATGAATATGAATATGAATATGAATATGAATATGAATATGAATATGAATATGAATATGAATATGAATATGAATATGAATATGAATATGAATATGAATATGAATATGAATATGAATATGAATATGAATATGAATATGAATATGAATATGAATATGAATATGAATATGAATATGAATATGAATATGAATATGAATATGAATATGAATATGAATATGAATATGAATATGAATATGAATATGAATATGAATATGAATATGAATATGAATATGAATATGAATATGAATATGAATATGAATATGAATATGAATATGAATATGAATATGAATATGAATATGAATATGAATATGAATATGAATATGAATATGAATATGAATATGAATATGAATATGAATATGAATATGAATATGAATATGAATATGAATATGAATATGAATATGAATATGAATATGAATATGAATATGAATATGAATATGAATATGAATATGAATATGAATATGAATATGAATATGAATATGAATATGAATATGAATATGAATATGAATATGAATATGAATATGAATATGAATATGAATATGAATATGAATATGAATATGAATATGAATATGAATATGAATATGAATATGAATATGAATATGAATATGAATATGAATATGAATATGAATATGAATATGAATATGAATATGAATATGAATATGAATATGAATATGAATATGAATATGAATATGAATATGAATATGAATATGAATATGAATATGAATATGAATATGAATATGAATATGAATATGAATATGAATATGAATATGAATATGAATATGAATATTAATATGCTATATTATGTTTCTGTATTTGCAAATTATAAAATTCCCAAATTCTCGTAAATAAAATAAATTATATTGAAAAGACATGGACTTACAGAATGACCACTGAACGACTAAGTTAATTTAACATCTATTCAAATTTAAACACGAACTGTCAAATATAATGGTATTATGAAAGCAAGTAAAATGTAAAAGAGATTTTCAGAAAAATAAAATATCAACAAAGTGATGTTTTTTTAAGATTAAATGTTCCAAGCCGGAGTAATTTCCCTAATCACCTCAGACAATCCTACCTCAGTCTCAAGGATATATTACCACAATCTCATTAAAGCTTATGTTTCAATAACTAATTCTCATTCACAGTCATACGAGCATTTAAGCCATTTTCCATACAAACATTCTATTGAACCGCCTCGTAGTTAACTAACTATCTACTACCTATCAATTAGTACATAATAGTACATATATATTATAAATAATTTACATTCTCTTACATGTGGATATTGAAAATGAACACATACACATCCGTATAACCTCTTCCGAAACAACACAGACTTGCTGACAGTATAATTTTGTGATTTATAATTTATTAACGATAAATCGATTAATTTGACGATAATGAGCCCTGAAAGGGACAACGCTTCGAGTGGGTTTCTATTCCTATCAGTGTTCAATTAGTTACAATAATATAATGTTGTTTCCCAAAGGAACAGTTTATGGATTATGAAAACATGAGCTCATTAATGGCATAAGACTTATAGATGTTACAGCAAACATACATTTATTATTCCACAGAACATTCTTTTAAGGAAAAGAATTCAATTATTTGTTATGTAAATTTTGAGTAATGCGTCCGAGGACGTCTCGACTTACTTTTGAGTTCTGTGAAAACATCTCATCAAAAAGTTCTCTAAAATATAAAAAAATAAAACTTAAAATAAACAAAATCTCAAGAATAAGCTGCAGTAACAAGGGATTGGGAATTAGAAACGTAAACAGTTTCTTAAAAACATAAAAAAGAAACGTTAAGCCATGGGGGTTTTGTGTGTGTTCTTGAGGTTTAATTAAATGAAGCTTATTTTGTTGTTGAAATAAATATTGTTTGAAAAAAAGAATAAATAATAATTAATGAATTAATAGCTCAGTGACCCACGCAATCTTATAGGAAAGGGTTTGTTGCTAAAAAAAAAATGTTTGACAAAAAGTTCGCAGTAAATCATCGCAATGTTGGATTAACATCCTTAGATAAATTGAAAACTTTGTACGACCTCTAATCCAAATGCGATTCACCAGATACTTTAGTTGGGCTTATCAGTAAGGATGCTTAGTTAAAGAATGGAAGGAAGATATAAATAAAAACTAGGTCACATGAACTTCCCAACTAACATTTCAGTTTCTATTAGCCTAGAAATATGGACATGCTGGAAGTTTCAATTTATATAATGCTTCTAAAGAGCCTTCTTCAAAAATAATTTTCCTATAGAAGTCACGGTTTCAATATCATCTTCTTTTAAACCTTTTGCAAGTAAGACACAAAGTTTTTCAGAGACTAGAACCAATTTTTCGGATATGGTTTTATAAATGAAAATAGAGAAGCTGGAACTTGTATAAATATTGCAATGTGATATGATATAGAAGTTTACATCAGTGAGTTTTCAAAAGGTTTCTATAACAATTTCCTAAGAGCTATATAGAATACGTCTCTTAAGCCTAGCAGACTTTAACAAAAAGTCTTTAAAGAAAATGTCAATGTTCAAACTTCTAAGAACACTGCAAATGAATCTTAACAGAAACTAATACATTTAATCTTAATTAAAGTTATGAATATTAAATTGCATGCATCAACTAATTATTTGTACACATTTATTGTAATCCATCTATGTACTTTTTAGATATTACTCAGGCAAGTATAAGAGTATAAATCGAGATCCTTATGATATATAGCATAGACAATTAGTTTGATTGTTTGCCTTGTGAACCTTAAGGCTAGGCGCGCACATGCAATTTCAAGTTGCACAACTGTTTGGTTGCTTATAGAAAACAAATGTCCGCGCAGGTGCATATAATTATATGTTACACAAAATAGCGAACTCATTTTAGGCAATCGTTTAGTTTATGTCAAAACACAAACTTTTTAGTTGCTCGAACCAAGCAGTTGCGAAACTAAAAATTGAATGTGCGCGCCTACCCTAAGAGTCTAGCGAAGATGAAGTTGAAGTGACAAATTACCAAAATTTAAGAAAAAAATACCTTCGAAAGCATGCAGCTGAATTTCAGATCAACCATTCGGCTCTTAAAAGTTGAATTGCAATTAAAACCGAGCGTTTCGAAACAGGTGCGAAGTTATAACCTGAATATCCGAGAACTTTTTTGTTTTCAAACATATAATGTAGCTGCATTTATTTGATTATCTTCGTTTTGATCTTCTGTGCCCATATATTAGATATAAATGTGAATTTCTTTGGAAGAGGCATATATGTAAATCCAGCATGATATCTCTATATATCCCTCAAAGTGGAAATGCATAAAACTATAGATGGGTGAACTGACCAAAATGTTTGATGGTTTTACTACAAATAATATAAATAAATATTACATGAAAATAATTCACGATATTGAAGAAAGACATAATGTATACTTAACATAACAAATGTCAAACTAAACGGAATACATACATTTTACATATATGAATGAATGAATCATTTTTAAGGACACAAATCAAAACAAAGAAAGAGTTAAGTAAAACATAAAACAAATCACTACGGTCAGCAATTTAAAGATATTTTGTGCGCTCCCATTAGGTATGAAGATTAGGGCTCAATACTGAAAATTAAATAAACATTTTGTAGGTAAACCCAACAAAGGAAACATAAGTCATTTGCTTAGGTTTTGTTTTTCTTGTGTGAACGTGGCCTTGGCAAAATTGTATATCGCAGTCTTGTGTTAATTTTGAAGTTTGAGAAAAAAATAGGCTGATTAAGTTTTTGCATCTTCCAAATAATATTCAATACGGCCCAGTGCGTAGAGAGATGGACTGATCCAGAGGAAGCCGTCTTGGACGATGACTTCTATATAATTGGGGATCAGAGGGAGAAGGTGGAGGCGGTGGGGGCTGCGTTTCAGCAAGTGTACAAGGTGAATGCTTGCATTCGCCCGAACCACGACCTGGAAAACAGAGCACTACTGCATCACTTCTATCTTCGAAATGAAATAACGCAATGGCGATCTGAGAACCCTGGTTTCTTGAGGTTCAATGACGATCTTTTGGCAAATGCCACAATCGCCGAGCGAATAGGGACAAGTCCCTTGTTAGTGACGAAGATGGATCTCCAGCTCATCTTCAGTTCTATTAAGAATAAGAAGTCAGCGGGTGTCGATGGTATATCTAACGTTGTACTAAGACATTTACCGAATGAGGCATTTGACATTTACACCACACTCTTTAACAATGCGCTGAATAATGCATATTATCCAGTGCATTGGAAGACAGCTGTGGTACATCCTCTCCCGAAAAAGGGAAAGGACAACTCCAATCCGTCCAATCTTCGGTCGATAAGTCTTCTTCCGAGCATCAGCAAGGTTTTCGAAAAGATCATCAATAGGGCTCTGATTAAATGGGCTGCGGACAACACAATAATTCCGGATAACCAGTTCGGGTTCAAGGCGGGACATGACACAATTCATGCCGCGGCTAAGCTCGTTTCTGATATCCAATGGAATAAGTCAAAACAACAATGCACGGGTGCTGTTTTGGTGGATTTAGAAAAGGCCTTCGACACCGTATGGTTAGAGGGTCTTTATCTGAAACTGAACAGACTTGGCATTAGTAAACCATTGATGTACATGCTTTATGATATGCTTAACGGTAGAAAGTTTGTTGTCAAAAGTGGCAATGTAACTTCTACCACAACTTTTGAAATCAAAAATGGTCTACAACAGGGAGCGGTTAATTCGCCAATTCTCTTCAGCATTTACACCAGTGATCTGATAGGTAGCCTTCCGAACTCAATAGCGTATGCCGACGATCTAATTGCGTACAGAACGGCCCGAAAGGTTGAGGTTATTAGAATTCTCTTGCAGCGTGACTTTGAGAAGATTCAGCGATATTGCGATGACTGGAAACTGAAAATAAATGTCCAGAAGTCGGAAACAATTTTGTTCCGGACTCCGTTGGCTAGAGCCCCGCGGGATACGCGCAAGAATTGGCGCAAGATGGTCATCGTTGATCCTCACGGGCAGCGATTAACGAGCAAAAGTGTAGTGAAGTACCTAGGTATCTGGTTGGATCAGTATCTGTATTTCGACAGACATATAGATGCTGCGCTGGCCAGGGCCAGAGGAGCCTTAGCTCTGACGAAACGACTGTTTTACAGCAGTCGGCTTGACCCCAGAGTGAAGGTCATTTGCTACATGGCCCTCATACGGCCGATGATCGTTTATGGTTGTCCAGTGTGGTTCAACGTTGCTCCATCTCAGATGGAGAGAATTCGGGTGTTCGAGCGGCAGTGTCTTCGACGCTGTACTGGTTTGCATCGGACACCCGAATCTTCTTATGTTCACTATTATCCGAACGGGGCTCTATACAACGGGGCTCGGATCAACAGAGTTGACAATTTCGTGATAAAACTAATTCGGGGTCACATTGCGAGGGCTATGACTTCGACCAATAATTTGATTTTCGGGGCGTTCTACCCAAATGACGAATATTTTGAAAATGCACGCTTGAGTGGCTTCATTCCTCCAGAGGCATTCCTCTATTTAGATAGATGCGGTCTGATACAGGATAGATTGGCAGTACCGCTAATCTACCACGTCAGGCGAAGAACCGTGGACCGGCGGCTCCTATACACTCGGGATGTCCTGGCACAAGACGGAGAAGAGCTCCTACGGTTCAGTAGGGCTGTATCCGAACGGGACAAAACTGATAGGCTGAAGCAGGAGAACCAGTTTTGGTGGCTTCATTCTACATTTGATAATGAGTAGTCGGGGTGGGGTCTTAGAGCCGTGGCCGGCTTGCTTGCATACCTGTTTATTCTCAGGTTTAGTTTAAGTAGAGTAGGTACAGTGGCACCTTAGCAAAAATACGAACAAAAAAAAAAAAAAAAAAAAAAAAAAAAAAAAAACGATAACGATAACAGATAAAAAAATAATAGTAAAAAAAAAAAAAAAAAACAGATAAGAGATAAAAATAAACAAACATTAACATAGATTTGCTGCTGTGGTTGTTCTAGTTTTAAGTAGATTTTAGGTAGATTAGGTAGTTTTAATTAGTTTTAAGTTTTATTTTAAGGACCTAGTTTTAAGTAGTATGTAAGAAAAAACAAAACAAAAATAGACAAAAGTATTAGTTTTTTTCAAAATTTTCTAATAAAACATAAAAACAAAAAATAAATAAAATTGAATTCTTAGGCCGAAAGGCAGTTTAGTCATAAGGTTATAGTTTAACTTAGAGTGCCCGCATGGGGCCAGTAAGTTAGTTGTAAGTTATTGATAAGTAGGCTAGTTTTATGAATTTTTGTCTAGCATTAAGATAGTTATAAGATTGAAGTAAATAAAAATGAATTAAAAAAAAAAAAAAAAAAAGATAGATGGACTATTACACAAGAGATGCCGAGTTCGATCCCCAAATAAGGTATAATGTCATTCATGTTTTAAAATTATTCCAAATACATTAATTAATAACAATTCCAATGTGATACAAAGTTTCAGGTTTAAAATTGATTAAATGTTGGAAAAACGTCTTCAAAGAAATATAAATTTACTTTTATTTTCGTATTTTTCAGGCTCGGTAAAAGTTCGAGTGTAAGCTTGTAATAGACATAAAAAGCCGTACGTTTGTAATTTTTGCGAAGCTTTATTGAAGCCATCTGTCAAAACTTGAACTTCAGTTCAATTTCGAATAGTACTCTGTTAAACTTCTAATAGTTCATACACGAAGCTGGCACCTTTAAAAGATCTGTGCATGGTACTTCTAAGAGGATTTTCAGAATCACTTATAGAAGTACATAAAAGGTTTTGTGAGCTTGTGTAATATTCTCCTCTTTGTTCTTAAACAACCTTTACAAATGTATTAAAGAACTTCGAAAATATATTTAGTTAGACCGAATCGAAGCTGAAATGTTAGTTGGGTTGTTTTTACTTTTAACAGACTTTGAATTTTTAAATTGATGTTATTAGAAAAAAATGTTGAGAGCATACAATCCACTTTAGTATGAGTAGTTGGACCTGAAACGGAATGCCCTGTGATTTCTTAAGCTAATACGAATTTTATATGGTTCAATAGTAGGCACTGTTAGTATTGTCTTAGTTATAAATTAAAAATATCCTAAACATTTTTTATCATATTTTTGGTGATGAACTGATGTACTGGTGAGAAACTGTTAACTATTATGTTTAAAAAAGAGCATGTGTCTTCTGAAATACTGAAATTTCCAGAGAAAATTGATTTTTTTTAAAGTAATATTCAAAATTTTTGGGAGCTTTAGCAAACACAATTTGAACAAAATCAGTTTACCGTGGAAAACAATAAAATGGATCTATATGAGGTGCCATCAATAAACATTTTTGAAATTTTTTTCAACTATGTGCTAAATTTTACCTTGATTTGTTTCTTATAAAATCTGTAGAACAATTTTAGACATAAAAAACTATTTTCTAAGATAAAACAAAAATGTATGGCAGGTATACCTTTAATTTTGATTCTAAAAAAGGTAAAATTATGTCAAAAAATACTCGAAGCTAAGCTTCAGCTTTTTGGTATTCATAGATTACTTCTGAAATGGATATTCAGCTATCTTAATGAATAATGACAGAACTCAATGTCTGAAATTAGGGGATTTTGTTTCTAAGATCATAAAAGTTACGTCTGGAGTTCCTCAAGGTAGTCACCTTGGACCACTTCTTTTTAAGTTTTTTGTGAATGATATCCCATTTCTTTCTAAGACTGTTTATGTTATCAGGATACATCAAACAAACACAATTTTGACTAAGATTTGTGTACAAGGGCTCCTTTGAATTTTAAATAATTTTGAAACTAAAAAATAAAATCCATTTTTTTTTCAAATCAGTATCTTTTCAAAACGTGTAAACGATTATTTTTTTAAATGATTTGCTAAAATATATATTACTAAATACTTAAAATTGGTATCCCAATTTTTTTTCTTGAACGTTTTTAAAGAAATTTGTTATATAAAAATTAATTTAATAATACAACGATTTTTAAATTTTGTTTGCATAAATTCATAATTTTCTAGAAATCAGACGGCGTATTTATTCATTTAAACACTTTTTTCTCATTAAATCTATGAATGTTTTAGATTATATTATAGGCAATTATAAAATTCTAATACTTTTACTTTAGCGCAAGTTCATGCAATCCAGTCGTGCATTTTATTTGGATACGTTTTGGTTTCGGTATTTCCTAAGAATAACGAATAATCTATCTTAAATACATAATTTATTAAATTTTCTTACTGATCTGAGCCAACAAATGCAGTTTTTCTAATCCGTGTTTTTGGAATCGAGTGTAAAGTTATAGTTACATACGTTGTTGACTTCGTGATTGTATGTATCCAAAACTTGCTTTTTGAAAATTTATTTTCAAACTTTAAAACCTCAAGTATCGAACAAATTCACTAAATATTAAATTAAGTCCATTTTAAAGGCGTTTAACGTAACTGTCAACACATTTTGAACAGATTTGGCCATTTCATTTTACCTTTTAATAGTAGCTCAAAATGTGTGCACGGTTTAATGAATGTAAATGAATATAGTTTCTGTGTGTGAAACCTGGTTTTAATCCCATATAGGTATATATGTATGTATGTGTGATTATTTCTGTAGTTTCGATATTTCAAAAATGTAAACACATCTGAACTGGTGTGTTAACTTGACTGCAAGGATTAGAACTCAAAAGACATCAAGGCATAACATAAATCAACATTTTGATAGACATGTTAAACATATGGCTTTACCTTGATTGAATGGCGACATCGAATAACTGGTGTCACAGCGAGATGCTGCCATTAATCTGCAGACTACGAAATCAAGTTGTCATGAGGACGGCAAAAAGGGTTTATTATGAACAGTGCCTCCCTCGGTCCTTTAACTTTAGTTAAACAGTAATGAAAAAACTTGCCACATTTCGGTATTCGAGGACAGTCAAAAATCTCAATTGGAGACATCGTTTGTGAATTGTGATGCTCACAGCTTCACATCATTCTTCTTAAAGTCATTTATTATTTTATTTGAAAAAGATTTCACCGGTATCAGCAGCCTTTTCAATTTTTTAAGAATATTAGAAGAAGAAATATTAGAGGGTATGATATAAATTAGATCGAATGCTTCTGGCTTCGACGTCAAGGAGCTTAAGTTCTTAGAACGTTGCTTGTACGTACATATATGTACTAAATTTATAGCTTTTGTTTTTAAAAGCACATTAATCACACCTGCATTTCCTTTAGAAGGTAGAAGTCTATAATCATTCCTGAATTATTTGGAAGCAAATACTCGTATAAAAATATTCATCAATCTGCAACTTGTTGTTAAGTTTTTCTCAATCTTATTTTCTGCCAAACCACAATTAACAGTGTATGACACTCATTTAATACACTTTTAGACGTTTTTAGCATTTTCAACTATTAACCATATGCATACGTACATAATAAATTATATGAACAAATTTGTATATCTGGTTTGGGTTTTCCTCAGATTTCTTTAATTTAATTCCTTCGTACGCCTTTAGAAGACTACATTGCTTTCTGCTAAATGTACAGCTATTGCTAAATGTTTCAGCTGGAGTGCTACAGGTGTCTATCCTTTGACCGATTCTCTTCCCACTTTACTCTCACTAAAATTAGCTAACATCAAAACTTACTTTAAAACCGAATATAATATCATACCTTTGATGACTGACTAAGGGCTTGCTTCTAATTTCGCATTGTTCATAAAACATCCATCTTTATATTAACCCTGTTAAATCCACAGTCCTCATTATTTATCCCAAAACTTTAGCTTTATCGACGAAGACGAAATCATTAATTATGGCAGCGCTTCTAGAAACCTATGAATAAGTTTAATTTCAAGCCTTACATAGAATGACCACCTTAACAGTATTTTTGAATAGAGTTTTGAGAACACATTATAAATAGAATTAGATAAAATTAATTTATTCACATGACTTCCCAACATAAGGGTTGAACACTTCCGTTGTTAATTTCCCTCTTTGAAATTAAAAACACCCGCCCGTATGAAATGAAGTTAAAACAAAGGTAGGTAAATAAACAAAAAAGACATTTTGTTGATTCAACAAAGATCAAAAGCTCGCAACAAAAATGGAGAGTATCCTTTCGATTACAGCAAACCAATATCGCTCCCTTGCGTGCTAAATGTTGTTCATTCTGACCTCCAGTATAACCCACCTTTCATTGGACGAAGTAAAAGAACAACAATGAATAGTCATTAGCAGTGGCAGGTTTGTTTGTTTATATTGGTTTTAATGTGAATCTTCTCGTTGGTCCGCAGTTCCCATCAAAAGGACCTCTTTGTTCCTTCGGGATGTATACGTTTGGTTGATAACCATTTCTACGTTCTTAATGCCTAATTAAACAACTAAACAATCAACCCCTAGTGTTTGTTTGGGGAAAACAGTTGTATGAGAATAGCTTGCGTCCAGTATTATGTGGATTTTTAATTAATGCTTTTAATTTAATAGGGAATCTACTTTTATTTGTTGATACACAGGGAATTAGACAAATACACACTTGTGAAATTATAAAAACACTTTATTTTACTTTATTGCAGAATCTAGTGTTGAAAAAATACACAGTACTGTCTTTTAAGATCCATAATTGTTTCCCTGTCCCAACAAGGAATTCTGATATTATTTTTGATTTTATAGAAATCTATACTTAGATTTCATTAGTTGCATTGATAAATATTCGCTACATAAATCCTGGATGCTCATGCTAATATCTTTTACTTTTTACTTGCGATATATTTACAGGTGCTATATATGGCAAAGGTACGCATTCGTCAGACTTGACATTATAAAGAGTGAAGAAAAAAAAGTAGGTCTCTGCATTTACCTCCGACTTCTGCCCTAACCGCTCGGCCAATTTTCTTTAAGCTTCCAAAAAATTAACCAAAAATATCGATATCTGTCAAAAAAAAATTTCGTAACTGTTCCACAGATTTAAAATAAATCAAAAAACTAAATTTGGAAAACATATCTAATGGTTAAAAAAAATGCACGACTGGGTCGCACGAACTTGCTGCTACTCGTATGCAATACACTAGAAGATTTAAAATTAACGTTATAAGAAAAAAACTGTTCATAAGGATACATTTTATTTTTTAAACTCTTTTAGTAGTAAGAGCTAGAAACAGAATGCTATGCAAATAAGAATTTATGCAAGAACAAAAATTATAGGCCGTTTTAGTGGTTTCTTAAAAAAATAAACATTTATATAAAAAATTTTCAAAATATTTTTAAGAAAAAATTTTGGTACGCCAATTTAAATTTTTTATTATTGTTCGAATAAAAATTAAATGTAAAAAAAAATATTAAGCCGTTTTTCAGATATTGAATTTTCCAAGAAAAAAATAGATTTTTTTTTACAAAATTCTAAAAAAATATTTTTCTTAAAGTTTTGAAATACAATGTTTTAAACATCTTAGAAGCTTCTCTCTAAAAAATTTCATTAAAATCCGTTATGCCGATAATGATAAATTCAAAATTTGAAAAAATCTTTCTATGGTATTAACAGTCAGTAATATCCTGTTTTCAATTTTTTTATTAAATTATATATCTTAAAAATTAATCGAAAGAAATTTTAGAAAAATTCTCGGAACCGTTTTCGAGAAAAATACGATTTTCGAAAACCATTTTTTAACATTTGTATGGAGGGTACCGTTATTTTTAGGTAAATTAAATTTTTTTCCTCATATCTTGTAGATTATATTAAGAAACTTTTATTTATCAAGTTTTAAGAAAATCGAGCATGGGATTTTCGAAATATTAAGTTAAAATTTTTTTACAAATCCAAAAATAATTTTGACAATTCTTACAAAACTACTGGGGAGCTTTAACGTAAGAAAAATGATCAAAATCGGTTGTACCAAAAAACGGTTCTAATGGGGGTACCAAAAATAACCAATTTTTGGAAAATGTTTACCTAGCTTTAACTAAATGAAATTTTTTGAATTTAAAAACCAAAAATCCGTATGACAGTTTTTGAGAAAAAAAAATAAATAAATTTTCGGTCTTAAAAAAAAATATCTATCAAGTTTGAAGAAAATCGGCCGAGCCGTTTAGGTTGTAGTCAAACACACAGACAGACAGAATTGTGAGACCCACTTTGTTCGTCTTCGCTATCATCGTAATATCAACTTTGATCAAAATTTCGAGTTTGATTCTTACGAATGCATAACTTTCCTTATAGTACCTATATAAGTCGCAAGTAAGAAAATCCAAAAAAATAGTTATTTTTTTTTTCAAACTCAATACTTCGCCATACGTTGTTTTTAATACAATATACATGTGTAGGAACATTGTTTTTATTCTTCGAAAATCTATTTTTTCTCCAAAAAACTTTGGTTTTTTTTTTTTCTCTTAGCTTAGTTCTTAATCACAGACCAGTCAATAAAAAAATAATTAATACTGTATAATGAAAACTTAAAAAAAATATTTTTTTTTTTTGAGAATTTGATAACTCAAAAACGGGTCAATTTTTTTTTTCTTTTTTTTTTGTACCAAATTGTTTTTGAAATTTAACAAATAAAACCTTTATTTTTTTAATCTTAACGTCATTCCGTTCTTACCAATAACTAATTATGAGGTGTTTTAGCCTTTTATCTTATGCTTCTGAAAATTTTTTCTTAATAACATTGATTTTTTTTTCATTCTAAGTCTCTTAATGAATTTTTGCGAGCTAATGTACTCGTATGAATAGGTTAATCGAAATTTTAAGGTACTAACTTCTAAAAAAGTATTCAAACGATTTCAAAAAAGCATACTGATTGCTTTAATCTCGTGAACCAATTCAATCTTATATAGTAAAATGTGTAGCTACAGAGTTCAAATCATTTCGAAGTGCAAGAGATCTTTCAGCACCGAAGAAGACCATACACAGGATCTTATTGCTGAAAACGTTGGACCAATCAGTAAATTGTTGGAGCACTAGGCGTATTTCGAATATGAAGGAAGTTTTAATATGATCTTTGTGTCTGCATAATAATCGAATGCCCACTACTTGAACAACTTTTTTTTCTTGTTCTATGATGAGTCTGTCCATCATAAATTTCCAAAATCCTAAAAAAAAACGTAACCAAAAAATTGTTCAATAATCAAATCAAGACATGAAAAGGTCCCTATGCAGTTTGTACTCAAGTCTTAAGAGCCGAACCTTGTTAAAATCTTGAGCAAAATCTAAGAATAGAACTGAATGTGTTTTATTTAAAGTTCATTGCTTGATTTCGCTGATCGATGGGAAGCCATGCTTTCATCAAAGCCAAGGCCGTTGACTGAGTCATGATAAGTCTTCCCTCTTCTATTATTTGGATAAGACTTTTAAGTCGCAGTTTTCTGAAAACTGTTGCCCTTAAAAATATGTAAACTAAACTCCCTCGAAAAGTCGCTTTCAAGAAACACAGTTTTCTAAAACATTCCTACATGTCTTCGGATGTAGTCAAGGCGTATTACCATCAAAGTTTTGCCAAAAGGGACCAATCGCAATGGCAATGATTACACGTCAACGCATTTTGGGACCACATTGACCAACGGGCATCATGTGATAATCAACTTCATATGAGTTGATACAGTTAGAATTTGTATACTGTTTGTTGGTGACATAAATCATCAAAATTGACCATATAAGTTGAACTTCTAATCAAAGCTTTACGTGTAAGAATTACATTTCAAAATTATGTCAAAATATTGCAATTTTCTTAACAAGCCTATTGTAAACAGTAAAATTAAGCTAAACACTTTTCCCACGGAATTATAATACTGGGTCTTTAATATAAGGATTATCATTTCCTTGAGAACAAAATCCTTAAAAGAGTAACTGAAGATTACAGATCAAAAACAATTGATTATTGTTTTTGGAACATTTACTCAACTTAAAGAATTTTTCTAAACTCTTCTAAAGTACTTTGTTCATTAAAAAGAAAAACTACAATAGACATCGTTTTATTTTGATAACCAAAAACAAGAAAAGAAAGAAACTAAATAAGTCAGAAACTGAAGAGAACGTCTTTATTACTACTTTTCAACTTCCAAGAAAAACTTTGAAATGCAAATTATATGTCATACAGACCCAACATCAACTCATCGTGTTCTCCGAATAACTTCCATGCATATTTTAACACTCTTTCTCGTTATTTTATTTGTTTTTATTCAACAGTTAAAAGTTTAAAATCCTTAAACCGAAAGCAAAAGTTTTTGCCAGGAGCAAAATATGTACCTAGCTCCAAATGGAAAAGTTTAGTTGCGAAAGCTAAGGTATGATAAATAATTCGCTTTTCAATGAGAAGCTGATGAAATTTATGTGGGGAATTCATTAGTCTCACTTTTCAGTGTAAATTGAAATTGTAGATTTATTTCTGGGAATAATGGAAGTTTTTTTCTTCCGTTGCTCAATCTTGGGATACTGCCGAAGGTATTTCCTAGAGTATGGGTAGTTTTTGGTTTTTAAATAATATAATTATGTGAGGTTGTAATTCAATCAACACAAATATGTGTTTATTTTATTCACGTATGAAAATTTAAGCTCCTTCTCATAGAGATGGAAATTATTAATTTCTGGCTTTTACGAGTATGTAAATAGGTAAGGGTAAAACATTTGAAGACATAGCTTTTGAATTTCAAGTGACTTAGCAAGCAGTCAAGGATATATTGTCGGTAAAATTCAGACAAATCATTTTATTCATTTAATTATCCTTCTTCCTAAGCTCATATCCTTAAAAAAGGGTACCTTTAAGGTAATGTAAATCGTTCAGCTGAAAAGCAGTGAATAATATTGGTTGAAGAACTAGTCCATGGCGTAATGACGTCAAGGATTGGACGTCGATTCCCAGCCATCTATAACCTGATACAAACTAAGCATTTTTCAGGAAAAGTTTCTCTTGCTTCAGCCCTTCCTCCTTTAAGAGTAACTTTTACCGTAGCTTCTTATTTTAGCCGTTCAGACTCGACAGAGGATTGTGTCATTTGGTTCAGATATTTTATGAGATGTTTGTCTCAGATGGATTTCTTCTTTTCATACCAAAGAAATATTATTCCACTCAAAATATTTCAATTTGTGTTCCATATTCATGTAGTGTGGCTAAAAAAAGAATCTCCAAAGTTGGGCTCAAGGGAAGCTAATGGGAATCCCCTCAGATGCGAGTATTACCGTGGAATTGCTTAATGGGTAGAATACAACCGCCTATTTTACTACAGCAATATTTACAAAAGTAATGATAGATGTGAAACATTGAGATGGTGCTCGAGAGATACAAATGTAAGTGATACTTCAATTACCTATCATTTTCAAAGCTCTTTTATGGATTCTATCCAAGAAAATTAAGTTTGCTATTGGATCATTGATTAGTATAAGAAAGAAATTTGGAAACACAATGGAGCCCTGGCGCACTCTAGCAGACTTAAAACCATCCAATTCAACTTATATAGAGCGTTTCAAAAAGTAATTTTTAATCCAACGAAGAATAAATTGATCAATACTAAATGCACTTATTTTCAATAAGAGATCTTGATGCCAAATTCTATCGAATACTTTTGAAATATCAAGTGCAATAATCTTACTTTCTTCAAAACGTTAAAAATATTTGCGCTACTGTTCGATATTATGTATGTGTACCTTCAGATCACCAGTAGACCTATTTCTACGAAAACCGTAGTGACGGTCATTGGGAAGCTTTTGTTCTTCAAGATATTTCTGGAGGTGATAATTTATCATAATTTTAGAAAGTAGGAACGTAAGTGAAAAACTGGACGATAGTAAGAATGTGTAGAAGATTCACCGTTTTTAGGAAGAGGCTGGACAAATAATTATGTTTTCCATCTACTCGGAAAGAGACCAGTAGAATAGGAAAGATGCAATACCTTACGCAGTAGTTTTGTGCCATTATGAAAGAACACATCTTCAAAACAATGGGAGGGATACTATCCGTCAAGCGGATTGGTGTATGTGCCTTCAATAAAAATTTAGTTTGTGAGCTTTGTAAGGAGTCTCATCGAAAATGAGCGTTTTTTACAAATGGCTAAAGTTTTGTTCTATCTTTGGGACATACATAGATTACACTGTGATGCTTTTTCTTCGTGGCTGACTGAGGTAAACCCGTCGGTGTCCAGGATTCTTACCAAAGAAGCAACAAACTTGGGTTTGGAGGGTCTAAGCTCCGAATGTATTTCAGTATTTCATATAAAGTGTCCCGAGCACACAACCTGAGGAACGAAACGGTCGGAAACTCTTTTCAGAGACCTGTCCAGCGTTATCCTTGATGAGGAACACGAAGGAAAAAAACGGTCGGGATCCTTAGCCATATGTCCCTATCACGCAATCTAGTGAAATAAACGGTTGGAACTCTCGGAGGAAAACCTGTCCAGTGATCTACATTGAAGAGCAACCCAAAGGAAATAAACGGTCGGGAATTCTTATAGAAAACCCTTGTCCCTAGCACGCAATCTAGAGAAATAATCGGGCGGAACTCTTAAAAGAGAACCGGTCCAGTAAGCTACCTTGAAGAAGAGATCAGAGAAAAGAAACCAGTTTGATTAGTAAATAAAAAATAATACTCCTAATAATAATAAGATTTTCTTTTCTGAAAAAAAAAGCTTATCTACATACAACATACATGTTTGTATGTACATATAGTTTATTTGATATGAACGTATTTTAAGACTTCAAAAAATTTGTATATAAAAACCGAAAACCGGTTATTGAAAAAACCGGTTTTTTTGTCCGGTTAAAACAGTCAGGTTAAATCGAGAGGAAAAATAACCGGAACAACCGAAAACCGGTTAATTGGGAATAACCGCCATCCCTAGTACAGTAATGTCTCTCTGGCACCGAAACGCCTTATAAAAGGTTTTTGTTTGTGGACCGATCTTAAACTCTCTATACACTTGATTGGTATCCACACTGGACGAGAATAAAAGACAATTTTGTCATTTTTCCAACCTCCACCTATAAAATCTGCGGCTAATAGTCAGTGTGAACTGAAAAAAAAAAATAAAAGATAACATTGTATGTGATTCCAAGTGAGTGGTGATCACATGACTTCTGGTGCACACTGGATGTGCAATACGATTATTTAATAAGGCGGTATGTAGGTGTCGTACCGTTTTGCTCGGTAATGCTTGGATATGTAGGTGTTGTAACGCTTCGTTACAACACATATTTATTTTTAAATCACTCCCAATCTTAACTTTTCCAATCGAGTTATCTGAACTATGAAGTCTTATTAAGCCCAAAGTAAATCCGCTTTCATCATTCAAACAATTCAAGTCCTCCTTGATGATATCATAATTTACATTTTTATGAACACCCTGTATGAACAAAATGAGCTATATTTCAAATTTATATCTCTTTGTTCTCAAATACAATCACTTTTATAAGTAACCCACTTCAAGATACTCATGTTGCCAATCCTTCTTAGCAATATTGACCAAGCATTGTGTAAAATCTCTACACATCAACTGAATATTCACCAAGGAAACTCCTGTACCCTAATATGATTATTTGACCAAATAGCTATTTTTACCACAAAAGACTGCTTTACCTTGCACGAGTATGTATATATCCTCTTATTTGCTTACTCTTACAGATTGTTCAATTCTCAAGGAAGTACGAAAAGACGAAATTCAAAACTAAAGTGGGGTCTAGAGAGAAAACAATGAAGTGGAAATATAATTTCAACCTGAGTGATATCAAGTGCAAATTGTATGATACTTCAGCACAATATTTAAAACAAAGTGGCTTTGATTTCAATTATTTTGGGAAATGACATTTGAAAATGAATGACAGCCTATCATATAAAATTATACAAAAAAAAATTATTTTTATTCAACCGAAAATAGATTAAGGCATATTCATCACAAAAACATCCATTTTTGGTTTTACCAAATCAAATAAATCCAATGCACTCTACCTGATGGAGGAATTCATAATCTAGGCTTTGCAGTGCTATTCTATTGACAAATGATTTGGGAACACCAGTGGGTTTGCTCGTGCATGGAAAAGGATAAAATAGAATTTCTGATTTGAATGCAATCAATCAAACGAATTTCAGTTTTCATTTTAGCAAAAACTATGTCAAGTTTTTAGTTATCAAAAACCGACTGTGGGAGTTAATGTTTTTACTTGCTCTGAATGGAAAGTATTGGTTTCATATAAAAAAAAGAAAAACATGTTCAATGAATAAATTTGTATTTTATTATTATAAATTTTTGTATTTTTGTACATATGTACATATGTATGAATTTTGTGAACTTGAAAATTTGTGAAAATAAATCATTTAAGTGAGTGCAATGTGAACAACACTTTATGAATGAGTACAAATGTCAAATCAACTATAACAGAAATTCATCTTTTGATAGGAAATATGTACATATATTGAAGAAATATCGCCCTATAGTACTTACTGCTTCACATGTATTAATTGAAATCTCTCGTCTGCGGTGTGCTGTTTTTGATTTGTAGTGCAATTAATCCGAAAACAAAAGCGGTGCAGTTCCGGAAGCTGCACAGCTGGCCAAGCAAACTGCAGTGAAAAAGGTGTGTTTCGCAGTGATGCCTGTCTATAAGCCTGAACCTTGGCAAAACCGTTGAAGTGAACTTGAATTAAAAGAAATTTTATACAGGGAGCGTTTTATGTTCCAGGTCAGTTTTATTTGGTTCCTTTTTTTGTGCGAATAAAACTTGTAGTTTGGCATTCAACAGTCTTACCCCCAGTTTCACAGTGAGAGTTTAAACTTAAGTTCTGCTGAACCTGAACTGGAGTTTAAATTTGAAGTTCAACTCGTCCGGTTTCACAGTCTTATCTGAACTTCAGTTCATTAAACGTAGTTCAAGTAAAGTTTGCTTTGTTTCAGTTGTGACCTGTGACAGGAAACAAAAATCAAAAATGAAAATAATTTATATTTTCAAATGTTTGAAGGGGTTGTCGAACTGAGATTTAAACGGCAGAATAGTATCGTTTAACTTAAACTACAGAATGAACTCTGTTCAAGGACTGTGAAACCAAATTTATTGTTGAACTGAAGTTTAAACCAAAAGTGGGGTTTAAACTTCCACTGTGAAACTGGGGGTTAGAGAGTAATCGATAAAAATGTATTATGGATTGACTAAAGCTTCAGGGGATCGTGGGGACCTGGCATATGATGTGGCGTATTATAAATTATAAATACGCCACATCATATGCCAGGCCCCCACGATCCCCTGATTTGACGCCTAACCATATTTGTCCTTAGGGGAGTACTTGAAAGAAATGGTTTATATCAACAATCCAACTAAAACGTCAACATTAGAAAGAAATTGCTGAAGTTACAACAGAAGTCTCCAAAATTGTAATCCGAAATGTTATAAAAAGAGCTCATATTTCAAAGTTATAAAAAAAACATCGACCTGGAACTTAAAATGCATGCTTTAGATAACTGTTGTATAGATTGTTGTATATATTGGGTACTTGCGATACATACAAGCTATGCATTCGTAAAAAAAATAACCCGAGATTTTGAAAAGACCATACAATACAGGGTGTCTGGTAATTCGTGTGCCATACTTTGGGATGTGATTCTTGGTCATATTCTAAGAAAAAAAATGTTCCACAGTAAAGTCTGATTTTCAACTTTGACACTTTTTGACAATTAAAAAAAAGACTAACTTTGGTGTACCCTGACTCTGTCAGTACTAATGGTAGGGACTTTATTTTAGACGTTTTTTAGTAGAAGTACTAACCTTTAAAACTACGTCAAAAATTGAGCTGATATGTTTTTGGGTTGCCAGATATTCAATTTTAAATGGTATTCATTTTTTCTGGCTTGAGCAAAAATTTGACTTTGAGGTAAATTTTTTTCAAAAAATGCGCGTAATAAACAATAAATTTTCTTATTTTTACCTGATGAACAAAACAATAATAAAAAAAATAATTAATAAATGCACTCAAAAACCCAAATATTTTATGATACTTGAGAAAATCTAAAATAAGTAAAATAAAAAAAAAATGATTTTTTGCCCTGAGGTGTAAAGGGATTGAATAAAACAATAATTGGTGTAGTTTTAAGTAATTTTTTGTTTAATTTTAACACAAATACAGTCACTTTATTGTCACTCAAAGTGCCTTCCTGCGTTTTGAATGCATGCTAGAGCCCGTTTTTGGATTTCATTTTGAATGTTTATTCTCGGTAACTCTTGCCTTACTTTTAGTGATCCTTCGGAAATACTTTGTTCTTATTCAGTTAAAGTTGTTATTTTATGAGAAAACGATTTTTTTCATTCGTCCCTATACAAAAAAATCCAGTACAGTGGAATCGGGAGATCAGGCAGGCCAGTGAATTGGTGCATTCCTGCCTATCCATCGATCACCGTATTCTTCATCCAGTCAATCCTTAACTTACTGACCATAGTTGGCCGGAGCACCATCTTGTTGGAAATATGATGAGGCTTGTTAAAGCAGTGGAACATCCTCCAATAGGTGTGGTAGATTATTTAGTAAAAAGTCCAGATAGTTAGCAGATTTAAGTCAGGGTGGTAATTTGAAAGGCCCGATTAATTTATTTCCAATTACACCTGCCCAAATATTGACACTGAATCTGTGCTGAAATGATCTTTGCCGTCTTGAATGTGTATTGCTACAAGCCCATGTATGGAGATTATGGAAATTCGTAATATCATCTCTGGTGACTTGAGATTCGTCTGCCCAAAGAATTTTTAAAATGAATAAGCTGGTTGTCATCCAAGCTCCTCTCTAGTAACCAGTCACAAAATTCGAGTCTCTTTTCAAAATCATCGGGAAGCAGTCCTTGCACAGGTGTATGGTGATATGGATACATATTTTCTCCACGCAGTATACTGAAAATTCTGTCTTGGGAAAGATTAAACTGTAGAGCCAAGCGTCCTCTGCTGATGGAAGGGTCGATTTCAGTCGCTGCCAGCATTCATTCATCGACCGAAACTCTTCTTGTGCTTGCCGGGAACTTAGGTCTTCCAGTTAAAACTGATCCAGTTTCTCGAATCCTTCGAAATGTTTTTCCAAAAACATTTCGAGAAGGAAGTCATCTGTTAGGATAAAGTTCCTGGTATCTTCGTTGTGCTCTTCTTGAATTTCCATTGCACAAACCATAAACGAATAAAATGTCTGCGTATTCTTCTTTCGTAAATGAAGGCATTTCAAAAAGCCCTCTTATCCAACTCTAATCGTGACTTAACTTGATAACTTGAATTTGTTTTTCTATTCTTTAATATTACTTATTTAGTCAATTTACCCATTAAACATTCATACCCCAAATTTAACTCCCCTTGAGAAGAGGTAAGGTAATTAGGGTTTTGACAGCAAGTCCAGTAGGCAAAAGTACACTTTTAACCCTTTTCATAAGTACACAGTCTTAAAAATTACTTAAAAACTATCAATTCTTGGAAAACCACTCCAATTGCCAAGTGCTGCAATAAAAGTAGGTAAACAACCCAAAATTCGATTTTTTACCTGTTTAAGATTTTCCCAAGTATGGGTTTTTGGGTGCACTTATTAATGAGTTTTTTTGTATTATTGTTTTGTTCATCAGGTAAAAATAAGAAAACTTCATGTTTATTACGCATTTTTTTGAAAAAAAAAATTACCTCAAAGTCAAAATTTTGCTCGGGCAAGAAAAAATGAATACCATTTAAAATTGAATATCTGGCAACCCTAAAAACATATCACCTCAATTTATACGTAGTTTTAAAGGATAGTATTTTTACTAAAAAAACATCTAAGATTAGGTCCCTATCATTGGTACTGACAGAGAAATTGACATTAACATGAGTCAGGGTACACCAAAGTTAGCCTTTTCTTAAATCGTCAAAAAGTGATGTCAAAGTTGAAAATCAGACTTTACTGTAGAACAATTTTTTCTTAGAATATGACCAAAAATCATATTTCAAAGTATGGCACACAAATTACCGGACACCTTGTATAATATCTAATAGGGAAGACGAAAATTGAAACATTTTTTTCCTTCCGTTCAATTTTAACGATTTGTCATTTAATAACAAACAAAATAAATTTGTTATATAAGAAAATAATTTAATAAAAAAACGATTTTTAAACTTTGCTTAAATTAATTTCTGCATTTCCACATCCCCCAGGTAATCGCCAGATTGCATTCCTATCTTGTCTAAGTACATCCGTTTTTAGCTCTTTTTTCTAGCGTTTGGGTGACAGCCTCACGGAGAGCTTATAAGTTCGATGAACAGTTTGTTTATGAATCAGCTTACACCTACTTCAATTATCATCCAACTGCACCAAAATTAAAAACAAACTTTTAAGTTTTTATTTGAATCAATATAAGGATTAAAATTTCCAAACTTACATTTTAACGGGTTAATGCTCGAAAATCCTACCAAACGTAACCGAAGTTGGTATCCCTTTATGGTTCGAACGTGGCCAGGTAAGCCAATTTTAGAGGGCGACAGTATCAAGTGACGGCTTAGCCCAGTTCCGATTTTCCACTATTAAGGTTTCCACACAATTAATACCTTGTGATGCGTTTCACTCGTAGCTTATGACAGTTAATTAAAATTCACAGCTCAAGAAAATTGAGCCTTTACAGCCATGGTGTCGTGTTAGGCTATAAAAAGACATAAATAGATTTAAAAACAGTTAGTTATCGTTCATTTTTTTTTTTTTTTCAACTTTATGTTTAACCCAGTCCTTGTAGCGTAGCTTATGATATATGTACATCGAAGTTAAAGTTACCGTCACGACATATTTCCTACACCTAATCAGTTTCCTTAATCTCAAACCCATATCAACGCTTTTATAAGAAAAACTTTTAAAATATATTGTAATGACCAATTACTTTTGACACAATTAAATGACTTATTAAATATTACCATCCAAAATTATATAAGCGATATCAGCTTTCCAAAAAACCATCAATATTTACAAGATCTATTATATGGGTTAACTCAATTACGCAGCTGTCTTTTCTGAGCTATAACCTTGCACCACGATATCGCATCATCTTTAATGAAAAAGAATAAAAAACAAAAATATTAAAACGACAGTCTCGAAAAAGTCGCCCGCACAGAAAAAAGATGATTTCATTGCGTATAACTTTGGTCTTGTCAACTCTTTCCGTAAAATCAATAGTTTCGGAGATATGGGTTAATTCGCTGGATCTTTCAAAGGTCGTGGGGCACTCTGAAAACTTGAACAAAAAAATATATTTTTCCTGCACAGTACAAAGAGCAAACAAAAAATAAATTATTATATGAAATATTTAACCCTTGAGAAGAAGAAAAAGAGACTGTAGGGCAGAATGAAATACTGGACAAAAATACTTTGTCTACCCCTTATAAATGACTCTTTCCAGGAAGAGTAAAAATATTTAAATAAAGGCTTAAAAGCTCATTCCCTTTCACACAAACTAAAAGATATTGTTAAGTTGCCAATTAAACCATAATGCTATCAGACCTTTTATTAATAAGCTTTATTTGAGCCTTTTAAAAGGACTGATGCCTTTCATTTTTTGCTGACCCGTTTGTATTTTTATATTTTTTCTTAATATCTTTTTTAATAAATATTTTAAGTATGAATTATGAAGAGAACAAATTTGATTAATATTTGTCAAATTTTTTCGACACAAAAAGAGTGGGTGAAATAAGGTTTTAAAATTGATTATAGATGAGGCCGTTTTCCTTGATCTCGAAGGATATACATCATAAATTAGATTACATTTTAAGCTAAGTAAAAGAAAAACCGTCAAACTTATAAACTAATAAATTCTTCTCCACCACAGTTATTGGTTACTATGAAAATAAATAAATTAAAAAACGGCCTATCACAAAAAACAGAAATCGATATTTTAATACCATGAAAAAGCGTGCTGAAAAAATTCCCTGTAATTTGGTGTTGAAAAATACAGAAAAAAACTTTTTCATTGGAATGCTCATACATTGACCTACTAGTTAATCAAACATGTTTTGTTTTTAATTCCTATGAGTTCTTCTATTTATTTTGTGAATAAAGTTAGGATTTAATTGCCTCCCCTTAAAATTGCGATACAATTTCAGATGTTTATTCTCTTCTTTTGATTTCGGATATTTACTGAACTCTTAATTGCTTTTCACAGCTTTAAGAGTTTGAAAAAAAAAATATTTAAAATTACAGCTTGTGCATCCTTAGTTAGTTGTCGATGGGATCATATACTCATAGTGGATGCAGTGGAAGTGTTTGATTGCTAACTTAGATACAATGTTTGTTTGTAGCTTAATACCCCAAGGTTGTACAGGGTGCGCCATCTTTTATATCAGTATGCGAATGCTTTCTTATTCGTAACAAAACTCGACACCAAACGAAGAATAGTGTTGTCAGACGGTGCTTGGTTGCCGCCATATTTTGGACAAAACTGAAGGACTATTTTCAATATACAGCGTCAACTTTTCGGTGCGTTGTTTCAGTTTCAAACAATTCAGGGTTAAAATTGTACTTCATTGATTCTGTTTTAAGGTACTAGTACGGTCTATGTAGAACGCCAAAAAACGCACGATTTTTTTTGAATTTTTTTCTCGGAAACTTTGTTAGGTAATAACATATTTTTTTTTAAATAATGAATACATGCATCAAGAAACAAAAAAAAACAAAGTGGATTAATTAAAGGAAGATTTCTTACGAGACAATTTAGCACAATTTGTTTAAAAAATAAAAAACAAAAAAAAATTTCAAGCTTTGAAAAAAAAAAATTTGTTCGCAATTTTTTTGGCCATTTTTGGGTCGCCATTTTTTTGTTCATAATTTTTTGGTGAAAATGTGGTAAATTGTCTTAGAAAACATAAAAACAATCAAGTTGCAACAAGTTTTTTGAAAATCGATTCAGTAGATCTGGAGATTAACTGTCCGTAATGGGACAATGTGTTTTTTGATGAGTCAACGTTGGCGCCCTCTATAATTCGGCCAAAATTAGAAAATTAAAACAAAAAAAATTTGCTTGTACTTTTGACGCATGTATTCATTATTTAAAAAAAATTATGTTATTACCTAATAAATTTTCCGAGAAAAAAATTCCCAAAAATCGTACGTTTTTTTGGGGTTCTAAGCCGTACTAGTACCTTAAGTATAATGTTTTAAAAATATGTCCACTTAAGTCACTCGGCTGATAAAAAAAAAAAGTTAAAAGTTATTCAATGTTTTCATACCGATACAAAAGATGGCGCAGCTACATAGTTGAAGGTCTTGCTAGGATATAAGCTTACTAAGGTTGGAGTATCTTCCGAATACCCGATTCATGTGTCATAATTAAATTTTGAGTTTGTCTGTTTCTCCACCGAAAGTTTTGAATTCGATTGGTTTTCCCCTTGATTCACGACAACTTTTCATGCTATATCTTCCCGAACACATTGCTTTCAGTCATATAAACCAAACCCCCAGCAATGGTTTGGGATTTAAATAGAAAGTTCGTTCTTCTTTGTTACCTCGTCTAGTATTGGTATGCCCCAATAGTTGAACTGATATGTTCAAAATAGTGCCCTAGGTGTAAAAGTCTGCCCTGTGAACCATGTTTCACATCTAGATTGAAGAATTCACATTATGGTGCATTTCCTTTCTGAAGCCCTGTGAATATTTGTAATACTTCGAATTCTAGTTGCAGATTGCATCGCTAAATATTCAGTAGAGGTATACTGCAAGATGTTGTCCTGTTTACACTTCTTTGGAACTCGGTAGAATATAAGTTGTTGAGATTGCTAGAAAGTTACAGAATAATTATCTATGTGAATGAAATAGCTATTGCCATATCAGGAAATCACCAATAAAAGATTTCCTAAAGTATGGTTTAAGCTGATACTGGGATTTAACCATAAAAAAGATTTTCTTCACTTTACTAGAAAGAAACTATAAAATCCTTAACATAGACCCGACTTCAATCAAAGTTATGCCATTTACAATATCAGACGAAGCACAAATTTGAGTCTTGTTTAAGATACGAAGTTAAATTAAAAACCTAACATATAATAATGGGTTATAAAGGCCATAGTGGTACTTATCTCATGCAAAAAAGTAATGGGAAATAAGCTGCGTCTCCAACCACGTATTTCTCATTGGTTATATACCTCGGAAATCAGACCAATTTAGAAAAAAAAACATTATTTATGATAAATTAATTAAGCTAGATCCAATGTTCAGCTTGTCAATCTGTTCTATCTGAGCCCCTCGATAAATTCGGGATGCTAAAGGCGCCATTTGTCTGAAAACCCCCTCATAGTGGATCAATAATGAGATTAGCCACTTCATCATTCTAAACTAATGCGTATTCCTTTCAAAAACCATCCCACAAATTTTCACTATTCCTGGAAGATTAATGAAAAACTCAATAACAGCTATTATCTAACAATCATTTTTGAATGAGATGGTGCTACAATTCAATATTCACCCCTGCTCGGTGCCAGACCATAGACGCATTCCAGCGAATTTTAAAGCTGAGAAACGTGCCAGAAGAAGAACACTACCAGACAGTGTAAATAAAGTTCTTCCCACCGTAAGTTTATAGGGAAGCCAAGATGCAATACAGAGAACAAACGAACAAACCTTAGGTGGAAAAACGTTACCTACCCCGGTTACAAGAGCAGATTGAGGAATCGAATCGAATCCGAATTGAGATTTTGATCCAGGTATATGGCGGCACTGGAGATTGAATTGAAATGGAATGGAAATGACAATCTGGTTTTTGTACACACACTCGACTCTTCGATTCCTCGATTCAGGTATACAAACATAATTTCGATTCGATTTAGCTCGTTTAGTGGTATCGGGTAGAGAAATCCTATTTCAATCCGATCCAGGTATACACGGAGCTAAATCCTGATTCAATTCCGATTCAATTCTCCATATAAACGTAGTAACCATTTGTCTAACAACAAAAAAGATTTGGCCAGTACTAGATCAGAAGCGCTCTAAGTGCTTGAATCTTTAAGCAGATCGCACAAGGCTTTATAAAAGGTGACAATCGCGCAATGACACTTGGTGATTATTCAAACGATTTCTGCATGGAGAAGAAGAAAAGAAATTGATTTCTCAGCTTCTCTACACATTTGCTGCTCTATTCCAAAGACGTAGCACTCATTTTGGAAATTTCTCCTAAAATAATCCAAGCATTCTTATAAAGGGTGTTTGCGGCGTCCCTGTTGTTTTAATGACATCTGTCAAATCGGTTGTTTATTATTCAGTTACTGATATGCCAAATCACCATGAGAAGCTACCTGATTGAACAGTACGTCTAAATGATAAAATGCAAACGTTGCGCATATTCCGCCCATTTTACAGTAGACGTGGTGGCCCTTCACAGTGGATTCTTCAATGTCTTGTGGTCAAATTTGAGACGACCGGCTTGGTTATCAATCAGACAACATTCGTACGTCAAAGGAAAAAAATTTCCATATATGGGAGGACACCAACCCAGGTGACAATGCATCCTCAATAAGTTATTTGAATTTTGGCTTGGCAGCGTTTTTGGTCCGTATTATTTCGAAAACCAAATTGGTGAGACTTTCATTGTCAATGTCAAGCGCTACCGAACTATGATAACCAATTTCTTGTGGCCCAAATTGAACCATATGGACCTAGATGACATGTGGTTCCAGCAGGACGTTTCTGCGTGCCACACACTGATAGCATCGATTGACATTCTGCATGAATGATTCGAATGTAAGGTAATCTCTGGAAGAAGTTATTTAAAATTAGACCACTCTGATCGTTGCCACCGTAAAAATCCGATGCGTGCGTTTAAATTATGCCATATTCCATACATGACTTTTCAAAAAAAAAGAATATTTTGAACACCTCACATACATAGCTGAGTTTTTCTGCAATTATCACTTACAGGTCAATAAATGAAATTCAAATTTGAATGTTCTGATTTTACAACCAGAATTTTCAAACCCTTTTCCCATTATCCATTTTCCATCCCAATTTTAATCTCAACTTGACTTTATTCATATCTCCTCAACAACGAGAGAAAAGTATTCTCGCAACAATGGCATCAGGAAATTACAATCTCTCCCTCTGTTTAAATCCCACTTTTTCTGAATCTCTGCACAATACCAATTTGAAAAGCTAAGCCTTGGCCATGGCCACACTGGAATCATCTGAATTTCTGAATGCAAGCACACAAAACAGAAAAGAAAATTTCCAGGAAAACGCCTTTCAAAAGACTCAATTATATTTGATTCGCATAACAAAGATGTACGAGGTATTTGCATTGTATACAATTTCATACGAACATCCTTTTCCGATACGCACACAATCTAACTAAAAAAGGAATCAACAATGGTATTAAATTCCTCACTTTTTCTTTCTATAAATTGATTCAATGACAAAACACATGAGAGGTTTGATGTGAGATAAACAAGGACCGGTATCAAAGGGAGCAAAGGGTCTTTCACAATAAGACGGACTTTTCATTCTCGATTTTGAGTATTCGGAGTTTTGAAACCTTTTGCTGCAAAGGTGTTACGCACGTCTATACTTACAGGTGTGTTTTTCTTTGTTAAATTTTAACAACGGGGTAACGCAGGGCAAATAGTCATTAGTTGGTATTTTCGCAAATTGACACATTTTCGTCGAACATGTCGAGTGTGTCATTTATTCGATAACGAATCACGTAATGGTTATGCATTCAGTGTGTGGTGTTGCGTAATACTCGTATGTTGCACATGCTCGTCATTATAAATCTGTTTTTTTTTTTTTTTGTAATTTAAGTAGTTAAGTCGAAAGGTTGATTTTTGCTTAACGGAAGCGGATTACCTTTGTGTGATGTTATTGATAGTGGGATGGATGAAAAAAGAGATGGATTGCTTTTCGATTCTTTTTTCATCCCTTCGGTATAATGTATGGATGCTACATTCCAGTGAGACTCCGTTTGGGTTTTTGATAATGTCTTGAATGAAGGACGCCTTTGAAATCAGACATCTTTCTTGGACTAATTTCAAAGTATGGTGTATGTTTTCACAATCAATTGGGATTTGGTCCTTAGGCCACTCAATCTATCGGATTGTCGTTTTCAACTTAAACCATCTGGAGTATTCCATACTAGGAAGCTTTTTTGATCTGCATTGAAGTAAAAGCAATCCAATTAAGCAGTCGTCAATCAAGGTACATCATGAACTCTTAAAAAAAAAAAAAAAACGTGTAGTACCCTCACTTTCAATCTTAGGAATTTGCTACCGAAATTTATATTTGCGCTATTTCATGTCGTTTCGGGAAAGGAAAAAAAGTCTTTGAACTTAACTTCGGAAATGTCGTTATTTTTACTTGCGACTTATAGGTACTATAAAAGATTTTAATCAAAGTTGACATTACGATGATAGCGAAGACCAAAAAAGTGGGTCTCGCAATTCTGTCTGTCCGTTCGACTACAGCCTAAACGGCTCGGCCGATTTTCTTCAAAATTGGTAGATATGGGTTTTAATTTTTTCCCCCCGGACGTTTTTTTCTGTTTTTTTTTTAAGACCAAAAATAACGGTACCTGTCATACGATTTTTTTCGAAATTTTATAAATATTTTTTTTTTTCTCAAAAACTGTCCCACAGAATTTTTTAAAAAAAATTTGAAAAATTTCATTTGGTTAAAACTAGCTAATGGTTGAAAAAAAAATTACAAAAAATTGTTATTTTTGGTAGCCCCACTGGGTGCATTTTTTTTGTTTTTGATTTTCTCGAAAACGGTACAGCCGATTTAAATCATTTAAATCATTTTTTTTTATGCCAAAGCTCCTCCAAAGTTTGAATATTATTAAAAAAAAAAAAAAAAATATTTCGAAAACCCCATACTTATCACCTATCTCTTTTGGCTCATGAAAAGCGGCATAGGGAAGTAGGTTGAGATTTAACGACAGAAGATAGCATTGAATTTTTGAAGAATTAAATTCTTCATGGCTCCCCATTTGAAAATGCTATAGAGATCAAAACTTAATGAGCTTATCAAAGTCCACATCTGAAGGGTAGGGACGTACATCTAGCTTACTATCGTCAGCAAAACAATTCAATGGATTAAACGTTTCAGACAAAAAATCATTGATGAATATGAAAAAGAACGTCGCAGACAAAACAGAGCCTTGTGGCACACCAGTATTTATTATTTTATAATACCAAAAACGCCTTTCCGAGTGATTAACTAGTTTTATTCTGGCTAGAGCAGGACATTTAGAAAGGACATGTAAGACTGTTTCCTCGCTGATCATATATAATTTCACTACATGTTTGTCCTCTTCGCCACTGTCCAGTACATGTGCAGGTGGGAGTGTATGGAAGAGTGCTGCTATGGTAGCGATTTCTTGTCCGTCTGAAGACTCAAACAGTAGGATGGGCCGGGGTCGTTGCTGTTGATGCGCAATTCCATTACACTCCAGGAGTGTATAGAGTCGGTAGTAATTTAAGGCATGTCCGGGGCTCTGAGAGACTTGACCAATGGGCGTGTGTTGCCACTAAACCATACATCGGATTATGGCAGCGAACATAAGTCCAAGATTATGTACGGCGTGGTGGCATGCCAGTCCGCATACACCATGCTTAATGTCCCACGATCTTAATGGGTGGCGGCTAGCCTAAGGCCATGATTGTTGCATGGTGGTGAGGTGGTTGAATGCTTGATCCATGGTCTTGTGTTTCGACGAGCTCGTCCACTTCGGTGGGACGGTATTGCTACTATTGACAATTCTATTACACTCCAGGTTCCTATCGACCTCCACGTGTTGCCTGTGGATAGGTTACGTAAGTAACTGAACCAACTAGATGGGAAGAGTCTGGACGGTGTCCTTAAGGTAGGAATCCGCTAAGGAGTGTGTAACAACTCACCAGAGGTTGGTTGATAGTTTCTACCTCGACTAATAGCTGGGTGTGTATATCTGGGGTTGACAGACCCTGAGTTTTGCAGGAACTCATCTGTAAGTGACCTTCACGGTTGCGAAGCTCGACCGGAAGCTATATTCTGGCACCACGGGAGATAGTGCCCTGAAGTCTGAGGGCTATTGCGTACGTCTTCTGGCTCTCCTATTCCATCTTCGGATAGAGAGATGCAGCTGTCGCGTGCGTGCACTCTTTCTTCAAACTATCTGTGAGGTAGGCCCCCCAGTGGGAGTATCGTGGTGGCTTGGTTTATTCTGAATGCGGAGATACATGGTTTCCAGGCGTGCCTGGATTCAAGAGGTGTTAGATAGACCTCGCCTCCAAACAAAGGGTGTGTTCATGCCTCCAACATGTCACAGTTTTGTGACTGAATCGGCCTCGGCTGATTAGGGGTTAATGGTCAGGACCCAATCTGGCTCCGATGGAGGTAGGCCTCCCATCGGGTTAAGCCATAAACGGCAGGTACTCATGTAAAACCAAACATAGGTTCTGTCCAGTACATGTAGCAATGATTTTGGGTACGTATTGCTGGGTGTAGCCTTCCTTGGCATAATGGTTAGCGCGTTAGACTGTCAAGCAGAGGGTCTCAGTAGAGTAGTTTTTCAAGGTTGTACTGCCTCTTGCGAAGAAATTTTGAATTCTCTCCTATTAGAAAAATCATGAAAAATGCTGCACTTTAGCCATTTGGAATAGGCAGAATTTTGTAGGTTCCCTCTATTTCGACTAACACGTACACAGAAGAATGGTTGAAACATGTAAGTGACCAAATCTAGGCTCTTTACGAACCTTAAAGGCCTCTTAGTTTTGTTTGTGTTGCCTGGGTCTGCGTATCAGATAAATTCTTCTGAACTTGTTGAAGATTGACCACTTTTTTTTAAATATACATTTAATTCACTGAGTTCATAAAAAATATACTGACCTTCGAAGGGGAATTTTGACAGTTTACGGAAGTAAGATATGAAAAACTGATCCTTTACTGGCTAGATCGTCAGAACACACCTGAAGCTCCTCCGTTTTTAAGCCATCAGCTAAGATAGTTATGTCACAGTATCTCTTCACAGCTGCATGGTAATATAACTTTAAAGTCCAACCTAACATTGAGGTTAACCAATTGGTAAAACTTGCAGAAATACACTTAAATCATTCATTGATCAGGATCGTTCTATTCTCTGGTTATTGCGTGCCTCACTTTTTACCGAATATTTAACTCCAGACAAAGAAAACTACCAGCTTATAGATTAATTGAGGATCAGGAACTATGCTTGGAAGTCTTGTATTGCAGGACGGCGATATGGTTTCACCGTTGAATATCAAAAAAAATCTATTGAGGTTTATTTTCGCCAAAACTAAGTCCACAACCCATGGCACAGATATTGACTTTCCACAAAGCCGTTTACATGTTTTCATACTTTCTGACACTAATAGTACCAAATTATCAACATACGCAACCACTTTCACACCATAGGTCTCCAAATTCAAAATAATTGTAAACATAACTAAAAGCCAAAGAAGAGCACTTCTGCTGAAGTGTTTATTCAAGTTTGTATTACTCGTACCTAATCTAGCTCTAAGCTTTCTTTTGTTGAGTATGGAAATTGTCTATTTCCTGAAATAAGTGCCAGCATATCCTTTGAAGTTTATATAAGACTTACCCTTTTACAATAAGTTTTGAGAGTTTTACAGAGAACAACCATTCAGAATGTGCCTATAGTATGGGTATCGATAATGCGTTCTTAAGTTATAAAAATTAAAAAGGTCAGTCAAATGGATCCGATTTCCTTCATCGATTTTTGCCTTCATGCCTGCCGGCTATTGGGATAAAAACTATTTTTAAATATCTCAAGGACTAGGATAAAATTGAATAAAATTGACACCACGGGGTTTCCATGTTAAAACTTTCCTTCACCAGGTTTTTTTTCTATTCGAATTGTTATTCCTACAGAATCTCATTGTCTTTGAGTTGATTTTAATTTAGTTTTGCCTATCTACTGGGCTTAAGATTTTTCAACCCCACTACAATGATTCAGAAACAGTAATCTTCAAATTAGAAAACCTTAAAAGGATTACAAAAATTTCTGTTTGTCTAGACGTCATTCAAAAATCCATAAAATCAAAAATAATTCACAAAACACAAAGTTCAAGATTGTGATGAGATTTTCCCTCAAGGTCCAATAACTTACCATAATTCAAAATGCTTATCACAGTCATTTAACAAAGAGATAGAAAGGCAGTCATAAAATAAATTTCAGTGAACACACAAATAAAATAAAATTAAAACCTTCAAAGATTTAAGTAGAATTAATCAAAACATTAAGGTACACATCTCAGGTTAATGGTTGAATAAGAATTTTCATAAAACAAACTTTGAAAATTTATGAAGTTAAGATAACTTTAAATTATTATTTGGTACTCCTCATCCATGATATGTTTTTGGACACAAATATATGGGTTAAACTAATATGAAAATTGTTTTCAATTGTTTTTTTTTTTACTAAAATAAATATTTTTGTGAATTCATTTAACCTCTGTCTGGTCTAGACGAATTTAAAGCAAATATTTTTTTGAGGCGGTATTCGATTTTTTAAATAATTCATGAAGACCCTGTGGAAGATTGAAAACACTTTGCAAATACCTTAAGACATAAAATAAGCGACCTTATGTGTCTTTGACAACAACCTACATGATGTTCAAAGGAAAGCATTTCTAAGATAAGTACATAAAGTGTTAGGTAGAATGAGGAGGTAAGTGTTTGCAGGACGAAGTTTTCAGACTTTGTTAAAGGCTACAATAATATGGATTGACATAGCCCGAAGCATTGAAATTCAACCGATTCTCTAGCAGGATTGGATTATATATATATTTAACGAATCCTCAATAACTTCAGAGCCTTTAATTCAATCACTTACCCGAATTTCTGTGAAAGAAATTATCTCATACGAGTTGATCGAGGATGAATTGTTTAGACCTTCTTGGCTTAGGTTAGAACTAATCGTTCTAAAATTTGTAATTAATCCATTCAATTTGAACCAACTTCTGTGAAGTTTCACAACCACTTTGTGTTCTTTTGAAATTAATTGGCATCAAACAGAGAATGAAAAACATACATAAGTCTATTAAATCTCTTTTTGAAATCAAAAACATTGTCCCTTTTGTACAACAAATTGAAAAATGTTTCCCATCGTGTTGTTATTGAGGCTCAACAAAGTGCAAAAGTAAAAAAAGCTTAATAAACCTGCAGCTATCATCATCACTCATTCCATTCAGGAAAAATAATATTTTCACCTTTGAAAGTGCGTCTTGAAAATAAAATGCTTTTCATGTACATATAATTTATTTTTATTTTGAAGGTTTTTCCGACGAAGGTAGACAAACTCCTTGTATTAAATCTCATGCATAACAGAACTACCTATGCCCTGAAAGATAAATCAAATCAATTTACATAAAACCATTTGCACCTGCTGTTTTTTTCTTGACTCCAACATTATTACTTAACACTTCTCTTCTGGTTGGCTGACATTTTAAATTCGTACATATCTCTTGTTTCCGCTATCATTTTGAAATGGTGTGGAAAATATGCCACTTGATGTTTTTTTTAAGGATAAGAAAATGTTTCTTTTCTCTTTTTTTTAAGTGGGAAGATTATTTTTTAAATCAAAACCTGAAATAAATCTTCAAAAGCTACGGGTGAGTCAATAAGTCGCTGAACAAATCAAAAAAATTAAACAAATCACATCACCACCTTTAATCTATCATTTTTTTTTTTTTTTGTCAAAGAGCATCTTTCGAAAGAACACAGCCAAAGTTTTAAGACAGATCTGTCAAATAGTTTGGTTGTGGTAGCCATTTTTTAAAGACGACCACGAGTATATTCAAAAATTTTTGTTCCATTTCGTAACCGTAGATGAATTATTAATTCTTCATAACACACCAGAGACCAGGGAACAGTCGAAAAAATGTGCTTCTCCTGGTTAAAGGAAGCCGAAGAAGATTAAGGTGGGCTTATCAGCATTCAAGGTCATGACAATTTTTTTTTAAATCGGTACATTGGTATTCACATTGATTACATTGAAAAAAGTTAAACCATCACCGGCGCATGTTACGCCCACCTGCTTAATCAATTCCAAGCTGATTTGAAGCAAAAATGGCTGCTTTTGGCGAAGAAAAAAGTTCTTTTTCACCAAGAATGCCTCACTAATCCAGCAAATTCCCCAGATTTAGGCCAGTGGGATTATTTCATCTTTCCAAACGTGAAGAAATGGCTCAGAGGTAAGAACTTTGGTTCGAATAAAGTCATCGTTGAAACAGATGCTTGTTTTGAGGGGCTCAAGGAATTCTTATATTTTGAGGGCGTTCGATGAAGTTAGTGTATTCAGCTGAGAAGAGACTATGTTAAGAAATGAAATATTTGTATGCCGAAAGATTGCTTCTAATTTTATTTTATTTTTTACATATTGACTCAACCGTACATTTTTGCTCAAATTAATAAGTAACATAGAAATATAGCCAAATTTTAGCCAAAGAAAAATAAACGACTTTCTTATGAATAAGTTCAAATATTGAAAAGGGTTGAGGCATAATTCTGCGTGTGCCAAAATTCGGAAAATCCAAAATTCTGTAATATTAAAATTCTATTAAATCGTAGTTCCGTATTGCAAATTTTGGATTTCGAAATTCAGTATTCCAAAATTCTTCAAAAAATTAGGTTAAAAATGAGAACAAATTATTACAAATATCAAAATGTTAAAATCCAGTTAAGACGGCTATAAGTCGTGCACCGATGCACACTAGTCCAGCTCCAAATATGGCGATGATAAAAATGTCACCTTGCTAAATTAAAGCAAGTGGATATGAAAAGTGTGATTTTTGTTATTAATGAAAGTTGAAGAGCCGATCAAAGTTTATATTTAAGAGCAAAAATCGTTTTTTTAAAAGTCTTAAGAAGGCTCCTCACTTTAGTTCATTTCATCCAAAAAAATCAGAATAAAGATAGAGAAAAAGTTAAAAAAAAGTCACACCTAGACGAAAATATGTAAATTATGTTTAAAGCTTAAAAACTGAAACAAATATTTTTGTATTAAAAAATGACATGAAAAGAAAAATTTGTTTAAAGATTTTCTTTTAAGTTTTACTCAATATCTTCAGTTGGGGTAAAAGTCAAGCAGGTCTAAGAGTAAGACAAGCTAAAGGAATGTCATACCAATGCCAATGCAATACCAAAAAAATGCTTGACTTTTGCCCAAATACTTTTTTTCGATTTTCTAAAATGAAGCTAAATCTATACTATTATATAAAAGCGAAACCATTTTAAAGATTGATACGCACGATCTCAGAAAGTAGTCAACCGATTTATTTGAAATAAATTTTATTATTTTCTATATTGTTATAAGAGTGTTTATGGCTATAATGTTTTTTCATTAATAATTTGTCAAACTTAAATATTATTGATTTTACATTTTTTGTCCATTTTTTTTCATTAGTTGACTTATACAACCACTCATATCTTAAAACCTACACAATAATCAACACAGATTAGCATTGCTTCATAAAGTCAATATTGTTGCGCAAATTTTAAGCCCAAAATCACTTCTTAGTTAAACATACAACCTCAGAAATAAATAAAAACAAAATATAAAATTATAAACTTTTTGAATTCATTTTATCCAGGAATTAGATTTCATCACAATCGTGAGGTCGCTGCTTTGTTTCATTTCATTATCATTCCAACAATTTTAATTTTCTTTTCTTCCCGCTCCCATACTCTCTCTCACTCTCTTAATATCTGTTCCATTCAATAGTTACGTTATTTCTCTTACCTACCTCCCTACAATTTTTCTGTATTGTATAGTTTATCTAATTAATCGACACACACACACATTTTTTTTGTTTCTCTTTTTACTTGCGATATAAGTAGGTAATAGGTACTAACTATAGAGCAAGTTCTGCATTTGGAAAAAAAATCGAACTCGAGATTTTGATCAAAGTTGACATTACGATGATAGCGAAGACGAATAAAGTGGGTCCGACGATTCCGTCTGTTTGTCTGTATGCCTGTATGTCCGTATGTCTGTATGTCTGTACCTCGATCTAGAGCCTAAGCCACTGGAGCTATTTTCTTTAAACTCGGTACTTAAGGGTCTTCGGTGATTCTCTAGAGGAGAAATTGAAATTTTTTTTTTTAGCTCTAAAACTAACAGTACCATCCCATACACCCGTAATGCATAATCTTACTTATGTCGAAAATGGCTCTAACGATTTTGATAAAAAAAAATAGGTGTGATATTATGGACACGGACTACATTTTGGTAAAAAAATGTTTGGGGGAAATGTTATTAACGGTACCTGTCATAAAACGGTTTTTTTGATTTACGAATTTCTCATCAACAGCTCTAACGATTTTAACCAAGGTTTTTATGCGTGAGCTTCTGTACACTCGAAAAAAGATAATCTAAAATTTTTTTCGAAAAAATAGTTTTTTGATTTTTATAAAACTAATATAATTTTTTTTTGAAAATTCAATATCTAGAAAACGAATACACGAATAAATTTTTAAATTACGTTATAAAATGTATTTTATTGAATACTAATAACTTGCATATCATTTTTGTTTATACAAATTTTAAGGACGATTTAGTACACAAAAAACATTATCAGTGCGTCTGTATGTCCGTACCTCTCTCTACAGCCTTACCCACTGGCCATATGTTCTTCAATCTCGGTAGTTAAGGGACTTCAGTGATTCCCTAGAGGAGAACTTGAAATTTTTTTTAGCTCCAAAACTAACGGTACCCCCCATACACCCGTAATGCATAATCTTATTTATCTCGAAACGGTTCTAACAATTTTGATAAAAAAAATTAGGTGTGTTATCATGGACATTGGACATGGATTACATTTTGGTGAACAAAAATTTTGGGCAAAATGTTAATAACGGTACCTGTCATAGAACGGTTTTTTGAATTTTTGACTTTCTCATCAACAGCTCTAACGATTTTAACCAAAAATTTTCAGCAGGAGCCCCCTTAAGTTTAAAATAATATTGTATATAAAAATATTCGAAAAAAAAAACTATTTCTAAAATTTATACTACCTAATACTTAAAATTTGGCATCCCAAATTTTGTTCCCGAAAATTTTTAAGGAAATTTGTCATATGAAAAATTACTTAAATATTAAAAAGATTAATCAGACGGCAATTCCATACATTTGAACATTTTTATCTCATTAAATATATGTTTTATGTTTATAAAATGTATTTTAAATTCCAAAGTACTTTTACATAAGAGCAAGTTTGTGCGATCCAGTCGTGCATTTTATTTTTTAAGTTACTTGAATACAATCAATAGCATTTTGGGTGACAAAAATGGACATTCAATTGACTACAGTGCCGTGCACATGAACTATTCTATAAAAGCGAAACCATTTTAAAGTTTGGGTTGAATGATTTCAGAAAGTAGTCAACCCGTTTATTTGAAATAATTTTTATTATTTTCTATATTGTTATATTTATTATATGCACAAAAACATGAACAAGCTCTTTTTTTTCAAGTGTGAAAGAGAATCTAATTCGATACGGTATGTTATACATATAAACTAAAATTAATATTATTGTAGCAAATATGCTCAGTCCCATTGAGAAATGTTTTAATATGCTAATATTAATATTAAGAAAATATTCGTAGTTACAATTTGCGAAGCAACGCGAGTACGGGTCGGCTAGTTTTTTATATGCTTATTTTAAAAAATCGATGAATATTATTTAATTTCTAATAGCTTATTTTTATTATAAAATGGTTTTTTTAATTTTTTCAATAATTTTTTTTTTCAAAAACTTGGCATCTCAAATTTGCAAGTCATAGTCCATCTTTTCAACACACTCTCAAAACTGTTTTTGGCTATATTTTTAAAATTATGTAATATATAAAGTATGATTTAAAATTTACAGTTAACAGTATTTTTATTTTAAATTTAAGGATAATGTCAGAGCAATCCAAAAATCAATCAAAAAGGCTGCTTTAATATTTATTCCGTCAAACAATTATGCCTTCTGGCTTTGGAATTCAGTTTTCTATTATGACAGAATTCGTACTTCTAATAAAATATTATGCTTTCTTTTTTATTCACAATTTTGAGCCTTAAATAAGTAGTCCGATTGTATATGAACATCTGTACTTTAGAAATAACCCGTAATTTTATTTGCTTTTTTACCTGTTTGAAAACTGTTTCTCATATTCATATTGCACTTTTCAACTTGTTTTTATCTTCTGAAGACCAAAATCATCAATTCAAAATTCAATCAAAATTTTTCGTTCAAGAAATATACTTCATGCGCTGGCTTTGCACTTGATTTTGCCAATAGTAGTGAGCAGACAAAACGGAAGATGATAAATATAAATTTAAATATAAAATAAAACAAATAAAATTATTTTTTATAAAAGGAAAAATTATTGTTTTATTTATTAAGTTTAAAGTTTTTATTTTTATTTTATTGCAACAAATTTAATTATTATAAGATAGCGACGTGTTTCGGATTTAATAATCCATCATCTGGCTAATGCTTTTGTACTGTTGTACTGTTGTACAACAACATTAAATTAAAAACTTTAAACTTATTAAATAAAACAATAATTTTTCCTTTTGTAAAAAATAATTTTATTTGTTTTATTTTATATTTAAATTCATATTTATCATAATTCGAGCAACATGGAGACCACACCACAATTAAAAAAAAAAAAAAAAAAAAAAAAAAACGGAAGAGTAACTTAGTTCTGTTCCAACACCTGAACTGGGTCTTGCAGCTCAAATGAGCTCACGAGCATACGGTCAAAAACAAGAAGCTGATTTGGTCAAAGAAGCAACATCATCGATCATCCCAAGAGTTTTTAAACAAATTACAACGTTGTTATAAGTTTAAAAAAATGTCTACCTTAGAGGTTTTATCAATGATGGTGGAAGCCAAATTGTCTCGACATCAATACAATGTTATAAGGACATATGCAAAAATTAAATTTCCTTCTTATAAAGATGTTCAAAATTTCTTGAACCATACAACTGAAAAAATATTAACTAATCAATCAAAAAATTTCAATTCCGTGACCACTGACCATGATAGCATTTTCGTTTAAAGTATCATTCATATTATTCTTTTTTACTAACGCCAAACTGTTCTAATAATCATAAAATATTGCTAAGCTCTATTCATAATCCTACAAATGAATTTTCATTTGACAATACTAATTTTACAACATCAAACCTTACAAGTCAAACAGGTTCCAAGATTTCGTTGCCTTCAATACAAATTCGAATCTACGAAATATTCTCATCTAAAAGTAAATGAAGCCCTGTTCTAATGCCTTATTTCATTTGCCTTTTTTTCAATGAACGGTCTTTATAAAATCTTATGTTCATTCAAAACATATTAATTCAAACTTTGTCTTAAGTGCTTTTAGTCAAAAGTATAAAAAAGTATTTTCTTTTCATTTTGTATATTGTAATATGTCAAAAGATTAAAGATATCCTTTCAGAATATCTCAAAAACATGAAATGCTGGCATTTTTTTAGCTTCAAATTCAATTTCAGAACACTTAAATTCTTCATTTTTGATCATATGTAAGAAGAAAGTAGAAAGTAATTTATTGCTTTTTTTTTTAATATAAAAATTTTTCTTCAATAAAAATTGTTCAAAAAATTATAAAATGACCAATAAAATCTTTACTTATTACTTATACTTATAAGAACAAATGCAGGGTTGGTACACGATACATCCTTATGGTACACCCAGTGGCGTAGCGTGCCATCTCGGCGCCCGGGGCGGGAGACCCATTTTGCCGCCCCATTCAATACTTAATTAAAATTAAATTTCGAGACATCATTTCACAGGCAATGAGGTATCTTTTATTGAAGGTAAAATAGGCTCAGCGGTTTCACAAACGGATTCTACGAGCCTTACGAGCAGCGAAGTCAAATATAACTTTGTCAAAATCAATATTTGCAGCCAATACTTGTTCAATCGACAATATAGCCAAGTTTGATAGTCTAGTGGAGCTCATAGTGGATCTGAGATAATTTTTGATTAGCTTCAACTTAGAAAAACATCCCTCACAAGTCACAACTAGCGACACTAATTGCCAAAATCCCCAGATTCAGTTTTTGAATGAACTGGAGGAGCTCCAGTGGTCCTTTGCCCCTTATATCTTCCTCTGATTCAGAACTGGCGGCAAACTGCTGGACTAGCTTGCGCTCCATCTGAAACTCGTCCTTGTCGATGTCTTCTAATACATGGGAAAGATCACACTCGTACTTGCTGTCCAAAAGTTTCGCTGGCGTCAAAAATCCGAACTTGTTTGCTATTTCTTGAACTTGCTGAAATGGAGTCGTCATTTCTTGAATGATCTTCTCAAATGATGCGAACACCTCTCGACGGAGTTCATGCTCGTGAGAAAAAGCTGCATCTGCGGATTATTCCCCATGCATCCAGTCTTCTCGTTTTGACTTCGATTCCGAGTTTTTCGCTGAGAGTCTTAGCAAAGTCGATTGCGGCTTGGACGAAACGGTCTCTGTTCTCCACTAGTAGAGCTTTTAAAGCGCAGAGCTTCTGAACATACTTATCTACACTCAGTCCTCGTTGCCGCAAGTAAATCTGTGCGTCATCTACTTCACGTAGCCTTGCAGCCCAAAAGCCAAGAAAAGTGAGGAAGTTGAATGAGACAGAAGAAGACTAGCTCCCGATTTTGTGTCGGAAGTTTGAAATGATTCCATCAATTCTTCCAGTACCTCTAGAACTTCCTCAAACTTATTTTTAAGCGTCTTGACAGTTTCATTTCTAGCGCTCGAGCGCGTTTCAGTGACTCGTTTCACTACTTGACCTGTGACGGCAACCAAAGCGTTCCACCGAGCAGTTGATGCAGAAAAGAAAGCAAATAGCTTCTCCAGAGTTCCAAAAAACGTCACGGAGTTCACTGATTCAGAAGCAGCTTGTACCCCAGCCAAGTTGAGTGAGTGGTTTGTGCATGCAACGAATGTAGTTTTCGGATTCAGTACTTTAATCCGGGCTTGAACTCCATTGTGGATCCCTGACATTCTGGCAGCGTTGTCATAAGCCTGTCCTCTCAAGAATTTCTGTATGTCCAGTCCGTCTGATGTTATCTTCGCGATTTTATCGTTGCTGAGATCTTCGGCATTTTTTCCTTTTGGTTTGAAGTAGTCGATGAAAGATTCTACCACTGCGATATTTTCTCCTTAGATATGTACGTATCGCAGAACCTGCCAACCTCGCTCATTTGGTTTTTGTGGGAGATAATATTTAGCTCCTTGAATGCGACGGATAATGGTGGATCGAACTTGCAGTCTCAGTAAGTTTATCAATTCATTCTGAGATTCTGGAGATAGGAACGAAACTGGGACTCTTGCTCTCAGCTTTATCTTTGTCAGGTGTTCCATTAGAAGAGGGTCATATTTAGCTAGAAGGTGCACTTAATCCAGAAAGTTTCCGCGATTGCCACTATCATCTCCTCGAATGTCCCCTGAAGGCCAGATTCTGTTTGGCTATGAACTGAATAATATTCAACAACCGGTACAATACATCCCTCCACTTCTTCTCCTCACTTTCGAAAACTTCTTGTTGTTTCTGATCGATGGTTGCTTAACGATTCAGGCGAACTTCCAACTCCTTCCAGTTCAAAAAGCTGTGCTCACGGTCCACGCTGTTCTCATGGTCTCCGATTCTTGGATTTAGCTCCACCATTTGTTGAATCCTTCTTCAGATGCGAAGTTCGAGCCAAAATTGCCAAACGGCTTGCAACAGAAACTACGGAACGCGGACTACAGAAATGCGGGCCGCACCCCCCGCCCCCCCCCCCCCCACGCTACGCTACTGGGTACACCTTCCTCAATTCTCTTAAGATCCGAGCAGTTTTGTTAGTACCGTAATTTAAAAAATCGGTTCGAAGTATTTGATTTCAGTATCTCGTAGTACTGCCTGTTAAGGCCCCAAAGCAAATTGTAAAGGCTTGATGATCATTTACGAATAGAGGTGAACATACTTTCTTTTCTTCAAATGCCATATTTTATAAAATTTCGAAAAAACCGTACGGAATTTACCATTATTTTTGGTAAAAAAGTGTTGCTGAAATTTAACAAAGTTTTTATTTTCAAACAATTTAAATTCTATTTAATTTAAATAGAATTTCTAATTTCTCTTTAAAATTTGTATTAAAACAAACAACTTATTTAAATAGAAATGTTCAACAATATCATTAAATTTCAATGATATCTTAAGATAAGGACGAAGCCACGACGCGCGACGCGATGATATTAAACGACAAAATACTGAAAGGACACATTTTAAATAATTTTCTAAATTCTACGCACCCATTCCATTATGTAAATTGGAATGAAATTGTGTTTTTTTTTGCCGAAACACAAAACCCTTCGGCAATTGCTTTTTCCTGTACAATCTTTTTTTTTAACTAACAGAGAAGCCTAGTGGTAGGTAAATGTAGCAAGGGAGAATTAAATGTAATATCCTGTTGAATTACCATCATAAGTTGAACCACGTTTATTTTAGACATTGTTGGATTTACTCTAATGGACACAAAACGAAAGCAGACGATATTAATAGGTAAGTGCTGTACGACTGTAATTGTATAATCAAGGAAGTTAAGTTACACATGGGGAAGTTATACTATGTATTTGGTATAGGTGGTTTGAATGTGCCACAAGAAATCTTCTGGAATTAAAGTTTTTTTTTTTTTGGAAAATATATTTTATTGAGTAAGGAAAAATTGTTGCTTTAATGTTTTTCTTAAGAGATCTAAATTGTTAAAAAATAAGCATCAAGGACGCAATTTCGGATTCAACACTCCAATTTCTCCCATGTTGATTTAGAGTTCACTCGAATCATGTTTTCCAGTACAATCAAACGTCGATTTAAACTACCAAATGGCTAAGACAACTTCTTTAATTGTTCGAGACAAAAGCAGAATGACATATTATGATTACTTAATCAAAAATGAATTTATGCAATAGCAAAAACTATAAATCGCTGAAATAGTCTTTTAAAAAAAAGTAAGATTTTAAATATAAAATATTAAGACATTTAAAAACTAAAAATGTTGATGCCCTTATTTTAAGATTTTATTAGTTTCGAAATAAAAATTTAATTTACAAAAATTATGAACCCATTTTTAAGATACATATGTATCGAATTTTTAAAAAATATATACATACATATATTATGTTTTTATGTTCTGATATGCAATGTTTTTTTTAACCTTTTTGAAATTTCACTACATTTTTTTTAATTCCATTATGTCAAAAATCCATGATAGTCAAAAATCGAAAAAATATTTAGTACCGTCATTTATTCTTAATTTCAAAAAAATTTCAAGATTCTAAGTATCATTTTCGAGAAAAATAAGATTTTCGAAAACCTTTTTTTAATATTTGTATGATGGTACCCTTATTTAGAGAAAAGCACATTTTTTTCAACATATTGTGGGTAGTGTTAAGAATCTGTTAATAGCAAAATCTCAAGAAAATCGGGTATGAGTTTTCAAAATTTGTTTTTTTTTTTTTTAAATTTGAATTCAAAATACTATTCCAAATTATTTGTATAATCATCATTTTACGCCACACTCTTTCTAAATGTTAGTAGTATTTCATGTAGTACTTACATATATTAGGCAAATATTCAAAAATATTTGAATTATGAATGTTTTGTATTATGTTTTAGTGATAAGTCCTTTTCTGAATCCGTTTTTTGTAAGATTTTTTGAAAATCTTTCCCACAAACTGGAAATTAAAATAGCAACACCTGATAACCAATGTCCATTTATTAGCACATAATATTCAATATAAGGAAAACTTCTATGTTTTGTAAAACTCCATGCATTTGATTCGACATATAGTCTACCAAGTTTTGCACTGTTTTTGGGGAATCCAATACCAAGGTTCTTGAAAAATTCTCCAGAGATCCACTCTGCTTGAAAATTTTGAAAACAGAACTTTGTTGATTTTGCATTCTACTTGGGGTCGTTATCCTGCAGCAAATACCATTTAAGGGGCATAATTTGATCGGGCCACAAAATACACTTTTGTCAATATACCATCTAAAAGAATTGTTGCACCAATTCCCCATCAAGAAAAACAATCCCATGGCATTATGCATTTACCTCCATGCTTTACGGTTAATTTTGTGCACCTCGGATTATAGGCCTTACCATTTAGGCAGCGGACAAACTGTTAACCATCATTGCCGAATAAATTTATTTTCGTTCCGTCGTCCCAAAGTACATATACATATATTCCTTCACAGTTTCTTGGCTTTTATATGGAACATTTTGAAAAAACGAATTCGTTTCTCGGTATGTATTTTTTTACGCAATGTCACCTTTCTTGGAAATCTAGCGGTAAGATCAGCATCCTTTAGAACACGACGAATAGTTCTGGGAGTGACCTGCATTCCTGGTTTCTTTAGTTTTTTCGAGATTTTGATCAAAGTTGACTTTACGATGATAGCGAAGACTAAAAAAATAGGTCTACAATTCTGTCTGTCTGCCTTTTCGACTACAGCCTAAGCGGCTCGGCCGATTTTTTTTAAGCTTGGTAAATATCATTTTTAATTTTTTCCTCCCACACGTTTTTTTTTTCCTTTTTTTGATCAAAAATAACGGTATCTGCCATACGATTTTTTCCAAGTTTTATAAATATTACTTTTTCTCAAAAACTGCCCCACAGAATTTCTTAGAAAAAAATTCAAAAATTTTATTTAAATAAAGCTAGGTAACGGTTGAAAAACTATTTCCAAAAAATGGTTATTTTTGGTGCTCCCTGGAACCAAATTTTTTGTTTTTGATTTTCTCGAAAACAGTACAACCGATTTAAATCATTTTTTATGCTAAAGCTCACATATTAAAATTTCCAAGTTTTTATTATTTGCATTAAAAAAAAAATAATTTTTTTTAAATTTAAAAAAAAATAAATTTTTTTTTTTGGAAATTCAATATTTTGAAAACCCCATGCTCGATTTTATTCAAACATGATAAAAAAAGTTTCTTAACATAATCTATGAGATTTGAGAAAACAAATTTTGTTTTACCTAAAACTAACGGTACCTTTCATACAAATGTTAAAAAATGGTTTTTGAAAATCGTATTTTTCTCGAAAACAGTTCTGAGAATTTTGCAAAATTTTTTTCTCTTTTGATTAATTGTAACGATCTATAATTTATTAAAAAAAAATTGAAATCAAGATATTACTAGAACTATTTTTTCGAATTTTGAATTTCTCATTATCAGCATAACGGATTTAAATGAATTTTTTTTATAGAGAAACTTCTAAAAAGTTTAAAAAATATTGCATTTCAAAACTTAAAAAAAATTTTTTTTTAATTTTTGAAAAAAAAAATCTATTTTTTTTTTGAAAATTCGATATCTCAAAAACTGCTCAATATTTTTTTTGTAAATTTGATTTTTATTCGAAAAATAATAAAAGCTTTAAATTGGCGTACCAAATTTTTTTCTGAAAAATGTTTTAAAAATTTTGTATACTTATAAATTTTGTAAGACTTATAATTTTTGTTCTTGCATAAACTAATAGTTGCTTGAATCACACGGCATCCTGTTTTTAGCACCTACTACGAACGGAGTTGCCCTAGCCATTTAAAAAATGAATTTTATGCTTATGAACAGTTTTTCTCTAATAACATTCATTTTTTGGAAATTCTTAGTCTTTTACATAAGAGCAAGTTCGCGCGACCCAGTCATGCATTTTATTTTATATATTAACCTTTCTTACGTGCAAGAAATAATATTCCTTAAAAGTATAGAGTGTTGCTATTATTTTGACCATGACTGTACAATTGATTGAAGGAATGTCATTGCACATTTCGTAGCTCATGTTCGGCTGGGTGATAATCATATTATGTAACTTAAATCAATCGAAATTATGCAATAGTACTACATTCCCTATTGAGGAGCTGATGAACAACGTGATTGAAGGAACAATAATCATGAAAAAGTTCAAAAGTGCGGATGTTCTGATTACAAGAATACCACAGATTTCAACCAACCGTTTCAATTTAAGCACGTGCAGTTTTCGAATCGCCTTGCTCTCGAAATCGCGATTAAAAAATCTTAAGGTCAATCTATAGATATGTGGAAATAAGCTTGAATGGCAACATGATTCCATTCACGCTTGTTAAGCGTGGCATGCTCGAAATTTGGTAAGCCATCAGTGGTATCCATTTTCTATCTGTACGGAAAGGTAAAAAATATCGGTGCGATTAACGCATTAAAAGTACTAACAATAATGATTGAATTCCAAATTATTTCATTTCATTAAATTATTTTTTATTTAATTTATTCAAATAAAAGGAAAGGTTCGGATGTATAAGTCCCTTCTCGATAAAAACTGACTGACATAAAACGGGCAGCCTAAACTTAATACAATTTTCATAATGTGACAAATACATATCTTATTTTTGTGGTTATAATACATTCCAGATATTTTTCCGGTTGTAAAACACACCATGATTATTTTTTGCATGAACTCAGTTTAATACTGACTCTTATAATGAAAAATTTAGGCTTTTTTAATATTTAATTTCTTTTAAATTAAATTCAAACTTCTTATATTTTTGTTGAGGGCATGTATGCATACGAAGTCACCCACTTCAATATGACAACTGCTTGCTTAAAAAAATATTTTGAATACCAAAATTCAAACACAAACACTGCTTTTTGTGTTTATAAGAATACAAAAAAATTAAAAGAATATCAGAAACAATATAAACTTTTTTTTTTCATTTCAAATTACTCTTCTCTGCTTACATTAAGGATCGTAAAGCAACAACATACCATCATATCTTTGAATATACAAATTCGTACATATATATCCTTCGAACGTAAAATCCGCTCATCCTACACTTAACTTACATTTGAGTTTCTTAGCCTTTGAAATTAGGTAAATAACCCACTGGAAAATGATTTGGCATAATTTTATTTATTATTTCCCTTTAATTGAATTTGAACACAAGAAATTTTTGTTTACATTTGAAAATTGATAAAACAAATAAGAGAGAGTATCTTTGAAAGAAGATTTAATTTTATTCACAAATTATGAACTTTAAATGAACCCCAAATGAAAATCAAACAATGATAAATCTCGGTCTTGATTGTTTGGTGTTTTTTTATCAAAAAAAGGTAAGTATACGCCCTAGTGAACTTTGAAAAACAAAAATAGCAAAGTTTTACTTTTTATCATGAGGATTTTCCATTGGAGGTTTTATTTCAAGGATATACTCGTATCCAGGCTTACAGCTCACTCAATTGTTTGTACACACACGTGAACTCCAATCGGTTGACATTTGTAAATATAATGGCACTGCGACTGACTTATGTAAGTCAAAGAGCCATTTAAGCCGATTAAATCGTAACTTTACCGATGCATTGTAACAAAAGTTGATTAAAAAGCAGGCCACTAGAGGGAATGTCGTAGTTTATTTAAGCCCTGCCAAAAACAAGTAAACATATTTAATAACTTACAGAATTCCCTCTTATTTGATATATTTTGGTTCTAACAGAGCAATAGTAATTATTTGGTGGAAGTTCCAAATGGGAACAGTTATTTTTTTTTTAATTGGAAGAATAAACATGTCTGTGGATGAAAAATCTCCAGACGGTAAATATAAAATCAGTAAAAGATGTTGTAGTCTTCAAGAAACAAATATGTCTCTCATGAAATAAAACAGGCATATTCAGAAGACCTTAAGGCATTTGGAATAATATTTCAAAGATGATATTGCTTATGTTATGTGTTTATCTTTATTTAAAAGACTTATGGAATACAAAAATTGAGGTTAAACTGAATTTGTTTTATGTGGATTCGAGTGGATTTAAGTGTATTTAATATTTATCCAGACATCATGGAACAGAAGAAATAAACAAAAACTTGTGCCACAATGTGGTTTTTCTTTAGACAGTCAATTATTTTTTAAACAAATAATAATATTCAATATAATTGGATTGGTAAGACATTCAATACTTACAGAAGTCAGGCATTTTTAATTAAAATTCATATCTACGGTTGTTGTTTACTTGATAAAGATCATACTCTTAGACGAATTTGAACCAATTTTCGAGGCATACTCGTATATTTCAATATCGTCAATATGGAAGAAAACTGTTTCCAGGGTACTAACTAAAGTAAGTAAGGAAAGATTCGGAATCTGTTCTTAAGGTTATCGCTGACTCGTGACTCCTGAATACTGGTTTTGAGTCAGAGTTCCTGATTCTGTCAGCTATTTTGGTTTTTTTTTCGACTATCCATAAAGCAATCCAATGGTTATCTACTGCTTTAGCTGTACAAAAAATACAAAATAAATAGCCTTAAGATGCTGCTGATCTACTCGTATGTATTCCTTACTGTACCTCCAGTTTGGTCGGCATCCGAGAGTTGGCCTGCAAAGGAAAGAGGTTTGCTCAAAGACATGTTTATCATATAGGGTCATATCTAATTTATAATTTTGATTAGACATTTCTGTTTCAATCACAAACGTCAAACCGAAGTGTCAATCCATACCCATATTTTATACAAAGGGTTTTCCAAATTTAAGCAAAAGAAACTGTGAGTGAGATATCATTGAAATTTTTCATTTATTTGAAGACCTACAAATGTCATTACTGAAATCTCCGGTGGCTTATAATAGCGATTATGCCAAACGCAATAAAGTCAAAGTGCGTGAAATGTTATTCGAACAGAAAACCCATGTTTTTAAACCAACTTCATCAATTGCATATGTTATTGTTATGTTATTGCCATTTTGGTATGACAAATTAAATAAAAGATAGCCAATTTGACAGTTGTAACTTCAAAAATATGGCTGCAATCACTTGTCAACGTCCAAAAATAAAGCTTAAAAAGTTAAGAGTTGTGTTTTTGAAAAGTGTTTTTGAAAAAAGAAATAAGATAAGAGTATGTACAGTACAATAGACTGGGCCAAAAAAATTGACTATTTTTGTTTTTGAAAGATATATCGAGAATATCGTTCAGAATGACAAAACAATATTTTCGTAAAAGTTTGAGCCCTTAATATCAATTTTAAGAGGTCTATCATCGCTAATTTTGATTTTTAGTCATAATTTCATGTTTTGCGTCAGAACTGACAAAACATTGAAGTAAAAAAAATTCATTTTGACTTACTTTTATATAAAATTAAATTTCCTACAAAAAAGGTCTAATTGAAAATTTTCGTCAGACAAGCCGTTTTTGAGTAATTAAGCTTAATAAATTGTTATTTTTCTTCGATTTTACTTTTTTAATTTGGAATTTTGTAACTAACGAATCAATGAATATCTCAAAATGATCACGATGGATTTTTAAAGGAAATTTAATGCTCTACAAAAAAGGTCTCTTAATATTTTTGTCTAAATTTAATTCTTCAAAAGTTATTCACAATTAAAATTGAAAAAAAATTGAAATTTCAAGTTTTTCTTTCTTAACTCAATTTTTTTTACTTAAAGGAACAAATTGACTTTTTTGAACATTATTAATCATCATTCATCGAAAATCTCTTAATATTCACCATTATTCTAACAATATTATTACAAAAATATATAAATTTAACAATAAATATGAATTTATTTTTGCCTAATTGATCATTTCTCAACAAAAACATGGTTCTACTATCTTAAAGAAATTTTTGAGTAAACAATTATTTAATTTCGCTATTGAAAATTATTTATTTATAATATGGGTCTCATAGTAGACAATATGGTTACTAAAAGAAGAGGGGATACGTTTATTCGGTATAGTGCTTAATAAGTTGATGAAAAGCAAATCAAAATCGAGGGTTAAGGGAGGAAATGTTATTTATCGATGTAAATTCGTGTATATTAATAACATAAAAATTCACAAATGTATGAAATATTATAAATAAATAATTTTCAATAGCGAAATTAAATAATTGTTTACTCAAAAATTTCTTTAAGATAGTAGAACCATGTTTTTGTTGAGAAATGATCAATTAGGCAAAAATAAATTCATATTTATTGTTAAATTTATATATTTTTGTAATAATATTGTTAGAATAATGGTGAATATTAAGAGATTTTCGATGAATGATGATTAATAATGTTCAAAAAAGTCAATTTGTTCCTTTAAGTAAAAAAAATTGAGTTAAGAAAGAAAAACTTGAAATTTCAATTTTTTTTTCAATTTTAATTGTGAATAACTTTTGAAGAATTAAATTTAGACAAAAATATCAAGAGACCTTTTTTGTAGAGCATTAAATTTCCTTTAAAATTCCATCGTGATCATTTTGAGATATTCATTGATTCGTTAGTTACAAAATTCCAAATTAAAAAAGTAAAATCGAAGAAAAATAACAATTTATTAAGCTTAATTACTCAAAAACGGCTTGTCTGACGAAAATTTTCAATTAGACCTTTTTTGTAGGGAATTTAATTTTATATAAAAATAAGTCAAAATGATTTTTTTTTAGTTCAATGTTTTATCGGTTCTGACGCAAAACATGAAATTATGACTAAAAATCAAAATTAGCGATGATAGACCTCTTAAAATTGATATTAAGGGCTCAAACTTTTACGAAAATTTTGTTTTGTCATTCTGAATGATATTCTCGATATATCTTTCAAAAAAAAATGGTCAATTTTTTTGGCCCAGTCTAATGTACAATAATACGAGTATATAGAAAAATAAATGTCTGAAAGTGTTTTGAAGAAGGAGTTGTAAAGCGAAAATTCTCAGATGTTGTTACCCGTCCTTACTTTATTATTTTAAAGAAGAATATTAGTTAATTGGTTAAGGCAAAGGCATATAAACATTTCCAGTGTTCCCACCCTTCAACGTTTTATGATCCTCTATGTTTATCTATGAATAAATGAAAAAAAAAATTAGGGAGTTCAAGGGCATTGCGATCTTGTCCACCCACTTAATGAGATCGCTCATTTAACATACGACTTATGGTTACTATAAGGCAAGTTATGCATTCGTAAAAATCAAAGTTGACTTTACGATGATAAGGAAGACCAAAAAAGTGGGTCCGGAAATTCTGTCTGTCTGTCTTTTCGTCTACAGCCTAAACGGCTCGGCCGATTTTCGTCAAACATGGTAGATATCTTTTTTAAAATTTTCCCCCACACGTTTTTTTCTTTTTTTAAGACCAAAAATAACGGTACCGATTATACGAATGTTTTTCTAAATTTTATATTTTTTTTTAAACTGTCCAACAAATTTTTATAAAAAAAATTAAAAAAATTTCATTTAGTTAGAACAAGGTAATGGTTGAAAAAAAATTTACAAGAAATGGTTATTTTTGGTACCCCATTGGCACCATTTCTTTTTTGTTTTTGATTTTCTCAAAAACGGTACAACCGATTTTGACCATTTTTTTGCTAAAGCTTCCCAAAAAATTGAATATTATTGTGTATTCAAATTTCAAAAAAAAATTTGGATTTTTAAAAAACAATTTCAAAACTCAATATTTCGAAAACCTCATGCTTGATTTTATTTAAATTGATAAATAAAAGTTTTTTAATATAATCTACAAGATGTGAGAGAAAAAAATTATTTTACCTAAAAATAACGGTATCATCCATACAAATGTTAAAAAATGGTTTTCGAAAATAGTATTTTTCTCGAAAACGTTTCCGAGAATTTTGATGGAAAATTTTTCTTTCGTTTAATTTTTACGATCTATAATCTAATAAAAAAAATTAATACATTATTTTGACTGTACCTACCATAGAACCATTTATTCGAAGTTTGAAGTTTGAAGCTTCTAAAAAGTTTAAAAAACAATGCGTTTGAATATTTTTTAAATAAAAAAAATCTAAATTTTTTTTTGAAAATTTAATATCTCAAAAACGGTACAATAGTTTTTGTGTAAATTTATTTTTTATTATTATAATAATAAAACCTTTGAGTTTGCCTATTATTATAATAATAAAAACTTTGAGTTGGCCTACCAAAATTTTTTCAAAAAAATGTTTTAAGATTTTGCATATAAAAGCTTATTTTTTTTAAGAAACCACTTCAACGACTTAAAATTCTTCCATAAACCAAATATTTTCCTGAATCACATGGCATCCTGTTTTTAGCTCCAACTATTAGTTGGAGATTTAATTATAGATTAAAGTTTGCTGTTTTCTATCTGGTGACGTGTCCCAGATACCTATATCTTTGATGGATGAGTGCATCACATCTACCTATGTTGTGCAGTGTTCCCTCATTGTATTTGCAGAATCAGCTTTGGGGCATTGGTCACTAGGTTAATAATATTGAGGTGTCTTCTCAATTTACAGTGGCCAGTTAGAAAACGTGTGATTATTCGGAGTTTATTCGTACTTAAACCGAGGCAGCATTTATATAACTTTCTTGTTTGTAGCTCCCAAGAAACATTTTTGTCTGTCTCATTCTTAAGAGTTCTGTCCATATCTTTGTCGTTATATACTCCTCTTAGGTTTTATTTTATTTTTATTCACATTTTCCCCTATTCGGCAATAGGGCTCTGGACCCGTTAAAGGTGTTGTTGTTCACATTTTTGCTAAATTCTCATTTCCCATGACACCAACGTATCCGATACTCAATGAAGTGTGACATTAATCTTTCTCGCCAAAATCATTAAGCCTGTCCATATACTCCAATACTAGTTTCGAATTAATGATATAGGAGGTTAACACTTAAAGTGCCGCTTGGATAGCTGACATGATGGCAATGTTTTGGTTAAGATAGATCCTTTCGAGATTTCGTTCGGCACATTTTTTTTGGCATTTGCTTCTGACTGGAACATGCTTGTGGCCTGTCCCATCGACAAAAAAAGTTTGGTTCTGGGCCCGAAAATTCCTACAGCTATCCCTGAATTATTTTCATCAGAGAGTAATTCACTATTTGGCCTACCCAAACTTTTTTCTTATTTAACTCCGTTCTGAAGTTTTTTTCGAAGTTGTCTTTTTGATATTGTCATCTTTTGGGATGTAAAGTTAACTCGATACTGGTTGGCTAAAAATTGAGTCTCTTACTGCGAATCTTAGGTGAAGGACAGCCTCCATTGTTGGGAACGTTCTCATTACTCCAGTAGTGCATATCTATGCGAGGTTTTCAACTTTATCTGTTGTGATGATTTTCTGGAAACTTTGTGCTGCTTATGCTTCTGACGTTCTTGTATCTAGCGTCCATCTGGAAAGAGTTCTACAAGTACTTTGCTTGCATCCCATGAGAGGTGTTATCAAAGATACCCTCGCTATCTAAGAAATCACATTAGGCCGTTTCTTGAACATTTTAAACTATTTTTATCTTGAAAAAAAAAGAAGTCTGATTAGATTTACCCACTGTATAAGTATGCTAACGATGGTGAAGATGCATTTTTATTGATATATCCGTTCTTATAAAGTTGCCAATTATTTTCTTCAAATTATTTAGTAAAAAACGATGTTAAACTTATCGGCTTAAATGGCTTTGGATATGATGTAGATAGCCTAAACCTAGCCTTCTTATGACAAGAGGTACATACCTTTTTTGAAGCAGCTGAGAAACAAACACAAGACCTCCCGCATGACAGCCCAACGCACTAACCATTATACTTGGAATATACTTAAGTGCAATATAACTTCGAAGTACCAAGGCTGATGCCACCTAAGCGTGGTGTAAGTTTACTATTTTTAAAATTAGGATACGGGTCCTACTGCATTTGTATTTACAAGCAGATGGTCTTACTCCTCTTTTATTGGAGGCACTTCTTCTAGGTCTTCCCGGATTAAAGAGATGTCTATGCCCTCTGAATCTCCATCCGTTGTTTGCGCAGCTACAGATGATGAGTGTGCTGGAAGAGAAGAAGGCAGGGAAGGTTTGGTTGGATTTTTGTGATTGAGATGTTATGTACAGGAGTGAATGGAAGCTTAGTGGTATTGGTTCTGCTGCACTATTCCTGAATAGATTCTTCCAGAGTTTGTTTTATGTCCCTTTTCTGTTTTGTTCTAAAGTTAACCCTGGCATCCCATGTTTTCATCATAGCTTGATGGTCCCGAATTTACAGTGAAGATAGACCATAATTACCTTCACAACAGCATGTAACGACCAAGCATCAATGTTGACCACTAATATCTATCTATATTCATCTATAACTACTCTTAAACATTTTTTAACAAGTGCTTAAATGCATTTGCTAAGTTTTGTAAAGTGACTCCCTCTCTATTTCTTGCACCATGCTGTTTTGACAGCTCTAAGCTATTTAAGTCACAAAAAGATACCAAGAACACCTGTTGTTTTTATATGTCCGGTGTGTTCGTATCTTCTTCAGTAAATTTCATTAAGCCTGTAGAATCAGCTAAGGGGGAGAAATTTAACTTCGTCACAAGTTTATCCTTCAAAAAACCCTAATTATCATATTTAGCCAATTCAATTTATCAAATTATTAGAACATGTCAATCATGAGTCAGACACAAATGTGAGCAAAGTAAAATTTTAGAATGTACTGGCTTATATCCATCATGTAGAATTGTCTCAATTTTTCTTAATGACACGCAATCCTTAATTCAGGCCATCAATCATTTTTCCATCGATAAAAAAAACAGCCTTTTAACTTACACCTTCACATTAACCTTGATATGACATAAAACTTACATCCACCCCGATTGACATATTATAATGTCAGAATACGTCACTCATTCTTCTATCTTGTCGAATGGAACTCTACATTTGAGTATGAGTTTTGTTGTAAAAAAAAAAATAAATAAAAAATGATTTCGTGTGAAATCGTTAGCAAAAAAAAACTCGAAGAAAAAATATTAAATCGAGAAACACTCATGTCGTGTACGAGTAAGAATTGTGTCGTTGGTTTTTCTTTATCGTTTATCTTTTATTATTTTGACAGTAAATTCGAAACATGTTGAAGATTCTTCCTTCAAGATATATTTTATAGTAGATTTACATACTACATGTTCGAGTACATTTTTTGTAATTGCAAGTGTGGGAAATAAGTAATAAGGATGTTAACCAAAAATATTTGTTGTCTTACATAAAGTGTGGCATTAATTCTGCTTCCATTCGGGAAACAAAAATACAATTTATAACCTAAAATTCAGGACGAGAGCTGATGATGACGAAATAAATACTTCATGCATCCAAGCGAATAATAAAATGTATGTACATAATTTGTTTATTTGACGTGGAATTTCGATAGGAATTCCAACAAAAATTCTTACAGCTTGAGTAAAGTGGTATAAGTAGCTTCATCAGTTGAACTGCCTTACTCACATATTGTTGACGCAAACCTTTTAGAAGCCTCAATACGATTGGTTATACTTGCAGATGTTTTTGGGAACTCTTCTTATATTTTTTATCATCTCAGTCCTGAAATCTATCATCTGAAAATTAATGATATTTTTTGTGTGACTTATAAGTTCAAGAACTACTGAATTGATTTCGTTCGCTTATATTTTTTTCTTAAGGTGGATTTATTAAAACACAGCCACTGCTACGCCTCTACCCACTTTCATTCATTTTTCTACTTTTTCACGTCCTTAGAAATCAAACATTTTCTAATTGAAATCTCCTACACCTAAAGCAGAACAAATTGATAATTTTAAATAATTTTGAACAATCTAAGGACCACTAACTTGTTGTAAACATGATACGGCTACATTATATCCTGACCAAATCCAAAACAAGTGAACACTTTTAAGAAATTCCCTAAGAAGTTCTATGCTGGAAACATAAAGTGTTGAGAACCAGTGGAAGCATTGACAACAGACTATTAGAGATGACACCTCTGACGTGATGCGATCACAACAAAACTCAAGGTTTAACAAAGACGGTGGGCTAGTACATCCAGAACCAGAAAAGCTGCCCTCGGAGAATATTTGTTCAAGTTTCCCGAACATCTTAACGTCGTTTTTATTTGGCAATCCGGAATCTCTCCTCGATCCGGAACCGGAACCAACTGAACACTTTTTTTAACTTCCCATAGGGAGTTATTGTAATCGGTCCGATTTGTCAAATTGGAATTTTTGACATTTCTCGACGTTTCAAGGTCCCTAGAGGCTATATCAATAATTTTTAGAGATATGTCTGTGTGTGTGTGTGTACGTACGTTCGTACGTTCGTACGTTCGTACGTTCGTAAGTTCGTACGTTCGTACGTCCGTACGTTCTGGTACCATTTTTCGTCGTCGATATCTCAAGAACGAGTAAAGATATCGACTTCAAATAAATTTTGTTTAATAGATAATAACTTCGAAAGAGGCTGAAAGGGCGTTTATTAAAATTCAGTGAGTAGTTTTTTCACTATAACGGTTTAAAAAAAAAGTAAAAATTTTGGTTAGTTTCAAATATCTCACGAAAAAATAATGCTATTGACTTCAAATAAAATTTAATGTACTCATTATAAGGTCATACAGATTTGATATGAATATGGAAGAAAATGAACTTACCGTTATTTTTTTAAAATAAAAAAACTGAAAAAAAAAATTTCATAACCCAGATATTCTAAGAACGGAAAATAATTTGAAACTCAAAATAATTTTATTTTACGAAAAATAATGTGTTTGACAACTGGTGAAAATTTCAAAAAAAAATCAGTTTACAGTTTTTTTACAAAAAATAAAAAATTATAAAAAATTCTATTGAAAATTGGTAAAAATTGTTTTTCGACTCAAATTTCTCGAGAACTAGTAGTGATATTGACTTCTAATTTAGTTTATTTTATACATAGTATAATTTTGTACAATTGGTAAAATGTTGACAAGTATTGAATTAATAGTTTTTTTTTAAATAAACAAAACTATTAAAAATTCTAGTGAAAACTAGTTAAAATCGTATTTCAAGTCGAATTTCTTGGGAATGAACACCGATATTGCCTTCTAAAGTATGTTGTTTTATACATCGATACCTTCCCGACATTTCTAAAATTGTTTAGGAAACGAAAAAAACGAAGAAAGTTCTAGTTGAATTAAAGTGTGCTAAGAGACAATTTTGGTTAAACTAAGCGACATCTAACAAGATTTTTTATTGCTCACGACAATGAGATCTTTATTAATGTCGCTAAGCATAATTTTTTTGGGGGATAATGCAAATTTCAGGGGGCAACATTATTTTAATGAGAAAACATGGCAGTTGATAAATTCTTTTATTTGTACTCTAGTTTCCTTTTCATGCATAATAGGTTGGCGAAACCCAGGCCAAAACGTGGCTCTTAACATATATTACATATATTTCCTCATCAAAAAGTCATTTTCGAAAAAAGTGTCGCTTAGTACATTCTTACGGGAAGGTATCGACATAATACAATTATTAACATAAGGTTAAATTTTGACAAGTATCGAATTGACAGTTTTAACAAAAATATAAAAAAAAAATCCACTAAAAAGTGGTAATATTTGTTTTTCGACTAGAATATCTCGAGAAGGAGCAATGATATTGACTTTGCCATTATTTAATTTTATACATAATACAATTTCTAACAAATGGTTTATATTTGACATATATCTAGTTAAGGAGCGGATATATTTTGTAAGTACCCTTCCATCAATAACCAAACCATATCTTTTATATTTGAATATTTCGTTTTTAAATTTTTTTCAATTAAAATGTTTGGAACCGAAATAATAAAGTAATTTCTATAATATAATACATAAGGGGTATTCACGATCTATTGCAACAGGTCTAGTATCATTGTAAAAGTGCAAAAGTGTAAAATCTTACAATCTTACAACATGTTGTAGTATTGTAAGATTTTACACTTTTGCACTTTTACAATGATACTAGACCAGTTGCATTAGATCGTGAATACCCCTATAATTTTATAATTTTATTATCAACTTAGTTTTTAGAAGAATGTATGAACTGTACATGCGTATATGAATAAGGTTGTTCAGTTTTACCTAAGTCCCACATATTCAAATTCCATTAATAGCTATGATAAAATTGAAGAAAACGTCACAATATGTTTTTATCTTTTTGTCCATGAAAAAGATGTAAAATTCTACTCAAGGTTTTCTTACCACACTGGGAAGTTATCAGTGTGGGTCGCACCCAGCCTCTTTTTTGATTTTACGATTCTGAAGTTTTTTGTGATTGTATATGTGAAATATCAAATGTCGACAATAATGAAAATCAAGAATAAATATATGTTAAAAGATACAATTCGCACAATTAGCATACAAAAAATCACAGCTGTTGAGTTTGACGTCTAACTATATGAGTGTGTGAGTGCTTCTGGTTTCGATTCTGATTTCAAATACAGAAGCAAATTTCTCTTCTTTTCAGAATCAGAACTGTCATTTATTTCCAAGTGAACACTTTCAGAAGAGTCCGGAAGGCTTCCGGATTGCCAAATAAAAACGATATAAGATTCAGAATTCAGGATGGTTTACAGAGTTATCGAATACCTAAACTTTCATCAATCTACTCCCTCTTTTTCCTCACACTTACCTTATCTATATATCAATAGATCCATTGAGATCTCAGTGAGATGATACGTCTTGTCATATCAATCATCAACCCTTCTAACGTAACCTTACCTAGTACGAGGGCGGGTCAATAAGTCCGTGACTTTTTGAATTTCTGACCTCTTTACTGAAACAGCAACACTGCTCCTGTCAACAGACATCTGTCAGTTGAATCCTGTCAAAATTTAAACTTGCTGCGTCAGTTAGTTTGTGTTTGACAGCTATTTTTATCAGACTACTCACTAATTTGAGGAGAAAATGGAAAAAAGTGAATTTCGTGTGCTTATTAAGCATTATTTCTTGCGAAAAAAAACCATTACCGAGACCAAGGCTAAGCTTGATAAATATTATGGGGACTCTGCACCATCGATTTCAATGGTAAAAAAGTGGTTTACTGAATTTCGTTGTGGCCGTACAAGCACTGAAGATGCCGAACGTCCTGGACGCCCAGTTGAGGTCTCTACACCCGAAACAATCGAAAAAAATCACGATATGGTGTTGGCCCACCGAAGATTGAAAGTGCGAGAGATTGTGGAAGCAATCATGGCTCAGTGGTTTCAATTTTGATTGGGCATGAGAAAGCTTTCCGCAAGATGGGTGCCGTGTTTGCTCACAGTCGACCACAAACGCAATCGTGTAACAACTTCACAGGAAGGTTTGGCGTTGTTTAATCGCAATATGGAGGAGTTTTTGCGCCATTTTGTAACCGTGGACGAAACATGGATCCATCACAACACACCAGAGACCAAACAACAGTCAAAACAGTGGGTTTCTAAGGATGAATCGGCGTCAAAGAAGGCCAAGGTGGGTTTGTCAGCCAATAAAGTTATGGCGACTGTTTTTTGGGATGCACGCGGGATAATCCACATTGACTACCTTCAAAAGGGAAGAACAATCAATGGGGAATATTATGCCAACTTATTGGACCGATTCAATGACGATTTGAAAAAAAACCGACCTCATTTGGCCAAGAAAAAAGTTCTTTTCCACCAAGACAATGCAATTGGGCTATGAATTGCTCCCTCATCCACCCTATTCTCCAGATTTGGCTCCGAGCGACTACTTCTTGTTCCCAAACCTGAAGAAATGGCTTGGTGGAAAAAGATTTGACTCCAATGATGAAGTCATCTCGCAAACAAAGGCCTATTTTGAGGACCTCGACAAATCATTTTTTTTGGAAGGGATAAAAAAATTGGAGAAGCGTTGGACAAAGTGTATAGAGCTCAAGGGAGACTACGTTGAAAAATAAAATTATTTTTTTATCAAAAAATCTGTGTTTTATTCAAAAAGTCACGGACTTATTGACCCGCCCTCGTACATGCAGCAAAACAAGAGATGTATAAAGGGGCGTCCCCTAAGAGCACTAAAAGCAGAACAGGATCCATGGCCAAAAAAAAATAGAAAAATAAAACGTGTAATCGAGGAAAAGGGGGGGGGGAATCAAAGAGGAGAAATGAAGCTGCGAAGTTTTACAAAAACAAAATTAAAAAGAACCACTTAAAGATACAAGACTCGAACTGAAGCCTTATATGAAGAAAAAGAGAACATATTAGTAGAAACGAAAAAAAAAAAAACACCGAAGAATCGTAATTCCTTTTTAGGCAGATTATTGTATTTAACCTAGGCGAAAATATATTTATCTAAAGTAAGGTCCAATTTTTTTTTTTTGGAGATCCACAAGAAAAAGAAACTGTGGTTCATTTTCTTTGCGATTGCCCCGCCTTAGCAAATTACAGGATGGCTTCCTTTGGAAAAGCCTTCCTCGATGACCCCAGCGAGCTTTCGGAGAAGAAAATCAAAGATCTGATTATCTTTCTGAATGCGACAAAATGGCTTTAATAATGCTCCGCTAAAGTATATAAAAGCCATTTTCTTCCGTACTAAATCTTTATTAGGTTGACACGAGTTTAATGGTATCAAAACGGCGCACCCCAGCGCTAATTGAGTTGCGGGCCCAGTTGGCTGGCGACTACCATCTCTACCTACCTACCTAAGGTCCAATTTTTGTTTTAATTTTATGCGCACTAAATGGGCTATAACTAGCCCTAAAATTATTAAACACAGTGTGACCGTTTGAGAAATTGGGAGAGAATTAAAATGGTGATAGCAATTGGTTTTGAATGAGGAAAATATTGTCCTGGGGTGTCACATTCGTGAAGTGCAGCTAAAAAATATTCTTTAAATTCAACAGTATGCCTGAAATTGAACTCAAGGTTTAAAATACAGGTATTACCTTAAGAGCGAGTATTACGAGGAATGCAACTGCCTATTTCACTAAAGCACTATTTATTTAACTATTAAATAGTGAAAGACAAGAAATATTTTGGCGGTGCTTGAGAAGTACAAATGCTTCGGTTAAAGTTCTATCCAACTGTTTTTTTTATTTTTAAGCTTTAATTTATTTTATATCCAAGAGAATACGCGCTACTCAATCAAGTTAAGCAAACATCTCACCGATATGAATGAAGCAAAGAAGATGAAATTAACTGTCAATGAAGGCAAGACAAGTATATTCGTATGTGTTTGCTGTCATCAAGAAGTCACACCTAAGACCTAACTCCAATCTGAAAGATGTACAAATAAAGTGTAACGAAAACCGAAGCTGCGAAATTCCTCAAAGAAAAGAGCAAAGACGACGGAGAGCAAAAATGAAAGCAAGAAGGAGTATAGAGAAGGAGAAGCAAACATGGGTGAAGCTCTTCTTCTTTGAATAAACAATTAGCTCGCAAGCCGCAATTTAATGTTTAAGTAGACTAAACTCCAAAGTGCGTTCCACTCAGGTACGACAGTAGGCTCATTAGCTAGATGTTGTGTTACCCTTCTAAGGCGCAAATATTGGTCCATGTTTACCGACTCTTATAAAATTCACAGCATTAATACACTGTGACACTAGCAGCTCATTTTAAAACTCTTTTGTCCGCTGATGAGAATCACCAGGTTTTCTATTACGCGCAACCCAATGTCACTATCTGCGAACTGGATAACCCAATTACTCTACCTGAGCTCGAAACAACTCTGAGTAAAATGAAAAATACTAAGGCAACCGGCATAGATGGCATTCCTTGAGTTCTACAAGAATAGTTCGGAACCGTTTAAAAATCATCTACTGGCATATTTCAACAAACTTTATGAAGACTCATTAGTTCCAATTAACTTCAACAAAGCGGTTATATTCGCAATCTTTAGAAAAGGAGATTCTAACCTGCCGGAGAACTACAGAGGAATTTCGATTCTCTGTTGAAGTTATTGATTACTTACATATATGTTAATTAATATACTTTAACATTTTTAGAACTTAGTTTTTAGAATTTAAATTAAGTTTGTTTTTCTTTGTAACTCAAATATTGTTCTATAATATTTTTTTCTATCTTATCAAATCTATTCAACTATTCGGTTCAATAAATAATTTCCTTTTTAAATTAAACACGATTTATTTAATATTCAATCCATAAAAAACAATATTCTCAACTCGCTAAGAAAGATCCTAACTTCAATTCTTTATGATAGGTTGACGGAATGGATTGAGAACAACAACCGACTCAGTATGTACCAAGCAGGGCTTCGATCGGGATTCTCAACGCAAGCGACGAGCATTGCCAGGAAATCAATCGAGCAGAAAAAGAAATTATATGCTTGTTTTGTGGATTTCAAAGCAGCCTTTGACAATGTAAATAGAAATGCCTTGATGTACAAATTGTTAGGAGTTTCTCGAAAATTCTTAATGTTTTATTTCAAATTTCTTGCCTCATCTACTGCATCAGTGTGGGACGGAGCTAAATTCTCGGAATGGTTTGAAACCACAACAGGCGTCCCCCAAGGATGTATATTAAGCCCGATATTATTCGCCCTGTTTATTGATGACGTGTGTGATGTACCTACTTCCGGGAGAAATACTCTTTGCCGGTATACAAGACAAGGTCTTGCCCTACGCCGATGATTTGGTTTTATTGGCAGACAATCCATCTACGCTTCAGCTGCAAATCAACAAACTCAATATCTTTTGTGAATCCTGGAGTCTATGTGTCAATACTAACAACACAAAAATAATGATATTTGAACCGGGTCAGAGAAGAAGAGGAAAACTGGTCCCTAGGCAACGCGCCTATCGAGGTCGTTCATTATTTCAAATATCTTGGAGTTTTGCTGTCGTACAATCTGAATTTTTCGAAACACGTGAAAGAGAAAAGCAACGAAGCCAAAGTAACTTTAAACGTAATGTGGCCTAAGTACTACTCTAACCAAAAAATCGATCATACATCCAAATATCGTGTTTTTCAAGCAACAGTGAACTGCTGCATGTGCTACGGTACCCAAGTTTTTGGATATTTACAACTGGAGGAGTTTGAAGCCGTGCACAGATATTTCTTCAAACGCTTGTTCAGATTGCCTTCTTCAACGCCCAATTATGCTATTTATGTGGAGTCTGGTCTAACGCCTCTTTACATTATAAACCTAAAAACCAATTCAGACTACATATTGAAAGTTATGAGGAGGGATAAAAGAAGGCTCATGCAAACAAATGCCTCCCCGTTTAAGGAATGGAACCAGCTAGCTTCTTCAGATGGCAGTAATTTATCCTTTAGGGAGTCCAATTTGAATGAATGTATGTTCACTGATGTTATCGCCAAAATTGATGGAAATATTTTCAGACAACATATTTCAAGAGCTTCAACAACAGTATCAAGAAATGTATACAGGTACCTCAAACACCAAATAACATCGCAGGCTAACTATTTCAGCAACGAGTTCTCTTCTGAAGCTATTAGTTACATATTTAGAGCTCGAGTCGAAATCTTGAATCTTAAATTTATGCCGCATCGAACTGATCGCACACAAATCTGTAGCCTATGTAATAGAGGAGAATCAGAAGACATCACCCACTTCTTTGCAACGTGTCCTTTACTTCAAGAGATTCGACGACTACATTTTGAATTGAGTTATCTTCCCCCCAACTCGGCTCTATGAAATCCTTAATGGAGATCTTGGATACTGCAAACATGCTCTTAGTTATAGCAATAGTTTTCTATAGCTCTACAACCAGTTATTGCAATTTGAAGTTTCAAACAATGTTTCTAAATACTTACTAACTTTTCATTATAAAATTGATAAATTATTATTTTGTGTTTCAAATCATTTCAAAATTGATATATCTTTGTGTTTCAAATCATTAATACATCTATTTTTGTGTTTTTGAATCATCTCAAAATTATTGAAAACGCTATTGATGCTTTAATAAATTATTAAATTAAACTTTCTATAGTTAATTAACTTATGTTATGTTTATTATTTGAATTTAACTTCTTTATAAATAAACTGTATTTTGTTTTGAAATATCGTTCAGGCAGACGGCAGAATAGCCATGTCCTTATTCTTAAAGAAAAAATTATATTTTTCAAATAAAGAAATTCTATCTATCTACGAGTATCTATCTACACTGTGAATTTTATTTTACCTGGACAAAACGCACTTTGGTGCTGTTCAAAATAAATGAACATACTACAGAGCCTACAAAAAAAAACAACAAAAAAAAGGAGCGACGACGTCGAACCACATCGTCGGCGTCAGCATGGCGAGCCATGCATAGAGCAATATCGGGCTGTAAATTCTCAGTCCCAGAATAACGGTTCCTGCGGACCAAAAAACAATAAAATTAAGCAAACAAACCAGCTGCAGCTGCGACCGAGCAAACCCGAGCAAGTCCGCAGAACAAGAGCAACAACAACAACACTTGCGGACCCAGAGCAAGTCATCATGCGAAATACCAGAGCAACAACAAACACACTTGCGGACCCAGAGCAAGTCATCATGAGCACAACACGAGCAACAACAACAATATTTGTGGACCCAGAGGAAGTCATCGTGCGCACTACAAGAACAACAACAACCACACTTGCGGACCCAGAGCAAGTCCCTTATGCGCAGAAGAAACGATGTCCCTTATGAGCATGCGAACACCTGACTAACGGTGGTTGCGACCGTCATCCATCGACATCAGGAGCCAGCAACAACACAACACATCGGAGCGAGTTATAAAAGGGCTATGAGTAGTCATATCCTCACACAGTCATAAAGTTTATCTCGGTACGCTGTGCCGAACACAGAGCGAAAATACAGTCCACTTAACAAAGAAATAAACATCATATTATGAAGAAATAAAACCTTTTTCTTTTTTTTGTCACATGTTAAACCATGAGCGGTTTTAACATTTTGGTCCTATCGAGCCATATAGGAATCTGTGCGTGAGCGTGAGCGAGTAATCAGTGCGTATTACAAAAATACAATATGTGCGCGAAATAAGACAATTTTCAGAGCAATTTCAGTGCGAAATAAATGTGTCCAAGTCTTTTTTTTCAATTTAGAGCTAAGAGCTAATGCAAAAACATTAATTAAAAAAAACATTGTGCGTTTTTTAAAAAACAATTATCGAGCAAATTTAAAACACAGTGCGGGTTTTTTACTAAAACATTGTGCGTTTAAAACATATCCAGAGCTTCCCACAACATTATTGATTTAATGAGCGGATCCTCTTCAGAGGCTTTTGAGCAAATTTTAAATACAGTGCTTCTTTTTTACAAAAACATTGTGCGTTTTGAGAGCGATATACGGAGCTTCCCAAGAACATTATTGATTTAATGAACGGTGCTTTTCAAGGGCTATTGAGCATTACATTACATTAACAAAAAACTTTCAAGTGCTTGTAGTTTTATTCCGATTCCGTTTGCGTTTACATTAGTTTTCGAAGGGTCGACCTGAACTTCTGTTAGCGTCAGCGGTCTTACGGGCAAGGAATATTTCTTTCTTTTTTTTCTGAGCATAAAGAGCAATGGGTGATCTAGCGCGAAGAGATGGATTCCGAGCATCGTTGATGCGTATATCCAGATTCACCAAGAGCGAAGAATTTGGTAATGTGGACGAGGCGCTGCTGAATACCAAATTATCTGCAGCAGAATCCGTTTTTGAGAAACTGATGGCCGTCCATGAGGAGCTGTTGGCCAGCGCGTCAACCAGCGATGAGTTGGTGGCTCACGACACATACCTTGGGTCCATCGAAGATATTCACCATCTTACCATCGCTAAGATTCGGGGTCGAATATCAGAGCTGGCAGCTAGTGCATCAGCGGCTCCAAATACTGGAGCACCTCAGAGCAACATAATTCAGTTTCGACAAGAGCGACAACCGAAGCTTATAACATTCAAGGGCGACTTCACAAAATGGCGCGAGTTTCGTGATCTTTTCATTAGTGAAGTTCACAATAATGAGCAAATCGCACCTGTGACGAAGTTGAAAGAGCTTAAACAAGCTTTGGAAGGTGCACCAGCCAGACTAATAAATCGCTGGCAAGTCACAGATGCAAATTACGTTGAAGCATGGGCAAAGCTTAACGAAATATATGATAATCCACAAAGCATTGTGGATGCGCACCTGAATGCTTTACACGCCATCCCAAGCATCGGCAAAGGAGCAACAAAATCACGTGACATCCGTGATCTCATCAATGAAACAAACGTACATTTGACATCATTGAGTGCTCTTGGAATAGAAACCAAATCATGGGATCCAATGATTGTCAACATGATAAGAGCGCGCCTTGATGCCGACACAAATCAAGCATGGCAGATGGCAAGAGAAGACGTAAGGAAAATTGCGTCTCTCACTGAGTTCCTGAGATTCCTTGAGAAGCGAGCTAGCGCTTTAGACTCGGCTTTTCTGGATAACGTTGAGCAGCATATCAAAGAAGAAACAAGGAGAGCAAAACCCATCAGCAGTGCGCCTAGTGGTACCAGAGCAGTTACCATTCTCAGATGTCCATTATGCAGAGCGGAGCATCCACTCTTCCGTTGCCAAGATTTTTTGTCACTATCAACCCAATTGAGATTCGACAAGGTGCGGCAATGGAAACTTTGTACCAATTGCCTTAAGAGCGGACACACTGCTGTTGCATGTCAAGTTGGCAGCTGTCGCAAATGCAACAAAAAGCACAATAGTGTTTTGTGCCCGGAGCAATACGTTCCTAGAGCGGCTATCAGTGCAGCAGTTGTTCAAGAGCGCGGACAATCTGCTGCTTCACAAGTGCAGAAGAGCAAACCAGAGTCCTAGCAATTAAGCCTCACGGCATCAACAAAGCAATCTATAACGAGCATAGAGGAGGTTGATGACATACAACCAATAAGAGCTTTACTGGCTACAGCATTAGTAGACGTGGAAAATGGAGCAGGGCGGAAAATGGAAGGACGTGTACTTTTGGACAGTGGGAGCCAAATAAACATAGTAACAAAGGAATTCGTGCGTAAAATGGGCGTTAAAATTTGGAATCCAGACCTCCAGGTTTCTGGAATCGGGCAGAATGATAACGTTCATTTGTCTGGTTTCACATATTTAACCATTCGATCACTGACCGAGCCGTCTTTTTCATTGCGATGCAAATTTTATACAATGGAGCACATAACCTCAGACTTGCCAGATAAACATTTTAAGCCAGATCAGATGGCAGACATTCGCAAGCTGAACCTAGCAGATGGCAGTTTCAACTTTGTATCGAGCATCGATATCTTGTTGGGCGTTCAAGTATGGGCAGCGATAATAAAGAGCAACATCCAGAAATTCAACTCCGGTCTCACAGCGCAGGATACACATTTTGGCTGGATACTTTTTGGAGAGACACAACAAGCGCAAAATGCAAAAGTCATGTTTGCAATAAATGAGCCATCAAATATTGAGCTGAATGATCTTCTGAAGAAATTCTGGGAAGTCCAAGAGCTGGACAGAGCCATTTCTAGGTCTCCAGAAGACGAATGGACAGAGCAAAATTTTCGGAGCACACATTATCGGGACTCGACAGGAAGGTATGTCGTTACCATACCTTTGAGCCCACGAATTCGGAGCTTGGGCACATCAAGAGCAGCAGCCTTGCAAAGATTTCTGCATTTGGAGAAGAAGCTTCAAGGCAATCCAGAGCTACGGGCAAAATATGTCGAATTCATGACTGAATATCGGCAGCTAGGGCATATGACTCCAGTCACACGAGGGCATCAGGTAAAGGGGCCAATTTACCACATTCCACACCACTGCGTGACTAAAAAGTTTCGTGTGGTGTTTGATGCCTCGTGTAAGAGCAATAGCGGCATCTCATTAAACGACGTGCAGTTTCCGGGCGGAAAGCTCCAGGATGATTTGGCAGACATCGTCACACGCTTCAGATGTTTCAAGGTGCCAATTATAGCTGACGTTAAGAAGATGTTTCGTCAAGTGCGAATCAATCCCGAGCAATGGGATCTCCAAAGAATTTTCTGGAGAGAGCATCCAAACGATCCGTTAGAGGAATACTGGTTGACCGTAGTAACGTATGGCATGACATCCAGCGGCTTCAACGCAGTAAAAGCTATGCTTCAATGTGCAGAAGACAACAAGTCTATCTTCCCCAGAGCGTATGATGCAATTTGTCGAAACTTTTATGTTGATGATATGCTTACTGGTGCGGATAGCGAGGAGCAAGCCATCTCGCTGTGCAGAGAAATCGTGGCATCACTCAAAATGGGAGGATTCACACTGGACAAATTCATGTCATCAAGCAAAAGAGCGCTTAAAGAGCTGTACAGTAAGGTGAATACTGAAACAGAATTTACTTTCTCGAATGAGCACGAGACATCCATTCTGGGCTTGGGCTGGGACTCAGATAAAGACGAGATCCTATTCAAGGTGCATCATGAAACGAGCATTTCCAAATTGACCAAAAGAGCAGTTGTGAGCGAAATAGCCAAGCTATATGATCCCAATGGATATCTGGCACCAGTCATCATCTGTGCCAAGATTCTCATTCAGGATTTGTGGCGATCAGGCGTGCAATGGGACGAGAAGATACCTGCGGATCTCGTTCCTATATGGAATAAATTTCAAGAGCAACTAACGAACCTAACATCAATCAGAGTGCCACGATGGTTGGGTTACGAGAGCGGAGCTAACGTGGAACTTCATGGATTTGCAGACGCATCCACAAGGGCATATGGAGCAGTAATTTACCTAAGAGCAGTTTCAAGTGGCGGAGCAATCAAGTGCGTCATAGTCGCATCGAAGACTAGAGTGGCGCCACTTAAGACCATCACCATCCCCAAGCTGGAGCTGTGCGGGGCCAATCTATTGTGCAGATTGATGGACCAGGTGGCAAGAGCATCAGAGCTAAAAAATGTTCCAAGGACTTACTGGTCAGATTCAATGGTTGTGCTTCATTGGATCACGAAAGTACCTTTCGAATTAAAACCTTTCATCGCCAACAGGGTGAGTTCAATTCAAGAGCTAACTGGAGGTCATCCTTGGAAGCACGTCGCTTCGGGTGACAACCCGGCTGATTTGGGATCGAGAGGGATCCCAGCAGAGCAATTAGCCAAGTCAACTTTGTGGTGGCATGGACCACAATGGCTGAGCCAACCTGAGCAACACTGGTCAAATGTGCAGCCTTCCTTTAGTGCAAAGGATAGAGTAAGAGCATCAATGGGCGTGCGATTAGTTGTCGCAAATCTCGCATCGTCTAGAGCATCGGATCTGAGTATAGACGGAGTATGTCTCTTAGATCGAAAGTCAACATTGCAGAGCATACTAAGAATAACGACATACGTCATTAAATTTGTGCAATACTTTCTCCATCGAAGAAAGACGGGCATACCTGGATTTCCCACATTAATCGAGCGAATGACAGCATTGGATTTTTGGGTAAGAGCTACTCAACGTGCGTCCTACAAGCATGAGATATGTCTTATGGAAGAAAGGCGACCAATGGACGTTTCTAGTAGCATTGCCACCCTGACTCCCTTCTTGGATTCGCTTGGCATTGTTAGAGTGCGCGGGCGTCTACAGGAATCATCGCTAGGATATGATACAATCCATCCAATCATTCTACCAGCGAAGTGCAAACTTACAGAGCTTATACTGAGAGAAGCGCATTTCCGAACTCTACACGGTGGGGTCCAACTTTGCATGCAGTATATCCGGCAGAAGTTTTGGATACCATCACTTCGGAGGGAGCTAAAATCCTATGTCTCGAAATGCAAGGTGTGCTTTCGACAGACACAACAGGAAACAGAGCAGCTTATGGGCAATCTTCCAAGAGAGCGTGTGCAACCAGCGAGAGCATTCAAGCATAGTGGTGTAGACTATGCTGGTCCAGTACAGATCAAAGCCAGAGCCGGCAGATCTAAGATAATAGAAAAGGGCTACATCGCGGTATTCGTGTGCTTGTCGACGCGAGCAATTCACCTAGAACTGGTGAGCAACCAAACCTCTGATGCATTCCTTGCTGCATTCCAAAGGTTTACTGGACGACGCGGCGCTTGTGCGGTATTGTGGAGCGATAACGCCACAACATTTGTCGGTGCCGACAAGGAGCTTAGAGCAAGCGCATCCCGATGGAAAGACATTCTTCCTACAGAGCAAATTAAGGCGATGGGTACTGACTGGAAATTCATTGTTCCTGGCGCACCTCATGCGGGAGGCATTTGGGAAGCTGGGGTGAAGTCTGTGAAGTACCATCTACGAAGAGTCATGGGCAGACAAATCTTCACATTCGAGAGCCTGGCGACTACACTTGTGCTTATTGAGGCCTGCCTTAATTCAAGGCCTCTCACGCCTCTGACCGATGATCCAAACGACTTGGGAGCCTTAACACCTGGGCATTTCCTCATCGGTGAGCAAATTGTGCAGCCATTATCAGCAGACGTTTCTGATGTGCAACAGAATCGGCTGAAATTTTGGGGTGTTGTTAACCAGATGCAGCAGCATTTCTGGAAGAGATGGAGCAAAGAATATCTCAATACATTGCAGCAACGTTTCAAGTGGAACAAAGAGCGCGAGAACCTTGAGGTTGGCAGCTTGGTTCTCATCAAACAAGAGAATATGCCGCCCACCATATGGCAATTAGGGCGTGTTAGAGCAGTCCACTTTGGCCAAGATGGTTTGGTCCGAAGTGCAGAAATCAAAACGGAGCATTCGGTACTGATACGGCCGATCCAGAAGTTATGCGTACTCCCTATGGATCAGAGCGATTACAATTGAAGACCATGCTTCAATTGGGGGGGGGAAATGTTCAAAATAAATGAACATACTACAGAGCCTACAAAAAAAAACAACAAAAAAAAGGAGCGACGACGTCGAACCACATCGTCGGCGTCAGCATGGCGAGCCATGCATAGAGCAATATCGGGCTGTAAATTCTCAGTCCCAGAATAACGGTTCCTGCGGACCAAAAAACAATAAAATTAAGCAAACAAACCAGCTGCAGCTGCGACCGAGCAAACCCGAGCAAGTCCGCAGAACAAGAGCAACAACAACAACACTTGCGGACCCAGAGCAAGTCATCATGCGAAATACCAGAGCAACAACAAACACACTTGCGGACCCAGAGCAAGTCATCATGAGCACAACACGAGCAACAACAACAATATTTGTGGACCCAGAGGAAGTCATCGTGCGCACTACAAGAACAACAACAACCACACTTGCGGACCCAGAGCAAGTCCCTTATGCGCAGAAGAAACGATGAAGACGAAAATCATCATCGGTTGAGCAACGGTTGTTGCGACCGAGAAATATCAACTTCTCGCATGAGCATGCGAACACCTGACTAACGGTGGTTGCGACCGTCATCCATCGACATCAGGAGCCAGCAACAACACAACACATCGGAGCGAGTTATAAAAGGGCTATGAGTAGTCATATCCTCACACAGTCATAAAGTTTATCTCGGTACGCTGTGCCGAACACAGAGCGAAAATACAGTCCACTTAACAAAGAAATAAACATCATATTATGAAGAAATAAAACCTTTTTCTTTTTTTTGTCACATGTTAAACCATGAGCGGTTTTAACAGGTGCTTAGTTCACTTAATCTTTCAATTGAGTTAAATTCAATCACTCCACTTAAACAGATACAATTTTCTAATATCTTTCATATCCGTTGGCTATCGAACCGCTCAATACAAGTTAAGTTGGATGGCTTAAAGTTTAAAGGACCCCATGTGGCCTGAAACTTTTAATCCATTAAATTGGTTTGCTGACGACAGTTTCTCATATTGGTTTCCACATTCACGTCTTCCTATTTAAGATGAAGAAAGGCAGCTCATGAAATTCTGATGTCGATAGCATTGTCAAATGGGGTACTAAAGACCGCGTAGAATTTAATGCGTCTTCTATAGTTGAGTCGGAACCTACCCTCATGACGCTATCCATGAAGGGCACATGTATTGAGGAAACATAACAACTTTAGGTACTCGTATGTGCATCACAGATCAGATCACAATTCGGCTATAGTACTAGCGCTTCAGGGAATACCTATTTTCTTACACTTGAGCCAAACTTCAGAAGTACAGAAATATTCAGAGATTCTTTCTCATGCCGCACTACACGAATGTGGAATGCTGAACCCAGCTTAGTATTTTCCTAACATAACGATGTTCAAGCATTAAGAACCAATATACATCAGTACCTCCCCACCTTTCTCAGCCCAGACAAGAGAAGTTCGAAGGGGTGAAGAAGAAAATATAACGGGCTTTAAGGCGACATCTAACGTAAAAAGTATAGAGTCTATGATTGACTTTAGAGCGAAAGGACACTAATGACCGGCCCGGTAACTCTCCTGGAAACATTTGTCCATCCAGATATTCTAGTAAATCATTGATAAATCTTTTGCATATGCAAATACATCTGTAGATGTAACTAATGAATTTACCACATGGCCTTATGTATACTCATAAATCCATACATTTTTTTTTCATTTTATTGTTTCCATAAAATTACAATTTCATTGGAATATCACAAAAAAAAATATAAATCATTCAAAATGTATCATTTTATTATTTTTGAATCTGAAACAAAATTGATATTTATCTGCGTCAGAGTTTATTATGAATTCAAAATGATTTATTTTTACTTTTTATCATAAAAACCAAAAAACAATTGAAATGGAAAAGCCGATCAATCAATCTCAAGTACTTTAAGACCTCCTTCCACCCTTCGGATTAGGGTCATTGGTCGTGTAAAATAAATGGCAATAAATATGTATATAAAAAGTACTTATCGGTATTTAATGACTGTGACATTATCTACATGCAGTTTTTTTATCTCCGTTTTTTCATTTTGCCTGCGGGGTGTAAATGTTGTTTTTTTGGGAGAAAATTGAAAAGGATTTCCACAGAATGACTCTATTCGGCATTTGGTATCGCTTATAAAATGTTTTCGATTAATTTTTTAAATTATTTCCACTTGAAAGCAGCATGTCTCATCGAGAAGCGATTCATTAATCATCAATCACGGTGTGTGAAAGAATTTCACATGCAGGTGTACGAAAATATGCCGAAATTGTTTCTCAAGGTAAAACACTCATATCAGTATCTCGTTGGTCTTAATCATTTTTATGAGAAGTAGCGTGAGTTGTATAATCGAAAATATGATATTATAAAAAAAAAACTTAAGTGCTACCTGATGTTCGATTTTGTTCTTCCATCTCTCCTTCGATATTATTCAATAACATCTCCTTCTATTTCGTTAATGTAGTATTTCAATATAAGGCACGTTCACATATTACAGACTTGGACTTGGACTTGAATTTTATTTATTTTGTGTATTTCCATTGATGTATCAGTTTTTAAAATTGATGAATATTATAAGAAGGCTGTATAAACTTTTCTGTTCTTCATTTATTAAACAATTTCCAAGGCACGCAATTCGGTTGAGGAACCTCTTCAACTTGTGTAGGCCAATTGTTGGTTGGTCCATTAATTTTATATGATCCCGTAACCTCAATTGTTAGGTGTTTTCCTTTTTGGTTAGGATAATTTTCCTCTCTAAACAGCCTTAAGCTTTATTATACGAGGGCGGGTCAATAAGTCCGTGACTTTTTGAATTTCTGACCTCTTTACTGAAACAGCAACACTGCTCTCCTGTCAACAGGCATCTGTCAGTTGACTCCTGTCAAAATTTAAACTTGCTGCGTCAGTTAGTTTGTGTTTGACAGCTATTTTTATCAGACTTCTCACTAATTTGAGGAGAAAATGGAAAAAAGTGAATTTCGTGTGCTTATTAAGCATTATTTCTTGCGAAAAAAAAACCATTACAGAGACCAAGGCTAAGCTTGATAAATACTATGGGGACTCTGCACCATCGATTTCAATGGTAAAAAAGTGGTTTACTGAATTTCGTTGTGGCCGTACAAGCACTGAAGATGCCGAACGTCCTGGACGCCCAGTTGAGGTCTCTACACCCGAAACAATCGAAAAAATTCACGATATGGTATTGGCCGACCGAAGATTGAAAGTGCGAGAGATTGTGGAAGCCGTAGGGATCTCGCATGGCTCAGTGGTTTCAATTTTGAATGATCACTTGGGCATGAGAAAGCTTTCCACAAGATGGGTGCCGCGTTTGCTCACAGTCGACCACAAACGCAATCGTGTAACAACTTCACAGGAAGGTTTGGCGTTATTTAATCGCAATATGGAGGAGTTTTTGCGCCGTTTTGTAACCGTGGACGAAACATGGATCCCTCACAACACACCAGAGACCAAACAACAGTCAAAACAGTGGGTTTCTAAGGGTGAATCGGCGCCAAAGAAGGCCAAGGTGGGTTTGTCAGCCAATAAAGTTATGGCGACTGTTTTTTCGGATGCACGCGGGATAATCCACATTGACTACCTTCAAAAGGGAAGAACAATCAATGGGGAATATTATGCCAACTTATTGGACCGATTCAATGACGATTTGAAAAAAAAACCGACCTCATTTGGCCAAGAAAAAAGTTCTTTGCCACCAAGACAATGCAAGGGTGCACACATGTGCAGTTGCCATGGCAAAAATCCATGAATTGGGCTATGAATTGCTCCCTCATCCACCCTATTCTCCAGATTTGGCTCCAAGCGACTACTTCTTGTTCCCAAACCTGAAGAAATAGCTTGGTGGAAAAAGATTTGACTCCAATGATGAAGTCATCTCGCAAACAAAGGCCTATTTTGAGGACCTCGACAAATCATTTTTTTTTGGAAGGGATAAAAAAATTGGAGAAGCGTTGGACAAAGTGTATAGAGCTCAAGGGAGATTACGTTGAAAAATAAAATTATTTTTTTATCAAGAAATCTGTGTTCTATTCCAAAAGTCACGGACTTATTGACCCGCCCTCTACCTACATTTGACAGGGCTTATGCATATAACTAAAATGACATTTTAGTCGATCCAGAACATGGCTCGTCAATTATCTTCTTAATCTTAAGAAGGCACTAATTGCAAAGAGTTATTGTAAGTTTGATCTCAGCGTGGTATCTTTGTCTGAGTTTAGAGCAGATCTTAGTCCCTAATTTCATGCAAGATACGACTGTCTATCGTAACGTTCTGTCTTAAGCGTTCGTTGGTTTCGAGTGTGACAACAAATACTTCATTTGACATCGCTGACCGTTAAACAAACCCTCACTTTTCTCTTACGGATGCACTTTTGAAATTTTGTCCTTTATATATGACACGTAGTACCCCTTGGCATAATGATTAGAAAGTGGGACTGACGTGCAGAAGGCATTCTCAGCCGCTACAAAAAGAAAAATTTAAGGCGTGTACTGTCTCCTGAGAGGAAACAACGAATCCTCTAAGAGAAACTATTGTCGTGAAAAGTTCTGCCCATTAGCCGTTCGAAATAGGCAGAAAAGTGTAGGTCCACTAAATTCCTAGAGATGCACATTGTTGAGAGTTGTAAGTTACTAGGTTAAGGCTAATAACCGATCTAATCTAATCTGAGAATTCAGTTCTTCACTCTTCTTCTGTTCGTAGAGTTCGCACGTTACTTTGGTCCTTCTATTCCGCACCGCTTTGTATGCCTCTTATTTATCGGTAAGTGCTAGTTAGATTATGTTGTCAAATTGGGAGATTTATCTGTGGGGTTCGTGTAAATCCAAGAGTTTGAGATTTAGTAAACCTGGTGGCTTCTCGGATATATGTCCATTTGTGTTCAATACTTCATTTAGAAACTTCTTGAGAGGTTATAAGTTTTCTCTTTGATACTGGAAAACGGACTTGCATTGATCACAATGTACTCAGTTTAATTGAGATTTTATGTCCTCTTATAATAGTCGTGATGTGAAAACTGCTTACTAGTTACTACAATGCTTAGTCCCAAAAAAAAAACGATTAACCTGTTGAGATAAAGATCCGAAGCTTATTTTTACTTGCGATAGATAATATTCAGTAAGTTATGCATTCATAAAGGAATCGAACTACAGATTTTGATCAGATTTGACATAAAGAAAGACCTCGAAAGTAAGTCACGCAAGTCTACCTGTTAATCTGTTCATCTGTTCATCTATTCAACTAAAAATAACATTCATTTTTGAAATTATCAGTCTATTACATAGGAGCAAGCTCGTGCTACCCAGTCGTGCATTTTTTTTTTTTTTTTTTTTTTTGTTAATTTGAAAACATTTCATTTAGTTAAGGTAATACTTTCCGAAAAATGGTTATTATTAGTACCCCCCTTATATGCTAAAGCTCCCTAAAAGTTTGAATATGATTGTGTATTCAAATTTTCAAAAGAAAAAAATTGGAATATTTTGAAAACCTCATATGCTCGATTTTTTTTAAGATTCATAATAAAAAGTTTTTCAAACTAATCTTAAAGATGTGAGATTAAAATTGTATGTTATCTAAAAATTACAGTACTCACCATACAAATGTGTTTTCAAAAATCATTTTTTTTTTCTCGAAAACGACTCCTGGAATTTCGATAACATTTTTTTCTTTCGATTAATTTTTATGATCTATAATACTCGTATATTAACAACAAAATTGAAAGTAAGATATTACTGACTGCACGTACGATAGAACCATTTTTTCATATTTTGAATTTCTCATTAGCAACATAACGGATGTTATTGAAATTTTTTATAAGGAAGCTTCTAAGAAGTTGAAAAACATAGCATTTCAAAAGCTTAAAAACAAAATCGATATCTTTTTTTTTAACCTAAATTATAGGTTCTAAGCTTATTTTAGTTCAAGTTATGTATTTTATAAAAGTTTGCTTAAGCCATTTATTCCCAGACCACTCGCTGTAATAGTTAGCACTTGTCATGCTGGAGGAAGTCTGGGTATCAAATCTTAGTATATGCACATCGAAAGCAAAATTGTATTTTTCATGGGTTCCGCCTCTTATGAGGAAGTAACACATCCTTGAAGAATATCTCTTGTCATAAGAAAGTTTCTCTCATCTAAGCAGTACGACCTCGACAGAAAATTGTTCTGAAATTCAAATTGTTTATTGCTGGAATTAAGCTTTAGTAAAAAGAAGCTGCTTCTCAATTATTAAACTTAACACATAAACAAAATATTATCATGAAGAAAATTAAAAATAGTAGAGATTGTTTGTAGAATTGAATCTATTTGACTACTCTTTGGCAAGAATATAGGGGCACTTTGTACTAAGTCAAACAAAATACTATTAACTTTTATCATTAACCATCAATTTTCTCCGAAAATAAATTCTTTCAGTGAGATAAAATCATTAGAAATTGATAATTCATTAGTACAGCATTCACCCGTATAATGTTACTTAATTTAAGAATAAAAAGAAATAAGTTTGATTAGTAATCGAAACTTCATTAAAATAATTCCCAAAACAAGTATCAATTACTTCCTTTCTCATTATCCGCATTCTTGTTAGCAAACTTACCCTCATATTATTAATTTTGGTTGCATAATAACTTGATAATGAATACATCCCTTGAACCGAATCTGTTGCCTTCTAAAAAACACCAAAAATAAAGTATTGCTTTCTTATTACATATTTTTTTTTTAGATGCTTTGGTGGTGTATGAAAAAAGTATCACCCTCATTTCTATTGTGAACTCAACCGCATCAAGAGAACATTTGAATGTCAATTTAAGCGTAACGTTCTACACCGATTTCGTAATCGATTCACATTAAGGACATTATTCAATTTCTCAACTTTTTTTTCTCGGAAAATCGTTGACTTTTAAGATGGTGGTGAAATGAAAAATATTTCAATTTTGATAAGCACACTTATCTGTTTGTCAAAGTATTCAACTGTCTTAACAATTGATTTTTCGTATTATTTTCTCCTATTTAAGGAAAATGTGTTTTTTTTTAGAATTTCAGTGTAATAGCTTCACTCTGTTGAAATATAGGTAAGTGACGTGAAAAAGAAAGAATAATTTAATGATTTTGATTTTGTTTTTTAAATAAATATTTCTAATGGAAAGGTTTAATTTGTTTTGATACCAGTTAGCTTTAATACTTTGAATTTTTGAAGTTCTTGCTTAGCAAATTAAACCAGAACGCTTAACAATTCAAAAATAAATATTTGGTAAATTTAAGCTTATTAAAAATTATTGATCAGTAATGAGGTGAATAAATGATACAATTTTATTGACTTCAATTTAATAGGTTCATAAAATAATTTGGCAATCAATTATGGTTTGGTAAATGGTAATCAATCAGCCAAACTTTTGAACCGTGAACATCGCCACGGTTCGTGAAAGTGTACAGTAGAACCTAAGGCAGTCGTCCTTGTCCTGCACAAGAACTCGGATTTTCGCAGACTTCAACTTTGCTATTTTCGCGACGGGACTTGGCGGGATCGGACACCCGTACAAGACACAACTGACCCAGAACTTCAAAGCTTATGACCATAGACATTGCCCAATGTTCGTGGACTGGGCTTCCTGCAAAATCATCTTTAGCGTTAGGGCCTACTTTCGGATGAATGGCTGTGTTAACAAGCAAAACTGCAATATATGGGACGGCACCAACCCACACGAGGTTCACCAGGGAACAATGAATCCCCAAAAAGTTACCGTTTTTTTGTGAATTTTGGGCCAACGGTCCGCAATTTTTCGAAAACGACGTTTGTGAGGCGGTCTCCGTCGATGGCGAGTTCTACAGAAAGATGATAACCAATTTGTCTCATGGCGTTAAATAGCAAGTGGTTCTAGCAAGATGGTGCTACGTGTCACACTGTAGAGTAAAGGTGGACTGAAAAGTTTTTTTAAAAACACTTATTTACTAACACTTATTCATTAATGTATAGAGAGAAGATCATAGGACCGAATATAGACCCTTGTGGGACTCCATTTTGAATTTGGTAAAAGCTATTGCGCTTTTTTCATAAGTCAGACATTGCTGTCTTCACTTGTTCTGGATTATTGTTTCAGCTTCCTACAAATATAAACCGAGAAAGATTGCAATAATAGCAGTCGCGAAGAACCTGACTGGTTTTGAAAAAAAAAATAGTGTTTCTGCTCTGAGGTATTTTTGCATTTTATAAAAGACTAATTTTTCAAAAACATGCTAAAGAAATGACAAAAAAGCTGTTGGTTTGAATTCTGTCACATTTGCGCGTTTTTGTATATAGGGATGATCTTGATTTCTTACAATCCGATGAAAACTCGGATGTGGTTAAGAATGTAGGTTGATTTCTTTCACTAACAGAGGACGCAAAAAAAATTCTGAATTTGGTTAATTAGAATCAATATAAACTGATATATTGTGTTTCTGTTTAACAATGCTAATTTGTCAATGTTGTACATACATATAGTATTCTAAAAAGTTTTCAAAATATCACACACACTAGAATTTAGTTGTTGATACTTGATCTGGATTTCATGGACGATCAGTTCCACATTTGTCTTGATAAGTCCAATTTTCCGATCACAGAAAATTCTATTCATCATACAGCAATTGATGGAAACATTTGTTTTTATGATTATATAAGGAAAGTAACATTTTATTACTTGTATTTTTAAGAATTTCTAATAGCTGAGTATGATGCAATGGCTTAGTACTTGTTGTTTTTTTTTCGTGGCATAATATTGTTTGTCCTTCGGAGTTTATAGCATATTTTAAAATGTGCAATTGACAGTATAAGTCTGAAACGTAAATCAAATTAAATACCAAGTTGCATGAAATACCTTGACTCAACAACTCATTGGACACTATTTCCGTCTAGAAGATGTCCTTCGGTAGTAAAGTAAAAAAAAATGTTTTTTGAATTCTATATCTCAAAAATGGCTCTAAATTTTGTTTTTAAATTTAATCTTTATTCGCACAATAATAAAAATTGTAATTTGGCGTACTAAAATTTTTCTTAAAAATGTTTTAAAAATCTTGCATATAAAAGCTTATTTTTTAATAAACCACTACAACGACTTATAATTTTTCTTCTTGCATAAATTCATATTTGCATAGCATTCTCTTAATACTAAAGAAGTTTAAAAAATGATTTAAAAAATGAATTTTATCCTTTTATGAATAATTTTCTCTAGTAACGTTCATTTTTAAAAATCCTAGTCTATAAGAGCAAATTCGTGCGACCCAGTCGTGCATTTGATTTCAAGTTGAATTGGAGGATTCCAAGGAGACAAACTTAATTTGTAATCGAGTTGGTTTGTATTCGAATTGCTAGGGAGACATCTTTAAATCTCTTATATTAAATAAACAATAATTCCTAATTGTACTTAAATATGTTGTATTTAATGCATATATATGTAAACATTTTTATAAATTATTTGAATGTATATACAAGGTGGCGCAAAATTAATCACCCTATCAGAATACACCCTATTTTAATACAAGCAGACAAGCAATGGAGCGCTATACCCCGCAAGAGGGTGGAATAATTGTGTCGATTTTCTTGACCAACAATCGCGCAGAATGATTTTCGACATCGTTGTCGATTTCCTAATCGTGCCACGATAACTGGGTAAAATTTTGGGTGCTTACCTACTAGACTCGAACAGACTGGAAGCACAGGAGACCATGCATGTGTCCGCCACCGCACTGGTCGTTTGGCCTAGAATATCTTGGCTATGGCTATCGATGTCGCTGAAAATGAAGAAACATCAACCAGGCGATGGGCTTCGCAATTGAAAATCAATAGACGGACCCTACAGCGAATTTTAGAGTATGAGATATACTCAATGTTCCCGTACAAAGTACAAACAGTGCATCAGTTAATGCCTGCTGGCCGTAAATTACTGTCAAGCCATCCTGAATATTAACAACGAAGAGGACGATTTTTTGTCAAAAATCATCATAACGAGGCACATTTCCATTTAAGCGGTCACGTCAATAAGCTAAATCTTCATTTCTGGGGTACTGAAAATCCACGTGTGATGTACCACGATATGTCAATTTAAAGATATGTCATCCTTAATATTGTAGACCAAATACAAATAATCATTCTCTGAAGTATTACCCCGCGTACATATAAAAAATGTTGTTCGTATCAATGATTGCTTTTTTTCATGTTTCTATACGAGTATTATCCCAATAAAATACAAACGATAATATCCATACTTATTTTAAGAGCCTTCGCTTTAATTTTTGTTATCACGATATGCTAACATATTCATATCTTTTTATAGAATAACTGTTGAATGCAGGGAACACCCCAAAGTTGGGTGATAAAATGAAGGTAGCTCACCCTGGGATAAGTCAATAGAAGCAGAAGGTTGAAATTGAAAAAAAAAGAGACAAACAAACACATATGGCAGATAGAGTCGCTAAATAAGTACGGCATTCATACACCCATTTTTTTTTTTTATTGCAACCTTTTTATTAACCTTGCTTAATGGTTCAGTACATTTTCCCTTTAGTACAAAATGAAAATAAACACTTCTCGAGTTTTAAATTCAGAAATTGAACTAGTCAAAGAGTTGACCATTTCTGTAACAGCAATATTGTTATTTGTTTGCGTTAGAAAGAACTGTTGGTTATAAGGTTACATTTTTGAAGCAATATTGAAATTAAAATATTTAATAAATGGATACAATTTTGACATTACTTTTGTAACAGAAATTTATTTCCTCGGTTTAATCAAAATCGTTTTAACTGTTTTTGATAAAATTTCAAAAAAAAAAAAACTATTCGTCTTTGATAAGCCTAAATGAAAATTCGACTTTCTCCTCAAGAAAACGACAAAATAGCTTGCAACTTCACCCATATAAATGTTCCAGCTCGATACGCATACGCACGATAAAGACGCATGGAAGCAGAATGACCCGCAGAAGGTTAACCACAGGCACTAATACGGTCCTGTTCTTACTGCAGTTCAATGATTTACCAACTAATATTCCATTTGGAAGATCACTTACAAAAGACATAACAAAACGTCCAAAAGGCCCTGTGCTGGAAGTTTGGGTAAAATAAATTTTTATTGTGTAAGTGTCCGAAGTTTTCAGAAAAATAGACCTAATATTTTGATTTTACGAAGTTAATCCTCTGACATGGTATTTCTACAATATTGAGTGCAATTTAATTTTCACCAACTAATACTAAATTGCAGGAAAAATTAAACACACTCTTAAAAGTCGTCAACAAATCAATCCCGAGAATTCCCGGGCTCTCTGCTGGAAGAGGAAAATCGATGACCATCACATCAGATTTAGTATGAAAAGTGTCGATTTTTATAACACTGTTCGCCATACCTGCGAGATATGAAAAGGACTTCAACATAAAGTTTGAATAACTATGTTTCCAAGTTTAAGTCGTATATTTAAAGATACGAAATCACGATGCATCAATGTTACGGAAGATCCAATATCCACCAAGTATACTTGACACGGCACTGAATCGAAATTACTGGGATTATAATCCCACAAGATGAACTATCAGAGTTCATTGTTCATTGAGTGACATTGTACATTTAGGGGTTTAGTAATTTTGTCCCCTCGGCACCGACACGTTTTAACATTTCCTGAATCCGAATTTTCCAGCCTTATTATTGTTTTTGCGATTAGAATAACTTTTATTTTGTCTAAGAGGTGTGTTTATAGAAATGCAAAATTGATCAGATTCGGTAGTCGTTTCCATATATGTACCGGTAATTATGAATGGTTAAATTGCATGATTAGCTGTTTCAGCCGTCACTCCTTCGTTAACAGCCAGTTGATGGTGCCACCTATCTGTAAGATTGGTAAAATTATTTTGGGAAAAGAGACAGCCCTACTGACCAAACAAACAAAGATATACCCCAAACACTGAGCTATTAAACCCATCTATCAGACGTTGTAAGGTGACACATGCTCCTACGGACCTTGTGGAGGGATGATTTCTCAAGAGTGGGTTAAGGAAAAGATCACGGCCTTAAAAGGCGTCTACCTCTACTGTCTACTGTGAGACGACACAAATTTCTTTAATGACTAAGAAGTACCATCCGAAATTTCCGACATTATAGCTTTCTGAAAATCATCACCCTTACAGGCTTGAATGACATATAGGATTATCATAGGTTTCAATATATTTGACTCAATATCCCTAGTGTATCGCAACGATTCTACTTCGATAAACCTAACCTAACCTTAGAGCTTTACACATGGTTTCCGGGTCCGCCATTCGAACAACATCTTGTACAACACGATGTGCAATTCCATCAATGACTCGCATTACCGAAATACGTTACTGAGCTTCTGGTGGACAGACAGTCGCCAAACACAATTAGAGTCAAATGCTGGATTTCACTAGAAAAAGCTCCTACGTAATCTTCTAGGTTACGATGAAGCTTGGAACAAACAGTAGCAATTTATTGTTGTGAGATAAACCTCAGCTGTAAGGCAGAATCAAATTTATTGTAGTCAGAGCGTTCATCTGGACTCAAATTTCCAAGAATTATAACAGCTTTGTCCTGAAACAGGGATACGAGAACTTTTGCTTTGTCCTAAGAATTCTAACCATTGTCTTCGGAAAAAATATCAAATTAAATTTGGTAGTTAAGCCAGTCAGTTGTTTGACTGTCAAAAGCTTGCGCATAAATTCTAGTGTGACAACCAACGAAAGTATTTGACTGACTAGAACGAGCACTCGAATTTGGATTTGGGCCTTGGAGGATTGCTGCATCAAGGTGGTTAGTTGGATGCGGAATTACGACAACTGTAATATCCGCAGAGTAACCCAATGCTATAGGTGTAGAGCACTGAAATACTTTCTCAGCAAATGTGCTTCCGCTCATCGCGCACAGCTGTTTCATCATGCTCAAACTAAGTGTAAAGAGATGTGTCTGAATTTCTTCCAATTTTCGCGAAAATTCTTCCGTCATCTTTAGATCCCACTTCTGACACCAATGTACGGAGAGATTTTTTTGTACACGAAATCTTACGTACTCAATAGTGTGAGGGTATTTCACAATATTGTTTAAATATGTCGGGATTCATTTCGTACCAATGTATAACTGCTATTACTTTTACACGAAAAAACTGTCGGTGTACTCAAAACAACAAGTACTTAATTCAGTAAACAGAAACAATCAACATCCGCATTTATCAGGCTAAAAACGTCAGATACATTTATACAAAATTCCAGAACTCCCTTTTTTGTTCAGACTTTTCACTAAATATGTCATTGTTTCAGCAAAAATCCAGTACGTGTGATCCAGGCGTGCATTTTTTCTGTCGGCTTGGTGTCATGTTTCTCCTGAAATCTCGAAAATAAACTTTTAAAAATAAATTATTGCAATGTGATTGAATTTAAAATTAGTCAATCAATCAATCAAATCAATTTAAATTAATTCAACTGAAACTATTAATAGAAAAATAAATTTAAAAAAAAAACACATTCCCGACATCCCACAGATATCAATAAAAAATTAAAATATTATCTCAGTGAAGCGGTCAATTAGTGCCGAATTATTTGGACAGACACCGTAATTCCCCTGTTTACGAGTATATGTTCGGTTCGGGTACATATGGCTGATCCCTGAGCAAAATGAATGTTGTTTTCCAAATAAACATCATGATTATTTGATTAATTTCGTACATGCATCATTAGCGTGAATTTATATACAACCATAAAGTTAATATTTGAATTTTGAATGTGGGTAACTTAAGAGTATTAATTCGACTACCGTATGGGAATTTATGGCATCAAGAAGCCACAAAATAACGAATGAGGGTTTGATGTTGGCTTCGAGTACTCCACAAAATGAATTTAATTATTTTGTAGGTTAACCATTCATCTGACATACAAATACAAGTTTATGAGTACAGAATTTGAGTAATTTAGAAATTAGATTGTAGAGGTAGACATATGCATAGATAGGTTAGTTAGGTTAGGTTATGTAGATTAGACTGGATTTGATGGGATACATATCTGACATTTTCAAAAGTTTTTTTTCTGTGGAATTACTTTTTTCGTTTAATGTCTGTATGCATTACATGATTTTACCCTACAGTTTTCGTACAAAATATGAAACTCGAATATGTTTGGTAGGTGAACTGAACATATAAAGAACCCAAAGTTTTGTTACTATTTCCAGATTTGTTTCAAATCTCAAAACAAAAAGGGTAAACAGAGGTTCATTTCACAATGGAGCACATTAGAATTTGAAAATTAAGGCATTAGTACACACTTTAGGAGTCACCAATTTCAAATGGAGAAAGATGTCTTATCTGATTTTAATAATTGCCTTGCACTTTGACAGTTCTTCTTGGCGTGACAAGTATTTTTTATGTTTTTGATTGCCAACAAACTTTATGTTTCAATTGCCATTTCTTCTTGGACAAAGGTAAAACCAGTCCAAACATACAAGAAAATTATTATATAATGTTGAATCTTGATTAATAAGTGTAATAGTTTTCGGAAATATTTAATGTCGTACATTTTACCCTGTTTAACCTATATATTTTTCATGAATGTTTATTTTGGCTTTTATTTGACAGCAGTATTGTGCTAGAATTTTTGGAAAACTTAATTTTTCTCGAAAATGAATTCATAGATTCTGATGAAAATTTTTAGTTACGTCAAAATAAATATGTGATGTTTGATACAAACATGATAAGTCTATACAATAATTTGCGTGAAAGTAAACACTTTAAATGGAACTAGGGCTTAAACTGGTTGCTGATTTTCTTCAAATTTGGAATATTTATCAAAATATTCTTTAAAACATTATATTTCAAATTTTAGAAAAAAGAGTTTACCCTTTAAGGTTCTAGCTCAATGTTAGGTGAAAGTAAGAATGCTTATTATTTTATGGAGTTATCATATGTGTACCAAAGCCCACAGAAATGCATCACTGTAATGATTGTTACTTGCTCTTTGGGCAAGTGTTAGCTTCGTCCAAAAAACGTTCTTATAAAATTTAATCATCATGACAGAAAAATTATTCTAATTAAATCCATAATTAGTGTAACCTAACTTAAGGCTAGGTGCGCACATTCAATTTTTAGGTGCGCAACTGCTTGGTTCGAGCAACTGTGTTTCGACACAAACTAAACGATTGCCCAAAAGAGTTCGCTATTTTGTGTAACATAAAATTATATGCTCCTGCGCGGACATTCAACCAAATAGTTCATCTGTTTTCTATAAGCAACCAAACAGTTGTGCAACTAAAAATTGAATGTGCGCGCCTAGCCTTAGTGTGACAACTACAAAAGAGTTACATGTATATATTAAATCAAGTCCGCTATAATTGGTGACCGCACATAAGTAAATATTAAAATCCCAACAAAAAAATTTGAGGTCCAGTTTGACAGTTCTGATGTCATATGATTTCATAGCCAAAACTAAAATTTACATTCAGTTTGACAGTTCTGCTAACAACAACAAATTCCGCATTGAATAATAACATTTTGGTAAAAATAAATTGAATTTATCGGTGGTGCCTTCAAAAACAATTCAATTTGGTGTGTTACAAAGATTGAATTGATTTCAGTTAATAGTTTATTTCTTTGAAAAAAATCCTTCCAGTGATTCATCGATATATCGATTGGAGTAGAATAAGAATAAGAATTTCTCCAGCACAATGCGTTACGATTCTGAAACAATGGATAAAGTTAAGATCTTAGTCGGAACTTATTCACAAAATAATTTGGAATGGCAATAAAAGTGATGACCAAATATGTCAATTCGAAATGAACGTTTGGCGTTTAGGTACTATTAGTGTTTCCGGGAATGTATACATAGGTTGACTTTGGAAGAATAAGCAATGGATCAAAACGAACCACCGGGATTATGTTGACCAAGAGTAAAGATCAAATAACCACAATTCACACTGCAAACAGAGCCCCTGGTATCATTGATTTCGGCCTTTAACCCTTTAACCCTAAATGGAAGAATTGTCCTCAGTATAAACAAAATTACAACAGTTTCATTTGGAGCACATAAGAAAACGAGGATTTAATCCAACACTTATACGATAGGCGTGTTTCTTTATTATGTAGTTCAGAACAGAACCTAAGTTATAAAAAAGAAGGTAGTGGTAGTGGTAGACCCAAAAAAGGATCAGAGCGTTAAAAATTTGAATTTGTGCTATTTTTTCTATTTTTAACATGTTCAGAGCACGTTCTATGAGCTCCGAAGACGTAACAGAGCAGAAGGAGTGAAATGCTGAACACGTCACTTTTGACACTAGGGAAATGAAAAAAAAAAACAATCCAAATGGCAATTTCTGTGTGAAGATTTCGATCTCTCGACAGATTTTACATTCCTTCACACCAAAAAATCGATTTTTTTTTTGACAGAGATCAAATTCTTCGAGTCCGTATTTGAAGAGGGATTTACATGTATACGAAATACGCACACCGAAAGAAAAAAATTGACAAGGGATCGAAATCCCCGGTGTGTGATCAAAGGGCACGGTAGTGCCCAGCCAAGTTCTGGCACTACACCCTTTTTACAGGAACAAACTCAGGCCGTTTTTGACCCCTCCCTATCTTCAGTACCAATAAGGTCAGAAACTTAAAATTCAGAATATTTGCTAAGTTAGTCAAGCACAGGCGCCTCACCAAATTTCAATTTTCTAGCATAAGCGGTTCCTGAGATATAAGGCCTCAAAAATCACGAAAACCGTAACTGACTGACTGACAGATCATCAAAATTATGGAGCACTTTGCGACATCGTAGAATCTTGTAAATTTTGCACAACGGTAGGTCTTGTCATGCAAGTAGAGAAAAATCGAAAATTTGAGGTTTTCCATACAGGGAGCGTGGTATCCGCCTACTTTCTCCGAAGTGGTGTTAGTTGAATGGAGCACTTCCGTCTGCTGTAAAACGATGAAATTTGGTAAGACGGTAGGGCTAAAATTGCATACAAAGAAAAAAATATAAAATTAGCGGTTTTCCATTCAGGGGCGTGGTATCCGCCCACTTCCTCAGAACTGATGTAAATTATTTATGGCACACTTCCGATTGCAGTAGAACAATGAAATTTGGTAGAACGGTAGGGCTGAAATTGCATATAAAGAACCAAAAATAAAAATTAAGGTTTTCAATTCAGGGGGCGTGGTTTCCGCCCAATTTCTGAGAAAATGTTTAATTTATATGGAGCACTTCCGATTGCTGTAATTAAGGTAGGTATGTTAGTGTTAGGTATCTTGCCAGGATAAGAAGAAATAATTGAAGTGCAAATCAAAACAACCAATAACAAAAAGAAAATATACCAAAAGAAATAGGAAGCTATAAACTAAGTTGATTTTAGTAGTTAGAGTCCACCCTTCTATCTTTCCGTATATCTTTCGTGATTTTGACATGACAAAATATTAAAATCTTTGCAAAAAGGAGTGAGATCAGACCAAAAAACATAAATGTTAAAAAAAGAGCCAAGTTCTTCTATACAAAAACCTTTGTGTAACAAGTCAGCCGTGAAAAGTACTGAGATCTAAAAGTACGCCAAGTTCTTACTTCATGAACATTAAATACCGAATATTTAAAGTAGAATAATATTGAAACAGCTACAATGTAATAGAGAAATTTTATTATTTAATGATTACTGACTAAAATTTGATGGGCTTACTTGGCAAGTTTTTTTTGTATGCCCAATTCGAAAGGTTTAAAAAACTTGACCAGTTATTTCTACGGACTAGTAAAGTAGCCAGCTGCATTCCTCCCCTTAAACAATTCAACCGTAATACCTGTACTTCTAGGAATGCCCATCAGTTTACCCTCGAGCCCAACTTCGGTCGTACTGTGAAGTACAGAAATTCGTTTTTTAGCCGTACTACGCGAATGTGGAATTCCTTAGCACGCTCTGTCTTTCCAAGTCGTTGCAATGTTCAAGAATTCAAAACCAATGTACACCGACACCTCCTTTCTAACCCCTCACTTTTTGCCACGAACTAGGCTGTGGGCACAACCGTGCCCTTTGATTCGTGTTTTCGTTTTCTAGCATGCGATATTTCGTTTTTCTAGGGTCCCTTCATTACTCAATCGTCTATAAAAAAAACCTCTAACTGTCACAATTCACCAAACCTCATCTTATTCTGGTATGTAAAAGAAGATTCTAAAACGCTTAAAATTTCTGATAATATCAGCTTGAATATCAAAACGGCAGCGCTACGTACGCAATTCCTGCTTAGGTGGCCAATAGTCAAATACAGCCTTGTTTTTTCTCTGTGAATAGTTTTTTTTTAAACTCAAAATATGCTGTTTTGATTTTTTCCAACCGATATAAGAGATTTATGCCATTAGTTGATTAGCTGATTAAAATGTCAATTAAAAGTTACATAAGACACAATCCAATTAAAATATTTTCTCTATTTTTCTACAACCCTCTACCCCACATGCATATGCTTCCGTTTTACCTACAAGTCATTCTATTATCCGTTCAGTAATTTCTTATTGACTTGTTAAATTTGTTCCTTATATATTTTTATAAACCTCAGGCACAATTGAGGCTCTTGGCACGTTTATATTTTATTGATTTTTATTTACTACAGATACCTACCCTTAAATGACACTTTCCTCGTTCTCAACCCCCAACCAACTCACCTGTTTTTATTAAACTTAAGTTTTTACGACACAATTGAATAAAAGGACATGTTACGTGAGATATACTGCAGCAAGAAGGGATAATCACTCATCGTATAGATAAAACGTGAGTTTTTTGAAATAATGAGGTTTTAGTACTCATCCGTATTGTGTGTGTGATGGCGGTTCTCTGGCAATGCCAATACCCGTAACATCGATATCGTGTTCACGAAATTTTTGTCGTAAAGTCGCGCTGAATGTGAATTTTATGTCCTGATGGTTGTCTGCATTGTTGATATTGTGGATTGTGTTTCATATCCTTACATCATCATTACATTCAATTTGCATAAAAACGTGCGCTAAAACTCCTAATACATACTCGCACGGGGTAAAACGTTTTTGTCTTATGATTTATTTATTTTGTACTTGGTTTCGCCGTAAGTATGTAGACGTATTGGTTTCATGTTACAACTTTTAATCAGAAATTGACGATAATGGAGAAAAGTAAATATAAAGTTTTTATGATTAATAATCAAAACTGCAGACATTTTCAAAAATTCATTCATGGAAGAAAAATATGTTGAGCAAAATTATCGATTTTCTTTGTATGAAAACACAAATAGATACAGACCTATTTCTACTCAATTTTCCCAACCACATTTGATGGTTCGTTAAACAATTTATTTGTTCTGGTAACCGTAAATAAGTCTTGTCAATGAACCCATCAGCAGCAGCACCTCACCGCCCATGCACCATACCATTGCTCGTCGAGTGCTACGAGTAGCAACGCACTCAATTAAATATTGCTTGTTTTGCTACGTAATCAAACATCACCTTTATAGGTACACGACCGTAGAATCAATAGTCTTCTTCTTGTGGCCCCATTTTATCTGGGTTCTGGGTTATTTATACTTATAGTAAACCCCAATGATGTTTGACTGCCAACACGTAGTCCAGTTATTTATTCCACCTGGAATAGGATTTATACTTGGCGGAGCTTAGAGTTTGTTTAACCAACTGATGGAGAAAAAAGTTTCTTTTTTTTTAGGAAAATAACAACGACCAAGTTCGATTGATGTTGGCTGTGATATCGGAGAAGCACAAGGATAAAGGACTAGAAAACATTAGAAACTTATACAATATACATTACTAGAAGGTAAGGAACTTCTTGAAATTTATTTCCATTGGCATTTTTGGTTTTTTATTTCTCTTTGATTGTGTTTCTTTTCTTGATTTCTTTTTACTCGTATTTCAGTCTCACGTTATAAATTTTAAATCATTCTGAAACTTAGATCCAGGTTGGAATCAAAAATTATGCCAGACTTAATCGCATGAACTTGCTCTTGCGGCTAAGGACTTTAACCCCAGTGAAATGGGTCAGTACATCTTGTTTTAGAAGAAGTTGGTATTTTTGCCAAACTTTTAAGACGCTCTAAATAATGCATATAATGATATAATCTAGTACGAAGGAAGACAGCCGGGTTAGATCCTCTCCCGAGGAAGGGAAGGAACAATTCTGGCGAATCTCTTATAGACAAAACTTTGTTCGGGTATCAGTAAAGTATTCGAAAAAGCTATTGATAGAATTCTGTCTAACCGAGGGGACAATATCATATGGAATACTCAAATCGGTTTTAAGTCGGGATATGACACAATTATTGATGCCACATCTAAACTGCTCTCTCTCAAAGAACTAGAAAAAGAGATTACATATACAAGTCTTCAGTATGGAGCTTACCTGACTTCCCAAGAGATGTCATAATTAAAAATTATGACTTCGAGAAAACTTCAGTTGGGGCAGTTCGCAAGCACTTCGCACGCAGAAGTCAATGTCCTTGGAAAATATTTCGGCCGAAATCTCCCACAGCTAACAATTTGTTCTAAGCTGGTATTGGAGTGTGTGGGCAGGATAAACAAAATTGGTAAGCATAATAATGTCACACTTCATTGGATACCGGGATACGTAGGTGTCATTAAAAATGAAGAGGCAGAATCTTTAGCTAGAATAGCCTTAAAATTCCTATTTCACATGCCTATCGTGGAATAGGAGAGAATTTGATTGAAAATATAATCAACACAGAAGAGGAGGTCATAAGATCAAAAATATAGACCGAACTCCCAAGCCTAAGGCAGGTCAAAATGCCAAAACGAGAGCCACAGCAAAGAACGTTTAACATCCTGTATCGGATTAAGTAAGAATATCCTCAGAGTAATAACAGGTATCCTTACTGTTTACTGAAAACTGAAAAGACACCTTAGTATTCTTGGCCTGTTGACCACTGAAAAATGCAGATCCGGTAATGCTCACGATATGATGCACTCGGGTATCAAATATACATGTATCTGAGACGTCATGAGATAAAAGACAATGAAAATACTACAAATGCTTAAGTTTCTCAAGGAAGCAAATCTGGAGGAAGAGCTGTATTTAGATCGGTAGAAATGACGACTAATGGCAGTCTAGCCTTGTAAACCAATTACCGATCACTCACTCAGGCGCACCACCACGCTCATCCGACACCAATTTAGTTGTGCCAAGCTAGGCAGCTTATTGATTGGTGTTGAAATAGTAGCCAATACGATTGAGTTATCATCCGGCTCTTCGCACGGAAAAGATTTAGTGATATATTACGATGCCTGGAAGTTTGATTTTCAACTATTCTGTTTAGCACTTCGTTGCATGAAGCCTCAAGGGATATGAGAAAGAACTGGACGTGAGTTCTTTCTATACGAAAAAGAATTGGTGCTATCTAGTGCTTCTCACTAGTTAGATTTAAGTGCCTTCGGTTTATTAAGATTGTGTCCGATCAGGACCGAAGAATTAGTGTGAAACAGGGGTGGTTAAGTTAAGTAGTGAACAGCATTTGGTTAGTTTAAGTTTTACTTCAATGTTTTCTTAATGTCTTAGTCGACTTACATATGTAAAAGATGCGTAGTTTAATCAGAATCGGAGTCGGAGTAGTTTCCCCATCTACCCATGTGGACCATTCTAGAACCAAGGCACTGTTCTGACATACACGTCTGAACTAACAAAAATCTATATTCTAATGAAATCATTTTGTCTGTCAGAATACGCCTAAGTTCGTTAGCTGTGATTCTTCTTTGCAAAGAAATTTGATTTTGTTCAAACTTTCGTCGGAACGGAGGTTTGTTTAGGATTTATCAAGATTTGCAGGTTCAATATGATGAAATGACAACATACGAGTATATGCTCCAAACTTGCCAGCCATCCAAATAATAAAGTATTTTCAGCACAGAAAGTTATGTAGGGAATACAAACAACGTACAAGTGTCACTTGGAAAAACTGATTTGGCAACAGCGTGCGTAAGCTTTTAGAATAACAAGGGAGTTAATAATTTCAGAGGCTGAAACACCTTGATTCCCATTTGCGATTGCAGCATATGGCACGCTTCCAGTGGGATCTTGCTGCGTGTTACCCTGTTCTGATACATTTTCGTGCCAAAAAAATATAGAAATTGATGTATACCCAAGGCAAAACAAAAGTAACTTGATGGATAGGAAAACTAAGAGAAAAAACACACAAAAAATAAATAAGAGAGGTAGGTATAAAGTGAACCGATTCTTAATTATTGGGCTGAGATATTGGGTGGTTTGATCTCTGGAATATACCCTCCCCTAGTAAAGGACACAATGCCATAGCTTCATGACTACTCCTTCCTCAATGCCTATTAGGGTAGTCCCAAACTTACTTTCATCTGTCTCTCACATATCACTTGAAAATTCATCTCAAACGATTATTTTTGGTTTCAATCCATCGCTAAAATTGGTGCACTAAGTTCAGTATCAGTAGAATTACTTTAGATTTTAATAACTTTGTTTTTCAAAGGGTTTAAATTTAGTTGATTTTGATATTACCAGATCATTTTTTTTAATCTGATCCTCCATACGATTTATCAGTTTATAAGATGACCATCTCCGTAACCATGATGTTGGCAATTATGTGTTGGGTACGATATCCCACTTTTTATACTCCCGTTTTTTTAAATCCCGTTTTTATAATCCCGTTTTTTATAATCCTGTTTCTTATAATCCCGCTTTTTTAAATTCCGCCTTTTATAATCCCGCGTTTTTTTAAATTCCTTTTCTTATTACGACGTATAAACAGTGAAGTATCTAAGGGGGGCATGCTACCACCCTGCAACCACCCTGCTTGGGCACACTATAGGATTTGGGGCAGGTGCGAGATTGGGTGTATGCAAAGTTTCTTTAGCATTTAAAAAATCTGGAAAATAACCAACATAAAATCAATAAGTCTTAGCTACGTATTTTAAAAAAAACGGGATAAGCGGTATAAGACGGAATTTTAAAAAGCGGGATTATAATAGAACGGGATTTTGAATAAACCGGATTTTAAAAAGCGGTACTTAAAAAAAATTGTATTATAAAGGACGGTATTTAAAAATTTTTTTGTGGGATTTTTTAAAAAACGGGATTATAAAAAGCGGGATTCCGTTACGCTCCTGGCAATCAGTAATACACTTCGAAATATTATTTATAATTAGAGTGAATAAAAGAGGCCTACATACCTATAGATCCTGGAGGAACTCGTGCTTGAACTGAAAAAATCAAGAAATTCAATTCTTAGCAAGATAAGATCCAATAAGACTTCATATATGGATTCCTTAAACACAAATTGACTTTTCAATATAGATAAAAGAATAAAAGAATTATGTCCTCATCATAAGCTTTAATTACCCCTTTTTGAAAAAAGCTCTGGAAAAAACCTAAAAAAAATTGTAAGTCAGATTGCGTATCGATTGTTACAGTAGCCCTACTATTTGAACACAATACGAGTATTATGCAGTAGCTACAGCTATCATTTAAATTTCTGATTAGAGCAAAGTAGATAATGGTAGTGGTAATGTAATGGGGCTCCTACTAGGGGTCGTCTGCCCCCATCATGGAGGAGGATTCGCCTTTTTTAGAGACATGGCTGAACAAATTCTGTTTTCCATCCATTCGGAAAGAGACCTGTAGAGTAGAACAGATGGAGAAGCTTACGCAGTGGTTATTCCAGCATTGAAGTATACCTCTTCAAAAAAATAGAAGAGATACTATCCGAGCCAGCGGATTTGTCAGTGCCGGATTAGCCACGAAGCAAGAGTAGCAAATGCTACGGGCCCCGCGCATTTAGGGGCCCCGCGCACCAACGTTTTTTGACCATAAAAAAGTATTATTTATATATTAGATTTAGTTACAATTACTAAGAAGAAAATATTTGCACCAAAATGATCAACTAAAATTTTATTTTTCTATCTGCTGGTCATACCAAAAATCATGTTTCGCACCGCACTACACGCAAATTGGACAACGGTATGAAATGCAGGTGTTTATTGTCACAGAACAGTTATCATAAAACTACTGGGATTTTCGGAATATTCCGAGAGCTAAAATCTCTTCCTGATTCAAAATAGCTATTTTGGCCTTTAGTCCAGTCTACAAAAATTGGCGTTTCGTCCGGGTGATCGCACATGGACTCATCAGTTGACTGTGAGGACCTTGTCAATACGCAATTTTTATTAAATTCAGTTCATCTTACATCGATTTTTTTTAAAAATCCAATGTGAACTATATCCAATCAAGATTAAAATTGTAATCATTAACGTTGGAATATTTTGCTATTTTGAATCAATAATTTAACAAGTCCATTAATAGTGAAGTCTTCTACCTGGCTGATTTATTTCAGTAGTATATAGAATTTGTATTATAAAAACCTTCATATAGAATCAAAGCTGAGCCACGGGCAAAATATTCCAACTTTAATGAGTACAATTTTAATCTTGGTTGGATATAGTTCACATTGGATATTTTTGTCAAAAAATCGATGTAAAATGAACTGAATTTAATAAAAATTGCGTATTGACAAGGTCCTCACAGTCAACTGATGAGTCCATGTGCGATCACTCGGACGAAACGCCAATTTTTGTGGACTAAAGGCCATAAAAGCTATTTTGAATCAATAATTCAATAAGTCCATTAATAGTGCTGTCTTCTGCTTGGCTGATTTATTTCAGTCGTATATAGAATTTGTAACTATTATAAAAACGTTCATATAAAATCTCTTCCACCAGAAGAAATTTTGAAAAAATCTGCAACCATAGTAAGTGCTTACGCAGATGGAGGACAGTCTGAGCAACGAATTAGTGCAGTTCGCTTCAATGCTCAATTCTGATGTGGCTGGTATTATTGACAGCAGGAATCTTGAGGCTCTGGAAATGCAGGTTTACAAGCTGTTGATAAATAACTTTTTACAATCTTGTATCCCGAACGTTGAAATTGCTTTGCGCATTTATTTGTCTCTCATGATCACCAACTGCAATAGTGAACGATCTTTCTCAACATTAAAACGTGTTAAAAATGAATTGAGCCAACAACGTCTTAATCACCTCACTTTAATGAATTTTGAACATGATTTACTCCGAGAATCGATATCAACAGCATTATTTATAAATTTTCCCAAATTAAATCAAGAAAAGTTTTGTTTTATTTAATATCTACCATAAACTTGATAAGTACCTAACCTAAAACAGTCTAAGGGCCCCTTAATAGAATTTGCTACAGGCCCCGCGCTGGCTTAATCCGGCACTGGGATTTGTGAATGTAAAGATCTTTTAATACTCTAGCAACTGCACTAGTGCGAAAGAAGATTCGTCCCATAATATCGCTTACGCTCTCAAGTACAGGAATAGTCATCTCACTCTCCGGATAGCGTCGAATTAACAGCAAACTGTGCTGTAAGCAAATCGAGCTATCGAGCTAACAACAGCAATTTCAATGAAGATGAGCGTTGGAACTGAGGATTTCGTAGGTTTTTTTAAAAATGTTATAATTAATCCTACAAAGCATGCGAGTGCGAGTAACAAATTCGTTGAAGCCATAAGAGGTACGGTGTGCAGATAGAAGAGAAGAGAGGATTTCTAAGATTACGGGAGCAGTGCATGTTAAAAAAGACAGAATTGTAGAGAGTTGTGTAGTCAACAGATCCTGACACTAGTCGATGAATGAAGAAAATGTCGCTTATTGCTCTTCGTTCTTCCAGCGTATTCAAGTTATGAACGTTTCCAATAGCTAGCTACCATTAAAAACAGAAAAGTGTTGAATAATCTCATAGTTAAAGTAAGTACTGCATTCCATTTTCAAGTTTAATAGTCTAACAGCTACATCCTTTTGTTCGAACAGTTAATCCTTGTTCAAATTATGTAGTCAATTGCCAAAGTATTTAATATTTAAGTAATGATTTGTAAGAGCTGTACTAGCAAATCCCTTAAATGGGATATAAATCCATCCCATCTGATAAAACCAGCAAATATGCTTTGAGTAAAGTGACACAACGATCCGTAGTGTGAACCTGGGCCTCAACCAATAAGCTTCAAAAAGCCTCATTCGCCAACCAGCTTTTTCCCAAGCAAGCTGTTTGCAGTAAGTATATGCCTTGTTTGCGATAAAATCTCACCATGCAAATATAATCAACTACCAACAGCGTCTTATTAAAAGATCAAATTATACCTCAAGTTACTATAACGCAAATTAAATAAATGCCTTGAAATATTATTTACCATGAAAATGAAAATACCAAAAAGTAATAATAATAAAACCGAGTCAAGACTGCAAACGAAACAATTTGTTTCATAATGAGAAAATCATGTTTCTACAATTGAATCCCAAAAGTCAAACAAACTACATCCAATTTACGTCACTGTAGACACAGGTAGACGTAACCATATTTTATACATGCAGGAGTTGGTATTTATTTCAATCAGTATGAATGTATAACAACATTAAACGCATGAATGAGCTTCTTAATTACGAGGACTTTACGTACTTTCATGTACACACATTATGCATTATGGAACATCCCATAGGAATGACCTTTTGCAAACAGAAACTTTTGATTTTATTTTCATAGTATATATTCATGACATGTTGTTTACTTTATGAAGATTGCCAGTTTGTTGCCACGCCTTGTTTTGCACAAAGGTCCCTTGGTTGACAGAATTGAGCATCAAGGAAGAAATTTTGTGTGTACTTCTGTACATGCACAGGACATAGTAATTGAAATTGAATAATTAATGTGGTTTATTTTTATGAAAGGGTTCTATAAGAAAGTCAGGAAGTCTACCTGCATTAAACTTTTGTTACGAATTTACACTTTGAACCCAGACCAAGATGGAATAAGAAACAAAGAGGGATACACTGAAATGAAGACAATTTTCGTACACTTCATAGTTTTATGTATTTTGAAATGATGCTTATTTATATTGTTTGGGAACTCTAAAATGGAGGAATCTTCGTGCAATATTAATTTAGGTTAATCAAGATTTATGTTTGTTTTTTGTTTTTCTTTTAAACTTTCATTTCCTTGAAATGGGAAAATAAAGAGGAAGAATTACAAAGTTACAAGCACATCTCCGCAATAAATTAGTTTCTACGATATTAATGCTTAAGGTGGCGCCGCTATCCGGTGTGAACTTGGCTTAAATCCCCAAGTTACTTTCAGTCAGGAGAATTTTTTAAAAGTTTCAAAAGTCCACACTATACCCAATATCTTCACCGCTTCCAAATCAATAAGCACAAAAACTCCACTTCCGATTATGCCCATACCGTGGACGTATGCGAAAAATTGCACTAAACTTTAAAATATTGTGCCTCTTGTTTATAACACAAACTTAGTAATCGATTATAATTACTGATTATGTCTTTTTTTAAAGAGGAATATCTTGCACAATACAAAGAGATATTAAGTCTTAAGCCCCAAACTTACTCAAGATCTTGCAGACTACAGCTATCCTGCTCAGTCTTGAAAACCTAAATCAAAATAATATAAACACAACAATCGAGTGACTCCACCTATTGAAATCGAAGATCTCGCAAAACACTTCAAAATGTTAACAAAAGACAATTTTTCTTTATCATTCGGCTTTGCCAAACCTTTTTATGAGAACAAAGAGTTGGATGCACTTTTTTCCTGTGCAGAGGTTCAACTTGTATTAAACGAGCTACAAAACAACAAGTTTCCGGATTCAAACGGCAACACTGAAGTCCCTCAAGGATCAAAACTTAGACCACTTCTGATCAACATTTACAGTGCTGATTAACCAGCCAGCAGATCAGGTATAAAGACGAAGTTTTATGCGGACCATTTCATCACATACGCCACCGCTTTTTTCACAGAAATTGCAGCCAGGAGAGTACAAGAGCATATTAAAAACCCACGGAAACACCAGTCAAACGGAGGCTGAAAATAAAACAGCGAAATGACCGAACTCATCTGCTTCCGAATACCAGTGTTATTTGAATTCGATAGTTTGTAACACGCTGTGATGCGATAAACTAAAGTTTCCAGACAAAACTGAAGTAACAGTCAAATCATCAACGAAGTACTTGGAAATCAACTTTTCCAACAAACTGAAATTAAAAAATCATACAGACTTTTTGTTGAAGAGAGCCAACTTTTCTCTGCACGTCTCTGACCTACGTCTCTCTCTCTGGTTTACTATATCACCTACAGTAATAAAGAAGATAAATCATTTTGAAAGAAAGATGCTCCGTATTTACACTAGACTGTACCGTAACCCACTGATGAAGAAATATATACCAACTAAGAAGCTGTACGAAGAAGCAAAATTAACACCACTGGACAAGTATTTGCTGCAGCTCTCTGGAAAAATCATCAGGAACCTGGAAGATCATCCCAACTCAGAAGTGTAATAACTCCTACAGCATGAACTAGAGCTTAGTGATAGGTATCTATATGCCCGAGTCATCACTGACGATCAATTTGAAGAAATCACCCTTTACCTTTCACGAGAAGAAGCTGAAGCTGGGCAATAAAGTGGTATCAGTCGCTTTTTGAAGCAAAGTATCCGAACAATTTAAAGTAGAAATAGGAATAAGACAAGGATGTAATTTGAGTCCTCTATTATTTACTCTATTAATAGACGACTTTTTAACAGAGACATTGCAGGTTGGAGCTCGTGTTTCAGTGGATCTTGTAAAGAAAAATATCATGGTGCCAGTAGGGTCGCCTGGAAGCCTCCAGTTAATGTTGAATAGCTTGTATGAGTATTGTAATAAGTGGGACTCTAGGCAAGTCCAAAATCATGATTTTTCGTAACGGTGGAGGTCGAAACTGCTTCAGTGAGACTTGGAAATTTGATCGTGTTTCACATTTATGCCAAGACCAACTATTGTTCTATTAATTTATCTCTTAATATGCTGCCATGCGAGCCTTGAAATCTATGAAGAAATAGTGGTGGATTTTTCTAAATTTAAGCGTAATGGGAAATATTGGCACTTGATGGACTCTCTATAACGTTGTTGATGAAAGACTTCATATATTCACATAATACAGCAGTTGTTATAAGGACCCTCATTACACTGTACACTGTTCGAAGTTCAAATTGTCTAGTTTGTTGAGGATCGGTCAAATAATGCTAAGGTTTTATTTATCAAACCTGAGTTTCTTGAACCAATTCTTCACCTGCTGATTTTAATAGTTCAGCTTTATTAGTTTAGGCCGAGTGGGTGAAAGTGTTTGTCAAAGTCTTATCTCTTTAAAGAATGTCTGACAGCGTAGATCAATTCTTCATCACCGTTATGCAGATTGCAGACATGATGATCGCCCATGCATTCTTCAGCTAGAGCCCTGTTACTTAGATAACTTCTTCTTGCCTTTTGGTAAAACTTCCAAACCTCAGTTCTGCTACACCATTTTCTATTTCATCAATTGCTCACTTTTCATCATCAGACTAGCAGTTTTCGTAGTCTTAGTCTACACAACACCAGAGTAAGGATCTCTGATGGCTTATGGGAAATTTCGCTACTGGTTCTTATTACTTGATGCTGTCCCCATGCGACCACACTTTAGGTTCTAGAGATTGGAAAAATGACACGTAACATTTTCATCTTTGTTTATCCAAACTGGATCTCTGGTAATTCTTGACAATGTTTCCATTAGTTTTCAATAATTGATGCTGCCCCGAATGTTAGAGACATGATCGCAGAATAATATAAAAACTTCTTGTAATTGGAGACTTCCAACATTGAATTTACTCCTGGTTTTTATTTGTTTTAGCTTTTGATTGTAGTAGTAGTATTCCGAGTGAATGTTGGTCACTTAGAACATTCGGATTCTGTAGGATGATAGCGAGATATGCTTTCCAGTCTAAGTCTTCTCCTATTAACTCAGTTGCAAGTATTGATGCATTTATTGTCCTCATTTCGTTTACAGGGTTCTTGATCATCAGTAAATCCATCCATATTCGAGGTTCAATGATCCTTGGAACTAAATAATTTGTAGTGGCCAGAATGGCACCCGATTGCGTTTAGTAGTCAAGGGCTTGGTTTTATTAAAAATAAACCTGTGAATTCAAAACTCCTTAAAAAAAATACCGCCTTCAATTTTTGACGATTAAATTGAGCAACACTCTACGTAGTATCTCTTTTGATCCAAGCTGGAATTTCATTAAATAATAACCCCCTTATTTCTCATCCACTTTACCAACAAAAGTTTTTTCTTAACTCTTTGGACATCCATTTGTACGTTGCCTCCTTAAATACCTCATTTTGTTGCTTACTTTTAAATATTAAAAAAGTCTATTTAAATTCATATTTTCTAATGCAAATACAATAATATCATACAACAGAAGCACAAGTACATAATACTTTTGTCAAGAATTTCTCAGAAAAAAAAAATAAATTCATACTTTAACAATATCCCATTGATGAAATTACAAGAACCTTCATTAAATACTTCCATCCAACCTGTTTCAATAAACTTGACCTTCGTTTATACCTTTTTCTTTTGTTTTCACATAAAATGCGAATAATAATAACAATTTTGAAATCTTACTTTTAAAAAGTTTGTTGCTTCAAAAAAAAAAAAAAAAACACTGAAAGACGTCCTTCAAGCTGAATTTGAGAGGTTTTAATCCAATTACAAACTTTATTTCAACTTTTACCACAGTACAGTATAACTGTGCTGTTTTGTGGTAAATTATATTCCTTTTCTTTCGCATCGGTAGCCTCTGGAGAGAATTCGTTTTCATTGTTAAGTCTTTCTTTCCGGTAAACTTAATCAATTTTCTGAAATAATGGAACCAAACGAGCGCATTCGGTTGTTGGTAGTTGTTAGTAGTTGTAATTGATGTAAGGAGCTAAGTAGTGGAAGATATTCTTTAAAAATAAAACACTTATATGAAATATTTAAGTTACCATAGTGTATTGATTGCTCGAATAGAGATGTTAAGAGAACTTATAATTTGAGGTGGACAGAACAATGATTTTCCAAGCCCCTAAGCGAGTTTTTGAAAAATTTCACTAAGAAATGCTTGGCCTTCTTAGGAAGAGTTCCTGAATTATTTCAGTTGATTTTAATATCACAATAACAAAATATATTCAAAATTGTTATATCCATTTTCGAGATAATTTAAAAAACTGAAAAATGCCGTCTAAACATTCCAGATGAGCTAAAAAAAGGGATTTTTTCCTTAAATGTTCTGTCTGTTTATTTACTTATGCTCAAGCTTGATGAACATCTTGACCTTCAAATAAACAAAAAATTAGTTCGACGCGACTGGAGGGACCTCTTGACGAAATTTGTTTTTTTTTGGACTTCTCCACCTTCGTAATGTTAAAAATTTGAAACGGAACCAATACTTCTTTAATAGAGCAAGTCAAAATCATTGGACTAAAAATCAAATAATTTAGTCTATTGCTTATTAATTCGACTTTAAAAACAGAGGTTAGGCTAGGTGAGGTAGAATTTGTTCCCAGTAATTAAGACTGACACACTTAGACCACATTTGGGCCATAGAATCTAGAAAATGCTTCTAGAATTTTGGTAAAATTTTTTTCTGAAACTATTAATTTCTACGATTTTTCATTCGGGGAAAAATATTCTAAGATTAAAGAATTACTTCCACAAGGCCCTTTTTAGATTTCTTCTTTGTTTTTGACAATAAATTAATTTTTAAAATTTGATATTTCAAAAGGAGGCCAATATTTCGCTTTAAAAACTTGGTTTTATTTGCACAATATCTAATCAAAACTTGAAAGTTGCGTACCAAATTTGTTTCTTAAAAATGTTTAAAATATTTTTTTTCTCAAAAACCCGTTCAACGATTCTTAATTTTTGTTCTTACTTTAATTCAAATTTGCTTAAAATATTACTTGGCGTTCCGTTCTTGAATCCAACTACAAAAGTAGTTGTTTTAGCTTTTTAGAAAATGAATTTTATGATTCTGAACATTTATATATAATAACATTCATTTTTAAAATTCTAACTCTCTTTAGCATTAGAGCAAGTGATTTCATTTTATTTTATTTGAAAGCTGCTTATCTCATACCTCCTTGTATAATATAAAAATTCTGTGACCAACATGTAAGCAATATGTGCGTGGCAGTGGGTAGCTTTCACTTGAGCCACTATCGAAATATTTTTCCCTATAATACTTCATCGAAATCGTTAAGTCATTTCTGTTAAACCAAAATATGTACATAAAAATTGGGCGTGACTGTGGGTGTGATATAAGAAAAAACTTTTCCAAAAACATTTCGCACCTCCTCCGGTGCAATAACGAAGTAAGTGCAATTTTCCTAAATGTTGAGGAATCACGTTTAAAGTTTTCTTGTTTATCAAAAAAAAATACGTTTCAGCTTTTGTGTCAAACAAAAAAGTGTCCTCTTTGACATTTAGGTAATTATAGCGTTCTTAACTCAATTTCAGAAAAAAATTGCAGTCACGTCAATATTGCACCGAAGGTGCGATTTCTTCACACCAATAAGTTCAAAATCAAGAAATTAAATCGAAATCCTTAGAGTCATTTCCGAGAAACAAAGATGTACGTAATTGGGGATTAACAATAGGTCGTATTTATAAGAATTTCTTTCAAGACTTTTGCCGTTATAAGTACAACCCTAAAAAACTGTTTTTGCAGCGGCTGCATGACAGTTTATCGCACTAACCATTATGCTAGAGGTACTACTGAATAAATAATAATTAAACAAATCAATTAGTTAAAAAAGCACGCTACACAAATTCTTCAAATTAAAGGTTTAAACTTACTGGCAAAGGAGATATTGATATTTCTAAGTTGAAAAAGTCTAATAGACAAACCAATTAGGAGTTTTTAAACTCTCTTTAAATATAAACTCAATCTTCATTCTGTACAAAATATGTTAATAAAATGATCGCATTTCTCCAGCTGCCAAAACTAGAAAACATTACCTAAAGAGACCTTGACTATGTATATTTTTTAAATTAACGCTGCTCCAGCCCCAGGAAACCAACCCTCATGTCTCTGGTTTGACAAAACATTCTTATTCTGGAAAACACAAGTTGGTTCTCGCTATAAATTTATAAATCATAACTTTCCGAAGGATTATTATTACACAACCTACACCTCTAAATCAACTCAATAAACCACGCATGTAATGAAAATTCCTGGCTGCATTTTAATTAGAAAAACTGTCAAATAAGTGCATAATTTCTGATGCATACACGACCTCATAGACTATACGTCTACCTAGCTAACGTGCTGGTTTTATAATGTTTAGCGAAAATTGGGCACGAAACTTTTCCAAAATTTAACGCTTAAATGAACCACAAAATACCTACTAAAAGTTATGACTTTTACACGAGCAAGAGGAAGTTTTCGAAACCTCAAAGAGACCGAAATATGTATGTCTCTGGGGAAAGTTCGTTTCTAAAACTTTGATTAATTCACCGGTGCTCTCCCTCGGTTTGGAGAAACGCTTTCATCTGTTGCTAATGCACATTAATTTACACATACAAAAACTTCCCTAGAAAACCCAAAGGTATATTCCCTTTGATGTTTGAGTCAGAGTCAACTTGATTTCTGTTGGAGTTTTGTTCTTTCATTATTGTTGGGCAGTACCTGCCAAGTACAGATCATGTAAAAAGGACTTTTGTGAAGTTTAACCTCCATCCGTCCATCAACCTCTCTTGCTTTGATTCACAGGGTAATGACTGTTGTTGGTACTATTAGTGTTCTCTGAATGGAATTAGTGCGTTTTCTTATTATTTCAAGCTTGGTGGAGTGCTATAATATAATTCTATTTATAAAACAACAGATTATAACCCTCAACATCGAACTGTCAGGTTCTCCCTTAAAGATACTTTGGTAATTAAGTTGTTTGTAAATATGTAATGAAGATGAACGGAGGTAACTGCCAGGTGGCCAGCATTGAAGTTGATATCTGTGCCCCTTTGTTTGAGACAGCGTAAGTTCGAAATCATGAACATATTTAACTTAAACCTTTGTCAGATGTGTTCTTCATTTTTGTTTTAGAAAGTACCCCTTGGCATAATGGTTAGTACATTGGACTATCACGCCAGATATCTAAGTTCATCCATCATATGCCAATGGAAATGTTTTTTCAGTAGTACTGCCTCTTGCTAGGAAGTGAAAAACGTGCTCCAAGAGTATCTCTTGCCATTATAGAGTCGCTCTTATCTTAATCATTCATAGAGAAAGAGAATGCTGCTTTTTGATCGCCTTCAATTCAGATATACCAGCTTAATGAGATGAATTGGTTTATTTTCAACTTGGGACCATTATGTCTTCAAAGAAACCGATTAATTGAAAAAAAACGCATTTTACTAAACTCTTTTTCCCGTAGAATTTAATGGTTTAAAACTCAAATTTGTCTTATGTCGCTAAAATGAATCCTGCACATAACTTTGTTACCGCGACTTAAAGACCTTAAAATATAGTTTTTTACCTTATTTTAATATCTTTAAGCCGCGCTGGAGCCCCAAAAGTTATATCCAAATTAAAAAGTAAGTATACATATTTAGAATCTACTCGTTAATACGCAACTTTTGATACTCCTATCGATAAAAAATTCGAGAATTTCTTTTTCTTCATACAACGACGGGACAGCCTAATGTGCATCCTTACAGCTCGCATTGTACTCAGCAATTTTTAATCCCTTTAATCGCACTTTTATAAAAAAAAATATACATATATCGCAAGTTAAAAATAATTCAAAATAAATTTAATAAATATTTAACAGTGTCAATTGCTTACTTCTGAAAAATTAATTAAAAATAAATCATCATCTTTAAGGAAGAAAAAGGTAGCCCAAAAAATCACTTAAAACTTGAGTGACTATAATTGATTCGACAGACAAAATTATAAATGTATAAAGCTTTTGAATAATGTAAATTAAGTACCTTTTTGAAATCATTGCCAATAATTTACATAAAAGTTATGCAACAAAATTATATAAAACAAGATGGTCTACTAAAAATTTTCAAATAGAATCCGTAATAAATATAAAGTAAAGGTTGGGTTAATGTATTTTTATTGTAGGTTTAAGTTGATTCAAAGTTAAATTATTGAGAAACATCAGGATATAACTGATTTTGAAATTCAATAAAAAGCACGAATAGATTGTTTGTATGTAGATACATACATACAAAGTTGTTGAACAGAGTATCTAAAGTTTTTCTCTACAAAATAAGTTATAGGAAAAAGATTTAAACAAAAAACAGTATTAGCTAACTTTTGGAGACTTTTTCATAATTATATGAAAACACTGTATATTTGAATACTGTCGTAACAGTTCCTGTCTTTTTCTATCAATAATGTTGAAATGGAATAGCCAGTTGCATTCCTCCCATCAAACGATCCCACCGTAATACTCGTCTAGCTATGAATGCACATCAGTTTACCCTTGAGTCTAACTTCGGACGTATTGTCAAATATAGATATTCTTTCTTTAGCCGCTCTACGAGAATGTGGAATGCCTTGCCCCTCTTGATTTTTCCCTCTCATTGTGCTATGCATTGACATCTCCTATTAAATTCTCTCCACTTTTCCTAAATGCTGGCACTGTGTTACGCCATGAGGGGCCAGTTATAGCTATCATTGAAATGCATCATTTTCATTCTGATTTTCGTTTCAACAAAGTGGAACACAATCGTTCCACAGAATGTGTTCGATTCTCTTTCTCTTCTCAAATGTCACTTTTCCTTTCAATGATCAACTCTAACCTAAAATGCATAGAATTGGTTGAAATCAGCCACTGACAGGATCTTTTACTGAAACCAATTTTTCAATGATTGCTATAACTGGCTTGTCAAAAGAATAAAGTCAGCATTCCACTGATTTGTTCCAAATTCCAATGATACATTTCAATGAAAGCTATAACTGGGGCCTAACATTAAAAGACTAGTCATATCCCATTGAGTGTATGCAAATTATAAAAAAGAGACTGTTGGAAGCAAAGAATAAAACTCTGTTCGAAAACTAGTTTATCGAAAGCCCTTTTAAAAAATAAATACGTCTTAAAATAAAATTTCGGAGCAGCCATTTTATACCTAAATCAACCTTAAAACATCTTCCCTATCCAGTATTTTCATAATTGTTTCTCCTTGAGTTAGTGACTAGTAGTCAATTTATTTTATCGATTACTCGTATCTTGAATTCGTCATACTACGAGTAACTAAAGTGATATTTCCAAATTAATAATTAATTTTACAAGTCATAAAGCTCCTTTTAGACGATCATTTCAGTTTCAGTTGAGCTATCAGTTAAACTGATGTCTAAATACAAAAACTGAAGCATTTAACTGAGACTGAAACTGAAACTGAAACTGATGAAATTCCCATAAGTTTTCAGTTCAGTTATCAGTTAAACTGATGTGTAAATACTTTTTAGTTCAGTTGTCAGTTCAGTCGTCATTTCAATTTTAGTTTGCGGTGATTTATTAATCGACGAAACTATAGCTATTGCAATAAGGCTTTCATCGTCCATTACGCAATGTATTTCCTCTGATTTTCTACTGCTCACAAGTAAAATGAAAGCTCAACGAACACTTTACTAACGTCTAAATACACTGCTTTTTTTTAACTGAACTGACAATTGAACTGATAACTGAAGGAACAACTGATCGTCTAAATACACTGTCTTTTTTAACTGAACTGATAACTGAAGGAACAACTTCGTCTAAAAGGGGCTTAAAACTTTAAACTGAATAAGTTGGGTCCTTTTTTGAATAAACGGGTTCGCCAACAAGGAAAATGTACAATGCCAATATACAAGAGATCCACTAAGTGGTAACCTATCCGCAGAAAATAAACCTCCATCATCACTACAAACGGAGTGCGGATTGATCGGTAAAAAACCAAGTTCTTTTGGCCCAAATTGGATAATATGGATGTGAACAACTTGATTTCCAACATGCCTTTAAAGAAAACTAACATAAAGTGTTGAGTGTTAAGACGAAACCATTCTCTTCGGAACAGCACTTTTTAATTGTCAAACTTTTTTGTGTAAAATGTGCTCCTACATTTTATGTTTGTACGTGCAATGCAGTGGCGTTCCATTATTATTAAGTTTCGTTAAGTGCGATTTTCTTAGTCTAAGTTTGGTTACGTTAGGTTAGGTTAGTGCAAGTGGATTGAAGGGAGTTTAGGTACTCGATACCTTCCAGAGCCGTCTTGAATTTTGAGGGAAGTTTGGGATGTTCTTTAGTGGCAAGGTAGAGATGTCATTTATGAAACTTTTGACCAAATTCAATGTATGATGTGCTTTAGAGTTATCTACATATGTTGATTCTAATCGTCTGTGTTGGTCGCATTGATGATTAAAAGAAAAAAAAATGTATTTCATTTTTCCCAACGTCTCGACGATGGTTGCCGTCTTCTTTTTTAAGGGAGATCTTTATTTATTATACAAAAAGCTATTATACATAAGTGATACTATACAGGGCGAACATGATACAAAATTACATAAATATTGTTGTAATTTGTTTAAATATACAACTTAAAATAAAAACAAAAAATCTTTTGACAAAATAAATAATTTAATTTAAATAAAATAGAAGAAGTTTAGTGCAAGTTCTGTCAAGATCTGGATGTGTTTGTGCTGTCCGAAATTAAGGAGCAGTAAACTACTGAAATGTTTTGTGTGTCTTGGTTGCTGTTTCTCTGTGGCAAGGATTTCTACTCCATCAAAGTCAAATCTTCCTAGCCCAGAATTTCTTAAGCGAATGTCTGATTTATGATTCGCCATTCTATGACGAACTAGTTATTCGGTTCTTCCGACGGCGACGCTACGTAGCAAAGGTTACATGATTCGCCAATTTTTTCTTTGCACTTTGTTTTTTTAGATAACGGCAGTGAGGCGGTTTATTTTTCGTCTATTTTTTAGACATGTGAAAAAGGAACCCATGAACATAAACAAAATTTCGTATACACATCTACTTCCATCTAATGTACATACTTTCCGATGGAGCTTTATGTTTTGGACCGAATGTCAAGCTTCTTATTATTTCTATTGGAAAGCTATTGTTTTAGAGAATCTTGGTAACCTTTTCCTCGTTGGCGGAGTGGAATTCGCAGTCACTCAACGAAAAGACTTTGTGTATTAAGTTGGATGCAGTATTTATACGTATATGTTGTGTCTAGGTTAGTTTGATCGGAAATTAAAGAGTCTTCCTGATGCCATGTCTTTTGATACCAGTTGAAGGAAAGCCGGTAAATTTTGCGATGGATCTCTACATCAAGAAATAATATCGAGCTACTTTTATCTCTTTCTACTGTAAACTGTAAATTTTCCCATGACATTGGTTGAGGCACAATTCACAATGGCAAAAATTTCATCAAGGTATTTCACAATTAACTTTGGTTTGTAACTCTCTTTGAAACTTTCATCGAATAAGAAGTCTAACACCAAATCTGCCATTGTCGGCAAGAGTGGATTTCTTTCATTAAATCATTAATACGGCAAACACAGACAATGAGAATAAACATAGATAACTCTTAAACACATCTGGGGAGAGATGTCACCCAATTCGTATTCTTCAAGAGCTGTTTTTTTTTTGTACTGGCTAGTCTGGAGCATTAACGAAAGAAGCGAAGTGAGCCAACCTCCGCCTCTTCATCTTGACACGCCAATTCTGCTCAAGTGGGTTACCATTGTATTATGGTCCATTAAGACTCCAATTAGGATGGATAGTTGAGGCTACCTTACCTCGAGTAAATGTTCTGTTTTTCCCTCGAAATATTCGGCCATATTTGTTGGTTCCTTCAAACCCGACAGGTATCGATCGTTGACCATCTGACGTTCGTAGCCTCAAACAAATTCTGAATTTAGATTTAATCTAGCTCCAATGGCATACCAGCCGTATATACCAAGATGTCAGTTTGACTCGAATCAAGAGGTGAACCATTTTCAACCAGTTCGTATCTGCCCTTCAGTCTAGGTAGCTTAATGGCCATTATTGCTCCTGGATTGACTGCTTCCAACCACGGAGGCAATTAATTGGCAGTAAATAATATAGTCAGGATTTAGTCCAGATTTAGTCTTTGAACTGAAACTGGTTAACGGAAAGAAGTATGCAACACTTTATGCAGGACTGCACCTCAAAAATAAATTTTTCTGATATTTAATTAAAGGTGTTTTCTATTCAGCAACTGAATGATACTGGTTCAGCATATTTAGGGAGTAATTAGTAATTGTGGAGTAAATTTTGCAGCCGATGATGATTATGAAGTTTTATTGAGCCATCCGAAAATTCTCATAAAATATTTTACAACACAAATTAATTCATCGATTAAAATTAAGTCAATACTAAGCACTCAATCATAGCATGGACAATACAAACAAAAAAAACCAAGTAATCACCCGGCTTGACATCAAATTAAGTTAAGCTGAACATTTACGACACAACAATTTTTCCTTTCATGTTTTTTTTTTTTACAAAAAAACAAAAACGATTAAGATACATATTGAATGAATTTCTTGCTATTTTTAGTGACATGACAGCAGTTACAAAATGATAAATGTCTCAAACCGCCAAGCAATGCACATTCATCTTTTACAATGTGACATCGGAATGTATAGGTACTTATGTACGTGGAGTCCTTGCACAGCATAAAAACATCACTGATCACTGAAATGAAATGACTTAAAAGCATCCTTTTCCGACTCCCAAGTTACTACAACTGCAGTTCGTGTCCTCTTTTACGACCATAAAAAAGAAAACAAGCATTTTATTCGAATCGACTCAAGTGGAGTGCAATGGGACACAGATTCAATCCCATTAACGGTAATTTATTTTTATTTTCTCAAATCGTATATAAAATTATATGAGTCAGCATGGTTGTATGTGAAATTCAAATGCAGGCATCTAGAGTAATTTGCACTATTCGAATCTTTTCGAGACTTGAGTTTAATTTGTTAATCCTTGAAGATGGATAAAATACTTGGAATGGTTTCTCCAGGATTTGTTTTCATCTTTCCTACAATTAGATTTAGCATGCAAATTGAATTTTATTTATTATTTAAATATATGGTGTGGATTTTCTGCAAATTAATTATTTTTTAATTGAGAAGATGAAGAGAATTAGAATTGAAATATATTTCTAATTGAGTTATACATACGATTTCACACGGTGCGAGGACTCATTTGATACTGTATATGATGCTGAACGCTTCCATTAAAGATGTAGATAAGGGCAGCCATTTTTTCACAAACGTCAGTTCAATTTGTTGTTTGTTTGAAAGTTGAAATTTTTCTTTCAGAGCCTAGGTTAGACAAGCTTGGCTGTCAGCGTCAATGCTAGGCATACTTAGACCATAATTAAGTACCACATGAATCAAGTTGACTTTCCCCCTACTCGTTGAACCACTTAGAACTCTTACGCGTCCGAAACTAGTAATGTCTACATTTGCCACATCGCTAGGGTCATTATCGTATAACTCTCCTAGATGGAGCCCACGTCTTTGATATAGAGCAGGACATGTACAGAGAAGATGAGGAATAGGTTCCTCCTCTTCATCAACTTTACAATTTCCTGGAATGGCCACAGAAACATCCAACTGCCCCCAACAGGGTGAATGTTGAACTGCTAAGCCATCTCGTTGAGAGATTATTGGCAGTTAAGGGTCATTACAGAGTCCAGATATTTAATAGCGGCTTGGCTATTAGAGAAGATGCAGATATCTTTTTTTGATATCACGTTTTCTTTGAGCCAAGGCTTCGCTTGGAACACACTACAGTTATTAAGAAGACGAAAGGAGAGACTAAAGTTTTGTCTGTCTGAGTACATATCTGCACCAACCCCATCATCAGTTTTTGATCCATCAGTATAAAAATTAATCGATTTGTTTTTCAGGAATGTTAAGTCTTCCCAAAAGGATCTGGAAGGGATCTGAAAGATTTTATCGAACTGTAATTGTGGTGATGGAGTGGCCAGGTGAGAGAGAGGAAGCTTTAAAACGAATGCCTGTGTGTGCATCAATTGATGTTTGATGGAACAGAATGCCAAATGCGGCGCAGGGAGCCGTACAAAGTACTCCACACATGCACCTACAGGCTGAGCGTTTGACCTTACTTATTTGTTTACAGTTAGTTGCTTTATCTAAAGTGGTCGACCGTCTTTTAGAATTGGTCTGATTATGAAATTGCTTAGCCAAGGTTTATCAAGGTTTTTCATGAGAAAGGTGCCACTGCGGACTTTCTGATTCTTTTATTTATGTTAGGTTTCCAGCTTGAATTCTTGTCTTAAATAAGACCTAAGAATTTTGCTTCGTTTGAAAAAGTTTGGCATAATGGTTAGCGAGTCGTTGGACTGTCATGCCAATTGTCTTGTGTTCGATTCTGAGCCGCTGAAAAATAGTTTTTCGGGGGTGTACTGCGTCTTGCGAGGAATTGACAAATCCTCGAGTATCTGCTGTCATGAAAACGGCTTCTTATTAGCCGTTCCGAATCGGCAGGAAATTATAAGCCCCCTTCATTCCCGATAAAATTCCTGAGAGTTGTAAGTCACTAGGTCCTGGTTCACTTCAAGCTGTTGCACCACCAAATTTATTTATTTATTTTATGTTTAACCGTAGAGTATGGAAGCGAATCTCACAGTTCTGTATTTGTGTAGCAAAAAACGATTACATCCCTCAATGTAATAGCCAAAACCAGGCATGGCCAAATGGAACAATAATGCTTTTCTATTTTAAATATGAAATTTTCTCAATAGTTTGTTAAAAGCTGAAAAATTAAGCTCGAGTTCTTTTCATTTCTTTACTTGGTTAATCACACACTAAAATAGGTAGTATTTGCCGAAATAGTTAGTTCATTGAACTGTCACGCCACCCGCTGCATATTGGTCTTTTTATTTTAATCGCTTACTCTGCCAACTGTCAAAATTCTAATACTGACATAAGATTCAAATATTCGAATATCAACCAAAAAAATAACAAAATTGTAGTCGAATTAGTACGGTGTTAAAACTGGTTTAGTAAGATGCTTTTGGTTAAAAGGACGATCTTACAAATTTTAATAGAGTTTAGCATCATACTTACTCTTAAATTTAAAGTTAAAATCTAACTAACTTCTTATAAATCTTTGACATTTACAAACGTCAAAAATAATCTGTTTACTTTGGTTTTTGAATGAACTCACATTCTAGTTACACGATACTAGTTACAAAATGTTTAAAACTAAGAAAGAGTTAGTAAACTGCTTCAAAGTTAGCAAATTGTTAGGGTGTTTCATGTTAATGCCTTAACACTTGACTGTTAACATTTTTTTTTAATTTTGTTTGTTTTAAAATTTTGTACCATACCTTAATAATAAAATCTCCATTTTTAATATACAAAAAATGCAAGTACCACTGTATAAAGCTTCACGAAATAATTAAATGTTCTCAACTAAATGAAACAATCACTTAAATTAAACAAATGGACCACTGTGATCTGAATGAATATTCAGAGAGGTGTTTGCACTGCGACCTAAAGATCTATTGTGCCCCTATCAACAAGTAGCAAACCCTAAAGTTCTTTCTCCAAGTTTATCCCTTTGATGAGTTTGATTATTTGAAGTACCATCAGAGAGGATAAATCACTTTCCTCTACCTGTAGCGTCCCAGGTACTTTTTTCTTTGATCCGTCTATTATGAGGTCCGGCGTCTCGTCATGAGTATTGCAGAATCTGCATGTGGGGTCGTTAGCAGGCCAGGAATACTCAAGTGTCTTCTGAGTTTACAGTAATTCGTAGATTGTTCCTACTTAAGCTGATACATTTCATGAAGCGAACTTGGTTATAATTCCCAAGAAATAGTTTGGCCTGCCTTAGTCTTTTGAGTTCTTTCCAGCTTTGGATCTTTTTTCCTCCTCCTCTATTTTGATTTCGTTTTTAATCAGGTTTTCTCCTATTCCGCAGAATGGTCCCATTATAGAAGTCCTTGTACCTATTTCTGCTAAGGAGTCTGCCTCCTCATTTCCCTAGACACCTACATACATGTCCATGCCAAGTTCGTTAAGCCTGCCTACACATTCCTACACCAACTTAGACCTGATGACGTATGAGCTCAGTGCTTTGAGTGCGGCTTGGCTATCTGACATAATGGCATCTAAAAACAAAATAAGTTTATTTCAGGGTACTGACTCTTTTATTTTGACAGTTCCCCAAATTTTTGTTGTCCCAAGCTCTTCATGAATTCGTTGCAAATGCAATAATTGGAGTGAGAACCATGGAGTAGCATTCAAGCAGGATATAAGTTAAGCTACAGTCTACAGAACAGTTTACTCCAAGTCTTAGATGAAATAATAATAACTTCTGTAAAATTTTAAAATATATTTCACTTTCCAACTTTGAAGAATATAAGCACAATTAAATGAAAATAAGGAAAAGGTTACGACTTACAAAAACAAAACAAACAAAAAACTTTTTTGCTAGGTTTTATTCTTTTAATATAATAAGTCTTCGACTACTAAAACTTAGTAAAAAAAGGACAAAAATTGTCCGAAAATAAAAACCTTCCCATTCATAACCTTAAGAAAAATCATAACTTGCTCTACAAAAATCAAAAAGAAGACATATAAAATTCAATTCATTAATGCCATTTCATCCTTTATACATTTTGAGAAATAATTTATGTGATCATAAAAACTGGGTAGCAAAATTCCCTATTTAAAGAAATCCTTGCCACTTGCCTTCTGAAGCCTATAAATTATAGATCATTCTACTTCTGTGTAAATTCTTTTTTACGATTAAAGTAAAACTTCTCCAATACATTTTTATCTTTTGAGATGATTTAACCCAACAAGGACATTTTCCCCAATAACCTCAGAGTCATAACGTTTGAATGTTCTTACTACAAAATCTATTCCATTGGGGATGTCTTTTTGCAAACAAAACACGGAAATTAACTTTTACTGTATCCGTATCGAGTTTTCCAAGCCACATATTTAGCCCCTGTAGCTATATTTCATTTTGTTTTTGTGACTGAATTTCAGGAGCAACCCAGCCAACCCCAGCACGGCTTCCATCCGTGTCCTTTTGTGCAAAGAAACAGCCAAAGGGAACACAAGTGAATCTTTAATGAGATTTTAGCTTGAACTTTGTGTTGTGTTTGAATATGTAAATATTCTCAGACGGTAATAAAAATCTGACCTTGTTTTGTCTAATAATAATGGTTGAAAACGTGTAGATATTCTTGTGGAAATGATATAAAAATAGAAGCAAGATAAGGTTCAATTGAATGTCAATGTCAATTAAAAAGCAACAAAAGGACATTCAACTCATCTAAATTGTAATTCTTTGAGGATTTCGTGTACGCACTCGCATTTCTGTGATATATTTTGCTGGCTGGGGTTGAGGATGTGTTGGACAGTGATTATGGTCGAAAATTGAGTGTGCTTCCATAAAGTATTCTCCTGAATTGTTTATAGCTATTTTCCGAGAACAAATTCGTTCATAAGACTTTTTAGGTGATGGTAGATCTTATAGTGATATTTTTTTAATTAAAAAAAACCTATGGTTAACTTGTACTTGATTTTTATTGTAAAAAATAAGAAAAACAAGAGGAGAAAAAAACTGAAACTAATCGCTGAGATGTTAATTTCGGAATAATTTTATTTTTTTTTTTTTTCATTTGTACACTCAAAATGTATATTAATTCCATTAATGTATGACATTTATTTGACCTTTTAATATTAGTTAAATTTCGTTAAATACAATTTTATTGTCTTCCTTTTTTTTTTTGTTTTAAAGGTTGGTAATATTTTGCTTAAGGCTGATTTTACATTTTGTTTTTATTTATATATTCTTTATTTTTAAATAAATTTATGCTATCATGTTAGCTTTGCACATTCTTCGCCCTCCAAGTTCTTGATTCCGGAGCTTTGTTCTGCAATCATCTGAACATGTCCTTTCGAGTTTTGCGATGTACCACTATCTAATTTGAAATATAAACAAAGTGGAACAAATTAATAATGGAACAAATAGAATGACATAGAGAACAACAACAACAACATTATTGCACATAAACAATTCAATAGTGCAAACAGTTTTACATATGAATGGAAAGGTTCCGTTATCCTTTTGCGATTATACTATGAAGCGTAAATTGATAATTGCATGGTAAATGATCATTCCATCAATTAGTCTTCTTTAACTTGTGCTCGTATCGTGTAGTGTAGTGTCATTCGTCGCATGCGTTTTATTTTTGTTTTATAGTACCTATATTAAAGTAATTATTAATTTATCGCGAGTGTAAATAGGATTTTTATCTCGTACTGCTGGTCGCAGAAGAATTAGGTAAGTGATTTTTTTTTTTTTTTTGTTTTAAATTGATAAATTTGTTTTCTTATTGCGGGCGGTTAGTTTTAAATAAATTCATAAGTTTTATTAATTAGTTCGGGCGATCGGTGTAATTTTGATTTTATATAATGTGTGTGTATGTATATATGTATGTATATAACGTTTAATATGCATATGCTTTTTCCGGGACTGTACCCCTTTTTTTGCAAAGGAAAGTACATATTTATACGCCGCGACCGAGGTAAATGATGTTGAAGTGCTTAATGCACCGGTAATTTAAGTTTTTATGTGCAATGAGTGTTTATAAGTAAATTATGTACTTTGTGATATGAAGTATTTGTGCGTGGTGAAATTCGGATAAAATATTAGTGACGTCATTAATTGACTTTTGTGTTGTTTTCATTTATTTTGAATATGTAATTGATATTACATTTTGACACCGCGAGTGAAGTTTGAATTTATATTTTCAATGTTGGTATGTATATTATGTGAAAATATTTATTTCTGTGAAAATTTTTTATTGTTTTATGATTCGAATTTCATTTTATAATTTTAATTTTAATAGTGCATTGATGCAGCTAGTGTTTTTTTTTTTTTTTGTAGTCTTAAATTAAGTATACTTTGTGGTAGTACTTTAAGTATTTATTTACATTTTTTAATTGATTATATGTAATGTAGTTTAAATGTTAATAAATAAATGTTTAATAAAGTTTATCTGTGTTTTAATTATGTTCTCATTTTTCCTTTTTCTTGTGGGTTTTATTCCACGATGTTAAATGTATATGATAATATGTTTGTAAAATTTTGAAGTTGTAATAAAATTTATTATGAAATTAAACTGTGGTTTATTTAAATTTTGCAATTGTAAATTTTAAGTTTTAAATACATTCTATACACAACGCTGGCTGAAACGATATTTTTATTAATCAATTAATCATTCGATTAATTATTATTTTATTTTTCAGTTCATGAGATTTAATTTTTCTTTGAATTTCCGTGCCGTCTTTTCCGAATCTTTAATTTCCGGTGAAATAATTTGTGCATTCATTTTATTGCAATTTTGGACAGTGGTGAAATGATTTTGTGATTTAATTTTAAACGATGGTTTGTTGTTCAAGTGTTTCGTTTGATGGCAAGCGACAAATTTTAGCGATGGGCCGTTTTATAATTCCCGATTTGGTTTTTACCGTGACAACACGGATTAATTCATCTGGTCCTGGATAAGTTTCTTGAACGCGACCTAGGTTCCAATTAGTCGGTGGAAATCTTTCATCTTTAATCAGAACGATATCTCCAATTTTAACATTTTCTTGAACTTTCAGCCACTTCGGACGTTGTTGAAGCCTGGATAAGTATTCGGAACTCCATTTACTCCAAAATTTCGCCATTAACGCTTGGATTCGCTTCCATCTATCCATATATGTGATGTTGATGTTGATGTCGATGTCACCTTGTGGCACAGCATGAAGGGATTCGCCGATTAAAAAGTGTGCTGGGGTTAACACATCTAAATCATCTATACTATCGGAAAGAGGACACAAAGGTCTCGAATTCAAGCACGCTTCTATCTGAGTTAGAAGTGTTGTGAGCTCCTCAAAAGTTAGTCTCTCGGTTCCAACGATCCGTTTTAAATGGTACTTGACAGACTTCACACCGGCTTCCCACAATCCACCGAAGTGAGGAGAAGCGGGAGGAATAAAGCGCCATTCTGTACCTTGATTTGCAAGGTTTTCAGCGATTTTCTTAAAATCATGTTGTGCAGCTTTTAACATTTTGTTAAGTTCAGTACTAGCACCAACAAAGTTGGTACCACAATCACTATGAATTTGTTTGCAAATTCCGCGTCTGGCAGTAAATCTTCTAAACGCTGCCAAAAATGCTTGTGTCGTCAGGTCTGAAACGACTTCTAAATGTATAGCCTTTGTTGTCAGGCAAATAAAGACAGCGAAGTATCCTTTCAGGATTTTACTGCCACGTGCCTTCCAGGCTTTGATTTCGATGGGTCCTGCGTAGTCTACGCCAGTGTGACAAAAGGGTCTAGCCATACGAACTCTTGCAGCTGGTAAGTTTCCCATCAATTGCTGCATCTCTGCAGCCTTTTGCCGATAGCACGTTGTGCAATGATGTAATTGGTACTTCACACTTCTTCGAATTTGGCCGATCCAAAATCGTTGGCGTATGTACGCTATCATTTGTTGGATTCCACCATGCAAAGTATTTTTGTGAGCATCTTTTGCCACAAGTCTTGTGAAATGGTGGCTATTATGTAATAAAATTGGATGCTGCGCCTCATAGGGTAGCAGTGAATTTTGAAGTCGACCGCCGACTCTCAGAATTCCGTTGGTATCAATGAATACATTTAGTGTTTGTAATTGTTTGGATATTTTATTATTTTCTCGCAGATCTTTCAATTCCTTGGAGAACATCTCGCTCTGTGCTGTTTTGATAGCAAGAGTTCGAGCTGCCTCCAACTCAGAAACGCTTAATGGTCCGGTGAGTTTCGAGTCAATCACTACCACATTGCTAATTTTTGACTTTTTTCTGGCCAGACTCATTGCTCGGAGATTGGTTTTGTAACGAAACCACCACGCTATTACTCGAATTACTTTGTGTAAGCTCGAGATCTTGTGAATAATCACGCTGATGAGTTCTTCTGCTACTTGAATAGTATGGATCTTTACTGGACGACGTTCTTCTTCTGTTTCAACACTTTCAGCTTGGCCAAGCACATCAAACTCCCACTGCGATCTTAAAAATGTTGGACCGTTCCACCAGACATCTAAGGATTCCATAATTGATGGATAAACGCCACGGGATGCCAAATCAGCTGGATTGTGTTGTGTTGGGACATGAGACCAACAATCGCTGCTAATTAATCGTTGTATTTCGGATACTCGATTTGAAACAAATGTTGTCCAATTTGATGGAGTTGTTCGAATCCAAGCAAGAGCAATTGTAGAATCAGTCCAGGCAAAGATGCGAACATTAGGAATGGCTAAGACATCTCTGGTATATTGTAAAAGTTGTGCCAAAATGACTGCACTGCAAAGTTCAAGACGAGGTAAGGTGATCGTCCGCTTGCTCGGAGCAATCTTCGTCTTTGCTAGAAGTAAGTTATTGTGGATGTTTCCTTTGTTATCTAAGACTCGAACATAAACCACTGCTCCATATGCTTTAGTTGAAGCGTCGCAAAAGCCATGCAACTCGATTGCATGATTTGATGGGCTCATTCGATTCCATCGCGGAATTCTCACCTTTTCTATCATTGGAAGTTCTAGCTGAAAAGCTTCCCAATCCTTTTTGATGTGGTCTGGGATTTGCTCGTCCCAATGACATCCAAGATCCCAGAGCTTCTGCATAATAATCTTCGCAGTGATTATGCACGGTGAAATCCATCCAAGTGGATCGAAAAGCTTGGCAATGGTCGATAAAATCGTTCTTTTCGTTGTCGTTTCATTTGGTTCTTGTAAATTTTTGTATGAAAAGAAATCGCAGCTAGGAAACCATTTGATGCCAAGAGTTTTGACGTGATTGGACAGATCAAAAGGAAGCTCAAAATCATGTTCGCGATCTTGAATTGAAATATCTTCAATCAAGTCTCTATGATTAGCTGTCCACTTGCGTAGATTAAACCCGGCTGACGCCAAAAGTTCTCTTGCTTCATCTCGTTTTCTTCTCGCTTCTTCCATAGAATCTGCACCGCTAATCAAATCATCAACATACATATCTTCTCGCACGACCTTCGCCCCCACAGGATACTTATCCTGTTCATCTTGGGCTGAACGCTGTAAGGTTTTTATTGCCAAATAAGGAGCACTTGCCGTACCAAACGTTACAGTCTTAAGCTTGTAAAGCTTCAAAGGTTCTGTTTGGTTTTCTCTCCACATGATGATTTGGTAAAAGGAATCTGGATGACTCACCAAAATTTGTCGATACATCTTTTCTATGTCGGCCGTAAAGGTATATCGGTGGGTTCGCCATCGTATGATAAGATCTATAATAGATGTTTGTAATTTTGGACCAACCAGAAGATAATCATTGAGAGATTTTCCATTCGAATCTTTCGAAGCTGCATCAAAAACAACTCGAGTCTTCGTAGTTGTGCTTGATTCCTTAATCACAGCATGATGTGGTAAGAAAAAGTGGTTTGGTGTGTTGAGTATCTCATCATCACTGCTGATCTGCTCCATGTGATGGAGTGTCTCATATTCTTTAACACATTTTATATAGTCATCTCGAAGAATTGCGTTAGTTTCAAGCTTTTTTTCGAGGTGAAGAAACCGTCGATATGCCATCTGTCGACTGGATCCCATCTTTGGCAACATGTCATCTTTGAATGGCATTTTTACTTGATACCGACCATTAGCTAAACGTCGAGTATATTTTTCGAAATGTGCTTCGCAGGCTACGTTTTCTTCGGTCTCATGGGCTTGAAACGGTAACTCTTCCATTTCCCAAAACTTCTGTAGTTGGAGGTTCAAATCAGTTGTTTGGAAGAAACTTAAATTTGGTCCGACGGAAAATCAAAATTTTGTCCAAACTCGAAACTTATTCTTATGATGTAACTGTATTCAGGAGTTTATGTATAAACTGCATAAGGTTCTTCGAACCATATGGACTGCTCAAAAATGTACACCACTAAAAATAAGGCTAGTTCTTGCAAGGACTTTGGTTATCCCAGTGCTTTTACAATGTTCGGAATTTTTTTATAATTGTAATGCGTAGAGTAAAACGAAGCTTTAAGTAGGATTTAACAGTACTATTATGTCTCAGAAGATTTGACCATTTCTCACACTTGGCTGAAAACCTGATTTCATCCGATTTTCTTTGGCTATAAATTTGTTCAAAACAATTACCTCGCCTTCTTTTGGAGTATATGACGTCTTCTTGACGTGTATTTTGTATCTGCTTACATCACAAATGTCAAAGTAGAATAATTGACATTTGCCGCCATTTGCAAAAATTATATTATAGAATTTTTCTATAGGAAGACAACTTATGCGCCACCATGCATATTATTTACAAGAGAAAAATTTGTCGGACATTTGTTTGTATGTCCATTAAATGATGGAAAACCTTGCAACCAGTTATACGAGTAGCACACCTTTTCATTTTACTGTATTTCAATCTGACAGAAGAATTCAAAACTCTAAAAGCTGACAGATGTAAACAGACCTTTAATTACTATTACTTATTAAATAATTATAATAATCTTAAAAATACGTTTTCAACTGGTTAAGGTAGATTTCGGCAGCCATGCTGTTTTGGTGACATCTGTCAAATCTTTTTTTATTATTCAGTTACTAATACAAGTCACATGATAAGTTAAACGTTTGAACAGCACGTCCAAATGATAGAAATTTATTATAAAAATGTGTGTTCGTTAGTGCTAAGATTGCGGGCGTTGCGACCACTTTATGGTAGATGTAGTGGCCCCTCACTGTGACCTTTTCAAGGTTTGGTGGTCAAATTTGAGACAACCGGTAATCAATCAGCCAACATTCGTACGTCAAAGGACGGCAAGATCGGTGGTCCATCAAAGTGTACAGTAGACCCCGAAGCAGTCAATTTCCCGCCGTGCACAAGAATTTGGCCTAGGAGCTCAAATTCAAATCCATAGACAATGCCTAGTTCGCTGACTAGGCTTCGGAACAACACTAACCCACAAAAGGTGTAAGCAGGGAGGCGCTACGTGCCACACAGCGGACCCATGATAGTCATTCTGCATAAGCACTTTGAGAGTAAATTTATCTCTGGCAGAAGTGACTTGAATTTTCCGCCGAGGTCATGTGGTCTGACCCCGCTAGACTTTTTCTTGTGGAGTTTCCTGAAGTCTATACGAATAAACCACAATCGACCAAATCACTTAAGCTAAACATAGCACGGCTCATCGCTCTTAATCAGATAAATCTATGCGGAAGAATCATTGAAAATTAGACCACTCGGAATCGTGTCATAATAAGGAAGCATTTGAACGATGTCATATTTCATAAATAATGGAATACATGGGTCTTTCAAATAATAAAAAGAATTAAGTTCATATCTCATACACAGTTAGTTTTATTCCATTTCAACATATCCGCTCTTATTGAACAACCCTTTAAATCATTATTTTAGTTTGTTTCGAAGTTTTGAGTAGTTCGTAGTATAAAAGTGTGACAGAAACACTTTCACAGGGTTTCGTGTTTAACAAGTCATACTTTCACAGTTTACACTGTCACACTTTCATAATGTCACTGATTTAACCCGGCACACTATCGCACTGTTGGCATATCTGGAATTACAGTCTAAACCAAAATTGTATTACCCATGAGGTATTAGGTATACGGAGTTTTAAGAAAATCCGATAATCGTCTTTGACTAATACCCAAGGGAATGATATTTTAAATTATTTTTTTTTTGTAATTTTCCATCATCGTTAATTTTTGTCGTATTTTATTTATGTATGAAAAAAATAAGGTGCACTGTAGGAGTGTTTCTAAATCTGTCAAGATTTTTAATTCCATATACCTACCTATGAACATAATGTCTTCAATCTTATTCCTTTTTTACGATAATGGATTTTTAAAGTGAATAATACAATTTTCTGCGAGTATCCAGAGGGATTAAGTTGTCAGTTGTATTTCAAATTTGTATCCATCAAAGAAAAGAAAATTAATTTATTTTGATTTTTATTACCAAGTCCAATCAAGAAATCCATTTGCAATCCAAGTTTAAGCATATCAAAATCCCATTACGCATTCCTTTTGTAAATTATTTAAACCTGTGTAGTTATATTTATAGGATATAGATGGCGAAGGGTGTTTGATTCATTTTATTGTCATGCATTTTATGTGTATAAAAATGAGCTATTGGGCTTCCATACTGAGAACTAAAAGTTAACCATCGAACTAAGCTGAAACTTACACAGTATATAAGTTAAGAATTAAAAAGTTATTGCAAACAAAAAGTTTTCAAGTTTTCTGATAGATGGAGCTGTACACTATTGCACTAGATATCAGCTAGTCTACAATATTAAAATATTTTTCTTTTAAACATAAAATAAAGATGAAGATTAGATGATATGAATTAAGCTCGTTCACAAGTCGATATTTTTTTGTTATCCAATATTCCAATATAATCGTTTATAAACTTATGTCAATCCACAACCACAGATAAATGAATTACATTTAATTTAAATTATATCCTTATGTAAAGGCATGGTATCTGTAGATACGAGTACAAAAACAAATAATGCAAAGAAAATTGAGTGATAATAAGAAGCTTGTGCTCTAAAGGAATGCTATTATATGTGCGTGGGTTTCAATATATGTACATTATGTAGCTATGTATATGAGTACTTACTCTTACCTCCAGGTAAGTAGCTTATATTATAATAAAATTACTATTTTGCTCTTATCCTTCTTCTACCTATGTGCCAAGGATGCTAGACAGCTCGACGTTAACTAAAGGTAAAGACATCTCTTTAATATTTTTAAAATAAACTATAAAACAAACCCACTAGGTATTATAAATCTGACATTGATGGAGTGAGTTTTCAAGAACCTGAGGGTAACTTGTTGCTTTTACAAAGATTATATTAAACGTTAAGCTTTAATAAAGATGCAACGTGTAGGTCGTAATTTTTCTTTCTTAAAGGAAATTATGTATGTACATACGAGTATATTGAGTACATCAGTATTCATTGTTATTACAGACTTTTCACAAGAAATATCTTGTATTTTGCATAAAAGATGAGCTAAAGGGGTAAACTAATCGGAATGCCTTTGTAATCGAAAGGATATTTCAAATGTTAAGTAAGGGAAACCATGGGTGGAAAATAAAGTATGGCAGGTTGAGCTTATGAATTTATTAAAAACAAATACACTTCAGATTTACCAGTTCTGTGACCTATGGGTAAATATGATAGTAAGACTCGTGGATTGCAATCCAAAGTTTTCAATAAGGAGAGCGGAATCTTCGTCAATCACTTGGAAGTATCCATCTATTATCGACGGACGTGAAAACCATTAAAAGGTTTCTAAATTTGTGTATTTATTATATTTTATTTTTTATGAATTTTATTTCTTATCTATGATAATCGTATGATCGATTCCGGGATCTAAGTACCTCATATGTATGTGGGATATACGAAAAAAAAAATTCACCTGAAAGGCCCCTAATTGTTCATAAAAGGTCAGTTGGTTTCACTAAATGGTCCGCCCCATGTTTTTTTATGATTTTAAAGGTTGTTTTCAAAGTAATTAAAGTATTACACTTTTTATTCGAGTAGATATAATTAAATCAAACAAAATAAAGTAAAAAACCAAATGAATAATCCCAACGACGATATCGAACTTTATGGAATACAATATATAGCCGAACTGTTGAGCGAGTCGGCAAAGTAGGTCGAATTAAAAAAAAAAGTGTAATAGCAGCGAATTGGTGCCGCAACCACAGCTAGCTCTAAGGGGGTGAGTGCACCAATTAATTTGGAATGGGGAATTTAATTATTCTAGACTTCGAATGAATACTCAATTTAATTAAATTAATGAAAATATATTACCAATGGTTCGTATACACTGCTGAAAATAAATTAAGAGACGCCAGCAGTTTTTTTTTTTTTGATAAATTAAGGAAATTGCAAACCCCTCGGTGAAACAATTATTAAGAGAAAAATAAAGAAAAACACGAAGTCTTAATCCCAAATAGGGAGTTGAAAAATTAGGTTTAAATTGTATTTGCTTAGAAAACCTTTTTAAAGACAGGGTAAAAAACCCAAAATGTGTTCGTTAAAATAGAACAAGATAGACCACTAACGCTCAGTCCTGAAATAATTACACGGATTTATTAAAGAAACGGGGCGCGGGTTCCGTAATTTCGGAAACTTTAGGAAAGTCAAAGCCAAATGATTTCAAATTTGCAAATAAAATCAAAACTACAAAAAAAACCGAATTGATATACTTACTAAACTTTTAAACGCCGATTTCTCCTTTTTCAAAGCAAAGTCAAATTTATCCACCAAATTTTCCAAAATGCCAGAATTTATTATTCCTTTTACTCCAAACATTTTTCTTCAAAATTCCTTTTTAACTTTCCAAAATTTATCTTTATTTTATCAAACGTTTCTGTTTTTTTCTTTTACATATATTTTTATTTTAAGATCAAAACTAGTAATAAACTCTGTTCTCTATTATTAAATCTGAAAGTAAACTTCTAGACTCTTTTTCGTGCCTGGATGATCTCTTTTTCACCGATCCCAGTGTTTTCGGCCAATCAGCGACCGTTGGTTTCGAGCACGTCATCTTTTAGCAACACTCGGCATACTTGCGCAAGTGAGCCAAACGCAGTTGAAACTACTTCGTACTCGCACTTTCAAAATACATAGTTTTGACCAGTCATCATAGGATTCGCCGACCCTTTGTTTCACATACATGAGTGGCGAATCGATGAAGCATTCAGCTATCCGAATTTTTCCAACAAACAATTTTCGAAAACGAAATTAAGATCTAATGTCGTTCGCGGTTCTTTTGGAATCAGATCTACATAATGTTGTTGAACGATCGTAGATTTCCTATCCACTTTAAGAGCCACCGAATGTAAGCCATCTTCTGTCTTAAAAGTACTGAGAGAGTGTACTACTGGTTGATGGACCATGGCTATCCTACTCTCTCCCAGTATTTTGAAGGAAAGTAAAATAACTCAGGCACATGAACATGCTTTTATGTTGAAGAAACTTTGAATTTTAAAAAACGGATGTTATTAGAAAAAGGTTTAGTTTTTAAATGGCTAAAACAACTCCTATATAAGTTTGAGCTAAAAACAGAATTCAAATATGAATTCACGCAAAATTTTTAAAGAAAAAAATATTTTTCTTAAAGATCCAAGACATATTTATTTTTTTAAGTTTTTACATGCAATCTTTCTAGGAGTTTTAACAAAAAAAATTGTTCAAAATCATTCGTTCCGTTTTGAGAAATCTTTTTTTGGAAAAAAATTATCCAACATTAGCCAGCTTTTAGGCAGTGATTTTTTTTTAATTTATTTTAAAAAATCTGTGTCAAAAATTTTTGAGAACAAAATATTTTTTTTTTTTTTTTCAAATTTCGAAAACAAATTTTAAGGCTAGATACCATTATATTTGGACATAGAAAACAAGAAAAACATTTTGGAATGCTACTTCCAAGTTTAACGAAAATCAACTGACAGCTCGTACTCCACCAACTGACTTACAAGTCTCAGACATTCCCGTCTTCGTGTTTTCGGCAGGAATGGATGGGACCAGCAATTTTTTGCCTAGTTTAAAAGGCTCATTTTAGAAGCACTTTTAATGGTACGAGATATTCTTGTGATTTTTGTCATTTACTCGAAAGAGGCAGTATCTTCTATTTCTATTTTTTACTTGCTAAATAAAGGTACTATATGGGAAGTTATAAATTCATTATAAAAAATCGAACTCAAGATTTTGATCAGATTTAATATAACGTTGTTGGTAAATTCGCAATTCTATCTGTCTGTCTGTCGGACTACTGCAACAGATTAAAAAAACTCAAAAAATTTCTTTTAGTAAAACATAACTAACGGCTGTAAATTTTATTCCCAAGAAAGGATATTAATTTTACCTTAAATAGAACCATATATTTCTTTTTGATTTTCTCAAAAACGGTACAAAAACAGTACGGATCAATTTTCTTATACTAAAGAAGTTGAAATAATAGAAGTCAAAAATTATTTTTAAACTCTACAAAAACCCCATGCTTTAATTTTTTTAATCTTGACAATTAACAGTTTTTCATTTACAATTAAATAAAATTAATTTTATCTGTAAATCTCGGTACTCTTCATGCAAATTTTAAAAAATGGTTTTCAGAAATGGTATTTTGCTTGAAAAACTAGAAACTAGAATTTTGATAAAAAAAAATGTCTCTCGTTTAATTTTTAGGATCCATAATTTGATAAAAAAAAAGTTTTGAACCTAAGGCATTGCTGATTGCACCTACCATAGCATAGACCCATTCATTTGAAATTTAACTTTCTAATTATTGACATAAAGGATATTAATGACATATTTTTATACAAAAGTTTATAAAAATTTTGATATTATTTCATATCAAAACTTAAAAACAAAATATTTTTTTTTTGTTGATTTTTGAAAAAATGCAAATCTTGTTTTTCGAAACAAAAATATATTTTTACAATAATACAAACTTAAATTTGGCGTCCTAAAATTTTTTCTTTAACATCTTTCAAAAATATAAAAACTTATTTTTTTTAAAGAACCGCAAAAACGATTTATAATTTTTGTTCTTGTAAAATTCAAAATTTCTTAAGAATTTCATGGTGGCATTTAACATTGATAATTTATGATAAAAACGTCAAAATCCTTTTTTCACTATTCGAACTTAATCGAAATTCGTTTTCGATTAAAAAATTGATAAACACAAAATCGTTGTATAAATTTATTTAGTATTTTAGTATTTACTCAATTTGAAAACTTATACAATAAGATGCAATATCTTATAACCTAGTTAAAGTTAAATAAAAGATTTTATTTAAGAGTTACTTTATCATTAAAATTAAAAACAGAATAGGTAAAGTTAGAACTTCGAAATTTTAATCAAAATTTGCATTAAGAAATCCTTAATTTTTTATCTAGCTCATCTACGATGGGTTTCTCCCATGTCCTGTATTCGTATAATGGTTTTGGTTGTTCAAAATTTTGTTGAAAACAGCTCTAACGATTTTAATCAAACTTCGCACCATAAACAATAAAATTGGTGTTGCTTTTTTAATAAGTAATTTTTTGTTTTTAGAAAATTGTTGCTCCCATATAAATAGTGGGGAATAAACCTCCTCGAGTCCATACGATTCTTTCCGTTTTCGACCTCTATAAACGATTTTTCATGGTCTTAAGAAGACAGTCAAAACTAAAATTTATAAATATAATATTTATTCAAAATACCAGATTTTTGCTGAAACAGATTGAAAGTTTTCACTTTTTTGGAAAATAAAGAGAAATATGATGACTTTGCTCCTGATGGCCTCATATGCAGGTATACTCGTATCTTACGATAAAGCAATCAGTAATCCGAGAATCCTTCATACTTTGCGAGATATGTGCATCTATTTTAAATTAAATACAAATGTTTAAAATTAACTTTAAATTTATACGCCTCTTTTAAACTTATTTGAAGCCAGAGTAAACTCTCATAAATTTGGTGTGGGCTTTCAATAATTTGACTTTGGTGAACCACTCATTCACAATTATAACACCATGATCCGTGACATCCTCAGGTCACTTTAAATTTCCTTGCATATTCTCCACACATCCATGTGTATGTATACACGTAAAGCTAACTAGTCAGTATGCTGCAACACGCGCAAACAATTTCCCAACGTGATCCAATAAAATGAGATACATGTGGAAGCATTTAGTATGCCAGCAATGGCAATCAAACTTTAAAACAAAAATGTCACTCACTCCTGGAGCAACCCCTTACGTATCCTCTCTCATTCCTAAAGTGCATATAACATATGGATCTAATGGAACGCAAATTGCATTCGAAAACAACCCACAAATCGATTGGTATTCAATGCACGTTTAAGGACTTCGTTGACTTGATGCTCTATTACTGTGTCTTCTGGCGTTTCTGTCTACATATTGTATGCACTGCACCTTTTCATGGTAAGAACGATTTCAGAGGAATGGACGCAGAAGATACGCATTTTTATACATAAATTCCAAAGTAGCTGTTGTCGTAAGTGGCAACATCCGGATCCGTCAGACAGCAGGGGAATAAGATATTGTACGTATGTATATAGACGAGTGCCCCTCGGTTATTTAGCGTGAAATCTAATTCCGCACGAAGTTGTTAAAGTTATGTTAGGTGGAAAACTTAAGATAACATCATCAAACTGACAGATGGCTTCTGACTTTAGCTGTTTGTGTGGGAAGATATTTACTTAACTTTTCTATTTTTTTGTTCTTATTATGCTTTAAGATAAAGACGCTGTGGGTGTTGAAGAATTGAATTTGAAATTAAATGAAAAGAATTGAAATGAAATATATCCAACCGTGAGGCAAAGATTTTTTTCTTCTCTTAAGCTTAAGATTTTTCGATGAAAGAACAATTTAGAATTCTAAAGCATGAAAGACTGAGAAAGCTTTCTTTTGAATTATTGATAAAAGGAAGGGTCCTCGTGGCTCTGATAGTGCTTGGCTTAGACAAGCAGATAAAATCTCTCCCAAAAGATGTTTAAATATTTATTTAACTTTATTGAAAACTAAGAAAAAGGATTCGCTAAAGAAAAGATTTAAACAAAATTTTTGTTCTTGCCTTCCGTTTGTGTATCAAGGGGGATTTGCTTGGGTTGTGTACATAATATTAAAAATATTTTTAAATAAAATAATTCAATAGGCATCTGATCTTTTTAAATGTAAGCTTAAGTGTGCTTCACAACTTTTATAATTAATTTATTGATATGGTTAAACAAAAGTAAAAAAAAAAAACGTTTTAATGAAAGTAATCGAACTAACAAAACTAAGTTATATTTTCATCTGTCTCAAATTGTACATTTGAATTTGGTTAAAAGTTTTCCGATATGATTCTTTCCCTGTACCTACATAAGTGCGATTTAACAAAACTGAGATATTTTCACAACATCAATATCTTAAAAAAGCTGAATTATTTGTTCTCTTAATGGGTAATCACTGCCTAGGATATTTTTTCTTGTCTCCTTCAGAACTGGACACCTTCCTATGAAATGAAGATTATGTTCTTGTTCATTCATATTGCAGATCCTACATAAGAGGGGTAAGTCTTTTTTATGAGGTATGAAGAGTCCACCTCGCAGACGAAATATGGTAGATATTTCATCAGCACTGCATGAATCTCGGAAATAGTTCTTCCATTTCAATTGTAGTCCAGTTGACTGTATAAATTTCTATTCAACGAGCCCGATCCTTCTTCTAGGACTTCATACATCGTTTGTTACAGGCTATGAATTTTATCTTTATTTACCACTACTCCACTTTCCTGAGCCAGGTCTGTACTGTTTTCAGGGCTTTTTTCTTTGCTAGTCAGTGATTTGTCTCTTATTTTATATTTGCTTTTGCGCAATCATCCGGAATTTGGATCACTCGGGATCTAAAGAATTAAATGGAGGGCACGGCACAGAAGTTACCGAAATTCGTCTTAGAGCCATTTCGTCGCGTTGAGAAAAGAGATCAAGTCTTTGATCTTCTTTTCCGAAAATTCTTCAATGTCTCCAATAATACCCTTCCTAATGATTGTGCTATAAATTTGGCAAGAGCAGGGCATTTTCCGAGACAGTTGAGGACTATTTCCTTTTCCCGCTGGTCCCCACAGCTTCCCTGCATACTCTTCTATTGGCTAGTGTCCGCTCAGGTAGCTACGATCCTGTCTATGTCTTGCCTGAGTCTTCATATCAGATCAAGTGTTCAGTATTTATTATAGGTGAGCAAAATATTTCTAGATAAAATGCAGTTAGTTAAACTGTTCAACGTACGGTTTGAATCGTTAAGAAAAATTAACAGAATATTAGTCTGAATATTGATTCTTTCCTCAAGTGAGTTATGAAGTGTTGATCCTTGCCTGGCCAGCTCATCCGCCCGTTCATTCCCACCAAACTAGAATTAATGGCTCTAACAGCCTTCTGCTGGTTTGGATCTTGTTGAAGTACCTTGCATTAGCTGTATCGAATTTCTGTCACTACGACGTCAGCATCTCAGTCCTTTCTTGAAGGGCTGACTTCTACGGAATTTCCTGCTAGTTTTTTTTTTAATATTGTTGTAAAAAAAAATAAGAAGAATTCAAATAGAGTTTCAGATAGTTGGCCTTTCTTATAGATTGGAAAAATAGGAACCTCTTCAAACTGATGCGGTTTAATTCCATTGTCGAATTTATCATTAAACACGTAAGTTTTTTACTTGAAATCGAGGTGCTGTAGGGGAAGATGGCCTAAAATGGTCCACCAAAGTAAAATGGCTCACTTGCTATAAATTGTAGAATCGAACAGAACTAGAAGGTTTTGGTTATACAATTCTTTAGTTTATCTGGCATCACTGACATAAACGAAATATTAGCAGCTTCAAGTTATTGTTTGAAATTTTACAGGTCAAACTGTCTCTAGCCATCTACAAAAGTAGAACCAATAAAATTTTGTAAAAAGTTTGTTGACAAAAAAAATTATAAAAAACATTCAATTTTGGAGAAAACAATAAATGCATGTAAGTATTAAGTATTTCTTATTAATTTACTGAAATTAGTTGGCCTATAACTATTTCAGTGTGTTCGGAATTAAAACTTAAATAAAAGAACCCTAAATGGGCAAAATGGCCTACTAAGCACTCGCCTAAAATGGCATAGTGTGCCATTTTATACTTACCCTTACATTTTCATTTTCTTAATAGTGAAAATGATTGGAAAATATAAACGATGTACAGAGAGGCTGATAATGCATTAACAAAAGCCATAAATGCCGTCCAAAAAAAAGTACAAGTACACTTTTCCTATTTTTTGTTTTAAGTGAAGTTGTTTAAATGAATTTTTGTTTTTATTTTTTTTTTTGCTGAGTATTGTTTATGTTTATTTTACTTTGAACTAAGATTTGTTTAAAATAAAGTTTAAATTAAATTAAAAATGGCTTTTGGTTTACTTGCCTAGTTGATTTACTTGCAAGGGTAAAATGGCATACCAGTATGTCATTTTACCCGGACAATTTTGATCTTTGAAATTTGAAGAGTTTTTGAAAATTAAATACTTTAAATACTTTTTGAAACTTTTTAAACTCGTAAAGCAAAAAAATGTAAGCGTTATTGAATTAGCTTTGAAAAGAACATAACATTTAAGTTTAAATGTCACATTTTTGCGAGATATGAAACATTTTCCTTAGGGGATGCCATTTTAGGCCACCTTCCCCTATTTGTAAAATTCAGCTGGTATTCGGTCTGACCCCTCTACTTTGCCATCCTCACTTTTGTCTCAATCACTTCTTGTGGGCTATCGGTTTGTCAAAATTATCATTGTGTAAACTAGGTATGGCATACTGAAATGCAATGGTGTGAATAGGATTTAAAAGGTTTAGAAAGTGAAACTGCAGAACTCCAGGGCTTAAAATTTTTCTGATATCATACCTTATTACCTTCCAACATAGCTAAGCTCCAAAAATGTAGCATTTCATAACTTCGGTTTCATTAAAAGACATCTTTTTTACGTTAATTCAAAGCTATGTAGTTCAGAGTTCCTAAAGACTGAAGTTAAGTCTTCCTATTAACTCGCGCAGAAAACCTTCAACAGAAACAAATTCTCCTTCTCCCACAGTAGGACAAAAATTTGTTTTCACATGAATCTCTAGTGTCTCGCGGCTGGATTGTTAGAAATTAATTTTCACCTAATTTGTCATTGCATGACGTCTAGACTAAATTATGTTTTCCTTGAAATCATTCACAAAACTTAATTGGTTTTCCTTGTTTGAGATTTCAAAAGAAATTTGTTTGTAATCCCTTGACCTTGATGGGAAAAAAAATTAGATATTTAAAGGGACAAACAAAATAACTAATTAATTTCTTTTCGATTACTTTGATCACAAGAAAAAAAAGTAAAAACAGGGGTGTGTTAAAGAAAATTAAATTATTAGATATTAACGGGTGATTTTTTTGAGGTTAGGATTTTCATGCATTAGTATTTGACAGATCACGCGGGATTTCAGACATGGTGTCAAAGAGAAAGATGCTCAGTATGCTTTGACATTTCATCATGAATAGACTTACTAACGAGCAACGCTTGCAAATCATTGAATTTTATTACCAAAATCAGTGTTCGGTTCGAAATGTGTTTCGCGCTTTACGTCCGATTTATGGTCTACATAATCGACCAAGTGAGCAAACAATTAATGCGATTGTGACCAAGTTTCGCACTCAGTTTACTTTATTGGACATTAAACCAACCACACGAATGCGTACAGTGCGTACAGAAGAGAATATTGCGTCTGTTTCTGAGAGTGTTGCTGAAGACCGTGAAATGTCGATTCGTCGCCGTTCGCAGCAATTGGGTTTGTGTTATTCGACCACATGGAAGATTTTACGCAAAGATCTTGGTGTAAAACCGTATAAAATACAGCTCGTGCAAGAACTGAAGCCGAACGATCTGCCACAACGTCGAATTTTCAGTGAATGGGCCCTAGAAAAGTTGGCAGAAAATCCGCTTTTTTATCGACAAATTTTGTTCAGCGATGAGGCTCATTTCTGGTTGAATGGCTACGTAAATAAGCAAAATTGCCGCATTTGGAGTGAAGAGCAACCAGAAGCCGTTCAAGAACTGCCCATGCATCCCGAAAAATGCACTGTTTGGTGTGGTTTGTACGCTGGTGGAATCATTGGACCGTATTTTTTCAAAGATGCTGTTGGACGCAACGTTACGGTGAATGGCGATCGCTATCGTTCAATGCTAACAAACTTTTTGTTGCCAAAAATGGAAGAACTGAACTTGGTTGACATGTGGTTTCAACAAGATGGCGCTACATGCCACACAGCTCGCGATTCTATGGCCATTTTGAGGGAAAACTTCGGAGAACAATTCATCTCAAGGAATGGACCGGTAAGTTGGCCACCAAGATCATGCGATTTGACGCCTTTAGACTATTTTTTGTGGGGCTACGTCAAGTCTAAAGTCTACACAAATAAGCCAGCAACTATTCCAGCTTTGGAAGACAACATTTCCGAAGAAATTCGGGCTATTCCGGCCGAAATGCTCGAAAAAGTTACCCAAAATTGGACTTTCCGAATGGACCACCTAAGACGCAGCCGCGGTCAACATTTAAATGAAATTATCTTCAAAAAGTAAATGTCATGGACCAATCTAACGTTTCAAATAAAGAATCGATGAGATTTTGCAAATTTTATGCGTTTTTTTTTAAAAAAAGTTCTCAAGCTCTTATTAATCACCCGTTATAAGGTTAGATTAGCTTAAAAAATTTTAACAGAACTCAAACTTTAACTCTCTAATTTTGAAATATCAAAAATATTCATAAGATTCCCTTTTAACACTATTGGAATTGTTTTTAGTAATTCATTGTCTAATGCTCCAGTTTCGACAGGCTTTTGACAGCTTATTCCAGTGGCTAAGTTAGGCACTGGAATTAATTCATAAATACGACTGTAAGAGTTAAATGCTTTGCGGTTGATGTACATATATGTATGCAGATTACTTTGGAAGATACGTGTTAAAAAGAAAATTATGATGGGAGTTTTGTAGGATATTTTGTTTGTTCAACTGCCAAACAATGAAAATGTTTTATATTGTGTGATAGAAGCCCGTTAATGCTCGAACGAATTTGAAGAAAAGAAAACATTCAATAGAACGTGTCAAGCGGTTGTGTTTTCACTCTTTATAATAAGACATCGATGGTTTTCATTTTCACTCAATATTGTCAAACATGGTGTTTCATATAAATCTCTTTAATGAATTGGAACTGACAGGTTTTGGCGGCTATGTAGTTTTGGTGACATCTGTCAAATCTGTGGTTTATAATTTAGTTACTGATGCCAAATCACCATGGCCGATTACACGATTGAACAGCTTGTTCAAGTTATAACACTTTATTTTAAAAATGAGTGTTCGTTAGTGTAAACGTTTCGTGTGTTGCGTCCATTTTACGGTAGATGTGCTGGCCCTTCACAGTCGACTCTTCAACGTTTGGTGGTCAAATTTGAGACGACTAGTTCGATAATCAATCAGCCAACATTCGCACGTTAAAGGAATCCAAGATCGGCCGAGAACGTTACCCATATCTGGGCAGATGCTCCTAAAACTCACCTGCACCTCTTAGACAGAATCCAAAACAGAGCCCTTAGACTAATTGGAGACAGTTCTACTACGGAAACTTTTGTTTCTCTCGAACAGCGTTTTAATGTCTCTTGTCTTACTTTGTTTTATCGCTTCTTCTATAAACAGTGTTCTAATGATATAGCCAGCTGCATTTCTCCCTTGAAATAATTTCGCCTTGCTAAAAATGCTCATCAGTAAAATACAGAGATTCATTCTTTAGCTGTACTACTCGAATGTGGAATACTATACCCCACTCGATTTCCCCACCTCATTGTGATGTACAAGCATTTAAAACCAATGTGCATCGGCATCTCCGCAGTCATTAGGGCTGTCAAATAAAACAAAATTTTCGTTGATATCTTACAAACAACTTGTTTTAAAAATTAATTTTCTTAATTTATATGTTGTATATTTTTAAACTAAAGAAATTTTGTTTAGAACGCTAAACCTCTGCTCATTTAAAGCTTGGAACTTATTTTTGTTTTATGAAAGAACTCTGAGTATTCTCTTTCTATCACAAGATTGAGAAAACTTTCTTTTGATCCGCTGAGGCAGTATTCTTCCGACTAGATAGTGTTGTGGCAGTTTGATATACATATTTACATCTTTTTCCAATCCTATATTATTATTGGTATTTAAGTTTAGTGCCAACCATTTATTGCGAAAATTCCTCTTCTCTTAGGATTCCACAAATCCGACCTGTCAACAGTAATCATCTCTATCAAGTTGATTTATGATAAATCTCAAAAGATTGACCAACATTGTTTAACCTAGCATTCTATGTAGTCTGTCTTCTATGGGGAATTTCATTTAAGAAAAACCAATTAATTTCTACATGCAAAAGATCTTAATTTTCACTCAGTCAAGTGTGGATACACATTGATGATTCTATCAATCTCAAAGTGTGACATAAAATCTATGCATCACCATTCGTCACCATCACAGCACAACAAACTTTACTAATTATTATTCGGCCTTTATTTTGACACAAGAGAAATGAACATACGAAATGCCTGAAAGCGACACCACACATGACCTTGGAGTCCCACAGTCACCATCGCTCACTTCACTAGATTCCAAACAAACCACCTTAAAATGAACAAAGTCTTCAGCCTCCCTGACTGAAGATCCAGTATAGGTTCTTGTATGGTAAAAGTTAAATCGAATTCCAAAATTCAATGATGCGGCTTCGCGTCATCGAGGCAGAGGCATGAAGGTAATCTTCTAAAATGGGGTTTTGCCTGAATACTCCAAGGACATGTTCAATTAATTGTTGGGAATAGATTTTGTGGGTTGTTGTATGATTTGGATATATGAAGAAGTAAACGTTTATCCATACACAGTATTCGAGGATCTGGTTTTAAGGTTCAATGTTTATATGTATAGCCCCATTTTCAATCATGAAAGAACAAATATTATTTTGGGAAAATATTAATACCGTCGGGGTATTCGTATCAACATTCCGTAAATATTTATTATTTGTTTTTGAGTGGCATGAAGTTGAGTTGAAATTCACTTTGGCTCGGGATTGATATTTTAGGATGTGCTCCTTTTGTGTGGTATTTGAAATACTCGTACCTGCAAAAATTAAAAGTAACTTGATTCTTATGTGTATTAAAAATTCAAAAGATCAAGATTTATGCATCGGATACCCCAAAGAAACTTGGTGATTTGAAAGGTGAATAAAATAAAGAAACAATTTATTTATCCATTGAGTTCTTGTTTTTTTTTATATTATTGGAATTTTAAAAACACACCTACACATCTGCTCACCTATCTGACCTTTACCACACAGTCACTGGGAAGAAACGCGATGATTTTACGGGCGTTGACAATGCAAATTAGCAAGTTTCTCTTCCTCAATCCATGTTTGTGAGAAATTTTTAAAATATTCTAATATTTTGAATATGGAAACTGTTAATTTCAGATCTTTCTTTATTTCTATTCAGTTCAAAAATGTTTCTTTACTAGTAAGAATATGCGTATTTTTAGTAAAGAACAATAAGAAGCCTTATTTAAAATCAAATTTTTGTAAGTCAAAAACATGCTTTAACCAAAAAATGCTTATAAATTCAAATACATTTTTGATAGTTGAAAGTGATCTGGTGATCTGATCAATATTTCATAATGAATAGTTTAATCCATGAAATTAGGAATAGTTAACAAAAATCAATAAAAGTAAATCAAAAACCCTAACATTTTGCGGAAAAATACCGGTTTTGGAGAAAACCCTACATCAAAACCACAAGTTTTCTTATAATTTTCGTGTAAACTAAAAGTTTTTGTAAACCATAAGTTTTTTATGAAAAAAAAACCTCTTAGATGAACTAAACAAACACAGCTTTTAAAAAAAACCAGCGCCCAATCAGACGTCAAAAAAGAAACCTTTCAAAATAAACGAAAATTCGGTGAAGATATGCTGTCAATCGAAATTCCAAATTGAATTTGTTCATTTATTGAATCTCTTTACAATTACAAAAATATATTAATGGCGGACAAAGTATTGAAATATTGCATCAATATAAAATTTGACAGTTGATGTAAAAAAAAATTGAAAAGTCAAACGAATACGTGTAAATGTTCGATGTTAATGCTTAACGAGTTGTTGAAAACTTTTCGCCAAAAACACAATTTTGAGTTTGGTGTCATGGTCAAAAAAAATTGGGCTGCAGGAACTTGCTATTATGCAAAAGACTAAGAATTTCAAAAATGAATATTACTAGAGAAAAATGTTCATAACCATAAGATTCATTTTTCAAATGACTAAAACTACTAACTTAAGAACACGATGCCATATGATTTCTCAAGCAAATATTAGTTAAGCAAGAACAAAAATTATAAGTAGTGGTTTCTTAAAAAAATAAGCTTTTGTATACAAAATTTTTAAAACATTTTATGAAAAAAATTTTGTACGCCAACTTAAAGTTTCTTTTACTGTGCGAATAAAAATAAAATTTCAAAAAAAAATATAAATCTGTTTTTGAGATAACGAATTTTCCACAAGAACAATTGATTTGTAATATTTGGTTTAAGTTTTGGAATGCAATATTTTTCAAACTTTTTAAAAGCTTCTCTATAAAAAATGTCATTAAAATTTCTTATGCCAATAGTGAAAAATTCAAAATTCGAAAAAATGGCTAGATCGAATAAATGAAATTTTTGTTTTTTTTTTTTTTAATCTGTCTAATAGTTTTTGAGAAAAAAATATTTATAAGGTTTCGAAAATAATCGTATGGCAGGTACGGTTATTTTTGGTCTTAAAAAAAGAAAATATTAAAAACGATATCTACCAAGTTTGATAAAAATCGGCCGAGTCGCTTAGGCTTATTTTATTCAAAATTGACAGAGCCATTTTTATTAATTTTGTGCACATTTTGCCAGTAAGCCTCTTCTTTAACTTGTCATACATTGGTAGTTTATGGCAAGTTTCACATTCGTAAAAATATTCAAACTTAAGGTTTTATTCGAATATGACATTCAATTAATAAAGGAAGCAGGGAGCCCTACAATTTTATATGGTCGTCTTGTAATTTTTTTATGTTTAACTATGTAAAAACACTGAATGGGTGGCTCTATATACTCGTACCAGTGGAGTGAAGGCCTTAAAAATCTCTTTTTTAGGACAAAAAATAGACAAAATAGAACAAACAATGCCGACTTTCTCACTAACGGCTTTACCGATTCCATTAATTGCACACCAATTTTTTTCAATAACATATTTTATTTCATTAAAAATAAAATTGTATTTAATGTTTTAAGAACGACAGTGGTTTTTTTAATTTCAATTTTTAATGTTAGAAATAAGTATTAAATATGTATGAAAAAAGTTGTGAAAATTATGTAAGCTCGTACCTTTGAAAAATTATTTAAAAAGAATGGTTCTAAGAAGTTGTTATGTATTATTTGTATTCCATTTTGAAAAGTGATGGGCAATATTGAACTATTTGAAATATCGAACAAATTCCTCCATTTAGTTAAAATGTAATTTGGATTTAAAAGCTAATTTTTTTAATATGGTTATTAATTGTACTTCTCATAGAACCATAGAATGAAAGTGCAGTAAATTTGTTAACCCTTCTGATGTGGTTGTAATCTGTAAGGAATCCCAAACATTTCTTTCAATTTATTAATTCAAAAAAGAAATCTGATGGTTTTAAATACCTGAATTCTTGATTAAGGATGAATTTTCTTCTGGCCCTTATGGGGTTTCTCCTATAGTCCTTAAGAAATGTGTCACTAAACTTGGACAACCTCTCACAGCTCTTTTTCAATTATCTATCTTTTGTGGTGTGTTTCCTATACAATGGAAGGACTCTTTCATCATCCTTGTATACAAAAAAATGTGTAAGAATCATATAAATAACTATAGACTTATTGCAAAACATTTCTGTATACCTACACTTTTTGAGAGCATAATTCATGACACTATGCTTCTTCATTATGAACAATTATTTTCTCCAAAACAACATGGCTTTCTTAAAGCCAAATCTTACAGAATTTGTTTCCAAAACTTTATGTGTCCTGGAATATGGCCATGAAGTGGATGCAGCAAGAGATTTGATAAAATCTCCCATGACATTATTGTTTTTAAACTTTAAGCATACGGGTTGCCTCCCCTGCTTCTATCCTGAAGCCCTGGATTTTCCTACTAACTATCAATGATGTTGAACTTATTCTTACAGGATCTGACCTTTAAATCTACGCTGATGATTTGCACATTTCAAAACAAATTTTATCCATTTCAGGTGCGCAATCGCTACAAGTAGATCTTAATAACTTCTTTCTCTGGTGTCAACATAACTTTCTTAAGCTTAATGTAAGCAAATGTCAAGCCATTCGTCAATACCTCATTAATAATTAACCAATTTTCATTCTCACTTCCATTCGTGGCTTAGGTGTTATTTGTGACTATCAACTTAACTTTCAGGAACATATTAGCAGTATTATCCACACTTGCCTTCGTTAGGCCCTGGTCCAAAGAATTTTCAAATGCCTATGTCACCAAGTCCCTTTATATCTAGAAAATGTCACCATACCACCAGATTCATATTCAACGTATTGAGGCAGTTCAGCGTAGATTTTTACTATTTGCGTTACGTAGCTTTAGTTGGGATGACTCATACCACTTACCTTCCTATGAAAATCGTCTTAAACTTATAAATGTACAAACTTTATGCCGACTTCTCCTCCCGTCTACGCGCACTCCTGACGTAATCTTTGTCTGTTATGTCCTTATCACCGGCTCTTTAGTTTTAATTTAGTCTTAAGTTTTAAATACGTTGCTTGCTTGTAGAAAGCTTATAATATAATAATAATAAACTCAGCCTTTATTCTTTCAAGGTTTGTGTAAAATTCTCATGTTCGGGCAGGTGCTCCAATAACCCACTTCAGTGTCTCTTGTAGAGGATTTAAAAAAAAATCTTTAAGAGGTGATGAAAAAATAACAGAACTTTTTGAATCTCCTGAGTACCGCCTCAATGTTTGTTGTCTTTAAAATTTTTGTAAACAATATTTTGGTGACATGGCCAATTGCATTACTCTCGTAAGACAATTCAACAGTAATACACGCACTTCAGTTCACCTTTGATCCCAACTTCTAATATACTGTACATACACAACATACACAAAAATTCAGAGATTTTTTCCTTAGCCGCACTACACGAATGTCGAAGTCTTAACTCGGCTCACTATTTCCCTCCTGTTACGATATTCAGACATTCAAAACTAATGCGCATCTTTATCTCCTTTTAGACTCTCTCCAACTTTTTTAAACGCACGCAATGTGCTCAAACATTTTAAGGGTAGACATTAATCCCTTAACTCCTAAAAAGTCTAAATGATATTGTGTACTAATATTTTCAAACAAGTTTTTTTTTGATTTTTAAGAAATGTTCAATTTTATTTTAACTCAATATTTCGTATTTTTCTATGATATTTTTTTTCCTTCGCCCAATTTTCTCGACCTACATATAAATTAAAAAATTTTAAATTGTCTACCTAAGTCCCGAAAAACATATAACATTCTGTATATGTTCAAATTACAAGTAGAAGGAAAAGCTTCTAGCAAAAACCATCATTTAATTAAGAACTACATAAATACTGAAATTGATTCTACTTTATAAAATTTCCACTATTCCCTTTTTCAAAATGTTTATAAAGTAATTAAGTTGAAATCTACCGCAAATTAAGATTGAAACCCATACTGAACTTAAACAAAAAAAATGTCTGTGATTAAAACTGGTGGGTGGTGTTTAAGAAATAAGCTACAAATCTATATACCACACCTGTTCGGTACCAGAAAGAATTATCTTGATTGGCACACTACTCTTGTCTCACCTAACTTAATAACTTAGAGAATGTGGAGAACAAGAAGACTTGAACATCATTCGGTTGCTAAGCACTAGCTATAGTAAGTACTCTCAAGCCCAAAACAAGGCAAAACCGCCGAAGAATTGTAAAGAGATACGAGTATCCTGTACCATCAAGCAGGTGATGTAACATACTCGTATATCTTTCTAACGTACCCCTTCGAGTATAATAATTCGTATGTGCTCTGGGCACATTGTGAGAGTGTTGCACAGCAAGCTGTTACAAACTCAATTGTGTTGCTGCCACAAAAACCTTTAAGATAGAGAAAATGCTATAACCATTGTTACTAATACTTCCAATGTGAAAATACGAAAATGTAATTTCCCATTTACTCGTATCAGAAACTGAGAAGTTGAGAATCGATTTTCGGTTTAAAAGGATATCCAGATCTACCTTACCCATAATCATCTAATTTGTCATTGTTGGCGAGAAGTGTGAGAAAACAAAACAGCTTACAAAAGCTGTAAAGTATGACTTACAGAGCTTGTTATCATGAGATGATGGATTGACACACTTATAATAATTAATTTTAAATACAACTTAGTTCTAGATTTTGATGGATTGCATGAAAAATGATAAAATGATTTTTGGTTGATGAAACACGTCATCTGGGGGATATGTTTACAAATCATTGTTTTTATGACTCACTTGTTTGTTAGCAAGTAGGTAGAGTAGATTTTCGGTTAAAAATCATTTTTCAATTTATCTAAGTAACCGTGGAGCTTCCCTTGTCATGGGATCAAACCAACTGGAAGCTATTTGTGTAAAATTCGATATTAAATATCATGTTGTTTTTTTATAATAAACGAGTCCAGCATTCTGCACACAAAACTGTGAAAGATATTGGTTTTGAAATGGATTTCAGTTTCATCAATCCATACGGTATGCAGATGAACGTCTTTAATATGATGAAACAAATCGTAAGATATTTTACTAACGATTTCATAAATTTATGTGCAAAAATTTTGTACCTTTCATACCTAGCAAACTCGATCGATATTTCAAAGTTCATACTTTCAATTTAAACTTTTTTTTATGTCATCGATACCACAGTTTTTTTGTTTTCAATAAAAAAAAAAAACAAACTTCAACAACAGCCTTTCAGTTTATTTTCAATCACGTTAGATATCAAATTCCTCGGATCTCTGAAATTTCATTTTTCTGCACTGGGACAGTGAACTCTGGTATCTTTCTGTCCGAGATACAAACTGTTTTCACGATATGCTATTAAAACCCCAATGAAGATAAAATGCACAGCTGGGTTGTACGAACTTACTCTTAAGCAATAAACTTAGAATTTTAAAAATGAATATTTTTAGAAAGAAATGTTAATAAGAATAAAATTCATTATAGACTAAGAGCCCACAGCAATTTTTGGATGTGATTGATAACAAAAATAATTAGTATACATAATTAGATAGTCTTTAAGTAGTTATTTACAAATGTGAGCGTCTTGCATGATTTAGTGGGAACAATAGTAAGTAATACTGCATCAAATATGCAGTTTATTCCAAAGTCTAAATAATTGTTATAACAACTTTACCATAACTTCAAAATGTAGGGTACGTCTTGCACAAAGTAGTCCCCCTGCAAAACAAATTTCCAATTTGTTTTTAACAAATTATAGATCGTAAAAATTTTCCAGAACGAAATTTTTTTTTTTTTCAAAATTCTAAGTCCCGTTTTCGAGAAGAATACGTTTCGAAATATAGAGTTTTTTAAAAAATTTTGATTTTGTTTCAAAAAAAATATTTGAAAATTCGAATATCCAATACTATTCAAACTTTAAAGAAGCTTTAGCATACAAATTCATCAAATTCATTTACACCGTTATTGAGAAAATCCAAAACAAAAAAAATGGTTCTATGGGGGGTACCATTAGTAACCATTTCTCGGACATTTTTGCTTCCGATATATACTATGTACTATAGGGAAAGTTTTGCTTTCCAAATGCAAAAAATCGAACTGGGGATTATATCAAAGTTGACATAACGACGATAGAGAACATAGAACAAGAAAAAGGTGGGAACAGAAATTCCGTATGTCTGTCTGTAAGTCTGTACCTCGATCTACAGCCTAAGACGTTTTAGCGATTTTCCTCAAACTTGGTTTTAAGGGTCTTCGGTGATTCCCTAGAGGAACCTAATGGTATCTGCCATACAGCCGTAATTCAAAATCTTTTTTAGCTCGAAAACGGCTCTAACTATTTTGATAAGAAATATAATTGTGCTAGTATGGACATAGACAACTTTTTGGTATGCAAATTTTGGGAAAAATGTCATGGAAGAGTTTTTTTTTTACTGTATTTAACAATAAAACGATTTTCTAAACTTGGTTTGCGTAAATTCAGGGGCCAAATTACCGCATCAGTTATCGAGTATTACGTGACTGAATTATGTGACTTTGGCATTACCGCTTACGTCAACTAGCAACCGATTACTCTAATTTCACGTTTTCATTCGATCACTGATGGGACTCACTCAATCGTTCACTGATGCGGTAATTTGGCTCCAGGCTTGTCTAGATATAGATTAATGTATTTGAACATTTTTCTAGTTTTTAAATTCCAAAGTACTTTTAAGAGCAATAAAGTGCGATTCAGTCGAGCATTTTATTTTTCAATCAGTAGCGAAATTGAACTTAATACATTTTTTTTTTCAATTTTTTTTAAATCATTATAACAATTTTTGAGAAAAAAAATATTTTTTAAGATTTCAAACAAAATTTAGGACAGGTACCACTATTTTTGTTCTTAAAAAAACCGGTATAAATGCTTTCTACCAAGTAAGAAGATTGACCGAGCCGTTTAGACAGGGAGAATTACGAGACCCACTTTTTCTGATTCCCTATCCTTAATATCGTAAAGTTAAGTCTGATCAAAAAGTCGAGTTAGATTTTCTTACGAATCCATAACTTGTCATATAGTAATTTGAATATGTATGCGAGTAAAAATTGTGGAGAGTTGCAAAAATATAAAATAACACAGTCATGCTACATATACATTATTAGAAGGGATACGAAAAAATAAAAATAAATAAAATTTCGGTTGTCGAAAACCAAACTTCCTACCAAATGTTTCGAATCAGTTGTAAAACTCTCTCTTTGTAATAGTTAAGTACCTCTCAGCCAAGTCGATCAAATTCGGTAAATGCAGGCAAAACAAAACAAATTTAAAAACTCCCTCATGACTGTCTTGGAGAGCGTGGGAGTCTGTAGCTAATCTGTATTTTTTTATTTTTTAAACAAAAGTGCTGGATTGGATACGACTCCTCCACCTTTAGGTACTATCTTAATGTGATGTTTCACTTTTTAAAGTTTAAAAAATAATTTTTAATAAATCGCTTCGCACTGTTTTTTTTTACAAAAATGGAAATAATCTTACAAAAGTGGCCGTAAACATTTAATCAACAATTACAGACCCAGTAAAATTTGCAGTTAAAGGAATTATAACATCAGGGCAGAATGAATTTGGCAGTGCTTGTTCTACTACAGCTAATTTGTGGCTTTTCACAAATTTTTGCCTCTAATCTTTAGAGAACAAAATGAAAGTGGTTTTAAGTTTCGTTTTCTTAAATGGCTGGAATCTTTTATGTCAAATCGAAAAAAGATTGCAAAAATTGAAAATGATCAATCCTTTTTTATTAAAATATTGTCGGGCCTCCCTCAGGGTAGTATTTATTTGAGACCCCTCCTTTTTAATCTTTTGGTAAATGAGATTCCTGACCTTTTAAAGCTTACAAATTGTCTCATGTCTGCAAACATAATCTAAAACTATACTTTCCAATATCCGCTATTGAAAATTGTTTGAACTTTCAAAAAGACATAGATAAGTTTTATCACTGATGTAAATATAATCATCTAGATTTAAGTATCTTCAAATGTAAGATTTTTAGAACTTTTCTGTCAACACCCAGGACGTTATATTGCTGCAGTCTTGGTAACGAAATTTTACCGACTAATAATAAAATTAAGTACCTTGGTGTTTTTACTTGCGACTTATAGGTACTATAAGGCAAGTTATGCATTCGGAAAAAAAATCGAACTCGAGATTTTGATCAAAGTTGACATTACGATGATAGCGAAGACCAAAAAAGTGGGTCTCGCAATTCTGTCTGTCTGTCGGTTCGACTACAGCCTAAACGGCTCGGCCGATCTTCTTCAAACTTGGTAGATATGGGTTTTCATTTTTCCCCCCCACACGTTTTTTACTTTTTTTTTAAGACCAAAAATAACGGTACCTTCCATACAAATGTTAAAAAATGGTTTTCGAAAATCGTATTTTTCTCGAAAACGGTTCCGAGAATTTGGCTAACATTTTTTTCTTTTGATTAATTTCTACGATCTATAATTTAATAAAAAAAATTGAAATCTAGATATTACTGACTGTACCTACCATAGAACGATTTTTTCGAATTTTGAATTTCTCATTATCGGCATAACGGATTTTAATAAATTTTTTTATAAAGAAGCTCCTAAAAAGTTTAAAAAACATTGCATTTCAAAACTTAAAAAAAAATATTTTTAAAATTTTTATAAAAAAAAATCGTTTTTTTTTGGAAAATTCGATATCTCAAGAACGGCTTAATTTTTTTTTTTGAAATTTAACTTTTATTCGTACAATAATAAAAACCTAAAGTTGGCGTACCAAATTGTTTTCTTAAAAATGTTTTAAACATTTTGTACATAAAAGTTTATGTTTTTAAGCAACCACTACTACTAAAAGAATTTAAAAAAATCATTTTATTCTTATGAAAAGTTTTCTTTAATAACTTTCGTTTTTAAAATTCTTAGTCTATTACATAGGAGCAAGTACGTGCGACCCAGTCGTGCATTTTATTTTTGATACCAAGCTGTCTTTTTCATCGCATTTTAACTTCATCATATCCATGGCAAATTCACTTTTAGGTTTTTTAAAGTGAAACGCTGTAAGAATAGTTATATGTATTTTTAAAGCTATTTATAATACTAACTAAGCCTTCATAGGAATATCGTTGCGTTATATGATCTCGTTTTTTTTTTCTAACATGTGCGCGGAAGGTACTCTCATTTCTGATAAATTAAACAATTTTTTTCGAATTTTTAAAAATCATTAAGAATATCATGTGTGTCTAGTTTCAAAATAATTCAAGCATGGGTTTAGCGAAAAATAGAATTTGCAAAAACAAATTAGGATTTTCTATCAAAAAAAATAAAATTAAAATAAAAAAAAATAAATATTTAGAAAAATTTAAAAACTTTTTAGGAACAATAGAAAAATTGATCAAAACATGTTTTTTTTTTTAAATCGAAAGCAAAAAAGTGGTTCTCTGAGATGTTACAATAAGGAAATCTTTTCGGCAATTTTTGAACCAAAATCATAACAGGTAGGATTTTTTGGTATTCAAAAAAAGAAAAAAACATTTCAAGGGAATTATTTAACAATGTTGTCTTCAAATTTTAAGGAAAATTACCAAAACCGTTTTGGATGGACTTTAATCAAAATTTCGAGCTATTAGTTTTTCCTAAAAAATATCAAACTATTGCAGCTTGCTTTCAAAACTTGCTGCCGTGTCTTCGGTGTTCACTTATAATTTTTCAGTTATGAGCAACCGTTCCCGTTTATATCAATGATTTTTTTCTTTATCTTTTTTTCAATAAGACAGAATTTTCAGCCAAAAAAAAAAACTTTTCTCAGAATATCAATTATTAACCTCTTCTCCCATTTTTATTCCTTAAATTTACATATACAAGTTATTATTCCCACAAAATAGCTTTGTCAAAACCAATTTGTCTCAAATCTTTGAAAAAATATTTAATCACGATCGCAGCACGTAGGTTAACAATAAAGTTCTATTTTTATTGGAAATGCTTTTTAAAATAGCCTAATAGCAAACGTGCCTACCGCACATTTTTCAAACCTAAAACAACACACCCAAACTGGTCTAAATCGAATTTATAAGTTTTGTCCTGAGATGATATCATTCACGATGTCTCTCAAAATGCACATTAAATTTTCAATTCCAAGAAAGCCAGGGTATTCAAAATAAAGTTGAAAATAACAACAATAAAGAAGATATAATAATAATAGAAGGCAATTGAACGTAACCAAATGCATGACCTAAAATTTTAAAGAAACCGTATAATAATGTTGGCTTGTCTGCCACTCCCTTTGAATTGTGTATGTCCTTTTGAGGGCCATTATCGTGACTTTGTGGGTTTTAAGGTGGTCTACTACATTACGGGATATGAACTCCTAGTCTCTAAATCCTTATAGGTACCAACTATAAACAATTCGTTATTTTTATATCAATTGGAATTGACCTTTTTATGTAAATATCTTTTCATAAGAAGGAATAGATTGTAGATATTACCTGGGGATATCTGAAGGACATTTAGAAATATTGTAAACATTTAGCTGTACAAGCTTATGGGATAAGTCTGTGTGTGTTGTTTGTATGATCAGAATAATACCATTTATATAGTTTTTAAAATATAGCTTAGTTTAAATCAGAAGAGTTTGTTAAAAAAATTTATTTCGCATGATTGAAGAGATAAAAAGAGAATCAAGATGTTGTATATACAAAATATATTGATTTGCAGTAATTTTTAGAGAAAGAAATTTTAGAAGTAGAAAATTATTAAATTTTTTAACACAAGAACATGAATTTCAAAGTTTTTGATACTTAAATAAATATCACAACAAAAAAAAAATAAATGTTAAAAAACCAAGCTCTCACAAGAAATTTGATATTAAATTTCATAAGCTTACAAATTGGCGTACTTTAAGATCTTATTACATTTCACAACTGACTTTTTACACACAGTGTTTTTCTACATATGAGAACTTAGCTATATTTTCTAAAATGTATGTTTTTTTTTTTGTTGTGATATGACTCCTTTTTGCAAAGATTTTATTTCATCAGGTGAACATATCGAAAAACATCAGTGAAGCTATTGGTGTGGAATTCTTAATACAAACAAAGCCATACATATATGCATATATGTAGGTATGTATCAAGATCATTTTTTAAAGGAATTTTTGTATATAGAATATATGTAGAAGAGAAAATGAGGAACGAAGAAGCCCCACCGCTCGTTCTTCTCTGCTCTACAAAATTTCACCAATCAATATCACTCGTAAGTATAATAATTAATTTTTAAGTCTTTTTGAAAAAGTGGGTTCTTGCCACGCCCCTTCAATAAAAAAATTTTGATTTTTTCCTTTTATAAATTATAGGGAATTTACGGTGTTGGGAAGAACTCCATAATTTTGACGATCTGTCAGTGATACAATAAGTCGGTCAGTTATGGTTTTAGCGATTTTTGAAGTCATAAATCTAAGGAAGCACTAATGTTAAAGAGTTAAAATCTGGTAAGGCGCCTGTGTTTAATAAGCTCAGCAAATACTGTAAATACTGAAAGCATATTGATTCAATGTAACTTAATGTGGTCCTGAGGTTGGATATAATTAAAACCATTAAATAAGTAATAAGTTTATCATTCATGTTCATCAACATAGAACATAAAGAAAACTTAATTAGTTACTGCGGAATGACCGCTTATGAATCCGTGCGGCGTAGAGTAGAAGCATAGGTCTTAAGACATTTTTCAAAGATAAATATCGGCCGATAGTTAGATTCTCTAAAACAGGGCCATTTTGAATGAATAAGTCTGTCAGGAAATGCTTTCATTACTAAAATTATATTGTTTTGAAATATAGGTGGCGCTAGAATATCAATGCAGGTTTTATAAAATACATTTAGGGTCCCATCTAATGCTTTCGTGAGTCATGACAGACGGTAATTAGTTAATAAGTCTTTAAATTTTTAGTGCCTAACTTTGACCAGAAGTGTTTAACCTAGGTTTTAAGATTGTATTCTGTATTATTCAAGTACTTCTTGTAGAAAACATTTTTTCTGGATATGTCCCTCAAGTATTGGAATATATTGTCAGTTCTTCGATTAAATTAGCTAATAGTGAAATGAATTTGTTTTGGCTGGAGTATATTATTCAAGCTTTGAGAAAATCAACATGCTTAATTACGAGATACTTTTCCTTTTAGGGGAACAAAAGTTTCGATTAAATTGTTCAATATCTTATAAAATTCATAAAAGTCTTAATTTGTTTCCATACTTCTAAGAAATGCCCAATTATTTAGTCCAAGTTGGAATTTATTATTAGATTTGAAAATTTATTTTTTTTTTTTTTTTGATAATTGTTTTTTTTTTTAACAAGTGCCTTTTGTCATAAGCTTGACATTTAATTATGGGTGGTGGTGATCAATTCTTAATACAGTGAAACCTGTCTAGTTGACCACTCTTGTAAATTGGTTGTTTTTGTAACATCGTTTCTACAATATGAAATGATTTTTTCCCTCAATTTGTGAGGGTTAACGTATTCCTTTCTATAAACAGTGTTTATAAAGATTGAAGGAATTAAATTTATAGATTTTTAAATGCTACCAATAGTCGAGCTTTCTTTCAGTAAGAAGGCAGACATTTTTCAAGAGTTGGAAAAAGAAAAGTAATTATAAAAAATACACACTCTTATAAGTTGGCCAGCTGTATAAGTTAACCAAAAAATCTTGCACCGCAGGTGGCGAACTTTTCAAGGTTTCACTGTAGTAGATTAGCCGAAAACTCTACCGAAAAATTCAAGCAAAACGAAGAGGAAAATACTAAATGAAACTATCTTATTTATTGTGCTATAATGAAGCCAATAATCTATTAGATTATTAGCATACTATCGCATTGTTACGGGAAAGTATGAAAGAGTCAAAAGAACAGAAGAATAAATGTATACTTAAAATTGTTAAAATTTTTTTCTATTGGAAAAGTTTTGAATGCAATGCTTAACTGGAACTAAATTAACTATTTTACGAAAAAAAATCTACAGAAATTTTCCAAAGATTTTAAAAATTCATATACTCTCAAATCTCTTTATACTGCTTATGTAAGGTCCCTTTTAGAGTATTGTGTTGTGATATTGAATACTTATTACAATCCCATTCGAACAAAATTGAAAGCATCCGAAGAAATTTTACGAAATTTGTTATGTTGAAACTTTATTGGAACATCAGAATTCCTCCCTTCCTAACTAGATGTCATTGAATGAATTCGATTAAAGTAAGACGAAAAGTTGTTTTTCTTTTAACATAAAAAATTTCTTCATTTTTTTCATCCAGCATACCCAATAAACATACATAACAATGGAATCGTAATGTCAACATTTATTTTTAAGTATTGAAAACATTAGTGTGCACTGTAGCAGAATTTTATTTTTTGTATGTGAACTTTGGTCTGAAATTCATAGAAAATCACAGAGTTTCAAAGTAAAGAAACGAACTTATTTATTTCAAAAGTTAAATATTGTTAGAAAAAGAAAACGCACCACTGGACTCCGCTACGTTACGTAAAGTTTGTTGGACTTATGTTTTACAGGGATGTTTTTTTATAAAACATTAAATTATTGCATGTAGGTATGTATATTCAAACAAAGATATTATCTGGTACGTATTACTACAATTATTTGTTCGGAGCAAATTTGAAATGATGAAAAACATCACTTCTCATTAGAATTTTGACCATAGCGAACCAACTCAAAGTATAAATGAAATTTTAGATGAGAAAATTTACTTTATTACAAGTCTGCAGAAATAATATATATAAATCTAATAAAATTCACCTGAAATACCAGTATTGTTTATAAAACTCATTTTAATATATGTACATATGAATTTTCTTGCGATTTCCGTAGTTCAGGAACTTGCATGTCATGCAGCCAAAATATCAAAACATTTTGAAATCCAGTATGCCTGACATGCCGCTGAATGGAGTGTTCACGTTCACGTACTTGAGAATGTGAACGCATCTAATAGTACACGAAAATATTCGTCTTTCGACAGTTTGGGTGAGGGTAGTAAAAACGTTGCTTTATTCCGCTACACTTCACCTCAAATCAAATATGTCAAAAAGATGAAAGACGAAACAACTGAAAAAAGAATAATGTAAACAGGCTCTTAATGTCTTTTTTCTGCTATAGACGAAGTTCACACTGAACTAAATCATACGACTTTTTCAGACGTTTCTGTACTTTATTTGACTTCATTCCCATCTTGTAATGGATATTGTTCAAGAAAATAAATATAAGCAGAAAAAACTTACCTTCATACCATCAATATTTTTATGTACAATTGAATATTTAATTCGAAATTTGTCATTATGTGGTCTGACAGATAAGGGAAAAAAAACAGAGACGTTAGAAAAATTACATTTATCATAGTTTAGAACATAACCAATATCAGATGTTTGCTTAATATATTTAAAAAATTCAAAACTTATACACAGAACTTTATGATTATCAGTATTAGGTAAAGGGGGAGGAGTGGGACTGTCTATACACACACCAAATTCGTTATCTGTAAAAACTAAATCAAGATAACGATTTAAATTATTTTGAAAACAATTGATCTGATTAAGTCCGAACTCAGCTAGAGTATCGACAACCACACTCTCACAATCACTGCTAACGTTGTATGGAATCAAACATTTTTCATCGGGATCAAAAACCCAATTTAAAGATGGTAAATTAAAATCACCTAAAATAATAATATGTTGATGTTCTTTTAAGTTATTTAAAACAAATAAACAATTATCAATATGTATTTTATATACTTCAAAAGAACTTTTCGGTGGTATATAACTATTAATAAGAAAAACATCATGAATATTATCAACATTTAAACGAATAATTAGTTGGTCGATATTAATTGAAGAATTAGAAGAAGACGGCAACTCTATCTGCATACTCAAAATAGTAGAACGAACTGCAACCAACACTCCACCTCCGCGAGTCTGTCCAGTTGTGCGGTAACAACGATCATTACGATAGACGTTGAACAGCTGATTGTCAAACATCTCTGAATTGAACTGATTCTCAGAGAGCCAAGTTTCGGTAAGTGCAATAGCATCAAATTGTTGTGAAGATGAGAAAAGGAGAATGTCATTCAATTTGGTTCGTAATCCACCAACATTGTGGTAGAATATAAGAAATTGAGGGTTTTTATGATTCGGTGAATAAACAGGTAGACGTATTTGTTGACAAGAGGTTGTTTCTACATTAATTATATTATTGTTGTTGTAGATGTCTCTTTGCGTTTTGAGTTTTTTGGAGAAGTAATAAACATCTTGACACGCACACATTCAGGCCATACAGAAGGCTTCAAAATAATATTCAACTTGTCTTCGGGAACACTTAATTTGAAATTAACAAAAGACAAGTCATTTATAACCGCGTCTTTTTTAGTTAATTTAAAGCATTTAAATAATTGAGAAGGAATTTTAGTTTTATTGGATATATATTCAATAATTGAGTCAGTTTCAGTGTCATTTGAGAAGCTTGACAAATGCACCCACTTATTATTAGGTATCACATTAAGATTAGAGTCAGAATTTGTACCATAGATAGGAACAATAGAGATGGGGTCGCGAGAGGGGTTTTTATTTTTATTTTTTTTGTCAATCATCGCGAGTGGAGAATTGTTTATGGCATTTGAAGAGAGATTAGTTAAAGAGGTAGACGCATTATTCATTACCATTTCTTCTTGATGAACAATTGCTACACTTTGAACAACCGCTGCCGCGCCTTGGTTAATCTCATTCGAAGTAGATGGAACACAATTATTGTTTACGTGAGGCGAATTAATTGGTGGAATCAAAGTATCATATTGGCTGAGAGGTGAAGAAATGTTGGGGACTGAAGACATTTAGTTTTAACTATCATTGGAAAGTACTAAAATCGAGATTTTAATCCTTTGACACCATAGGCGAACTCTTTTTGAAGTGTCTCAAATTTTTCAATGTAAGCACGATGTACTAATTACGCAATATTACCAATATTAACAGCGTCTTACAACCGCAACAGGTTACGAGGAACATTGTAACCGTATGAGGTTACACGGAACGTATACGTTAGACCAACGTTTTTGTTGTACCCTACCGCCGGCATAAATGCTTATGCATCAAAAAACATTTTCATTAATGACTCAAAATAAGGTACTCTGCTAAAATAACTAATTTAACTTATCATCATTTTCGAAAGAAAAAAGTGCCGTATTTATTCAATAACTTCTTAATCTATTCATATTCCAATAAGTTATTATTAATAATGAAATAAAAAAGAAGTTTTTTTCATAAATTGTTCATCGTTAAGGATTTTCTTTGTTCAAATCTTCTGACCTCAAGAAAATAATATTATTTTAAGATATTAACCCACACATTAATACACCTTATGGAACTTTTTTCTTTCATTTAATAAAATAATAATACCTCCAACAAACATTCTTCCCTCTGTTGCTATAAACTGCGAAAAATGACTTAGAAAATTGTGAGTAAACAACAACTCAATTCAATTTCCTTCCTTTTTTCCATTTTATTTACACAAACCATCGTCGTGCCATCACGATGATGATGGTGTTGTCCATCATTGAATTATTTTTTCTTCGTACTTGTGTGTGTCTATTTTTTTTTTTTTTTTCCTACTTCACATAAAAACCCGCAAAAGCTTACCGTGTCCAAGCTATAAAGATAAAATGTGTACAATTGTTGGCCATTAATGTCAAACAAGTGGTTTTATTTTCAATTTAAATTTATATTTAAGTTTGAAATTACGAATTGCTTCAACATTTTTGAGTTACTTAAATTAATTTTATTTATTTTTAGATTAGAAAATACTGTTTGTAATTGCTTCTTTTTTGGATAGGGGAATATTAATTGGAATGCTTGTATAAAATTAATTTAAAATTAGATTAAACAAATTCATTTAATAAAGCAAATAAAAACAGAGTTTTAAATATAAACCCACATACAAATGAAGATGAGGCTATTTTTGGTAAGTATACGCCCTAGTGAACCTCAATAATGAATGTTTTAATTATGCATAGCAATGGAGGAAAAATGGCGAATTTAAAAATATAAAGTTCATACAAAGTATTAAGTTGAATAGTTGTTGTGAAGGGCCAGATTACAAAAAGGGTCACTAATCAAAGTTCTTTTCCATCCGAAATTGATTAAGCATTGTTAGTATATTTCCATTGTTTTATAAACCACACAAAAAAAACTAATTTTACAGACGCAATTTTAAATCCTTTTGTCTGTCATGTCTATTGAAACTTAAATCATGAATGAAATGAAAGAGACCATTTTTAAAAAATAGATTCTTAAGGATAGATTCTATAGCAAAAAAAGTTCATGTTCTAGAAAAACAACATCATTTCCTTTAAAGAGAACTAATGTTACTAAATTAAAACAAAACAACAAATTGTGGAGAACTTAACTTCAGGCCCTGAATAATTTGTTGATTTTTTTAAATATTTATCACTAACGCCTTACTGTGGTCTATTCCTGGCTTATTCTATATTTCTATTTCATTTTTCAAATATTTTCTAATGAAAGTAAAAGCACAAAAAGATAAGGATGTAATTAATCTGCCCTCTGGTGAAATTGTATATTTTTTTCCAAGAATACAATTTAAAGTAATTGTCATGACTTTAATCCTTCTTATGTTATTTATATTCAATAATTTATCCGTCTCTAAGTATTTTGAAAAGACACATATTTAATGTATGTTGATGAATATAGTCTTTTTATTTATACATCATGGCGAAAATTTAATTAAAACTCGGAGAAGATTACATCATTTGTAGGGTGAAAACTTCTTGTTCTATTTATAAGAGTATAATAAGATTTCATGGCTTTTAATTCCAGGTATTTATTAAATAATCACTTTACATGCGTATTCATCCAGAAAATTGACATTTTAAACATGTAACAAGAGCTTAAGGCTTTTAAGATTAAAAATATTTTAAACAGTCTCACTTAAATTCCTATTCATAATGTTCATTTTTAACCAAAAATTCTTTGTAATACCTAGCTCAAGAAAATGCACAAATCTGGTAAAAACTGAATTAATTTCTTCCAGATTTTAAACAGCTTGCACGACTGGATCACACGTACAAGTATATATAAATTTATTTATAAAGTATTGGATGTTATTAATGAAAAATTTATAAAAGTCGTTGTATATTTTATAGCTTAAACATCTCCTAAGGTAGTATAAGATTAAAAAAATAGAATGCCTTCTGATTTCTAAAGAAATAAAATGCACGACTGGATCGCACGAACTTGCTCTTATGTAAAAGTACTTTGGGATTTAAAATACATTTAATAAATATAAAATATGGATTTAATGAGGTAAAAATGTTCAAATACATAGAATTGTCCTCTGATTTCCGAAAAAGTATGCATTTACGCAAATAAAGTCTAAAAATCGTTTTACTTAAGTAATTTTTTATGTAACAAATTTCTTTAAAATTTTTCTAGAACAAAATTCGGGATGCCAATTTTAAGTGCTTAGTACGAGTAATATAGATTTCAAGAAATAATTTCAAAAAATAATCATTCACACGTTGATTTTTCAAAAAATAAATTGGATTTTTTTTTTTCAAAAAACAAAAAAAATATTTTTTCAAATATTTGTATATACAATATTATTTTATACTTAAGGGGGCTCCTGGTGAAAATTTTTGGTTAAAATCGTTAGATCCGTTAATGAGAAAGTCGAAAATCAAAAAAAAAACGTTTCTATGACATTTTGCCCTAAAATTTTTTTCAACAAAAATGTAGTCCATCTCCATAATATCACACTTATTTTTTTTTATCAAAATCGTTAGAGCCGTCTTCGAGATAAATAAGATTTTGCATTGCGGGTATATGGGTGGTACCGTTAGTTTTGGAGCTAAAACAAATTTCAATTTCTCCTCTAAGGAATCACCAAAGACCCTTAACTACCGAGATTGAATAAAATAGGTCCAGTGGCTTAGGCTTTAGATCGAGGTACAGACACACTGAGACATGTTTTTTGTGTACTAAATTTTCCTTAAAATTTTTATAAAAAAATTGATATGCAAATTGTTATTATTCAATAAAATACATCTTAAAACGTAATTTAAAATTTTAATCGTTTTCAAGATATTGAATTTTCAAAAAAAAATTGTATTATTTTTTTAAAAACCCAAAAAATATTTTATATTTTATAAATTTTCTTAGATTTTATTTTTTCAAATGCAAATGTGCTCCTTCATAAAAATTTTGGTTAAAATCTTTAATCCGTTGATGAGAAATTCGAAAATCAAAAAAATCGTTCTATGACAGGTACCGTCAATAACATTACATTAATAATATTACACATAATTTTTTTTATCAAAATCGTTAGAGCCGTTTTCGATATAAATAAGATTATGCATTACGGGTGTATGGGGGGTACCGTTAGTTTTGGAGCTAAAAAAAATTTCAATTTCCCCTCTAAGGAATCACCAAAGACCCTTAAGTCCCGAGTTTGAAGAAAATAGGTCCAGTAGCTTAGGCACTAGATCGAAGTACAGACATACAGACAGACGGACGGAATTGTCGGACCCACTTTATTCGTCTTCGCTATCATCATAATGTCAACTTTGATCAAAATCTCGAGTTCGATTTTTTTTTTCAAATGCAGAACTTGCCCTATAGTACCTATGTATATCGCAAGTAAAAATTAGTAGTTTTATTAGAAAATTAATTTTTTTCATACGAAATTTCTTAAGAAATAAAAAAGTCGAACAAATATGTTTCCAATGTATTTAATACACTCCCGTATAAGATTTTTGATCGAAATACATAGTTAAAGACGTAAATAAAAAACTGTTCTATGATAGGTACCCTTAATAACAGTTTTTTGGAATTTGTTCACAAAAATGTAAGGCACATCATTATTTTTGTTAAAATCGTTTGAGCCATTTTTGAGATAAAGAATTTTTTTAAATGAAATTTTCCTTAAAACTTTTATTAAAGATTCAAATTTAAATTTTTATTCAGAAATAAGGATATATACGATACAATTGTCAAGAAAAACAATTTTTTTGAAAATCATACTTGTACTGTTTAAATGGTAATAAAACAAAAGGCAATTTTAATTTAAGACATATCATTGACAATCGCAATCATAGAAATATTTTTGACATTCCCAATATAGGTCAAATGGACTAAAAATAAATTTTGTATACAGTAAATTCTAAAAAGTAGTACTACCCCTTGGCATAAAAAAAAAGGCTTTGATTACCAGTTGCTGCAATCAAATTATTCAGTTATTATTGCCTTTTTCGAAAAAGTTATAAATTTTTGAAGATTATTCTTTGTCTAAAGAGTTCTTCTTATCTTATCCGTTCGGACTCAGGCAATTTTTAGTGACAATTTTTCATTACATTACTTTGCATGTGATGTAATTTCCTTAAACACAGTTGGAAGATAATTTAACTCAATTTAATCCATTATTAAATTTGGCACTTTTGAGCCCCTTAAGTGGGTCTCTTACTCTAATATAAAGTGAATTTTTGTACCCCCTCAACAGTGTAACTATATATAAGGTGGCGCAAAATTAACCACCCTGTGGGAAGATGTTATAATTTTTGCAAATGGCGTCGTTCGTCAATCTTATTTGTCATATGTGAACAAAACAGCTGCAGTATACAAACAAACAAGTAATGCAGGCGCTGTACTCCGGAAAAGCGTCGAATAATTGTGTCAATATTTTTTACCGGTCGGTGGTGTTAGCGCAGCGTGAATTTAGACATCGATTTCCTAATCGTGTTGCGCCAACTATGCAAACATTCCGGCACTTAGTTACTCGACTCAAATAGACTGGAACTACAGGAGACCATGGCCACCACCGGACTATTCGTTTGGCCGAGACTATCGTGGTTGTGGCTGCCGATGTTGCTGAGAACGAAGAAATATTAACCAGACGACACGCCACGCAATTGGACATCACCAGATACGGACCCTACAGCGAACTTTAGTGAAAGGCTTACACATGTTCCCGTACAAAGTTCAAACAGTGATGCCTGCTGACCGTCCATCGCGTATGAATTAGTGTCAAGCTATCCTCAATCTCAACAACGAAGAGAACGATTTTGTGTCGAAAATCATAATGAGCGACGAGGCGCATTTCCAATTAAGCGGTTATGTCAATAAGCAAAATATTTGTTTCTGGGGCACTGAAAATCCACGTGTGATGCACGAAGATACATCCACTCTGTGTCACTGTGTGGTGCGGCGTTTAAGCCCAAATTTTGAATAAACCTTCACATGTTTTATATGGAAAATTTTTAACTGTTGTGTGTTACGTGAACATAATTAGCGATATAATTTAAATGTATGTACACAGATTTTTTTTTAAATCATTTTAATCACTTAAAGGAAGGCACAAACATTCCAAAAATTAGCGCTACTCTTATATATATATGTATCTTAAACATACAATTTTAAAATCTTATGACCTAAAATAAATATAAGAGTAAACCATCAGTTTCTCTTCTATATCGGTTTCAGAAATGATTAATAAAACAAATTTGATTGGGATTAAGCTGTTGAAACAAATCACAAACCACATGGCAATCCTCTATTACGCAATCATTTGTCAATTATTTAATAATAATGTTTGTCAACTTGCACCACAAAACCAACTGAAAACGTGTTAATTAAATTACATAATTTAATTCTACATAACATTCTCTGATGGTATAATAAGTCATTGAGCATTTTGAAAAGTTACGCTGGGTTCTACCGTTCATTGGCTCATTTTATTATTAATTCCTGTTCCACATCTAGGTACATATATGAGTACTTTTATACTAAAAAGTCAACTTCGCTTAAGTGGATTAATACAATTTTCTACGTAATTACTCTTCATTCTATATTCTGAATTAAAAATAAAAAAAAAAGTTGAAGAGAAGAAAAATGCAAACACGATTAGGCTCATCCTCGGAAGTCATCACCATCATCCTATTACTCTGGCTGGCTTATCCTGAATAATGTGAACTTATACACATTTGCTGTCATTATCCTTTTTATATTCTCTGACGTTTTGGTGTGGATTTTCTACTTGGTCAAGTGGAAAAATTGCTCGATAATGTGACACTGGGCTTTTGTTATAACTTTGCATATAATTTAATATCCTGATCCTGAATCCTTGGTGTGTGCATGGTGAGTAAGAACTTAAATTGTATTAAAATATGAATAGATAGTGTTATAGCCCCACAAATAATGGCTTAAAAAAAATAAAGAACGGTATTGTGTAATGTAATACATTAAAGGACTTAAATAATGAACTGCACATTTAGCTATGAAGGTATTTTACTAAGGGCCGTTTAAACCTAGAATAAGATTTGAAATCCGAGCCGAGGAGTTTGTTGTTTCTATTTTGGGCAAGGACTCTGCCTCCTCCATATAAGCCTCCTTCCTATAAGCTCCAAACACTTTCATATAAATAGCTCGATCTACCAATTTACCATATTTCACCTACCCATTCTTTATCCTTTTGAAAATTTTTCTTGAAGTTGTACTTTTTAAGATGCCATTTCTTTGAATGGTAAGAATTTTTGTAACTGTTGACATGGACATGAATTCTTTTTTTGTGATACCTATACTTTTCACGGGTTCACCCCTTAGTGAATATCATATGATATCTCCCTGAGTACCACTTCGATGACCACCAAGAATGAATTCCAACTCTGTTGTAGGGCTAATGTCTACTGTAGTTATATGGATGCATGCCTTCGGACCTTCCAAAACTTTTTCATTGAGGTTTTCATACAGGGCAATTGCAATGGTACCGTATGATAAGCTAATTAAACCCTAATCTTGCCAACATTGCTAAATGGGGTATAAAAATTCGTGTGGAGTTGAATGCTTCGAAAACTCAATGCTGTTTAATGTCGTTGAAGCAAAATGTTCCCCCCATTCTAATGTTCTTGAATGGCACTTTCATCGTAGAAACTGAAACACTAGCAGTACTCGGTATGTGTGTCAACGACGACCTTCGTTGGAATGACCATATTGTTGAGACTGCTAAAAAAACTGCTAAATGCTTAAGATGTCGGTGTAAGAAATTGTTCACACCTTCTGACCTGGCTACACTTTATAAGGCTGTTACACGTCCTAAACTCAAGTATAACTCACACCTCTAGGCATGTACTGTCCAAACTTCTCTTCATTCATTAAATTCAGAACAGACCTTTAAAACTATTAGGAAACAAAACAACAACAATCATCATTCCAATCTCTTCAACACCGGCGGCGCGGCGTCGGAGTGTTTTATATCTTTGATTGTTTATTCGCTTCTTTCATAAGCAATGTTCACTTGACGGTTGCAGTCGTCTGTCGTCTCCCCAATGAGTTTACCCGTGAGATTCGTTTTTTAATCGCACAACACGGCACTGTTTTCCTTTGTAACTTCAATTTGCAAACATTTAAGACCAATGTTCATCGACACCTCTTTTCTATCTCTCCCTAATTGCATCTCTCGTGCTCTGTTTAACATTTTAAAGGACTCAATAAACCCTTAAGCGCGTGTGAATTGTAAAAGAAAAATGTTTTGAAGTAATGTTTTTCACACGGTGTAGATTTAGGATCTATTATTTTAACAACTTCACTATTACCTAAGTGTCCTTCTTCTAATTTATGAAAGGTTTTTCACAAATTAATTATCTTTTTTAAAAATATTGTGAAATTAAAAAAAATCCTAAATCAAGTGAAATGGAGTGTATATTTTATTCCTTCAGAAATATGAGTAAAAATCCTCTTAATCAAGTTCTAAGGGAATCCCTACATATTTGTAAGTATACAGATGGGTGCAATGTTTTGGGTTCAGGAATAGAAAAATAAATTCCAATAAAAATTTTCTGACAACATTTTTCTGCACAGCATTGTATTTTCAATTGCGAATCAAATCAACCTAGACATTATACACACTTGTAACTGAGAGAGTGTAGTATGTATTTCATTTTTTTTTTTAATTCAGTTTATAAGGTAGCTCTAATTACCTTGAGGTTAGATAACATTATAATAGCATTTTTTAAGTACCAGAAGTTAATTCCAATGAACCTATATCCTTACGCTCCTTTGTCTATGCATTTCTGCGTTGGAAAGACAAAAGCTATCTTCACACACAAACACAAAAAAAAACAACAATTAAAACTTTAGAAGGTTAACCGAGAATGTTTACGAATAATTATTTTAGGTCGAGTTGATTAACCTTTCTTGTATCTTTTGAGAGCACGAAATTATTCTTTTGTTCCTTTTTTAAGAAGATAAATTTAATGAAAAGGTTTGTTTTGAAGTAATTTCTTACAGGGTGCAATGTTTTTTCATGTTACAAACTTTTACAAAAGAATAGTTGAAATTTCTCATTGAACAACTTTGGACTGGGGTTTTAAATATTAAAAATTTATTATTTAAAGTAAAATTACCGTAAGAAAATGTTTCATTTATAATATACAGGGTAACACAACTTTCTTTTTTTCAAACTGCAGAAAACCCATGTTAGGTATGAATCAGATACTTTTTTTTAATTTAATAATGATGACGCTCTTCATGGCCCAAACACTCGATAAACCGATTTATGCCCATTTAGTCATGACCCTTAAAGTGTATCAATTTCTGTCCGGATCTTGAGCTTCTGGTTTTGCAGAATCATTGGACGGTAGACAAAAAGGTGGGATTTCAGAAAAACTGTAAGGAGCCAAATTGAAGTGCGGCATAGCCACCCCAAATTGACACTCATGAAGATGAGACCCTCCAGAAAGTGTTCCCCCAAAACACCCATCGATATCCTTAAGGCGTGAGCCATTATTCCGTTCTGTGGAACCAAATGTACTCTAAGTCTATTTGATCAAATCGTGGAAAAAAGTATCCACTATCACTTAAATTCACTATCACTTTGACCTCATTTTCTTCAAAACCCCATTTTCTTCAACAAGCCCAGCTCAAGAAATAACACACTAAACTGTGTCTTTAGGTGAATGCAATGGTCTTTGATGCAATTTTTAGAATTTGACGTCAGCTCAGAACTACATACTCTGTTTGTTGACGCAACCACTGAAGTGAAAATGATCCTGGTGCAACATTTTCGAGAAATCACTCACATGATGTCCTCTGAGATTTAACGTTCGGGGAGTTATTCCGCAATAATTGTCAACTTGTACGGATAATAATGAAAGTCATCGTCAATAACTCGCCTCACTGAACCATCGGAAAATCCAAGGGTAAGTAAAGGAAAACGTCGTGGGTATTGCCTGGTGGGGTGATATTCTGGACCGAAGGACTCCAGTTCTTCATTTTATCACAGCTCATGTAAGAATTGATTTCCGATCCAGAACTTGGACCATCAGGCTTACAACGGGTATGAAGCGATTTTGGATGAATTGTGCTAAATCGATTTGAGAATCGAAACACTGAGCACCCTGTTTAACCAAGCTAAAGTTTGAATACTTTTGTTTTACTTTGTGTTACCTCTTTTACATTATATCGATTGTTACAAAGATTTCTCTGTGCCGCTGTGATGTTTTTGAATTTCAATATATATCTATGAACTACATATAGATTTGAACATTTTCAGAAATCTTCTTCGTACAAAACTTTGATGGTTTAAACTCATTAAAAAGTTTCAATATAGTGATTAAAATGAGGTTACATAATCGATTAGTGAGTGTATTGCAGGAGTAGCATATGTGGTTAATTTTGTTCAACTTTTAAGGAACACTTTGCGAAAAGTTGTTTTATATAGTCTTTGCTTCATTTTCAAATTTTGTAGAAGCTTTTTTCTGTGCTGTTAACTTCTTTAAGGAAGAGGGCTTTCAATTCGATAAAGTCGTGGTAAGACTATCAATAAAAATTAAATAGGGAACTTATTTTTGCTATGGAAAAAAACACCAAATATCAATTATTTGATGACAGATAACTTCTATCAATTAATTGATAATTTGGTATTATGAATATCAGCTGTGAATACTGATCAAAATTAAATTGTGAATGGTTTCTGTTTTGGAGTTCGACGTTTCTAGTTTGTTTGCATTTGGATTTGTTATGTGTTTTACGAATCTAATTTAGGTTGAATAATGTTACTGGATTAATTAAATAAAATTATCTCTTTTTAACAATCTTCTATTTATTAAGGAAACAACAGAAAACTAGGAAAACCCTAGAAAAAGTCCAAGGGCTTTAGTGTATTTTTATTACGGGAGCAATGAAAACTGCAGCTATAAAGGTTGTCCTCCATCTATCCTCTCTTCACGCGGTCATCGAAAGTGCGGGAAGAGGAGCTGTCATGATGTTCTTAAAGGAAGAAACTGAAACAGGCACAATTATTGATCTCAGGGAAAGAGACTTAATTATCGGTAATTAAGAATACCACCAAGTTTTACCCTGATGGATCGAGAACAAGCAACGGGACTGATGCAGGATTCAATGGGTACAGAGCCAAACTTTCCATACCAATGGGGCAGTCCACCAGCATCTTCCAAGCGGAGGTACCTACCATAGGGAAATGCGTGGATCGACATCTCGAAAGAAACTATTGTAACAAGAACTTTTTCATCATATCAGGTAGCCAATCTGCACTCAAAGCACTGTGCTCATATACCATCAGCTCAAAATTAGTGTGGGAGTGCATAAACAGGCTAAACGAACTTGGCAACCAGAACAGGGTAACACTTTACTAGGTGTTGATGGAAACCAAGAGGCAGATTCCTTAGCAACAAGTAGAAGGGAGTAGCCTATCCTCTCTGTAAATGCCCCAATTCATAAGAGTAATAGATTTGGAGGAAGAACTGTAAGATGAGAAAATTCATCTAAATTCAGATGGGGGAACAGTAGATCTGTCGGTCGAAGTGCATTACTCACAATTATAATTCATTCATTCAACAGAAAATAAATTGAAAGGTTATTAGTTTTAATGAAAGAAAATCATCTGTGGAGCTTAGCAGCTTACCTATGTACATATTTACGCTCAAATCCATTATTTTGAAGCATCTCAAACAAAGTTTTATAAATAATATTTCAATACAAATATCTTAGCGCCCTATATTTTATGCATATATCAACAAAGAATTTTTGGTTGATAGAAAATTTGACGAGTATCAACATTTTTGACAAATTTTTGATAAGCGATCACGATAATACACATTCTAATTTGGTTGATAAGAGTATATCAAATTATTATCAAATATCGTGTTGATATTTCATTACCATAATAGGGCCCACTCTAAAAGTACAAATTTAAGGTTATGTTTCACTAGAAATTGTTTTTCTTCACAAAATTCGTTGAAACGGAACCAAATTTATCTTTTGTGGTGTATTATTGAGTTTTGTGTTGCTATTGCCTTGATGTTTTTGCATATGAAAATAACTTTATAAGTTGGCGACGTCTCATTCCACAAAAAGTGCTCTAAGACTGTGATGCACAAACCGAGAACTTAAAATTTTTCGGTTTCCTCGACACAAATGAAGGTCATCGATAGCGGATTAACGACAGGAGACAGATGTGAGTTTTTGAAGCATTGATTTATGAGCGGTTTATGATTCCCAATTGGAGAATACTATTGTGGTATTGATAGACACGAAAGGTATTATTTGATCTAGTAAAGAAGAGATTCATAAATAAACCAAATGCACGCATTTGTAATAAGACAATCTGATCTCTGATGCCTCTTATATATTTTCCAAATATTCAGTCCTATAGGCTTTGAAAAAAAAATTGAGACGCAACAGCTCTTTAAGAAGCAACTCCTAGTGACATACAATACCCAGCCATTCCATTGTTTACAAAGCTTTAACTGTAGAAACAATTTTAAACGCAATCGTCTTTGTTTTAGTATAAGAAATACTTACTAAATATTCCATTACGAAATACTGTAGGTGCGTTTAAAATCTTCTTCAAGGTCAAATCCCATAAATATAGGTTTTCACATAATCACCCATATTCTGTTTTCCAAGTGAATTGAAAACGTACTTCAATTTCACTTTAAATAGAACAGCATTGTCTGCATTCCGAGTGAACTGAAATTTTTTCCATTCGCTCTGAATTTATTTTTCGAAATTTCAAAATCATTGTTGCTTGTGCAAAATGTGAAACAAAAAAAAAACTTTTGAAATAGATTCACTAGAATAATTGAATTCATCGTAAAACGGTATATTTTCTTCTTTTTCTTCTACTGTCCTTATTCATACAGTCAGTCGATGCAGGGGACTTTGCCACTCAATTCACTTAGCAGGAATTCCCTCAGAAAATTTTAGTTTAACAAGAATGTTCGAAAATCGTATAACAACCTAAAAAATAGTATTTAATAAATTTAAAATATATAAAACATTTCTTTTAGATTCTAGAGCATTTAAAAGCGATTTTTTTAATATTCGGAATAAACGTTAATAAATTTCGTATAATTATTATTTTAAGTTTTGTTTTTTTTTTTTTTTCTGAAATTGTGTGAATAGTAAATACATAATAAAAGATTATATATCATTTTTAAATTTGATACAGATAATTAGTTTAATATGAATTAAGACTTGATATATTGATATCTTATACAGTAATTTTTAATAAATTTTATGCTTACAATTGCATTTTATCTTATACTTTAATAATTTGTTGGAAATAAAAAAAAAATAGATCAAAAAAGAAATCAAAGGTTTGTAAAATAAAAAGATTTTCAACAAAAAAAATAGATCAAAATAGAAATCAAAGGTTTGTAAATAAAAAGATTTTCAACAAAAAAAAAACAAATTAATAAATCTTAATGCTGTTTCTAATCAAAATAATCACTCGTGTCCTCCTCAGAACTGCCATTCTCCTCAACATCAGCGTTTTGCGATTGGGTTTCGGTGATGTGGAAACTGGAGAGGTAATCTCTCATTGCATCAACAACAGATGTCAGCGACCTTGTAAGTTCTCGATAAGAGGCGTTTACTTCTGCTTCAGCTGCGTCATCTTAATTGAGTTAATTAATCTGAATACCATAGATATATAGATTTCATATTGCACTCACTCTCTACAGCGGCATTTTCCAAGTTCATATTTAGCTCTTCTAAGTGCCTGTCGACTTCTGCAACTTCATCCTCAACAGCTGCAGCGGGTGCGGGTAATGCAGCGGCAACTGGCAATCCTATTCCACCCGCCACTATGCCACCTACACCACCGGCAACTGCTGCTCCAGCAGCTCCTGCTGCATTTTGTTGTGCCCGTAGATTGAAAGTTGGTAAAAGTGATTGAAAAAACATGGAAATTGAACGATTGTTGTCCGTTGTAGGACTGCTACTGGATGATTTTCTGAGTTATAAACATAAAGTTAATGTATTGACCTGGAAAAGAAGTGAGGTTTCTCACAAACCTTTCGTAAAAGTTAATGGACTCCAATGGGGGCAGTGGATCATATAGATTTATTTCTTTTTCTCCTGCTACAAATTGTGCTAGCGGAACCTTTTTTCCATAGTCAGAAAGAATGACGTGTCGAAGGATTGCCCTGGGTGGTGACACGTATCTGAAAAAAAATACGGATAACAAAACTTAGTTTAATTTTATGTGAAATGAACTAACCTCTGTGAGCGCTTAGAATTGAAATCATTTACAACTTCATCGTCTTGGTCAACTCTATCCAATACAGTGTTAACGTTTCGTTCCAGCCAAAGCAAAACATTCGTATCCCGCCAAACGACTTTGGCTCTGCAAACATACAGCGACACCAATTGATGCAAGGCTGGCGATTGACTATTAGAATACGAAAATTAAAATTTTGATATTAAATTGCTGAAAATTCAATTCACCTTCCAGATATTCCAGAATTAAAATATGTAGCTGCAATCACACGAGAATCTGTTTGAACTGAAAGCTCATCCAAAAGTGGTCTAAGTACACCGGGAAACATGAGAAGTGCATACTGTAGAGCCTTGTCTGCTTTCTCACAGTCTGAAAACAAACAAGATAAGTCATTGGCCTTATGATAATAGGTTTCCCACCTCCAAGTAAGTAGAACAATGCCAAGGCATAGGAATATGCCATATTGGGTAACTGTGACAAATTCCTCTTCGCATCCCAATCTTCATAGAATTTCACTAGCCATGCATATTGCTTGCTTCGCAATGCATAATAATCGATAATGAGAACCATTGCAAGTGGATCAACATCTGGATTCAAGCTTAATATCAACTTTGAAAGTTCAAATGCGGTGCGACAGCACGATCTTGCCTCAACATACTGCGCCTGTTTGAAGAGCACTATGAAAAATCCTCGATTTTCTTGTCTTTTATAATCTAATCGGGAATTGCCCGACACAAGACTGAAACTGGGATGGAGCGAAGTTTCCAAAACCAGCACAGCTCGCTGAATAAGATCCGATGCCATTGCAGTATCATCTGTGATTTTACACATTTCACTCAATTGAATCAAGGTGTCCACGTGGTAAGGGCAGCGTGTAAATAAATTTACAAGTTGATCCGAATCTGTTGTGTCTAGAGCTGTCAAAAACATGTTCTGCACACCCTGATAAAATTGACTATGCTCAAAGGCAAACCATTGAGTTTTGTCACCCGATGCCTCGGTGTTTTCTGGTGGGGCGCATGGTTTCATTGTGATTATGTTCTTGGTCAGAGGTGGCCAACTTTCTTTTGCTGTGACCAGGTAGGTTGATTTCAGAGTCAGCTTCTGACGACCTCGCTTATTTCTGTCAAAAAAAAAAAAAAAAAAAAACAAAAAAAAACATTATATTGCTTAACAAGTTTCTTATTGATTTGAGCTTACTCAAGCTTAACAACACGCTTCCCAAATGTCCGACGCATTTCATTGAGCGGATGCAAGTTCTTCAATTCAACAGAGAGTAAAGTTTTGTCCAGGTCGACACGAGTTGCCGTTGCAGTGTTGCCAGATTCACATACTTTGCCTATAAATGAATCAATATCGCTAAGATATTTGTCCGTTAACTGAAAAAAAAATTGTTTTTAAGACAATTACATTATTTACAAGATTTATGAAAAGTTAATTTGAAAATATTATTTTTTCAAAAATTCTTGCTCCTGAGTTTATCATGGATAAATTATACAATGTCAGATCAGAGTTAAACTTTTCATTCAATTATGATATTTACTTGGGTATGTTATAAGGGCTTGCGTATTATATCATTATTATTAATATTTATTAACAAGCAATTAAAATTACAAGCTAATACAAAAATTAACAAGCCTAGCTGCAGAGACTATTGGCTTTTTTGGTTGGGGATTCAAATTACAATATTTGTTTTTTTGAGAAACTCAGTGATTTTATTTACATTTGTTATGCTGGGATTCTTGAGGATTTCATATATTGAGTTGTTTTCGAATATTTTTTTAATTATGGACTGCGACAACGGACAATGTTCTAAGATATTTTTTAAATCAAAACGGGTGTTGCAAATGGAGCAGGTTGGGGGGTCGTTTTTGTTGAGGAGGTGTTGATGGGATGCAGTGGTGTGTCCAAGTCGAAGTCTAGCAAAGTTGCTAATTTTTTGTTTCGAGCAGTTTGTGGGGTACATCGGTGTAGATTTTAAGGGGTTTATATGCTTGTAGTGATGGTGGTAAAGGTTCCAATCGTGTCTATTTTTAGCAAAAGATATCTTTCCGGTGAGCTTGAGGAGATCGGCTTTAGCGAAAAAAGTTGAAAGTGAATACAGGTGCGTTTTTAGCTGAGTTCGCTACACTGTCGGTATATTCATTTCCGTTTATTCCAACATGGCCAGGAGTCCACATTATTTTAATGTTTTTCATTTTTATAAGTTGATATCTTATTAATGATATGACTCGGTGTTGTTGTTTGCGTTTTGCATTAATTACTGAGATGCTGTCAGAGCATATAACACATATTTCAGGTAGATTGACTGCAGCTTTAGTCGCTTGAAGTATGGCGAATGCTTCTGCGGTAAAGACCGAGGCGCAGTCCGAGAGAATACCAATGCTTATTATTGACCCGTTTTATTATATATTTTGTATTATATATTTTGTAATTTTATATACGAATAAGTATACGTATTAAAGAAAAGTATATACCACAGACTTCGGGATACAATTGTGAAATTTTTCATATTTAAGGAAAATATAGAACGATTTGAAAGCAAAAGTGGGGAAAAATCAAGAAAGGAAAAGTATTCCACAATCGAGTAGTACGCCTAAAAAATAACCTCTATATTTGACAATACATAGCTATTATGATGGAAATCTTTTAAGGAGAGGACTGCGACAGCCTTGTTTCATTTCAGCACTGACAATGCAGGTGATATTTTTTTAAAAAAAGATTTGCCCTTGGACAAGGTTCTGCAATAGACTTTTAAGGAAGGAGGCTTTCTGTAAAACTTTAGACTTCTTTAGTCTCTGTTTGAAATGTTTGTTGATGCTAACTTAAAATGGCACCATAATGGCACGAAAGTCCATGTGCTCTTTTCTACAAAATCTCACATTTTTTCATTCCTTTTTCTATTGCCTTGAGATTTTGCTATTTTGAATTCAGGGTTAGAATATAAATTGTTAGTGGACATTTCTTTGATCAGCATAGAAATCGAAATAATCCTCGATAGGCCTTACAAAGTTCTTGAATGTATACGTGGGCTTAAAAATCACCGTTACTATCCTATAATCTACACATGTGTGTTTGTAGGTATTCCACCTTTTTGAAACGTAATTAAAAAATATGTGAAAATACATTTGACCTAGTTCAATTGCGCCATTCATGAACACTTTGCTTCGGATACAGGTGCACTGTATATACTCGTACCTACATAGATTTACCTACAAAATCACAACTGGGTCACTGAACTATTAAGTTTTTTATTCAGACTGAAACTGCAAATCTCTATAATAGACGTGCACAATATTTTAAAAAGGAAGCATTTATTTTTTTACCTGAACGAAATAGAAAAGGCTTAAAAAGCGGGAAACTTACATCGTTATCCTCACTGCTGATGTGATTGCCATGATGTTTAGCGCTTTTCTTCTTCCTCTTCTTCTTTTTCTTCTTGGAAATTGGTCCCGAGGGGATATTGGCTGCTGTGGATGCATGCTCCGTCTCGTTGTCATCCTCTTTGACTTCACTCTCCGAGGGGCTTTGTTGATTCAGCTGATTTTAGTTTAAAAACAGAAAAACAAACATATAATCATCATAAATAGTGAAATGTTGGCATTTATTCGGAATTAGAAAATCTTCGTTGAAATGTTTTTTTATTTTTTTGCGAGGAACTTCATCTGGAGCATGCGAACTAAACGACAATTTTTCCGAACTAGGTTGAGGCATATTCTCATGTTTGAATATACTTTTTTTCCGCCGTATGTGGGGGCTCTTCAAGACGACACGATAGTCGAGGCCATATTTTCTTTTTTTTGTTGATGAATTTGAACTACTTACCAAATCAAAGGGATTCCTGTTTAATAGTCTGCGCTTATCATATGTTGCCAAATCAATTTCATCCGTATCATCGGATCCTTGATCTTCGATCCCATCATCGGGCTGCAGTTCCAGGTCGTTGTCGCCTTGCAGCTTCTTGAGAACTCTGGACGACATAGCTGAGTTATCAGTTGGCGATATTTAGAATTGCTTATCTATGGTGAATCACTTTTATTTTGTATTAAATGGTTAACAAGATAAGAATATTATTAAAAATAGAAAGGAAAATCGATACAAATTTTGAGCAGTAAATTTTTATGAAAAATTTCTCGCACCTTTCTTTTACAGCTGTCACAATGGAGGTATCCATTTGTATTTGATTTTATTATAGAAGTTCAAGATGGGATATGATATATTGTAATAGTTTCTCTTATGTCAACAATTTGAGTTTAAGGCAGAAACACAATTTTTTGAATTTTTATTCTAAAGTCTTATTTCAGTTCGCCGAGTTGGACGGATTAACTAATGTTTATTAGGCTAGGCGCGCAAATTCAATTTTTAGTTGAGCAACTGCTTGGTTCGAGCAACTAAAAAGTTTGTGTTTTGACACAAACTAAACGATTGCCTAAGATGAGTTAGCTATTTTGTGTAACATATAATTATATGCACCTGCGCGGACATTCAACCAAATAGTTCATCTGTTTTCTATAAGCAACCAAAAATTGAACGTGCGCGCCTAGCCTTAGAACTCAAGCATGTGACTAGCTGTGACTTAAGCTAAGTGTACACGATTGGTAGATCTTACAATATTGTCAGATCTGTCAGTGAAAAACATGCTTACAATGTCTTACAACCGTGTAGTCTTACAATTAATTGTCAGAAAATTTGTCTGACAGTTAATTGTTAGATCATTGTCTGACAATTAATTGTAAGAAATCTGACAATCATGTGTACGCTAGCTGACAATCGTGTAATCTTCCAATTAATTGTCAGCAAATGTATCTGACAATTAATTGTAAGACGGTAAATTGTAAGGTATTTCATAATCGTGTACACACACAATTTATTGTCAGGCCTCTTCCAATTTTTATCGTTGTCTGACGTTTCTGACAATGAAGAAATTGTAAGATGTTCTTTTTTTTGCATCATACAATTTTTTCATTGTCAGACAATTGGCAGCCAAGGTTCAATTGTCACAGTTTCCATAACCACAAAAACTGACAATTAATTGTGTGTGTACACGGTTGGTAGAAAATCTACCAATCTCTTACAATTAATTGGTAGGTATTAAGCCGGCTATCTGAAAATGAATTGTCAGCCAACTTCTGACAATTAATTGTAAGAGATTGGTAGATTTTGTACCAACCGTGTACACACACAACTTATTTGTCAGCTCATAGGTAGATAATTGTCAGACATTGTAAGATCTTACAATATTGTAAGATCTACCAATCGTGTACACTTAGCTTTAGTTTTCAATGTAAATCTTTTTCTTCTCACACCTTAACCGTTTTCTTGATTTTTATTCGGCGTAAATTCTTGAACCGAGGAAGAACAAGATTTTTTTACACAAGGGTCTTAATCTGAACTAAACAAAAAACTGAATAAAATTTGTACGCAACAACACAAAATCACTCCCCTTCTATTTTTTACAAATACTCAACGCGAAAAAAAAATAATCACACAGGGAAATCACTGCCGATAAAAGGAGAAGTAAAATCCTGCTGCGGATAGAGATATGACTCTTATTCGAGTATCGGCAGTGATCCTACTGCTGATGTTGTATTTGTTATTCATATAAAATCCTACTGTACTACGGATAACTTTTCCAAAAAAAAAACACGGCTTTTGTTTCACTGAAAAAAAGTCCTCACTTCTTAGAAAAGTTCCCAATGAAAAATGAGACAAAGGAAAACCGCAAAAAAGAGATGACATTACTCTGCAATTTTTCCACCCTCAAGAGTTTCATTTACCTTCGGTACTTGATATCTCTCTGTACATGTGAGATGCTGATTAGCTGCATTAAGATAAATACTCGTATGTATAATTTTTTATTTCATTCAGAGAACCGACCAGAACCCCTTTACACCAGTGTTCCAGACTGTTTCATAAGCCTATCGGAGAGCTGTGATTAATCGAATTACTAAAGATTAGGTGTGTTTTTTTTGCAAGTCCATATAGAATTGTAAAAAAAAACGACATCGGGATTTAGGAGCTTTTTTTCCACATAGCTGGAAGCACTGTGTACGCTATGACATTTGTCAGCTTATTGACGACTAGCATCAACCAATCCAAAAACTTCACTTTTGACGTCTCTGAGCAAATTATCGATAACATATAGATAATACTATTTTGGCATCACCATTTTTATCGGGTCTTAGATTAACGCTCGATAATTATCTGGTCTTAGCTAACTCTGTATAGATTTAAGTAGTTGTTGGATTTGCATGTAAAGCGCTTAGTCCCGATGTCGTTTTTTTTTACAATTCTATATGGACTTGCAAAAAAAACACACCTATTAATTTAGTGTTCTCTTCGGTAAAAAAAACTCCTTAATAAAAGCAGATACGATATGAACAATTTTTATTTTAAGTATGGCAGCTCTGATTTTCCCATGAAATGTAATAGATTTCGCCGGTTTAATGACAGCTTCACTGTCACTTTTTTCACATCAACAAAATTGTTAAAACCGAAAAGCAAAACCAAAACCCCAAAAAATGTCTTCGCCAGCACCTAAATCCCCAGAATTATCCGATAAAAGTAAGAAATATGATCGCCAAATAAGGTAAAATACAGTATAAATAAGTACTTCAATAAATTCTAAACAATTCCATCACTAGACTTTGGGGTGAAAACGGTCAGAGTCTCTTAGAAAATGCAACAGTCTGTTTGGTCAATGCGAATGCAGTTGGATGTGAAATACTAAAAGGTCTAATTTTACCCGGAATCGGAGGATTCACAATTGTTGATGGATCTGTTGTAACTGAAGAAGATATCGGGTCAAAGTAAGAATCAAAATAAAGCTATAATACCTATATGAGTTCAAGAGCATTACTCTGTCGATGTTAGTTTCTTTTTAGAACAATCTAGCGAAGGAAAATCGAAAGCATCACAATGCATGAAATTCTTGCAGGAACTCAATGCTGATGCTAATGGTGATTATGTCGATGAAAGCATTGAGTTCATACTCAGCAATCGTCCGGAATTTTTCAATAATTTCGATGTGGTGATTGCATCTAATTTAAATGAGAAAACTCTGCTAAGTCTTTCGAATAAACTCTGGGATGATAAGATTCCTTTTGTTTATTGTCGCTCATTGGGGTTCTTCGGATCGATTAGATTACAAGTTAAAGAACATTGTGTCATTGAAGCTCATCCCGATGATAGAATCTATGATTTGAGACTGGAGAAGCCGTTTCCTACTTTAAAAGCTCACTTGGAGGTAATAAGAGATATATGAGATTGATTTTTAAGATTTGGAATTTTTTACTTGTTTGCAGGCGACGGTAATCTCTCCTAAAGTACCTTGGTTAATTGTGCTTAATAAATTCCTATGCGATTGGAAAAACAACAATGACGGTCGCGTTCCAAAGACATACAAAGAGAAGACTGCTCTCAAGGAACTTATTAAAAATGGTGAGTTTATTTTTAATTGAGTTGCAAATTTTGAAATATACTTCAACTTGGTGCAAACAGTTAAAACTTTGGTAATGCTTTATATTTGGTTTTTAAATAACAAACAAACTTTCCTGCTCTTCAATGTATTCTTCAGTTTTCCTTTTTTTTTGGAATAATAATAAAACCCTGAAAAAGCCACAAATTGTTTCGATAGAGTTAACCATGTGTCATTTACGCAAATGGAAAACTGACGCTTTGCCATGAAAAGCATTTGTATTGAATAAACTAAAGAGCTCTCAATAAGAGGAGGGTAGGAGAAAAGTATTAGTAATATTAAAATCCCTTCTAATTCAACGGCTTCAATTATAAAATAAAGAGCTAAGTACATAAGATAAGTGGTTCGACATTCAAAAGAAACAAAACTCCACCAAAAATACAGTCTGAAACCATGTTCATAATTACTTTTTAACTAATTTTCATTGCTCATAAATTCTCTTCCCAGGTATGTCCAACGACGAAGAAAATTATGAAGAAGCAATAAAAGCTGTGAACACGGCCTTCGGTGCTGGTTTGGTATCGCCAACAATTAAAGCGATTCTCGATGACGATGCATGTGAAAATATCAATAAACAAGTCAATCTTCTTTAAATCATAACCCAAACGTAAATTTAATAAGATTTCTCCCAATAGAGCTCTCCCTTCTGGATAATGGCCAAAGCTCTTAAGGAATTCGTTTTTAACGAAAACGACAATTATCTTCCTTTGCCAGGAGTTCTGCCTGATATGACAGCAAACACTGAATCGTATATAAATCTTCAAAATATCTTTCGTCAGCAAGCATTGCATGATGCTGATAATATTTACCGAAAATGCCAACACTACTTGAAAGAGTTGGGCCTACCACCAGAAACTATTAGCGATAAAACTGTGCGTTTGTTCTGCCGTGAATCGGCTGGTTTGGCGGTAGTTCGTGGTACGAAACTTGCTGATGAATATGAGAAGACGAGTAAGATTGCTAATATTGGTAAAATGTTTTTCAAACCTTCCATCTACGTTCGATTCTGAGTTTTTTTTATCTTTCTAAATTAGTTGACAACTTTGAGACCCAAGGTACATTGGCCGAATATTATGTGGGCTTTTTGGCCTACGAACGGTATCAAACCGAATTTGAAGGCATTCCTGGTGAATTGTATGTGGAAAATGATACGTCGAAGCTTAAAGGAATTGCAAACAGAATGCTAGGAGACTGGTCTGTCCATGGACAAATTAGTGATGATTTGATTCATGAAATCTGTAGTTATGGAGGTTCTGAAGTGCATACTGTGTCAGCATTTGTCGGTAAGACTGGCAGTCGAATTTTAAAATTGTTTGCAAAACTAACCTGTGGTTTTTGGGTTTTCAGGTGGATGTGCAGCTCAAGAAGTGATCAAGCTAATAACCAAACAGTATATACCAATTGATAATACATTTTTGTATAATGCTATTACCTCCGAGACGACAACAATAAAATTATAAGTGAATAATAAATGTGTATAAAAAAGAAAATAGTGTTATCCTTATAATCAGAATTTTAATTTACTAGGATTACGTATACTATGTTAAGATATGATGTTTTTGATATACGGGATGAATTCTGCCGGCAGAAAACTCTATTATTAGAAGAGAGAAGCGAAGTGTGTGAAATGAAACGGAGTAAAATTGTCTACCATTGTTAGAGTTGAAGAACGAAGTAGACAACAACTAATACACACAACTTTCTACATTTGGAAGGCTGCAGAAAAAACCAACACAATAAAAAGAGTTGCATTTATACATTTTTTCTACCAGAATAATTCATCCCGTGTGCGCTTGTAGTAAAGTATGAATCCGGTTTTCTACCTGGTAGAATTCATCTCGTGTGCGATTGCCCAATAAACGGAAATCACATCAAAAATTAGACAATAGGCAATTACGTACTTGGACCGCGATTAAACCTCTCTCCCAGAAAACACCCAAATCACAAAGTTCAAATCTTAAAGTTCATATCTTATGATGAAAAAAATTGTCTTTGGTATGTGTACATACAAAGAAAACAAGTACATATAAAACATAGTTTCTTGATCCCTAAAAATATAAAAATCTTCTTACTTATAGCTTGAATTAAGCTGAATAAATAGGTGTTAAGCCCCAACTAAAATTATTTTTTATTTCGAAATTTCTTGTAAGAAATTATTAACATGAATATTTGCATTTTACGTCATTGTAGTATTCCCTTGCATAATGGTAAAACCACTAGAGAAGAAAGCCCTCTGAAAATTATTATTCCCGTTTTATTATCGTGTTATATACGTCTGCTGTTGTTTTTGTTTTGTAACCATAATTTCCAAATGTGTTGACAACAAGCGCTATATCTATTCATAGAACTCGCGTAGATTAAGAATTTAGATTAAGAATTTTATTTTTCAATTTGTTTTATATACAATTTGACTTAAAACTAACTTATTACTAAATTAAATCATGTTGGCTCGACAATAGGGGCCCAACGTTCTTCATTTGGCTTTACATAATGCTATTTGCTTACAATATCATATTAATGTTTTCTTAATCTAATTCATGATTTTTTAATATTAACTAAATAATAATTTTTGATGAATGGGTGTATTGATTGTTGTTCTTCTCGTAAAAGGGTGCGTTGTCGTTATGGATGATGTCTTCAAATTGATCGTCAGTGATGGCTCGGGTGTATAGATACTTGTCACGAGGCTCTAGTTCATGCTGGAGAAGTTGTTGCACTTCTGTGTTGGGATGATCTTCCAAGTTCCTGACGATTTTTCCGGAGAGCTGCAGTAAATACTCGTCCAGTGGTATTAACTTTGCTTCTTTATACAGATTCCTCATAGAACTCGCGTCGTGTTTTTGGATTTATATGTTTCTGCATCTGCAAAATGCAGAAAAGTAGAGAGAGGCAGATGTATTTCGATACCCGAAAGTGGGAGAGAATGCAGGTGGTAACTCTTTTTTACTTCCTATAAATTGCTATAACTTGTTGGCCTCTTAATACGAAGCTATGCAATGAAAATTTAACTTACCTCCATTTTCTTCCATTCCGAATTAATGATTTTTTTCATATCATGCGCCCGTCAACAAAAATTATAGAAAAATGTAAAAATATCGCAAATTTGCAAAATGCAGACGAAAATGCTATAATGAAGATGAACATGTTCGTCTTTATTATAATCTTGACTTCTGCATTTCTCGATTTTCCTATAAAGCAAAAATGAAGTTCTTCTGCATTTCGCTCTTTTTCTCTCTATCAAACAAATATGAATTCTGTATTTGGTTTCCCGTTTTTTGCAGAAAGCAATTTCAGATACATGTAAATCCACTATCAATCTAATTTGTTCTTACCCGCTTAGCTCTCCCTTCTCCAGTTTGAAGTTAGACTGCACCGTGTGATTCTGAAAAACACACTGAAGCTTTGCCCCGCACAGCCAGCCTGCGCTCTATTTGGCAGGACCTTAAAGATTCTATAAAACATATATAAAATCACTCTGGCTTTATGAACATACCCTTGATTTGCGGGTTTTTGACTTTCTGATGTTCTGTCAAAACCAAACCACTGATAATTCTGTCAAAACTTTTATTATTTTGGAAAACGCACGACAAAACGAAAGCAAATTTTTCCGAAAATTTATTTTCCAAGGAAAATTTGTATCCGACCATACGAATATTTATCGGAAACCCGAAATAATCAATCCATTTATTAAATTCCAACCAATTATTTAATCCTAATGGCTCTAAAGTAAGTTAAAGGAGAGGCAATCATGATGCCACTCTACACTAAATTTCTTTTACGTAACCTCTGTCTGCCAAAACAATAATTAATTTTGTATTATTCTTCGTCTTGCAGACTTGCAATCAAATCCGGTCTAGCTTACGGTGCTATGCATTATACATGCAGCCTCGGCGTTTGGGGCAACAGCGTTCAAGCTGACAAACTATACAATCAGTTAAAGGACCAAGCAAGGCCACATGTAAATAGTTTACAGAAAAAACTGCCATTCGAAGTACCGAATCTTCCCAACACAGGAGAAGTTCGATTCCTAGCAAAGCACTATTACAATAATGGTGTTAAGAGTACCTTCCATTTTATTATTATGTTACCATGCTACGCTGGCCAACTAATCAAAAAGGCAAAAGACACCATCAATAAGTCTTTGGAAGCACCTGCTGCCAAGAATTGAGTGTCTGGAATAGTTGGTAGGTTTCTATAAGAATTGTGCTGTTATTTCTTTTTTTTGTTCATCTAATGGTAAAAATAAATGAAAATCTTTTAAGTTAAATTCGATAGTTTGTATTATGGTCATTTTTTGTATGCATGAAGAGGCTGGAAATTTTACAAGAGTTGGAATGAAGGAAAAATCACATTAGCAGTGAGAAAACTGTTTAGGTCAGTTCTTTATACTTAATACACATATGGAGTATCTTCGCTCATGACATCGAATGAAATTTAAGAAAATTCCTGAATGCGGGAAGTTAGCTTAAATGGATTTCTTTCATTTGTCCACTTCTTAATTCGCCAACTGCTATGGAAGGGAACATCCAGCTATATTTTACACTGAACAAAAACTAAGTTTTTAGCAACTAGTTTATATAATTCACACTATTCTATTGAGTTTTGTTTTATTTATATTTTCTTAAATCATTTTCTAATCTGAGGAAGCGCTTTTACAGAAGGTATGTAAGAAGGATTTATTGCAGTGACAGAAGTATTAGCTATATATAAATAAATATATGTACATGGTATTCCAAAATCAACGCCACAAGCTTTCCAGAAAGTATGTAAGGATATGTACAAAAGCAATTAAAAAACGTTTTTATATAAAGTTATCTGGATAATAATGAAATTTTACTGCAACTGGTTTTGAAAACACTGTTTTTTTTTTTTTTTTTTTTTTTTTAATTCATTTTTATTTTCATCAATCTTAAAACTATCTTAAAGCTAGACAAAAATTCATAAAAAAACTAGCCTACTTATCCAAGCAATAACTTAAAACTAACTTACTGGCCCTACGCGGGCGCTCTAAGCTAAACTATATCTTAAATCTAATACCTTTCGGCCTAAAAAACTATTTTCAATTCAAGCTAAAATTAAGAAAAACTCGGATTCTGTAACTTTTTTTTTAAATTTTTTATATAAAACTTACAAACTAAAGTAAAACTAATTAAAACTACCTACAACTACATCGAAACATGAACTATTTTTTTTTTTTTTGTGCCACCCTGACTGTCCCTACCTAACGACCTACACTTAAATCTATGTAAGTCGGCCAAGACATATATATGTCCTCGTCAACTTTCTCTATCATCCAACAACCACCAGAACTGGTTCCCCTGTCTCACCCTGTCCCTCCGGTCCCTATCGGACACAGTCCTACTGAACCGAAGGCGCTCTGCTCCATCTTGTGCGAGGACGTCTCGACCATAAAGGAGCCGCCTGTCAACAGTCTTACGGCTGACGTGGTAGATTAGCGGAATCGCCATTCTATCTTGGACCAGCCCTCGTCTGTCTAAGACGAGACTGTTATTGGCATCTGATGATCGATTTCCGACAAAAGTTGTTAGCGATCAACAAACGCAACTCGCAATTTGGGCCTATAAAAAATATTGAGGCTGTTCCAATCACCATCGCAGGCGAAATATGATTCGTGAGGTGAGTGCGACCCGATAAGTACTTAGCCTACAAAAGAAAAACAAAAATTTTGGAAAAGTGACAGGTTAGTAGGAATGACCGTTGATATGTACAAACCCATAATACGGAACTTTTTGTAATTGGCCTACTATAGCCTTTTTCCCAGTCGGAATTCTTTCATGGATAACTACAGGCTCTACCCCAAGATTATGCTTGCATAGAAATCATGACAACAAATGTGGGGATAGGGTAAATCGGCCCTATCATGAATTCCACCGTTACCAGAACTTTTACCAATCGCGTCAAAAAGCTACCATCAAATCCGTTCCACTACGGTGGATTCTGTGATAAGTTTGTTTTGGGACTCGTACCAAGTTTTCGACTACGATGAAATTCGTGATATGACTGAATATGTTATAATATTAAAACCATTACATAGGCATAAGTTGTACCGATTGCGTTGGACTGTCATGCAGACGGTCTTGGGTTCGATTCTCAGCCTGTGCAAAAAAGTTTTTCAGGGGTACAGTACACCCCTGGCGAGGAATTGACAAATCCTCAGAGTATCTCCCGTCATGAAATGTGCTGCTTATTAGCCTTTCGGAATCGGCAAAAAAAAATTGAAGGTCCCCTCTATTGCTGGTAACAACACGCAAACAGGAACGGTTGAGTCAACCAGGCACGGTTCTCTTCGAATTGCTGCACCACCAAATTTAGACTTTACATAAGCATTTCCCATCTATAGAATTTTCCAATTATTGAAGTAATCACCCTAGTAATAGAGAACGCTGCCCTTTTCGTATTATTTAAACATCAAAATGTGGTCTCTGGAACCTTCTCGTTTTAAAGGCGTTTTATTAAAACGACTACCGGAATAAGGGTGAATGTTTGGGATTTACAGTTTAATGAAATAAACAAAATCGTCTTATTACGGGGGTTGTTTTTTTTATTATTTCAAATAATTTTTTTATAAACAATTTTTTTTATAGCTGGCTGCACTTGTTAATTCGAATAATCTTATAAAAGTTTTAAACTTATCGTCGCTGTTTTTTTTTTTTGTATTTATTTTATTCGCAGAATTTTTATAGAAATCAGAGGAAAAAATAAAAAATTACACATCATATTTTCAAAAAAAGACAAAAAAAAATATAAAAAAAAACTCGGTTTTCACAAGTGTAAACAATTATGCTTTTGTTTCAACAGCAGGTGTTGATTCTACTTTTGCTTTCGCTGCCGATTCTGTTTCGCTGGCAACCTTCTTCTTTGAACCCTTTCCCTTCTTGGCACTTTTTGAGGGATTGATGGGGGTGCTCACGAGTTCCTGAAATGAAAGATTGTATTAAAGTTTAGGTTTCTATTTCTTCAATAATTATTTGAAGTTAATTTTTTATGAAATGAGGTCAATTAAAATGTTTGAATTTGTTTTAAATTCAAGTTAATAAACTTGAATTTTGTCAGAAGACTATAGAAACAATATTCTAGAGTTTATATAGCAAAGTGTCTGGTCATAAAAATCACAAATTAAATCTTTACGAAATTATCCTTGCATAGAATCAATTCCTGGAAAAGTTTAATTACAATTATATGTTTATTTTTATAAAGTTCCTCTTTCTAATCAAAAGCCAATAAAAACTTATTGATTTTATTTAACTTGATTATTTTTTTGTACTTATTTTTTTTTTAATTTATTATTTCACAGCCAAAACAGCTCAAAATAGGAATTGTTTGAATTTATTTAGGATTTGATACAAACATTTTTCAAACCTTCAATAGCCCACAGAAAACTGTGGTGACTATACATATTCAATTTTAATATAGCAAAGTGTCTGGGCGCAAAAATCACAAATAATATCTTCACGAAATTTTCTTTGCATAATAAACATATTCACAATTGGAAAAAAAGTTCAACCGACCAATATTGTATTGTTTGAAATTGTTTAAAACTGTTTAAAACTTGATAGACTATTTTAAGAAGTTTTAAGAGATGACAGAATTAACTGCCGATACAATTATTCAATTTTTATATAGCAAAGTGTCTGGACGCAAAAATCACTAAGAAGACTTTTACGGAATTTTCTTTGCGAAAAAAGATTTTTTTCAGAGTCTCTCATTATTTGTAAATAATTTAAACAAATTCTTGTTTATAATAAGAAAAAACAACATTTGTTTAGGCTGAACTTATCTTCCTGTCCATCTAAAAAAAAAATATAGAAGGATGACGTGAATCTTCGGAGGTAATTAATTTCAGATTAAAAATCTAAAAGAGCCTTTTAAAAGTAAAAGATGTATCGCAATGCACATTCTAATAGAAAACCAATCTTAAACACACAGCTTTAAACTCAATTTAAGGTCAAATTAGATTGCAAGCGCCAGTTATATCCATGATTGAAAATTTCATTCAATTCCGATTCTAATTTTCAATAAAATATTCACAACTCAAATAATTTGTCAATTTGAACGCGTAACGTGTTTCAAATTTTCTAAAGTTATTGTCCTTAAAACAAACAAAAATATTTATGGACATTCATATATATATATTAGACAGGGCCAAAAAAATTGACTATTTTTTTTTTGAAAGATATATCGAGAATATCATTCGGAATGACAAAAAAAAATTTTCGTAAAAGTTTGAGCCCTTAATATCAATTTTAAGAGGGCTATCATCGCTAATTTTGATTTTTAGTCATAATTTCATGTTTTGCGTCAGAACTGACAAAACATTGAAGTCAAAAAAATTCATTTTGACTTACTTTTATATAAAATTAAATTCCCTACAAAAAAGGTCTAATTGAAAATTTTCGTCAGACAAGCCGTTTTTGAGTAATTAAGCTTAATAAATTGTTATTTTTCTTCGATTTTACTTTTTTAATTTGGAATTTTGTAACTAACGAAAAATAACAATTTATTAAGCTTAATTACTCAAAAACGGCTTGTCTGACGAAAATTTTCAATTAGACCTTTTTTGTAGGGAATTTAATTTTATATAAAAGTAAGTCAAAATGAATTTTTTTGACTTCAATGTTTTGTCAGTTCTGACGCAAAACATGAAATTATGACTAAAAATCAAAATTAGCGATGATAGCCCTCTTAAAATTGATATTAAGGGCTCAAACTTTTACGAAAATTTTTTTTTGTCATTCTGAATGATATTCTCGATATATCTTTCAAAAAAAAAATAGTCAATTTTTTTGGCCCAGTCTAATATATATATACATATATATAAGCTGCTAAGTAAAGCTTTTTTAGATGTATGTTGTACACGATTGTAGCAGTTTTCTGTTTTCCCCGTGCAACACTTTCACAGAGGAACACTCGTTGGACACAAGAACAACCAACTTATTCCCGTAGTTCTAGAGTGTATAGTGTGTCAGTTTTTGGTCTTGACAGTTGTTTTGTGTTCACCGAATTAGTGTAGAAAATTAAACATATTCAAACAGCGCATTATTTGCTGCAGAATGTAATACAAAAAATTCTCATATATATTGAGATTGTGTTAGTTTTTGTTGATTGAATTTCCAATTTTAGAAATTTAACAAGCAAAAATGAATTACCTTCAATTCAGGGTGAACTATACTGTGCTCACTAGCAAAGTTCTCCTCAGCGAATGGGATGCCGGTAACCAAATTGACACCATTTGGCATAAGCAGGACAGTGTGTTTGAATTGAGCAACATATTCAGCTAAACAGTAAAAAGACACATTTATGTATAAAATTTTTAATCAATCAATTTTTGTATCAAACAAACTTACTTGGTTTCTCATACAGCACTTGGAATGGTTCAATCATCTTGTGGGAAACACATTCAACAACACCCATTCGTGCTTTAGTTTCCTCGTCAAAGTGTCGCAGATTGAAAGGCATATTTCCATATTTTGTTTTAACCTACAAAAAAATATAAAAACTATTTACTTTTGGATGAGATATTTTATATTTAAATTAGTTTCAGGCTGTATCAATCCCTCGCCTCAGATCTCATAATCTTGCCGTCATTAGGTTAACAAACAAAAACTTCATCAGCTTTTTAGCATTTCTCCACAGAATTCCACAAAAGCCAATTCCGTTATTGCTCGTTAGGAACCCTCTAGTGCGTGGTTTTTAATCACTGGCTAAGGGAATGTTTCATGTGCTTAACAAAATATTTATATTAAAAAATTAAACCTGCCTCAGCTAGAAGAGCCCTTGATGCCTTCAGCTTAAGTTGATAGTTTTCATCGGTCTTCTTGTAGATTGAAACTTTTGTGTCCTTCTCACGACCCTTTAAATATAAAAAATTAACTTCAAAACCGATTTGTAAGATTAACGACTTTTAACTTACAACTCCTTCGCCTGAACTGACAATAACATCAATTGCGTAGACTTCGTGGGTTTCAAAGGTACATTTTTCGTGTTCCTTGCGTTGAGCTTCGCTTGGATTTTGAATAATTGTCTTCTCCCCATCGATTTTGAATTGTTTCAATTGATGACTGAGCATGCCTTCAATTGGTTTACATTTATACGATTCGGCAACTTGTTGTACGGCTTCAGTGATTGCATAGTTCTAAAATTGTAAATTTTATGTATATTTTTAAGTTTGAATTTATCATCATAAAAATTTATACGCAACTAGTTTTGCTTTTAATCCATTTTTGAAAAAAAAAACTTGTGAAACATTTAAAACGAAAAGTGTGAATATAGTCTTACATCTTTTCACGGTTAATGTTATTTACTATAGGCAAGCATGAAGATAGTTTAAGATATAGATAAATCAAAATTCCATTAGCTTTATTCAAATATGTTTCAAATAGATATTTGTCGCTTTTTCTAATGAATTCATATTTGTAGCTTGACATAAAAGTTAAACTTAAAGACAGAAATCATGAATTATGTTAACTTAAGGGTTTTTAATTTACTGCTGATTTAAAAAAAAATTTTTACTTACATTAGCTCCATCTTTAATCAGCCTTAGAGCAGCTTGAACTGCCCAGTAAGCAGCAAGAGTAACATCAGCCTTTTTGCCTACTGCTTTGTTTTCACTTGATGCTCCAACAACAATAGTATGTGCTGCTACTGCAATGAATCCATCAATATGGGCACCCAAGTCGCTACAAAAATATAATGCAATCATTAGAATTTCATTTGATTATCTTTTGTTTTTTTTTTGATAACGATTAAAACCTACATTTTCACAACATCTCCTTTTTTCAGAATGCAATCAGGATCATTCTTTGTTGGTGAAAAATGACACACACAATTGTTAACTGATACACAGGTTGGAAATGCAATTCCTTTTTTTAAGTCTTTTTCCTTTTTGTAAACCTACAAGAGATGTTTCAAAAACTTGAATTTTAATTCATTATTCATTCATTATTGTTTTAAGGAAGATTGCTTTAATTTTATCCTCAGATCTCATAATCTTACAATCTCTGGGAATCCATTATAACGCCAAAGTGAGCTACCAATATTGAATATGGCAGAAAGTTCTCCATTTTCCTATCATCCCGAAGGAGGGCCATGGAAAACTTTCACTTCTTTGTCACAACTTCAAACCCTCAAGCGCGTGTTTTTAATCATTGGACATCATATCTTATTTAGGATCTCTAGGAAAATGTGCAAACAAAAGAACTTACTTTGCCGGTTTCTTCAGTTATTTGACTGTCACCCTTTGTACAGATTTCCCTCACAGAGGCATCAGCAACACAGAGATCGATGACTGCTTTTAATGTTTCTAAAAATATAAATAAAAATGTTGTTAATACAATAAAATAATAAAAAGGGAATATGTATATATTTCTCTTCTAGCTTTAAGGACTAACTGCTGTCTGTAAAGACTATTGCTCATCTCACACTTCGATTTGAAGGGATAATGACTACTCTTAAAATTTTTGAACACATTGCGAGCGTTTAGGGAAGTTAGAGGATTTAAAAATATTGACCCGGGTAAAGCCTTCCACCTTCGTGTTAGCGGCTAAAGAAAAAATCTCTAAATTTAACACCTCAAGGTTAAGCTGATGGGCATTCCCTAAAGCGCGAGTATTATGTATTATGGTTTAATAGTTTATGGAGAGGAGTGCAACTGGTTATTTCACTAGAACTATGTTAATACAAATAATGGTAACGTACCGAAAGATAAAAAAAAATGCGGTGGAGCTCCATTCCGGAATGGTTTTTTTTATTTGTTTTATTCATTGCATACAAAGTAAGAAACAATCTTATAAATTAGTGTTCTTCTAGTAAATAAATTCGAATAGATGAAGTAAAAGCTACATCAAAAGGATTACATTTGGTATTACATTTTTCTTTTGGATTAGAGTTAAGAAGACCAATCGTCCACAAGTATTGCCAGAAGAAGTCCTCTATGGATATCTTCGAGAAGGATTTGTTGTGTTCCAAAAAGATGGTGTATGGTGCGATTAAAGTGTATACAGACACAGGTAGTATAGAAAACCCAAAAAGAAAGCAGCGGACGAAAAGAACAACTGCCAAAGAGGATGCCTTATGCCAGCAATGACATTCACTGGGCTTTGTCGTGTCAAAATTAGGACATAAGTTACACAGAATCACCAGCAGGTTTGCTGGGTTGCATCGGTTAGCGTTTCTCAGACAGAATACAAAAAAAACGCCTTGAATTTTGGAAAAAGGTATTCTGGAGTAATGAATTCAAATTTAACATGTTTGGATCTGATGGTAAAAAGTATCTTAGGCGACCAGTAAAGAAAGAAATCGATCCCAAGTACATAATCAAAACGGTCAATCATGGTGGTGGAAATGTCATGGTTTGGGGAGCCTTTTCTTGGTACGGTGTTGGCCCTATCGTGCGATATATTAGAAAATTTTATGAAGCCATACGCTTTTGACCATTTGCCAGTTTCGTTCGTTTTTAACAGCACAACGATCTTAAACATGCTTCACGGCTAGTGAAGTGTTGGTTTGAGGAGACAAATATAAATGTTTTAAGCTGGTCAGTGCAAAGTCCCGATCGAGAACTTATGGGCGAAAACTTAAAAAAAAAAAAAAACTAAAAAACTCAACGGAATTGTTTAAAAACATAGAAAAAGCTTGAAAAATTTTCCCACTTGAACGATGTAAGAACTTTATAGAAAGTATGTCTCAACGCTGTTCGGCTGTTATTTTCAACAAGGGCTACTTCTTTTTAATAGAAAAAAGGACCTGAAGCAAAAAAAATTAGTTTATTTTTTTTTTGTAGATAAATATTTAAATGGAAAATGTGATAAGAAGCTTTCGACAAAACATTTATGTTTTCTCAAAATCTACTTTTTGTTGAGATGTAACCTTTTCTATAATGTATAGGGATGTATAGCCCGCCGCCTAATATCTTTCTTTCATATACGCATCACAACAAGATTCAAATCAAATACATATATTTAATGTTTTACCCTTTAGAAAGTAAATAAATAAAAAATAAGAAGAACGTTTCCTTCATTTTAGCAAGTATGTTTACCGGTAATTAAACTTCAAGTCATCAAATACCTTTACGTTAAAGGGAATTAATATACATATCATTTTCTTCGAGGAAACCTCTTGAGAGGTATTTGCTAAGCTAGGCTTTTGATCATTTTTGTACAAATAAAAAAAAAAAACTTTTGTATTTTTCTACAGTAAGAATTCTCAACCCTCTTGTATCTCATATTCTTGTAGGTGTTGAGAAAAAAAAAACAATGAATGAATAATAGTCCTGTAGTGAAGTGTTTGTATCATGCTACGTGCTTTGATTTTTATATGCGCACCTCTAAAACCGAACTACGTCCCACTCTTTATTAGGTATTTCTCATCTACATACATATTTTTTTTTGCTATTAGAATTAATAAAGCAGACTAAATCAAACCGACAGCAACTAACCTAGATCAATGTATTTTTTCCCAGTTTAGTGCAGTTAAATCTCCCCATCTCTACATGCATATAAGCTAGAAGAAGAGCGATGGTGTGTTTAGCGTTTAAATGTGAAGTGGGAAAATAATCGATATTCAGCATTACAAATTAAACAAAAAAAAAATACTCAAGACGAATAGAGCTCCATAATCCCTTTGCTTAAATCTATTTTGTTATTTTGTCAACCGCAAATGCATTACTTGGAAATATTATTGCAAGATCTCTTAAAATAACAGCAGCGTGGCGGTGCTGTGTGGCGTGACGATTCTCCGTCGACCGGCTTTTACCAAAAAAAAAAAAAGAAACAAAAAAAATCGTATATATCAACGTGTCCTCAGATGAAAAGTGGCAAATCAACTCCGCTGAGTTGGCTTGGCTCCCAATTCGAACGTCCAGCTTATTAGAATCAATCGACGAAAAAACATTAATTTTTGCATTGCCGGTATAATCCCAATCTAGCCTAACTTACTGATTGCACAATCCTTTTCAAAAATTTACATTTTTATTAAAATGAAGGAAAAAATAACATACATCACTAAAAATCGAAGTTTGAAGGTTAGAATTTTGGCAACCATCCGCGTGGCTCTTTTCTTTCAAGGAAAATGTGAACGTGAACAGAGGTTCTAGATTTAAGACAGAGCTTAAATATATGGTTTTCACTTTATTCATTTTTATTTGTTTGAAAATTCAACACCTTAAATATTTACTTACTATTAACAATTTCACCAGCCAATTTATATTTGGTCACAACTAAATCCTCAGCAATGGTTTTCTCTTGGACCTCAACTTCGTCGGCCATTGTTGTTAGTTTATTCGTTCTTTTTTCTAACTTGAGAAATAAGTCCAAGTTGTAAAAATATAAAAATTATTATTTAAACGCGCAGATAAATTTCAATTAATTTGTAATTGGGAAATTTTTAAAAAGAATACTTTATAATTAATACGACTACGGAGGCGAAAAACAAACTCAAAAGAACTTTTTTGTATTTTACATCCGACGCGGCAGCACTATTTTGTAAAAGAAAGCCGTGTCGGAGCGGGTGCCACACAGAAGAATAGAGAAAGAAAGAATAAAGGAAAAGGGAACGTCATAAATTGTGATTCAGTTCAGTGGTATTTAGATATACGTTGAAATGGAAGATGGTGCTGCTGTTGTTTAAATTCTTAAGGAAATGCCTACACTGGTTCGTTAGGTTCTCCCAAACTTTCTTATCGTCGATAGTCGAGCTTAACTTTCATTGTAATTCTGAATTTTCACGTTGGTTTGAAGCCTCAAAAGGGAACTACACTAAACTAAGTAGACTAAGAAGAGATGGCTCTTTTTCAATTACCCTGTGCCACACTAACAAGTCCTGGCAAGCATTTGTGTATTTATTGGAAATTTTACATTTTATTAATTTTTATTTACCGATTTCGCACACGCCACCAAAATAGAGCATTTGAATGTTGTTTCGAACGAACAATCGAAAACGTGAAACCGATTAAACCAGCAACAGCAACGTCAACAGCGTCGTTACAGGCTGCGATAATTTATTTCATGTCGACGAGTCTTACACCGAGCCTCCACTTGAAATAAATGATTGCAAGAAATATGTGTCATGTAGCCAATATTTCTTGTGGAGCCCCCTTATGTCTTGATTTTTGTTATTTTTAGACATAATCTTTTCTATTTATTTCTTGTCCTCGTAGAAGAAATAAATGCAGATATAAATTTTGACGTTTCGTGACTTGTGACTTCACTAGACACAAATTTCTGACAAGACGTCGAGTCTTGACACCAATTCCCACATTTTCATGTAACATTCCTTCATTTCATTGACAAACTCATGTTATGTTTTCACTTCGTATAGAAATTATGTCCCGTGAAGCCAAGATGTAATTTTTCTACCATTTACTGTCTGTTAAAGTACATACATAATGTTGTTTGGTTGTTTGCAGGCCAAAATTAACATTAAAAGAATTAAACATTGAAGATAGTAAGCATTTTGATTATTTTTTTTAAATTAGTGGGACTACTCAATTATGTCTTGGAGCAAATGATCTTCAAGGTCGTGCAAATCTCTTTTGCTCAAAAATAGATTGACCCAAAACCTGTGCTTCCTTTTGTATTCTTCCCGTTTTGCCTCCTCCAGTTTTTCCACTGCGTTTATCGCTAAAATCAAACGACGTGACTTACCTGGTGAGATTATGGCGAGGAATGAATAATCACGACATAATTTGCCCACAGAGTTAAAGAAATATAAACTTTAGATATAGTGTCTGATATAATGTCAGAAATAAATATTGCTAATGGAGGTGCGGCGTTATATTTTTGTCAGATTTCTCAAAAGTCATGTCAGATTTCTCAAAAGTCAACGTTATACTGCGTCTCCACTGAACGATAATCTGAGATTTACTCAAATCTACTTGAAATCTTCTTGAAATCACTAGATTTACCATACAAAAATTAATCATCTCGATTCGAGATTTCAAATAAATCTACTGTACTGAACGGATTCACTTTTCCATTTCCAATGAATCTGACAGTTTGATGGAAGAAAAAAGAAAACAAAGAACAGTCTGTTGACAAACTGAACAAAAAAAAAGTTTTTTAATAGCCAACAAATCTTTCAATTGTGACACTGCTTGTAATTAAGATTTTAGATGTCAAAATAAATCTAACAAGTCCAGTGGAAACACTACTAGATTATTTTAAATCAAACTGGAAAATAATCTAGATTATCGTTCAGTGGAAACGTAGTATTAGGATCAATTCATAAATGATTCATACCCCACTATTTTGTATCTTCTCATGACTGCGGTTGTTTCATCTGTGGAGATCTTAATTCATTTTTCAGGCAGACGGCAAAGCCATGCTTAATGATTTTTTGTAACTTTAATTTGTATTTTAAACAAGAAAACAAAAAATAAATCTAATCTAATTCTAAACCAGTTAAGTATAACAAATAATTTTGTTATACGGGTAGTTTGCTTGTAGTTTGACACACCCATCTTTTATGCAGTCACGGTAAGAAAAGACACTTTTTAACATAATTTTCCCAGGTGAAACATAAAATAATAGGGGTATTCACGATCTAATGCAACAGGTCTAGTATCATTGTAAAAGTGCAAAAGTGTAAAATCTTACAATACTACAACATGTTGTAAGATTGTAAGATTTTACACTTTTGCACTTTTACAATGATACTAGACCTGTTGCATTAGATCGTGAATACCCCTAATAATATGCCTCCTGTAGAGGCAGACTGTTAAGAAGAAATAATTTTGTCGTGCTGTTAGGCCAGGCGCGCACACTCAATTTTTATTTTCGCAACTGCTTGGTTCGAGCAACATTTCACAAATAAAAAAATGTGTCTTCCAATTATTTACTGAAAGGTGTCACAAAACAGCTGTGTTGTATAAAATGAAGCAGCATTTGTTTTTTTTTCTGTACTAGATTTTCACATTCTTTTACATTACGTGACACCAACCATTGTTTAGTTAAGTACCAATGAAAAATCGATTATAGATACGATTTGAAGTTTCGTCATTTAAAGCCAAATTAAATATTTAAGTATGCTTAACTAAATAACCGCTAAGATGCAGTTTAAAAAATCTTATAGATACGCCTGTTAATTTTTTTGAAACTATTTCAAATTCTTTTTTATCGATACCACCACAACATCCCTGTTCATCGTTATAGTTGTTTTACTTTTACAGCAGAACAGTCAAAAGTCAAATTGTAGGACACAAACAAGAAATTCGTCATCCATCACAATAATTTTCAGTAAAATTAAAAAATCTATAGGAATAGATTGTTTAATTTTGTGTTAAATCTTAAAGTAAAAATAGTAAAATGAATCGCTTATTCGGAAAAGCCAAACCTAAAGTCCCACCACCCAATATCAATGATTGCATTGCTGGGGTAAGTTTATGTTTAACAAAATTTTCTTTGTTCCATTTGTTATCAAAAAAATCTATAGATTGATACCCGAGCAAATAGCATCGAGGAAAAAGTTAATAAATTGGAAGCGGAGCTCCGCAAATACCGTGAGCAGATGAGTAAAATGCGCGAAGGACCCGCGAAAAACTCTGTCAAACAGAAGGCAATGCGTGTTCTGAAACAAAAGAAAGCGTATGAAGATTATGATCAATAATTTATTTATTTCCGAAACATTTATCTTTGTTTGTATATTTCAGCTATGAGCAACAAATTGAAAGTCTGCGTAATCAGTCATTCAACATGGAGCAAGCTAATTATGCTGCTCAAACTCTAAAAGATACAAACGCCACCGTTCTTGCCATGAAAGACGGGGTCAAACAAATGAAGAAAGAATTCAAAAGCATCAACATTGATAGCATTGAAGTGGGTTTCGTAGCTAAAAGTAGTTTTTTATCACCTTCAAAGGAATTTTTTTTCTTTAAAGGATATCCATGATGACATGGCGGACATGTTGGAGGAAGCTGATGAGGTCCAGCAGGCATTTGGACGCACATACAACATGCCGGAGGTAGATGATGAAGAACTCGAATCAGAATTGATGGCATTGGGTGATGAAATTGCGTTGGATGATGATACAAGCTACTTGGACGATGTTGTCAAAGCTCCAGCCGCTCCTGATAGAGAACCCGGAGCTGATAGTATTAAACCAACGGTTAGTTTGCTTTTAAATATCAAATCGTTTTAAAAAATTAAAAATTGATTTTCCAGGGTGGAATTGAAGTCGATGAGTTTGGTTTGCCGAAAGTACCAAGTTCTGTGAAAACTTCATAAACTAAATGTTTCGAATATGTTTTTTCTTTTGTTTTTTTATAATCAAGCAGCTTGATGATCAAAAATTAAATTTCTTTGCAATACTAAAATTTTAACTTACAAAGCACTTCTTTCTGTTTTATTTAACTTTTTAAGTTTGAATGTCAATAGAAATGTAATGAACGTTTTAAAACAAATGTTTGTCTTTTTTTCTTTAATAAATAAATAAATTTCGATTACAAGAGATCGATGAATATGGACAGGTAAAACACCAGGAACCTGAATAGCAATTAACTTAAACTACTGCTAGATATTGAGTATGAAGACACTACCTCGTTTACTCTAAGAAGTCTTAGGTTGAGCTCAACTCGACATGAGGGTTTGCTTTTCTCAGCCTCTAAGCGATATGGGGGATAATAGTAATCATTTCCCCAATGTCAGTAAATTCGAATAAATTTATTTATTATTGGTCCCCATAATTATTGGGGGTATGTACTTTGACTTTCATCAAAATCCTGAACGATAACGATGCTAAATTGTTAATAGTTGTTTTTCGTAATTTGTTTCTTTAAATTTTTAAAGAATTTTTTTATTTCTTATAAATTAGTTAAGACTCGGTTTTCAGAGCATCGATTAGTTTTTAAAAAATGAGCTGAAGTGAAGTGTTATCGAGATCAAGATGTTTATATTATATACTATTCATATTTGGTTGACTAATAATATTTATAGATAATTTAAAAAGTATTTTAAGAAGTCTCGTGAAGTCTTATAAGACTGATAAGTATGTGCTTTTGATGTAGTAAAATATTTAAAGCCCTCAGACTTAATCATTTGACATTTGACCCCGGCAGCCAGTTGTAATAACTATAGTCTAAAATAGTGTATAAACTTAGTCTGGTTGGAGTCATACTTATGTTGCAGATTAAAGTTTGATTATTTTAAAAACAAAAGATTAAATAAGATATTTATGCATTCCAGCTTTCCAAAAGAAAGCTATTTATGCCCCTTCTACTTTTGCTGTTTATTAACAACTTGCATGATGCAATCGAATATTCAGATCTTCTTTTATACGCCGATGATGCTAAGCTTCGCTTATCTTGAAAAAATAATGAAGATTATGAAATTTTTCAAAATGATTTAAACAGTGTTTCCCTTTGGTCTAGAATCGATGATGTGGAACTTATGTGCAAGTGCATTTTTTTTCTCGTAAGCGTGCTTGAATTCTTTTTTACTGTTTAAAATGCTTTGACTGCTTTAAAACATCAGGTTCCTTACGACTTACAGCATTTACGTTGCTCTTTTGCTTTGATTTTCTAACAAAAGTTGCCTTACAAGGTCTATTAAAATTTTAAAACAATCCATGTTTATATTTCGGTATTTTATTTTTATAAAAAAAATAAGATAAGATACATACATTCCAAACAGTAAAAAAGAATTCAAGCAATCAAAAGACTTCAAGCAGTTTAAAGACTTCATGCAGTTAAAGACTCCAAGCAGTAAAATTCAAGCAGTTAAAAGGCTTCAAGCAGTAAAAAAGGCTTCAAGCAGTCAAAAGACTCCAAAGCAGCCAAATGACTGCATTACTTTCAATGCAATCAAAAGACTCCATGACTGCAAATAATCTAAGATTTTTAAAATACTTCCAAGAATGCAACCAGTTCAAAAGTATTGCTTTCTTTTGACTTAAAATATTTTGACTGCTCTAGTCGATTGGTTTACTAAAGACTTCAAAATTAACTGGGACTTTTTTTTTGTAAGTTGAAGTACTGCGATAAGGAATGTGAATGCATTCCGAATATTCAGTTAAATGAAATAAATGAAAATAAAAGCTACTTTTGGCTGAAATAGTGAATGCGTTGGTGAAAAATTAAGCACAATTAAAAAGAACCGTTTGACTTTAAACAGTTGTTTACAAAATGGTCTGATAAATTTCACATTTCTGAAATCTCAAATATTGACAAAGACTTCTGTTTTTCAGCAGATAGTTTATTACAGGGAACTCTATATAAGATATGTCAAATCTTCAATTTTGTTCAAAAACTAAAAGCCATTTAACCATACGGTTTATAGTGTTGGTTTTAAAATTTACAAAATCACTCCGCTATTAGCTTAAGATTTTATAAAATCGCACTTTCCGCAATTAGAAATTATTTAAAGCAACGATATAACATCACCCTTAAAATACCGTCATACTTCACTGAGTTTGATTCAACTTGTAAAATACATATTTGTTTACATTGGGTGGTTTCTATAACAACGGTTTTGTCTTCCTTTATTCAAAACAAAACAAATTTCATTCGTATTTTCTCTTATGTTTAACGAAGGACATTAATGAAAATTTCTCTAAGTAAAAATGGATCTTTCTGAAATAATTGCACTTGATCCAAACTATCTAAATGATGAAATAAAAGACGAAATATTCAATGCACTTAAAGGAATACAAAACATCGATGATGTTCCTAGGAAAAACTTGAGGAAAATTCTTTCGGTTTGTTTGGTCATTATGAAGCACAAAGGAGAACAAGTATGTATTTCTTTTTTATAAAATTTTCCTTTTCATATTTTTTTTTTGTTTTAGGTGGATAGTTTACAAGAGCAACTAGAAACAAAAACTCAAGCCGATAGTGGAGGTATGTGTGAGATTTTATACATTTTTGAATAATAAAGGAGTTATGTATATGTACATGTGATTTTAGATGATTCCCGTAGTGACCGGGCTCAAGAAGAAAATGAAAAACTTAAACGTATGCTCAATAAATTGGAAGAAGAAAAGGCGGGTTACAAAACAAAAATCAAAGAAGTTGGTATTTAGTTTGTTATGGGACTTTTATTTCCTAATCTCATTTTTCAGATGAACGAGGAAATAATTCACTTACAAAACCGACTAAAAGAGGCAATACATTCGGCTGAAAGTGACAAGGATTCTTCAGATCCTTTATCGGAATTGGATCGACAAGAAGAACTTCTTAAGAACATCAACTGTAAGAATAAGCACATTAAAAGACTTTTAAGAGAAATAGAGGTAATTTTATGAAAACAAACTTATTGGATGAAAATAAATTTAACTCTTACTTTCTTGAAGGCACTTCAAGTTTCAAATATTGAACAATCAAAAGCTATAATTGATTTAGAAAAACGTCATCAACAAGCCAAAATTCAAGTGCAAGAACTAAGTTCAAAAGTTATTCTTCTTGACGGAGAAAATAAGGCTTTGAAAGAGAGTGTCAATGAGCTCAATGCAGAACTAACAAGATTAGAAGGAAACATAACATATTTGGAGGGTGAGCGAGACAAATCTGAAGCTGACTTGAAAGGAATAATTGAAAAGCTTGAAACAAAAGCAAAATCATGGCGATTGGCAATTGATGAAAAAGACAAGGAAATCAAAAAGCTTAAATCTAAGCTTGTTACAGCTGCCGAAATTTCATTAGAAGAGGAAGAAACCGAAACAAGCGAGGCAGTTGAACATGACCAGGGTAAAATAGCTGAAGAATCAACAAGAATGATGCATGTAAGTTTCATCGACAATATGACAAGTTTTGGTCACGTGTAAATAAATCAAGGTTTAATAATACTTAACTCAAAAGTTTTCATCATACTTTTTATTGATATGTACATACGTCTGTTTCCCTATGCTGGTACGTCCTCCGTACATCGATCTAGTACCTAAACGGGTTGACAAATTTGCATAGAATTGGGTATTTTATTCCCTCGAGGAGAAAACAGGCAGCCTTGTAAGAGTAATTCTTTTTTCAAATTTAATCTTTGAATTTTCGGATTATTCACAAGATATTAATGGCTCGAGCAATTTTATACAAAAAAATTATTCATAGATTCAAATAATATCGCATTACAAGACTATCTAACGAAAAACTTTTTTATTTAAGAAGATATCAGAAAAGAAATGTATACGTTAGAACTTTTAATTTTGCTCGTATTTCACACTTACAAGGCGATATTACTTATATTATATGCCCTGATTGTATTTCCATTAGGCAATTGAAGCTCGGGATAATATCATTGAAAAGTTGGAATCAAGAATAAAGAGTATGGCCGAAGAAATGATGTCATCCACCCGTCTTATGAACAAGATTTCTTCAGAACGCGAGAACAAGCGTTCCATGAATGCCAATAAATCGCGCTCTTGTTGTGAAAATGTCAAAGAGTCTTTGATTGCAGCAAACAAACGATGCCAAGAACTATCGGAACTCCTCGATAAATCTGAAGAAGATAGCATATTGAAATCCAAACAAGCAGCCCAGGCTATTGCTGCTCTAGACGATTATCAGCAAGGCAAAGATGGTCTATCGAATGCGTTAAAGAAAATTGGAAGCTTGGAACAAAAGTTGTCCGCTAGGGAGAAGCACATACGTGAATTGGTTTTTGAGCTCAATTCAATGCACGAATTATCAAGTGAGAATATGCTTCTTAGAAAGAAATTGAATATTGATGATGATGTAGTCATACTGGCAAAGAATCGACCAGCAAAAGAAAGAAGCAAAGAAAAACAAATTGAAAGATTGACATTGAAGCTGAGATCATCGGAGGAAATGCGATTGCGTTTAAAACTGGAAAAGAGTGATTTGAGGTAATTGCCTATTTTAAATGTGAACACAAAATAACTTCTCTAATTTTCATAAAAATACAATTTTGAGATAAGAAATTTTAAGTAGATTTGTAATTAAGGTAATTCAATGAAGATAAAATCTTTGAGCTCTCAGAATTTTTTTAAAGTGTGTATTAAAAATCTCATCATTACACATATTACTCATATTTTTTCATGGAACTGGTCTATTGTAATACAAAGGCTTTCCATTTTTCAACAATTCTATCGTTTTTTTTTCAGAAAACAACTTATTGAGATTCAAAAATCACAGACTCATTCATCATTAGGGTCAGAAAACCTCTCTAATAAATCTCCATCTAAGCCAAGGCCGGAAATTTATTGCGACAACTGCCTTAAACACATTGCGGTAAGTTCAAATTCCTTAAGCTTTAGAGACTCAAATTTAATAATCATTCAAAGGTACTTCCAAATAACGATGTCATAGTTCAGGATATTATTAAAGAGTGGGAAAATAAGTATAACGATGTTACCGAAGAAAATGAAAATCTTCGAGTGGGTATGCAAGAGATTCTTGAGAGAATCCGTGAGTATGATGGTGAGACTAATACATATATCTATGTTGACTTTCAACTTAATATCAAATTTTCAAAGCAACTTCCGATTATATCACAATCGATTGTGAAATCTTGGAACGTCTTCTACACGCACTAGATGCGCGTAACATAAGTAGTGGATATAATCCAGTAATGCGGATTCAAAATGAAATTATAAACCTTAAGGAACGGGAACATGCTTTGAGAGAGAAAATAAATGCTGCCAAAATCGAGGATGAACAACAATCACAAAATGAATCAATCGATGGAGTAAGAGAAGTTGGCGAACTAGCAGATAGTCCGATTCCATCACTTCCGTTGATTCCAATAAGTAGCTCAACAAGACCTACGACTCCAAGTAAAACCCTGGATCAATCTCTTTATCCAGTCATTGTTGAAGCTGACATAGAACACGAATCGGTAAAAAAGGAATTTTTGAAAACTCTTGAAAAGAATCGATGTCTACAGCAAGAGATTCAGCGTTTGCAAGTTTTCCAAGCTCACTTCGAAGAACTCACATCTCAAATGACGGCTTCGGATAGCGACGTAACGAAGTATTGCTCAATATTGGTTGAAAAAATTGCAACACTAGAAATCCAATTGAATTCGAAAACAAAAACTTTTGATTTCCTTAAAGATGATTTTGATCGCAGCTTAAATGAAAACAAAGCTTCAGAGATGAGAAATATGACCCTGATTGCTGAACTCAAAAAACAAGTTAACGATCGAAAGATTGACATACAAAAATTAAGATTGGAAAACGAAGACTTAATTAAGAAGAACTCAATTTGCAGTTCAGAAGATTATGCAGAAATGCAAAAGACGCTCTTTGATATGCAATCACAATTAGCTTCTCTAATGGATCAGATTTTATCCGGAAAGATTTCTGAGATCAAAGTTGATGCAATTTGTACCGACTATGGAGTAATTCAGGATAACTTGGAACTAGACTTCTTAACGGTTCAAGAATATGAAGAAATTCAGAAGGAAAAGATTGAACTTGTTGCAACTAAGAAAGACCTTCAAATTAAATGCGATCATTTGGAAGGTCTTCTTGAGATTTCTAACGAACAGGTAGGTGATCATAGTTTTGTGTAAAATGATACAGTTTTATAGAGAGAGATCTTAGGTTCTGTCCCAACAAAAGTTACTTACTGAAATCACCGACAACCACATAAACCTTCGTCATCTAGTTGCTGACCTACAGAGTTCTAATGAAGATAAATTCCTAATAGCAAAGATTCAACGTGATTTGGATGACGGTGAGTAAAACTTAATCTTATTTGAAAAAGTTTTTCTCTAAACGAGGTACCCTCTTGCAGCGAAGAAAGAAATATTTTCACTGCGATTCGAAAAAGAAAAATATGAAAAGAATGAAGAAATCTTAAAGAGTGACCACAAAGCCAAAGTAAAAGACCTTGAAGATCTTATTCAGGGCTTCCAAAATCAAACTAAAAATAATGAAATAAAAAAAAAGTAAGCTAAAATGAATTGACTTTGTGTTCCGAAAACTTGAATTCGAATTCATTAGAACTTTTCACTGATCTACCAAAATTTACTGTTCTTTCCTTACTAGGTTTCTTCAAAAATCTTTGCTGAATCTACGCCAAAAATACTTCAAGTTCACTCCATTGATATTTATATCGAACTTCATTTATGCATACTCAAAATTTACAAAGCGTCTTAGAGATGAAGAAGTTAAAATGCAAAAGCAAATTTCAATGCAGATTGATCAAATTTTGTCTTCCAAATTACAAAATTCAATTGAAAAAGACAACGACTCTCAGGATATGATCAAAGTAAGAAAACCATTAAATCCTTTTCGATTACATAATCACTTTTTTTTTTAAATAAAGCTTGTTAAGACTGAAACGAAGGCCAAATACTTTGAAGATCAAGTCCAGGCATTGAATGAGAGAAACATAGCTCTTCAAATTGAAATTGATAAACTGTGTCTATCAATTGTTAAGGAAGATGAGCACTGGAAGACTATAGAAGCCTTGTTTGGTGCGGGACATCCAGCAGAGGCAATGGAACAACAAACTCAAACTGAATCTGTCGGTAGGTCGAAGACGACGATAATTTATATTTAGTTCAATTAAAAAAAAAGAACTCTTTTTTCCAGAATTTGTGGATTCCAATACAAACACTGAACAAGACGATCAACGCCAGGAGAAAATCGAAGTTCTTCCAAAGGTCGATAAGAACTTGTCGCCTATAACGTCTCCAACAAAAGAAAAAATTGAGCCAGAAACTATGAATTCCGAGACACAGACTTGTCAAATTGATGTGACCAACAAGCAGACATCTCCCATCAGAACGCCTATCAAAAAATCAAAGGATGTGCAAGAACAACTCTCAGAATCCCAAGGTGTGCAGACTTCTCCATTAAGGCAACAAACAACACCTTCGGAAACTCGGAGTGTTCAGACTTCTCCTTCAAGGGAACCGCTGGCTAAGAAAGATTCTCAAGCGGTACAGACTTCACCAAAAGAATCACCGATACGTCAACAACCCTTAGTAGATGATCCAAAAGTTCAAGAGCTAGAAAAACAGTTGTTTGAAACGGCTTCTTTAGCTGAAGAAAGGAAAATTCAATTGGATAAGGCTGAGTTGAGGTAATTCGAGTTATGAATTATGTAAACAAATATTTGATAAGTTTTATTTGTTGCAGTCTTCTTGAATACAAAAAAACTATTGATGACATGAATAAGAAATTCAAAGATCAAGAGGAAAGGTTGAAGTCAAATAACCCTGAGGAGAAAGTAAACAGTCACTTCGGAATCATTGAAGTAAGTTTTTTTTAAGCTTTCTGATTTATTTAATTACTTATATTTAAATTTCTTTAGAAAACCATCTTGTCTTTCAATACTCTTCTTTCGGAGAAGGACAAGGCCATACATAAATACCAGGAACTCCTTACTTCCGAAAGAAGCGAAAACGACGATGCTTGTGTTAAATATGAAAAGACTATAGAATCCCTACGCCAGACAATGAATGATTTTAATGCGAATATCAAAGCCAAAGATGAAGAGATTCTGGAGCTAAAAACCAAAATACAAGCTTCCAGAGGATCTGAAAAGGAAAAGCTTGAAATTGCAACAGGCACCGATGATAATGGTGATAACAGTTTACAGGAAATTTCTGATGAAAAAATTGAAGAAATGTTCAATGATGATGCAGTGAGTGAAGCATCAGAAAAGAAAACAATAGAAGTCCCCAAAGAATATGCTATGGAACTGAAAAATAAAGAGAAGCACTGGGAAAATTCTTTGAGAGTTAAAGAAGAGGAGATAATATTGTTAAAAGAGAAGTACATTTTCGATTTAATTCAATTTTGTATTAACATTCATTTTTATATTTTTACTACACTAGACTTAATCTATGTAAGGAAAAGGAGAAGAATGATTGTGGAATAAATCCTGAAATTGAACAGTTAAGGATATTGCTGGAAGAAAAAGATAAACATATTAATGATCTAATGGACACTCTCAGTAACTTTCATGTAAATGATACTTTTTTTATAAACTTCAGGTTTGCTTAGGACATTGTTTTACATTTTATTTAATTAAATTAAAATATTTACAATGCTAATACCATTCAGTCATTTTAAACAAACAAATCATATTACCAAATTACGGATTTACTTAACAATTTTTGGTTTATTAAAACTCTTTAATACTCATTATATCTCATTAAGCGACCTTTCGAATGGATTGAATATAAATTATATTATTTCCATACTCAAGAAAAAAATTAAATGGCGCCCAACAACGAGCCTTATCGAAAAATATTTTAACGGTTTCCCTTTAAATTTTCATTCACAGGATGACCAGCAACGTTTTTTCAATGACTCGTCTACCTACACAGCAGATCAAATATCTCAACTTGCAGCGAGTCTTACTCGGTCTGAAGCTACAAACAAAATTTATCAGGCACAACTTGAAGCTCTGCGTCGACAGCTAGCAAATCTCAATCAAAGAGAAAAACAAGCCCGAGATCTTAATAATTCTCTTCGCAATCAATTGATTAAGCGACCAGTGGTTTCGATAAAGACCGAACTCAACGCGCGTTTGAAAACTGAAAACCTTCAGAAAAAAGTATGCCAACTTGAAACTGAGCTTGAGGAAGCACAGCTTCAAATTAAGCGCCAACAGGTGGTTATAGATGCTAAACGTGCAAAAAGTAATAACGAAGTTGGTCTTTGGGAGAAGCAAAAACGTTGGCAACAGAGTGCTGAAAAATACAAAGCTAAATTCGAGGAGACAGAATGTGCGTTGGAGAAACACAAAGCATTGCTTCATTCAGCTAGAACGACTATATCTCGTTTGGAGAAAGATAAACAAGTTCTCGAGGCTAGAGTTGGAAAGGGTAAGTATATAATATTTTACATTGATAGCCTCTAGGTATCTATTTTGTTTAGCTGCAAATTCCTTGAAATGTTGCCGAACCCCCTCATGTCCGAATCTTCAAAGTACGAAGTATACTCCATCAGAGACCCCAGAGACATTTACCGGTGGTAGTGAGTGCAGCAGCCCAGCAAGGGGAATGCATTTTCTTGGTAGTAATCATAACGAACTAATTGAGGCCTTGAAAGCGAGAATAGAGATGCAGCAGAGGAAGATCATAGCCATGGAAATGGAAGGGAAAGGCACCAATGCTCTTACTACAGAACTTGAAAAATTCCAAGAGAAATATTCGTCTATTGAAGCCCAAAATATTCGCCTCGAGGCAAGAAATCTTCAACTTCAGCTTGACAACGATTTGCTGCGACAAGGTGACTCTGGTGAGAGAATGCAAAAACGTTTAAAGCATCTGGAAGAGTAAGATTAATTTTCAATATTTGGAAAAATGGCTCATTTACGAGTTTTGCTTCCTAGTTACATCATTGCTCTAAAAGAGGAACTAGCACAGGCCGAAGCAAGAAGAGAGTTAAATTTCGAATCGAAGCATGAAAGAAAGTACGTACCCGGTCAAGCTGAACAAACAATACTATCTTTGAGGAGTATTATTGAAAAACTAAGAGCGGATAATAGGTACCTAAAGGATGGGTCGAGGACATTTGATGTTAGGGTAGGTATTAGACGAATAATCAATGTGCATAAAAAAGCAATTGTTTTAACAAACAAATCTTAAATTCTAAAATGCAGGGCAAAGAGGCTCCGACCGAACTTACTAGACTTCAAAGCATGTACACCGAATCCCTAGACAAAATTTCAGCACTTCAAATTGAACTTCAATTAAAAGCTAGATGCCAGAATTGTGGAAACAAGGGTCGTGTAAGTAGTTTCATTACATTTTACAAAACACGATTTTCAAAAAAGTCGATTTTAATTTGCAGCTAGAAACATCTACAAATGATGAAGTGCGACTTATAAAAGATCAACTATTTAAAAAGACACAACTTTTAGAAAAGGCAAAAATCTTACTAACTCGAGCTGCTGCCAAGGAGAAAATTCTTAAGGAACAGGTTCGTTGAGAATAAAATTTGCTCCTTAAGAACATTATTTCTGATTGTTTGATTTTTATTTCAGCTATCTTTGTGGAAACGAAAGTGTTCTGAATTACAAAACGTTCCAGTTATTGAAGAAATAAGTGAATAGAAGAGGAATCTTCGTGTTTTTGTAATTTAGTTTATTGTGAAATAAATCTTTACGTAATATACGAGTTTTAATGTAGACATTAATTTATAGGCAGATTAACACGCTTCTAAGAGTAAGCACTAAACACATGCTCACACATTCAGTTCTACAGGAAACGGAAGTTTTATAATAGCACTGAAATCGAAAGCTACATTTTATTTATTTCGGCAAAACACATTGACCTTTTTATATATACATAAAAAAAAACAAATTTAGATTTTACATAATTTATTAATATTGTTTTACAAAATTTAACATTTTATCTTGAGTACGTCATTCATTCATTTCGATTTCATTATAAGTATATTTGAGTTTCAATGTAATGGCATTGGGTGTGGTAGAATCCGCCACCATTAACTCTTGCCCGTCGCGTAAACCAAGTTCAGACAACGACTGAGTTAAATTAGAACGTGTTCGTTCTTCAATACTTTTTACAGTTGACATATAAAGAGTTTTATTCTTGCCATCAATATACGCAGTGATTCCTATAAAATAAAATAATAAATAAAAATACCTTTAACTTTTTTACGTTTTCGAAACCTGGACTCTTCATTTGGTAAATTGGACTCTCGCACAGCATTTTGATGAAGTCCTCAAGGGTTGTAGTATTTGGATCATCAACCAAAACCTTTTGAGGGACATTACTGCATGATAAGCAATTTTCGTTTTTTTCTGCTTCATATGTAAATGTATAGATTCCGGCCAAGTCGTTGAAAACCATGTAGTTCTTCATACTGTCATAGCAACTTGTGGTAAGTTTGAAGACCTCCAAGCGTGAATTAAAGATAAAATCTATTTTTGAAATATTGGTTTTGTAGATATAGTTACCTCGGTTGCGCAAGCAGCAGCAATAATAGCATTTGTACTTGCTACTGCCGGTATAATATGCTTTACGACACCTTGAACTAACCTAGAAAAGGGATTATATTAACCTTGTTTTAAGGGAACAACTTAAACTCGTCTCACCGGTATGTGACCCCGGAAATATTAAATTGATTAGCTCTCTCTAGAGCTCTTTCATATACCCAAGAAATGTGCTGTGGATCGTCTCCATCCAATGGAGCATCAAAAGGGTTCACCTTTTCCCACTGTATTATTTTCACATACTCAATACAGTGCTCTGGCAGACGAGGGGTATTAGCAATGGTACACAGGGGATAGTTGACTTGTGGAGGGAAAAGACCCAGAGTGCATTCAATGCACGCAGTGTAGCCTGGCAGAATAACACGGGCATTTCCCTTGAAGCCCTCGGTTCCACCATCGATCATGGGAATGATGGTAGAAGGATCAACAGTGCCATCATCTTCGTAGCCTAACATCGCAATCAACATGCCATTGATCCATCTTCGTGCTACGATGGAATCAAGTCCACAAACAACAATGTGGAATTGCTGATAGAATGACTCGTCAAAGTCTTGGATTTTTGCAAAATGTGGGGTCACCTTGCAGGTGCGTATTCTAAAAGATCATCAACAAGAGCACCTAGTAATATTTTTTTCCAATTTACCTGCTATTAATAAAATTTGCAGCACATTCCGCCTTCGATGAACCAATGTCCTTGTGTCGAAAAAGAAATTGCCTATTTAGATTAGATAGATCGATAGTGTCCATATCGATGACATGAATATCACCGAATCCCATTAGAGCGAGATCTTTCAGCAATTCACAACCTAAACCTCCAGCACCTGAAACAAATAATAAGTACTTACATGATGATATGATATTTTGTTGTATACTCCTTACCAATTACGAGGACTTTGCAAGTGTTTAGCAAAAAATCAAGATTATCGGCAGACGGAGTGAAGTCAGACTTGCAAAACGGTCTTGGACGTTCCAAGATTTTTTTCAAATTGTTCCATCTTTTGTGAAGATATTTTGTATTAGAGTTGGGAGATGGAGTTTCTGTTGCCATTTTTTGTCTTCCTTTTTAAATTTTAATAATTGAATCTTTGGAAAAATAATTTGCCGGCAAAAATACCATCCAATCCAGAGCAAATAATGAATTGAAATGTCAAAATACTTCGAAAATCAAAACAAGAACGATTTAATCAGGGTTGTGCTGGAGGTAAACACAAAAAAAAATAGTTACGTCACATTTGAACTAGTATTAAATTATATCATATTTTCTTCCATTTTATTGCTTTTTCATACTAAAGCCTAGTACGCAGATCGGGAAAAATTTTGTCTCCCATACATTTTTTTTCCTGGGACAAATTTTGTCTCGGATATTTTTCCGAGCAGTACGCAGTTCGCGCGCAAAATTCATACTATTGTGAATTGCTCTTCAAAATGTCTCCACTAAATTTTGCTAGGAAAAAGAATGATACAAGCATTATTTTGCGGGACAAATTTTGACAGCTAAAAGTGATTTTTGCCAAAACTGGTTTTATGTAAAAAGTGCTGATGCTTCTCTTGAAAGCATCGAGAGGAGATTCCAAAAAGGTATGAACGATTTTTGTAAGACAACCCGTTCCAGAGATATACAACAAAACACATTTAATTATTTTTTAATTCTCCAACTTCAAACTTTTGCGCGAGATTTGGAAAAGTTTTGTAGAGATTAAAGTTGTAGAGATAAAATTTGTCTTGTCTCGATCTGCGTACTAGGCTTAAAGCCTAGTACGCAGATCGGGAAAAATTTTGTCTCCCATACATTTTTTTTCCTGGGACAAATTTTGTCTCGGATATTTTTCCGAGCAGTACGGAGTTCGCGCGCAAAATTCACACTATTGTGAATTGCTCTTCAAAATGTCTCCACTAAATTTTGCCAGGAAAAAGAATGATACAAGCATTATTTTGCGGGGCAAATTTTGACAGCCACCGTATTTCCAAAAGTGATTTTTGTCAATTCTGATTTTATGTAAAAGGTGCTGATGCTTGTCTTGAGATCATTAAGAGGAGATTCCAAAAAGGTATGAACGACTTTTGTAAGACAACCCGTTCCAGAGATACACTAAAAAACACATTAAATTAGATTTCATCTGTACGAACTGCGTACTTCTCGGAAAAATATCCGAGACAAAATTTGTCCCAGGAAAAAAAATGTATGGGAGACAAAATTTTTCCCGATCTGCGTACTAGGCTTAAGCCTAGAGATAAAATTTGTCTTGTCTCGATCTGCGTACTAGGCTTATCTCTGGAACGGGTTGTCTTACAAAAGTCGTTCATACCTTTTTGGAATCTCCTTTTGATGCTTTTAAGAGAAGCATCAGCACCTTTTACATAAAACCAGTTTTGGCAAAAATCACTTTCGGAAATACTGTGGCTGTCAAAATTTGTCCCGCAAAATAATGCTTGTATCATTCTTTTTCCAGGCAAAATTTAGTGGAGACATTTTGTACAGCAACAAATTGCGTACTGCTCGGAAAAATATCCAAGACAAAATTTTTCCCAGGAAAAAAAATGTATTCGAGACAAAATTTTTCCAGATCTGCGTACTAGGCTTAAACAATTAATCTGGGATTTTACCAATTTCAGGATTTTTTTACTACTGCTGTCACATATTTGTGTCATGGTTGTAAAAATTTGTTAGTAACTGATTCCAAAAATCAAATAATTTTATCATTTTTCTGATGTTAATGTAGAAATTTATATTAAAATTAATTTCGATGGCATTTGTTTGCTGTTTTTGAGTAACTCATCTATTATAAACAAGAATTTGTATGCTTTTCGAGCTGGACGTGTTCATTATACTTTTTATTGCACGTGCCATATGGAATACAAAAGTATTAATTCTAAATATTCCGGAATAAATAAGTAAACAACGGAATGGGTTATACGTAATATTCAAGTCAATTAAAAACACGTTTCGGAATATTCTGAATGAATGAAAAGCCAGTGAGTTTTAAAAGAACTTCCGTGTAAATTAAATATAATATCAATTTCATATCACCTACCCTTACGACAAGACTGTTCCCATTATATTCTGTCATATATTTTCTTCTTCAATAGCTGTCAAGCATAGCAAATTTGTCCATATAAACCCATAACAAAAACTTCTTGTCTGTCATTCATCATTTTTATTCTCAAATTCGTAAAGCGCTTTTCTTAAATCGATTAATTTACTATTCATCTATTTTTTTCTTGTTAAATCTTAATTCTCTTTTCAAAGTAAAAAAACCATTTTAAAATTTTACAAATAAAAAATAAAAGATTTCTCAAATTTTCGTAGCTTTCTTTGTCAACATCAATAACTTGCAACGATAGTGAAAGTGAAAAAAGTGCTTCCTTTAAGAAAAAACCCTTGACCAGATTCAAGGTTATTTTTCATATTTGTATTCAAAATGTAAGCAGAAGTGTGAAATTAATTTAAAAAATAAAAAAAAAGAAAAACATAATTGCAAAACAAACACTTTTGTCCTTGAGTAAAGAATGTCTTTTATTTGGCGGGGAATAAAATGAATTATGATATCGTCTAGCATAAAAATCGACTCTCATTCAGATGACAACAATGGTAATGATCAGGTCTCAAGTGAATAAATAAATTAAAAAGACACCAACTCAATCAAAAAGAATATCAGTCACGAGACCGACAACGAACACTCCACTAAACCAGTAACAGTGTTTACTTCTGCATCTGCTGCAACAAAACAAACATATATTTTGCGATAATTTGACTTCTTTTTATCAAAGTTTAAAGAAAAAATGACGGAAAGCTCGACCATGAATTCAGTGTCATCGTCGACAACAGACGGACTAGATCCAGACACACCATCAGTTTCGATGGATAATTTTTATCCAGCTCTAGTCCAGTGTTTTGGAATCATTATTTGTGGGTAAGTAAACCAAGTTTTAATGTCATCTATTTTTATAATAATTAAACTTGGGTTATTTCAAAACGTAGGTGTTTTGCTAAGTTTTTGCTGACGCAAGCACCCCTCTGGTGGTGTCGTGTCATGTGGGATGGAATCTAATTGAAAGGGGATGGTTTTTTCTCGTTGGGTTGCGAATATGAACGTGGGTAGAACATACAATTTGTATTGCTCTTTACCCCCGGAATCCCCAGCTTTGTCTTTTGCGGGTTGTGCAAGAATGCGAAGTGGAAAGGTTATCCATTTTTGGCGAATAATGAATTTTGAAAGTGCAAAGAAATGTGGGTGATTTAGATAGAATTTCGAACTTTTCGACCCAAATTCAGTAGCAAAGAAGTTGTGATATATTTATTAAAACATTTGTTTAATGATAGCGATTTTGGTATTTTCGTAAATGAGTAAATATCTTTTTATCATAAAATTTTTGTCTTCAGGTTATCAAATCAATAAAGTTTTATTAAATGAGAATCATAATGAGATGTAGTGAATGACTGCGAACCACTTTTTAGTGAGTCTATGAGTCTAGAATTTAATTTAAATATCTGAAATTTGCTATGTAATTTGGTTTGAAAATAAAATTGAGCTTAAATTTAATAATTTTAGAGTTATTCAAATTAAATTAACTCGGTTAACTTTTAATACAGGGTGGGCCAAATAAGATGGTGATTTAGATTGATGGGTTTTACCAATGCATCTATGCAGTACATTTATGCCTGTAAGCCCTAGTCTATACAGTCAAGCGGCACTCAAGGCACTAAGCTCATATACCATCAGCTCTAAATTGGTGTAAGAGTGCATAATCAGGCTAAATGAACTTGGGAACCAGAACAGTGTCACACTTTACTGGGTACCTGGTCACGTGATTGTTCATGGAAACGAAACAGCAGATTCCCTAGCAAAAATAGACGCATCAACCCCTTTAACAGGGCCTGAGCCCCATTGCGGAATAGGAGAAAATGTCATCAAAAACACAATTAAACAAGAAGAGGAGACAAACAGATTCAAGAACTGGAAAGAACTCCCAAAACTGAGGCAGGCGAAACTACCACTGGGCAATTACAACTAGCAACGTTTCGAAAACTGCATTAACTTAAGTAGAAATAACCTTAAAATAATAACACGTATTCTAACTGGACACTGCAAACTTAGACGACACCTAAGTTTACATGGTATAATAAACAGTGCCACATGCAGATTCTGCAACATGCATGAGGAGACACCGGACCACATACTAGGAAGTTGTTGTTCACTCATGCACCAGAGAAAAAATCATCTGGGACAATATCAAGTAGAAGAGAGCAACCTATCCTCTCTGAAGGTGCCCGAAATACTAAAGTTCCTAAGGAGGAACTGTAGGATGAGCGAGCTCATTCATTTTTAAGTGGGGGTACAATAGATCTCTAGGTCGCAGTGCAATAACCCCCAATACAAATTCATTCATTCAAGCCTTAGTCTTTTAAATAAAACCTAGACTACTGGGCTCTAGTTCCTCATTATCTAAATCTGTTGGATGCTACCTAGGCACCAATTCATACCTTTAAGTTCAAAACTAATTTGCAGTGATTCGTTGCATACTTAATAATAAGAACAATAAACCGATAATAAGCTTACTTCGTTCTATGATACGGACAAACTTCCTGAGAATCCAATCTATACGATGCCCTGGCCAAGTTGAAATCTTGTTAAATGAAAAAGTAGATGGCGCAGCTCGGAAAGCGATCAAATTGATATTGGAGTTTTCCATGCCACCTTTCTCATCATCAATAAACAATATCGTTATAAAAAAATCAGCTAAGATGCGGAAATTCGAAAAAATTCCAATTATTTTTTGAGAAGGCTCAAGACCACATTAGAACAAAAACTTTTGTCGAATCATATAATTGAACCAATTACAATCGATACAACTTTTTCCAGATCAATTACAACTTTTTCTACTATTAATTAAACACAAAAACAATCAAAAATAAATTATGTACTTATTTCAAATAACAAATATCTTTACAAAATACTAACTATTGAATTATTTCCCCTGATAATTAATAAGAATCCTATTATCAATGTGAACATCTATTCATATAGGTTTACATATATTTATTCATTTTGTTCTTTTATATCAGCCCCTTATGGGCCCAGATCCCCGGCTTTATTAATTCGGGACAATTCAAATTTATTTGTATTGTACCTGTGGTAATGAATGAATAAATAATTATTACATCCACGAGTTTGAAGAGACAACATTAAGATTGACTATGCTTAAGGGCCTACTCATGACCTATTGCGGGCTTGATGGAATCAGATGTTGTGGCATAAGAATTACAAAATAATAAGAATTACTAAATAATCTTTATATGTAGAGATATGTAATTCTTATTTTATTTATTCGTGATGACTCAATGGCATCAAGTTTGATATACGTATACATTTGTACATATTTACTTAATGGAACATTTTTCAAAGGGAAAAATTAAGATGGAAAAAAGTTATGAATTCCAGCATTGTTTGGAACTAAGATATTAAATTAAAACCAAATTTGCTTAAAAGAAAATTAAATAAAATAGAACAATCTATTAAAGATTCTGAATTACAAATTAAATAATAAATTGTGCTGTGATTCGTAAATATCTCAAGAATTTCCTATAATGATTTGTGAAATTATAATTTTTTGACAATTTTACCATTTGAACGTCGGTGCTTAAACTGGGTGAAACAGGCAAAGATAACTCGGACAAATTTTTTTAACACAAACTATTGAAGGAGTTTTATTCAATAACACATACGAGTACATCATGTACATATTATGTGTGTTACTTCCTAAGGAAATTTAGCCGCTTAAATCAAAGTCAATCTTTGTTATTTAAATTCAAGTGACTATTATTATTTATAAGTAAAATTTTTCTTATTTGCTATTTTATAACTTACGCATAGTTTTTCTTGTTTTTTTTTTATTGTAAAGTTAATGAAGTCAATGCCTATAATAGCACACCTATATTTTTTATCAAAATCATTAGAGCCGTTTTCGAGATTCATAAGATTTTGCATAACGGCTGTATGGCAGGTACCGTTAGTTTTGGAGCTAACCAAAAATTTCAATTTCACCTCTAGAGAATGACCGAAGAACCTTAAGTACCAAGTTTGAAGGAAATGGTTTCAGCGACTTAGGCTGTAGGTTGAGGAATAGACAGACGGAGTTGTCGACACTTTTTTCGTTTTAATTGTCATCATAATGTCAACTTTGTTCAAAATCTCGAGTTCGACTTTTATTTCCAAATGCGAAACTTGCCTTATAGTACCTATTCACAGTGTATTAATGGTGTGAATTTAATAAAAGTCGGTTATCATCGACCAATAATTGCGTCTAAGAAGGGTACGACAGCTTCTAACTGATGAGCCCACTGTCGTGCCTGGGTGAAACGCACTTTGGAGTTGACGTCGATTGAACTTTCAATCACACCACTTAAACTGTAATAATTTTTTTATTTCATATATCTTCGTTGATATAGAACCTACGTAAAAATTTCGGAAGTAAAAAATGTATCGATATTAATAAAAATAATTGATACCGCTACCCAATCGTTCTCTTTATTATGCCTTCAGCCCTATTATGCTATCCATGTAAATCTAACATTCGATTCCATTTCAATCCGTCTTTACATTTTGCAATAAATTGGGTAAATTACCTTTTATAACATATTATAACTCGATTTGCCACTTAAGTAAACAGCAGATTTCCGTCCATTAAATGTGAAAATAGAGTTCTTTAATTGTTTCTGTAAAATAAAAGCCAGTTTGGGTAAAATGACAACAAACCCTACGTCACCAAAAATGCTTGGGTTTCCTTCTGTAATCTATAAAGGCATATATTTATCCTAAGGTTGAGTATGATTCCCATATTTGGGCAGGTGTTGCAATAATCTGCTTGAGTCTCTTGTATAGAATCCAAAAAGAAATTTAAAAATGGTAGGTGCTAGAAGTATAAAAAGAAGTTTCTTGTCTTTCGTTATTTTATTGTTATTTTTATAAACACTGTTCTAGTGATTTTGTTAGTTACATTCCTCCCCTTAAATAATTTAACCGTAATACTCGCGCTTCAACGAATGCCTATCAGTTTACTCCTGAGCCCAGTTAAATTCAGAAATTCTTTCTTTAGTCGCACTACACGAATGTGGAATAATTGCTTACCCGACTATTTTATCCTCTAATTATAATATTCAGACACTTAAAACCAATGTGCATCGGTATCTCCTTTAAAATGCTCTCCTATATTCCTAAATGCTCGCACTGTGCTCAAACCAATTAAGGGTAGTGGAAATCTTTTTAGTCTTTAGGTCGTGCAACATATTTAACAAACATAGTTTATGCTTATATTTTACTAAGTATTAACAACCAAAAATTACAGATCCGCATCATTTGATATTCTATGGAACAAATTTGTTCACGCGAATAGTCCGATACCTCACAATATCATTTGTACAACCGAATCAAATTTACTCCGAAAGACAGCAAAATAATTTTCAGAGAAAAATCACAGGAAATTCCCTGATGAAAAGCAAAATGTTAAACTCGATATCATTTCTATTTCTAAACGGATGAAAATAGTCGTCAGAATTATTAACCTATTTAAGTAATCTACGTGCAAATATATCCTGAAAATAATAATGATTTAAAAGTGCATTGCACAAAACTATTTGTATTTTGAGGAGACACTCTTATCTCTAAGTACTTCTGTATCTCTGGTATTCTACAAAATGATGACATAATGATGTCAGACAGCTTAACTATAATATTTCACTTTTTAAGTTGATTTGTTCGTTATAGATTTAAAGTTTGAGTTTGTTTACACATCTAAAATGTAGGTGTTGAATAGTGGACTGTATTCTGATTAAAATTCTTTTATTTGAAAATAAGTTAATTAATATTAAAAAAAAAGACAAATTAAAAGTTGAACTGAATTATAAATTAGAATAATGGCATGAAAATGAATTAAATTTTAGAATATAAAAGTTTGCTAAGTTAAAACAAAAATAAGAAAATAGTTTATTGAAGCAATTAGCTTCAACAGTAGGTACACTCTTTTTCTGAAACTGACTGTATTTATTTACTTTCATAATTGTACAATGTACATGCACATACTTCCTCCTTATAATAAAACGAAAAGGTAAACAACAGGTTTTATGGTTTGTCCTTTATTCACGATTGGAAATATAAATTTGCCAGTGTTCACCCTGCATGTGTTCGAAAAATTAAGAGACGCCGTAAGTCAAGAGGTTTACAATTTTATAAATAAAAAAAGTTGTTATGTGTATTTGTATGTATGTACTCGTACATGTGTATTTAATAATTTTGCAAATTTCCTAATTTTATCTCAATATTTCTCCTCGAAATCAATTCGTTGGTTTTATTATTATTTATTTTCAATTCTCGTCGCACGTTTAGAGGAGATCATAAGATGTTTTTATTCTTTGAAAACATTTGCGTGTTATTTTAGAACAATAAAGGCTTGGTAATAAAAATTCTAAAGAGAATTTATTTTAAAATACATCTTGTTTTGTTTTTAATTTTACATTTGTACATACATATGTATAAACACACATTTATACATGTAGTTTGAGGGTTGAACGACCAGGAACATATGTATATAAAACATGTGTATGTAAAATTAATTTAGGGCTGCAAAATCTTTTGAAATTATTTTTTTATTTTTAAAGGATTGTTCGCGGTTTAATTTTATTGTGGATTTATGACTTTTTTTTATCGTGGTACTGAGACATTTTAGATGTACGAAAACTTAACGGACTTACCGCGATTATTTATCTGAATCAATATTATATTTGACATTTGGGGCATTTCACGTGAAGCGGACAACGAAAAGAGTGATGGGTGTTGAAATTCATTCATATTTGTGTTATTTATACTTCATTTGAATCTAAAAATACATTTAGAAGGATTTTGAATTTTGAGGTCTGGTACTCCAGTTATGGGCTTGTAAACTTTCGACAAGCAATGAGTAAGGATTTTTAAGAAAAATGTTGATAAATTAAATGAAGCAATATAAAAATAATTTTAATAGTTGAATATATGGTAAAACAGATGTTCTTTTTATTTATGAAATCTAAACCGGAAATGGAATTTTTTTATATAAATAAAACCGGAAGTTAACATTTCAAATCAAATTTTAGTAAACTTGGCCCATTTTTATATTTTTTTATTAAGTCTCAAAATAAAGCCCACATATTAGAGAAACTACATGCCAAGTTTCAGAGTGGGATATCCATACGTTTAGAAGATACATAATTTTTAGTGCGTGGACCTCGTGCAAAAAACAGATTTCTTATACCTGTAGAAAACCGGATGTTGGCGATTCAATTTTAATTTTAAGTAGCTTAGACCATTTTGATATTTTTTTTCTTTTCTCTTATTGTTCTTTATATAATAAAGATTCTAAATACCAAGTTTGAAGATGGGATCTTCATTCATTTAGAAGTTACATATTTTTTAGTGCTAAGGTGGCAACTTCGTGTCATGCGATAAGCCCCTTTTGGTCTAGCTTTGTTGCCTTCTCATAGAATGAAGAGACACCATCTGTTAGGAGTGTAACTTAAATGCTAGAAAAAGAAAGATATAATATGAGGCCACGTGACAATGATTTGTATTGCCGTTATATTTGTTTGATTTAAGTTCTTGCTCTAAGTGAACACAACGTTTAGTTAGTTCGCACTTGAATTTAAGTTTAATTATACATAATTTATCATGTCTAAGAGCGGTGATCGTTGTTTTAACCCCTTTAAATTTACCTTTTCATAAAAGGAATAAAAGTTTAAGAAAGATTTCGAAGAATCTCTCACAGAAGTGGGGTTTTAGTGAAAGTGTATACGTGTGTGATTCGTGCAGAAAACGACTTTTATCGGAAACGACTTCGGTTTTATTTAATGGCGATGTCTTGCAATCAAGTCAAACATTGAGTGTAACTGTGCAAAAAACCCCACTTCTGTGAGAGATTCTTCGAAATCTTTCTTAAACTTTTATTCCTTTTATGAAAAGGTAAATTTAAAGGGGTTAAAACAACGATCACCGCTCTTAGACATGATAAATTATGTATAATTAAACTTAAATTCAAGTGCGAACTAACTAAACGTTGTGTTCACTTAGAGCAAGAACTTAAATCAAACAAATATAACGGCAATACAAATCATTGTCACGTGGCCTCATATTATATCTTTCTTTTTCTAGCATTTAAGTTACACTCCTAACAGATGGTGTCTCTTCATTCTATGAGAAGGCAACAAAGCTAGACCAAAAGGGGCTTATCGCATGACACGAAGTTGCCACCTTAGCACTAAAAAATATGTAACTTCTAAATGAATGAAGATCCCATCTTCAAACTTGGTATTTAGAATCTTTATTATATAAAGAACAATAAGAGAAAAGAAAAAAAATATCAAAATGGTCTAAGCTACTTAAAATTAAAATTGAATCGCCAACATCCGGTTTTCTACAGGTATAAGAAATCTGTTTTTTGCACGAGGTCCACGCACTAAAAATTATGTATCTTCTAAACGTATGGATATCCCACTCTGAAACTTGGCATGTAGTTTCTCTAATATGTGGGCTTTATTTTGAGACTTAATAAAAAAATATAAAAATGGGCCAAGTTTACTAAAATTTGATTTGAAATGTTAACTTCCGGTTTTATTTATATAAAAAAATTCCATTTCCGGTTTAGATTTCATAAATAAAAAGAACATCTGTTTTACCATATATTCAACTATTAAAATTATTTTTATATTGCTTCATTTAATTTATCAACATTTTTCTTAAAAACCCTTACTCATTGCTTGTCGAAAGTTTACAAGCCCATAACTGGAGTACCAGATCTCAAAATTCAAAATCCTTCTAAATGTATTTTTAGATTCAAATGAAGTATAAATAACACAAATATGAATGAATTTCATCACCCATTACTTTTTTCGTTGTCCGCTTCACGTGAAATGCCCCATTTACTACCCGACGTTTCGAGAGGGTTTCACTTGTCATGGTCACCGCTTTGGCAGGCGGTGGGTGCTGGTTTTTCTCTTCTTCTGTTTTTGTTCATACGAGTAGATTGTACTGGTGCGTTTTTGCTTGCAGTTGAGGTGGTATATGTTGTTGCAACTGAATTGATTGTTGTCAATCCCGTGACACCATAAGTGAAACCGGCGACTCCATAAGTGAAACCCTTACGGGCAGTAAATATGAAATATAATTTTGATTCAAATAAATAATCGCTCTAAGTCCGTTAAGTTTTCATATATTTAAAATAATTTTTAATCGATTTCCTGGTCACTGAGTTTTGGAAAAATTCACTTTCTTTATATTATGATCGCGTTAAATCTTAGCTTATAAATTTTGTTGAGGCAGATACTTCAAGAATTTGAGGAGAAGTGCTAAATATTTGCCTCGAATATTTCTTATGCATTTTTAAACTTCAAAATTTATTTTTGTAGAAAAAGTTCTTGGTTGTTTTTATTAAAAAAATAAAATATGAAACCACTCTTTTTTTTAACAATCTTACAATGATGACCTTTAAAAACTGTTTGTTTAAAATATAATAGAAGATATCTTTGTTGTATTTTATCGTAAGAGGTTTCGCGAATCAAGGCGATTTGTTAAAATTTTTGTTTCTTATCCATTTTTTTTTGCAATTTAAAAACAAAAAAAAATAGTAATCAGATCAATAAATAATCTACCCAATCAATATTAAGTAATTTTATAATAAAAAAACTAGCTCTCGTTTAATTTTTGTTTAACTTTTTGTAAGCTTGGGCATTCTCTCATGGCCGTTCGAGGAAAACACACTTTGAAATTTGTTTAAAAAAAAAAAAAACTAACGTAAAATTTTTCGACATCGAAATTTTTTTTAAAAACCAAAACTCTGTCCTGATAATCATATCGCACCCTTAGAATGAAAGTGACCTAAGTTAAGAAACTTTAAAAACCACTGTCGAACAGGACCACGAAAAAGTTCATGTCTAACGAAAGAAAATGGCTTGGAGAAAACATTATTTTTAAAATGTATCGAGTTGCCATAAATAAGCAAAAGAATAAGCTTTTAAAAAATCTATAGAACTGTATGTATTCTAGGCCTTTTTCTTTATTTAAAAACATTTTTTTTTCACTTAAGATAAAATTTTCAGAAAATTGCCCCTCCAATCTCATATAATTTTTTTTTTTAATAAAACTCAGGAACCATTTCCCAAAATATAGTTTACTCTTTACAAACAAAAAATTTCAAAGTATGATTAATTTTTGGTGCCCTATCTTCATTTCTTCATTTGGGTGGGCCAAATACAAGAGTCTCACACACTCGGCTACAGCAGCCACATTCTCGTCTGTGCGCCACGACGACGGGGACTATGAGTTTTGTCCACTAGCATATACCAGTCTCACGAACTTTTTACACATACTTGTATACTGCAGGCGAGATGGGTGCTTCATTATGGACAAAATTTCTTTTTAAAAAAATACGCACTGTTTGGGCTAGGCAGCACTCACTTTGGAAATAAGTTATCAATATTTTCCAACGTTGTTAAAGCGTAAAGCGACTCATTTCGTTCCGCGGAGGTATTATACTGACTTTCAAAAATTCAAGAATACTGTTAACTTTAATTATAAAAGCAAACAAAGTGCCAACAAAAATTATTATTATTGGTAGAAGTAATTAATAATATCACTAATCGACCTTTTCTGAACCACTGTGCGGCGGAGGCCGTTCCATGAAAGGTTAGTAAATAGGATACGGCGGTTTTCCCGAGCATTCTACTTCCAGTTATATCTGAGCCAAGCGCTGGGGCATCCGTGATGTTGTCCATTCGCTCGAAGGGGTCGATCCAATGTAGTGGACTTGTTTTGACTTTCTGAGCTACATCCACATCTTGGGTAGTTTTTCTTTCAAAAGAATTCTCCCTTTGTTATTATCTAACTTTACCGTAAAGCTAAACTGGCAGTATTATTATTTTACAGAGCGTGAAGTTTTGAACAAATTTATAGCACACTAAGTAGCAGTCGGTTTTGTATGAAAATCATAAATCAAAATTTTAATCTTGGATGACATAAAGGAATGTTAGAACCTCAAGTTTTCTTTTGACAAATTGCTTTTGTCTCGAATTACATCACATATAACATAAAAAATGGCCATAATTCTACATTGTATACTAAGTAAATAAATAATATAACTGTACTTCGTATTGTGTTAAGAATTTTTTGAATAAATACACGTTTTTCAAAGTTAGAAAAAAGTCAACAAATGCCAGAAGCAAACACATAAAGCCTGTGACAATAAGCAAATACATGGTTAATAATACCCAATACGCAATGTATGTAATCATATTATATACATATATGTACTATGTACACAAAGTATATATGCAGTTTTTAAAAAACAAGTGAGTTTAGTACAGTGAAACCTAGTTTGTACATCACAAATAATTGTAATATTCTGAACTTTGGATTTAATTGATCCTCAGAGTATTTTAACAAAATTGGCACATTTCTCTCCCCAGTGCTGTCACCTAATTTGTACCCTTTTATTATTTTAATTTGCTGTATCCGTATTAGCAGGAATGGAGGAACCTAATGTTTTTTGCCATGTCCGAACGGCTAAGATGGATAACACATTTCATACAAGAGATACTCGTACTCTTGGAGGATTTGCAACTTCCTCCCAAGAGGCAGTACATCCCTAAGACCAATTTTGAATCGGCTTGAAATTGAACTTAGACCTTATGTATGACAGTCCAATGCACTAATCATTATGACAAGAAGTACCCACGTAAAAAATTGTGTGGACGAAAAAGAAAGTTACAAAATACGGGGAAACATTTGTATACTCGTACATACATATATTCTAATTAAATGACACTTTATTAAATTAACATGCTGAAACTGAAAAACGTTGGTGAACGATTGAATTAGTTTTAATTAAATTAATTGTATCATTTTGTTAACTCAGTTCGAATTGACAATTTTATTTGTTCTTCTTTGTTTACTGCTTCGCTGTTAACAGACTGACTCGTTGCTTTTATAACCTAGCTTTTTATAACTTACTTTCGGCCATCCTGAAGTGATCGTGTCCTCACTACCCAGGAACATCTGCTTCATCCAAGACTTCACTGTGACGACACTGTGACTGTCCTCGTTTCCAGAATTGGATTCAAAGTCAAACACGAATACAACTCAATCAGCAGGTAACTTGCACCATCGCTTTATTTTATCGGAGCTCATTACCGTGCTAAATCGGCGCTGGTTCCGTTGCATACCCGGTATATCTTCAATGACGTAGCGATCGTTCGGTAGTACATCACCAATGATGTACGGTCTTTTATAAGGTGGTTCCAGCTTATGCGATTCACCTGTCGCGGCTGCTTCATTTTCCACAAACACTAAATCACTTTTATTGAACTGCGATTGATTAAGATGTCTCAAGTCGTATCTCCGCTTTTGATCAATCTGGCCTTTTTATTCGATGTTACGCAAATCAAGTTCTCTTTTCTTCGCTATCCGCTATCCCCTCTTCTGGAACTATTTCGTTTTCCTGAAGTTCCAACAGCAGTCTATTTTCGTGTATTGATTGTAGAGTATATGAGAAAAGCAGCTCATGTGGTCTAGCCTTTATCGTTAAGTTTCTTTCGGTATCTATCCCCCACTGAATTGTCCGCAGATGACCGGCCCAGTCCTGTTATCCAGACCTTCAATGCCGCAAAATGGTCCGGTTACCGCAGGGCACCCCTTTCGTATTTGTTGCCTTTACAGCGCGCATTCCCGCAAACTTCGTGAAATTATCTACGATCGCTTTCCTTTTGCCCTTACACCTTGACATTGGGATCACGTATACCCTGGGTGATATATTTCACTAGAGTGCTTTCCTGGATGTCCCCTCGACATGCAATTTCTTTAATCTCGAAGACACACTCTTGCACATCCTCACCGTAACCCTGTATTCGCTCTCGCAGTCTATCTTGAATGTCCAGTCCACATCATCATAATCACTATAGAAAAAGTTCGGCAAAACTCTGTAAAGAACTCCTTCAATGACTCGACAGTGGTACTGCGACTCCACTCTTGGGCTGAGCCCACAACTTTTTTTTGTCGCCGCCATTTAATCTAGTTTATATTTTAACCCATACATATGCTGGATATCGCTTAACTTCTTCTTCTTTTTCCATTTATCCGACGACAGTTTGGCTACTGATTTCGGGTTAAATTCCCGTACCATATCCGCAACATTTCCGACAGAATTCATAGCCCAGGAACAGTACCCACCTAAAGAGAACCTACACTCTGTTACCCTTGACTATCTTCAAGCTAACTTTCTGTGTCAGTTTTTCTACTTTCCTCATCTCTAACCATCTTACCACTGACTTCTGATTGCGGTTCCGAGAGCTCTGTAAGCATTTCCCTCAAAATTTGCCCTTTACTGAGTAACTCCATTATTTCACATTCTCCATCTGTGTCAGTATCATAGCCAACACTCTTAATAGCCCCCTCAAGACCCTTTGCTTCAGCTATACTTGCTTTTCAAGTCTGCACTAATCGCGCGAGCAACTCTTCCTTGAGGCCACTCTGCTCTAAGCCAAGCTTTTCAAGTTCCTCCCGCAGCTGATCTCTGGTTACAAGACGAACTTTGCTTCCTGATCTGATGTGGATTAGTACTCATCATTTTTACTTGCGACTTATAGGTACTATAAGGCAAGTTATGCATTCGTAAAAAAAATCGAACTCGAGATTTCGATCAAAGTTGACATTACGATGATAGCGAAGTCTAAAAAAGTGGGTCTCGCAATTCTGTCTGTCTGTCTGTCTGTTCGACTACAGGCTGAACGGCTGGGCCGATTTTCTTTAAACTTGGTAGATATCATTTTTAATTTTTTCCCCCCACACTTTTTTTCTTTTTTTTTTTAAGACCAAAAATAACGGTACCTGCCATACGAATTTTTTTTCGACTGTTCGACAGATTTTAAAAATAAAAATACAGAAAAATTTTTATTTAATTAAAGCTAGGTAATGGTTGAAAAAAATTTTCCGAAAAATGGTTATTGAGGGTGCCCCCCATGGAACCATTTTTTTTGTTTTTGATTTTCTCAAAAACGGTTCAACCGATTTTGATCATTTTTTTTGCGCTCCTCAAAAACATAAATAGAATTGTGTACTCAAATTTTAAAAAATAATTTTTTTGGATTTAAAAAAAAAACTTCAAAATTTTTTTTTCAAAACTCAATATTTCGAAAATCCCATGCTAGATTTTTTTTAAACTTGATTAATAAAAGTTTCTCAATATAATCTACAAAATCTGAGAAATTTTTTTTTTATTTTACCTAAAAATAAAGGTATCTACCATACAAATGCTAAAAAATTAAAAAAAAAATGGTTTTCAAAAATCGTATTTTTCTCGAAAACGGCACCTAGAATTTTGATAAAGTTTTTTTTTCTTTCAATTAATTTTTACGATCTTTAATTTAATAAAAAAAAATTGAAATTAAGATATTACAGCTTGTACCTACCATAGAACCATTTTTTGGAATTTTGAATTTCTCATTACCCACATAACGGATCTTAATGAACATTTTTATAGAGAAGTTTTTAAAAAGTCTAAAACACATTGCATTTCAAAACTTTAAAATAAATATTTTTTGAATTTTTGAAAAAAAAAAATTCTATTTTTTTCTTTTTTTGAAAATTCGATATCTCCGAAACGGGTCAATATTTCTTTTCGTAAATTTAGTATTTATTCGAACAACAATAAAAACTTTAAATTGGCATACCAAAATTTTTTCTTAAAAATGTTTTAAAAATTTTGTACATAAAAGCTTATTTTTTTAAGGAACCACTACAAGGACTTATAATTTTTGTTCTTGCATAAATTCATATTTGCATAGCATTCTGTTTTTGTCTCTTACTACTAAAAGAATTCAAAAATTTATTTTATCCTTATGAACAGTTTTCTCTAATAACATTCGTTTTTAAAATTCCTAGTCGATTACATAGGAGCAAGTTCGTGCGACCCAGTCGTGCATTTTATTTTTTCAGTTTTTAAGCTCTCAACAACGAAAATATCCAGGATTATTTTTAAAGAGAAAAAAATAAGAAGAAACTTCTGTTCAAGAGTTCACCAAAACAGGTTAATCAAAATAGGAAAAAAAGCTGTTATCTTGCTTGCTTCGTTGCGATGAAAAAAAAAACTATGTGCAAACTAAAAAATTATTAATATTATTTTTAATCTTATATAACCCCATAGAGCACTATAACTTAAACTTTCTGATTTAATGAAATTAATTGTAACATGCATCAGGTGATTCATTAATTTAACACACGAGTTTGTAAGTGACTTAAAATTGTCAACCATCAGTTCCTCTCCACTACTTATAGTGTGAAATTTGTTTTGTTTAAATTTTAGTGCTAATGATTGTTTCTTCTTTCAGACACGTCTTTTCGCTATCATTATATAAATGACAGTGTGATTTATTGTTTTTACTCAACCGAATTGCACAAATAAAGCAAACAAAAGTCCGTTCCATGTGATCTTTGGTTAAATTGTCGTTTTTATAAAAAAAAAATAAAAGACTACATATGTATGTATTAATTAATGAGTTTAAAAACCACTGAAATGAATCATTGACCACTTGAAAAGTTGTCCACTGTGACTGCCGCCGCCGCGCCGGCCGGTCTTATGCGATGATTATATTTATATTATAATAATCTCATGTGACTTGAGTAAGTGATGATAGGGACTTAAGTCTTTCATTGTATTAGGAGAACATGTTATGATTATACTTTGATCTTCTTCTGTTGGTTAATAATGTCATAATCAGTGATCAAGCAAATCAGCAATTATGGTCGATATCGATATAACGATCACTTCCACTTTACCATTATCGAAATGAAATGTGTTTTTTAAGTTTTTGATGCAAATTTACGTCCTAAAAGCCAATAGACTAATAAAATTCGAACAAACCACACGTGAGTAAGTTAATTATTATAATGTTTGTTGATTGGTAAAGGTAAGCACACATTTTGCATGGCGTGTTTTGACATTTTCGGATGTGGTAGATGGATTATCGATGGGAGATTAATGCAATTTGGCAGTTTGCGTTGGCAAATACAAACTGCATGATGAGGTGAATGTATTTGAAATCTACTGTAAAAGTTTACAATAGCCTGCAAAATGTGTTGGTATCAATAAATTCGAAAAAAAAAAAAAAAAAAAATATGCAACGTAACTCGTAACTCGTTAATATTAATATTTACCGTTATTCAAAAAATACATATGAAAAATACGTATGAATACAATTATTCTGTTACGTGCTTATTGTTACTATTGATATGATTAATTTTTCGGATAGTGATAGGGAAGAACTGACAAACCAAAACTGTAAATAATAATTTTTTGGCTATCTGTTTGCTGGTAAGCTTTTATTCAGTTACTCTTAGCTTACGATATTTGTATCGAGTTCAAACAAATCGGAATGCTTTTAAAGTTTTGTGTATACTCGTATGTGTGTTCCATTAAACCTTTCGTAGTACTTTTATGATTTATATTAAACTTAATGAAACAATCATAACATACATATATAACTTACTTAAAATATTATTTGTTCATTTATTAAATTAAAAAAGATGAACAATATCCTAGTTTGACTTAAAAAAATTTGATAAATAAAACAAAATATAAAAGATAAAGTTATTATGTACATAATTAAAAGAATCTTACAAGAGTCATTAGTCTAAAGGTGAACTGAAGAATTAAATATAAAAAATTGCATTAAAAGGGTTTTAACCAAACGAAGCTTCATTTTATGTAAAAGTTATTGAGCAGAATATCTTAGTTCACAAAGACCTGCATATATTTTTCTAATAATTTTAATAATAATGAAATTTTTCTAATAATTGAATTCGTTTTAAATCTTCATTAGTTCAAACTACATCGTCTTTCATCAATCCCAGTGGGCTATTGATGTAGATTAAAACGTCATCTGTGTACATAAGAACTTAACAGTCTTCAAGAACATCAGGAAGATCATTGTTAAATAGTGAGAATAGAAGTGGTCCCGAAACAGAACCCTGTGGTACTTCTGTGTTTAAAAAAAGGGGAACAGATATCGTTTTCAACTTTTACCGATTGTACTCTTTTTTTTAATTAATTACATAGATGCATTCGAGAACTTGAAAGTTTTTTAAAGCTTAGAAACAAGATAAGAGAGATCAATACAATCAAAAGCCTTTGAGAAATCCAACAGCACCAAAAAACCAATTTTGTCAGCATCCAAGGCAAATCGAAGATTGGAGGTTACGTTCATAACTGGTGATTCACAACTATGTAAACTCCTAAAACCCAACTGCCATTTAGAGAGCTTTTAATGGGCATTAAGAATTTGGGTGTACATGAGTTTCTTTAAAACTTCGAAAAATATGATAAAACGCTAATGGGTCTGAAATCAGCTGGAATACATGGGTTTATTAACTTCCCATAGGGAGTTATTGTAATCGGTCCGATTTGTCAAATTGGAATTTTTGACATTTCTCGACGTTTCAAGGTCCCTAGAGGCTATATCAATCATTTCTAGAGAGATGTCTGTGTGTGTGTGTGTACGTACGTTCGTACGTTCGTACGTTCGTACGTTCGTACGTTCGTACGTCCGTACGTTCTTGTACCATTTTTCGTCGTCGATATCTCAAGAACGAGTAAAGATATCTACTTCAAATAAATTTTGTTTAATAGATAATAATTTCGAAAGAGGCTGAAAGGGAGTTTATTAAAATTCAGTTAGTAGTTTTTTCACTATAACGGTTTAAAAAAAAAGTAAAAATTTTAGTTAGTTTCAAATATCTCACGAAAAAATAACGCTATTTATTTCAAATAAAATTCAATGTACTCATTATAAGGTCATACAAATTTGGTATGAATTTGGAAAAAAATGAACATACCGTTATTTTTTTAAATACAAAAAACTGAAAAAAAAATTTCATAACCCAGATATTCTAAGAACGGAAAACAATTTGAAACTCAAAATAATTTTATTTTACGAAAAATAATGTGTTTGACAACTGGTAAAAATTTCAAAAAAAATCAGCTTACAGTTTTTTTACAAAAAAATAAAAAACTATATAAAATTCTATTGAAAATTGGTAAAAATTGTTTTTCGACTCAAATTTCTGGAGAACTAGTAGTGATATTGACTTCTAATTTAGTTTTTTTTATATATAGTATAATTTTGTACAATTGGTAAAATGTTGACAAATATTGAAGTAAAGTTTTTTTTTTAAATAAAAAAACTATTAAAAATTCTAGTGAAAACTAGTTAAAATTGTATTTCAATTCAAATTTCTTGGGAATGAACACCGATAGTGCCTTCTAAAGTATGTTGTTTTATACATCGATACCTTCCCGTAAGAATGTATACTAAGCGACATTTCTAAAATTGTTCAGGAAACGAAAAAAACGAAGAAAGTTCTAGTTGAATCATAGTGTGCTAAGAGACAATTTTGGTTAAACTAAGTGACTTCTAACAAAATTTTTTTTTGCTCACGACAATGAGATCTTTATTAATGTCGGTTAGCATAATTTTTTTGACGGATAATACAAATTTCAGGGGGTAAAGTTATTTTAATGAGAAAACATGGCAGTTGATAAATTTTTTTATTTGTACTCTAGTTTCCTTTTCATGCATAATAGGTTTGCGAAACCCAGGCCAAAACGTGGCCCTTAACATATAGTATATTTCCTCATCAAAAAGTTATTTTCGAAAAAAGTTTCGCTTAGTACATTCTTACGGGCAGGTATCGACATAATACAATTATTAACATATAGGTATGGTTAAATTTTGACAAGTATCGAATTGAAAGTTTGAACAAAAATATAAAAAAATCTACTAAAAAGTGGTAATATTTGTTTTTCGACTAGAATATCTTGAGAACGAGCAATGATATTGACTTTGCCATTATTTAATTTTATACATAATACAATTTCTAACAAATGGTTTATATTTGACATATATCTAGTTTTCGAGCGGATATATTTTGTAAGTACCCTTCCATCAATAACCAAACCATATCTTTTATATTTGAATATTTCGTTTTTAAATTTTTTTCAATTAAAATGTTTGGAACCGAAATAATAAAGACCACAAATGGGAAGTTATCAGTGTGGGTCGCACCCAGCCTCTTTTTATTTTTTTATTTTTATTTAGTTTATTTTTTTAGGTATTGGAACTATTTCTGCTGCCTTCCAATCTATAGGAATCGTTAACACATTTAAAGTCTCATGGTTGTGATTTTTTAAAATATCATCAAAACTAATTGGATTAGACATTTGAGGTGCATAAAATGTACACATATTTTCGGCACTAAGCTGACATTTCTGCGATTTAGTGTCTTTACAAACTCCTGCCCCTTTAAAATTATTCCATAAAATTTTGGAGTCAAAGGCTGATTCTGCTACTGCTTTTGCTATTAGATTAAATTAAAAATTATAAAAAATATATGAAACGAAATGAAATCTGTTGCAAGGAGTCACAGCTTATACATTATTATTTAATACTCGTTAATGTTTTTCAAACAATTTTTGTACCTATACTAAATAAATGCAAAAGTCAAATAACAATAATACGTCTTACTGATAGTGTCGCCGTCTGGTGTGGATACAGTTCGGAACTGCATCTACCGCAGATTAAAAGCTCGAAATGTCACTTATTTTTTGATTTTGTTTAACACAGAAACATACTTATCTAATTTTGATTTATAAAACCATACACTAAATAAGTGATTTTATGGCATGACCTTTCCAGCATTGCAAGTGATAGGTAGAAATGGCGACCACTTACAGTCAAGCCCTAAGGCCCAATTAGCGCTGAAGTGCCTCATTTTGATACTATTACTCGTATGAACCTGTGGATGGAATTGATATGGAAAATTGTGGTCATTCTAATGGAGTCATCCAGTTTGGATTAAGTTCAAAAAAATAAAATATATGTTGAGTGGAGCATAAGATCTACCATGAGAATCTTGGACCGTGGTCTTTCACACCCAAATGCATACGTAGGCGAAAGTATTCGTTTTAAGAATCGAATATTAAGCCAACCCCGACTATCGCTTAGAGATACGATAGAAGTATTGTATGCTGATGATATAAATATAATATATCAATTCAAGGGTTCGTTTTAAGATGCGAACACTTGAAAATCATCATATTTATGCAGCGTCGGGATCTAAGGAATCAAGCGGAGGGGACGGCACAAGAGTAACCGAAGTTCGTCCTAGAGCCATTTCGTCGCGTTGAGAAAATTGATCAAGTCTTTGATCTTTATTTCCAATGTCAATGTCGTCAAAAAATGCCCTTGCTAGTAGAGTAGAGCATTTGCAGAGAATAAGGAGGACTGTTTCCTTTTCCCGCTGGTCCCTACAGCTATGACAGTGAGTGTTGTAGAGCTGTGCCAATCGTTCATTTTGAAAAATCGAATCACGATCTTTTCAGTCAATCTTTCATTCAATCAAAAACGAAACATTTGAAAATGAACGAAAGTTTGACTTTATCTTCTTCTTTTCGAATTCGTTCACGCCATGTTCCATTGCATATAAAATGAAAAATATTCTGTTTCATTTCCATTCCTATTTAGTACTGTGAAATGACTGAGAACATGTTGAATGAACGAAACATAACTTGGTTTCTTTCGTTTCGTTCACTTTATGTTCATCGGTTTCAGTGGCAAGAGATTGACATTAGGATTGATTGATTTGGTCTTTTGTGATTGCAATCAATCAATCCTTTTGGTGAACGGGTCACAAAGACCGAATCAATCGCGATTGACACAGCTTTAGAGTGTGTTTATGCTCTTCTATTGGCCAGTGTCCGCTATGCAGGTATATACGATCCTGGCTATGTCTTCCCTGTGTCTGCATATCAGATCAATTTTTCGGGATTTATTATAGGTGGGCTTAATATTGATGCTAGCAAGTTCATCCCGGCATTACTCGACCAATTTGTAAGATGATGTACTAGAATTAATGGTTTTACCAGCCGTCTGACTGTCTGTGATAATAGTTATATTCTGGTTTTGGTTTATATCTGGTTTGAGTACCTTGCATACTTCCCTGATAGCCAGTATATTCACCTTGAAAAACACTAGCAAGGTTAGCCTAGAAGACCTAGATATATTCAAAGTCTCAAAAAAGATTCCTGAACCAACTCCACACTCCATCTTTGAGTAAAGATAGTTGTCTCGAAATTCTTTCGTCACGACTTCCTTTACTGAAGGGAACATAACCTTAAAATATTTACTGATGCCCATTCCAGGCAGTGGTTATGTTGGCAAATTTTGATAGGACATTGGATTTCATGTCTCGTACTATCCTTCGATGATTGATATAAATCAGGGATTCAAAAAAAAACTCGCAAATCCCTACCAAATCGAACCATTGTTATCCCATTGTAATGAGATAAAATGACGACGTTAATATTCCTTATTATGTATATTAGTAAGAGCAATTCACCCTGATGTGATGAAATAAGATTTTTGTTCAAAATCAATGGTAATTGACTGTTACGGATGAATATCTGTTGGATAATCCCATTATTTCCAGTTTAATTGGCAGACAATATATTAACTAAACTTGTTTTTCTAAAATTAACAAAAAAATCTTATCCATTTGCCGAAAGTTTATAAACAAAAATTAATGCAAGTCATTCAACAATTCGAATTAATATATCATCTCAAGTGGCCGCCCTATAGGGTACCTATACCTATACTATGTACGAGTTAATCTCACTTTCAATTTATTCTATCCATATGAATTCACCGGTTGATTGTGGTCAGTTAAATTGCCTCCCGACAGGCGTGGGAAACTAATTATTATTCATTAATTTATTTATGTATAGCTTCAGTGATTGTGCATATGAAAGCTTTAATAAAATCGTTTGTCAAAACAATGCATGTTTTGTATATAGCATCAGCAAACACCCGGAAAATGATAAACTGTGGCAGATGATTCGTTTCGTTTAAATGGTACGTCACAATCGTGTAATGCATACAAATAACCATTTCGAAATGATCACGACATCAAGTTGAGAATATGCAATTTCGGTTCGACATGGTACCGAGACCGACCGGCTTAGTGGGATATGCGTCATTATTCGTTTGTTTGTTTTTTTTTTTGCCTGAAAAAGTAAGCCAGTGACAGCTACCTTTGTAGATACGAGTATTAAGTATTCACCTAGTATCACATTTAAGAATGTTAAATTTAAAAGAAAAAAATTCTCTTTCCTTATCAAGTGTTTTTATTTATAATAAACTTAAGACCCTGTTTCTTGTTTGTAACTATCAACTTTATCAAAACAACTGATAACGAATTTGTAGTCTCAATAAGTTTAATTGAAATGCAATGAAATTGTTTCATTCTTTTCAAGCGATCAGTGCAAGTAAAGAGCTGAGTTGATCGATAAATTTATTTTTATATAATTTCTAGACTCTATTGTTAGTTTCTTCAATATCTCGACGAGTCTTTAAGGTGCACATCTAATGTAATTTACTGTTTTTGCTTTATGATCGACGAGACTGTTGACGAGTCGCTTTAATTCATAAACAATACTGCGGCGCTCATCAAATCAATAGATAGATATTTATTATTTAAGAGGTTTTGATAATACTTTATGTAGGTACAACGAAAGAATGTTGTGCATACAGGTACGAGTATATTATATTGAATAAATTAAAAAAAAATAAACTGTCACACCAGGGAATTATTTAAGATGGGGAATCACCACATTAAGTTGTCATTTGACTGAAACGTGGCTGGAATTTGGAATGCTAAAGAGTTAACCATGCATTTAAAAAAAAAAATAATACCAATTGAGTAGATAGAGCTTGATGTAAGTTTTGTTTATTGAATAATTTTAGTAATTTATTTTCTATTGCCATTTGATTTTGTTCATAATTTATAACAGGAAAAGAATTAAACTAGTACGTATAGCCTTAAGCAAAAAGATAGCAATTTAACGGAAAATAAGTTTCTTTTTCAATACAACATAAAAAGACGTTTGATTTTATGAAATGTTTATTCGTAAAACTTTTTATAATATATATTGAAATGTTTTTATTATAAAAATCAAACTGTTAATTATTGATCATTAGTTTAACAATAGTTGACCATCATTTCCTCATTCAGTGTGGTGGATCCAAAAAATTCTCTGCCCATCCCTCTAAGTACTGGAAAAATTCCCATAAAGTGAGTAAAAGTTTCAACTTAATTTTAATTGCAGAGTGAGCAGTTCATATTTTCAAGTCCTGGAGTCCACGTAACTTGATACGTTCGAGTTAGATCGATACAATCGAGAACAGGCAGTTATTTCTTATGATCAGCCAACTGTTTTCGATTCGATTGAATCAAATAAGGAACTCCCTATACTCGATTACATCGAGTAGACTCGATTGTATCAAGTTACGTGCTGGCACCACTGCTCTTGACATTTCATTAAGCCTTATGAGGCCCGCTCATGCTTTAAGGATCCATTTGATCGTTCGGGTTTTTAAATTTCCTGCCGACATTGTAACTAAGCATATGGTAGATGCCATGTGATCTTGTTAGACTCGCTTCTTGATGGTTTTCCGCACTAATATTCTCTACAGTATTTCCCACAAAGTTGTTAAAAAGGTTCCTGCTTGACACCAGTTCATCAAGATTAGTCAAGCTAAATCGGCTTAAACTATTTTCCCATGCTTCAGGCCATATTTTTTTTCTCGTAACAACACTTTAGGAAGAAATCGAGAATTCTTCCATTGTAGTTCATATGACATCGCATTGTAAATTCAAATATTGGTTTCATTCGACATTCCAGCGTCAGAACATAGTTTGGAGCTACTCTTGGCAACGCTAGAACTTGTTTTAAGAAGTATCTCTGCAACTTTTCAACTTCTTCATATCTTGTGTGACCTCAGATTTGTACTCCATATGCTAAGATACCTCTAGTAACAGCGTTTAAAAGTTCCATCTTTGTGCTGAATTTAACTTCCTTGCTTGTAATGTGAAGTTTCTCCATATTAAAATGAGATTTTGCTTAGCCTTCGTTTCGTTCTTTCTTTAAAATGCTCTGTTTAAAAATAGACCAGGAGTCAGCCAAATCCCAAGGTATTTATACTTCTCGACAATTTCTATATTTTCGTTGTTTAGCTTCCATTTTCCTTGTGTGCTCAACCTCCCACCTCGTTTTCTAAAATTAACAATCTTAGATTGGTTATATGATTCCAGCGTGTACATGTACAGTACTCTGCAATTTTGTCAATCATTCCGTGCGCTATCAGCCATTAACACAATATCGTCTGCGTACATTAGTAAACGAATCAGAGTACCATTAATTTCACCACCAATAAACTCATGTAAGTTTTTAATGTAGGTATAGCGCAAAGAAGAGTGGGCTTAAAAAATTCAGTTTTAAACCACTCTGAGAGCTGAATCTGTATCTTCATAAAGATCTGCTATGATTTGTATCACTTTATTCGATATTCGTATTTTTTTAGTTTCTACATATAAGAAGGCTTCTCAGTCAATACAATCAATCGCAGCTTTAAAGTCGATAAAAAAGGCAGTAGAGTTTTCTCTTTTCATACATTTTTAAGTTTATAATATTCTACTCGTAGCTCTAGCACAAATACATATGGTCGAAGTAAATCTGATCTTCTACTTGGAAACCCTCAATATACTGGAGCATTCCAAACGTTACACTACATATAGATCGATTGTGGATGAGCCGACCGTTTCCACAAAAGTGAAGCTTCCGTCTGTATCATCTCGTGTCCGCCCGTTCAGCATGGTCATACCAAAATAATGTTTGCATAATTTTATTAAAAAAAAACGGCTGTAACGATTTTGACAAAATTAATGGTTTGTACTTTCGCAGTCATGATCTAGATTTTGGTTCTGTTCAGCCAGTAATTGGGTGAAATTTTGAAGTAAACATCCTTCTGGTACGAGAGTTCTATTTTTTGATTTCAAAGTATCCTTATTATTGCTGGTCACAAGAATTGAATTCTGTAAGTAAGAATTTCTATATGTCTCGTCTTGATTTTTTTAAAATGGAAAAACTCTATTCTCATTGTAGAAGAAATATCGAACGAATTTTAAACTGCAATGTTTTTATTTTGTATCTTTTGGACAGATGAATTTTTTGAAGGTAGAACCTTCTCGTTATCTTCTAGGTTTTACGTGATTTTTTTGCTACTGTTGACAGCTCTGGTTCTTAGATACGTACCTTGATGGAAATGAGCAGAGTAGTCGTCTCTATAAATGTTGTCATAAGCGAGCTTAAAATCTAGATTCGACCCGACACATGGTAATCTTTTTCGATTACACTAAGTTATTCGTGTATAAGTTGAGTCTTAAAACTTGATGAACCACTCGAATATAAAACCCTTTTTACCTATTTTTTTTATGAAAATATGTGATATAAGATTCCCCATCCAAACTAATTTTTAGAAAGTTTTTCAAGGACAAAATAAATAATACCTAAAGTACCTGCAACCTTACATAATAAGATAATGAAATGAAACATATTTAATAAAGTTTTTAAATTCTATGAACCGTTCAAGATCTCAGCTTTCAACGATAATAGTATTCTTAAAACTCTTAACCAAGTGTTAAAATACGCTTTAAGCTATATGTATGAGGCCAATAATTGTCAAGTTTGCGGTTGTTTTGTTAACGTAATCAACTCATTAATATCCAGAAAAATAGATTGACAAATAGGAAAAAATCCAATCTGATATAATGTAATTACTGTCAATTAATTACATGTTCATTTTTCATAGAATACGAGTAGATTCTTACAACACGTTGTCTCTATAGAAAAATTGCTAATTATAGAATGTATTTTAAGCCTTTAAGCCATAAAATTTTGTATCGAACGCTTAGAGGCACGTCAGGAGCGCCATAAATTTAGTATAAGTTTAATAGAAAGTAAGTTAAGGAAATTGTGTGTATGTAATGGTTTACTATGGAATGGATGACCTTGTAGCTTGTAGTAATTAATGCATGAATGCAAATCGATTTTAATTTTTTTCCGTTATACTTTTGCTAAAGGATAAATGGGCTGAAAATACGAGTACCAAACAGAATGGAATGGAATGTATTCTATTGAATCAAATGAAAATCACCCCAATTGGAAACACCAATAAACCTACAATGAATGTGTTAGTATTAAGCTTTTTCAACTTGAGTCTTATTTGAATTCTTCTATTATTATTATTCATGTACAAAAACTAAGTTATTTAAGGGATTGGTTGTTCCAATCAATCAATATAATTTCATCAAGTGCTTGAGTTGTAAAGTTGTTTAAATAAAGCTAATGCAAAACACTGCGTTTATTATAATAGGATCAAGTACTGGTTCATTTATAATTCATTCATTAATTAAATTGGTTTATTTTCCATACCGCCAATTACAAATCAATCACAAAATGATTAAACCTTTTATGCATTTAATCGAAAGGCTTTTAACGCTTCATGATACAAAAAAATACTCTAATCGGGCAATATTTTAAAATTTAATATTTGTTTAATGGAAATCAATATCCATTTGTTTCAATAAAACTGAAGTATTAACCTGAAACATTAACAGCAAACTTCTCAACTTTGCTATCAGATCGTCTTGTTAATTTAGAACTAATATTTCCATCTATACATATTGTTTTTGAATACATCAGATTGGGAGCAAAAGTGAGCCACAGAAAATTAGTATCAAGACTTGGCGTCTAATGAGGTTAAGTTGGAGTGTCAAAAAACGTCAAAATTTATTTCTCCATTTATTTTTCCTACAAAGACAGGACATTTATGTATGAAAATAATAAATAATCCAGACATAAGGGCACTCCACAAGAAATATTGACTAGTAAGTAAGTAAGTAAGTAAGTAAGTAATTCATTTATTAACAATTTTTAAAATAATTACATATACATTTGTTTTTGAATTTAAAAGCTTTGGCTTTGCCGTCAGCTCGACTAGCAACTTAAATTTTTTCTTTCATTGGTCTACTTTGTTTTAAATTTCAGTTTTAATTATATATTATAAATATTTATTATATATTGATTTTTACATATGTACATATATATACATCTACTAGTTTAATCATATTCTCGCATAATCAGTTTTCTAAACCTACAGATTTCCTTCAGATAGTTGACAAGATTTGTACAATCTGATCCATTCAATATTAGAATTGTCTCTTGTAAAGTGAGAGAGAATTTTCCAAAATATGAGAATTTCTTGTATTTGAAAATTGGACATACGCTTATAAAATGAAAGCAGTCTTCTTTGGATCTATTATTGCAGAGTGTACAGAACTGGTTGAAACTCCCATTGTATGGCCTATCATTGAGACATAAGACTTCGCATCTTGCTTTGAATATTAAAGAAATATCTTTGTAGCTTAAAGAATCATTAAAGTAGTTATTGTTACTCAGATTAAATTGTAACTGGCTATATAATATTCGACTTTCTGATTCAATAGCTGTTTTTAAGAGTTGATTCCGAACCGAGTCTTCATTAAGCTGGATAATTTTATAAAGTTTTGACTACATAACATATTGCTTGCAATCATATATTTCAATTGGAATAGAAAGTGTTGGTATGCAACTTTTTGACCGTCCGTTTGAAACCACATGTCATGGTTACCCTATCCATATCACAAGAAGTTGTTTACCACCGATCTGTAGCATTTGCTGTTGACAGTAATGGTAATGCAAGTTTCGTTTGGGAACAAGTACGGACCGGTGATTCGGTATGGAATAACGTTATTCAACGCTATAACCTTCCATTGTGATTTGTCATGCACTTATGAAGAATTCACAAAAACTTTGACACTTGTTCATCGGGAATCATGGCTACCCTAACCTAACATGCCGACTCCCCTAGAAATTGGCAATCTCACTCCTCGATATTGTTTTGACATCAATGCCTAACATCAAATTTGGCGGGTGTGTATTTTTTCCTTTTTTGTGTCACTTTATAACCAAAAAAGCGAATTAAGCAAAAGGCAAACCAATAATTGAAAAACAATCAAACCGTTTGACGTTTTCCTTTCCTTCTTAAATGAAATGTCAAGACATGAGCTGCCCAGTGAATAAAGAAGAAAATGTTCTGATTTTTATATCACAGATTTTGCTGGCGATACGGATATCAAGTGAAGTCGGCCTGTAATGAATTTCAAGCGTCCCTATTGAAAAAAAAAATGTTTTCGTTTTCAAGTTTTTTCTCATTGAATTGCATCATTGAAACAAATCAGTGGAATGGTGATTTTATTTTTTTGACAAGTCAGTTATAGCAATCATTGAAAAATTGGTTTCAGTAAAAGAACTTGTCAGTGACTGATAACAACCAACTCAAGGTCTTTGAGGTTGATCATTTAAAACAAAACTGACATTTGAGAAGAGAAAGAGAATCGAACACATTTAGTGGAACGATTGCGTTCCAAGTAAAAGAAACGAAAATCATCTGTTCATTGAAATTGATTTCTGCAAGTGTAATAATGAAAGTGGATTTAAAAGAAAGTTTAAGTTAGAATTTAGTATTTTTTAAAGTAAACAAATTCTAGAACTCATTATCTTCATTTTGATACGGATCAGATCTAGTTGTGTGAACTTATTATTTATTGTCAAAAATTCTGAAAAAAAAAAAAATATGAAAACCAAAGTGAAAAATATCGTTTTCAATAATTATAGAATAGTTTGGAACTTTAATTGGCTAAAAAATTAAATTTGGTTAAAATGACTTAAATTTAAAATTTTTCCAAAAAAAGTTTGGATTGTTTTGTCTCTTCATTCATCATTTTAAGTTGAATTCAACTTGGAAAAATATCATTCTTCAAATCAAAATCTCTACAAAACCGATATCAACTGATCTTTGAAAATTTCCTTCGGCAAGAAAACGTAACAACATGGCCAGTTGCAAAGATGCAGGAATGGAAATTATACTAATTTGGAAGCAGTGATGGAAAGGCACTTTAATCAATTCGGTAGTATGATACGAATCTTAGCCACATACGCAGCGTCAGCAATTCCTAATGGGTTTGAATGATCTCCCAATTTGTTTTTCTACATATTCACGCCTTGTGCTTTGTAATGCCACTGCAAGAAGTAAAGCACTCATTACAATATTTTATAAAATTATTTTTTTTTCTCAAAATGTACACACAAAATTTTAATAGTAGTCACAAAATAATTTTGTATTTGCCAGCTTATATGTATAAGTGACAAATGACAGCTGTTTTCAATTTCGCTTACATATGTCGATTTCCTTTACATATGAGAAATCAATTTCTGTGTGAAGATTTTGATCTCTTAACAGATTTTACGTTCTTTCACACCAAAAAATCGATTTTTTTTTTGACAGAGATCGAAATCTTCGAATCCGTATTTGAAGAGGGACTTATGTGTATGAAATACACACACCAAAAGAAAAGAATTGACACGGGATCGAAATCCCTAGTGTGTAAAGAAAATCGACATTAAAGTGGTTTCGAAATGATCTTGAAATTATGAAAGCGCTTAAAATGTAGAACACTGAAAACAAATTCACTCGATTTGGAAATTCGATTTCATTTCGATTTCACTCGATTTCTGGAACCTGGCATACTTTCTGTAAAATTTTAATCAATATTCATAGTCTAAGCAAATTGAATATGCATAATATGACAAATACCCATGCGAGAAATCTCCCATTTGTTCAATATAATAAGCTTATCATAAAGATTAAAAAATAATGCACAGATACTGTGCTGCATGCATTGACCCGAACATTTTTTTACGATTGGAGATTTTAATCAGATCTGAAAACTAGGTTGGTGTCTGTCATTTAATTAAACCGAATAGTTCGAGTACATGGTTTTATATTGTATTTTACATTAAATATCCCATTAATGTAGGTAAAACCAAAACTGAACGAAAGCTACTTAACGTATTTCTATAGTTCCGTTTGTTTTAGCATTTAGATGCATTCAAAATTTTGTATCGTAGACGCATTTTTTGTGTGAAACAATCTAGTAAACCTATCCAAATGTCATTGTAAGTATTTTGATATACTAAGTAAGCAATTAAAGTACAGTAAAGGTTACTTTTATGAGATAATTTGGCTTAAAATTTAAGTATATTTAATTGAGACAATTTAAATTAAAAAATCTTTATTTGTTTGTTCTCATAAGAAGATGTTGATTGATTTATACAACATTTACTGAATAACTAGAAGGACGGCCATGACTTGCATGGAAGGAACTTTGTAGAAGTAAAGCATTTCTGTAAAATGAGATGATACATATTTAATTCAATAAAAAATTTATTAATTTTTGTTATCATTGCAAGAGATATTTTAATGATAATATAGCAGAAATTAAATATTGGAATGGTTTGTCATTTTTACTTGTGATATACTAGGTTCTATGCCCTATAGCTTGCATTTGGAAAAAAAGTCGTACTCTAGATTTTGGTTAGACTTGACAGAACACGCATAAAGTGGATCTCGCTATTCGGTCTGTCTCTCTATCTGTGCACCTACCTACAGTATGAAGCTATTTTCTCCAAATTTGGTAGATACATTTCCTAGGAAATTCCCTAAATGGAAATTTGAACATATTTTTCTAGCTCCAAAAATCACCGTGCTTAGCATACAACCTCTACCAAAAAGGTTCTTTATCTCGAAAACGGATTGAACGATTTAAATAAAATAATTAGGGCATTTTTGTGTGTGTGGTCTTTTAGTAGAAAAAAATAATAACAAAAAATGCTACATACCTTAGAACCGCTTTCGAATACAAAAATATATCATATACAAATTTTCGAAAAAATATTTTTTGGATTTAAAAAAAAAATCAAATCTCGGAAACGGGTGAACGATTTTTTTGAATTTATGAATTTCACTATACAGAGTGCGTTGTATGTTCCAGGTCGATTCTATTTTGTTGCTTTTTTGGCTAAATGAAATTACTCAGTTGGCATTTGACAATAGTGTCGTAGAAAGTTGCCGATATCAATTTATTATTCGGCATCTAACGTGCAGTTGAAATTATAATATTTTATTTAAATAATTGTTCAATTGTAAGTATGAGAAGAAAATTACGTTACTGTTTTGGTGTTAATAGCAACCAGACCACTCCCCCCCTGGTTTGATGCCTACCATTTTTTTTTTGTATGAGGGTACTTGAAGAAAAAGGTGAACGTACATCAACAACCAAACACAACCCCGATGCTTAAGGACAATTTAGAAACGAAACTGTGTAATTACAACAGAAGCATGCGAAATCGTTATGCAATTGCTTGCGGCATGGCTAGAGGTGCCCACTTGACCGACTTCATAGTCCATATACATAATGTCGAAGACCATATAATTAGTCAATACAATATAAATTATAAAATTGTATTTAATTTAAAAGTTATTGAAAAAAATATTGACCTAGAACATAAAGCGCACCCTGTATATTATTAAATACTAAAAATTATCATACCAAATTTCGAGCAATCAGACGGCATTCTAGCTCAATCTATTTTAGTATTTGTTTAAGCAGTTTTAACAGTGAATTTCATGCATTTAGACACTTTTCTCTAAATATATCCATTTTTTAACTTTTAAAACCTTTGAACGTAAAAGCAATTATATTATATGTTGTATTTGTTTTTGCTTTTATTATTAGGTATAGTTTAATTACAATCTAAAATAAATTTATAGAAAGATGTGCCAACTCAAAACTACAGAATTCTAGATCTATATCGAATTCTTAGCTAGTTTGTATTTAAAAATTAATGAAAACAATTAAAAAATAACCAATTAATTTAGTACATTGATGAGAAATATTTTTAATTACCAACTTTAAGAAGAATCACACCAATCATTGTTTTAATATGTGCTCATAAGATATAATTTTATGTACATACATTCAAATTTAATTGCCCCTTATTTGCTTTTAATTCAACACCACCCTTCAGTCAATCATATAAATAGTGATTATCAATCAGTTTTCTCTATCTTATAGCTCAAACAAGGGGGAATCGTACATTTTTCGGCCTCTACACACTTTTGAATCAGCCGCCCTAAATCAATAAAAGTATAACAAATTTGTATAAATCATGTTAAAGTTTTGGTTTATATAAATAACATTGAATAATAAAACAAAAAATAGTAGGTTAATAGTATTAAATTCTGTATGCATTAAAACCCGCTTATTTTCACGTGAAGGTTGTGCTTGCATCCCTTACTGAAAATTTTTTCTTTTAAATATAATATTAACGAACTTTTTCTTTAGGTTGAAGGTACTCAAGACATAGTATCTATTAAATTATTAAAAGGTTTGTTCATTCCACTTTCCCCAGGGTTCACCCAGGTTTCGTTGACAACCCTGAGAGTTGCCAACAAAACTGTGGTTTTCGGTTTTCAAGAAACTCCAAAGGCCTATCAACAAAAGCAACAACTAAAAGCAAGAAAATAAATATAAATTGGTTTTAAAGACGAACAAAGACAATTTTGCGTTGGTACTGAATATTTCATCTGATGAGCATGATGCGAGTACAACAAACATTTAATTGCAAACATAAACAATAACACGAAACTTACGAATCGACAAACGACAACAAAAGAAATAGATATTAAATCTCATGGGGCTTTTGACAGTTTGGTCGTTATCTGAACTCGCCAAAGCAAAATACCTAGATCTACTTTAGGGCGAATTTACTTACCAGGATGATTTCAGGTTTTTCTGGGCGGCCCCAGAGCGAATTCAGGGCTCAACGAATATACTTAATACTAGTGCAATTTACGGGAAAATGCCAAAATTTCAATCGTACTTAAAAATTATTTTGACAGTCAAGTTAGCACTACGACCACTCAAAATACAGTAAAATGAACTCGAAAAAGAAAAAAAGACAGCGTAAAGAATTGTCGTAAATATGTCGTAAAAGAAAAAAAACTGCCGCAACAAAAGCCCTTAAAATGGCGTTTTCTTTAACGTTATGTGACAATTTTTTTTCTGGCTTTATTTTATGACAATTTTTTCATTGGTCGGGGTAAAAATTAAATTTCTGCTGCTACTTTTAAATTGGTTTTTCGCTGGTAAGATGTAGGTAAAGAAATAAAAAAAAATGGAATAAAATGCACCAATATTGCAATTGCAATATCTCCCAACCGTGTGAAATAACGTTTTTCAACTTGACAACGTTGTCAGAAAACTTAATGTCAGGCTAGCTACCTGACAATGAAAAGACTTTGGAACAAAATCTGTCAAACCGCGTGAACTGAGGATTAAACATTGTAAATCTATGTTTCCACCAAAGAATTATCCTTGTTAAGATTACATAAATCTTTGTATTGTTTTGACCGCACAAAAAGATTAAAAAATAGGCAAACTTCACTTCCTTTTAAATTCAAATGGTATTTCCTATGATTTAGAAGTGAGACAGAAAGTTTAAGCCAATATGTAGGTATGGGTATGTTCGATTCGTAAAAAGTTTGAAGATTTATGTATCTACTAAAAAATTAGGAGACCATGGTTAGTGGAAACAAGTATGAAATAGCTGACTGTTGTCAACTCATTGTCCGACATTAGCCGTGTTTTTTGAAAGAGTGAATAGCCAAGTTAGCAAAATTTTACATGCAAAACAATAAAAACGTCAGCAACCAGAGTGAATATAGAATGAATAAAAATTGTTGATGTATTGAGATGTAGATGGCGCTTAAATCGAGTGCAGAAAAACATTTGCTTGGTACTGGGATGTGTTCTGGAATGCATCTTTTTTCCTCAGAGATTTTTATTATGTCAAGACATTTGGAAATAAAGCTTCATGTCTATTTTGTAAAAGACGTACAAAAAATCTCAAATGTCAATTGATTGAAAAATATTAGTTTATTCACCGAAAAATCGAAATTTTTTGGATTTTTTTTTGCTCAGGAAAATTGCGATTTTATGACTTTTGGAAAGCATCTAGATAAAAATACTTTAAGTAGGTCAAAATATAGTATATTACCCATCAACCAAGCCATAAACTGTCAAATTCCATTGAAGGATGGCTGAGATCTCGATGGATTAAAAAACATCTACAAAATCTGAATTTTTTTTAACGAAAAATCGATTTTTTTTGCTCAATAAAATTGTAATTTAGGGGCTGGCAAGAATATGGAAAGAAATATTCTCAATACGTCAAAATAACTTTGAGATTAAAAGAAAGTGAATATAAAAGTGACTATAATCGTTTTTTTTTTTTTTCAATTTTGCTATCAATTTTTCATAAAACACGGCTATTGACTGATCTGATAATATTGTATGATCTGACAATCGTCTGTACTAAGCTTAATGCCATACCTATTGGTTTTTTTGGAATTTGTATATGAAAATAATTTCGCACTGGATGTTTGTCTGTTCCGCCTTTTTCCCATGCCATTTTGATAATTTGCCCCTCATAATAATATACCCAGAGAAATCTTGCGATTTTCATGATAGGATAAATACGCTGTGCAAGTTATCCAATTGAACAAAACACACTCGATACTTGCAATTAAATGGGAAATTATATAATATGATAATTGGAAAATGATGACACCCATATACTCGTAGCCACTACATTGTACCTAACAAGTATGACAATACGATGATTTAAAAAAAATATTTCTTCTCGAGAATTTACGAGCACAATAATAATATAATTTGTAAACCTTCTAAATTAAATCTTCTCAAAAGATGTCGCTGCAATTAGAGAAGCCCTTATGCAAATCAAAACAAAATCTTGTATGCGATAAGTGCGCCACAAAGTCAGCGTGTTATTAAATTGAAATTTATAGGATAATTAAATAGTTAATTGTCTTGTTATTTGCTTTTAAAATTTAATTGTAATTGTTTAACTTATTAAATATTAAATTTTAAATTATCGGAGGAGTATTGAATTTTAAAGGGACGACACACTGCAGTGTAATATTATAATTCAAATACTCCATCGTTGTATGCAATGTTTAATTTTTGAATAACTCAATTTAATAGATGCGACAATAATTACACCGTTCCTTTGGTATGCCTTTGCTATAACAATTAAATAATAACAGAATACAAAAAAAATAAAACCCAGAAGCATAACATTTCATCGTATTTTATAATTTTTCACTTTTAATTTGCAATTATATTCTTTTTTTTTTGATTTAACAATATATCAAATGCGCATTGAATATGTTAAAGAAAACTTATAATATGTTATGACTTTAGGTAGAGTGGCGTGAATGCCTGTCGATAGGGTGTCGTGTCAAGTAAGACGTCATTCTTAGATTGTAGCAATTATTTACAACAATCTTGCATTTTTCATGCATACTATTAAAGTGATTAATTTTAAAGCTTAAGTAAAAGAACTGAATATTCAAACAAAATTACCAAGAACATAATTAACGAGATGATTCTATTTAAAACAGTTTTATCTTAACCTTCAAGATATGATTGAAATTTATGGGAAGGGCTGAGTTATTTAAAAAAAAAACTCAGTTAAACATTTAGCATGAATTTTAGGCGCGAACAAGATATTATTTTAGTTTAACTCAAAAATATTATGTGCATGACAAAAAGGTTCAAAAAGTTGGTTTACCAATTCTAGTTGTATATACATAATGTATGTATGTACATTGGACGAGTTTGTAAAATGCTATGGAAAAGTATACACTTCAAGATGATCTACGAGTATGTAGGGATTTGGTTAAATTCTATTTATTGTTATTTCTTGTAACGTGTTTTCAACCTATTAACAAATCAAAATTTTGCATTTTGATAGTAGAGAACAAGAACAAAGCGGGTCCCAAAATTTTAAATTTTACAGTTTAAACGGTAGAAGTGATTTTTTTTTCAAATGTAATACTTAAGATAAGGTTATTCGCCCGTGCTGTTTTTAACATTATAAGGGTCTCTTAACATACCTTTCAGCGCGAGTGAATATTAAAAAAAAAAATATGTCTCACTTACATATGTACAAAATAAGAAATTAATTTTTAAGTAAACCCCTATAACGAATTTTGAAATTTGTTTTTTTTATTATTTTATATTTCTTCAAGAAATCAGAAGGCATTTTGTTTTAATTTTAAGGTCAATTTTTTTTAGATTTTAACAAATTTCATTCATAAAATCTTAAAAATTCCTAGCCAAATGAAAACAAGTTCTTGCGATCCAGTCATGGAGTTTATTTTTTATTTCTTGTGAATTAAATTCTTTTATTTTTGTCTGATGTTTTTTTTTATCTTTCTTCATTATAAAGAAAGATGTCTTAAACTTTAAAATACTCAAAAATTATGAAAACAAAAATATTAAACTAAATTTACCATGTCAGCAAATATCCATTGTTGAACCAGTTTAAGTGGAAAATTTGTTCAGAAGTAATAATTTTAATAATTTTATTTTAATTTAAACTAATAGATCTGAAACTTTAAATCCCAATCCGCTCATTAAATAGAGCAAATTTAGCCGAAAACACATTCAAAACTTGCTAATAGTTCCTATATCGCAAGTAAAGAGGTCATGAAAATGCATGACGAGAGAAGGCCCAACATTAAATAGAGATTGTTTTTGTTTTTATTAAATAACTTATTCGAATCTTTTTTACAACACAACTAATGGTGTTTTCCATTGGTAAAATAAATCAATTTAATTTTGATTTGGATCTGTCAAAATGACGATTTTCTGCATTCCATTAAACAAAAAAAAAATCGATTTGTTTTTCGGTTTAAAATCAATTTTTCAAATCTAAACTCTTCGGCAGATTTACCCCTCAATGTACTAATATCAAAACCAATTTTCAGCTCACAGTTAGCATTTTTGCAATTGTGAATATGATGTCCAAAACATGAGGGAGAAATGGATTAAGAATTTCATCATGAAAATAGAAACTACACGAAAAAAAAACTACAGCATCATTAATTGGTAATGTCATTTTGTCTTCATTAAAAAAATTGATTTTTGTATTGAAATCTAAATTTAGTTAGTGTCATAGACACTAACTAGCGTACTACTGGTATATTAATTTGAATCGAAACTAACAAGAAACTAATCATGGGGGTTATAGAACTTATTCATACGACATACCACTGGGATACATACAAATGTAAAATATGTATAATTAAATGATAGTTAATAATATCTACCATTGTTGGCAAATACGATGAATAAACATATAAATTAGGTTTTATTTTATTTTTTAATTTAATAATTTAACTTTTGTATTTTATCTTTTCAGATACGTCGCTGGTCGATTGAAAATCATATCAAACGCTGAAACTAAAGGCCTGGGCACATTCGTGGGTACATTTGCCCTTCCATCTCTGATATTCCTGTCTCTAGTTGAACTAGATTGGAGGACTGTCAACTGGACTTTTCTACTATCTATTTTGATATCAAAATCAATAGTCTTTTTCGCTGTGATTGGAGTGTCGCTGCTCGTTGCTAGACCTCTTAACTATGGCCGTGCAGGATTGCTGGCAATCTTTTGCACGCAAAGTAATGACTTTGCAATTGGATACCCAATTGGTAAGCTCTCTTTAATTACAATTTTTCAAATCCCAAAAAATTATTTTTTTTTTGTTTTCAGTCAATGCTCTGTATAAGAAAGTTCATCCTGAATATGCTGCTTATTTATATCTCATGGCCCCTATATCGTTGGCCATTCTCAATCCTATTGGCTACATCTTGATGGAAGTCTCACAAAAAATCGATCAAAAGAACAAATTAAATGGTAGCTTGCCAGTGTGTCCAGCTGCACAGCAGCCTTCTTCAGAGAATTGCTTGTTTGGTGAAAAAACAATGGTTGTCCTCAAGACATTTAAATCTATATTTTTCAATCCAATGATTTTGATGACACTGCTGGGTGTGGTGGGTGGAATTGCTTTTCCTGATGGCTTACCTGAAATCATTGCTGGAGTTTTGCGTGTATTGGGTAACTCTTTCTCAGCGACTGCTTTATTTTTACTTGGCTTGAAGATTGTAGGACAAGGAACGACATTGAGGGGGTCAGGTTTCCTTATCCCTGGGATTCTGATTATTGTTAAAATGTATGCTTTCTTCTATTTCCAAACAAATTTTATATTATAACTTTCTGTCTTTGTACAAATGTAGTCTTGTGTTACCACTTGTTGCACGTCAAACTGTCAACATAATGCAAGCCGGAGAAAACTTTAATGAAACTACGGAACTCAGTACATTTGGATTTCTGTATGGAACATTTCCGGCCGCACCAGGTGCCTTTGTTATTGCGTCACAATATAATATCGAAGTGGATTTGGTAGGACACTCTGATATGGCCCTTGTTTTTGCATTTGTCTTTATCACGTTTTTTTTGTATACTTAGATAGCAAAAAGCATGGTAGCATGTACCTTCATCAGTGCGCCTTTGATGTTCATCTCAGCAAAAATGATTTCTTTGACTAACTTGAATCCAGCTGATTATCTCCATGAGTTAGATGAATTTTCCTTCGATATTAGTGTAACCGGAGTTATAGCATGTATTTGGATATTACTTCTATTAACATTGACAAAAAAAGCCAGAAGAATGCCTCATAGAATAACCGTATGCTTAGTTCTTTCTCAGGTATGTAAAATCAATCAATTTCAAATAGAAGCTATAATCAAACTAATTTGGTTTCCTCTAGCTTTTCTGCTGTGTAGGTGTAATTCTTTGGTCCAAGTTGGATCATGTCAATAAATGGGTACTTTATGTGCAGTTTTTCATGTTCAACATCGGAGCTTACAGCAGCAGACTTTGGACTGCTATTTTAGCAATAAGTTTGCTATTCCTGCAATGTCGAAGTCTATGTTTTGTTCTTAAGATGTGGCCATACATGGTAAGGAAAAATATTAATTCTAAAATTTGAAATGCACTCAACGATGGAATTCTTCGCAGATAATGTTCGCATGGGGTCTACCGGGAATAATATCTGGTCTTCTAATTGCTTTCGATGATAACGTATTTTCGGGTGGAAGGCATAATCCAAGCTTTCAATATGGAAACGCACAAGCGGCAATTTCAGTATTTCTACTTGTAATGTGTTTCATTGGTGAGTTATTCAGTTTTTCGTCTTTTTAGCTGATACAAGATTAGTCGAATTACACCTTGTACATCACGACCTATTTAATTGATTTCAATTTAAATTAAAAATTAAATTATTCTATAAATATTTTTTTCAAAAATGATGATAAAACAACGTTCCGAAAAGTTATGACAATCTCAATTTGTTCCATTGAAATCATTACCTTGAGTTCAAGCAAATAATTTATATAGAAAGTGCAAAGTTAAAATGCATTCTTAATATTTGAAATTGTTAATGAATTCGGTGCAATTGATTTCTTGGGACTATGAGTTTTTCAGTGAGGACTAAGTTTTCAAACTGATAAATATGTATTAAATTACTCAGAAACCTATGTACAGTTCGTATACATAATTTGATTATTTTATATGTACGTTTCAGTAACTGTTGGATGCTTGGTAATGCACCAGAGATATAAACGCCGATTTGAAAAATATTTGACCCTAGCCAGGGAGCTTTCTAATCCCGACTCAGGTAACATTTCTTTACATCTTCAAGAACTTGCGTTTTAATATTTTATGTTTCAGAACAATCTCATATAATTGGAGCTTCCATTTCAACAGCAGATCTTTTGGCAAATGCAGCTGACCAGAGGAATTCAAGTACTCGTCATAGAAATACCTCTCTTTCATCATCAGAAGACGAAGAAATTGCAAAAACTGAGACAGGTTGTGGTGATGGTAATGGCAATGGAAATGGAAACTGTTGTTCTTCATCCACAAATCAAACAACTGTGGTTGATATTGAAGATTTATTAAATCGAGCCCAAGGAAGCAAAGTTGAACTTCGACATCACAGTCACCAATTTGATGATGATGGGTAAGTAAAGTATAATCTTCAAACAAATCCAGGCTTCACTCATAGCTTTTCTTGTTGTAGACATTTTGGTGGAATTCGTGCAAGTATGTGCAGTCCATCGTTTAGTTGTGCAGGACCGTCACGTCAGAATTGTCAGGCAATCATTCAGCAATACGAAGAACAAGCACGGAGAGGATTGGAACCCTTAGAATTCCCCAAGGAAGGAGACGAGCATCAAACCCTTAAGCATACTGTACTCCTTATAATATTACTTTGTTCAATGTTTGTGGTAAGTATTTTTTTTATGATTTAACTAAAATTTGGACCATAAAATGTTGATTGTTTTTAGAGCCTTGCTGTGTCTATATGGACTTTGGTGATGGAAGGAATGTCAGGAATCTATTTAGAACTCAGTTTTCTAGATGCTTTCCTAAACTTTGGGCAAAGTTTGATTGTACTTGCTGTCTTTATTACTGATAGCGGTGAATTGCTCATTCCTATTGGAAAATACTGGAGGAAAATGTGGTAAGTACTCAATTTATCGTAAAGGTAAATTAGAGTATATAAATTTTTTTTTGTTTTTGTGAAAGGTATGGCGCTAATATTTTAACTTTACCTCATTGGGCATCTGTGACCCCGGAGACAAAGCACATATGCGAGCAATTCCGCAATCATCATTTGGAAAATTGCAAAAAAGATATAGCAACAGATAAGAGGTGATTCATCAAGTATAAGTTTTCAAAACAAAAATAACTGTTTTCTTTCTATTTAGATGGCGGATTAAAGTTTACCATAAAGTATTCTACGGCAGTGATTTTGTTAACTGGCTAATAGAAGTCGGCCTGGCAAAAGATCGCTTGGAAGCTATTCACTATGCCAAGCATTTGGTAGACGGGCGTGTAATGCGACACATAAATAATGTGTATCACTTTGAAGACAGGAATCTTCTTTTTACCTTCTGCAATCGAATGTAAAGAAATGCTGCGATTATTTTTTAAGTTATCTTTTGAACCAATGTGGTGCTGTGATTTTGTGATGGACATACAGTGAACTTGCGATAGCTACACAATTTGATTAATTCTGTGTATACAGCCATCGCAGATAGTTCCAAATTGTGGCAGCTAAGATTCATTGAATGTCTTTATGATGTGTGAATTTGGTTTTATGTGGATTTTATTAAGATGAAGTAGATGTTTTAATTAAAGAATAATGGTATAGATGATACTGTGGTCTTCAAAAAATCAACAGAAAACTTCCTTGCAGAAGATTTTTTTAAGTTAAACCAAAGAACTAGTTCTGCTCTGATGACAAGACAGATTTTTGTAAGCTTTATTGAGCTAGATCTACCCTACCATTGATTAAAACTTACAAAATTGTTAATATTGTCCTACTCCTATTCGAATGTATGATTTAGAAATTTTTTATATTTATTTTAAGTTAAATTTTAATTTTAATCTCACTTTATCTATTATTTTAGAAGAATGTATGTATGTGTATCTAGAAAATGTTTTTATTTTAATGCGTAATTTTATATTTTTATCATTTGAATGTCACAACATTTTAACCCGAAAATGTAATTGGAAATAAAACTGATAAAGATTGTATTAATTTTTTTTGAAACTACATTATATTATGTATTTATGCAATATGCATGTAGATACAAAACAAAAACATGTAATAATAATAAACAACACGGTGCAACACTTTTTTAGGGACAATTATTGTAGAATATGTATACCTACAGTGAACATTGTTTTTATAATATTAAATATATACATAATAATAATACATAGTAATAATTGTAAAGTTATTTAATAATTTTACTGCTAATATGATTAATAAATATAATCAGTTTTTGGTCACATTAGCGAATCAAACTGTGTTTTCTTAAAAAATGTAAATTTATTCTTGGTAAAACAGTTTAAAGGCATCCTGTTTCCTGTGTATTTAAGGACAGAAATAAGCAAATTGGTAGATGGATAAAAGCAACAATACACGAGCCCCATTCTCTTTTTGGTTAAGAGCTAGGACATTTAATCAAATCTGAGAGTCGAATTTGGCGAACTTTTTAATAATCAAGCAGATGAAAAAAGTAGATAGAATTTCACATTTCTAGGTCTATTGAAAAATGAACTTAAATGGAAGTGAATAAATGGACTAGTTAAAATTAACATTAAAAAAAAAGAAAATACATACCTACAGTAATTTCAAGAAAAAGAAAATATAAAACAAGAAATATAAATAATACGGAAATCATGAATAAATACAAAGCAGAATTATTAATAATTACAGATTTCACAATTTAATGTAAAGCTTATTTTTAAAAGTTTCTCTAGAACAACCCGGTAACACTAATATCATAATAAACATAATTCAAAAACATTTTCTGCGTAGCGCCAGCGTATGAATTTCCATAAATAAACATCTAGTACGAGTATGTCTTTCTTTTGCGAAACTCTTTCTAACATAACATAATTCAAATTATAGCTGTAATTAATCAAAATATTCCTTCTAGGACATGCAAGCACAAGACATTTAAATGCAGAGAATTCGAATTGCCTAACAAGATCATCTTGAAGAAGTAATCAATCATGAGTGGAACCAATTTTTTTATAAGGCTTTAAATCGTCTGCATAAAGGCATTGCGAATGAATGAAAATGTCTGATATATCATTAATGAATAAAAGGAATAGCAATGGTCCAATATGGCTACCCTGAGGGATTTCAGCGGAATATGAATTTGGTCAGAAAAAATTTCATTAATTTTCACAATATGTATCCGGCCAGGCAAATAAGATTCAATCCACTTAAGAATATTTGAATGACTTTCTAGCAACCATTTTTACTTGCGATATAGGTACTATAGGGCAAGTTCTGCATTTGGAAAAAAAATCGAACTCGAGATTTTGATCAAAGTTGACATTACGATGATAGCGAAGACGAAAAAAGTGGGTCCGGCAATTCCGTCTGTCTGTATGTCTGTACCTCGAACTACAGCCTAAACTACCGGAGGTATTTTCTTCAAACTCGGTAGTTAAGGGTCTTCGGTGATTCCCTAGAGGAGAAATTGAAATTTTTTTTTTAGCTCCAAAACTAAGGGTACCCCCCATACACCCGTAATGCAAAATCTTATTTATCTAGAAAACGGCTCTAACAATTTTGATAAAAAAATTAAGTGTGATATTATGGACATGGACTATATTTTGGTGAAAAAAAAATTTGGGGGAAAATGTTATAAGGGGTACCTGTCATAGAACGGTTTTTTTGATTTTCGAATTTCTCACCAACGGCTCTAACGATTTTAACCAAAATTTTTATGCAGGAGCTGCTTTGCATTTGAAAAAATATAAACTAAAAATTTTTTCGAAAAAATAGTTTTTGGATTTTTAAAAAAATAATACAATTTTTGTTTTGAAAATTCAATATCTAGAAAACCGATACACGATTAAATTTTTAAATTACGTTTTAAAATGTATTTTATTAAATACTAATAATTTGCATATCAATTTTTTTTTAAAAAAATTTAAGGAAAATTTAGTACACAAAAAACATGTTTCAGTGTGTCTGTATGTCTGTACCTCTCACTACAGCCTAAACCACTGGACCTATTTCTTTCAATCTCCGTAGTTAAGAGTCTTCGGTGATTCCCTAGAGGGGAAATTGAAATTTTTTTTTTAGCTCCAAAACTAAGGGTACCCCCCATACACCCGTAATGCAAAATCTTATTTATCTCAAAAACGGCTCTAACGATTTTGATAAAAAAAATTAGGTGTGATATTAGGTGCGTTTTATTATTCACAAATCTATCTGGATCCGGATCTGGATTAAGTTTTAACATGTATTACAAAAACAATTTGGGATCCTGTTTTCTATCGGGATCTATTTCAAAGATCCAAAAATTAGTTATAACACTGGCGAGTAGATGGCTTTTATGATAAGGTAGTGTAAGCTATAGTGTAAAGAAAAAAGACAAGACATAATTTAAAATTTCCAAACCCAAGGATAAAAAGAGACGGGCTTATAACACTGCTGTCAGTAAGATCCGTATCGTTTTATTTTCAAGGCAAGATCCCGATCCGGATCCAGATAGATTTGTGGATAATAAAACGCACCTATTATAGACATGGACTATATTTAGGTCAAAAAAAAATTTGGGGTAAATGTTATTAGGGGTACCTGCCATAGAACGGTTTTTTTGATTTTCGAATTTCTCACCAACGGCTCTAACGATTTTAACCAAAATTTTTATGCAGGAGCTGCTTTGCATTTGAAAAAATATGAACTAAAATTTTTTTCGAAAAAATAGTTTTTGGATTTTTAAAAAAATAATACAATTTTTTTTTTTGAAAATTCAATATCTTGAAAACCGATACACGATTAAATTTTTAAATTACGTCTTAAAATGTATTTTATTAAATACTAATAATTTGCATATCAATTTTTTTTTATAAAAATTTTAAGGAAAATTTAGTACACAAAAAACATGTTTCAGTGTGTCTGTATGTCTGTACCTCTCACTACAGCCTAAACCACTGGACCTATTTCTTTCAATCTCCGTAGGTAAGAGTCTTCGATGATTCCCTAGAGGAGAAATTGAAATTTTTTTTTTAGCTCCAAAACTAACTGTACCCCCAATACACCCGTAATGCAAAATCTTATTTATCTCAAAAACGGCTCTAACGATTTTGATAAAAAAAATTAAGTGTGATATTATGGACATGGACTACATTTTGGTCAAAAAAAATTTTGGGGCAAAATGTTATTAGGGGTACCTGCCATAGACCCGTTTTTTTTAATTTTCGACTTTCTCATTAACGGCTCTAAGGATTTTAACCCAAAATTTTTAGCAGGAGTCCCCTTAAGTTTAAAATAATATTGTATATAAAAATATTCGAAAAAATATTTTTTGGGTTTTTACAAAAAAAAAAAATAAAATTTAAATCAATATCTTCAAAACCTATGAACGATTATTTTTTGAAATTATTTCCCAAAACCAATATTACTAAATACTTTAAATCCGCATCCCACATTTTTTTCTTGAAAAATTTTAGAGAAATTTCTTATATAAAAAATTTATTTAATAATAAAACGATTTTTTAAGGTTTATTTGCATAAATTCATACTTTTCCGGAAACCAGACGGCAATTTTATGCATTTGAACATTATTATCTCACATTAAATCCATGTTTTATATTTATAAAATGTATCTTAAATTCCAAAGTACTTTTACATAAGAGCAAGTTCGTGCGATCCAGTCGTGCATTTTATTTACTTGCGACTTATAGGTACTATAAGGCAAGTTATGCATTCGTAAAAAAAATAGAACTCGAGATTTTGATCAAAGTTGACATTACGATGATAGCGAAGACTAAAAAAGTGGGTCTCGCAATTCTGTCTGTCTGTCTGTCTGTCTGTCTGTCTGTCTGTCTGTCTGTCTGTCTGTCTGTCTGTCTGTCTGTTCGACTACAGGCTAAACGACTCGGCCGATTTTCTTTAAACTTGGTAGATATCATTTTTAATTTTTTCCCCCCACACGTTTTTTTCTTTTTTTTTTTAAGACCAAAAATAACGGTACCCCCCATACGAATTTTTTTCGAAATTTTATAAACATTTTTTTTTCTCAAAAACTGTTCAACAGATTTTAAAAGTAAAGATACAGAAAAATTTAATTTAATTAAATCTAAATATTGGTTGAAAAAAATTTTCCCAAAAATGGTTATTGAGGGTACCCCCCATGGAACCATTTTTTTTGTTTTTGATTTTCTCAAAAACGGTTCAACCGATTTTGATCATTTTTTTTTTGCTAAAGCTCCCCAAAAACATAAATAGAATTGTGTACTCAAATTTTCAAAAAAAGTTTTTTTGGATTTTAAAAAAAAACTTCAAAATTTTTTTTTCAAAACTCAATATTTCGAAAACCCCATGTTAGATTTTTTTTAAACTTGATAAATAAAAGTTTCTCAATATAATCTACAAAATGTGAATTTTTTTTTTTATTTTACCTAAAAATAAAGGTACCTACCATACAAATGCTAAAAAATAAAAAAAAAAATGGTTTTCAAAAATCGTATTTTTCTCGAAAACGGCACCTAGAATTTTGATAAAATTTTTTTTCTTTAAATTAATTTTTACGATCTTTAATTTAATAAAAAAAATTTGGAAATTAAGATATTACAGCTTGTACCTACCATAGAACCATTTTTTCGAATTTTGAATTTCTCATTATCCACATAACGGATCTTAATGAAAATTTGCATAGAGAAGCTTCTAAAAAGTCTAAAACACATTGCATTTCAAAACTTTAAAATAAATATTTTTTGAATTTTTGAAAAAAAAATCTATTTTTTTCTTTTTTTTTTTTGAAAATTCGATATCTCCGAAACGGGTCAATATTTCTGTTCGTAAATTTAATTTTTATTCGAACAATGATAAAAACTTTAAATTAGTGTACCAAAATTTTTTCTTAAAAAGCTTTTAAAAAGTTTGTATATAAAAGCTTCTTTTAAAGAAACCACTACAAGGACTTATAATTTTTGTTCTTGCATAAATTCGAATTTGCATAGCATTCTGTTGCTACTAAAAGAATTTAAAAATTAATTTTATCCTTATGAACAGTTTTCTCTAATAACATTCGTTTTTAAAATTCCCAGTCGAGTACATAGGAGCAAGTTCGTGCGACCCAGTCGTGCATTTTATTTTTTTAAGAAACGCTGTTATACTGTTGTAACTTATAGAAATTGGAAGTTCAATATTCAGTAGTAAAACGATAATGTCCGTATCGGTAATTCTTGTTTTTATAAAATTATACCTTTATATCCAAATGTTGTCTATATAAGCTTTGAATATAACGACAAAATCTTTTCAAAATAAATAACTGTGAAAGCAAACATACATATGTATGTACATACTTATGGTTTAAACAGACGTGCATCTTTTCCCATGCAGGGAAAATGAATTACATAGGTTCTTAAGTAAGTAGATTACATATAAAAAATTACTAATGTGGTTTTCTATTGGTAAAATCCATTTTTTTTTTCGATTTATATGTGTGAAAACGTCGATTTCATTGGGCAAACAAATTGGGTTATTATTCAATTTAAAATCAATTTTGCAAATCTTAATTTTTCTTCAGATTTGAACCTCCCTGTACTGATACCAAAATAATTCTCAACTGTCAGTTTAAAAATTTGATTTTAGGTTTGTTTAATTTATTTCAATTGTGAAAATAATTTCCAATACCATGCATGAAACTATTCGTAATACAAAATTAAAAGCAGTTCAAAATGTTTCGGTAAACGCATCCAGCGCCTATTTTACTACCCAATCGGGGTATGAACCTTTTTATGCCAAACTCAAAACGGAGTTTTTGCGAAAACATAAGGGGTATTCACGATCTAATGCAACAAGTCTAGTATCATTGTAAAAGTGCAAAAGTGTAAAATCTTACAATACTACAACATGTTGTAAGATTGTAAGATTTTACACTTTTGCACTTTTACAATGATACTAGACCTGTTGCATTAGATCGTGAATACCCCTATAGGTTTTTGAAGAAAAACCTACAACAATAACGCAAGTCTTCCAACACTTTTTTTTAATCACAAGTTTTCTTAAACCACGGATTTTATTTTAAGACCTGACAAAAATTTGTTGAAATTTAGAGATAAGAACACACATTTTTAAAAATGCAGCCCCTAAAGAAAGTCAAAAAAAGAAACTAAAAAATATTGATTATATGCTGTCAACTGAGACTCCAATATGAAGTTGTTGTTGTAGTAATAAAAGTTCACTTATGTCGTTTTCCATTGGTTTCACTCAAGGATCCACTCATTCTGAAATCCAATGAAACGGTGCTAACTTCTTCTACTCAACTTTGAAATTTTCCCTTTGTATTAGTTAATAGTCGTGTTGGTGAAAATCTGCGATAGTTGCTTTTGACATTTGGGTATGAGTATTAGTGCTTCTTGAGTGGATTCTGACTTGAAATCGAGAAGCGAAATTCTCTTTTCAGAAGAGTATTTTTTCCCCAATGAAATGGTTTGAGAAGACTTCTGGACGCTTCTGGACGACCAATGGAAAATGACATTACTGGATGTCTGAACAATTGAAAACATAATATTTGACCGTGATTAGTCCTATTTTTGTATTAAGATCCTTGTAAAATAAATAATAATCATTTTTATTTCGAGACGAAAATAAGCAAGGTAAAAAATGATGGGCTACCGAAATATTGAAATATTTCATCAATAAAAATTTGACAGTTGGTTTAAAAAAAATGTCAAACGAAAACTTGTAAATGTTTACTTTATGAGTTTTATGAAAACTTTTCGCTGAAAACCGCATTTAGAAGTTTCATATGGAAAGTTTATTAATCTAAATTCATAGAGCACTAGTTGATGTTGTATTACCGTTTGGGTCTTTTGTCCTTTGTTGCTTTCATAGAAGTCATGAATCTGCTCGTTTCTTCAAAAAAAAAAAAAAAAAACTGAAAAATCTCCTCGACGGAATATTTTCGTTACACTGAGCCTCCACTTGAAATAAATGATTGCAAGAAATGTGTCATGTAGCCAATATTTCTTGTGGAGCCCCCTTATGTCTCGATTTTTGTTATTTTTAGACATAATTTTTTCTATTTATTTCTTGTCTTCGTAGAAGAAATAAATGCAGATATAAATTTTGACGTTTCGTGACTCGTGACTTCACTAGACACAAATTTCTCACAAGACGTCGAGTCTTGACACCAATTCCCACATTTTCATGTAACATTCCTTCATTTCATTGACAAACTCATGTTATGTTTTCACTTCGTATAGAAATTATGTCCTGTTAAGCCAAGATGTAATTTTTCTACCATTTACTGTGTGTTGAAGTACATACATAATGTTTGGTTGTTTGCAGGCCAAAATTAACATTAAAAGAATCAAACATTGAAGATAGTAAGTATTTGATAATTTTTTTTTAAATTAGTTAGGGCATTCAGAGACTTTTCATGCTTGTGGGACTACTCAATTATGTCTCGGAGCAAATGTTCTTTAAGGTCGTGCAAATCTCTTTTGCTCAAAAATGGATTGACCTAAAACCTGTGCTTCCTTTTGTATTCTTCCCGTCTTGCCTCTTCTAGTTGTTCCATTGCGTTTATCGCTAAAATCAAACGACGTGACTAACCTGCTGAGATTATGGCGAGGAATGAATAATCACGACATAATTTGCCCACAGAGTTAAAGAAATATAAACTTCAGATATAGTGTCTGATATAATGTCAGAAATAAATATTGCTAATGGAGGTGCGGCGTTAAGTAACTGATCTGAAACAAAGGCCCTGAGTAATAGATCCGAATCTAGCCTAAGTTCGATTTTAACCAAACATTCGTAGAAATAAAACAAATTTCAAGTATAAATACTTAAAAGCGGCTTTCCCGTAACAACATGTTCACGCAGCGACATATCTATAAAAATCCGATTATTGATTGGATTGTGGTTGCTAGCCATCGTTCATGTTAAGTCGAAAAGTCGACATCAGCTACGGTATGTTATGTTTATTTATTGAATGTTCTATAATTTGAAAGTACCCCATTTTTATCAATTGTGAATTGGCCATAACGTTCTCTTCGCTACCTACCGACGGACATAAGAAGTTGCGATCTGTCAAAATTGACATCCTTTTGACAGCATTTTTTTGTTTCTTGAAATTAGTTTTTTCCCAACCTTATTATCGTGCAGTTGAATCTTTTACTCTCAGTTCTCAGAAACGAATAAAGATTTCCAGACAATAGTGACGAAAATTTGATCTGAGTTGTGTGTGTTTCGATAAGTGTGAATTAGAGGTGTCTCACCCAATCCCATTAAAACTGACATAGTAGTAAATAAGTTCCCAAATTGCTGTAGCGTTTAAAACAATGATCGATTGCTAAAAGTAAAACGCGAGTTCCTATTTCACTTATTTTCTTTCCCGTTCTCCAACCCTTTAGATCCTACACTCAAGGTTGAGTGCCATCCGTCGTTTTGTTTTATTCTTGTAGTTTGTTTTGTTTGTTTCTTGTTGTAATTTACTTATTGCACCACTTTGACATGCAAATACGTTGCGAAGCACCTGTCGTCAGTGCATCGTTGTTGCAACTAAATACCTTATAATGTCGGATAATCTGGCCGTGCGATGGATGCGCCGCTACAAGTTCTTTTTCCTAATCGGTCTACTGATTATAGGATTGCAAGTTTTTCTTGCTTATAAATCGCTCGGCATTCCTGAACTGAGTTTCGGCGCTGGAAGCAACCTCTTTTCTTCGTCCTCCATCAATAGAAAATCAAAATCGCAGCAGAATCATAACTCTGTTGCTGACGATGAAGATCTAAACGGAGGTCCTGTGAAGCGAGACATAGTTAACTCAGGTGGAAATAGTGGGAACCTAAACGTGGATCAATTAGGCTTTCAGCCATCATGTGATATTACAGCAAAAGAAGCAATATCGGCCCTTCGTCGAGCAAAAACGAAAGAATGTCGCAAGCAAATAGCGAATGTTGCGTGTGCCATCCAATCGATGGAATTCTATGCACGTCGTCTGCCGAACTATTGTTTAAATAGTAATTACACTGCAAACAAGCCACTCGGTTGTTATCGGGACGAGAAGGAGTATCGCCTGTTGTCGGGATACTTTACGAATTTCAAACGAAACAACTCACCAAAGAAATGCATCCAGATGTGCCTTCAATCGGGTTTCCCCTATGGCGGAGTGCAGTATGGCACGGAATGTTTTTGCGGTGCTGACATGCCACCATCAGCAGCTAAACTACCCGACTCAAGCTGCAATATGAAATGTCCTGGTGATGCGAAGGAAGTTTGCGGCGGATATTTTAGTATGAATATATTTGAGACTGGAATAGCAAGTAAGTTAAAAAAAAAGTTTTAAACACATTGAGTCAAAGGGACCGAGATAAAATCAGTTTTGGTTTTTTTTGTGAACTGAATTGATAACACTAAGCACAAATTAACATCGTTCATGCAAGATAAGAATAAGATTGTTACCTAATTTTGTATCATATTTTTTTCTTTAATTATTTTAATATAATTTCAAAACCAAGGTCGTTTGTTGTTATCGATTTTATCGTTAAGAACCATCGACATTTTTAAAATTCCATTCACACTCAATAAAAAGTCATTCTTGTGAAAAATAAAACTAAAACTCATCCCAAAATTAATTTTAGAACTAAATGTCGTTAAAGGGCATTAACATTGAATGTATGTATGTAAGTAATATGCACAATCGGTGTGATTAAGTTTGAAAATTTAAATTAAATAATATGATTGATAAGAAATCGGATAGAAAAAAGTATACAAAATTTAAAAGTTTACAAAATTTAAAAGTATACAAAATTTAAAAGAAAAAAAAAAATAGATAACAGAAACAGTAAGAAGACGGGAAGTGAAAAAAATATTGCCAAAATGTTCACGTTTTGTTACTCGCAATATGTGGGCACTTCAGGGCAAGTTTTGACTTCCTGCTTAGCTGCGAGTAAGTTTCAATATGTGTTCTAGCATATTATGTTAGAACATAAACCGAATTTCTTGTATCGAATTCCTTGGTTAGTAGAAATTGCAATTCTGTATCTACCTCTGATAAAAAGAGTAAGCTCTCGTTTAGAAGTTTTGTTTTGTTGTTTAAATTCCTCGAGAACGATTCTTATTATATTTAAAAAATGATTCTTCTAAAAGTTCTAATAACGGAAGTACCTACATGTATATATATTGTAGACTTTATATTGTATAGCCTTGTTTCTTTTTAACGGCTCGGCGGATTTAGTTATAATTTATGAGAATTTACTTTGATATAGCAAATAATTTTTTTTTTTTTTTGAGAATATTGGTCATCTTTTTCTTTGATGAATAATTTAATAGATCAATGTAGCAGTACATTTTACATTTTCTCCACAACTGGGTATGTACATAAATCTGTTTTGACTTTCTTTCTAGATATTTGTAGTATAAATAAGAAATGCTTATAGTGGTTGTCGCTTATAACCAATTATATTTTTACGGATATAAGATACAGTGAAACTCTCGTATATAGTGACTTCGGTTATAAAGACATTTCGGTTATAACGACGGAAAATTTGTCCCCCGTGAGTGGTCGTTATAACCGAATTCTACGGTATTAAAATCTGGGCATATATGTACATACATATACATATACATAGAATATACATACATAGATTTAGATTTAGATTTTTTATTCAACAGCAAAATCAATTTAGACTACAGTAGAATTCGGTTATAACGACCTCTCACGGGAGACAAATTTTCCGTCGTTATAAGCGGATGTCGCTATATCCGAACGAAACAATTTATTTTTTTAATATCTGTTATATCGTTTTCTTACCTTACATCAACTTAGTATTTGTCAATGAAAAATAACACACAACTGACTCAAATTCTTGAAGCATTCAAATAAATCTCACTGTATCATATCTAGAAACGCAACACAGGAAAAAGGAATAATCTTGGGAAAATTCTCTTGTATTTTGTTTTCGGTCGTTATATCCGAACTTCATGACAAACAACACCTGTAATAATGGTCGTTATAACCGATATGGTCGTTATAGCCGAAGTCATTAGAACCGGAAGATTTTAGTAACAATTTGGTCCCAAACCAAAGTTTAGCTTTAAGTTTCGTCGTTATAACCGAAATGTCGTTATAAACGAAGTCACTATATGCGAATTTCACTGTATCTTGTTCTAAATTTACAATTTGCATAATTAAAGACTTTCCAATTTAAGCCGTCAACATGAGTGGCATTCATAAATAGCGCTAATTTTTCTTGAAATAATTTTTTTTTATAAAAGAAGGTATTGAATTCGAAAAAAATAAAAATTAAATTATTTGAAGTGAGAATAAATTAAGTTTATACAAATTTATGGAAATTACCACTTATTGAAAAGGCTTTGAGTTTAGCTAAAACAAAAATATATAATACTAAAAGTATTGATTGTATTCTTATCTGTTGAGCACTTTTTTCTTCGACGTTAAATGTTACACCACAGTCTGCCGCCAATCTAGTCCAATCCTTAAACCAGTTTTTTTCGTACCGAGGTGCGTAAAACCATATCAATTTTGGTATCATAGAGTTACGCCTTTTCATAATTCTAACTATTGATTCCACAGTCACTTTAAAAGTTGAGACAAATAGAGTTAGCAGATAGTTCTAGATAGTGCATGTATTTGGGGGTGTTAGTACGCAGATAGAAGATTTTTCTTACAAGAACTGCAGTTAATTTTCTACTGCATCAAATTTGTTAAGACCTTAGACCTGCGCTCCATGGAAAAGTATCACTCATGTACTTAGTATTAATTGAAACATATTTCCAGTAAGTACAAATTACTGTTTTGACATTGTGCACATGTTTTTTAAGGGGATTTTCAAGATTTAAATTAAAAGTGAAGACCATTCCCAAATACATTGACTCTTTGACTAACTCTATAAGGTTTCTCTCGAATTTTCATTGAAATCTATTTCTCTTGTTATGCACTCGTTTCTTGGTATAGTTTTTCCAAAGCAGATACAAACTTCGTTAACACCCCCAAGTTATGAAGTTTATAAAATAATGCATTTCTATTCATCTTATCAAATGCTGCCCTGAAATCCACAAAAAATAACACTTTTTCAAAGTACTGTTTTTTTTACCTTATGTACTTATTTCAAATAAGTCCCTCATTAACAGGATTCACATTCAAGAAAATGTCATCAACGTGTTTTGTGTCGACAGGTTTTTTTAAGGATAACCTCAACTGAACTATCATCGATGGACTTCCTGTGTATTTTAATTTCTTTGATATTTCTTTTGATTCATACTTATTTAGTAAGGAGTGACTTCTGAAAACGTTGAAAGAATTTTTAAAATAACTATTAAATTTTACTTTAACTTGAGGCTAAATATAAGGCAACGAAAGTAAAAGACTCTTTTCCTCTGTTTAAAAAATAGAATATTTTTATTTATCGAAACAAAAGGGATGCACTGATAGACCTTGACCTTCCTACAGCGCTCATTCGGTAATTTTTCAGTAACATTTACATGATGAATAACTTTTCTTAATTTGAACAATACAACAATGTTGAAGAGTTGAAAAGTATACACAAATTTGAAAATAAGATTTTCTTGACGATCTTTAAGAATAATCTTTTTTAATTTTCGTAAAACAAATAGTATAATCGTTAACAGATTTCTTGATTTTCTGACCACTCCTTTTGAAAAATCACTCCAATCAGTCACAGCTTTGCCTTTTGTTTTTCAATTTTCTCAGTACGACTTAAGCTTTCCTGTGCACTTTCGAAATCTAGCACACGTTTATCCAATATCGGTTCAATTTGATATCAATTTCGCTTAGAAAACAACAAAAAGAGAAATACATATCGACAACTTTTTTTTAACTTAGTTACATGAATTCTAATGCCTCGTAACTGTATCATCGATTTCGCATCTATAAAAGTAACCTGTTCCAAAAGATTTGATTTTATTATCTGGTTCTAAGTTCGAAGTTTTGAAAAATAGGTTATAAATATTTGCAATGATGCGTAGTAAAATGTGAGAACGCTTAACGTTTGACCATGTGTCGATTGCCATTGAACGTGAGCTCCGTTTACAAAAACAAAAAATTGTTTTTCTTTTCTAACAATTTGAAAAAGAGAGTCAAACACACAAAAATTCTGAATTTCTATTTTTTGTTTCTGTTCAATTTTTTTAAAATGTGCCTTTATTATTGTCAACGTTCCATATGTGTGCGTTTTATTTTTTTTTTTTTGGGAAATTTCGTTGCATCAAAAAAGAAAAACTACAAAACTCGAGAAATCTCATTAAAAAAAAATATAATTTATATTAATTTGTTAAAAATATCAAAGCCAATATTTGTTGTTTTTTTTTACACAAAATTGCAATTTTAACTCAAAGTTTAATTTCTTGAGTCGTCTTGTTTTTCTTCTCATAGATGTATTATAATTCCATAGTTTTAGCCTATCATGCAATTTGAGTACATACATAGACACATAATGTACTTTTTCTCTTTTGCTTTTCAAATCTAGATGAATTTTTTTTTCATTTTCAGAATTCACACCACAAATAGCTGAAACTGTTCCAAAACCGGAAACCGAACGTGTCCGAATCGCTTTCCTACTTACATTGAATGGCCGTGCTTTGCGTCAAGTGCATCGTCTAATCAAAGCGCTTTACTCACCAAATCATGTGTTCTACATTCATGTGGATTCGGTAAGTACGAGTACATGCCAAGAAATGCATACCTACTTAGTCATCATCCAGTACCATGCACTGAATTAAGTCTAGTGCCGCAACTAGATATTCTTATTGATATAGGTAATTTAGCGCACACGCACGCACAGCAAAACCTCTCGAGAATAGCTGCATCCACTAACCACTATCCCCTAAATTCAATCGGAGGAAAGGCAGCTAAGCAACTTAACTTTATTTTGCTGCTGACTGTGCACATCCCCTGATCTGGGTTAGTAATGGAATTATGTCAAGTGGCGGCATACGGCGATAGGAGCGATTAAATAACCAAATTACTACAGTATCCATCAGCTATTCTCTTATGAGGGCTGTTTTGTTGGTGATTGCGCCCCACACGCGGGCTTCATTATTATAATGTAATGCAATTACCTTCCGTAGTCAGCTTTTTGGTTTTGAAACATTATTTATGAAGGCAGATTGTGTTGTCTCATACATAACTCGGTTCGTTTTTACATCAAATATAAATAGTGCACAACTAAACCAAATACCTGTTGCTTGCCACTTTCCTAATGCACTTCTTGCCTTAAAGCAATTGCCAGCAGTTCCATAGAAGAAGTCATATGCATAAGTGGAAAGTTTCTACACTTGCATTTTGTTACCAATCAAAACCACTTAATATGCACTTAGAAATATTTACTCTTTATGTTTTGCTGTGGTGGTTGAGCTGTGGAGTACAAGGCTTAACTTAGGTAGAGTACAAGCAAAACTTGCTATATCTTTTGGTAAACAAGTTGTTGAGTTTTATAAAGAACAACTTCTTTGTATTATGAAATATGGGCACTCGTTTGAAGTGGCAGAGTGTTGGCCCAATGCCAAACTTAATAATTTATCCGAAGTATCTTATTTAAAGACTTGTCAAGAAATGTTGTTGCATAATCCAAAAAATAAAACAAAACAAAGAAAACGACTGCGGTTACAAGTGGTTTGTTCTCGATAATAAAAATTATAAACAACTATAACAGTTATTCGTTTATTCATCTATGAAGTCATCTGGAGTTTATTTCTCTGGTTATTTGCTTTTAAAATTATGGCTTCAAGTGTCCATGTATATAAGAGTTAAACAATAATTTTCGAAAACAGATGTTTAAATTTTTTTGTTCATTAAAATGTTGCCTCTAAAATTGTTTATCGTTTTATATTTTTACAGCGCCAGGACTACTTGTACCGTGAGCTTTTACAACTGGAAACCAAGTTCAACAATATACGCCTGGCTCGTAATCGGTTTTCGACAATTTGGGGTGGGGCTTCTCTACTTACAATGCTGATGCACTGTATGAGCGATCTTCTTGCATCTGATTGGCAATGGGACTTTGTGATAAACTTAAGCGAAAGTGATTTTCCCGTTAAACCAGTGGAGAAACTAGCAAACTTCTTAACAGCCAATAAGGGAAGGAATTTTGTTAAGAGTCACGGTCGTGAAACACAACGATTTATCCAGAAACAAGGTTTAGACAAGACATTTGTTGAATGTGATACCCATATGTGGCGCATAGGTGATCGCGTTTTACCTGAGGGTATTCAAATTGATGGTGGAAGCGACTGGATCGCTTTGTCTAGACCATTTGTACAATATGTCTCTGACAACGAAAATAACCAGCTATTAGAAGGCTTACTTACAATGTTTCGGCATACATTACTGCCGGCTGAATCATTTTTTCACACAGTCTTGAGAAATTCACAATTTTGTCAAACTTATGTGGATAACAATTTGCATGTGACTAATTGGAAGCGGAAATTAGGATGCAAATGTCAATACAAACATGTCGTCGACTGGTGTGGCTGCAGTCCGAATGACTTTAAACCTGATGACTGGGCTCGCCTGCAGGGAACAGAACAAAAAATGCTTTTCTTTGCCCGCAAGTTTGAACCGATCATCAATCAAGCAATTATACTACAACTCGAAGAGTGGCTTTTTGGTCCATATACGAGTGAATATGTGAACTTGAATTCCTATTGGCAAAGTTTTTATCATCATTCTGATAAACATTCAAGCGCTGATGATCTCTATCTAACAATCGCTGAGAGTCTCTTGAGGATTAATGGAAGGAAGATGCATTATGGTAAATTTTCTCTCTACGAGATAACGAATTTTTTAAGCAATGACGAATACAAGGGGTTCCTTCTGCGTTATAGTGCTCATCAATCACCATCGAATATAACTGTTGAGTTTGAGACACGAATTCGACCGACCCAGTTCCCGAAAGTTGCACGTACTTCAAAGTTCGCCAAACGTCTTCGAAACTTCGAAGTTAGCTCAGATTTCGATCAAAAAGAGCAAATCTCTAGGAACTACGGCAAATTCCTTGGACCCTCCACCGATATAGTATTAAGTTTTACGTTCATCGGCTTAGCACACACAGACAGTCATTCCTATAATATGACAGTGCTATGGATTGATCCAATGGGAACGCTGCAGGATTTCAATGAAATTCACATCGAAGATACCCAATCGGATGCAATTAATTTCTCCAAAGCCAATCTTAAGCATCCATTGTGTCCTGGCATATGGACTGTGAAATTGATTGGTCGAACCGCAATCTATGCCCAAACGAAATTCCTTATCTCGCCATTTGCTTTCGAACATGGGAAAGTGATTCAACAGGGGCGATCCCAAACAATACATTTGGGTAGTCCGCAAGACATATCATATCCAATAGATTGGCAACAACATTTGCCACCAGCTGAAGATGTCAAGATATTAAAAGAGCTTGCTCAAGTGAATTCCAAGCGGACCGGTAGTAGCTTATTGAATTGGGTCGATGACTTGGTCAGTAAGTTTTTCCTTATTCGGGAGACGTGTATTGCCAGCAATACACCACTCAATGATTTTTCGTTGCCCTTATGTAAAGATACTGACTGGAGTTCCCTAGCTCCCGATCCTAAAAGTAATATAGATGCATTGCTGCATCGTCGGCGTAGATAGGATCAAAATCAAAATACTTAGCTTATTTATTAAGTGTTTTATGTTTATGGAAAATAATTTCCATTTAGTTTTACCTGTATAGTATTTGTTATGTCTTAACCCATTAATTCCCCGGTTTTGTAAAAAAAAATATCTCAACCTTAATTCACATATATTAGAATATTAAGCTTAACAAAAACATAGAAGAATGCATTTGCTTGCATAACCAGCGCAATGTATTTATTTTTGATAAAACAACAAACAAAAAACTCTTATATTTTTTAGATGACGAAACATTTGTTAAATGTATGTACAAACAATTTTTATCTACTATGGCAGAATCTATGGTAAATGTTTTAGATTTTAACTGAAGATATGAATCTTAAACTTTTATTATTGTGCGACATTATTTTTTTTACTGAACTTGTACCTTTGACGAACTTGTGTTTCCAGATTATCATAACTTAATTTATCTTCTGTTAAAATAAAGAAAAAAATTTATCAACTTCATCAACTCTAATTCACTAGGTCTCTTAAGTCTTGTGCCAATACCAATACCACGGATACGATTGTAAACTTCATATTGAATTGATCAAGTGAATCCAAGAGCTTCACATTAAATATCAAGATATTGAGAAATGTTTTAGTTCAGTTATTTGAATGAAATTTCATATGTTGTATCCCTTGGTGTGATGTTTAGTGCCTTGGATTGTTAAATTTCCAATCTCTGCAACAGAAAAAAAAAATTTTTTTAGAGCTACAGTTTCTTGAGAGGAAATAACAAATCATCCAAGTATATTTGTCATGAAAAAGTGCAGAACATTGTAGATCCCCAACTTTCCCGCCAACGACACACACATAGGAACGATTTACTAGAGTTGTTTAGTCACTATAAGCAATAAATCAACGTACTTTTCATTGTTTGCTATAAATTTCAAAAGAAGTCCCCCACCGAAGTTTCTGTATTAAAAAACTTCATTCTCTTTAGGCAACATAATAAAAACTTTCTCAGTAAGTTTATCATCGTTCGTACAGCAAAGTTATGGTGCCTTTAGTACAAAAGAGAGCAAAACTAGAGAAATGAATAAAAATATATTAAACCCGGATTTACGGTTAAGACGAGTTAACATCAGCGTTAATCTGTGAATGTATTCGTTAGTAGGTAAACATACCAACATGAACAATCAGCAGGCGGTGCACCTTTATATATTTTCCTCGTATAAACTGCTTCCATTTAGTTCTACCAGATGATAGTTGCAGCTTTTATTTAGTTTCCACAATTTTTGTCCACTACTTAAAAATATGTGAGAATTGAAATTTGTTACAAAAGGTTCTCCGTAAGAAACCATAAATTCCAAATATTTGAAGTACGTACTTAGTTGCACTTGGGTGAGACTCCTTTATTATAGTAAATGTACAAAAGAAGATTCTAATGAATCAGGGAACTGTCGGTCGAAATTTTGGATTTGTCAATTACAAGGATTAAGTATCCTTCTTTTTGAATAAGTGCATTGTTTTGGTTTCTGTCGGTAAAGCTTCAGCGAAATAATCAAGAATTAAGAAAGAAAAAAAAGCAAAGGCGATTTTTAGTTGTCCTACGAATTTGACTTCTTTTTGTTTATATGATTTCGAAACTCCTCTTGACTCTTTTATTTGTATGGGGTCTTATTATCGCATGCGTTTAGAAAAACGTTTCGTATAAGGAATACCACAAATTAATGCCAGCATTAAACAAATATGGAAATCTTTTAATTTTTCGGCTTTTGTTGCCTTTATTTATTTATAAATAGTTCCTCTCATCTATTTTACCATATATGTAATTTAAAATTTAAAAAAATTTTAAACTATCGATTATGATTATGTATGTAAGCATCTTAAACTTTAACAAATGTATGCCCTCAACAAAAAAAAATCAATAACTCTCCATAAATTCTGCTCAATATCTTTAACGCATTCAGCGCTATTAGATTAATATGTGATATATTCTTATATAATGTGTTTTATGTACAGGTACATTTACTTTTTAAAAATATATTATAAATAATATTCGACAAAATGCAAATATTTTCTATAAAATAATAAAAACACTTATTCGTTAATAAATAATTTAAATAAATAAAGACGTAAATCTTATAGGATATTAAATTCGTAACATAAAGCAATTAATTTTTAAAAATGAAAAGAAGAAAAACGTTCATTATCATCATGTAAATACATATTCTTTATATCGCGAAAATATTTTTAATTTATTGTTTAACTGCGCAAAGCAATGCAAAAAACGTTGCCTGAATGTATTATACAAAACCAAAAAAAAGAAAATATTTGTAAAAATTATCATTAAATTAATGGAAAGAGCTGAAGAATTATCCCATCTTGGAAATATGATCATAAAAATCGAACTTTATTCAAACACGAGTAAGTTATTCATAATTTTCTTACTTTTTTTCATAATATCAAAATCTTTTATATAAATTTATCAAAAAGAAAATCTCTTTGTCGCTTTCTCTCTTTTTTTAAAAGAAATTTTAAATTACTAAAATAAAATTAAACAAAAACATTGATATGTTCGTTAAGATTTAACTGTATATAGTATATACTTACATTAAATAAGCTTAAAGCTATTACCGAACATAATCTGTAAAAATATAATAAGATTTGTAAATACAAAATACATTCAGTATAGTTTGTATTTTTGTTTTGTTAAATTTACTGAAGAATAGGAGAAAAATTCTTTTATGCCAATGATGTTGGTTTGTCTAAAAATGACAATTAATTTATACAGCTCGCAGTTTACTTTTACCTACGGAAAAATGATATTCTGTGCGCTTGTAAATGCATTATACATATCTAAAGCGAAAAATACGAAAATTAAAACATTTTTTGCTGTTAAAATTACATATATTTTAGAAATTCTTTTAATAAACGATAAATATTAAATTAACATAAAAATTTAAATGTAAATATTTAAAAAATCAATTTTAATATAAGAAAATAAAATTTATTTTTAAATTATATAAAAGTATTTAATTTATTTTTTAATTCAATTATGAATAATCAATTCTTTATTATTCTAGACGATTTCTTACCAAACCCGTTTTGGAAAATATAACACAATCAAGAACGCTGAAAGGTAGGAACAATGAAGGGGTTTTTGTATGGTTACATACATGCAGTGTGCCTGCGTAGCTTCATATATTTATGAATTTTTGAATATTACAACAACAACTTGAATGAACTACCACCAAGGGGGTTCTTATTTGGCTGGAGTTATAGCTATTTCACGGTTGCCAAGCCGATCATCAGACTCCTTTATTAGTGGTGCTTAGCCTTTATACTATCAAGTTTAATCGAAAAACTTTTTGCCTTGACTGAGATTTGAACAATGTATGAATCAAAAAACCATTTCTAATTTGGCCAGTTTATAATTCTGACCTCTCAAACTCAGCCACTTCGAATGCCAACGAAACTTAAAAATGAAAGTTAATAAATATTCAACTGCTTAAACAAGAAACACATTTCAAGGAACAAAACAGGATAAATATATTTTACAATTTTCAGTAATATAAAAAAAATAATGGCCAGCAAATGATGCTAACAAGTAGTAAATATCAACATATGTAGAACGCATAAGTATTTGATGTTTGAGGTCCCATTAATGTTCTGAAGTTTTAGATTTTTTAGCTGTAAAAGCTGCATTTTTATCGTGCCGTTGAGAATTTCGTTGCAGGCAAAATGATAACGTTCGTCAAAGTGTTTTATTCTTGCATGATATGCATTAGTTGACGCAAGACAAACATCACTTTGATTATCGCAAAATAATTTAATTGATTACGTTGTATTTTCGCAAAGTTCTTTCTCCAAACTTTGAAGCTATATAGTTGATAATGCCACTATTGTTGCTTTCTTGAACACCAGGATATTGCTACGTGTCCCATAACAAAAACATATCCTGTAACATATTTCCTCTCATCGACGTGACTAGCATAATCAAGGGAAGATTAGTGTTTAATACGAACTTCCTTAAAAAATCGTAAGAGGACGTTAATTCAAGCTGCTGATGTAACGAAACAGTTTGGAAAAAAAAATCTCCCAAAGAACCGTTAAAATAAAGACTTGCAGAAGGTGGGCTTAAAAGTTGCAAGGCAAGGAAAAAGTCATGGTTCTCAGAAGAAAACACAAAGTTTCGCCTGGAAAGGGAAAAACCAAACCAACTTTTTACCGAAGAGGATTGGTCTAATGTCTTGAGGTCACATGAATTAATCTTTGAAGTAAGCACCATACTTGAGGCCCGTATTTGTAAACATTAATAGTTGCTTACAGTTAACACGTTACTTATTCTTTTTTGAGCTTTTAAAAGAAGTGTTTTTTATTTATAACTACAGCTGTTCGGTAATCCTGGTGTAACCTTTGTGTTAGATGAAAAGTTGGTGAAGAATATAATTTAAAATGCATAGCACCAACTGTTTAATATGGAGGAGAAAGCGTTTAGATCTGGAGCTGCATGGCTGCGGACGGAGTTGGGCAAATTGTTCATTTGTGATGGTCGTATGGATTCAAAAAAGTACATAAACGTGATGGAAAACATGATGATACCATCTTTTTAACAAAGAGAAACGAACGTCTTATTCCAGATAATGCAGCCTGTAACAAGTCTGCTCTTTCCATGCGGTGGTATGTTGAAAAGAGCATTGACCTGTTTCCATGGCGTGATCTTCTGATCTGAACGCGCAATTGAGCACCTTTAAGCGATTTTAAAACAAAACATCCGAAAACACCCGACAAAATAAATGCTCCAAAATGTTGAAAAACAGAAATGGAACAGAATAAGTTCCTTCGAGTGCCGCAAGCTGGCAAGCTCCATGCCTAAAAGGATATTACATTTTCTTTCATAAAAATACATTTCTGACCTTACTGCATACTTCGTTTTTATTTATCTTACTTTCTTTTTAGGGGTTTAATATAGTTGGCCAAGGCTGTATATTTAAATACCGATCCCTTCGGAAAATAGATTTCCAACTTTACTGCATTTTGCACGTTTCCAATGTTGGTCTACAATTTATCATATAAATCCCGGTTTATAGTTAAAAAAAAATTAATGAAACTTCATTAGATCTCGCGTAGGGAGGTTTAAAAAAATGTTGTTTAAATAATTTCATCATTCCAAGAAAATTTATTTTTATTTTTAAAACTTTAATTCCTTATTTCGCGCATGGTTTCTCAAATTATGATGCGAAGTAGTTAAATTGGGTGAAAAACCGAATTGGTTTGGACCCCTGGGTTTCAAATTAGATAATTAGGTAAAAAACAGTTTTTTTTTTTAAGTGAAAATCTGACAAGATATTGATATATTGTGCTATGAAAAGTAAGGCTCCAAACTCAATTGGAAACAATTTGAGAATGTGATCAAATTTCCCATGAATTGATAAATGATTTTCTTAGTACATGTACACCTCTTCATACTTTTAAGGCATTTTAATTTTTATTTGTTAAATTTATTTGAACACGATTTTTATTTACAACTTTATAGTGACCTTTGTTTGCTTAGTGTTATATAAACAAATCATCATCCGGATCCTCTTCGTCGAAATCATCGTCCTTATCCGGAGTGTAAATGATTTTTCCGCCACCACTTCCCTCACCTTCACTAATTCTGCAAATAAAAGAATTTTTTGTCAATAATTAATCGCTTAGTCGATCAATTAAAATGTAAATGTACTTCTCGTATGGCATTTTCAGAGCATTCCTAGCTATAAGTTCATCTTCTTCTAGTTCAATTTTAAAGGTACCTAGTTGCTCTGGTTTAACGGGAGCTTGTTCCACTTTGTTTATTGTTTTTTTGACGATTTGAACTTGAAAACTATCTTTGGTTTTAATATAAGTATAGTTCTGAAACAGACATTTTCAGTTTCTAGAAAACAAAGAAAGGAAAGAAATCAATAAGCAAACCTTATTTGTAACGGCTCCACCAGGTTTTCGAGTCAAAATGGATAGTGTATCTTTTGTTTCTATGTAGAGTATATGGTTAGCCATATGCTCAAGGCATGCAATGGTGAATGTCTCGAAAGCGTGTTTCGTTGAAGCCCACAAAAATATTTGTTTGATATTGCGATGCTTCTTGAGTTGATGAATAAATTGAAAGAGTTCCGATTTCTTTGGATTATAGAGAAGCAGATCACTTAGAGGGGGAAGAATAGCATTTAGTTTATTTTCACCATCGGAGCATTCTTCTAGGAATTTTTGGTAGTTGTCTTTATCAGAATTGACATCTCTTTTTGTACTAAACAATTTAATTGCACCACCTTGGCCTTGTTCCTTGAGAAAACCATTGATTGTTGGCATAGCGATTTTTTCATGTCCATTTTTGTCTGAAAGCAGTTTTGTTATTTATTATGAAATTATTGGTGCTTTAAATTTATTTACCAACGATTAGAACAAATTTCTGAGCTGATATTAGATTCGATAACATTTTTTTATTTGTATTGTATTAATAAAATTAATTGTTTATGTTTTTTGGTACACCTTCAGCTGTGGTTTGCCCACATGGTTCAATGTGTCAAACTTTTTTTTTTTGGGATTGTGAATGGTCGCGTTCAGGATGCACTTTGAAGGACTATCTGATATGCAGAAAATTAAATAGCAATATTTTCCTGTCTGCAAATTTGATACAGAAATCAATAGCCGTGTTTTTTGGAAAAGTTATAAGTAGTACAGTAGGATTTTATATGAATAACAAATACAACATCCGCAGTAGGATCGCTGTCGATAAAAGGAGAAATGAAATCCTGCTGCGTATAGAGATTTGACGTTTATTCGAGTGTCGCCATTGATCCTACTGCGGATGTTGTATTTGTTATTCATATAAAATCCTACTGTACTACGGATAACGTTTCCAAAAAAACACGGCTAATGGTGCAAAATTTTAAGCATTTGAAACGTGCCCTAAGGCTAGGCTCGCACATTAAAGTTTTAGTTGGGCAACTGCTTGGTTCAAGCAACTAAAAAGTTTGTATTTTGACACAAAAGCCTAGTACGCAGATAGGGAAAAATTTTGTCTGCCATACATTTTTTTTCCTGGGACAAATTTTGTCTCGGATATTTTTCCGAGCAGTACGCAGTTCGCGCGCAAAATTCATACTATTGTGAATTGCTCTTCAAAATGTCTCCACTAAATTTGGCCAGGAAAAAGAATGATACAAGCATTATTTTGCGGGACAAATTTTGACAGCCGAAAGTGATTTTTGTCAATACTGGTTTTATATAAAAGGTGCTAATGCTTGTCTTGAGAGCATCAAGAGGAGATTCCAAAAAGGTATGAACGACTTTTGTAAGACAACGCGTTCCAGAGATACACTAAAAAACACAGTAAATTAGATTTCATCTCTCCAACTTCAAACTTTTGCGCGAGATTTGGAAAAGTTTTGTAGAGATTAAAATTGTAGAGATAAAATTTGTCTTGTCTCGATCTGCGTACTAGGCTATAGAATGCATTATTTATAAATAAAAATAATTATGAGAATTACAAAAAATTATTGTGAATATCTCATGCGCAATGCAACCTCAACCTTAAACTTATATTAAAAAAAAAAATATCTTCCATTGTAATCTAGCACTTTTTTGACAGGTAGCCACAAACCAAAACCACATAAATTGTTGAACTTTTCTTTGCCAATCGGTAGTTTAGAAAATTTAAAAGAATTGCTTAAACATGGTCGACCCAAATCGTAAAATCAACCGACTCACCGACAAAGATATCGAATTTCTTGACGAATGCGAAGAAGAATTTGCCTTCCGTTTCACTGACGAAGATGAGGAATTCGTCAAGTATTGCTCTCAGCCCGTCCCGGATCCACCAGTTGTCCCGAACTGGGGCGAAAACAGACCATTCAATCGAAATCAACACAATAATGGTAGAGGTGGTGGTGGCAATCGACGCTGGAATAATAATCGGTATAGGCCTTATGGTGATAATCACAGCGGAGACCGGAGAGACCACAATCGAGATCATCATCAAAGACGAGACAATAATTGGAACAGGAATAGATAAGATTTATGTTTTTGTATTTTTTTTATTGCTCAAAAGTGAGAGAAGAAAAAGAATACTATTTTTTTTTAAATTAAATGATTTGGTCATCCAAAACAAAATGAATGGACAAAGAATACAAAAATAAAGAAAAATGTTTTTAAAGCTATTTTTTGCAGTGTTTCGATTATTTTCGTGTGTAATGTGTGTGCCGAGGAAGGAAATTCGTCGTAAAATGCCTGAGAGGAAACCTTTTACAATGTGGTAAGTACTTAATAAACTAAATCTACATAAGTCAGCAGGATCTTATGTATGATTATACTGTCGATTCAGTCAATTCTGCGTCTTTGACGGAGGGCTTAGCCGAGTTGCCCATTCCAACTCCCATGGCATTCAACAGATTTGATGCTGGTCCAGAGCCGCCCACTTGGGACTTGTAGCTGTCCATCATGTTCTTCAGAGTGTTCACATTGATGTCTATTGGTTTGAACGATTCAATATCATCGAAGTCATCTTCCCCAGTGGATTTGGGACGTTTTTCATTGGTTTTTTCAAAAGACTTGCCAATAGTCGTCTTGGATAACTCTTTGTCCATTTGATTCATATACGCTTTAATATCGGACTCAATGTGCATTTCGGAATTTGTCATTTCTTCGATGTTCCTCTCTAGGTCCTCCTCATCTTCGTAGTCACTCATCTCAGAATTAGATTCCCAGTTGTCTTCAGGGATCACAAAGTCGAGGAAATTCTTTACGTGTGTCGAGAAGGCATCTGGGTCAAAACTAACCGATTGGTCTGGCGATGGAGCAACGATAGGATGCTCCTTCATAGCCTTCCTCATTGAAGAATTCTTTCGAATATTGGACTTCCTCGGAGACGTTACTGCCGGAGCATCGTCATCAATTCCATCAAATTCTGACTTTCTGTCCAGGAACTCGGTGATATTGGAGGTAAATTCCTTGGCATTCATATCACCGGCAGGTGTGAAGAGCTTTTTTGTGCCGTACATCTTGGTGAGCATCGTATCGAGTTCCTCAGAAGAAATGTCTAGCCAACTATCGCTATCGCTCCGTGGAAGACTATTCTCGTCTTCCCTCAGTTTCTCTGCGCTGACGGGATCCAGTGAGTGAAGCATTTCAACGATTTCTTTGCCCACCACTGGTCTGGTTCGAAATCTCATGCGATTGGATGTGAAGAAGGACTTGGCATCCTCCAAAAGCTGATTGTACTTCGCCGAACCTTCTATATTATCCTTAAAGTAACCTTTGCCAACTAAACTTCTCAGATATGCACGCCATGCTGAGTCATTCTCAAGAATTCCCTTCTCCTTCGCCTGCGATGCTAAAATTTCAAATCCACAAGCTATTTTTACACCTAACAGGTCTTCCTTGTATTCCTCAGGGCTAGTGGCAGCTGCAAGATTCCAGCCCGTTCGACGGTCCGGAACATACGCACTGTGCATCAACATTGCGTAGAGGCAGCGTGTGAACTTCACACCCGTCCTAACTCTGTCTTCCGGTGGAAAGAATCTCATGGCTCGACAGGCCTTCATGTCGATGGGATCCCGTTCACAGAAAGCCCTGCATGCGGGCGCTATCAATGAAGGCTTCTGAGCTAAGATGGAAGCAACTCCTATCGGAAGATGAGCAATTTGTGTATGAATAGCTTCGAGACGTTGTTCCTTAGTGAATCCCTTCAAACGCTCGTCGACGCAGTTTTGGATGTCACCGGAAACCCGGTAAAGAGTTGGATTCTGTGAAATTTTCGAAAGCGCACCATTCACGGATAAAATATTGGCCGTGTTCGATGGAGAATTCTGCACCAGCAGCAAGTGACCTTCGGCTATATACACCTGAGGAGAAGAACGAAAGAGAAACTACGTTAGACAACAATAGAAACCCAACCCAAGCAACTTCCGCATGTTGCACATTCATAAATAACAAAGGCACACACAAAGCCATACAACACTCAACATTCAGAACCGCACCGCGCCGCACCCACTAACTTACCCTTTGTTCGCAAGTATCAGGGTTGGCCCACTTTGGCAGGTAATCGGCAGCTTCAATGACAAGAAATTCCCCATCAGCATCAACGATGCGAGCCACAACTCCCGCATTCTCACGTGTGATCTCGTACAGAAGATGAACGATGAACCACTCATCTTGAATGTTATCGCCATAATGGCTAATCCCATGTAAGTGGGGCGGCAAGGGAACTAGAAGGGCGACATCGACACGAGAACAACAACTATAAATAGGCATTAAAAATAAAATCGCCATAACTCACCTTGTTTCTCGTTGTTTTCTTCCTCTCGCAGACTTTCCTGGGCTTCGGTGCGAATGGTAAGATTGAATTCATCCTTGTGCCATATATAGTCTTGGGTGATTTGGTCCACTTGTGATTTGATTTTCTGGAGAAGACTTTCAAGGTGTGTTTCGTCTTCGATGTTGTCTTTGTTTGTCGTGGCTGGCGCTGCTGGAGGGAAAATAAAATATTCAACAAAATCTTCTTCGCGAACAAATTCAAGATTGGCGCTGATCGTTGGAGTGGTGGGATTGTTGGTCGGGGTGCTGCTAGTGCTTGGTGTAGATGACATCTTTTTTTCTTGGAATTTAGTTCAAATTCTTCGATATACAACACAAAAAACACGAATCACCAACTTTATTAATATTTTCTTCCGAGAAACAGTGTGTGACCAATGAATGCGTACAAACTACAAACGAATAAATAAACGATTGCTGATGCTGAACTACTCAAAATCGAAAATGAATCGTACAAAATGATGCTTTCTTGCAGTGTTGCCGTTTTAGTGACTTTGTCACTATATTTAGCGGAATTTTCAAAAGTTTAGCGACAAAAACTTATATTTTGTCACTAGATAATTCTAGTTACTTTTCTAGTGACTTTTTGCAAAAACATATTACGCTTTTGGTTATGTTACACCCCTGGCATTCGAGTTTGGCACTTATAAAATGATATTCGATTGACTCTTTTTACTACGACCACTGTACTGAATTTGAAACTTCATCACACCAAAGAAGACCGAGACTAGTGTGATTGCGAGTGAAAGGGTATATGTTTTAGAAACTAGACTACCTATATTCATTTCGTTTCTATGATTTATTTTGTGTAAAATTTTAAAGAGGTAATTTTTTTCGTTTGGTTTTGTAAGTTGAGAACTAAAATGCCAATGAAAACTTTGAATTCAATAATGCTCATTAGAAATCAATTAAAAATACAAACAAAAGGTTTCATAATTACAAAATCCATAAAAATGTTTTTTAAGAAGTAACTTCAATAATGCTATAGATACTGAACTCAATGAAATTGATAAAAATGCAATGGATATAAATATTTGTGATTGACTATTTTTATAATAGGTATTTGAAGTTATTATTAAAACTTCTTTAGTAATATGTTTTTGACTAAATTGTTTTTTGTTTTTAAGATTTTTTATGTTTTTACTATGCAAAATAATTTTTTTGGTAAAATTGAATGTTTTTCGATATTTGTACTGAAAATTTTTTCTAGTGACTTTTTTCAAAATTTAAGCATATCTAGCGGATTTTTAAGGTCGGTCTAGCGAATCCTTTTTTTGGCTTGCGGCAACACTGCTTTCTTGCTGTAGGTAATGAATGAATGAATGAATGTTTTATTGAGTCTTTAAGTATCAATTACAGAGTCGTTTCATCTTATTCTAACTTTAACATAGGTACAAAAGTGGCTGTAGCGTATGGCCTTCTTTAACAATTACTTTATTTAAGGTTAAGCCTCGTGGCATGTCAATTTTTATATAATAATATAGTTTTGTTCTGCTCGTGCTCAAGAGCGTTATACATTTGCGTGAAACGGAAGTTTCGTTGACTATATACATATTTACAATTTAATAAACTAATACTAACTTAAAAACTAAAAAAACTAAAAACTTTTTTTTTTTAACATATAATGTTGATATTTCTTGTCTTTTTTTTTTGAAAATGAGAGCGAGAACGCTCTTTATGTTTGAATATGCAATTAGTTCACTAGAGGAGTGAAAGAGTAAAAAAAAAGATAGTCAGATATGAGCGATAGCTCTATACTGCTTATATTTATACATTTAGAATGAGTGAGAAGATTATACTGTTACACTAATATCACATGACAGAGATAATAAGTTGAGAGCGATAGCTCTGTACTTATACATATATAATATATATACGAGTTGTTTAACACTGGAATCAGATCCGTTACTTGTTGCGTTTGGTGGTGATTTTGTAAGCCCCAGTTGTTGACTATCGCCGTGAGATCCTCAGTTCCAGACCCAAGTGAGATTTAGTTGTTGTTCGGCGGACTGTTGCCCGCAGAATTGCAGTTGCGGATTTTTTTAATGTGCAGGTTCGCTTCCTGCTAGGAATTAGCCATATGTCGGCGTCATCGATTGTTGTTCGGCGGACTGTTGCCCGCAGAACTGCAGTTGCGGATTTTTATTTATGTGCAGGTTCGCTTCCTGCTGGGAATTAGCCACATGGCGTCATCGATTGTTGTTCGGCGGACTGTTGCCCGCAGAACTGCAGTTGCGGATTTTTATTAATGTGCAGGTTCGCTTCCTGCTGGGAGTGAGCCATGTATCGGCATCGTCGATTTTTGTGTAGTGTATTACACTGTTGCTTAATCCACTTGTTAGGTTAATGCCTCAATTTGAGGTTCCACTTTTTCTTATCTCGCTGGGGAGAATTAATGGGCACTTTGTGTTAAAAAAGTGATCCAGTTTTTTCGTTGTAATCACAGCACCATCCGGCGTTGAGTTTAATTTAGGATGTTTAGGAAGTTCGCTTTTAGTAAAAGCGAATAAAATTTAGTCAAAAAAAGACATTAAAAACGGAAAAAAATTAATTTAAACCGTAACACGTTTTTACAAGAATTATGTTAATTTTATTTTTTGGAGAGTGCAGACGCAGAAACACGTCTGCACTCTCGGACACTCCAATGCAACCTCCCGATAGGCACTATGGCTTCTCCTTGCTGTAGGTAATTTCCATTTTCGTGTGACAGTGACAGCCATAAACAGCATTCCAAGGAGGAGTTGCCGATGTTCCTTGGTTTGCTTTGTATTAATTTCTAGTATGATATCAAATGTTTTAATGAAATTTATTGAATAACAAATACAAGAAACTAATTGTTTTTTTAAAACACAATAAACGATATATGGGAAATGGTAGAATTTGTCTGAAATACTTGTATTTTTAATCTATTTCGATGTTGTATAATGTACTTTTTCATAATATAGCCCAATGGCATTTCTAACTTGAAAATGAATTTTTTTGACAAGTGACACATTCAGAGATGGTATTAAGGTAAACTTGTAAACAAAAGATTAAGAAAAAGCTTTTGCTTAAAAACGAAACAAATAACAGTGCAATGTGATGGGTTTGTGCATTGAATAAACTTGAAGCGAGGACTTAATAAGAGTTGTGAGAATCGGCTACAAGATGTCTAACTTACAATAGAAAACAGTGGTGTCAAAATAATATCCTTGTTTATCATTATTAATAATTTATATTCTTACATATAAAATGAATCAATCAAAATAATAATAATTATAATTATTAAGCAGCATTTTACTTCTGGGGAGTCCGAAATTATAACATTTGTTTTTAGACATATGTACCAAACTATTGTATTGTTTTCGATTCACTTCAGCTTTTATTTGGATATACAAATAAAAAGAAACAAAGAAATTTAAATAAAACAACAATGGTATGAGATATAAAAATGACTGGTTATATTTTCAAGCTACATTCAAGGCATTATGTATGGAACTTCGAGCGTTTTGCTGCTTGTATGGTATGTAGCGCCATCTCTGTAGAACCATAGCTCGGATATATCGATGTTGTCGAGCTCTGGCTGAAAGTCGGTTAACATTGCTCCATTGCTCCATGCTCGAAACCATTGACGGGCGGAGTCTCCTTCATCATTTCTAAAGAAATATGGTCAGATGATGCCGCCGTACGGTAAACCGCGCCAAAGTATTTACTGATGGTTATTCGAGTGATTGTGGATTGTGAAATAACCATTGAGACAAATAATGGGCCTTATACAAGAAGATGACTTTTTGAGCAAAATCTCACCCTAACGCACAATTACTGAACTCACATTGTATATGTTCGTCCGGATGAAATGGCAATATATGCTAAATATTTTGATAGCTGAATGTAATTCGTAATTTTGACAGATGCCAAAATATAACAATTGGAAAAACGATAATTGCTATCTAGTCGTTATTGTTATCTGGATCTAAATATTTCAATCACCCAAACTAAAGTTTTTATTCTAATACAAACCTGAAAAATATATTGGTATATCACAACTTTGTAACTAAGGTCCTTTGCAAAGAAAAAAAAAAATAGATTATAAGATGTGCTGTTCTTAATCTAGTTTTTGAGAGATTTAAGCTGCAAGTCGAGATACAGTCATGCAATTTTAATATTAGACTTTATATCATGTGGAGTTATATCATGTCACCCATTTTACTCTCATAAACTAATGCCAAGGTTTGAGTAACATCTTGGGTTGATTTTTGTTACTAGTATAAATTTACCCTGTAGTCTATAAAACATACCGGAACAATGGAATAGAACCTTGGAAATAAGCACCGTCTAATCAAATGAGAACCACCCGTTATTTTGTCTTTGAAGTGCCAAAAAAGTTGGTACTTTTTTAATAATTCACACGCGCTCAAGGGGTTTATTATTGTGATACCCTTATAATAGAGTTTTTTTAACTCAGTTTTTTTTTTTTACCTGAGTTGTCAAAAAATAAATTGTGTTTCTTTTTTGGTTCAGAGTGTTCAGAGCTTCGAATATATGTTTCGTTTACGTTCTGAGCATATTCTGAGCCTGTTCCGAGTGCGCTCTATAAGCTTATACTACGTTTCCACTGAACGATAATCTAGACTATTTTCCAGTTTGATTTAAAATAATCTAGTAGTGTTTCCACTGGACTTGTTAGATTTATTTTGATATCTAAAATCTTAATTACAAGCAGTGTCACAATTGAAAGTTTTGTTGGCTATTAAAAATAGAATAATAGAATTTTTCTGCTCAAGCCTCCACCAACAGTGCTTCCTCTTTCGTCGACCACAACGTCTTTCTTTTTGATTTTGTTTTCCTTTCCTTAGAAATACAAATATTTAAAATCTTTTTTTTAACTAAAATACAATCGTATTTACCATTACGTTCCATCCAAAAGTTTTGAGGCATCAAGTAGTTTGAAGCTGTTTACAGTTATTACAATGTTTTTTTTTTGTTCAGTTTGTCAACAGACTGTTTTTTTTCTTTTTTCTTCCATCAAACTGTCAGATTCATTCGAAATGGAAAAGTGAATCCGTTCAGTACAGTAGATTTCAAGTAGATTTATTTCAAATCTCGAATCGAGATGATTAATTTTTGTATGGTAAATCTAGTGATTTCAAGAAGATTTCAAGTAGATTTGAATAAATCTCAGAGTATCGTTCAGTGGAGACGCAGTATTAGAATAAAATGACAGAGCAGGCAGAGTTAAATATTTAACACAAGCATCTGACAGATGGAAATTAAAAAAAAAAATGGTGACAACTTAGAGTCCATGTATGTTCCAAAAACAACTTAGAGCACGCTTGGTTTAAACGATGTTCAGAACATGCTCGAAATGCTCGGAATCTGTTCAGAGCTCTATTCTGAACTAAAAAAGAAAAACGCCTAATGTTGTTCATCATAAACATAGCACGAGCGATGGGGTAATTAGGGAGGGAAGGAAGGAGATGTCGATGAACATTTGTCTTGAATGTTTGGTTTGCAAATTGAAATGGTAGGGAAAACCTTGACGAGTAAATTATTCTTTATTCGTGTTGTGCGACTAAACAACGAATCTCTGTATTTGACTCAAAGGTGAACTGATAGCATTTCTTACATCAATATAGAAATTCCTAGTATTCAGCATCGTTTTTGGCCGTCTAGAATATGTGGTCATTCCAACGAAGATCGTCTTTGACACATTCCGAGTACTGATAGCTTTTCGACTTCTTAGATGTAAGTGCTAATCAAGGGCAATGACATAAGGGAACATTTTTCCTTCAACGACAAAAGACAGCATTGAGTTTTCGAATCATTAAACTTCACACTATTTTGTATACCCAATTTACAAATGCTGTAAAGATCGGTGTTAATTGTTCCAATCATAGGATACCATTGCAGTTCCACTTCCGAAGGAAATGGACGTGAATTTGAGACCGAGTATGAGAAGCTGAGAGTATAGTCATCGGCAAAACAATGAAGTGGATTAGAAGTTTCAGACAAGAGTTCATTTATAAAAATGAGGAAAAAAGTCAGAGGCGGAGCCCTGGGAAACACCAGCATTTATTTTATGAAGATCAGTCTTGAAACCGTCCAATAGAACATATTTTGAACGATCCATGATATAATTTCTAATCCAAAGAATAAGGGGTTCGTTGCTACCAAACGCACGCATTTTCGATAAGAGAGCCTGGTGCAGAAAGTTTGCCAAGCGCAATAATCTTACTTTCTCTGGGTGGTCCGCTATTCGCTTTGCAAGTTCAAAGAATTATAAATCTCCGCAATCATTATCTCAGTCATCTAAAAGACGCCTATATCAAACATTTTTTGTTTGATATTTTTAACTTGAAAAATTTCCGTTGGACACTCTTTATAAAAGCGAGTTCATAACTGCGACACGTTTATATTATTTATCAACTTATAAAGTCTAGTAATAAAATAAAACTCTCTTCCTGGTATTAATTAATTAATATATTTTTCTTTTATTATTTACAAACCTTTAAGAAATATCAAAATCTTGTAGTTTTTTTTATTTCATACAAAAAAAAACAATTATACAGAATATTATTAACATATAAGAAACCATTGTGTTAATTTACATTAAAAAACATATTTTGAAAAATAGTTAGTTACTTTTTTTTACTAAATTTTTATTTCTTAAGAATTAAAATTTACACAAATTGTTATACAAAAATATATCATTTTGAAACATAATATTGTTAGCAGGTGTCCTTTATTAATTAATCATTAAATTTAAACTTAGTAAAATAAATCGATTTATTTTATTTGTATTATCAAAACTGACTTAAAATCCTTCGGAACAGGATTTTCTATTTGTATGTTTATACTTTTAACAATTCACTCATGAGGGCATAGGTATCTGGATTTTATTTTTTACTTCAAATAGAAACGACCATGTTCACGGCTATGGCATTTTGGATTAGGTGTAACAGATATATATTATATAAGGACGTGTCCCATCCAAATTCGTTTAGTAACGATTGCTCTCTCTATCTGAATATTTGCCACTCATTTTACTAACGGAATAACGATCAGAATATCCATCGTATTTATCTGCTTTGTAGTTAATTTCCTGAGGAGTATAACCAATGTTCTTTTGCCAATGATGGGTCCAATAGAGATCTTCGTTTCGAACTTGTGATGGTGTTTTCGCATCCCGACAAACGTATACACAGTATACCAAGCTTCCAATTAGAGTGAGAAAACCAAAGATCAGGAATATTATTCCCAAAACCCTTAAAGAATAATAATAGAACTTTTTAAATGATCAGAACAGAAATTTACTAACTTACCAAACGAACAGCGGCTCAAAGAATTGAATGACAATTACAAAGCCCAGTGTCACTAGAATTAGACCTAAATTAAGCAGAAGCATGAGGCAGCACACACCTTTGACATTCGGACAGAATGGATTTGGGGCTGACATTGCTTCGATTTTGGCACCTCTGTGTTTCTGAGACCGCCCACTACGGCCTGTTTTTGCAGTACTTGCCACGGAATAAACACTACGTGGTCCACCACGGGAATGAGGTCGATGACTGTAGCGACTGCGAATTAAGAAAAAACAAAAAAAAAATAAATTGAATTCATTATAAATACAAGCTGTTAGACGCACATTTTGTTGTTTTTCAACATCCATTTGCTTAATTTTTTATAATCTGATCGACGACATTACCCTACTAAAATTTTGTTTAATTAATTTCTAAGAAAACAAAAATAATTGTCGTTGTGAAGTGTGATGGAAAATACTTGCCACGCCCCCATTTTAGGTGTATTTTTGATTAAGGAACACATGACAAGAGATACTCTATATATAATAGACTATCTCTTGTCATGAAAACTACTTCTTATCTAAGCCGTTCGGAATCGTCAGAAAATTGTAGGTCACTTCAGTTCCTGCCTAAAACACGCTCACAAGAATGATTGGGAGATATAAGTCACTAAGTTTAGGTTGGCGTCTAATTCGCTACAGTTAATTCGTTAATATTTCAATATTTCTTGATGTAGGCTTACCTTAGTTTTTGGTCTGTATGTTTCTAGTTCGTTTAAACTAAATTACTTAACGAAATTGACAAAATTTGGAATATAGTTTACATGGTCAAGGGAACAGAAAATTCGATTTCTCCGAATTTCAAAATAAGTGATGAACTGAAAAAATTCAAGTGATAAAGTACACATGAAAAGTTAAAAACTACTATAAAAAATAGCAAACATTGGCCAAAATTTTTAACCCACTACCGAAATAAGTACGTTTACTCGTATTTCGTGGTACCAAATTAATCAGTAAATTGGGCGAATTTGCTGTTTTTAGGCTTTTGTTTTTTTGGGTAAATTAATGGATTATTGAAATACGTTCATTCATAGTTGAAATCGATGATGAACGAAATTGGCTTAAGTATATATATAATACATGACTGAATAGTAGCAGACATTTAAAAATATCTCAAAAACTTCATTTTGAACTTACAAGAACACGCCTATTAAACATAATCATAAAGACCATTGACAAACAAATTATTTCTTGAAACCCAAAGGATAAACTCCTACTAAGAAAAGTGCCAACCAAGTGACATGAAATGCTAAATATGACCGTCACTTCACATCTACATATATGTATGTATTTAAGTCTGATATAGCAGCTATAATTCCACGGGGGTTAAAATTTAAGAAGGAAATAGTCATATTTTCAAACATTATCGAAAAAAAGGAGATAATTGTATGTTTTCGGCCTGAATCAAAGCCTGGAAAAACAAGAAAACAGACATACATACATATATGTATGTATGTGAAAGGTCCCTAGTTAAAAAAATTAAAAATAAAGATCTGTCACTTGAAAATTCGTATTTTTTTCCAGTTGGTCATATTTTGAATTTCGACTGAGATCAATTTAATTTGGTGACGTTTAATGAAAACGTCAGGATGTCATCCTTACTCTAACGACTTTTTTCTCAAAATTTTTCTCAAATTCTAAAAATGCAAATAAAAATTAAGACTTTGGAGAATTCTTCAGCGACTGTCATAATGAACAACTGGAGAACGTTTGGATGTGATCGATTCAAAAATGTTATCCTCACACTCATTTTTTATGTGGTTGCACAGTGGTTCCTATGTCCATTCATGAATTGTTCAGCTCTCGTTGGTCGTAAAGAGTAACAAATTAACCATTAGCTTAAGTATATTTTTAAAAAAGAAAGAAAATGTGTTTCACAAACAAAAAGACTGCGCACGCACTTTTGATAATTCAGTAATTCTTCATAGACAGGAGGAAATTAAAAGCGAACTCTTAACAGGCGAAACGTATGAATCTACTGAAGTGAACTTGATAATCCAAAACCAAACATAAAATGAATATTTGTGAACTGGGCCAGACATAGTCGTATAAGGAGATTTCTTGACATAGGAAGAATTTTTTGACTAGCGTTTAACGAATCGAAAGTAGAGTTAGCTTTAATAGAGGTCACATAATAGAATGCAATGGCCCAAGTATTGAACCTTAGGGAACTCCACACAAAAATTCTATAAGGCCAGAAACCTATTTTTTATCAGTACTGCTTGTCTTCTTCTGGAAAGGCAAGTGAGCATTAACTTGGAAGCTGATTCTGATGACCGAAACTAACTATTTAACAGTATCAAAGACCTAAGAAAAATCAAACAATCTTAAATATGATACTAGATCTAAAATTATCAGTACCTCAAAGAACAGCGGATACGGATCAACAGTGATTAACTCTAAAACTCGATTTCTTAGTAAATAAAAGATTGTTATCCATATGAATAAAAATGAAATGCTATTAGTTGGTAAACGCATTACGACTGGACCGATTTTGCTAATAAAATCAGAAAATCGAACGTACCTATGAAACAGAACTCATGTAATATATAAGCCAAAATGATGCATTGTACTTATGAAAATATGAAATTTTGTACTTTTTTTCCTACCATTGTATACATTATACGAAAGAATCCATAAAGAGACGGCATTGTATTGCAAGAATTTGTTTTTTTTTCGAAGAAAAGGAATTAAATTGCACATTATCACTTTATGTTTCAATTTTAAAAATTATAATTATTAATCAATGCTTTAAAATCTATCTAGATTGATTACAAGGTCCAATAATGTCCTTCACCAATTCACAAAGTTTTTATTAAAAGGAAAAACAGAAAAAAAAATTAAAGCAATTTTAAATATTACAAAAAGTTCCTCAACATGGCTCATCTCCCCGCACAAATTCTAGAATTTCTTCTCATTAATAATAATCTTCAACAACATAATGTTTGTTCTTCACTGAGTAAAACTTGGATGAAGAAAAACTTTTTTTTTTTTATTTTCTTCTTCGAACCAATTAATTTTTGTTCTTCTTTCCACACAGAAATTCAGTATTCTGTTAAAATAAAAAACATTTGCGCAAAATTTTAGTTGAATTACGATGTTAAAGTTGTGTTAGCTTGAAACAAGGTTAAAAGAATGATTTTGCAAATTTTAATCTTTTATTAAAGTTAAAACCATCGAATACCTATGTATTTTAATTTGTTCGTATCTATCTCTTTGACATTTACAAACGCCAAAAAAGGTCTGTTTAATTTGATTTTTTTTACGAACTGTCATTGTTTTAGGTTTGTTCAGAAGCAATTTATTGAGAAAATTGCTTTAGTATGATACTAATTAGAAAATGATTAAAATTAAGAATGAGTGAGTAAACTACTTTAAAGTAAGCTAATTGTTAAGTAGTATCATACTAATACGAATACCTACTAATACCTTAATAATAGGCTATTTACTTTTTTTTCTTACTGGTTCAAAACTATGAGACGCTGAAAATGGAACTGCAGCTGTCAAAAAATGGCGTGACGTGACCATAATGCCATTTTTAGGCCCAACTTGCCCATGTTTGTAAAATTACACCTTGTAACCATGATTAACTTATTCGCCTGACATGTTGAGAGTAAATTGATTCATATCCAAGCTCAAAGCAGCATTTGTCAAATTCAATAGCGCAGCTGCACGCCATTATGGTGTGTATTTACTCGTTTAATTATATACATATATTATATATAATTGGGCCTTCGCAGATTTCGGGAATTTGCGTTTTGATGTCGTTTTTTGGGGAAGCTGAGAGAAATATATTGGTAATTTTTAAACCAAAGCCTTTATATGAGAAATTTAAAAGAGTTTGAGGCTCGTTTCAATCTTATGTAAATTTACATCGAGCAGTTTTGGCTAATTCGATTTTGAAACGTTAAAAATGTTGCACGCACAAATTAAAGATGGCCAACACTTGTAGCTTCGAATGCAGCTCCATCTGCAGCTGCGTTGAGCTGTGTTTATTCAATACTTTGACGGCTATCTAACTACAGCTCTGAATCCCTTGTTTTGAACATAATGTTCAAAGTTATCCCCAAAAGCATGATGATTTCTTGATAATTTTGAAAAAAAAACCAAACACTTAAACTGGGTAAAATGGTAAAACAGTATGAAATGTCAAATTCAAAAAGTATGTTTGTTTAAAATCGAGGGGCGCGTTCAGTATTAATTTCACTTATGCTGAGTAGTTGAATAAGTGTATATTTGGCATTCAAATCTGATTTTTTTTTACATATTTTAGTTAAATAAAGTTTTTAATTAAGTGGAGTTTAATTTAACGAAGTTTTTTGTGTTCAAAATTGCTTCACCAGTTAAGCAAGGGCAACAGTACTTAACTATATACATATGTAGGTCTAACGTAAATGTAATATCAAGATTTTTACATTATTAATGATAATTTTGCACTCTGTCAATTGAATTCTTACAAGTTGAACCGATTGCAAAGAAAGATTGGTTTGAATGGAAATTGCCAAAAAGTCAAATAATGTTTGGAAGACCAAAAGCAAACAAACATGTACACGCAATTCACAGTGAGCTGTTCAATTTTCAATTAAGTTTGAATTGAGCATGCAATTTATTTTATATTCCCAGTGAAATACTAGACTAATTTTGAATCCGAGTTTTTTCCAAAAAATATAAAAACATTCGAATCGAACATCTTTAAAAATCCCAACAAGTGAATACGACCTAGACAAGCATTTAATTTAATATTTCCCCGGAAACAAATTTAATTTTGTTTTTGCATTATTAAAACAGTAAAACATCCATAACAACACAAGGTACCTATCGAGAGGTTAAATTCTACTACTGAAGGAAAATTCTTTTCAATTTGCTGAAAAATTAATTCTAATTTTGCAGAAAAAAAAAAGCAAAAGAAAATAATAAAATTTTTTGCTATAGCAATTTATTAGAGCTAAAAAGTTCAATTATGAGGATGTCTTTTATATTCATTGTCCTAGGCACTTTTTGTGGAAGATGTTGCTATAGTCTCTATTGTTTATATACTTAGGTTATTGAATAAAGGGTTTAGTTTTTGGATCCTTTTGAAGAACATTAAATTAAAAAAAGGTTTCTTTTTGAAACTTTCAGAACATTTAGTCCCCTTTTGACCTATTATAAGCTTACTTAATTACGCTACCGCGTTTTTAAAATTGGGGGAGCTGACATGAAAGTGAAAAAAACGAGGAGGTTAAAATATAGGAACTTCGTTTTCTGTCTGAGCTTATACTTTTGTCTTCAGCAGATTGAGTTAAATAAGAAAAAGAAAAATACAGTTATTTTCGTTTATACAAAATGAACCGACTTCCTAACATAAGACATGTTTAAAAAACCTTTGAGCGATCAAATTGTGTGCATCTTCAAATCAGCTAATAAATTCCCTTAAGTTTGGTATATTGTTGGCGTTGGCCATAAGACGTGTAGAAACCATATAAGACTCTTGTAAGTTCCGTCTTATTCTCGTTGAATTCGCAAATTTTAAGTTTTATCTTGGTATTGGGTTCTATCTCGTATAACTTAGTAAAACAAATATCGAACTAGGATTTTGAATTAACTTGCAACATAGTTCGATTGAATAATTCAATTTTATAACTATAGTTGAGTCAAAAAAGGTTTTTTCATCGATTTTTTAAAGTGCGGTTGTTTTTTAAAAGTTTTGTTTTTAAATATTACTACTTATAAGCTTGCGTGCGTTTCCAAGATTCATAATCTTTGATTTGATTTTTTTTGTAATAATTGTGAATTACTCTGTATTGAATTAACAGCTTACACCCTTTACTTCGTTACACTTACAACTTCAGTAATAAGTTTATATATTAGCAGTCTCCATTTAGCTTAGTTTTCGTTTTCTCAAGAATTCTTCCAAATTGCAACTGTACCTTCAGCGACTTTCACCCATTCTACGTACCAGTTTCTCTATTTGTCAAACAAGAAGATTAAATAATAATTGTTTTTCAAAGCTGCTTTTGTTGCTCTTTTATCAAAAACGGGATTGATGTTGTTGGATTAGAATGTTTACAAATGACAGTACTCATATTATTACTCATATTCGTTTCAAGATTTTGAATTTGAGGGGCAGCGTATGATAAGCTCATTAAATTCTGGTCTCGACCTCATTGTCCATTGGGGAACAAACAAAAAACGAGTAAAATTAAATGCTTCAAAAACTCAATGTCGTTTAAGCGAAATCCTTTTCTTATGCCTTTATCCATGAGTGGTAAGTTTGTTGTGAAAAAAATTAATGGAGGGCTCACAGCTGTACCGAACCAAGTCATTTTAAAAAAATCCAAAACCAACGCCAAAATTTCCGCAAAATTGACCTCTATTTAGAGCTGTAATGAACTATGTATAGTTCATTACAGCTTTAAATTGAACTATGTAGCTCTAAATGAAGTATGTAGTTCATTACAGCTCTAAATAGAGGTCAATTTTGCGGAAATCCTGGCGTTAGTTTTGGATTTCTTTAAAATGACTTGGTTCGGTACAGCTGTGAACCCTCCATATGTTATTACCAAATTAGAGAAAAAGTAAAAAGTACTAAAAAATCAATAAGTACATATTTTTTTTTTTATATTTTCGAATGGAATCATTTTTGAACCACAATACCAAACCACTTTTTTGAAGAATTTGAACAAAATCGGTAGAGTTTAGTAATGATTCACGCATAACTTTAAATTAGGGCAAAATCTTCAAAACCGTATTGGAATGCAGATGTATTTAAACTTTTTTTGAAAAAAATGTTAGTACTCGTATGCTATATGCAGTTTCCAGCGCATTCATATAAGTTCACCACCTTTTATTTTTAAAACCAATTCCTTTCCATTCAACTTGGAATTTTGAAATTTTTTTTGTGATAAGTCCGATTCTCTATAGTTCATACCTAAAAATCTGCAATGCAGGAAAGTTTTCTTGCCGAATATCATTTTCTTCGAATGATTTTTCGGAAACCTTGCCATCTTTTAAGGTAACTTACTCACCAAAATGTGCAAATTTTCTCTGCGAGTTGTATGAAGACGAATACGCCATTTTTACTTGCGACTTATATTCAAGTTTTGCATTCGTAACAAAAATCGAACTCGAGATTTTGATCAAAGTTGACATTAGGATGATTGCGAAGACCAAAAAAGTGGGTCTCCCAATTCTGTCTGCCTGTCTGTCTGTCGGTCGATATGGGTTTTGATTCCCTCCCCCCCACACATTTTTTTCTTTTTTATACGGTTTGTTTTCGAAATTTTATAAATATTTTTTTTCTCAAAAACTCTCAGACAGAATTTGAAAAAAAAAATTAAAAAAATTTCATTTAGTTAAAACTAGGTAATGGTTGAAAAAATTTTTACAAAAAATTGTTATTTTTGGAAGCCCCCTGGGTCCATTTTTTTTGTTTTTGATTTTCTCGAAAACGGTACATCCGATTTAAGCCATTTTTTTATGATAAAGCTCCTCCAAAGTTTAAATATTATTACATATTCAAATTTTCAATTTTTTATTTTTTGGATTTAAAAAAAAAATTCAAAATTCTTTTTCGGAAACTCAATATGTATTTCGAAAACCCCAAGATCAATTTTTTCAAACTTGACAAATAAAAGTTTGTTAACATAATCTACAAGATTTGAAAAAAAAATTAGTTTTATCTAAAACTAACGGTACCTTCCATACAAATGTTAAAAAATGGTTTTCGAAAATTGTATTTTTCTCAAAAACGGTTCCGAGAATTTTGCTAAAATTTTTTTTCTTTTGATTAATTTTTACGATCTATAATTTAATAAAAAAAAATTGAAATCTAGATATTACTGACTGTACCTACCACAGAACGATTTTTTAAAAATTTTGAATTTCTCATTATCGGCATAACGGATTTTAATGAAATTTTTTATAGAGAAGCTCCTAAAAAGTTTTAAAAACAAAAAAGTGTTTTTTTGGAAAATTCGATATCTCAAGAACAGCTTAGTATTTTTCTTGGAAATTTAACTTTTATTCGTACAATAATAAAAACTTAAAGTTGGAGTACCAAATTTTTTTCTTAAAAATTTTGTACATAAAAGATTATTTTTTAAGGAACCACTACAACGACTTATAATTTTTGTTCTTGCATAAATTTATATTTGTATAGCATTCTGTTTTTATCTCTTGCTACTTAGAGTTTTAAAAATAGATTTTATGCTTATGAATGAACAATTTTCTCTATTAATTTTAAAATTCCTAATCTATTACATAGGAGCAAGTTCGTGCGACCTAGTCGCGCATTTTATTTTTGTTTTGTTTTGAACTTTGAGGAACAATGAAATGCCTGGATCGTGACAATTTCTTGTGATGTACCTCTCATTTTGTGTCTTGTTTCATTATACTTTTTATTAAATTCTTTCACCGGTTCACTGTGGCGTATGTGAGCTTTTTTATTTAGAATTGAATTTTGATATCACTGCTTGGTGAAAATGGACACATGAACGAGAAAGATGCAATAATCAAAATGAACGTTTTCTCCTTTATTTTAATTTTGATATTCTCCATTTGCAGATATACTGAGTTAAATTATGTATTTTAAAATTTAAATAAAATATTATTTGATGCATTAAACCAGAAACTCATATAATTAAAGTAAAAAAAATATTAAAGTAGAATAAACTATAGTTGAAATAAACATCTGTATTTGTCTTCTTTAACAACAACAAAAAAAATTGATAAAACAAAAATCTCACTGGAGTGACAAACTAATTTGAATTTTATCTCAAAAGTCACACGTTTTCGAGCTACAAATGGAGAGTGCCTTCAAGCGAAATGTTTCAAGTGTCACGTTTCCCATAGTAAACTCTGAATAGAATTTGTAAATCCTCTTTTTCTACTTCTTTATCTGCAGCTGTACATACACAACTTCAACAACAGCAATGTATTAAAACTAAACGAACGTTCATGCTCCGTTAAATGACAGCTCCACACATATACACAGTCATATATCTGCCATCGCTCTTCACACTATATATGCTACATATTTGTAAAATGTTACAAGAAAAGAGCTCCCTAAAATCCAATTGCTTCCCGTTCGTTGCAAAAGGAGACAACATTTCAACCTCATTTATAATATTGTGTCTGTCCTCACCTTATTTCCGATGGTGCTTTATAAGCGGCACTCGTGACATAAATATCACTTCCAGCGTCGCCTCCATGGTCATAGCTGAGTGCAGATGGCGCTCTCGGTGGTATTCGTGTTGGTGGGCCGTTTATAACGCTGGGGCCCAACGACCTTGGTCCGCCATTGCTAACCGAACTGCTCCCACCACCACCCATGCCACCCCCAATTCCACTATCCGTTGTGTGGACTCCATTCATTCTCGTCTTGCGAGCTGAATTATAATGTCCTGGAGAGGTGCGCTCGTTCGCCATGGTATACTCGGACATGGTGCGTTCCGATGGTGCACGATGTGATTCTTCGCCATCGGTGGAGTAGCCTCGATTCGAGTGTGAATGCACATATGGTGGGTCAGGTGTTTGCCGGCCATGTGTAGCTACATAGTGTCCACTTTTTAGCCTGAAATATACAACAACAAAAAAATACAGAATGTATAACAATAAGGAATTGTGCAAAGGACAATGGTTACTTTTTTACTCGGCGTTCGTGCATGTTCGCTGTTTTTTTAGGGAATTCCGCTTGCGCTAACAATGCTAATGAATATTTGACTAAGGAAGAAAGAAAAGGAATTTTTTCTTTTGTCCTCTTCGCTATGGTGAGTCGTTTATCGTTTCTTTTTCCTCTCGTCAACCTTAGAGTCCTTTAATTGTAAATCAAGGACTTTTTGTGAATTTTAATTTCAGTCAAGAAAATGTACACATTCTTTGGAGGAAACAAAAAAATCCTCGCCAAAGGATATAAATATCTCGCTGTAGAAAAAAAGCCTCCTCTTTTATACGGTATAGGAAAGTAGTTTTCTTTCCACTTGGATATCCTTAAGAGGATATTGTATTTTCAGCGATTATTTCCGGGCATTTAGCATCCATTTTTATCTGAAAAGAAGAGAAAAAAAAATTAACGATAACAAAATGAATAAATAAACATAAACAACGAACGACCACGAATTGAAATGAACACAACAACTAGGTATAATAATAATCGTTAAACCTAGTTGCTGGGTGTCTTATGTATTATAGTGCGGTGGTCGAAGAAGGATACTCGTATTTCCTTGGTCCCATCTATACACTAAACAAGGACACAGCAAGAATAAAAAAAGACCCTCAACTCAACAGAAAAACAAGAAAATTGCAAAATCTGTGCTCCTCACTTTACTCACTAACGAGAGACAAATATTTTCCTTAAATAATCGGTTTCCATGCTTTGCATTTAAATTGCTGATGGTATTTTTGAAGAACTTTCCTTCGTCGAGCTATTTTGAAAGACTTCTCAAAATTAAAGGGTGTCGGGTAGGTGGTGTGGGGATTGTGAATTGTTGTTGATTGATGAAAGAACTGGGATGGGTTTCTTAAAAAGACATTAAAACTGATATTAATGCGGCTAGAAATCATAGCAAGAAGCCTCAAATGAGCCTGTGTTGAGGGGTGTTTTTAACTCTTCCGGGAACACATTTTAGTGCTTTGTTTCAGTGATTGTATGGTAATTTTAATTATGGCGCCATATTTTTGGGGTTTTGTTAAGATAAATGGGTTCTAAATAGGTTTCCGCTATGAGGTTAAAACCAGATTTTGAATGACAGAACCATCCGACCATTTATAATATTTGTGTATTTTCTTTTGAAGCCGCTTTATCGTAGATATTTTAAAACATGGAATGTAAAAAATAAATACGATTTCTGCAGACTTAATAAGCTGCAATTTTATTTAAGAAATTTTAACGATTTTTATGGAAAAGTTTTTTATTTGTTTCTAATTAACTTGTTCCAGATAAAATATCGTACAGTTTCGGTGTAAATTCTGGTTGGTAATTTAGAGGTTAGGATATCCAGGATCCATGCATAACCATTTGCTGTTGGTGAAATCGATTCCGTGATTCATCCGGGTCACAGATCCCGTAGATGATTTTATATGAGGGTTTATACAATACAAATTCTATATACCACTAAAATAAATCCGCCAAGCAGAAGACTTAGCACTTTTCAATTGGACTTGTTGAATTATTGAATTAAAATAGCCATAACTATAACTGTAACTTTAGTGCACAAAATGATGTTATTATTATCAGACCAAAAACATAAATGTTAAAAAAAGAGCCAAGTTCTTCTATACAAAAACCTTTGTGTAACAAGTCAGCCGTGAAAAGTAATGAGATCTAAAAGTGCGCCAAGTTCTTACTTCATGAAGATTTAATACCGAATATTTAAAGTAGAATAATATTGAAACAGCTACAATGTAATAGAGAAATTTTATTATTTAATGATTACTGAGTAAAATTTGATGGGCTTACTGGTCAAGTTTTTAAAACCGTTTGAATTGGGCATAAAAAAAAAACTTGCCAAGTAAGCCCATCAAATTTTACTCAGTAATCATTAAATAATAAAATTTCTCTATTACATTGTAGCTGTTTCAATATTATTCTACTTTAAATATTCGGTATTAAATCTTCATGAAGTAAGAACTTGGCGCACTTTTAGATCTCATTACTTTTCACGGCTGACTTGTTACACAAAGGTTTTTGTATAGAAGAACTTGGCTCTTTTTTTAACATTTATGTTTTTGGTCTGATCTCACTCCTTTTTGCAAAGATTTAAATATTTTGCCATGTCAAAATCTCGAAAGATAAGGAAAGATAGAAGGGTGGACTCTTCCTACTAAAATCAACTTAGTTTATAGCTTCCTATTTCTTTTGGTATATTTTTTTTTTGTTATTGGTTGTTTTAATTTGCGCTTCAATTATTTCTTCTTATTCTGGCAAGATACATAACACTAACATACCTACCTTAATTACAGCAATCGGAAGTGCTCCATATAAATTAAACATACCACGCCCCCTGAATGGAAAACCTCAATTTTTATTGTTGGTCCTTTATATGCCACTTGAGCCCCACCGTTCTACCAAATTTCATTGTTTTACTGCAATTGGAAGTGCGCCATATATAATTTACATCAGTTCTGAGGAAGTGGGCGGATACCACGCCCCTGAACGGAAAACCTCGATTTTTATTTTCGGTCCTTTATATGCAATTTGAGCCCTACCGTTCTACCAAATTTCATTGTTCTACTGCAATTGGAAGTGCGCCATATATGATTTACATCAGTTCTGAGGAAGTGGGCGGATACCACGCCCCTGAATAAAAAACCGCTAATTTTATATTTTTTTCTTCGAATGCAATTTGAGCCCTACCACTTTACCAAATTTTATCGTTTTACAGTAGTTAGAAGTGCTCCATTCAACCAACACCAATTCGGAGAAAGTGGGCGGATACCACGCCCCCCGAAAGGAAAATCTTGGTGTTTATTTTTGGTTTTTTATATGCAATATAAGCCCTACCGGTTCACCAAATTTCATCGTTTTACAGCAGCAGGAAGTGCTCCATTCAACCAACACCAATTCGGAGACAATTCGGAGAAAGTGGGCGGATACCACGCCCCCTGAATGGAAAATTTCAATTTTTCGATTTTTTCCTCTGCTTACATGACAAGACCTACCGTTGTGCAAAATTACAAGATTCTACGATGTCGGGAAGTGCTCCATAATTTTGATGATCTGTCAGTCAGTCAGTCAGTCAGTCAGTTACGGTTTTTGTGATTTTTGAGGCCTTATATCTCAGGAACCGCTTATGCTAGAAAATTGAAATTTGGTCAGGCGCATGTGCCTGACTAGCTTAGCAAATATTCGGAATTTCAAGTTTCTGACTTGATTGGTACTGAAGATAGGGAGGGGTCAAAAGTCGCCTGAGTTTGTTCCTGTAAAAAGGGTGTAGTGCCAGAACTTGGCTGGGCACTACCGTGCCCTTTGATCGGGCACTATGCCCGTAAATACCTCCTCTGAAAAGGGGCTCCTATCTACCGATCGTTTTTACTTGCGATATACATGATATGTATGTACATTACATAGGTACTATAGGGCAAGTTCTTCATTTGGAAAAAAAAATAAAACTCGAGATTTTGATCAAAGTTGACATTACGATGATAGCGAAAACGAATAAAGTGGGTCCGTCTGTCTGTCTGTCTGTACCTCGATCTAGAGTCTAGGCCACTAGACCTATTTTCTTCAAACTTGGTACTTAAGGGTCTTCGGTGATTCTCTAGAGGGGAAATCGAATTTTTTTTTATCTCTAAAACTAACGGTACCCCCATACACCCGTAATGCATAATCTTATTTATCTTGAAAACGGCTCTAACGATTTTGATAATAAAAAATTGAGTATGATATTATTGACATGCACTACATTTTGGTAAAAAAAAATTGGGGGGAAGCGTTATCAACGGTACCTGTCATAGATCGGTTTTTTTTTGATTTTCGAATTTCTCATCAACGGCTCTAAGGATTTTAAATAAAATTTGCATGCAGGAGCTCCTTTATATTTTAAAAAATATAATCTTAAATTTTTTTCGAAAAAATAGTTTTTGGATTTTCAAAAAAATAATAAAATTTTTTTTTTGAAAATTCAATATCTTGAAAACGGATACACGAATAAATTTTTAAATTACGTTTTAAAATGTATTTTATTAAATAATAACAATTCGCTTATCAATTTTTCTTATAAAAATTTTAAGGAAAATTTAGTACACAAAAAACATGTTTCAGTGTGCCCGTATGTCTGTACCTCTCCCTACAGCCTAAACCACTAGACCCATGTTCTTAAATCCCGGTAGTTAAGGGTCTTCGGTGATTCCCTAGAGAGAAAATTGAAAGTTTTCTTTTAGCTCCAAAATTAACGGTACCCCCCATACACCCGTATCGTGTGAACGATTATTTTTTTTAAATTATTTTTTAAGAAATTGAAAGAAATTTGTTATATAAAAAATTATTTTAATAAAACGATTTTCAAACTTTATTTGCGTAAATTCATACTTTTCCGGAAATCAGGCAATTCCATGCATTTGAACATTTGTATCTCATTACATCGATGTTTTATATTTATAAAATGTATTTTAAATTCTAAAGTACTTTTAAATAAGAGCAAGTTCGTGCGATCCAGTCATGCATTTTATTTTACTTAGTTCTCTTCCACGTTAATGACATAACTGACAACTTCGGTAGACAGCTTGACTTAATTTTTTCATCAGATGCCGGTAATTCCCGAAGCTCTCATCTACTTTCTGCCCTTGACCACTTCCATCTTCCTCTTTTCTTCACATTTTCTTTTTATTTGACCAACAATTTAATATTGTTTGAATTTTCTTTCTTTTTCAATTTAAGAAACGCTGACTTTGCTTATCTAAATAATCATATTAAAAACATTCGAATTCTGTTTCTTCCTGAACAATAAAAAATCCTTGGAATTTTTCTACATGTCCTCTTAAACTGTCTCGTAAGGTCTGTCCCTTACCTTTTACGTAAAAATGTCTCCTCTTACCCTCTTTGTTATTTAAAAGAACTGCAAGTCCTTTGTAATCTCAGAAATATACTATAGAAAATGTATCTGATGTCAAGATCTACTTTTGATTTCTCAAACTGTGAGCAAGCTCAATACCGTTTCTCTAATCTCTGTGAATGTCTCTAACTTGGATCAATTAATTAACGTCAAACGTCAGTCCAATGGGTTTTTCTAAACTCTTAAATTCTTGGGCAAGATATCTCCAGACTCTTAAATAATCACAAAACTTTTTGCCTCCTTCTTCAGACATTCATACAGTGATCACACGCAAAAACAATACTATTATTTTTTTTTAATTACATGAAAAGTACCCCACAAACTTACCTAACCACCGTTGATATTAGTATTGATATTATTATCAAAAATATAAGTTTGCTTAAAGATAACTTCTCTCCTGGTATACGGATGGTTTCCCTGTCATTTTAATAAAAAAATTCTTACATCTTCTGACAGAATCTCGCAGCATTATTTTTTTTTTCACTCTCTCAAGCCATTTGGCCAAAATTAGGGAAGGATTCTTATATTTTTCCCGTTCACAAAAAAGGTACAAGGAACAATATTTTTTAATACCGGCGAGTCGAAAGAATTGTGTACGACTCTCTTCACATCCACTGAAAATTTATCTTCTCTCAATAGCAGCATGGTTTTTTTAAAAGCACATCTACCATAACAAACCTTACGGAATTAGTTTCTGAAAGTTTAAAAGCATTAGAGGAAGAGTTAATGAAGTAGATTTTATCACCACAGTTTTTAGTAAGACCTTTAATAAAATATTTCGTGAAATCATTCACCTTAAACTTAGAGCCCTCGATTTTCCACTTTATTCTATTTCATAGCTTAAGTCATATTTAAAAAAACTGGCAATATAGAGTTATGTCCAGGTTTTCAATCTTTTCCAATCTTATTTATTATAATTCGGGAGTTCCTCAAGGGAGTCGTTTGGGACCTTTGATTTTTGTCTTTAATAAAATCGACATTATCAGTGTTATTAATAATCCAAATCTCTCTCTATACACTGATGATATGACAATAATTAAAGCCATTTCTACTTCCACTGATTCTACTTCAATTCAAAATGATCTTGATTTGTTTCAAACCTGGTGTGACAAGAATTTTTTCAGAACTTAACGTTGCCAAATGTCAGGCCATAGCGAATACCCCTACCCTTCTGAACATATTTCTTTCACGATGTTGCTATTTCATCTATTTGTTCTATTCCAGACCTAGAAATTATTTGCGATAGTCAGTTAAACTTTTGGGCCCATAATTCTCCTTTCGACATCATTAAACGTTGGTCTAGATTATTTTGAACCATTATGTCACATTACATTAACCCCTCCTTGAATATGGTAGCCATATATTTGGTCACCATATCCGAACTTTCATTCCAAAAGGATTTAAGTTATGCAACGCATATTTCTCCGATTTGCCTTTTGAGTTCTTTATTGGTCTGATATTGGTCTGATTGATTAAATGTGCAAAGCCTTACCAAAATGTCGTGAATTCACTTAGATTCTGAATCAGATTCTCGCTTGGACTATCGATTCATCGTTTCGTTTGGAAATAGGGATCATTAATACTAACCCACGTAACCTCAGATCCAATCCTCTCTTTTCCACCTTTCTCATCACCGCACAAACTACGGCTCAATAAATAAGGATGTCAGTATAAGTCCACAATGAACTTTTGGACGAACTGAATTTATAACACACACTAGGTGCCAAAAGACCAAAATGAAATGGGGAGTTATTATTCCTAAATATTAGGAAAAGAAATTGGTCATAAGTCCACAATAACTTTTAGGACAATACGTTTTGAACATGAGTTCTCAAAATTCCTTTTTGTTAAACGTGTAAGGTAATTTAAAAAAAGAAATCGTAAAAATTACGTAAACATTTTTTTTTCAAAATAACAGTTTTGCAGGGTATAGTAAATGAAGTATGGTGCTTTAATCATTTCTAAATTCCTTACTAATTTTGTATTTTACTGTTTCTGACATTTTTGCCTTTTTAAAATGCAATGTGAATTTAGAAAAGGGGAGTGTAAGATCTTCCAAGCTTATGAAAAAGTAACTCTCATCTAAGCGGTTTGGATTCGGCAAAACATTTTAAAACCCTCCTGCCGACGCACGCATGAAACGCGCACAAGAATGGTAAAGAGTTGTAAGTCACTAAGTCCTGGTTCTTCACAAGCTGTTAGGCCACCAAATTTATTAGCTATTAATAAATTTGCTCAAGGTAAAATGGTTAGTCTTTATTATGCTTGAACTCATAAGGTTAAAAAATTGTGCTTAATTCCTGTGAACCAATAACAGGCGTAATCGCAAAAAAAGAATCTTTTCAGTTATACATATATTTCCTTTATCGTTATTCCTCTTCAAAATGCAGCCATTATATCGAGGTCATATAATAAAAACAACATAAGGTGCGATAAATTGGCATCAACGGTCCCAAGTATATGACTCTTAAATGCTATGGATACCGACAAATCGTTACATGATTGCCGACTTTTCTCCTAACATCTTATTACATATTTTTTATTTGTTCCTGGGTACAAAAATATACGCATTGTCGGTACTTCGAGCACACAAGCTCTTTGATACCCTATAGAGATTGTTCCCGAGAATGTGGACAACAGATCTCGAAATGGCCACTAAAAAATAAGTCTAAGCAGATATCGGTCCTTAAAATAAATACCAACAAAAAACAAGCAAACATTTTTTAAAGTATTGATCGGAAGCGATAAAGTCTACTTGGTTAGCCAACAACTTCTCGCCTTAGTGTGGCAAGTGAAGCCTACTCCAGCTTTGAAGAGGTTCCCCTTATCCAATACTCCACGAAAAAAAAGAAAATGAATTTTCACATTATTATTAGTGTTTTTCTTTCTTCTTGTTTATTTGTTCATGGATCCTTGTTGTTCCATGGAATTGCCGATGGTATACCAAGACCCTCAGGCTGGGAGGTATGACAGTACTTGGTCTGAGGCTTAGCCATGCTTGGCATAATGGTTGCACATGGTTACACTGGAATTGGATGGTTTTCCTATTCCTTTTTCGCTTTAATTTTATTTTTGTTCTCCTCTTATATGCGAATATATATGTAGTTGTTTTCATTTGTTTACATAGCTTGTACAGGAATTTTGGAATACCTTTTCGGCATGGAGTCGCTGTTCGTGACAAGAGTCTTGTTTCTTGTTAAGCTTAAGTAAAAGCTTAGTTGTTTTGGTTTTGTGAATGGAACATTTTAATTTGCGCTTATTAAACTGAATTACTTTAGTGAAATGGAAAATGGTACTACTGCAAGAAAAAAGAAAGCAACAGATTGAAACATTTATTTATCAGCTAGAAATACCACCAACATTTGCAAAAACTAAGCAGTTTATGACAATTGTCCAACGATAGGGCATTAATAGAATAAATAACATGCAATATCCAAACTAACATTTTATAAGTTGGAATTATACGTTGGGCGCCATTTAAGCATATTAATATCAAAACCTACTAAAACTAATACATATATTTTATTAATAAGAACATGGACAGGTAGATAACAAAGAAGGTTAAAAATATTTAAGCTAAATAAATCCCGAAACCATACTGTATTGTTTACCTATAAATATTTGTTGTTTGTTTTATTGCCTGGAATTGATTTTGCTTAAAATTTTGATGACAGCAGGTGACCGTAGTAAAAAAAAAAAACAATAACAAGAATGTTTAAACAAAGCAAGAACAAATCAAATTTCCTTTATTTGATATAAAATTAGAACTTTCATCTCTAACCGGAGAATAAAATTATCAAAGGATCTAGATTTGTTATTTTTCTTTTATTTACGATGTTTCCTTCGTGATGTTTCCCTTGAAGTTGAAACAAGGAGTCACAGCAACGTGAACTTTTAGATTCATAAAGAAAAGGTATACGAAGCTGTCACTAACATTAACTTTGCCCTTTTGTTTTTGTGCACCTAATTTTTGTAGGACTTTTGTTTTTTATTTTGTAACCATAACCATTTTTGTTTAAAGATGGTTTGGGGTTTCTCATTCTCAAAAGGTATTCACCATAGAAAAAGAATGTAATAAAATCAGATTTTAAATTCCATGGTGATTAAATTAAATTAAAAAAAAAAAAACGAGATAAAATTGACAAAGAGCAAACACATTTCATAGTATCGCTTTTTAAATATGTTTTATTGATTTACATATGAGTATGTATAAGCTTTTTGAGTCAGATGAGTTGAAGTCACTATGAACTTTAAGTTCATATTAATGTCCGAAAATTTCGGCAAAATCGATTTGGTAGTTTTTGATTCTATAAATAGCACACAGACATACATTTATTTTTATATTTGCATACAAAATATACAATATATTCTAGAAGTTTTTCCTAATCTTTTCGAACAAATATTTTAAAAGAAGATATATTTGAAAAAAAAATCATCGCACATTTTAGTTTTTTAATACAAAATACAATGTAAATTTCGGGTGGAAATGATGCAATAGAGGAAGTGCTTCAATCTGCATCCGATAGGTCTGGTTCCAGACGCGTACTACGGTTGTTTACGGCTTTATTGTACCTCACAAATACACTCCAGGGATACAGCTTTGTCCATTCCCAGACGTACAGTTTGCAACTGAATACTTTGGTCAAATGTCGAAAATTATAGTGTTTTGACAATTTGCCAAGAAGTTTTACATCGAGATAGATAGGGGATGTGTGATGAAACTTGTACGAATTTTACCTTAGTACGAGTAGTATGATTTTGAAGTGCACTCTAAGGTGTACCTTAAACTTCTATTGAAGTTTTTGGACATAATAAACTTTGTTCTCAAATTACCAATGAAAGTACGAGTATTCCTTATTGTTCTCAAGCCCCCTTAAATATAAAGTACCTATACAGTAGGGCCGTTAATGAAACCAACCTTGCATTTCAACCTGAAGTGTTGAGATTTTGAACATTTATAGTATTTGTTAGATATCTCGAAGTAATTTGCCAATGCGACAACACATTCAGAGGAAAAAGGGGGTGTTGCCTGCATACCAAGGAAAACTCCAAATTCTGCTTATATATCTTTCGATTATAGAATTGACAACTATATATAGGAAGATGGATCAGGGCAATTCAGAACACTGGAAAATATTAGAGCACCCCATTAATTTAGCACACTCTTTTTCCCTGCGTTTTTTGACTTCACAGATGATAGCACTCGATTGTGTGACAACGTTTTCCCAAAGCATGCATTTCAGTTACAAATTTATTTAAAAAAAAAAACAGAAGTTCTGTCGATTTTGACATTTTATTATTAGCAAATGTGGTGAAGGTTTTCCTTCATTTATATCTTAGGTACGATCTTCTGTTGTGTATCGTTAAGTTGACTTCGCTGTTTATTATCCTTCTGTTATCCGCAACTTTTGTTGTTGTACTAGACGGTAGTTCAAGTCATCATTTAATGCCTAGCAGCGGAATGATGGCTGTCTTCGTCGTTTAGCATTCTAGACCAAATTTCCTATAGACTTATCTTTTTGAAGTTATCCACCCATGAGTTTGAATTTCTCATCTTAAGATGGATTTTTTTTTGCCTGAAAAACCGTTACTACGAAATTTTAAATTTTGAGTTAAAATTAAAACAAGACCGATCTTCGCATTAGAAGTGCAACTTTCCTAAATCTTTTTAAATTTTAAAATCAATTAAGTTTATTGTTAGAACAAAGTTTTTAAAGTTTTTTAATGTAAAACTAGACAAATAATTTATTTTATTTTACTTTTTATGTAAGTTCTTTGAAGTTTTGTTTTTTCTTTGTAGACAAATTTGTTAAACTGTGTTGTGATTTATTGTTTCAATAAAGAATCCCCTGAAGAAGACAGCAACCCCTGTCGAAACGTCGCGTCGGGAAAAGTAAATGAAATCAAACTAGTTTCATTACATATCAAGTGACCAAAATAGCCGAAGAGGAACCAGATTCTTCAACAGAACAATATATTTGAACTTGTTCAAACACAAACAATTTAATTTAAATCATTTTTGATTTACCTTCTGCAATGATTTCTTAGTTACCTGCATGGTCCCACAAGGCAGCCACTTAAGTCCTTTCCTTTTTGTATAATAATTAAATGGTTATCAAACAAATTGTTATCAAATATTTCCATATCTCACTCTACGCTTACGATACCCAGTTTTTCTTCATCACATGGATGATTCTATTCTTCTTTAACTTGATCTCCATATGTTCTTTGTTTGGTGTCTGAAAAATTGCTCGAAGATATATATTACCAAATGCCAATCAATCACTTATTCAAGATAACTCATACAATCTTCATTCGTCTCTACTTTCTGCATTCTCATAACCCATATCCACCGCTGAGTTGAGTTGTGACTTTGGTGTTTTATTGATAAAGACTTCAACTTTTTCTCACATATTGATGAGTTTGTCCTTAAAGCAAATTCAGCATTCAGCTTTGCGAAATAATGGTCCAAAGAATTCTCCAACGTCTACGTGATGATCCCTTTCAATATCCCTTCCTTCGCACCCCTTTCTTGAATACCCTTATCAAGCGTTATCCCCTTATCAACAGTTTCATATGTACGAGTATATCCATATTCGAGACCATTCAACGTTGTTTCCTACGATTTCTGTCTTGGTATAACCCTTTGATTCTTTCTCTTTATCAATACCGACTTCAATTAACTTGAATATGCCAAAAGAACGAAAAGAAACAAGCGAAATTTTCATCATTTATTGACAACTCCTTAAAACTTTATCTCTTTCAAAACTAATTCCCGAAATCTAAGAAATCCTCGTCTTCTCTATCTACCCACCAACCATTCACCTTATGGGTCCTAATACTAAAATGATTTAAGTCTGCTGACTGCGATATCTTAGATTTAGCACTATCGATAAAAAAAAAAATGAGGAACGCGTCAAGGTTTAATAGAACAGGCATAAACAAAGTCGAAACATAGTAAAATAAAACTAGCCAAAAAGACGCAAAAACAAAAACAAATTAATTTTAAAGCAAAGTATCACTAAAAAGAGTGAGAATCAACAAGAACAAACTTTATCTCAATTAACCGATAATGATGATAAATTATCTCCGAAAATTGTACGACCCACACGAGATGATACAAAAAAAAATATTCCAGAGTGAAAAAATTGCCTGGTGTCGAAATAAAAGCTGCAGGTAGGATTTCTTCATTATCCTCCCGCCATTTTAAATAAACAAACACAATCCTCATCCATCATTTCAATCAATAAACCCTGCCTGAGTAGAGCTTTATAGAATATTTGAGTGTGTGTTGAGAAGAGCATAAAATACCCAGCTGTATGTAGCAACAGAGTGGATAGAGACATCAAATTGTCCTAGAACAATGGCAGAATGGTGGCAACAACAAGCACTATAATCTATGGAGAATAGCCCGGTCCCCCGTGCCGCGTCTCACCCAAATCTAGTGTAGCGTGACAATTGAATGTGAATTGTTCTTTTGCTGCCGATAAAAATGGATTATTGTGCATCGATGTTGTTTCGACAATTGCTTTTCGATTCAATTGTTTTACTCTTTTTTTTTGTCTGCACTTGCTTCAATCCTATATTGCATGTTTTTGTGTTAAGGCCTTCCGAAAAGGCTCGCTTTTCAAGTGTGCAGGCATTTATCAAGTTGTTACCTTTTTCTGCCAGAGCAACGCGACGACGACGACTCTATGCTGGCCTTGTTTTATAGTGTATCTATGTGAATAAATTTCAATCGATTCAAATTGAACAATCGAATCACTTTTGAGCCGATAAAAATTGCCGGCGTCCGACCTGCGGAACTCCTCCGTTGTTTGTTGTGTTGTGGCATGTTGGAGCAAAATAATGATGGAAGGAGCCTATGGCGCGGCGGCAAAATCCCTTTATTCATACTAACAACAACAAAACCTCTGAAGTAAGTTGGTGGTCTCTAAGTTGTTCTAGGACTATAGGGATGCGGACGATGATGGCCAGCGAGGAGCTCTCTATGCCTTTACTTTGTTTTAACCACAAACAAAAAATGGGATTGTAACCATCATCTCAAGCGATTTGCTCCGGAATTCATTGGACTGCCATTTATGGATGTTGCTTTGTGTTGTTTGTTGGTTGATTTGAACATGACCGGGACTCATGTATTGGAAAACATTGTGTTCGAACCGAAAAGAATGCTTTATACAGTCAGCGAAAGTTATTCAACCGAGCGAGGGCAGAGGCAATATTACTTTGATTGGAAATTGTGGTGATGTAGGCTATAGGCATTAGGTATAGTCTCTATTTAGAATGGTAGAATGGTGAATGGAGTGAATTTGATCACTTTGTATTTGTAGTTTGATTTTGCTGTGCTGGTTAGCGGGAGCTTTGATGCATTCGGTCTTGATAAGTCAATGTGATGTAAAATTAAAAAAAAAAAAACTGTGTATTCTGAGTTATCATAAGAGGGATCAATCATTGAAATTCATTTTGAAAAGGCTTTGGTTAGTTTATGAATACAAGAACACCTGAGGTACTCGTAGTTTTTGTTTTTTAATTCGTGTGAGTGACCCAAACCTTTTCGTACTGAAGAGAAAAATTTGGCTGACCTGAACTCATAAAATTTATAATTTGAACTTTAATTTTAACAAAGTTGACTTACTTCTCCTCGTGGTAAGCCGATGGTGGTTGTTAATTTTAATAACGCATTGTTTTTGGGTACATCGTCAAAAAAATTTGAGCTTGACAATATACATATAAAGGAGCATCGGCAATAGTTTAAACAAAAATTGCCAAGTCAGTATGAAGAATCTGAGTTCACCAATAAAAACATGCATGCAACAATAACTAGTGCTGGAAGTAAAAAGTTTAATATAGCTGCATTATACTGGCGATTGAAGTGCTTTAAAACTTAAGAAGGATTCTGAAATATGCTTTAACATCATTTTTTTGTTAGTGGTGACTTCAAGCCCAAATACGAAAAAATCTAGGCTCATTAGTACGAAAGATAAAAGACTGTACTAAATAGGACTCGACAGAAATTTAAATTCTACTTCGTTCGCGATTATTTTGACCATCCGATTTTAAGAAAGTATAAGACTTTGTTGACTTTTCCCTGGCTTAAGGTTATCAATGAAATCATTTCAGTATCAAAAGTTATTATGATTTTCGTCATACTTGAGTAATCTCATCACTGATAAGCTGCAGAAGAAAGTATTGAATAGGAATCCAACTGAAATAAAATATCCTTCATTAATAAAGGTAGATTTTGAAAAAAAGGGATTAAAGAAAATGTCAAACTAAGTCATTTGCAGAAGTATCAAAACATCTAAATAATGGATTACAAAAAATGAATCCGTGAATTCAAAAATGTGTCTTAGATTATTGGAAAGTATGGCGACGAATGCCTTGACCGAATACTAAAGATACCAACCCACCAATAAAATAAGAAGAACAAAAATGGATTGAAAATCTGAAACAAAAGGCTTACCTCTTCTTAGAACATGTTGCGAATGTTTTTCTGAGAAAATGAGGCTTCAGATGATTTACAGTTCAATAAAAGAAGCCATGAATGTTACGCTCAAGTTATCATGCACAAACTTACCAGGGTATTTTCTTATTTGAAAGAGGTGTCATCAACGGCCTTCCAAACCATTTAATACAAAATCAAAGCACGCCTTAAGTTCCAATTTGCGTCATATTACTGGAAAATTTAATAAAATATTTTTGTACATAAGCAAGACAGTCCACAAACAGAATTAACATCATCTTATAGATAAATATCGCTTAGCCAGTTATGACAATAGTTTTCGAAAAACTTAAACAAAGGCTTAACGAAATAATAGCACAAAAAAGGCTTGCCCCAAACAATCAATTTAAATTTACAAATTAACCTTCCACGATATACCAATCTTATCTATTTACGGATTTTGGGTAAAAGGCACTTGTAAAAGTTTGGCATAAGGTAAACAATCAAAAATATTCGGAGCTTAAAAAAAATTGGTGCCAGTATACCACAAGGAAGTGTCTTAGGACCAACTCTTTATTCACTTGTATATATTAAATGCATTCCTAATAAAGCCAAAAGAACAAATTGGCAAATTCATTAGATGAAATGAGAGATGGGACTGATTTTTTCTCATATAAACTTTTCAAAAAAACAAAAATCTTAACCATTTTCCAATATTTATCAACAGTCAAATTGTACCTTACATGATAATGGCTTCTAACTATGGGGATATAGGGAGAAATTCAATGCTGAAACAAACCAATACTTCCAAAATGTCTAAAAATATTTAGATATTAAGAAGAGCCAAGCTTGCCAAGATTCCAAAGAATCTTGAGAAGAATTTGGAAGCTGCCTGCAGCCGCTAAGGCAATAAAAGACCACCTCAGAGGCATAATCGAAGCTGAACAAGCAGGATATTAGTCATCGAATAGTACATTCAATATTCAAAACCAATTCACCTGCTGTTCATGGATATTGAAAAGCCACCTTTGTCAATGGAGAAACTTATTTGGGCTGCTTTGCAGAGGTGGGGTATCCAGATACATTATTTGCCATTATCAAGGCTACGTACGATGGATGTAAATGTCACGTTTTGCATAAACTAAGGTGATCCGAAGAGTTTGAAATCCAAAGTGAGCTCATGCAAGGCTGTATACTTACACCGATACTGTTCCTACTTGGTAATAAGCGATTTACTGCACACTGCTTTTTCGACTGGAAATGGAGACATTCAGAAGACTCTGCAATCATACTTGACATATCTGTACTATGCGAAATACGACTTATTCTTACTCTCTCATAGGATCACCAATCTCTATAAAATGACAACAAGGGTGGAGAGAGAAACTAAAATCATAGGGCTATAAATACGGCAAAAAACAAAAAAGAATTAGCTTTTGGATTTTCTAATCTTACCAAGAGGATATATCTGGACAACTACTAGATTTGATAGAGAATTTGCAATACCTTCGGAGTACGAAGATTGTCTCTACCGATGGTAAAACCAAACTATATCTAAGCAGTCGAATCGGGAAAGAAAAGTCTGTCCAAAAATATAGAAACAACAATCTATAAGCTTAAATACCAAGCTGATACTGTTTCGCTCAAATGTTGAATTCATGCTTCTACATGAATTCAACACTTGTAAAGTCACATCAAAGCCGTCTCCGAAATATTTTGAGGATTTTGTAGCCAAACCGTATCTCCAATTATGTTTTTCAAGCGAGAACGAGTTAGGAGCACATTTAATCTATCATACTATGACGTAAGCGGTATTGGATTCGCTACTCATGCTTCGAAAATGTATTGATAGCATTGCGAACCAAGCGATGGAATGGAACCCACTCGCACACATACGCAGATGAGTGGTCCGATCGCGAAATACTTGCCGAAGAACGTTCGAAGAGGAAACAGAACAACTGGTAATTGGTCCCGTGTATTTCCAACAGTCTTTTAAAGGTTTTCACCGACAGAAAGAAAAAGGAAATACCTATAGTGAAATTGTTTTGATATTCCACTGCAAGACAAGAGGAACAAATCTTAGATTCGTTTCGTATTTTTTCAGTTTCATTCGACAGTCTCATTCCGTCGTCTCCAATAAGCTTGAATGAATCAGAACGGTGCTTTCCTCCCCTTCGAAACGAATCAGTTTTATGCGGATCTAAAAAGCCGCGAATTTAAGTTCAGGGTACAAAAAGGACATTTAACGCCTTTGTGCAGTTCAACAGAGTGTGAAAATTAAAATGTAACACGGACTCTTGATATTTACACAATAAAACCTCCATCATAATATTCTTAAAAAATATAATACGTGTAGGATTGTCTAATTGACTTTTTGATTAAAAAACTTTTGACTTTTTGATTAAAAACATTTCTTTAGGCAAGATACACTTAATCAAACTTCTCTATCCCTATACATATAAATATATGTATAGATTTTCGGTTTCAGCATTCAACATTGAATGACTTTTAAACAAATAGCCCAATGTGGTCATGTGGTCTTGCAATTAAAGGAGAGAGAAAAAACCCCTATAAAAATCAAATTAAAAATATTTACCTCTAGCACTACCTTTAGCCTTAAATAAGTCTAACCATAAATTCAATTTAATTTCAGAATAAAATAATTTAATCACTTCCCACAGGTAAAATATTCAAACTCATAAAAACTTTATTACTTCCTTTTATTTACTCAAATAAAGCCCAATACGGCAAACATCATTAAAAAAACCTACCTTCAAAAGGGGGATTTGCTGGTTCTAGTACATTTCAACTAGTCTATATCACAATCCACAAAATGAGTCAATTTCACCTTCATAGTTTAATCAATGATGCTGATTGCCATTCTTAGTTAAAAATCCAACGAAAAAAAAAATACAAGCCCACACTCATAAACATTTGTAATTATACAGAATTAAATAATAATATCCCTGTGAGGTCCAAGCACCAGCCCTCCAGGATATAGTTTTATTATCGCAGTTTATCATGAAACTAAATAAGGTGGTCATGCGTCGTTTATCTAATTACCAAGCTGCCAACCTATCCTTATGAAACACACTATGTTTATGTACTGAGTACACATAAAAAAAGTGCCATGCTCAGCTTGCATGTTGGCAGAGGAAACCTTTAGCCGTGATGATGATCCTTGAGCAGTGTTTTCATACGTGGAAAACTTGTAGGGTTTTTGTTTGGATTTTATAGAACATACATTGCGTTTCAAGCCTTCATTAGCATGCAACAAGTGAGGCAATTAAAAATTTCTTAAACACATTAATTAATCGATTTATGATAAAACATAACTACTGCTAAGCGCGCTAGAAGTCAATCTGATGGAGGCATCTATCTATAAAAAGTGTGGTAGGTTTTAGATTATTTAATTAAATAAGTAATGAAAGTGATGAATGGTAAGTAAGAAAGCAGTGAACTAATAATTATCTGCGTCTTGTTTCAATTCTTATGTTTTATGTCTGAATCCTGTGAAAATAGGAATCGTTAAATGAAGTATTGAAGTATTGCTTTGATCTATATTGAACAGGGTGTTTCGTATTAAAACTCAGTTAATTCATTTTTTCAATTTGGAACTAAGATTGAAATATGGTTCAGGAATGCACACATGTCCAGATTTTCTGCGCATCAGAGGAGCACTTCAACTCCCTTTGCTGCAATAGAATTTGACATTATGTTCCTATTTGGTCCTATTTTGGCTTTACGAAAAGGTAATTCATTGTCAACCCATATTTGACGATAAAACAAGTCTGGTACGTATCTTAGCTTCATAATAAGTGCCATATACGGACACGGTCTTATAGGCAAGCACGCAACGCGACTTCGAGTATTTTCAAACGATTTTATTAGAAGCTAAAAAAATAGGTTCTACGTATATGTTCTCCTCGATGCCAAAGGCAATGTAAGTTTATACGAGTATGCAGCATTACTATTGACCAACTTATGGTTATGTATGTGAGCTTTATGTCGGGCATTGTTTCAACTCTCAAGATGAAATTCCAAAATATATACTCGTACATCCGCACTCATCGATGAAGCGGACGACCATATTAAAGAGGCGTCTTATGCACCCAAGTGGAGCCTATGGGCTTATCGGAGAATAATGTTAAATATGCTACAAAACGATAAGCAATCAACGCTTCCGTAAAAGTCAAAATTTCCAGAATCTACAGAGAGCACTTGAGTACTGAGAAACTCTCCACTGTAAATTCTCCTGTCATAGTCACCAAGAATCAATATTCCAAAGTATCACAAGGTCATCAAAGAACCCGTGGTTATGATGAATGCGTATACAGGTAAAAATTGAGATGCAAAAATGCTGCACCGAGTCCCAAATATAGAGCAAAGAGGGAAGAATAGCGACTTTTAAGCGAGCCGAAGAAAAAGACGGCTCAAGGAGATGGAAGAATATTTCTATCCCAGAACCGTCCTGATTTTAAGACCGGATCACAGCTTCTCCGAAACAGTAACTGACTTCGTGATTTTTTCGGTCAATTTAATAGTCCAAATGTGCGTACAATCGGAAAAATCGCGCAAAAAATGCACAAAGACTTGCATTTACACGCTTACAAGGTGCAATTGACTCAAGAACTTAAGCCTCTTGACCATTTCAAGCGTCGTCAATGGTCAGAATGATGGCAAGAAATGGCAACCGTGGATGATAAATTTTCGAAGAAAATCATCTTCAGTGATGAGGCACATTTTCACCTCAGTGGATTCGTCAATTAGAAGAATTGCCTCATTTGGGCGAATGATAATCCAGGAGTGATTGTCGAAAAACAAATGCACCTACAAAGAGTGGAAGATATGGATGTGGACGATATGTGGTTTCAACAGGACGGTGCTACCTCCCACATAGCTAACGAAACAATGGCTCTTTTGCGCGACAAATTTAATGGCCGTGTTATCTCACGTGGTGGCGATGTCAATTGGCCGCCAAAATCATGCGATTTGGCGGCGGCCATTTGGCCAGTATTTTGTTCCATACATAATTGAACCATACCATATTATCATAATAAAAAGAAATGACAATAATTTCCTAAATGATTTGTGTTTTATTCAAAATCAACATAGGCCCTTAAAATTTAACCACCCTTTAGTATAAATAGAGTTAATTCTACTCTAGGTTTTGTCAAACGGTGCTCGAAAGAATTCTCAAACCCCTATGTTACTAAGTCTCTGTATTTTTTCCTGAATTTATATTACCATTTATTTACAATTAATGCAACAAACTTATTTAGTTCCTGAATTCAGTAACACCCTGTTGCCAAACAAAATTTCACTGCACAACAAAAAACAAAACCAACTTTTATTAACTGCTAACTCTCTCTCTGGATCTTCTTGCCTTGCCATTATTCTGTCATCCCATTGAACGAGTGCGCCATCATTCGATTAGATTTAGGAAAACGCCATAACAAAGGCCATAAACAAGCGGCGTCAGTCCGAAATCGTTACATATCCGCGCTGCACTCAATCACTATCACAAGGGTCGCAATTGACGGAAGCGTGGTGTATATGTAGTGTGTCGCCCCGCGACTTTCCTTGCAATCTTGTGCTAGCAAGCTTGGTTCTCGCTTCGGTAGACATGCAAAGAGTCAATAACTACTAGTGATTCAAATCTAAACATAAATCTAGTGCAGGCGATGGACGTGAACGTCGACGTCGTCGTCGTCGTCGGTCGTCTATTCGACAGAAGGCTCTAGTAGCCTAGCCATATTGCAGCAGGCGTGACAATGGTTCTCAACTCTGGGACAGAAATTTCACGATTAGCACATTAAGGTTGAACGAACATTAAAAAAAACACCGTGCACGCCTTCCAGAACTGCAGTGCCATGAGCTCAATAAGGCGGACTCTGTTCGTCAGCAACAGCATTGATCTTTTGTCATCTATAAAAGTCGAAGAGAGCCTTGTGGTCTACGCTAGGCTGCTCTGTGCTATGCAACTGTGGAAAAATGTTTACGGGGCGCGATAAATCTATCTCAATACAGCGAGATGGCAATCAGTGGGTGCTGGAACGTGCGCTCGCGCGCGCACGCGTATCCATGCAGTCAATCTTTAGAGCCTGATGCAGGGACAGAAATAGGACAGTTTGAGGCTTCGTAAATTTCATGATTAGCCCATGGCGAAAGATGGGGTGTTGGGCTTTGCGACTCTTTTATGCTCACTGAACAATGCTAGTTAGGTTCCTCGATCATAAATACTGTATAGAGTGGAGTATCATAGAGCTGGAAAACTTGTCCTATAATCAAGGTGAGCTAGATTGCTAGCTCCGTGCCCTGATTTCTTTTAGTGTTTTTTTTTTTTTGAAAAGGAATCAGAGAACGATATTGATGTGCTTCATTCGATACAAAAGAAATATGTGGTTTTGATAAGACTTGATGGAGAATGCTAAAGTAAGTTTTTGTCTCGTTTGGGTGGGAGTTGGTATCTATTGGGTTGTCATATCGGTAGAAGGTATCATGAGCAAGTTTGTTACCTTCAAACAACGTTCAGTTGATGCTAACATAATATACGAATGAACAATCGATGGTTCTTTCAGTTCCAGTTTATTTGTTGAACACCCTTACATGAGCTAAGCAGACTTACTTAGAGCTGAGATTAGTAAGGGTGTTCAATACTATTCAGCGTGCTAAAAGAGAAAAGGTGCCGCACTGGAGCTCTCAAAAGTAAAACATGGTAGATAGGAGGATTTGATCAGGGGTGATGAAAAAAAATATTGGAACGGTTTCTACATCTGCCCTAAAAGACTGTACATGTAAGGATATGGATATTTGTCAAAAAAAATGCATATCAAAGTCACTTTTCAATAGATAAGCCTAAGATGCACACTTTCTCCGAATAAGTTGAAAAATCAATCAAGGAGGAATGTTAGAACTTCTTGAACGGCACTTACTGAGTTTCAAAGTTGTGCTTAGGGAGTTCAACGTTTAAGTCGGAAAAAGAGACATCTTCGGTGTATGAGTTGGTATGCATAGCTTCTGTGAAACGACATCCAATAACGACTTACATTCCACAAAGCAATCTTGTGCATTCAGCAACTAGCAAACCATCTGCTAATTGTTGCAAGGGCAATATTCAACGACTTTTATTTGGATACATTTGAAGGGGCGAAAGTTGACTCTGAAAATTGTTTCGACTCTTCAAAATTTAGAGCTCAAATTGTAGAACAAAAAAATTGCGAACCGCCTAGAATAAGAAATTTGTGTAACTGAAGTTCTCAGAGAGCACCAACCAGAGACGCCAACCATCAGTGATCCCAGTATGACAACATCATCAAAGAGGAAGCTGAAACCACTGAAGGGTAAAAGCTACACTAGAGCAAGAACCCGCGTTGAGATCATGACTACGTATGCTAGAAAAAGGTGACCGAGAAGATGCAAATTGCAAAATGCTGAAAGACAAAACAAGATCAACTCGATGAGGTTGAAAAGATAATCTGTTTCTACCATCCGGTATACAAGAAAGCTTATGAAGGATTAAGCCAAAGGTTCCGATCGCTCGGTTAGGTTAGGTTATAATTGGCTGACAGTTGATCTTGTTACCGTCACACTTAGATTAATTTAGATCCGTTGTGATACTCTGGTGATTGTAACTCCCATGTATATTGAGACCTATTAAAGCCCGTTAAGAGTGTTGATGAGTTTGAGCAAGCTATATAGCGTGAAATGTCTGAGGGTACCTCTAGTCATTAATGAAATGTCAGGACTGCTGAATAAGTCGAAATGGCTGATTCTTTCCTGAAGAGGATTTTACCAATCTTAGGAAGAAGTGGCTCATTAACTCACTGACGCTCGTGTTCAGAGCAAGAGTGGGGTACAGAGCGAAAATCTGGCCTGAGGTTCAAATCCTGGCGAATTCCAGAGTGGTTGGCCTTGAATCATAGAAGGAAAGCTTTCCTGTCACAGGCTGATACCGTTCAGGAGTGGGAAACTCGTCAATTAGGTTCGTTTGAGAGTACTTTTACTAAAAAATTCTGGACAGTTGCCAAGGCTAGAAACGTATTCTCTGTCGTTGCGACTACAAAAAAGTCGTCGCCTGCTAGTAATAGTTCTTGGTGCCGATCATTCATATTCAAAATCACACTCAAAAGCTAGCGCTTATTAATGTTACTGTCACCTGCCACACGAAAGAACACAGATATGTTAACATAATTTTCCTCAACTGAATAAAACTTATCATCTTTGAGAATTTATAATATCCCATAATGGTTAAAGCTATAATTAAAATTCAAAAGACCCACATGTCTTCCATTGGGCACATTGAAGCACCAAACTAACTAGACCATTTTATTACGAAAGAAATAACTCAAGAACGAAATCAGAACTGAACCGAGTGAAAATGTTGCCTTCATAATATTGTAGATAGGTATCCATTTTATTCTGACAGTTTATCTTCTATCAAAATTATAATTATTGTTATTACTTGCCGACTGACTTTCTTTCACTTTGTGTTCACCTTTCATGGGCAATTTCAAGCAAATCAAATTCTAAATCATGACCACAAAATAACATTAAAAAGAAGCAACTACATAAGTAGGTAATATTGTTATAAGCTTTGTTCCAGATTGCAGATACGAAACAAAGAAACACAGAGTAAAAAAAATGAATAAGAACACTTGAAAACATTTTAATCATTAATGGCCTTTCCCCTAAAAGAGAGTCAACAAAAAAATACTCAACAAAAACAATGGAAACTACATCAGCTTCGTCCACCCATCGCCATCGTCCATATAATTTTACAATCTTCCACTTGGTGCGCTGCTATAGCTCGTGTGTGAAGAAGCTGGGTCAACATACAAGCTCCCCACCTTTGGTTTTGTACTTCCCCTCGACAGAAAATTGAACAACTTGCAGAAAGACCAAAACAAAAAAAAAAACATGAAAACGAAAGATTAAAACCAACCATAGCAAGTCAAAGATGTAAACTTACGGAGTTAATTCAGCGAGACCGCTTCCATAGAACTCCCAGAGTTTACAACTGGTCCCGTTTTTGTGTCTTTCTTCGACATCTTTTCTTGTTGTTTTTGTTCGCCTTGTTTGTTGCTGTTACCTGACTGACTTCCCCTTCACTATTCTATAGGTACATTCTGTGGTGCTCAATGTGATTGCTCCTACCACAAAAGACGAACACATAAATTCACTATCTTTGGACAGGTACTTGGCTCCACACTGGACCGGAAAATAGCGTGACTTGATAATCTGACCTCTCCCCAATGTTTGATTTTGGCTGTGGAATTGTTGCAATGCTATTCGCATGCGATCTAGCTTTTGGGAGTGGGTTCAAAATTAAAAGAAAAAAAAAACTTAAAAAAAAACTGGGTGGAATCAAAGTTGCAGTTACGGGACATTCCAAGCCTCAAATAAAACGAAAACAAACTGAAAGTAAATAAACAAAACAAAAATATTGACTTTGCAATCAGTGGAGCCCCATTTTAGTCCAATATAACTAAGGCTGTACAGTTCAGTGCTCACATCAAAAAGTTGTGATGAGTTCCTCGAGTCTAGAAAACAGTTCGAGTGAAAATAAAATATGAGTATGAAATACGTCGGAGTAAAATGTCTAACATCAAATTTCACTTATTTTTCGAAAATGAATTCAAAGATGAACAAAAATATCCAAGATTTCCACACTCTTTTATTGTATTGGCTTCTGTATTCGCCTTCAAAAAATTGATAATATGATGTAAATAAGTTTGTGAATTCACTTCAGATTGTAAAGAGACATAAGTCCAAGAGCTCTTTAGCTTAGACTCTGCGAAATTTGGTTATAGCGTGTCTACACGCGCAGCCTTTATCTTGCACTACGCACTACATCTCTGCCTTGCCTATTCATTTTGGCTTTTTACTGTACAACATGTCGCCATGGCATTTCCTTTTAGAATGAATGGAAGTGGAAGATCGTGGCTTGCTTTTGGCGAACGAGTGTGCTTTCTTTTATAGTTGCTGTCGACTTAAAAACTTATTAACTAATTAAACTTAAATAAAGTTATTTTCGTGTTTTATTTTAATTCGAAACAAAAAGTGTTGTGCCTATAAGAGGGCACATTGGTATTGGGAATAGTTAAAATTAAATAATGCCCTAAAAAAACTTTCAATTTGCAATCAACCCTCATTTCAAAAAAGGAACTAAGCTCCCAATTGAAATGAATAAAAGGATTTACATAAAGAAATAAGACCACATTTTGTGCACGAAGTTCATTACCTTGCGTCTCCACAAGCAATTTATACTTCTATCTTTATCTTACCAATAATTGCTGACATTTTTATTTTTTGCAATTTTTGCATGAAATCTTTTTTGCAATCTACTAGTCAAATAAACCTATTGTATATGCAGTAATCTCTGAGCAGAGTACTGAACCTTGGATAGTAAAGCCTAGTACACAGATCGAGACAAGACAAATTTTATCTCTACAATTTTAATCTCTACAAAACTTTTCCAAATCTCGCGCAAAAGTTTGAAGTTGGAGAGAATAAATCTAATTTAATGTGTTTTTTAGTATATCTCTGGAACGGGTTGTCTTACAAAAGTCGTTCATACCTTTTTGGAATCTCTTCTCGATGCTTTCAAGAGAAGCATCAACACCTTTTACATAAAACCAGTTTTGACAAAAATCACTTTCGGAAATACGGTGGCTGTCAAAATTTGTCCCGCAAAATAATGCTTGTATCATTCTTTTTCCTGGCAAAATTTAGTGGAGACATTTTGTAGAGCAATTCACAATAGTACGAATTTTGCGCGCGAACTGCGTACTGCTCGGAAAAATATCCGAGACAAAATTTGTCCCAGGAAAAATAAAATGCACGACTGGATCGCACGAACTTGCTCTTATGTAAAAGTACTTTGGAATTTAAGATACATTTTATAAATATAAAACATGGATTTAATGAGATAATAATGTTCAAATGCATAAAATTGCCGTCTGGTTTCCGGAAAAGTATGAATTTATGCAAATAAACTTCAAAAAAATCGTTTTATTATTAAATAAAATTTTTATATAAGAAATTTCTCTAAAATTTTTTAAGAAAAAAATGTCGGATGCGAATTTTAAGTATTTAATAATATTGGTTTTAGGAAATAATTTCAAAAAATAATCGTTCATAGGTTTTGAAGATATTGATTTAATTTTTTTTTTTAAACCCAATAAATATTTTTTCGAATATTTTTTTATACAATATTATTTTAAACTTAAGAGGACTCCTGCTAAAAATTTTGGGTTTAAATCCTTAGAGCCGTTAATGAGAAAGTCGAAAATCAAAAAAACGGGTCTATGGCAGGTACCCCTAATAACATTTTGCCCCCAAATTTCTTTTGACCAAAATGTAGTCCATGTCCATAATATCACACTTAATTTTTTTTATCAAAATCGTTAGAGCCGTTTTCGAGATAAATAAGATTTTGCATTACGGGTTTATGGGGGGTACCTTTAGTTTTGGAGCGAAAAAAAAAATTTCAATTTCTCCTCTAGGGAATCACCGAAGACCCTTAACTACCGAGATTGAAAGAAATAGGTCCAGTGGTTTAGGCTGTAGTGAGAGGTACAGACATACAGACACACTAAAACATGTTTTTTGTGTACTAAATTTTCCTTACAATTTTTATAAAAAAAAATTATATGCTAATTGTTATTATTTAATAAAATAGATTTTTAAGCGTAATCTAAAAATTTAATCGTGTATCGGTTTTCAAGATATTGAATTTTCAAAAAAAAAATTGTATTATTTTTTTAAAAATCCAAAAACTATTTTTTCGAAAAAAATTTTAGTTTATATTTTTTCAAATGCAAAGCAGCTCCTGCATAAAAATTTTGGTTAAAATCGTTAGAGCCGTTGGTGAGAAATTCGAAAATCAAAAAAACCGTTCTATGACAGGTACCCCTAATAACATTTCCCCCCAAATTTTTTTTTCACCAAAATATAGTCCATGTCCATAATATCACACTTAATTTTTTTTATCAAAATCGTTAGAGCCGTTTTCGAGATAAATAAGATTTTGCATTACGGGTGTATGGGGGGTACCCTTAGTTTTGGAGCTAAAAAAAAAATTTCAATTTTTCCTCTAGGGAATCACCGAAGACCCTTAACTACCGAGATTGAAAGAAATAGGTCGAGTGGTTTAGGCTGTAGTGAGAGGTACAGACATACAGACACACTGAAACATGTTTTTTGTGTACTAAATTTTCCTTAAAATTTTTATAAAAAAAATTGATAAGCAAATTGTTAGTATTTAATAAAATACATTTTATAACGTAATTTAAAAATTTAATCGTGTATCGCTTTTCAAGATATTGAATTTTCAAAAAAAAATATGTATTATTTTTTTAAAAATCCAAAAACTATTTTTTCGAAAAAATTTTTAGTTTATATTTTTTCAAATGCAAAGCAGCTCCTGCATAAAAATTTTGACTAAAATCGTTACAGCCGTTGGTGAGAAATTCGAAAATCAAAAAAACCGTTCTATGACAGGTACCCCTAATAACATTTCCCCCCAAATTTTTTTTTCACCAAAATATAGTCCATGTCCATAATATCACACTTAATTTTTTTTATCAAAATCGTTAGAGCCGTTTTCGAGATAAATAAGATTTTGCATTACGGGTGTATGGGGGGTACCCTTAGTTTTGGAGCTAAAAAAAAAATTTTAATTTCTCCTCTAGGGAATCACCGAAGACCCTTAACTACCGAGTTTGAAGAAAATACCTCCAGTAGTTTAGGCTGTAGTTCGAGGTACAGACATACAGACATACAGACAGACAGACGGAATTGTCGGACCCACTTTTTTCGTCTTCGCTATCATCGTAATGTCAACTTTGATCAAAATCTCGAGTTCGATTTTTTTTCCAAATGCAGAACTTGCCCTATAGTACCTATATCGCAAGTAAAAATGTATGGGAGACAAAATTTTTCCCGATCTGCGTACTAGGCTTATCCAATCACATAAAAAAATAGTGAAGTTGGTCGCACTCAGCTTTTTACTTTATCTGCTCGGTCATTTTATTCTGAACTCAGATGAGCAATTCGAAATAGGTCTGATTGGAAATAAGAAACACAAATTGAGCTTCATATCTGAAGTGTCTGCTCTAAGAAAGAAACTCAGATTTTTTTGTGACAGCTTAACCCTTAAAATATGAAATAGGCTTAAATTTGGGCTTGGCAACTTTAAACTTTCACTGCGAACGCACCTTTAAACCAATGACTAAACTGTCAAAGTTGAAACATTCAGTAAAAACAACGTTAGGGGCTTTTATTTTTAGCACTGAGCTGTCAAAAAAGAACTATGTTAGGTACTTTTTTAACTCGGAGTGCTCTGAGTTCTCAACATGCATTTCATTTTTGGTCCAGAGCTCGATTTGGGCTCACTCAATGATTGCGGGAAAAAAAGACCAGAGTTTTCAAGTCCTTGTTGGAAAACCTGATATTTAAATACATGTATGCTCAAAAAATGTTACCTCCACCACTGTTCGAAATAATTTCAAGAACTTGGCTACAGTAATTTCTGAAAAGGGCTCGAGTTCGATTTCATGTTTTCCTCATCCTAAACCCAAAAAACAACATCTGCACTGCATACAAAAGATATCTTCTAGCCCCAAAGCTTGTGTCTAACTTATTTAGTGCTTCGCAGAAGCAATTCCACAAAAATATGTGTGGTATGCATCAGGAAAAGAGAAACAAAAACAACACACTATATAACCTGTTGGGCTGATTAGAGAGAGCCTCTTGGCACAATTGTTTGCCAACAGGATTGTAGTGATTCTGTTGTTTTCCTTTATGACATGCACCAAGCGGCACTACAATTTGGCTCACCGATCCAATTTGCCTTTGACGTTTATGTCCCTAGGCAACCTGTATTTCACCCAAAGATTGAAACAAACATCCCCCTTAACTGTGGCATCCAGGTATAAAGGTATCTAGGAAATATCAACTGTATGTTTTGTTTTAGGAACTTAATTAATGTGAACTTGTGAGTCTTGTCTAATTTTCTAATTTAATTAGCTGTCCTCTACAGAGACCAAATGCGGTATTCTCTTGTGGGCAATTATAAGCCAAAATCATGATATAAATTTGGCTTTTTTGGTCTTGTAGACTGAATAACACCTTTGAAATTGGATTCCGACACGAAAGACACACATTCATGAATGGAAAGAACTTGGTGTATACCGGGGGACTTGTTCTTATGTGTCCCTCAGGGCATTCGGAGACATCATATACTCGTATACGCCTTTGTAGGTTGTAAGGGATGTGGTGGTGTACCGGATACACACTCAGTAGCAACGGTAATTGGGCTCGTTGTTGGGTTAAGCTGTTTTGTTAACTCAGAGATATACGATTAGAAAAATAAGACTTTGTCTTTTTAATGGAACGTGATAGGATATTGGCTTTTTACTTAAAATAACCTCCATTATCGTTAATTGTATTTGGTCGGTTGGAATTAAATGGAATTGAATTTAAATAAACCAATGACAACACATATTGCTGTTGTGACTTTTCTGCTGATGGTTGGGTTTTTTGGTGCAAGCGAGGTGTTAAGTTTAAAGGATATTATGGCTTTAAATCTCCCGACACGCGATTGTGTAGGCAATGTTTTGTTTGTAACAGTGATTTAAAACCATGAGGTGCTTTTTTTTGTTGAAAATGAAAAGAAAATATGCCTGGTGATGATATATCTTGATAAAAAAGTATATAAATTAAAGTGTTGCACGTTTTCATTGTAATTTCATGTGAATTTTTCTATTTCCGTTCACAATTGACGCGAAACGTAACAGTCGTATTTATTTTACTTTCTTTTTCCAGACTTTCTTTGCTTCTTTTGAAAATGGAAAAATTTATAATTATGTGATTCATCGTAGTTGAATTGTTAATGAACGGTGTATAATCAGACATTTTGGACCCGAATTTGTATATGATTCGTCATGTTCGAGACCATTTCGATCTGGGTTGGTAATGAACGAATTGTACAATTGTTGTTCATTTACATACATATTTAAAAAATCTTTATCGAAATATGTTTGGAAATTATCAAGAACAAGAAAGATAGACTTTTCTATGAAATGAAAACGAAAAGGCTAATTTTCTCATACCGGAAATAAGGCTATTAGAAGAACTTAAGTGCAGTTTTTTCGAAAGGCTCTGACAATAGCTAAATCCATCATATTAGAAGTCGTGAACTTGTAAACTTACATCAAAGAAATTATTGGTTTTAAATTTTAAGACCATGTAACCAATGCAGTAATATTTTATAAAAAAATAAATTAGAGGCCATAAAGGCTTAAAGATAGAGTCTATAAGCCTAGTGACTTACTACTCTTAACCATTTCTGTGCGTGTGTTTTGAGAAATGGAGGGAACCTAGAATTTTCTGCAGATTCCCAGCGGCTAATGACCAGCATGACTAAACATTTTCTTGGAGGATTTGTCAATTCCTCGCAACGGCTGAGAATTGAACCCAAGACGCTCTGCATGACAGTACAACGTAGTTACCATTATGCCAAGGGGTACTACCCATTTTATATGTATGTATATTTTATTGTGCACGAGCAATATTTTATAGGTTATGTTTTTCAATTGGAACGGGTAGATTTTGGTGGCCTGTGGCGGCCATGTTGTTTAAAAGAATTCTTTCAAATTTAGCTCTTCGCTCTTTCAGCGTATTGAAGTTAATTAACAGAAGTCGGTCTCGATGCGGAGGTAAAATTAAAGAATTTTTCCAAGACACACCACGAAGTGCGAAACGTAGGAAACGACGTTTAATGCTCTCGATTCTGGATATATGAATTTGTTGATAAGGGGACCATACTTGCAGGCTTGCAGAATTTCTTGGACCAACGTTTCACAAAGCCAAGTGTAGAGTTTGCTTTGTGTATAATCTCGTCAATATGTGTCAGAAAGTTGAGCTCTCTAAAACATAAGAGGCCAAGGTCGCGTATTGACTCAGCGGTGGATATGGGTTGATAATGGAGAAGGTATCGAAGGGGATTAGATTGGATGAGTTTTCGAAAAAAAGTGATTGAATGACATTTGGAAATATTTAGCTCTAAGCAATTTTTCAGAGAAACTGTTGAAATCTAGTTGTAGAAGAGTGGCATCATGTATGGAAGAAATGGCCTTGAAAAACTTTGAATGGAGCTGTATAATTTACGATTGAAATACAAGGGCATTAGTAAATATTACAATGATATTCGTCCAATATACGTTTGTTTTTCTACGAATACTAATAAAATTTTCGTAAAATGTACTAATAAACGTCCATTCTACTAATACTATTCGTGGCTGAAAACCACGAATAAAATTCGTAGAATGCACGCATGAATTAGTAATATTTACACACGAAATTTTTTGAGTGTAGGACAACACCAACCCACACGAGGTGCACCAGTTGACAATGCATGCTCAAAAAGATACCTTTTGGTGTGGATTTTGAGCTGGCGGAATCATTGGTACGTACTTTTTCTACTATGGCAAGTGCTACAGAACGATGATAACTAATTTCTTATAATCCAAAATTCCAGCGGGTTGGTGCTATATTCCACAGAGCGGACGCCACGACTGACATTCTGCATGAACAATTTGAGGGCTAGTTTATCTCTGGCAGAGATGACGTGAATTGACCACCAAGATTTGCCCCGATAAACTTTATCTTGTGGGGTAACCTGAATCACCATGAAGTCGCAGGTCTATGCGCATAAGCCGCAATTGACTGATGCCCTTATGTTGAACATAACACAGGTTATCACTCAAGTTCAGCCAAATTTGTAACACTCGAATCAGTGCCACTGTAAGAAGCCTAGGCGGTCATCGGATCGATGTCAATTCCATACATAATGATATATACAGGAGCCTTTCAAATAAAAGAAGAATTTTGTTAATACCTCACACACAACTTGTTATGTTCCATTTCAACATCTACACACGCTTTTTGTAAAACCATTTAATTCGATTAAAAGAGATATCGATATGGTATGACTAATTACCTAACCCCAAAAATATATTTTTATGAGAATTTTTCTGAACTAAGATTTAAATACTGAACCTTAAAAGAGACCTCAATAGATTTGAACATCCTTGTCCATCACCTTGAATTAGTATATATATTTTTTTGCGTATAACAGAACTGCCTATACGAGTATAAATACAAAGATATTCTTGCTAGAAAAGACACCCTCTATAAACGTCCACAAATTTTTCCATCAACAAACATAAAAACATCTAAACTGAATAAACGTTCATCGTTGAACCAGTAATTCAATTATCAAATGATTTGAAAAATAGAAAACCATTTCGCTTTCCGCTATAGCAGAAGTCCAAACTATTCTCCCATGTGACATTCTTAAAGCTAAATGAACGAAATAATCTATATAAATAAATATAAATCAACAAAAAAACCATTTGTCACTACGAAGCTAAGATTCCCTCTCTCAAAAAAAAAATCCATCATTCTCCACCTAACTAATCTCAAATTGAAGTCCACAATAATATTCCTTTTTCATCCAAAAATAGCTTTTCAAATAAACCAGCAGCCCCTTGTTGTGGAGAAAGCCCATCGATCTTCCATCAACTTAAGCATTCGCTACTTTATTTGTAATGATTTGCTTATTTATCCACTCAGAAAGGCCATTCATATAGTCAGTCAGTCTCCAAGCAGAGGCAGTAAATCGTTTGGGTCCATTGAAATGCTCTTACGCGAATCTCCTTTCAGAGGAATAGACTTCAACAACTTACACCAAAGAGGCTTTTCATCAAACTTAATTGCTTCCGCATATATTCACGAAAAACGTTTTACCATGGAGCATCACTCTGACTGGTGCTTATTGTTGCTCAAAACTATTTCAAGTATACTTAGGAGATACCTACGTCCGGGTTGGACTTATCTAGTGCAGTCAGCTCATAAAGTTTTGCTTATTGCAACAACAGCTTAAGTTTATACGTAACTTTTTGAAACTAACGACTAGAAACATCATTTTCACGACGACCGACGGACGGATGACGCCCGACGATATGATGGCCTCCTTGGGGAAAGTTAACTCAGACTATCTAGAGCTAGTCCGGATTTTGCTTCTGCTTAACTGGTCGACTTCTCGTGTTGTCTACTTGTCCACAAACGAAAAAGATGTTCAAATTAAGTTTGTTTTTGTACAAAAAGTCCTGTTTCCCTTCGAGTTTGGTTGAATGTCCTCTATCTCTGCGTCCGTCCTCGCATAATCGGTGAAGTTTTGAAAGACACTGTTGCTTTGCGTACGAGTATTATAACGATGTTATTGTTTTATTACTATACGGAGTTAAGCTGTATGTAATAAAAGTTTCAGTTCGTCGGATTAATTTGACTGAATTTATGTGTTCATGGATTGTTGGCTGAATCATACTCTGACTCTGGGAGGTGTTTTGCCTACTTTTGCTACTGAGTTATGGCAAAGAAGAATAATATTCATGTCGAATTTATAGCGATATGTTAGCTGAAGCTGGTAGATTTATTTCCATCAACAACCTTGGGCGGGTATAATGATTTCTCTGCATCTCTTTCAATGTGAATATGTAGGCGAATAAAATTTGCAAAAGAGCTCTGAAGCTATAAATTTTAATTTGAACATATGGGAACGTTTTGGTATTTCGATGAAGTTTATGTTTCCTCTTTTGTTATAAAATGAGGGCGTATTTTGTTGCACAATTATTACTACACATTATGTTATGACCTTTAACTTTCTGACATTTGGTGAACTTAGAGTGTTAGGAAGCTTCAGATGAGGAAGACGACAAAAGCTGGCTAAATCAATTATTATAATTGGCTTGAAATTTGTTGGTTGGAAGATTTTGTAGAAATATGTTCTTATGATAGAAATGGGGAAAAATGTAGTAAGTACTTAATGTTGTCGGTATGTATAATAGTACATGGAAGACGCGGCGATGTTGACGCAATTTAAGCATATGTACGTTTTTATTTTGACAGAATGTTTTATTAATAAAACTTTAACTTCAATTTGACTTCAATTTTCGAAAAATGGGAAATTTTTCCGATATTTAGATTTGTTTTTAAAATAAAAGTACTTCTTTTGGCTTTGCTGATCGGATTATCCGGATTGAACATTTAGATTTAGGCAAGACCTTGATGGTATGGACTTGGAGATTGTATAGTCGTATTAATGTTTCTAGGACGTACAAAAGTCCGGCTATGAGGAAGACACAAAAAGCATGAAATTACTCTCAAATAACAACTAGACGCGGAAAGTCAATCGGTAACACAATGCTTCCCAGGTTCTACTTAGAAGCTTGAGCCAATCCTGATAAAGGATAAGGCAAATATACCAGCGATCTAGAAGTTCGAATGCATATTCATACTTTAGAACTGACTAACGGCGAAGTAATTGACTTTAATACAATTTCCAAAACATCAGCATAATGTCACTCCTTTACCGATGAAGCAATAGCCCCTAACAAGGAGAAGATTTTTGACCTGCTTGATGGAACTTACTGTAGTGAGTGCTTGGAGTACGATGCTTAAGTCGGAAAAGAAAATATCTGCAGAGGAATAGTTGGTGGATACAGTCCCCACGATAATGGCTTCCGATCAATAAAAAGTACTAGGTATTGAAGGCTTTGGTTCTCTACAGATTCTCAGCAGCTAACAAAATCCACCAACACACTTAAGTTTATTGGATAAAATTCAAAATAGAGCTATAAAATTGATAGTTAATAGAACTATACAAACCTTTACATTTCTTGAGCACCAAAGTGACGTTTCATGTCTTTCATTATACTTACAGTGTTCTAGTTCAGAAGCCAGTCGCACTTCTGCAGTATACAAGTTTTCACCGTAATACTCGCATCGAAAAGAATACTTATCAATTTTCTCATGATTCTAACTTCGAGGGTATAGTACAGAGTTTCATTCTTTAGCCGTACCACGCGAATGTAGAATGCATTGCCGGGTTCTGTTTGTCGCTCCACTTTTACTATTCAAACATCAAAACTATTAAATCCTTTTCTATTTCATTAAAGTTCGCACTGTTATAATTATCTTTAAGGTACTTTGACCCTTTTAGTGGGTGTACATTATATAAAAAAACTGTTATATTTGATGCAAGAAACATCCAAAATCTAAGATATTTGAAGCTTACAATTTCAGAGCTTGACTGTCGAATTAATAAATTACGAACCGCCCAGAAGAAAAGAAATTCAGTATATAGGATACCGTCTAGATAACCCTTCTGAGCAGCACCTCTATGCATTCAACTACCACAAATGCCAGTATTCCCGGTATTATGACATCATCAAAGTTCAAGAGACTCGCAATCGAAACAACACCCTGATGTTTTATAAAAAAGCCAAGGAAGTGACGGATGAGTTGAAGATCGTAATGTACTTAGTGGTGCTACCTGGAGAGTGATCGAGTGGGTAAGAAGAAAACCTGCTTTCCGTCAATGAAGACCAGTTTCACCCCCAAATAAATCAGATGTAGAATCCATACAAAATAGGCTCCAGCTTCTGATGGTTAACCAGTGGAAATACAGAGGAGTTAAATTGATGCAATATATGGATCAAATTATCAACAAGAACTTGGGTACAAAGAAGCATGGCCATGAAATCCAAATGTCCCATCCATACAAAAAAGTATTACCATAACTATCAAGAATTATGGAGGCATAACTCCGCTAAAAGTCGTTTATACGATCCTATCAAACATACTATGTGACGTCTTAAGGCCTTGTACATCACTTTAAGAGAAATATATGAGTGTGGCTTCTCGTTCGTGAGATCAAGAACATACCAAATCCTTAAGCTGAATTCAAACTTGGAAAAAGCCATAGAAGTTCAATTTGAGACTAACCATTTTTTTTTGTATCGGCTTCAGAGCCACTTATGGTTGTATTCATGGTCAGGAGCTATGTGTCTATATGTAGCGATAGCTGAACTCAGAATTCCGGGAAAACTAATCGAGCTGTTACAAGTCATATTAGAAAACACACGGTCCAATTTTATAGAGATATTCCAAAAATTCACCAAGACAAAGCGTCACTGTTAACAGAAGCAACTTCAATTTATGTTAGAAGTTAATCTGCCTCTGATTACACATTACGAGTAACTCCACAAATTAAATCTCTTTCAATCTAATTCGAAATATTCGGAACAACAGCGAAAGTGCCACCTTTCCAAATAAATAGCGGTAAATGATAAATTCGATGAAGAGCTGTGCCCGAAGACCGACAGTAAAAACGTTGTCAATAGCGAAAGTTTCGCTTTCGTTCCGAATGTTTCAAGTTAGTTTAAGCAGCGTCTTTATTCCATAAAACAATATTTATTTCACTTTTAGGAAACAAGTAGCTTAAATACTGTTTGCTTAAGAAAAAGTGAATGACTTAAGGAAGTCTTATCCTGATAGTCCTATAAGTTTATGGAAGTAGAAAGAAAGTGCTGATACTGGACTCTATCGAAAAAAAATATTTGACAGATATTATGTGAAGAGCACACACAAATAATCAGATCTGTCTCAAATGTCTGATTTGATGGGTACTTAATTCTAATTCAGTTATAAATTGTGATGAATACCAAACAAATTCTCTGTTGCCCTAAAGTGTGACACATTAAATTAAAACAATAAAATTGAAATCTTTCTGTAATCTCCTTCATCTAGAGAAATTTCATTTCAAGAAGACTAAACACTCCATGTGCACCAAGGAGACTTGTTAAATCTTCCATGGAGAAAACGAAGAAGCACCTACATTATTACACCAACAAAAGAGTAATCCTATGCGACAATCCATTAAGTAGATATCACTAAAACAGCATCGGACACTTTGCCTTAAAGTGTCACCTCAACACTTGAGCTACAAAAAAGAGTGATGTAAAAAGTAGATTGGTAGTAAAGTCTGACTAAGGATAAGCATAGGATAGCATAATACGTAGTTCATTGCACTTTTACATTTTGCAAAGTGTGTTATTTTACTCTAAGACAAATTATTTGTTTTTCTGTTGGAATAAGTTTGAAATTCAAAATGAACACATTCAGTCATTCATCAAGTTTGGACTTCTGCAGAAGGACATGGTTTAATTAATCATAGTGCTGGTGTTGCTGCTGCCATGATATTACTTAATTGAAAAAGTTTTTTGTTCCATGACGGAAAAATTATGTTCGCTCCTTAGGCATTCTATTTATAATTTATTAATATCCTTGTTTTTGTTTGGAATAGTAAGCCCATGTGTATAGTGTTCATCCATTTTGATCTGAGTAGGCTTTAAAGAGTTCTTAACGGGCCGACTTTATTAATACCTTAGTTATAAGATTTATTGATTTAATAAAATTAATGAATCAAAGTATAAATAAATCTGAGGGGTAGAGTTTTTGTTGGCCTGAAGATTTGATTTAATATACAAGGCAAGGATAACGTTAAGGTTTGTGATTAAAGGATGCTTCAGGATATAATATTCGGTTGGCTTCATTAAATAAATTAGAATAGCTGAGGTAGAAGAAATTTTGCGCATGAAATACTTCTTTTTTTTTTCAATTATTTAAATTTCAGAAGAAGTTTGGTGTGGGCTTGCATGTGAATTGTGGAGTTTTCTTTAATGAAAATGGTTTCGTATATATTGATTAAATGTTATTAAGAAGTTTCAAAGAAACATAGGAAGGGCTTCTTAACTTTATTTCTTGAAAAGAAGACCATTTTTTGGGTAGAAGAATGGTGTTTACAAAAGTGTTTAGAGAGTTTCAGGCGTATAATAATTTTATGTCAGCAACGAAATGTTGGAAATTGGGCCAGCTAGGTATGGAAAAGGAGCCAGAAAGCAAAATAGAAATTAAGCCAACAAAACAATTTATTCTTGTCTAATTTCCAAAATAGATTTTAGAAAAAGACCATAAAATGTTTTCTATTTTCAAAGACAGTTTAAATGTGATGAAGTAAAAAGAAACAAATAACAGTCACCCGGGGTGGCGCTCTACTGCACACAACGCGGGGGCGACGTTTACTCTGCCTGGAGTGGCCCGCTTCGCGGGTTTTCCTGATTTTAACTCCCTTTTCGGGCTCACACCCTCTCACGCAACTGCGTTGCTCCGCTTAGGGTATGTTCAGTCGCCAGGCAGGCGCCTGTAGCAACAGGTACATAACTGTTAGTTGCTTACTCCAATTAATGTAAAATACAGTTCTCTGCCTTTTTCCAAATAAAAAAAGGAAAAAACGCCAGAAATTTGTTTTCCGCTGTTTTTTCCAAACTTTTTTTTTCTGGTCTTTTTTCCATTTCTACAAAAATGCCTGAAATTTTAGAAAGATTGCCAAAAAAGTCTGGGCTGTTTTCCTAGGAAAAAAGGCCAGAATTTGTATGAAATAATTTTTGGCGTTTTTTCCAAAAAAAAATCTGGCTTAATTTCCGGGAGCCCTTTTCCTAAAGCTTTTAATTTGGGAAAATTGTCTGCTTTTGTACATTTATTAGTACTTTTTACATGTTCAATATTTACCGTACTAACAATACGAAATTACAAAAAATTAATGCTAATTTTTAACCAAAGAATAATTTTTGTTGCGATTAAAAAAATCTTTGTAGTGGTTACAGAGCACAACAAATTAACAAGTAGATTAACTTTGACACTAGATTTTAAATTGCAAATGGTGTTTAATTTTTCCTATGAAGTGGAAGTGAGACAGATAGCCTTATGACATATGAAGCAAATAATACGATTGTTCAGTGAATGCATTCAGGTGGATAAGGGTATATTATGTTAGTTCGATGCCTTAATCTATTGGCCCTATGAAGATTTATCAAAATTATTTTTTTTGGTAAATCTCGGTGCTTATTAGGATTGCTCCTATTTTATCTAGAGAGTCTGCTTTTTCGTTTCCAATGACACATACATGTCCCGGTAGCCAATGAAGTGTGACATTATTATGCTGGCCGAGGTCGTTTAGCCTGTACACACATTTCCATATCAGTTGAGAACTAATGGCACAGAAATTTAACGCTTTGAGTGCTGCGTGATGTCTGACATGATCACAATGTTTTGGTAGCGGTAATTTCTTTCAAAACTTCGTTTGGCACATAATTCCTATGGCATTTACTTCCGCCCGGAGGATGCTTTCTTCTGGGCCCAAAAATGCCTCTACCTGCCCCTTGAGACTTTTTGCATAGATCAGTACACCATTTGATGACGTTATGTATGTATTAGTGTATTACACTGTTTCGCTTAACCATTTTTTCTTGCTATTTAACTCCATTCTGAAGTTTTTCTCTAAGGTATAGTTTTTAATCCTGCCACCTGTTGGAAGGTCTAGTAAGCCCGATACTAAAGACGCTAATATGGGTCTTTTTTCTAGTTTCTATACATTTATCGATCATAGTATCTTCCCTGGCGAATATTAGGATAGCTTCGTTAGCTTATGCAAGTAATTCATAAAGATGCGAGCCTTTGATCATTTTCTAGTGATTTCTTAGTTGTACTTTTATGCCACTCAACTACACCATTTGTTTAAGTAATTATGGGTCTTACCATCATGGAGTACGTCCACCTTGGCATGTTTGTTGGCCTCATGATTTGCCTGCAAGTCTATTGCATACCATAATAGCTCTTGTGGCTTTTCCAAAAGTTATTTCGACATGTTTATTTTGGAGGATCCATTCAACAAACAAACGGCGATTCCCGACGCAAAACTCGCCAAGTTGATGTCGACCAAAGGTCGAGTTCTTGTGTTAGAATTTAAATTTTATTCAAAAGACAAGCAATTTCCTGGTTCACAATAGTTCTATCATTCACAATCTCATTTAAAAAAATTCACTGACAACATTTATTATAGATTTTCTTCTTCCATCATTTGCGGATCATTAATGTATAAAATTATTCAACAAAGCAAACCAAGAACTGACCAAATAAGAAAACAACACAATTTCGAATTCTAAAAGCCTCCTTGCTCTGCCATCATTGGATTATTTTATTACATTATTATTATATTTTTTATTTTTATTTTTTATTTTCTATTCAAACCTAAAAGTCAACAACTTTAATATCCCATTTAAATAAATTGTTCTTAATGTTTTTTGCCTGCTTAACTTCAAAGATGATGATGCAGAGAAAATATTATTTCTGTGGGTCTTTGAGTCGTCGCGTCTCCATAAGTCGTTCCAATACACGAAATAACACCAAAAACAAAGTTATTCAACAAAGGTTGTTGACGTTTTTGTCGGTATTTCTCAGACTTTATTGACATCTATCACGAGAACGTGCATTGCATTGTATAGTGTGTTTTTTTTATATTTGACTGTTTTGTTTGCAAAATAAAAACCAATGGAGCTGCCAAGGAGCACAAACAATAAACCAAGTAATGAGATATTTTTTGAGCGTTTCTATTGTCATGAATGACTTCTTTGAGTTTCAATTTAAAATGCGAACCTTGTATTTCAAAAATTATGGATTTGCAAGGGAAAATAATCGTGTATGTGGTGAATGTAAAATAAAGTTATTTAATTAATAATAAATACCTGCAGTTGTTAAATTAAAAATTATCATGAGATTGAAAATGAAGGGAACTGGGACAGACAAAATTATTGGTCTCAGGGAAAGAGACTTAATCAGTTACTGTAACAAACCTTCTTGAAATTCCAAGAAATGCTATGATCAAAAGATGTAATTTCGAGAAAAATTTTCGTATAGAGTTAAGCAAAAAAAAAGATTGTTTACCAGAGGCAATTAACTACACCCTTGAAACAAAATATCATCCAATGGTACACCGATGGATTAAGAACAAGTGAAGGGATCTTTGGGCCTAGAACCAAACTTTCCATACAGATAGGGCAGTCCACCAGCATTTCCAAGCGAAGGTAAACGCCATAGGGAAATGCGTGTATCAGAACATTGCCATAATGTTTGATAGCCAAGCTGTACACTATCAGCTCTTAATTAGTGTTACATAAACAGGCTAAGCGAACTTGGTAAACATAACAAGGTCACACTTTATTGGGTACCTGATTGGTATTCAAGAAAACAGGAGACAGACTTCTCAGAAAAAATAGGTGCATTAACCGCTTTAACAGGGCATATGCCCTATTGCGGAATATGAGAAAACGTAATCATAAGTAAAATCAAACAAAAAGAGGAGGCAAGAAGATCCAAAAACTGCAAAGAACTCCCAAAGCTAAGGCAGGCAAAACTACCACATGGGCAATTACTACCAAGAACGTTTCACCAACTGCATGAGCTAAAGCGGAAATAATTTAAGAAAAATCAAAGAGATTCTTACTGAACACTGCAAACTTAGAAGACACCTAAATTTACTTGGTGCACGAGGATACACCAAACCGCCTACTAGAAAATTTGTGCCCACTTATGCACAAAAGGAAACACTCTCTGGAATGATAAATAGATGATAGGATGAAACAAGCGACCGACCTATCCTCTCTTAAGGTGCCCCATATACTCATCTCAAGCAAGCTCATCGAGTTTAAGTTGGGAGAACAATAGATAGCTCGCAATGTAATACCACATAATAAAATTCATTCTTACTTAATTACTTAAGGTGTCGCTACAGTCCGGGGTGGCTTCAAGTAACAAACTTCTCCAGCTGGCTCCAGTTTTGCACGTCAAGTTGGTTGAGGTCCTTGTCGGTCCCACTAGTGTGTGTACCTGTGTCGCGGTCTTTCTCCACTTCGCCATCCTTCGAGTTTGAATTCGAAGACTTTCCATGCTGAAAAATTTAGGTACATTCACTGTATATGATCTAGCCATCTCAGTCGTTGAACTTTAACTCGTTTGACTACGTCGATTTCGCTGTACAGACCTTAACAGTTCATGGCTAAATCTTCTCCTTCACTCTCTGCCTATGCAGACGGGACCAAAGATCATATGGGAAATTTTTCACTCGAAACTTCCTAAAGTGTTCTCATACACTTTCGACAAATTCCACGTCTCTGCGCCATACACAAGGACGTTATGATGAGAGTTTTACAGAGGGTCACTTTAGTTTCTTCATAGAGGACTTTCCTACTCAATTGCCTTTGTATCGAACTGCATTAGTGTTGAAGCACTGCAGTCGATGTATTTGTAAATATAAAACTTATATAAAAACTTAACGAATGATAAGTTGTGAAAGAATTTGTATAACGAAGGTATAGTTAGTTGCTATCGAGATTGGACCGAGAGAAGGTCATGACGGAATAAAGATATTTGTTTTTTATAACTTTTCCACTTTAAAATTGTTGTTTTATTTCTTTGTTTGGTGACGGAATTTTTAGCCCTAAGAAATGGTCAAGGCAGCCCTTTTCTCTCTATGGAATTAGTCCGCTTGTTCTGCTAAGTAAGTAACTGTGCTACGAAACAGCCTTCTTAATCTAAAGAAGCAGCGACTGATGGCAAGTGTTATTGGCTGAATTAAAAATGACACCTATTTAGACAAAGTCCTTAACTACTTCAAAATTATAGCTGTCTATGGTGACGATCTGTCCAAGACGTCGATGTTGTTGTTTCCCTTCTGGATGATACTTGGTATTTTCCTCATTAACCTCTAAACCCATCTTCTTCACTTCCGTCTCAATGATCACAAATGCGCCACTGACATCACGCTTTGTTCTTCTAATTATGTCAATGTCATAGGCGTATCCGAGTAATTGGACGGACTTTTGAAAGATTAGGCCTCCAGTGTTGACGCTTAAGTGTTGCACAATTCTTTCAAGAACGATGTTGAGGAAGTCGCACTACAGAGCATCGCCTTGCATCAAGGCGAGATCTTTTCCGACCTTGATGGAGCAGCGTACATTCTCCATCGTCATCCTGCACCAACAGAAAAGTTTTCACAGGGATGCCAAGCCTAGACATTACAGTATATAGTTTCCCTTTAGATACTGTCATACGTGGCTTTGAAATCGATGGAAACGAGGTAGATGTCGATTTGAAGTTCCAGAGTTTTTTTCAAAATCTGCTCTAATGTGAATATTTGATCGATGATGAACTTTCCTTGTCTAAGGCCGCACTGATATGGATCTATCAGTTTGTTGACGAAAGGCTTCAGACGTTCACCGAATATGGGAGAAGGGATCTTGTATGCGATGTTGAGGAGACTTTTGACTCTTTAGTTGGCGCAGTTTAAAAGGTCTTATTTATTGAGGATCGGGCAGACAATGCTGAGTTTCTATTAATTAGGCATACTTTCTTCCGACTATGTTTTGCTGATGAGCTTGTGCATACTCTTACTCAAGTGATCGCCTGCCGCTGTAAACAGCTCGGCATCGATGTCGTCAGCTCCAGTGGCTTTGTTGGACTTACGATTCGATATAGCTCTCTTCAGTTCGACGAGTTTGTGTTGACGGTATTGTTGGTCTGCGTTGCCTGAGTCGAATGGTATTACCTCTATAGCAGCGGAATAAAAATATATTCATGAGTTTATGTATTCCATTCGCAAATATATTAAACCAAATAGAAAATCAATTAAACCTAAACACAAATAAATTGTAACCAAAACACAAATAGATTCAACCCAAATACAAATACTTTTCACCCGAACGCCAATCGATTTAAATATTAAAAATTTATATTAATTTCCTTACAGTTTAAACCGATTTGTGTTTGAGTTAAAACTATTTGCATTTGGGTTAAATTGCTTATAAGTTAAATGTATCGGTGTTCTGGTTTAATTGATTTGTTATTTGGTTAAATTAATTTACGAATGGTATAAAAAATCGATTGTTAATAAAACTGCTCTAACGGTTTTCTGAATTTTATTTGCATAAATTGGTATCTACTTCAAAAATTATTTTCGCTCAAATTTTCTTGAGCGTTGTTTTAAGAATTTGAAAAACGAGCTTCATAAAGTATTCCCTAAATATATCCATGTTTTATAACCACAACTTTTTAAAATTCCAATATTTAGAAACGTTGACTTTTTTAAAACTAACATGTATCTTAAAACTTTAATACTGTAAGTCAATTGATTCCAGAGTATTGTATTTTTTTCAATCAATAATAAAATCCCAATCAGGGTAAAATTTTAATAGCTATTCCAAAGAAATAAGGAAATCTTCAAAAAAAAAAAGTTTTTCTTTTGATTTGCAAGCCCCATTAGGTTCTCATTTTGAGAGTAAATTTAATGTCCTTTGCTGCCCAAAGGACGGTCTTTCATTCTGTTATAACTTTCATAATTAGCAAACATGTTTTTGTTCTACGACAAATTAAATTCGATTTAGTAATTATGTTGATCTACCATGAATATGAAAAGTGGCGCCCAACACAAAATATGTTTTTTTGTTGTGTGTTAGGTTGATTTTTAAGCTGTTTTTGTTGAAATTATTTTAATTGACTCACGTTCTTTACTACAACGTTCTCTGCTGTTAAAATTAAAATCACATAAGCTACAACTACCTAATTGGCATCTCATTATAACGTCATTTTGATTTATGTCTTTGTTATCAAAACTGAGTTGCTTTTTGAATACTAGTTACGCACTGGTCGCTTTTGTTCAAAAACTTCCCATTAAAATTCTTCAAAACAAAAATAAAAATATTTTCTTTTGTTCAAATTCAAATTTAAAATAAATATTATCCCCAATTTAAGAGAACATAAATTTGTGTTAGGAATGCCACAAAACAGCAACAGACCATCGCCACGCTCATAATTGGTTTCTGCATAAAGCTACTTGCGTGCTTGCTTTAACAATGTAGGAAAACAATTAGCACGCCACAGAATCGAGGAGGCGGTTCCTCATTATTCGGTTCAGGAGCCGCGAGTCGGGACCGGGCGAACTGTGTTCCTTCCCCCATCTGGACTGTCAATTAAGTACCTAGTGAAAACTCGCTCTGCGGAGTTTCGCTTGTGGTTGCGGTATAATTTATTCAGTGACGACGTTGATTTTGGTCCCGTCACTCGAGTAGTATCGACCTTGTCATTTTTGCTGGGCGTTAATTTGTATGACAATTTTTTTTACACAATTTTTCAATGGTTTTGGACAGCGATGACAATTTTTTTTTTGCAAGAAAACACTTTGGATGGAATTTAGTCATAAGTATGTGGTGGCTGGACGGTGAACGATACAAATTACAACAACAACAACAACAACGTCTCCTCTGACAAAATGCTCGAATAGAAGAACTCCAGGGAGGAACAAGACCAAAGCAGGTGTAAGGATATTCTCTTGATTTATTCATGCAACGCAGATGTTTGAAGCTTTTATTTGTGTAACGTAAAGCAATTAAGTAATGGAAATTAATTTCAATTTGAATTAAGTCGGTAGAGGAGGCGGATTCGGTACGAGTAGAACACGAGGATCTGTTCCAAAGGGACACAAACCACTGTGGCAGTGATTAATAATGGCTTCACATCGTCCAAGGCCCGAGGAGGCATTTAAGGTGTGGGTTATGGTTGGGGGTTACAAAGGATTTAAATGGCGAATTTATTGTACGTGCATGGAATGCTTTGAGCGGTTTTTGAGTAATTTAAAGAAAGGCCATGTAGCGTTGGATATTTACAGTAATATTGAAACAAAGGAGTCACATAAAAGCCTACAAAATAATAAGTATGTAAAATGAATGGAAACAAAGTGAATGTATGACAAAAAGAGAGAACTTTGAATGGAATTCAAATTGAATTTTTAATATTTAATTGTTAAATGAACGATTCTTGCCCACGATGCCACAAATAATAAACAGAATAATAGTGAAATATATTAAATTATATCTCAAAAGCTTTTTTTTTATAATCAGCGCTACAATTTCACATGAAATAAATTAATAAATTTGGCGGTGCAACAGCTCGTAGAGAACCAGGACCTAGTGACTTACAACTTTCAACCATTCCTATGTGCGTGCGAGAAAGAGCTTTCTTGACAAGAGATACTCTTGAAGGATTTTTCACTTCCTCGCAAGAAGCAGTACTCATCTAAAAACACAGCGGTAGCGCTTAAAAATTGAACCCAAAACCCTGTACATGACTTTTGCTAATTAATAATCGAGAAAACAAACAATATTTATACTCTATTGAGCAATTTTCCAATTTTCTTTAGGAAAAGGCTCATTTAAGAAGTATCGAATTCCTTGCCCTCTCCATGTAACCTCTAAGCGTTAGTTATTCTGTTCAATTAAAGAAAGTATCGAACGAGATTTGGATTATAACATCTTGTCCTTAGTTTTTGAAGTGTAAGTGGAAGCTTCTGTACGTGCGTCGGTATATGTTCACCTTGTGAAAACACAAATTTCTTGTGACAAAAATCTGTCAAACATATCACATATGTTTTCTCCCCTACTGGCTTACTGCACCTAGTGTAGGTGCCATGAAAAATTCTTCGATAGATATTTCTAGGAAATTTGATAGAGTTTGGCACTTATCGAAAATGTGTGCCTTTTGTATCTATACAAAGCCCTTATTCTTTGGGTTAGAAAATTTCCTTCTGGATCGGTCAATACATGTTGTATAGTATTGGACAGTTTCAAATTTGATCTTCAAGAAATAAATGCTGGTGTTCCCCAGGGCTTCGTTTTGTCTCCAACTCTCTTTCGTTCATTTTTATAAATGGTCTGAAACTTCTAATCCTGTTCATTGTTTTGCCGAAGGCTCTACCTTCAGCATCAGTTTTTCATACTCAGTCTCAAAATCACGTACATTTCCTTCGGAAGTGAAATTACAACGGTACCGCATGATAAGCTCATTAAACTCCACATTTACGAGCATTGTTAAATGGGGTAAAACAAATCGTGTTTTAACTCCACACGCTTCTAAAACTTAAGACTGTTTATTGTCGTTGAATCTAATTGTACACGTTACGCCATTGTCCTTGAACTGCATTTTTGTATCGAAGAAGTCGAAAAGCTGACAGTACTTGGTATATGTGTGTCAATGACGATCTTCGTTGGAACAACCACATTCTGGAGACCTCCAAAAACGATGCCAAAAGTGCTTAGCATTTCCATATCGGTGTAAGAAATTTTTCACCACCACGCATCTGGCTACAATTTATATGGCGTATATGCGTACGAAACTCGAGTATATAACTGATATCTATCGGCAGTTATAGCTTAAGCTACTCTTCAATAATTGGATAGAATCTAGTACCGAGCGTTTAAATTGTTAGGAAACAGAACTATCATGGTAGCATTCCCATCTTTTAAACACGTTCGGACACACCTCGTGTCGGAATGCCTTTCCTTATTTTATCACTTCTTTCACAAGCAATGCTTACTCGAAGTAGGCAGTACATTTCTCTCATCAATCAGTTCACCTGTGATACCTGTTTCGCTACGAATGCTCATCATTTAACCTTCGAGCCTCATTTTGGACGTACCGGAAAATAGAGAGATTCGTTTTTTAGTCACACAACGCTATTATGGATTAATTTACCCGGCACGATGTTCCCTTGTCATTTCAATTTGCAAACATTCAAGGCCAACGTACATCAACATCTCCTTTCTCTTTCACTTGAACTAGAAGTTCAATTACCAAATACGCCAGAAGTCAATTGTCTTGGTATCAATATTTCATTAAAGTGGTAGGTGATTCCACCGTAGACTAATGGAGTTTTCCATCGGTATTTTTATATTTTGCTATAAAAAAAGGAATTTTTTGCTACGAATGGAAAGTGCTGGGTGGAACGCAGAAATTGCCAAAATTTGATTTTTGACAGATCCAAATAATTATTATAATTAATGGGTAAGACAGAAAAAGGCGACGGAAGATGAACTTGTCCAGAAAACAAACCAACGAAGGAAGGGTGTCGTCGAGGATTCTATATTTAGAACGAAGAGGAAATGATAAAACAAGCATGAAAGTCTTATAAAAAAGCTAATAATTCGGACACTAGTCTTAAGTATCCGACATAGCAAACGTCCACTATTCAGGAAGTTACAAATGATAGTAGATGTATTTTAACTGCATTTTCAGCAGTTCCGAAATGGACATTATGTAGATCGTAGTTATTGGTCAAGAATTGAATCTGTTTCTCAGTTTCTCAACGTAGTAGAGGAGGGAAAAGATTTACTATAAAAAAAAGCTCAAGAAAAATAAAAAAGGAGGTTCTGACGGGTTACAAGTTTAACTCTTCAAATTTCAAGTTACGACCCACATTATTTCCATCGAATAACAATTATTGCATCATCATCAGGAGCTCTAAATGATGTGCTGAACTTAGGATTCTTGAAAACCGAGTTCAATTTTGTCGCTAGGCATTACAAAACACAAGGTGCAATGAGCAATTAGGGAACAGCTCCTACGAACACACAGGGTTTCGACAGACAAGGAGATTTTCTAATGCGATACTTTTTTTCTAATCTCGTTCTAGAGTAGGCGTCAATATGCAAGGCCGTGAATTTAACCGATCTGTCCAACAACTATGCAAACCGGAAGATCAGCCGCTCCTTACCTACCACAATAGTCTTTGAAGATTGTTGGTCTTGAAGTGAATGGGGGTAGACTAATAACATGTGAAAGAATTATTTTTCTACGAATACCTGTACCTTACTTTGAGCATAGAATTCTCTGAAAAAATTTCGAAATTGCGCAAAACTACGGAACTAAAATTCACATAAATCCACAGTTTTTCTTTTGCCTAATTTGACGAAAAGATGTTTGGCTTTCATTTTCCTACTTTAATGTCCACACAGATTTCTGGCACCGGAAATCACGTAATTTTAAGAAATCAATGAAAGTTGCTTATTTTCTCCTGGAAGCATTTTTTCGATCAAAATTTTGCGTGTACTAAAGGGGTTATGAATACACTTAAACATTTGAGCATAGTGCAAGCGTTAAGGAAAATTGCAGCGGATTTAAATAGAGAAATCGATGGATATTGGATTATGACTAATTTATAGCAATGGGAGAAAAATACTAAGTCGAGTAAAGCATTCCACATTCGTGAAGTGTGGCTAAAGAAAGAATATCTGAACTTAACAGTACACTCGAAGATTGGTTCTGGGGTATTTTCATGGGCATTACCTGAAACTGGAGTACTCGTATAACGTTTGTAAAAATAACGTTAAATTAATTAGTGAAATAAAATATTACGACGGTGCGCTATAAATGCACATGTTTCGTTTTAGTTCTATCACCTATCATTTTTAAACCTCTTTTTTGATTCTATCTAAGAGAATCAAGTGAGTTATTGGATCACCTACCCAAATATGGGAATTGTACTCAAGTTTTGGATAAATATATAATTAGAACACTTAGTACGAATAAATTGATTACCTTGGAATCGTTTTCACCACGAGTTCTTTTTCGGAATTAATTAAACGCTCAAATAGAAGTAGAATTATCGTTCAAAAATTTTCCTCACTGTTTCCTGTGAATGAAATATTCCTACTTTATCCGCGCTGATCAAATCTGAATATTGACTGCTATAAATAGAATTCTGTCCCACCATTGAAACCTTTATCTAGTCCATGTATCTATTAGATTAAGATATACTTTATTGTCACAAAACAAGCTCAATGGAAAGATTACCATTGTTCACAACAACACCATCCCGCAGCATCATCAAACCATGCAACACGATATGCTGAAAGGCTGCTATTATAAACTCAATTTTCTCAACCTGGGTATAGCAGACCGTATGGCATGCTGTTTTTCAGGCACAATTTTGGCTTTTAGCCAACAGCCAGTGTTTTGAGATAATTTCATTAAATTGCACACAATGTGGAATAATTGAAATGATAAAGGAGCTTTGTCTATGATCTTAATGGCAGATTGGATGAGGGTAATATTGTTTGGGTATCCACTGCCACCTCTACCGCACCTTGCATTGTATCGTCGTTGTCGCTGCCGTAAGCCGCCACAACTGAATTAAATGACAAGCTGGATTATGCTGGTGAGTTTAATTTAGTACTGGGTTATTGCATTTTGAATAAAGTTTTGGGCGTATTATACGGTCAGGCATCTGAGTACGATTATACATAGCTTCTAGCTGTCAACAAATCATTTAACAACCAACTGGACATCTAGATATAGATTTTAGATTTCATTATGTGAATTAATTATAGGATGAAAAGATAAGTCAGAGCTTGTTTTATTGACGTTTAAAATTTATGAACTAGAAGCTTATTGGGCTGTTAAGGTACTCACAAATATTGATGACTAAATTTCTACAATATATTTTCTGCAGTATAATATGAAAGGTCGATAGCAGTCTGGCCTAGAGCCATAAAAGTCACACATTGTCCACATAACGCCAGAACAACACACACCATATTTCAATGTGTGTCAAGACCTCTAATGGCAGCATCTCTGGAGACGAGCTAAACTGCAGGCCAAATTTTGAGTCCAAAGTAGTCAACTTATTTCATTCATGTCTGGGAGTTGATTTTAGAAATTAAAACCGGACGGACTTCTTCAGGATAAACCACGGTCAGGACGGCCTAAATCTACAACTAAACACAAAGATCACACACAAAATTAAACGAAATAGGTGAAAAACAGCGACAGAAATACGTGCCGAAATAAATACAACACGAACTGAATCGCTATCCTTGACACCAGTCGAACAGAGGCTGAGAGAGTTTTAGTTGGAGTTGGAGATTTGACTCGAGTTATTGGAAAATTAACAAGGAGGCGTACAAAAAGATATTGGAAGAAAACGCTTAAATCTCTGGACTAAGAATGATTGGCGAATGATTTATATTTATCCAGGACAACGACCCTAAGCACAAGTCCAGACTTTACCAGGATTACCTCAAACAGAGAGAAGATGAAGAAATCTTAAAAGTCGACGTGGCCATCAGAATCACAACATATAAATCCTATAGAATTATAGTGAGAAGAAATGGCCCATGATCAATGCCCTTCATTGGAATCTGCACTGTGGAATAGATTACATGATTGCTGAAATATAGCTAGAATGCCGAGAATTGTAAAAAAACTTACTTTTTGTAGTAAAAAGTTCTGGTTTTCCTTCAAAAAATGAGAGTGGACTCAAACTTTTGGCCTGCAGTGTACTTAGAGTAATTTATTGTTGTGGAATCCTTCCCAAGCTCTTCAAATTGTATACCTAATACGGTAAAAGTAATGACCTTTGGTCTGAAAAAGGGTTTAAGGAGGAGAATACTGCTTTTGAATGTCAGGATGAGACGGAAATATTGAACCGCTTAAAAAAGAATCTCGAATATTAACAATACGTTCGAGATCAAAAGTAAACTTTTAGGCTTTCTTTGAAAGGCAAATATTATGCTCAAATTGCTTTAAGGAAGGAATTCAACTGACTCTTTTATTTAGATTTTTTTAATACTCTGGAAATTAAGGGCTTACTTGAGAGATGTAAACGTGCCTGTTATAAGGTCTATCAATTATTTTTTTAAAACTCTATTTTTTGGATCATATACAATATACTCAAGAGTGGTATTGGAGTAACTGCTTAGATATTTGAATTATATTCAAGCTTTGGACGAATGTTGGCCTTCTTTCATGCATCGGCGAAGAAAACCTTAGCAAGTTCCACAACCGATGAAAAAGAACGCAAATAACTTATGAAATGGTACCTTCGTCAGCAAAACTGTCTAACGAATTAGAAGTTAAAGACAGAAGATAATTGATAAATATGCCAAAGAGATTGGGAGACAAAACGGAGCCCTGAGGCATACCAGTATTTACTTAAATTACTACTAAATTCACGGATTTTCGAAAAGAGCGCTTTTGGCACAAATTCTATCAATAACTTTTGGACCCGAGATTGCTAAAAGAAGCTTGTAAGGGAGTAAGTAAGTAAGTTAGTAAGCAAGTGAGTAAGTAAGTGAGTAAGTAAGTAAATAAATAAATAGCAAAGTTTGTAAGTAAGTAAGTAAATAAGTAAGTAAGTAAGTAAGTCAGTAAGTCAGTAAGTCAGTAAGTCAGTAAGACAGTAAGTCAGTAAGTCAGTAAGTCAGGAAGTCAGTAAATCAGTAATTATGTAAGTATGCAAGTAAGTAAAGAAGTAAGTAAGTAAATAAGTAATTAAGTAAGTCAGTAATTCAGTAAGTAAGTATGCAAGTAAGTAAGTAAATAGGTAATTAAGTAAGTCAGTAAGTAATCATCAGGTAAGTAAAATGAAAAAGTCATAAATAGTGTATTTTCACACATTGCATTTTCATTTATCCAGTTGTAAGTCAGTGCGCCCAACTTGTATATAGGGAAAGAGCCTGAACGGATGGAAGGTTTACTTCAAATTTGACAGAACAATTTTTATGTAATTTTTAAGATGAGAAATTCCCTTAGAATATTTTCATTTCAATAATTTATTTAACGATTTGTATTAATTAAATTTAATAGAACTGCATTTCCGTGATTTGTCAAATTGTTGTAATGAAATAAAGGATCTAAAATTATTTTGGCAAAAGCTAACTTATTCTTTGGTAATACTGGGTGATGTGATGACCAATTTTATTATTTGCATTGTAAAAAGTTTTAAATTAAAGTCTCCGCTTTTTGTATGGATTTTTTTTTTGTTTTCGCACCTTCATTTGCTATCCACATAAAAGACAAACTCATCTGCTTCTAAGTCTTCTATAAAATATTTCTTCACTCAATTCCTTTCTATCTGAAGATAATAAAATTATCTTCATTTACAAAAAGCCACCTACCAACCTCTCTTTTACCATTTGAAGTCGTTTTCGGTAAATAAAAAGATTCACAGATAAATTCAAAGATAAAAAAGTGCAAGACTGTTAAAAAACGTCCTGCGGCTAGATTCCTGACAGCAGCAATAAATTTACCAATGTCAGTACTTTGGTGGAAAAATGTTTTGCGTATTTCTTTGTGGATTTTGGCTGATGCTTTCTATTTTCTCTTCAAATTATCCAGACCAAATAATTTGTCTAGCTCAAAACAACGTCGTCGTCCTTATGGTCTTTAAAAGGAATATACATATCTACACTCAACTGATTTTTCTCACCAAAATCTCTGCTCGTTTCTGATTGTGCACACAATAAAGTTTATTTGATATGTGTGTATTTTGTAGTCTGGTAGTCTTTTGGGACTTGTGGGGGCGGCATACTCGTAAGTACGCCTTATTGCGTCCATTCAACAAGTATGAGATGAAGAAGGATTGTATTGCTTTTAAGTGGGAGTTGGTTGGTAATGGCATTTTGCTGATACGGCAAGGATAATAAAAGAAGCCAACAATGGACAAGGAGGTGAACGATTCAACACCAGCATCACTTCGTAGTTTTTGGATCGTAAAATGTCCTTTTATACTATATAGGGTTGACTCCCTAGAGTGCAATGTCTGGCTTATATAGTGTACACGTATAAATGGCCCTCCCCTTTGTCTGCTGTGTTTGTAATAGTCCATAGGGTATTTTTGTAGTTTTTTGTGTGGAAAAGTAATTTTTTAATGGAGCTTAACATCTAAATAAAAAGTTTAATGCGATAAGAGTGCTAAACGAGTATGCGTCTTCTACAAAATACAAAATAAATTTAATGGCGCGACCAGACACAACCATTAATGCGTAGAATTGTAAGAAAAATTAGAACTTGTGACTTTTGTACTTACGGATTCTTATAGCAATATTAGAGTGAGTATTAAAATTCTGAAAAGAAAAACAAAGATTTACAATTATTTTCTGTTACTACCATAAAATGTAAGCATAAGTGTAATTTAGTAATTTATATATACATTTTGAAGAGATTATACATATATTAAGAAGTGTTGAAGATCCATTGGTTCCAAACTATAACATGGCTTAGCATTAAAGATTTATGAATATGTTTAACAATTTGACATTTTTATTTTTGTTTTTTGTTCTTAAAATTAAAATTGTAAAATTTTGGAACAAAATTTTATTCGAAAATTTAAAAATACACTTTTGCAAAGTTTCAACAATGTTGGTTGAATAATTAACCAATAATACAAAACTTATACAATTTTCTGAAAAACAATATCAAAATCCTATTTCTGTTTTGGAAATTTTTAGCCAAAAATATTGATTGGGAATTTATTGCAACTAGACATTAGATATAACAGATGCGAAGGTTGATCAAAATAGTTGAGGGCGTTGTCAAGAAAACTAAAATAAGTCGTTTTTTAACAGCTTTATCTGTTCCAGAAGAACTGCAACACAAACTTACATTTCTCCTATAAAAGTGTAGAACATCAAAGATGGGCACCATTTGAGCTCTACTCGTATCTTGATTCTTATATCGCTGAAATTGAAAAATACGTGCAAAAGCTGAACGAAACAATCCAACGAACAAAACTGAAATACAGTCAAAGCTAACGCAACCGATGTGTACCGTAAAACGTGGTCATTAAATGATAAGAAAGTACTTGTACTGACTTTGCCTGTAGTTAATTAATGATATCTGAGTAGCAAAAGTCGAACAAATTTAAGAAACCCCACAGCATTATCTAGCAGTTTTCCTGCGTTTAGTTTGACCACTGCACTCCTCAGTCTCTAACACACATCTTCCCATTATTATCGTAGAAGCAGATGACTCTTAGAAAAGCACAACTTTACACAAGCAACCTTTTTCACTGGCTAGAAGTTGTTAATTTTGCTTAGAATTCATTGGCCATTTACTATTAATTTTTTGAGCTCTGTTCTAATTTGGTTGATATTTTCAGTAAGACAAAATGTCTTCCATTACCCCTTATAAATTTATCTACTTAATCCTTAAATTCAAAAGCCTCTATTGCAAATTTTTGAAAAATATTTTAACGCTAAAAATATTTTATGTTTTCTTTGAATAAAACAATTAAGTTATTATGTAAAAGGTCTATAGGATTAAGTTACAAACTATCGTCCAATTGCTTAACTTTCACATATTCCCAAAATATTCCACCGGACAATACTGTTCTGTCAAAGGTAGGTTGATTCCTCCTTCGACCTTCGACACCGACTTTTATTAGTTAGTTTGAATTCTCTGGAGCACGAAGAGAAATAAGCAACATATTCTCTTCATTCTTTGACTACTTACAAGATATTTTGGCTTTTGACAGTTCTCTATAATTTCATCTCTTTCAACATTAATTCCCGTAATCTAAGGAATCCTCGTCTCTTATATCTCCCCACCCAGCGAACCTCTTATAGCTCCAACGAATCTATAACTCGCATGCTTCCGAGGATTGATATTAACTTTTTCGAGTTTAACTTCAGTTGACCCTTTCTAAAACTCCATCTTCTCAATCATCGTTCAAATTCACTCCAATCCTAGATTTATATAATATGAGCTATATTTATGTCTAGACTAAGAATAAGCTTGTATTAAACCTAATAAATCGGGGTTTTGCCCCCATTAAAATTAAGCTTCAGAGAATGATTTAGAACATTTATACGTACTTCTGATAGCAGTGATGATAGAACATGCGCCGCGCCGTTTGGAACGATGACCATTTTACTATTGCAGATTCTCTGTAAAAAGTGGAGGCTGTGTTAAATGCTTTCAAGCAAGCTTATGAGTAAATGTCTGGATCATAACATGCACTTGCCATTTGCCATAATAATCAACGGATTACAACGACAGTCACGCGGACTCTACATGTTTTTGAATAAGAACTTTTAAAAACAATTGAGTGAAAACTTGAACTAAGTAAGGCACTCGTAAAGGATGAAGAAATATTTGACATTCCTAATAATGCAGAAAGTTTTTCTACTAAAAGTATTGATAAAGTAATTAAAATCAGTGAATAGTTCTGAAGATCGGAACTTACTAATTTTATCCTACGCTGCTCTTTTTCGTAGCTCAACATCCGAAGAAGAGAGTTGTATATTAGGAAACGGGTATGAAAAGTTGAGAGTATTTTGGTGTGTAAGAGAACTAGAAGTTTTAGTTTGATATCAGAAATAAACTCAAACAAAAAAGAGTCGGTAACAAAACTGAACCTTGTGGTACACAAGCATTTATTTTAAGGAAACAATCCAAAACACATCGAATTGAAAAGTTCGATAACAAATGCACTCGTTCCCGAAAACGATAGAATGAAATACACTGGTTAGCTGAGATCTTGCATCAAATCAACAAAAATTTTCATACCAAATTTTATCACAAATCACCAATTTTCGGTTTTCTCCATATATATATTTTTAAAAGTCTCACTTTCCATTAAAATTGCATTTTTTGATATTTATCAAGCCTTCTATATCATGCGTTATACTTTTGTACCATTTAATATTGTGTCTTTAGGCGTTTTTCTTTTTTAGTTCAGTATAGAGTTCCGAACAGAGTCCGAGCATGTCGAGCATGTTCCGAACATCCTCTGAACCAAGCGTGCTCTGAGCGCTCTGAGTATTTTTTGAAACACACCTGAACACTTAGCTGTCGACATTTTTTTTTTAATTTCCATCTGTCAAATGCCTGTGTTAAGCATTGTACTCTGTCTGCTCAGTTATTTTATTCTGAGCTTATAGAGCGCACTCTGAACACGCTCAGAACATGCTCAGAACGAAAAAAGAAACACATATTCGAAACTCTAAACACTCTGAACTAAAAAAGAAACACAATTTATTTTTTGACAACTCAGGCTCTGTTTTGAACTAAAAAAGAAAAACGCCTTTTATAAACCTATCAAGCTGTCCTTGCGGACAAATGTGTCATCAAATACTTTTTTAAAAATTCTTGAAGTTTCAGTTAACCGAGATATCTACGAACACACCATATCACTCTAGTATTCTGAACTTGAAAAGAAATTTTTGATAGGGCTTTCAGAAGGTATACAGTTTGCATCCCTGTCAAGTTCAAAATAATTTAAACTTCAAACTACCCATAGTTTAATAAACTAAATTCTCACATTTAGAAATAATGAAACAGAAAACCTAACAACTCCTGCGGTTATACTTTTCTGCCTCTTTCTTCATCTATTTTCATCTAATTTCCAACTAGGTATGGCCTCCAGCCAAGAACGGTTTGAATTTGACACAAAATGAAAAATACTGAAATATAATAACTACAGCAATGGCAATCAAGTCAGTGCTGCCAGAATTTGGGCCGATTTTAATTGAATATCAAAGGTCAAGTTTGAATATTTCCACAATAATGGCAATTTACCATCAGAATCAGAAGTCATAAAGAGAAGGCCTTCGGCACTGTAGTTCGATTGGTCCATCGGCGGCGGCGGTGTCGGTACTGGGTTAATATCTATAGAAGTATTGGATTTCAATCTAAAATCAGTTTCACTTGTTTTGGGTTCCAGGTTGGGTTGGGTGCCAGTGCCAGTGCCAGTGCGATAGCATAATATGCAAAAGCGTGCCTTTGAAATTGCTTCTCATTTAAATTTTGAAATTATTTGTTGTTTCTAAAAATAAATTAATTGAAATCAAAAACAAACCAATATACGAAGGTACATACCTACATATACCTACACATACATATAATGCTGCCTCAAGTTGACTAATTTTAGAACAATTATATGAGATCTTAAATGTGATTTATGTGTTTGATCACAGGTGGGAAGCTTGAAGCACAGAGACATTGGTATTGTCTTAAAGAAGAAACATTTATCTAATTCATTACGAGTGCTGCTTCTTCATTTTTTAGCTAAGATTGAATTTATTTTTGCCTTTTCGAGAAAATTGTTTTCTGGAGTTCAGAAAATTACGTATTATAATAAAATAACAGAGAGATACTTTTGTGCACAAAATCTACCCTCTTGTGCTCGTGCCGAATTGGATACACGCGCCTCCGTTCGTTTCTATATAAATGCCAAATGTCGGCCACATGCCAAGAGCTCCTAATTGTCTGTCTTACAAGAAGGGTTTCTGAGAATAATAATAACAATAAAAAAACTACCCACTCATCTTAAAGCTTGTTGAAGTTAGAATATCCAGTTAGGTTCTACCGAGTAAATGGGATTTTCTTGCATAAACAAAAAATAAAAATAAAGCCGACGGGGAATGAGTAAACAAGGATATACACTTTAGTTAATACCCTCATAAGAATTTATTCGAATATGGGCTTAAGGTTAAAAAGCATATCCGGTCTTTTTTTTGGCTCGAGAGATGGAAACGGTAAGGTATCATTTTAAATAAAAAAGAAGAATTTCAAATTAATGAGCTAAGTGGATTTCCCTCTACAAGGTGAACCAATTACACCAGATAGGGTTCTTCATTTAGAAAAAAAATAGACGGACACACACATTTAATGGCTTCCTTTGATTTTTATTTGATGCGACCTTTTGGCAGCCGCATGTTATTTTGGTGACATCTGTCAGATTTCTTGTATATTATTCAGTAACTGATGCCTAATCACCATGACAAGTTACACGATTTTACATTACGTCTAAATGATAAAACTTTATTATCAAAATGAGTGTTCGCTAGTGCAAACATTGCGTGCGTTGCGTCCGTTTTCGGGGGAAGACGTGGTGGCCCTTCACACTCTTTAACGTTTGGTGGTCAGTTCGGTAATCAATCAGCCAATCAGCTGGCAGTCGATTTATCGTCGTGCACAAGAGCTCGGCCTTTTGCAGACTTAGGTCTACACCTGTTATAGATCCAACTGACCAAGGATCTCAAAGTACATGACCCTAGTCTGTGTCATTGGGTCGCTGACTGGGCTTCAGAGCGTTCATAAGAGAACCCCAATTTTGGCCAAAAAATCATCTTTAGCGACGACGCGGATTTTTGGATGAATGGCTGTGTCAATAAGCCAAATTGTCGTTGGTATTTGGGACGACACTTACCCACACGAGGTTCCCCAGGTGACAATGCATCTTCAAAAAGTTGCCGTTTGGTGTGGATATGGACAGGTGTCGTCATTTGTCCGTAATTTTCGAAAACGTCGTTGATGAAGTGACACTGTCAATGGGGAGAGGTACAGAACGATGCTAAACAAATTCTTATGGCCTAAAATGAACCATATGGAGATGGACCTAGACGACACATGGTTCCAGCAGTTTGGCGCTTCGTGCTACACAGGGGCGCCACGACACGATTGACATTCTGCATACCCGAAATGAGGAATTGAGGATAAGGTTATCTATCACAGAGATGGCGTGAATTGGCCACCAAGGTCATACGATTTGACCCTGATAGGTTTTATCTTGTGGGTGTTCCTGAAGTCGCAGGTCTATGCGAAGAAACCACTCTGGACCAATGCCCTAAAGTTGAACATAAACCAAGCCATTGCTTGAATTCAGCCGGATCTATTCGGAAGTCTTTGAAAATTGGACCAACTGGATCCGTGCCACCGTAACAAGTTTCGGCGGGCATTTGAACGATGTCATATTCATTACATAATGACATACATGGGGCTTTTATTCCATAATTCTATTCAACATCTGCATGCCCTTATTGAAAAACGCTTTAGAAAGTAAATATTTGAATTCTATCTAGCTCTTAAGTGAACCTCAAAGTCCATTCTCAAAATAATATCTTTCAATTAAAAACAAATTTAAAAATTAAATTTCATTCTATTCCTCTTACCCCATTTCACCCTATGAATAGAAATATACCGATATTGAAAAGTTTTCACTAAAATAATGACATTCAGTTTTTGTGACAACTAGACGACTTTATCGCAGAGAGTTGTGGGTATTGTCCAGTCAAAGACAGATCGCAAATGGCAAATGTCAATTATATAATTATAGTATAATTATAGTGAACTTAAAAAGATTGTGTCAATTTTCGTCCAAATGAAATGGCAAAACTTATTGAATAGTTTGACAGCTGGATTTCATTTTTAACTTTGACAGCTGTAATAATTACAATTGGAAAAAATAATACCTCGAAAAAGTGCGCCCTCTATGAAGAAGGCGCCAGTAAAAAGCTTTAGAAAACATAATTAAACTAAATAAGGAATAAAGAAATAATTGGACCTGTTTTTAAAGGGCAGAATCTTAAGAGAAAGACTACATAATTTTGTTTCTTGACATCTATTTTTCGTGAATATATTAATTTCCAACCATAACTTCATAAAACAATACAAAATGCATAGATTTTGGAGACAAATTGAACTAGAATAATTAGTTCTAAAATTTAAAATTTCGATTAGTAAAGCAACGTTGGCACGGGTGAGCTTGTAAAAAAAAAATGTATTTTCATAAATATTGCTGAAGAATCTAAGGACAGTCCTTAAATCAACGTAATGTGCTTTAACGCAGTGGATCTGATGAGAAACTTGTCCTTACAAGAACTCGATCTGTTTAAACACAAATACTTACAAACTACCAATCCTTGTTTCTTATTATCTTTCATCACTTTATTTTATAAGAAACGAAAATCCTCAGCACTCTTTAAAATCCTTACAACAACATTTTCCATTCAGACACAAACATACTGACATGCAATTACGTATCCAGTCAATGGATGAGCCGCCTAAAGATCACTTATCGGCAACTTGTGTGTAATTAAGCCCTTTGGCTAATATGGCCGACTCCGTCTAAGCCCCAGACTCGAACGATTTGTAAACAAAATTCCTTAACAGAGAGTGAAATCCCACGAAAGATAGTCCATCTTCTTTTGCACACTGTCCCTAAGGCTAGCTGTCACTATGATGGTGCACAACTTATACCAAAGGAGAAATCCTTCGTCCAGTTCCAGCCAGCCATCATTGATCAGTGGCGACGCGACGCGACAAGACGGACGGATGGAATGGTGCGGAGGCTAAATGTCTTTTCGGTGTACTTAACATTGATTAAGAATGATTAGTTGGACGAGTTGGAGGTGTAGTCTCAGACAGCCAGGGCAGACGCGCGTTTCTTTGATCTTTCAATGAATCCCGATAAAGAGGAATGTCCACAGGAGATGACATACCCAGACGGCGAACACACATCGCATCGGCATGCATGGTCCAGACTAAAGCTTAAGCCGACTAATTGTAAAAATTATGGCCGACTAGCCCCGGTGATATAATGCCATGAGTATCAGTTGGCTGGGTCTCTAATGGAGGTAATTAAGGATCGTTGCAAGTGTACCTTTTATCTGTCCCGTATCTGCTGAGCTGCCATTTTCTGAATGTTTGCTACAGTTATTGAGTAAGCTGGTACTTAAGCTTAGATGTCGCTGCAACCGCGGTGGACATGCCATCCGCCACCGACAAAGGAGACCAATCTAAACGAGACACTTATACGATCTGACATTTGTAATGATTTCCTTGATTTCCAGAATCCCACCAAACTACAATTACCAACTTACACCAGGCCAAAAAGAAATAAAGTTCTGTCTACCATATGGGTGGTCTTAGAGTTGCTAGCTTATGGAATTCAAGCTAGAAATTGTTCTTATCAGAGCTAATTAGCCTCAAGAAGATGGAAACTTAAAGACCATTTATACCCTATTCGGGGAGAGCGTTATGACAAGTATTTAATAATTGACTTCCATCGGATGTTTCGAGGTCATATCGGGATGAAAAAATACAATACTCCAAGGTATGCAGACATACAGAAAATTGTTCTCAGGACAATAACACTCCAATCCTGGGAAAATAAAATTTTTAGAAGTTCATCAACTGCTTGGGTTGAATGGAAAATATCTTTACTGTTTCGAATTTATCAGTGGACAATGGCGTGTACTCGTAGGCGAACGCTACAGAAGTTCGGCTTTAAAGACAGAAGTGAACCATTGAGTTTAGTTTTTTTTTTAACAGAAGCGGGATATATTTGTATCTCAATTCAGGATTGAGCTGTGGGAAAGCTTATTTTTAATGCAATGAAAAAGTGATGTATCAATCCTAATTGCGATAAGATGCAGGTTCTTATTTTTTAGCAATCCTCTAAATTTTTAAATTCTTCCATTTTGTAATGAAATATGCAATCAAACCATTAAAAAAACCTATGAAAACTGGATTAATTTTCCTGGGATTTCGTGTTCGGCCATGGCCATTTAGGCTAGGACCGCACTTGCGATTTTTCGTCGAGGCAATTAAAAAGTCGTAGTCGCTAAAAATTATTGTCAAGCACGCACTTGTGATTTTTTTGCGCGCGATTGTTTAATCGCAAAAAATAAAACACACTACTTTTTATGTAAGTGCACGCATTTGCTACAAATAAGTAGCGACAGAAAAATCGCTTGAACAAATGGAACTTGTTTCATTTTTATAATCGCTACGATTCTTAAGTCGCATGTGCGCGCATTCACATTTAACGCCATGTGTCTTATTCTTTGCGGCTAAGAAATCGTAGATTAAAAATCACAAATGCGTGCATAACAATTTCTTGTTGCGACTACGATTTTTAAGTCGTAGTAATTTAAATCGCAAGTGTGAGCATATCCATTTAAGTGCATTTGTTTCATTTTAATTTACAACAATAGCATCGCGTGAAAAATGAAACAAATTGCGACTATTAAATCGTGACGATTTGTTGGTATCAAGTACGTTCTCATTTAAACTCATGTGTTCTAGTTTTGCGACTAAAAAACCGCGCGATTGAAATCGCAAGTGCGTCCCTAGCCCAAATCTACGAAGTAGACACACTGGCAACAGAGACCATCATCGGCTCAGACATTAAAACAGAGAGAAAGAGACACACAGAAAGAGAGAACAATAAAAGAAACAAATGTCAACAGCACATGATTGGTATTGAACGGTCCACCATCCAAGTACTAACCACACACAATTATGCTTGATTTCGCTAATCGATGGCCGTTGACCTCACGAAGCGACGTTGATGCGGTCTTTAAGTCAATGAAAAGATTGTGAGTCTTGAGGTGAAATTGTTTGAAATTTTCCTAGATTTTAGTCGCTGATTCGATCGAAATTCGATTGATTTGTCCTTGGTTTGCTGTTTTCGTCGAAATTTTGCTTGATTCATTACTTGATTTGCTTGATTCAACTAAGTCCTCAGCATCAATTTTTCGAAATTCTTCCGTAATTTAGTGCCGAATTCTTCCATTTATTTGTCGAATTCATCTACAAATTGGCTGCATCTTCGAATGATTTGCATAATTCATTCATGATTTGCCGGATTTATCTATAATTCATCCGTGGTTTGCTAGATTTGATTTAATTTGATTTGTTTGATTCGTCGGCGAAATGAAGGATTTGTTGAATTTTTACGTTGATTTGCTTATTCGTTCTGTTATTAGCTTTATTCGTTCACAAATGTTTTGTGCTGGATTCGTTCGTGGATTTTTCTGATTCACCCATGATCTGGTATCCGTGATTTGTCTGTTGTTTGCTGGATTCAGTGAATGACAGATTAAGCGGCAATTTGCCAGTTTTGTCCATGATTTTCCAGATCTGTACGAGGTTTTCTGGATTCGTACATTGGTTTGCCTGATTCTTCCACGAAATGATATATTCATCAGTGTTATATGCTTGATTTGCTGGTTTCTGCTTTTGCGTTGGCTTATTCGACTCATGATTAGCTTGATTCATCCACAATTTGTTGCATTCGGTCGTGATTTTCTGTTTCGTCCGAGATTTGGCCGTTATTTTCCACGTTCATATATATTATTGGAATAGTCAGTAGGTTATTTAAAGAATTCATCCTCGTTTAGCCGGAGTCGTCATCGACTTGCCGATTATCCGTTGAATTTCGTATTTCGTCGGTTATTTGTAAGATTCGTACGTGGTTTGCTGGATTAATCCATTGATTTGCTTTATGGTTCATTCATGCAATTACGAATTCATTCGAGATTTGTAGGATTAATTCGTATTTTTGAAGGATAAATCCGTGATTGGTCTAATTGATCCGTGATTTGTTGGAATTATCAGTGATTTTGATATTTTATTCGACAGATTCGTCGTGGTTTGCTGGATTCGTCCTCTGATTTGCCTGGTTCATTTAGGAAATTGCGAACTCCATGATTTTAAGGATTCATCCGTAATTTTTATGATACGCATATTTAAAAAAAAATATAATAATATTCTGGATTCATGTGTAATTTGTCGGATTCATCCGTGATTATCGGGACTTTTCTGTCATACGGCAGATTCACCCATTATTTTCCAGTTTCCAGATTCGCCTACTCATTTAACTGTGACTGTGATATACTAGTTTGGATTCGTTATTAGTTTGATTCGTCCATAATTTATCGAATTCGTGTGGGATTTTCAGCGATTTTATGGATTTGTCCATTGATTTGACTGATTCGTACATAATTTAACGCATCCATTTGTGCTTTTGTGGATTCGTTCGTGATAAGTCCGTAGTTTAAATTTGCTCAATTTTTACGTCTGATTTGCTGTGATCAGTTTTATCAATCATTTCATAAGTTATGTAATTACCTGTAATTTACAAGGACTCAAATTACATGAAGTACCACTAAACCTTTGATCGAGTTTAAGATTTTAGAATTGACAAATAAAGAAAATAAAAAGCCAATCAGAGATTGTGTCATTTTAGAATGTATGTACCTACCTACATATATTATGCTGTCATATAATCGGCCTTCTAACTTTTGTGTTTCTTGTGTCTTTCGATTCGTAAGGAGATTTGATGGATTTTAGTTTTGAGCAGTCATTGATTGAAAATTGATGCCTAGAAGTCTGAACTAGTGTTCCCATTTCTTAAAATCCACGCTGTTCTTCAAAATGAAGCACTTAATTCCATTTTTCTTATTGCCTCGTGCTAATACTTTAAATCACTGATAGAAGTTCTTACAAACGTCCTTTCACTAATAAAACCTTAAATTTTACAAAATAAATTTGATAGAAAATGACATCTTATTATCCCGTCCAATCGATTTTAAGATTATTAATGATGAATTTCAGTTCAAACCGCTCCCCATATTAATAATTTGAGTTTAATCTCATTCAAAAACAGAATTCTTTCAGTCTGCCAACACGCATCTTATTTTTTCCTTCTAATCTTTTATACTCCGACGACTTCACAGTATTTTATTGACTTTTAAAAGTCAGATGTCAGAATGATAACAATCGGCCAGCCAGACCTTGAACTTACCCCAATAATCCCACCTTATAAATAATTCTATGGAATCATCCCTTATTGTGATATATTACTTAGCTTGTTATTGAACATTTTTTCCTATCAGACAGCTCTGGGCTTTTAAAAAGTATACAAACATGTATTTATATAGGTATGCTTCACTTGTCAATCAATATCAAATGTAGGGTGAACTCTGAAATTCTATTATCCCATATAGACCCCCCATTCGAGGAGCCATCACCAGACGAATACTGGTGGTGTTGCTCCTGATAATTAAGTTTGTATTTCGCTCTTGCTAAAGTTATCTGCAATCTTTTTCATGTTTCGTCTGCTCGTTTTGTCCAAACAATGTTTGTTGTTATCTTCATTCCCAGAGACAAGGCAAATCACTGACGGTGGTCGTTTTCGTACCATCTTGTATGCAAATCAAAGATTCTCTTGTCCAACCATTCGAGTCCCTTAAGTGGTTTATATTTTCAAAAATCAACACACCCTAATACTCGTTCGTACAAAGAAAACAAGAATTTGCTCCAAAATTTAAATTCACTGCACACGTTAAAGCAAGAGTGCTATTGTGAAGAGAAAAATAAAATGTTAGGTATCGCCATGAGATACATCTATCTCCGAGATACAATGAATAATAATTTATCGCAAAAATGTATTTATTTATTTTAGGCATAAACCTAAAACAATGCCAGTAGTCCCCTTCCCCTGAGAAGTCCAAGGATTTAGGTATATGGATTTCCATCGAAGGTGCTCCCCTAAAGGATTATCCGATTGAACATGTTTTGCATTTGATCCTTTTTTTTTTGCATCTTAGACGCTTGTTGGCGTCGCCTGTGCGTCGGTCCGTCATCATCGTCTTTATTACCCTTTCGAGCTTTTATCTGATTCCAGGATAGCGAAATTCTTTGCAGAAATCAAGTCCCAGTTAATACCTTTGGCATAGTTAGTTGAGTATGTATGCAAATTTTTGTGCCACCATCAGTACTAAATATCACCGCGCCGCCGGCATCTGTCGAAGGCACTCTTCGAAGGATAAACAAAAATATAACGCGAGAACGATGGAAAGACTATAATACACCAAGTGTATCCCTAGAAGTAATAACATTTATAATAACAGCGAAACAAGAAAACAACAAGTTGTAACATTTTACGAGTGCCTCTTAAAAAATCGTCTGATGTTTTGAGGGCAAGGTCTTACCCTTTTTTTTCTAAAGGATTTTTCTTTTAGCAAATAAAACAAGAGGCACTCTTAAGCCAAATCAAAGCAAAACAGTCCTTGGGGGAATCTGGAACGTTGTTGGATATAATGACTCCCTTGAGTGCGGGCAAGAATAAAAATGGTGCAAGACTTAAGGACAAACTTTCAGGCAATTCGAGAGAATTTAAAATTAAATAAAATAAAAATGTCAGAGTGTATTAAGATGCATTTTAAGTTGTCAGAATCCAGATCCACTTGGTATGTAAACAGTTGAAGTAATTCCTGTACACAAGTGTTGATTATATCGGGAAGGAATTTTGGATAAGTTACGAGCAATGTCGAGCAATATTCCTGAATTTGAAGGCATTCTCCATGAATACATATATCACCAACGAATTCCTACTTTTATTTCGATTTTTACATTTACTTTTTTTTATTTTTTTTTTATTTACGAAAATAAATTCGGAGAATGGAAAGTTGAGAAGTGAAAACTGTAATTGAATAAGAAACTATCCTCCCCAATTGAAGACACCAATAATTGGTAATTATAGATACCGGGAAATTGGTATTGCAAACAGTAAACTGGTGCAGGTAAGGAAGGTGTGATAATACGGCAAAGCCGAACCATCTAACTTGGATTCATTGCGCTTGCCAGGGAGAATATAAAGAAGGTGTGTGGAAGAGGAGAGAGTCGATTGAAGGGAACTTAGGTATTCGAGCCTCCCTGAACTATCCTGAATTCTAAATGAATTTTAGGATGTTCTTTAGTGTCAGGATGAAGATGTCACCCTATTCGGGAAAAAAATATTTTCCAAAAGGCTGCTTTTCTGTTTCTGGCTAGGCTGGGGGATTCACAAAGGAAGTGGCATCTTGACCCTCTCTACACAAGTCCGAAGAGCTAATTTCTATTCTGCTCATGTGGGTTCCCATTGTATTTTGGCTCGTTAGGACTTCTATTAGGATGGATAGTTGAGGTTTTCTTATCTTGAGTAAATATTCGATTTTTTCCCTAGAAATCTTCGGCCAAAGGTTTTTTGAAACTGGACAGGTATCGATTTTTAAGCATATATGTAACATCTTCATGAAGGAAATTCTGGCAACTTTTGCTTTTCTCTTGCTCAAGTCGCACAAGTACCGTGGTATCGTATTGGTTCGGATTAAGAAATGACCCGTTTTTAGCCATTTCATCCGTCATTTCGTCCCGGTACCTATCAGAGAGTAAATATATGCCCGTTGCACTGAGATTGAGAAAATGGCTTTAATTGCTGTCTGGCTGTCTATGAGGAAATCGATATTTCTGTTTCCTACGTCATATGAGACAAGGTATCTTGCGCCTTCGCAAACAACAAACACTGGGGCTGACACCTCAACTTGTACCAAGTTACGATCAAGTACAAGTACGACGTCAAGAAGTTTGGCATTAGCCAAAATCAGAATTAAGTCAACGGTTGGCGGGTACATGTTGGTAATATTGGGTTCCACGATCAAGTACAAGTACGACGTCAAGAAGTTTGGCATTAGCCAAAATCAGAATTAAGTCAATGGTTGGCGGGTACATGTTGGTAATATTGGGTTCCCGCGGAAACAACGCCATTTCTGTTTACAGTGCGTTAAGTCCACAGCTTCTTGCAACCCTTTCTTCCTGTCCTCATGCCGACAATTTGCACTTAGGTCCTTCTTTCCAAGGCCATTGAATCGCTGATCAATCATCAGCTCAAGTAATATCTCGAAGATCGAAAGCTTCTGAATGATCAGCAATATCTACGGCTTTCGCAGCAATCGTTCCACTGGTAATCTGATCACCGAAGAGTGAAACAGATCTTTATATTATTTTGGAGAAAATAAGGTTTAAATTTTACATCAGATCGTTCAAAACATGTTGTATTCATAAAATAAATTCTGGTGTTCCACAGGGTTCCGTTTTGTCTCCGACTCTCGTCCTCATTTCATTTTTTCCTTCGGTATCGCAAGGGTATCTTATGATAAGCTCATTAAACTCCGATCTCTTCACCATAGTTAAATACGATATATAAAATCTTCTGGGAGTTTAATGCTTCGAAAACTCGATGCATTTATTGTAGTTGAAGCAGTGCAAATAGCACTTGGTTCGAAGAAGCTGAAAGGTTCTCAGTACAAAAACTGCTAAATGCTTAGAATTTCTATATGGGTGTAAGAAATTTTTCATTACTCTGATCTGGCTACAATTTATGAAGCGTTTAAAGGTCCAAGACTCAAGTAAAACACACATCTTTGGACATGTGCAGACTTAACATCTTCATTTATTGGATATAATCCTGAACAGAGCTTTAAAAGTGATAGGAATCAGAACTGTTATGGAATCATTCTCATTTTTTAGAGACTGTCGGAATATTGTTTTTCCTCTTCTTTCATAAGGAATACTCGCTTGAAGTAGCCAGTTAAATATGTCCTTCTAAAATTTGTTACATCTAGAAGGCACAAGTATTCCATATATAGGAAGAAACTCTATATTTGACAGTACGTCCAAGATTAAACTCAAAGGTTGAAATATATATGGATGTATGTATTTTAAGCAACACAAAATCGGTGTGTTAGACAATTTAGAAGGGCCAAACTAAGATTTACAGTTGAGTTACGGTTTTTCTAAATTTGTACATTCAAATAATTAGAAAAGCTGACCTAATAGAGTAAATCTGAGATCGGATTCGGGCTAAGGACATCAACAATATTCGGGAAAAGTATAATGGATTCTTTGGCAAAAGCCAGAATTATTTGAAACCCCGGAAAACATTTTTTGTTCCAGTCGGCTTAAGGTTATTTTTTGCAAATTTTTCTATGTATTTTAATAATTTATTGTTAGTATTTAGTCGGCAATATACAATATACTACTACGTACAAGCTAGTAGAACACTTAATATTACTTAGCGCCTAAAGATCCTTGTTCTGTTGTAAAGTCGTTTGAAAATAATTCTTATTTACTATTTAAGAATTTGTAAAAAGCTTTTCAGTGTCTTTTGTTGACGAAAGTAATATTTCTTTGTTATTTATCTATTCCCCCCAAAAAGTTTTTAAAAAGAAAAATGTAAAAGCATAAGTCCAATTCCTTTTTCTTCTCACAGTTTTTCTATTTTTATCCTTCTCTATTATCATTTGTTTGTTTTTTTTTTAAGAAAATAATTTACCCCGAGCAAATGGCAAGATTACACTTGAAACTTATTTAAAAAAAAAGAACCCGCATCTGCATGAATGCCTTTTCCATAAACCTGTTTATTTCTATTATTTGTTTTTTTTTCTCTCAATTATCGACCCCATTTGGCTTTTGTTTATCAAAACAAAAATCAAAAAACAACCCAAAAAGTTTTCTGAAACGAAACAATATTTTTGACAAAGTATAAACCAAACCATCAGAGTGATAACAATCAAAGATGACTGACCGAAGCACTCTCCCTGTTTCTGGTCTCAGAGATAAAAAACGAAACTTCAAATAATGGAAACGAAAATAAAAGTTATGAATAAGAGTTTTTGTTTTTTTTTTTTAACTTTTATTTTCGCTGTAGAAAGCTGCTTACGCCAACATAAAATGAATTCTGGGAAAAATCCCAAAATTAATTCAGTCATGAATAAGAAATAAGATTTATATCACCATTTATTGTCCTACATCTACAAATAAGTTAATGCACGCACAAATTATTATACTTTCCCAATTTTTAAGAAAGAAAATCTTTTGACAAACATTGAGCCTCTATCACCTCAAGGACATTTGTCTCTGTTGAAATTATATAGAAATTTATTAAGTTTATTCGCCACCTAAGCATGAAGCACTTAAGATTATAATTCTGTCAAATTGTGGACATAACATGAACACGTTCTCGTAGTGGATTTTTATATTTTATAATAGTTATAAGCAAAATTAAAGTCTCCATAATGATGTCAAATTGCTTCAAGGAAGGAAGTCCAATAATGAATGAGTGTTCACATGGACTCAAATAGAGTTCATGGGGAGGTCATTTATAAGTTTTATATTCACCTAAAATGTGTTTCCCTAATGATTTTTCTACAAAATATACATATAATTGAGTAGAAACAATTTTGGCATTCAAGTAGTTTTTCAGTTCATACTTGAAAAGGGTGATCCATTTCAATCCTCCAAATCTGTGATAAGATTTTGTTTTGTTGACCAAAAGCTTAAAGTTTTAGTTAGATTTATTTTTTTTTCAAAACTCCTATCTTCCCGAAAATCATCATTTGACCATTCCTATACATTATCAAACAAAAAAAAAATCACAGGGAAGATAGGGGTATTTGCATCTCACTTTGACTCTAATGACTTTTAATAAGTTATGTCTTTTTAGTAAGCTCTTTCAGCTTTGCCACAAATTTGTGAAACATGTCAGTGCACTAATTAAAAATCGGATACATAAATACAGTTTTAAATATGAAACTATTTCTTACTTAGAACTTAAAATCACATCACTTTAATGTGGCTAAAATCACTTATAGTATAAAAATCTACACAATTGACCCTTCCTCCTTAAAAAAATTGGCGCAAAATTTTAAGCAGCTGAGTAATAAGGTATTTCATTTCATTTTATTAACAAGTAATAGTTTCACATTAAGATTAAATCTCATAGTTTGTGAATGCTTTACAAAATAATTTACAGACGTGATTTCGAGTGTTTAACATTTGATATGAGAATTGGGAAGGAGTAAATGACAGCTTTCAATGTTATATTTGAATAAAAAAGAAAAATTTAATCTTAATCAAATAAAACTATGTAATTTATATAAACTAAATACATTTTATTATAAATATTTTTATATATTTATATATAATTATATATATGACTGGCCAAGTGATTGAAAAGAAGGGTTTTGAACAAAAAAAAGGGTGGCATGAACAAAAAATGTGCGCTCAGATTGCATGCAAAGAAACCTAGGCTGGATTAAAGTAAATTTTCGTTGCGAGCTGACGAAATTAAGCCTACTGTACAAATACTCCGGTTTTTTAGTCTGTATAATACCATGCAAAAGATTAATACCTCTGAACTTAATGAGGTTTTCGAAGCCTAGGCCCATGATTTGCAAAGAGTAACTTAAAATGTGATCAAAACGGCGTTTTTTAAAAATATATCTTGCCAAGTTATTGTAAATGACATTTAGTTTACGCCCGGTATTGTAATCAACATAGCAAAAAACCTCACAACTATATAACAAAACAGGTAATAAAAGAGATTTTACGAGTAGCATTTTCGTATTAGTAGGCAATGAACTTTGACTGGAACATAGTAGTCGTAGACCATTGTAAACTTTACCAATTGTAACTGCAGCATTATCTGACCAAGTGAGAGTATCATTGAAGATTATACCTAAATTTCGAGCCTTAGCAACGTATTCGATAGAAGTTTGACCTAACTTTATTGGTGGAAATGAGGAAGTATCTAATGGACGCTCGTAAATGCAAATAGTCTTTGATTTCTCCGGATTTAGCGATAAATCGTGTTTGAGTGCCCATTGTTGAATTATTTTTAAATCATCGTTCACCTTGCCAATAGCACTGTTAATTATATCCAGTTGAGAATTGAGGTATAATTCAACCTGACGTGTCGTCAGCAAACATATGGACAGTACAATGTTTTGTTATTTGAGGAATTTCGTTTACATACAGTGAAAAAAGTAGAGGACCGAGAATGGGGCCCTGTGGAACACCTACAAGTACACTAAGGAATGAAGAAGTATCATTTCCAATAGCTACACATTGCTGACGACCATCCAAGTACGAGGCCACGAGTTGGACTGCTGAAGAAGAAAATCGAAAATCAACTTGTTGCAGAGAGTAGAATGGTTAACCGTATCCGAACGCTTGAGAAGTCTAACAACGTTAGGAATGTAGGTCGGTTTGCGTCTAGTTCTAGGCTAATATCGTCGACAACAAGTAAGAGGGCAGTTTTACAACTCCTTCCAGCACGGAAACCGGATTGAGCGGGGCTTAAAAGATTGTTACTAATCAAATGCATTTGCATCTGCTTTAAAATGCTCTTTTCGAATACTTTCGACAGAAACGATAGTATTGCAATTGGTCTAAACTCAGGATTACTCTGGTTTTTAGCCTTGGGTATAGGAATAATTCTAGCGTTTTTCCAGGAACCGGGTATTCACAAGTGGTTAGTATCTGATTGAAAATATAAGTTATGAATTTCAGAAGTATTGGAAGGAGTAACTTTAAGAATTTGGGATTTATTTCATCCAACCTATTGCGTTCGATTTAACTGACAGGAAAGCTTCAACAACGTCTTTATCGGTTAATCGAGTAAAGTCGAAATTCGATATACTGTCGTTAGCTTCAATAGAGTGTTCAGTAGAGGGTTGTTGGTTCTGATTTATTGACTGCGCACCAAGTGACACAAACTGTGAGTTGAGAACATTGCAATCTACGTTTACAGTTACATTCGACCGGTGCTTAGCAAGGCCCAGATTGTGTAGCTTTTGCCAGAGAGCTTTTCCAGTCTGTGCTTCAGGATTAAGAAAGTTTTTATACTAGAGTCTCTTTGCAGCCCTTATGCGAACGACAACCAAATTACGAAGATTTTTATAAGAGTTAAAAAATACATGAAGCTTGTGTCGTTTCGAACGAGCATATGCAATATTACGATTTTGTATCAAAACTAATAATTAGAGATGCCGCGAATATTCGTCCACTATTCGGCATTCGGCCTATTTTTTTGATATTAGGTATTCGGCCGAATCACACCATTGGCCGAATATTAAATGGAGAATAAAAAAAAATTATTGTCTTACAAGAAATGTTGTAATTTTATTAAATTTTTTTATTTTAGTATATAAAATCTACTAATGGTAAGTTGTGGTGAATAAAAACAGCTTTTTCAGCATTCGTCGGTAGCATACGTTTTGTGTAGCGTCTATATTCGAAATAAATTACAGCTTCTGCAAATTACCTCTCACTAATACACTAAGTACCAGGAAGCGAGAGGTAGATTTCAGCAAATGTTGTCAAATTAAGAAACAGTTTTGTATTTGCTGACCACCACTTGTAAAGGTCTGCCATCCGATCTTGGCGAAAAGTTCTTAAAAAAAAATCTATTTTGTTTTCATTGGCAGTTTTTTCAACATCTTTATTAACAGCAACTTCCTCAAAGCATTCCCAGAAACTGTTGTGCCTCGTCAAAATTCACGTAGGAGATAGATACACAACACATCTTTTCGTTGGCCGAATATTCGGTATTCGGCCGACGAGTGTGGCCGAATATTCGGTATTCGGTATTCGGCCGAGCCACTATTCACGGCATCTCTACTAATAATTCTCTACAAAACCAGGGTGGTGAGATGTATAAAGGGTTTTTATATCGAAGTGGAACATGCTGATCAAAAAGTATTTTAATATTATGTTCGAGAAATGGAACCTGTTGATTTACTGATGTCATGAGGCAAATATTATCCCAAGGAATATGGATAACGTCATACTGTAGACTATAGTAGTCTATATTTTTAGAATCCCTGTAAGTAATAACGTTTTCAGCTATATCTGTTTGAATGTCGTAAGTTAGGTAGATTAAATCATGTTTAAAGAAACACGTTGCAGAAAGTTGACTGTAAAACAAAGTTCTACTTATATTGTTAACAAAAAACACATGTAAAATAGTAGCTGTATCATGTGCAAAATGTGTGGAAGTGGAAACGTTAGGAGAAGTGAGATCGATGCTTTTAAATATATTTATTAACTGAGCGGAAGCAGGAACGTTAAGTAAGTTGCAATTTAGTTCGCCGCAAATAATAATATTAGAAGTAGAGCAGGATATCCCTTCTAAGATATTAAAAATAGAAGAAATGTCTATATTCTTATTTGGTCTGTAGATCGTTCCAATCAACAAACGTTCTAAACCAATCGAAACATTAATAAACAAAAATTCTAAAGTGTTATTTGCATTTGATTTGATTATAACTTTGGCTATTAGGTATTAGCATGATACTACTTAACAATTTGCTAACTTTTTTGTAGATTACTAACTCTTTTTTAATTTTAAACATTTTCTAACTAGTATCGTGTAATGTTATTTTTTTAATAAATTGCTTCTGAACACACCTAAAGTTATGACAGTTCATGCAAACAACTAAGTAAACAGACCCTTTTTGACGTTTGTAAATTTCAAAGAGTTATATGAAGTTACCACGATACAAAAAAAAAAAAATAAAATATACACCTATTCGATGATTTTAACTTTAATAAAAGGGTAGAGAAAGTATGATTCTATATTCGAATAAAATTTACAAAATCGTCATTTTAACCTAGTTTCTTACTAAAACAGCTTTAACATCGCACCATTAATTTTATATCATTTTCAACACATTTTCACTTACAAGAAAAAAATACGGAGCGACAACACTTTCACTAGAAAAGATGAATTATTTGTTCTCAAAAGCTCTTAAAAAATTAAATTATCTAAAACCCTCATCCTTCCAACAACTTCTTTAAAATAATCTACATAATCAAGATATAGAAACGTTAAATGATTTCGGTCATTACCCTTTCTAACCAATTTAACCCTAATATTGTTCTTCATCATTTATTTGACATATCACGTACCTATTCAAAATCATTCTTATTCTTATTCCACAGCCATAATAATGAATACTACTCGTATGTCTACTATACATATATCAAATACTATAGCATTTAAGATACACTATACCTTTTGAATTTATTTTCAAACCACAAAACTTCCATTACACAATTGAACATGGACAGAAGAATTTGTCTAAATCACCACCATCAGAAAAAAAAGAAAGAAAATCTCTTAATAAAAATAAAGGCCTCTGTCCCCAGCAGTAAGTCTCGAATTGATGCATGGCCAAAAGGTTCAAACGAAAAACTTATAACCTTACGGCCAGCATTAAAGGGTTGCACGCAAAGTGACCAACCATACAAATATCCCATCGAATTCAGTATAGCTCTTCCTTTTTAAAAAGGATTTAAAAAATAAACGACTTTTGAAATGTCACGTATTTCGACAACAATAACCGTTCTTCGAATTCGTCGTCGTAAAAGTAATGCTGCTGCCTGAGGGGTTAGACAAGTCAATATCGAAATAATACTAGTAGAGGGCTTTTGGAACTTCTATAATAATCGTTTGGAATTAAGCTATGGACAGAAAATAAATACCAACAGACCTTCAACCCCAGTCAATTGCTTTATTTTACTTGGTTGACCTTTTCTCTGTTTGACCAGTTTTTTTTTGGTTGATATTGAAAGTACTGTGCATAAGCAGGATTTCACAAATAGAGGCTTTTAGAGGCTCAGAGTTTCTTGTCCAGTTTTATACACAAATGAAGCACCTTTAAAAGACTGCTCCAATGATGAAATTCACTCTTCATCACAGCCCGTATTTTGTTCTTCCACTCACATCTTTTCCACGGCTATACAAGTACCCTTTGAAGTGTCAGAAGTCTTTATTTGATTTATTGTTGAAGGGTCTGTCAAAATGATATTTGCGGAACCGGAGTTTTAAAATGAAAATAAAAAAACAGGTCACGCCTTTTAATGCCTGAACTTAACACCCTAAACCATGTGTTTACATGGCAACACCACCACGTATTACGTGACAGCCTGTAAATGAACACATCTACTAATATATGAATGCATACATAAGTTTACGGTCAATTTAAGTTCCTTCCTTCAGAGGTTGGTTGTGAGAAGTTTTCGGAAAACTATATTATGAGGCTCAAAGCTCCTTACATCTGGTGGCTAGCTAATTGGTCACGTTTGATGGTGGCATTATAACTTCATAAATCATTGACACATACATTCCTAGGTTTTATTGTCGAAATAAATACCGACAGATGAAATTTGATCTAATGGTTAAGTTTGCCTTCAGTCAAATGCATTAAGATATTATTAGGTATAGTTTGCCATGTTACTATAATGCATTTTGCAATAATTCACAATCAGTCACTTAATTGAGTTGTGAATTGTTTGAAATGGCCCTTTGGACATTAATCAAAAACCAAGAAAAAGTGTCTTAATGAGACCGCACATCATGCTGATGTGGACGTTCGAAGTTCGAGGTTTTGTGTGTTAATGGCAGGTTATTTGGTTATGGGAGTTAATTTGTTCTTATAATTAACGTCGGTGAACTTGTTAATAATACAGGGTCTATAATTATTACAAAACTAGTTTGTATTTTTTTGGCATTTATTGTGAAATGATAAGTCGTTAGATATACATGATTGTAGGGTAAGGAAATATTTTTGAATGTATGTTATTAATTTGGCAAAATCATTAACGTGCAAATTATAATTTCTAAACTTTTGTATTGTACTCATGTACTAACCTCGAAATGTCAGTCCTTCAAGATCCGAAGCTGAAAAAGTGAACAAAAAAAAATCTAATTAGTATATCAGTTTATTTAAATAAATATAAACTTGAGAGATTATGACTACCCTTAAAGTGTTTGAGCACAGTGCGAGTATTTAGGAAAGTTTGTGAGGATTTAAAAGGAGAAACTGAAGAACATCAGATTTAAATATCTGAATATCGCAATGAAAAGGACCCGGTTAAAGAATTCTACATGGATTGCCGCTAAAGAAAGAATCTCTGAACTCAACAATAAGTTCGAAGTTGGTCCCGAGGGTAAGCTATTGGGCATAGAACATTGCGATGCGGTGCCTCAAGTGAGACTCAACTAAATTATTGGAACATCTGACCAAATATGAGAATTGTACTCAAGGTTTAGATGAATAAAGGCCTTATAGATTAAAGACAAATCGAAAGGATTGATAAATTTCTTGCATCTTCGAAGGAAACTTTAACACTATGCAGCGTTTTTGGAGACGTCGAATATACAATGTTTTTCTTAGAATATACCCAAGAAGCACGCCCTAAAGAATACATGAATTAAGGGATACACTGTATGTTCATTCGACATGGTCTGTGATGAACATATAGCCAGAAGTGAAAGCTGTTCGGTTTCCTAAATGCAAGTGCCACTCAGGAATAGCGACATGGGGGATGGTTCTCGCTTCAACGACAGGAGACAGCATTGATTTTTTTGAAGTATTTAATTCTAAACCGTTTTTGATTTCCCACTTGACAATATTGTGGATATCAGAGCTAGTTGTCGTTCAAGTTCCACATCCGCAAGACAAGGTCTGGAATATGGAAACGTATATGAATATGAAAGGAAATTCAAACAGTCAGACAAGGTCATTGATTAAAGTAAGAAAGAGGGTTGGAACAATTCGGAGCCCTGGGCACACCAGCATTTATTTTGTTAGTACCTGATTTAAAACTATCGAGTACGACTTTTATGGGCACTTCGAAGTTTTATTTCTAATAGAAAGAAGTAAATATTCAGCCTAAAGATTTAAATGCACACATTTTCGATATGAGAGCGTTTTTATCAAGCTCTTTTAAATGCTTTTAAAATATCAATCCCAATAATCTCACTTTTTTTGAAACCATGTTGAATTTTGTGCGGTTTTTCAGCATTGGACCTATTCCTGAGAAACCCAGATTCTCGGCCATTAAGATGCTTCCGATCTTCAAGATATTTCTTAAACTGATAGTTGATTATCTTGGAAATAATAAGGAAAATAGATAGATAGGGTAGAAGATTTGCTTTTTTGGGGACAAGTTGGGCAAATGCTGTTTTCCATCCAATCAGAAAGAGACCAGTAGAATACGATAGATGGAAAAGTTTATGTAGTGGTTTTGCCAGCGTTGAAGAACACCTCTTCAGATCGAGATCTTACAGTACCCTGGTAACTGAAAGAGTATGAAAGAAACTTTATTCCATAGAATCGATTGCGCTCTAAAGTACAGGAGGAGGCATGATTTTTTTGTCAAAGTCGAACTACTAGCAAACTGTCGTGCAATTTCTGGAGTTTCATTGAGAACAAACGTAGGAATATAAGAAGAAGTCTTATTCGTAATTTTTTTTGTATTTAAACAATTTTTCTTTTTTAGTTTTTTAGGCACATTTTAGGATGGTTTTAACATCAGAAACTTACTTCTCCAACTCAAATGACCTCCTTACAGCTCGAATCAAACCACGTATTCTCTATGGGTTTTGTTAATTCAGAATGAAAATTCTCATTTCGAAGAGAATTATATTTCTAACCATATTTGCACTGGAGTGTGCGTCACTTTTGAGGTAGCATGGTAACAAGTTAAAATAAAAGTTTATTTTATAACTAAGTAATACATTTTCTGTTTACACAAACGTCATTCCAGCTTCCACTATACATCACATCACATTCATCGAAGACTAAACCTTAACAGAAGCGGTTCTGTTCCCATATTTTTGAATTTTCAAACTCGAATTCCTACAACTGCCAACCATTGGATATGCAGAGAATCTGCTATATACGGTTTTTTAAAGGCCTGTTCTAGCTAATAATATATATAAGGAACACTTGATAGGTTATTCTCAGGACCTTAAGACATCTGACCAACCTATAAAAATGTTTTCAAGTTTCAAATAAAATGCCCTACATTTTGTTGGGGTAAAAACAATTTCAGAGTTACTTTTTTTAAACAGTGCTGTCATTTGATAGAGATCTATAATTGAACATAGTGTGAGTATTTGCAGTTTGATTGTGCAGAAGGGCCATCAGTTCTGTTTTACACTGTTTTACAAAGCTTATCACTAGTAAAAAAGTATTGGTGAAAGTAAGCAGCCTTGACGCTGGGACGTTTTTCAGCTATCAAAATTCGCTCCCTTAAATAATTTGACAATTTCGATGACCGCAATAATTCGCCACCAATTTTCGCACTGCTTTCTTAATCTCATCAGGGCAGTTCTCGGAAATTCCTGGAACTCACAATAACTGGAAGCAGAACCACTGTCACCGACGTGGTTTTCACCGGCTGTTGAGCATGAACATAAAGTGAATATAAGTTGTTAAAATGTTGAGAGTTCAGATGGCGCTTATTTCAACTGCAGACAAATGTGAAATGTGATAAATAATTTTGAATTTTGACATCAAATGTCATTGTTTGTGTGCACGGGGTGAATTCTGCTTGTAGAAAACTGAACTTTTAGGAGAGGTAAGCGAAATGTGCCGAATGAAACGGAATAATTTTTTTTCCATTTTTGAAGTGGAGGGAAAAAGTGGATAACTACTTCACACACCACTTTCTAAATACTACATTTTGAGCTCTATGAGAAATTCAAGCACATTGAAAACAAGTACGTACATATGTATAGTACATGTATAGATACTTATACATTTTTTCTATAAAAATAATACATCCCGTGTGCACTTGAATTAAATTATAAAACCGGTTTTCAAAGCGGAAGTGTTCATCTCATTGAATTTATCATGATCACAAACTTGTAGATACAAAACAGAGTGAGTATAAAAGTATGAAAGCATAAGCGTTTTATTCAGTTTTTTAATTGCTAAATTACTGGTTATAAGTTTCATCAAAATGAGAGACCAAAGCTAACAAAGTGAGTTGTCCAAACTTTGATAATCTACAAGGTGCAAACTTCTATACTACCTATACAACAGCTTTTAAAAAGTTGTCATGAAAGTATTCTGAATTAATGATATGCAGAGTGGCCACCTGGAAACTTGTTGCAAACAACTTTTTCCATGTTGCTCTCGAAAAATCTAAACTTTAATCACTCAAATACCCATTTAGATTGGTGCTGGTTGTGATAAATTCTTTTTTAAGAGCTTAATAACTGTCTTATGTCTTATGTCTTTAAAATTAAAATTAAATTTTGCATCGTGCCAAGCAACATATTTTCCTGAAATAAAAACTAGCTTTATCACCTATCTAACTATACAAGTTTATTCAAATGATTTAGCCAGTTGTTCGTTGTTCCGCTGTATTCAACATGGTTAACTTTCAATCAACTAAATTAAAATGGCCAAAGGCCTTTAAATGAATGTGCATTTCCACTTAACGGATTGCGATTTTTTATTTCAATTCCCACAAGCATTTATTAAGTGAGCATCGTTACTCCAATGTTCAAGCTAAACTGGCGAAACGTGTTCCTGTGTCAAATGACTCACAATATTGTAGGTATGACTTAAGTCTAGGAGGCCTAGTGGCAGTGGTAATAAAAAAACCTTAAAAGTCTAATAATATAATTCGTGTGGGCGATTTATGTCAGTATTATCTAATGCAATAAAACTTTTATTATATATAGATACGATTTAGGCTACAAAAATAAACAAAAAGTCTACCCTTCGTATTGTACCTAGAGCAGTTGTTTGTGCGATGGCGGGCGGCCAGTGGCAGAGATGTTGAAGCTGACTCCAAAAGACCATAGATCATTTTGTACGCCTCGGTAAGCCAACAATCAAGATGTTTGTTTCTTAAAAATTAAAAAAAAAGAACCTAAAAACCGTAACGCAAAAACAAGCTTACAGGTGGTTGATCGCACCTTCTGGCAATGCAATGACGCGACTACGACGCGGATGGTGGCTGTGGTTGCATAGAATGAACCAATAAACGTCAGCCCAGCATGAAGCCGCCAGGCACTAGCCAGAAACCAACCGACAAAATAACATAAAAACACTTGCGTAACACCCAACTAAAGCAAAATGAGAAACCAAAAGTCATGCTACAGAAAAAGAAAACAAACACATAAACGGAACGCAGCATGTTAGATATACGACGAATGCGGATTTGCCTTCCGTTTTTTTTTCTTTTTAATTCCATTGCAATTAAGTTTCGTGAATAAATACCTAACCTAGGTTTCCTCTACACGCCCGACCAACCAACCAGCCAAGGCAGCTTACATCAGCCCCATGGGCATGGGAGCCTTAATTGAATCAGCTCAGGCACTCTGATGGCGCACACCGCCCCATTAATTGTGCCCATCAGCAAGTCGGTCTAATGCAAAATATCCACAGTCTGTAGTACAACTGTTCCAACTGTTTCAGCACCTAGAGGCTTTGACTGGTTGAAGGTATGGTAACTCTACTGTGTATACTCGATATGCAGCGGTACCGTTGCATGATGAACGGCAACAAACTAGGCACCAAGAATCTAAAGAGAATATAACCGTCAAACTGTTTTATTCCGGATTTTATCGTCATACGGTAAAATTGTGGTGGCTTATTGGCATGATTTCGCATGAGTGTGTGCAGTCTCGGTCATTACGCGAATTATCGCATGCAATATATAGAATGTGTGCAATTAGTTGCAACACATAAATACAGGGCTGCATTTATTTAATAAGAAAGTCTTGAGGCGGAATTTGATATAAGCAATTGGACATACCTACTTGTAGTTGTTGCGTTGGTGAAATTAAGGCTTTCAGAGCGATAAATAATTAGGTACTGTGGTAAGTTAAAAGCAAAATTGGTTTCGGTAGTTGAGTTTTGAAGACCTCGCGACCACAACTTCCTAAGGGGTATACAAGATTTCCAACAGATTGTTTTCGCCTTTCTTTCAAAACGTTGTTAAGTCGAAAATGACAACTTGTTCAAGAGATCCAAAAAACCGATTTAAAAATTTCTTAAAAATTTTTAGATCTTAAGAGGTTTTGAAACTGATTGTCGGATTCAAATACGATGATACAGTTGGGCTTGTTTGATCCATTCAGTTCGGTCAGTATTTAGTGGCGTCCAATTTTTGCAAACAGATGAGAAAAGGCGAGTGTAAATACCTAAAAGATACGGAGTTGCACCAAATGGAAACTCGACACGAATCAGTTTCATGCGACTTCCGAGAGGTACTAACATAGATCGTGACTTTTTATTAGGCCATAATGATGGTTTTGCTTGTGAGATTGGTAGCGAACTCCACTCATAATAGTGTAGTGAAAAGTTACATGAATAGATCAACTATACGAGTCGTTTCAGCCTCGAGTCAAGAAGTCCTTATCTTTATAGTTTCATCAACTGGCTTGCAACGCATATACCCGTAGCAAACAAGTTTCAAATCATATTCATTCAAAGCGGCGTTTCAGTTTGGTGGATGGTTTTTGACCGATAAAAATTATAGTTCAATAATTTCCCTGACTCCATTTTGTAATTGGTTTCAAGCTTTAAATTTAAGAAGCTCGAAACTTGTTCAACCAACGCCTATAGTGAGTTACAACTCTCAACCAGTCCTGTATGTGTGATGATGGCATGAATAGGTAGGACTTACGATTTTGTGCCGAATCCGAACGGTTAAAAAGATTATCTTGAAAAATTTGTCACTTCTTCGCAAGAAGCAGTTCTCTTGAAAAACAAATTTTCTTAAAATGCAGCGGCTTACAGGAAAAAGAATATAAATAAATGTGGTTGTATAACAACTCGAAGAGAACCAACACCTATAGTGGCTTACAACTCCCAAATATTCCTGTGTGCGTTTCACCGGGAATGGAGGGGACCTACAATTTTTTGCATCTTCGAAACGGCCAAAGAGCGCACTTTAAATGACAAAAAATACTTTTAGATAATTTGCCAATTTGTCGCCAGAGGCAGTATACCCCTAAAAATCTTCTTTGCAGCTGCTGAGAATCGAATTCAAGACCTTTTGTATGACAGTCCAACGCACTAACTATTATGCTAACTATTATCACGGTGATAATGCCGTTTCAACTTTATTAATAGCCCGTTGAATCTTGTCTTGCAGATTAGGAACGGTTTTTGGGCTTTTGGATAGTTGGAATAAAACTTTCCATTCGAAAAATGATGGCGTAAAATTGCATGATCTTTGAAAAACTGCATTATGGTGAGCGATGTATCAACGACATTTTCTAATCGTCTTTATTCGTTAGTGGATTTAAAAATTTTGTTTAATGCGTTGTGTATCCGTGTAATTCGCCATGACTAAACCTCAGAGCTCACACGTGACAGCAAGAAAACAATAACTGCGTATGACCGACAAAAAACTAAAAATGTGGTCCCATTGTGACATCTCTTATTTGTTTCATTCACACCGAACCAATACTAAAGGTAATCTAATAGGACATTTTCATAAGCAGTGTGCCTGCTTTTTTCTTTTTCCTAGCTGACATTTAACCAATAACAGAAATAACAACATCAATTGTGACGTTTGATCTGACAGTTCCAAATTACACTAGCATGTTTTTATAAACTTAATTTGAATGAATTTTCCCTTGTGGTTAGGCGTTTGAGAGCCTTATGGAGTTAAAGACCAAATACACCTCTGTTACTTTGTTCAAGCAAAACATAAAAATATGAACCTTCATTTACCTACATTCCGTTCTCGCGGATTAATTAGATGCAGTTGAAACGCGGTGGCGAAAAACGTGGGAAAACAATTTTCCCAAATGAATTCCAGAAACGGTTCTCTGTTGTAATCGCCATTCGCCTGCGGAAAATCAGTGGGATATGAAATATTTGTTGTTATTGGTCTTGCTTTGCTTTGGACAGAGCAATGTTATGAAGCACGATAGCTATAGAGAAACGAACTTTTTGCTAAAACCTATATTACTTTCCTATCTCACTTGCATCTATCTGGACTCGGTAAGGCAGGCAAAGTCGAATAGATCACGAATTGCGATGGGTGGGGTGGTGGTCCCAAGTTGTAGATTCCATTAAGAATTCATGGTCCATTTGGACATATTGGAGTACCTTCCCAGCCAAACTTGCAACAATTGTCTTCCAAATTCCAATTAATAGAAACGTATACATATACATATAACTATCTACCTCCGGTTTCCACCGTCATACAAAGCTCTTTGTGGCTTTGACAATCTTATTTTTGTTTGTGGAGCTGCTGGGTATAGAAGTCATGGCACCTGACACTGCATAAATTACATAGGTAGCGCGACTTTAATGTAGGTATATTCGCCGCCAACGCCACCACCGCTCCGTACCGCACCCAGTTTTCCGTGTAGTAAAGTCGGTACGGTACGGTGCCGTTCCGTAATGTTATAAATGTACAAAGGTTGACACACACAAAACACAATTGTTTCGAATGAGGAGGGCAAATCCATTTGTCATAGCTGTGGGTCAAGTTGTTGCTTAAAAGCTAAGGTGCTCCCCCTTGTAGACTTCAAAGACAAGTTGGATGGGGTCTGGGGTCACAGACGAATGTGTATTACGAGTGAATGTGACGTCTGGAACCCGGCAACTTGTTACATTATATTTGCGTGTAAAGACATATTGTGCGGTTTATGATGTGAGAAATGAGAAGTTAGACTCGCTCAAGGCATGCGAATAAGTTTGCAGGAGAAATTTTATTTTGGGCGTTGGGAGATTTATGTAAGATATGCAAACTTTGGCGGATTAAGAGAATAATGTCATATTTACGACTACACCTTGTTTAATGTTATGTGGGTATAAATACGTGCGGGGAAAAATGTGAAGACTGTTGCAAATGATATGTGAACTCAGACAACATATAAGGCGAACGAGTTGTATCATAACAAGGAGTGGTTTTGTGGTTATGGGGTAGATAAGATTATAGCTTTGTGAATCAATGTTGGGGAATGTTTTCAATAATAAATCGTTGGGAAGCGAAAAGTTGTTGCTTCAATAATTTGAAATTTCATTGTTTTCTTATCTAATCATGCACTTGAATTAACTTAGATTTAGTCTCCAATTTTTACTCAATTTACACGAGGGATCTCTTCTTCTGAAATTATGACAAAGATACATTCAAAGCAAATTGAAGGACAAGTTTCTGTAAGTACATAGTAGAAATTACTGACAGAAACTTGGCATAAATGTCATTGGAATTTATTGTCGGTGCATCAATCAAAATGTCAAAAGAATTAAGTGTATTAGTTCTTACCTGAAAGGAAAAGTGAAATGGTTCTTTAAATTTATGTTTATAGACAGATTAAACGAAATGGCAAACTGTAACAAAAAAGTATTTTTTTTTAACGTAAAATCAAGGTAAATATGTTCGATAAAAGTATTTTGAAGCTGTAACCCGTGAAATCTGTTAAAATAAATTAATTCACTTAAGCAAACTTTGAAATATTCCAAAACTATACACGAAACTAAGTATCCTTTAAATCAAAAAAATACCATGAACTATAGCAAATCTCAAGATGTACTGTCAAATTTGCCAGATTTCTGGCAAGTTAACAAGACATGAGAATATGTCTGCTTACTTACTGTCCTAACCTGCAAATTTCTGCACAATTGTATTTTTTTATATAAACTTTGGCAGAGTTTCGCCCCAAAAATTCGTAGAAATTAGTAAGTTTGGACTGTACTCGAACGGACATAGGAAAATCTAGCAGATTTGACAGAACTTTTTGGTCAATAAGTGGCTAAAGGGTTAGATTTCTGAACTTTCCATTGAGAGACATTTAGCTGTCAGTGAACTTTCAAAAAAAAAAAAAAAGATTTGCTTAGAAAAATGTAATTTTCAAATTCGCGGTGTTTGGAAATAATTAGAACATATGATAAATTTGAAAATTGTTCAGAAGACATTTCGCTTAGTTCAGAAACAAGATTTTTTCTTAAATGTTTGACATGAAACAAAACTTCAAACCAAAGTCTTGTAGAATAGTCTGCCATTTTTGAAGACTTATCTATTAATTTTTAAAAAGGGTTGATCTGTTAAAAATTAAAAAAAAAGTAGATTCGATAGTTTAAATATATGTATATATTTCCAGCCAAACAACAGGGCAACGATGCTTCATTACTTATACTTAGTGCGGTGCAAGTTCACATTAAAGACTGACACTGATTTAAGATTTCTTGAGTTTGTATGTAATGACATTTTATGGAGAAGCGCAGGGCAGTCAATATTAACAGCTATTTATGAAGGGGTTGCAGATATACATAAGTTGAAAACGATCTGCTTAGGGTGAGAAGTTATACCTATTAGGCAAAATAAAACCGCGACTCTAGATGTCATTTGACAGTTCCTTAAGTATAGATAAAGGGTGATTCACAGAATATGAAACAGTGTGGCGGTAATCGTTTTACTCTGTTCAAGATAATCAGTGTGAATAACACCACGCACATCTCCTGAAAAATAAAATGCTGTAAATTTTATAAGAGTCGGTAAACATCGACCAATATTTGCGTCTTGGAAGGGTACGGCAGCATATAACTGATGAGCCTACTGTCTTACCTGGGCGAAACGCACCTTGGAGTTAAGGTCACTTGAGCTTTTAATTGAACTTAATTCAATCACTCCACTCAAACCGAAATAATTTTCATATCTTCATTGATCTAATATAAGCTACATACATATAAATTGAAATTAAGTAGGGTCTTTCAATATGCTGGAACGGAATCAAATAAGCTGCGAGTGGAATATAACATCGATCAAATGCCTTTCCTGGCTTCTTACGGTGGCACGGATACGAGTGGTCGAATAATCTATAAGTCTTCCGCATAGATCCGGCTGCATTTGAGCATTGGCCTATGTTATTTTCACCTTAAGGGCATAGGTCAATTGTAGTTTATTCGCATAGATTGCGACTTCAGGAAATCCCACAATAAGACCTTGTGAACAATTTACGTCACTTTTGCGAGAGATAACCTTGCCCTTAAATCATTCATGCAGAATGTCAATTGTGGCGTTCGCTGAGTGGCACATAATGCCACCGTCCTGCTGAAACCACACAGCCTCTTGGTCAATATGGTTCAATATGGGCTATAAGAAATTGGTTATCATCGTGCTTCAGCGTTCACCATTGATGATGACCTCTTTATCAACGTCCATTTTCAAAAAAGTACGGACTGATTAACGTCGTGTAGGTTGGTGTCGACCCATATACGAGTACAACAATTTTACTTGTTAACAAAGCCGTTCATCCAAATATACGCCTCATCGTTAAAAAATGATTTTTGCAGCCAAAACATACCGTAGCTCAGTCAGCGAAAAATCGGCTTTGTCTATGGTGAAGAACTTTGAGCTCCTAGGTCAATCGGATCTAGTACTGGTGAAAGCCCAAGTCGTGACGCAAAATTCGCCAAGTTGAAGTCTGTGAAAGGCCGACTTCTTGTGCACTAAGTGGAATCAACTGCCTCGGGTTTTGCTGTACATATTCACGAACCAGGATAATTTTCGCGGCCTAGCTTGCGTTTCTTTAACTTTCGAGTGTTGGCTGATTGATTACCGAAATGGTCGTTTCAAATTTGGCCACTTGTGAAAGGACACCACATCTACCGTAAAATAGACGCAACGTCTGCACTAACGCACACTCATTTTTGTTGTTTGGACGTGTTGTTCTATCGTGTGACTTGCATGGTGATTTGGCTTTAGCAGCTAAATAAAAAACAACAGATTTGACAGATGCCACCAAAACAACATGGCCGCCACTGGAAAAACCTTTTATAATATATTTATATGTCAAGTGTTTCTTATATAAACCGTATATACATAGATAGGGCAGAAGATTTTAGATTTCAAACATTCCTGTCGACTAAACGTACACAAAAACGGTTGAGAGTTGTAAATTAATAAGCCTTGGTTTTGTATGAGTTTTGGGCCTAAATTGTTTTTTATTTTCTTTACTCAAATTTTCGAACGTAATAATTCTCCCACCAGACAAGCTGCACAGTGATTAATTCGAGTCAATTCACTTAGGTGAATGTGCCAGTGAGACAACACCACCCAGGTCAAAGTACTTAAAATGTCGCAGTGGAATTCTTAATACGCCAAATCAATTGATTCCCCGATTTATTTGAATATTTCGACCTTCAAAAAATCAAATCTTGAACTAAAGAGCTGAAGCATCTTGATCATTTGAAGCGACTAATTAAAAAACTTATTTTTGAGCAACATTCCAGTCTGGTTCTTTCAAAAAGATATATACATTTCATGTAGTATTGTGTGTTTATTTCTAAACAAAGTACTTAATAGAAAACAAGAACAACGATCCAAAACCACTCTATCTTTTATAAAGTACAGTACACAATCTGTTGGCTTCCATGAATTCCCTACCCATCTGGAAGCAGCCGTAAAGAACAAGTTTATTAACCTTTTTTTTAATTTCGATTTCGGCAAAAAAAATTTCCAAAGTTTTTTCATTAAAATAGCATAATTTGTAATCGAAATAAGAGAATTGATGGATTTCTGGCCTTAGAAATGTGTACCTTCTGCGTTGACGGGGAAGAAAGTACCCCAACATCCGATACCTTTTTTTTTGCCTATTTCGCTTTGATAATAAAAATAACAAAACCCTACAAATTTACTTCAAGCGAATTTACCTCCCTTATCAACCATCCGTACATTTCCATTCGACTTGAATTTCAAAAGATTCCTAAGTTTAATATATATTTTTCGTTCCCTGCTTCAAAAGAAAACATTTTATTTCACATCAAACCGTGTTATCGTTCAACCCGACAAACCTGCATACCTACTTTATTCCAATAACGCACTCAAAAGGCAATGTTGAATTTATTAAATTTTATTTGCGCTACCTTTCAAATTTGATCAGGCCATTCATTGCGCAATTTAAGTGCTATCGTACAAGAAAAAAAAACAGGAAAACAAGGAGAAAGAAAATGTTTAAATCTGACCTAAAATCGTCTAAAAAAAAACATTTACACAACGAAAAACCAATATAGTTATACATTAAACAAGGCAAACCTACGACTATAGGCAATAGATAGAAAGTCCCTAAAGAAGCCAAAATACCTTTTCCAACCCAAAAGCAAATTTTATTTGAATATCCAACTGTTTGCAGTTGGAATACATTTGCATATCGCAACCGAGATCGCGCTATATACAAGTCGAGGAGAGCTCAGAAAAAACATCTAACTTCAATGGGAAAATCCTACACTACTTACTCAGGCTATAAGCCTCGCTATCTTCTTTTAAGGAAAACTGCATCTCATTCTATCTTAATGGTTGAAGTTGTTTTGTTGTGTTTGGTGCCCTTTTTTTAAAAAAAGCGTTTTCTGCTTTCTTTTTTATTTTGGAGAAAGGCAATGCAATGATACTAAAAGTAAATTCGCATCTTATCCTGCCTTTCCGTTCCCTCACTGTTCTACCATCCACCGTCGCGTCGTCGGTCGCTTACACTCTCAATGTGAAATCAACATTTGTATGGATTTTCCCACAATCTACTTGGATTTGAATTTACAGTCCTCTTACTTTTATTTGGACTGGTTGGTGGTTCGTCGTAGATGCTTTATGCAACAATGTTGTGTAAGGACAAACATTCAAACCGAAAACAAGTTTCGAAACCTTCACCATCATCGTTTCTCTTCATCATTATTTCGGACTTTGGTTGGTTGTGGGACGTCATTTTTTTTAAGTCATGTCCATTTCCAGTGACCGCAGACATGGCAGACATCATGAAGAGGTGGACGAGATTTTCAAAACATGGCGAATATGGGATTTCTATTTCTCCTCACTTTTCAAACGTTGAATGATGTTGAAAATCACTACATGGGAGGATGTTTTTCATCTAGGGTTGCCATCAATTTGGAGACAGAGTTGGTCCTTAGAATGCATATGGTAGACCCAGGCTTTGAAGTACTCCAATTTTTCTAATATCTTGGTTAAAAGCATATGAGTAAGGAAGTAAAAAAAAATGGCGGCAACTATGTGATCATCCTATTAAAGTTCAGCAGACCACACTTTTTGCATCTGTCAACAGCAAGACCATGTTTTTCCATTTTCGAATCCGACTCCTGCGAAGAGGAAGGAAATCCTTAATTTTATGTTACACACTCGGAAATGATTCACTCGTCGACGAGACACCGAAGTCCGACCACGACCAATACCATACCATATATACCTACACATTACTCCTCACAGAACTCTTAAGAGATATAAAGTAGAAATCCCTAAGCTGAGCGTGTAGGCTAACCACGGTACACACGCTCACACTTTTCAGACACTCGAGACTCAAGAAACACGACAAACATTGCAGAAGTTCTAAAATGTAGTATTTGTTTGTTTTTTTTGGTCCAAAATTTGTGGGCTTTTAGTCTGTCAACACAGAGATGACAAGCAGGTTGGGTTGTAAAATTTACTCTGCCAGATTCAATTTGATTTGTATTGTGTGTGGGCAGCATGAACGGCAGAACGATGAGGACTTTTTTGTTCTATTTAACTGTCTGCATTTGGAAAAGGCGACAAAATAAGGCTTTTCTGCAAAAAAACGTAAGAAGAAAATCCTCCGCAAACCCCATTGAGGAGAGTTGTGGTGTATTAATACATGTCTGGCAACACCACATTGGAAGTGCTCGAAAAGGAAATTTCAATTATTTCCCTAATCCCTCTTTAGCCTTATGACTTTTCCTTTTGAAATAAAGTAAAACATTCATTAAAAAGAGTTACGAGCGCGAACATTGGTTGGGTCATTCGTGAACTTAAAAATTCGAAAATCAGTTTAAATTAATTAAGTGTATTTTAGAATATAAGTTTATTTTAAGAACATAAAAAGAATAAATAAAAAGTTATTATTTTAAATAAAATATTCGAAATCTTGTTTATAAAATAAATAACTTTAATGGTGACCCCGACGTCAGTGCCCAACATCAGCACCGGGCAGATAATATATATATAGATACAATATGTATAAAAAAAAAAAAAAAAGAGCATTAATAACTAAAGGAAAGTGTAGAAAGTGTGAACTACCTATGTGCATTATTATTGCAATAAGTGTTAACGATTTATAAAAAGTTAATAAAATTCTTAGTGTTAACTGTACCAATCGGTTAATCACGCCATCGCCATAAAATTTTTTTGTGCTTCGAAAACTACCGTTCGCCAACACAAATACACATGACCATGCTCTTACCATAAAAAAGCTCTACGTTCCCCTTTCTGAAATTAAAACAAATAGTGAAGCGCACAATACAATAGTTCTTCTTTTTCTATGTCAATCGTTGCATATGCAATATTAAAAACATTATTTGCCCACCGTGAAAAGACAATACATCAGTCAGCATACAATCATCTCTTTTCATCCAACATACCGATTATCCTACACCATCCAGATTTTCACCACACCGAATGTCATAACAAAGTTCCAGTTGCAGATCATCATTCATCCTAAATTAAAAACAGCATTTTGCCTCATTTCTTTTTCTTTCTCATCAAATAACGATTTAAATTTTGTTTCTTACGATTTTTCAATTAAAAATATACTATTAACCAAAATTAAAATTTTATCTTTCAATTGTAGAACATCCACCTACAAAAATTTAGATTATCTTGCATAAAAAAAAAAAGAATTCATACAGTAAAGCCCTATTTAACTACTTCTTGTAAATACTTGTTTTGATTTAATTTTATAATTTGAATAATGAATAACTAAACAAAATAAAATAAAAGCGAAATTTTTTTTAATTCTGTAACACGTTTGACCATAACCTAATTAGTAGGTAATCTTTTTAAATTACCTATTGTTTTTCTTCTTCCCACTTTATATACAATTTATAAATTAAAATTGAGTTAAGTTGGTAAGTGATTTCATAATTTTTTCTGTATTTTGAACGGATATCTATATTTTATTTAAACAAAAATAAATATGTGTAACGAAGATAATAAAACGGGTGACAATACACCAACTAATTCAAAGGGTGAGATCATTTCAAGCGCAGTGGCCAGAGTTAAAATGCCCAATTTTTGCCATTCCAGTCCCGCGACTTGGTTTGCGCTTGTAGAATCGACTTTTGCGATTAACAACATAAAAACCGATATCTTAAAATATCATCATGTTTTAACAGCGCTCCCAGAGGATATATTGATGACTATAACTGATGTTATCAATAATCCTCCGGAGAAAGATACATTTTTAAAAATTAAAGAAACGGTTATAAGCAGACACTCTGAAAGCGAGAGTTTAAGATTAACAAAATTACTTGGAGGCGTTGCCATAGGTGACAATACACCATCGCAATATTTTCGCCAATTGCAATTAATATCAGGTTCATCTAATATCCTTCCAGATAATGTACTTAAGCAAATTTGGTTAGGCGGGCTTCCGTCGCATATGAAATCAATTCTAGTTGCAGCCACAACTTCCGATATAGACTCCCTCATGAAAATGGCCGATAAAATTTATGAAGTGGGTAATACAACACCCATAGTTGCAAGCACTTCAACCGACACATTTTTAAATAGGCTTAAAGCTATAGAAAAACAAATAGAAAAACTAACTATCTGTTCAACGGAAAAGCCTAATAGGTCTCGTTCCGTCAACAAGTTTCAAAAGAAATATAGAGGCAGGAGTAGAAGCAAGAGCCAAATAAAAAAATATCCAACTTGTTATTTTCACCATAGATTCGGTAAGGATGCGCGAAATTGTCGCCAACCATGTGATTTCGAATCCAAAAATGATCTAAAAAACTAATTTTGACGACTACTGACTTTAATGCCAGCAGTCATGTAAGTCGTCGTCTCTTCATAAAATGTAAAAACTCAAAGCTGACATTTTTAATAGATACGGGGGCTGATGTTTCCACTGTTCCAATACAATTTTTTCCGCGAACATTAAAAGATTCAAGTTTCGGTTTGGCAGCAGCGAATGGTTCACCCATTAAAACATTTGGTACGCAATTATTGAAGATTGACTTAGGTCTACGAAGAGATTTTACTCACGCATTTATCGTCGCTTCCGTCAATCATCCAATCATTGGTGCCGACTTCTTGTCTAAATTCAACCTTTTAATAGATTTAAAGTCTAAGAAAATAATAGATGCAACTACTTCGTTAACAGTGTGTACCATAACAAAAGACGCCGATAATCCCACACCCAAACTTTTTCAATTGTCAAATCCGTACGGAACAATTCTGGAAAAATACAAAAGCCTAATATCTCCTCCGAATTATAACCTTGAGGTAAAACATGATGTAGTTCATCATATTCATACGAAAGGCGAATTACCTTATTCCAAGCCGCGGAGACTTGATAAAACAAAATATGATCAAGCTAAGACAGAGTTTGAACATATGCTGAGTTTAGGCCTTTGCCGACTTTCCTCTTCGCCAGTTTCATCTCCCCTACATCTAGTAAAAAAGAAAGATAGCAATGATTGGAGGCCTTGTGGCGATTATCGTCGACTAAATGCCCAAACTATACCAAATCGTTTTCCATTACGGCATATACAAGATGCTAACATGCATGCAGAAGGATGCAGTATCTTCTCTAAAATTGATCTAGTAAGAGCATTCCATCACATCCCAATCGCCCCAGCAGATATACATAAAACAGCCATTATTACTCCTTTCGGCCTTTACGAGTTTCTATTCATGCCTTTCGGTCTGAGAAATGCCGCTCAGACATTTCAACGCTTCATGAATAAGACTCTCGAAGGTTTAAATTTCGTTTTTGCATATCTCGATGATATACTTGTTTTCAGTAAATCAATAGAAGAACACCAACAACATTTAGAGATTCTGTTTGAACGCTTAAGTGCATTCGATGTTAAGATTAATGTTGCTAAATGTGTTTTTGGGTTAGAAAGTTTGACATTTCTTGCGCATAATGTTAGTAAAGATGGAATCCTTCCAACGAAAGAAAGGGTCGATGCAATTCTTGCACTCAGACCACCAAACAGCGTTAAGCAGACACAACAGTTTCTAGGAATGATAAATTTCTATAACAGGTTCGTTCCTCATCTTGCAGAATATTTAGCACCAATATATTCACACTTATCAAAGCTAGAAAAGACGAACAAAAAGAAGATGCCTAGAAAATCCAAAAAATTTAGTTGGTCTGCCGAATGCGAAATTTTCTTCAATAAAGCTAAAGAAGCCCTTGCTTCCGCAACACTTCTATCGCACCCGATTGAGAATGCACAGTTTAACATTACCACTGATTCGTCCAATGTAGCTGTAGGAGCGGTGTTGCAACAGTTTGACACACAGAAACACTGTTGGGTGCCACTCGGTTTTTTTTCAAAGAAATTACAACCAGCTGAAACACGCTATTCAACGTTTGACAGGGAACTTCTTGCTATTTATCTAGCTATTAAACATTTTAGACATTTCGTCGAAGGGCGTGAAGTCACAATTTTTTCTGACCATAAGCCCTTATGCACAGCGATAATATCTAAAACTGAACGTAGTCCACGTCAAACAAGACACCTTGAATACATAGCCCAGTTTACAAGTGACATCAGACACATTTCTGGAAAAGATAATGTGGTCGCCGATTATTTGTCACGACCGACCGATGAAGCTTGTAGTATTATGCTAACTTGTTTCGATACTAAAGAATTGGCCAAAAGTCAAGAAGAAGACGAAGAACTTAAATCACTTTTATCAAACAAACAATCCTCAAATGTTAAATTGGAAGCACAGAGTGCTTGTCATTTTGTATAGAACTGTTCGAGTGTATGTGAAGTCTCAGCGCGTGATTTATGTATGAACGATGTACGACGTATACGTAACATACATCAAGATTTCAAAGGTGAACATAGCACATATAGAATCCTCCTGCCTTTGGAATGGAATGCAACGTGTTTCTCTGAGGTGGACATTGCAAGAACATTAGGTTCACACACACATATACATGGGGATGACCATAATGTTCGCTTGAATTGCCTTCGATTGGCAGAAAGGGTGGGTAAGACTATATGAAGATTTTCGAAAATTTCTCAGCAGGAAAGTTCTGGCAGTGATTAAGGTGAGTGGGTCAAGGATCAATAGCGTTTGTGCGCAGGTGATTCAAAGAATATGTCGACCAGCTACAGGTATATTGAAATCGATAGGGAGTTGGACTATACAAGTTCAATTCCTATAAAACCCCATTAATATTCATTTGTCTACATTAAAAAGAAGGTTTTGTGATATTTTGTCTTGGAATTTTACAAAATTCCTCAATATGGTTTGTTATCCTGAAGTTTCGAGATTCCTTAGAGTCCAGAATATTTCTGAGTAAAAAGCCTTAGAAATGTCTCAGATGTCAATAATTGATTTTAAACAGTTCGACACTTTTTTAAGCACATTTTTAAGGAATTCTTAAAGTTTTACTCGTTTGTGAAATGGTCAATGTGAAAAACAATCATTCCAGGTGGTGGACTTGTTTCGAATCTAGGCTCTTCTATTTAAAATGATTTTTTTTGCTGGTCCAAGTGGCAAAACTTTAGGCTAAGATTTTCAGTGAGAGATTATCCTATTGTCGAAATATCGGTCTGTGAATTTAGATCGCGAGGTAATTCAACAAATTTTGGCGAGTTAACTCTGGACTAATAGAACAGATATTTTCGACACTTGGTAGATGTCACTATATTGTTGGGCACTATTTCGAATAACTTAGTATAACTCAGTCGAATGTTTGTCAACTCAAAGATAAAGTTAGTTTTAATGTTCACTGAAAAACTGTGTATGATTTAACTTGGGTTAAATTTTTTTGCAGGATAAACTAACTTGGGCCCACCTATAATACATCTAGAATACTTGATCTGATAACATGTAGAGAGACCCAGGAAGGCACAGTCAGGATCGCAGCTACCTGTAGCGGACATTGGCCAATAGGAGAGCATGCAATGAAGCAAGACATTTCTCACAACACGCACTGTCATAGCTGTGAGGACCGGCGGGAAAAGGAAACAGTCCTGCATTTCCTCTGAAAATGCCCTGCTCTGGTAAAATTCAGAGCAGAATCACTAGGAGCATTTTTTGACGAAATTGACTAACTTTCGGAAAGAAGATCAACGCCACGAAGTGGCTCTAGAACGAACATTGGTTATCTTTAACTCCTTAGATCCCAAGCTAGCAGACTGAGGGCTTTCGGTATTGGGACCGGATTAATACTCAATCGGATTTTGTAGTCTTTTAGCACCAGTCAACAAGATGCCTAGCTTGGCACAGTGGAGATGGTGTCGGATGGGTATGGTGGTCTGGCTGAGTGAGTGATCAAATTTCCGGAAGATTGTAAAAAAGCAAACACACAATGAGAGACATCAAAACCTACTAGATCCATATTTTTTAACTTAATCCAAACTGGATGAATCCCTGAAAATGTCTACAATTCCCCATATGAATTCCATCCACAGGTTCATACGAGTAATGATATAATAATGGCGCACTTTATCGCTAATTGGGCCACAGGGCTAGACTGCTAGTGGTAGCCATTTCTACAGACCTAACTCTGATAACCCCTATTTATGACAGATCTATTTGAGCTAGGTACATAACATTTTGTATTGTCTAATATATTTATAGTCTATTTAAAAAAATTGAAAAGTTGAAAGCTTCCTAGAAATTCAATTTGTGTTCGTAACGTTTTCGTCTGTCAAATAATTATGTATTTGACGGATGTCTTTTGTGACATAAGACAGAGATGGTTCGTGGATGTTTTGGCGTCACTCAAACCGTCTATCATACTGAGTAAGTCAGGTATTTTGAGTGACACAAACATACAAAGGCACCACCTCCATCACATGTCATATAAAACGTCTGTCATACTCAGTAAGTCGTTAAGTATTCACCTAAAATCTGTCGCACAGTTACAGTTCCTTATTAGTGTTGAACTCCAATTAATATTTGATTCATTAAAAAAAAAATAAGTCAACAGAAGTCCATGGGATATCCTAGCTTATACTACAATATCGAAGGGATATATGTAAATAGTTTCTGTGTCTTGTTTAAAAATTCTTCCTCAAAATTTAGAAAACCTTTGTTTTCCAACAGATTGAAAAATACTTAAACACAATTTATAAAAAGATTCGAACAACCTGTGAGTAAAATAGGTATCCTCAAATTTTTTACATTTATTTGGATTATTTACTTAGAGTTAACCATTAACTGAAGTGGAAGATTCAGTGGACCCACCTTCAAACAAAGTTCCAGCACCGAAAACCTGGATCTACGAGTATCTGCTGTCATGATTGAATGTGGACAATTTTACATTTTTGATGACTTACAATACACATACACAAGAATGTTTGAGTGCGTAAGGACTAGCTTTTCAGTTTTGAGTTAACTCTGACTTAAATCAGTTATAATCTTGCAAAGAAATCAAACACCTGACAGCTGATAACCAGTTTTACAGTGGACACGGAGAATTAAGTTTAGCTTTAAGCTGTCAAAAATATATTCTAATGGAAGTGTGTTACTAGGGAAATTAATATTTCACTATCGAATTAGAGATGGCGCCTTTTATGCAAATTTCCCTCTCCATAGCATCGCACTTCGATTTGGATAGATTTTTGACAGGCATCTGTCAGAAATATCTGTTTAGTTAATTTCAGTCGTGTTAACTTGGGATCGAATTTGAATCATGGTTCAAACATGGATTCAAACTCGAATTTGGATTAATGTTACAGTGAAGAACTGGGCTCAAGTCGCACAATCTACGAGCTGTCCTGAGATGCCATTTTTTTATTTAGTTATTTCTAAAGGTGAGTACTCGTTTATCTTGCCCGGAAAATGCATTTACAAGTACGAGTATAAGTGCTTATATATAGTAGATAAGATAAAAAAGGTTTCACCTAAAAAAAAACTCATACCACGCAGGTGTTTCTGGAATTGAATAATGAGTATACAAAATAGACGCTTGGGTGCCATGTCATTGGCGTCTGATGTGCCTTATCGGGCAAATAGACGCAGTTAAACCATTCGTCAATAGGCAAACCATTAAGATATTAATGTAGAGCTTTTCTAGAAATGATTCATCATTCCCGGTACCGGTGTAAGAATTTAAAATTCAAACCTTCAGCTATTTATCTTACAAATTCGATTATACCGCAATGCCCGCCGGCCGCCGGAAATGAGACCAAAAATTATATTCATGAACATATTTTCAATATAAAAATGCAAAAACCAAAATTTCGTGGGTTCGCCAAAAGCATATACGAGTACCTAGGTGTAGCGCCAAAAAGGCCACTTTATAACTGTGTTTAAAAGTACACCGAATGCCCAGTGAATTTCTAATGCATTATAATTCAATTGAATGCCATTTTTGTCACGTAATTATGTTAATTTAATTTCAATGGCATATCTATCTCTCTCTCATCTGACAAATGTTAAGTGTCATTATAATCCAATTCATGAAATGAGTAGCTTCATACAAGATACATATGTAGGTGTTTTGAGGTATGATTGATCTGTGTAAGCTGCTTAATCACTTCCTTATTATAAAGTTGCTAAAGATGAAAATTCCATTCATAGATCGAGGTTGCGAGATTGTGACGGAGTTTAAATTAATTTTATCATTGTTTAAAACCTTGAAAAAGCACACACACAAGAATTAAGTTTTTCTTCGAATTCACATTCTAACAGTTGTTAATAAATATTTATTAGGGAAATCTTAATCTATTACGGTTATTGAATTGAATTAATCTTTAATTGCAACTGCAATAATAAATCGTGAAGCTTAATCTTATTCTTTAGTCTGGAATTTGACATCTTAACCTACATTGTATTTATATAAATCATTTGGAAAGTACGACGAAGGGGTTTTGCCGGTTCTCATAAGAAAATAATTATATTTAAGTTTTCTTGGCTTTCAATATTTTGTTGGAACATTCAAAAGAATTCTATTACAAAATATTCTATACTTATAATGTTTCTCCACGACCAAACAGATCGTTATTATAAATCATCCAACTTATGAATAAATTAATCCTTTATTTCCTTTCCTAAGGGTGATGTTTAAGATTGTAATTATTTAATTGAATTAATGGTTGGAGAAACTATAAAGCTGTCTTAGTACTTCACTGATTACACTGGTCGTTCGGCAAAATTTGTGTTGCCAAATTCAGGATTATATTTTTTTGATGTCCTGAGCTCGAGTTGACTCAGGTTTTCGAATTATGAATTCTTAAAGTTGGTTGATTTATATATTCCAGATTATGCTACATCAAAAAATAATTCGTGGACAAAGAATAAGTTAAAGCAGTTAAAAAAACTAATCAAACTTTACTTTTACCGGGGCTAAAAGTCCACGATACACCAACCATTCCTCAATCAACAATTGCCCGCTTCACATTTCGCACGAAAGGTTTGGTTGATTTTGTTTTTCAGTTGGGGGCACCAACTATGATGGGATTTTCCTTTGCTAGAAATTTAGTTCATCAGACGTAGATTCCAAGACTCATTAGACCAGTGTATGGCTGTCCAAACGATCCCCATATTCCGAGCACCTTAGCCGTTGTATTTTGAGCTTTTTTACCAGGCTAACATCACCGTATATGCCAGAACTCGTCGTTTAATCGTATTCTTGGAACTCGGCCTATAACACACACTGCATCAAACGTTACACACATAATCTTTCTCACTAATGAAACAACCAAATTTTCATCATTTGAACTCCATCTGGAGCATAGGGCAGCAACAAATTTCCTCTATCTGTCACGATTTGACGCAAGCGGTTTTAGATGTGGCCACTTAAGAATATCCTAAAACCTTGCTTCTACCATTACAGGTTGTTTTTGGTTTTCCAATGCGTCTTGCACCATTAGAATTCCCTTAAAAAGATTGCTTCGAGATGTTATTGTCAGGTTTCCTCACTGTATGGCCATTTTTGTTGCATAATGTCTACATCCACTTTTTTCAGCCCGGTTCTATTCCACAACTCGTCGATTGATATAGTTTTTGGGCAGTAGATCAATACAATGTACCGTGGATATCGATTAACAAGAGCCTGTAACCTGCTCGAGATGCTAGCAGAGAACTTCCATGTCTTACAGGCGTATAACAGCACAGATTTTACGTTGGATTCGAAGAGTTTGCTGGCAAGTACGTACTCTTTTATTGAAGTTTTCTATGATCGTTTCGAATAAATGTGGGTGAATTTCATTAATACACCTCCCAATTTCCTTTTTCAAGGCATTGATGGTTGAGGGCTTGTTTGCATAGACCTTTGGCTACCAAAAACACCAACGAAAAAAGTCTAATGGCAAAGCCGATTACACGATGTAGTAATGTGTTACCGTCTTATTGAAACCTCATGTTGGTCACATTAGGTGTGTTTTATTATTCACAAATCTATCTGGATCCGGATTTGGATCTTCCCTTGGAAATAAAACGATACGGATCTTAGTGACAGCAGTGTTATAAGTTCGTCTCTTTTTATCCGTGGGTTTGTAAATTTTCAATTATTTTTTGTCTTTTTTCCTTACACTATAGCTTACACTACCTTACCATAAAAAGCCATCTACCCGCCAGTGTAATAACTGATTTTTGGATCTTTGAAATAGATCCCGATAGAAAACAGTATCCCAAATTGTTTTTGTAATACATGTTAAAACTTAATCCAGATCCGGATCGAGATAGATTTGTGAATAATAAAACGCACCTATTCATATCATGTAATTTAGTCACTAAAAACTGGGTTGTCATGTCACGATAACGAAGCCGCTTTTTGAAGAAGAATGATCCGATAATGTGTCCAACTCTAAATCTGCACCAAACAGTCACGAGTTGTGTTGAATTGTTTAGAAGAGAAGCACTTTTTATGACAAAAGATACTCTCAGAGGATAAGTCACTTTTTCGCAAGAGGCAGTACCCGACAAAAAAATTTTATTTCAAGGGCGCTGTGGCGGGGATTCGATTCAAGATGTTGTGCCTCACAGTTTAACACTTTATTCTTTGCGCGACAAGGTACGAATACTTGTATGTTAAAAATATATGAAAGTGTTAAGCCATTGGTATCGGTTTCGAATAAAACCCTGATCTTCTACTAAAAGTACTTATTAACTTACATTAAACTTCTAGTAATTACTTCATTTTAATACATATATCATCCAATCCTCAACTCTACACTAAATTTGGAGACCTTTTTCACCATGAAATAAATATTCAAGAACCCTTGTAATAAATCATTTGCTTTGGGCGATTTATTTCAAAGAAAACTTCTCATCTGCACATTTGGACATTTTGGCAGTGCTAATACATTTTTCGTTTATGTGGTGATTTCAGTAGTGTTGGGGTGTTATTTCTCTGCACTGGTTGCATATGATCTAAGGGAGTCACACCCTATTACGAAATTTTGTTGTTTAAGTTTCCCTTTGTTTTGTTAAATCACAAAAACGTATTTTCAACCTCAAAAATAAGTCAGCTGGGTCTACAAATTCACTCCCCACTACTTGTTTGTACTTAGCTTTTCATTACTCTTTACAACTCTATCTTCTTTAATACAAACCCTCGTAAAATACGAAATTCCCCTTTCTTTTATATACCCACCGAACGTACGTCTTACAGCTCTAATGAACCAGTCTCTCGTATGCTCCGGAGTGTTAGCTCAAACACTATCAACTTCGACTTTAACCTCAGTACCCCTTGCTAAAATTCCGTCTCTTGTATCAACCTTCTCACTAACCACAAAACGTAGCTATAAGTTTCTTAGTTCTTAAGTTAGATTAAGCATTAGCTTATAATTGAGCCGAATAAATGGGGGTTTTGCCCCCACCAAAATTTAATTTTACCATCTTTAAAAAAATAAATAAATATAAATAAATGTAAATTACAACAGAGAGGTTTAAAATTTTTCGTCATTCTAAACAAAAGAGTTGACATCCAAACTTAATTATTTAACCAAAGTTGATGTGTAGGAATAAGTCGAAATATGCAAACACACATGAATAGATTTTAATTTAAAATATTCTCATACATAAATAGATTTATAATAATCTCTCTAATCGATTTTAATATTAATCCTGCCTTTGTCTGACGTTTGTAGAAACCTTTTTCCCAAGTATAGGTTTTTGCATTTGAATGATTCTAGAATATCAATGCAAAGTGTAATATTATTCGAATTGTTGGAATTATCACTCGATTACACCTGTGCTATCCATTTATTAAACAAACAACATCATAGCATCGATGGAGGCAGCCATGTGAGCAGAAAGCATTACGTTGCCTCGAGCCTACTTGGCACATGACGAGTAGGAACCGAAACAGATGTCACTCGTAGGTGATGTAACATCTCATGTGTGTGGAATGAGTTCTTCCATAATGAATACAATACAAGCAACTAGGTGATTTGTGTGGGTGACGACTAACGACCCATGTGTGAATGAGCCTAAGGTGTTATATGTGTGAATACGGAGGCGGGCTTAGGCCACAGGGTTTTCAGCAGTGTCACGTCGTCGTCGTCGTCGCGACGCAACGTGTGATTATGCACTCTAGGGCTTTCCTCTCGAACGAACTTGTATTTTCTTTCATTCTCATTTGACATTAGCTGTCACTTTTCAATTCACAATCGATTGTCTTCTGACTGAATGGAGATTTTCCATCAAAGTTTGACAATAAGAGGCACATTTTGTTTTGCATCTTCTGAGTTTGTTGTCTCTGTAGAATTTGATGATGTACTGATAATGTATGCCTGTCAATTTTGTCTTTTGTCTTTTGTTGTATTTATTCTTCTGAAACACGAGTTGATGCCTCATCAATATATTCAGCTTCATATCTATGTATGTATATATTTTTAATGGTGTACCTGTACGGCCAGGAATTGTGATTGAGTGCGGTCCTGATGGATTTTGCTTTTTTTTGTGTATATGTACCTTACTTTTGGTAAATTAAAAAATCATCCATTATCAAGGATGCTCTTTGACTTCTTTCTGGTAGGTTTTAATTTAAAATATTTGACTTTCTACAGATCGATGAAATAAATATGACATATTGCCGGGTAAATAAATAAGAGAATCGACTTATTTTACACAAAGCTACCAAAGATATATGTAACTTAAAAAAATCCCAAAAAGCTTGAACATGATTGCGAAAGTCTGATGATTCTTATGGCTTATTCCTGAAATCACTACTTCATAAAAGTCAGGCCTCATTAATTTTTGATTTCATTAAAAAACAAAATAAAATCAAACTCTGCCTTCACTTTCGCTTTCTACTTGGTCTCACCTTATTTGGTAATTAAGTTGAGTTCACATGTTAATATAGCCTCGAGTAATATAATCACCTCCGCACTTTGTTATATGAATCTAACCAAACAAAACAACAATTCATTTATGGTGCGACGCATGAAATTAAACAAGCAAATTGGTGTGAAGGCCAGCAGAACTTTACATATGAAGGCTGTCGATGAAGACTTTTCCATATTTGTATGATTCGCTGGGAATTAATGAGCTGTACTGATCCATTCTGTATGAATAAGATTGATTCTTCAAAAGTCATATTAGGTCATGTGGTATCAATCAGCATAGAAAATATATTAAATATTTGTTCGAATTTCTTCAATAGGGCGGTGCCGTGAATTAAGTTCCGGTACTTAATTGTTTCGAGATAGAAAATCTTACGCAACGATTATTGAGAAAAACTTAGCAGGAATTTGCAAGGTGACGCAAAAGTTGTCACCCTATTGGATGAAGTTATAATTTCGACATATGACGGCAAATGTCAATCCTAATGTCACATTTGTAAAAACAAAACATACACAAATACATGTCCAGTAGACATTATTGGCCATAATCCTTAGGAACATGGAATAATTGTTGCGATTTTTTTGCGGAATTATTTGTTGCGGGTGTTGGTGCAGTGTGAATTTTTACGCAGATTTTCCAATTGTTCGACAGTAATAGGACAAACACTACAACGCTTAGCCGCTCATCTAGACCATTATGAGACAACACGAGATGCTGTCCGATATTGCCGGTCCTGGAGCAGCTGTTCTGCTGTAAATATTCCAGCTGTGGCTGAAGATTTCGCAGAGGATTCAGGAGTATCGACCAGACGACTGCTATGCAATTGGGCATCAATTGGCGGGCTTTGCCGGGAATTTCGGTCAAAAACTGAAGATGTTAAATTACAAAGTGCAGGCAGTGTATCAGCTGTTAGGTGTTGACCGCCGAGTTCATGTTACTAACGCTCAAGCCATCGCTGAATTTCGGTAACAATGTAGACAATTTTGTTTTATCGAAAATCGTTTAAGCCGACCGACGTGGTTTATTTCCATCTATGTAGATACTTATATGAATAAGCACAATTATCGCTTCTGGATTACTGAAAATTGGCGTATAACCCACGAAGAACCGCATCCGTTAATGGTGTGCTGTTTACGCTAGAGGGCCTTATTTTTTTTTAACGCAATGGGCAAAATGGACGATGAGTGGTACAAAGCCATACTAAAGAACTTTCTCCGTCTTTAACTGGATGAATTGGAACTGGAGAACATGTAATTAAAACAGGATGGAGCATTTCCAAGTAACCTAATTTCTCGTTTTGGACACATTAGATCTAAACGCCGCAATGCACTTTAACCTCAAATTATTCAAGCATTCAATTTCTTTTTTTAGCGATTTAAGCGAATTGTACTGGTAATACCTGTTTGTAAATCAAACTTTACAAGGGCTTCTTGCAATAAAAGTTCATTCTATACTTGGTCCGGATTTGACATGCCTGTTTCAGCCGCATAATATGTCAAACAGAACTGTCACCGGAGAATATAAATATTTAGTTTAAAGATTGCCATTTCACAATATTGATCATTCAATAATTTCTGCACGTGTTTAGATTGTGAAAACTTAGTGTAGCTCATTTTTCAATCGGTTAATATATTAACAAACAAAAACGTCCTCATCTTAACTGTCGAAAGCCCATTGCATACAAAAAATGTCACTGTATGCTGTGCAATTTTGTCTGTTGATGTCATTTGTCCATAGTTCTTTGAAAATTAGAAAAGCGTAACCGTCACGATCATCTTCACTGTGATTGTATCCGTTACCATCACTGTCACCGTCACCTTAACCATCACTGTTAATTCTAAACGCAATAGTATTATACAATTTTAGCCTGAAATCAATGAAATGACGTGTAAGATCAAGATGGTGCCACAACTCATACAACTCGTTCTGGTTTTATTGCAAGAAAAATTTTCTGCTCAAGTTTTTTTTCCCTTTCGGTAATAAGAACGAGCTGACTGCAGAAATTAAAACACCAATGAAATAACATCCCAAATAAAAATGAAACAATCCCCCAAAATTATAAATAAAATATGTCCCAAAAATACATGAAATAACTCCAGGGTTCGAAGTATTTCAACTCCTTTTTTGGGTCCTCTGTAACACGCGACACCGTTGCTCTGATTAGATTAAATTCCGTTGTCAAGCAGGGACGTTTGTGAACAGTTTTCTTAGGCAAAATAGTAACGATGAAACTACCACACGAATAAAATAAACCAACCTAGTTGAAATAAGTTCCCAAAAACCCATGAAATAATTCGGTGCTTATTTCATGTGAAAAAAATACCCACTCCCTTCTTGATTTTAGAAGGTTATGTCGTTTTCAGTTTGGGAGGAAATTTCATTGGAGGATTATTTCCTACAGCCAAACTGGCTATCAAGAGTCGTTTGATCCAGGCCACCTTCAAACTTTTGAAGCTTTTTAAAGCGAATAAACAAGTTATGACGAAAACGTGTTTTCTTTAAGTTTTCGGAACCATGAAATTGTTGACCCGTTCCTAGCATCTAGGCAACACCCACCATATTTGTCATTTCAATCTTTTCGCTTGGCTCCCTTTTCAGCGAATTTTGACATACATGAAAACAACCCTTTCATTTCTTGCTTTTCATAATGGTTCCTGACTAACACGAAACACTTGCACCTTTTAAAATTTTTAAATAAATATTTTTTATAATTGTGGAAAAAACAAATGTTTTCTTCCATTTTCAATATGTCAAAAAATTAAAGCGTTTAAACATACATAATTAATTGATTTAATAACAAATAAAAACTGTTTCCAAGGTTTTATCAAAAGGTCAAGATTTCAGAGGGGTTGTTGGTAATATTTACATTCTGTATGGACAAAACATCGACTCGGGCACATCTTAAGTAAAGGCCCGGCTGATACTTTAAACTTGTGAGATAGCATTTTGCTCCCCATAGGACAATTTTTTTAGGTTCTATTTTCTCAGAAAAAGTAAAACTAATTTTGATCAATTTTTTATAAAAGTCTGAATAGTTTCGTGTTTTCAAATTTTCCAAAAAATATTTTTGTTATACAAAAAAAATTATTTAATTTGATAATAGATGTTTTACTAAAAAAAAATCAATTTTTTTTTCTAAAAACTAGATACATATTTCGAAAACCACGTGCTCGAATTTTTTGAAACTTGGTTAGGGGTGGCCGTGGCACGATGGTTGTGTGCTTGCCTGTCAACCTCAATATAACAGGTTCGATTCCTGCCGTCGTCTATGTCTTCTTTAATTCCATTAAAACCTTCTATAAATTGTCATCAATGGGATGCTGGTTTACTCATTACATGTTGTTTAGGCATAACAATAACAACATGTGATTGAGTTAAACTAGTATGCCCAACAAGGATGAAAAACGAATAAAATAATGCGAATTATAAGGCACATAGAAATAAGACACGGCAATTCTCCGCTTTAGTTCAGCCGCCATCCCTGGAGATAAAAAATCTGAGACAACCACCTTAGTCTCAGAACATCGTGCCACACATCTTTCCTATCCTTCTTTCTCTTCCGTAACTTCACGCCCACGCTGTGTTGAAACATTTAAAGGGTATTCATATTCCCTTGAGCGTGAGTAAATTATAAAAAAAAAAAAAAAAAATAACAGTTTTTTAATGGCATGTACAATATTAAGACACAAACATTTGTTTAATCAAAATATAACGGTACCCACGATGCTAATGTTAAAAAATGGTTTTCAAAATTCGTATTTTGCTAGAAAATGGCATCTATAATAAATGTTGATAAAGTTATTTTTCTATTTTGATTTATTTAAAAAAAATATACTTCAATACAAAAAATTTGTTCCACTTTTGAATGAAACTTTGTTATGTAAAAGCTTCTAAGAACTGTAAAATAAAAATACATTTGAATTTTTGAAAAAATTCCATATCTCAAAAGCTCTTCGTTCTTTTTTTGAAATTTAATTTTTATTTGCACAATAATAAAAATCCAAAATTCGTGTACTGATTTTTTTTTTAAATTAAAAAAAAACCGCAACAACATTTTATAATTTTTCAATATTTGCTTGACAATGTTGGATTTGTTTCAGCCATTTTTTTGAAATGGATTTATTTTGCTCTGACAATATGGTTTTTAAATTCTAAAATACGAACAAGTTCGTGAGTTTTTATATTGTATGAGCTACTGTCCTTGTTTACATATTTTAATTTAATATTATTATATGCATTTGAACTTTGACATTGCGGCTTCAAAAAAAGTCATTAATCTGTACGAGTATCTAGCTAGCATTCATCAAAACACACATGGCTCTTACTTACGTGGGACTGACTGCAAAATTCAATTAAAAAACTCGTTCAAAGCTACTATTTTATACCAATTTATGTCCAAATTCTGTCAAAGTTAACAAAAAAACAAAATGAAATTTATTATAGAAACTGGCAGTTTTCGGACAACTGATAAATACGAGTACATAGTACATATATTTTATATTCCATGCAAGAACTTTGCATTAACTCGTATAAAGCTGGATGACAATATCAAATTACACTTTTTTCAAAACACATTAACGTGACTAGAATTTTGTTTTGTAATAAATTAGACTTCAATCTTAAAATTTTCCGAAATCAATTAAATATAAAATCAGCACACACGACATTGTGAGCATGATAAAAAGACTAAACAAAAAAAAGTTATAATTACTTTAAAATGACATCATGACAACGTTTTTTTCGATCATATAACTTTATAAGAAAAATAAATAAAAACAAAAAAGGTATCCGACACAGCTGTCAAAAGTTCAGCTCAACTGATTCCAAGAGCATTATTTTTTTTTTAGTTAACCGATTTAGAATTCTTCACCTAACACCAATTTACACTCGGAGCCATGAACTTTTATAATTTTTTTTTGCAATATGTGGATGTGAGAAATTTTGAACACCCTTGACCTTGAAGTTGAAAGCAATTTGTCATAATTGAACACACCTTGTCGCATATAAATAATTCAATTTGAATTTTTCAGATTTGACATAGGTTTCTCGTAAATATGCGACACATATTGCCTTTATAAGTCACTTTGACTCTTCTCATGTAGGTATTGGTTGTTTCTCCATTAATAATCATTACAGTCGGCTTCGATTAAGAGAAACTTCAATTTGTTACTGTTACCAAGCGTGTTCTCGTGACTAGCAAGTAAAGCAAAGTAAAAAATTTACGAAAACGATCCACATCCCAACTTTATTTTAATAACGGGTGATTTTTTTGAGGTTAGGATTTTCATGCATTAGTATTTGACAGATCACGCGGGATTTCAGACATGGTGTCAAAGAGAAAGATGCTCAGTATGCTTTGACATTTCATCATGAATAGACTTACTAACGAGCAACGCTTGCAAATCATTGAATTTTATTACCAAAATCAGTGTTCGGTTCGAAATGTGTTTCGCGCTTTACGTCCGATTTATGGTCTACATAATCGACCAAGTGAGCAAACAATTAATGCGATTGTGACCAAGTTTCGCACTCAGTTTACTTTATTGGACATTAAACCAACCACACGAATGCGTACAGTGCGTACAGAAGAGAATATTGCGTCTGTTTCTGAGAGTGTTGCTGAAGACCGTGAAATGTCGATTCGTCGCCGTTCGCAGCAATTGGGTTTGTGTTATTCGACCACATGGAAGATTTTACGCAAAGATCTTGGTGTAAAACCGTATAAAATACAGCTCGTGCAAGAACTGAAGCCGAACGATCTGCCACAACGTCGAATTTTCAGTGAATGGGCCCTAGAAAAGTTGGCAGAAAATCCGCTTTTTTATCGACAAATTTTGTTCAGCGATGAGGCTCATTTCTGGTTGAATGGCTACGTAAATAAGCAAAATTGCCGCATTTGGAGTGAAGAGCAACCAGAAGCCGTTCAAGAACTGCCCATGCATCCCGAAAAATGCACTGTTTGGTGTGGTTTGTACGCTGGTGGAATCATTGGACCGTATTTTTTCAAAGATGCTGTTGGACGCAACGTTACGGTGAATGGCGATCGCTATCGTTCAATGCTAACAAACTTTTTGTTGCCAAAAATGGAAGAACTGAACTTGGTTGACATGTGGTTTCAACAAGATGGCGCTACATGCCACACAGCTCGCGATTCTATGGCCATTTTGAGGGAAAACTTCGGAGAACAATTCATCTCAAGGAATGGACCGGTAAGTTGGCCACCAAGATCATGCGATTTGACGCCTTTAGACTATTTTTTGTGGGGCTACGTCAAGTCTAAAGTCTACACAAATAAGCCAGCAACTATTCCAGCTTTGGAAGACAACATTTCCGAAGAAATTCGGGCTATTCCGGCCGAAATGCTCGAAAAAGTTACCCAAAATTGGACTTTCCGAATGGACCACCTAAGACGCAGCCGCGGTCAACATTTAAATGAAATTATCTTCAAAAAGTAAATGTCATGGACAAATCTAAATAAAGAATCGATGAGATTTTGCAAATTTTATGCGTTTTTTTTTTAAAAAAAGTTCTCAAGCTCTTAAAAAATCACCCGTTATTTTAGGGATTGGCACTTACAGCCTTGGCCAAAATTATTGAGCACCCATTATATTTCTCACTTTACGTGCAACTGTTTAATTTAAGTAAATTAAAGCACTTTGTATAGTATAACATTGCTTTTTATTAAACAAATATCAATATTTAGTTGGACCGCACTTTGCCTTTATCACGGGAGCAATTCTTTTTGGCAAAGAGCGTACAAGCTTATTGCATTGTTCTGCACTTAATGCCCTTCATTAATCACGCAGGTGGCGTTTTAGGTCGTCTTTGTTGCTGATTGTGTTCTGCCTGATCTTGTGCTTTAATAAGCCCATAATAATAAGGTCGTTGTGCATGCAGCTTTGTGGCAAGGTACGTTATCTTGCTGGAACTTACTCCGTTCATGTTTATAACGCCAAACGCACCAGCGGTACCAAAAATCTTAAAGCGTACCATAAATGAAGAAGTTTTGAAAGTTAAGTATTTTCATTACGAGTTATAATATACCAAATTATTTACTACATATTGTTGCAACATCGTATGATTTAACTTACCTCGAAATTCGATTAATATGACCACACAATATTTGACCAATATTCTTCAGTAAAAGTTTGGCATTTTCGAGCCCATACAAGCCGCACCTTTTGGTTCTTTCCAAATAACCATGGTTTTTCCTGGCTTTATAGCCTTTCATACCAGTGTCTTGGAGTCTTCTACGAGTAGTTCCAGCAAAAATTGGCTTCTTAAATTCTGCTGAAAATTCGACAGCGAACTCTAAGGAAGTTTTTTTGCAATTTTTAATTGGAGCTTCGTACCAATTTTCGGCCCTCGCGGTTTGTTGTGATTCGCATGCGCCAGTTTTTGTCCTATTCTTATGCTATCCTGTCTCACCACCAACTGTATTTAATTTTATTTGTAAAAAGCATGTACGCACGAAATTGATAGGGTGCTAAATAATTTTGGCCAAGACTGTAGATATGTATCATAAACTAAATTTTATTCCATATATTGCTTGGTCGCCACCTTTTTTCTTTTAAATTTTTTAACGAATTCAACTCAAAAATGTTGACACTTGACAAATATAACAAAATAAAATCAGTTTTGCCAACATTCATGATTTAAAAACTCACTTCAGCGCCATCTAAGTTTGAAAAACTTAACTAATAATCGGAACTCAATTTAACTTCGGATGAAAAGCTAAAGTAATAGCCAGTAAGTTTTTGTTGTCGTTTTCTTTGTTAAATTTTTACTTTGCTGTACTTTCTTGTCACGAGAACACGCCTATCAATTCAATTTAATACTTTGCAATGACTGTCAGAAATGATAGCCAGATGTATGTTTATTCAAAGAATGGCGTAGCAATCGAAATTAATAGAAACTATGAACGAAATTCAATACAAAATATAAATCCATGTGTATGCACCTTTTCCTTGGTTTACTTTAGAGATGCCAAATTTCAGAAAGAAATTACTTTTTTTTCAAATAGAGTGTAGTTCAAATAATCGGAATTTACTGTATATCAATAAATTCCAATACCTTTTTTGTATGTTAAGTGTGTATACTAGCTATTCAAATTTATAGCTTGTGGAGGAGGGAGTTGTTAGCTTATAATGCCTACATTATTACTCTGTTCATCATGCTCACACTCAAAAGGCTCTGTCTGCCCCCACACTTCAGAAATATGCATACAATTAACATTATTAGCTCTGAAACAAAATTATTTCATTCAGAAAATTCTAAGCTTTTCCGTTTCGATAAATTTATGTAGATCCAATGTTTGTTTATGGGTCTCAATTATTATTATTGTGGAGGATTTGAACTCGTCATATTGTGGGATTCAAAGTTACATTTTTATTAATGATGGATGACTAAAGGGAGTTATAGTTTATTTCAATAAATTGCTTGAATGAGCTCTGATAACTATCCACCAGAAAAGGTTAGATAAGACTTTAAGATGTAAGATAGTGTGTACTCCGTTTTTTTTTTAGGATGACAAGCAGGGAATTGGGGACCCTTGATGGGGGGAAGTAAAAAAAGAATGAATTGGTAGGTTGCGGTCATTAGCAGGTGAACAAAATCGGCAGAATCATGAACGAGAAACATAAATATGACTATTTTTGTAAAAAAAAAAACAAAGAAAATAAATATGAATTCGTAAAATAAGTTTTCACGACCGGAAATACAACTAAAAAAAATTAAAAGGGGTACTTTTGAAGGATTTTCCATATCATTTTTTGATTGATTAATGCAGCAGTTTGTACTAATAAAACTTGGAAATTTCACTAGAAATAAATAAATGCTAAATCGCTCAATCGTGAACCATGTATTTATTTGTTGTAGGTAAACGGCAAGTACAGCTAAAGTGACTCTGACTTCCGCCGCCATATTCGGGAAACAGCTTGAAAATGGATCAAATGTTTCGAAAAGCTAAGGGGGGTGACTACCTGAAAGCTGAAACATCAAACATATTTTTTCTTTTAACGGTCTAACACGTTTACGTTTGAAATTTATTGCTTGAATTTATTTTATTTTCGAGTTTGTTCGTATCCAACAAAACGAATTAGGTAATAAAATGTACAAAGCAGTGGCGTAGATAGGGGGGGGATCAGGGGGATATATCCCCCCCATTGGGATCGATAATTGTTCAACATAACCAGTCATGAACCAAATAAGTTAAAGAAACGCACTCTGAAATTTTTTTTACGTCTCTCACCAATTGATAAAATAGGTAAACGTGCAAGAAAAAGCGCTTCCATCCAGCTACATATTATATATATTATATTAAAGATATTAGATACACTGCCGGTTTCAACGTCAACTCCCGAAAGAACTTTCTCCAGTCAGTAAAGAGAATAAAAACAATACAAAGAAGCATGACCAACGAAGTGAGATTATTAAAAATATGTCTATTTTAATAACAGTGTGATAAGCTTTGGATGTTTACTTATTTGCAGGATCGCTTGAATGGTTTGGCTGCTCTAGCTATTCATCGCGAAATGCCTATACTAGCAGACCAGATTATAAGTGTTTTATCTAAAAAGAACAGAAAACTGGATTTTATTTTGTGATTTATTTTTTAAATTAATATTATTTTACTTACTACAATACCTTGCATAAATAAAACCGCACCTGTAAAAATGCGTTTTGTAGAAAATTAAAATGGGAATGACACCCTACTATTTTTTATTGAATGGCATCACTAATTAAGTAAACTGAGAAGAAAAAAAAAGTTCCCTTAGTTTCTCTTCTGGTAGTTAAAAATTAAAACAGATTTTTTTTTGTATTGCAAAAGTACAACCGCTTTTTTATTTTGATCTGTTTTTTTTTTATTTTAAGTAAATTTTTTCGGCTAAATTAGTAAAATACATTGCTGCCCCTATTTTCGACCAATCTAAAAATTGTTTTTGACATACTGTTGACAAGGTTATTTAATATGGAATCGTCTATACAGTTCCATTCTTCCACAATCGTCTCTCGCAGCTCAGCAACACTGTATAATTGCCTATTATGGGCATACATTTTGCAGGTCGAAATTCCCCAAAGATTTTTAATAGGGTTACCATCTGGAGAACGTGCCGGGAACACCATAAAATGTATGTTATTCGATTCGTACCATCCCAAACTTTGACGACTAACGTGAATTGGGGCATTATCATGCTGGAAGACATGCCGAACTCGACGAAATCGTCTTAAGTAGGGTACCAAATTATCCTGAAGCACTTAGGTGCAAGCTGAACAGTTCATCTTTGCAGAGGTGAAGGCAAGTGCAATCTTACCACGGTCGCAGAAGGCCCCCCAAACCTTACAACTGCCACCGCCAAAGTTCCTCTTGAAAACAAACTTTTTTTCCATTTTCAGATCGTGCCAATATCCGTTAAAACCACCTGACCCATCAAGATTAGACTTTTTTTCGCCACTGAAAGTAATCTAAAATAATCTAAAAAAAAAACATTCATTGAATTATGCCATTTGGAATAACAAAAGTTAAGTGTAAATTAATGGAATGTTACTTATGGTTTTCCAATTCCGTTGTTACGGTAAAATTTACCGCAACAATGACTGGCCTTCGTTTCCTTCCTTCCCTTCTTTTCTTTGGTTGCGGCTGCAAAATTCTGGCGAGGTTGAGGGCAACCATGGTACCATCAACCATTGGTGTACTAAGTCAGCATTTTGCAAAAGTGACAATACAGGTTTCGAGTCGAATGGTTCCCGAGATTCATTGATTACTTTGGCATGTAGACGGGCGGTCTCATGCAACAAAACGAATGCCAGCGGATGAGCTGAAGAGGTAACGAGTCAGGCGGACTCTTACCTACCCCAAATAAACAAATAAAACAACACAACGTCCTAAATTTTAATTGCGATAAAATAACCTAAATTATTTTGTAAGCGTAAGGGTCCCTAACGATTTAGAGTATATTAAATTCATTTCATAAAGATATTAATTCGTCTTTTTCAAAAAGGTCCACTTAGAATATAGTTCGTGGGTTAAAATATGTTTTCCTCTTCCTTCTTATTATTATTTAGCAACGATGGCTTCGCTCTTCGAAAAACTAGCGTGTATTTAATTGTAACTAGGAGAATGCCTAGAAAAGGGCTTTTCCTCGATTTTACTCTTTTTGATTTTTCTCGAGAAATTTAGTTGATAGTAGTCTGAACTCGACCATTTAGATTCGGCAAGTTTTGGAAAGACACCCAACAACTTGCTGAATCCGTGAATGTGTGCGTGAGAGAAAAGTTTCGTTTGAGATTCAACAACGGTGGTTTTCTGCGAAACGAAAAAGGTTTCCAGGAAGCCGGTGTCCGTGACCGATGATCGCGAAAACGATTGGCTGAATGTGTGTATGTGTGAGTGACTGGAATGGTCGAGGGAAGAATAAAGGATTTTAAGCTAGGAAAGCTCACTCTTGCGAGAGCTTATCAAGCGACAAGTAATAAGAAAAAGTAATAAGGAAAAAGAAAGGATTCGAGAAAAATTAAACAGGAGATAAATCGAGGAAAAGACGAGAACATTTAAGAAGAAAGGGATCGAGGACAAATTTTGAGAAAGAAAAAGGAGTATTTCGAGGAGCGAAGACAGGAGAAATAGGATAATTGAGAAGTTAGAGGAACGCGGAAAATAAAAGATAAGTAATCGGACATCTTGTCCATATAAAATATTTCATTGTTTCGTGTATTAAAATTCTAGTGGACTTTTGTTTCTTTTTATTCGTGATTAATTTAATTTTTTTTATTCGGGTGTTCATTTTTCTATCGTTAGAGACCCAACCGCGATTTCATTTGCATTTCCATTCCAATTGTACCTATTTTTATTTCGTTGAAAAAATTTTGGGTTTTTATCCAGGGTTCGCCCACGGTTTCCCAAATAAAACTTACTTTCAAATTCCCTAGTGGAAATCATAAAAACGGTGTTTTATTTAATAAAATTATTTTCTTTCACTCAATAATTAGTTTTGGAATTTTACTAATTTTCGTTCGAACAAAAATTCCTGGCGCCCATTTTTATTACAAGTATCCCACTGTACTTGTAATAAAAACATTCTTCGTTTCATTAAATTGATTAAACCGATAATCAATTTAAAATTTCTTATCGCGTATTCTTCCACCCCCGCTGAACCCAACCCAGCTGAGCAGCCGCGGTGGTAGCTCATCTTAACGAGCTACAGGTTGCACTTTTTTTTGTTGTTCGTCTCTCAGTTCTCTTTTTATTTGGCCATCTGTCAAAATCGCGTCGAGTCGTGGTTCGTTTTGCTTTTTTTTTGGAGTCTTATTATTATTATTATATTATTATTAATATAATTAATAATAATAAGAATAATATTAATACAACAAAAGAGGTCGGATACCCATAAATCGCGTCGTGAGAAAAAGTGTAACAAATTGGAGCCCAACGTGTGTGGCCTACGGTGGAAGAATTGTGTTTTTTTTTGCGTTATTAGATTTGTTTGTTCTAATAGATTGTGTCTGCGAAAGTGTTTTATTTTAATTAAATTGGTGAATATTTAATACAGTGCTTTTCTTATTTTTATTAGGTTAATTATTATAAATCAAAACATAAAACGAGTGGAGAAAATAAGTGCATTAGAGGCAGCAAGGAGTACCAGCATTTGTACATATACATACGAGTTTCCTTGGAAGTATTTTGCAAGTATTTTGTTTGTGTTGTGAAAATTTTTTGTGTGTGTTTATTTCTTTTAATCATCGTTTTTTTTTTTCATTATTATCATTTTTTCTTTTTATCATTCTTTGCTTTTTGGGTGTTATTTTTTAGTTTCATTTAATTCATTTTCAATTTTTATCATTTATATATCGATTCCGGCATTTTGTTTTTTTTCTCTTGTGAGTTGTGACATTGATTTGATAGATCTCTCGTGCGAGTCGATTTGAGTTTTTTTTGAGTGGGTTAGGTATTTGATTTTAATTGAGTGCAAGTACATTCATACACAGTGGCGTGCGGATTTTCGTTTTTTTTTTTGTTAAATTTTTTATTTGAGTGCAGGTGTGGGTATTTGTTTTAATTCGATTTTTTTTTTAGTTTAATTGTTTTTTTTAAGAAAATATTTTGGATTTTTTTTTTCGAACGTTGTTTTGTTTTTGTTTAGTTTAGTTGGAAAGTTTAATTTTTTTTTCATATATAAAAATTATAATCTTTTTTATTAACTTGTTGAATAGATTAGAATCATGAACATAGGTCGCTTAGCACAGGACGAACTGGCCTACGAGATGAAGGTCAGGGGTTTGAGAGTAGGAACGGTGGAGGAAATGCGGAAAGCATTAAGGTCGTCGAGGTTACTCGTTAAGAGGAACTCGATGGAGGTTAGTTTAGCTTACCCCTTTAGTTTTGAGGAAGATCGAGATGCAGTGAAGGCGAAAACTGACGAGATTAGGGTTCTTTTAAAGGATGCTCCGAAAAATCCGAAGTCTTCGGAGTACATAAAAATAATTACCAAAATAGAATGGTGTATAGGTAGATTAGGTAGGACACCGTGTGAAGCTGAGGATGAAGAAGAGGAGATAAGTTCGCTGAGGAATGAGGTTTTATTTTTGTTAGGTGATCTCACAGGTGAAAGTGAGATAAGTGATAGGGAAGATGAGTCACCGAAAAAGAAGACTCCAGCTAGGGCAGAAACCCAACTTAAAGTACAAGTTGGTCGGACAGAAACCTTAAGTCCGCGGTCTCCATCAGGTTCTGGTAGTACTAGGGAATTTTTAGGGCCTGTTTTAGCGACTGCAGCTGGACCACGTCGGGGTGACAGCAGTCCTATAGCAGAAGAGGTTGTTGTTAGGGTTCCAGAGCGTAGGTTAGAACGTGTCGAGGCATATCCTGAACAATTGGCGGTTCAACAAAGGTGGCCTGAACGTATAGGAAAGTGGGGTGTCAAATTTACTGGTGACTCGGACGGAGCCTCAGTAAATTCTTTCTTGGAGAGGGTGGAGGAACTTCGGTTGGCTAACGATGTTCCAGAAACCTATCTTTTTAAATCCGCTTCGGAGCTTTTGTCTGGTAGGGCGCTTATGTGGTTTAGGACGGTTAGGGATGATATAGAGAATTGGCAAGAGTTTGTTAAGGAGCTCAAGGCTGAATTTTTACCTGTGAATTATGATGATCTCTTGTTGGAGGAAATCAATCGTCGTTCGCAGGGCAAGGATGAAACCTTTGGAGCTTACTTGGCCACGATGAGGACATTGTTTCGAAGATTGTCGGAACCATTGTCAGAGGGAAGGATGCTTTCAATTTTGAGGAAAAATGTGGACCCTTTCTTCCAATTGCAGATTGCGAGTGCTAAACCAAAGACGATTAGGGAACTCGCTGTGTTAGGTAGGGAATTAGATACGTTGAAGGTTAATGTAGAGTCGTTCTCTCCGCCTAGTAGAGGCAAAAATTTATTAGAACCAGAATGTGGTTATAGGCCGAGTTCAACGGGGCAAAACCGAGTGGCGGTTGTTAGTTCGGCTCCGAACAATCCGTTTAGGCACGTAGTTAGGTGTTACAACTGTAACAGAGAAGGGCATTTTGCACATAATTGTTCGGTACAAAAACGATGTTTTGGTTGTGGAGCGGTAGGCGTTTTTCGGAGGGATTGTAGGCGGTGTTCGGGAAATGGGGAACGGGCTCTTGTGTCAGCAGGGCGAGAGACCCGTCGGCGTTAGTTAGGTCGTCTGCTGGCGACCAACTGGTGAATCGAGATAGATTGAGTTTCACTTTAGCGGCAAATGGTAGGGATAGTAGGCCATATTTAGGAGTGCGGATTTATGGAATCAAGTTTTTAGGATTGCTTGATTCAGGTGCTTCACGCACCATTGTAGGAGGAGATGGGTGGAAAATTTTAAAGAAGTTAGGATTAAAATTAGAGAAAAGTAGTGTTGGGTCAGTAGTGTTAGCAGATGGGGCGGGTGTAGGTGTAGCAGGATCTGTTTCTTTACCTATGGAGGTTGAGAACAAATCCATTCTTTTAGAATGTCTGGTCATACCAAGTCTCCCACACCTTTTGATCTTAGGTGCCGATTTTTGGGCACTATCGGGCATAGTCCCGGATTTGAGATCTGGTATGTGGAATTTTTCGAGCCAAGAGATGGTGGCGTCGATAACAGACATGGTAGCAATTAGGGAAAAATCGGATCTTAACGACATTGAGGGAAAAAAGTTAGAGTTAGTATTAGAAGATCTTTTTAAATCAATGACCGAGGGTTTAGGGTGCGCCAACTTAGTTGAGCACAAAATTAGGACGTCCGCAGAACCGATCAAGCAACGATACTACCCTGTTTCGCCCGCGATTCAGAAACATATCGATCAAGAACTTCAGGAGATGTTGGAAGCTGGAGTGATCGAGAAGTCGAAGAGTCCTTGGGCTTCGCCGATTCTTCTTGTTAAGAAGAAAGATGGAAGTTTTCGGTTCTGCGTAGACTATAGGAAGTTAAATGAAGTAACTGATAGGGATGCTTATCCACTCCCCTTTATTTCGTCAATCTTAGACAAGCTTCGAAACGCGAAGTTTTTGTCATCGCTTGACATTAAATCTGCATACTGGCAGATACCCATGGAGAAAGAATCGCGCAAGTACACAGCCTTTACTGTACCGGGAAGGGGGCTCTTCCAATTTTTGAGAATGCCCTTTGGATTACACAATTCCCCGGCAACGTGGCAGAGGTTTATTGACGATGTTTTAGGACCCGATCTAGAACCTTTCGTCTTTGTGTACTTGGATGACATTATCATCGTCACCGATTCTTTCGAAAAACACCTCGAAATTCTGAAAGAAGTTTTTAAAAGATTAAGGGAAGCAGGACTTAAAGTAGGTAGGGAAAAATGTAACTTCTGTAGGCCTTCTTTGAAATTTCTAGGTTATGTGGTAGATAGGAATGGACTTCACGTCGACCCTGAAAAAGTGGAAAGCATGTTGAGGATTCCTGCACCGAAAAACGTGAAGGAAACTAGGAGTTTTGTAGGGACTATTTCTTGGTATCGACGTTTCGTGCCAAATTTTGCTATTTTAGTTAGGCCTCTTACCGATCTCTTAAAGAAAGGTAAGAAATTTGAGTGGACAAAAGAATGTGAGGAGAGTTTTAGGAAAGCCAAAGAGTGTTTGGTTACGGCACCGATACTGACGTGTCCGGATTTTTCTCGGCCGTTTGTTGTTCAAACAGACGCGTCCGATTATGGTATCGGCGCCGTACTTTCGCAGGAATTTGAAGATGGAGAGAAAGCTATTTGCTATATTAGTCGGTCATTGAATAGGAATGAAAGGAACTACTCTACGACCGAAAAGGAATGCTTAGCGGTTCTTTGGGCGATTGAGAAGTTGCGACCATATGTCGAGGGGGTTCGATTTACTGTCGTGACTGATCATCACTCATTGGTCTGGCTAAGTAACCTTAAGGATCCGCAGGGTAGATTAGCTCGTTGGGCCATTCGGCTCCAACAATTTGATTTCAAAATCATCCACAGAAAGGGCAAAGAACATGTCGTTCCCGATATGTTATCGCGTGGAGTTCCAGAGTTGGCTGGAGTTTCAGTAGCGGATTCGGACCCGTGGATAATGAAAATGAAATCATTAGTAGAAAAGAACCCATTAGGATACCCATCTTGGAGAGTAGAAGATGGGCGGCTTTATAAGCACGTTAGGGTGAATCATGTCGTGGTTCATGAGGAGAGCGAGGGTTGGAAATTAGTGATAGGGAAAAAGGATAGGTCGAGAATTTTGAACGAGTGCCATGATAGTCCATTAGCAGGACACATGGGTGTAAAGAAAACATTTGCTAGGGTAGCAGAAAAGTTTTACTGGCCCAAAATGAGAGGGGATATTACCAAGTATGTTAGGAACTGTAAGATTTGCCAAAAAGTGAAACCAATTAACGAGAAACCAGCTGGTCTTATGACAGAAAGAGTAGGGAATTCGAAACCGTGGGATATGGTGTGCGTGGATTTAGTGGGTCCATTGCCAAAGTCGTCGAGGGGATTTATTTATATTTTAACGGGGGTAGACTATTTCACGAAGTTTCCACTTTTGTTTCCGTTGCGTTCTGCAACTGCGAAAGCAGTGTGCAAGGAGTTGGAAGAAAACGTGTTTCTTCTATTCGGTGTTCCAAAGTGGATCGTCTGTGACAACGGTCCCCAGTTCCGCAGCAAGGAACTGCAAAGGCTTGGCGAAGCTTACGGGTCACAACTTCGGTATACTGCGCATTACCATCCGCAGGCGAATCCTGCGGAGCGCATTAACCAAATTATTAAAACCACTCTTCGTGCGTATGTCTCCGAGAATCAACGGAGTTGGGATTCGCAACTGGCAAAGGTAGCCTGTGCGATCCGAACTTCGCAACATGAGGTGTTAGGTGTTTCTCCATATTTTGCAAATTTCGGTAGAAACATGGTAACTAATGGCCATGATTTAGGACTTAGGGATAGTGATAGGGATCAAGGTGGCGATGAAATTAGTAGGCAGTTTAAGAAACTTCGTGTGGATATAGCTAAGAAATTAGAGGCGGCGAGTAGAAAGGCTGCAAAAACGTACAATCTTAGGAGAAGAGACACGCAGTATCAACCTGGCGATCTCGTGTGGAGGAGGAATTTCGCGCTGTCCGATGCAGCAACTTATTTTGCAGCCAAATTAGCTACCAAATATGTAGGCCCATTTAGGATTAGTAAGCGTGTGTCACCTTGGACATACTTACTAGTGGATGATAGAGATAAAGATCGGGGTACGTGGCACGTAAAAGATTTAAAACCTTACGTTGATGTTTAAGTCAAAAGTCCCTTAGTTTTTGTTCTAAATTTATATTTTACCTTCTTTTCTGATTTTTTTTTGTAAACTTAGTAATATTTAACTTTTTTTGATATTCGTGCCATAAGTTTTTTTAATATTTTTTATTAACTGTTTATATTCAGTAATGATGGAATCCGATGTTTGTGTTGTTTACCTTTTATTACCCCTCCTAGTTTTGCCTTAAGAAATGGTTTACTTTTCTTCAAAAGGTAAACACATTTCTTGGGGAGGTAAGGGTGGGATTTGTTACGGTAAAATTTACCGCAACAATGACTGGCCTTCGTTTCCTTCCTTCCCTTCTTTTCTTTGGTTGCGGCTGCAAAATTCTGGCGAGGTTGAGGGCAACCATGGTACCATCAACCATTGGTGTACTAAGTCAGCATTTTGCAAAAGTGACAATACAGGTTTCGAGTCGAATGGTTCCCGAGATTCATTGATTACTTTGGCATGTAGACGGGCGGTCTCATGCAACAAAACGAATGCCAGCGGATGAGCTGAAGAGGTAACGAGTCAGGCGGACTCTTACCTACCCCAAATAAACAAATAAAACAACACAACGTCCTAAATTTTAATTGCGATAAAATAACCTAAATTATTTTGTAAGCGTAAGGGTCCCTAACGATTTAGAGTATATTAAATTCATTTCATAAAGATATTAATTCGTCTTTTTCAAAAAGGTCCACTTAGAATATAGTTCGTGGGTTAAAATATGTTTTCCTCTTCCTTCTTATTATTATTTAGCAACGATGGCTTCGCTCTTCGAAAAACTAGCGTGTATTTAATTGTAACTAGGAGAATGCCTAGAAAAGGGCTTTTCCTCGATTTTACTCTTTTTGATTTTTCTCGAGAAATTTAGTTGATAGTAGTCTGAACTCGACCATTTAGATTCGGCAAGTTTTGGAAAGACACCCAACAACTTGCTGAATCCGTGAATGTGTGCGTGAGAGAAAAGTTTCGTTTGAGATTCAACAACGGTGGTTTTCTGCGAAACGAAAAAGGTTTCCAGGAAGCCGGTGTCCGTGACCGATGATCGCGAAAACGATTGGCTGAATGTGTGTATGTGTGAGTGACTGGAATGGTCGAGGGAAGAATAAAGGATTTTAAGCTAGGAAAGCTCACTCTTGCGAGAGCTTATCAAGCGACAAGTAATAAGAAAAAGTAATAAGGAAAAAGAAAGGATTCGAGAAAAATTAAACAGGAGATAAATCGAGGAAAAGACGAGAACATTTAAGAAGAAAGGGATCGAGGACAAATTTTGAGAAAGAAAAAGGAGTATTTCGAGGAGCGAAGACAGGAGAAATAGGATAATTGAGAAGTTAGAGGAACGCGGAAAATAAAAGATAAGTAATCGGACATCTTGTCCATATAAAATATTTCATTGTTTCGTGTATTAAAATTCTAGTGGACTTTTGTTTCTTTTTATTCGTGATTAATTTAATTTTTTTTATTCGGGTGTTCATTTTTCTATCGTTAGAGACCCAACCGCGATTTCATTTGCATTTCCATTCCAATTGTACCTATTTTTATTTCGTTGAAAAAATTTTGGGTTTTTATCCAGGGTTCGCCCACGGTTTCCCAAATAAAACTTACTTTCAAATTCCCTAGTGGAAATCATAAAAACGGTGTTTTATTTAATAAAATTATTTTCTTTCACTCAATAATTAGTTTTGGAATTTTACTAATTTTCGTTCGAACAAAAATTCCTGGCGCCCATTTTTATTACAAGTATCCCACTGTACTTGTAATAAAAACATTCTTCGTTTCATTAAATTGATTAAACCGATAATCAATTTAAAATTTCTTATCGCGTATTCTTCCACCCCCGCTGAACCCAACCCAGCTGAGCAGCCGCGGTGGTAGCTCATCTTAACGAGCTACAGGTTGCACTTTTTTTTGTTGTTCGTCTCTCAGTTCTCTTTTTATTTGGCCATCTGTCAAAATCGCGTCGAGTCGTGGTTCGTTTTGCTTTTTTTTTGGAGTCTTATTATTATTATTATATTATTATTAATATAATTAATAATAATAAGAATAATATTAATACAACAAAAGAGGTCGGATACCCATAAATCGCGTCGTGAGAAAAAGTGTAACAAATTGGAGCCCAACGTGTGTGGCCTACGGTGGAAGAATTGTGTTTTTTTTTGCGTTATTAGATTTGTTTGTTCTAATAGATTGTGTCTGCGAAAGTGTTTTATTTTAATTAAATTGGTGAATATTTAATACAGTGCTTTTCTTATTTTTATTAGGTTAATTATTATAAATCAAAACATAAAACGAGTGGAGAAAATAAGTGCATTAGAGGCAGCAAGGAGTACCAGCATTTGTACATATACATACGAGTTTCCTTGGAAGTATTTTGCAAGTATTTTGTTTGTGTTGTGAAAATTTTTTGTGTGTGTTTATTTCTTTTAATCATCGTTTTTTTTTTTCATTATTATCATTTTTTCTTTTTATCATTCTTTGCTTTTTGGGTGTTATTTTTTAGTTTCATTTAATTCATTTTCAATTTTTATCATTTATATATCGATTCCGGCATTTTGTTTTTTTTCTCTTGTGAGTTGTGACATTGATTTGATAGATCTCTCGTGCGAGTCGATTTGAGTTTTTTTTGAGTGGGTTAGGTATTTGATTTTAATTGAGTGCAAGTACATTCATACACAGTGGCGTGCGGATTTTCGTTTTTTTTTTTGTTAAATTTTTTATTTGAGTGCAGGTGTGGGTATTTGTTTTAATTCGATTTTTTTTTTAGTTTAATTGTTTTTTTTAAGAAAATATTTTGGATTTTTTTTTTCGAACGTTGTTTTGTTTTTGTTTAGTTTAGTTGGAAAGTTTAATTTTTTTTTCATATATAAAAATTATAATCTTTTTTATTAACTTGTTGAATAGATTAGAATCATGAACATAGGTCGCTTAGCACAGGACGAACTGGCCTACGAGATGAAGGTCAGGGGTTTGAGAGTAGGAACGGTGGAGGAAATGCGGAAAGCATTAAGGTCGTCGAGGTTACTCGTTAAGAGGAACTCGATGGAGGTTAGTTTAGCTTACCCCTTTAGTTTTGAGGAAGATCGAGATGCAGTGAAGGCGAAAACTGACGAGATTAGGGTTCTTTTAAAGGATGCTCCGAAAAATCCGAAGTCTTCGGAGTACATAAAAATAATTACCAAAATAGAATGGTGTATAGGTAGATTAGGTAGGACACCGTGTGAAGCTGAGGATGAAGAAGAGGAGATAAGTTCGCTGAGGAATGAGGTTTTATTTTTGTTAGGTGATCTCACAGGTGAAAGTGAGATAAGTGATAGGGAAGATGAGTCACCGAAAAAGAAGACTCCAGCTAGGGCAGAAACCCAACTTAAAGTACAAGTTGGTCGGACAGAAACCTTAAGTCCGCGGTCTCCATCAGGTTCTGGTAGTACTAGGGAATTTTTAGGGCCTGTTTTAGCGACTGCAGCTGGACCACGTCGGGGTGACAGCAGTCCTATAGCAGAAGAGGTTGTTGTTAGGGTTCCAGAGCGTAGGTTAGAACGTGTCGAGGCATATCCTGAACAATTGGCGGTTCAACAAAGGTGGCCTGAACGTATAGGAAAGTGGGGTGTCAAATTTACTGGTGACTCGGACGGAGCCTCAGTAAATTCTTTCTTGGAGAGGGTGGAGGAACTTCGGTTGGCTAACGATGTTCCAGAAACCTATCTTTTTAAATCCGCTTCGGAGCTTTTGTCTGGTAGGGCGCTTATGTGGTTTAGGACGGTTAGGGATGATATAGAGAATTGGCAAGAGTTTGTTAAGGAGCTCAAGGCTGAATTTTTACCTGTGAATTATGATGATCTCTTGTTGGAGGAAATCAATCGTCGTTCGCAGGGCAAGGATGAAACCTTTGGAGCTTACTTGGCCACGATGAGGACATTGTTTCGAAGATTGTCGGAACCATTGTCAGAGGGAAGGATGCTTTCAATTTTGAGGAAAAATGTGGACCCTTTCTTCCAATTGCAGATTGCGAGTGCTAAACCAAAGACGATTAGGGAACTCGCTGTGTTAGGTAGGGAATTAGATACGTTGAAGGTTAATGTAGAGTCGTTCTCTCCGCCTAGTAGAGGCAAAAATTTATTAGAACCAGAATGTGGTTATAGGCCGAGTTCAACGGGGCAAAACCGAGTGGCGGTTGTTAGTTCGGCTCCGAACAATCCGTTTAGGCACGTAGTTAGGTGTTACAACTGTAACAGAGAAGGGCATTTTGCACATAATTGTTCGGTACAAAAACGATGTTTTGGTTGTGGAGCGGTAGGCGTTTTTCGGAGGGATTGTAGGCGGTGTTCGGGAAATGGGGAACGGGCTCTTGTGTCAGCAGGGCGAGAGACCCGTCGGCGTTAGTTAGGTCGTCTGCTGGCGACCAACTGGTGAATCGAGATAGATTGAGTTTCACTTTAGCGGCAAATGGTAGGGATAGTAGGCCATATTTAGGAGTGCGGATTTATGGAATCAAGTTTTTAGGATTGCTTGATTCAGGTGCTTCACGCACCATTGTAGGAGGAGATGGGTGGAAAATTTTAAAGAAGTTAGGATTAAAATTAGAGAAAAGTAGTGTTGGGTCAGTAGTGTTAGCAGATGGGGCGGGTGTAGGTGTAGCAGGATCTGTTTCTTTACCTATGGAGGTTGAGAACAAATCCATTCTTTTAGAATGTCTGGTCATACCAAGTCTCCCACACCTTTTGATCTTAGGTGCCGATTTTTGGGCACTATCGGGCATAGTCCCGGATTTGAGATCTGGTATGTGGAATTTTTCGAGCCAAGAGATGGTGGCGTCGATAACAGACATGGTAGCAATTAGGGAAAAATCGGATCTTAACGACATTGAGGGAAAAAAGTTAGAGTTAGTATTAGAAGATCTTTTTAAATCAATGACCGAGGGTTTAGGGTGCGCCAACTTAGTTGAGCACAAAATTAGGACGTCCGCAGAACCGATCAAGCAACGATACTACCCTGTTTCGCCCGCGATTCAGAAACATATCGATCAAGAACTTCAGGAGATGTTGGAAGCTGGAGTGATCGAGAAGTCGAAGAGTCCTTGGGCTTCGCCGATTCTTCTTGTTAAGAAGAAAGATGGAAGTTTTCGGTTCTGCGTAGACTATAGGAAGTTAAATGAAGTAACTGATAGGGATGCTTATCCACTCCCCTTTATTTCGTCAATCTTAGACAAGCTTCGAAACGCGAAGTTTTTGTCATCGCTTGACATTAAATCTGCATACTGGCAGATACCCATGGAGAAAGAATCGCGCAAGTACACAGCCTTTACTGTACCGGGAAGGGGGCTCTTCCAATTTTTGAGAATGCCCTTTGGATTACACAATTCCCCGGCAACGTGGCAGAGGTTTATTGACGATGTTTTAGGACCCGATCTAGAACCTTTCGTCTTTGTGTACTTGGATGACATTATCATCGTCACCGATTCTTTCGAAAAACACCTCGAAATTCTGAAAGAAGTTTTTAAAAGATTAAGGGAAGCAGGACTTAAAGTAGGTAGGGAAAAATGTAACTTCTGTAGGCCTTCTTTGAAATTTCTAGGTTATGTGGTAGATAGGAATGGACTTCACGTCGACCCTGAAAAAGTGGAAAGCATGTTGAGGATTCCTGCACCGAAAAACGTGAAGGAAACTAGGAGTTTTGTAGGGACTATTTCTTGGTATCGACGTTTCGTGCCAAATTTTGCTATTTTAGTTAGGCCTCTTACCGATCTCTTAAAGAAAGGTAAGAAATTTGAGTGGACAAAAGAATGTGAGGAGAGTTTTAGGAAAGCCAAAGAGTGTTTGGTTACGGCACCGATACTGACGTGTCCGGATTTTTCTCGGCCGTTTGTTGTTCAAACAGACGCGTCCGATTATGGTATCGGCGCCGTACTTTCGCAGGAATTTGAAGATGGAGAGAAAGCTATTTGCTATATTAGTCGGTCATTGAATAGGAATGAAAGGAACTACTCTACGACCGAAAAGGAATGCTTAGCGGTTCTTTGGGCGATTGAGAAGTTGCGACCATATGTCGAGGGGGTTCGATTTACTGTCGTGACTGATCATCACTCATTGGTCTGGCTAAGTAACCTTAAGGATCCGCAGGGTAGATTAGCTCGTTGGGCCATTCGGCTCCAACAATTTGATTTCAAAATCATCCACAGAAAGGGCAAAGAACATGTCGTTCCCGATATGTTATCGCGTGGAGTTCCAGAGTTGGCTGGAGTTTCAGTAGCGGATTCGGACCCGTGGATAATGAAAATGAAATCATTAGTAGAAAAGAACCCATTAGGATACCCATCTTGGAGAGTAGAAGATGGGCGGCTTTATAAGCACGTTAGGGTGAATCATGTCGTGGTTCATGAGGAGAGCGAGGGTTGGAAATTAGTGATAGGGAAAAAGGATAGGTCGAGAATTTTGAACGAGTGCCATGATAGTCCATTAGCAGGACACATGGGTGTAAAGAAAACATTTGCTAGGGTAGCAGAAAAGTTTTACTGGCCCAAAATGAGAGGGGATATTACCAAGTATGTTAGGAACTGTAAGATTTGCCAAAAAGTGAAACCAATTAACGAGAAACCAGCTGGTCTTATGACAGAAAGAGTAGGGAATTCGAAACCGTGGGATATGGTGTGCGTGGATTTAGTGGGTCCATTGCCAAAGTCGTCGAGGGGATTTATTTATATTTTAACGGGGGTAGACTATTTCACGAAGTTTCCACTTTTGTTTCCGTTGCGTTCTGCAACTGCGAAAGCAGTGTGCAAGGAGTTGGAAGAAAACGTGTTTCTTCTATTCGGTGTTCCAAAGTGGATCGTCTGTGACAACGGTCCCCAGTTCCGCAGCAAGGAACTGCAAAGGCTTGGCGAAGCTTACGGGTCACAACTTCGGTATACTGCGCATTACCATCCGCAGGCGAATCCTGCGGAGCGCATTAACCAAATTATTAAAACCACTCTTCGTGCGTATGTCTCCGAGAATCAACGGAGTTGGGATTCGCAACTGGCAAAGGTAGCCTGTGCGATCCGAACTTCGCAACATGAGGTGTTAGGTGTTTCTCCATATTTTGCAAATTTCGGTAGAAACATGGTAACTAATGGCCATGATTTAGGACTTAGGGATAGTGATAGGGATCAAGGTGGCGATGAAATTAGTAGGCAGTTTAAGAAACTTCGTGTGGATATAGCTAAGAAATTAGAGGCGGCGAGTAGAAAGGCTGCAAAAACGTACAATCTTAGGAGAAGAGACACGCAGTATCAACCTGGCGATCTCGTGTGGAGGAGGAATTTCGCGCTGTCCGATGCAGCAACTTATTTTGCAGCCAAATTAGCTACCAAATATGTAGGCCCATTTAGGATTAGTAAGCGTGTGTCACCTTGGACATACTTACTAGTGGATGATAGAGATAAAGATCGGGGTACGTGGCACGTAAAAGATTTAAAACCTTACGTTGATGTTTAAGTCAAAAGTCCCTTAGTTTTTGTTCTAAATTTATATTTTACCTTCTTTTCTGATTTTTTTTTGTAAACTTAGTAATATTTAACTTTTTTTGATATTCGTGCCATAAGTTTTTTTAATATTTTTTATTAACTGTTTATATTCAGTAATGATGGAATCCGATGTTTGTGTTGTTTACCTTTTATTACCCCTCCTAGTTTTGCCTTAAGAAATGGTTTACTTTTCTTCAAAAGGTAAACACATTTCTTGGGGAGGTAAGGGTGGGATTTGTTACGGTAAAATTTACCGCAACAATGACTGGCCTTCGTTTCCTTCCTTCCCTTCTTTTCTTTGGTTGCGGCTGCAAAATTCTGGCGAGGTTGAGGGCAACCATGGTACCATCAACCATTGGTGTACTAAGTCAGCATTTTGCAAAAGTGACAATACAGGTTTCGAGTCGAATGGTTCCCGAGATTCATTGATTACTTTGGCATGTAGACGGGCGGTCTCATGCAACAAAACGAATGCCAGCGGATGAGCTGAAGAGGTAACGAGTCAGGCGGACTCTTACCTACCCCAAATAAACAAATAAAACAACACAACGTCCTAAATTTTAATTGCGATAAAATAACCTAAATTATTTTGTAAGCGTAAGGGTCCCTAACGATTTAGAGTATATATATGAAGGTTTTTATAATACAAACTCTATATACTACTGAAATAAATCAGCCAAGTAGAAGACTTAGCACTATTATTGGACTTGTTGAATTATTGATTCAAATTAGCTTTATTTCAGTAGTATATAGAGTTTGTATTATAAAAACCTTCATATAAATATTCAATGCCAGGCCACGGGCAAAAAAATTCCAACATTAATGATTACAGTCCTAATCTTTGTTGGATATAGTTCACATTGGATTTTTGTCAAAAAATTCATGTAAGATGAACTGAACTTAACAAAAATTGCGTATTGACAAGGTCCTCACAAGTCAACTGATGAGTCCATGTGAGATCACCCGGACGAAACGCCAATTTTTGTGGACTAAAGGCCAAAAAAGCTAATTTGAATCGATTTAGAGTATATTAAATTCATGTTTTGCTGGGCAAAGTCTTACTTTTTTTTGTAGACTGTTGTCAAATTTGGAGCTGGCATCATTTTGCACCGAACAATCACTTTACAGCTTTTTAAGGCACGAAAAACCGTTGAAACCGAAATTCCTAAGCCCAATTCGTCACGAACGTCTGGCAAAAATGCGCCGAATTGGATGCAGCATTTATTAAATGCCTCTTATCTCGACGTGTCAGCTTCTGCAGATGCCCGGGTCTTATTTTCGTCTCATAAGATTCTGGATCTTGTAAAAAATTTCGGACGACAAGATCGGATCTTGAAATTTTTCTACCAATAGCCCTTGAGCTTAGGCCAGTTAACCGAAAAGCTTGAATGTTATCTTTTTCCGTATCGCTTAAATGTTTACCACGCGGCATAGTTTCTTGTCATTTCGAGGCACATAACTGAATGAAGCTTCAGAGAGGTTTGCATTGTGCGGTTATACTTTTGCAATATATAAATATCTGTTTTTAATTTTTAAACACCAGAAGAGAAAACAACGGAACGTTTTTTCTTCTCAATTTACTTGATTAGTGATGCCATTCAATAAAAAAATAGTAGTGTCATTCCCATTTTAATTTTCTACAAAACGCATTTTTACAGGTGCGGTTAAACTTATGCAAGGCACTGCATATCAATATTTATTCTAAACTGAAAATAAAATCTAGGTGTATATGTATATGATAAAAATGTAGGTTGATATGACAAAAATTTTGTCAATATACGTCCAACAAAAAGTTTTATCAAATTGACAAAAATTATAGAATTTTGTTGAGGTAACAAAAAATATTTTGTTGTATCCACAAAATTATTTTGTTATGCTAACAGATTATTTTGTTGAAATAATAAAAATATGACAAAATTTCGTAGAATTTACAAAATTAATTTGTCATATTAACAATTATTCTTTTGTTGTATTAACAAATTTTTTTGTTAATGTTAAAAATTTGTTTTTTTTTATTATTATCGGATTAACAAAATTTTTTTTGTTAAATTAACAAAATTATTTTGTTAAATTAACAAAACTTTTTTGTTAAATTAACAAAATATTTTGTCAATTCAACAAAATATTTTGTTAATTTTACAAATTTCATTTGTTGAATCCACAAAATTAATTTTGTCAAAATATTTTTTTTTTTGGATTTAAGTCCACAAAAATTGGCGTTTCGTCCCTACGATCTCACATGCAACCATTTGTGAGGGCGTATGGACAATACGCAATTTTTGTTAAGTTCAGTTAATCCTACATCGATTTTTTGACGAAAACTAAATGTGAACTATATCATAAACAAAAGAAAATGTCATGATCAAAAAAACATACGCGCAGAATTGTTTGGTTTCCTTACAAAATAGTTTTATCTATTTGATAATATTATTTTATCAATATTACAAAATAACTCAACCCCAGAACAAAATATTTGTCATTTTAACAAAAACGTTTTCATTTTTTGTTAAATTGACAAAAAAAAAATTAACAAGGACTTTGTGACATTAGGTGTGTTTTTTCGCAAAGCTATCCGTAGTGAAGTAAGATTTTATACGTATTACAAATACAAAGTCTTCACTGCCGATAAAAGTAGAAGTAGGATCCAACTGCGGATAGAATGTTGACGTTTGCTCGAGTCTCGAATACAAATGTTGGTACAATTGAAAACTCTTTTGTATCTCGAAGGCATGTTCGTAGAGTACGAAAAGTAGTTTGTTGTTTAGCATTTTCCATTGAGAGTTTACGTCTTTTTTTTAGAAAACCATTTTTATAAGAAAAACGCTGCATTTTGTATCGTGTTGGTGTCGAACTCTTATAGAAAGTTGTTTAATAACTAACGCGTTTTTGTAGGAGCGAAATGTCGTGGTCAGCTGTTATACTTTAGTTAATCAGCGACATTTAAGAGTTATTAACGCGACAAAGCCTTCTTATGAAAAAAGCTGTTGAGAAATCCAAAACTAACTAAAGTCTGCGAACAGATCCCTTGACTTTTGTGGTGATAATTGTCAACAAAAAAAAAATTCACAAACAAAACTTCTGCTTTATGAAGAATGGCTGGTGAACAGAAAAAGTAAATACAAAATGATTTAAATTGAAATTCATAAATAAAACCCTCCATATATATTTTCAGAAACATGAAAATTACTTGGCAAAAAGTTATTGGTTGTTTTTTTTTTCAATTAAATATTTGACAACTAGTCAGTGGTACCATCTTTAAAGTAGAAAAATCGCACAACTGCGGATACGTTTTTTTGGGAAATCCTACTTCACTACGGATAATTTTCCCAAAAAAACACACCTATTGACAAACATTTACAAAACAGATTTTTTGTACATACAACAAACATTTTGTTAGCATCACAAAAAAGTTTGTGGATGTGACAAAAATCGCTGTTTTATTTTGTTATATTAACAAAACTTGGTTTGTTAAACTGACAATATTATTTGTAGGGCATATTTTGTTAAACTGACAAAAAATCATGCTGAATTATAAAAAAAATGTGAAATCAACAAAATCATTCTTTCGTATTGACAAAAATTTAGTCAAAACGATAAAATTGTTTTGTTGAAGGTTAACAAAACGTTTTTATCAATATTACCTAGGAATTTATTTTTAGTGATAGTTCATATTCAAATCAATGCGTTTAATATATTATCTTTAAAAAATATAATTTTTTTATGGCATACATAATGAATTCAATGAAGTCTTGTTATTTGTTTTTCTTTTTTTAATTATTAAGTCTTTAAAAAATATGAGCGAACTAGATCTATCTAGGTCATTAAGAAGCTTTCGTTGCTCAAAATGTTTCTTGAGCTGGAAATTTATCAGCAGTAGGACAGATCGATAAGCTTGTGCAGTGGTTTTTGCAGCCGTACACCTCTTTAGACCCTTAGAACAATTGGTATTTGTGTATACATTGAAATATTAATTCAGTACTCTTGCAACTGAACTGTACGAGTTCGAATGACATAAAGAGAAATGACACTTTCCGGCAGAGTCAAGTTAACAGCAAACCTTGCTTCAAGAAAGAAAGGAGTGTCATTGACGACAAGCATATAAACTATTATTTTTATAAATAACCAAATAATTTTACTACCTGTGGGACATTATAGTATTTTTTGATTAAATTTTTGGTTATCCATAAAGTTTTTCTAGCTTGTTTGAATTTATTCTGATTTTCTGCTGTTGGCATTGTAACAGGGGTTGCAAAAGCTAAAGTCACTTTTTAGCTTAAACTTTGCTTCAATTCACAAGCTAGTGGGTGACTTATGAATTTAAAAAAAAATGTAAGTCAGCAGCTAGTTACTGACTTATGAATTAAAAAAAAAATTGATTCATACGTCAGTTGGTGACTTGTGAGTTAAAAAAATTTAAATTATAAGCTTCTTAGTGACTTATGAATTAAAAAAATTAATTCAGATCCTACTAAGTGATTTATGAATAAGCTAATGGATGAATTCTGATTAAAAAATTATTAATTGGAAAATTTATAAGCTATAATGATAATTTTATGACACACAAAATTCTCCAAAAACTTTAAAACTACTTTCGTTAATAATTAAATAATAATGTAGTCAAAACAAGCTTAAAAATTTACAATCTACCAACTAGCTTTTGAATTTTTTTTTTCTAATTCATAAGTCACTTAGTAGGTAGTGAATTAAATTATTTTTAGTTCATGAGTCACTAAGTAGGTTGTGAATTAATTTTTTTAATCTTTGAGTTGCTCAATGCACTAAGTATTAATGGCTAAAAATAAAAGGTTCCTTTAATGGAGATATATGCACAGGTTTTTAGTTTAATTACAAACTACGCTTTTAACTTTCGAAAATGATTTTTCACTTTTCATCTTTTTCATTACGATCGCTCCATGATCTATCCAAAATATCAAAAAGCGACTTTACTCATTGGCTGTAAACTTTCCCCATTGTTGAAGCTTAAAGGGATCATTCACAATAAGGTATTTTCCGAAAAGGTATTTTCCGAAAATGTCAATTCAAAATTTGATCGTCAAATGATCGTCATTTTTCGATGCAGATGTTGCTTTCGATAAAAATGCACTTATCCTGTTGGCAAAAAAACTGTATGATTAACCATCAGTCAATTTCCTGTGAAATGTATTTGACGTTTTAGAACACCCTCTATTGTGCGTTGGGCACTCCACCGTTTTGTATTCGATAACTAGCATTACTAGTATTAGAATGTCTCTTGCTCTTATTAATCGTATATGTATTTAGACTGTCTGTCGCACATGTCCTTGGACATGTGCCTTGGTAGCAAATTGACCTTCTGTCTCGCTTGTTTATCCCATTAAAGTTTTTGTGAAACGCCTGTCAAATGATTATTCTTTGAAAAACTGCTTTAATTGATAAAAGTGGCCTCTGCATTACGGTGCAGGTTCACACTATACTCTGCCAGATTTTTAGAGCCGTAACAGAAAATCAGGAGTGATGAGGAAAAGGAAACGATCAGACTGTTGAAACTTGTGTAAAAAATGTTCCTATAAAAATGTATTAAAAAAAAATTCTTTTCGTTGAATCAAGCTTATCGAATAAAATACACGACTGGGTTACAGGAACTTGCTCTTAGAATTGGTTTAGAATTTTAATGTTTCTAAATCCTGTACATCGTGATTTATGAATATAAATTGCTAAAAAAACTTCTCCAATTGTTTTGAACTAAAATATAGCATTCTTGAGCAAATATGAATTTTTGAAAACAAAAACTTGACCGATTTTTGGGCGCCACATATTCCCTTAAATCCATTACATGATTGGATTGGGAGATCGAATCGAATACCAATTGAGATTTCGATCCAGGTATAAGTCCACACTCGATCGAAAGATTGAATTCAAATGTAATCGAAGTGATAGTGTGGCTTTAATTGTGTACTTGCGGTGTTGTGGGTATCGTTCAAAATGGCGAAACCAAGATATCAAATTATTTGCTAATATTTTTCACCAAAACCATACGATATTTTCTCATCTCAGAGATATTGTCACTGAAAATATGTTCAAGGATAAACTTATTGATCTCAATTTCTTGAAGGAGTTGATTAAACAATTATTATCCAAAAAATCAACTAGGCTAGATGGAATGAGCAACAGACTTCTTAAATCCTTACCTTCAACTGTCTCACAATAGCCTTCAATTTTTGTTTGATCGTTTCATATTTTCCTAATAATTGAAAAAAAAAAGAAAAGCTATCTGCAAGCCGGTTAAAGCAAAGATAATCCTAATAGTAAAAGCTCCTAATAAAGCAGTTTGGGTTTAGAGCTGGACATTCCACAAGCTATTAAATTTTAAGAATCAAGAAATCACATAAAAAATAACCTAAATTTAAAGTTATTGACTTATATAGTAGATACTTCTAGACATCGAAAAAGCATTTGACACTGTGTGGCACCAAGGGTTGATTTACAAACCTATAAATGTTTAATTTTCCAACTTATCTTATTAAGTTTCGTCCGGGCGATCTCACATGGACTCATCAGTTAACTGTGAGGGCCTCATCAATACGTAATTTTTGTGAAATTCAGTTGATCTTACATCAATTTTTTGACAAAAATCCAATGCGAATGAACAATATACAATTAAGGTTAAAATTGTAATCATAAACGCTGAAAGATTTTGCCCTGGGCCAGGCATTGTTTCTTTATGAAGATTTTTATAATACAAACTCTATAATAATACTGAAATAAGTCAGCCCAGTAGAAGATAGCACTATTATTTGACTTGTTGACTTATTGATCCAAAATAGCTTTTTTTGGTCTTAAGTCCAATAATAGTGCTAAGTCTTCTACTTGGTGATTTATTTCAGTAGTATAAAGAGATTTTGTTATAAAAACCTTCGTAATGTAAGTGGTGTTCCGCAGGGTTGTATCTTGGCACCCATATTTTTCAACGTATACATATATAATGTCTGACTTGCCATTCTTAAATGCAAACAATAGATTAGCTATGCTTCAAGGCAAAACAGTTCTTTTTGCATCTAGCGTATTGCATTAAGTCGATCTCTGAATGCAATACAATGCTAACTGAAGGTCTTACAAAGTTTTTTTCATAACTAGAAAATCAAGCCTATAATGTTCAAAAATCTGTGTTTCTTGGCGTAAGAAATCAGATTTCTTACCGCAAACAATGTTGCAGCTTAATTGTAGTAATATCGCTTGTTCTGAAAGCTTCAAATATCTACGTCTAGCCCTTGACAAGAAACTGACTTTTGATAAACAACTATAAAATAAATCTCGTAAGAAGAATTGTAGAACAATTCTTTAATCGCAAATAACAGGTCAAGTATGAAAATAAAATTTTGTTATTCAAAACCATTTTGCAGCATTTACTCAGTTATGTTGCTCCAGTGAGGTTTGACTGTGCTGAGAGATTAAGCGCCATTTGCTGGAATGAAACATAAGTAGCTTAAGTTCAACAGGTCTTATGTGACAGTTTACGTAGAGGAAAAAGTAGAACATAAGCGTTAAGGTTGAACATAAATATTTAAGTTTCGTTTCAGCAAATGACCCTAAGGCCTACAAGAAAATTTTCGATTCGATTCACGCAATGTCAAGTTTGATTTAAATCTCGCGTAAATTCTATTGAAGCATTCAAAACTTGGTGAACATCACTGCAAGTAAGAAGATAAGAACTACTTATTATTACATTAATTTGATGCCAAGCTATTAGGGGTTTCCTTAGTTATTACCGGATACACTTTTTTTCATAAATAGATAATTGTTTTGATAGTATAAATTTATGTAATTAATTCAATGGAGAATTTATTTTTTGTTCAATGCTCGTAATTGAAAGTCCTATATTTAAACATAATTCCTATAGTGCTATTGTTAGTGCTCAATTTATTTTGCAAAGGTAGGAAGGTAGGTATGTATTAAAAGTAAGAATTTTCTTCAAACTCAAACCTTATCATTTGCAATGTAAACCTTTTCAACCGAGCAGGCTGACGACCAACATAAAATGGACTTCCTCTCTCTTATTATTATATAACTGCATCATGGAGCATGGACTTTCCGCATTTGTCGTTCCTTGAACTTCCCTATCACATTAAGACATCTGCCGGTTGCCATTGAATTAAGCGATTTGGCGTGGCGGCGCAGTGCGGACAGCGGATGTCGTCTTAGGTTTTCATGTAATTGCAATTGCATCAAAATTTTAACTACTCCATTATGCTTCCTTTTGGCTCAATTTTCCCACCATCATTTATCTACTCGTACTGTAGCAAGCTTCATTTATTCCTCCCTTCGCGTTCCATTGAAAGTTACAACAACGTATGGTATCCCCATGGCATTCCCACAGAGTATAAGGTATACTCACATAATATCTGTATAGTTGTTCTCAAGTAGCTGTGGCTTAAAGATCCAACCAAGGGAAGAAAATAAAAAAAAATTACCACAGTAAAAGGTATTAAAAACTAATCGATTCACATTACATAATTACGTGGCATGGTCCATTATAAAGAATGTGGCATGTAGTTTGTGGCAAGTTGTAATTTTTTTCTCCCTGAAGATTGCGTAAGGGAATCAGTTATTGGAACAAATTAATTGCAATTTCTATTCTTATTCGTCCTGATTGTTTTTTTTTTTCGTCAGTCCTGTCATAACACGAAGGAAGGAATATATAATAATGATTGATATCCTTTCCGGACTTGTGGTGGTGCGCGGATTATTCAATGAAAATTAATTGCTTCCAACTCTAGCCCGGTCAAATTAGAACTGTATGCACTTAATCTTCTTCCGTTTTGCGTGGTTCTGGAGAATTTTATTCGCAGATTATGTGAATTAGTAGGAGATGTCGATGCACTTTGGTCTTGGTCCAACAAAATGGGAAGAAAAATTCAAGAAGTGCAAAGATTTTCACATTCTTGGAGTACGGCTAAAGAACAAATCTCTAATTACATTACGTCCGGAGTAAGGCTTTAGGGCATTCTGATGAGCATTCCCAGCTAGACGAGTATTACGGCGGAATTGTTAAAGGGAAGGAATGCTACTGGCTATTTCGTTTTAGAATTGCTGATAGAAACAATGAAAGACAGGAGAAGTTCCGACGGTGTTAAAGGTTAACATATAAAATTTCAGTGATGGTTGCGCCTCCTATAAATTTTAAGGCCTTTTTTGAATTCTGGACAAAAGGTTCAAAAGAATAGCGAGGGAGCCGATCCAGATATGAGAACTACCTATACCAGAGTTTTTGGCATATGTATGCTTTATAGAAGGTAGCCAAATAAAAAGGGGAACAAAATTGCTTGCATGTTTTTAGTGCCATTCATGGCATATTTCGCTTGCCATACAGAATACAGCTGTATGTGTTTTCCACGCTGTGGTTTATACCCCACTGTTTAATGGTGTCGAATTCTAATGAGCCCATCATATGCTGACGTTTCAGTTTCACAGCCGAAGAACTGGGTTATGAATCTGGAAACGAATATGAAAAGCTGAGTGTGAGGCTGAAGTGGATTAGAAGTTTCAGAAAGAAGATCATTTATGAAGACATGAAAGAGTGTCGCAGAAAGAAGGAAGCCTTGGGACACACCAGCATTTATTTTATGAATATCAAAAATAAAACCGTCCAGAACAACTCGAATCAAATGGTCAGAAATGCAATTTATAATCCCATGAAATGCACGAAATTTTGATGAAAGAGCTTCCTGAAAAAAAAAAAAGAATCACTGTTGGTTTCTAAGGAACACTACCAAGAAGCCAATGAAATGATGAATCTAAAGTAGTGCAGCAAACTTCAAGGAAAATGTACGGTGGGCTGATGATACAAAACAAGCTTTTCAAGAGCTGTGACAAAACAATACGAATAAGAAGGAGAAATTGTCAAGAAATTTGTTCGCCAAAGTTTATTTTCAATACTAAATAACAGTTTCGTTTGCAAGACATTTTTCGCAGCTGCCGACAATATTATGAAGGACTGTTAATTGGACAGTAGCTCCGGATATACTTCCCAATTGCTTTACCTTTTTTCATGGAAGTATCCAACACCACAGTCGACTAAGTTATTGAGGCAGTTTAAAACTTTAAGAGAGGCAAAACGGTTTGGCCAGTGGAGATACCATCTGAGTGTTTTAAAATGATGGGAAACATCAGATTCAAATGGTTCATGGTTCTCGTATTTAAAGGTATCAAATGTAATGCTGGCCTCCAAAGTTTTAATCGTACCTGACTTATCCACAAACACCTTAGGCTTTACGTAGCCTAAAAAGAAAAAGTCTAATGATGCGATATCGCATGATCCTTCTGTGCAATTCACTGGTCCGAAGCGTGAAATTAAGTCTAGAAACTTATTTGCGATTTTAATCGCGCGGATTTTAGTCGCAGAAATAGAACACATTAGTTTAAATAAGAATGAAGGCACTTGATATCAAAAAAATTGTGTTGATTTAAAGGTCGACATTTGTTTCGTTTTTCTGGCGATGCGATTGTCGTAAGTTAAAATGAATCAAACGCACTGAAATGGCTATGCTCACAGTTGCGATTTAATCTACGAGTACGGCTAGGAACGCACTTGCGATTTCAATCGCGCGATTTTTTAGATGCAAAAATAGAACACATGAGTTTAAATGAGAATGAACGCACTTGATACCAACAAATCGTCACGATTTAAAGGTCGCAATTTATTTCATTTTTCTTGCGATGCGATTGTCGTAAGCTTAAATGAAACAAATGTACTCAAATGGATATGCTCACTCTTGCGATTTAAATTACTACGACTTAAAAATCGTAGTCGCAAAGAGAAATTGGCATGCACGCACTTGCGATTTTTAATCCACGATTTCTTAGAAGCAAAAAATAAGACACATGGCCTTGAATGTGAATGCACGCACATGCGACTAAAAAATCATAGCGATTATGAAAATGAAAAAAGTTCTATTTTTTCAAGCGATTTTTCTGTCGCTAATTATTTGTAGCAAATGCGTGCACTCACATAAAAAGTAGTGTGTTTTATTTTTCGCATGACAATAAGGCTAGGACCGTACTTGCGATTTCAATCGCACGATTTTTTAGTCGCAAAAATAGAACGCATGAATTTAAATGAGAATGAACGAACTTGCTACCAACAAATCATAACGATTTAAAAGTCGCAATTTGTTTCATTTTTCTTGCGATGCGATTGTCGTAAACTTAAATGAAACACATGTACTCAAATGGATATGCCCACACTTGCGATTTAAATTACTACGACTTAAGAATCGTAGTCGCAAAGAGAAATTGGCATGCACGCACTTGCGATTTTTAATCCACGATTCTTTAGTCGCAAAAAATAAGACACATGGCCTTAAATCTGAATGCACGCACATGCGACTTAAAAATCGTAGCGGTTATAACAATGAAACAAGTTCTATTTTTTTCAAGTGGTTTTTTTTAAAGTGGACTGTTTTACATATTTGTTTGCTATTAAATAATCGAGCAAAAAAAATCACAAGTGAGCATGATAATAGTTGGTGGTGACCGGTATTTTTTATTCGGCTGGAAAAAAATCGCATGAAGGTTCCTAGCCTAATTGCTCAATCGCACGGGCCCCATTTACAGTAACGTTAGCGCCTGTCTCATTTTTGATGAAATACGGATCGATGATTCCACCGGCACCTAAACCAAACTACACGGTTGTTTTGAGTGGATGTTTATTACACAGCTCTTGAACTTCTTCTGGTTGTTCTTCGGCTCATAAACGGCAATTTTGAGTATTGACGCATCCATTGAGCCAGAAATGTGCCTCATCGCTGAACAAAATGTTGGTCGAAAACAGTGGATCTTCAGCAAGTCTTTAGAGAGCCCATTCACTGAAAAGTTGACACAACAGAAGGTCAGCCGGCTTCACTTTTTGCGTCAGCTGAATTTTCTATGCCTTCAAATCAAGATCTTTGCGTAGAATAGCTCTTGTTGTTCTATATGACAGGCCAAGTTGTTGAAAACTACGCCGAATCGATTCATCGTGATTTTCGCCTACACAGCCGCTAAATTTTCAACATTATGCGCTGGACGAGGTCTATTCGGTCAAGTGTCATCAAAAAGTGAATATTGGGTCTCCAATTTCTTGATGCTATGGCGAATAGTGGCTTCAGTAGGTCGATTATGGACACCAAAAGTTTGCCCACGAAAATTATTCTTCACAGAACGTGAATGTTTGTAATATAATTGAACGATTCATCGAATTAGAAGTACGAAAATCTAAAGAAAGCTTGGTGTCGAACGAATTGCTCAGCTGGTTTTGTCGTATTCAAAGAAAAGTTCCCCTGAACCCTGTCAAATACAATATCATATGATGTTCTTAAATGATCGAGAACTGATAGGCGTCAAAAATAAAACTCGGGTAATACAACAAATCCCGAAATACACCAGAATTTTCTTGACCTAAGAAATGGAGTATTCCAAAACCAAGATGCTTTCCGCCACTTTCGGAGTTCAAAACGGTGAATTAAAAATGCGGATCATGTGAATTAGACAAGTGAGATAGCTGTGATTCCCTCGAGATCAAGATCGAGATCATAATAGTGTTAAAAAAACCAAAGAAGAAAAACAATCCAGTACTCGTAAATCAACTTCAAAGTATTACATCATCTGTAAAATCTATCGTTCTTAAAATATCATCCTTCATGGAAGATGGCTATTGTGTTGATGGTTTTATAACTTTTATAAGTTTATGGATTCATCGCGAAAAAATAAACTATGTACCAAGAAAGTGTCAACCTTAAAATTTGGCTCCGGTTCCTTCGAAATGTTTGTCTATTTGGGAATTCATCTCGTGTGAAATATTTCATTCAAACAAATATGTAAACGCTCTTTAGAAATCATAAACCGAAAATGCTACCTTAAAATACTCCAATTGAAACCTTATTTATTGAAACAAATTGGGTTAAACAGCTGCAAGAATTTTCATGAGACTTTAATTTCAAATGCAATTATCTGAAATATCGATTTAATTTGTTCCTAAAATTAAGTAATTAAAAGGCCTATAGCCTGCCGAATAATAATTGTTGTCCACTGGAACCAAAAATATGTTATTCCTTGAATGAGAAATATTTATTTCAAAGTTTGATGATGAAAATAGTCCAACAAGGACCAAATACATATTGGGCTTTTACAAAATATACCAGGTCCATTTGGTCTGCTTTAAAGTAGCATAAAGTATAGGAAATTGCAAATTCTCTGAAAAATTCATATTCATTCATATTGCCCTGATTGTGTCTCTGAATATTCAGAAAATTTCTACCAGTCGACAACTCGTGTTTTCCTGCTAAAATTCTACATCTATAAATTCAAGGGACGCCATACAGAGCCCAGCAAGCATCAAAATATCCATTTCGTTTGAAAACTATGGATAGTTGAACTATTTGTAGTCGGTAGGCAAACAACAATGCAAACGAGGTAAGGTTTGTTGCATTCATTATGTATATATTCCCTTTAACAGATTGAGGACCAAATAAATGTTTATACACGTTAGGGGCCAGTATGCCTAACTTTAAGTATATGTTTTCAGAGAATTGGCACATGTAGATTTTAACATGATTTTCCTGAACCTAAAGCTCACAACTAGACCAGAATTATGGATATTGCATAGGTGCACACGTACCCTTTCTCGGGACTGAAGCCAGTAAATTACGACAATAAGGGGTATCAGAAAATTTGTTGATAAGCATAGCTTCTGACACAGAGAGAGAAATTACTCGTACACACAATAAGGAGTTGAAGGGGGTTTGAAAGCTGTAAGTTTGACGGCTCCAATTATTGATGCTTTATTTTGAAATTTATTCAATATTTATATGTGAGTCGTTACATTTAAGTATCCATTATAGAATAATAAGTACTAAATGACTGTTTTTAATGGTTCATAAAGTTCAGAACAAAATAAACCCTTTGGTAAGTTGTGATGGTGAGATGAATGAGAACAAACACTTCTTATGATAGACAGAATATAATTATAAACGTTTACTTTTAACTGTTAGGTTTTTGTCAGGCATCATTGAATTTTATTCTTTGATGAAAGACGTCCATTAATCATAGCCTGAGATAGGCACCATCAACTACTATTAATATACGCATTTGACCAGGGAGAGTCGTAGAAGGAGGCATGACGAAGAAATCTACATTGAATAGCTTTAATTGACTGGAAATGAATAAGGTAGTGAGTTGATGAGCCTTGACTTCGATTTTTGAGGAGAGGACGTGTGTGCTATAAAGAGAGATTATACGATTCAGTCCGAGACTTCTTAAGATCATCGGTCAAAAAAGCTGAGTGTAGAGTTTTTTTTTCAAATATTATTCCGAAACGATGCAGTGAAAAGACCGGGGCCTTATAAACTTTTCATCGCAAGCAAAGACTGATATAAAAGAGCCTTTTATTATGCAACCGTTGTTATGGATAGTTAAAATATAAACAAGTGGGCCTAGGTAGCGTTCCAAAATGTCAAACTAATGCAAAGTATAACGTTTGTAAGGCATCAAGTCTCTATTGCAGATGCGCATGGAAAGTGTAAGGTTAGGACCGCACTTGCGATTTCAATCGCACGATTTTTTAGTCGCAAAAATAGAACACATGAATTTAAATGAGAATGAACGCACTTGCTACCAACAAATCATCACGATTTAAAAGTCGCAATTTGTTTCATTTTTCTTGCGATGCGATTGTCGTAATCTTAAATGAAACACATGTACTCAAATGGATATGCCCACACTTGCGACTTAAATTACTACGACTTAAAAATCGTAGTCGCAAAGAGAAATTGGCATGCACGCACTTGCGATTTTTAATCCACGATTTTTTAGTCGCAATGAATAAGACATATGGCGTTAAATGTGAATGCACGCACATGCGACTTAAAAATCGTAGCGATTATAAAAATGAAACAAGTTCTAGTTTTTCAAGCGATTTTTCTGTCGCTACTTATTTGTAGCAAATGCGTGCACTCACATAAAAAGTAGTGTGTTTTATTTTTCGCGATTAAATAATCGCGCGGCAAAAAAATCGCAAGTGCGTGCATGACAATAATTTGTAGCGACTACGACTTTTTAATCGCCTCGACGAAAAATCGCAAGTGCGGTCCTAGCCTTAAGCTGCCGCATCTTTTTTGAGGTTCAAGAACTTTCAAAAAGCTTAGGTATTCAAGAGATTTGAGAAGAATATATAGGTTGGTACGTATTCGGAGATACCTTTCTTCTTACATTTCTTTGAAATTAGGATTCTAAAAGAATCTTTCAAAAGGCTAGTGCGCCATAGTTTATTTTGTTTTTAATTCCAAAAGACTAAAACTCACTTTAATCTCAGCCAAAAGAATCGTATTATTATTCCACTATATGAAAGTCGGGTAGTAAGAAAAGTCAATGCGTACACTGTTTTGAAGTGATATTTATTTAATTAAAAAAATGATTCGCAGTAGATCACATTTCTCTTGGGACCTTTTTAGCACCATCTATTCCACGAATTTTGAGCATTCAGCAATTTTCAATCAAACTTTTCTCCTAGTATCCTGATAAGCAGGCTTCTTAGCCTGCTAGATGTTAAATGTCAATTCCAATTTTACAACACCCTCCAACATCTTCAGTAAAGAACTGTCCACTCTTCAGCTTGACATATCTTCTTAAGATGGATTTCTTCTCAACTGAAAAAGTGTTACTAAAAAGTTTGATTTGATGTACTTCTTCGATGATTTCTAGGCTACCTCCGGGCTATGACAAGGCAGCCACTTAGGACCTCTCCTTTCTTGCAAGAAAAACAAAATTGGTTTTACCTCATGCTCAAGGCAATATACGTGTACTTGACTTCTTAGTGCACCAACGTTATATCATCACTCAAATTTGAGCAGTCTTGTGGGCTATCCTGCTGTCCTCAAATCACAAATTTTTCTGAAATACGAATATGATGGAAGCTTTTCCAGTAATGAGTGAGTGCCAATCCGAAAAATCAGCAACCAGATTTAATCTTTCTCCTTCTCTTCGACAATTTCAGCATAATCATCCTATCAATTGTATAGGAAGAATATCTTCAAAGGTTAAAACTCATAACGGCTTGCATCGAAGATTACTACTCTTTCACTTAAAAAAATGATTTCTTCTTTAAGAAATAACAATTAAATGGTTTTTCTTCAGATGGCCCTATTTAAAGTTCCCCAATGCCTCATATCTATAGCCTATCTAGGAGAAAGTCTCCTGTTTTAGCTCCTCTACAGGCTTGATATCGTAAGATATCATTTCAAACGAAACAATCATTATATTCACACCATATAACCGGATACGTTCTCGGTCCTCTAATTGTTTCTTGTGCAAAAATAATGTATCAGATCGAAGGCGTATCAGTATTTCAACTCGAATAATAGTGGGATTCTGAAGTGATTCCGTTCCGGAAAATGACATTTAAGCTTTGTTGGTTTCATACAATTTATTTTCAAATAGAGATTTCTTTCATTCGAAATAATATGTTTACCGAATAATTTATTTTTAAAGTCAATCTGACTTAAACTGACTTTTTATTTTTTCGTACATCTGTAGAGTCAAATTCAATAAGTTCACTATTTTCTCTTCCTTATAACATTAAAAAAATTTCATCATCTGTGGTCGGTTAAATTGTTTTTAAAAATCAAAACTCAGAGTAGAAAACATAGAAAAAGAATATTTACCAAATCATTTAACTGCAGTAATGATCTCATCATTAATGAGAGCCAAGGAAAAAAATTAAACAAATTGGTCCTTCAAGCCGGATCGTATAGTAACCTCGTACTTGAAATAATTATCATTTCGTGCAGCACAATCAAAATGCATTGACAAAAAAAAAGTATACATTCATGAACTTCTTTCTCAACCAATATACATTCAAATTTCCTACATCGCTATCAATAGCGGGAAATAAAATTAAAAATAGAAAAAAAAAGAAGAAAAACCTCAATGAATACTTCACCTAGAATACAAATGACAAGATGAAATTGAATTGAATCGGTTGTGTCGGTGAAGTGCAAGGTGCAGCAGCAACTTACCTTAGAAACACAAAATTTAAATATCTATCTGAATGCATTCATCAAATGCTGTAAGGTTGTCGAGCAGCAGATGCAGATGCATTATATAGAATGTATTCAGCTGAACCATCAGAGAAGAGGCGGAAGGGGGAGTGGCACTGCGAATGCACTTGAATGAATAAGTGCACTTGGCACAATCAAGCACGCTACACTAAACACAAAACCAAAAAAAAAAATTAAATAGAAACAACAAGCCAACTGGCTTTTCAACTTCGAACATAAAACGTATCTACGGCCAATACCTGTTTATGGATTCGTGTGTGTCTAGTCTAGAGAGTATCTAGAGATGTGTCATTCTGCCAGATATGATGAGACTTCGGCCGAGGAAGGTGCAGATTCCTAGAGAATTGTGTCATCAATACGAAACTATAGATACTCGTATATGCATTTTAAATCTTCTCTTTAACCAAGATCTGGCGTTTTTGTCTGTTATCGATAGATACTTTTGCCACTGCATGTAGCGAACTTGTATCTGAGCCGTTTTTTTTTAGCCCCCAGCTTCCTTTTGAAAACAAGTATTTGCTAAAATTAATTGAATGGAGCTTCTCTCCTGACTTCGCGTTACCTTGTGGCTCTGTTGACAATTTTCGCTTCGATTTTAGTTTTCTCATCGATACGAGTATCTACGGCGCGGCGGAATTTACCAGCGGTTATAGATATTTTTATTCATCTTACTCCTTCGTGTCGATGTCGACACACTCTTGGGGAACTAGCTATGTGACAGAGTAATGTGATGTCAGGTTTTGATGAAGAACCCATGAAGAGTGATGACAACGGATGAGATGGATGGTATTAGACGTGGAAAGGAACATTGCAGGATTTCGATGAATGCCAGAAGACATAATGAATATCGAAATGCGGTTTCTTTGTTGTCTGGTTTTGTACATATTTGTGGTGGTAGTGCAAGAAAATCGCAGTCATGTTGTCATGTTCGTGGGAGTAGGTTTTTATTTTTGTTACCCAATTTTGAGATCCATTGAACATAAAAGACATTGAAAGTTGTGATGAGATGAGAAACGAGAACTCCGTATATTCGCATGACTTCCAAATATCTGAAATGCAAAGTATGTTTGTAGGTACATATCTTAGGTTTCCATTTCATTATATCGTTCAAATAAAGTGAAGCTTTGACATCTACATAACCTATAATGTAAGATAAAATATATTTATCTACACGCCGAATGTTTGCCTTCAACTCATCAAAGAATGAAATGAATAGTGACGGACGTGTCTATTGGAGCTGCGCAAATACCCATGTTTGTTTTCATCAATATAACTTTCTGTCGATGTTAATTAGGTAACACTTTTCATTTCAATTGATGTTTGCTTAAAAGAAAAGCTGCACGAAATGCAATATTATTCGTAATTATTTTTTGTATTTCGTGGAAAAATGTTAACCTCCAGAGGAGTGTTTTTCGCGTGACCCGTTGATATTAATGATTTCATTTACATATATGACATTATTTCCATTAAAAAAAATCAAGAAACTAAGGAATGTATTTTTAGGCAGACAAAACTTCGGTATGATGGCAATACTGTTAAACATTAGTATGACATCTCTATCAATGTGTTGATGCACAAAACCAAATCATTTTGTAAATACATCGAAAAATTCAATTAATTCAACGAAATTTAATCAAACATTCGTTAATCAAGCTATTCATTAAATGGCGAATTTTCGTTAAGTCAATGAAGTGCCTTTCCAATATAATCCGTTACATGCGTTGCTACAAAAGAGCCGTTGACATTGCTAAATGCGACAGAGAGGGGTGACCCAATGGATATATTGGTTTGACATATTTACATAAGCACACATTTGAAATAAATAGGTTTGTTCGATATGCCTGTACCTAGTGCACACTGCAAAGTGTCTGTGCTGTGTTCACACTTCATTGATTTTTTATTATATTTGTTATACATATTTTAGGAAGGCAGGTAGGTCTTTGCTTAAGCTTAGTACGCAGATCGAGACAAGACAAATTTTATCTCTACAATTTTAATCTCTAGAAAACGTTTCTAAATCTCGCGCAAAAGTTTTAAGTTGGAGAGAATAAATCTAATTTAATGTGTTTTTTATACTATGTTTTCACCAAAAGATAATCTGAGATTTAAAGCAAGAGATTTATGTGGTGTTTTCACCGCGCTGAAAGATTAATAAGAAGATTAACTTTGACAGCATCTATCAAAATGCTAATGTTGTTTCAATTTTTCTTATAAAGTAGAAGCGAGAGAAAGAAAGTTTCATTTGTGCCAAACGATGAAAAATCATCGAGATAGCTTAGCACGGTATGGATGTTAAGTCAGTTCGAATTTCGACCGATCGATCCTATGAAGATTTAGTAGAGATTTATTTCTAATCTACTAGATTTACGAAATAAATTTGTATGGTAAATCTTCGAGATTTAAAGAAGATTTATGGTAAATCCACTTAAATCCCGGATTTACTCTTGGTGAAAACGTAGTATTAGTGTATCTCTGGAAAGGGTTGTCTTACAAAAGTCGTTCATACCTTTTTGGAATCTCCGCTCGATGCTTTCAAGAGAAGCATCAGCACCTTTTACATAAAACCAGTTTTGTGAAAAATCAATTTCGGAAATACGGTGGCTGTCAAAATTTGTCCCGCAAAATAATGCTTGTATCATTCTTTTTCCAGGCAAAATTTAGTGGAGACATTTTGTAGAGCAATTCACAATAGTATGAATTTTGCGCGCGAACTGCGTACTGCTCGGAAAAATATCCGAGACAAAATTTGTCCCAGGAAAAAAAATGTATGGGAGACAAAATTTTTCCCGATCTGCGTACTAGGCTTTATATACAAAATTTTTAACTTAGTCCATAATATAAAGTGTTTACTGTCTTGAAAATTTTTTAAACTCATTTTACATCTAATAAATTACACCAATCGAGGATACAGAATTTCCAAAAACATTCGGTTTACTAGAGAAGAGTATAAAAATGAAGACGAGTGAAATATTAAGAAATTTCCAGCGACTTATCTCTACTTATGAAGTTGCACTTTTTCTGTTGCTAGGTCATGGATTTGTTTGACAGGTAATATGAGAAGTCATAACTGACACCTATTATCGCGTTAAAAAACAACTCCGGCATATTGTTATTTCCCATATACTATGTTCGATAATGTAGCCAATTACACTTCATTCGAGCAGGGCATCATGGCACGGACAGAAAATTTATCTTTTTAATAAAACCAATATCATGCTCATTAACAATACTTATACATGTTTTATTTAATTTTAACGTTGTATTTGCAGAGTAAAATTAAAAATGTTCTTTCAAACTTAAATCAAAATAAACTCGGGCAAAGAAAGTGGCACATAAGACACTTCAAAGGGAGTTCTAGGGCACAAAAATACACAATTCAATTCCGACAATGAACAAACTTAAATTTTGAAAACGAATCTGCAATGCCGACATTGAACAAACACTTGATTGACAACTGGTGTCATTGGTAGTTTGTTCTTTTTCAGTATAGTAGATATAGTCAGCTATGGTTTGTGTCAAACAAAATGAAAAGTCATATCTCCAAAAGTTGAGCTACTTTTCATGAATGAATTAGTTGAATTAGTACGATTTGAAAGCTGTTTTAGTATGAAACTTGGATAAAGATATGAGTTGAACAAATTTACCACAAGAAAATTTAAATTTGAATTTAAGAACGACTTTGTGATGTCAAAAACACTCCTTTTAAACGATGCAATAGTCCTTTTTCATTTCAACAAAGTGAAATTCTGAATCAAAAGGAAGCAAAAAAGGGACAAATATTAAAAATTACTTCCGTTTAAAAGTAGTCAAAGTTAAGTAAGGTGTTTAGTTAAGATGTTTAGCAGGGAACTGAGCTGTCAAAAAAAGATGTGTGTTTCTTTTTTATCTCAGACATATCAGAGCGCTCAGGTTGTGTTTCTTTTTTCAACCAGAGCTAGCTTGTAACGCGCCCTTTGAACTCAAAATAAAATGACCTAGCAGATGAAGTAAAAAGCTGAGCGCGGTTAGCATAAAAAAAAGACGAACAAATAAAAATGGAAATCGACAGTTCAGTGCTCCAGTGCGTTTCATAAACATATCAGATCATATCATATCTGATCAAACTCTGCTCAGAGCGTACTTGACATACTCAAGCTCTGTTCAGTGCTCTGCTCAGAGTTAAAAAAAAGAAAACGCCTACTACCTTCTAATAGAAAAAGAACGCACTTCGGATCTGCCAGATAGAATAGATAAGAATTCGGCTAGAACGTGTGTCCTCGTATCTTATCGAGCTGTCAGTTGTTTACGTGAATGTAACGCATGCAAATAATTCTATGGGTCGACCTCTTGAATTTTGTTCATCAAATAACGTAAAACGCATTCGTTGGGCAATGATTTTTTCATTTAGAAAATAAGTTTATTCCTTTAGTAGGCGAAGTTATTCGTTGAGTGGTGATTGGTTATGTTTTCGTTAGTTCAAGTTCATAATTCTAGCCAAATTGTCATTCTTAGCAAAAAATATGTATGGTCATGTATTAAGCCGCATTTAGACTTTCGGTGTTGTGCTCTGTGTACGTTGTACGTTGTTGGTCGTACACGGAACAACGAGAATGTAAATGATAAAAACGATCATTGAACTGAGAACGAATGAAAAGTGTGCAAAATTAAAAGGAGCTCGGAAATTTCGGTGTTCCTTGCTACGCGAAGAACGTGTGTTTAAATACGAAAACTCTTTAAATAAACATTGGTTTGCAGTGCCGTACAACTCGTAGGGACACTTTTAAAGTTTTTTCATTATAAAGTGGGGTACCTATAGGTAAATAAATAAAATATTTTGTTAATGGGTTTTATCTTTTTTGTCAACAATTAATAGTTCCACGGCTGCCAACAATGTGTTGTTATCCATTTTGTTGTTAAGAACAAAACCCAATAAATGTAAATGTTTCTTCGTTGTTGAGAGAAGAACGAACAACGTACAGCGACTGAAGAACGAAAGTCTAAATGGGGCTTTACAGGCCAGACGATGATTTTATTTCATATTAAATACTCAGTTTGTTCAATTGAGGGATGTCTTGTCAAAAAACTTCTTTGATGACCATTCTGTCTTTTCATTCAGGTACATTTTTTGTTTAAGATAATCAAGTGTCAAAATATTGTTTGGCTTCAATGTTTATTATCAACATTTCGCATGGTTATTTTTGAGGGCGAATTGTAAGCCACTACCGTATCGACTTTTGTCGCTCGTGTACCTGTGCCAAGAAAAATGCTAAGCAAATAAACACATGAATGATGTAAAGAATTCACTTCCCCGCTAAAAAAGAAATAAACGCTAAAAAATTCATCCAAATCATCGAGGATTTCGTTTAATTTCAGCCCACCAAATTCGGTGCTGGATGTCGGGATGGTAGTCAGAAGCATGAGAAAATCTTGGAATTTATTTTGAATGGATACCTTCCAATATATTTTAATTCATTTTTCATTTAATTACAAAAAAAAAAACACGAATAAAATTTCACAAATTCAAAAAAAAAGTCGACTGACAAACGATGAAAAATCTTTTAATGTATCTTTATACATATTTCAAATATTTTCTAAGAAGCCCGAAGGTTTTCCAATAGTAAAAAGCAATATCCCGTAAAAATATATAAATACTTTTTAGGTGAAAAGGTATTTCATATCCATCTATTATCTTTCAGCAATAAGGTAACATTGGAAAAATTACCTTTTTTTCTAAGAGATTAAATGTAAAGGTAGTATCTGCAATAAATAAATTTGATTTTGCTAAGAGCATACGAGTACTTTATGAAGATATTTTTAAATATTTATGTACACGGATCAAATCTAAAAATACAAAGAGAATGTATTCTCTTTAAATAGTTATCCTTTGGCATTTCCATATTTCATTTTCCAATATAAGTTAAAAGGTTAACTGGTTTAACGATAGAAGGGAAAATCTAATTTAATTTCAATATTTTTTGTTTATATACATTTTAATGTAGGTAGGTATCAACTACCAATAAGCTAATGGAAAGTCGTATTAGACTTTGAACTCTCTTTTTCTATCATACAAGTACATTGCTAAACAATTGTTGTGGTTTTTTGATTCTCTTAAGAAATCCTTTGATGCAGCAAAAAGTTTTATTAAAATAAGGGGTTTGCTTTAACATTCAAACCACATAAAGATTTGATTATAAATTCTCACTCTAACCACTATGTCATTTGCAGAACGAGTACACCTTATGAAACTTCTTGTTCTTGCAAACGAACAAAAGAACAATGAAATAAAATATCTAAATTATATTAAATAAAACACATCTAACAATCGGCCGTTATTTTTATTTCTTTTGATACAAATATTTAAATAAAAACACTTTAAAACCAACCTGTTGACCTACTTCGTTAGTTCTTCAAAAGAACTACCTCACCCATTCTCAAGCTTGTCGAAATGTGTGTACCAAAGTAGTAGTAAAAAAGACCATAAACTAGATTATAATCTTGTCACTTTGTGGATTAGATCATGAATACTTTTTTTGTTCTGCAGATTTTGCATAAAGATAAAATATCGGACTGTAAATCGAAGTCCAGCTAAAGGTAAGAGAACCTTACCTATAGCTTGTGTAATCGCACTTATTTACTAATTTGTTTTTATTTATTTTTTTTTCCATGACTGATTTTGTGTCGAGATTAAGAATCAACTTCACGTAAACTTTGATGAAACTTATTTTTCGTATTTTTGTTCTTTGATAATTACGATTTGTAATTTGCATAAATCCGTTTGTTGTATCAACGTCAATTCTTATTTATAGAACTGGTATTTGTCGATTTTTGTATTTAGTTATTGTGAATATGTCAGTAATCTAAAAATTTATCACCGATCTTAAGAGTGCTAAAAGATTAAGTGAATAATTTTTGGTTATTGTTACAATATTGACGAAATATATCAAGCATTGGTCTTCTTTTAAACCCAGTTTTGTGTCTTTCGAGAGATAATTTTGTATTCAAAGACTGTGTTTTTCAATTCTTTTAGTAATTCAATTAATAAATTTATAATAATAACCACATCTTAAAATTAATCGAATGGCTGAAAAATATAAAGACGTAATTAAGCTATCGGAATTATACTGATTTTTGTTTGTTAATAAATTCCTTAGAGTGAGCTCATCGTAAATTACGTAGTTATACAAACACTCATAATATTAAAGGGTGATTCACGGTAAGGTTTTCTAATTTGTTTTCGTAAATGTAATTTTGACTATTTTTGAATCCACCGACTAAGAAATTAACATATTTTCTTTCTTTTTTTAAACTGCTGTTAATATCAATGGAAAGTAAGTATTCTAAAAACGGGTAGTATTTTTACCAAAGTTGAACTGACAACCACTACTGATGGTACAAAGTCTTCTAATGATCTACTTGAGTAGTTTCATATATTTTCGCTTTTTTTAATTCGCTTGGTTGCAATTTTTAATTCTGTTAACTTTACAAAAGTTTTTTTTTTTAAGGAATCATTTCTTCTCACGATTTCTTTGCAATTCATCTTTTGTTTTTTACTCTTTCCGCGTTTCATTAAAACCGCTATGGATTATACCTAAGTTGAGGTTATTTCGTCAGCTTTTGTTTCGAAACTTATATCTAGACCTACTGTTTTGCAATTTGATTAGTTGGTTATGACCCAGTTTATGATATCATATATCATTTATTCTTTGTAATGGGTTTTTCATTTAACGCAGCTAGATTTTGGCAGCCATGTTGTTTCGGTGACATCTGTCAAAACTGTTGTTTATTATTCATTTACTTATTGAACAAAACGAGTGTTTGTAAGTGCAGACGTCCTTCACAATCGACTCTTCAACGTTTGACGGCCAAATTTGAGACGACCGGTTTGATAATCAATAAGCTAACATTCGTTCGTCGAAGGAACGAGATGATTTAAAAATCATTTGCCATACTATTAATTGAGAAAACTGTTGGCATAGTCGTCATTACATGAAGCAGTGAAACGAAGTTGTGGGTGCGACTACATAAATATAGGTATGTACTATATGCATTCGCAAAAAACATCGAACTCAAGATTTTGATCAATATGAAATTAAGATGATAGAGAACACGAAAAAGGTGGGTTTCGCAATTCTGTCTGTCTGTGTGTTCGACTACAGCCTAAATGGCTCCCACGATTTTCTTCAAACTTTGTATGTAGATAGCAATTTAAAAAGTTTCCCCCAACACTTCTTTTTGCTTTATTTTTGTAAAACCAAAAATAACGTTACCTTTTCTTATAAAATATTTTTTTTTCTCAAAATTTGTTCCAGAGATTTAAAAAACATTATAAAATTTTTATTTAATTAATGGTTCCAAACAAACAAAATTTTTGAAAAAAAAAAAATCATTTATTTTTGGAAAACGCGAAGGAGTTACGAACGAAATCTTTCCATCCACCTGAAACAATTGCTGCGGTAGCTGCTGCCATACACGATTCCCCAAGCGTTTCCGCAAGAAATTGTTCTGCACGTTTGGGTATCAGCAGACAATATTGCATACGGATTTGAATTTGTTTCCGTACAAGGTTCAAATCACAAGCAAACTGAATACCTCAAACTGTCTGATGCGCTTGGAATTCTATCAAAAGCTGCTGGTAGACGACGACCAAACCATGTTAAATTCCATTTTTGTTTTTGTCACATAAGCCCACTTCGACTTAAATGGTAATGTTAATAAGCAAAACTCTCGACTAAGGTATGAGTCGAACCCACAAATCCTGCATGAACCGAATTTCATCCAGATCGGTGGTGTGCAGTTTCCTCAAGCTGCATTGTCGGGCCATACTTTTTCGAAGAAAACGGACGCACCGTAACAGTCACTGGTGGCCGTTATTTAAAAGATGCTGAATTTTGTTTACCCAGAACTACACCGGAAGAGAATTCTTTTAAATTCTGTCTGGTTTCAACAGGCAGCAGCACTTTCTTATGTAACCAGGTCTGTTATGGCAGAATTGCAATCCCAATGAACTCATTTTCAGAAACTCTTCATTTCGTTTGCCTTCCCGTTTCACCAACCTGACTGTACCTGATTTTTTTTGTTGGGTTATTTCAAACAAGAAGTCTACAAGATAAGACTAAACAATTTGACTCTTTTATTTTTAAGAACGATTGAATATATTTAATAAATTTATCTATTTAACTGTTTAAATTAAATAGCAAAATAAACCTTCTATAGTAAAAGTTATTCGAGTTCCTTAGTGTAGCAATATTCATCAGCCAACCGTTACTCCTTTACCTATTTTATTTTTATTGATATATAAATTATCCGTTAATACCTGAGCCCTCGCAAAGTAGAGAATACTTCCCTAAGTCTTTCGTTGGCTTTAATTGATCAGTCACATTATAAAAATGTTTGAATAAATTTACAGAAACTATATCATGAAGTTACCAAAGCTAATGACAACTTCTATAGAAGTCATTGAACTAACGAAAGTATTTTATGACTTTTATTACTTCAATTTGCATAGTTTAATATTTAATTTTATTATAAATTCATAACTTCTGAAAACGGGATATGTTTAAGTATAGACATTGTTTCCAGAGGTTGATAGTATGATTGATGTTTTTAATAAAAAACCAATACAACTAATATAGAGAAGAATAAACAAAATTATTACATATTTGCATTATTTACCTCTGTAGGTTCGGCCGGCGCGGCGGCGGCGACAATTTGAGCTTGATCGTATTGACAGATTTCCTTAATGGCTGATATATGTATGTATATACTCGTAAAGTTAATTTTTGTGCCTAATCCTCCAGAGGCAAAATTTAAATGTTTGTTTTGGTTGGCGCTAATGTGAACCCTCTATGAAAACGTTTTTATATTTTGCACGATTAATTTTTTCATCTAGAAGAGTACGAGATCATCTAACTTCGACCTGATGAGGTCATTTTCGAACGCAGTTGAAAATCGAGTTGAAGTCGCTTAAAATTTTCAATGGTTTGCGGAATAAATATTGAAAACGGGAATATTCTAAATTTTTATTTCGGGAGTATAACCTCTTTTTTTTGTAGATATAAGCTTAAGCGAACAACGGTTTGAATAAGAATTTTATTGGGCCAGTCGCAAAAGTCAGTCAGACAGATACCCCCAAAAAGGTGCAACAGATTAGTTTTTGGTTTGAAAAGTAAATAATGTGTCAAAAATATCACTAAAAATCTCCTCATACCAAATGTGTAAGTGCCAGACGATTAAAATGTCGCCGCACTCTGCCAGATGCCCATGGAAAGAGGCAACAAAAATCAGTTTTTATTTGAGAAGTACGAGTATAACCAATATAAATGATATGAGCCAACAGCAAATGTTTGGTTTGGAGGAGGTGCAATCGAAATATTAGTATGGACATTATTTTATAGGTTCATTTGTGATAATATCGAATGCAAAAGTGTGGCAGGTTTTGTTGAATTTATTAAGATTCTATTACGAATTTTTTAAAGACACAGGCGCAAAATTTTAAACAGTCCTCGTTTAAGGAATAAAACCGGCTCTACTTAACGCAGTCGTTTAGCTTGGAGACTTCGTCTAACTTTTTCATAATTTTAATCACGTTAGACAACTCTTCTAACTAATGTGGGTTTTACAACAGAACCTAAGCGAAATTGCGTTGAACAAACCTTAATTTGACAGATGCATAACTCACACAACTACAAAAACACAAAAAAACAAATAATTTGTGGCCGAAAAAAGTACATTTAATATATTACATCGGTACAGATTTTGATTGTTTATAAGTTGTTTACATTATTTTAGATGAAAATAAAGTATAAATCACAAATTCACAGCATAAAAACTCAATTTGTTGTTGTAAGGTGCAGATTCATTTGGCTATACTCGTCTCGGCGGCCGGCGCGGCGGTGCGCGTGCATACATAAGATATGTACATTTGTATCTACAGATTTTTTAATTGTAGAGCACTTTCGTACGATTGTTTCGAATTTATAATATTCAGTGATTCAGTCTTTTTACAAAGAACATCTTTAAAAACTCTAATAAAACTTCAGTAAACAGTTTTTCTTCCATTAGCTTTGGTATGAAATGACCATTGTCAATATGGATAAAGTATACTTTTAAAAGATAAACTAGCTATTTGCTGCTGTTAAAGTAAGACGAGCTCTTTAACGTTAAAGTATAGTTTATGTCCTTTAAAATTAACAAGAAGTCGGTTCTCGTTTTATACTCAATATTTAGACTCGACTCCCATTCTAAAATTGATTTAGAGTGGGTTTTAAATGTTTAAAATTTTGCGCCACAGTACTTAGTCATTTAACATAGTGTGGGGGCAATAGCTCCGTGGGTTAAGCCCGACTGCACGATCCAATAAGTAGGTCGTATTTTGAGTCCTTATAAAAGTTTGTTCAATAAAATTATAACAATTTAATTGAAATTTTTTTCAAACTTTTGCAAGTTCCAATCGGAGAAGTTTTTGAACTTCAAATGTGGTTAAGAGACTTGAATACTTGAGTTAATTTGATCTATTTAGGATATAATCTAAAATCTTTATGGTATTCGAAATGGACTAAGAGGATTTCAATTCCTTTGAACAGTTCATTTTCAAATGTAGCACAGACTGTTGTAATATTTTCTGTCCTTCGACCATTCCTATTTTGCACTAGAACTTATACTTAATATTAGATATGTGGAATCGAGTTAACCTATAAAAGCACGTATATCTCAAAAATTGGAAGAAGAATTTTGGGGATAATAATTGTCAAACCTTGCTTGTTCATAAATTTAGCCATGGTAACTATTAAATGGTTTCAATTGGCGCGGGTAGATTTTGGTGGCCTGTCGCGGCATTTGTAAACATTTGTAAAATCTATTGCTTATTTACTGAATTGGTGCAAGCTCACGAAGGTTAGCTAAGCGATTGAACAGCATGTCCAAATGATAAAAAAGTTTTGCAGTTGGGAAATACATAAAATAAGGTTGGGTTGGCTTAAGGTTGGGTTTATTTTATTTTATTTTTTTTTTTATTTTTCTTAAGACCAAAATCAACGGTACCTGCCATACGAATTTTATAAATATTTTTTTTCTCAAAAACTATCCCGCAGATTAAAAAAAAAGGTTAAAAAAATTTCATTTAGGTAAAGCTAGGTAATGATTGAAAAAAATTTTGTTCAAAAAATAGTTATTTTTGGTAGCCCCACTGGAACCATTTTTTTTTGTTTTTGATTTTTTCGAAAACGGTAAAATCGATTTAAATCATTTTTTTTGCTAAGGCTCCTCTAAAGTTTAAATATTATTACATATTCAAATTTTTAATTTTTTTGATTTTTTTGATTTTTAGAAAAAAGTCAAAATTTTTTTTTGAAAACTTAATCTTTTGAAAACCCATGCTCGAAATTTTTCAAACTTGATAAATAAAAGTTTCTCAATATAATCTACAATATATAAGAAAAAAAAATTATTTATTTTATCTGAAAATAACGGTACTCCTATACAAATGTTAAAAAATGGTTTTCAAAAATTGTATTTTTCTCGAAAACGGTTCCGAGAATTTTGCTAACATTTTTTCCTTTCGATTAATTGTTACGATCAACTCCTATAATTTAATAAGAACAAAATTGAAAACAAGATATTACTTATATTCTAAGAGAGAAGCTTCTAAAATGTTTAAAAAACATTGCATTTCAAAACTTTAAGAAAAATATTTTTATGAATTTTGAAAAAAAAAATTTTTTTTTTTTGGAAAATTCAATATCTCAAAAACCACTCAATAGTTTTTTTTTGGAAACTTAAGTTTTATTCGAACAATAATAAAAACTTTAAATTGGCGTACCAAAATGTTTTTTTTAATAATGTTTTAAAAATGTTGTATATAAAAGCTAATGGCGCAAAGTTTTAAACAGCCTTTTATTAAGGTATTAGTATGATACTACTTAACAGTTTGCTAACTTTATAGTAGTTTACTAACTCATTCTTAATTTGAAACATTTTCTAACTAGTATCGTACTAAAAGAATTTTCTTAATAAATTGCTTCTGAACACACCTAAAATAATGACATTTCGTGTAAAAAAGTAAGTACACGAACCTTTTTTGATGTTTGCAAATGTCAAAGAGTCATATGAAGCTAGCACGATACTAAAAAAATAAAGTAGGTATTCGACGATTTTAACTTTAATAAATGGGTAGAGAAAGTATGATGATATACTCGATTAAAATTTGCAAGTTCGTTGTTTTAGCCTAGTATCATACTAAAACAGCTTTAGCATCGTACTAATTCAATTAAAATTTTGCGCCAATGTTTTTAAGAAACCTCTACAACGACTAATAATAATTTTAGTTCTTGCATAAATTCAGATTTCCATAGCATTCTGTTTTTATTTCTTACTACTAAAATAATTTAAAAAGTAAATTTTATCCTTATGAACAGTTTTCTCTACTAACATTCGTTCTTAAAATTCATAGTCTATTACATAGGAGCAAGTTCGTGCGACTCAGTCGTGCATTTTATTTACTTTGTACTCATTACCTGGGGCATAATTTATCTGCCTCGACAGGTAAAGAGCATCTCCTTTTTTCCACAAATTCTCCGCAGCTACATACGTAATGTCTTTATTTCAACATCAAAAGATCAATTCCTTGCTCCTTTACTTCTTCCAGGCTTTTAGCATAGAACAGAGTCCAAGGTGTGGGAATAACTTGTACATTTTTGTTTAACCAAAAGTTAATAGAAAACATTAGGAGTCTACAAAATAATTATCGTGGAAATGATTATGCACGCACCTTGATATCTGCTAAGCAGTTTGAGTTTCTCCATTTAGCTTAACTGGGATTACCGCAAATATATCAGGTTATAACAAAAGGTCTGCAAAATTTATGATTTCATATGTGAATAGAATTATGCCCTCAGGTTAAAATTTTTAGAAAATTATATTGCGCCGATTAAATTTGAACACAAAAAAAAACCTTTTACTAAATGAAGTGGTTGAAAAATCATTTATTCTTAAAACTTGTGTGAAGCTAATCAATTACCAGCTATATTTTGCTCGATGATCTCTTGAGGGCATTCGTACATACTTTAGTAAGTAGGTACAATTTTTGTATTACATTATTATTGTTGAAATTTCTTCATACTTCTATAAAAAAACAAATGAGGTTAAGGAGAATGTTAAAAAAAAAACAAAATAAAATAACACGAGAAGAAAATAAATAAATCTTGAATGAGATACCTACCTAATTAATTATGTAAAAAAAATCTGTGGCAAACAATTTCGTTCGTCGTGTTAACTCAGTTGTTAAATCTGAAACGTGATTTTTGGTGTTAGTCATGTTGTGTTCTTGTTTGCCTTATCAGGTGTGGTTATTTGACATGGGATTTTAAATATTTCAATACAAAATAATGATTATTTGTCTTCGAGGGTATTAAAACTCTATAAGACATGCTTAGGTTAAGCTTAGAATTTTCTATGTTAGATACGTATCTATATGTTAAACCTAATATATACCAAAGAGTTTTGAGAAATTTGAGCCAATTATATTGGTGAACTTAAATTATTTTAATAGGTTCTTAAAATTTTATTTCATACTGCCCTAAAGTTTCCTTTTCGTTTTTACGGCTAATATAGTTATTTTATGATCTATTATTCACACAGTTTTCTCAACATAAAAAAAAAACTTGAGTACCTCAAAGAACCTATACCGAATTTCAAAAATTCGTGTAAGATTATAGAATGCGGGATCAGTGTGACTGTAGAAAATTTAAATATTTATCTAAGAGTCTAAATCAGTTCAAAAAAGAGAAACTCTGCTACAAAAAGCTTCCCAAAATTAAAGTTTAAAGATAGTATTGTTATGATAAGTTCATTTAACGGTCGGATCAAGTTTGATTTTGACACATATAATTAGAATTTATTTATTTTTAATGATTAAATTCCCATATGAACCGGAATGGTAAAGTATTCGTGCTCGTTAATTTCATTTTTTAAATGCCAACGTGTTACGAAAGTGACATAATTTTTAAACTATAAATTGGTACTAAGCATACATTTCAAATTCAATGACATTTTGTTAGACGATTGATCAAAATATTCTTCTTACTTTCACAAACTAAATCTTTGATGATTTCATTTTGCAGTAAAAGAAAATAATATGTAGTAAATTAGTTATACATAGGTGTGACATATTGTGAATCAAATCTGCATAAACTGAATAACAAACAATAAAATGTGCTGTTATTAAATAATGGAGAATATTTAAAAGCTCCGAAGTTGATGAACAATAAAATTGCAGATCCAGTTCACAAAACTAGTATTCTTACTACTGGAGCAATAAATAACAAGCAGTTCAGACTACCTAACCAGTAACAATTTAGAAATGCAACATTGAAGTTTCATTAAAAATTCATCTATATTCTTGTGAGCAAATAGAAGTTTACTAAAATCGATCTTGAAATGTTTTAAATAAAACTAGTTTAATTCAACTATTGCTAATATATGAGGTAGCACTAGATAAGTATTTGAACTAAAGCATCGTCTGGTCTCAGTTTAAGCTCGATTTAATTCAAAAACGTCTTCATTATCTGTTAACTTTAAAAAAAATTCAGTCAAATTATATTGACGCGTTACTGCACAGAGAGGTTGCTAATGCGACTAACAAATTAGCTACACAGAAGAAGCAGAAAATGAAGAACTCTCTAGACAAGTCCAGCAGGTTTTAAATTGTTTCAATGTTCCAGAATATAAAATTTAACTACAAACTTGTGAATTCGGAGGAAAATTTCAAAAAATATTCCACATCAAATAGTACGTTTGAAGAAAACTCAATTTTTCTAGGCGTACAGAATATACTACATGAAATGAAAGAAAGTTGAATAAACTCAATTCAATTCAATAAACAATATTCTGGTACTGGCAATAAAGAGTTTTATTAAAATTTTATAATAAACTCTTAAAATTAACTTTGAAAAGAGAGAAAAGAACTGAACTAAGAAAACTGATGTCAGCCTGATGTTATAGATTAACCAATTTAGTAATGTCTTCTTAAGAACCAAGTTATGGTCATGATAGTATCATTTCTATTGTTTTGAAGAGTTTGTTTGTTCTTCAACGCTGGTAAAATTACTGCGATAAAAAAGCTTCCATCTTTCCTAATTCACTAGTCTTTTTCTGAAAACGGTGGAAAACAGCATTTGTTCAGCCTGTTCCTAAAAAAAGACGAATCTTCTTCCCCCTCAAATTATCGTCGAATTGCACTTACCTCCCTTCTTTACAAGGTCAAGCAATCACTGATAAATTATTATCAGATGAAGAAATATTTTGAACTGCAAAAGCTTCTTTATGAATGGCAGTATGGCTTTCGTAGCAATAGGTCGACTGGTGATCAGATTGTAACTATATCTCACCGAACAGTAGCACAAATGTGTACATTATTTTGCAGAAAGTAAGATTATTGTACTTGATATTTTTAAGGCATTTGGTAGCATTTGGTATTGGGGAATTCCTTCTATGTTGAATTAGCTTAAGAACCGCTCTTTACAAATTGTACTGAATGGTATGAAATCTATTATCCATAAAATAAATGCTGGTGTCTCATATCTCCGACTATCTTCGTCATATATATCAATCATTTCCTATCTGAAACTTCTAATCCATCAAATGGTTTTGCTGACTCTCAGCTTCTCATATTCGTTTCCAAAATCACGGAAGTGGATTTAAACGGTAGCGTATGATATGCTCATTAAAATCTGATCTTAATATCATAGTCAAATGGGGAACCATTAACCATGCACGTAGAATTTAAAACTCAATGCTGTCGTTAGAGCACATTGAGGAAACTGAACAGCTCTTATTTTACAGAACACCTTGTACAGAATGATCACATATTTGACAACACTAAGAACGCTGCTAAGTGTAAAGGTTTCATTAGACTTTGCAATACAATGTTTACCCCTTCTGATCTGAGATTTTTAAGCCGTCCGTCAGCTCAAAAAATTTAAGTTCTAATATCTTGGACTAATATTATAGGTTCAGGTCTGTTGTAAGAAACTTGTGTTTACTGATTTTTTAATTAATATAAACACATTGATATATTCTTGATAGTTGGGCCCTACAGGAAGCAGTCACTGAGTTCAATCAACATGGTGATTTTTAGTGACGTAACGAATATCACACGCCAATTGTGCTTATTTTACCTCCAAATAGTAAGAATCGGAATCTAATAAGCGGCAGTGTTGAACATAAGACAAAGATAGCAAGACTATAAATGCTTTGCTTCATCTTCGATGAATCCATAAGAAGGATGATGTGCGTCAGATGAATTCTAGATAGGGAATCAACGGAAGACAGATGCCTTACATTAGCTACTCTGGCATACTTATAGATGATGTCAGCTAGGATTTTCAGTACTTGCAGGGTGCTGAAAAAGAGATTGTCATGGATGAACTTTCTACGGGTCAATGGCAGCGCTCATATTACCTCCGTAGTTAACTACTGGAATCAGATAATCTGACATGTGTCCTAAGGTAAGGCAAGGACCCTGCTCTCCGCTACTTTTGTTTCTATGGCGTGTTCGTAACCCTTCACATATAAAGAAAAGAACCATTTCGATTCGACAGCCTCGGACAAAGAGTGACTTAACGATGACGATTTTTGACTATCGAGCAAGGACAAAGATTGAATTTTGGATTTTTTAAATTTTTCTTGACAACCACGATGCAGGTGCGAACAGCACCAGATTCTTCCAGTTTGAAAAAGAATTATTTCGTTACAACCTAGACATCTTTTGACTGAGAGTGAAATGGTTGAGTGCTGGTCAGGTGGATTCACCTTCGAAAAGCACTTTCTTTATTTACTTTAAAGGCGTGTGAAAGTATTATAACTTGAAAACCCATCAATGACCCCATAATGACCAGCCAAATTCTAGAGTTAATTGAGAACTACCATTTTCATCCAGTGCTTAGTCAAAATGTTGGTGGTATACTGGTGGAGAAAGAATTCATTTTTATTTTAAACAATCCCCTTTACCTTTGGGGTCATCTTTACTTAATAGTTTAAAAATGATAAGACCTTGTTCGGGAAACAGTTAACACTTATTTGACTAACCTGAGAGTAGAATAATATACTTAGAGCTTAAATATAGTTTATTTGACTACAGCAGCTTCCAAGAAACATTCAACTATAATAAATATCACTGATATTCAAATCTAGATACGAACTTCTGCCCTTAAATGATATAGTCCATAGTCCGTACAATGGAAAACTTCAACCTCCCATGCAACAATGTTACCAGAATACACTATTTTTAATGCTCCTAAGAGTCTCATATAAGTTTAAAACCTAGCTGTAATTTTAGAATTACAAATTTCGTTTTCTCAAACCATTTAATTTAGTTAATATTTATAAGTTCGGCAGAAATCTCGAAGTCTGATGCATTTCTGGCTCCATAAAGAAGAACTTAGTTCCTAAAATGTTCAACTTAAATATTTATGATTGGTTTGAGCAATTAATGGATCATATGAATTGTGCAAGATTAATATTATCACAAGAATTCTCATAACTTAAAAAACTCCACTTTTCCAAAAATCTAATATAAAAATAAAAATATTTTCTACTGAGATACAACATTTATGAATGATTACGAAACAAAACGAACCAATAACGACGGCGTTCCCACTCTGAAATTTAATAACTATAAACTCAATTTGAACTCCAATTAATGCCCAATTTGGGGGAACCACTCTCGTTTGTCCCAAGAAACCAACCAACACACAACACATACCATTCTCCCAATTTGGATAGATCGACATCACGATAAGTCGTCTGGGAGCTTTAATCCAGTTTCAAGCCATCCGATCGATGGTCCACAATCTCAGCAAACCAGCATCCCATCAGTGATTTCACTTTCACTGATGTCGCTGCTGCGTGACGTGAGTTTGAATCTTCGCCGTATATCTTCTCCCATCTTCTATCTTCTCCCATCATTATCGTCCTCCGCCTAAAGATGTTGTTTCGTAAGTCTTAAAAAAAAACCTCCCGATTTGCAACTTGGATTTTTCCATATTTTCCTGTCAACTTTTCTATCTTCCGTTGAAGACCATTTAGTAGTAGGTATATTAGTGCAACGGAAACTCGCGACATAGTTTTGTAGTATTTTTATGACCAAATCGTGACGTTAGCATTAATTTGGAACCATAGTTGGATGAAATTTATGCAGTGAATCAGTTACTTGCTTCGCTTGTGCGGCTGGCTTACACATAATGAGAAAAGTTTTGAGAATTTCGCACAACAACGGATGATTATGGCGATGACATCATCGTTTGGCTTTATTTTATTTTCAAACAAGTCTGTCTTCGGTTGTTTGGTCGGTTTTTTTGCAATTTTTATTTTTGGCCAAAATCATGATTACCACCTTAGAAATTTGTATCAAAATTGGTATATTAATGAATTTTTGGATTTGTATGAGTCTTAGGGTTAATTCAAATAATGTCTAAGTAAAGATCTGGCTTAGGTCACGTACGACTAAAACGATCGTTTTGACGATAACTGTCCTTATCAAATCTATAGAAAAAAAAGAGAAAGCAATAATTGTCAAATCTTTTTTTTTGACAATCGTTTTTTGGACCAATTGTCGCAGTCTAACGCGATCTTACACCTGATTAGTTATTCAGCAGATACAGAGTCCGAAGGTATTAATTTTTTAATCTAAAACTTACAACTTATATTATGAGGAAAAAGACTAATTATTGTACATTTCTCTCTATGGAAGTATGATCCTGTCTAAAATTAAGTACTGGGATAACTTATCAAATCTTAGCTTAGATATTTTTTTTCATCCTTTTTCTTTATAACTGCTACGGTTTTATTTAGTATTTTTAAAAGTTTTTTTTGAGGGCAATTTCAAATAAAGCTTTCAGATTTTATCTGGATTGGAAATTTCATTTTCGGGAACAGTATAACATAATCATTTGATATACCTACAGGCCTAGAACAGGTGATGGTGAGTGACGTCATTAATCGATACCAGATATTTTTTACCAATTTACGACTGAAATTACCCCGATTGTTCTTTCACAAATCAGTCCGCTTTAAATGGACTTCTTAAAAATTCCATATCCCTAAATAAAAGTTTTTTTTTTCGATTTGTGCGGAAAGATTTTGCCGGGTTATGACGGCCATGTTGTTTTGGTGACATCTGTCACATTCATTTTATATTATTCAATTACTCATGCCAAATAACCATGGCTAACTACACGATTGAACAGCATGTTCAAATGATAAAACTTTATTATCAAAATGAGTGTTCGTTGGTGCAAATGTTGCACGCCTTGCGCCCATTTTCGCAATCGACTATTCAGCGATTGGTGGCTAAATTTGAGACGATCGTTTCGGTAATCAACAAGCCAGCATTCAAACGTGAAAAGAACGAAATATCGGCCAAGAACATCGCTGCGGTCCGTGAAAGTGTACAGCAGAACCCAACGATAGTCGAATTCTCGCCGTGCATAAGAGCTAGGCCTTTCGCAGAATTTTACTTTGAAAATTTTGCGTAAGGACTTTGGCTTACACCCGTTTAATATTCAACTGTAGGAGCTTAAACTTCATGACTAAAGACGATGCCGTTTGTTCGCTAACTGGGCTTCGGAGCGTTTGGAAATGGACACCCATTTTGGCCGAAAAGTTATCTTTAGCGAAAGGCTTATTTTTGGATGAATGGCTTTGTTAACAAGCAAAATGAATGTATATGGCACGACACCAAAACAAACGAGGCTCACCATGTGGCAATACATCCTCAGAAAAGTATTTGTTTGGTGTAGATATTGTGTCAAAAACCACGTTGGTCAGGCAGTCACCGTCAATGGCGAGTGCTGCCAGAACGATGATAGACAATATCCTATGGCCTAAATTGATTCATATGGACCTAGACGACTAGTGGTTTCAGCAGAACGGCGCTACATGCCACGATTGGCATTCTGCAAGAACGATTAAATGTAAGGTTATCTCTCCCGCAGAGTTGACGTGAATTGGACATCAAGGTCATACGATTTGACCCCCATAAAGACTTTCTTGTAGGGTTTTTTGAAGTTGCAGGTCTATGTGGACAATCGACCGATGCTTTCAACCGATATTTCAAACCGCCTTTAGCATTTTTGATAAAAAAATGAAATTTTGCATTAGTTAGAAATAAACGTATGCATTCAGTGTAATCCAATTAAATCTAATTGAAACCATGACAAGTTGCTTGTGTGGAACTCTAAGGAATGGCTCTAAAAATACGAGTCTAAAATTACAGCTGGTGACGATTTTGTTTTTCCACTCATTTTGAAATTGGAATATGAATTGAGTGTTTTCCAAAACTGACCGCTTTTTTTCGTGGACAATTTTTCTACGCAAAAACGTCGTTGGAGAAATGTCTTAACAAAAAATTATTGATAGAAATGTTCGAAAAAATCTTGTTTTTGTTCCCTAAATGGGGATTCGAATGGTAATTCTAGTGCCAACTCCAGTTGTTTATGATTCCAAAGATGCTCTCCATAATTGTTCTATGTGTATGTGATTGTATAATTTGGCTTGATTTTATCCAAAACTTTAAAAAATGCACTGCGTATCTCTAAAACTATCCACAACTTTTAGTCTGGTGTAAGTACTTCTACAGAAGTACTGATTGCAAACCGGGGAATAAGTTTGTAAAATACAATAAAATAAGATTGATTGAAGAAAAGCCCAGTGTTTAAAGGCGGAACTTAAGGCACACATTTTATAATCTAGAGTTTTGAGTTTGGTTAAAATCAATAGCATAATTAGTAGATTTCAACTGATTATCAAAAATTTGTCTTCAGTCTCAACTCAAGACGTTAAGTTGACAAAAAGAAGCATAGCTTCACTTTCCATAGGCAATTTAAAATCAGTTTTTGAAAAGATCCGATCAATGAACCTTATAAATACATATATGCTAGCAGTAACTGGTCGAACAAATACACTTTTTCCAGTTTATGCTACAAACCATTTAAATCAGAAACAGATGTCCCACAAGGTTGTATATTGAGTCCGCTAATGTTCACTTTGTTTTGTTGATTTATCCATGAAGCTTTTATTATTATTTGATCACCTTGTGATACTGTAGTCTCGGATAAGAAAACTGAAACAATTTCGTTATACGTGGAATTTTAAAAACAATGGCGCATAATTTTAATTGAGTTTGTACGACGCCGACGTTAAAGCTATTTTGGTATAAAACAACTATTTCGTATGCGTTGAATCTAGTCTACCATAAGTTTGTGTAAGAGACTTTCTCACTAAAGTTATGTTTACGTAGACTTGTTTGCAATGTTTCTATATGCTATGAAATCATGATATTAGTATTTCGCTTTTAGAAACTGGCAAGAAAAATTATTTTTGGTGGAGTGAAATTTGTTGAAGTGGCAACCATGTCAAAAATGCATCAACTTTTTTTTTTTTATTTTTCTTGTTCATGAAATTTTTGGAAACGAGTTTTAGTCAAAAAATAATGTAGGTATGTCTGAGCAATCCCTAAATAAATCAGCTCAGAATCAAACGAAGAATAAATTTGGTTTAAAGGGACGCGACTTCGCCAAAAGTTTGTTTGCTTTTTTATTTATTTATTTTTTTTTATCTTCTGGATCAAGTTTTCAAGTTCACGGCCATTTGTGGTGCTTCTTTTCGATTTAGCCATTTAAATATTTGAAACCATTTTTGCACAAGTAAAAGTGTGCAAATTTTGTTTGTATTGAATTTCAGAAGGGTTAACATTCAAAGAATTGTTTAGTCTTAAAGTCATTTTATTTTTCACAAAATTTCTTGCGTTGCTAATTAATTTTAAATACTCATACGTTTTTTATTCTTTTTAAGTTAGTGCCTTAATTAATGTACTGTATCTTTTAAACAAAAAACCAAAAGTGTTGGTAAAATAATTTTTGTTCTCATGTTCTAAATTTAAAGTAATTAAACACTTTCCAGTTATGGCAGAGAGAAAACATATAGGGACCCCTTTTTTGAATATATTTAAATTAAGATTTATGACGTACGGAATGCTTTGGAGAGATAAATGGATAACGTTCCGCAAAAGTGTGACCCTATTACTGGTTTCTTGACGCTTGGAAGGCAGTTCAAAGAAGTAGTTAAACCATTTTAATATTAAAGTCACTGTATAATTTAGTTTATTTTATTGAGAGTAGATAAAATCCCATACTATGATTTTATAAGCATTCGCCTTTGTTGAGCGCCCAACGGCCATGATAAATGCTTGAAGTATGAAGTCAAGAATATTCCTGGTCGTTGTAATGGAAAAAAACAATCCCAGCTTAGGTTGAACGAATTACGATGCTCACGATCACAGTGCAAAGATGCTCTGGCCACTTGACAAGAAAGAAAGAACCAAAAAGGCCACAGTGGCACTTATTCTAATGCAAAAAAGCTATTGGGAACAAATAAGGCATCCGACCGCAGTACTCGCTGGCTATATTTTGGTGATCAGACCGATCTTTACTAACTAGTAGCTTAGCAGTATCTGGAACTACTCTAGAAAAGGCTGTGAATTCAGCTCTGCTCTACTGCACTAGATGCTCTGTTCCATCCGCTAACCCTCGATAATTTCAGTAAACAGACGACGGCGGGCACAACCGCCCGCCTCAAAACTTCTTCACAATGGAACAATAACGAAATTGATCATTCCATCATTCTGTACTCATTCGAATCACTTCCAAGTGATATTGACTACATTATCCCAAAACTACAGTTTGGAATTAACTTCCAAATCATCATACTTTAAATAAGATTCTGGGAGTATATTGTTGGAAGATAATTTTACAGACGGATTCAAGTTCGTATGGAGTGACCTTCTCGTGTTGAGCCAAAGTAAGCTTTCAGGTGTCATGAAAATTACCAAAATGTTAAATTTGCCTGAACAGTTCTTTAAAAGTTGTTTATTTAAAATTGAGCAAAATACAATAGACAAGAGAATGACAGATGTCACTATGGATCAAGTAGAAGGTAATGGGATGTATTCCTAAAGTTCACACATATTTTCCTAATAGCACAGGGTTGTGGTGTTGATAAATCAAAAAAGATACAAATAAATCGGGGACTACGTCAAGGTTGTAATCTCGGCGCATTGTTATTTGTGATATTTCTTGAATACATTGTAGATTGGCTTCCTTGTGGAGTGGAATGCATGTTGATGGCATTGTTAGTCTCCATTGGAGTCTCCAGGGTCTCTGGAACTCATGATCAACAGATTGTGCGATCACAATAGGAAAAATAGGAATTAGAAGTAAATACAGCGAAGTCAAAAATAATGATTTCTCAAAACGCTGCAGTACGAATCGCAAAAGGAGAACATTTGAAATGTGAGAGAGAGGTATTGGAAATAGTAAAAGAAAATGTTTACCAAGGACATCATGTGTAATGGAATATGGAAAATACCTTAAAATCAATGCAAATGTTGCAGGTATGAACAATTATTTGATGGTAAATACATTTTAACAAATGCCAAGAACGAGGATTTTAACGCTTCCTCAAAAGCAGTTCTGGGGTGTTTGCATATATGAAACTGTAAAAAATGTATTGCGTTTCTTGATTAGAAAAATATTTCTTTTATCTATTAGTACACCGAAGTACATGTATGATTTCGAAACAGGGCTATACACTTTCTTCGTTTCTATACTTGAAATGAGTGCAGACTATTTGGTACAAAAGATCAATATGTACGAAAACCGAATGCCAAACATTTTTGTTCCTAAGTGTTATACGCTGAAAATCCACTTCCTACAAAGTTTGCATCGATCTGGCGGCCAGTTGTGGGATAACCCTGGAATGGTGCTAATGATGCCAACGCGAGAAAAGCATTGTACAAGGTTATTTAGTTAATTGATAAACCGAAAGGTATACATTCATTGAAAATTCGAGATCTTCCACGGAATGGAAAATTTATTCAAAATTTAACTACAATCTCCTCCAATGCAAGAAGTTTTTACCTCTTTTGATCTCGTTGTAATCTATAAAGCCTTTATTTCGGACGTACCGTTAAGTTCAGAGATTCGTTTTTTAGCCACATTACACGAATGTGTAGTGCTTTACCCCGTTCAATATTTCCCACTCATTGCAATGAGCAGACATTCAAAACCAATGTGCATCGGTATCTCCCTTAAATCCCATCCTACTTTCTTAATTGCTCGCACTGTGTCTTTAGTCCAATGTCTTATTTGCACACTAAGTTCATCTAGAAACTTAAGGCTTATTTCACATTTACAAATATATACATTATGTCTAAGTGAAGTTCTGATTCGTTGTGTGACATATTAATATTGGCACAGGGTCTTAGGGACACAAATTCACAATTGTATTTTGTCCCACCTGATGGGTCAACGATCCACAAACACAAACTTAAGCTTGTACACTTATGACTCTGTTTAAAGTTATAGGCTAATAATTAGAACTTCAATCAGATATATTGCGAAAAAGATCCTTAAATCCCACTCAAATTGAATTAAAATTATTTGTTTTTTAATCTTCCTGTAAAGAATTTCGATTTTCTTAAGGAAACTATTGAACTCACCACACATACAACTTGGAAGCAATTTAATTTGTAAACTTTGTTCGAATACATCATCCTACTGGCCGAAGCAAAACCTCAATTATGAAAACAACTCCCTAGCAACGCATGTGAAAAGCAATTAAAATCTCTCCCAACTACAAACCGCCTAGTTGTTATAATTGTATTGCCTCCCCGTCCATTATTCTGATCGCGCAAGTTTCCTCTTATTACTTATTACCAACCAAATATAAAGAAATAAAATAAAAATCTTAGAAACCCAATTACAATTGTGCAATGATAACAATACAAATACACAAAGAGCGCCCTCTATGCTATAGTCACTCCATATAGGAACAAAACAAAATAAGAAAGAAAATAAATAATGATAAATAACAAATTTGTTTAGAAACCTCCAGCAAATAAAATAAAATCCAAGAAAGTTTACAAAAAAAAATCAGCAAATCAAACTAGGAACAGAAAGAAAAATAAAAATAAAAATAAAACACATAAAGTTGTTCACCTTCTGCGGTCGTTCGATTGTACCCATTGTTGTTGTTAAGTCTTCGTGTAGGGTGCTTCTACTTCTATTTTTGAAGTTTCGCTTATTGTTCTCCGCACTGTTTCAATCTCTCAGATACACTCACACACCACACCACACACAACACAAAAAATAATAATAATAACATTACTACTTCATAAGCTAAAAATGTATCTGCGCACCGACAAAAACTTACCAACTTGTCCGGCTTTAAACGGCCTCTGCGTCGTCGAGTGTTATAATAATACAAAAAAAAAACCACTAAACACCCCTCACTTTGCAACACCGCCCACCGTCTTGAGAGTAGCTGCCTATTGTAATCGAATAAGTACGGCTTACTCCATCCAATCCGCCATATACAGCAATAGAGGGCGCGCAATCCGCTCCACACACACTCCGCAGCCAAAAGATTGTAATCTATTTTTTATTTTTATTTATTTTATTTTTTATGAATTGATACACGATGATATAATAGCACAGAGATACAGATACTTTTCTCAATAACTCTTTTTTTCGAGATGATTTTATTTTTATTTATTTTTTCATGCACTTTTCTTCGTAAAGCAGCGGCGATTTTCTCAGCTTTGTTAACCGATATAACTTTTCATTTCATTTTGTGCATTTTTATTTTTGAGGAAGCATACGACTGTGGACATAAGATACTTTCCACGAAGTATCTTAGGACAGATGGAGATACTTGTACAGGAAATGATTAACAAACAATTTTTTTGGTAAACAATGATTTCTTGGATTATTTATTTTGAAGAACAAATATTTATTTAAGAAATTAGTATTTTCATTTGGAAACAGGTTTACGTCAGCGATGAATGGAATTTGCACATAGATTCGTGAGATACAACTAACCGCACCTGAAGTATTGAAAAGCCGTAAGTTGTTCTTTAACCGTGCGTCGACGTTACTTGTTCGCCGCGAGTGTAAAACTAAGACTAAACCAAGTTAAAAAATCAACGTCGACTTGGACCGAGTTAATTGCGGTATACGGCGGAGCGTGTTTGGTAAACGAGATTGTTTACTTGCGTATCAACGTTAACTGGGAAAAAGAGAGACTACATTCAGTGTTTGCTGTGTCCGCTGGAGGGGCTAAATCTATCTGACAGGTTGCGATCGGTTGGGCGGTCGGTGTGGCGAAATTGATCGGTCTGGTTTTGCAATAGAGTTGTACCAGAAGCAGAATTTTAAAGCTTTTTTTGTTGGAAAAAAGAGAAAATCGGAGACAGAGAGAATCTCAAAACTTGATTAATGACTTAACTGATGATCTGATCAGTGTGTGTTTTGGATGAGTAATTTGTGAGGAAACTTTAAAGAGAGAGAGAGAGAGAGAGAGAGAGAAAGAGGTGTAAATAGTTGATGTAGCTTTGAGATTGGAAAAGTTTCTAGGTTCATGTCCCATACTTGATGGTTGATGAATTTGATTTGATCGTTCAGTTCGGCCATGAATCTTCGTTCACAATTTGAATTTTATAAATAAAAAATCAAATCAAGTTCGAAACTCAGCTCTTTCGTTTTCCATAAAAAAACACCTCACATTTAATTAAATTGTAATACACGATGATTTTGAATGCAATTCTTCTTGTTGGTTGACTGTATTTTTTAGTTTATTGATATCGGTATATATAAATATTGTTATCACAGTAGAATCTCGAAAAGATGAAGATATAAAACGAGCCCCGTTCAACTTTCTGATTATTTAACTTAAAAAACTTTTCTAAAGTAGACAATCACACGGAAGAAAGAAGTCTCGTTATTGTTATTACTTTTCTCGTAAATTTATTAAGCTTAAGAGTGTTGATACATCGGCCACACAATGCTCGGAAAATGTCAGACTGGTGTTGACAGCTGAAATGGCCTCTGCTGGGCTTATTGGTAACCTCGACTCCATTTTCTTCTGAGGAAAGTTCATCTTCAACATCAGAAGGCAACTGAACTAAAACTTCACTTCATTTTCTTATATTGATTAAAATATGTACATTTGAATGTTGACCATCGTTGAGCTTATTTTCAAGTGGATGAAGTGCAGCATTGTCAAGAACAAGCAATGTTTTTCTGGAAGGTTATTATTCTTCATAAACTCCAGTGCCTTTAAAAGAGTTCTGTACACATAGTTTTTAAATCATAATTGCATATGGAACAAATTCGGAATGAAATAAATTTTGAATATCATTCATGCAGTCTTTGTGTTGGTGTATGTCTTTGAGGGCCTAAAATTCTTGAAGCACCCAAGATTTTTGTACCTTTCCAATAGTCGGAAATTTCAACTTATGCTTTTTGTGCATACTAAAAATGTAAAATGATCTTTTGCAATTTTTCTTCCGGGAGCTGATCTTTTACCAGAGTATACAAACATTTTTTCGCCAAAAAAAAAAAAACACTTTCATCTGCATTATGTAATTGTTGTCAAATTATACTGAAGTCAGCCATAGTCTTCTTAAATTTCTGTTTAAGGGGCAGGATAGCGTATTTCATAGAGCTTAGTTTTTCTCTACCGATTTCTAGAGTTCGAACTCCAAATCCAGCCTTGAAATTATTAATTCATCCATAACAAGTATTAAATGAATTTGTTTTCTTCAAAATAGCGTGAAATATTTGTCTTTGCTTTTCATCATTATCTCTGACTCGGAAAAATGTCGGTCTCATAGCTCTAAGAACCATCTACTACACCAAGCTGCTTCCATTTTCGGCATATCTGATTTCAACAATGTTTTGCGTTTTTCCGCTCCAGAAACCGATGTTTTAAAAATTGTCGAAGTGATTGCTTAACTTTGAGTTTATTTCAACAATTGTGGATATAGCGATACTATATTTTTTTACAATATTTTGATAAGATGTGCCGTTCTATATGTCATCTAGAACAACACACTTTTATTTAAGGTTTTAAAATTAACTCTACCTTTCATGGAAGCCATCTTTCCTCTTCCACATTCACATTAAAGTAAAGAATTTAGAAACTATTACCTTATAGTCGCTCCAAAAAAAAAGGAGAAGAAGATAGATAAAAATCTAACTAGGCATAAAGCGTTCATCTTTTCGAGTACCTAGATTTGTACCCGTTCATCTTTTGGAATACTTCAGTTGTAGGAAAAAATCGTTGATCTTTCCGAGCTGTTCATGTTATAAAATCGTTCATGTTTTCGAAATTCTACTATACTTTTTTTGAACTTTCACTGTGAACGCATTCTTAAACCAATTATTAAATTGTCAGTGTGAAAACATTTTGTAAAAATTCAATTTTAATCATGTTGAAGTTCACGAGCGATGAACGTTTATAAATAACTAAAATTTATTACTGAAATTCCGAATCGCTGATGGAAAATTTTAAGAGCTTTAAAAACAAATTTTCGGCCATAATTGGCATAAGTGCATTTTTGGCTAAACTGCTTCACCAACAATTATTGGGTGGTTAAAAATCCTCTTGTGCTTCAAGAAACCCCACTTTATTCAAGAATATAAATGCATGTTGTGGTTTTCATGCCGGTGTGGTGACATTTGATCGTTGTTTCGTTGATGAAAATTGTCATCATCTTACAGTCGATGGAGATCGCTACAGAGACCTTTTGCAACGTTTATATTTTCTTCAATTGCGTGGACTAGACATTAATGATATATATGTGGTTTCAGTAAGATGGTACCACAAGCCACACTTGGTCGTGTGTAAAAATTGACTATTGTAAAATCAATTCGATGAACGTGTTATATCGAGAAGTATTCCCGTCGATTGGCCTCCTAAATCATGTGATCTAACACCTCCGAGCTAGGTTAAATCAATGGTCTATGCCAACTAGCCGGTGTCATTAGAGGAGCTAGAGAGATAGCTGTCGTTTGTATCGAAATATGTGCCCGAAGATCGGACTCAACGAATCGATCGCTGCAAACCTTCTCCTCAGTGGACATAAGATATGTGTCAAGTCCTTATTAGAAAACCTGGTATTTGGGTGGTTATGACCAGTATCTGACTTATAAAATCTGCTCTCATATGGGGGTATAAGATTTTGTTTCATGCATGGTTCTGGTTAAAAGGATGTCACGTTTCTTACACACCCATGTTTTTATCGGATGCTTCCAGGTTACAATTAAAGTTCGATTTAAGAGCATTCTTAGAACTGTAGCTGTTTTAACATACCTAATCGGATATTTATCCAGAAGCACAGAAGGATGTAAGACAGATCAACAATTTTTTTTAGAAAACACAAGACAAAATTATATTTTTTACATAATTTTTAGATCATTTTACTCCGTTTTCAATACGTGCAAACCGACAACTAAAATACATTTGCACAACAGAATTTAATTCATTCACACCTAATGATAATAATAAAGTACCTAAAATTGAACCTTGCGGAACTCCATTTGCAGTTGTGATATGGAGATCGGAGATTTTACAGAACAAAATGAGAAGATAAACTGTTGAAAAAGGTTTTCAGATAAAATAAAGTGGTTGACTATATCGAAGATTTTAGAGAAATGTAAGAGTATTAGAAAACTTATTTTACTTTTATTCAAAGAATTCAACTGTGGCCTTTCTAAAACAAAAAGGCTATTAAAGGGTCTTTAAAATAATAGAATCGAGATATTCGATCATTTGATTTTGCAATATTTTTTGCAAGACTTTGGACAAGAAAGTTAATTAAATTAAATTATAAGAAAAATAAAATAAAGTCCCGAAGTAGAAAACAATCGCTCCTTTATAAATTTAAATAGTTGTAATTTGAATTAAATGAAATCCAATGGGTTTAATGGGTTAAAGTGAGGAAAAAAAAAAGATTATGGAATAATTGTTTCTAAGGATAGTGAACATTTTGTAAAAAGCTATCTCTCAGAGAAGGAGACGGATATATGCTAGGAAGGAGACCGAGAATCAAGATGTTCTTTATTGAACAGATAAGTACTTTGATCGAAATTCTTTTAGTTTTTTTTTATTTTTGAGTTAACTTAATTATAGAATTATTGTTAAATTTTGTTTTTGTAAACATTATACAGTGTGGCGCATAAGTAACGTTATGGTGTTTTGATAAAAAACACTTTTCTTCCTGATCTTATTTAACTTTGGCATTTATTAAAATTAAGATTATGGTTTGGAAATTTGTTGACATTACGTGATATAGGGATAGTATCTCTCATATGTTTTCCATTGCTTACTGCGACTTAGCGTGCTCTTTCCAGACCATTTTCCATTATTTTTCTCAGAATTTCAGGTCCCAGTACCCTCACTTTTTCTCTTAAGCTGTTGCACAATTCTTAGCTTATTGGAATATGCACCTTACTTTTTAGGGTATCAAAAAAAAAAAATTTGGAGCCGTTGAATCAGGCGAAAACGGTGACCAGTTTAAATCAGAAAGACACCATATAATCCGATCATCAAAAATTTCCATCAGGGGCCCAGTAGTTGGATGAGCTATGGCTGAGTTTGGCCTTAAAAAAAACAATCCGTAAATTGTTGGAGCACTGGGAGCATTCCGAGCATAAAAGAAATATTGATATTGAATCGAATGTCAATTTTCAAAATAAAATTGATCAACTTTGGTTCTTTGTTCTGTGCTGAGTCTTTCGATCATAAATTTCCCAAATTCTTAAGTTTATTCTGAAATCCCAAAAAAAAAAGAGATTCAATAATTAAATCATGCTGATTTTTAGGGCCACCCTGTGTATCGTGGAACCCATAAAACTCTTTTCGTGAAAACTTTTTATACATTTAGATATCAAACAGTAACGATCCATTTTCGTAACTTCATTTCTTTTCGTTCTTGTTTGTGTTTTTTCAAAAGATATTTCCCAAGCTTGTCTTTAAATAATAGACAATTTTAAAATTTCTATCGGAAACATAAAACTCATCTTTCCATATTTTGACCATCAGTTCCACTCCGAAATGTAAATTTCTTATTTCAAAATAATAACTGGCGACCTTAGGGGCCTCTAGGCACGTTCTGGTATTAAAACTAACGAGAATCTATTAGTTCGTATTTTTACTTGCGACTTGAAGGTACTATAAGGCAAGTTATGCATTCGGAAAAAAAAAATCGAACTCGAGATTTTGATCAAAGTTGACATTACGATATTAGCGAAGACCAAAAACGTGGGTCTCGCAATTCTGTCTGTCTGTCTGCCTGTCTGTTCGACTACAGCTAAGCGGCTCGGCCGATTTTCTTTAAACTTGGTAGATATGGGTTTTATTTTTTTCCCCTGGATGTTTTTTGATTTGATTTTTTAAGACCAAAAATAACGGTACATGCCATACGATTTTTTTCAAAATTTTATAAATATTTTTTTTTTCTCAAAAACTGTCCCACAGATTTTTTTAAAAAAATTCAAAAAATTTCATTTAGTTTAATCTAGGTAATGAATGAAAAAAAATTTCCAAAAAATTATTATTTTTGGTACGCTCCCTGGAACCATTTTTTTTGTTTTTGATTTTCTTAAAAACGGTGAAACCGATTTTGATTATTTTTTTTATGTTAAGGCCCCCCAGCAGTTTCAATATTATTGTGTATTCAAATTTTCAAACAAAACATTTTTGGATTTTAAAAAAAATTTTCAATTTTTTTTTTTAAACACAATATTTGGAAAACCCCATGTTCGATTTTTTCAAAACTTGATAAATAAAAGTTTCTTAAAATAATCTACAAGATATGAGAAAAAAAATTTATTTTACCTAAAAATAACGGTACCCTCCATACAAATGTTAAAAAATGGTTTTCGAAAATCGTATTTTTCTCGAAAACGTTTCCGAGTATTTTGCTTAATTTTTTAGTATTTCGATTGATTTTTAAGATCTATAATTTAATACAAAAAATTTTGAAAACAAGACATTACTGACTGTACCTACCATAGAACGATTTTTTAAAATTTTGAATTTCTCATTATCGACATAACGGATTTTAATGAAATTTTTTTATAGAGATGCTTCTAAAAACTTTAAGAAACATTGCATTTCAAAACTTTATAAAAAAAATTCATTTTTTTGGAAAATTCGATAGATATATTCGATAAAATGGGTCAATATTTTTTTTTGGAAATTTGATTTTCATTCGTACAAAAATAAAAACCTAAAGTTGACGTACGAAGTTTTTTTTTTAAATATTTTAAAAATTTTATATATAAAACCTTATTTTATTAAGAAACCACTACAACGACTTATAAGTTTTGTTCTTGCATAAATTCATACTTGCATAGCATTCTGTTTTTGTCTCTTACTGAAAAAAGAATTTAAAAAATAATGATTATTTCATCCTTATGAACAGTTTTTTCAACAACCCGACAAATTTGATCATCGATACAAAATTAACCCATCGCTTCCTGCCTATATCCCAGGTGGTAACACCTTTTTTTACTGGTGACTTATTTATTCTTTTTACTCACTTCTTTTTGTTCTTTCTTTGTCAAATTGTTTTGACAGTTTGACTTTATTTTGGTTCAACGTATTTAATGTTTAACTTTTCTCTTTCTGTAATGCCAGAGAGCTTATCCTAGATAACTGGAAGCAACAGGTCAAGATTGCCGGCAATTTAAAGCTGCCGTTTCTCAGACAGAAACCCTTTATGGATCTGGAGCCTGATAAGTATGTTTGATTGCTTACCTAAACCTATAATTTTTTATGAATTTAAGTAAAAATTTTGCAAAACTTAAAAAAAAAATTAAATTTTTTCAAGGGGCGTGAAATATGCAGCAAAATTCAATTTTAAAAATATTGGACGTTTAAGTGGATAAATTTTACTAAAACTGCTTTCCAGGCCGCTCCGTGATAGTGAGAACATAAATATATTCGGAACTGTTAAGCTTGCAGCTAGCAGAAAATCCATATTCAGCTCCATATCACTCTTTTTTTTGTGAAAAACTAGCGAGCCTTTCTCCAAATTGAAATATCACCTAGACCTACATTTAATTTAACACCTGTTATCTTAAACGTCATCATTAACCTTAAAAAGGCATGCATATCCACTAAAGTGTTACCCAAAATGTCATTGCCACACAACAGGCAAACACTATAATAATAATTCACGACAACAGCACACAAGACACAAACCTAACAATGACACGTCCTTCACATTTCAGGAAATACAAATTTAATTTGCATAAAATGCGGCTTCTGCTGACAAACCATGACTCGACACGTAAAAATCTTCCAATAGGTATAAAACCTAAAGGTTCATACGTAGATACGTATAGAGGTATGGAGGAATGTGTTCAATTTTCTTAAGTAAACTTTTGCACATTTGGTTTGAAAATCCTTTGTGTGTGTTAGATGGAGATAAACCGTTAAGAAATAAGATGGCTTTGCCCTTTTCCTTATTGACTTTCACAGCAAAGGTGTAGCTCCTGCTTCCCTTTTCTTTCGTTAAATTGGAATGTACGCGCAGAAAAATACAACTTCTGCGACATTGACTGATAATGTCCACCGATAAAGAAGAAGTGCCTGCTAAAGAGTTCCGCTGTTTCGCAACAATACAACCATGGTAATGGCAAATGGCGACAATGACGGTACGTTGTACAGGGATGGCACAATTATTTTAAACAAAAGGGATGGCTTTTTAAATGTTGGCAGTAAAATTTAATTTGAAGAAATTTATATTGTTTAACAAAAGAAATAATAAGACTATCTGATTTTATATTGGAAAATTAGAAAATTTCTTGTGATAAATATTTAAAAAAAAAATATTATTTTTCAAGAAGAAGAAGGTTATGGAACTAAATATGAACAGAGATAAATCTGCCAAATAATTAGATGACTTCATCCCAGTTCGACAATCTGTTAAAGTAGGCCCATGCCATTATGTATGGAATAAAACATCGTTCAAATTCTCGCTTCGGCTTCTTACGGTGGCACGGATCCGAATGGTCCAATTTTCAATGACTCTTCCACATAGATCCGGGTGAATTGAGCGATGGGCTGTGTTATGTTCATCTTAAGGGCATCGGTCGATTGTGGTTTATTTGCAAAGACCCCATAAGATATCGGGGACAAATTGCATGGCATTAGCGACCAATTCACGTCACTTCTGCGAAAGATAATATAACCCTCAAATGGTTCGGATGCCTTGGCAGGGTCTGTCATATTCTTCGCCTTACCCCGGTATCTTACCCGGGGCTTACCTTTCTTTTTTTTTATTTTTTAATATGGACAGATTTGACAAGACAGACAGTATACCATCCGCCGGCACAGAGGATGAAATTTTGGCCTCCAGACAGGAGACCATTATGGGGAGATCAAATAGCGCTGGTAGTTCTGGTACTTTTGGGCAACCACAGTACTACTTTGCTTCCTAAACCAACCAATACATACCAATTACCTTTGTGTAGCAACACCAGCTATAGCAACACTTCACGAGGCAAGGAAAAACAATCGGCGAACGCCCTTCTTAAGGAACAGTTCAAGAGGGCTTCTTTTATTCTTGGCAAGATTGCCAGGAATGAGAATGTCAGAAAAGTTCATGATAAAATAAAATACCAAAAGATCGTTGGTGAGTATGTACAACAATCTTCAGGAAATTCAAGAAAAAGCCGTTAAGCGAAACAGGTCTCAAGATGAAACTTACAGTCCCCAGAAAAGGAGTAAGCTTGTTGGCCCTAAAAAGGAAGTAGAGCAGCGCAACCGCGTTCTGTGGAGGCTGTCAGAGACGACCTCCAAGTGTCGATTGTGGATGAGTTCTCCAAAAACAACTAAATTTTGTTGGCTGTGTGGAACTCTATTGAGGCCAAGCTATCAGAAATGGTATTTTTTCATATCATATCCATAAACGAAGGTCCCAACCCTAGTTTCGACTCTAGCGAGATGTTTCGGGTAGTAAAGTTCACAGACGAGTTCTCTATGAATATCCCATTGGCATCAAACCGAGTGGACAGGAGCTGGTCCGTGGTCTGCAGAAGCTGAATCCACTGATTTCTATGCATGACTGGACCGTCATTAAGGCAGAGGGACCGCAGAAGATCATATCTCATCAGCGAGAATACCCGGGGAGCCCTCGAAAGATCAAACTTCAAAGGGAAGTTCGGCATACAAAAATCATAATTGCATGGAGAAAACTCTGACAAAGCTGATGACAACGTCGAACGAGGTCACTGGCAATCTCAAGGTTTCCGGTTAGCCATTGGACCCCGACCCTTCAGGGTCTTCAATAAATTTAAAACGCGCTGCGAATCATCCAGATTTATCTGAAGCACTCTTAATGTGTTTTCGATAATCTGCGAGTTTTCTTGAGGAAGGAAAATATTGATGTAGCTGCTATATCAGAACCGTGGATAAATGGTCTCAGAATTAGAGGCCCCTACGGCCACGTTTCTGCTGTACACTTTTACGCACCGCGACAATATTATCGGTCGAGCTTTTGGCTGATTCTTCACCAAATCGGTATTCTCAAATTTGGCCACAAAACATTGAAGAGTCAACTCAGATGGGTCCTCATGTCAGCGTCTGCACTGACGAATTTTGATAATAAAGTTTTACCATTTAGACTTGTTGTTCAATTTTGAAACTTGCCACTGTGTTTTAACATCAGTAGTTGAACAATCAACAACAGATTTGAAAGATATTCCCAAAATCGTGTAACCGCCGAAGACCGCCAAAATCTACCCGCGCCAATTAAAAAACTCTTCACATTATATTAGAATTAAAAAAAGGTAATACATTTTTCATCCCTGTAATATTTTTAAGGCACAGAACCAGTGAAGTTACCAAAGCCATTTTTTATCGTAACTCTCTAGATTGAGGTGCCCCTTGCCTCCAATAAAATAGAACAATATAGCAAAGTGCACGGTGTGACACTATCACTAGATTCATCTTCAACTTGCTAACACTTTCATTTAAAAAAAAAATTGTAAAAAAAAACTTAGAGAGCTCTTCGTTCATAGTGAAACTTGACTTCTGAAGTACCTCAAGTTGTATCTTGCTCAAACTACGAGTATTTTCCATGGTGGTCAACCTCTCTTACACTTTAAAGGACGATTTTTTTTTAATGATTACAGGTTACTCTTTGGTAAAGCTTGAGGTTGACGCTTTATATCTTGTGAACTATAAAATACAACACGCCCTAGTCTCTTGCAAGCCAATGATGTAGAAAACTTTATTTTTTTCCTCTTATAAGATTCAACAGAACCTTAAGTTTTATTTTTTTTTTGTTTTTCTTATCTAAAGACAAAAAAAAAAACAACCACTCGATGCGCTGGAAAATCATTTGAACTTTAATTTAGATAAAAGGTTTGCAGTCAGTTCCCCATCCATATCAATTTATTTTCATAGCTAAACTCAATATCAAAAGGGAGGGAGGCGGTGAAAACTTGTAGTGGTTGATATCATGTTGGTAGGTTCTTATTTTGTTAGATAAGGCAATTTGACTTTGCCTGCATTCTTTGTTTATCAGAGGAAACCAACCAAAAAAAAAGAATGGGTTTTCGGAAATTTTGTCAAGCCATACAATTTTTTTGCTGGTGTTTTCTTTTTTTTTTTTTGTGAAAATATCGCTCCACCAGCGCTACTTTATGTCGGCTGTTTCAATTTTAAATACATATAATGAGTTATTGAGTGAGAGGCTTGTGAGAGACTATAAGACTTTTATTCGATATTATCTTTGCTAATCAAGTCTATAGAGAAAAATAGAAAATTTATTTCATAAAACTGGGTATATGAATATAATTTTTGCAACATTGGCTTTATTTTGTGAGGATCTTAACCCATTAAAGGCCAAGGACCTTAAAAATAGAGATAAATAAAAAATCTTTGAAATGCTGTTTATTGAGGTTTATATTTGAACAAAAATACAATTTTTTAAAAAAAATTTTTTCAAGTTTGGTAATTAGAGGGGTGTACTCAATTGGGTACACTGGCCAGATATGGGTACATTCTCTTAATGATTATGAAAAATTTTCAAGCATTCTTTTTCGATGCAAAGAGCGGTTTGACACCGTTCACAAATCTATCGAACCCTGCTGTGACAAATGTGGCACCGTAGTTGATTTTTTATTTTTTAGAGGAAATCTTATCCGTTGCTGCGAACAACACTTTCTAGTACATTTGGCTTATTTGGAGCTTTTTTTGACGACTCTGAGCGTAAATAAGTTCTTCCTATGGTCCTAACAAATGAAAGGAGATTCCGGTTTTCTTTGTTTTTCAGACAATGGAGTTCCCAAGCATTCACCACCATTGAGTTTAGCATGTGTGTGAATAATGGCCACCACAATTTTTTACCCTTTATTTTTATGGGGTAGTTGTTTACAAATTGGTCATGAAGGTCGACACCACCCATGCCTTTGTTGTATGCAACTAGAGGCTTTGGCTGAGGAATGACAACTATTTATTTTTTTGTTGATGAACATCTCTTGACTTTTCCTAGTGGTTTCAAGTTGTCGTAGTTTGTTGCAACGGTTACAACAGCATTATCTTTCCAAGGAGCTAACAAGATATTATTATTTTTGCCAAATTTGTGATGAAAGTAATCAAAATTTGCTTTTATTACCGTTTTCATGGATTTTAGTGCACATTTTTTCGTTCTATTGTTCCGAATCGTACCTATTGCACTAAATCCTTTTATGCGTAAAGTAGCCATAAGGTCATGGCTGGTCATTGGATATCAACAACTGGTAGAATAACCACTATATCTATTTCATTTCCATCATCTGGAATATCTTCAAGAGCCATGTAGAAGTTGGGAAAACGCCTGCCATAAAAGCTACTACTTCAGTTTATAGTTGAAAAAGACATTTCTCTGCAAATCCAGTGAGAAAAAAATTTAACATAGTTTTGGCCAGTGTACTCAATTGAGTACACCACTTTTATTCACGACCTACCATGCAGAAGAAAAAAATGTTTGTTTGTAATTTATACGCAATGTTTTTCTAGATACAAAATCTAAAGAATAGAATCCACTATTCAAATGTTATTCAAAAAATTAAATTTTTACTAACATTTTACCCTCGCAAAGTCACCAAATTGCTTCAAACAAGAAATGCTCTACACAAAAGTTCATGAAAAACCTTGAAAATGCTTTTGAATCTCGACAAATTCACTGCCAGTATCAAAGCACATGTCAATAATTGCTTTCCAATCGAAAGAAATGAAAATCAAAGCCCACTTTAAAAAAAAAATCCAGTTGAAATTTAACAAAATACTGTACTCAACTGAGTACAGTGGCAGCTAATGGGTTAAAGTTATATTTCACTATTATTCTGCTCTTAGTTGTGATTCGCACTACTACTTGGCATAATGGTGAATGGGTTAACTGTCATGAACATGAAGTAAATCGGTGGGCATTTGCCCACTCATTCCCACATTCTCGATACGTCAGAATTTAATCTGTCGATGTGGGAGGTATCATTAGTTTCTCAAAGGAAGGAAGTGGGACAGCCAAATTATTGCTCTCAGAGAAAGGGACTTAATTGACAGGTCCATAATAACAAACCTTATTGACATCCCAAGAAATGGAATGATCAACAAACATAATTTCGAGAAAAACTTTCTTACACAGCTATGCAACAAAAAATATTGGGTAGGAGAGGAAATAAACTACACCCTTGAAATAAATACCATCAAATGCTACACTGATGGATCGAGAACAAGCGAAGGGACTGGTGCAGGAATCTTTGGGCCAAGAACCAAACTTTCCATACCCATGGGGCGCTATAGGGATATGCGTGGATCAAAATCTCGCAAAGAATTATTGTAACAAGAACATTGCCATCATGTCAGATAGTCAAGCGGCACTCAAGGTACTAAGCTCATATACCATCAGCTCTAAATTGGTGTGGGAGTGCATAAGCAGGCTAAATGAACTTGGCAACCAGAACAGGGTCACACTTTACTGGGTACCTGGTGACGTGGTTGTTCATGGAAACGAATAGGCAGATTCCTTAGAAAAAATAGGCGCATCAACCCATTTAACAGGGCTTGAGCCCTATTGCGAAATAGGAGAAAATGTCATCGAAACCAAAATTAAACAAGAAGAAGAAGCAAACATATTCAAGAACTGGAAAGAACTTCCAAAACTGAGGCAGGCGAAACTACTACAGGGCAATTACAACCAGCAACATTTAGAAAACTGCATTAACTTAAGTAGAAATAACCTTAAAATAATAAACAGGTATTCTAACTGGACCCTGCGAACTTAGAAGACAACTAAGTTTGGTGTGGTACGCAGTGCCACATGTAGATTCTGCAACATGCATGAGGAAACACCGGACCATATACTGGGAAAGTGTTGTCCACTCATGCACCAAAGGAAAAACCATCTGGGACAATACCAGGTGGAAGAGAGCCACATATCCTCCCTAAAAGTGCCCCAAATACTAAGATCCCTTAAAGCAAAAGGTTTGGAGGAGGATCTGTAGGATGAGCAAGCTCATTCGTTTTTAAGTGGGGGCACAATAGATCTACAGGTCGCAGTGCAATAACCCCCAATACAAATTCATTCATTCATCTGTCAAACCATGACCACTATGCCAATAGATTAAAAATGTTAGTCTTTCCCGCTTATATTTACTTTGACAATTTCTATTACAAGATGGCAAAAATGTCAATCGGTCGGGTTATAAATCTCGGACAGAGGGAGATCATTAACAAAAACGTCAAAAAAGTAGGAGGAAAAAAAATATTGCGTAATCAGACTTCAATGCCCGATTTCACGAAGGACTTTTAAACATTTAACAGGCTTCTAAACCTTAAAATGAGATGTTTTGGTTTCACCAAGCGCTTTTAAATTAAACAAGCTTTTAAACACCCTTATAAACTAAATGCCCATTTTTGGCTCATTAAATTTTAAAAGTGTCATTGAAATGTCATCAGATGTAGATAACAACAATTGGTTATAGGTATAGCAGTTGAAATTATCGTTCTGTAAGGATTTAGTGTTCAATTTTTGAAAATACAAAATAAATAAATTAATACTAAATATTTAAATGATTTGTTTCTTTATTTCGAAAAAAATATTGATCGTCTTCATCCAATAATAAAGTGCAACACAAAGTTATTCGCTGAGCAAGAATATTCCCGGTTCACAAAAATACATTATATGACTTCAAAATGTGGTTCCGACTTTCCAACGCATCTGTGGATGAGTTTGTTGAATATGTTTGGTCTTTATTTGGAACCAAAACAAACCCAACAATGCAACAAAAATAAATTAAGTGGTTATTACTTAGCGATTTTATGCCACAGAATGTCAGGATCAGAATCTTTCCAAATATTTTGTGTGCATTTCTTTTTTTTTTTTTCATTTCTTGGCATTTGTTTGAACACATAACGCTTTCTCATTTCTTCTCATACATTTCGCTTGTTAGAAAGAAATAAGGAATTTATTTTTCCCAGGGATGTGAAGAGAACTCAATTTTAACAAAAATTTCCCCAAAATGTCCCTTTTATAGATTGGTGAAACTAAAAATTTTTAAGAGCCTGATAAAATTTAAGAGGATTTTTGATAAAAGTGCTTTTAGTGTTTGTTTATGAAATCGGCCACAAGAGTCATATTTTTGTGCACCATTATGGGCGTTCAAATTCTCAAACGGCTTTGACCATGTTCACATTGGACTTACTCAACCGATTTATTTTGGCGTAATGCCACCCTGTCGTGTTTAGACACAAAAGTAGTTTGAACACTGCAGACACACTTTGACGTCTTGTAGTTGTCATAATTGTTAGCAATTTGCTATACCACTACAAATATACAGTGAATTACAAAAGTAAGTAAGCACCTCTTAGTTTAAAGATCATTTCCTTCAAATAATCGATAGTAATGTTAAAAAAAACTTAATATTTTTGTCTATAATTGATATGTATTTCGAACTAAAAAGTAACATTTCAAATAAAACAACTTTGTTCTAAAATTCTGTTTGCTTAGATGCATGGGTTTTTGCAAAGAAGAGCCGCTTTTGGCGATTTATTTTACTTATGTAAGGTTTCTTTCTAATATTTCGACCATGATAACCGGATTGGTAGAGCACTCGTCGAATAATTTGAGGGTCTTACCTGTTTCTTTGGTTATTTCTGCTGATATCTTTGATGGGCTTACTTTGGGATTCCTCTTCATTTCCTAACAATAATACGGTATTCCTGCTTATCATTGTCATTGATAGAGGGTCATTTTGCAAACTTCCGATGGTTTTTTATTTGGTTATTATTTTGTGTATAGTAGATGGACTTTTGTTAACAATTTTACCATTCTCGCACTCCGATTTATTTTCCAAATAGTGTTTGATTATATTTTTTTTAATGAGTGCTTACTTACTTTTGTGATACACTGTACCTTCGTGTGTCACCAAGACAAATGTCAAAAAAAAACCATTAATTTTCAATTTGTTTTAAAAATCATGCCTCACTTTCTCGTCTCTTTCTTACCATGAAGTGAGAATGAGAAAAAACACAGAGACGTCAAAATAAGTTGGCGGAGTGAGTCCAATGTGAACACCGTCCTTAGTAGCTTGATTTTGATTATGTGAACGCTCCAACCAGCGGCCTGTCAAGCATTCTGGATGGATTCCAAAATGTTTATGTATATATTTTGTCTACATGATAAGCACACAGAATGTGAACGCCAATAATAATGATCCGATCAAATAGTTTTAGTACTTCGTATCAGATAAGCTCTCTGTTTGAATATAAGTACCTATATGAATTTAATGTTGTATCAGCTAGCATCTAACAAACTTTACCCTAAGTCCGGTGGGGACTTCTTTTTCTAATAATATTTAATTTTTGAAATAAAACGGATTTGTACCTTTACTTTCAAACTCTGTGAATTTGTGTCCAAAGTTCTGTCAAAGTTCATATAAAAAAATAAAAGTCTACTTAATGCACAGAACATGATTTCACAATGTTGATTACATTATTGTTTATTGGCTACTTTCGATGACACTCAGACGAACGTTGCTGTTTAAACATCTTAACCTTGAGTCCGGGCACTTATATTTTTTTTTTTTGGAAAGTACCATTAAACAGGTCTATTAAAAATTATTGGACTGAAAATTTAACAATTTGCTCTTTTATTTAGTAATTCATTTGTAAAAACAGGAAAATCAGGCAAAAATTGTTGTCTTAGAAAGCAAATTTTGACAAAAAACAAAATTTTTTGCCAGGATTTTCAAAAGAACATCAAATTCAAGATTTAGCTACACTTTAATGTCACTGTACAGATCGTAGATTTCTTCGTTAAATCTTCTTTTTCAAACGCGTTCAACGAAAAACATGATCCAATATTTTTCGAAGTATTTTCCTCTTTAAACCGCCAATGACTTTTACGTCCATCCTTTAGTTCCAAGGCAGAACCGGGCAAATAACGAATTGTAAAACTCGCCTTCGTTTTTCGGGATAAGGACTAACTATTCAATTTGTTTTTTTTTTTTTGTTATAATTCACACGCTCTCAAGGGTTTATTGTGAAACCCTTACAATGTTCAACATAATCATAGCCAGATCTATGGGGAAATAAGGAGAGGAGAGAATGAAGATATCGATGGACATTGGTTTTGAATGTTTGCAAATTGAAATAGCAAGGGAAAACCGAGTCGGATAAATTTCCATAATCGTGATGTGCGACTAAAAACGAATCTCCGCATTTGACGCTACGTTAAAAATTAGGATCATTGGGGTAAACTGATATGCATTCCTAGTGAAATGGGTACCACGGGTGGACTTATTAAGGAGAGGAGTGCAACTAGCATCCTTGAGTGATCATTTCTTGTGAAATAGTGACGGTGTTCAATAAATGGGAATGATTCCATAATAGTCCTATTACTATCTGTATTAACGTTTTTTTCTGGATTGCGTACAATTAATGAAGAGAAGTTTGGGCTCCATCTGCCCAAAGATGTGAGTTGTACTCGAGTTTTGAACTAATAAATATAGTAATTAACAAAGGAAATTAAACAGGTTTTTATTTTTGTAATATTAATATGTGTCATGTACGAGTATTATATATTTATGTATATTACGAGTATGTTATTATTTCTTAGATTAAGTATATAATTGAATAATTGTTGCTTACTATCCAAATGTTAAGTACTATAAAAGACTAAGTCTTACTTGTACATCCTTATTAAATAAAATTGAATTGAATTGAATAAACGTCTTATAAATTGTCACCAGATAAGAGGAGGAACACAATTTCTTACAACGAAATAGAAGACCTAAGTATTTAGAAGTATTAAACTCCACACAATTTGCATACTCTACTATAATGTTGTAAAGATTGGATACCGTTATAATTTCAATTTCAAATGAAATGGACGTGCATTTATGAAAAGCTGATGGTAGAGTCGTCGGCAAAACAACGAATGGATTAGAAGTTTCAGACAAGAGATCATTTAAAGGAACAATGAAGAGAGTCGGAGATAAAACGGAGCCCTGGGAAACACCAGGATTTATTTTGTGAAGATCAGACTTGAAACCGTCGAATACAACATGTATTGAACGATCCAGAAGGAAATTTATAATTCAAAAAATAAGTGTTTCATTGATACCAAACAGAGGTATTGTTGATAAGAGAGCTTGATACCAACCTCGATCAAATTGCTTAGAAATATCAAGCGCAATGATCTTACTTTCTCCAAAACAATAGAAAGATTTGTTCCAATCTCAATTTTGTTGTAAAAGCCTTATCGCCGGTCATTAAGAAGAATGGAATAGCTTACTTTTACCAGCGATGGATGAAGAACACCTCTTCAGAAGTTAGGCAACTTGGAGCTAGGAGCAACATGAACTCCGAAAATATATAATTAGTTGATTTTGTTCTGAATGTGTGCTGAACGTGTACTAAATGGAAAACCAAATACGAGTATATGTGACAAAACACGTTTTCAACAATTTGTTTTAAATTTTCTTTGAATGACAGGAGGCAATTTTAAATCGCAATAACATTAAAATAGGTTTATAATAGTTTGGAATGAGTTCTAGTTTTGTTCATATTGTGTTAGATGAAGAGCGTAAAAATTCTGAACTGTTTGCGTCGGCAGCAGAATGGAAATATTTCGAACAAATACGAGAGGCAACCAAAATCCATTATAGTTTTGAAAAAGTGAAACGATAAATGCATTTGTATAGTTTCATAATATTTTGATGAAGCCTCTAGTTTTTCTGCCTGAATATGTTAGAAGAGATAGATGACTGCGAAACAAATTTAAATTCAACAATTTTTAAATCTGTAAAGTACAGAGATTCGTTCTTCAGCCGTACTACGCGAATGTGGAATTCCTTGCCACGCTCTGTCTTTCCCAGTCATTGCAATGTTCAAGAATTCAAAACCAATGTACACCGGCACCTCCTTTCTAAACCTTCCCTTTTTTCTTAATGCTCACACTGTGTCTCTGACATATTAAGGGTATACAAAAAACCCCTTGAGTGAACGCCGATTATAAAAAAAAAAAAATAGCTTTCATCTGAAGGTAGAAGAAATCAAACATCAATAGTGAACCAATATGTTAATGGAAACTGAATTCCAAGCTAAATAATTGTTACATATTTGTTTTAATAAAATGCACTTCAAAAGTTGATGTTCAATTAAACTTCAAACTGTGTGTTTAATTTTTTAGGTTTTAGAAGTTTTAACAGTGCGTCCCTGGTTCATCGGTTTTATCATAAAAGCGGAATATCCCTACAGCAGTGGATGAACTTGCCATCAAGGATTTTTTAGTACCAAGAAGATGATATCACATTCCAAGCAAGTTGTCAAATAATTTATCTTTGAGGAAGAAGTTCGATAATTGTGTAGTCTGTCTCGATAAATAGGAGCTCAGAAACAATATTGCCGGGGAAACTTTTTTTTTTTTAAGGAAGTTCAAATGCATTTTCATTTTTATAATTTGATGGGCTCCAGTAGTATCTTCCAAAGGAAATACAAAAAATATTATGAGATATCTTGTTGTACTTTTGCGATCATACGAAAAACAGTTAACCGAAAACATAAGGACACTCAACTGGTACCTACGTTAACTACTATACAACATAATTATAACCACAACGCTTCCAGAAGGTGCTATGTGCTACTTATCAGTAACTGTAGCTTTCGAACAAACGAAATGAGTTATTTTTTTTGCTGCAATACAACACACTCCGACCTTGGAGCCATCAAAAACTCAAACTTGTTCTCTTACTGCCCATATACTTAAACACATAATGACAATCATCAAAAACGCAATTGCTGCTGGCTTCGTGTGTCTATTTGTTAATGATTAATTCATAATAGGACAGTTTGGTTAAAATAGGAACACACATAAAATAAAATGCACGACTGGGTCGCACGAACTTGCTTTTATGTAAAAAGTTCAAAAATTAATACTTCTAGAGAAAAAATGTTCATAAGCAAAAAATTCATTTTTTAAATGACTAAAACAACTCCTTAAGTTATTATTTTATAAATAGTAGTTTAGTAGTTAGAGCTAAACACATAATATGTTTTATAAAAGATTTTTAAAACATAGGTATTTAAGAAAAAATTTTGGTACGCCAATTTTAACTAGAAGCTTCTCTATACAAAATTTAATTGAAATCCGTTCTGCCTATAATGACAAATTCAAAATTCGAAAAACTGGTTTTATGGTAGGTACACTCAGTAATGTCTTAATTTAATTTTTTTTATTAAATTAAAATTTATCAAAATTCTCGGAGCCATTTTTGAGAAAAATACAATTTTCGAAAAATATTTTTTAACACTTGCATGGTGGGTACCTTAATTTTTAGTTAAAACAATTTTTTTCCCTCAGATCTTGTAGATGCAGGGGTTTTCGGAATATTGAGTTTCCAAAAAAAATAATTGGCGTTTTTCTTTTTTCATTCAGAGTAGAACACTGTACAGAGCATGAGCATGTCAAACATGCTCTGAACTTTCTCCGAATCGAGTGTGTTCTAAGAGCTCTGAATTATTTTATAGACACACGCAAGTTTTTGAGTTTTTTTTCTGTCTGTCAGAATGATTTCAGCAACCCTGTGTAACCCCTTAAACCCTTACCTGCGTTCGCCTTGATATCATACATCACATGCACTGTATGATTTTTGTAGTTTTGCTGTATGATTTCTATTTTTCAGATTTTTTGTTGTCTACAACAATGTAAATATCATATGGAAATTTTAGAATATTGAATGATTCTACTTTGGAAAAATGTATCACACACATCATACGATAAATATATCTCAAATTTTTATACAGCCCATTTTGTTTTTCAATAATACTCAATACCATATATTTTTTGATAAAACCGAACTATAAGAATTAGATTGCAATGTAAAAATCATACACATCATACAATGTGGCGCAAGATATTAATCACCCTATCGGAAGATGTTATAATTTTTGCAAATGGAGTCGCGCGTACATCATATTTGACATTTGTGAACTAGACAGCTGCAGAATACAAACAGACAAGCAATGCATATTTATTTATTTATTTATTCATATATTTATTTCATCTATAAGTACATAACTTTCTTGAACATAGATATACATATGAAATTATATTTAGTATAATAAATATTCAGTATTATTCTAAATTCTATTAATCTATTACAATTGAGTTCGTAGTGATTTTTTGGAATATTTCTTTTGAAGTTCGATTACATGGGCATGTTTATTAAAAAAATGGCAGGCACTTGTGACCGGTTCCTTAATTTGTGGAATGATAAGATTTGAAGAAAAATTGATTATCCCTTGGTCTAAGACAACGTCCCAGTGTATGTTTTATAAATAACTCCAATAAAGGAGCACAATCAATATGACCTGTTTTAAAAACTCTTGTGAGAAGAAGTAATAGATTCTCCTAGTTTTTAGAGGTTTTATATCAATCAACGAACACCGGTCCTTATGCCGGTAAAGGCAGGGTCCATTCAAGTTTATGAAGCGAATATTTCGTGAAACTTTTCTGAATTCTTTAAATTCTATGAAACGCATTTCTGTAAAAAAGAGACTAAACTTCCAAAATCGGTCCAACAAAACTAACAAAAAGTGATTTAATTGTATAAAGACATTGCCTCTGGACAAGATATAATCAACATGCATTCTGAAATCGAGTCTGAAGTCGTACACAACTCCCAAATCCTTAGGATTAAAAACTCTTTGAAGAATGTTCTTACAGAAATGAAATCGATCGGATTGAAGGACCTATTAAATATGAGAATACAACATTTTTTGACATTTAAATCGAGCTTATTTGACAAACACCATTTTGACAAGGAAGTTGCATACAATCCGAAATTAAATTGATTGCTTTGTATATTTTAAAATCATCAGCAAATGAAAGGTAGTATATGAGTACAAGACAAAGCTTGGTAAGTCATTAACAAAAAGTAAAAACAAGAGGCAACCCAGATGACTTCCCTGAGGAAGTCCTGAGTAATTAGAGATTATATCCGATTTAGTTTGTCTAATTTTTACTAATTGAACTCGATCTACTATATACGTGGATTTTAATCCAGTTGAGCATCTGAGAGTGAAAACCCATTAGAGATTTAGGCTTTAACAGAAGTAGTTTATGGCTAACTCTATCAAATGCTTTAGAAAAGTTACTGACTTTGACGACAACACGGCTTCTTTTTTCAATTGTGTTCACACAGAAGTTAGTAAATAATGGATCGTTAGCGATATTTTTAACCAATAATTGGCTCGGCGTGAATTTGGACGTTGATTTCTTAATCGTGTCCCGCCAATTGGGCAAACATTACGGTGCTTCGAATAGATTGGAACTACAGGAGACCCTGTAGGGCGTGACCACCTTTGGACTGGTCGTTCGGTCGAAAATATCGCGGCTGTAGCTGGCGATGTCGCTGGGAACGAAGCGATGGGCCATCCTCAATCTCAACAACGAAGATTATTTTGTGTCGAAAATCATCATGCAATTAGCAAAATATTCGTTTCTGTGGCACTGAAAATGCACGTGTGATACACGAAGAGCCACTCAAAGTGGGCGTTCAGGCGGGAGGAGTGATTTTTTTGAGGACGCCATTGGCAATATGGTTACTCTTACTGGCGAACGCTACATGGCCATGTTAAACGAATTCTTACTGCCATTTGACAAGGCCAGCAAGATTCTATTATCCCAGACTTTTTTCTTTGGGGCTAATTGAATCACCAATTGGAAGAAGGGAATAACTCCATCTGATCTAATTGTTGGGAAAACGCAAAAAACTGAATAATTTCTTTATGTGACTGTTCTAAGATGCTTTTTCAAAATCACCTATATTTCTATTAGAAAAACGGGGTTTTGTTTCTTTCTTCGGCCTAACCGATGGGTCTAGGTATAGAGATGACATTTGCATCAAAATGTCATTTTTGGAAATTTTGGCCTTTATTCACTTCTTCCAATTGGTGATTCAATTGAAGTCGCGAGTTTATACCAACAAGCTTCAAACAATCACATCCCTTAAGGAGAATATTCGACAGGAAGCCGAACAGTTATCACCGGAAATCTCGCGGAAAGTCATGGAAAATGCGATAAAACGGACACAACTGTGTATCAATACTGGTGGCAGCCACTTGACGGATATTATGTTTTCCACTTAACAGACAAAATTATAAAGGTCGAAGTAAAGATTTCCATAACTCAAAATAATTTTGTTTTAAAATCAATCAAGTGACCTCAACTCCAAGGTGCGTTTCGCCCAGGTAAGACAGTGGGCTCATCAGTTAGATGCTGCCGTACCCTTCTAAAGACGCTTTAATAGTCTGTGAATTTTATTTTTCTAGGGGAATTTGATTAAATTCAGACACCTAGAATAATAATGTCCATGGTCACTTGAGCTTTTAATTGATTTTAATTCAATCACTCCACTTAAACAGAAATTATTTTCATATCTTCATTGATTTTGTTTTATTCAATAAAAAAAGGAATTCAAAAACAAAACTGAATGATTATTTTGCGCCACCCTGTTCAAAAAAAACTACACAACGCTTCCAATTCCATCTGATAAACAAGAGATGGTATGATGTTTGAAAAAGTTGAATGTGAAAAGTATGAAATGCATGATCTAAAAAAACAGGCCTCTGCTGTTTCAAAATCTGCTATCAGAGCTCATTTCACTGTGTATTATTTAATTGTTGAATAAATAACTTTTATTGCACATGAATAGCTCATAATTTTCAGAGAAAATATTTTTTGTGTTAAAAAAATTTACCTACCGAGCTTTCTTGTATATTATTGTGTATTATTCAATTCCTGGAATCCCATGCACCCATAAAATATTTTATAAAACACATCTCTCTTAATTACGTTCATATTCATATTCAAAATTATTCGGGGGTGAATTCAAAAATAAATATTTGCGTTGTATAAGCAAATATGTGAGTAACCAAATACGCAAAACATGTGTGTTGCTATTCGCAGCCTGTACACCACAAGAATTTAATTTATAATTCAATCAGCTTCACCTACAATAAGAGCAAATCAAAAACAGCACCGAAAACAAAAACAGCCAGCAACAAAATAAAATCTTCAAAGGAATTCCAGGAAATCTAATGCAACAATAAATCGCACAGCCACAGGAAATGCTTTAATTTGCCGCATAATATCGTTTTATATGACTGACAATGCTCCAATTACCCGCACGAGTGTTGATATGGTACCTACCAACTTACCATATTCTGTCTTCGAAGACGTCAACCCCCTTTATGGTATTTTTTGGAATTTCAAATGGAAAGCCCATTTTTTGTTCTCCTAGGGAAATTATGAAAGTTCTTCCTCTTGAGTTTGGCTTTAAATCAGTGTGCCTTACCGCACTAACAATGGCCTCTTTTAACAAAGCCCCGTTATGGCATTTCAACAGAATCATATCTATCTCATCCCATAGCATCCCATCCCATCCAATCATCACCCAACAATAAAACGCAGAGAAAGACTGCTGGAGGACCCAACCCCAACATGGATTACTAGTAATTTGCATAATTTCATTGCGAAACCTTCAAGACGGTCTATGCGGCCATGGCGTTTCCAGTCGGCGTACCCCTCCACCCGACTGGGTCAAGTGGTTGACGATGACGATAATGAGCGATCCCCGGTTGGCACTCGTAGCATTAGTTCTTCTCTCATTTTCATCTCCCAGCTACATCAGCTACAGAATCCTGGTACAATTTTGTCAGTTCAATGAACACTTTAACACGGTCGGTCGGCTCCTTCATACTGACGGACGCGAGGCTTGCCTCGGCTCGGCTCTGGACATGGACATAATCGTAAAACAACGCGGCTTTGTGTCTTTCGTGCGGAGTCAAGTTCTCTGTGAATGGTTAAATGATTCTTCAAATTGCTGCCTAGAAACATAGAAATACGACGGGCCTTCTGCCTAACCGCCCGGTCATTTGTTCTGAATGTGAATTGTCTGTGCTGTGAGGCACTTGGGTTCGCGTGTTCCGTTGGTTTGGCTATCGCTTAACGCGCGCCGCGAAGGTGTAGAAGTAACGATTTTTCTCGATCACTTTGCCAAGACACTAAATGCGGAACCCAAGTGCGCACCGAATTGATGTAATCATACCAAATTCAGTGTTGTTATAGAATCAAACTGAAAAATAAACTTATTTAATACTATGTTCCTACTAAATTGAAATCTAAAATTTGTGCTAAAAAATTTGATATTTCAAATTGATAGAACAAGATTTCATGGACATTTTAACGAAATCTCAAAACTCGGGATTTTAACGATATCGCTTGCTCCACTTACTTGAAATCTCAACATTTTTCAGATGAGATCACCGATTTTAGTTTTAAAATTATATATTTTGTATATTGTACTATTTTTGTAAAATCTGGAACTCAGTTTTCTAGTAACTGCCTTATTCATAATTTTTTACAGCTGCTAAGTTTAATAAATATCAATCTGTTTTTAATATTAGACATTTGTTTTTGAAATTGAATTTCAAAAACAAATGTCTAATATTAAAAACTGATTGTTATCAAATAATTTTCTATAAAATAATTTTGCTACTGATGATGAGGCAAATAAGTCCTCGAAATATATATACAGATAAAAAATAAAAAGAAAAGAATGCGTTTTAATTGAATTAAATGAAGAAAAACAAAAGGTAAAATAAAATTAATAAATATCAGTGGAGTTGTTTTCAATACAACCATTAGACAACCAGTTCTAAATGAGCAAAGTCGGAAATAAGTTTGAGCTGCATATGCGGAGGAGCATAAATTATTTGCATCTAACACAAAGGTACAACGCAATAGAAGAAGGACTTGGCCTTGGTGGTCCGACTAAATTGAAGGGGACATCAACCAACTTAGAATACGTAACTATAAGCAGTTATCCAAGAACCTAGCTTACTGGAGAGGAATGTTGTTTGAAGCCCATGTGACTGCACTGAAGCTCCACATATGTAAGTAAGTGAGTTAAAAAAATTTGGCATTTGTTATTGATGGTTCTCTTTTTCGATGGATCAAAAACGACCTTTGGAACCGTTCCATAAAAGTTGTATTTGATAGTTTTAAGACTGAAGTTCATAAAATTAATGCTGGTGTGCCACAGGGTTCCGGTTTGTCTCCGACTCTCTTTCTGATATTCATCAATGATCTTTTGTCTGAAACTTCTAATCCATTAAATTGTTTTTCTGATCTGTAATCTATAAGGTCTAAGTTCTTTCAAAGCTCGAGTACGATTCCCATATTTGGGAAGGTGCTGCAATAACACACTCGAGTCTCTTGGAGAGCTTTAAAAATTATGGGTCATAGAAGTATAACAGAAACAATTAAATTTTATAAAAAGTGTTCTAGTGAAATAGCCAATTGCATTCCTACCCTTAAACAATTTAACCGTACCTAATACTCGCGCTTTAGGGAATGCGCATCAGTTTATCCTTGAGCCCGAATTCGGATGTACGATTAAATTCAGAGATTCCTTCTCTAGCCGCACCACACGAATGTGGAGTGCTTCATCCGACTCTATATTTCCCACACATGTAAAATTGAGTGACATGAGTTGTCGAGTTATGTGAGATTAACTTTCTTGTTGCAACCAGCGTTACCACTTCCGGAAAAAAAGTCGAAGTAGATTTGAAAGAAAAAGTGATGTTAATTGAGAAAAATCGGAGTAGATTTCAAAATGACTTTTTACTTGCTTTTAGAAATAATATTGCATGCAAAAATTTTTTTCCTTAAATGAATATTAATAAATATTTAAAATTGTCAATACATTTCCTTTAATTTTAGAGAAATTTCGTATAAAATTACTCATTTGTGTATTTGTATTGTGTTGACGTTCTTTTATCCTATGGTAATTATGGGGTTACATACTACTACTTAGAGTGCAATAGAGAAAAAGAAGTAGATTTGGGTTTTATTTTGTAAAATTGAAGTAGATTAAAACAGAGATTTTTAAAATGAAATAGATTTCAGTATTTTGCTGATGGTGCTAAGTAGGAAGTACTTTTCAAAATATTTTGAAAAAAAGAAGTAGATCTACTTCAATTAAAGTAAAGTGCATCCAATTTTACGGATTATTCCTTTCTATTTAGTTTCGTTCGCTTTTTGTTTCAGAAATAAGGAGAACTCCCGCGTGTATATTACTTAAGAGAAACTGACATTTGGTGAAATAGGCAGAGGCTAAAGAGATACGTAGATTGTTACTTGCTATTCAAAAAGTTACTTTTCTTTGTTTAATAACAGTTCTATTTTATAAATTGAGTCAAAACAGACTCATTATAAACTCAAACACTCAAATATGAAGGTATGTTTGTTTGTTGACTTTTGATCCATTATTAAGATTGTTAAATTTGTTCACAAATTTAAAATTAAGTGACGTATGAACTGTCAAATTTTTTTCTGAGATAAACTTTCAAATTTTGTTTCTACAGTATGAGATCTGTTTGTTTAGATTTTGAGTGAATGATTTATGTTGTGCTGAATGCAATAATTGTGTGAAATTAAAAGAAACAATGATACTGAAGACTTGCTGCTTGAAGACTTGAAGGAAACACTGCTCTTATTAATTTATTTGGAAGATCAGAAAGCTTTAATTATACCAACATTAACAATATATTTTAGAAGGACAAATGATTCGCCCGAAAATGTTTTTCTTGTGTTTAAATGACAGTTTTAATCTAGCCCACTATTTCATATAAATACATTATTAAAAAAAAAAAAAATAAGGGTCTTTCGTTCACATGCAAAAGAATTCTGGGTTCAAATCCCAGTCAGGGCCAAAAACTATTTCGATTTAACTTGAAAATATAAACGCTAAACACTACTTAAAAAAGGAGTCTGATGATCGACTTGACACCCGTGAAACAGCTATAAATCTAGCCTATACACTTTCTGGTAGTTCGTTTAAGTTGTTGTTTTAGTATTCAAAACTTCAAATTGATAAATTGTTTCTTATAAAATTAGTCTTCAATAATACTATAGCACCCGGTATGATTATCTTTTTTTCTTGCTCAGCTTAATGACTCTTTTTCCCAACACAATATTAACAAGAAGAGTACTTTCTAAAGTAAAAAACTCTGATTTTCGGGCCATTTCTATGTTTTTTTTTGTCTATGGCTTTCGAAAAAACAATGCAGACAGAAAAATTAACATGTTTTTGAATTCATCTCACTTTCGTACCCCTGTGCAATTTATGTTCCGAGAAAAACAAAGCTACATTACTATTATTTTCATGATTGTCGATATAATAAGACAAAATATTGATAAAGAGCGAGTAAGATTAGTACTTGATTTTTCAAGGTCAACGACAGAAACACTACAAATATCTAGTTCATTCAACGAAGGAAGTAATGGGGAACATCATCGACCACCCGAATAAGCTTATAAGAAGGATGGCCACAGAACAACGACATCCCGAGCCGAGGTACCTGAGTGTGATGGAAACTCTGGATGACAACGTAATCATGGACAACGAGGAAATAGTCCTGTTCTACGCTGACAGTGGGTCAGCCTACCACCGCGGCTAAAACGCAATCCCTGTCCACAACCCACAAAAATCACCACTGATAACCAGGAATGAACACCCTGAGGACAGTACAGTCAACCGACCTTTTAAATTTAATTTTTTTTCGTCATGTAAATTTTATATAAAAATAATTAAACTTGAGTCACTGTATTATAGTTAGCCCCCCATGAGCCAACAAATGCAAATTTTCATACAACGTAGTATCTTATTAGTTGTAAGCCAAATTGTAAATAGTATGTTCAATAAAACAAAATTGAAAAAAAAAAATTGAAATTGATTTTTCAAGAGAATTTGATACCGTGGATCACTTTCCTTCTTCTATATTTTGCTTCCAAATATCCGGAAACAAACTTTTAGTATTAACAATATGTTATCAAATTGTATTGTTGTGCCTTCCGGAGTGCCACATGGTTCAATCTTAGGACACCGGCTGTTTTCCCCATATATCAACGAACTGCCTTCTGTTATTACTAACTCCACTATTGAGCTTTATGTTGATGATGCTCAGTTGCACACAAGTTGTCCTCTTGATCTTATTGTAGTTTGGGTAAGTCTAAGTCCCATTAATTCAGATCTAGAGAATATCGCTTACAGGTCAAAAAGAATCCAAATGCTGGTCTTCCTCAAAGATGTATTCTTGGTACGGTCTTGTCAAGATGGAAGCGCCACAATGAAAATTGGAAAAAATATTATGCAGCAATAAGGTACTTAAGATGATTTAGGTTTCTGGCATTTTCAAAATCAGTATTGCAGTACTACTTAGTTGGCAGCATTTTGTGGCGGAGTCATTTTAAAGGACTTAATAGATCACATACTCAAGAAAAATATTTCGATTCATTCTACGAAGAATACTTCCATTCCCGTATCAACGATATCAAGTTACTAGAATCGCAGTTCCAAAAATAATTGGTATTAAAAGTGACAATATAACAACGCTGTCAAGTGCATGCACTTAGATAACTCTCTGTTCTACTTGTAACTGGATACATTTGAAGTTTTAGTAATTTCACGCCTCATCTCCAGTTGGCTCTCAAGTGGCAAATTGCAGATATGCACATTAGGAATAATTTTAGTTCCTTGGTGCATATTATGGCATAGCCAGTGCTAGCGAAGCGCAATCAGTGCTATAGTGCTCCTACACTCTATTCCGCAGCCGAAGGATGCTGATGATAATAGTTCATGGTGTCTGACTGAATTCCCTTTTAGAAAATTATAAAGCTTCAGCTTGGTATATGTCTATGTTGTTACAATAGTGCCGTAGGCTTCTGTGTTTTTACTGGCTCGGTGCAATTAGTATTTAGGAAGTGTATGTGTGGCATAATAATACCTCAAGCAAAAGTGTTGATGTTGATGAGCTGGTTGAAAGCACCAGGAGGTCTCATCGGGTGTGTCAGAAACAATAGGGTAGGCTCTCGAATTTAATTATATTATGAGAAGTGACAGTGCGTGAGATGGACAATGAACAGAATATTCTGATGACGGGTGATTCTCTTTTACAAATTATAACCAAAATGTGAGTATTTAATTCACCGACTATTGTAATTAATTTTATTTTAACTTTAAAATTTGTTACAACAAATCACTGCAAATTGTGCTTAATGTATGTTAGCTCCGGAGATATTGACAATCTAAAGTAGTAAATCCATACTTTTTGGTATCAATGAAGCCACAACCACACTTATCACATTTAGTGTGATGTGAAGTGATGTGTTGTGTCCTCAACTGTGCATGCTTATCAAGATTGCTGTGTTATAAACTGTCATTACTTACCTTCGCTCCTCACTTAACAGAGTTGCTTCTCTTTCTGCGAGCACTTTTATCTCTTTTTCACAAACAAGAGATATGAACAGAAAAACAGCGCGTTATGTAACACACTAGATCTAATACAGCTGTTTCCTATGATATATTTCTCGCATGATAGTTTTTTTTCAGATGACAGTTTTTTCGTATGACCGTTTTCTCGCGTAATAGTTTTCTCGCGAAATATCTTTCTCGCATGATACTATTCTCGTATGATAGTTTCCTCGCATAATAGTTTCCTCGCATGATAGTTGTCTCACATAATATTTTTTCCACATGTTTGTTTTTTGTGATATAAGTTTTCTAGCATGATACAAGTTTACTAGCATGATAGCTTTCTCGCATGATAGTTTTCTCACATAATTTTTTTCTCGCATGATATATTTCTCGCATCAAAGTATTCTCTGATTACATTTTCTCGCGTAATATTATTCTTCCTAATAGCTTTTCTCATGAAAGTTTTCTCGTATCATAGTTTTCTCGCATGATATTTTCTGGCATTATAGTTTCCTTGTACGACTTACAGTTTCCTCGTATGACTCTAAATTACCGCATGCTAGTTTTCTCTCAAGTCAAGAGTTATCGGCCATTAATGTAAGATTATGTCTTTGATCATATACATTGCACAAGCCTGGCAACGTTCAAGGATATCTCCTAACACTGAAGTATCAGAAAGAATTCAATGTTTTTGCTTTCCAACAATTAATTTAAACAGCGAAACCATGAAGCCTTCCAAAAAGATATATTCAAGTGCATAACACTTTAAGTGAACATCTCTTCAATTTATATTTCAATTAGAATATTTCGCAAGGATAAAGCACATCCTTTCAACACTCCTCGCCAACTTGATAAGCAAGATACTTGAATATATTACGCTTTATAACCTCTCGACGCAAAATGCTTAACACTAAAAGTCTTCACCCAGGGAAACAAATCAGCAGGTTTTATAGAATAAAATTCTCTGCAATATAAAGGCACCTACACATATATTTATGTTTAAGGCCTCTCACAGTGTTAATGTGTTTCATAAATATAAAATAGAATTTTGTTTGTATATTTTTCTGTTCGTATTTACCTGCGAGTTTCTGCGCCAAGTCGTCTCGATTGTGCTGTTTTGTTTTTATTAGACCCAGATCGTATGTACTCGGCAAAAATATTATTTCCCTCGAACCCTATAGGAATCGAGGGGCTGATACTGTAATTGGGAGACTGTGTTATAACAACTTTGGTAGCAGACTTCATCCTTCAAATAAATTACCTGCCAAAATTTGTTTACGCCATCAGATGAGTTTCTGTATTCTACGAGTATATCTTCCAATATACATCATCAGCCGCCAGGAGCCCGGTAATCGCATCCTCACACCATAAACATGTTAATTAAAATCCGAGATAGATTTCATTACACCTTGAGGCTAGGTATCCAATATATTTCTGCCTGGATGGGCGATGAATTGATTTGAGTCTGGAATATAGTGTGGAGGATGACGATATTTATATGATTAGGCTTTGAAAACTACTCCTACTCCTACTACTGCTACAATATTTCAGGATATTGATTTCTAGGTTATAAATTATTTCACCATGTGCGTGTTTGTGTGTGCGTAAGGTTATGAAGTCATCACTTTACTATAATATGTTTGCCGAAATGTAAATGTTCGACATTTAATATTCAATTTATAGACAACCACAAAGTTACTTTCGAAACTTATCGAATAAGTTTTGGTTTGTTGTTTGGTTCTTGGAATGTTGTCAAAAGGAATAAACTTTCATTAACTTATTTTCGATATAGGGGAATGGAACATTGAAAATATAAATGCAAACTCATGGGGATCATCTTAGCTAGCAAGTTTAAGTTGGTTTGAAGCAGGACCGACACACAAGAAGTTTGGGCAAACTTGGATGATAACGATTGATAGGGGTTGCTTCTAAGAACTATAGACTTTTACTCTCATCGAAAGTTTATTTGTTATACATATGTATATAAATTATGTGATTGGTAAGAGAAAGTCTGCAAGAAATTTTTAGATGGAAATACTGTTTTGGTAACTTAACTTAACTTACTTACGGCCACCTTCGAAAAGGTATCTGCCTTAGAAAAGGTGGTTTTCCATACTTTCTAAGATCTCAAACCCGGCCTTTCAGTCATAATAGTGTCTGCTTTATCTTGGTCCTTAAATCACAAGTTCGTCATTTTTTTGTCGAACATGGATGCTTTGATTCGGAAACACTTTCGGTTTGAGCATTTTTGTCCATTCGATTGTTGTGTTATACTCATAGTCAATCTAGTCAAATGGTTTTGGTTTGTTGACTAAATCCACATTTTGCCATGTTGGTCTTGTCCATTCGATCTCTTTGCACAAATGACGAAATATCTGCCGAAGTATTTTTCTTTCGAAAGAGCAGACTATAAGCTTTCTTTTTATACTTATGGCTCAAAATTCGTAGCTGGAAAACAAAAGTTCCGACTTCGGGGTGAGTAGTTTTTTTTTCATTTGTTTCGCCAAACCCCAAGTAGCAGAAGTTTTCTGGGGTATTTCCGGTCGGAACACCACTTATTTATCATCCATAGAGTTAATGTTTACTTTGAGTTAGATGAATGCGAAGTGTAAATTACCTTGAGGTCTGCGTTTTTGTCTTGGTCTCATATTTTGTTCTTGATGGATAGATTTTTGTTCGTTGATCTCAGGTACTTAGTTTTGCCTTCGTTTAATTTAAGATCAACACGTTTTGCCAGTTTTTTAATTTCACTTACTCGTGAGAATTCTTTTATGCCACCTTCGCAAGAGTGAATAAATGTTTTTTCAGTATAGGTGATGTGTTTTATAACTCAATCAAAAGTTGCACTGTTAGGTTGAGTTCCGCCGGGAGAGTAATCTTGGTGATTTTGCTTCTTGAGTCACTTGAAATTTTAATAAAAATCAGTTCAGATTTGGCCTAGTTAATTTTTGGGACCTACTGCTAATAGTACACGTTGAGTTAGCTGATGTTAACTTACCCTCATTTAGTAGAAACATGGACTTGTCCTTCTTCTTAATTAGCAAACAGTACAGCCTGTACATTTTCTGGCTCTGGTTGTTTAATCAATAATTGTTGAAGAGGAATGGTCCCAGTTTAAATCCTTATGGAACGTCACTTTTGGTCGTCATCGAACGTAGAATGTTCTAAAATGAAGGAAGTTGTAAATAATTTTGATTAACGACTGAAAAAATCTTATTTGGAAAAGCTTATGAACAAATCCCTGAATTCACACTCTGTCAATTTTTGTTCCGATGTAGAAAAAACATCCGCAAGTTTAATAAAAAGACGAAACAGTGTTGAAATTTTAGAAGTGGATAAAACATCGAATATTTTTCCCGGAACTTAAACTGCATATCAGGAATTACTTAGCTGTCGTTTTCGATGCAGAAGAATTTAAGCCACATGAGTATTAGATTAGCAATGAGAGATTTTACTGTATTAAGAGACGTCGTTGTTGTTGGTTCAACCGCAATTTCAGCCATTTTCTATTTACTTTCAAAATAGCAGTTGTTGGGGCAGTTATTGTAGACAATTGTCAGGAAGATCATAAAATACTAAAGCAGTCTTTTAAGGAAGAATTTGGATATATTTGCCAGTCCTGTTGATTTCTTACTCGAATTTTTCCAGATTACTTAATTCAAGGTGATTGATCAATGGAGTCGATAGCGGTATTAGTGTCTCTGAAATGTACGCTCTTCTGGATTGTGTTTCACGTTCCACAGAAATATTAACTTCACCCAGGGACTCAAGGTATATAGATAGATTTGTTTAAGGTGTTCATCAAATACTCAGTAAACGCTCTTGTTTCTTCTTCGTTTGAAGTAATCTTCCCAAGAGTTTTAATTTGTTGTTGCTGTGGTGTTTAACCGAGTTCCTTAACATGATGTTCACACGTCTGAGTTTGCTGAAAAACTCCTGGTAGTTAGTGTTTATTGCGTTTCGTTCTCGCTGATGCATTCCTTAGCCACTGACTCTGTCTTATCAACTAATCAGTAAAGATCAGACTTTAGTATTGAAGTTCTTGTTAATTCAAAGCCTTATCGTATCCAAGATATATAATGTGTCTTACATAGCAAAACTTTAAGCTGCGTTAAGCTTATACAGCATGCCGAAAAGTTGGATGCCAGTAACCGACTGTGGATATATGAAATCCGCTGTTCACCCATTAAGGTGAACATCTGATCGTGCCGCTATCTATTTTTCATCTACCTGCCTTCAGTTCCTGAAACCAGGAAGTAGGTTGTTAATCTGGGCACGAATATGCAAAGTTGAGGGTGCTGTCGTCAGTGAAATAATGAAGTCGACTAGGATATTAAGATAAGAGATCATTTATGCAGATAAAGAAGAGTGTCGCAGATAAAACAGAGTCTTGGGGCATGCCAGCATTTATTTTATAAATATTAGACATGAAACCGTCCAATATAAATTGTATTAAGCATACCGAAAGGTAATTTCTAATCCAACGAAGAAGATACTGATCGATCGAGCTTGGTGCCAAAATGTATTAAATGCTCTAGAAATATCAAGTGGAATTACCTTTGTTTCTCCAAAATGATATAAGGATTGATTCAACTTTTCGTTGAGATTAGATTAGATTAGGCCATTAGCTTACCAGTGGACCTCTTGCTATACGAAAGCCGTAATGTCGGTCATTTGAAAGCTTTCATTCTTTGAAATATTTCTTAATTTGATTATTAATCAGGGTTTCCATGACTTTGGAAAGAAGTGGCGCTAGTGCAATTGCTCGGTTATTGGAAGCGGAGGAAGATAGCCAGAGATTATAAAATATCGAAAGTCTTACACACATAATGGGTTTGCCAGCGTAGAAGAACAGCTCTTCAGAACTAAATGCTAAAGGGTGGTTAAATTTTAAGGGTCGATGTTGATTTTGAATAAAACACAAATTATTTAGGAAATTATTGTCATTTCTTTTTATTATGATAATATTGGTATGGTTCAATTATGTATGGAACAAAATATCGGCCAAATGGCCGCCGCTACCTCGGCGGCACACCTCCATCCGATGGTGCAAATTTTCGATGACGCTGAGGCATAATTGAGGTTCTATGCCGTTAATTTGCTGAATTATCTCATCCTTAAGCTCTTGAATTGTTGCTGGCTTATCGACGTACACCTTTTCTTTCAAATAATCCCAAAGAAAGAAGTCCAACGGTGTCAAATCACATGATCTTGGCGGCCAATTGACATCGCACCACGTGAGATAACACGGCCATTGAATTTGTCGCGAAAAAGAGCCATTGTTTCGTTAGCTGTGTGGCAAGTGGCACCGTCCTGTTGAAACCACATATCGTCCACATCCATATCTTCCAATTTGGGCCATAAAAAGTTCGTTATCATCTCACGATAGCGAACACCATTCACAGTAACTACCTGACCGGCCGCATTTTGGAAAAAATACTGCCTGATGATGCCGCGAGCCCATAAACAGCACCAAACATTGGATTATCATTCGCCCAAATGCGGCAATTCTGCTTATTGACGAATCCACTAAGGTGAAAATGTGCCTTATCACTGAAGATGATTTTCTTCGACAATTGATCATCCACTGTTGCCATTTCTTGCCACCATTCTGACCATTGACGACGCTTGAAATGGTCAAGAGGCTTTAGTTCTTGAGTCAATTGCACCTTGTAAGCGTATAAATGCAAGTTTTTATGCATAATGTTCATCAACGACGAGCGTGAGAGGTGCAATTGTTGGGCACGACGACGAGTTGAGGTGGACGGCTCTTCAGCCACACTATCGCGAACAGCAGCAATATTTTCTGCAGTACGAGCTGTACGAGCATGCACTGGTGTTTTCACATCTCCTACAGACCCAGTTTGCTCAAATTTTTGCACGATTTTTTCGATTGGACGCACATTCGGACGATTAAATTGACCGAAAAAATCACGAAGTGCACGATATGCATTTTGATTTGAACGTCAATTTTCATAATAAGCCTGAATAATTTAAACGCATTGCTCGATTGTGTATCTTTCCATGGTTCAAATTGTGTTAGTCTGAAATTGAGAAATGTCAAATGAAATGCAGACAAAAACTTGACGTTTAGGTGTGGTTCACATTCAACATCGGCCCTTAAAATTTAACCACCCCTTATATGTATATCTACAAGCATTTTAAGATCTGTGAGAACTCTTGTGACTATTATGAGTGCGAAAGAAGATTTGTCCCAGAGAATCATGTACTACCCTCTGAAGTAAAAGAGGGGTCATAATACTGTTTGAGAAAGTCGAATTTGCAACAAACTGTGTTGCAACCTAATTAGCTTTTTATTGCGAGCTGACAAATTAAGTGTTATTGTGAACGAGTGCAGAAACAGGTAAATTAGATGAGCTTTTATTATTTTTTTACAGAAAACGAAAAGGTTTTTTTAGGTTTTGGTCATGAGAGAACTTTGTTCTTCCAATAGGAAATGCAAGTAAGTCTCGCTTGCCTGTACTTTATCCGGTTTGCATCAGTGGGGTTTGTTTTGTAGTATTGGCATCTTAACTCTATAACCTTTTTACAGCTATAGTCGTACCAAAATTTTCTTTTGAATTAACTCTTTTCGTCCTATTAGGGGTAAAAGTTTTCATTCCTTTGAGAATAATGGCTGTTATCGCATCAGCGGTCTCACAATCGACTCACACTGAACCAAAAAGGTACATTATATCAAACAAAAAGTTGTTTGGCACAATAAATTTATTTATTAAAACTCGTCCAACTAACAAGTTTGTTGCGACAATAAACGTTAGTTTAGTCAATAAGCTATTAGTAGTTGATTTAAATAATCTAATTGTTTAACGCAATAAATGATTTATTGTGCCAATAAAGTGTTAGTTGAAAGAAACCGCTAAATAATAAACCGAGTTTACTAGCGCAACAGATTCATTGTTTGGCGCAATTAACTCATTGCTTGGCGCAATTAACTCGTTTATTGTAAACGGAGTAAATGTTGTTAATTTTGTCTTTTGCTCAACACTTCCGATTATAAGTTTAGCAAGTCAAGTCCAGAAGAAACAGACCGACCAAGTATCCCTTGGTTTCCCTTACATGTATGAAAGAACAATTGGTTTGCAGTTACACCTTCCTTAACAAGTAAATCATGAACAATTTTCAGCCACGTATATACCTGCATATTTGTTTTCCAAATAAACTTTTCTCATTATTTTACAAAAAGAAATGAAATCAAATTGTTTTCTATTTTCGTCAAACAAATATATTTTAACATTGTCAGAATATTTCAAATTAAACATCAGTCCAATAGGTAACTGAAGCTCGTTCATCTAAAGTCAAGAACCACAAATCTTGGTCAGACTCAAGTTGATGGCATTTGATTGAGTAGCTCATACACATTCCAAATGAACGTCTATGCAACCTTATTGAATTGTACTTGTTATTCGTTCCACATACCCTTAACTAGATTATCACCTTTATACATACATACTCGTAGTTATGAAGATGTATTCTTCCATTTTCCACCTGGCTAACACAATTTATCGCCGTAGCTTCTCTCACTCTCTTGTAGTGTCGTCATCAAAACTCATTGATTTTTCCATAACTCAATTGACATCTTTTGCTTCTTTCAGTTTTGGTTGCTGCAGACAACAACAACAACAACAACAACAATGACAACGACGATGATGATGGCTCCACGACAACGCACCGTGATGGGTAAGTGCTCGAAGGTGAAGACAGCTCCCTGCATTTTTAAGTTAAAAATTTTCCACCATCCTTTATTTGTACGTATGAATGTATGTATACATATATAGGAGTACCAGTAGATGAATTTTGAACATAAATTGAGATGAATGTTGGATTTTCGAGAGGAGTTAGCTCATTTAAAGAGATGGCACGTTGACATTGACGAGATTTTGAAATGTGCAAATATGAGCCCTCGTCGGAGGGGTCATATTGACAGATTTCTTATTTTTTCTCTTTGTGACGGGTTTCAGCAGATCGTTCCCCCAATTCTCTTTAAGTTTTAGTTGTTGTTGGTTTTCCCTCTCATTGTCTTATTATCAGCTGCTCACATAATAATGTCATAGATGCATTCGGCATCATCATCGGTGAGGTCTCTAATTTCGCAAACATCATCGTCAACCGTCAAGGCATTTTCTCCAACCGCCACTTCATGATTCTCCACAGCAACTGAATGTGGTTCGTTTTTCCGAATTGTTGGTAGTCGTGACTTGGTAGGAATAGACGAAATGCTATAAGGGTTGGGCATTAATTTCTTCAAAAGATTTTGGTACTCCTTCTGAGATTTTAACAGTTTTGCCTTGGCAATAGTCAACCGAGCTTCTGTTAATGACGAATAGCTCTTCATTGTGTTGCGTCCACGTTGGCAATTGCCCAGAACTGGTGATATTATCCTTGGGTTTGGTTCCTTAGAGATTTTCAGGCTTTTCTTATCCACTCGCCTATATTTGTGTAGCGATGGAGAAGAGTTCTTGACGCTATTTTCCGGGGTTCGTTTTCGGTGAAATGTATCTTCTCTGCTGCCGTAAAGCAGTTTTCGAATTTTTGCCCTAACAAATTCCATTGGTACTCAGAGGCGTATTTAAGGATTTGGCGCCCCGGGCTGATAAATTTTGCCGCCCTTTAGAACAATGAAAATAAAGTAATAAAAAATAATAATAAAAAACACAAAATGCATAATATTTGATGTTTTCAAATTTTTTTTTGTGTGTATATTCATTACAAAACTCATTAACAATAGATTCGTTATCTAAATTTTTTGTCAGTTCATCTTCTATATTTAATAAAGCTAAACTATTAAGGCGCTAATGCGAGACCTTAAATACGTTTTTATTCGTTTCAATACGGAAAACGATCTTTCTGCACTACAATTCGTCACTGCAGTAGAGCTGTGTCAATCAGGATCAATTTGATTTTTTCGATCCGATCATCGAAAAGCATTGGTGATCGAAATCACAAATTTTCATTTTAATCGATCCCAATCTCAATCATTTAGATGATTCTCGTTTCTCGATTTTCTATTTCAATCTCAATCATTTCAATGACTCATTCTTTAATATCAGTTAACTCGATTAACCATGATTTACTCGGAGTGGATTTTATCAGGGGTGGAATCGCGTAAGGTGATAGTTGATTGTCAATTTTTTGATTGTCATTTTGAATATAGCTGTCTCTATCATCAGAGAGAGCGATTGTCAAAACTACAATCATTAATTTAGTGATCACTTTACTCTTACGCGATACGGGCCCAAGATCTGGTATGTTTAGACACTGTGGGAATTGAATTAGTAATGAGACTTATCGAATAAAAACTTTCGACTTACATATGCGCTAGTATATTTAAAAGTTAATTTATTCGATAGTACCAATTCATTCAGAAACTATTAGTCCTAAAATTGATCTTTTAATGAACAACAAATGAAATCTCTTTGTCTTGAATTTTTTGACGCTTTTTAATCAATGGACATAGTAGCCATCATTCGATGTCATTTGGTATTTTATGGCTTACAATATAGAGTATTTTGTGAAAGCCTCAACTTAATCTTATCATCGAAATCGAAATGAAAATCGAATCGGAACAATATTAAACCATTTGAGTGAAATGAAAATGATCGAGTTCGATTCGATCATTGAAATGAACGATTTACACAGCTTTACACTGCAGTGCACAAGTATATTCTTAAAGCAACCTCAGCATCAGCATATAAAAATGCTTCCTTCAATTATTTTTCTCTTATATGAAGGTAAAGCTGCCTTAAAATCATATTTTCAGAGTTGTTTTGCTCCAGAAAATTTTTAAGTAAGACACACTCTTCTTGAAAATTTTCCCCAAGATCAACCAGGTATAATTTCTGAAGAGTGGTTGCATTTTTTCGAATTGCTTCTTCACTCATGTGATCAAGCTTAGATAAAAAAATAAAACCATTTGTTTTTGCTCATAGGATGAATTTATTCTCTTCAGCGCACTCAATTATTGGTCGCAAATAGGAATGAAATTATTTATTTTGAAATTTTCACGACCACAAAAACGAACATCCCTTCGCGACACTCATCATCTCGTTTTTTCCTCTTGATGATGATTCTTTTTTGGTTCATTTTGTAATTTTCAGAGGTTTTGCTTTTTCCCATCTCTTTAAAACATCAAAGCATTCTCGTTTTTCTCTCACAAAGTTCCTCGTAGAGCCTGGACACAGTTTCAACGTCTTTATCAACACATTGAATTTTTTTTAAACAATATAGAATTGCTTGAGTATAGAACCCCAAAATTAAGACAATATTCTGTCTCAAGGGACTTCAATTGGGACAAGTGAGAACGATACTAAAAATATAAAATAGGTATTCGACTATTTTAGCTTTAGTAAAATGTTAGAGATAGCATGATGCTTAATCTGATTATAATTAGCAAAATCGTCTTTTTAACCTTTTATATTGTACAAAAAACAAACAATCATTATATTGTTTCTTAAGTCGTTCAAAACTATTGACGAAGGGAAGGGTATTTGTATATAGGGACACCTGTCAGCTAAAACTAAAAAAAAATTGAGACATTAGCCATGTTTTTTTGGAAAAGTTATCCGTAGTACAGTAGGTTTTATATGAATAACAAATACAACATCCGCAGTAGGATCACTGCCGAAAATAGGAGAAGTTAAATCCTGCTGCGGATAGAGATTTGACGTTTATTCGAGTATCGGCAGTGATCCTACTGCGGATGTTGTGTTTGTTATTCATATAAAATCCTACTGTACTATCGTACTGATAACTTTTCCAAAAAAAACGGCTATTATTTGCTAGGTATATAAAGAATAAAAATTTGTATGTGACCTTATATTTAGAATCCGGCTTGATGGATTTTTATAATTTTTCTTTTTAATAAAAAGGGACTTTTTGTAGATGGCTTCATCATCATCATCATCATCGGCTCGACAACCGGGTTCCGGTCCTGGCCTCTTTCAACAAGTCTCTCCACCTATCCCGGTCTCTAGCCGACGCCATCCAGTTGCGCACCCCAAGGCTTCGGGCGTCCTGGTCTACGCCATCTCTCCAGCGCAAGCATGGTCTACCACGCTGTCGTCTACCATAGAATGTACCACAAAGAACTTTCCGAGCAGGTTCCTCTTCGCTCATGCGAGCTAGGTGCCCTGCCCACCGGAGTCTACCGAGCTTAATTTTTGTCACGATATCTGCTTCTAGGTAGATTGCGTACAATTCATGATTGTACCGTCTCCGGAATCGTCCTTCCTCACATACGGGGCCAACAATTCTCCTTAAGACTTTTCTCTCGAACGCAGCTAAGAGGTCGGAGTGCCTTTTGCTAAGCACCCAAGTCTCGGATCCATATGTGAGTACTGGCAGGACCATGGTCCTGTACAGCAGCAGTTTTGAAGTTATGGTGAGATTTCTGGATTTGAAGAGCTTTGACAGACTATAGTAGGCTCTGTTGGATTTGAGAAGCCGCCCGCGTATTTCTTCTTCTATATTGTTATCGGCTGCTACTATTGACCCAAGGTATTTAAAGGATTGCACCACTTCAAATTCGTGCTCCGCTACCTTGATTGTTTGACCAACTGTTCCTCTCGCATTCGACGCCACCATGTACTTTGTTTTACCTTCACTAATGTGCAGCCCCAGATTTTGTGCCGCCTGCTCGATCTGGATGAAGGAATCGTGTACAGCTTGTTCGGTTCTTCCGATGATGTCGATGTCGTCTGCGTAAGCCAGTAACTGGCTGGACCTGTTGACGATGGTCCCTCTTGTTGCCGTGCCAGAGTCACGGATTGCTTTCTCCAACGCCAGGTTGAAGAGGAGGCAGGCCAAACCGTCCCCTTGTCGGAGTCCATTAAAGATGTTGATTGGTCTGGATAGCAATCCGGCTATTTTTACTTGGCTTGTTACGTTGGTCATGGTCAACCTACATAGTCGTGTCAATTTATTTGGGATGCCGAATTCTCTCATGGCTTTGTAAAGTTCTACCCTGGCTATGCTATCATAGGCGGCCTTAAAGTCTATAAACAGATGGTATGTTGGGATGTTAAATTCTAGACATTTTTCCATCGCCTGCCTAAGGGTAAAGATCTGATCAGTTGTTGATTTGCCTGGAATGAAACCACACTGATATTGTCCGATAACGGTTTTAGCGTATGGGGTTATCCGGTCTTGTAGGATAGAGGAGAGTATCTTATAGGCGGTACTCAACAACGTGATACCTCTATAATTGCTGCACGTTGTGACATCTCCCTTCTTATGTATGGGGCATATTAAACCTTTTCGCCAGTCTTCTGGCATTTCTTCCTGCTCCCATACGTGTACTATAATATCATGCATTGCTTGACGTAAGGCTGGCCCGCCGTGATGGAATAATTCGGCTGGTATGCCATCGGCTCCCGGGGCTTTGTTCTGTTTAAGCCGGCCTATAGCCTTCTCAACCTCTTCTATGCTTGGTGGCGGCAACATAGGGTTTTCTTCTTGAAGTAGTGGAGCCTCCACTTCTGCAGTGAGCTGACCATTTAGCAATTCATTAAAGTACACTTCCCATCGCTCCAGTATGCTTTCAGGATCGGTGATCAGATTTCCCTCCCCGTCCTTGCAGTATGTGCAGCGTGGTGTGTACTGCGTCATGTTTCGGACGGATTGGTAGAACTTCCGCGCCTGGTGCGGACCTCGCTCTCGGCTATTTTCTATTTCACAGATTAGGTTCTTCTCCCAGGCTGATTTTTTTTGTCTGTGTAGCCGTTTTTCTATTCTTCTGAGCTCTTTATATTCCTCTTCGCGTGCCCGCGTTCTATGAGATTGTTGCATTGCTCGGTACGCAACATTCTTACGTTCAGTCGCTAGCTTGCATTCATCATCAAACCAGTCGTTCCGATTTTTACGACTGCTGCCTAAGATGGAGTTGGCAGTACCAATGACAATATTCTTAAGGCGTGTCCACTTCTCATTTACGCCCAGCATACTGGCTCCAGGACTTACTCTCCCTAAATCAAGTGATTCTAGGGCGAGTCCTAACGCATTACCAAAGGTGTTACTGGTGTTTTCATTGCGCAGGGCAGCCGTGTTGATTCGAACCTGATCGGCGGATGCAATGCGTCTTCGCAAGGCAATCCGCCCTCGGAAAACCATACCAACAAGATAGTGATCCGAGTCGATATTGGCACCTCGGTACGTTCGTACCGTCATCAAGTTCGAGTAGTGGCGACGGTCTATCAACACGTGGTCTATTTGGTTACGAGTGACTCCATCAGGTGATACCCAGGTGGCTTTGTAGATATCTTTACGCGGGAACCTGGTACTCGCAACGACCATGTTTTTCGATGCTGCCAATTCTAAGACTCGAAGTCCATTGTCATTAGTGTTCTCATGCAAACTATGGGTGCCTGCGTAATGCCTGAATACCGGCTCCCGACCTATTTTTGCGTTCAAATCCCCAAGGATGATTTTAACATCATACCTTGGGCAGGCATTGAGGGCCCTCTCGACTTGTTCGTAGTAAGTCTCTTTTTCTTCGTCTGAGGACTCCTCCGTAGGTCCGTGAACGTTAATGAGGCTGATGTTCGTAAATTTGCCTCGCACGCGAAGGGTGCATAGCCTTTCGCTTATAGCGTTAAAGCCGATGATAGTAGACTTCATTTTTTCGCTGACTAGGAAGCCTACCCCGAGCACATGGTGTTTTGTATGACAGCTGTAATATACGTCATATTCTTTCTTCTGTAGAACACCATTCCCTGTCCATCTGATTTCTTGAAGAGCTGTTATGTCAGCTTTATATTTTGACAGGGCATCGGCTAGCTGCTGAGCAGCTCGAGCTCTATAGAGCGATCGTACGTTCCATAAGAAAATTCGTAAATCGTTTTTCCTTTTTCTTTGCGTTGGTTGTCGTCGTGTGATCAGTCCGTTTCCGAGGCTTGTTGTCGTTCTCGAAATTCTCTTAGTTTTACGGGACAGGGAATTAACCTGTCGCCAACCTGTGGACAGAAACAAAAATTTAAGATTCGTTCTAGCTCATTTTTGTAGAGCTACATAGCAACAAGTGTTTTTTTTTATTTAGATAATGTTTTCGTTTCATTGGAATTTGTTCCAAAGAATAGGTACATGTCTGTAAATATTTTAACTATGAATTTTCATTATAAAAAATCGTTTATAAAAAGTAAGAATAGTAAATGGTGAAAAAAGTGAGTGACATGTTACAGTGAACTCTCTTACAGCCGGACACTCACGGCACTGAGAAAATTGTCATGCTTGAAAAACTCAAACAATCGCATTTTTTTAATCTTTGTAATTTTTGTTTATCCTTCAAAAATATTGTAAATTGGATAATTGTTATGGGCGGCATCCGCCCTTTTGCTTGTATGTCTTGAAAGTTCAATCGCTTCAAAAAAATATTATAAACTGGCCAATTGCTAGGGGCGGCTGGCGCCCCTTTGCTTGTATGTTTTGAAAGTTCATACGCTTCAAAAAAATATTATTAATTGGCCAATTGCTAGGGGTGGCTTGCGTCCTTCTGCTTGAATGTTTTGAAAGTTCAATCGCTTCAAAAAAATATCATAAATTGGCCAAGCGCAAGCCGCCCCTAGCAGCCTTGCCGCCCCGGGCTGTAGCCCTTTTAGCCCTAGGGTAAATACGCCCCTGTTGGTACTGCTTCAAAGCTTGGGATGGTTGCTATTGCTGTACGCTTGCTTGATTCATTCGTAGATTAATACCAAGAGAAGTTTTGTTGCAGGGTGATTTTGAATTTTTTTAGCTTCTTTTGTTTTGTGCTTTTTAACAAGAAAATAAATAATATGTTTCAGGAACTATAAATTTAAAATGAAAATGATTAAACTAGACTGAATGTAATAAAAAGTTAATAAAAAGTAAAGTTCTAAGTAAACAAGCTGTAAGTTAACGAACTGATAGCAAATTTAGGATTGAATGAATAACTAAAATACGTGCGCCAAGTACGTTTACTTAAGACTTTAGTTAATATAGACTTCTGTTATGAAATGCCAAAAATTGGCAGACTTTTTCTCAGTCTTTGTGTTAATATTCGGCATCATGTTTCGCCATTTTCAAACCGAAGGGAATTAGAGCAGTTTAACTAACTGCATTTCATCTAGAAAGATTTGGCTCACTTATATTAAATCCCGATCGCTTAATCTTGTGTGAAGAACCAGCCAAGGCATAGTCATAATAGTAGCTACCTGTAGCAGACACTGCCCAAAAGGAGAGCATGCTGCGAAGTAAGGTATTAGCCACAACACTAACTGTCATAGCTGTGGAGATCAGCGGGAAAAGAAAACAGCACTCCATTTTCTCCACAAATGCCCTGTCCAAATTTGGAGCACAATCATTAGTAAGGGCAACGACGCAATGATATGGTCTCAACGTAATGAAATGAGCATGCGCTCAAGGGTATGTTATAAGACCCTTATAACGTTAAACACAGCACGGGCAATGGGGAATTTAGGGAGGGAGATAAAGGAGGTGTCGATGAACATCAGTTTTGAATGTTTGCAAATTGAAATGGCTAGGGAAAACCGTGCCGGTTAAGTTATTCCATAATCGTGTTGTGTGACTAAGAAATGAGTCTCTATATTTGACGGTACGACCAAAGTTAGGCACGAGGGTGAAGTGATGAGCATTCCTAGCGAAGCGGGTATCACGGGTGAACTGATAAAGGGATGGTTCCAGGAAATTTGGTCAAATTCAGACACTTAAAAAAAAAGCCCGTGGTCTGGCTGATGTTAGAAGAAGAAGATGCATATAAAGAAGAGATCAAAAAATTGAAGAGAAAGATCGGAGAAGGCATTCACAATTCCCAGTTTAGAAAAATAGGCCAAGAAGGGCCAGTAGCTAACCCATTTCCAGTCAATAAAGACCTAATTAGACCATCAATCTTAAAAGTTTAGGCTTATGTAGGTATAAAAAAGCAGAATCAATAAAGTTCGGGGTCTGGTAGCTTACTACCCATAAACTCTTTAAAAACATCAAATAGTCAACATAGTGTGGGTGGGAGAAAGGGTCCCCAAATGACTGAATTATAATATCAATATCCACAGGCTTCATCTGTGGCGATCAACAAGAACTTTAATGAAAATCTCTGCTAAACGTCGCATATGAGAACATAAGTATGCTGGGTGAGCGTCTTGACCCGTTCTACAACACTTAAACCAGCAAGCTATGTGATATCCGGGCCGGCAGAACGACCCCGTAGACCAAATCTTCACAATGATATAAATATTGAAAAAAGAATCTAAAAACTTCAAATCAAGCACTATTCTTTCTTCGCAGAAGTTCTATGTGTAATGGCTGAACTCGGAATCAAGCTGTATTGCGTTTTATTAGAAGATTAACAGTGAATTGCGCAACTAAGGAATAGCTTCTCCGAACTATTTGAAACATTCACAACTAACAACTTATTTCCTCAATTACATTTTGAAACAGTTGTTTTACAGCTGAGTGCACTATTGGGGTATGTGGACGATATCGACATTATCCGTTTCCAATGTTTTGTAATACAGTTTTTCACGGCTTATGATATAGACACAAATCAAGAAGACCGATTACATGCTATCAACAAACAAACGAACATGTGTCCATTAGATTGGACAAAACGTTAAAGTTGACACTATATTAATAATTTCGAAGTAGTCAATTTACCTTTAAGTAATTAAGCATTAATTTCACGTATGACACCTCAGTGAAGATCAGAGGAAGAATGAACTTAGAAAAACATTTTTACTTCAGTGAAGCGAAATAAGCAAGTTCAAAGTTCCTCACGCGTCGAACGAAATGCACGTTCTATAGAACCCTCATTCTACCAGTCCTGATTTATGATGCAAAGTGTTGAACGAAAAACAAAAGTGTATAGTCAAGGGTATAACGCAAAACTTCGCCCATTTGCTGGCAGCTTGATCCGTTGTTGAACCAAATCCACTATCTCATTTATAATTCGAATCCCTAGTGAAAGGGATCATTCCCAATCGAGATAGCTCAACGAACGAATTTAGCTCACCTCCGTCCAGTTTCACCATAGTTTAAAGTTAACCGAAAAATCATATTTTCAAGAGCAACACCCTATCCCACACTGCCCAGTCTAATATGGAGAAAAGTATATCTTTGACGGATACAGTTCCACCATTTGCTATTCCTAAATGATGAGAAAATTTCCATTTCACGCGAAAAGTTACAATTCCTTAAGGCCGTAGACTTTATTGCAGATTTGGAGGATTTAAGGAATCACCTAACAAAGTCATCTTCGTTTTACTTGCACAGACACTCTATGGTGGGCTCTCGGCCGTTTGTCTTATGAGTTGGGCTTTTGGCCATTTTCGTTTGGATAACTGGCGTCCCTAGTTTTGATTTGTCTGTCAAACGGACGGAAGTTATGTGGACTACCTGTTACACATGTCATTAGAAATGGACTGTCTGTCCCATGTCTTACCATATTGAGTGTGAAATTCCTGATTTTGTTGTTTTTCCAAGATGCTTGGCTGATGGTCCAGGTTCATACTAAACTCTGACAGAATTTTGCAGCCGCAAAACAAATAAAGGGGTGTTGAGGAAAAAGAGAAATGAATTGGCTGGTGAACCTTGTTGTGGTGAAATTTACCACAACTCTATGGCTTTATTTGCTGTAGCAATCTATTAACACATCCACCATCTTATCACAAGATAATCTTCCTTCCTACATATATTTGAAATCTATGTTTATTTCACAGTGTTTACTTATCCTATTATTTTAACACACACAATAGTCAACGACTCAATTAAACTTCCATCAAACTTAATTAATTACCGAAGCAAACAAACCATCAAAATCTCATATCCCTATGCAAACATTAACTTAATGAACTCATATTTTAACGGATGTCAACTTCCAACGAACATAATAATGATTGTATATTTTGTATACATATTATATTGCCTGAATTGACTACCGTAACACAAACGCAAAGGACATCCCACCAACATGGCTGTCGATTCGTACAGGATTTATATCAGAATTATTAAATATCAATCAAATAAATTTGCATAAATTCCACATGCCCCGCGCGCCTTCTGCCTATACAAAAACACCCCAAATCGTGTTCGACTACGCTGTACGGAACGTATGTATACTCGTACAACATGCAATCACAACTTATTCCAATTTCACCAAGGAATTGCCAATAGGATTGGGATGTGAATATCAATATTCCATCGTGCAATTGTGGTATATGGATGGGGTGGTAGGAGTATTGCTACTGCTCCCGAATTTCGGCACAAGGGAGCATTTGTGTTTTATGAATTCCATCATCGATACAAAATCGTATCTTACATGTCTGACACTCGATATCGAAATAACACACATTCCTCGGAACGTTCTAGAGATTCTTCAAAAATTCCGCTCACGTCATCAATTCAGGGAGTAAGGAGGTAGGACAAACAGCCCCAGGTAATCCATTCCACAGCCATAGCTCAATGGTGCATTCGAAGGAATGGTGCTCTTCCGGAATGGGGAGTTACAAAAACGTCAGTGGTACAAGTAACGTTTGCCACTCTCTACTTTTGGGAGGATGAGCGGAATCTTCGAAGTGAATTCAGTCATGCAATTACGGCTTCCACTTTGCATGGTAATAGAGCATTGTTAAGTCCCTCTTTATTAACAAAAGCGTTATAAGGGATTAGAGATTTTGACAACAAGTGAAAAAAGTTTTCATTTTCTTCCCAATTGTTGATATAAAACTCCCAGATACCCACACTCTCCTACCTACACAAGTCTACATTTAGGGGATATGAAAAATAAAGTATCATACATACATAAGGCTGGGATTCGAATAACAAAGTTGTATAGCTGCTTTATGACAGTGGAGCTATTTTCCTGAGAGAACTCGGGTGGCTTGTAACTGAAGCCCACACGTATGGCACATTTTTAAAAAGGATTTTGGGGGCTGTAAGGAGTTATGTTCCTTGTTTCGTACAATTTAACATACACAGTTGAGTCGAAATTGGCTTTCTCTATTTCGATATACTATGAAGATAATAACTTATGTACGTCAGCTGGGTAGTCTTTTTGGGAAATATTACTTGTGTTTTGCTGGTTGTATTCTTACATTGTGCTACGTGTTATAGTTTACAAAAGAAAAATAACTAAATTACATTTATGTAATAAAAATTATTGTTGTTTTTCTTTAAAATTACCATAAGTACCTAGAACAAGTTTGCTTTTGAATTTTGAACAAGGCAAATTCAAAATTATCTAAAGATCCTTTGTTGTAAGTGTTTCAAAAAGAAATGTGTTAGTTCTGACGATAATTGTTTTTTCTTTGTATTTTATGTATTTTTGAATAATTAAGTTTTCTGTGAGTTTTTTTTTTTTAAATTTAAACGTAATTGAGTAGAATTTATGATTTTTTTTAGATACGATTCATTTAAACACAAGAGCATGAAGGTTGTGTCGAAATAAGTAGAGGCGTGGTCTATTGTCCCCCAGTGAGTAGAATGGCGAATTTTCTAAGAAAGAGTCCTAAAAAAAATAAATAATTTTTCAACTGGTATTGGTTTGAATTTTGGCGGCTTGTTGCGGAAATATTATTTTAGTGACATCTGCCTAATATTATTATTTGGTATTCAGTTACTGGTGCCAAATCACCATGAGAAGGAACACGATTGAACAGTACCTCCAAATGATAAATCTTTATTGTCAAATTAAGTGTTCGTTAGTGTAAACGTTGCACGTGTCACGCCCATTTTACGGTAGACCAGGATGCCTCTCACAGCCTTCACACATTCGATAAATCAATTAGTCGATTCCTCGATCTCTCGCAGAATTCAACTTAGCCAATTTCGCGTGTGGACTTGAACCTACTCCCGTACAAAATCTAATTGACCAAGGAACTAAAAGTTCATGATCTTAAACAACGCCAATTATTCGCTGACTGGGCTTCGGCGTCTCTGGAAGAGGATCCGAAAAATCATACCTAATGACGAGGCGCAGTTTTGGATGCATGGCTGTGTTAAAAAGGAAAATTGTAGTACATGGGACGTTACCAACCCAATTGAGGTCCACCAGGTGACAATAAATCCTCAAGAATTTACCCTTTTGTAGGTAGGGATTTTGGGCCGGCGGCGGCGGCGGAGTCATTGGTCCGTACTTTTTCGAAAAGGACGTTGGTGAGGCGGTCACCATCATTGGCGAGCACTAGAGAACGACGATAACTAATTCTTAAAGCCCAAATTGAACCGAAAAGCGGACGTCACATTCTGCACGAACCATTTAAGGGTAAGATTTATTTACCGCAGGGGTGAGTGACGTGAAATGGCCAACAAAAGCATGCAATTTAACCCTTTCCCTGAAGTTGTTTTCAATTCATAATTTAAACAAAATAAAATGCGCGAACTTGCTCTTATATACAAATACTTTGGGATTTAAAAATTGTTTATATTACTTAGAGAAAAATGTTCAAATGCATAATACTCACTGTTCAAACAACTACTTAAAGTAAATAAAAATAAAAACTAATGCAAACAAAATTAGAAAAATCGTTGGAGGAATTTTATTATTAATTAACTTTTTTAAATACAATTTTCTTCAAACTTTTCATTTATCATTTAAAAAAAAATCACTTCTTTTTAAGAAGTGAATTTATTAATCTTTTTTGCCAAATTAACATGAAGAGCTAGAGCGTTAAAAAAAAAAGTTCAAATGATCAAATTGCTTAATGAAAGTAGGTCTTCTGTTCGAGCAAATAGTCCAAAAAATCGTATTCAGCACTGAGACCCATTTCTGGATGAATTTGTGATGATCACTATCCAAACCAGAGGCCAAATTACCGCTTCAGTGACCGAGTGAGTAAGTCCCATCAATAATCGAATAAACTAGTGATCACTTTGGCATGATAGCACTCGTACTCTCGTAGTCTAACGTATCGTTTAACTATTTCAAATTGTAGTAATTATATTCTACTACATCGAGTCTCTATTGGTTTTTATCGAGTCTTTTTGGGTTGAAAGATGGAATTTGTATTCATTTCATTTATTTTTGGACAAAAAAAAATTTTATTCTTCGCTAAAATTAAAGTTTTCGTGAGTTTTTCAGTCTTAATTATAAGCATTTGAGGATATTTCTACAAATTTTCCAATATATTTTTTGCCAAATCGCCAATAAATTTTTTTGTTGTTGATTAATTTGATTTAAAAAAGATAAATTTCGTAAAAATAAAATGAAAAAAGAATAAATAAGTACCATAATTCTTACGTTTTACTCCAAAATTCACAGCAAATACTTACACACTATCAATTCACGAATAACATTCTGTTCGATTATGGATGAGAAAATGTCAAATTATAGTACTAGAATGCTCGATGATATAAGCGGTAATGCCAAACTCACATAATTCAGTCACGTTTTACTCAAAAACTTATGCGGTGATTTGGACCCTGTTCTACCAAATTGCAATACATCAGGAGAAAGTCACTGTTTGGTGTTAATTTGGGGCAGGCGAGATGACGTTTAGACTAGAGTAAAGCTTACCTAGATCCATGTGTTATCGCAATAAAAAAAAATTCGGTTCTCTGCCAACAGTCACTTCTAACTAACCTTACCTTTGGCATTTAATGAATTTGTTAACATAACCTGAACTCATCGTTTGGAAAACGGGCAAACACAGATTTTTTCTAATTTTGTTGGTATTCGAATTTTGTTCAATCATCATCATACATATATTATTTCGTTAGTTAGTTTCCCTTTTCCGGCACTCACACTGAACCAATTTCAACACAAATGAGGTGTCAAGAGAAAGAGAATTTTCTGAAAAACTTAACTTTTTATTAAATATTATTACTATTCCAATGAAAATGAATTCGCGAAATAAACACTTCCACTTTTCAATTATGTTTTGAAACTAGGTCTGTTCTATATATAGTGTGACTGTAATCTTCCTTCAGTGTAATGTCGTTTTCCTCAAAAGTAAAATAAACACCTAAAAACAACATTCCTTGCTTTCCACTAGATTTCCAACGCCAGAAAAACTGAGATAATATACAGAAACTTTTAGACACATGAACAACTTCAGTTCGAAAGAAATAAAATGCACGACTGGGTCGCACGAACTTGCTCCTATGTAGTCGACTAGGAATTTTAAAAACGAATGTTATTAGAGAAAACTGTTCATAAGGATAAAATTAATTTTTAAATTGTTTAAGTAGTAAGAGAAAAAAACTGAATGTTATCCATCTATGAATTTACGCAAGAACAAAAATTATAAGTCGTTGTAGTGGTTTCTTAAAAAAAAAAGCTTTTATATACAAACTTTTTAAAAGCTTTTTAAGAAAAAAATTTGGTACGCCATTTAAAGTTTTTATTATTGTTCGAATAAAAATTGAATTTACGAAAAGAAATTTTGACCCGTTTCGGAGATATCAATTTTCAAAAAAAGAAAAAAATAGATTTTTTTTTTTCAAAAATTCAAAAAATATTTATTTTAAAGTTTTGAAATGCAATGTGTTTTAGACTTTTTAGAAGCTTCTCTCTAAAAATTTTCATTAAGATCCGTTATGTGGATAATGAGAAATTCAAAATTCGAAAAAATGGTTCTATGGTAGGTACAAGCTGTAATATCTTAATTTCAATTTTTTTTTATTAAATTAAAGATCGTAAAATTTATGGAAAGAAAAAAAAATTATGCGTTTTCGAGAAGAATACGAGTTTTGAAAACCATTTTTTTAAATTTTTTAGCATTTGTATGGTAGGTACCTTTATTTTTAGGTAAAAGAAATTTTTTTTTCTCACATCTTGTAGATTGTATTGAGAAACTTTTATTTATCAAGTTCAAAAAAAATCTAGCATGGGGTTTTCGAAATATTGGTTTTTGAAAAAAAAATTTGAAGTTTTTTTAAAAATCCATAAAATTTTTTTTTGAAAATTTGAGTACACAATTCTATTTATGTTTTTGGAGAGCTTTAGTAAAAAAAATGATCAAAATCGGTTGAACCGTTTTTGAGAAAATCCAAAACCAAAAAAATGGTTCCATGGGGGGTACCCTCAATAACCATTTTTCGGAAAATTTTTTTCAACCAATACCTAGCTTTAATTAAATGAAATTTTGTTGTATCTTTGTTTTTAAAATCTGTCAAACAGTTTTTGAGAAAAAATAATGTTTGTAAAATTTTGAAAAAAAAAATCGTATGGCAGGTACCGTTATTTTTGGTATTAAAAAAAAAAGAAAAAAACGTGTGGGGGATATCATCGTAATGTCAACTTTGATCGAAATCTCGAGTTCGATTTTTTTACGAATGCATAACTTGCCTTATATGTAGTACCCATAAGTCACAAGTAAAAATTGTAGTTTCTTGTATTTAAGTATGAAATAATTTTTTGTATTTTCAAGCCCAGGCATTTAGCCTGTCATTCGTAGTTTCGCTGCGTAATGTCCAGACCGGCAAAACTCTTAAACATATTTTTTATCTTCATCTTTTAATATTGGAAGGTTCACGACAGCATAAAAAAAACTCTGCTTAACAAAAATGGATGGCGTGAACCAAAGGTTCTACTACCACTGCCAAAATAAATTTAGTTTTTCTCACAATGGTTATTTGGCAAGTTTTAATCCGCCTTTATTTTAGTTTGCAAAATTTATACTGCGATTTCTATTCAATTTATAAGTAAGTCGTGATTTCTTGGTTTAAAAAGAACTAAATATATGTATTTCAATTTAGATGGATCGCCGATATTAGCCAGACAAAAAATGTCTGGTAAAACCTGAAACCGGCTTTCTTCATCAATTTTTCTGCATTTAGCATTAACCATTAAATGAAAATAAAAATCTTGAAAACACTAATTTCACAAACAAAGAAAATGATACAATGACAGTTCAGTGCTCATTGGTGTTTCTCACATAGATCGGAGTGCTCTGGTTTAGAGCGGGCCCTCTTTCCTCAAGCTCCGCTCTGTTCCCGCTCGGGGCTCAAAAAGGCAGACTCCTTTTGTTGAAGTCATCCCATTCTTAGATTTTCGACGTATGGAAATTGGTAGAAAAAAACACGTTTTTGGTTTCAGAATATTTTCTTTTTTTTTATTTATTTTTATTTGATAATACTTTGTTTTTCAGTTTTTTAATAATATTCACATTCATCAAATATATATAATAATGTACAAATAAATTGGTTTTGTTCTTCATTTTTTCTGTGTGCCAGTTTAAACAATAAATTTTATAACAAAACAACAATGATTTTCTTCAATATATATTTTTTTGTTTGCTTCTTCGGCTCTTGTATATTTTTATGTTTGTATATTGATTTATATATATATATTTTATAGGTAATTGTTCGGTTCACAATAAGTAATGTGTAGTAAATAAATTTATCATTTCATTGTATTTTCACAATTAAATAAAAATGCAGGTTTTCCATTTTAATTGTAATGGTAACATGAAGCATACAAATTTTACCATTTTTTGTTTCTTTTGTTGCAAATACTTATTTAAATAGTTGTTTTCTTTATAGTTATTGGTTATTGTTTTATTTTAGATAGGTAGTGTGTACATGTATAGAAACATCTTGATTAAATTTCCCTAATAAATTTTTTCTATATATAATATATATATTTTATTTTTTAGTTTAAGTTTTATTTCTCGTATTTTGATTTATTCAAAAAATAAATATATATTCGTATAAAAGTGTTGTTTGGAAAAAAGAATGTAAAATAATATTTTTGTTTTAAAAAATATATTTATTAAAATTTTTAGTTTGTTTTCATAAACATTTTGTGATTCTTTTTTTTTAATTTTCTTTTTAAGTGTGATTATGTTTTTATTTCAGGAGGGTTTCAGTTTTTTTTTACTCAAATGAGTAGGTAACAATGTTTAGTTAGTGGTTTTTGTTTCTGGTAAAAAAATTCAAAGTATTTTGTGTAAAGTAATAAAAAATACGAAGTTAAAAAAGCTTCAAAAAATGTATTTTGTGTGTGTGTTTTCGGACTTAAATGAGTATTTCGGAGGATGTTTCTAGAAATAAATTGTTTTCTTAGACCTTTTAAGGATAGTCTAAATGGCTGACAATGTAAATGGACACAGTTGTTGCCAGACTAACAAGTATTGATATAATTTTCAATTTTCTTTTCAATTTCAAATGAAAAGAAGTTTTTAAAGAATTGTTCTTCATGGTTGGGAAGAGATTGAAGATTTAAAGTAGTGAAAGGTAAAAAATGTAATTTCTTAAAATTAAAAAAAAAAATTGAAACAAAAATAAGAAGTCAAATATTCGGGAGTGTTATTGTTTCCTGAAAAATTCAATTAATTTCAAAATCGTCCTCCAAAAAATGCTCACTTTAAATTCCTAAAAAAAACACCTTGTTTTGGATGGTTAGTTTTTGACTTTATATTTTCATAAAATATATTTTTGTGGTGGTATTTTGTTTTGATTCATAGTTTTGCTGTATGTTTTGGTACATTTATTTTATATTCTATTTAAATTTGTGTTTAATGTTTTATTTTTTGTTTTGTTTCTTCTGAGCTGAAGAAGTGACAGATTAATTAGTTTATTGATTATCTATTTTAAATTTTTTTTTTATATATTATACACATAATTATATAAATAGTTATGTTTGTTTTGTATAGCAAGCCTGTAAGCATGTATGTCCATTGAATATTTATTTATATAATTTTCGCCCATTAGAAAGGTATAAAAAGGTGTTTTTTTTTTTAATTTAATTAATATAATGCATAGATTGGTTTAGGATAGTGAAACACTTTTTTAAATATAGTTTTGTTAAATTAATTCTGGGTTGAGCTTTAATCACAGTTATGACAAAATGTCATTATTTCTGCATTCATATTTCTATAGTAATAATAAATGACAGAAAATATGGCGATTTGTCAGTCTGTAATTAAAGCATAATAAATAAATGCAAAATCTATGAAAAACTAAACAACGTTTTTTGAACATTTAATATTAACACTGACAAATTATAATAATAAAAACGCTCAAGTTTAACAGTCGGAGTTCGTGGATCTTAAGTGACCAAATTGGAGGACTAAACTAAAATGTCACTTACTCCTGTAAATGGATGTTGAGAAACGTATAACTATTTATACACGAAGTCGAAGCAATGGCTCTGCTTACTTAGAAAACAAGTAAAAGAATAAGGAAAATCACTAGTTCGAAATCAGTTGTCACTCTCAATTTTATAGCAAACACAATAAGGGGCCAATTATAGCTTTCATTGAAATGCATCATTGAAAATTTGCATTCCCATTTTTAAGACGAATAAACAAACTGTCGTAGAATTTTTTTACTCTATAAAGTACAAAATTCTGATTTAAATTTTCTTTTAAATCCACTTTTATTATTTCACTGATAGAAATCAATTTCAATGAACAGCTGATTTTCATTTCTTTAATATGGAACACAATCGATTCTCTTTCTATTCTCAAATGTCAGTTTTCCTTTCAATAACCAACTCTAACCTCAAATGCATAGAATTGGTTGTAACCAGCCACTGACAGGATCTTTTACTGAAACCAATTTTTCAATGATTGCTATAACTGGCTTGTCAAAAAAATAAAGTCAGCACTCCACTGATTTGTTCCAATGATGCATTTCAATGAAAGCTATAACTGGGGTCTAACAAAAATGCTCCTTAATTCTTATTTAATACATCAACTGACGAAATGCAATAATTTCTGATATACTTTTTCAATTCATCTTTTTTTTTTTTTTTAATAAATATTGTTAATATAATGTCACGCAATATAAATATTGGTGGAATACTGTCAGAAAATATGTCAACTAGCCCAAGAAAATTAAACTTTCACTTCGAAAATTGCATTCATTATACCAATTCACAAGAAAGGACCGAAAAATGAAGTAGCGAACTATGGACCTATTGTGAAGCTTTCTTAAGGTCGAGTGGAACGTCATCTGCAGGCATTTGGGACTCAACAATAGATGTGAGCTTACATACAATAAAAACAAATAAAAACAGAAGAGAACCTAGTATAGAACCCTGAGGAACACCGGAAACGGTGGGGAGGAAGTCAAATCGGTAATCGCCTAGGGTAACTTATTTTCTATGGGTTAAATATAAATTAATCAATTTTGTCCCAGTAGAAGAAAAGAAAAGTGAGATGATTATGTACAGTAAACTTCACAAGAAGAAGTTATACAGAGCATTTTAAATAGGTGATAGAGTCACCACATTCTCATTGTTCTGGACATATACATATATAAAAAAACAGAAGCAGAACAGAGCACACGAGGCAAGTGTGGTTCTCGCTTTAGAGGTGTCTTAACGATTTTTCTTGGACCAGATGAAGACTTTTTTAACGATTTCGATACGAAGGATCACATGAAAAATAAATAATAATTATAAGGCTAACCTTAGCAACTGGTCTCTACATATTGGATAAAAGTCTATTGTTTCGTTTTGCATAGAGTCTGCATTGTCTTTTAAAATAAGATCACATTGTATTAAATTTTTAGTAAGATTAAGCACCAAAGTACGTGATGCCAATAAGTTGCATACGGAAGTTATTTTTTCTTCTAGTAAATTCTTTACCAGATATATTTTTTGTTATTTTTTACACCAACACTTGCTGTGAAAATAACTTTTGCATAGAAAACTTAACACAAACATGGAAATTTATGGTATATTTTGATTAGTTATATTAATACTTTTTTACACATAATAGTTTTATATTTTGTATTATTATTCCATATATGAGAAAGTATAAAAAGCAATGATTGATGGAGAAGAAATATTTCATGCTTTTACAAAAATAGTTTTTTTTTTTTGATTTTGTTAATCGATCATTATTTTGTGTATAATTTTATTATTTTTTTCCAATATAAAGATGTGCACTAGTGAGAAAAATTGACGGCGATTTATTCACAAAAATACATTAATAAATGTACATTAATATATATTTATCTATTTATGGTAAAAATATCTATAATAATTATAATATTTTTTACATTTATTTAGTTTATAATCTTATTTAGTTAAATTTTTAAATGTAGCCACATTTATTTATTTAATTTTAAGTTACACAATATAAATATACAATTTTGATAGTCTTTAATTCTTTAAGTTTAGTTTTTTGTTTTTTTGTGTTTTAGTTATAGAAAAATTGAAAATTAATATTTAAAATTATAAGTCTGAAATTCGATAGAGAGATTAATAATTTTTTAAAATAGTTATTTCTCACAGTTTTGTTTTTTGTTAAGCCAGATTGTAAAACTAATTTAAAATAAATATTTAATATTTGTTTGACTCACCGCACATTTATATTATTGAAGTTCTTACACAATAGATGCATCATCATTGCAAAAAACAGCAGTTTTTTGTTTATAGAAATAATAAGTTGGCGCAGATTAGCTTAATTTATTTTGTGATTTGATTTTTTAATTTGATTATGATGAAAGTCGTGCTTTTTGCTTTCGCACAAAATCTATCGCTTGTTTGTCCAAGGCTCTCGATTCCAAAATCTGCAGAATTGGATGATCTGCAAATAAATTGAAGTTTTGTTAAGTGATCATTAATAAATGAATTATAAAGCCTTTATAAAAAGAATAAAAAAAAAATAAAAACAAATATGAAAAGATGAATTTAAACGTAAATCTGGGATCTTTGCTCTGCATATATGGTATATTCCTAATTGGTCAGCCATAGATTTTTCCGGAATTTTTAATTTTTTTTTTCAAAATCACAATCCTTGATTGCAAATTTCCTATTGCTCACCAATTTCTACAACTTGTTGAACATTTTTGATCAATTACTGACCAATAAGATGGCATATTTTCCTTACCAATAATATGCAGTATCCTATACATATATGATATATGAGATACTAAGATTCCAGATCCTTTAAATTTTTACAAAATTGTGAATGAATGAATGACTTGCCATCAGAGGAATGAAATAACAAATGGTCATTACTTAGGTTAAAAGCCTTAAAACAGATTTTAACTGAATATATGTTATACTTTTAGCAATAAGATCAGGGTGTATTTCGGCAATGACTCGTTGAATGTTGGCATCCAAGTGCTCAATATGTAAATTAATTGTACCATGCGCTCTCTGTAACCTTTATGCCCCCAGTTGAAGAACGAAAAACAGAGTAATCTTGTCACTGTAATCACAGTTGACTTTAATTTTCGACCATCATCATTTTAATAAACATGTGGAGTGACTCCGCGAAAAAAGCGAAAGCGCACCAAATGAAAACTTTTTCTGATTTAGTTGGCAGGTTTGTTTTTCGTTCCTTATCTGGTTCTTCCTCTAGCATCTGCTACACATTGTCAAAACCTCCCCTTTCTTTCTATTGCCAGAATGTGAGAGGTTTTCGCTCTACAACTTTTAATGCGATGAAGATCATAACCGACTTACTGGTGATTCCTCTTTTTGAGGAATACTAGGTAGCCACACACATTAAACTTATTGTCCCTAATTACAATATCCTCTTCCTCTAATATCGACTATGTTTTAATAAAGATAACCTTAGCTCGCCAGTCACTTAATGTTATATGTTGCTACAATTTGCTTTCACAACATACTAAACCCTATGAACTGATCATATGATAAGGGTCAAAGTAACCGCTATGATGATATCCTACTATTCGGTGATTGTAACTTCTCTACTCTTAAATGGATCTTAGATTCAAGCCTCTGTCAAGTTAATTCCAAATTGTATCGATAGGCAACTAGACTCAATCTAACTCCCACTCAATCTTAATTTTTATCATGATTCTCCTATACAGACTTATACCCCACAACACCCCCCCCCCCCAGATCTATCTTCGCATGATTTACCTAAAGCTAAATTTTCTCAAATTAATGAATATTTCAAAGATATATTAAATTCTATTTCTTTTAATGTACCGTTTTCTCGATCTTCGCTTTAACGAACTTTACAACTGCTTCTATCAATGCTATTTAATTCAAACCCAGAGCAATTTCATTAAAGACTAAATCCTTCTTCCAGTTTGTCAACTTTAAACGAAAATCTGATGGTTACCCTCCTTCTATATCTTTCAATAACGAAACTTTAAAGGAACCAGAAGCAATCTCCAACTTTTTTGCTTGCTTTTTAAACAATTTTTACTGACGACTTTTTTATAACTGATTATATTCCCGAATTTCTCCCTTGGTCTATTTTTAACTCAAGCATTTGATCTTTTTCTCATCGAAATATGAAATTAATGATGAATATATTCCCGCAATATTTCTTTAAAAATGCTCTTTCACACTGTCTCTTTCCCTTTCAAAAAGTCTTCAGGTCATCCCTATCTCAAGGAGAATTCCCTCAGTTATGGAAGACCTCTTTCATAACTCCAATACATAAAAAGGACCCAAAGTGTGAAGTTACAATTTACAAACAATCGTCCAATTGCTAAGATTTCACATTTTGCCAAAATCTTTGAAAGCGTTTTGTACGAAATTTTAAGTTTTCGTTGTAAGTTTCTCATTTTCCCGGGTCGATTATCCTCATTGAATTCGTATCCTTTAGCCTCTCAGACTTAGAGAACGGAAAGTTGACATTGTATCAACCGATTTTAGTAAAGCCTTTGACAAAATTTGACATAATAAGTATTCAAACTTTCCACCCTTGGGTTTGAACCTATCCCGTTAAGATGGATTTCTTCTTACCTGAAAAACATTTACTACAGAGTTCAATTCAGATCTACCTTCTCTGATGATTTCTTAGCTACCTCAGAGGTTCCACAAGGTAGGCACTTAGGACCTTCAATTTTTATTTTCAATATTAACGATAATGAATTGGTCATGAAATATTCCAATATCTCACTCTAACCGACGATACCAAGTTTTTCAAGATAATTTCTTTGGCATATGATTCTAATATTCTTCAACTTAATCTTGACAACTTCCTCAGTTTTGACCTTAATTTACTTATGAGATTTTTGAAGGCTTTTGAATGACAGTCCTTTTTCGGAAAACAGTAGTAGATTTCGAAATTGAAAAAAAAAGTCCATGAAAACTTGAATTTCAAGAAATGGGTTTCAATCTCTTCCGACTAGACTTCTTCTTCTTCTACTTCTACTTCTTTATATTTGTTTAACCAAATTTTAACATCCTAAAGAACGAGACAAAAAACAAAACTTACTTTTATCATACTGTTGCATCAATGCTATATCCATCTGTTTCAGTCCATGGAAATTCTCAACGCTCGTTGTGTATTCAGCAACTCCAGGTATTGTTCCCAATGCCAAAAATGCCTCTCCGGCAAAATCATTAGCCGTGAGAACATCATGGTCCATAGCGGTAAATGCAATCATAGCACCTTCCGTCCGACATTGCTCCAGTGTTACCGAAAACTCAAAACACTCATCAAAAACTGGATTCAGAGTTTTCTACAGGGAAATAAAGATAAAAAAACAGAGATACGAAAAATATGAATTTTATAAATCAATGGAAATCCTTTCTTCAATTCCGCCAATATCTACACACAAACCCACACACCCACCCACCTTATGAACATTTGTCTGCTGTTCCGTGCAGTGAGCAAACACCCTCCTTGGAAGCAATTCGATTATGACAAAAGGATCACTGAAACCATTTGGATCCAACGGAATGATATCCCTCGCGTGCAGCACTTCCACACACAGCGAATCATGATTGAAATACGCCCGAACCGATAACATTCCATATGGCCCCGGTGGCATAGTCATCAGCTGCTCCTGCAATCTTTGCATGTAGAACATATCGATTAGTTTTTCCGTTTCGGTCTTATGGTATTGCAGACGTTGCTCCACCCTCCAGAATTCACCCGAATGCAAATTTTCCATTGAGAGTCCCAATCCCTCGGCATGGAAGAATTCGACAAGTAATTGTAGGGCTTCGTACAGTCTGTTGTGAAAGTTTGATGGCTTGTCGCCCTCGGCACCGGTATCCATTTGACGGGAAAGCTCACTCAATACGGTGCTCCAGATGAGATTCAAGGATCGATTGAAGTTTTTGGTTAGCAAAGCGCTATTTAAGGCAGAAAGGTGGACATCCAGATATTCGAGGAGCGGGACTATAGCCTGATTGGCGGGAAGAGAGTCCGGTGACCAGGCTAAATGAAACACAGCTTTTTGGAGGGGAACTTGCATAAGAGGAGCTAGTTTGGAAAGGACCCTTTCAGCACGGGTCTCCAGTTGAGCTAAGCTAGATTCTAAAAGTGCTTCGGCGTTATCATGGAGCAGTTGTCCATCGGGTCGAAATTCAGACAAGGATCGACGAACGTATTCCAGATTATTCACCGTCACGCACATATCATCCGAGCAGCGAAATGGTCCCTGCTGCTCGTAGTACCCGCTATCAGCAAGAGCCTGATGTATTAGATCGCTATAGTGCATGGCCGCCGAACAAACAACATCTATGAGCTGAGCTTCAAAGTGCGGGGCTGAGTTATAGTCCGGCCATTGGAGCATTTTCCAGAACTCTTTGATCTGATAGAAGCACGATGCTGTGTCGATTGATGATGTACTATATCGAACTATTCGTTCACCCTCGCAGATTTGGGCCATCGATATAGCTGCCCGAACTCTTTGCAATGCCCTTGTCTTACTCACCATCATCCAACGTTCAACAATCGGAATGAACCATTCGTGGTACATTTGGAGTGCTAGAGGCTTCTCGGGAGGCTGTGGCATCACAGAAAGATGCTGCTTCAGAGCTGAAAATTCCTGTAGGGCTAGGAATAGTTCGAAGGGTCGTATATCGACTGGTTCCTTATCGCCTTCCATAATTGTGTACTGGTTAAGACTTGGTACACCCGGTACTTGGCCCGTTTCCATGCGGCTAAGTACTTCCTCAGCTAGCATCGCATCGAATTGTTTGTAGATGATGCTAAAGTATTGGATTCCATTGGTCCTGGAAGAAGGTTTATCATGAAGAGAATAAGAGATTAAGTGAAATTGGTTAATGGTAAGTATGGTAGCTTGGTCGTTCATGAGGTTTGATGATGGTAGATATCAGTAGAAGAGTTCTCATTTTGGTCAAAGTCCTCAAAAGTCAATCAAGTACCAATGGCACTCAGATTCCGATTCCGATTCATAGCATGCTACAAATTTGATGAGGTGTTAAGCTTAAAGGATCCTAAGGATTTTCTTTTAAAATTCTTGAACTCTCAAAACAATCAGTATAGAGACTTCGGTAATCCAGAATAATTATCATAAGGCCTACTTAATCGGCCTATTAAACGGTTAGAAGCTATCCGAAAAAATGCCTGAAACATCATAACTTCTTCTAAAACCTTACCTGAGACTAACAAAGTTCAATAACATTAATACTCTCAAGCAATCTATTATCATAACCGTTAGAAGACCAATGAAATTCCAAATTAAATGCTCTTTCACCATTCTTTTCCTTTAAGGTTACCAAAAGCTACTTACGTTGGTTGCGGGCATGCTAGGTTTTATCGGAGGAGACCTTCATTTATTATTCACTCATAATCCGCACCAGGCCTGGAATTGTTGGCCCATGAAAATTGCCATCATGAATCTAATTAAAGTGCCACAAAGGTGTTGTTAATGTCGAGTAGTTACCTCTAGGTACAATGAAACCTGCCCATTGGCGTGATTTGGCAATTTATAAAGTTAACAGAACTAAGCATTTCCTAATAGCTTAGGAGGGCAGGGGCTGTCAAAAGTTTCATCCCCTTCTCTCAGTTCTTGGTGTTTAGCTTTTCAGCTGCTTCTGGTCTCACCTTATGTCACATTTAACCCTTTTCGATTAAATGTTTCATACACGCACACCCCCTATCCAGCTAAAGAGTCTTTTAAGCTCACCTAGAGCCCATGGGTAGAAGGCTGAAACTTTCTTGATTCGATTTCCCAGACACGAGCCGATGACAGGTTTCATAACATGGCATAGGATGAGCGGGCATTATGCCGACATACAAGTTGAAACTATAGAAATATGTTTTACCCTCTCACAGGCACAGGGCAGTCAATGAAAATTTTTGAAGGCCAAAGTCCCGAAGCCAAAACGAAACAAGGAGATAGAAATCGGTAAGTTGTATAGGTTAGGTTGCAACAACTTTATTATTCACATATTTCTGAATGAGACACCTTGCCACAGATGAAGCTATTATCCTCAGGGCAAAGGGATAGGTATCCAAAACTTAATGATAAAATCCCGCAACATATACAAAGGCCAGGATTTAATTATTGTCAATAATTAAACTTTGTTTGTGTTATCAATAAAAAAATATGGTTTCTTGGTAAAAGATTGTCTGTGTGTGCAAAGTGACGAATAAATTGTGATGGATTTACGGCAAATGGAAAAATTTAAGTTAAAAAGGCATTAAATTGGGTTTTTGCTTTTCACACATATTTACGTGTTCTAAAAACCCTAGGGGAATTTTAAGAACACACAAAGCAAAGTGTCTCTGTCTACCCCTTGTTTTATTTTTAATTTTATTTATTTTTCCTCAAGGAAACTCAATTTTAGGAGCTTTGCTAAACTTTATTGCAATGCTCCCTCATGAGCTTTCTTGGGATTGAGAAACAGGCTTGTAAATTTAAATTTTAAATTAGGAATTTTAAATGAACATTCTCGTCGTCTTCAAAATCCAACAGCAGTTCACCAGTTGCCAGTTGCCATAGATCAAAGACGAGAGGTATATGTTTATGTGTTTTTTTTTTTCTTTTCAAGAAGAAGGATAAAATATTTCCTTTTACAACTCGTATCTTTAGTCTGCATAACATTAGCAGTGGGGGTTCTAGAAAAGTCGATATTTTCATATTTTTTGCAGACTTTTTTTATGCGGGGAATTGGGTGAGATAATAAATAAAGGTGACATATTTAACCCCATGTGTTACTTTTCCATTGAGCAATTTCCAACTTTTTGTTCAAAATTCAAAATGGAAAAAGTCCCTGTTGGTGTTAGTGTCAAATTTAAAAACACACATAAATTTTATCAGCTTCTATCTATAAGGAAAGTATATAAGTGGATTGACATATTGCTAAATTTTCCATCTACTGCTCTTAGAATCTATGTTGTCGCATCATGTTGTTGAATTGAGAAAGCTTGTTTAACTTATTCACTTTATCTTCACCAGATGTTAGTACTATAGGTTTCTTCAGGCCAGTTTGTGAGACGAAGAAGAATTTTGGATTTTTAAAGAATGACTTTGATGCTTGAAAATGATAAAACATGTGACCAGATATAGCAATTATAGTAATAATACTCTTTCCAATTGTTATGTTTCAGCAGTTGCCAAAGTTACAAATGGTATCCTGCTTTCAAAATATTCAGTAAAGTTTGTCATTGCATATCGTCGGGACTACCATAGAACTACCATAGACAACGCCGTGAGTTCACTACGGACGAGGATCATTTTTGGCTCAGCGACTATGTCAACGAGCAAAATTGCCATTATTAGAGCAAACAGAAACCACATGTGTTTGACCAAGTATCAATGCATCCACAAAGACTGGCTGTTTCGTACGATTTATTGCATGGCGGCATTATCGGACCATATTTCTTTTGGATTGAGCAAGGAGACACTGTTACCGTCAATGGTTTCGGGTATTGAAAGATGTTTTTTTTTTTTATTTTGCACGCACTAGAGGGTTGATGAATACCCTTAAAATATTTGATCATAGTGTGAGCGTTTAGGAAAGTAGGAGAGGATTTAAAAGAAGAAACAGATGCGCATTGTTTTTAAATGTCTGAATACCGTCAGGGAAATATAAAGTCGTTTAGAGCGGTTGGAAAACTCACTTTTTGTACCCAGACCTCGACAACATCGATATACTCATATCTAAGTTGTGGCTCCAATAAGATGGAGCTCAATACAATACAAGCAAATAAATGATCGAAGTTGTGAAGAAAAAATTTATCGGCTGGGTCATCTCACGGCTGACTAGAAGTTATAGTTATTTATATTGAGAGAATAAGCCTTCAAGTATCAGGCCAGGGAGGAGCACAAACAACGAAAAAATAAGCAATGAAGAGAATAAATTAGCCCGGACTGAGTAAGGTAAGATGAGGAAGGTGATCAGGATCGAAAAAGAGTCTGACAAATGTTAAGTGAAGAAATTGTATAAAGAAGCATTCGGAGAAGTCTTGAGACCATAGTTTCACCAAGACGATTCCAGAGTAAGCTCTCTTAATAAATATCGCTGATTTCCTACAAAAGCGCCATAACTCAAAATTTGTTAAGATAAATGCGATTAAAAATTTCGTTTACAAAAAAAAACTATTGAAAAACAAATTCAGTGCTGCAAAAAATTTGCTCTTTTGAGAAATTGAGAAGATATATAGAAAAATTATCAAAAAAATTATTGTAGTTCACGAATTGAACAGAAATATTTTAATGGAGGTACTCGTAAATGTGATCGACGCCATTAGTTCTCTTGATTTGTTTCCAGTGACCACAATTACTGAAACAAATTTGATTGACAAATCGAGTTATTTATTAGATATGCTCTTTGTTACTGAAACATTTTTTACAACCAGTTGTCAGCAACCGTCTTTTCTAGACTTGACAGTATATACCTGATTTTTGATGTTTTCCCTTAGCCTGTCTTAAATTATGAATATAAAGATTCTCTAAGAATTGATTTAATGGCACAGTTTATTTTGTATGGCCTTTGTCTGTGATCAAGGTGAATTTTTAAATCGAAATTTTCTCTTTTTGACAGACATGTGCCCTAAAGTTTATTCGTTTAAGGCATGGCTAATGTCTATGGTTCACTTCTGAATGTCAAGAGATCATGAAAAGATGAAATAGAGCATATTATATTGGCTGGGAGCGGTAAATAAAAGCTGTCAATGAAAAGCAATCAGCTTTAGCACAACCTTTGGAGAATTGGAGTGGTTAAATTTACACGAAAATGTTGATACTTTCTCTTCCTTAAATGTTCTTCCACCAAATTGAACTAGTAGCAACTTTGAAATTTTCTGTGTAGATAGGCATTTATTATCTGTTAAATCGAATGCTTTTAGTTTTGATGGAATTCACAAAATGTTTGTCAAAATTATTCTTCCTGTGATGATTTAAAAAGTTTCTGTATTTGTCAGTAGTATCTTAATTTCAAATCGTTTTTTATTGAATTATTATAGATCGTAAATATAAAGCGAGATGAAAATAAAATGCACGACTGGGTCGCACGAACTTGCTCCCACGTAATAGACTAGGAATTTTAAAAACGAATGTTATTAGAGAAAACTGTTCATAAGAATAAAATTCATTTTTTGAATGAAGCACAGGATGCCATGTGTCTTAAGCAAAAATTAGTTTAGCCAAGAATAAAATTATAATTCGTTGTAGTGGTTTCTTAAAAAAACAAGCTTTTATATACAAAATTCTTAAAACATTTTTAAGAAAAAAAAAATTGGGACGCCAATTTAAAGTGTTTAATGTATAAATAAAAATTAAATTTACAAACAAAAATATTGATCCGTTTTTTAGATATCGAATTTGCCCAAAAAAAAACAGATTTTTTTGTACACTTCAAAGAAAGATTATTTTAAAGTTTTGAAGTGCAATGATTTTAAAACAAGCTTCTAGTCTTTAAAAAATTTCATTAAAATCCGCTATGCCGATAATGAAAAATTCAAAATTCGAAAAAATCGTTCTGTGGTAGGTACAGTCAGTAATATCAGACCAAAAAACATAAATGTTAAAAAAGAGCCAAGTTCTTCTATACAAAAACCTTTGTGCAACAAGTCAGCCGTGAAAAGTACTGAGATCTAAAAGTACGCCAAGTTCTTACTTCATGAAGGTTTAATACCGAATATTTAAAGTAGAATAATATTGAAAAAGCTACAATGTAATAGAGAAATTTTATTATTTAATGATTACTGACTAAAATTTGATGGGCTCATTATATATATATTATATATTAATTATAGATCGTAAAAATTAATCATAAGAAAAAAAAATTTAGAGAAATTCTCGGAACCGTTTTCGAGAAAAATACAATTTTCGAAAATTCAACATTTGTATGGAGGGTGCCGTTATTTTTGGGTACAATATTTTTTTTTCTCATATCTTGTAGATTATATTAAGAAACTATTATTTATCAAGTTTTAAAAAATCGAGCATGGGTCTTCCGAAATATTGAGTTTTCAAAAACAAAATTTGAAAATTTTTTTACAAATCCAAAAAATTATTTTTGGAAAATTTGAATTCACAAAAATATTCAAACTATTGGGGACCCTTAGCAGAAAAAATGATCAAAATCCGTCGTACCGTTTTTGAAAAAATCAAAAACCAAAAAAATGGTTCCAAGGGGGGTAACAAAAATAAAAATTTTTTGGAAATTTTTTTTCAACCATTACCTAGCTTTAAATAAATGAAATTTTTCGAATTTTGTTTTCAAAAATCTGTGGGACAGTTTTTGAGAAAAAAATTTTATAAAATTTCGAAAAAAATCGTTTGGCAGGTACCGTTATTTTTGTTCTTAAAAAAAAAAAAAAAAATCGTGTCGGGGGAAAATTCAAAACGATATCTACCAAGTTTAACGAAAATCGGCCGAGCCGTTTAGGCTGTAGTCGAACAGACAGACAGACAGACAGAATTGCGAGACCCACTTTTTTGGTCTTCGCTATCATCGTTATGTCAACTTTGATCAAAATCTCGAGTTCGATTTTTTTTCGGAATGCATAACTTGCCTTATAGTACCTATAAGTCGCAAGTAAAAATAAGCTACATTTTTATGTACGTACAAATTATTCGTACTAACATATAAATAACTATTCAAATTTTTGTACCACAAACATTTTTCCATAAAACTCATTTGAAATTGTGTGAGTTGTGGAGAGTTTAATGCTTGAGAATAATTTCGCAAGATATAATAGAACTCTGTAGTCATTTAATTTTAGAAAAACAAAACCCTGGTAAAGGTTACAAAAAGAAAGAAAAAAAGGTTATGCATTCTTGTGTTAAGTAATACAATTTAAGAAAAAGTGTTTACTTTTCCATAACATGTCTTTTGATTTCTTTCTACGTGAATACAATTTTTATGAATTTTCTTAAGATTATTCTGACTCCTAAGAAATACCTTGTAAGCCCTTTTGTTATGCTTTAAGCTAACTGTAAAGTTATATATGCAATAATGACTTGAATTATAAAAAGAGAAGGTTTCAATTACTTTTCCTAAATTATTTTTAATTTTGAGAAAATGTACACTACATTCACCTTTATTGTAAAGTTAGGTGAATACAAGTAAATCAGATTGGCAGGTGATTATTTTCATTATTCGACTTCCCTTTATTATTAATTATTATTAAATTATTATTAATTATTCAATTCACTCCGCTGCTCTTAAATAACTATATTGCTCAAAAACTCCCAATGCTAATGCAAGTTAACCCCTTCTTAACCTGGGTTCGCAAAAGTTTCAATCTACGACGAGCCACATTGTCTCAAAATGGAGCATTTATATGGAAAGGTGACTGTCTCAAATGTTTCCAATAAATAGTAAGGCAAATTTTTAATATTAATTTCATTTACGTTGGACAGCGTTCCCTAAATCCGAAAGGACAACTTAGTTTATCTGAAAATCCTGTTGGATAATTTTGAGCAGTTCATTTATGAACGAAACTAAAAACGGTCCTAAAATTGATTCCTGAGGAACTCCGCTCATAAGTGGGAAAAATATAATACACATTTATTAAGCTCAATCGCTTGCTTTCGATCTTTTAGAAGGCTTATCAGATGTGGCGATTTATCACCAAAGCTGCGATTTGAAAATTCATTGGGCTACACGAATGTTGGTTGTACCTTATACGATATTCCCTAATATTGCGATATTTTTAGTTTTTGGAAATTTTAATTTTTTGAATAAAAATCTAATGGTCACTGGATGAAGCCGACGAAATATTAAATCTGAGCGCACCCAAAAATCGTTATCCCTAAAATAATGACGTACGTCAAACCAAATAACTTTTAAAATATAAATAAAATGATTGATCTGAAAATCTATTGAACATTTTTCTACCGATAATATGAAAAAATAGTTAATAAAATAAAGACAAATGGGAGCAATTAAGATAAATAAATTAAAGATAATTTCATTTTCTTAAATAATAAATAATGAATTAAAGTTCTCTTACAAGACGCTCAGTCTTAGCGAATTTGTATGATTTCGAATTTGGTGATTTATGGAAAATTTTAGCAGCATTTTATTTTCGCTAATGATCCATATAGATTATCCCTTGAAAATAAAACGATATGGATCGTAGTGACAGCAATGCTATATGCCCATCTCTTTTATCCTTACGTTTGTTGTTTTCAATTATTTTTTGTTTCCTTTACATTGTAGTTTACACTACCTTACCATAAAAAGCCATCTAGCCACCAGAGTAGGAACTTATTTTTAGATTTTTGAAATAGATCAAGATAGAAAACATTATCCCAAATTGTTTTGGTAATACGTGTTCAATATTAAGCCAGTACCTGATCAATATAGATCTGTAGATAATAAATCATACCTTTTGAAATTTGGTAAAAATTGGAAATTTTATTCTACTTCTGGTAATTTTGGTTTTTTTAAACCTGACAACCCTGTCTATTAGTGTGGCTGCAATTGAAGAAAATTTGTAGAATGGAAAGAGTTTTATGCATAGTTTGGAGTAATTGGCTGCGTGAAATGCCTTTGAAAAGTCAAGGAGGATTAAAAACGTTACTTTTCCCTCATCAATAACTTTTGTTTTTCAAAAAAAAATTTCCAGCGTTTCCTTCATTCCCAGATAACATCTGTAATTTGATCTCGCGGCAAGCTGGTCTGTTGAATATAACGGATTGATCATGGTCTGTTGAATATAAGGGATTGAACTATTTCTAATCATCTTAAATATATTCGTCACAAACCTGTTTAGAGACTTAAATATTCTTAGCTGGTCATTTCAAATCAATATGTAGTTCAAAATATTTAACAAAAAAGTCTTGAAACTCCATGATTCAAAGTAAGTTATTGTCCATTTAATGCCCAATTTAAGAAGCTTAAGTGTTCTTTATGCAGGTATGTGTACAGTATTAAAATTATTCACACATTCTTTAACATTCATTATTTTCTTTTACGGTCTCAGTTCTGATTTTTCAAGTTTAAAAAATCTCAAAAACTACTACCAAATTCAGAAAGTGAAATTTTAATCTTTCAACTGGCTTCTATGAAAATTTCCTAATACCTTTTATTTATATTTTTACAGTTTTCAAATTTAAAGCTTTCATAAATTTTTAACATAGTTCTCAGGAACTTTCAGTTTTCTAAGGCAAGAAGTACCAGGAGTAAATAATATCTACCCGCTCAAACATTTCAAGAGATTTGTTTGGCATTCCTTTTAACACTTCACGTTGTGTGCATCAAAGCAAGGGAGTTTAAAAGGAAATGTCGAAAAGTTCCAATAACTTGTTTCCTCGTTTGAAATGGGTATAAGAAGTCAGCTTAAATTATTTTTGAACAGAAAATGTCAGTTTTGGTGAAAATGCAGAAATTATAAACACTTCTCTTCAATAAAAAAAAAAAAAAACAAAAAACTTGCATCCTTGAATGAACGGTCTTAACTATCCTACTTTTAAATTTGTGTCCTATTTTATGTCCTCTTTTATGTAGCTACACTTTCATAGGAATGGGAATCCTTAGTGCAACAATGTGGCCTTGCATTCACGTGTTTATCGGTTTACGTGAAAATAATCCCATCCTGCTACCGAATGCAGTATAACTCAAAGCTCCTTATTTCCCATGGAACAGAACTGAGCGAGATACGTTGGGCTTACGTGCTAGGATACCAACGACGATTAATTAAAGCCCAAGCACAATAATGTCTTCTTCCACAAAAACCAAACCACAAGAACAGACCATAACAGTGTTCCCAGTTAAGGTATTCATACCATTAAGCTATATCTACTTTATTTATGTACTCACGTATCGAACAGCGAATGATAGTAGGTAAGTCCCAGTTGGATGTCAGCTATGAGGGTGGTTGTGAAATTGACTAGAGGATTTGGCGAACGCTGGGAGTCCAGCAAAACCATTTTTCCCCATTGAATGGACCCCTTCCGCAACGAGCCCACAATCTCGCCACGCACACCCTTATTGAACGGGCAGACCTGCCGGAATGCCTTCATTGAGCCCAACAGACCGAGGCATCGCAACAGGAATTCCAATCGTATCAACGAGGGTGGATGCAGCGACGGGAAGATGTCTCGGTGTCGCCGGATTTGGTTGAGTGACCGCTCTACCATGCTTGTCATTGCTTCGGCCAACCACTGTTCCAGCTCCCTTGTAAGTGCCTCTTGATTGGGTTGGTTCCACAACTTGTCCACATCTATCAGCAACCGATGGATAAACTTCGGATCGATGGGTGTGGTGCGGTTTAGTTTCACAGCTGCCACAAACCTATACACAAATTTTAGCACAATGAAAGAAACCACTCGATATAATTATGACAAACGAGACCGAAGGACGCCATCATCAACTTACCTCGCCAGTGCACAGTGCAGTTCCACCAGATCCGCCTGCACTGCCATCTGATGGAGGATGGTCAGAGCCGGGCCGGGTAATTCACCACTCCACGTCCAAGTGGGCTCGTGTGTGGACACTTCGTGTGCCATAAAGACCATTTGTAGCTTTTCAATTTTGCTAATTTCGATTTCGTTGTCCTCCTCCGAGGTGCCATGATCCTCGCGGGTGGATAGCCACAGTTTTAAACGTATTCGCCCCTGGACCGTGCTCCGTTGACTACGTGCTTCCAATTTAAACCAACCATCAAGGCCGGTCGAGGGAATGTCTGCTATGGGAATATTTACTGCCCCCAGGAAATCATCCTGGGAGCCTTGACGTGCTGACTGACATACCTGTTTGAAGAATCGCCCCAGGCCACGTACGCCGCGCACCTCGTTCAGGCGGGACACAGCATCCATGACACAGCTCTCGTCGTCGTGGTCCCATATGTCCAGATGGAATGTGTCGGTGTTTATGTCGTCGATGTCACTGCAAATTGATTTAAAAAAACAATTTTAGTCTGCAGTTTTCACTATTGTGAATGTGAAGAGTGTATTGAATATGGATTATGGAATTATAAGTTTCTCACTCTGACCAAACTTCGGTGCACATTGAGTTCAAATGAAAATTATATAATACACGTGTACTCTCGGTCATAAAAAATACACTTATTCCCCAGCTGATAGACACGTACGCTCTTATAGCCCATATTTACATATGTGTCTATATAGTGGCTTAGAATTTTGGGGGATTAGTTAATTTAAATGGGGAGTATGTGCTTACCAAACTAAAAAATAAATACATACAAATCGAGTTCTTTAAACCTTTCGGATACCCCTTAAACTTCTTGAGCATTTATTCTGAGTGAATTCCGTGTAAGCGTTTGCTTGTTTTAAATTGTAAGAAGTTGTGGTTCTGATTGGCTTATTTCAAAAATCAATATTTTTGGGTATCATTTTTTTTTTTTTTTTTTTTTTTATAATCTACCCGCGCTCAAGGGATTAGATTACCCTTTAAATGTTTCAACACAGCGCGGGCGTGAAGTTAAGAAGAGAAAGAAGGATAGGAAAGATGTGTGGCACGATGTTCTGAGACTGAAGGTTGTTGCCTAAGATATTTTATCTCCAGGGATGGCGGCTGAACTAAAGCGGAGAATGCCGTGTCTTATTTCTATGTCGCTTATAATTCACATTATTTTATTCGTGTTCATCCTTGTTGGGCATACTAGTTTAACTCAATTACATGTTGTTAGTGTTATGCCTGAACAACATGTAATGAGTAAACCAGCAACCCATTGATGACAATTTTAGAAAGTTTTTATTATCATTTTTAGGATTATAGCAAATCCGTAAGCGTTCGTCACAACTTTAACTTGATTAGCTGATGCCAGCAGATCCTTATCCCCGTAGGCCCCTAACATAATTTAATGCGGAAAATATAAACATGACTAAGAGTCAAATCTGGTGAATACAGGCCATGTCAGAGCATTTGCAATCTATATAATTATGTTAGAGTTAATAGCTGCCTGTTTTTGGTCATTTCATTTCAGATAATATAAATAGGATAGTAGATACTTTATCAACAAACTTTTTGCAGGTGGGAAAAAAGATGATGTTGTAATGTCTGCAAACGTTCATCGATTTAAATTTGTCCGGCCAGATCAAAGTCCAGATAAACCTTGTGTCCGTTTAAAGAACACTAAAAAACTGAATCGCACGACCGAAGAAGCAGCTCAGTTCAAGTTGTTTGAAATTTTAAATATTTTATACCACTCATAAGAAAAGCCTTAGCATTGTACTTTTTAATTTTTGCGAGTCACAAGTACCACTTTTAAATTTTTAGTACTGTTTTAAATTTTTATAATTTTAGTCTTCACTAAAAGTTGTCTTCACTTAAAAGAAAAAAAAGAAATACCAGTCCATATCCGAACTTCTGATTGCCAAAATACAGGGTGCGTTTTATGTTCCAAGTCAACGTTGTTTTTTTTTTTTCCATAACTTTTGAACAAATATAATTTTATAATTTATATTTTATTGATTGATAATATGGTCTTTAGCATTATGTACGGAATATGATGTCGGTCAAGTGGGTGCCTCTGGCTCTTTTAAGTGCATAAACAATTCGCAGACTTCTGTTGTTATTTGTTTTCCTTAAGCACCGACGTCGAAGTTGGTTTGATGACCTACACTTTTTCCTTCGAATACCCTTATAAAAAGAAATGGGATGTCTCAAATCAGGGGATGGTGAGGGCCAGTCATGATTAACGCGAAAAAAGTCATTGATGATTTTTCTCGAGTGTTTACAATTGCACAATATTATTTAAACGAAAAGTTTTAATAATTTTGGAAGTTGTTATTGACTACTCTCTACGACTGTCAAATGCGAACTGACTGAGAAAATTTTACATTTTATGTTATTCCAATAATGTGCATAATTCTTGCAGTTAACGAAATATATATTGCGGATCCAGCTTGTTATTTAAGCAACATGTTAAACATTCATCAAATTAACATTAACTTTAATAAAAAATCTTGTAGAATCAACAAGAAAATCTGGGTACATTAACTAATAGAACTTTGCTTGAGTAATTTACCTAAATCCACCTTTAAATTAACTAGCAGCATGTTAAGTTTTCCGGGTAATAAGAATGAATTAATATTGTGAGTTGTAATTTCTAGAATTCTCACCACTGTAGTTTACTTTTTTCCTATCATAATACACCAGTGTTCATGTTGTGCTTACAATAGAATTAATATAAAACATGTAATTTCAACTAAGACTTGTTTGTTTACTGTAAAATCAACATGCTCTCACGTAGAATGAAAATTCAAACACCACTTAGTATTAAAACGATAGTTTGATTGTTTGGTTGCTCCTATTGATATTAATAAGACATTAGGTTGTATGAAGTCCAAGTTTATACACTTGTTATTATCCATTTGTTTCAATAAAAATACACAATTACTTATTAATTCAACATCAGGTTAAGTTAATCAGGTAGACAGGTAAACAACAGTTGTAAGGTTTCCCCAGAAACAGAACAGCTTTTAGTTTTCGGTATGTGCATCACAGACCACCTTGTGTGGAGTGATCACACATTCGACGTGCCAGAAATTCTTCACCCCTGGATATAATCTATTATGCCTACATTCAGTACAACTCTCATATTTTGCAAGTGCTCCACTAGCGCACTTGAGTCTGTGTGATGGAGCCCAAAAAAGAGCCTTAAATATGATAGGTGATAGAGCTATTACACCGCTGCAACGTTTCTTGTCTTTTTTTATTTTTATATCCATTGTTAAAGTGAAATAGCCAGTTGCATTCCTCTCCTTAAAGAATTTAACTGTAATACTTATGCTTTAGGGAGTGTCCAGCAGGTGACTCTTGCGGCCAACTTCCGACTTATTGTAATGTTAAATTCTTTCCTTAGCCACACTGCACGAATGTGCGATGTTCAGACATTCCTTTTAGGTGTAGTCATATACTCTAAGTGCCCGCAAAAACCATAAAACAAATATTTGTAATCATAAATTAAGGTTATGTAGTACAACTTAAATGAAAGTAGACCGTTAAAAAGTAGCATAAACTTTTTAAAAATTAAATCTGTGGTCATTTCAACATCTTAGCAATTTTGTGTACATTTTTTAGAATCTTACGTGGATATATAAATATAAAGGTAGCTTCTAAAATTAACTATATGTAACATTAACATAAATAGTAGAACGTCAATTTAACCATGGCATACTTTTATTGAAATCTTGTGAAGTTTTTAGCTCTCTGCAACTTTTATATGCGAAAGTCCGCCTTGTAAATTTAAGAATAAATTTTTCATTATTTTTCTCTGACTGTAGCCAATTTAACAAGACACTTGTTTAACTTTTACCAAACATTTTTCTTTGATTTTGTGGTTTTTTCTTTTAAGACTAAGATACGTACCTATGTAAGTTTGTGATTTGCGCAACTGAACTGAAACAAAAAATCAGAGCATGATTCAGTAAACATCAGACCGTATTAATTATGTTGCTTTATCTAGGGCCGTAGTTCCATAAAAATGTCATCGTGTCTAGACTTTGTATATGAAATGATTATATATATAAACAATGCTCTAGGTGATAAGTGTCAGCGTTAATTTCATTTCCTATTAGAGTACTTTTTTAATACTTTACTACAAAATCAATACATTCATACTGACACTTCATTTTAAAAACTATTTTCCATCCGCCATCTGTTGGAATTCGTTTTTTAATTTTAAACAAAAACAAAACATCCTTCGCTTGGTCTTTTTTCATTAGGTAAGAATTGCCACCTACACGAGCTCAATTGAAATTAAATTCGCATTCAATAGAGTCTTGTTTTTATACATAGGTAGGTTAGGTATCTGTTTTGTTCTTTTCTACACAAACCAGAATCTCAAATACTGATCCGCATCTTGATGAAAAGAGTATTTTATTCCAATCAATTGATGTAATCCAATTAAGTCTTCTGGCACATCAATGTGTTGAATAGATATAGAAATTGGTTCAATTTCAATTGGTTTCCATTCAGTATTCGCATCCACCCCGAGTCTTCTCCTCGACCCGCTTTGGAATTTCTAATTCGAGATTAAATTCTATCGAATTCAAGAGATACATAAGCTTGATGCTCAGGTAATTTGTTGTTACTGACAGCAACAGGACCATTGCAAGGCCAATTGATTTCGAATTTAAATAAATGCGAGGGACAATAAAATGAAATAAGTGATTATCTCATTAAATCATCGGTATTATCTGTGATCTCCCCTCTTATGACCCCTAATACTGAAATGCAATCACGTCTCTGATACACTATTCATCCTGTCCAGCAAGGATAACAAATTAACTTGAAGTTCGATATGTATTCCGAAAACAGAGTGATTTGTTTGGTTTTCAGGACATCGCATTTCTATTTCTAAATGTAAAGCAATATAGATGTCCTTTTGGTTGTGTGATGGGACTGAGCAAAATCTCTGAATAATGTCCTGAAAGACATGCAACTTCGAAGGGTAGGAGATGTGTGCTAAGGCTTTCTAGGTTTTTTTCATTATTTGGAAATTGGCTTGTAGCAATTTTCCCTCTTTCTTTCTGTATACATTTACTACTTCCTTTTTGTTTGCTTCCAGTGGATTTGCATGATATGAAATCGCTCCAATATCTGGGGAGAGCACTTTAACATATGCACACAGAATCCTCAGAAGCAAATCCTATTAAAAAAAAAACCTCCCTCAGATCATAGACCACATATTCTGTGTCGACATAAAAAGAAATCAGACACACACACACACTCACACACACACATAAATATACATGAAAAGAACAAGGACTTACAATTTAAATTTCTCGTTCCATTTGGGGCATAATGTGTGCGGTTTGATTGATGTTGCTCTTATAAATTTTGCAGGTACCGGTCCACCTAATGAGTCCCTTTGTTCTCTCCTGGCCGTAGCCTCCTTCCGCTTGAAACTCAGGCGGAAACTGTGTTTGCGGTGAGTGGGCGAATCTGTATTGTTATCGAAACCACCCATTCCACTGCCCAGATTGATGTCTGAGGACAGAGTCCTTGGGGTGGGTGGTAGAGGTTGTGGTGATACTGGTGGTCCTCCATCTGGTTGAATTCCCAGCATACAATAAGGATCACTAAAGCCTGTGAATACAAATTGAAAAACAAAAAGTGTAAAAACAAATTATTGTTTACGAAATATTCAACACATAGATACAGAAAAGTTAACGTTTCTTTTTTTCTTTCTTTTATTTTTTGGAGTTTTTTTCGGACTTACTTCTAACTTATCTAAAACAAGAAATGTTTAACATTTGTTCCACTTTCTCGTTTGGACATTCAGTCTCCAACTAAGAAACAAAATACGATTCACGATTGGATCAATAACATAGCCGGGATTTTGATAAAGGGAGAGGAGGTTGAGAGAGAATTTATTGAGAGAAATATTCGAATGAATTTTAAATCTCGTTCTATTTTGTAAAATAAATATCCTATTTTAAAAGAGATGCGAGACTTAATCCAATATCGCCTTAGGTAATAAATAAACTCATACCTTTTCTACACTCAGCAATCTTCAAAAAAAAAAACACCACAGGCTGAATTTCATGATTTCCTGACTACGAATTTATTCGATTAAGCGAAATAAATTACGTCCACTGAGTGGGAAATATACTACCTTATTTTTACTGTAGTGAAATTAGTTTTCGTGTTGTATTTCAAACTTTCTATAAACGACGCTTAATTTGCCACATCACGAACATGTACTTTAAAATTTGTATGTTCCCCCAACTTTCTAATTTATTGCTAAAACCGTTTTTGAGTGATTTCCCGCATTTTTAGATCAGTAATTTTTCACCGATCTTAGATTTGCTGAGCGATAGCTCGTTTAGCCTAGTTAATTCCATTAGAGAACATAGTCTACACATGTAGACCAATATAAGACATAAAATTAGCGAAATGTACGCATAACTTCGTAGCGAGAGCCAAAACTTAAGCTAACATTCCTTCTCATAGTTGGAAATAAGCAATGGTCATTCCAGTGCTTAAAGAAGAATAAATCTCAAATAAATCTGAAAGCTATATCCAGTTAGATAACTAAGAAACATAAGCATTCAAAAGCATTTAATAGATTTTGGCACGAACCTCTTTTATCAAAAATGCGTGCATTTGGTATTGATGAATCTCTTCTTCGATGGATTAGAAACTACCTTTCGAACCGCTCAATACAAGTTGCATTGGATGGTTTTAAATCTGAAGTCCATAAAATAAATGCTGGTGTGCCACAGGGCTTCGTTTTGTCACCGACTCTCTTTGTAATATTCATCAATGATCTTCTGTCTTCTAATCCGTTAAATTGTTTTGCTGATGACGGTACCCTCAGCTTCTCATATTCGTTTTTAGATACATGTCCTTGTTCTTCGGTGGTGGATCTAGAACGGCAGCGTATGATAAGCTCATTAAATTCTGATCTCGATAGCATTGTCAAATGGTAGAATTTAAAGCTCCAAAAACTCAAAGTTGTCTTGTATCGTTAAAGGGTAAACCATTCCCCACGGCGCTATCCATGAGCGGCACTTGCATCGAATAAACTTAACAGCTCTCAGTTCTCGGTATGTGCATCACAGACCAACTTGTGTAGACTGACCACATATTCAACGACGCCAAAAACCCTGCTAAGTGTTTAGGTGTCCTTGGACGTTGTAAGATTGTAAGACATTTTTTATCCCTTCTGATCTGGCAGTAATCTATAAGGCTTATATTCGTCCAAAGCTCGAGTACAATTCATATATATGGGCAAGTGCTCCAATAACCCACTTGAGCCTCTTGGATATAATCGAAAAAAAGCTTAAAAAATGATAGGTGATAGTAAAATAAAAAATCATTTGAATCTTTCGAGTACCGGCGCAATGTTTCATGTCTTTCATTATTTTACCGATATTTTTATAAACACCGTTCTAGTCATATAGCTAGTTTCATTTCTTCCTTTTAACAATTTAATCGTAATACTAGCGCTTCAGGGAATGCCCATCAGTTTACCCCTAAGCCCAATTTCGGACGAATAATTAAATTAAGCGATTCTTTCCTAAGCCACACTTTACGAGTGTTGAATGCTTTACCCTCCCATTATAAATTCAGACATTTAAAACCAATGTGCATCGGTGTCTCCTTTTAAGTCTTTTCCAACTTTCTTAAAACGCTCGCACTGTGCTCAAATATTTTAAGGGTAGTCATAGTCCCTTAAGTGCGTAAAAATTATAAAAAAAGTAAGGTTTATCTAAAAAGCCTGAATCAACTTCAAATAAAAATATTTTCCCTTAAATACAATCAAGTTTTCGATGCTTTCAAAGCTCATCCCAACAAGTAATTTAGTTAATATGCTAGAGGCATGGCTGGGTCGCACGAACTTGCTCTTATGTAACAGACTAAGAATTTCAAAAATGAATGATATTAGAGAAAAACTGTTCATAAGCATTAAATTAATTTTTTAAATGACTAAAACAACTCCTTTAGTAGTTGTAGATAAGAACAGGATGCCATGCGATTCAAGCACATATTAGTTTAATTATAGGTCGTTATAGTGGTTTCTTAAAAAATAAGTTTTTATATAAAAATTTTCTTAAAAATTTTAAGACAAAATTTTGCTACGCCAACTTTAAGTTTTTATTATTGTACGTACTAATAAAAAATAAATTTCCAAAAAAATATTGAAGCCTTTTTGAGTATTGAATTTTCCAAAACAAATTCATTTTTTTTTTCTAAAATTTAAAAATTTCGTATTGCAGATATTGTTATATTTGGTCTTAAAAAAAAGAAAAAAAAACGTGTGGTGGTAAAAATCTTAAAAGCTAAAATAAATCGGCCGAGCCGTTTAGGATGGAGTCGAACAGACAGACAGACAGAATTTCAAGACCAACTTTTTTCGTCTTCGCAATCATTGTAATGTCAACTTTGATCAAAATCTCGAGTTTGATTTTTTTAAGAATGCATAACTTGCCTTATAGTACCTATAAGCCACAAGTAAAAAGCAGGTGTCGGTGGGAATTGGTTTTGAATTCTTGAACATTGCAATGACGGGGAAATACAGAACGTGGTAAGGCATTCCACATTCGCGTAGTACGGCTTAAGAACGAATCTCTGTAGGTACTTCACAGTACGCCCGAAAGCTCATGGATAAACTGATGGGCATTCCTAGAGAAGCACGAGTATTACGGTTGAACTGTTTAAGGGGAGGAATGCGGCTGTCAATTTCACTAGAGCATAGTCTCGATTTTCGAAGCATTAAATTCCAAGCGGTTTCTTATTCCCTATTGTACAATGCTGCTAAAAGGTCATAATTTAATGAGCACATCATATTTTTTCGTTGCAGTTCCACATTCGAAGAGTAGGGATGTGAGTCTGAAAACGAAAAAATGCGATTGAAATACTAGAACAAAAAAAAAAGGTTGTGTGTACTGACGTACGCGCGGTAGAAGTTAAACTTCTTTTCCCTCAAGCAAAGCCTGTGTAAGATTCTAACCTATAAATGTACAAGTATGTATATTGTATTCTAAAAACATGTCGCTGTCTTTGACTGATAACGTGTCATTTTGACGGAACGCCGGAAAAGAAGTTTTACTTCAATAAGTCTCGGAAGAAGTTATTTTTGAAACAAAAATGACTGTACTGTATGGGGTAGTAGTCTTTCAACACTTACTTAACCCAAAACACGAAAATATAAGTTTTGGAGAAAAACCTACATCAAGAACACAAGCATTCTTGTCAATATTTTGCTTGTACCTCTTAAAAACTAGTTTAAATTTCAAAACCACCATTTACTCTTACCAACCATATTCTTGGCATTGATTCAACAATCTTTCCTAGTTCTGCTGTATTAATCGAAGCCCATTCCTCCATTAAGGCATTTCAAAGGTTTTAAGCCATATTGAATTGTCATCCGTTGGCATAATCATACGACTCCCATGGATTTCCCACTTATTTTCTATTGGATCAGAACTTTGATACGTTCAATCGAGAGTTCTCAATTGTTTCTCCTCGAAGCTGTTTTTTAGATGTTGGGAGACATTGATAGGAGCATTACCCTGCTGGAATACGAAGTCCGTTTTGCATAACTCTTCAATCATCATTTTTTCCAATAGTTGGGTATAAATTTCAGAATTCATTCTACCAGGCACACATTCAATATCAGTCTTTCCATTTAGAGAAAAAGCTGCCAAATCATAACGCTGATGTCGTTTGTCATATCACATTGATTGAACCTTTTTTCGTCACAAAAGAGCTCTTTTTTCCATTCATAGGTCCCCCAATGTGACTTTTAGCGAAACTAAGTCTCGTTGCTGTACGAAATGCATTTAAGGGTGGCCTTTTATCGAGCTCTTAGACCCAATGCACAGAGAACTATGATATGGTCTTGTTGCGGATATGGTGTAGGTGTGGCTCATTCAATTCACAAAAAATGGAAATTTTTTAAATCCCGCTAAGGTTAGTTTTTTTTAAGTTAAATTTGGTCTTCATTTAAAAAAAAAAACACACCGATGATTTCTGCCTATCTCATTGGGTATTAGGCGTTCCTGGCGGTCTGTAAGCTTTTTATTATAGGTACATGTTCTTCCATAATTTTTACCTACACAGCAATTCATAGGGCAATCATGTTGTATCCATCAATAAACACAATTCTATTACAGGTTTTTAATAGTTTTACTGTAGGTCAATGTGTATTATGGCAAATTTAAAAAAAAAAAAAATTGTAAACTTCGAGGAATTTACAAACAAAAATTACATGCTTTTACCAGCGCCTCACTCCTTATATAAGTGGGCATATGTACATATGTATGTATGTAAATACATGCATGAATAAGAATATTATGTGGTTGCCAACAACATTCAGCATTTTTGGACTTTTTTTGGAGTTTGACAATATTTTATCTGATTTCCTTGACCTATTTATGCTAAATAAGTTTTCATTAGGATCTCTTTGAAGTTTTGTGTTTTTTCTCGTCCTTTGCAGAACATTTGCAAATTGTATTCTAGATTTTGGTAATTTAAAAAATAAATGTGTTTAAATAAAAATGAAACCCACTTAATATTTTAGAACTCCATATTTCAACCTATATTTGAAAGGAAAACACTAGTACATACGAGAAGACTAGTGAAAAATATTAAAATTTTAAGGGTCAGGTCTAGTAATCTGTGTAAGCCCAAAACCTATATTTTGTGTACATAAAATTGAAAAAAAAAAATCCACAAAAGTGTATACAGTTGTACCTTTACCACAATCTCTTAATCATTCATGTCATATATTTACATAAATAGGTACAGGAAAACAGCATCAGAATACCTAACCCAAACAGGTTTCTACAGGTGCTACCTACTGGAATTTTACCCTTTTATCAGGCTTGTATAGGTAAATATTTGTGTTTAGTCTCATATGAAAATTCAGTAAACCACAAACTCATTTCTCTTGTTGGATTACTGGAAAATCCATTCTAAGCTCCACGACCCCTTTAAATGAAATGAAGGTAGACATGCGAGTATTTTAGCGACAACATAATGTAATGGATACATATTTTGAATCTCATTTTGCCAATACCTACTCAATAAATCCGGCAGCTTGGTATGTACCTAGGTAGTAGTTGTTAATTTGGTTTTAGAAAATATTTAAAATATTTTCATAGCTTAAATTGAATTTTGAAATTTATATTTAAAAGCTTTTTAGAATAATGACAATTGTTTTTTGATTTAAAATACTAAAATACTAAAACATATTGGACATACAGATCTTCGATTTCGTGCATTTTTGTTTTTTTAGTTTCTTTTTTTAAATTGAGCACTGAGGGGCTTTTAAAATAAGACTCAATTGTTCAAGGCAGGATTTCATTAAGATAATTATTTTTCTAATGTGTTATTGAATTCTTTTTGTGTAGTTTTCCAAATGTTTTTATAGCAACTTTTTTTGTAAAGAACAAGAAATTTCTGATATCTCGAAAATTTCGTTATTGGTTTGAATACCGCTCAAAACATGTATGTATGCCCATTTGACGTCGTCGTTCAAATGTCCACCACAAGAACATTTGCAGCGGCCGACTCGTTAAACCCAATTGTCGATGACTCACATTTCGACAGAAACGTCCGCTATCTCTTGTTCAATATTGACTCTAATCTCTAACGACGTCAGCTTATTGGCAATAACCAATGATTTAAGTTTTAAGGTATACAACACGTTCATCGACTTAAGATTTCAGTAAGTCGATTGCAACACTCGCTATTTGCATAGCGTCTCATTAAATCGACACATCATTAATGTCTAGTTCATGTAATTGACCAAAGAAATAACTTTATAACATATCTATTTACCGGTTTCCATTAACTGTAACGTGATGATCATTTTCATCAAAGAATAAAACACGGTTAAATGACACCACACCGACATGAAAACCACACCATATAATGGGTTTGGAACTTAGATAAACTTTTGTGTGGGCGTTCAGTGAATAGAAATAAGTTGTTGTCATTTCTTAAACTATCCTTTATAATATTTGAAAATATTTTATTTGTATTAGGTGGTTGGTTCCGATTTTATCGCACTAAAAAGACTGCCTCCATACAAAACAAACACCGTTTACAAAAAAAGATAGTAAAAACCGCCCAAAAAGTGTATGGAAAAGTTGAATGGCCAACTTTCTTCAAAAAAAGCACCATTTTTAACCTTTATTTGGAACAAAACCTGGATTTTTATCAATTTTGGCGATTTTTTTGTTAGTAGGCATGGCACTGGGTGAAAATTAATTGTGGTGCTTCTTTTTCAAAATTACTTTCATTTCTGAAAATTTCATATAAATCGGTTAAGTAGTTCGGTTCTTATGGACATTTTTCCGCTCTCGCATACAAGTGGCCCACTGTGCGGCGGCGTTGTCTATGGCTTCTGGGTGAGTTGGACCTTTAATGGGTGTAGGACTAAGTTATGATGCAAAACTCGCCATTTTGGGGTCTGCGAAAAGCCGTGTTCTTGTGCGCGGCGAGGAATCAACTACCTCGGGTTGTGCTGTACACTTTCAAGGACCGTGGAGATGTTGTCGTCCAATGTTAGGATTAGGTAAGGTTAGGTTAAAAGGCTTACACTGGATCTTGTTACCGTCACACTTAGATCAATTTAGATCCGTTGTGATACCCCAGGGATTGTGACTCCCATGTATTTAAATCTATGCTAATCCTATGTCATTCAAGTCTGTTAAGGGTGTTGATGAGTTTCAGCAAGCTATAACCTGAAATGTTGGAGGGAACTTCTAAGTTTTTGGAAAAAATGTCTGTCGTCATATCACCCGGTTGAAGAGAGTTAGACGTCTTTTAAGGGTCTTTGACTGATTCCTTTATAAAATTAAAAATTCAAACAAAGTGTGACGCATTATGATTTACGTTAGCAAAGTATCTATATGCTTGCTCAAGACCCCTTTTTAAACCCTTCTTCATCCCTGTCTTCAAATAATGATTGTTCGCGTTGTAGAATTAAGTAAAGTTGTAGAATTAAGTAAACAGCAGAACCTAATCCCATAAATTTTCATTACTTAATATACCCTTGTCTTTTGTCCCCACTTTTCGTAATGTCAAACCTGATCTTATTTAGTATGCAAATTAATGGTGGTTGGGGTCTTGTACCTGATTGCGATGTCCGCATCTCATTTTCAGTTAACCTTTTAAGACTTGGAAAAAAAATCTTTGAGGACATTTTTCATTAAGAAATAATTTCATCCCAAAAAATTACAATGAAGCAATACCTATAAACCCTAAAAATGTGAAATATTATACCCAAATTTACAAACATTTTTATTGTTTTTGCTTTCCGTGTGTACAAAATCATAACGATATACATATGCACAAACACACTTTTTAAGCCATTTTAATAATAAAATTTGTTTAACTATTCCCAAGGCTATAATTTTCATTGTTTTATGAATGCTGTACAACAATGTCCATCACATATACAAATACCTATTGCACACATAGGTAGATGAGTACAAGTAAATAAGCTTTGATAAGCTAAAGATATAATCGTAAAATAAACTTTGCTATTCACCGCACTACTAATGTAGTTCCCAGTCCCAATTTTCATTGTTTGTTTCGAGAATTCTCAGTTGGCTTGGGGCTTAACACAAAAACCGCAGATAATAAACAAAATAAAATAATAAAAACACTTATTGTGCACACGAATATAATAAAATCAAGGACTCTTTGTCGATAACGATTTATAGCTCATGTGGTTAGCAAATTCAATTCCCCATGCTGAGGGCGGTTGAGCATTGAGGGTGGTAGATCATAGTCCACGCCACTCAGGAAAGAGTTTTTTTTTTTTGAAAAATTCCTTTGTTTATGTGTACGAGATTTTATTGTTGTGGGCTTCTAACATAATGGCAGGCTTCAATTGAACAGCAGATGGCATTAAATCCAGTGCTTTATCAATATTCATTTCACTGCCACGGCATTCATTAGGGTAGTTGTAAATTAACTCACTTGGGCGGATGGTTTTCTGGAGTTTCGACCCACTATGTACATTTACATCGGTTGAAATAAGACAAAGTATTGTAGAGGGTCCTGGTTAGATGCCATTAAGTGTTTAGAGGAGTTTTGGTCACGTATGCTAGACGAAAATGAGCCTGTCACACGGGAAAGATGAATGTCAAGACTTTCTTATGGTGCATAAGCATTTTCACAGCTTTCTAATGACAAAAAAAAAAACAAATCAAAACCCTACGTGTCAAAAACCATATTTGTCATTTTTGCATTAACATTCAGGAGAATTTATAAAATTTTTCTAGGTCTTCTAGGGTAATTCTTGCATCACAACTAAGGTATCGCTTGTAAAGATAACATACATAAGATCACCTACTTAACTAGTGTTGCTACCGGTCTGACTCAATGGACAGGTGTATGTTTAAAAGCTTGAACATGTTCTTGTCTTCGATTAATTTAAGACCAACAAGTTTTACCTGTCCTTTAATCAAAGAGGACGACTCTTTTACGGATGATCCAGCAGTCCGCATACTCTAATAGCAACGAGAGTAGTGATCTCGGTTTTTACGCCCGCACTGCGAACTATCTGCTCCAGAATAAGATTCAAGGAATCGCATGTTGACGAATCTCCCTGTCGAAACCTATGCATGTTTAGAATAATTCGAAGGAGCTATTCCCTAATGGCCCATTGTATTTTCCACAATTGTGTTGTGCAACTAAAAACAACTCCATGTATTTGACGGTACGTTAAACATTAGGTACGTTGAATTATTAAAAGCTTTTCGACCTCTCCGATGCAAGTGCTATTCAATCAAGAGATAACATTGAGTTTTCGAAGCATTAAACTCTACAAGATTTTGTAAATCTCATGTAAAAATTCTGTAATCGGAGTTTAATGAGCTTATCATTTGGTACCGTTACAGTTCCACTTCCAAAGAAGATGGACGTAAGTTTGAGAACGAGTATAAAAAGCTGAGATTAGAATCATTGGTAGAACAATGAAGAGGTTTTGAAGTTTCATACAAGAAATCACTTATAAAAATGAGGAAGAGTGCCGGACAAAAAGCTGAGCCCTGTGGAAGATCAGATTTGAAATCGTCAAATACAACATCCATTGAAAGATCCAGAGGGTGATTTCTAATCCAAAAAAGAGGCTGGGTGCGACCCACACTGATAACTTCCCATTTGTGGTCTTGAAAATTTTATATTTAGTTTTTTTTTCAAATAACCAAATTTTCAGCGAAACAAACTTTAGCTGCAAAATTCAAACAAACATTATTTTAAGATTGAAAAGCATTTTAAACAGTAGATGGAAGATCGAAGTAGTTGGTTTCATAGTGTAATTGTTGTTGCGGTTTTTCCGGATTGAAAGGCTGTGATCTGCATTGGATATACAATGACTCCTGTTTTAAAAATCGATGATGCTTGTGGCATACTATGATATTAGGAAATTTGCTTTGTTTCGTTGATGATGAGGATACTTAGTCGCTCATTTTATGTTTTTTTACAGAAAATGTGTTTAACTAATTTTAAACTTTTCTATTTAAAATGTTAAATTTCTTGTAATAATTACGAAGGTCTGTAGGTACATATTATAATATACTGAATTATAGATTTCCGTGTTTTTAACATATCTGTGTTCCTGATTCAAACTAGCTTTTTTGGCCTTTAGTCCACAAAAATTGGCGTTTCGTCCGGGTGATCTCACATGGACTCATCAGTTGACTTGTGAGGACCTTGTCAATACGCAATTTTTGTTAAGTTCAGTTCATCTTACATGAATTTTTTGACAAAAATCCAATGTGAACTATATCCAACAAAGATTAGGATTGTAATCATTAATGTTGGAATTTGTTTTTTTCATGTAAGATGAACTGAACTTAACAAAAATTGCGTATTGACAAGGTCCTCACAAGTCAACTGATGAGTCCATGTGAGATCACCCGGACGAAACGCCAATTTTTGTGGACTAAAGGCCAAAAAAGCTAATTTGAATCAATAATTCAACAAGTCCAATAATAGTGCTAAGTCTTCTACTTGGCTGATTTATTTCAGTAGTATATAGAGTTTGTATTATAAAAACCTTCATATAAATATCTGTGTTCCTACACCTAAGAAAACCTTGAGTAGAATTTTAAATCTTTTTCATGGACAAAAAGATAAAAACATATTGTGACGTTTTTTTCAATTTTACCATAGCTATTAATGGAATTTGAATATGTGGGACTTGGGTACAACTGAACAACCTTATTCATATACGTATGTACAGTACATACATTCTTCTAAAAACTAAGTTGATAATAAAATTATAAAATTATGTATTATATTATAGAAATTACTTTATTATTTCGGTTCCAAACATTTTAATTGAAAAACGAAATATTCAAATATAAAAGATATGGTTTGGTAATTGATGGAAGGGTACTTACAAAATAAATCCGCTCTAAAACTAGATATATGTCAAATGTGAACCATTTGTTAGAAATTGTATTATGTATAAAATTAAATAATGGCAAAGTCAATATCATTGCTCGTTCTCAAAATATTCTAGTCGAAAAACAAATATTACCACTTTTTAGTAGATCTTTCTTATATTTTTGTTAAAACTGTCAATGCGATACTTGTCAAAATTTAACCATATGTTAATAATTGTATTATGTCGATACCTTCCCGTAAGAATGTACTAAGCGACACTTTTTTCGAAAATGACTTTTTGATGAGGAAATATAATATATGTTAAGGGCCACGTTTTGGCCTGGGTTTCGCCAACCTATTATGCATGAAAAGGAAACTAGAGTACAAATAAAAAAAATTATAAACTGCCATGTTTTCTCATCAAAATAATGTTGCCCCATGAAATTTGTATTATCCGCCAAAAAAATTATGCTAAGCGACATTAATAAAGATCTCATTGTCGTGAGCAACAAAAAATTTTGTTAGATGTCACTTAGTTTGACCAAAATTGTCTCTTAGCACACTATGATTCAACTAGAACTTTCTTCGTTTTTTTCGTTTCCTGAACAATTTTAGAAATGTCGCTTAGTATACATTCTTACGGGAAGGTATCGATGTATAAAACAACATACTTTGGAAGGCACTATTGGTGTTCATTCCCAAGAAATTCGACTTGAAATAAAATTTTAACTAGTTTTCACTAGAATTTTTAATAGTTTTTTTGTTTAAAAAAAAAAACTATTAATTCAATATTTGTCAACATTTTACCAATTGTACAAAATTATACTATGTATGTATAAAATAAACTAAATAAGAAGTCAATATCAATACTAGTTCTCGAGATATTTGAGTCGAAAAACAATTTTTACCAATTTTCAATGGAATTTTATATAGTTTTTTATTTTTTGTAAAAAAAACTATAAACTAATTTTTTTTGAAATTTTCACCAGTTGTCAAACACATTATTTTTCGTAAAACAAAATTATTTCGAGTTTCAAATTGTTTTCCGTTCTTAGAATATTTGGGTTATGAAATTTTTTTTTTCAGTTTTTTTTATTTAAAAAAATAACGGTATGTTCATTTTTTTCCAAATTAATACCAAATCTGTATGACCTTATAATGAGTACAATAAATTTTATTTGAAATCAATAGCATTATTTTTTCGTGAGATATTTGAAACTAACCAAAATTTTTACTTTTTTTTTAAACCGTTATAGTAAAAAAACTACTCACTGAATTTTAATAAACGCCCTTTCAGCCTCTTTCGAAGTTATTATCTATTAAACAAAATTTATTTGAAGTCGATATCTTGACTAGTTCTTGAGATATCGACGACGAAAAATGGTACCAGAACGTACGGACGTACGAACGTACGCACGTACGAACGTACGAACGTACGAACATACGAACGTACGAACGTACGAACGTACGAAAGTACGAACGTACGAACGTACGAACGTACGAACGTACGAACGTACGTACACACACACACACACATCTCTCTAAAAATGATTGATATAGCCTCTAGGGACCTTGAAACGTCGAGAAATGTCAAAAATTCCAATTTGACAAATCGGACCGATTAGAATAACTCCCTATGGGAAGTTAATAATAAGGGCTTCATTGATTGCAAGTGCACATATTTTCGATAAGAGAAATTGATGCAAGACTCTATCAAATGCTTTAAAAGTATCAAGCGTAATAATCTTACTTTCTCCTAAAAAATGTAGAGATCTCTTCCACTCTTGGATGTGATATACTTTTTGATCACCAGTAAAACAGTTGCTGTGAAAAACATATTGCCGGTCATTAAGAAGCTTTCGGTCTTCATGACCTTGGGAAGAAGTGGCGTAAGTGCAATTGGTCAACAGAAGGAGGGGTAAAAAGGGTTGATTTATTTAATAAAATGGCTTTATAAGATCTGAATCCCATATTTCAGTGAAGATTGTAGAAGATAAGTAACAATGGAAAAGTCTTGGCACTGGTTTTTCCATCGATGAAGAACATTTTTTTAGAAGAATGGAAAGGGAAGGCGATATCATCAAAACCAGAGGATTTGTTTACTTCTCGATTATAATACTGAAGAAAGTTTTAACACACTCACATAGTAAGTACTTTGGATAGGATGACTTATATATACATTTAGAAGGGATATGTTTGTATAGTTCTTAAAGAACGTAGGATCGCAATTTTTGTAGATTATAGTCCAGTTATCTAACATGTCTCCGTCAACCCATAATTGGTTCATATTGATTTCTGATTTCCTTCATGCGTATTACCAAAATATCGTCATCTTATTAGAAGAGCTTTGCTGGTAAGTGATCAGATACTTGGGTCTTGTTATTCTTAGGCTTTTTCGTAACAAGTAAGCAAAGCCTTCTTCAATATACACGTTGGTGGAACTGATTCATTGACTCATCTTCTTGCGCAGTTACTTGATATTTATAATCCTTATTTAGAAGCTGTTGGAAATGTTTGCTTCAATATATCTTTTTTCTCCTGTGGTTGTATGCCTATCTTACCATAGCTGTTTCGAAACATTCTAGTCTTAAGGCCTCTTGGTATTATTTCAAACTTGAGACTCTTCGCTCTTTTTGTTATATTTTATTTTCTTAAGAAATAGAATTTTGATCATTGGAATGCTCGCAAAAAAATGAAAAACATATCCATTTGCGATACTATCAATAATTTTAAACCAGCGAGTGCCGATACTACGATATTTCCTTCGAAAACATTAGTTATGATATCAATTAAAACCACTAATGGAGACTTTAATGCAAAATTTGTTGAGGAGAGCAAATTTAAAAAAAGCTGTGCTGTTGAAGAAATGCACGAAACGATTTTCGGTAACAGATATGAAAGGCACAATCCTGATTACGGGACCCTCGAGAAAAATACACCATTGCAAAAATGACGAGGACAAGAGGGCACATATGGACTTGGTAAAAGAAACTGGTTGCAATAAGCTCAAAATAAGGCTTTCTAGGTTCAACAAAGGAGCTGGAGTAAATGTCACTGGCAATATCAGTGCCACACAAATTTATTCAAAATTCCACAAAAACCAATTAGGAAGTGCATGATACCTCGAAGAATATGTTTTCAGTAAAATTTCCTTTTAGTTGAAATCGATTTTGGTTCAATACTTCGTTAGTGTTTAGTTCTTTAAGCCAAAAACAAACTTTTCCAAATCCGTAATATCAAAATTTCTTACCAGAAGTTTCTCTTTGCACAGTATACTGAGTCCTCTTCTTTAATTCTAGGAAAGCCCTCAGAAAATACAACTTTCTAGAAAAACATGAATTCCTTTGAATCAATTCAATTAAAATTATCTTCAAAATCAGTAAACTTTTCTATGAGTGTAGGATTATTATTTGTGTAGCTGCTGATTTACATGGAAACAGATCATCACAGATTAGAATGTGAGATTGTGTAAGATTCTTGAAAAAGTTCCATCCGGCTATTGTTAACCCTTAAACGTTCATTGAAATTTGACTGGAATCAGTGAGTTATGTCTTTTTAATTTAATCCCTAATCAAATTATACGTTTGATTAAATTATGCTTGTTAAATCAATTCATTGTGGGTGTAGGCTCTAGGCTCCAGATACAGGACATCGATTTTTTTTCTTTGTTTCAACTTCTATTCTACCCCCTTTCAATTAGTTCCGGCTGGTTATTAAACTTATAACTGTTTGTCATAATAAAAAGGATAACAATGCCAACTCGAAGCAGATGTTTTTTTTTTCAAGGATTTTACTCTATCATTGTTTTCAGTTTTTAATCTTCCTGTGGCCCTGGCCAAATAGGTCGCTGGAGGAATAGAAATACAAATTACACGAGATATTAATGTTTTCTATCTCAGGCAAGCGGAATGAGTCGATATCTGAGCAATAAGAAATATTTGTTTTCAAATAAAACAAATTGTCCTGACGGATTTCGGTTCAAATTGACAAAGGGATTAATCTAAGCAATTTTGTTTTTGCGGCTTCCATTTTGCATATACCTCCGGGAGAGTTATTATTATTTGTGGGGAAAATATACAAATTTGCTGTCAAGGTCTTATTTAAATTTTCTTTTCTCCGACGTTAATCCTATCCATTGAAGTTGAGTTTTTTTATTCGAAAATGCGTTTATATTTTCGGATTATTATTAAGTGTAGAGAGTGCTATCAATATGCAAAGTGAAATAAATCTTTTTATGGCTTTTGAAGTCGATTTTGAGAGATAGATATTTTTGTCCATAATAAATGGGGGTGCGTTTCAGAATTATGAACTTTGGTTGACAATTTTTCATATGAAGTCATAAAGCTTTAGACAAGAACAAGATAATAATACAAATTTGCATATCGAATTGACTTGTTTTTAAAGTGACATTTTGAGTTCAGGTTTATGGTTCTGAAACATTGTAAGGAAAAGAATGGTGTCGCTGTATTAAGAGGCACATTAAAAGATTAAAATGTCGAACGACAACTTAACCATCCATAAAGATTTGTTAACGGTGCTGGCACATAGGGCTGAATAAATAAAATTTTACTTTACTTTAATCACTGCCAAAATGTTTAACAAGACACAATTAAGACTGATGTGCGGTATTGTGGTAAAGCATTGTGGACAATTTTCTAAAGCGAACATTTCCCTCAGGCAGAGTGTTGTTTTAAAATTATTCCATATAAATTTAATTGCTTTAACCTTCTCCTGATATTTATTTGGAAGAACGCAGACAAGGATTGTGCATAAACATATATGATTTTCAAGTGAACCAGCCTAAGCACTCCATAATGTATTTGACAATAATTGTATGAATACGTATTTCAAAGAATTTATCTGCTGCTCTGTAGATTGTTTTGAAAAAGCTGAATTCTGACACAGTTTGAAAGGTTTTAGAAACATTTATAGATTTTTTTAAATTTGAATAAAAACAACATGTTTTATGGAATCTTATACTAAATGGAAATATAAGTTTTTGACGATAAGCCATGAGGGATTCCAGTTGAAATTGGCAATGGATTTAGAGGATGAGTCCCAGGAAAGACCTTTAAAAAAATAACTATTTATTTTCCCACTATAAATTAGTCTTTAATAAATCAAAAACTCTCTGGAGTCTGACAGAGGGATAACTTCTTGCATGCTTGCAACTAAATTGCCGAAACCAAAAAGATTTTTCAATTTTCTGCAAATAATTTTGTGGTTTACTTTATAGAGAAAACAGATGACAAAGAAACATTAGAAGTTCTCATCATAATCCTAATTTAATCATCGAATATATTTAGGGGTGCTCCCTTTTTCGAGGAAGTGAGAATTCTTCTAAATTGCTTCTCATCTTAGCAGTTTTTCGACTCGCTAACACAAACAATTGGCTCCACTCACTTCCTGTCGACAACTAGGCGACATGCTAAATTTTATAAAAATGGGAAAAATTAATGAAATGATTACATTTTATGGATTTTAAACTTTTATTTTGAGATGGTTTTTTTCGTGGCTGAGGTAAGCACGTCGGTTGCCAGGATTTCTCCCAAAGAAACAACAAAACTTGGGTTTGGAGGGTCTAAGCTCCGATAGTATTTCTTTTTTTTTTCTCTTAAGATAAATAACATATTATTTCATATAATGCAATATTCAAAAGCTTAACATAACTAACACGGTACTTCATATAATGTGTCGGAAACTCTCTCAAGAGAACCTTGTCCACTGCAACCTTGAAGAAAAATACGAAAGAACTAAGCGATCGGGAATCGGGATCCTTATCGGAAGCCATATGTCCCTAGCACGCAATCTAGGTAACTCTCAGAGGAGAACGTTTCCAGTGATTTACTTGAAGAGGAACCCGGAGCAATTAAACGGTCGGGTATCTTATAGAAACCTCTTGTCCCTAGCACGCAATCTAGAGAACAAAACGGTTGGAATTCTCAGAGGAGGACCTGTCCAAGTGTCCAATGAGCTACTTCAAGAGGAAAAACGGTCAGATTAGTAAATGACTAATTAATAAATAATAATTTAAATAATAATAAAGCTTGCCCTAATCTGGCGAATGCCCACAAACAGAGTAATTCCCCTCTGTCACCGAAAATCCTTCTAAAAGGTTTTTGTTGGTCCGACCTTGACTTCTCTATACACTAGTTTGGTATCCACACTTGATCAAGAATAAAAGACAATTTTGTCATTTTCTTAACTTCCTCTTACCAAATATGCGGCTGCGGCTATAAGTCAATGTGAACTGAGAAGATAAGAGCCATATTGTATGACATTCCAAGTTAGTAATGAATACATGACTTCAGGTGCACACAAAATGTGCAATACGCTCATTTAATAAAACTGTATCTACGTGCCGCAGCGCCTTACTCGATAATATGATTAGGAGCATGTATGTAGGTGTTGTAACGATTCGTAACAGTATAGGTAAGGCACATCAAACAGAGTTCTCTTAAAAATTGGTATAAAAGAAGACTATTTTAATTACCTCAGAAACAAAATTCATTTGGTTTTTTGAAGCCCATCTGAAGCACCTTACATTTTATAAGAATTTCAAACAGTTACACTGTTTGACGATTCTAGCAAAAATGAACAAGGTTATAACAATCATTTTCTGGTTATGAACTGGATCTATTTTGTTCAAGTTTTATTAGAGTTTCCTTCTCTGTAGCCTTAACAATATAACATACCATATTCAGGACCGGCCCGAGCTAAATTAGAGCCCTGCGCAAGCTTCATCAGTGGCGCCCCTCATTTGCAATGGTTTCTTTTTAACGAAGCATCTCCAAGAGGCCTATTCCTAGATAATACTTGTATCTAATTAAAATAAATATGATTTTTATTAAAAACTAAGAAATCAAAAATATATCACAAAAATAATAATAACTAAGGAATACAAAAATAATTGTAAACTAAAGTCAAAAAATATATCACAAAAATTTAGGAACTAAAAAAAATATTTTTTGAAGTAAGAAGTATTTAAAAACTAATTCAAAAACATAACAACAAACAAATAAATAATTAACTCATTAATTATTGTTGAATTAAAGGTTTTATATTCATATTAACATATTTATTCAGTGTAGGAAATAATTATAAAATTGTAATTTTGATAAAAATATATGGAACCAAATTTATTGCAATAGATTAACTTTTCTGGCTTCTGTTTTAGCAAACCCAGTTACCAGATCATCATAATCGAATGACTTGACAAGCTCTTTCTCTACAGCCATGATTTACCAGTCTACTTATCTTTCTTGAGTCATTAGGGTCCTGAAGTAGTTTTTTTATTAATTTTAGTTTGGAAAAACTACGTTATTTGAGGAAACTGTGATGGTATTTCAAGATTTAGAGCTGTGGCTTCAGCTGATTGCACGTTGTGAATTGTTCTTCTGATAGCATTTCCAAGAGTTTTTAATAGCTTCTCCAGAACTAGAACGCTGCGCTGTTAGATAAATTGACAGACGGACTTTGTAAATACTAGATTAATATGCAACATATAAACTTGAAACTAAAATTTGACTTTTCTTAATGACTCTGCAGTGTTTCTATTCTCAACGTTTCCAGCCTCAGATATTTAAATAAGAGCTTCATATTATATCTCCTAAGATTTTTTTAATGGTTTTAGAGCATTTAGTCTAATCACATCTGGTTTCAAGAGGGGATTTTAAGGTCAAACCAGCGAATTTTTTTTTATATAAGTCAAGAAATCCCTTTTATTAAATGTAAACAATTACTAGGAAGAACAAAAAAATAGAGAAAAGGAGAAATTGAATAAAACAGATTCACTCATTAACGACAGACCTCAAAATTAGTCATCGCATCATCATCACTCATCATTTCCATATTTCAACCCTTTGTCTCATCTCGCACACGAGCCACACGACATCACAGTGATAAAATTTCACTCATAAAGAGAGGCCAGTGCCAAACTAAAAAATAGTACAAAAACACTCAACCGGAAGAGTTGAAATTCATAGACGCGACTTTTAATTTTGCTCGCTGTTATGTCAATGAGTATGAATTTTGCACCTCAGAATTTCTGTTTGAGTAACATTGCTGACTTCGATTTTATATAGAAGAACTGACATCGGGCGCATGTTATCAACATGCAAGCTGTTTACTGTCTGTATTTGCTGTTGAAATTTTATTTATTGTTACACTGCCTAGAGTTATCAAAATAAAATAAATGCCTTCACTCATGTAACAGTGTTAAGCGAACAAAATCGTGTGCATTGTAAAGATTTTGTGATGTAGTTTTTTTTACTGTGGGAATGTGGGTGTGTGTAGGAAATTAAACATCAACGTATTTTCGGAATAGTAGATATGTATATATATATCTGCCTTTAAATTCAGAATTAGCTGTTAGTTATTATAATGAATATCAATATTGGTGTGTGCTATAAAAAGAAATGAGACTTAAAAAAGAAAGTAGGTAGTGGTTATGAAGTAGTGGTTTTTTTAACGCTTGCCCAAGGCGCCCCTTAGATTCAGCGCATGGCGCATTTGCACAGCTTGCACGTATAGCTTGTCCGGCCCTGACCATATTTTAGAAACGTTTGTATTTATTTAAACTTATATTTTAATAACATTTTAATGTTTAATCACTTTTATATTTGAACCACAAGACCAATTTCATACGACCAAATAAGTTGTTTTAAATTCTATCTGCATATCTAATTTTTCTCAAGAAGGACATTTAATAACAAATTGAGTTAATTTTTCTCCGGACTAGCTATAAACAAATACCCAAAATAAATCAACGAAAATGTTTCGTAAATTTGTTTTAAATTCATCAAACACAGAATGAATGGATATTAACCAATACATTAGGCAATAATTTGACAACCATTTATTTCTGAAAAGCACAAGGACCATTAACGAAAAAAAAACGGACATCTGCACTGAAAATAAATTCCTAGGTAATATTGACAAAAACGTTTTGTTGACCTTTAACAAAACAATTTTATCGTTTTGATAAAATTTTTGTCAATACGAAAGAATGATTTTGTTGATTTCACAAAATTTTTATAATCCAGCATGATTTTTTGTCAGTTTAACAAAATATGCACTACAAATAATATTGTCAGTTTAACAAACCAAGTTTTGTTAATATAACAAAATAAAACAGAGATTTTTGTCACATCGACAAACTTTTTTGTGATGTTAACAAAATGTTTGTTGTATCTACAAAAAATCTGTTTTGTAAATGTTTGTCAATATCACAAAGTTTTTGTTAATTTGTTTTTGTCAATTTAACAAAAAATGAAAACATTTTTGTTAAAATGACAAATATTTATTTTTGGGGTTGAATTATTTTGTAGTATTGATAAAATAATATTATCAGATAGATAAAACTATTTTGTAAGGAAACCAAAAAATTTCTTTTGTGTATGATATAGTTCACACTTGGTTTTTGTTAAGAAATCGATGTAAGACTAACTAAACTTAACAAAAATTGCGTATTGTCCATACGCCCTCACAAATGGTTGAATGTGAGATCGTAGGGACGAAACGCCAATTTTTGTGGACTTAAATCCCAAAAAAAAACTATTTTGATAAAATTAATTTTGTTTTTTTGTGGATTCAACAAAAGAAATTTGTAAAATTGACAAAATATTATGTTGAATTGACAAAATATTTTGTTAATTTAGCAAAATATAACAAGTAATTTTTGTTAATTTAACAAAATATTTTGTTAATGTAACAAAACAATTTTGTTAATTCAACAAAACAATTTTGTTAATTTAACAAAACAATTTTGTTAATTTAACAAAACAATTTTGTTAATTTAACAAAACAATTTTGTTAATTTAACAAAACAATTTTGTTAATTTAACAAAAAATTTTGTTAATCCGATAATAATAAAAAATCAATAACACTAACAAAAAAATTGTTAATACAACAAAAGAATTGTTAATATGACAAATTAATTTTGTAAATTCTACGAAATTTTGTCATATTGACAAAATATTTTTGTTATTTCAACAAATTTATTTGTTAGCATAACAAAATAATTTTGTGGATACAACAAAATATTTTTTGTTACCTCAACAAAATTCTATAATTTTTGTTAATTTGACAAAACTTTTTGTTGGACGTATATTGACAAAATTTTTGTTAAATCAACCTAGATTTTTATCATATATACCTAGATTTTATTTTCAGTGTGGAAATTTATTTGACTTGCTGAATGGAAATCCTTTGCATCTTAAAAAGGATGGCAAAAACTTTTTGCACAACATCACAGAGCAGCCTCATGACTATGAAGAATCGTCTACTCGTAGGTATTTTCCGGCTCGTATGACGAAGTTCGATATAAGGATTGGAAGTTAGGAAACAAACAGTATGTAGGGTCGATAGCATTAATGTGAATCGGAAAGGATACATGGAACGTCCTTTTCTTGAAAGCCATCTAAAGTGATCTAAAGGTTATCGCTTAGGCCTGAGGATGTGTTAAAGAAGGAGATGAAAGTGGAAATGTCAAGTTGGTCGTGTACTCGTAGCCTGTACGGTAAATGTTCGTATGGTCGAAATTCAATTACAAACATTTTTCCAATTCCATACATGCAGGAAAGTACATACAGCCAAGTTGGAGCCAAGAGAGAGGTCCGCATTTTGCCCGGAGAATATGAACATTCGATTTTCCTATCCTACGTGCACAAGGCTTTGGATTGGATGACTTTTCGTTCACCAGGCGAGGGTATGTTATCGAAAACTTACACACAGCCATACGTAGCACGTGTGCATTCAAGTGTTGTCGATTACAATTATTATGGGGCGATTGCTTTTCACAAGGCCAATAGACTATAAACTTAAAGTGTGTGTGTAGATTTGTATGGCTGGAGGACCTATTTGAATTCGACCTGGCATTATTTATCGTATATAAAAGACTCGTTCGTGGAAGAAACCTAATTGATTGGCATAATCTTGCTAAGGTTCTGTATTTTCAAATTGCTTCTAAGTGTAACAATTTGTTGGTGAATGGAATAAAAGTGGAAAATTATGGTAGCTATGGTACTTAAGTCACACGTTAAAAATTTAGCTTCGGGTTTTGTTTTTGTGGCTAAGTTCTGACCCTCAGTTCTTGATTTTGAGTTGAAACAATTTCTCCTGTTGTATGGAATGAAATATAAGAAGGCTGATTTGTTCATTTCTTTCATGTCAAATCATCATATAGCTAACTGAACTTCCACACCTGTTAACATTTAATGCACATTTGTAATAAAGGGTGTTTCAATTGGCGAGGGTAGATTTTGACGGCCATGTTATTTTAGTGACATCTGTGAAATCCGTTCTGTTATGACCATATACAACGCAGTTTGTTCACTGACTGGGCTTCGGAAAGTTTGGAAGAGGACTTAATTTTGGCCGAAAAATCAGCTTTTGTGACGAGGCGCATTTTTGGATGAATGGCTGTGTTAACAAGCAAGACTGCCATTTAGGGAACAACACCAACCCACAAAAGGGTAACCAGATTCAAATGCATTCTAAAAAAGTTGACGTTTGGTGTGGATTTTGAGCCGGCAGTGTCATTGGTCCGTACTTTTTCGGACGTTGGAGAGACAGTCACCGTCAATGGCGAACTCAACAGAATGTTGATAACCAATTTCTTATGGCCGGCGCTACGTGCCACGATGGCGGGTAGGGTTATCTTTCGCAAATGTGATGTGTATTGGCCACCAAGATCATGTGATCGACTGCTCATTTCCTTTGGCCTCCTGTTCAAGAAAATAGCTGTTGTTCTCTTTTGAGAGTTCCAATAATTTTGTTTTCTTGATTGTGTGCTAGAGACATAATTGAGCTTCCGATTATGATCCTCTGAACCCCTCCTAGAGAGCTGGACATGAACAAGATCTCCTTCGAGATTTCTAGCCTCTGTTCTAGGAATAAGGATACCAACCGCTTAGTTCCTTCATCTTTCTCTTTAAGGAAAGCGCTGGGTAATGTTCTCAGAGAGTCTCCAACTTTTTTGTTCTCCAGGTTGTGTACTGAGGCACATTATATGAAATGTTCAAAATGCAATCCGAGAAATACAATAATTGGGAGTTAAGCAATATAAAAACAAGGTATTTTGTTCAGAGTTTTGATCTCTAAGCCTAAGTTTTGTTGCAATTTTTGAGGAGAATTCTTGGCACATCACAATACAACTTTGGTGTTGTTTATAACTATAAAAAAGCAGCATTATTTTTGAATGACAGCAGTTGGAAATTGATACTTTACATGACAGTCAAAATGCGGTCAAGTTTGCAATGCTTTTTGTTTTATTTTACATTTTACTTGCAATTATGTACATATGTAGGTACAATAGGGCAAGTTTTGTATTTGGAAAAAAAAATAAAATTCGAAATTTTCATCAAAGTTGATGTTAAGACGATAGAGAACATGAAAAAAGTGGGTCCCGAAATTCTGTCTGTATGTCTATACATCGACCTAGAGCCAAAACAATTGAAGTGATTTTCTTCAAACTCGGCAGTTAGGGGTCTTCGTTGATTCTTTAGAAAAGAAATTGAATTTTTTTTTTACTCCAAAACTAAAGGTAGTACCTGCCATACAGTCATTATGAAAAATTTTATTTGTCTCTAAAGCGGCTCAAACTAAATTTGTATTAAAGACAATTTTAAGAAAAATGTTACTTACGGCACCTAGAACAGTATTTTTGATTTTCGACTTTCTCATTAAAGGCTTTAGCAATTTTTCCCTCATCCATTTTTAACCTTCCTTTTCCGGTTGCATCTCCAAAATGCTTGTAGAGGTCATTTGAAACCCATCAACCTGGTCTTAAGTATTTTGGAAAAGCAACCAAATAAGTGTTCGTATTTGGTAGGTTACCAATACTACCATTAATTAATTGGGTGACGGGTGGTCCATAACATAATTGCGTATGTGATAGATGGTCCACAAAAGCACAAAGTGACAGACATATGGTTTGGTTATGTCCAAATCTAAAAGTAGGACGGACGACATTTAATGTACAAAATGAAATGTCAGCGCTAGTCCTCAATAATCTGCGTAAAAGTCCAACGATATTGAGTAGAATCACAAAGTAGGAAATTACTGCCAACCTTTCGGCTTCGACATTTTAAAAATTGAAGTGAAGCCCATCAATTTTCCAAACGCTAGTTTTCGTTTCTTTTCAAGGGGTTATATGATGACAAACTTGAGTTTCTTTTAAAGCTTTACGAAATTTTCTTTTCTAAATTTGAGTGGCTGTGAATAGGGTGTCTGAATGCACCCATTGAAGTCATACCAGAGCTCCGCGAATGCGAATTCAATGGCGATGACAGTGCATAAAGCACTGACAAAGCATAAAGGTGTAGCTGAATGGTAACGCATAAGAGATGCACGCTTTCTGATTGGGCAAAACCATTTGGGCATAGGAAAAAAGAAGAGGATGTTCAAGCAGGGTCAAACCCTGGGATGGCACTTTTTACCAATATAGCCAATATAGAAAGTGAACCAGATGTTCTTGAAAATTGTCAAGAAAGAAGTTATGGGAAAATAGATGAATTCAATTTAAATAGTCAGTTTCTATTGAAAATCCAGTTTAGAATTGTTCGTTTTTAGTTTAAAAATTAGTCACATCGTCCATCTGTCCATCTTTTCTTTGCTTAAATCCTTTGTTCACAAATTTCACTAAGATGTTGTGTTTTAATCCTGCTTGTAAGGTTTATCAAGTCAAATTAAAGTCATTAAAAGTTTGAATTCATTCTTTAAATTCAAAATTTGTCATTGTTGTTTTCCGCCTCACAAGGTTTGTTATTTTCTTTCATTCAAAAAAAAAATTACTGACACACATTTCATTTCAGGTACACCCTGTTCTACATAGGTTATTTTAACACAGACAGCTGTTTCCCGCTCGAAATCTTGACAGAAAGTCATTATTATACCTCCGCGGAACGTAATGAGTAGCCTCACGCTTCAACAAAACGTTGGGTTGGGAAATATTGAAAACTTATTTTTAAAGTGAGTGTTGTGTAGCCCAAACAGTGCGCTTTTAAAGAAAAGTCTTGGTCGAAATGAAGCACCCACCGCGCCTGTTGTACGCGAGTTTGTGCAAAAAGTTCGTGAGACTGGTATGCTAGTGAACAACTCTCACAGACGATAACGTGTCTGCTGTAACTGAGAGTGTGAGACTCAATTCACCAAAATCAACATTTTATTCACTAGCCTGAGGAGAATTCTGTACAAAAATCTTAGATTATTCGTTTAGAAGGTCCAATTGACACAGCCATTGAAAGTTCATAACCATCCACTTGAACGACGTTGTGTTCCATTATAGGAATGTTTGCTCTTACTAATAAAGCCATAGTACATGGAATAAAATTTAATTTTGTTAATTGTATTGCATTTTTAAAAAGAAACTTGTATGTGGCCCACTTTTTATATATTTTTCTACATTTTATTTTGAATATTTCTATTTAATTCTTTTTCATCGATTTGCTACACAAAAAGAAAACATTCTTAATTTTGTCAAAATATAAATACATTTTGAAATCTGCGAATTTCTTTTAATTTCTTCATCCAATTTAACCGTCACAAACAATAAGTAAAGAATTTTCAATTCTTGGAAATCCATACAGAAAATAATAAATGTTAAAAACCTTATATATATCCAACACATTCCTTTTAAATTGAACATGAAATAGCGAATTCATTCGAATAACTTTGACAAAGTTGACATCTTTCATTCATGCAAGGTTTCCAAAACCATTTAAAACTGTTTCTTCCTTAAAACAAATGCCAACATAATTCGCAACCAATTTGAACTTTCATCTTCACCAATTCATATTCTAGAACTTCATTCACACTCTATAAATCCTGGTTTATTGTCATCCCTCGTTCTGAGTACAAAAAAATAAACCCCAACTCACCGTTAGCATCCTTTGCTTCGAGTCCTTCCGCTTCCTGCACTACAACCGATAGAACGATTATTTTTGGCTTATCCTCTGCAGCAGCATGCAGCAAACGATAATGTCGATCCGGATTTACACCAAACGCTCGCTGTGCATGTAAATACATTTCCTCCTTATAGTGGGCGAACTATAATAAAAATAAAAAGAAAAAAAACACGAAGATAAACTTAGTTCAAAAAAGGATATAATAAACTCCGTGAAATAACAGAAAATAAAAAGACAGAGGGCAAAACTCATTAGTATCATAAAATTGACTCTGAATTGGAGAGGAGATACAGAAATCAGAAATGAGCAACAGAGAGACGGGCAGAGTGGGAAGCGAATCGCCAAGAAGGACATCCATGGTCCGTCCAGAACTCCAGATGGTAAATTCATTTTCTCTCCTCCGTTACTTCTTCCAAGTGGAATTGAAATTAAATTAAATGAAACGAGAAGGTTGAGTGAAAAAAATGCATTATTTAACCCCGAACCCTTGCGGTGATGGGTGCAAAATAAAATCAACCGCATGTATCTTTTTCAATTTTCAGCATTTCAAAAGCAATCCGCAAGGACTCCAGCAACTCAATTAGCTAAATAAATAGAAGTGTATTTCCTGGAAAATGGTAGCCAACACTAACAAGGACGATCACAATGACGACGATATGTAACCGACGACTTTATACCCTAGAAGAAAGCTCCAGCAATTGAATTTGCCACAGGTTGCATATTTTTCTATTCATAGATTCAAAAGTCGCTATGTATCTATGCTTGTGAATTTCAAAAACAAAATATTGAATTCACAACAGGGATGAGAAGGGAAATCTAAAACTACCCTTGGATCTATATTTATATTATTATCTCAGACATGCCCTTGTTGCTGGCTGCTTCTCCCAATCAATTTTCAAGGAAAGGGAAACGAAATAAGGTTCCTCGGAAGTGCTTGCTTCTGAAAAGGGATTTGTTAGTGCACGTTTTCAGGTAACATCACTAAATTGACGTATTCAATTTTAAGTTTTACCCAGGTTTTCGAACTATAGCTGAACTTTGTTTTCTCTATTTCATGAAAAAGGATTCCCGATCTGTGTGCAAATGATAAATAAATTGATTTAAGGGAATTGTGCTAACGGTTCTCAGGAATTAAATTGCAATGAGTTCTTTTTTTCGTATTGAATTGTATGTAGATCCGCTTAAAAATAGCGCAATAAAAAGATAAAAGTAAAAAGGTTTTGAAGGCTTTGTATTTTTCTAATGGAAATAGATGGGTTTTGCATAAATCATTGTTTGTTTCACAGGACCAAATTAAAAGGTAACAATGATGCGTTGGAGTGTAGCTCGAGCTCCAGCACGTTTGGCCGACTTAATAAAATCAATATTATAAAAAATAAAAATGGAATAAAATGTGTTCCTTTTTTTATTTTTCCTTTAAGGGTAAGCGTTAAACTCGTTCAGAGAATCGAATTGGATTTATACTCAAACTTGAATCGATACAATAATTGAACTTTGAATTTCATTCTTATTAAAACTGGCTTTTTGAATTATGTAACAACTTTTTACTTGCGACTTATAGGTAGATACTATGAGGCAAGTTATACATTCGTAAAAAAAATCGAACTCGAGATTTTGATCAAAGTTGACATTACGATGATAGCGAAGACGAAGAAAGTGGGTCTGGCAATTATGTCTGTCTGTCTGTCTGTTCGATTACAGCTAAACGGCTCGGCCGATTTTCTTCAAACTTGGTAGATATGGGTTTTAATTTTTTACCCCCGGATATTTTTTGATTTGATTTTTTAAGACCAAAAATAAGGGTACCTGCCATACGATTTTTTTTCGAAATTTTATAAATATTTTTTTTTCTCAAAAACTGTCCCAACGATTTCTTAAAAAAAAAATTCAAAAAAATTAATTTAGTTAAACCTAGGTAATGGTTGAAAAAAATTTTCTAAAAAATGAGTAGTTTTGGTACCCCCCTTGGGACCACTTTTTTTGTTTTTGATTTTCTCAAAAAAGGTACATCCGATTTTGATTATTTTCATCATGCTAAAGCTTCCCAGCAGTTCAAATATTTTTGTGTATTCAAATTTTCCAAAAATTTGTTTTTAAATTTTTAAAAAAACTTTCAAAATTTTTGTTTGAAAACACAATACATATTTCGAAAACCCCATGCTCGATTTTTTCAAAACTTGATAAATAAAAGTTTGGAAAAATAATCTACAAGATATAAGAAAAATAAATTCATTTTACCTTAAAATAACGGTACCCTCCATACAAATGTTAAAAAAGGGTTTTCGAAAATCGTATTTTTCTCGAAAACGGTTCCGAGAATTTTGCTTAAATTTGTTTTCTTTCTATTATTTTTCAATATCTGTAATTTGATAAAAAAAAACATTTTGAAAACAAGATATTATTGACTGTACCTACCATAGAACGATTTTTTAAAATTTTGAATTTCTCATTATCAGCACAACGGATTTTAATGAAATTTCGTAGAGAGAAGCTTCTAAAAAGTTTAAAAAATATTGCATTTCAAAACTTTAAGAAAAATATTGTTTTGAATTTTGAAAAAAAAATTAATTTTTTGTTTTTTGAAAATTCAATATCTCGAAAACGGCTCAATACCTTTTTTTGTAAATTTAATTTTTATTCTACAATAATAAAAACTTCAAATTGCATAAATCTATATTTGCTTGAATTACATGGCATCCTATTCTTACCTTTAACTTTTAGTCATTTAAAAAATGAATTTTATGCTTATGAACAGTTTCTCTAATAACATTCATTTTTGAAATTCTTAGTCTTTTACATAGGAGCAAGTTCGTGCGACCCAGTCGTACATTTTATTTTTTTGACTATCAAACTTGTTTCTTTTTACATTTTTTTTTCTCAAATATTATAGGTCCACTTATCATGTACGAGTATGTTAGAGCTTTTGCCTTCTCATCGTTACTGAAATCCAGCTTAATTCATCTTTTCTTGACACTGAAAAAGTACCATTTCAATAAATTATTTATTCCTTGGACAGGAATTCTTCTAAAAGCCCACATAAACAAGGAGGAGACGTGTTCTGATAGCTATTAAATATTGTAGCAATTCCTAGATACTACTATCGCAGTCGTATACAGATTTGGGACTTATTAACGTAGAGTTATCGTTTCACATTTTTCGCACGTGTTTGTTTCAGAATATATCCCTTGAGGATGTATATCCTCTTTAGGTATGTGGGGAATATTCTTCCACCATTATGGAAATAGTCCATTCATCAAAAAATTCTCAATTTCGTAGCCTTTAATCTTGACTGGCAGGGTGATAAATCATCATATACGACTAACGTGTTGGAATGGGGCGTTTTATTTGAAAAACATTTGTCTGAATGCATATTACTTGTAAGAATGAGTCAATGCAATGGATCTTCTTTGTTCTTTAAAGTTTCCTGACAATATCTTAAGAGACGTCTACCAATTTGATACTACACTCTATGAGCAACGCAGAATTTCACACAGAAAATTATGTACTATTTGAAACAAAAAAAAATATTGCAAGAATAGAAGAAATTTTATAGTTTATAAGAAGCTTAAATCCGTGGGTATATTTTGGCGGTTTGTGGTGGCCATGTTGTTTTTGTTCTGGTGACATTTTTTACTAAATCAATTTTTATTATTCAGTTTGCTGATGTCCAATCACCATGGCAAGATATACGATTGAACAGCACGCCTAAATGATACGACTTTATCATCCAAATAAATATTCGATATTATTCAATAAACGTTGTGCCCATTTTACGACAGACGTAACACAGTTTGGTTACCAAATTTAAAATCAATAAGCTAATTCGTACGTCAAAAAAGCAAGATCAGTAAAGAAAATCACCGTGGTCAGAAAAACCCGAGGCTGGAGATTCTTCGCCGTACACGTAGAAGATCCAACTGACCCAGGAGCTAAAAGTTGATGACAATAGACAGTGCCGTTTATTTGCTGACTGGACTCAACGAGGTTCACCAGGTGACAATGCATCTTGAAAAAGTTAACGTTTTGTGTAGATTTTGAGCCAGCTGCGTCATTGTTCTATACTTTTTCGGAAACGAGTTGTGTGAGGCAGTTATCGTAAATGGTAAGCCCTACAGGCCGATGATAACTAATTTCTTATAGTCCAAATGGAACCATATGAACGCAGAACCAGCAAAATGGTGCTACGTGCCACGCAGCAGATGCCACCTTTGATTGAACGATTTGATGGTAAGGTTATCCCTTGCAGAGGTGACGTGAATTGGCCACCAAGGTCATGCAATTTGAACCAGATAGGCTTTATCTTCTCGGGTTTTCTGAAGTCGCAGGTCTATGCAAATAAACCACAATCGACCAATGAACTTAAGATGAACACAACACGCATGCCATTACTCAAATTCAGCCCGATTTATAGAAAATAGTCATTAAAAATTGGACCGATCCGTGCCACCGTAAGAAGTCGAGTTTTAATACCTCTACCACACTTTGTTTTATTCCATTTCAAAATCTACCCGCCCTTATTGAAAACCCTTTATTTGAGCGCTGGATATAGTAATCAATAGCTGGCAAATAAAATATTCGTAGCATTTATGAGTTGCAAAAATATAATGGGAACCTGGTTATCTATAATGCTGACTTATTGAAATTTAGTTTTTGAAGTATTCGTTTCCAAATTTTTTGTTAGATTTGTCTTTGACTGTTGAGTTTACTCTTTTAATAAAGATAGTGGAATCGCTTCAATAGTCTTATACCTTAGAACTAGATCTATAAAGTACTCTAACGATGGCAAACATTTCTGCAAATGGACATGCGACTTGAACAACAACTAAAATAACTGTTACAGTATTCAATACTCACCAATCCTCAAATTCGTTAAGCCAGCCTACATATTCCTACACCAACTTGAGTTGATATCGTAGGAGCTTAATATTTTGAGGGTGACTTGGTTTCGGCATAATGGCGATGTCTAGTTTTTGGTATTTCCTTTCAAGATTTCGACATTTAAAAAAAAAAGGTACGACAGCGAGCTCATCAGTTAGTTAGACGCTGTCGTACCCTTCTAAGACGCAATTATTCGTCGATGTTTACCGACTCTTATAAATTTTACAAATTCTCCTAGAAAAATAAAATAAATAAATATATTGCTGCTGTAAAATTTATAAGAGTCGGTAAACATGGCCCAATAATTGAGCGAAATTATTTTTGGCACTATTTCGTTTAGCACAGCGAAATAACCACCAATTTGGCATTACTTCGTTTTCGAAAACAATTTAAAACTAAATTTCGAGTTTGCCTTTGTTTCGCTTGTATTTCACCTCACAATTTTATTCACTATGATCTACGGTTTAATAATAATTTAAAAAAAATAATATTAAGCCCAATACATATCTTAGTCCTCCACTCTTTTAGTGTTTTTTCCTAAATGTATGCAATATAAAGATAAGACCTAGATGTGATATAGTTAAATATTTGATAAGTTTCTACAATTTTTTGAACAGACCTCTGTAAAGCCAATTGAACTTTGATAGTCCTTTCTTTAAATTTAATTTAAATGAAATAGTACTAATCTAAGGCATTCACATTATGTTGATTTGTGTAAATCAATATCGCTGATTAAAAATGTTAAGATAGTGCAGACATGCTGATCAACAGAGCCAATCAACATTTGTTGACCCGAACCCAACACGATTACAATGGGTAGAAATCAACAAAATGGTGTCGACGGAACAATCAGTTTCTAAATTGAATGTGTTCATCCACATAATAGTCAGCTGTCGGATTTGTTTTTCCTGCCTGGCGTCAGTGTATTATTTCAAATTATGGAATTTATTTTTGCTTGTTCTGTTTTTAGTGTTTTTTAGCTAAGTTTAGTTAAGATGATGAAACAAAAGTACAAACATTATTCTAAATTAATTTTAAATATAAAAGAAACTCTTTACGTCAGAACTGACACGTACACAATAATTTAGACTTTTTGAACAGATTCAAATGTTGACCATGCTGAAGCACAATGTATAGTGTGGATGGAGCTTAAAAGACTTTTAAATTTGTATAAATTTCACATTTCATTAAAGAAAACATTAATATTTAATTTTTTTTACTTAAGCCTAGTACTCACCTAGCCACCAATCCACATTTTGGTACTCACTTTTCATTTCATTTTCACTTGAACTGAGTACTAGGCCTTAACTGGTATTTTTTCTGAGAATTAATTGCAAAGGAAGAAGATGGACTCAATGCTAATTAATCAATTAAAAAATCCTTTTGAATTTAACACTCAAATGAACCCGCATTTAACAGTAAGACTTCAAACATTCATACATTATTTATAGAGCAAATGTTCTTGAGGGAGCTAGTGTCTCCTTGATATCGTTTAAATTATATAGAAATAAATATTTGTCTAATGCCGTCAGTAATTACTATTCACATAAACAAAAATCATCTGAACTCGGAACTCAAATTATAACCTGTAAATATTTTCTTTTTAATTTAATATTTAGATGGATGGAAAATCTTAAATGAACAATTCATTTTGTACGTTGTATTCTCTTTCTCAAATTAATAAATAAAAAAAAAAAACAAATCATTAAACTCATCAAAAATAGAGTCACAATATTTACGACTTTTACATCAACCTTGGTGGAAAACAAAAAATTTTATTATCTGTCAACCCAGTCGTTTGTGATTTAAAATTTATATAACCCACCGTTATAATAGAAAAACAAAAATTGATGAATGTCATAAATTTGAAAGGGATGAAATTGTTTTTTTTTTACAGGACAGGAGTTCTGACGAGACTGGCAAGAGTGTTTTGGGTAAGCACTTGTTTTTTCTGTTTTATTTTTAGGAAGGAATTGATGTGTGTAAATATGTCATACATATGTACATATATCTGATTTTTGAACTACTTAATTGTGTGAATTGATAAAACCTAATTGATTGAATTTAAAGCAAATAGACACACAATTTATTTGAAAAAATATGCAAACATTTTTGGAAATAGAAAATTCATCCACTATAAGGGCTAAGATAGTCTCAAAGAGTTAGTAATTTAATCAAACCTGGGCTCTGACGTTGATATTTTGAATGATCAATTGATTTGGAGGCTTAAGATACGATTTTCATGTTGGATTTTAGAAGTTTTAAAAAATGTCATAAAACTTTAAACGAGAAATTCTTCTATTTTTATTTTTACCTGTATCCTCTAGCGGCCAGAATTTGATTAAAATAAAACGTTTGGTTTCTCTTGTTTCTCTATCAACCAGTCCTTCTGTGAATAATTTGTATTAGAAAATCATCACGTTCTTGTAACATATTCCTCTCCTTTGTTCTGCTTAGAGTATTTTCATTTGTCATCAGGGCTCTATGCCAATAGATTTCGTAAACAATGGTAACGTAGGTGCTAACTTTGGCGGTAATGTCGTCCCTAAACTAAATTTTCTATTAAAAACTATCGAACATTCCCTCCACCATTGAGAGTACATTATGATTGCATTTATAGATAAAGAAGGTGCCTTTAACAACGTCGAAACATTGCATATGCATTGTCATATCTGAGCTATGACGATGAGTCGCTTGGTGAGCCGATTAACCAAATGGTGACTATCAAGGTTATCAATTCAAAATTCGGTGGCTTTTCTGGTTGAAGATCTGCAAAGCGTTGTTCTTGGACGTTGGACGATTCTCCTATTGCCATATCAGGAAAGTATTCTAAAATCTTAAGAGAACTCCAACAAAACACTGTAAACATGCTAACAAACTGGATGGATCGGTGTGGCCTGGGAGTAACCCTAACAAAATGGAACTTGTCTCATTCTAAAGAAAATATAAAATTCCACATGCAGATCCTCCTTCTATCAAAGGTACTCCACAAGTTTCCTCAGACCAAGCGAAATAATTGGGTCTTATTCTAGATAAAAATTTAATCTGTAAGCTTAATATACAAGAAAAAGTCAATTAAGCCACGCGATCGTACTCTTTTAATGCAAAAACGCTATTGGGAACAATTGGGGCCTCCAATCCCACATTACTCATTGGCTATATTCTTCAGAAATCATACCTATAATTCTTACTAAAGATATAAAAGTATGGTGGACCGCTCTAAGCAAATCAGTAAATTGTGACAAGCTTAGCAAAGTACAACGATCATTTTGCCTTAGCGGAGCGCTACGAACGACCCCTTCTGCTGAACTTGACGTTCTGTTTTATATTCCACCCCTTGGTATTGTCATCAAATAGATAGTGGCGAGCACAGCTGCCCGTTTAAAAGCTTCTTCAAAATAGATGAATAACGAAATTGGCTATTCCATCATTCTGAACTCATTCGGATTTCGGATCTCTTCCAAGTCATATTGATTGAAGTATCTCAAAACTAAAGTTCGGCAGAAACTTTCCATTCCTTCGAGATCTTCTAAATATGAGTTTTTTGGAAGATAATTCTATCCACCGATGGATAGAAAAGTGACGATGGGCTTGGGTTTTTGGGGTTTTGTACTCAGAAAGACTAAAATTATTTCTCTCTTTCCGTCTTCCTTATCATTGTAGTGTGTTCCAGGAGGAACTTTTGGCCAATAAAGAAGTCCTATCTTGGCTCGAAGAAAACCTGTTATCAATTACTGATATCCGTATCTTTTCGAATAGTCAAGCTGTTATTTAATCTCTGGATTCGATCTCTAATAGCTCTATAACAGTCCTTAGTTGCGTTCATCACTTATGGATATGGCGCAGCAGTTCAATCTTCACTTCTGTTGGGTGCCAGGGCATAGATACATTCCAGAGAACTGAAAGGCTGACAACCATGTTAAAAATGGAACAATATTTTATTTAGACATTATGAAACCAACCAGTAAAGTTGTTAAAATTAATTTTAATAATGACAAAGGTACAGAAAAAAACGGTAAGGAAAATTTAAAAAACTAAATAAAAAAAAAGTAAGTATACGCCACACTGTACCATTGTTGCACACAATCAACCTTATTTTTACGACATACATATATTTTCAAATAGCCATTTGTTTTATTCCTTCAATTTTCTATCAGAGCAGCACTTCGTCATGAGAAGTGATAGTCTTGGAGGATTCTTATCTTCTTGGCAAGAACACATTTTTTATTTTAAATCACTGGACTAAGGTTCCAACTCAGATCTTAAATGTGAGGAAAAGAACGCTAGATAGTCAAGAAAGGTAGCATGGTCTTGTTCCCTTAAACATTTTCTAAGATTTTTTATTTCTTATATACATAAACATAACGAAACTGAAAGGAGATTAAAAAACAGGAAACCCGTTATGTGCCCATCGAAAATATTTATGCTTACATAAAGAAAATTCCTTTCAAACAAAATCCTTTCTGTTAACTTACCTTTTGCCTCAATGCATAACAATTCTAATGTAGCCCTACTTAGAAAGAACTTTTTATGTCACAAACATTCCCAATACCTCAACGAACCTGTCGTAAGTAAATAACATTCAACAAAACTTTAGGATCTTATGCAAATACAATTGAAAAACGTCTGAATCCTTATAAGAAAAAAAAAAAAACAAACCGATATTTTTTTTTTGAATTAGTTTTTGAAAGAGTTAGTGCCTTCGAATAAAAAAAAATATTTTTTCAAAAGTTAAACAGAACTTATTCGAATATTATTACAAAATAGATTTAAATATTCTTCTCTTTAATTATATTTCAATTGCATATTGTAAGGATATTTACTTCCTTCAATCTTATTCCATACTTGAAACAGGAAAAGGAAAATAACGAAGGAAAACTTCTTGTAATGCTCTTGTCCTTTATAATCTCTGGAATCGTAGGTATATGTAGACAAAGAAAAAAAGCATTTACTACGAATAAACAAATTCTTCTACAAAGGACATGCAACAGAAAAAAAAATGGGACACTCGAGTGTATTGTGTTCCTATTTCGCTTCAGGATATCGTTACGATGTCGAACGAGTAAATAATGCTGAAAATCCATCAATAGTTTTCTATTATCCTTAGGGAATATTGTAGCCAGGATATATACATACATGTACGTAAATAGAACGAAAAAGAAATAAACGAGCTTGCTACAAGAAAAAGAAAGTTTTTTAAGAAGACCCTACAGAACAAGCCCCATCTCTCGCACTCAAAGAACTTAATATCATACAAAATATCCTGTAGGATTTATTGAAGAAAAGTACTTCAAGGATATACGATAATACACAAACGACTTAGGGGACACTTATAAATTCAAATAGGAAAACGAAACGTTCCGCTAGCTACTGCATGTTGCAAGAAAAGTATGTGTATGTGTGTGATGTTAGCATCCATATACATATATATTTTCGATTTATAATTTACATATACGAATAAAAGTAACACAAAGATGCAAGATTTTTACCTGTCCTCCTGGCGCTGGTGCTCCAACTGTATTCGCAATCGTATGCAGGACCTCCACGTAAAGCTTCTCCTTTTCTTCGAAACGGTCGAGTATCTCATCGACTGGCTGTTCACGTTCGTTTTCTGGTAGATTTTCGGCACGTGTCTCAGCGGCACGTACCGCCGACATACGTCGGTTTTCACGCTTCCATGCCAACGATGTAAAACTCTCGAAGTATGAACCATCTGTTTCTTGAACACTGCAAATGCAAACGAAATATTGGATATGAATTTGTTTGCCTAGTTACATTATAAGACTTAAAGTAGGTTAAACCTGTTTATGTGTTTAAAGGAAACTGGATATTCCCTACAAGAAGATTCTATTATATTTGATCTTCCTTTATAAGGGACCAAAAATGAACTTTATTGAAATTTAAGTAGGTACAAGGCTAACGAGTATAGCAATTTGAATCCTTTAAAAAATGAATCTGCAATAGCTTGTTTTGAAAGAACAGGGGTTCTTCGACGCCATTAAATATAGATAAAGGGCTAAAGTCTGAACATTGATACTTCTACCTGAAATCAAACACTTTTGAAATAAAAAATACAAAGAATACTAGATATATTGCCCTTTTTACTAGCAATTCGTCTTTTGAGAAAACATTTAACTAAAGAACTAATTTATATTTAAAAGACTCGAGAAGTCAATCAAATTATTCTGAATTCTGTCTCGAACTATTAAGTCATCTACATGGATGTGTAAGAAGTTGATAAATTTGAAGAAATGTTAATGAAATAAAAAATTTCTTGAGAAAAATAGCTTTTGAACAACGCACAAAGTATTAATTGTCTTTTCAACATAACTTTGGTTTCTTTCAAAATCTCCTACACCAATTAGTAAAATTTCCTGAAGAATTTCAAGAACTCAATTTATATTTAGAAATTCAAGGTTCTTGTGCATAGATGATGGGAACTTTTTCAGGTAAACAGAGAAACTTCTGAACTTTACCAAGACACAATTTTAATTATTTTGACTGCATTTTCCAACTAATCCAAGTTATATGATTCATTAAATTTCAAAAAATTTTTTCCAACCATGTTTTCCACAGAATCTGTTTTCAACGACAAAAATAAATAAATAGATTCATTTTATTATTCACCTGTTTACTGGAAAAGCTTCTACAGAACACCTACCTTATAGCTATTCTGTAAACAAAGCATACCACAACCACGAAACCTGCACTCGACTTTCGACCCTGATGAAAGATTTTTGCACTGATTTGCTGTATCCGCAACTTTGTATATGCATGTTCTTTAACACAAGCCCTCAACATATTCAAACCCCCTCTACCACAGCAACAATAAGCCATTTGCGGTAATGAACTATTTCGATTTTAATATTTACCCTTTTAGTCGCAATCTTATGCATATAGCTACTTTGCTCAAAACAAAAACCTTCATTTGCATTTCTCGGAAAAAGGAGAATTTTAACGGGGATGGACTTTTAAAACTCAACAACACAAAACAGAAACACCAAAAGTTGGTATTAATCCTAAAATTTTAGATTTTTCAAACTTTCTATCGACTTATTTTGTTGAAAGTTTTCAAGCAGGTCAAAATAATGTTGCAAAGTAATCTCCAATGATTCTTTATTGTCGACTTAGATTTTTATTCTTCCTAGCATTCAACCTTATTTCACACTTTAGTTTACTAGAACAAATTTTAATCCATAAATTAACCATGTTTACAACTCGGTTTAGTGAGGGTTATGAGATAAAGTGCACAAAAGGAACAAAAATAGTATAAAAAAATTACTAATATTTAATCACATACTTGAACCCTGATTAAACCTCAGTTAAACCGAGGAACTAAAATTCGTTTTAAAAATGTAAATAGCCAATAATCTTCTTGACCCCTGGTTGAACCTCAGTTTATCCCCCGAGATCAGTGGGATCAGTGAAATCTTAAGCCGAAGATGAATTACCATTGTCCAGTTTTTCAGCGCGCATTCAACCTAATAGTGTTACAGGCCTTAACTCGAGCTTAACTCTCGGTATCTCGGATGATATCGCACTCAAAATCTTGGCCTAAGAGTATTATATTATATTCATCCCTGTTCCGCAAAATTGAAATCTGTGTAGAAAATATCACGATACCTCCCTGCAAAGGGGTCTTTTGGTCTTCGGTATACACTTGTCCCCTATTATGATATTATGGTTGGTTGGGTTTATGAGGATAAATGAAACTTGTTGTTCTTGCTGCTTATGGCATCGTGTCTGTGGAGGAACGTGTTTAATAAAACAAAACAGTCCCCTGTGGTTTTAAAACACCTGGTCTTTAGGGGCTCTTCTTCCACACAAATAGCTTATATGAGATTTTCATTAAATATGTTAAAATTTAATTTAGGTTTTGCAAAAATTTGAAATTATATCATTCGAAGGTAAAAAAAAAACAATATGACTTCCCCATGAGATAAGATGTATACACTTGGTTCCTGGAAGGTATTTTTTGTCAACCCAAACTGAGGGAGAAAAAAAATGAATGGAATATAAAAGCATGTTTTTTTTTTAATTTTTTCTTACGACAGACGACACCGGAAACGAAGAAGAAAATAGGAAAAATGAAATATTTCTTATTCGTCAAGGACCAAAATCCAATTTCAATCATTTTAAAGAAAAAGACAAACAAAGTCTTAACACCTTAACAATGCACAGAGGCACATTCCTCTTTCGTAAGGAGAATGGGTGAGTGGATCTGGATATTTTTGTTTTTACTCTTTTTTTTTCTCTGAGATTAAAAGTTTTTTTTTCCAAAAGTTGAGCGTTAAAACGAAAAGAACTAGAATAAGGGACACAATATCGTCAGTGGAAAGGTGCACATCGGTACACAAATAAAGGAAGGTATCTTAAGAAGACCATGCAAGGAGTTTACTTTTCACCGTTTTTGTTTCATAGCTATATAGCTTCATATATCTTTTGTATATGTCGTGAGCTTGAAAATAGCTAGGAGTTGTTCTTTAAAACCTTTTTTGTTTCGAATTATGATTTTTAATCTTCTTTGGGTGTCATATTGTTCAGTACGTAAAAGTTGGAAGGTACCTAACTAAGGTACTAGTACGGTCTAGAACGCCAAAAAACAGCACGATTTTTGGGAATTTTTTTCTCGGAAACTTTATTAGGTAATAACATATTTTTTTTTAAATATTGAATACATGCGTCAAGAGTACAAAAAAAAATTTGTTTGTCGAATTTTGACCAAATTATAGAGGGCGCCAACGTCGACTCATCAAAAAACACATTTTCCCATTGCGGACAGTTAATCTCCGGATCTACCTAACCGATTTTCAAAAAACTTGCTGCACCTTGATTGTTTTTATGTTTTCTAAGACAACTTACCACAATTTGACCAAAAAGTTCTGAACAAAAAAAATGACCAAAAAAATTGCTTAAAAATTTTTTTTTTTTCAAAGCTCCAGATTTCTTTTTGTTTTGACTTTTTCAATAAATTGCGGTAAATTATCTCGTAAGAAACCTTCCTTTAAATAACCCACTTTGTTTTTTTTTTTTGCTTCAGTCCAGCCAATTCTGAGATTAACTGTCCGCAATGGGACAATGTATTTTTTGATGAGTCGACGTTGGCACCCTTTATAATTCGGCCAAAATTCTAAAATTAAAAAAAAAAAATTGTTTGTACTCTTGACGCATGTATTCATTATTTAAAAAAAAATTATGTTATTACCTAGTAAAGTTTCCGAGAAAAAAAAATCCCAAAAATCGTGGATTTTTTGGCGTTGTAGACCGTACTAGTACCTTAAGTTCAAAGAATTGATAAATTAGTTAAATCAAGAATAAGAATAAGATACGGAGAAGACGACTTGGAAGTGAAAGAAAAAAGGACTCCTTCTTGAATAGAGAATGTCCAGCGGGAATTTTTTGAGCTAAAAACAAAATAACACGCTATTTTCATGTTCTATGTATACAAAATGAAGTTTGAAAATGCGGATTTTATGTTTTAAAAACAATATCGTCTTGGAATCGCGTATACAAGTAAATGTTCTATTTGAAAATTTGAACGCAGCTTGTCCCACATCAAACTCTCTGAAGTTAGTATTTGAATAGATAGAGGGCAGTTAAAGTCAAATACTTAGTTCGCCTCAAATCTTGGCTTTCATTTCTCTATCCAAATGTCAACTTAAACCCTAGCTGAACTTTGACATATCAGAGCTTTTTTCTGCACTTTACTACAATGAAAAAAAAAGAGTCTTCCGGCAACAACGACGCCATTTTTAAGCAACAGTCAACCCATCCACATGTATCTTCGAAAGTTCCACATATGCCAAATCCAATGACATCTTAGCCTCACTTGAAAAATGTTTATTAAATAGAAGCTACTTACCGAACTTTTAAATTGAAATTCAGAAACGGTTAATAATCATACAAATAGAGTTGGTACGTAATTTTGAAACGAAAAATAAATTTTAATAAATAAATGGAAATTTTCGAAAGTGAATACGTTGTCATAATATTTTCAGTTTGTATTGTCGGACACATTCAAAGAAATTCTGAATAATACCTTTGTCGTTTTAAACAACTTTGAGGATTTAATAACTTTTGTTTATACAAGTAGCCGTGATAGTAGGGGGAAATTAACTATGGTTATTTTAACTATTTACTATTCTAAATCATGTATGTAACTGAAATAAAAATCGGTTGACTAATTCAAATTTTACGCATTTTAACGAGGCGTTTCATGCTAACAGTATACTTTATTTTACTTTATCTTAATTACTAGTGAGAATTGTACTTTACGACATTCAATTCACACGCACCGCACACATGACGTCACAAGGAAATCTACAAAATTATCATTTTTCGTTTATCACCTATACAGTTCACATTCAGTTTTTACTGAAAATGTAAGATGACGATCTGCTTTGATGAACGGAAATTAAATTACCCCTTACATACGCACACGAATATAATAAATTTCATTATATTGATCATTTTGACTCCAATCGTAGACGAGTCGAGACTATTCGGTCATAGCTTTAACAGCTTTCGCCCCACCAGTAGTAAGTGACCCTAGTTTAAAGACAAACTTCCTGCTACTGAATGGTGTCACCAGAGGAGTTGGACCTGCTGATCTACCAGAGCGAAATAATACTGTGTAAAATCCCACCAGGAGCCTGGTACGTGGTACTACCTGATAAATAATGCCACCAGGAGCATTGTACCAGCTGATAAGTATTATCAAGGTCATTGTATCTAACGATACCAGAATTCAGGTGACCAGAATCTAGAATAAATAATTAAAATATATCACCAACCCCGTTTTGAAGTATTATTTGTTATAAGCTTAAGAGTTGCTTAAAATGAAGTTTTTGCATTAAGGTTTCAAAGGCCTGTTACTCTGAAATTTGTGTTTTCTTCAGAACAATCCTGGAGAGACCAGCGAGCAAAACCTCGGCTTGAAATTAAAAAAGCACATCACAAGATTTAAGACCCCATACAATTTGTACGACTGTACGCTGGTGTTTCGACATTCAAACCTCAGCCAGTCATCTTAACCTTCTTGCGATAGGGGCTTAACACCATTCCTTGGGTGCATTAGTAGGTTTTAAAGCATTTTTAGTGTAAAACTACGAGTATTATAGTTCGACATAAAGATTAGAAAGAGAAGAGTAAGAGTAGTAAATTCCAGAGTTATAGAAAATTTCACTGAAGAAATTGTCTTGTTTGTTTTGATAAAGCCTCTGCTTCGGATCTCAAATATTTTTTTCATTTCTATTTCAATTCTGCAAAACTTACACAAAGTTCCAAAATAAACAATCTGTCAAAACTAAGCTCGACAATAATGTGCTGGACAGTTATATTATATGCGAAATTTTGACAGATAAGTGAAGTCGGTTCAGTTGGATATACGGATTTTTGAGCTGGAGCTACATTCCACCATTTTTATTTTTAGCTTGAGTAAATTTTAGAGGAAATTTTTTAACGGAACTCATATTAAGAGCAATTTGCGAAAAATGGTTCATGTTTAGTTGCGATAAAAGTACAATAGGGCAAGTTTTGCATTAGTTAAAAATATCGAACTCGAGGTTTTGACCAAAGTTGACATAACGATGAAAGAGAACGCGAAATAACCCAAACGTGCAATTCCGACTGTCTGGCTGTATCTATGTATGTATGTCTGTACCTTGACTTACATCCTGAACACCTGAAGCGATTTTCAAACTGAGTATTTAGGGGTCTTCGGTGATTTCCTAGAGAAAAAATAGAAGTTTTTTCCTTAATTTATCTTGAAAACGGATGTAACAATTTTGATAAAAAATTATTTGTGTTATTATAGACATGGACTACATTTTGGTAAAACAATGAAAATATTTTTAACTGTATACCTGTGATAGAACCGTTTTTTTTTTAATTTTCGACTTTCTCATTAAAGACTCAAGCGATTTTAAACAAAATTGTTATACAGGAGCTCCTTTTAATTTGAAAAAAATCGGACGGAAGACGGCAATTTTATGCCTTTGAACATTTTTCTCTAACTAAATCTATGTTTTTATATACAGTGGGTCACAGCTCATTTGACCCACACCTTATATTTACATTTAATCGAATATGGCTCCTTAACAATAAAAGTTATTTGGAAAGTACAAACACAGAAAGGTTCATTAAGTTTTTAACTTGAACATGACATTTGAATCAATTAATTTTATTTTAAAACACCATGTTTAACTTAAAAAAAAAGAAATAATTACCATTTCTAGTACTACAGCTTATTTGACCCACTGTGTTTAGAGATCACCTGCCTTAGAAAAAATATCGAGATAACGGTGGTTTTTGCTTCTTTCTCTTCTTTGTTCTATATTTAAATAGAATTATCAGTTTTAGTAATTTTTCGCAAAAGCAATACGTGTTACGAAGATGGGAAAACGAACAACAGTTGAACAGCGTGAAATAGTGCTTCATCATCATAAAAATGGACTTTCTCGGCGAAAAATAGCCGAAATTGTAAACATACCAGATAGCATGGTCACAGTTGTTATCCACCGTTTTGTATTCGAGAATCGAATTGAAAATAAAGGAACAAAACCTCCGAACAAAATATTAAGTGCATCGGATGAACGATATATTGTGCGAAAGAGTAAAGCAAAATCCAAAGCTATCGGCACCTGGCTAATGAGATGGCGAATACCCATGGAAAACGTTGTTGCCCCGAAACTATTAGCCGGATCCTTAGTGATAATGATTTGCATGGAAGAGTAGCACGCAAGAAACCTTTTATCAGTAAAAAAAAATCGACTTAACCGTTTTCAGTTTGCAAAGGAGCATATAACAAAGGATTCCATGTTCTGGAAGTGTGTTATATTCGCGGATGAATCCAAATTTAATATATTTGGATCCAACAGGCGGTCTTATGTGTGGCGAAAACCGAATACAGAGCTTCAAGATAAAAACTTAAGAGCAACAGTGAAGCATGGAGGAGGGCATGTCATGGTATGGGCCTGCACGTCTGCAGTTGGAGTCGGCAAGCTGCAATTTATTGAGAGTACCATGGACAAATTAGTGTACCTCAATATTCTCAAAAATAATTTGCTCCAAAGCGCAGAAAAACTAGGCATAAAGTATACAATGATCCGAAACATACATCGGGCATTATTCAAACTTGGCTTATTTATAACTGCCCTCACATCATGAAACCGCTAGCACAAAGTCCATATTTTAATGTCATCGAAAACCTTTGGTCAATTTTGGACACAAAAATACGCGAGCGCCATATTTGTAACAAAAATGACCAAAAGACGGCTTTAGTTGAAGAATGGGCAAGAATACCTGTGGAAACGACAAAAAAAAATGGTGGATTCTTATAAAAATCGGCTTAAGGCAGTTATAAAACAAAAGGGAGGACATACCAAATACTAAAATTATGCAAAATGTGTCTTTGTATTAATAAATAATAATAATTTTACTCGATTTTATAAAATGGGTCAAATAAGCTGTGACCCTGAACTATTGATTTTGATTTGTTTTTGTTATTTTGTTTTTTTAATTTTAATTAAAAAATAAATAAATAAAGTTGTTATGTTTTAGTAAAAAACTTAATTAACGTTTCCGCGTTTTTATTTTGTTGATTATTTGCTTCGTTGAAGAGATATTCTCTTGGACAGTTCCCAAATAGAGAGAATATTTAATTCTTCGACGTGATTGATTTACTTATTCTAATCTTTTATTTTTAATCTTCTTTCTGCCTTAATTTATTCTGCTAATGCCTTAGCACCTGCGTCGGTTTAGTTGTATAGGGTGGGAAATTTTCTTTGAATGTACATGACTGAAGAGAGGGTGGGTATATCGTATTCATCTTTTGGGAGCTATCATCATCAAGAACCAACTAAACAAGCACTCAACTAATTAATATACATAATTGTTTGTGTAATCTTATCCTATCTGTATAGGGTACCTTTAACCTAAGCCTAATCCTCCAAGGATAAGTTTTTCATCATTTCCACCTGCAATCCGTAAGTCGAGAGATTAGGGGGTGATTCAAATGGTAATTTTGTGGAATAAAAGTTGCTTTCATTATATCAATTGAAGGCGATTTAATATTTAAATAGATATAATAAAGCAGTGTCCTTCATCAATTAATTTAAAATGAGAACACAATAAAGTTGCTAAGACCTAAGAGGATAGTAATCCTTCTGTTTTAATTGACTTGAGAAGTCAAATCTCACCATTGTTGAGGCAAAGTCATCATACCATCGCAGACTTATGACCATAAGTAGTTAAGGATTAAAATTCAAGAAAAGTTAAAATTTTTCTGTGAAACCCTAAAAAGTTAAGCCAAGTAAAAGTAAAAGGCAAAAAATGTGATAAGAATGAAGTTATCTAAGAGATTCAAATCGATATACATATTTACAAATAAAGTGCACGACTGGATCGCACTTTCTGGCTCTTATTTACAAGTACTTTCTTTGGAATTTAAAAATTATAAATACAAAAAAATGTTCAAATGCAAGAATCTCATTATTTAAATTACTAAGAGAACTCCTAAAAAAGTTTGAGCTTCAATATAAAAGCAAATAATATGCAACGAAATTAAAAGATCGTTAGAGGAGTTTTATCAACACTTACATCTTTAATATTCGAAATTTATACGAAATTTTTCTTGGTACTCAAATTAGAGTAATACATAATAGATTTAAGAAAATAATTTAAAAAAAATTCGTTCACCTGTTTTCAGGATATTGAATTTTCAAAAAAAAAATTAATTTAAAAATATTTTTTTTTTTAAATTTGTAAATACAAAATTATTTCAAATTTGAATTATGAATACAAATTTTGATCCAAAATAGCAAAATGTGAAGATCTTAAATAAAAAAAAAAAAAAAAAACATTTTTTTTTCCGGGTACCGTTAAGAAAACCTTTTCATAAATTTCTTTTGACCAGATTTTTTAGAACTGCCTCAAGTACAAATTTGAAGAAAATCTCTTCGGCTTAGGATGAAAGTCGGGTCGAGGTACAGACATGCAGACAGAGAAGCAGATTTCCCGGAGCCATTTTGTCCTCTTGCCTATCATTGTTATGTCAACTTTGATCAAAATCTCGAGTTTGACTTTTTTTCCAAACGCAAAACTTGGCCTATATTACCTACATGTATCGCAATTAAAAAAAATAAATAAAATTGAAATTTTTTTTAAATTAATACAAGCAGTTATTAAAAAACAAACCTTTAGAGAAGTTTAAATAAGAAAATTCAGTTTATACATATAATTTATTGAATATTTTTCTAAAAAAAAGGTATACTACTTCTAATCAGGAAATTAAAATCAACCTAAAATTTAATTTGAAAAAATGGTCAACACGTTTTCGAAAAACTGAATTTTCAAAAAAACATTAAAATAAATATTAATCATTGTCGACCTACTGTATGACTTTTTTTCTATCAAAATCGGTAAGCCCGTTAATAATTATAAAGAAGTCAGAATATTTGAATTCAAGGTCAGCTTTAACAAGCTTCATGATTACGAATTTGATCAGTTGCTCGATTCAGTGTCCTGGAAGAGGTACTCATCCAAATATTAGCTATGCAGCAAAGTATTGCAAGTGATCCATCTGTGTCAATTCGTCATTGTTCCGATTGGGCATTTCTAGAAAAATATTTTTGGATAATTACAAAATTTAAACTGTGTAAGCACTGATAAGGAAAAATACGAACAACGACAGAAAAACACTATTCGTTTTAAAAATTTGCCTCTCAGAAATTGAATTTTAAATAATGTTTTGATGTCGGTTTTGAGCTGCTGAAAAAATTGTTGATTGTTCATGGGTGTACTGCTTCTTCTAAAGAATTGACAATCCTCTAAGAGTATCTCTTGTCATAAAAAGTGCTGCTCATTAGCCGTTCGGAATCGGCAGAAAATTGTAGGTCCCCTCCATTCCTGGTAACACGCACATAGGAATGGTTAAGAATTGTAAGTCGCAAGGTCCTGGTTCTCTTCAAGCTGTTGCACAACCAAATATATTTTTTTTATTGTGAAGTCGAATGAAGTGTATTTCCATTTTGTAAGTATTTCAACAAGCAAAACGGGTAGTTGGGGGACTCCAAAAATCCAAGGCCGAAAAAGTTATCTACCCATATTTCTTCGAGAATTAGGATGAAACGCCAGTAACTCTTTCCGGGGCTGCTATTAACGGAGTACCATCCTTATTTGTGATTCCAACAACCAGGATATCATATGCAAATGCTTTGTAGAAAATCTTAAGTGAACTGCTTAGGCTCTAACTCAATTAATCAGAGTTTTTTTTAACTTTCAAAAACTAAGATAAAATTTGTAATTTGTAAGATATAATTTGTAGGGCTTATTCAGAACACACAAGAAAATTTAAATCAACATTTTTCTTCGTCTCTAATACTATTTCGATGATAATTTGTTAAGCAAACTAATATTTTCTGTCTTTCAGTCAAATAAACAGCAAAGAAATTAAATAACAACACACAATGCATAAGCTTATGTAAACAATTTCTCTCATCTATCGTCTAAAGGAAATAATTGTTTTTGACAACATTTGCTTCTGGTTTGACTGCCATGCCAATCACTTTTCGGACAGAGATAAATTCCTCTATGATTTCCATTTAAAGTCTGAACTCGTTACCATAACAGCAGCATCAAAACAATTTTCACAATATCATAGAAAATTATTTCTCTATGAATTTGAACTAACCCCCCTTCGAATTATAGTGAACCACTTTGAATGTCCTTGCCTTCCGGAATCTGGTCGTAATATTTTGAATACGTAATATAAAACCGAATTGTTCCATTTTTGTCATCAGCAGACATGGTTCTGATATTTTCGAGAAAAAAAATGTAACAATTGTCCTTTGATGTGATAACCACCCAAGCGGATTAATGAAAGATAGTTTATGCAAAATTAAATGAGGACTTGCATTAGTGAATGAAATCGAAGTTGTGAAAGTTTTGGTAGGACCAATAGAGTTGACACATTTGTTGCTATAATTTGGCCGCACTAAAGGGATGATGACTACTACCCTTAAAATGTTTGATCACATTGCGAGCGTTTGGGAAATTTGGAAAGGATTTAAAAGGAGATACCGATGCATATTCGTTTTGAACATCCGAAGTTGGGCTCAAGGAAAAGTTGATTGGAATGCCTTGCAGCGCCAGAATTGCGATTGAATTGTTGAAAGGGCGGAACGCAAGTGGCTATTTCACTAGAGCAATGTTTATAAAAATAACGGTAAGATAATGAAAGACAAGAAACACTTCCGCGGTGCTCGAGAGATTTAAACGTTTATGTTATAGTTCTATGACCTATAATTTTAAACACAAACACCTTTTTTGGATTCTATCCTAGAGACGTAGGTTATTGAAGCACCTGCCACCAAATATGGGAATTGTATTCGAGCTTTGGACAATAGATTACAGCCAGATTAGAAGGGGTGAAAAATGCATTGCCGAGTCGAAGGAAACCTAAACTCTTAGCAGTGTTTTTGGCGACGTCAAATATGTGGTCATTCCACTTGGTGGTGCACATACCAAGAGCTAGAACCTGGAAAGCGGATAGCTGCATGAAGGATGGCTTTAACTTTAACGACAGGAGAGAGATCAGAATTTAATGAGCTTATCAGACACTGTCTTTCTAAATTTACTTCTGAAGGACAAAGTCGTGAATCTGAAAACGATTTTGAGAAGCTGAGAATATTGTCGCCAGTAAAACAGTTAATGCATTAGAAGTTTCAGACAAAATATCATAGATGAAGATGAGAAAGAGAGTTGCAGACAAAATGGAGCCCTGAGGCACACCACAGCATTTTTTTTTTATGAAGTTCAGAACTAAAAACGGCCGAATCAATTTATATTTAGCGGTTTGAAATGTAAATTCTAATCCAACGAAGAAGAGATTTATCGATACCAAACACACGCATTTTCCGATAGGAGAGGTTGATATCAAACTCTATTAAATCCATCCGAAATATCAAGTGCAAGAATCTTACTTTCTCCAAAAACGGTGTAAAGATTTGTTCCACTGTTTGGTGAGATAAACTTTCAGATCACCAGTGGACCTTTTGCCATGAAAACCATAGCCAGTCATTGAGAAGATTTTGTTCTTCAAAATAACTATTTCTTTTTAAACAATGTTAAGCAGAATTAAAATCATAAAAAATAAATACTAGCCATGTTCTGGTGAAACTTATAACCAGTATGACAATTAAAAGTAAACAAACGCTTTTGATCATATTCAGTCTTGTTTTTTAATTTCAAAATCAGTGTCACAAATTTTTCTATCTAAAATTGAATTAAGCACCATCCGGCTCACAGTTAAACACGACATCTGAAAAATTTACTTTATGTTCAACCTAAATTGTACTCATTTTAAGTTCTGTTGTTTTTTACTTGCGACTTATAGGTACTATAAGGCAAGTTAAGCCGAACAAAAAATCGAACTCGAGATTTTGATCTGAGTCTCGCAATTCTGTCTGTCTGTCTGTCTGTCGGTTCGACTACAGCCTAAACGACTCGGCCGATTTTCTTCAAACTTGCCATATATCATTTATAATTTTTTTCTCTTTTTTTGTAAGACCAAAAATAACGGTACCTGCCATACGAGATTTTTTTTTCGAAATTTTGTATATATTTTTTTTTTCTCAAAAACTGCTTGACAGATTTAAAAAAAAAAAGATAGAAAAAAATTTTGTTTAGTTAAAGCTAGGTACTGATTGAAAAATTTTTTCCGAAAAATGGTTATTGAGGGTACCCCCCAAAGAACCATGTTTTTAGTTTTTAGTTTTTGATTTTCTCAAAAACGGTCAATGGATTTTGAATTTGATCAGTTTTTTCTTGCTAAAGCTCTCCAAAAATTTAAATAGAATTGTGTATTCTAATTTTTCAAAAAAAATTTGTTTAGATTTTTAAAAAATTTTAAAATTTATTTTTCAAAACTCAATATTTCGAAAACCTTACACTAGATTTTTTTCAAACTTGATAAATAAAAGTTTCTCAACCTAATCTAAACGATGTATGAAAAAAAAATTATTTTACCTAAAAATAAAGGTACAGACCATACAAATGTTAAAAAATTTCTTTTAAAAATCGTATTTTTCTCGATAATGGCGACTAGAATTTTGACAAAAATTTGTTTGCTTCAATTAATTTAAACGATCTTTAATTAAATAAAAAAAAATTTTAATTAAGATATTACAGCTTGTACCTACCTTAGAACCATTTTTTTTAATTTTGAATTGCTCATTATTAACATATCGGATTTTAATGAAATTTTTTGTAGAGATGCCTCTAGAAAGTCTAAACTATTGCATTTCAAAACTTAAAAAAAATAGTTTTTGAATTTTTGAAAAAAAAATTATTTTTTTTTTGGAAAATTCGATATTTCAGAAACGTCTCATTTTATTTTTTGTAATAAAAACTTAAAGTTAGCATACCAAATTTTTTTAATTGATTGCTGTTTAATTTAAGTCCAAATGAATGGTGATAGAATTTAAAGTCGAAGTCTCAAAGCGGATTCAATGAATGCAATCTTTTAATTGCAATCAATGAATGATTTTCAAAGATGGCATTCATAAGATTGCCTTCTTTTACAATTCTGCTAGATACGCAAATGAATAGCTTATATTTTAAATAAAATCGAATTGAGATTTCAATGAAAAATTATTGAATTCATTTGTGGTTGGGCCAATAGCTATGATAGCCTGATTGTTTCTTTGTATACTTTTTCTAAATTTTTCCGTTTTGCCACTTAATAAAAATATGTTTTTGCAATACAATCGATATTTTAAAATCTTTTTCGGGACGAAACAATGTTCAGAAAATATTTTGTAAAGAACAAATGCAAATATAATAATATAGGAAACACACAAAGCATTATTCTGTCCTTAAAAAACCATTGAAACCATTTATCTTTAAGCGTTTACATTCCCTTCCCTCTTTCGACTCGTACAATTGGCTTAAGGAATATGCTTTGTTTTATTTAGAATTAAAGTGCGTTCTGCGAATGTCATCTGAACTGTTGACACAAGAGAATTCAACTCTGTGGAACTTGGCAGGCAAAAGAGCACGTACACGCTCTATGTAACCAAATTCCAAGCCCCTCCAGTCACTGATTAGTTGCTGCTGACGACCATCTCTTAAAGAGTAAACCATAAAACATATTTCACCAACCTTACTCATAATACTCCTCAATTCGTACATCCTTTGGAGCTTAGACTAAGTGAAAGGGAATTTACTGTTATATCACTACACATCGCGTGCCATTGTATCATGTTCCATTGAATGGGAGAAATGTCGAGTCGAGTCGAATTTCATTTGAATGTTCATTGTTCAGTTCATGTCTTGATTAAGAGATATAAATAATGGCCTCCAGGAATTTAGTTAAATTGCTTTAATGGATGTAAAATTTTGAAAATATTTCCATGGCTCTGCCATTAAAAAGAGCAGCACAGGGCGTCCTTAAAAGGGTGAGCGAAAAATTGAATTGGATTTTATAAATCAGAGAAAAGAAGCAATCGTTTTACGAGTATACTATATAACACGTTCTGTGAAACTGTGTAATTCCACGAATATTTTATGAAAAAGGCTTTTTAGATTTCATGGAATGTATAATGATTCAAATTCAAATTGCATGTTTTTGTATTAGTTTGTTTATTTGTCGTTTTTTTTTAAACTAAAGAGTACCAATAGGGCATGTGTTTCAGAGTTAATGGCTTTTAAAAATGAATTCATAAAGTTATTAGTTTTAAAAACTGCCTTTTTGTAAGTATGTATAAATAATATTTAATTTAGTTGTGAATTCCTCAAATTCAAAATGAAACGCTATTTTAAATATTGGCAAATGTTTGGTTTTGTTATGAATAATAAAATGTGCTCGAACTCTCGCATGTAATCAACAAAACACACCCTTTGTGCATTTGCATCAAGCACTCTTGCACTCTTGAACTCTTTTTTTTTTTTTGATGGCAGCAAAATGGGAAGTCATTGGCATTGAGTGCATGGACTACCAGGGTTGGAATCGCGTAAGGTGATAGTTGATTATCAATTTGTTGATTGTCGTTTTGACTATCGCTCTCTCTATAATTCTTAATTGATATGATAGAGATAGCTATAGTCGAAAACGACAATCAACGAATTGATAGTCAACTATCACCTTACGCGATTCCACCCCAGGTAAATTTAGAATTTTAGATGATGCTAAATTTTGGAACGCGTAATACGCTCAAGAACAGAGAGCTCATAGGTCTTGAAGAAAAAACGCATGGAAGTTTTGTTAAGTTATTTCCCTTATGCCGAAATGAACTATTGGACGAATAAAGCATTCCACATTGTTGTATTGCGACTTAAGAAACAATCTCTCAATTTAGCTATACGTACGAAGAGAAAACTGCTGGTGATTCCTTCTTCCACTTCTTCAGGCGTTGAAAAACGCGTTTTGTGTTTGTCTTGCGGGAATAAGAGTAAATCATTGAGTGCCAAATCAGGACTTGACAATGGATGTCCATCAATTCGATGTTTTGAATGCTCAAAAATATACATGTTTTAGCCGATATGTGAGAGCTTGTATTATCGTGGTGGAAAATGATTGGTGTGACTATTTTTTCGGAACACTTTTGTCAAACAAAAAGTGTTATACTAATCAGACATGACCGTCCTACTTTGCTATAAAGGTACAGTGGTGACATGTTCAGTTATTCCGAAAAAAACAGTCGACCATTTTGCCTGAAAGGTCTTCGTACGCGAACAACTTTTTTTTGGATTTGGCTTGTCTTGAAAGAACTAAAAAGCCGATTACTGTAATTTATCAAATGTCATAATTTTATAGACGTCTTTTAAAGCACCGCAATTGAATATTTTTCAACATTTCTTGGCACCAATCCACACGAGGCTTATTTTGAGCGATTTTCAATGCGAAAATATCTTTTTTACACGCAAATATTCATGTCATATTGAATGTATGCGAGTAAAACCATTGCTTAAACATATTTCGTCAATCTCACGGTATTTCACATGATCATCTTGAAAATATCAGTTCACGCACAGCATCGTTTGCCTCAACAACCGATTTTGGACGGCATTCACGAAATTCGTCCTGTAGTGAAGTGCGACCACTATTGAACTCCAAAAACCAACAAAATTCGGTGGTTCGAAATGGTACTTTAAGACAGTTGACCTGCATACTGTTGTTGCTTTAATACACGTTGAAAACCATAGAAAATCATTGCCCGAAAACCGATTCGATTCCATTACTTGATCAAAATGAATGTTTAAAATAACTAACTACACAAATAATATCAATCGTATGGCAAAACATTACCATAAGAAATATTCATATTCATGAATTGAAATTGAAAAATAGGTCAAGGCCTAGCAAGTTATTTGCTTATATGAAAACTTCAGCTCATTTTCATTCAAACTTGCTCAGCTGGCTTAAATCGAGAATACAGTTTGTTATCCATACTAATCTCCAGGTATTGTGGAGTCCCTCAAGGAAGCCATATTAGCACAATTCTATTTCGAGATCTGTACAAACAGCTACACTTTTAAGATTAATGATTCTGAGCTGAAACGAATAATATTGTGATTTAAGACCATACATTTAACTTCAAAAGTCAGTATGATATTATACATACATTGAACTCGTCAGCACTCCGAAGTAGTTATCAGTGAAGTTCTAAATTTTACTTTTTGTTAGAAACCTTCTTTTCACTATCAAAATTGAGCTGAGGCTACTATGCAAAACGACCTTTCAAAGTCGATTTCAATGAGTTCCATTGTGTCATACTTTAACTTCGATTGCTTTTCATCACGCATCTGTCAGAAATATATGTTGAATTAATCTCAGAGTAACGACGAGTTCTATATAATAGTAACTTAGACATCTCATTATTAAACGCTGTGTGGAGAAAATTAGTTGTGGTAAAAATGATAAATTTTTGAATAGTTCAATTGTCTTAAGAAGGTCCTGAATTATGCAACTCGAGTTGAACTGAGAGCTCCTGAAAATATTTACATGCATCCAATTATATTTGTATGTACCTGCTTGCTAGTTATTTTGTCAATAAACCAGAAATAAAAACCGAACATATAGGGTGGCACATGATTTATTTGATGAATAACATATTTCTTTTTATTCAAATTTAGATTAAGTCTTGGAAATTATATGTTCACAATATGTTTTAAAGATAATGGCGCAAAATTTTAAACATGTTAAAGCATAATTATGATATTACTTAACAATTTGTTAAGTTTAAAGTAGCATTGTCCAACTAGTATCGTACTAAAGTAATTTTGTTAAAAACCTTTTTCTGAACACATCTAAGACAATGACAAATTCGTGCAAAACAAAAAACGAGAAAACAGACCTTTTTGACGTTTGTAAATTTCAAAGAGTGAAATGAAGTTAGCATGATACTAAAAAACCAAATAGCTACTTGCTGATTTTAAATGTACTAAAATGTTAGAAAAGCTGTGATGCTATACTTTATTAAAGTTTGCAAAATCGTCGTTTTAAAAAAGTATCATATTAAAACAATTTTAAGATCGTTCTAATTCGGCTAAAATTTTGCGCCAATATCTTTAAAAAAGAGGTGCCTATTATTTGCTTCGACCTTAAATGCTCTTTCCACAACATTTTTCACTACTTTTCTTAGAATTTCAGGTCCCAGTGCCCTCACTTCTTCTTTGATATTCGCCTTAAGCTGGTGAATGGTTCTTGACTTATTGGCATACACCTTAGAACTCAGAATAGTTCTCTACTTCAGACCTTAGTAACTTTTAAGTCATTGCCCGGTATTCAAAGCCATTCACATTAATCGCAACTTGTTCGGACCTTTCTGACGTTATTCTACAACTTACTGTGCATCTAAGTCGGTGCATTTGACGTTCAACAATTATTTTTGGATTTTTGATGCCTGCAATTTTGTTTATTCATGTGACCATTAAGGTGAGCTTGTAAATGAACTCGTTGTTCTCTCGGAACAATTCTTGAAAACACCGAGCATACGGAACGCATACTTGTGGATCATTTGCTTCCAACTGAAAAAAAGTCTTCCTTCTGTGAAATTCTTTGCAAAGACCTTCTAGACATCACCAACTACTAAGAAAATCGCGCGGTGGAAGTTTCCAAGTTTTCCTCAATACATGCTTGCAGCCGAACAATGTATACATCATTTCGAAATGCACGAGGTATTTCAGCACACTAAAGATCACAGACGGGTTGGGTACGATATCCCTCTTTTTATAATCCTGTTTTTTAAAATTCCGTTTCTATAATCCCGTTTTTTATAATCCTGTTTCTTATAATCCCGCTTTTTTTAAATCCCGCTTTTTATGATCCCGCCTTTTAAAATACGCTTTTTAAAATCCCGTTTTTTATAATCCACATTCTTATTACGACGTGTAAGCCCCCTGCTTGGACACACTATAGGATTAGGGATACGTACGAGGTTGGGTGTATGCAAAGTTTCTATAGCATTTAAAGAATTTGGAAAATAACCAACATAAAATCAATTAGTTTTAGCTACGTATTCTAAAAAACGGGATTAGTGGGATTTGGCGAGATTTTAAAAAGCGGGATTATAATAGATCGGGATTTTGAACAAGCGGGATTTTAGAAGACGGGATTTTAAAAAGCGGTATTTTAGCAGACTGGATTTTAAAACTTTTTTTCGGGATTTTTGAAAAGCGTGATTTCAAAACGCGAGATTCCGATACGCTCCCATCATAGACAAAAACCCTGCTGGACCAATCGGTAAATTGTTGGAGCATTCCAAACATGAAAGAACTTTTGATATGATTTTTGTGACAGAATAATTATTGAGTGTCGACTTTTAAAATAAATTTGAACACCTTTGGTTTTCTTATCTGTGCTAAAGTTTTTCAACCAAAATTTCCCAAATTTTCAAAGTTTATTCTGAAAAAAAATGTAAGCAAAAAAATAATGCAGTAATTTAATCATAGCGTTTCTTATGCGCCACCCTGTACATACAAATGGTTTTTTTCACTTAACAAGAAGTCGAGTGTGGTTGGAAAATTAACGTTTTGAACAGAAATTTAGAAAATTTCTAAAAATGTGGGTGAAAGGTGTATCTGGGGGTGGGCTTAGACATATATTGCTACTGCTTTCAAAAACAAATAAATAAACAAAATTTCATTTTTATATACGAGTATATGTATATATAGCTCTACTGACTGATTGGATATCAACCATTCGGGCACTCTGCTTCACTGTGGGAAATATTTCCTCCAATATATTTGCCTCCTTTCATTTCTCACAATTTCGATATGTTCTTGTAAGGAATCATGAAATTCTTTTATCTTTTTTAAAACTTCATTCTTTTCCATACTGAAAGACAATCAAATAGCTATTTAAAATCAATATAGTTGCAAACTATATCAGAAAAAGTCAAGTATCCCGTCTTGCTAACCATTTCTAAGTTCTGCTCTTTTATCTTGGAGATATTCTATTTGAAAGTGTATACCAATTTCTAATAAATTGCATTGATCTCATATCATTGTTTAATCATTGGAAAATATACTGCTTCCTTATTGTTGCCACACACATAGAAAGTGTACCCTATTCATCCTTATGCAACGCATCCTGGCATTATGAAATATACAGACAGACAATAGAAAAATCTGCTCTTTTCTAATCGGATTTAACAGGAATATCCTTTCCATTTTCCTTAGAGTATCAACAAGCACTCGTCTGCAAATCTTCCCATATTCTAATAACGATTGTGATTTTGCAATCAGCAATTGAAATAGAAATCTTCTAATCCTCAATAAAAACGACGGGTTCGGTTCGGGTTTCGGATTGAGAGTGAGAATCGGAATCAGAGTCCTTTTCTTCTTCCATTCAATCGACATTTGCGAAGACTAATGGGATTTTGCTACACCCACGATTTATCTGTCAACGGATTCAACCTTGAAAATTATTTTTATTTTCTGAAAGACCAGTGCGAACTCTAATCAGTATTATACGACTTTGGGTTAATGTATCAATAATTCTTATGGCTATCTTTTACTTTTAGGCTCCGAAAGATACCACGAGGAAACATCCTCGACCTATCGGGCATGTATTTTCTCTCTAGACAGCAGCAGTTTAGATAAATTTACCATGATAATCGATCTAAGCAAATATTTGTATTAAGAACTTCTCCTGCTGTCCCAAATTGTTTCAACAGAGAAAGAGATCAATATATTATGTGAATGTGTGTGCAGTGAAGTAGGTACTTATTGAATGTTTGCTAAATGTAGCAGGCACGGCCCGGCCGGCGGCGGCGGGCGGCTGCGAAAAAGGGGAATCGGATACGATGTTGATAACACTTTATAACCCCATCACCGCAATGTCAACACGCGTGTTGTTTATGCGGCCCAAGTGCGGGAAAATTACATATTTTATGTGTTTCAATGCACTCAGCCGAGGTGATTTACAAATGGGGTTTAAGTGGTACTGGGGGCGGTTTGTTAAATGGTCTGCAGCAGACTATGAGAGGGTCGTGCGAAGTATGAAACGAGCTTTGAGTATGGTTGTCCAATTATTGTGCTTGTTAAAATGATTTTACACAGTAAGTGTTTTAATTTACAAAAGAAATAGTGTGTTTTTTTTTCAGTTTTTCTGGAATTGGAAATTATTTAGCAGTCTGAGAGCTTTGTTTTTTTATGACAGTTTTGTTGGAAATATTGTTAGATCTTGAATAAACCTAACCAGATATTTGTATGTTCGTGAAAAACTGATATTTTGATTTTCATTAAAAAAGATGATGTGCTGTTATATCACCAACTTGTAATATCTCGTGATTCAAATATTAAAAAAAAAATCACAAATTTGCAAGTTTTAGAAACCAATCATTTTTCATATTAAATAAAATGGTATTTCGTTCATAAATTTGCAAATATGCGATTTTCTTATAGCTCTTGTGCATAGAGTTGAGTAAGTGCATCACAACTTATTTCCGCAAAAAAAAAAACGTTTTCCTCTAACTATTATTCACTTAGACTTGCACTCCTTTTAACAAATCATCGAAACGCTTATTAAACATTCGTCTTTATGGACGAAAAGTTTATCAAAAGAATTAGCGATTTGAGCCCTACCGTTCTACCAAATTTCATTGTTCTACTGCAATCGGAAGTATGCCATATATAATTTACATCACTTCTGAGGAAGTGGGCAGATACCACGCCCCTGAATGGAAAACCTCAAATTTTATATTTTTTTCTTAGTATGCAATTTAAGCCCTGCCACTTTACTAAATTTCATGGTTTTACAGCAGTCCGAGGTGCTCCATTCATCCAACACCGTTTCGGAGAAAGTGGGCGGATACCAAGCCCCCTGAATGGAAAACCTCAGTGTTTATTATTGTTCATTTATATGCAATTTAAGCCCTACCGGTTCACCAAATTTCATCGTTTTACAGCAGTCGGAAGTGCTCCATTCAACCAACACCGATTCGGATAAAGTGGGCGGATACCACGCCCCCTGAATGGAAAACTTCAAATTTTCGATTTTTTCCTCTGCTTGCATGACGAGACCTACCGTTGTGCAAAATTACAAGATTCTACGATGTCGGGAAGTGCTCCATAATTTTGATGATCTGTCATTCAGTCATTCAGTCAGTTACGGTTTTTGTGATTTTCGAGGCCTTATATCTCAGGAACCATAGAACGATTTTTTCGAATTTTGAATTTCTCATTATCGGCATTACGGATTTTAATGAAATTTTTTATAAAGAAGCTCTTAAAAAGTTTAAAGAATATAGCATTTCAAAACTAAAAAAAAAAAATATTTTTTTTCAATTTTTAGAAAAAAAGTAATTTTTTTTTGGAAATTCGATATCTCAAGAACGGCTTAGTATTTTTTTTGCAAATTAGACTCTTATTCGTACAATAATAAAAACTTAAGATTGGCGTACCAAAATTTGTTCTTAAAAATGTTTTAAATTTTTTTTACATAAAAGCTTATTTTTTTAAGGAACCACTACAACGACTTATAATTTTTGTTCTTGCATAAATTTATATTTGCATAATATTCTGTTTTTATCTCTTATTACTAAAAGAATTTAAAAAATTCAGTTTGTCCTTATGAACAGTTTTCTTTAATAACATTCGTATTTAAAATTCCTAGTCTATTACATAGGAGCAAGTTCGTGCGACCCATTCGTGCATTTTATTTTTGTTGTGTTGAATAATTAATGGGAATGTTTCCTTTTACTAATAAAGCCGTAATACATGTAAACATTTTAATATCGTTCATTTTATTGTATTATTAAAAAGAAACTTGCATTTGGTCCATCCTTTATGTATGAATGTTTCATATTATACAGGGTGCGACAACATAAGTTTTTTTTCAGAACGTAGTCGTTTTAAAAGCATAGGTCTCGAAGGCAAATGCAAACCCTTCTATTGTAATGAAAACACTTTCGCTACTATCGAACATCCCTTTAAAAAGGAAGATTTTACCGCACCCTGTTTCACAAAATAAGCTGTAAGGCCTTTTGAGGTTAGTCTTTAGCATCATTAATTATAGGTACTTACGATAATCGCGAAAATGATAATTATTTTATGAAAAATTCCACAAGGGATGTGTAAAAACAGATTTTTTGTTTCAACTAAAGTTGACGTTTCAATTTTGACAGCAAAATAATAATTGAATGCTTATGGCAGTTTCAGTTCCTTGAAATTCTTGGAAATTGTATGTTGATGGATAAGTAAAATTGATTTTTCAGTTAGGTATCCAAACTTTGCTTTAGAAAGAATACACAAGGACTCTGCCAAATTGTCAAACTGATTTTTCAGTTAAACAATGTCGATCAGATTGTATACAACTGTAACCCTTCTGTTGTCGGTGACAGTAAGCATACGAGTATAAATGGGCTCATATACATACGTATGATATGCGTTTATATCTGTGATATAATCTCCACTTTCCTGTAGAAGGATGTCTCTGTATAGGAAGCCATCACGACTTAAATTTGACTCAACATAACTCTTGAATCATGATCCCATTTAGAAGAACAATACCACCGCCAATGAAGCAATTTAAAATAAACAAAGTCCTACCGCTTTTTTGTAAACACATCCTGTGCGAGTGTGCTGTCGATTATTTCTCTACCTCTGCCTTGCCTCCTCCAATGGGAGAAGCACTTTAAACATTTTGGTTTACCTCGGACAATTTAAACAAACAACCTCATCAGCTAAAATAGTCCTTGAATAAAATAGTAGATGTCTACTGACTTTTTAGACTTGCATCATGCAGAGTAGGTTCTTACTTAGATGTTGCTGTTGGCAAACAAAAAATTTCGCTGCCAACTCGTTTATACGAGTAAAATTAGCATATTTAATGGAGTTTTTTTTACGGAATACGAGCGCGTTTCTGCAAAATTTCCCGCAGCCATATTTTATCATATTTTCTGAGTTGAGATTTTTCATTCATTGACTTAGTTTGTTGAAGTTTTATTGGTGGAATTATTTCATTTTCACAGCAGCGCAGCGGTTTGTTAAATTGAAAAATAAACACAAGTGGTTTCTAGTTTTTGAAATAACAAAGAACACTGAGTCTTGATATTCAATAGAAGCATATTTATTTTAGAAACCTCGAAAATTTATTTAAGAATAGTTTTATTTATGTAAATACCTGAACGCAGATGTGCTAGAAATGATGTGCGTTCTGTTAAATAAATCTATAAAGGCAATTAGAAGGATATTTGTTGACGATATTGGGATAAACTTTCGGAAATGAAAATCAAAAACTTGATCTCTTTTCTCTCAACGCGACGAAATGGCGCGAGGATGAACTTCGATAACTTCTGTGCCGTATCCTCGGTCTGATTCTTTAGACCGTGAACTAGCGGACTGAGGGCTTTGAAGGAGGTTTAGGTTGCAGGGGTGCTGGATTATTACTCAATCGGATTAGCTACTGCTTCAGCATCAGTCAATAAGCAGCCTAGCTTGGCGCAGTATATGAGTGTGTCGGCCTGCAAACACATACATTATAAGACACATCAAAACTTACTACATCCTTTCTTTTTTTAATGTTCACAATTCCCCATATCAGTTCCATCACCAAGTTCAAAGGAGTTATAGTATCAAAATGGCGCATTACAGAGCTAGAGTACCAATGGTTACCATATCTATCTTCTTACCTAGAACTATATTTTTCAAACTTTTTCGAAGCTTTTCTATGAAAATTTCATTAAAATTCGTTATGCCGATAACGATAAAAAATGGTTCTATTGTAGATATCTTAAATTCAAAATTTTCTTATTGTTGAAAGAGAAAAATTTAATCAAAATTCTAGTCGCCGATTTCAAGAAAAATAATATCTTCGAAAACCATTTTTAAAATTTGTGTTTTTAGGTAAAATAATAATTTTTTTTTCTTGTAGACTGTATTAAGAAACTTTAATTTGAGTTGTATATTATTTTCGAAATATGTATTGAGTTTTGAAATAAGAAATTAATTTTTTTTTTAAATTTTAATAAACAATACTTTTTAAACTTTTCGGGAGCCTTACCATAAAAAAATTATTAAAATATGTTGTACGGTTTTTGAGAAAATCAAAAACAAAAAAATGGTTCCAAGGGGGTGCCTACCATTAATTACCATTTTTCGTAAATTTTTTCAACCATTTAGCTTTAACTTAATATTTTTTTAAATCTGTTTTCGAAAAATTAAATTATTTATAAAATTTCGAAAAAAATCGTATGACAGGTACCGTTATTTTATTATTAAAAATTATAGAAAATCGGCAGAGCAGCTTAGTCAGTCAGTCAGTTACGGTTTTTGTGATTTTTGAGTCCTTATATCTCAGGAACCGCTTATGCTAGAAAATTGAAATTTGGTGAGGCGCCTGTGCCTGACTAGCTTAGCAAATATTCGGAATTTTAAGTTTCTGACTTCATTGGTACTGAAGATAGGTAGGGTTCAAAAATCGCCTGAGTTTGTTCCTGTAAAAAGGGTCTAGTCCTAGAACTTAGCTGGGCACTACCATGCTCTTTTATTAGAAACAATCAGTAATTCAAATATAAACTATTAATGCTTTAAGAGCATATTTTAATAATACATTCAAACAGTAATGTGACTGTAACTGTGACAAACCAGCAAGTCCATTTGAAAATGTTAACAAAATCAAAGTCGTTCACCCTCAAAGACCCCATGCAGCTTCCACTGAAAAACTGCTACTTGAGTTTTAAATAGGCTTTATTTTAATTCTGCAGTAAATAACTTGTCCTTAAACATTTGTAAGCCATTTTCATTTAAAATAATAATAAGAAATTAATCTCATTATCCCTGGAATATTTGCAATGCTCATATTCGAAAACAAAATTCTTACGATATCAAAGCCAAAAAATACTACAATATCAATGCCATTTGGTCATTTATAAAAATATATCAAATTATTTTAAATCATCGGTTTCAACACTCGTTTACAATAACAGTCCCTTCGTTTAGTCACAAGAAAAAGCAAAATTTGTTTACAGCGCAGTTTACTAAAATTTCTAATTTTCCAGACATTGTTATGACTCCTATACTTCAAATCGTAAATAGTTCTATGGGTCAAATCTTCTTCCGCACAAGGACAGTCGAAACATTCCTCAACGATCTTAAAATACACAACTCTGCTGGTCCAGGTTGTATATCCCCTAGTTTTCTACGCTGTCAAAACCATTTCGTAGGCTTTTTCATCTGTCCTGCTCATTGATACTAGTCGTTTTTTATTGGGAATTGTATAGGCAGCGCAGTAAAATTTTACACAGTAAACAACAACAAAGGAATAGTGCGTATAAACTAGGCAGTTAGAAGATCCATTAATGCTTTTCCTACAACACCGATCAAAAATATTTTAGCAGAAGCGGGGCTACCTTCAATCGAAGAAAGAAGAGACGACATTACCCTGAAATTAACTGTCAAATTGGCTTTTGCCAAAAACTCAGTCATTAACAAAGACATTCTGGAATCCAGACGTCACAAGAGAAAGAAAAAAATCCCATCGGCCATCAGTCTCATTCTAGAAAAGGCTAAGCAATTCGACATTCCCACTAAACGCTTACGCAACATAGCAACAACTTTCCCCGCCTGGTTTATCAAACCAGAATCAACAATAATGACGCTTTCCGATTTCAAAAAAAGTAACACAAGCAACGATGTCTACCAAGCGCTATTCGCCAGCATCTCTTCCGACCTAAAATCTAACGGATGGATCTTTATATTTACTGATGGTTCTAAATCATCAGAATGTACCTCTTTTGCTGTGACATTAGAAAATGGGAACATCCTAAGTGTTGGAATCCTTCAAGAATTTTGCTCAATTTTTACAGCCGAAGCATTTGCAATTTTGCAAGCTGCAAACGAAGCTATGAATCGTGCTGGAAAATATATTATATGCACTGACAGCTACTCTGTTCTTCGAGCAATTAACAACCCCAACAATGTTACTGACCTTATTACTGAAATCCGGAATAAACTTATAAATTCGCCTAATAAACTAAAGCTTATGTGGACTCCTGGTCACACCTGTATCAAGGGTAATGAACACGCTGATCATGTGGCCAGTAGTGCAAAAAACGCACCCGTCTTCACCTTCAACATATTCACCAAACCCGACCTGAAAAACAAAATCAAAAAATCCATCCACACTCAACGTCTCCTTGAATGGAACACATATCACCATCATTACTCCAAAATCAACACAAGCAAATGCCACCCACAATATCCGACCAACGTAACTAAGTTCGAAATATCAAACTTTATTCGACTGCGTCTGGGACATACGATTGACACACACCAGCACCTGCTGACTAAAATGACACCCCCAAACTGCCCTACCTGCAATGTTAGATTGGACCTACAACACCTTCTCGAGAGCTGTACCAACTCTAAACAAGTGCTAAAGAAAATCTTCAAAGATACAAACATTTATGAAATTTTAAAAATAACCAGTTACACCAATATAAAAAAAATTAACGAATTTATATTCTCTACTAAAATTAATATATAAGACCTTTTTTTTTATCATAGAGCAAATAGTCCCCGCAGCTATGCTCATTAATTTAAGAATTATCATGTAATTTAAATTACCTGTTAATAAAAGATAATAATAATAATAATAAGAGTGCACATAATAGTGCTGATAAAGTTTTGGAGCATCTGGATTACAGTGACACTGAAATTGGTTGCAAAAGTTTTATTTTTCGTGAGGTTGGCAGGTTTTGATTATTCGCGAATGTGTTCGGTGATATTTGTTCATTTTATGGTAAATTTTCACAAGAGCAAAATTATGTGGTTTGAAATATTAATTTACGATTAGACGGTAAACGTTAATAGTCAATGGTCAAAATTTTGCCTCTTAATGCGTGTGCATGTTCCCTATCTGTCACGTGAGAGTATGAAAATCATCGAAGGTAGGCTGCGATGCCAAACGATTAAAAAGGACATGAAAAATTTTTTTTGTGACACCGAGCCCTTAATTTGACTTTGTGTACATACATGCCATTGAGATTTTATTTTACTAATAATTTAGCCACTTGTTTGACAACAAATTTTTCAGTGATGTTAATTCAGCATAAACCACATCAAAACGTATACTTTTCCAACGCATCCCTTAGCTTATTGAAAAGTGGATTGTTTATTCGTAGGTATATATTTCATTTTTGCTTTTCGTTTCCTTTTACTTTGTTCACTTAATGAGTCTGAAATATCTACTAAATTAAGATGATTTGTTAAAAAAAACTCAGAAATTATGTACATATAGCCCTTTTCTGTTTTGAAACTTTATTCATTTCAGTTTGTATTATTTTTGTCAGAAATTACATATTTATTTTGCTTCTTTTCCAAATCAGCTGATTTTGACACGGGTATAAATGCAAAGCATACCAACTTTATAATTTAAAGTAAAAAGTGTATATGCAGTCAAAAAAGCATTTTATTCGGACTTCCATTGCTGCACTATGTATACATTACCAATAAAATACGCCTACTCTTTGCGAGTGAAGGTGGTCCCTAGAAAAGGCGAATTTTCCTCCCTCTACAATTATCGACCAGTTGCACTAACGTCCCTTATTGCTAAGCTCATGGAAACGCTGATCAAATAAACAAGCGGCTTCAAGTGTCTTTTGATTTATTTATGATGGTGTAAGATTGTGGATTGACACCTATACACAAAATTCTCCATAATTCATTTGAATAGCTCATCCTGAACTGGAGCACTTACATTCAATTAAAAGCTCAAGTGACCTCAACTCCAAGGTGCAGAAATAACTTTCATATTATTGGAATATTTTCCGTGCCACGACCGCTTATTGTCTTACTTGCTCATTCACATTGAAAATTGAATATGTTTTTTTCGAAATTAGCCACTAAAGCATGCACGTACAGTATTGAAACGACTGTTACCACCGAAAATTGGAGTAAGGGTTCTTAAAGTCACTATACGACCAACTCGGAATTTTGGCAGTAAACGTCAACTTTACTTTTACGACAACCTTTTGACATTTACAGATAATATTAATATAAATAGATTTAAAGTGTTTGTGTATTAAAATATAAGATTTTTTCAAAGAATCTTAATTATCAATTTATTTCTTGTTTGATTTCTGACAGACTAAAAACAAATTTTTAATTTTTAATAGCATACCTATTTTGAACCAACTATCCAGGAATCTAAAAGTTTAGTGAAAAAATAAGGGAATTTATTTTATTTAATATTGTCTTGACATTTAGTATAAATGTAAACAAATTTAAACCCGATGAATAAAACTGGCAGACAAAAACGGAGCTACCCTGTTGAACTTTTAAATTAAACTCCGTTCAAGGGAAAAGTTTTATTTTTATGCAAAAGTAATTAAATTTTTTCAATTTTTTTTTATTTCTTGATACAAAAAAAGGGAATTGTTTATTTTTGATAAATTACATAGATTTTGTTTATTGCGTATTTCCAAGTTATCATTTAACATAGACTTATAAATATACAAAAAAAACATGGCTCTGTCGTCTTCGTGGACCATATTGGAAGTAGATTTTAGATAATCCATTTTTAATATCACAGAAGTCAGGAGTTTTGGCATTCTGACTTATGATGAACCATTTTGTTAAGATTTGGTGAATTAAAATTGAATACTCGTCAATTTATTTATTGTTTTATCGATCGAAAAGAGTTTAACTTCAGATAAATTAATGATGATCTAGAGATTCAAATAAAGTACATACATACTTATATATGTACATATATATGTATGTACATACATATATTTGTATTACAAAAGCTTAAATGCGCTTATTGGTCTTGAAGAAAATGAAGACAAGGTAAAGTTCATCCCGTTAGCAAACCAATATTTGTTCACCGATAGTAACTAAGGAGCTACTCTCCCTCGGATTAAACATTAACTCTTCAATGAAGCATTCTGGAAATCCGACGAAGAATTGCCCTAGGATTCCAGTGCTACTTCGGTTTCACAATAAAACTAGTATAAATTTCTCATCGTAATACGTTATGTTCTGCACAACCCTTAAACTTGTGGTACCGGTCTTGGCTAACGACACTGAGTGTCGCCCTAGATTAGGTTCAAGTTTACTATATGGAGTGAACCTCTGTTTTATAGAAAGCAAAACGTGGTTGCTAGTAAGGGTATATTCGAAATTAATTCTAAGTTTTCCGCAGTCCTGACGTAATCAACATTAAAGTGTTCAAACTTCTATGTGCTTCAAGTGGATACACCAAACATGGGTTGGGTTGCCATTTTAATAGAATTTAGACAGAAATTGTTCTGTGAGATATAAAACAGATCCTCTTTCCATAAAACTATGGCATCATTTTCTGCTCCGAAATGCCGAGTAATCAAGAGATCCACATCATAAGAATTACTATGAATGAGACTTTTACGAACCCAAAATGGATTTTGTGATAGTTTTTCTATAATAATAATTTAATTAGCCAAGAAGAGGATTGGCCTAAGGATGAATCCTTGTGGTACTCTAGCTAAAACATTTAGAAAGACAGAAAACATTTATTTTGCTATAGTTAAATAGTAGTACCCCTTGGCATAATAGTTAGTGTGATGGACTGCTATACAGAAAGTCTTATTTTCGAGCATTAGCCGCTGCCAAAAAGTTTTTCAGGGGTGTACTGCCTCTTGCTAGTAATTGACTAATCCTCTAAGAGTATCTCTTGTCATGAAAAGTGCTGCTCATTAGCCGTTTGGAATCAGCAGAAAATTGTAAGTCTCCTTCATTTCTGGTAACATGCACACAGAAATAGTTGAGAGTTGTAGGTCCTGGTTCTTTTCGAGCTCTTGCACCACCAACAAAAAGGAGTGTTGCTGTGGTCAAATAAGGCACTTACAAGACTTTGAAGAAGACTTAAAAAGATTTCGCAGTTTTCGCAGAGTCTAGGTAGGTGGGAAGGTAGAAATGGGGGCCATGAACAGTCTAGCTCAGTAACCCATACAGAGCTAGAGTGGTCTCTTCTTATATCATAACAACGTTTGACCTGACGGTTAAATGAAGTATGTTAAGGGATTCATAAACTCTCCACTAAGTCAAGTTTACTATGTCGCAATAGAGGGGAACCCGTTAAAGAAGTCGACCAGCCTTGCCTTGCTTCAGATCAACTTCGTTGCGTTGAGAAAAGAGATGAAGTAGTTTCTCTTCAGTTGAGATTCAAAAAGTGCGTCAAGAAATATCATCCTAAATAGTATTTGGGTATTGTAAAGAATGAGCTTAGCTGTTCCCCTATTCGCCAGTGTCCAGTACATGTTGCAAATACTCTGGCTATCTCTTGCCGGTTCTATGCGTATTAGGTCATTAGTTTATTAGTCCGAGGCTTATTATAGGTGGCCCACATCTTTCTAGATAAAATGCAATTGGTTAAAATTGTGAGAAAATTTTACACTTTATAACACTGGATCTGCAAGTAAGGTACGAAACGAGGATTCTGGACTGGTAGTTCTACTGTAACCGGAAACCAAATTAGAGTGACATTAAGGTTAGGCTCGGAAGTGCATCCCAATATTTCTGGAATAATAAAGAGGATAAAGAAGCCTAATTAATTTCTTTAAAAGCCACAAGGCTTTCTGTGAAAATGTCCATATGTCGGTTCTGATTTGGATCTAATTTAAGTATTTTGTTTGTTTTCCATATTGCCACTGGTAAAATGAGGTAACCAAAAAGACTTAGGGACATGGAAAGACTAAGAGCGTACGAAATTTTAAGTGATCACTATTTACTCTATTTGTTATATCATCAGTGATAAGAATGAAAGCGCAGGAACAGTCGTGATTTGGTTTAAAACTAGACTGACTTCTACTTAATAAGTCGTTGATTTATAAATACATACATGTTAAATTCTGTGCCAACTTTCTCCTTGGCTTGCTTCCTGCACAGTCTAAAGCTAACTGAACTCCAGTACTGACAATTCAAGCATAGTATTTTTCAAAGTCTCTTTGGTCATTTGTATGTGATCAAGTAGAGGTAATAAACACAAAGTACTTTTTATCTATAACATACATAAATGTATGTTTGTATTTGCTTCAGAACGCTTTCTTCAAATTTTTAAAATTTGGTTACCAGCAGAGCAGTTTACTTTTTAGCCGCAGGAATATCGCCTGATGTGGTAACTTAATGAACATAAGGCTAATTAGGCCGAAGTCAATACCATTCGTTTAAATCGATATTACTGCTTTGAAAACACAGTCTTCTTGTGTTCTTAAACATTTTAGAGAGCTATTGATACTTGGTTAGTTTCTCTTCAATAATCATTGAACTAAACTAATTACTAAGAGCATCAAAATCGATATCGTCAACTGACCTCTGAGATTGTTTCCTACACCGATCTCATTCTAGTTTTTCCAGAAGCTTGAGCAAGCAGTATTGCCTTTAGAAAGAACATGAACAAAGTGTTCGAACATTTTTCAACTTCTTATAAACAATGAATCTCCTTAAATATATTACCATAAGTTTTCTGCTTGTATACACTTATTACCATAAAATATTCTCTTTATTCTTAAAGCCTCGAAAACCTTTAACTTGATGCCGGGCCAAAAGTATTATAGCTCCAAGTTCAGTGTGAGGTATCTTAAAATTCCAATTAAAATATTAATTGAACATGAGAACTTATTTTTCACATCACGTTCATGCGTAAAAGTGGGTCCCACTCTCCAAGGATATTATTTATAACACTCATACGCCCGAGTGACACTACACCTCATACCCTTCACATGTCGTGTAATTATTATTAGCCAGGTGATAGCACGTATTTTATTTCTGAATTTTCTCATACGAATAATTATTTATTTACCGAATAAGAAAATACTTCCAACGAATTTTAATTACAGAAACATAAACCCCAGCTGTACCGATGGGGCTGCGAAGGGAACTCGAGGTAAACCATAACATGCCACAACGAAAAGTACCTTCATTTGAATTGGGTGTCCTTTCGTGTTTCGTTAACAGTTTACGATCATTGCCTTCACACCATTTCCATCGTCAGACGTTATGTACGTACATCCGGCAGATTCATCGAGTCACCATTACTCTTGATTATCTGGCAGCATATTATGAAAAGCTATTATCGAAATAAAAAACAAAATTAATATGCCGCATTGCCTCCCACATTAAAAATCCGAGAACCCCATTCAAATTTTACTGAGAAAACAGAGAGGCGCTGAATGGAAGAAGGATATAAATTTTATATTCAGGAATTTGCGTTGGAATTCTGGATAAAGATGCAAAAAGGATGTTGATTCGCATACCTGCACGAATCACAAAGCAAGTGAATGTTGTATTTCCCTATATAATATGAAGCTTGTAAATTGAAGATCCGTATGTTTTGTACCATCCCAATCGTAGGTGGATGTGGGGGCTACAGAAAAATATATAACCCTGGATGTTAATCACTTGGGAGATTCAAAGAATTCAATGCGTGCCAAGCAATCCTGAACGAGGCTATTGTTTTCCACAATCTATTCATGGAAGTCGTTTTTACCTTCCTTTAAATCAAGGCAATTAAGAATTTGAACATATTTTTTTTTTCTTGCCTTCATGTGATGAGATTGATGGAGGCGCATTGTTTCGTAACTAGGTGTGATTCCTTATTCAAATGTGTGTGAACACATGCAGTTGGTGTTTTTAAAGCGAAACCTCTGTGAATTGGAAATATTGGAAAAGTTTTATAAATTGTGGATAGCACAGCAAAGAGTGCGACATACCACATCGTAGGGAGTTTTATTCCGGTGACAAAGAATGGATGGGATTTGACACTTCGAAATTCTCAGCCATCTTTACTTTCTCTTAGGGCATCTTTAAAGAGGAAAGGTTGCTCTCTTCTACCTGGTATTGTCCCAGATGGTTTTTCCTTTGGTGCATGAGTGGACAACAACTTCCTATGTTGTCCGGTGTTTTCTCATGCATGTTGCAGTATCTGCCTAGTAGTAGTTTCGCCTGCCTCAGCTTTGGGAGTTCTTTCCAATTCCTGGATCTGTTGCGCCAATTTTTGCTAGGGAATCTGCCTATTCGTTTCCAGAACACCCACGTCACCAGTTACCCAGTAAAGTGTGATCCTGTTCTGCTTGCCGAGTTCATTTAGGCTGCTTATGCACTCCCATACCAATTTAGAACTGATAGTATATGAGCTTAGTGCCTTGAGTGTCGCTTGACTATCTGATATGATGGGAATGTTCTTGTTACGATAACTCTTTGCGAGATTTCGATCCACGCAATTCCCTATGGCGTTTACCTCCGCTTGTAAGATGCTGGTGGACTGCCCCATCGGTATTGAAAGTTTGGTTCTTTGCCCAACCATATAATAGGACTATATGACCCCCATGATGATGTTGTTCTTTTCAATGACTTTAACCTCCCTTATCTTAAATGAATTATCTGCTTCGAATCCCATATATGCAACGGAATATCTCTTCTTAGATATCCTTGCAAAATTCTTCGACCGCTAAGTCACCCAATCCCTGTACATAATCTTTGTTCGCTTCCACCTTAAATTCGCTTGTATTGGAATAACCCTGTGATTTTTTCCATATCAAGATCGCCATCAACGAATTAACTTGAATCCTTGCAGATTTAAGCATCTTTCAAATAAGCGGTATTACAAATTATATAGATAGGCAATAAGATCTTCACAACAGATACCATTGAATATTCAGTTTCATTAAGTCCCTTTTCTCTGTCATCTATCGACAACTATCACCCCTTTATACATCTGACATTTAATCATGATTCTCTTATACAGACTTCTTCACCTGCACTGCATATTTATCTTCTCATGACTTTCATAAAGAAAACTCTTTGAAACTAATTTTGAAAATCATTTTCATTTTTTACACGAACTTATACTCTTTCACCGACGACCGACGACACGTTTGTACTAGTGTTGGGCATAATCGAATGATTTAAAGAATCGAGATATTAGTATTCGAATGATTTAAAGAATCGAATGATCATTCGAATGATTTTCGAAGGAATATCATAATAAAAAAAGTAGGAAACAAACACTCCATTTCAAGGAAAAAAAAGCAAAAACAAAACAAGAAAATCATAACATAATGGTTCTCGCTTCTCGTCTTTCCCTTACAACTCCATATTCAACCCTCAACGATGCATCGAGTGCAAAAATGAATATAAATAAATATAAACTCAGTCATTGAATACACACACGAGATATATAAATAACCAACTTCTCGAGTTCTCGATTTTGTGTGTTTTCTTTTCTGTCTTTTCGTTCAATATTCACTTCTCGGTCTCGAATAGGCACTCGAGTCCTCATTTCGCTTATAGAAAGTAGATAAGAAAAAATCATTCGAATGATTTGAGTATTCGAATGATTTGTGTGAAGAATCGAGATATCTCGAGATGTTGCCTGAATCGATTATAATCGATTATTTCATTCGAATGCGCCCACCACTAGTTTGTACTTTAAATTTAGTTTTTTTCATTTATTTAACAAAATTTCTCGGCCTATTTCTTCCTCTTACTGGTAACCCATTTCTCATCGAAAAAAGCAAAATGAACTTAATGATGAGTTTTTTCCCGGCTCTGTTCGTCTCATACTTCCATATTTCTCGAAAAACGCACTTTTACATATTCCCGAAATCTTTGAGGGCACTTTTTTATAGAAATCTTAATTTTTGTTGTAACTCTATCATTTGCCCAAGACAACACTTCTTTTTCACAGGTAGATCAACAATGACTAGCCTCGTTGAATTCGTTAACTAAACCCTATCAGCCTTAGATAGCTGAAAGAGAGTCGATATTTTCTCAACTAATTTAAGCAAGGAAAACATTTTTTATTGACTTATTCTTTTCAAACTCTCCACCCTTGGTACTAAACCTATCTAGTTGAGATGAATTTCTTCTTTTCTGTTACTAAATTACTACTGTTACTGTTACTCACATTTGATCTTGATTCTCTTATACAGACTTCTTCACCTGCACTGCAGATTTATCTTTACTGACTTTCATAAAGAAAAATTTTCTGAAACTAATTTTGAAAATCAAGCTCTAAATTGTATAAATGACTTCTCTTCATGTACCCTTTTCAGGAAGTTGAATTTCGTCTTCTTCTCCAATATGGTACAATCACAGGCTACAATCGTTTCCAAACGAGCGAAACAAATGTTTGGCAATTTTTCTTAGTTCTGATATCTAATTGATTATTCTAGCTATCTTCTTCTTCTTCTCTTCTCTTCTCTTCTCTTCTCTTCTCTTCTCTTCTCTTCTTTTCTTTTCTTTTCTTTTCTCTTCTCTTCTTCGCTCTTCTCTTTTCCGAACTCTGCAACTCCGTCTATCAGCGACATTTAATCCAAGCCCAAGGCAATCTTTTCAAAGGTCTTAAATCCTTTTTCCAGTTTGTCGAAGTTTTACTAAAATCCTAGTGGCTACCCCCCATCTCACAGGAAAATACCAAATTGTTTGACACTTTTTTTAAACAATCTTTTACCGACTACACTCTTGTACCTGATTCTAGTGACCCAACCCAATCAAATTTAATGAATTCCTTCTGTTCTGGAAAACCTTCTTAAATTAATTTCTAAGCTACCTCAGGAGTCCCACAAGGCAGCCACTTAGGCTCATTCCTCTTCATTTTTACTAGTAACGAATAACGATATTAAAATAGTCATCAAATATTCCCATATCTCGCTCTGTGCTGACGATACAAAGTAAGTATTTCAGAAACATTTTTTCGACACAAGATTATATTCTTCTTCGACTTGATCTCAAGAGTTTCTTTATTTGGGACTTCAAAAATTGAATTGGAACTAAAAATTGCTAAGTTCTAATTAATCATTCTTGCACCGGAACGTCTTCTCCATTACCAGCCATAAACATCGCTGAATCGATTGGTGATGTTGGTTTTTTAAGTGTTACAGACTTTATTTTCTCACATTTATTGACGAAATTATTCTCAAGACAAACTCAGTTATTGGTATTGTGAAACGATGATCCAAATAATTCTCCGATCGCTACTTTACCCAATACCTGTACATAACCTTTGTTCGCTCCCAGCCTGTTTTGGAATAACCTTTCGATTCTAACTCCGTATTAAGTCCGCCTTCAACTTACTTGAAAACGTTGGAAAAACGAACAGTAATAACCCACATTCTCCTCATTCATCGACTTGACTGCACAACTCTTTACTAATCCATCTCTAAAAAATGGTCATTTATTTTATCTGTTCACCCTGCCTTTAAAGAACCTTTTTCCCGCATGCTGCAGGTTAACTATTTCGACCTCAGCCTCAGTTGGAAAACTCCGTCTGCTAAATCATCCGTAAATTAATCCCAATGCTAGTTACTATGTTTAAAGACAGTGTAAGAGCTATTTTAAGTCAGATTAAGAATAAGTAGAATAAGCTTGTATTAGACCGAATAAATGAAAAAAAAAACATTCTTTTTCGAAAAACAAAATATGTTTTTTTTTAATCTTTATGATTGCCTTAGAAATTGGTTATTTGCCAAGTTTCAAAAAAATTAACGAAATATTGATGTTTCAAGAAAAATTTACTTTTTTCAATTCAAAAACAATTTTATTGAAAATTATGGTATTCAATATTATTGCTACTCTTTGGGAAGTTTTGAATACAGAATTGACTAAAATTGCTTGGAACGTTTTTGGAAAAACTATTAGCCATTAGCGGCCATTTTTCGAAAACATTTTTACTAAATTAAACAAGACTTAAATTAAAGCAATTTATTAAACTTTTTTCTAAGAATATTTGGAACAGTTTTTGAAGAAAAAAAAATTGATTGTCAACCTTATTTTTGATCTTATAAAAGCGGTGAACGAATAATTGAAAATTGGTAGCCACCAAATTTAAACATAATTGACCGAGTTGCTTAGTCGTTTAGGAGAAATTCATCTACAGCAGGTACGGTAAGCAAATCCCTTCTTGATATGTCTAAGCTTTGCCAAAAAAAAATGTACTTCTCATTAGGGATTCATCTAAGATTTTAAGTCTCAAGTTTGAAGAAAATCCTTCAGTGGTATAAAATGTATGTCTAGGTAAAGATAGAAAGAAAAAGTTTTTTCGTGAAATAATAGCTTATCCAGAAATCACAAATGTCATTCGTTAAAAGTTAAACGTCAGACCAATTTTGATATCTTACATACTTCCAATTTTATCATCAATAGATCAAAAACATCCTTTTCAAAAGTGATTCCAGCTAATATCACTGTCATTAAGAAGAGGTTGAGATGCCCATTAACAAAAGCCCATGTCCTCCATGGTCTCAGAAGTGGAAAAAGTAAAAAAAAAAAAATCTTCATAGAAACAAAATCTTTTGTGAAGAACGAAAATAATCTGAAATCCATTTCTAATTGTGGTTATGAGGGTGGTTGCCACTCAATTCCATTAATCCCTCAGAATGCCATTAGCAATGATTGCCCATTCTCACAAAAATCTAGCAAGGAAAAAATATATTGAAAGAATTTCCTGCGAATCGACCAATCTCTACATGCTCAGTTGGGTGAACATAAATGTTTGAGTGAATTAGATTTCGCCCATCATCATCCCATCCGAACAAGCATACATTCATATATCTCCCTCAAATGAACACAAAGCTAGCAACACCAGCAAAGACGACTTCTACAAAAATCTGATTAAACCGGATAATGTTACAGATCCAGGATGACGTCCTTGCCCTTTTTATCATCGTCGTCATTCTTATATGAAAGCATCAACTTTTCATGGTCCCACTCAAATTAAACTCGAAAAATTGTATTCGCCCTAATTCCAATATTGCTAAGATCAAATTTATCTCGCAAAAAGTATAACAAAATCTAATGAAAGGAAGTTATTTCACCGAAAATTACCCAGTTAGTGCGTGAATATTGCCCAATCTGGAAAACTTTCTACCTTGCCGGCGCGGCGCTGTGTGATGCTGCTGTGGAGATGATGTTTTTGCATCATCTGCCGGGACACAAAAATACAAGACAAGAAAAAGTTTGATTCTTTTATTCTTTTCGAACTGATGAGAAAAGTTTTGTCCAAATGGGCCAGGGCGTCACATTTTATTGCAGGAACTGGAATCGATTATATTGTGTCCTTTATTATTGTTCCTGGGGGTATGAATAACAAAACCAACTCAAACAAGAATTGACACTTTGGTAAGATTGAACCATGGCTACCAATTTATTGACGTTGAGTAAATAAAACTCTCAAAATGGCTGATTCAACATAAAAATATGAAAAACACAATTTGCAACTTTCTTGTCAGATTTGGGGGAAAAGGTTAACACTGATTGTTTGATTTGGTTTTGCATAAAAACTTATTACTTGCTCAACAGATATGGGCTTGAAATTTCTTTTTCTCTTTGGACAAACATTTTTTGACAGACTTCTTCTGGTGCGAGAATTAGACTGTACATTTTAAGCTGACGCATATTTTAGCCCTAATTTCTTTGGTAGGTATTATTTTATTTTGAATTTCTTAAATCGGTTCTTTGCTTGTTTAAACGTAACTTACCCCGATGTTGATCTAGGATCAACTTCTGGCCATGATAATCTCCTTTTGCAAAATGCCAATGGCGGTCGGTCTTGTGGCGCTGGCTGATGCACTGGTGAGCTGCGTTGTCGAAATGATCCACTTCGTGGTGGAGCCAAGCATTCTAATGCTCTTGATTGTCGTCTGGAACTTAAATTCTGTGCGGGTGTGGTACCAGGTGGTGGAACAACTTTAGGAAATCCTGAAATTAAACAGAAAATAATTAATATTTTTTGTCTGTGAAAATTTAAAATAAAATAAAATTAATATTGAAAAGAACTGAATTAGGTTTTTATTGGTGTGTTACATGTAAGTTTTCAATACGCAAGATTTTTTGGAAATACAAATTTCGTGAAAGACGATTTCCGTAGCACATTCCTTCCTGTTAGAAGTACGAAAATGTTAAAATTGGAGAACAATACAATCCCATGTCAATTCTTGTGGTATTTGATTTTTATTTAATCGACCTAGAATCTTTAAATTTAAAAAGATAATATCTCTTGTGGGTTTTATATTTTTCATTAAAACTTGAGCTTCTACCTTACTGCTCGGCGAAGCTTCTTACAGTCTTAGAATTCTTATAGAATTTTGAAGAATAATATTCTAGAAATTTAGTGTCTTACCTTTCTTTACAAAAAGTCAAAAGGATAAATGAGATTAATACTAAAAAGGAAGTCGTATGTCTGCACTATTCGATTTCTTATCGAAGAAATTAATTTTAATTAATAACAAATAAAGTCTTCAAAAACCTTCGATTTGGTAAGCTAAGAAAATGTTTTTAAAAAAGTTTTTAACTGTTGAGTCTTCAAGATTTTGAAACATTTAAAAAAATGACACACCACTTTAAAGTCTTTTTCGTTGTTCAAACACAAATTAAATTTAAATAAAATGCACGACTGGGTCGCACGAACTTGATCTTATGTAAAAGACTAAGGATATCAAAAAATGAATGTTATGAGAAAAAAACTATTTATAAGCATAAAATTCATTTCTTAATTGAATAAAAGAACTTCTTTAGTAGTTGGAGGTAAAAATAGGATGCCATGTGATTGAGGCAAATATTGGTTTATGCAAGGACAATAATTATAAGTCTTTGAGTTGGTTTGCTAACAAAATAAGCTTTTATATACAAAATTTTTAAAACATTTTTAAGAAAAAATTTTGGTACACCAATTTGAAGTTTTTATTATTGTTCGAATAAAACTTAAATTTAAAAAAAATAAAATGCACGACTGGGTCGCACGAACTTGATCCTATGCAATCGACTAGGAATTTTAAAAACAAATGTTATTAGAGAAAACTGTTCATAAGAATAAAATTAATTTTTAAATTCTTCTAGTAGTAACAGAATGCTATGCAAATATGAATTTATGCAAGAACAAAAATTATAAGTCCTTGTAGTGGTTTCTTTAAAAGAAGCTTTTATATACAAACTTTTTAAAAGATTTTTAAGTAAAAATGTTGGTACGCCAATTTAAAGTTTTTATTATTGTTCGAATAAAAATTAAATTTACGAAAAGAAATATTGACCCGTTTCGGAGATATCAAATTTTCAAGAAAAAGAAAAAAATAGATTTTTTTTTTCAAAAATTCAAAAAATATTTATTTTAAAGTTTTGAAATGCAATGTGTTTTAGACTTTTTAGAAGCTTCTCTATAAAAATTTTCATTAAGATCCGTTATGTGGATAATGAGAAATTCAAAATTCGAAAAAATGGTTCTATGGTAGGTACAAGCTGTAATATCTTAATTTTTAATTGAAAGAAAAAAAATTTTATCAAAATTCTAGGAGCCGTTTTCGAGAAAAACACGATTTTTGAAAACCATTTTTTTTAATTTTTTAGCATTTGTATGGTAGGTACCTTTATTTTTAGGAAAAATAAATTTTTTTTTCTCAGATTTTGTAGATTATATTGAAAAACTTTTATTTATCAAGTTTAAAAAAAATCTAGCATGGGGTTTTCGAAATATTGAGTTTTGAAAAAAAAATTTTGAAAATTTTTTTAAAAATCCAAAACAAATTTTTTTTGAAAATTTGAGTACACAATTCTATTTATATTTTTGGGAAGCTTTAGCAAAAAAAAAAATGATCAAAATCGGTTGAACCGTTTTTGAGAAAATCAAAAACAAAAAAAATGGTTCCATGGGGGGTACCCTCAATAACCATTTTTCGGAAAATTTTTTTCAACCATTACCTAGCTTTAATTAAATGAAATTTTTCTGTATTTTTATTTTTTAAATATGTCGAACAGTTTTTGAGAAAAAAAAATGATTATAAATTTTCGAAAAAAATTCGTGTGGCAGGTACCGTTATTTTTGGTCTTAAAAAAAAGAAAAAACGTGTCCGGGAAAAATTAAAAACCATATCTACCAAGTTTGAAGAAAATCGGCCGAGTCGTTTAGGCTGCAGGCGAACAAACAGACAGAATTGCGAGACCCATGTTTTTGGTCTTCGCTATCATTGTAATGTCAACTTTGATCAAAATCTCGATTTTTTTTTCGAATGTATAACTTGCCTTATAGTATCTATAAGTCGCAAGTAAAAAATCAAGACGATTGTGAAATATCATTTTTTATTAAAATTGTATTAAAAATCCAAAAAAAAACTTACTTCATTTTTAAGTTTTTCAAGCTTCTTAGAAGAAGTTTGAGATTTTGATCAAACTTTATACCAAACAAAAAAAAGGTCTCCGTAATTCCGATAACTTGGCACCACATTTTGACGGGAACGCGCATTATGTCTTGGTAAATATTGGATCTGAGCTCTACTTACGACACGCGCTGGTGTAGCTTGTTGAAATAGATCAATGATTTAATGAATGTAGTTCGGCAAAAAAAAAAATTGATGTGAAAAATCACACAATCTGTAAAGACAATCGGTAGGATCATTTCTCGATACAAGACTTTCATCGAACTTAGTTTTCAATATGGCTTTTATTACACCCGCTATTTGGCTTGTAGCTTGTGGTACCATCTTGTTGAAACCACATATTCGTAATGTCTACACTCTAAGAAATTTTCGAAAAATTACTACATTAAATGTTTAATTTTTTTCAACACCAATTGAATGATACTACAATTATTGTAGTAACGAAATGGAAATATAGTAAAAATAAACATTTGCTTAAAAGTCAACAGTTTCTTGTTGAAAATTACACATATGTTGAATTTTCAACATAATTAAACACTCTTTGAATAAAATAACGCATCGCTGTTGAAAACTCATAACCGTTTGTTTGATATTTAATAGATTGCTTAAAAATAAGAACTGAGATGAATATTCAACACGATTTTTTTTTTGCGGTATATCATTTTTCTCTAGTTCAACATTTTTTGTTGAATATAAATTGTCCCTTTTGATAATATCGTAAGTGTGACAAAGCATAAACAGACTGCGAAAATGTAAGAGCGTAGAAAAATGTTCAATGCATCTCGTTTGGTTGTGTGTTGTGTCTCATTTCTTCTTTTCTCGTGAAGGAATACGTGTACGTGGCTACGTGCTAGGCAAAGCACGCGCACTATATCTAGAAGAGATAAGAGAAGAATCAATTTCTCTTTCTCAGTCGCAGTCAAAGAGTAGAGTTCACGTCGTATTTGTGATTTGTTTCGTTAAAAAACTAAATCATTTGTAAAAAAACTTGTGTTGTGGAAACTAAAATAAAAATATCAAATTATTATATTATATTATGATGTGAATTTTTTTGTATTTACATTATGTTGTATTTACACAAGTTGAATATTAAAAAAAAATTGGTTTGCAACTAATTTTCTAAATATATTATTTACTATTCAACATTTATGTTGAAAAAATGTGATATTTACATATTGAAAACAATTATGTATGTATGTTGGGTTTTCAACGAATACATAGTAAATTTCATATTATTTATGTTAGTTTTTCACCGAATATTAATATACGATATACGATTAAATGCTTACTTTTTATGTTAATGAAAATTCAACATTTCACCTTTCAACAAGAAGTTGAAAATTAAACACCGAAAATTTCTGTTGAAAATTGCGAAAATTATAGTAACGGACTGGTTGCCTACAGAAATTGTAGTAATTTTCAACAAACATTTTTTAGAGTGTAGACAAACGTAGCAATCTTTATTGACGATAATATTATGGTTAATTTCATCAGCGAAAAGAAAACGGCTCAATGATACAACCACCATGATGTTGCAATGAAATTGGTAATTTTTAAATCTCAATCCTATAACTTAAGCAACTCCACTTAAGTTTTAGAAATAGAATAATCTTATAAGATTGCAGGTCAAGATCATTTTGCAAGAATTCGTCATAATATGATTTAACTGATCCCCAATTCTTGAAAACGCCGCAGGTGTTCGGCTGTTTTTTTCATTTGCAACGAACCCTTGAACTGCAGCAATATTTTCGGCACTTTAACCAACACGTTATCTCCATGGCATGGAAACATCCAGCGAAAACTCAGACTCAAATTAATTCACTTTATTATGAATTCCTTGCCTATTGGGATGAGAATTATGACCAAAAATAAGCCTTAACGCTCTTAAAGTTGTCATCACCGACTCGGATTTTTTTAAATAATTTTTTTTCGTAGTGCAAACCCCCTCTCAACATTCATTTATTTGTTCTTCGTTAATGAACTTCACCATAGGCGTTTTTCTTTTTTAGTTCAGTATAGAGCTCTGAACAGAGTCCGAGCATGTCGAGCATGTTCCGAACATTCTCTGAACCAAGCGTGCTCTGAGCGCTCTGAGTATATTTTGAAACACACCTGAACACTTATGTAGCTGTCGCCATTTTTTTTTTTATTTCCATCTGTCAAATGCTTGTGTTAAGCATTTTACTCTGTCTGCTCAGTTATTTTATTCTGAGCTCATAGAGCGCACTCTGAACACGCTCAGAACATGCTCAGAACGAAAAAAGAAACACATTTTCGAAACTCTGAACACTCTGAACTAAAAAAGAAACACAATTTATTTTTTGACAACTCAGGTTCTGTTCTGAACTAAAAAAGAAAAACGCCTCATGATAAGAATATTGTTTTCGCTAAATGTTATGACGTTGACATTTATGTCATGGGTTGAAGGATGCGTTCACAATGAAAGTTCAAAGTTCCGAAGTCCCAATTGAAAAACACTTTACATTCAAAATTAATTCTCCTACTATTTATATTTTTTTTTTAGAAAATCATAAAATAAATAAATTAAGAGTCGTTTAAGCAATTTAAAGAATCATTGTCGATTAAAGTTTAGACTAGCTCACTTTATTTAACATTAATTGTGTCTTGCTATACGTTTACCAAAACCCATTGTCACCCACACACATTTCTATAAATTTTTGGAAAGATTTTCAGTTTTCTAAAACTGTTGGGACAATATACCACAATCTATCTTGTAAACCACTTACTTGTTAGTCGGAGGTATGAAGTTAAAGAAGTTTTCTTGTTTTATTTATTTTTTTTTTTTTGTCTTGTTTTGTTTGCATTGTAACCCTCCATAAAGTACAGCAATGGCAACTACATGCATATATTGGTTTTCCCAGAGTTCGCCCAAAGCTATTTTCTGTTTTTGTTCTGTACAAACACAAAAGCAAGCTTTCCAAAAGAGGGATGCAATAAATGTATTAACATCTAGGTACTTCGTGCATATAGAATTTGTGTTCGTATTTTGAACCTCAAACTTAGATACTATCAGAAACAGAAAACCAAAGTCTCGTACGTCTAACGATCTTCCATGCAAATGTTATAAAATACTCTACGATGAAGATAAATGTAGATGTGTATCTACATACATGGTTTTTGGTGATGATGTGGTCTTAGGAAAAGAGAATACTTGTAAGATTCAAAATTCAACTTTACTATTTATGCATTCTAATATATTATAAGCCACATCAAGGATATTTAACAAAATTTCTGGAGCCAAATGCAAATATCAGCTTGTTACAAACTTTCTATTCAAAAGAATATAATATTTCGAGCTTCGAGCAAACATTATACATAGTTTAGTCTTGTATGGTTAAGTGTTATGCGATAACTTCAAAACTGTATTGAATAACTTCAAGTTTTCATAAAGTAGCAAACTAAATAGGGTAATAAAATAATATTTATTAATGAAGAGTGTTCCCCTTAAACTTATGGATGGATTTTCTTCATGAAGCAATATCTTCTGAATCAATTTATCAAATTATTTGTATCAAAATATCATGTTTAGTGACTTTTGGTTGAATGGGTTTCATGAATACCCAAAATCAATTTTTAGAACAAATTAATGTATAGCGCTAAAGTCACACCTGTTGTCATCTCATCTTTTTGCAACTTTTGTGTTTCAATGAGAGTACACCTACTTAAAATCGATAAGAAAACATAAATGTTAAAAAATAGATGTTGTTTTTCTAGCTACCCTTACATTTAATATGTAAGACTCTGAGTAAGGAAATAAATCATTTCTGTGTGCGTGTTATCACGAATGAAGGGCACCTACAATTATCTGCTGATTCCGAACGACTAATAAGCAATACTTTTTCATGGTTTTCATTTGTCACTTCTTCGCAAGAGGCAGCATACCCCTGAAAAACATTTTTGCAGTGGATGAGAACTTAACTCAAGACCATCTGCTTGAAAGTCCAATGCACTAAATCTTACGCCGAGGGGTACTACTCCCAGTGAGTGCTAGAAGAATAGTGTAGGACTTAGAAGAAGACACCGATTTATATTAGCTTTAAAACATTATTTTCATTATTATAAAAAAGAAAAATAGAGCTAATTGAAGAGTTCCACATTCGTGTAGTAGTAGTACGGTTAAGCAAAGTATCACTTTATTTAACACAACGTCCAAAATTGGGCTGAATGGAAATCTGTTGGGCATTCCAAGGATTGAATTATTACGGTTAAAATCTTTGAAGGGAGGAGTGCAACCACATAGCTATTGTCCTGTAACTCTAATTATAAAATTAATAACCAAAAAAGGTTGTATACGATGAAAAATATACAGCTAAAGGCGAATCTATAAGCAAATCTTAAAGATTACTTAACTTTAAAATACCTCTAAACAGCTCTTAAGTATGAAATCGGTATCTATAATCAATTTTCTCCAACGCCATCAACCGCGTTTAAGGGTCACTTAAAGGCATTTTAAAGTGTATTTTGACATATCGATTGAAATCTTGAAGTTTCAAATTGTGAGTTTGTAGGTATTAGGCGCGTTTTATTGGTAATCTATATCTAGCGCAGTAATACAAGCACCAAAAAAACGCTTTATTAACTCTTTAACTCACTCTTCCTTGTTCCTTCCTACTTGTGGAATTAAGAATTAACTTACACGGATGTGTTCGAAAGATCTGTATCTCGTTTTTAAGCTGGAGTTGAAATATTCATGAAAATGCAGATTGAGTTGAAATATTCATGAAAATGCAGATTGAGTTGAAATATTCATGAAAATGCAGATCGAGTTGATTTAGAGTTTTTCTCACTGTTAAATTTGATTTAAAACTTACAAAAGTGCGAAAATATATCGCATATATATACTGAGTATTGGAGAAAAAAAAACAAAGATAGTACTCAATAAAATGACAAAATTTTAAACAGCCTCTTATTAAGGTAGTAGTATTATACTTCTTATATATTTCCTTACTTTAAAGTAGTTTTCTAATTTTAAACATTTTTTAACTAATATCGTCCTAAGGCTGGGAGCGCACATTCAATTTTTAGATGCACAACACTGTTTGGATACTTATAGAAAACAGATGAACTATTTGGTTGAATGTCCGCGCAGGTGCATATAATTATATGTTACAAAAAATAGCGAACTCATTTTAGGCAATCGGTTAGTTTGTGTCAAAAAACAAACTTTTTAGTTTCTTGAACCAAACAGTTGCAAAACCGCCTAGCCTAAGGCAATTTCTTTTAATAAATTGATTCTGAGCAACCTTAAAACAATAGTAGTTCGTGCAAAAAACTAAGTAAGCAGACCTATTTTGACGTTTTTAAATGTTAAAAGAGTCTTATATACATTAATTCAGCATAATGCCGCAGTGTTACGACATTTTTGAACAAATGCCAGTGCACTGATAAAACATATCAATCGAATTCAATATTTCAATATTCAATATTTTATGATAAAATTAGTGGCAGTAGTGTAAAGCCGGAATAATGGTATGAATTAAAGTTTTGCATTTGAAAAAATATTTGTTCTATAAATTTCGGTGCGATCACACTTTCGATTAGTAAAGGAAAAGTATAACAAAATAAATACCAACGAACACACGCTCAAGTATGCCACATATATATTTTTTCGGAAACCACCTAAACACCTCCTACATTTCAACATCCGAAACTCCATCTTCACTAAATTATCCATTTCAATTACTAGCTTATTTTTATTCACTAATCGTTTGTTGTTGTTTTCCATGTTAAATTTTGCGATGTAGTGTATTCACTAACCAATAAAACACGGCTATTGTTTGTTGTGATATTATATTAGAATTATAAAGTGCAACGATTTAAGAAACATAAAATTTGTATTGATTAAAGTATGTGTACGCGCAAAGAAATTTCGTCCACGCTTCCCGCTTAGCCTTTGAAGTGTTTGTATCGACACTTTCTTCCTGGTTGTTGGAAGAGAATCTGTGCATAAAATAATTCTGTTTTGTAGTGTATTATTGCAAATTCTAAAATAAAAAAGTTTCCTTGTAGAAGGCATCCCAATTTTCAGATCTTTTTCTTTTATTTGTGGCGGCGGGTGTGGGTGTGTGTTGGATAGCCATTTTTTTTTTATTTCACAAATAAAAAAATGTGTCTTCCAATTATTTACTGAAAGAAGGTGTCACAAAACAGCTGTGTTGTATAAAATGAAGCAGCATTTGTTTTTTTTATGTACTAGATTTTCACATTCTTTTACGAGTACGTTACGTGACACAACCATTGTTTAGTTAAGTACCAATGAAAAATCGATTCTAGATACGAATTGAAGTTTAGTCATTTAAAGCCAAATTAAATATTTAAGTATGCTTAACTAAATAACCTCTAAGATGCAGTTTAAGAAAATCTTATAGATACGGCTGCTAATATTTAACTTTTAAATACCTCAAAACTTTTGTTTTTAAATGGAAAATTTAAAATTAGTATTTAAAATCATTTTTAACATCTAATCAAAGTTACCTTTAGTTCTCTTAACTTAACCGCGATTCATCATATCATCAATAGATCAAGCCGTACATCTCACAAATAATCCAAAGAAATGGCTGAACATAACAAAAAACAAAATGGATTCTGGTGTTTTTCGTTTGCATTGAAATAAACATCTAGTTGCTTCTCTTTCCCTGGTTCTTAGTTAATGCATTCGAGTACTTAAATTATCTAGAGAATCAAACGTAACCGGCGCGGCGTCGTCTGAAACACAGGCAAAAAAAACTTTCTTAATTCCATAAATACTTTACTTTAATGCTTTAGGCACGTCCGCATTGAATTTCGGGGTTCTACTTATTGATTGGATTTTCTCAATTTGTATGCCAGAGCAACAAAAGGGCAATTGCGCAAAAGTTTTCACCGGACAACCATCACCATGCTCAGTTATATGGCCTTATTCATCTCACTGAAGCTCATTAGGTGAAAGAAAACGAAGGTCCGAGTCGGTGGCGAAAACTTTATAATGCCAAGTTATTGGTCAAGTGAAAACCTTCATGTGCTTCAAGAAAGACCAGTTCATCCAAAATAAAATAACTTTATGGTGATGTTTTCATGCTGGTATGTAATGTTATTGGAGCTTTTTTTTCGTTGATGAAAATTACCGTCACGTTATAGTAGATTGACAAGTTGCAACGATATTTATTTGGTCAATTGCAAGAACAACAATGAGATGCCAATTGTCCGGTCGATTGGCCGCTTATATTATGTTATTTAACACCCCTAGACTTTTTTATGGTGATACAAATGGGTTCATAGTAGAAATTTAAGCGACCCGACGTCAGATTCCATGCATAAATGTTTAGATTATCTGTACTAAAACAAATATTTACATTTTTGAGATATGTTCAGATCTCAAATGGTTTGCGTTTAAATTATAAAAATGTGGTCAAGTTCTTAAAAAAACCCTATATATGTTAGTACTCTATTGGTAATGCTTTTTTATGTTTATTAGAAGTAACAATCAAAATAATCCCTATAATTAAATGGAGTGAATTACAACTCTCAACCCTTCCTGTGTGCGAGTTACCAAGAAATTAGAGGACCTTCAATTTTCTGCCGATTCCAAACGGCTAATGAACTGAACTTTTCATAACAAGTGATACTCTGATACATCCCTAAAAAAAAAAAATATTTTTTTTACAGCGGATGAGAATCGAACCCAAGACCTGAACCCAGAATGTGTACCCTCATGAGACTAGGAATGTCATGAAATGAATCAATTTTAATGTTTCACAGGAGTCAGCTATAGGACCAATTCTGTTTTTGATTTATATAAATTCATTTCATAGACTCCCTTTTAAAGTTGGATGACGTGGGCTTTAGTTGAGAGCCGATATAAAATGATATCTAACGTTGTTAAAGTTGTGATTTACTGACCATAAATCAGGAATAAGTTCAAAAACTAAAAGCTTTTTCGTTTGGTAAAGCAGAAGAAACTTCCGGAAGTCTCCGATCCGGAAACCAAATGAACAAGTTGAAACACTTTTTTGATTCTAAAGTTTTTGTTCCTTTGCATTTTTTGTGAAACGTCGAATGCAGATGGCAAATTGAAGTTTTTTTTATTTTGCATAACCTGTAAACATGGTAAAAACTAATTTGAAATACGAGTATTTGCTCCTATTTGCAAGGAATACTATCAGTATCCAGAAAGCTCCTTTCATAAAAATTCTACAACTAATTTACCATCATCACTTGAAAATGACAATGATGAAGATGAAATGTTTGAGATACAGTCAATTTTCTTTAAACTTGGTAAATTTCATTTTTAATTTTTCCCCTAACACGTTTTTTTTTCGTTTTTTTAAGACCAAAAATAACAATACCTGCCATACGAAATTTTTTCAAAGTCTTGAAATATTTTTTTTTTCTCAAAAACTGTTCATTTAGTTAAAGCCAGATAATGGTTGGCAAAATTTCGGAATATTGTTATTAATGGTACCCCTTGGAACCTTTTTTTTTTTTGATTTTCTCAAAAATGATCATTTTTTATGCTAAAGCATCCCACAAGTTTGAAGATTATTGTGTTTTCAAATTATTTTTTTTTTTTTCAAAAATCCATATTTCGAAAAATACATACTCGATTGTTTTTGTTTAAATTTGAAAAATAAAAGGTTCTTAACACAATCCATAAGATGTGAGAAAAAATTGTATTTTACCTAAAACTTACGATACCCACTATACAAATGTTAAAAAATGGTTTTCGAAAATCGTATTTTTCTCCAAAACGGCGGCGGCGGCCTAGAATTTTGATATATTTTTTTTTCTATCAATTGGTTCTTACGATCTATAATTCAGTAACAAAATTGAAATTAAGATAGTACTGGACTGTACCTACCATAGACCTTGTCGTGGTGGGGAGGCTTAAGTCTATTTCTCCGGCTTGCTGGGGATTTACACAACTAAGAAAACTCAATGTGACCAGAAGAGTGACGGCCAAACATGAAGTAAAGCGATTGAGATAGTGTTCACTTTTGCTCTATGTATTGGCCTAGCAATCTATGGAATTGATTTTATGAGGGTAAAGTAAGATTGCTTAGGACTATCGTTCCTAGTTCAATGCGAATAAAGACTAATCGAAAAAAAGGATACTAGCTCAAGCTGTATCCGAAAAAATCTAGTGCTATATCCTATCTTAGGTATCTGAGCAACGGATCCCTGGCTCTACATATGTATACAAATCTTGAGCGATGTGATCATTGAGGTCACGGCCAAAACGTAAAGTAAAGTGATTGAGATAGTCTTCTCTTTTGCTCGATGTTTTGGGTTTAGCAATCTTCGATATATGTGTTAAAAATAAACAATCGTTAAGATTAAGAAGATTGCTTAGGACTATCGTTCCTAATTTGCTATAAGGCGAATAAAGACTAATAAAAGGATGCACACTCCTAGTGGTTGGTTACTACTTTGATCGATTGATGGGTGTGTGTATCCTAGGGCTGAAAGGTCCTGAGTTTTGCAGTAACTGATCTGTAAGTGATCACACGGTTGCGAAGCTCCACCGGAAGCTAAATTCTGGCACCATGGGAGATAGTGCCCAATAAAAACTACTGACAAGCGTCATAAGAACGAGTCTTTACTTAAGCTATCTATGAGGTAGGCCCCTATCTCATGGTGCTTGTGGTTTATTCCAAATGCGGAGACATATGGTTTTCAAGCGTGCTTGAATTCAAGAGGTATTAGATAGACCTCGCCTCATAGCAAGAGGTGTGCACATGTCACAGCTCTGATACTGATATGGCTTCGGCTATCTCAGAGTTAATGGTCAGGACTCAATCTGACTCCTATGTGGGTAGGCCCACCTTGGAATAAAGTCGTAAAGACGGGTGTCCACGTTAAACACATAAATAGGTTCTGTACCTACCATAGAACCATTTTTCAAATTTTGAATTTCTCACAATCGATATAACGGATTTTAATGAAATTTTGTGTAGAGAAGCTTTTAAAAAGCTATTGCATTTCAAAACTTTAAACAAAATATTTTTTGAATTTTTGTACAAAAAAAATCAACTTTGCTTGGAAAACTCGATATCTCGAGAACGGCTCAGTATTTTTTTTTTGGAAATTTAAATTTTATCTTTTCTTAAAAATGTTTTAAAAGGGAAGTATATAAAAGCTTATTTATTAATATTTGATTGAATCACATGGCATCCTGTTTTTATTTCCAATTGCTTCACAAGTTGTTTTCGTCATTTAAAAAATTAATGTTATGCTTATACACAGTTTTTCTTTAATAACATTCATTTTTGAAATTCTTAACCTTTTTTCTCTTCTTTTCAGAAGAATAACTGTCATTTTGGGCCAAACGAAAAATTTCAGAAGCATTCAAAATGCTTTTGGACGACCAATCAAAAATCATTTAAGGTTATATTTTTTTTAATTTATTATAGAAGTAGGATGCCCATACAAATCTCATGCAGCAAAATGGCAACAATTTAAAGTCTAATATCTCTATTTTTCTTGGTTCGACTTTGTCTACAGTTCTTCTATCTATTTTGATAGAATCTTAATAAATTCAAATTGTAGGGCTTATCATTGAATTTAGAGTGAACTTTTAAACACCTAGAAAATCAGATGAAAAGCTGTCCTGACCCTTAAAGATGTTTTTATTTTCCTACAAATGTTTGTTCCTTTAAAATTTGTATTAAATCAATTATGGCGTCTTTCATTAAAAACTACAATACGGATGTTCATGTCCGAGAGAAACTTATTATGACATTTCTAGTCCTAAAAAACATTAATCAACATTTTTGTGATAATATCCAAAAAACCATATACTACATACATGTGTCAACTTTATGGCAAATCGATCAAGCCGCTTAGTCCATAATAGAAGTAAAAATTACAAAACCCACTTTCATCATCTCTCAATTCATCGTATGTCCAGTTTGATGAAATTCTAGAGTTGAATTTCTTTTACAAATGCTTAAATAAATAAATAGCACAATTAGTACCAGAATTCGGTCAAAAATTCAACAAAAATTATAAACTGGGTAATTTTAAGTTTACTGCCCAACTTTTCTACGAGGTTCATTATGAAAGTGTTGGTTTATGTTTGAATAACAAATATTGCCCTAACTCAAGTCGCCCAAACAAATATATTCAAATATTTACTTTTAATTACGGAAAATATGTCTTTATAATATTGTTTCCGACCTTTTTTTTGCCCCCAAAACTGCTAAGAGTCAGGTTCGGGGATTTATCCATAATAAAACAAGATTTATTTATTTACATCACGATAAAATTCTCCCAATCTTATGCTTTTCGCATCAAAATAGAAAGTATTTATTCTCTTAGATTGAAAAAAAAGAAGATAATATCCCCAAAATATACCAAGCAATTTGCTCAAGAAGCATTTTAATTTTGTAAATCTATTGCTGCCATAATTTGTATCGTCCCTCTATCGTCATTGTTAATTTAAAATTTAATTAAAACCTCCCGGATCAACATACTTCCGAAGTAAGCCATCCAAGAATACGAAAAAAAAAAAAAAACGCACAGACAAATCCCCATCTGCTAGTCGTGTTAAGTAAACACTTGCAAGACTTATCAAATTATCATTTTGTAATTATCAGTGGTAGCTTTAGTGAGTTCTTATTGTGTAACAAAAAAAATACCTTGCCTCAAGCTGTTTTTTCTCCATTCTCACCAAACTCTCCTTGTCAAGGTACAAACTTAACTCACACTTACCATGTACATGGGGTGCAGTTGTGGCATTCGCTGAATTCGCACCGGAAACAGATGTACCAACACCAGCATTTCCGCCACTGCCCGAGGATGCTCCTGATCCGGTGCCACTTTTATCCTCATTCGAGTCCTGTCGTGATAGAGAAAACCGGCGATTCCCTAGACCCAGACCGGCCACCCCACTTGTTACGTACTGCTGTAGCGAACTGAAAAAACTCATTATCGCGCCGACCGAGAGTAATCGCTTGGAAAGTCACTTTTTCGTCCTTGGGTGGTAAGCTTTTATGTACACCTAATATCCTTAGGTAGGGAACTTTAGCTTTTTATCAAATGTGTGTATAGGAAGTGGGTATGTTTTCGCCAAAGGAGTCCCAATGAAAATTAAGTAGTCTTACTTATAATCGTCAAAGTTGTTGATCCTGTTTAATGTCCGTTATGATATTCACCTACGCACTATGACAAAAAATGGCTAAATATTTTGCTTTCTTTTTTTTATGTGATTTATTACTTATTCCGCAAAAACGGGAGAAGCAATTTTCTTTTGTGAATTCGTCTCCGCTTTCGTCCAGGCCTTGCTTCCTTCTTTTCTTTTCTTTCTTTATTTCTTCTTTTCGGAATAAGATATATGATTTTTTTCTCCTTCTTCTCTTTATTGGATTAATTTTTGATTTCTTCTCATTAAGGTGGTCGTTGCTAAGACAAATAACCAACACAATTTATCCTTGTCGAAGGGAACAACATTGTAGATTACTCAGAGGCTAATGCAACATTTATGCGATCATTGTCCGGATAGGAGTTTGATGTCGTGATGGCTATCAATGAATTAATTCCGTTGGATACCATTTGGGGAGTGAAAATTAATCTGAAAGTGAGAAGAAAAATTTTGTTTTTGAGACATGTACTATTAGATTTATGGACATTTGTTTATGAAGTAAATAATTTATTTTTGATTCATTCATTCTTATATCGCACCTCCGGTGGTACAACGACGTAATTGCAAAAATCTCTATTCTTCAGAAAACTTAACTCAGAAAATTTAAAATTTGCACTTACGTCGTTATTCCACCGGGGGTGCGATATATTGAACTTATAAATAATGTAAACCTTGATTTTTGAGTCTATGAGTATGTATGAAAAATAATCCAATACAATATAATATCACAGATTTTAGATCGTTAATTTGATGAAAAATAATATGTACAAGATGACTTCCTTGTGAGACATCAGATTTCGCAATGAGATGATCTGATATTGAAGATTTAAAGAAGATCCTAGAATCAAATATGACTTCACACATTGAAAACAATCAGAAGAAAATCCAAGAAACGAATTAATTTTGGTTGAGATTTTATCAAAACCCTTGCTAGAGTCCATGACAATAACCACATAATTTATAGTATAAGAAAGAAATTCTGCTAAATTTATAAGGGGTCGTCGATTAACTTTAAGCAACCCATATTGATAATAATGATTTGTCAAGAAATCACCTAAAGGTAGGTAGGTCGAAATGGCGACCATTCGTAGTCCAACACTGTGCGCCATTTTGATACTCGTATGAACCTACACATGGAACTGATATATGAAATTGCAGGTGGGAGAGTATCGAATCTGATAGTTTAAGGAATGTCCGAGACTCGAAGGATTCGTGACTGGTATTTCAACTTTCTGAAGTGTAATTCCGTGATTCTTGAATGGGTGGTGCTGATGGAGTTTTAATGTCACTCTTCGGGTTCAAATCGCTGAGGAATGTCCGAGGTTCGAGGAGTCCGTGATTAAATTCCGGATTCAAATCGCTGAGGATACCCGAGGTTTGAGGAGCTCGTTGCGTGGATTACTACTACCAGATGGTAATTCCATGATTCAGAATGGACGGTGGCTGATGGAGTTTTAATGCTATTCCGAGTTGTCGTTATTGGAAGTGCTACTATCAAAGATTCTTTACACTCCGCGTCCTATCGACCTCCTCGCGGTGCCTGTGGATAGGTTACTATGTACGTAAGTATGTAGTAACTGAACCAACTAGATAGGATCTAGGGTTATCTTCCCTAGTTTAGGTAAGGAGATAAACAAAGATTAGGAGTATCTTTCCTAATCACTGTAATGTAAATGATGGAGGCACACTGGTGGTTGGTAACTGTCCCTACCTGCCACCAGGTAGGAATATACTTAGTATAATCCGGGTCTCCTGTGGATAAGTGCCATACTGCTGGGTATGTGTGTTCTAGTTTGCTGAAAGTGATAAAAGATTAGGAGTATCTTTCCTAATTGCTAAAGTAATAAAGATTAGGAATGTCTTCTTCCTAATTTGCTGAAATGTATTAACGAGCTTCCTACTGTCCCTATCTAATAAGATAGGAGTTAATATCTTGGTTCCAATGTACTCCTCATGGTTCCTGTGGATTAGTATGAAATCATTATTGGTTCATTAAGGCAAATAAAAGACTAGGAGTATCTTTCCTAGTTTGCCGTACGTAAGGTAGATAAAAGACCAAAGAAACTTACACTGGTTGTTGGTCACTACCTCTACTAACTTTTGGTATGTGTTTCTTGAAAGGGTAGACAGGCCCAGGGTTTTGCATAAGCCCATCTGTAAGTGACCTCGGTTGCGAAGCTCCACCGGAAGCTATATTCTGGTACCATGGGAGATAGTTGCCCATTGAGTTTCACTCAATTGCTATCGGTGAGGTAGGCCCCCTAGTGGGAGTATCATGGTGGCTGTGGTTTATTCCAAATGCGGAGACATATAGTTTTCAAGCGTGCTTGAATTCAAGAGGTGTTAGATAGACCTCGCTTCAAAGCAAGAAGTGTGCACATGCTGCAACATGTCACAAATTGCCACTGAACAGCTTCGGCTGACTCGGGGTTAATGGTCAGGACTTAATCTGACCCTGATGAAGGTATGCCTTCCGTGGAATTAAGCTATATCTATACAAGCAGGTGTCCACGTTAAACGAAACTCGGTTATATGAAATTGTGAACATTCTCACCGAGTCATCTAATTGGGATTAAGTTAAAAAATATGAAAGCATCCACTATGTTTTGATGTCTCTTATTGTGTGTTGTGTTTACTTTTGCATACCCCCCTATTATGGAAGACAACTTAACTATAGTTTAATTGTAATTCTTAGAATTGGTATTATAAATCACAACCAGTTGTCATTTAGCAGACAACTTACAAAATGGTCTGAAAAGGCGGCCATTTTGTTAGTTGTCACTTTGTATCATGTAAGTAAGTTGAGTTGTGCTTCGGTTGTAATAAGCGTCAAAATCAAAATTGTGTAGAACATTTTAATGAAAGAATCTGCACTCGGATAAAAAATATGGACACAAAACAGTAAGTTAAACCACAAATTTAATAAAAATTGAATGTAATGAGTGTATTTGAGTTTGAAAACTACATGGCCATCACAATTTGAGCGACTTGTTGCTCTATGTTAACTGAGCATACATATATCCATTTTCTACAAATGAGTTCCTCAATCACATCTACCACTTTTTTAATACAACTGACACTATCGATTGTAGTCAGTTTATTTTGACTACCTTAGGGAAATTCTCATCTTCCAAATCACCGAAAAACTAATCGAAAGAACTTTCCATCATACAATTTCTTATTCTTGCTTTTATACTTCATGTTGAGCAGCTGGTTTTGACAGCAAATAGACTCCTAAAAGACAGCAACGTATTTTTCCATTACAACTGATTTTAGTTGACTTGCATAATGCGAAACATTTGTTTTGTTGCCTAAAGCGCGGAACAGATTGAACCAGCAACAGCACCGTCAACAGCAACAGCGGCCGCCATTAATTTAGAGCCAATATATTTCAATTGTTCAACACACATAAGAACAGCAACGCCAACAGCGTCGTTAGGCCAAAGTCCTAAATTTGCTGTTGCTGGTGCAGTGTTGTCAACTTTTCCACTGCAATATTTAGTGGTACCGCAATGAAAAACTTTTTTTCAATATGAAATGTCAAACAGATGAAATGACGTTGCTGGTGGCAATGTGTTTGAGAAATTTTTCTTGGTCAGCGTGCTGTTTGCTGTTGACGATGCTGGTGATGTTGCTGGTTTAATCTGTTTCGCGCATTATGCGAGAGTTGAGTTGTGTTGATGACAACTCAACTAAGTTGAGTTGTAATCCATTAATAGGCGCAAAAATCATCCGAAAATTGGATCACTCACTTAAACAGAGCACACAATAGTAGCCAATCCGATTGAGTGATCATCATCGTAAACCTCTGTTGTATCGTTACTCGAATAAAACTTCATTAATCCTTGGGCAGATTAAATAGGTTCTTTATTTAATAGTTTTTAGTATTTCAGTGTTGAATGCTCAAAGGTTATTAACAGACTGACAAAGGTTATTAAGTATTTGACAACTGAGACTTGAGAGAGAGAGAATAATAAATGATACGATATAACAGCTTTTCCCCCCAAGGAAAAATTATTTTTCTTTAACAAATTTGATATTAAATATAATTCATAATAATAAAAAAAAGAAATTTAATATAATTAATTACAATTCCATTGAATCAAAAGGTTGTATATTATATATAATAAATGATTATATGAAGGTAAACGCTATTTCAAATTTCTTTTACATCATTTCGTATCCCCATTTATCCGGTTTTCTTCTAGCTCTGTCTGATCGTCTTAACACTTCCTGATTAATTTCCTTACCTGAACCTCCTGTATCCGCTGCTGGTTCATCAGCTGATTTCGAAACAATTGGCACCTCCGTTAACTCGGTTGCTATACTGGCGGACTTCTGCGGTGTTATTGGTATCTCCTTTGATATATCTGCAGGTTCATCCTCCTCAATGATATAATTTTCCTTGTTGCATATAAAAGGTTCCCTAGCGCTCACCTCCTCTCCAACTCTGCGCATTTGATCAATATGCCTTTTCCAGATTCGGCCATCATCTAACTTCACCATAAAATGTAATTGTCCGGCTATTTCAATGACTTTCCCAAATTTCCATTTAACTGCTGATGAGTAATTTCGTACAGCAACCCGCTCATTTATTGAAAATTTGCTTTTTACGTTCTCATTGAAGTGTTTTCGAACTTCATTGTTTTCGCTCGGCAACATCAAGTCCAGTCGCGATCTTATTTGATGTCCAAACATGAGCATTGCTGGAGATTTGCCAGTAGCTGGATGTATAGCACGTCTGTAAGCGAACAAAATATTTGATAGCTCTTGACTTATTAAGTTTTTGTTACAATTGATTGCTTTTAATTTGTTTTTAAATGTTTGCACATAACGTTCAGCAAGACCATTGGTAGAGGGGTGGTATGGGGCGCCTTGCTTGTGTTTGATGCCATTGTGTTTCAAAAACCTCTGAAATCTTTCTGCCATGAATTGTGATCCCCAATCACTAACGAATATTTCCGGTAACCCAAATGTACTAAAAATGTCCCTACATTTTTGTATTGTTGTTTCTGTCGTTAAGTTTGGAATTACGTGGACTTCCGGCCACTTCGTGAAGGCATCAACTAGAATGAAAAAATAATTACCTCTGAATGGACCCGCGAAATCAGCATGTACACGCTCAAATGGCTTTCCAGGCGTCTCCCAGCAATGTGAGGGATGAATTCGTTTGGCTTCTGGTCGGGTAAGTTGGCAATCTGTACAGTTCATCACCATTTGCTCGATATCACGATCCATGTTTTGCCACCAGCAATATCCTCTGGCTAGTGTTTTCATTTTGGTCATTCCAAAATGGGACGAGTGTAGTTCGGCTAAAACTCTTGGTCTCAATTCTTTTGGTACATACACTCGTATATTTCTCATTAAACAACCTTGTTGCATAGCGAATTCGGTTTGGTTGATCCCAAAACGGTTCTTGGATTCACATTCTCTGCCAAACTTCAATGCCTGTATTAAAATTTTCACTTGATCATCTCTCTCAGTTGCCTTTCTTAACTGATCAACCGTCACAGGTAGTCTGGTTATGGCATCGACTTCAAGTAAGTCAATTTCCTCAATGGCATCGTACTTATCTGCAACAGGTAAACGTGACATTGCATCAGCATTTGCGTTATCTTTAGATTTTTTATATCGAATTTCATAGTCAAATGATTCAAGAAAAATTGCATAATGTTGCATACGTGTAGCTGAGAGTGTTGGTAGTCCTTTATGTGGTGCAAAAATCTGAGTTATTGGCTTGTTGTCGGTGACCAATATGAATCGCCTTGCATATACGAACTGGTAAAATTTTTTTATACCGAAGATGATTGCATACGCTTCTCTGTCCACTTGACTGTATTTTTGCTGGACTTGCGAAAGTGTTTGCGACGCATATTGAATAGGCCGTTCACTATTATCTGGGTAGACATGGCTGAGAACTGCGCCAACTCCGTACGGGCTGGCATCTGTTGCCAGTATTAAAGGAAGCTTCGGATCGTAATGGGCCAATATCACATCTGACTGCATCTGTTTTTTAACAGATTGAAATGATTTTTCACAATTTTCATCCCAATGGAAAACTATCTTTTCCTTTAAAAGATTATTTATAGGGTATAAAATCGTACTCAGCCCCTTAAAAAACCTACCATAGTAATTTATCAGGCCAATGAAAGATCTTACTTCATCTTTATTACTTGGTTGTTTCATGTTTTGGATTGCGTCGATTTTACTTCTCATTTTATGGATTCCATTGCAGTCGATCATATACCCACAGTATTCAATACGATCTACCATGAACTCAGACTTGTCCAAATTTACGCGCATGTTGTAGTGATTTAATCTTCGAAGCACTTCTTCTAAACGGTGTAAATGCACCGAGTCGTTTTCAGCTGTAATTTTAATGTCATCTAAAAATACCTTAACGCCAGGGATATCTCTCAGAATCTGCTCCATATGTCGTTGCCACTTTGCTGGTGCGGATGCAATACCAAACATCATTCTTTTAGGCCGATATAACCCTTTATGAGTGCTTAACGTTAGATAATCGCGATCATCTGGATGTATTTCTAATTGTAAGTAGGCCTTGGACAGATCAATTTTTGTAAATTTTTTCCCCCCCGCCATTGAGGTGAAAAGTTCATCGATTGAAGGTAACGGATATTCATCGATCTTTAAAAACTTATTTACTGTAGCTTTGTAATCACCACAGATTCGAACTTGATTATTTTGCTTGCGAACAGCAACTATCGGTGTAGCCCATTCACACGTCTCCACTGTTTCCAAAATATCGCTTTCCACTAACTTCTCTAGTTCATCTTCAACCGCTTTGATCAGAGGAAATGCCACTCGACGCGCTTTGATGAAAACCGGGGAAACATTTTCTTTCATGTGTAATCGTGCCTGAATTCCTGTGATTTTTCCTGTTGTTTTAGAAAATACTCGAGGATACTTCTTTATTAGTTCGTCAATTACTGGCAAATTATCTTTGCCTTGTTGAATTTGCATTACTGTGCCTAATTGTTTTTCAAAAAGTTTACCCCAATCTATTTTGATCTGTCGAAGCCATTCGCGACCCAGCAGAGGATTTCGTTGTGATCGAACAATGTACATTTTAAGTTTTGCCACCCTAGCCTTTGTTTGGACTTGGACATTAACGTAACCAAAACATTCCAGCTTCTTTCCGCAAAAACTAACTAGATCGGTATCGTTTTTTTGTAATATTTTTGTAATAGTTTTCTAATATTTCATTCGGAGTTGGATCAAAAAACTCAGATAACGTTTTAATGATTTCATCATATGATTTGGTTGATGGTTTCTCAGGTGCCACTTTATCGCAAAGCACGTTGTATGCTTCACTTCCCATATAGTGAAGGAGCAATTGGACTTTTTTGTGTACAGGATGATCAAAGAGAGCAATTGCAGTTTCAAATCTGTCAACCCATCGATTCCATTTTATATTTTTGTCGAATGGTTCGATACTAAACGGTGTTTGAAGAGACTGTACCACTACTTGTTGTGCTTGTGCCATATTTTTCGTATTTCACTGAGTATTTAATTAATTCGTATGTCAGTATTATAAATATATATGTGTATATATATATATTGTATATATGTGTACATATATATGTTGTATATAATGTATGTATATAAATTAAATTAAACAAAGTGTGTATAATTTTTTTTTTTGTGGAATTTAACAAGAACGAATGTTTTTTTTTTTTTTTTAACTTTCTTCGTGAATCTGTTTTATCCCATCCTCGTCGCCACTTGTTGTATCGTTACTCGAATAAAACTTCATTAATCCTTGGGCAGATTAAATAGGTTCTTTATTTAATAGTTTTTAGTATTTCAGTGTTGAATGCTCAAAGGTTATTAACAGACTGACAAAGGTTATTAAGTATTTGACAACTGAGACTTGAGAGAGAGAGAATAATAAATGATACGATATAACAACCTCAGTCAAAGTCCGCAGTCAAGTGTCCTATAGTTAGCAATATTCCATAACCACATTGAGGCAAAAATCCTTAAAGAAAAAGATTTATGGAAAAGAGCTAGCAAAAGATTATCTTTTAGGCCAGTCGCGCACATTTTTAGTTTCGCAACTGTTTGGTTGCTAAAATTAAACATATTGGCTTATATGGGACACCGCGCACTTAGAGCAACTCGATTCGAGCAACTAAAAAGTTTGTGTTTTGACACAACCTAAACGATTGCCTTCGCAACAATTGAGCTGTTTTCTATAAGCGCAAGAGAGACAAGAGTGTGAGCGTGAGTAAAGAGTTGCCAGTGCGCGGTTCTCTTTCAACTGGTGATTAAACTATTTGATTTCGATCACAGTTGCCAGTGCGCGACTAGCCTAATTGGCTGCAAAACAAAATGGGAGTCATCTTCAGATCGTGTTCATGTCTAGTCAAGAAGACTAAAATCAGTAAAGAACATTCAACCATCATGTAGCTCTATGAAATCACATAAAAAGCTAACCGCATCAATCAGATGTTATTTGGGTAAACACATGTTCTTGTGGCCTTAAATTGCAGGTTTTTAAATGTATTTCTCTCACATTTTAATAGTAAAAGGCACAATCGTTTCAATTCAACTTTTCTAAAACTGCGTTTGCGTTGATATTTAATAGTTATCCAATTTCTGAATACAAATATTGAAAACAGGCAGAAAAACACTGATTGCTTGAGCTCAAATTTTAACTACTGTTTTTTTTTTTGAAAAAACGAATTTAGCTTAGGAGGTAAATTTATTGATGTTAATATCAAAACCTAGTTCAAGACACATAGTACAAAAAATACTGTTCGAGTTAATTGAACAATGTATTTCGTCAAAAAATAAGTCCTACAGTATCAATACCGTTTATATGGTGAATGTTAGGTATTAAAAGAACTAGGAAGAACAGTTCTAATCAACCTAGTATAGCCCTAAGCTATCTTTCGTATATACTTTTTCTCTAAAATCGTAACTGGAATTGCAATCTCTAAAATGCTTTCTACAAACTACTATCAATCTATTAAAAAACTTTTAAAAACTAGAGAACAGAATTTGAACTATTTTTACCATGCGATTGACTCCATAAAAGTAATAAAGTGATGTTGAGGGTATTGTTCAAGTTTTTAAACAACAAAACGACGTTAGATCATTGCACTCTAAAAACATTTCAAATATTGATATTTAATGAAAGTCTACTCCGTAGTCTATTAAATGAAAATATTTCCAACATTACTCTCAAACATGAACTTAATTTTAAATTCATTGATGGTTCCCAGGAAATAAAAAGTAATTAGAGCTAGGTAGTACATAAATATTTATCTATATCGACTTCATTTCAACAAGTCTCTCCACCTATCCCGGTCTCTAGCCGACGCCATCCAGTTGCGCACCCCAAGGCTTCGGGCGTCCTGGTCTACGCCATCTCTCCAGCGCAAGCATGGTCTACCACGCTGTCGTCTACCATAGAATGTACCACAAAGAACTTTCCGAGCAGGTTCCTCTTCGCTCATGCGAGCTAGGTGCCCTGCCCACCGGAGTCTACCGAGCTTAATTTTTGTCACGATATCTGCTTCTAGGTAGATTGCGTACAATTCATGATTGTACCGTCTCCGGAATCGTCCTTCCTCACATATGGGGCCAACAATTCTCCTTAACAGAGGCGGATCGTGAATTTGTGGGGGGCTGGGCTGAAACTATTTAGTGGCCTACCTAAGTACTCAACTAATAGCCATGTCAAAAAACTGTGTCTATAGTGATATATTATTATTATACATATATTCTTTACTGCACAAAAAAAAACATAAATGTTACTTAAATCTACGCAAGCATTAGTTGTGCAAACGGCGACCTTATTGCTGTGGTGAAAAAGAAATAGTGAAGAATATAAAAAACAATAAAAACATTGGCGCAAAATTTTAATTGAATTAGTACGATGCTAAAGCTGTTTTAGTATGATACTAGGTTAAAACAACGAATTTGCAAATTGTAATCGAATATAGCGTCATACTTTCTCTACCCTTTTATTAAAGTTAAAATCATCGAACACCTATTTTATTTTTTTAGTATCGTGCTAGCTTCATATGACTCTTTGACGTTTGCAAACATCAAAAAAATTTCGTGTATACTTACTTTTTTACATGAAATGTCATTGTTTTAGGTGTGTTCCGAAGCAATTTATTAAGAAAATTCTTTTAGTACGATACTAGTTAGAAAATCTTTAAAATTAAGAATGAGTTATAGTAAACTACTATAAAGTTAACAAATTGTTAAGTAGTATTATACTAATACCTTAATATTAGGCTGTTTAAAATTTTGCGCCATTTTATTTATTATGAATTAGTAAATGAAATTGACAGATTATGTGTATGACATGTTATATAAATTATAATTTATAAATCAACCTTTTTGCATTTCTATGCTGCAAATTCCTTAATTTGGTCATCACATTGCAAGTGTTTTGTTAGATCATAATTTATCAAAAGAAGTGATAAATTATTTAGTCGATGGTTCGACATTGTTGTCCTGTATTTATTTTCTACATAGGACATTTTGGAGAAAGAGCGCTCTGCTTCACAGCTAGTAATTGGCAAAGTTAAAAAAATCTTTAAAATGGTATAGCAGTTAGGGAACACGTTAATAAGTTTATTTTCATACATGAGCTTAAAAATGTCACTGGAAGAGGTGTACGATTCTGGCTTAGATTGGAGTAAGTACGATTTTAATTGAATGCACTCATTCACTAAATGCTCGTCTACGTCCTCTGGATAATAATCAATAATATGACGCGCACTTTCCAAATCTATGTTTCCGATATTTTTGTTTTGCAAATCCATTAAAAATTTGAATTTTTTGCTATATGTCTCTTTCTATTGACACAGTGACATTAGCAAATCTTAATCAAATGACTGATTAAAAAAAATACTTTGCACAACTGTTTTTTTGCTCATAATTACACCATCCTCATCCACATCAATTGAAAGCACCCCACTGAAGATTTCAGATCATGCAAAGTATCTTGGTGTGATTCTAGATAGGAAATTAAACTGGAGTCTTAACACTAGGGAAAGAGCAAAAAAAGGAATGATTGCATTCTACTCCTGTAACAGAATCTTTGCGAAATCCTGGGGACCTAGCCCAAAAATTATCAGGTGGATGTATTTGGCGATAATCAGACCAATACTAACTTATCGTAATTTGGTATGGTGGAATGCAAAAAAAAAACCGACAAACCTCAAAACTCTGACAAAAGTACAGAGACTTGCGTGCATTGGAAGTACCGGTACCATGAGATCCACACCAACAGCAGGGTTAGAGGCGATACTCAACCTGATACCCCTAGATCTTTTCGTACAAGAATCCGCAGCATATAGCGCCTTAAGGCTAAGCCAGACTAATACCTGGAAAAACAGTGCAATAGGACATGCTCAAATTCTTCAGAAATATTTGGGTGATAGTATCATTACAGATTATACAACACCCGAACTTGACTTTTATAAACCATTCCAAACTGCCTTTCCAAGCAGAGAAGAATGGCTGAACAACCAACCCTACGCCAGTGAATCAGAAATAGCAATCTATACTGATGGCTCCAAAATGGACGCAGGTGTTGGTGCAGGCTTTTTCTCAGAACCTCTTGAGCTAAACAACTCACTTAGGCTCCCAGATCATAGCAGTGTCTTCCAAGCGGAGGTCCTGGCAGTGACAACAACTGCTAGACAGGTATCAATGATTGTGATACCACAGGCTGATATCACCTTTTACATTGACAGCCAAGCTTGTCTCTTGCCGTCGCGAAGAGCTTAAGCTTCTTGGCACTCAGCACAATATTAGACTCTGCTGGGTACCGGGGCACAGCGGCATACCAGGTAATGAAAATGCCGATGAGTTGGCAAGACAGATGGTAAGTATCCCACTCTGCAACATTAAACAGAAAATTTCAGATTTAATCCTAAAGAAATCCAATGAAAGGTGGAGTCTACTTGACACCTGTGATACCACTAGGAAAGTGTGGACTTGCTTTAACAAGCAGAGGACTGACAAAATTATGCAACTGAGTAAGAAGTCCCTTCGCTCCTTACGAGCATAATCACCGCACATAATTTACTAAAATATCATAAATATAAAATTAAACTAAGTATACAGATGACCTATGTAGAGGATATGGTGATGAAGAAGGACATGAAGACACATCACACTTTCTCTATCATTGCGCGTCACTATGCCACCAAAGAAGGAAATGGCTTGGTAGTTACTTCTTTGACAATTTAGAAGATCTTTCTAATATTCAGGAATTCACATATTGAACTTCGTCAATGCCTTAAAATGGCTTGACTGATTAACAGAACACATAGGTTTCTATCAGAAAAGAGTGATTACACTCACGGATAACACAATGGATCTACATTGATCTAAGTGTGACGATAGTTACATCAATTGTCAGCCCAACAACCTAACCTAACCTAACCTAAGAGTAGAAAAAATACACCGATCAAAAACAAACGACGGGGAATCCCCGTTCCGTTCCATAGACGCGCACATACACTATTCGGCATCAAACTGAGCACGATTTTAGAGAGAGAGTAAGTTCGCGCAGCGCTTTTTCCAGGTAAAAGCGACGCGCAAATTTACTCTCTCTCTCTCTAAAATAGTCCCATCTAGCTTCGGGGACTATACATTAGTAGATTGATCTCAGGGTTGCTATTGCCAACCTTATGGTAGTTTTTTTAATTTTAATTTTTTTTAATTCAAATTAACGCCTATTGTTTTCAACGGAGTCTGGGGGCCCCTTGTGACCTCGGGGCCCTGGGCTGCAGCCCATACAGCCCTTAGGTAGCTCCTTAAGACTTTTCTCTCGAACGCAGCTAAGAGGTCGGAGTGCCTTTTGCTAAGCACCCAAGTCTCGGATCCATATGTGAGTACTGGCAGGACCATGGTCCTGTACAGCAGCAGTTTTGAAGTTATGGTGAGATTTCTGGATTTGAAAAGCTTTGACAGACTATAGTAGGCTCTGTTGGATTTGAGAAGCCGCCCGCGTATTTCTTCTTCTATATTGTTATTGGCTGCTACTATTGACCCAAGGTATTTAAAGGATTGCACCACTTCAAATTCGTGCTCCGCAACCTTGATTGTTTGACCAACTGTTCCTCTCGCCACCATGTACTTTGTTTTACCTTCACTAATGTGCAGCCCCAGATTTTGTGCCGCCTCGCCTGCTCGATCTGGATGAAGGAATCGTGTACAGCTTGTTCGGTTCTTCCGATGATGTCAATGTCGTCTGCGTAAGCTAGTAACTGGCTGGACCTGTTGACGATGGTCCCTCTTGTTGCCGTGCCAGAGTCACGGATTGCTTTCTCCAACGCCAGGTTGAAGAGGAGGCAGGCCAAACCGTCCCCTTGTCCGCTTGTCGGAGTCCATTAAAGATTTTGATTGGTCTGGATAGCAATCCGGCTATTTTTACTTGGCTTGTTACGTTGGTCATGGTCAACCTACATAGTCGTATCAATTTATTTGGGATGCCGAATTCTCTCATGGCTTTGTAAAGTTCTACCCTGGCTATGCTATCATAGGCGGCCTTAAAGTCTATAAACAGATGGTATGTTGGGATGTTAAATTCTAGACATTTTTCCATCGCCTGCCTAATGGTAAAGATCTGATCAGTTGTTGATTTGCCTGGAATGAAACCACACTGATATTGTCCGATGACGGTTTTAGTGTATGGGGTTATCCGGTCTTGTAGGATAGAGGAGAGTATCTTATAGGCGGTACTCAACAACGTGATACCTCTATAATTGCTGCACGTTGTGACATCTCCCTTCTTATGTATGGGGCATATTATGCCTTTTCGCCAGTCTTCTGGCATTTCTTCCTGCTCCCATACGTGCACTATAATATCATGAATTGCTTGACGTAAGGCTGGCCCGCCGTGATGAAATAATTCGGCTGGTATGCCATCGGCTCCCGGGGATCTGTTCTGTTTAAGCCGGCCTATAGCCTATAGGTGGCTGCAACATAGGGTATTCTTCTTGAAGTAGTGGAGCCTCCACTTCTACAGTGAGCTGACCATTTAGCAATTCATTGAAGTACACTTCCCATCGCTCCAGTATGCTTTCAGGATCGGTGATCAGATTTCCCTCTCCGTCCTTGCAGTATGTGCAGCGTGGTGTGTACTGCGTCATGTTTCGGACGGATTGGTAGAACTTCCGCGCCTGGTGCGGACCTCGCTCTCGGCTGTTTTCTATTTCACAGATTAGGTTCTTCTCCCAGGCTGATTTCTTTTGTCTGTGAAGCCGTTTTTCTGTTCTTCTGAGCTCTTTATATTCCTCTTCGCGTGCCCGCGTTCTATGAGATTGTTGCATTGCTCGTTACGCAACATTCTTACGTTCAGTCGCTAGCTTGCATTCATCATCAAACCAGTCGTTCCGATTTTTACGACTGCTGCCTAAGATGGAGTTGGCAGTACTAATGATAGTATTTTTAAGACGTGTCCACTTTTCATTTACGCCCAGCATACTGGCTCCAGGACTTACTCTCCCTAAGTCAGGTGTTTCTAGGGCGAGTCCTAACGCATTACCAAAGGTGTTACTGGTGTTTTCATTGCGCAGGGCAGCCGTGTTGATTCGAACCTGATCGGCGGATGCAATGCGTCTTCGCAAGGCAATCCGCCCTCGGAAAACCATACCAACAAGATAGTGATCCGAGTCGATATTGGCACCTCGGTACGTTCGTACCGTCATCAAGTTCGAGTAGTGGCGACCGACGGTCTATCAACACGTGGTCTATTTGGTTACGAGTGACTCCATCAGGTGATACCCAGGTGGCTTTGTAGATATCTTTACGCGGGAACCTGGTACTCGCAACGACCATGTTTTTCGATGCTGCCAATTCTAAGACTCGAAGTCCATTGTCATTAGTGTTCTCATGCAAACTATGGGTGCCTGCGTAATGCCTGAATACCGGCTCCCGACCTATTTTTGCGTTCAAATCCCCAAGGATGATTTTAACATCACACCTTGGACAGGCATTGAGGGCCCTCTCGACTTGTTCGTAGTAAGTCTCTTTTTCTTCGTCTGAGGACTCCTCCGTAGGTCCGTGAACGTTAATGAGGCTGATGTTCGTAAATTTGCCTCGCACGCGAAGGATGCATAGCCTTTCGCTTATAGCGTTATAGCCGATGATAGTAGACTTCATTTTTTCGCTGACTAGGAAGCCTACCCCGAGCACATGGTGTTTTGTATGACAGCTGTAGTAACGGGTGATTTTTTTGAGGTTAGGATTTTCGTGCATCAGTATTTGACAGATCACGCGGGATTTCAGGCATGGTGTCAAAGAGAAAGATGCTCAGTATGCTTTGACATTTCATCATGAATAGACTTACTAACGAGCAACGCTTGCAAATCATTGAATTTTATTACCAAAATCAGTGTTCGGTTCGAAATGTGTTTCGCGCTTTACGTCCGATTTATGGTCTACATAATCGACCAAGTGAGCAAACAATTAATGCGATTGTGACCAAGTTTCGCACTCAGTTTACTTTATTGGACATTAAACCAACCACACGAATGCGTACAGTGCGTACAGAAGAGAATATTGCGTCTGTTTCTGAGAGTGTTGCTGAAGACCGTGAAATGTCGATTCGTCGCCGTTCGCAGCAATTGGGTTTGTGTTATTCGACCACATGGAAGATTTTACGCAAAGATCTTGGTGTAAAACCGTATAAAATACAGCTCGTGCAAGAACTGAAGCCGAACGATCTGCCACAACGTCGAATTTTCAGTGAATGGGCCCTAGAAAAGTTGGCAGAAAATCCGCTTTTTTATCGACAAATTTTGTTCAGCGATGAGGCTCATTTCTGGTTGAATGGCTACGTAAATAAGCAAAATTGCCGCATTTTGAGTGAAGAGCAACCAGAAGCCGTTCAAGAACTGCCCATGCATCCCGAAAAATGCACTGTTTGGTGTGGTTTGTACGCTGGTGGAATCATTGGACCGTATTTTTTCAAAGATGCTGTTGGACGCAACGTTACGGTGAATGGCGATCGCTATCGTTCAATGCTAACAAACTTTTTGTTGCCAAAAATTGAAGAACTGAACTTGGTTGACATGTGGTTTCAACAAGATGGCGCTACATGCCACACAGCTCGCGATTCTATGGCCATTTTGAGGGAAAACTTCGGAGAACAATTCATCTCAAGGAATGGACCGGTAAGTTGGCCACCAAGATCATGCGATTTGACGCCTTTAGACTATTTTTTGTGGGGCTACGTCAAGTCTTAAGTCTACACAAATAAGCCAGCAACTATTCCAGCTTTGGAAGACAACATTTCCGAAGAAATTCGGGCTATTCCGGCCGAAATGCTCGAAAAAGTTACCCAAAATTGGACTTTCCGAATGGACCACCTAAGACGCAGCCGCGGTCAACATTTAAATGAAATTATCTTCAAAAAGTAAATGTCATGGACCAATCTAACGTTTCAAATAAAGAATCGATGAGATTTTGCAAATTTTATGCGTTTTTTTTTTAAAAAAAAGTTCTCAAGCTCTTAAAAAATCACCCTTTATATGTCATATTCTTTCTTCTGTAAAACACCATTCCCTGTCCATCTGATTTCTTGAAGAGCTGTTATGTCAGCTTTATACTTTGACAGGGCATCGGCTAGCTGCTGAGCAGCTCGAGCTCTATAGAGCGATCGTACGTTCCATAAGAAAATTCGTAAATCGTTTTTCCTTTTTCTTTGCGTGGGTTGTCGTCGTGAGATCAGTCCGTTTCCGAGGCTTGTTGTCGGTCTCGTAATTCTTTTAGTTTTACGGGACAGGGAATTAACCTGTCGCCAACCTGAGGAACCAGCCTGATCATATTAGCCAAACCTTTTTTAAAAGGCTTGTTTCTAGCGGCCGCCGCGGAGAGGCTATGATCACACTTCCACCAGTCCCGAATAGTTACGGCACGTGCATGTTTTCGTATGCTACATGTTGTTCCCCCTATTCGTCTGATAGCTGACCGCTGATCATATCTTTATTCTCTCAATATATTCTTCTACCTAACCGGTAGTCTCTTTCTATTAAATACAATCATTATATCTTTCTTTCATTATATCTTCTATCTGAACATTCATTTGTTTTTCTTTATTCTTTCTTTTGGAAGTGTTGCCACATAAGAACAATTTGATCGATTTAAACATAAAACAGAAAGAAAAATGACGGAACTCAATCAACTCAAATTTATTAAAATGTAACTTAGTGGAACTTAGATGGTATGAACATTGCCTTTCATTTTTCCTGATCATTTATACGTGCTTTATTGAATATTTTTTATTCCTATGCTTTTTAATAAACAATATTTTTGGGTTTTCCATTGTAGGTCGTATAAATGAAAAAGGCGGATGGTCTTGGCTTTGAGATTTATTAAATGTCATGCCAATACGAATAGGCAACTGCAAAGGCTTAAATTCAAATGGTAAATCAGTTGGAATCATTGGTATACGTGGTATTATAACATCTTCGCCTTTAAATTTACCAGTTAAAATTGTCGCTTCAATAACATTATTCACTAATTGTTTAACTACTAATCTGGTGCCATTACATAATCTTGGATGATTTAGATTTCTTAACATTATAATTGGAATACCAACTTTCAATTGTAAATAATGTCGCGGAATACATGGTATATCCAATGAATTTAAAAATTCGATCGGATAGTTGACAACTTTACCGGATTCATGAAGGTATCAATAGATTTATAAGTTAGATTTGCACCTGGTATTTTGTTCATACTATCCACATTTAAACTACTCGTAATAACATCTTTATTTGTACATGCCAATATACATCTTTGACTTAACCAATCATAATTTCAATAGTTATTTACAATAATAGGAAACCCACTTTGTGTTAACGCAGCAATCGATTGTGATAACGAACAAAAATTATTTGGCAATGTTATTTGACCATCAATATGAAGAGGCAATTCTCCATTTCCAATTTTCAATAATTGCTTGGGAAATTCTGCTAGCATTTAATTCGTCAGCAGCAGTAGATCGAGGAATAACAGGGAGTATTTGTTGGGTGTCCCAATCCATCGAACTCAAATTTCATGTTAATGGGTTTGCATGTATTGGTGTGAGAGAAATCTCAAGGGGCCAACCCATAGAATCCGTTGCATCCGTTACGTCGACGGATTTAACTGACAGCTCGATAAAATACACACGTTCTTATGAGAACCGACCCATACATGACGGACTCGATGAATGCGTTTTCAAAACAAAAAAATGAGAATACTGGAGGAAAAACAATTATTCTTGAATCGATATATCTATGTGTGCGTTATTTTGAAAAATAAAAAAAATACAATTTTTTAAAATTTTATCAAAAGAAACTGTAAATGAACTAGCTATTTTGTTGCTATAATTTGATAAAAAAATATTTAAAAAAAAATATACATACAAAAATATTGGGCGCTGGATAGCTTGCCGTTTCCTCACCAAAAAAATTGGCTTAGGCCATGCATTTTGAATTCCAGCGAATGTGTTGAAAAAAAGATTTTTTTTTATCTTCAGTAGCTTTGTAAATGAGTTTATTTGATTTCAATCCTACTAATATAATAAATGTGAATGTTACGATGTATGGATGTTTGTTACTCAATAACGCTTGAACAAATGAATGGATCTTGATAAAAATTTAACACACAAAAAAGTTATGGTCTGGATTACAGTATAGGCTACTTTTTTTTTATTATCAGGGGAGGGGCATTGGGTGGTCGAAACACCCCAAAATTATTTATCTCTTCTTCTATCTTCGTATTGCACTGAAATGTAGTACATATACATAAGTAGTTGCATTGAAATGCCATACTTTGGTGGTGCGGGCCCAGAGGAGGGGCATTGTTTGATTAATTTACCTAAGCAGTAAAGATAAAAACACTCAAAAAAGTTTTTAAAAAAAATAACTCAAAAACAACATTCCGTACTTCACACAAGATTTCCATTTACACAAGATTTCCAATGCAAGACAAACTGAGCGAATCTACAGAAACTTTTAGACACATAATTTATTTTGAAAAACTTCAGTTGAAAAAAAAAATTTGCTTGCGGGAGTTCCCGCACGGGTACACTAGTACTTTTTATATTTTAGAAGTTATACCTATCGTGTATTGTGTGCGTAAAACTGCGTGATTTTCTTTCTTTTTTCATAGTTTTCTGGATTTTTTTTAAGAAAAAAATAAAGAAAAAATAAAAAAATAAAACGGTCCGGTTCCGTAACTATTTTATCTTTAAAAAGAAAATTAAGAAAAATAAAAAAATTAAATTGAGTAGATACATATAACTATTTTATCTTTAAAAAGAAAATTAAGAAAAATAAAAAAATTAAATTGAGTAGATACATATAACGGGTGATTTTTTAAGAGCTTGAGAACTTTTTTTTAAAAAAAAAACGCATAAAATTTGCAAAATCTCATCGATTCTTTATTTGAAACGTTAGATTGGTCCATGACATTTACTTTTTGAAGATAATTTCATTTAAATGTTGACCGCGGCTGCGTCTTAGGTGGTCCATTCGGAAAGTCCAATTTTGGGTAACTTTTTCGAGCATTTCGGCCGGAATAGCCCGAATTTCTTCGGAAATGTTGTCTTCCAAAGCTGGAATAGTTGCTGGCTTATTTGTGTAGACTTTAGACTTGACATAGTCTAAAGGCGTCAAATCGCATGATCTTGGTGGCCAACTTACCGGTCCATTCCTTGAGATGAATTGTTCTCCGAAGTTTTCCCTCAAAATGGCCATAGAATCGCGAGCTGTGTGGCATGTAGCGCCATCTTGTTGAAACCACATGTCAACCAAGTTCAGTTCTTCCATTTTTGGCAACAAAAAGTTTGTTAGCATTGAACGATAGCGATCGCCATTCACCGTAACGTTGCGTCCAACAGCATCTTTGAAAAAATACGGTCCAATGATTCCACCAGCGTACAAACCACACCAAACAGTGCATTTTTCGGGATGCATGGGCAGTTCTTGAACGGCTTCTGGTTGCTCTTCACTCAAAATGCGGCAATTTTGCTTATTTACGTAGCCATTCAACCAGAAATGAGCCTCATCGCTGAACAAAATTTGTCGATAAAAAAGCGGATTTTCTGCCAACTTTTCTAGGGCCCATTCACTGAAAATTCGACGTTGTGGCAGATCGTTCGGCTTCAGTTCTTGCACGAGCTGTATTTTATACGGTTTTACACCAAGATCTTTGCGTAAAATCTTCCATGTGGTCGAATAACACAAACCCAATTGCTGCGAACGGCGACGAATCGACATTTCACGGTCTTCAGCAACACTCTCAGAAACAGACGCAATATTCTCTTCTGTACGCACTGTACGCATTCGTGTGGTTGGTTTAATGTCCAATAAAGTAAACTGAGTGCGAAACTTGGTCACAATCGCATTAATTGTTTGCTCACTTGGTCGATTATGTAGACCATAAATCGGACGTAAAGCGCGAAACACATTTCGAACCGAACACTGATTTTGGTAATAAAATTCAATGATTTGCAAGCGTTGCTCGTTAGTAAGTCTATTCATGATGAAATGTCAAAGCATACTAAGCATCTTTCTCTTTGACACCATGTCTGAAATCCCGCGTGATCTGTCAAATACTAATGCATGAAAATCCTATATACTTTTCGGCATTTTAAAGCCGCAAAAAAATTTTTTTTTATTTGCATCTATGTGTAACTCAATATTGAAAATATGGGAAAATAATTAAAATTTCATTTCTGTTTTTAACCGATTTTCTTTACTTTTTTAAAAAATTTTTTGTCCTAAGCCTTCTACCCTCATTCGTTCACAAATCCAAACTTTAATTTATACGACCCAAACGCAAAATAGTTGGCCTACTCATCAATTAACAAATTAACATTTTTTATGTGCCTATATTTCTGGTCCCCAGCAGTTGTTTTTTAATTTTTTTTGTCGATGTAATAAATTACATTTAATAAGTAAATTAGACCAAACAGAACTAAATTCGAGAAAGCACATATGGCTCCAGTTTGCATTCTCTCAAACAAAGATAGAGCATAATAGTTGGACTACTCTCTCTTGGATGCAAAATAGTTGGCCTATGAAGATTTAAATAGATTTTCAGTTAACCGTTATTAAAAAAATGACATGCACTTGTTTTGTTGTTTATTGATCTCCTGTTTTATGCAAGCCAGCAACAGTTTAATGTCAACCATGGTGCGTGGCGTTGCATTATCAAGAGACCTTAGGGAATCCATAAATAAAGCCTTCGAAACGGGATTTTGGAGCTATAAAATTGCAAAACAATTCAATTTACCGCGCTCATCAATTCGAAACATTATCTCAAAGTTCAAAAATAGTGGAAATGTGGAGATCGGTTAAAAAACGGGACGCCCACCAATTGCAAAACCTCTAGATTGCCGAGTTTTAAAAAAAATAATAAAAGAAAATCGACGTCAAACGGCCGCTGCAATAACTGTTCAATGGAGGGAAAGAATAAAAAAAAAGTGTTTCGGTCGACACTTGCAAACGGACTATGAAAAAAATTGGATACAAATTTTATAAGGTTTGTTTTAGATTTATTTAAATTAGAGCAATTTTAATTCGTTAAAAACATAGGCCAAAGAAAAACCACTTTTCACACCTAAACAAAAGAAAAAGCGGCTAGAGTGGGCCAAACAACGTAAAAACTGGACTTTAAGTCAATGGCGGTCCGTTATTTGAGTGATGAGTCCAGGTTTGAAGTTTGCGTGGGCGATGAACGAAAACGAGTCATTAGAAATTCAAGAGGTTTTTCACAAAGATTGCCCTAAAAAAACGGTCAAGTTTCCAGCATCTCTAATGATATGGGGATGCATGTCGGGGCGGGGTTTGGGCAATTTACATTTTGTAAATGGAATTGTCACTGCTGCCAAGTACAGGATATTCTAGAAAATGAGCTTCTCCCATCAATACCACGACTTCAAACTAGTGATGGAGACTATATTTTCCAACAGGATGGAGCTTCTTGCCATACAGCAAGGTCTAAAATGGCGTGGTTATCTGCTGAAGCTATTCCTTTACTGGAATGGCCTTCCAGCAGCCCTGACCTTTCACCAATTGAAACTGTCTGGCATAAAATGAAACAAAAACCGTGAAAAGAACCATGCCGGACCTCTTCAAGACATTAAAGCTAAAATCATAAATATTTGGGAATCTTTTGGCACCGAAGAATGTCAAAAACTAGTTGACACAATGTCACGACGCATAGAAGCAGTTATCAAGGCCAAAGGCGACGTAACACCATGGTAAAATAAAAATTAAGACCCATAGGCCAACTATTTTGCACTTAAAAAAAATGTTTAAATCGTTATTTTATTTTGTAAGATTGCTCTATACCGTTATTTAATTGAAGTCATTTTGTTTTTGTTACTTATTCCTGTTCAAAATAAATATATCTTAAGAAAAATACCAAAATATTGATTTCATTTCCGATGGAATTTAAGAATCAGAATATTTGTGTTTTTTATCATAGGTAGTCCAACTATTTTGCGTTTGGGCTCGTATAGGTATATATCTAGATAAAACACTCCAGGGTTACAAATACCCTTATAAAGGTCTTGTCTAACACAGTGCGACGGTTTTGACCGTCTGAATATCATAATGAAACGGAATATAGAGTTGAGTAAAGCTTCCACATTCGTGTAGTGCGGCTAAAAAAATAATCTCCGAATTTAACATATTATTAATATTATGATATTATTGCTATGAAAACCGTGTTGCCGGTTACTGAACAGCATTCGTTCTTTGCGATATTTATGAAGCTGATTATTGATCAACGTTTCTATGCCATTGGAAAGAGGGGTCGTAAGTGAAATTAAAAGGGGAGGAAGAATCGCATTTCTTAGGGACCGCCTGGAAAAATGTCATTTTCCATCTTCTTGAAAGAGCACAGAAGAGTAGTACAGATAAAAAAGCTTACGAAATGAATTTGTCAGCGACTGTGCGAGTGCGAAAAAAGATTTGCTCTCAACAAAATAAAAATTGAAATACCAAAAGAGGACTTATTTTAAGTTGTCACCAATATAAAACGACAACTCAAAACAAACTGACAAATAGCTAAGCACCAGATGCACACACAGCCAAAGAGGATTTTGCAACTTATTATTATTATTATTGCTTAAATTTATGGATACAAGCATGTCTTAGAATCAAATTACCCAATACAAATATCCGACTTTGTGATAAAGACATTAACTTGCATTTATTTATCAAAATAATAATTTCAACAAACAGACCATAAAATTCTTCCATTCATATTAACGTCATGGCTATTAACTTTGGCTTGATAATCATCTGGGGGAATCCTTAATTGAATTTCACACTTGAACCCTATACCGATGTACATATATACATATGTGTATAATATACGAAAAATAAATACACAGTAAAAAACGTCATAAACGATTTCAAGTGCTCTTCAGATCCAAGCAGGTCGTTCTAAAAGTTTACCTTCATTTGGGAAGCGGGAATAAAATAACAAGCAAACATAGCCTTAAACCTTTTCTCGTGGATATATTATCTTAGCAAAAAAAAAAACAAAATTCAACGATGAAGGGAAGACAAAAAAAAAACATCTTAAAAAACAACATGAAGAAGATAAGATTGAGCATCATTTTCCGCCAGTTTACCGGTGCCAGAAAATTGCACATCCTTCCAAATGTTTCATCATGCAAACGCCCGATTAAATTAAAAAAGAAAAAAAAAACTGAAAATATTATATCTACAAGTTCAAAAGGGAAAGAAAGTGTGAATTAAATTTAAGGGCTTTTGTTTCGGCGGCCTCTTTGGCAGGGATTCTGGGATCAGTAGAAATAGTTATGATGGTTTTTGGCCCATATACATATACACTTCATCCCATTTACTAACTTTCTCTCTTTTGTTTTTAAATTCTTAACCTTGTTTCGTTAAAAAAAAAAAAAAACATTTAGAAGAAGAATTCGAGTCCCCACGTTGCAGTTTCTATACACTTTCACCTTGTTACCTACGTTGAAAAGTCTCAAGGGACATTCAATTTATAAAGTCCCAAGCTCCAACTTGGTAAGTTCTTGCAGTGAAAAATAGAAGAGGGGTATTTTTATCTTTTCATATTTCTTTATTTTCTTGCGTAAGAGTTCGTTTGGAAAGGTGTTCCGCTCAACGTGACAAGGACTAAGATTTTGAGATTGATAATTCCATAGCTTATATTAACATACCTTAAGAAGATATAGATAAAGAGTGAACTTTGAAAAGAAGAACGCATATATGTATCAGGAGATCATCATTGCAATTCCTCTATAGAACATAATCTCACTTAAGTTCAAAAAGGAACCTTTTTAACTGCTCTATGTGTGAATGCATGTTTATATTGGGTACGTGGTAAAACGCAGTTGGTAAACTTTTAATTAAAACAAAACAAATTAAGTGCAAACAAAAAACCATGGGGAGCTTGACAAGGAGTTTAGTAAACAAAGTTTGTTCATGTTTTGATTTTCCTTGTCGTCTTTTTTACTCTTGGTATGCAAATATTTTCTAAGGGCAAGTATATACGATCACTCGTATTTTGAAATATATACTTACTAAAGATATAGCCCCACAGAAAATGCAGTGCTGATATGATAACAGAAGTGAATAAGAGTATAAGACCTAATGAATCTGTCACATATAAGCTGTTAAGAAGCTATCAGGTCGATAGAAGTAAGTTGTCGCTATTACAAAGCCAACCCAGCTGAAGGAATCTAAAAAGCATAAACAAGCCTGAAACCGTCGCAACGCTCTTATAAAAGGAACCAAATTCTTACATTACCAGACGAGAAATTAAGGCACGAAATCCTACAATGTCCCAAAGGCAGAGAAATTCGTGATAATTTTTCAAGAACGTAAAGAATTCAACCTCATCTTCTGTTCCAACTCTCATTAACAACTACAACCCAATAACTAGATATTTGAATAAGCCAAATGTATTCGCAGTTCATTTTTCTGCTAAGTCTACTTTGACTGACACCAAACATTGTTCCTCTTGTAACTGAGAACGTAGGTTCAATGGGGCAGGTATTCTTTCGTACTCCCTCTTTCGCAGTTGCAAGAGCCCTTCGATATCTTGATATAAGCAAGTCCGCTGGTCGTGATAGTAAACCCACTATTTTTCAGAAGATTTATTCTCAGAAAAAACCATAGCGTAAGCTTTTCAATCGCTCTTACTGTTCTAGAATCTTCCCTAGAAGATGGAAAAAAGCATTTTTCCAGCCTGTTCTTAAAAAAGGTGACCATTCTCCTACAAACCAATTGCACTTACGTCCCTTCTTTCCAGCATCATGGAATCGCTGATAAATCATCAGCACAAGAACTATCTCGAAGATGGAAAGCTTCTGAATGACCGGCAATCAGTCTTCAGCAGCAATCATTCACTAGTGAACTGATGACATATCTCGCCGAAGAATACAACAGATCTTTACATTTTTTTGGAAAAACTAAGACATTTGACAGAATTTGGCACAACGAAACCCTTTTACATGTTGTATTGGATAGTTTCAAGTCCGATTTTCACAAAATAAATGCTGGTGTTTCCCAAAACTGAGGAGTTTTGTCTCCGACTCTCTTCCTCATTTTTGTAAATGCTCTCTTGTCTGAAACTTCTAATCCATTTCATTACTTTGTTGAAGACTCTACCCTCACCTTTTCATACTCGTTCTCAAATTCACGTCCATCTGCTTCAGATGTGAAATTGAGATGGTAATAGTATCGTATGATAAGTACATTAAACTCCGATCTTTACAGAATTGTAAAATTCGTTAAAACAAACTTTGTGTGGAGCTTAATGCTGTCTATTGTCGATGAAGCAAAATGTACTCCCTATGCCATTTTCCTTAAATGGTAATTTGATCGAAGAAAACAAAAACTTCTCAGTACTTGGTATGTGTCTCAACGACGATCTTCGTTGGAATGATCACATCGTCAAGATCGCCAAAACCGCTGCTCATTACTTAGGATTTCTATATCGGTATGAGAAATGTTTTACCCTTTCTGATAAGACGTTTATACGTAGGTGGAGCCCAAACTAATCTTCATTTATTCGATGGAATTCAAAACAGAGCATTAAAATTGATAGGAAACAGAACTATCATTCCCATCTCTTGAACACTGCCTGAATATTTCATGTATTTCGTTGTTTTATCTCTTCTTTTAGAAGCAATGGCACTCGAAGTAGCCAGTTGCATTCGTCCGCTCAATCAGTTCATTCGTGATATTCGTTCGGAAAAGAATGCACGGTTTTCCCTTGCCATTTTAGTTTGCAAACATTTAAGACCAATGTTCATCGACACCTATCTAGCCTCCTAATTTTTTAATTTTCCCATCGCTCGTGCTATGTTTATTTTGAACATTATAAGGGTATCATAATAAAACCTTGAGTGCATGTGAATTATATTAAAACAAAACAGTGCTGTGGTGTCAAGTCCCATCATGGTCCCAATTGGCCGCTACAATTGATGAACACTCTCCGTAAGATGACCCAATCGCCAAATTTCTCCCTTACAATTTCTATCATGACTTCGGAACAACACCTCGGATATATCGATGTTTTCGAGCTCTGATCACAGAAAGTCGAGTAAAATGTCTCTTTACCCGAGACTATTAATGGTACCGATGTCTTCTTCATCATTTCAAAACAAATAAGCTCTCATGATGCCGCCATGTCATAAGCCGCACCATACGGTCAATATTTATGGATGCATTGATGTTTGATCAATCACTTGTGGATTTTATTCGCTCCAATAAACCTTTGGCGATGCTGATCGTTACCGAATTGATATTTTTGAGTCTTCTTCATTTTGCACCAATCTCCGTCTGGTTGGTGGATTGAATTCCAAGGGAGTGTAAAACCGCTCAAACTTTTCCACTGTCCGAAGATTTGGCTGTGCTCGGAAGCCATTATGATGACCGAACTCAGGAATAAATTCAATTTGCGTATTAATAACTGAGCCGCAAATCCGTGATCGTGATTTTTTTTAATAATTTCAAATACTTCCAGAAATGGCAACGTTACTAATTATTTTGACAGCTGGATGCCATTAGTAACTTTGACAGCTGCTGAAACGTAACTATTGAAAGAACTAAAAGTACTATTGTAATATTGTAACCCTATAAAAGGAAACTTATTTAATGCAGGCCACAAGGTCCGGAAGTTCACAAATTTTGTGATCGTGAATTTTGAACATGAAGATGATTAACCAGAAATACCAAGTTGTCACGATCACGATCTGATATTTTGAATTTTAAATTAAGACATTTTTTTTTGGGAAAAGATACGAGTATCACGACAATAGGAGACAATTATGTGTATCGGCAAATACCAAATGTTTATATTATTCAGTTTTCTGGGAAATTAGAGTGGCCTTAGTTATTCATTCAGGGTAGACAAATCAGGCAATTTTTCTGGCAAATGGGGATCCCAAATGAATCACAGATTTCTCTAGTATCTAAGTCACGGATCTCTTTGATAAATTAAAGCTTTCCCTGATAAATTCTCGGTAAATAAAAGATTTTCCTTGTAGATTACCTATGTCTGCAAGAAATTAAAGAACCATCTGATAAATCACAGATTTTTCTGGTGAACCTCAGATTTCTTAGATGGTCAAGATCAATTAGCAATGATCTTGCTCACATCTGATTCGATTTTTACGAAATATTTTATAAAAAGGGTTCCAACAAAATTTTTGGAATGCGATCAATAGACTTAGCTTTCAGTCCATTGTTTTGAATCTAAGAATTTACTTTAATATTTCCTTAATTTTTTAAAATCTTAACAGAAACATGCTAATGAAAACTATTTAGTTTTAAAAAATTAAATTAAAATTTCTAAAAAAAATGAAAGGAGTTGAGTTGAAGCATTCAGTTGAACAAGTACCTAAAGATTGGTTAAATTTTAAGCGCTGATGTTAAATGTGAACCACACCTAAACGTCAAGTTTTTTTCTGCATTTCATTTGACATTTCTCAATTTCAGACTAACTGGCTGAACACAATGGAGACGGAGCTGCAACTGGAGCTGCAACTGGAATAGCTGTCAAAATATTCAATACACGTAAATTCAATGTTACGAACACAACACAACGCAACTGCAGTCGGTGCTGCAGTCGGTGCTGCAAGAGTTGGCGAACTTTTAACTTTTCCGTGCAGCATTTTTGACATTTCAAATTTTATATATCTGTCTGTGATTTTAAGTGTTGTTTTGTTGTATTGTGATTTCGTTGTTAAATTTTAATTAAAATAATGGACGAAAATCTTCAATTTCAGTGTCCATTTTATAGTTTCAATTACTTAAAATATTTACAATTTGCCAAAGATTCAACACCTGACCCAACAAATGACAACAAAACAATGAAAGCTGTACAGCCTCATTGTGGGCACATAAAAAAAAGTACGTACGACACTTTTTGACAGCTCTTCCAGTTGCAGCTGCAGATCCAGTTGCAGCATTCTATTGTGTTCAGCCAGTAATTCAATTTGATCCATGAAAAGATACACAATCGAGCAACGCGTTAAAGTTATTCAGGCTTATTATGAAAATGGGCGTTCAAATCAAAATGCATATCGCGCACTTCGTGATTTTTTCGGTCAATTTAATCGTCTAAATGCAATCGGAAAAATCGAGCAAAAATTTGAGCAAACCGGGCCTGTAGGAGATGTGAAAACACCAGTGCATGCTCGTAGCTCGTACTGCAGAAAATATTGCTGCTGTTCGCGATAGTGTGAGCCGTCCACTTCAACTCGTCGTCGTGCCCAACAATTGCACCTCTCACTCTCGTCGTTGATGAACATTATGCATAAAGACTTGCATTAACACGCCTACAAGGTGCAATTGACTCAAGAACTAAAGCCTCTTGACCATTTCAAACGTCGCGTCGTCAATGGTCAGAATGGTGGCAAGAAATGGCAACAGTGGATGATCAATTTTCGAAGAAAATCATCTTCAGTGATGAGGCACATTTTCACCTCAGTGGATTCTTCAATAAGCAGAATTGCCGCATTTGGGTGAACGATAATCTAAGAGTGATTGTTGAAAAACAAATGCACCCACAAAGAGTGACTGTTCGGTGTGGTTTATGGGCATGCGGCATCATCGGGCCGTATTTTTTCCAAAATGAGGCCGGTCAGGCAGTTACTGTGAATGGTGTTCGCTATCGTGAGACGATAACGAACTTTTTATGGCCCGAATTGGAAGATATGGATGTGAACGATATGTGGTTTCAACAGGACGGTTCCACTTGCCACACAGCTAACGAAACAATGGCTCTTTTTCGCAACAAATTCAATGGCCGTGTTATCTCACGTGGTGGCGATGTCAATTGGCCGCCAAGATCATGTGATTTGACACCGTTGGACTTTTTTCTTTGGGGTTATTTGAAAGAAAAGGTGTACGTCGATAAGCCAGCAACAATTCAAGAGCTAAAGGATGAGATAATTCGGCACATTAACGGCATAGAACGTCAATTATGCCTCAGCGTCATCGAAAATTTAGACCATCGGATGGAGGTGTGCCGCCGAGGTCGCGGCGGCCATTTGGCCAATATTTTGTTCCATACATAATTGAACCATACCAATATTATCATAATAAAAAGAAATGACAATAATTTCCTAAATAATTCGTGTTTTATTCAAAATCCACATCGGCCCTTAAAATTTAACCTTTCATTGATTAGAGCATGTACGTGTTACCAAGTCACGTACTTTATTTTCGGTAGGCAAGTTATACAGAACAAAGATAAGAATTAACAAGGTTAAAGTTCAAGGATAAACCCATTGTTATTTCTGTTTCATTTTTTTTTTATTTAATCGGATGCACAAGCAAGAAACACAGCATACAAGTTGGTTTATAAAAAAAAAAAAACCTTTAAGTTTTAAAATCCGAAAAGTTAAGTTTGTCAGAAGCGACACCTGCTTGAAGTTGAAACAAAAAAAGAAGAAACAAACAAAAAGTCTCCCAAAGTGTGTTACAAGAAGTTTATTAAATTTTTTATTTGACATCAAGACAAACGTGTTGAGACAATAAACCCATAAAGTTCAAGTTGAAGAGGTTTCTCTTTTGGGTGTATACATAGGCAACGTGTGATGAAGAGTTCGTGGGTAATTAGAAATAATTAGATTTTTACACTTTGAAGGGGAAATTTGTGTTGGTTTTTTTTTTGCTGTAAGTAAAATTGAAGAAAATTTCATTAACTCGAAATTTAAGAATAGGAATTTCGGTTGAAAATTTTACCTCCGAACGTTTTTGATGAAAAATATTATTGTAAAATATTGCAAACATATTTTATTTAATTTTATTTATTAACTAAAATTGGTTAAGATTAATAAAATTGAAAGCCTTTAGGCGAATGTTAAAAGCATGAAAATGAGAATATTAATAAAATTGTTGATAAATTGGTTATTAAAACTAAATCTCATAGATTGTGGAAGCGTTACAAACATGATTTCAAGAGGTTACTTAAGCCTCCGTAAATTCAATTAAACTTACTCTTAACAGAGCAACAGTTGTTAAATGACACAGAATACCTCCCATAAGTTTTGAATTTTTTTCAGCAAGTCATATATTCGACGATATCTTTTTAGAAATTTGAAAGACTTTTCAACTCAGTTTATCACTTTAACGAGGCAATGCGAAATATTGAAAGAAAAATCATTTATCAAAAAATGTTGTACCTTAAAAAGCGTTCCATCTCTTCCTGTCTATTTAAAAGTATAAGATCAACTAAATATTGATTCATTTTTCACTGTGTCCTTCATAAATCATTTTTCCGAAATTTAATCGAACACAATACAATACAAAAAAAAAGAAGAAATTATCTTGCAAACATTTCAGAACTTTCTGTTGAATATCGTAAAGTGGATATTATATCTTCTGAGTTGAATGTATTAAATTTCCGATAAGGAAACATACGAAGTCGAATAAAGCGATGACGATGACGCATCTGAACTTATACTAAACATTGATAAGGATATGTTTTCAAAACAACAAATAAATATGTACATATCTTGAATCAACCTACAAAAGAAACGAAACCACAATATCATGTCATTTCTAAGCAACAACTGAAAAAAAAAACAGAAAATCATATTCACATACAACGTGTAGTAGATCCTTGGGAAAGAGGCATTCTTAGAAATTTCCTTTGTCCCATGATTTAGAATCCTTAATATAATATGTTGTTTAAATTTGCTAAACAGAATTTTTGGGAAAGATGATTCCGATATGGATGACAAAAATCGACCTTTCAACTGAAAAATACAAAATATTCTGACATTTTTGAATACTTTGTGAGTTAAGAAAAAAATATTCTAACTTCAAAAAAGGTTTGAATAGTTTTTAACTTGTTCTTTGGGATGAGTCTTTCGCAAGGAAAGAAATCCAGCTTTTAATCAAACTTAACAATGAGATGTAGGGAAAGTGATTTTAGTCATATTATCCGGTGGTCTGAGCGCTTCTGCGGATATACGATTACTGTGAATCAAGCTTCAGTCTTCGAAACGGCTTTGTTTGAAGGTTATTGATTTGTGGTTCTAAGCGGATTAACTAAATGGAACAAAAATTGGAAATTTATGTTTGTAACCGAACTTGGTTGGTTTATCATTGATAAATTGCTTGTCTAAAAGTGAATGGTTTGAAGTCATAATGCCGTCTGATTTCTAAAAAAATACAAGGTAGCGCATAATTACGTAATCATGCAATTTTGTTTTTAATTTACTTTCTTACTAAATAAAAAAAATGATTTTGAGTGAAGAAACTCTTGGTTTGGACCTTTACAATTTTTTCTATTAAGTAGCAAAGATTATAAATCCGTCAAGTGGTTGTTGCCAGTGTTGATAAACATTTATGAACGTTTAATTGCATTCAAGTAGCCCCAAAGAAAGAAGTCTGAGATGGTTAAGTCGAGCGATCTTGCTTCCCATGCCAAATTGCCAAAATGAGAAATTACGCGACCAGGACGCGTATTGCCAAACTGTATATCAGTACAGAGCTCCGACGCTCTATAATAGACTACAGAATGCTCATTCAAATTAAGAGCATACTATATACTGTGTCAGATCAAAAGCAGATTTTTCTGTGTTGGTATACATTTTGCTCAGGAAACTATAAGAGCAAAGTACCTGTGATTACAGAGCCATCGTTCACGTTGGTGTGGTTATTGTGTGTGGTGTGTGGTGCCGTTACATAAGGCCAAGTGACAAAAGGCCAAATTTGTTTGTGACTTAAGGCCAAACATAAAATGTTTTGTCTTGAGCAACAGTACCTTGTGTGGCCCGCTTCGCGGGTTTTCAGGATTTTAACTCCCTTTTTGGGGCTCACAGCCGCTCACGCAACTCCGTCGCTCCGCTTAGGGTATGTTCAGTCGTCAGACAGGCGCCTGTAGCAACAGTTTTGTATTTTACATTAATTGGAGTAAACAACTAACAGTTATGTACTGCTGCTCAGGAAAACTGTTGCTACAGGCGCCTGCCTGGCGACTGAACATACCCTAAGCGGAGCAACGGAGTTGCGTGAGCGGGTGTGAACCCCGAAAAGGGAGTTAAAATCCTGAAAACCGGCGAAACGGGCCACACAAGATACTGTTGCTCAAGACAAAACATTTTATGTTTGGCCTTAAGTCACAAACAAATTTGGCCTTTTGTCACTTGGCCTTATGTCACGGCACCACACACCACACACAATAACCACACCAACGTGACCGATGGCTCTGTAATCACAGGTACTTTGCTCGATCTGAAATAGTATATAGTTTGCTTCAGCTTTTTTAATATTTTACAAGCAAACTGCATGTGACCACAGAACGCTCTGTGGTAGCATACAGTTTGCTCTACAATACTTTCAAATTCGGTGAGCAGAAAATGACTGAGCACAGACTAAGGAGATCTGTGCTGATATACAGTTTGGCAATACGCGACCAGGACACGCTTCCTTCAAAATATCCATTGTGGTTCGTGGTGTATGTGCAGTTACACCGTCTTGTTGAAACCACATGTTAACCAAACCCCGCTCATTCAATTCCGGCAGTAACCCAGTAGGAAATTTCCAAAAATTCACTAGTGAAGAAGTAGGTGTTTCATCACGGAAAAGGAGCTGCACCCATGAATTTCCTACGGAATCCTATGAGGAATTTAACACAGGCTTGTCATTGCAAGGAGGTACACACTTTCTCGATGCATATTTTGTTGTGAAATCACTATGCTCACGGCATCTTCGATTTCATGGGTAATTTTTGTGTCTGAAAAAACTGGTTCTATTGATGTGATGCTGTCCTCAATGGAAATAAATTAATGAAAAGTGAGTCAACATTTAATCAATTGCCTCAGGGAAAGAATTATTGAAAATACTAATTATTCACTAGAGAATTGTGTACATACTTGAAGCTCGTTTTTTCAGTTTTGAAAAAAGGAATACATTTAGGCGATGTTTTATTAAGAGAAGGAATATGAATGAAATCATGATCCATTTCTTTTCTTATTTCATCAATAGAAGAAGCGCCTGAAATATATGCAAATTTATAGTTTGAATGAAAAAAAAAACAAAACAAATTAAATTTGTGTTATGTACGTATGTATGTATCTATTTTATTAACTATTATAATACATTTTAAAGAAGTTAGTAGATATATATGTCTTACATTATCTTGTCTTGTTGTAAGACGTAACACAAATAGTTGGTCGAAAAACTCTCCTTTGACACTTGATAGAATTTGGGGAGCAGCTTAGGGATTAATCATCTTCATTCTCCTGTTCATTTGAGATCTAAGAAAAAGAGGAATATTTACTTTTTGCAAATCATTCAAAAGAATATAGGGAATTTACCGTTGGTGAATTGTTTTCCTTCTCCATGGTTGTTATTTAATCTTTAGTAAATTAATTGAAAACACAAAACCCCGCACAACCGTTTTCTGTGATCACAAAACACAAAATTGACACTAAATCATTCCAAAACAAAAGAAATAACTCATGACAAAAAAAGACCTATTGAGCGTCGCCGACCCATGGCGGGAAAAACCCAAAAAAAAGGATTGTTTATTGCAGGTCAAAATCTCTCTCTCTCTCTTTTTCCTCTCAGCTCGCAGACTATTTTGCCCAGTAAACGAAGTTCATAAAAAAATACATTCCTTTTCACTAGCAATATCACCTGATCACCATAGTTTTGCTCTATTGAAAGGTTGTTTACTGATTTTCAATTCCAAAGAAAAAAAAGGGTTGTTTTCTCTTTCACATCGCAGGCATTAAACACTCAATTGTGGATTAGAATAACCACTGAAAAGATGTAGGAAAAATTATAACGTGTTCAGCATTGTATTCATAACATTAAGGATGTGTAAGAAGGATATTGTTTTTTTTTCATGTTTTCTTTACCTTCTTTCGAGAACAAAGCACAAGATGCAACTGGGATTGCAAACTACTGACTCATTGCATGACTTTCGATGAATGAAACCAATGCAGACCTTCTACTCAATGAAAGTGCCTAGTGATTTCCACGAGGAATTCAACTTTATTTTTCCTTGAGGAGCAAATTTCCTACTGGGAATAAGTCGTTTATCATAGTCCTTTAGCTTCGCCAGTAATAGTGACTGTATTGCCGATGGCGTCCTCAAGAAAATTCGGCTCAATCGCTCCTCCCGCGTGAACACCGCACAACACGGTGACTTTGAGTGAATATAATAGCTCTTCGTGCATCACACGCGGATTTTCAGTGCCCCAGAAACGAAGACTTTGCTTATTGACGTAACTCCTTGAGTGGAAATTCGCCTCGATTTTCGACACAAAATCGTCCTCTTCGTTGTTGAGATTAAGGATGGCTTGGCAGTATTTCATACACGATAGACGGTCAGCAGGCATTATCTGATGCACTGTTTGCACTTTGTACGAAAACATTTGTAAGTTTGTTGATGTTTCTTCATTTTGAGCGACATTCACATTGGCCAACACAACCGCGATATTCTCGACCGAAAGACTAGTCCGATGGCGGCCATGCCCTGCACGGTCTCCTGTGGTTCCAATCTGTTCGAGTCGAATTACAATTTTTTACAATTATTTCACACTCTTGCTCAGTATAAGGATAGGGATTATGCGGATAGGGTAATTAATTTTGCGCCACCTTATACGAATTTATGTAAGAAAAATTAAAAATTGTGTTTTATTTAATACATTTAGTAGGTAAGAAATTACTTTAAAATTAAAAAAAAAAAAATGTATGTCAATTTCACATTTAAGAAAACTAGCCGACCCAGCTCTCGAAATTCGAGTGCCAATTTATTTATTATTTATTATTTATTATTTATATTATTGGCAGTGTTTTCAAGCAAATTTATTAAATTAAATTTTATTTTATGTAATATGCAAAGTGTTCGACAATGCAAAAACAAAAATGACCCACAGTGTAACTGTGGCTTTCCAACCATATAAAATTTATCGAAATCGGTTAAATACTTTTGGAGAAAAGTGTACCACAAAAAACATGTTTGCCGTTTTATTATATGATGATAATTTCAAGATATTGAATGTAAAATAAACATTTTTTTCTTAAATCTAAAAAATATTTTTTTCCAAAAATTTGTATATACAATATTATTTTAAATTCAAAACAGCTCCTGTATAAAAATTTTGATCAGAATTGGTAGAGCAGTTAATGAGAAAGTCTTAAAAAAACACGGTTTGGTTTTATGACAGGTACCACTAATAACATTTTTTCTTAAAATTCACAAAGACCTTTAAGTACCGAAAATGAAAATGGCTTCAACGGTTTAGGCTTTAGGTCTAGGTACAGTCATACAGACGGAATTGCCGAACCCACATTTTCGTGTTCCTTATCATAGTAACGTCAACTTTGATCAAAATCTCGAGTTCGATGTTTTTTTTTCAAATGCCAATTGCATTACATCTTTACTTGTACTATGGGGCAATAGTACAAGTAAAAATGTAATGGAATGAACCTTATATGTAAGGTTAAACAAATTGGGGAATCTGATTTCGGTTCCACTTTTCAAACCACTCGAGTGACTAATGCTGCATATTTTGCTAGAAATCTTACAAAAAGCATCCCCGAAAATGAAGAATTCAAAAAATAATGAAACTAATTTGTTTTGGGAATGATTTATGGATAGGTTTTCGTTCAACTGGAAAGTACAGAATTTTGAAATACAAAATTTTGGAATATTGAATTATGGCTTTACAGAGTTTTAAAATATAGAATTTTGGAAAGCGATTTTGAAAAACATACAAAATTATGATCCCAACACTAGTAAAGCAATACCAATACTTTTTCAAAACATTATTATAGATGTTCTTGCACAAGAACTATTTACATAGATATGCCTACGATATATGAATAAATGAGTTGGAAAATGTGCTTAAAAATATGAAAAACCAAAAGCCTGCAGACTTAATGCTACCCAAGCTTATGAAGATTAGAACTTCAAACATTCATGAGTGCCTTTTAGTGGAATTTAATAACGTGTTTCTGAATGTCTTATTTCCTTGTCTTCCACATTTTCGAATTCAAGTGTTTAACAGTTCTTTGTAGTCTGAGAAAAATCTTCGCTCAAATTTTATATAATGGTTTTTCTACTTGAATAGAATGCAAAAATCGTCTAACTATCCTTCTAGGGGATTTTCCCTATAGACTGGATTATCAATAGTCTAATTAATTTTTACTCACCGTAGCTGAGAGATTTGTGAAAAGGGAAAAAATGTTGTTCGTTTTTTTTTGTCAATTTTCAAGGGTCTTTCGACACTGCTAGTAAAAACTCAATTTTGTATAAAATTTGAGTTTATATGTTTTCTCTACCAAGTGTATTAATATCTTTAACAACATTGTTATAAGCACTTCAGCGTCAGTTTAGAACGCCAGTGAGATTTTTAACCTTTTTTGTTATCAAGACAGAAGTCCCAGAAGGTTGCAATCTTAACCCTATTCTTTTTGCTTTTATATCGCTAATGTTTAATTATTTCGGCGTATATCCCTATTATACTTCAAGTTCAAACTAATAAGCTTTAGCAATATTGTGACAATTGTGATCTAAAAACCAACAGCTCGAAATCGAAAGTCATGATATTTCAGTACAAAGCAAGAGCAGAAGTACAAGTACATTGGACGACACGATTCACAATCTGAGGGATTTGAGGGTAAGCTAATATTTCGCAGAAGTAAAGTAAATTATCAACCAAGATCATGCGATTTTACTCCGCTAGACATTTTCTTGTAAGTTTTTTGAAGTCGGAGATCTATCCACAAACAGAATTAATCTATTTCTCTACAAATTTGTTAGAATATCTCTTGCAAGTTACAATTTGTAAGTTGGCAAATTAGGTCGCAGTTCATCAAAGAAATACGAACATCTGTATTTCCCATTTATTTTGGTAGGCTTTAATGTTTAATTATTTCGCAAGTAATAATGTCCTTGAAACCCAATAACAATATTCTTATTCACTTCGTCCATTATATGTAATTCTTCGAGCCAAAGGCAAAACGTGTTTGGCAAACCCACATCATGCATACCAATGAATGCCTTTAACATATTTATTTATTGAGCCTAAGAACCAGAGTGAATTTCTTGAGTCAAGTAAATCTTCCTAATTACCTCGCTTGATTAATCCGAAATGCTTCGTATTGCATCATTGTTCTTCTAATTCATATATATACTACCAATCATCCTCTCAAGACGAGGCTTTATTATATTTTCGGAGGTCAGATTCTTTGTAGTATATCTATGTATCATCAAAAACATCCGAATATCATTATCGTGGTTATACGAGAAACCTCATGGGCAAGTATGGGTTAGTTAGTTGGCGGATTCTGTACTTAGTGTATTAATTAATCAAAACCCTTAGATCCCTTGTCCTGAAATAATCTCTCCCAGAAGCCTGCATATATTCAAGACGGTGGCATTTTTCCCTTGTTCATTCTTAAGTTAAGAACATTGTGGTTAAAGTAATTCCTGTAATGTAATTCAAGAGTATAGAGTTCAATTTCCGTTTCAGTCCCTAAGGATGGAAATAACTTTTGATATTTTGTCCCGTATAAATCATGTTTAGGAAAATTATAAGACCAGGAGGGTAGGCTTGATAATACCCATTTTCTTTCATTTTTTTTTCTACTGTCATTTGCTTGCACCTAAGCAACGATAGAAAATATCTCTTGACACTTTTGTTAAGGTGTGGTTTGGTTAGATGTATATTGTAACGAGGATGTCGGGATTGATGACAGTTGTGAGATTATTGTTGACTTCTACGATAGGATCCGGAGATTGTGACTCAATAGGATTTTCTTTGAAAGAGCTTGTAAGTTCTTTTAATAAAACTTTTAAATAAGTGTGTAAATTTTGACTTAAATTGAAGATTTTGAATAGAACAACAATAATTTTTGGTGTTCCTTTACCAAGTTAAAAGGATATTCTGCGGTTACCAACCCAAACATCTCGTAAAATGTTTTAATTGATGAACTTTTTGAGTCTTTGATAGGACTTGAAACAAGACCAAGCGGTTTCTAGCTGACTTCCGGTGTTTCGACTGAAACTTAACTACAAAAAAAGATTATTTGGTGTGGGTTCGAACGGGCATAACTCATCTGAACATAATCCGATTTGTATGGGGAGTTTTTATTGAATACGTATTTAACCATGTAAACATGCTACGAAGCCGAAACAGGAAATTTCGACAGAAAAAGTAGGAAAATCGTGAAATCCCGAAATTGCATACTTTCAGGTGTGGAAGATAAAGATAGTGATATCTGAAAATCCTATTTATCAACGAAATTGACAATCGGGTTATTTTGTATCTCACTAAAATACGATAGCCAATAGATAGCGTTACGCTTTAGACTTACCGTTGACAGATGAGTAGTATATTCGATCATTGCACATTAATTATTTTCGAAAGGCGTTGGTTTTTCAAATAACGAAAGTATCTTGTTTTATGATCAACGAAGTGAAGCAAATGTAATTAAAGGGATTTTCAGGTTCACCATCATTATTTCGCTGATTTTATTTTCAAGTCAATTAATATCAGATATTTCGCATGAGATCTCCTCTTCTGGAATAGCGGCCATGTTGTTGAAAGGCTGTCGGGTGTTGCATCATTTCAAGAAATTCTGCGATGGTGCAGTCAATACCTGCAACATGCAAAATTATCATCTGAGATGAATGCATAATAAGATTCAAGAAAGCATTTGAGACGCTTGATGGATTAATGAAAGATTTGCGGAACAAATACGAGAAGCTTTGGAGGCGCAATTATACTACTTGCCGACCGACAATTTTCGATAAACTTTACTGGTCATCCTGCGGTCAATGCTTCCTGCTGATGAACTCAATGCTTGTCTGAAATTATCGTTTTTTTTTTTCTTCTGGCGACACGTGCAGTTACGCAAGTTGCTTTGCAGAACGATCCATCAGCAGATGTTTTCTCAAAACTGGAAATGGGCGAATTCAGGTTTTTGCTACAACTGGCCTGATTTCGTTCCCGTCGAATTTTTGTCAACTTACATCATCGAAGGAAGAACTCATCAGCAAAGTATTTAAACCACAATTGGCTGAGAGAAGACACGATATTAGCTGCGAAGAAAAATGATGAGGATGATTTGAATTTCAATATTTCAAATGCAATCGTAGCCAGATTTTAAATTCAGGGCTACTTTCTAAAAAATTCTTATAAATTATATGGAACACTTCAGATTGTTGTGTTGTTAAATTACTCGTATGACATTTTGTAGATCTGTGGGACTTCTATACCTTGTTCATTGTGTTCTTGTGAATTAAAAAAAAAGTTAAAGCTTTTTTAGAAGAAGCTAAAGCTAACTTGTTAAAAATTGTACTAGAAGCTTGAGCTAGATTAGGCTAAATAGCTCCATATAGACCGGATTGCAAATACAAGGGGGTTTTCGATTTTGTTTTGCCAAAATTTTCAATCTGCTCTATAAGACAAGTATTGGTTGCGTATAAGAAAATATTTAATGACATCGTCCGTCAACCTCTGCGACTAAACATACACTATATAATGAGCTCGTGTCTTAACGGGCCGACCGATTTATCGAATTTCCCATGACTTTCCGCAAGATTTCCGCTGATAACTGTTCACATGGAATGTTCTCCTTAAGGGGTGTAATTGTCTGAGCCTGCGATTTCAAGTAGCCCCAAAGAAAGAGGTCTGGGATGATTAAATCGGGCGATCTTGCTGGCCATACCAAATCGCCAAAACGGGAGATTACCCGACCAGGAAATGCTTCCTTCACACAATATTCATTGTGGATCATACTGTGTGTGCGGTTGCACCGTCTTGTTAAAACCACATCTTTACCAAGCCCCGCTCATTCAATTCCGGCAGTAAGAAGTTGTTTATCATGATCATGACCATGTAGCATTCGCCAGTAACAGCGACCGTATTGCCGATGGCATCCTCAGAAAACATGCGGCGGATTTTATTTGCCCCAGAAATGAAGATTTTGTTTATTGACGTATGTAACTGCTTTAATAACTGGAAATGCACCTCGTCGCTTATGATGATTTTCGACACAAAATCGTCCTCTTCGTTGTTGATATTAAGGATGGCTTGGCAGTATTTCATACACGATAGACGGTCAGCAGGCATTATCTGATGCACTGTTTGCACTTTGTACGGGAACATGTGTAAGTCTTTCACTTACATTCAGTGTAGAGTCCATCTGGTGCTATACAATTGTGTGGCCCGTGCGTCGTCTGGTTGCTGTTTCTTCGTCCTCAGCGGCATCGATAGCCACAGCTGTGATATTCTCGGTCGAACGACCAGTGGCGGCCACGCCCTACATGATCTTCTGTGGTTCTAGTCTGTTCTTGGCGAGTAGCTAAGTGCCGGAATTTATGCCCAGTTGGCGCGACACGATTATAAAATCGCCATAGAAATTCAGCTGTGCTTAGTTCACCTGACAAAATAAAATTTTTACAAAAAGAAATGAAATCACAAAAAATGTGTGTTAATAAAAGCGAGCTTAGTTCTCAAATTTACAAAAACCCTGTGTGTAACAACTCAGCCAAGAAAAGTTGTGAGATCCATGAGTATATGCCAAGTTGAAGTTTATGAAGTTTAATATAAGATTTCTTGCGTGGAGTTTTATCGAAGCAACTTTAAATTATCAGGAAAAATTCTGTTATCATTATTATTGAGTAAAATATTCCAGTTTTCATTTGGCAAATTTTCTTTTCTTACTCACAATTTAATAGGCTATAAAAACTTGACCAGTAAACCCTACACATTCTAGTCAAAAATGTTAATTTTCAGTATTTTGTCAACTCGTATGATAAGACACTCAGAGTGAAATACCTTGAACTCCAATCTTTAAACTTCCCAAGTCGTTGTTGTTTCATTCAAACCTTTATACTTGAGATTTCTTCAAAAAAAAAAGTGTTGCCAAGTACATTAAATTTGAATTTTTAAGATATAAAATTCTAATATAAATCAATAATTGATTATATTTCAAAAGTACTTGAAGTATAAACATATATACATACTTCCTTAGCTTTTAATCAATTAATTCTCTCCCCTAATTACTATCATCAAGACTTCAAGTTCCTCTCAAGATCCTCTCAAGATTGTATATCCTGTAGATTGTTCAATGTTCAGCTTATGTTAACAAAGATAAAAGTTTTTTGTTATGATACTCGTATTTCACAAACATGGCTGCTTCCAATATTGAGATGAAAGATGATGTCATTGATAAATATTTATCATCAAGAACAAAAACATGCCCACCAACAACAAAGTTAATAAAAGCACCAGAAACCCTCAAAGTAAAAAGGAATTATCATTCAACCGCCCGCGCCCGCCCGCAGATCCTTCATACTTCTGCTGATTGGCTGCTCTTGAGTTCTATCAATTCAGCAGTTTATTTCAATTAGAGAGGATGTAGTCCTGTGTTTCTTTTCATAAAACTTTATTCCATTGTGTTTGACACAGAGAATCGACTAGGAAGTACTTTTAATTTATCTGCTTTTATCGTGTCTGTCCAACAAACCAACCTTTTCCAATAAACTTTTCTCCCTTTCAAATTTGTCATCCTGAAAGTACCGAAAACCCAGAAGGATATGAAATACTCAACTAACATTGTTAGTTGAACAATGTTTTTTTTTTTCTAGATTACTCTCTTCTCTACTAAATCAAACTGCTGAAAGATGGATCTGAATATAATGAAGATTAATGGCAGCCAAAGTACATCACTTTTAATGATGGCCAGACATAGTGCAGCTGTGTCTCTGTGTAAACCCACAACGAAAACTTCATGTTTTTGTGAATGAATAGAAGCAAAACAAAAAAAAAGAAAGTCTAGCAACTTGTTGGTGATTAAAACACGGAAATTCGTGCTTAATTATAAACAATTTGCTAATTGAAAAGAATGATTAAACTCGGATGAAGGAAGTCTATTAAGAATGATAAAAAGCGAAATAGCGGTGGACTGATTATGTGTGTCGGAGAGGAGTAAGGGGTTTCCAAGTTATAAATAATTCCTCTTTCGGTGAAACAAGATTATTATGTTAGGTCGTTGTTGTTGGGCTTTGTGATTTTAAGACAAGTGAATCAAGGGATAGAATTTTATCGATTTAATGTGGTCTGAATGGTCTGAAATACGGGTAGAATGATAAAGAGATTTGGACACAAATCTGCTGTCAGATATTTGAGACAGGCACGTGCTATAAGAAAAGAAGGACTTTTGAAATTTATATCAAGATGTTTTTTTTTAATAAAGTTTAGAAGCATTGATAATGGAAGACAATTTTAGTTTGAGAAATACAGAAACAAATTTTAAAACATTATACCTACATAATGTTAGTTATAAATTTTGTCATGAAAAACGCTTTTCATCTAAGCCGTTTGTACTCGGCAGAAAATTTTTAGGTCTCCCCCATTCCTGGATAAGTTATATTGACGTGTCTGTCAGCAGGAGAGCAGACACACTATAAGACCATGAGTTGGTCAATTGTGATACCACATTGAATCTAAGAGACTTTCTCCCTAATCGTTAAAACATTTGGAGCTCCATATAAAATAAGCGAAATTGCCTATATCTATATGGAGTCTACGCCTTTGTGATAAAGCAAGACATGTACAGAAAAGGTGAAGAATATACATATTCTTCCGTTAGAGTAAACTTCAATATGAGTTGCGTAATAAAAACAGTGTCCTGTTGTTAAAGATATTAAACATTTGGAGCTATTGTTAATCCTGTGATGTGCTTTTTGATTTCCAGCCGAGATTTTGTTCGCCGGTCTCGCCAGGGTTTTTCTAAAGAAACATGAACTTCAGATAAAAGGTCTTTCAAACTTTATAACAAAACCTTTATTAGGAATCAGATCTTATAAAGAATGGGCCAAGTTTCTTTTTTAAAAATTCAATAAAATGAACAATTGCTGAGTCAATTAGACTTTCAGTGCGAATAATCCGACATCTCTGTGCATCTCTTCAGGCATCTATGGTGAGTTGATGTTCGTGTATTGAGTGTCACACACACGACCTCGGGGATCATAAGTGTTGTCCCCTAGTGTACTAGTCTCACAAACATTTTCCACAAACTTGCATACAGCAGGCGTGATGGGAGCTTCACTTCGGGAATAACTTCTTTATAGCACTCACTTTGGAAAAAAGTTTTCAATATTTCCCAACGTTATTCACGAGTAAAGCGACTCATTCCGTTCTGCGGAGGTGTGAAGTGTGATACTGACTTTCTGTCAAGACTTCGAGCGGAAAACAGCTTTCAGTGTCAAAATAACTTATGATTTAAGAAGAAACCACTAGATAACCCACCCTATGCCTATATATATATATAATAAATAATATCCTTTTAAATTCAAATACAATGATGGATTTTTTCTGGTGCGCAAGTTTTCGGCTTGTACTTCGGGTTCAGGTTTCAGAATCTGGTTTCTGATGAACTGCGTTTTTGTATTTTAGTCTAATAGTTTATTTAACTACAATTCACTCCTGATGTTCTGTTATCGGGGAAACTGACTTCAGATAATTCTGGCAACGGTGGACAAATACTACGCCCAGACGGCACCTAAGAACACTACGCTAAACGCTCTGGTACATAAGATGGTACTCCGCCCTGATTTCACTTAAACAACAGGCTTAACGCTCTGGTAGATCAGCAGATACAAAGCCCACATGGTAATTAATTTATATTGGCCAAGAAGGAATCGTTGCCAAACGACTGGGGGTTTTCGTCTTCCAAATAAGGTCTTATTTTGCTAAATTTGGTTCAAAATTGAATGTGAACTGTAAGGCCGATGAATCTTAATTGAAATTTGCTTACATTTTTCTGTAACGTGCTCCTGGTGAACGTGAGCTATTTTGATAATACTAAAAATTTACTGGCGACTGGATGGTGATGACATTCAGGTTAAAATAATATTATTAATTATAACATGATGTTCTGTGGTATAAGAGTAAGTAGAAGTCGCATTTATTTTTGTATATTTTTTATTTTATCAGAATCAGAAAAGCAGAGAGGTCAACTGCGAAAGTAATGAAGAAAATTGTGTAGAACGCTTCGTTACACACATCAAGTTTGTTTCCATCATTAGGCCTGACGCCTAAGTTTATCAAGAGATTTATTGGCTGCTTGGCTGTCCGAGAAGATGCGGATAATTTTAAATGATATCACGTTTTCTTTAAGCATAAATATAAATAAATATATAACAAATAAAATTCTAGCATTCCCAAGGAATCAACCTAAGCTAAAATCAACCCGACCAATGTTTTATCACACGGCTTTGAATCAAAAGCTGATGCGATGTGATATGATTTTCTATCACTTCCCACAAAAGCACCAAATACTTTTTTTGTCAATTTTAATTATTTAATTATTCCAATTCCCATTTTCATACCTTTCCTACAACCCAAGGTCTTGCCTCACACGCTGAGAATTTATTATATTTACTGTCACTTTTTGGTTTTGCCTTATGCAAACCTTCTGCCAAATGAATTATAATGGTAGTTACATTTAAACCATCAGCGACACTACTTTTTTTTTTTTTTTTTATATAATCTACACGCGCTCAAGGGATTATGATTACCCTTTAAATGTTTGAACACAGCGCGGGCGTGAAGTTAAGGAAGAGAAAGAAGGATAGGAAAGATGTGTGGCACGATGTTCTGAGGCTGAAGGTTGTTGTCTCAGATATTTTATCTCCAGGGATGGCGGCTGAACTAAAGCGGAGAATGCCGTGTCTTATTTCTATGTCGCTTATAATTCACATTATTTTATTCGTGTTCATCCTTGTTGGGCATACTAGTTTAACTCAATTACATGTTGTTAGTGTTATGCCTGAACAACATGTAATGAGTAAACCAGCAGCCCATTGATGAAAATTTTAGAAGGTTTTTAATAGAATTAAAACGACATATACGACGGCAGGGATCGAACCTGTGATCATGAGGTTCACAGGCGAGCACACATCCATCGCGCCACGGCCACCCACTTGTCAATCAATCAAAGTTCTAGTTTTTTGTTAACCTTTTATTTAAAATATATTTTTGCGAACAAATTGTTTGTTATTGTTACAAAAAAAAAAATCAAAGCTTTTGTTAATCTTTTATTTCCAATACATTTGTGCGAACAGACAGGACATCTTTAATCGCCAAAACTCACAGGCTCTATTTTTTTTTTTTTCGAATCTTGAAAATTAACGATTTTTTAATACTATCTACAGTATGACGGAAAATTGTTTGCATTATTTAAACTAAAATAACGGTAACCAGCATACAAATGTTAAAAATTGTTTTCGAAAATCATATTCTTTTCGAAAACGTAACATAGAATTAAGACAGCACAGAAGGAACCTGCTATAGAGCCATTTATTCGATTTTTGACTTTCTCAATCTCAACAAAACACATTTTTTACTTGCGACTTATAGGTACTACGAGTATAAGGCAAGTTATGCATTCGTAAAAAAAATCGAACTCGAGATTTTGATCAAAGTGGGTCTTGTAATTCTGTCTGTCTGTCTGTTCGACTACAGCTAAACTTGGTAGATATGGGTTTTATTTTTTTCCCCCCGGATGTTTTTTTATTTGTTTTTTTAAGACCAAAAATAACGGTACCTGCCATACGATTTTTTTTCGAAATTTTATAATTTTTTTTTTCTCAAAAACTCTCCCACAGATTTTTTAAAAAAAAATTCAAAAAATTTCATTGAGGTAAAGCTAGCTAATGGTTGAAAAAAAATTTTGATTTTCTCAAAAACGGTACAACGGATTTTGATAATTTTTTTTTTGCTAAAGGTCACCAATAGTTTGAATATTATTGTGATTTCAAATTTTCAAAAAATTATTTTTTGGATTTTTAAAAAATATTTAAATTTTTTTTTTTGAAAACTCAATACTTCGAAAACCCCATGCTAGATTTTTTTAAAACTTGATAAATAAAAGTTTCTTAATATAATCTACAAGAAATGAGAACAAAAAATTTATGTTACGTAAATATAACGGTACCGTCCATACAAAAGTTCAAAAATGGTTTTCGAAAATCGTATTTTTTTCGAAAACGGGTCCGAGAATTTTGCAAAATTTCTTTTTCTTTAGATTAATTTTCACGATCTATAATCAAATAAAAAAAATTGAAATCTAGATATTACTGACTGTATCTAACATAGAACGATTTTTTCGAATTTTGAATTTCTCATTATCGGCATAACAATCAATTTTTTTTTTTAAATTAGATATCTCAAAAACGGATCAATATTTTTTTTAAGATTTAATTTGTATTCGTACATTAATAAACATTTAAAATTGGCATTCCAAAATTTTCTTCTTAAAAATGTTTTAAAAATTTTGTATAAAAGTTTGTTTTTTTAATAAATTACTACATCGAATTATAATTTTGTTCTTGCATAAACTAATTTTTGCTTAAAACACATGGCATCCTGTGCTCGGCTCCAACTGCTAAAGGAGTTGTTTTAGTCATTTAAGAAATGAATTTTATCCTTAAGAACAGCTTTCTCTAATAACATTCATTTTTGAAATTCTTAGTCGTTTACATAGGAGCAAGTTCGTGCGATCCAGTAGTGAATTTTACTATACAGAAGCTTCGGAAAAGTTTAAAAAACATATCAAAATCTTAAAAAGTATTTTTTAATTAATAACAAAAAATCAAACAAATTTTGTTTGACAATTCGATATCTCAAATACGGGACCAATGATTTTTTTTTTTAAATTCAATTTTTAATTGTGCAATAAAAACTTTAAATTAGCGTAACTATAAAAATTATTTTCAAAAATTGTTTAAAAAAAATTATATATACATACTTATTTATTGTTCTAAGAAATCGCTATAACGATCTTTAATTTTTTTCTTGCATGAATGTATATTTGGCATTTTGGCATTTTGTGTTTAAATTGAACTACTTCATTCATTTTTAAATTTTTAAGTCTCTTGAACATAAGAGCAAGATCGTACGACCCAGTCATGTAGTTTATTATATTAACCTTTATCAATCGCACATTTAACTTAAATGAATTTCAAATAAGTTTAACCGAAATGCAAATATGTTAAAATTAAGTGTTACCATTTTCTTAAAATTAAGAACTAACTGCAAGTAAATGGTAATTTAATTAACGACACCGTACCTTTATTCTATTTAGTTACTGCATTGAACTCTCGTTTGATTTTTATAAATCTACCGCACCAATTAAAGCACCACACCTTCCTGATTTAATTTATCTATATTACTCGATCCTTGGGTAGATAAGTTTCTTTTCGACATCGTCACACAGAACCCTAGATGGATTTTGTTAGCTAACCTTCCCACAAAAAGTTTTCAGGCAACCAAATGTTAAATGAGCACGAATTGTTTTTGTTGACGTTGTCAGTTTCGTTAGTTGTCTAAGTTCATATTTTCCTCTGTCTGAGATATTCGTATGATGAAGTGGAATTTTCGTTTTCTGTCTTTACTTGTCACTATAATTTTCTATCGTTGTGTACCAAAGGACAATACCAATACTGTGTTAAATAAATGTATTTATTTAGGAACGCAGTTTGCCGTTGAGGGCGGCAAACAAATACCAATCCTCTGGGGGTACCCACAGAAGGACTTAGATTATCTTTTAGTCTTTTTTTAACCACGGAGAAAGGATCCCAAGTGATTATTCCATGGATATCATTATTCTTAGGGGAAGGTTGATGAAGATACTGCGAACTACTCACCGATTATGGTCAAAGTTGTGCTTGGAGAAGGTATACCACCTTTAGGTCTCCTTGTACATTCCTTAACTTACTTCTTCTAAGTGGATTTTGGACCAACAGCGCAGCGTACTCTACTGAGAACACATCACCGATTATCTCTTAATCTTTTGAGAGGGGCGGGGAACAAATCCCAACTTTTTATTGTAAGGTTTATTTTATTTAAACATACCACTAACCGAGCTTCAATGTCGCAGACAGCTCCCAGAATATTCCTCTATTCTCTGCCTGAATACCAAAAACAGCCGGACATCTATATGTCTTGAGAAGAACCAAATCTATGGGATTAATTTTGCAGTCCTACTTATATAAAAATACTTTATTATAAAGGGTGTTTCTTAGAGGCGGAGAACCTTAAACTGACAATATTGTTTCTGGGACAGCGGAGTTAAAAAGTTCTTGGTTGCTTTGAAGTAAGTTTGTTTTGGAAACTCATCATGAATAGACTCAAGCTGGAAAAATGTTTTCCATTTGTTCAAATTTATTTTGAAAAACATGGTTCAGTTCAGGAAACACATCGGGTGTTACATGCGTTTGATTCACACAGAACAAGCGTTTGCTGGTTTGGAGCAAAGAGTCAATGATGATCGAAATGTATTAATTCGTCATCATGTTGAACAATTAAACTTGTGCCCATCCAGTTGTCTTTTCCTCTAAAAAAACCACCCTTTATATTCCAAATTCGTACTTTTTGTGTATATGAAATATTGGCGCAAAATTTTAAACAGCCTATTTTTAAGGTATTAGTATGATACTACTTAACAATTTGCTAACTTTATAGTAGTTTACTAACTCATTCTTAATTTGAAACATTTTCTAACTAGTATCGTACTAAAAGAATTTTCTTAATAAATTGCTTCTGAACACACCTAAAACAATGACGTTTCGTGTAAAAAAGTAAGTACACGAACCTTTTTTGATGTTTGCAAAAAAATGTCAAAGAGTCATATGAAGCTAGCACGATACTAAAAAAATTAACTAGGTATTCGATGATTTTAACTTTAATAAAAGGGTAGAGAAAGTAAGATGCTATATTCGGTTAAAATTGGTAAATTCGTTGTTTTGACCTAGTATCATACTAAAACAGCTTTAGCATTGTGTTAATTCAATTAAAATTTTGCGCCACTATGTTTAAGTATTAGTATTACTTTTTATATATATTTTTTTATATAAATAGTAATTGAATAATAAGTCAATAAAGTTAGATTTATGTAAATTTAAGTTTAAAAAATCTCAACCCAAATTTCGTGATATCTTTGGGAAATCTTCACAAAATTCATTTTAAAGGCAAATCAGTTTAAACAAAAATCAAGGAGTGCTCCTAGCTCTGTCATGAAAGCCCTGGGGATCAGGCGCGGATACAAGGGGGGGGCAATGGGTGCAATTGCCCCCCCCTGGGCAATTCTTCGTTTCACAATTATTATAAAGTAAATTTTTTTCAATCCCAGCCTTAACCTATAACAACCAACACGCAAACGCTTACGCATCACTTTTCACTTTTCATGTTATTTATGTAGATACCTTTATTCACATTCTTGAAATTGCGTACAAAAAACCATAACACTTTTTTCTTTTTTTCCCAAAGGCAGAATAGAAGTTTGGAGTGCAGCCTGCAACTACGCATTTTAGATATACCTAAGTTCTCTGTATGAAAGTATGTATATGTATGTACTCGTATATGTATATATTTTACGATTCCATAAGTTATTTCCTTTATTTGCGTTCGGCGCCCGCCTGTCGCGTGCGTCGGTCGTTGAAATGCCTATCATGGTTTTATGTTTTTTTTTTTCACTGACTGAAGAATGAACCCTTTTCTCTACCTGCAAGCATTGGGAATAGGAATAGGGATGATGTGTGATGTGTCAACAAAAACAAATTTGACTTTATGATCTAGGAATACTCGTTAATTGCAAAACAAAAGGAGCGCAATAAAACCATAATGTCTTCATTTTCACTGCCTATTATAAATTCCATATTATTTTTTTCAGGCAAAGACAATGGGTTTTTTTTATTTTCTTTTGCAAGTCCCAACCACGACCGTTACAAGTAATGAAAATGTGTCTCAAGTTTTAGGTAGAAATAATAAAGAACTCTAAAATAGTTATATGCATCTAATTCAAATTGCAACCTTTCACTTCATATTCTGTTTGCTATTTCTTGTCGACAGTCGACGCGTGTTTGGCTTTTGTGTGTAGTTAATAACAGTGTTTTGTCGCGTGCCGAAAGTGTCAGTATATTCTATAAAATAATATTTGTGCGTAATCAACTGTAAACAAGTGTGCACCTGTACTCGACTTTGTTCTAACTGATTTGCGTGAAAGGTTTCAACCTGAAACATTAGATGTGTTTAAGCTCACGATTTTCATCCCAGAAAATATAATCAAATATAATACTGATGAGTTTGATACCACCGTTAAGTCCCTATTGGATCGCTTTGGAAAACTCCTAAACTTAAATAAAGATGTTGCCCTTTTTTTGCTTAAAGATGAGCTGGTGATGTGGCGCGAAAAATGGGTAAGAGAAAATGAGCAGAAGAACAAGCTTCCCGACACTGCCCTGGATTTAATTGACAAATGCAATAAGGATGTGTTTTGTATTATACATAGTTTCCTTCTTATTCTTGCAACGCTTCCAGTTACAAATTCTTCGGCAGAAAGGTCTTTTTCTTCGTTGCGGCGCCTTAAAACATATTTAAGATCAACAATGGCTGAAAACCGCCTCCGCGGTCTGGCACTCATGCACATCCACAGGCAAATCCCGATCGATGTTGAGAATGTTATTACTAGGTTTTCAAAAACCGGCCACCCAAAAAGATTAGAATTAAGTATTTAAGAACTATGCATATCATGTATAATAATGTATAATGTAATAATGTACTATAATTCCTTTATTTAAATTAATTAATTTATTTATTTTTTTTAATACGTACGAGTTCCTATTTAATACTTTAAGACATGCATACGAGTTCCTATTTAATACTTTAAGACATGCATACGAGTTCCTATTTAATACTTTAAGACATGCATACAGAGCATTATTAAAAGATGCTAAAGTAATGTAAACGAAGATGTTTGATCTACTATTTAAGAGTTATTTACATACGAACTTTATTATGTACCTGCACATGCTTTCCTTCAATTAAATTAAATTAAATTAATTCAATTAAATAAATTGCTATTTTTATATTCGATTGTGTTTATACCTTTTAATATTTTAAGACAGAAATGCAGAGAATCATTAAAAAAGCGTAAGTATTCGATGGACCATTTTTTTTAAAGTTAAGCAAAATATTACGAAAATTGCCCCCCCCTGAACGAAATCCTGGATCCGCGCCTGCTGGGGATCTCCAATACCTTTATAATAATTTAAGCGAGACTATTCCACAAGCTTATTGCATTGATAAGGAATAGCTGTTCAGAGGTTGAACACGTAAACCTAAGTTAAATAAGTTCTTGCAACCTTATTGATGAGGACATTTGCAATCTGGCTAAAATATAAGAGAGCTTATGTATTTGCATGAATTGTCCTGAAAAGTGACATTAAGGTACTGTATCAAATAAGGTTGTCAAATGACAAATTATAAATAGATTTTTAATATGACGATATCTTATCATATCTTTTAAACCTATAGCTAGATATTACAACTTAATTTCCTCTGCTATTAAAGTCATAATTGCCATATATCTCACATCCAAAAATCAATATTGGTATAACCAACTTTTTAGGTAAAATAAACCTGTTTTTTAGAGGATTATAATATTGTGCAACCAACAATGTGGGGAGAACTCCATATACTTTCTCTAAATTAATTATTGATGTGCGTGTCCCAACTAAGTTTCCGGTTAAATATCATTCCTAGATTTCTTGCAGTCTCGACATTTTCTGCTACAGTGCCTTCAAGATTGGTAAAAAGCATGCACAATTTACAGATTTTTTTTTTGAAGTAACGAGACTTGCTAGGATTCGAAAAGAGACCATTAGATTGAGCAAAAATAAGTATCTTTTCGAAGTTTCAATATATATAAATGAAACAGAATCTTCGATTAATCTAAGAAGGCAACTTTTGTACAGTTTGTACGTCATTTATGTACATTTGAATTGTGAATTGAGAAATGATTTGTGGAAGTTAATTTATGGTAAGGGAAAATAATAGTGGACAAAGAATTGATCCTTGGGGAACACCTCTCTAAAGGTATTAAGAAACCTAGACAGTATATCAGTATTCAGACCCAATATCAGTTCAAAAAGGAAAAATTACAAAAAAGGGGGGGAAAAAATAAGTTAACAAATTTCAAGAAGTAATCGCACCACCTGAAAACTTTGTAGAAACATATAACTTAACCTAGGATTAGTTTTTCAGTACAAGATAAACTCAATTCAACTCACAAGTTCGAGCTTAATCCCAAAATTCAGATGATGTCAGTGGTTAAAACTGAGACCAACGTTGCAAACAAAATCTTGAGCGTTTAGATAGGGTCCATACAAGAAAAACATCGTATAAGAGAGTTCCGTTTTAACCCTTTAAACGAATGGGGAAATTTTTTAAAACAAAATATCAAGTTAAAATGAAAAGAATATTAATAAATAACAAAGTTAACTTTTACAAATCATGCTTAGTTCTTTTAAGCCAAAAATCTATTTTTTTATTAAACTTTCATACACATCAACATTTAACATCAACAATTAAAAAAATGTCGATCTTTAAAAAAAATGTTGTTTAGTAGATTTCACTTTTGACCAACCGAATTAATAAAAATAAAATTTTTTAATTATATTTCACTTAAAAGTCTATAACAATAAATACTCAATTAAAGTCTATCAGTGTCAACTGATTTCTTACCTTAAAAAAAATAATTTATTTTTATTCATATCATGGCCGGGGAGAGAAAATATTTCCAGACAAAAAATGTTAAGCTTAAAATTATAAGAACTTTAAATAGATGAAAAATTTACAAAAATCAAAATTTGTATGTTCTTACGAGGCACATATTACATGTTGAAGTTTCCAAATGTCAAAAAGGTGTGTTTGTTTGCATGAGCTGTCATGCATTGTCTTTTGTATTAATCTGCAATCAATAACATTATTTCATCCAAAAGCGAATGACAATAACTAATTTATTCAATTTATATACAGAATTGCTCAACTGCCTTAGAACATGAACAAGAACTCTATTTATACAATTTACTCTAAAGCTTTTGGTCAACTTTCTCGTGACATTATCACGATTAAAAAAAGTCGTTTGGGTTGCTTTCTAAGATGATTATTTGGATTTCTTCTTATCAGCTAAATACATACATCTTAATAGCTTAAATTCAGTAGCTCAACCTCTTTTCAAATCTGGAGTTCCGCAGGGCAGTCACTTAGGATTACTTCTATTTATCTTTATACTTTCAATTACGTATCTCTGCTTACGCCATAGTGAAATTCTTTGGCACACGTTTTCTTAAAATTAACTGACCTTACGAAAAAAGTGTAACAATTTCATAAATTTGCCTTGACAACCAAAACTTAAATAAAGCCATGGTCTTGAAGAATGCCATTAAAAACGTCAACTCTTAAGAATTCTTCCTGATAAGTAGCCAGACCCTATTTCTATACTACCTCATTTTTAAAAGTCATTTAAAACTTCTAAGAAACTCATTAAAAAAAACCACGGGGTTCTGCTTAAACTGTCTTAGATAAAAGTAAGAAAAGAAACTTTTGCACGAATTCTTATAAGTCGAATATTTTAAATATAAAACGGCACACACTCTTTTGTATAAACCTGCCTACCTCCCACTTCTAGTAAAACAAAATTTATAATCAAAAATCAATTTCACATTAAAAGTTTCAACTGTTTTTTTTTTTCATTAATCTTCCGGAAACTTAGAGCAGAAAAAATATTTTCAAGGCTCATTTCATGCACAACCAACGTAACATAACAAACATTATAAAATAAAGTTCAAAATATTTTCTCATTTTTGTTTCCAATTTTTCGAAAGAAATAAACTAAAAGTTCGGGATGCTATAATGGTGTGGTTGTAGTTATAATACTGTACGCCCATTGAACAATTTTCACAAAACTGCTGGTAAACATCTTATGTACATATATCGATCGGATTACATTAGGTAGGCGGCAGAGGGAGAAAATGGGCCAAGAAAATATAACTTCAGCACCCGAATTCTCAATTTCTGTACCACTTACCACAATTACCCACACCACTTCCGTTTACCAACCTCATATTCCCTCTGTGCAAATAATGTCTCGTTACAACAGCGCCGCCCAGGCTTACATACCCTAGATAGGTATAGGTACCACTAACCTTTGACAGCAGTTACGTGCGCTCCATTGGAAAATGAAATGACGACGACGATATGACGCGACGTAACTGCCTTAGAGTCGCATTCAATGCCTCGAAAAGGCGTTGAAAACTTACGCTTTTGCTCAGCATTACATGATGGTCATAAAATCAATGTCGTGACGTTTTGTATGAGTTTCTTGTATCGGAGCCATCACACTTTATTTGGGGGTTTCCTATATGAAGCCCATGCTTACCAGGCAGGGATGGAAAAAAAATAATGTTAAAAAGCTAGAACTTGTCGCCATTACAGGTACCTGTTGCAGTAAATTCTCACCGTAAACATGTTAATGGGTCGAGATAAACGTGGTTGTGACGTTCTAAGCCAAAGGCTTTTAAGCTAATGCGTTTATCGGTAAACCAAGAAAATTCTAAATAATAGTCAAGGGAATCAGCGTTGTTATAGCTAACTTTGTAAAAAAGGAAAGTTGTTAAAGATTATTGGCAGAAATACATGATTAAATACGAACAACACAAATTAAATGCGTGCCTTGATGGTGTTTAGAGTAAGTATAAAAGTGAATTTTTGGATAAATTAGCTATATGCTTCTGAAAGTAAGGTTTTCATTAAGTTTAAGGAGATCATCTTCTTACATCTACAAAACCAAACCTTAAAAATGTTCTTGATGTTAGTATGTATTTAAATAAGTTTACAGCTACGTTATGTAAATACTATATAAAGCAATACCCAATGTTATTTTTACTTGCGACTTATAGGTACTATAAGGCAAGTTATGCATTCGTAAAAAAAATCGAACTCGAGATTTTGATCAAAGTTGACATTACGATGATAGCGAAGACCAAAAAAGTGGGTCTCGCAATTCTGTCTGTCTGTCTGTCTGTCGGTTCGACTACATCCTAAACGGCTCGGCCGATTTTCTTCAAACTTGGTAGATATAAGTTTTTATTTTTTCCCCCCGAACTTTTTTTTTTGTTTTTTTTTTAGGACCAAAAATAACGGTACCTGCCATACGATTTTTTTTTCAAAATTTTATAAATATTTTTTTTTCTCAAAAACTGTCCCACAGAATTTTTTAAAAAAAATTTTGAAAAATTTCATTTGGTTAAAACTAGCTAATGGTTGAAAAAACTTTTACAAAAAATTGTTATTTTTGGTAGCCCCCCTGGGTCCATTTTTTTGAAGACATTATGGTCCGTGATAGACTTGAACATAATTAAACATGTGACGGACTAAACGCGCCCATGATGGCATTTATACATATGTCAAAATAAGCTGTCACGAAAAATAAAATAAATATTTAAGGTTTTGAAACAAAATGAATAATAAAACAAAACAAAAATTTCCTTTAACAAATCGAATTTATTTATTAAATGTTTCAGACTCATCATTAAGTGAAATAATTAATTGGGAACGAAAACAAAAACAAACATTGAAAACCATTCAACTTTTAAATAAGCTTAAGGATGTGTTGGAAAAGTATACGTTATTGAATGTCAATTAAAAATAAAATTAAATTTAACTGTTTAAAGCAGGTGAAGAATAAATAATTAAGAAAACTAAAATGAATAATTCAATCCAAAAGTAAAGATGGGTTAAAACCACTGACAAAATTTCTGTCACAAAATAATTTTCTTAATGACATGCATTTAAACGAATTCAAAATACCGGCTTTCTGACGGCAATTTGTCAGAAAAATCAGCAAGATCATTCTTGCTTACATAATGTCATGATTAACCAAATAGTGGCAATACAATATTAGGTGTGTTTGGTAACTTGAAAGTTCTCACAAGTTTTCACAATTTGATGTCAAAACTGGTAGACGAAACCAGTTTAACTGACCTTGGAGAATATTTTAATTTACTTTATATTAACACGACGTCAGTGTAGTCATTTGAATGTCATTTGTAATTGTCAGTTTCTTATGACGAAATCGATTGCCGATTTACGAGGAAGTCTTAATTGGAAAGGAAAATGTATGATATATTATAAATCGTTTAAGCCCAACATTAGTGTCAGTTGTTTCTGAGATAAACCTCTTATGTTGGCAGTTAATAGAATTAGGTCATCGTAGTCGTAAACGATTTTATGGATTTCGTTTCAAATGTCAGAGCAAAGCACTCAAATTGCTTATTTCCAGGGCGAATGACATTTTTTTTAACTTTTTATATGCATTGACATCAAAGTCATTCTTCTCTCTCTTACCTGACAGATAAGGAACGAAACGAATATCAACGAACACACCCAATTGAGTGTCACTCTATTTCAGACGTTCCAAAACTTTATCTTTCACTATTATATCACTTTTTTTAATGAATTATTCATCCGCACTATTCCTTTGTTGTTGTTTACTGTGTAAAATTTTGTTGCGCTGCATTTACATCTACCAATAAAAACGACTTACTGGCTGAACACAATAGAATGCTGCAACTGAAATCTGTCAAAAAATGTCGTGATATTTTGTTGGTGTACACAATGCTGCTGTACAGATTTCTAACATTTGGGTCAGCCTCAGCTGATTTAAATCTTTTGGGAATTTATCAAACAAAGCCATTACGTGTGAGAGCTTGAAGTTCACTTCAACCTTATGTAAACCTGCATCGAATGTTTTGACTTGTTGGAATTTGAAACGTTAAAAGTGCTGCACGTAAAATTTAAAAGTTGGCCAACTCTTACAGATACGACTGTAACTTGCGTTGTGTTCCTTCCCTTCTAATTTGTAAGTTTTCAATATTTTGACACATATTCCAGTTACAGCTCCGTCTCCATTGTGTTCAGTTAGTAAGTCTTAAATCCTGAAAACTTACATACTCTTAGATCACGCATATCCGAAACTAGTGGTTATGACTATATATGTTATATACGTAGATCGTATGAACCAGTTTTCCAGCCCAGAAGACCATGACTCAGATGGGACACTCAAGTGCAACGGGTCCTTAAATAACTTGGAGGAAAAGGGGAAGCTCATATTCACACCGGCATGTAATTTCTCTCCTGACTGTTCTTAGCCATCCAACTCACTTTCCAAGTACCTATTTCTTTCCATAAAATTTAAGTGTCTACTTTCTCCACTATTCAATTTCCCTTTTCGTTGTTTGATATTCTTTTAATTACTGGTTGTAGACCCTCTTGCTTTGCCTTCATCTACACAGGCTACATTTAAAATCATGATTTTTGTAGTTTTGTATCTCCTTAACTTGTATAACAACTCTGATTCGGGAACATAACCTGTAAGTACATATTTGGGGAATATTTCTGTACTTTAAAGTCGTACGAAAATGTTATATAATATTTCCAAATTCAAACAATCTCTTTGTTCTTGAAAATGGAATATGAAGCACAAGTCTATCAAATGATGTTTCCTATTTATAAGAGCAAAAATAAGGTACTCGTAAGTACTCTAACAGACTTCCAGTTTGTATAATAAAATGTATCCCGGGTAAAAGACAAAAACACAAATACTAACCTCCACGTTCAGCTCAAGGAAATATCTGTTTGCTTACTTCAACTACACATACAGAAAAAGTTATGGAAAATAAAGGTTTTTTTAGCTGATTTCAACTGCTTGACAGTAAAAGTTTACAGGAACAAAATACAAAGGGAATATTTTCGGGCCAAAAGGAAGTTGCTCCTTATTATTCAATTTTTTTTTTCAAGTTATAAAAAATACTTTCATGATAATTTTATATGAAATTCAATTGAGTTTCGTTTATTTTGTTTTGTTGTGTGATAAGGATTATAATAACCTAAGGTAAGATAGCAGCTTGTTGTTTATAGAGAAGCTCAGATCGTAGATGCGAAAGGTTATTTAAATAATTCAAAAATAACATTGGCAAACAATTGTTTACTTTTGTTCCTTAATTCGCAGCAAAAAAGTAGTTAAGATGTTAATGTAGATAGTAGTACTTAACGGTGTATACATTTTTGGCATCGTATGTAATTATTAATGTACTATGTATTTTTTCGAGAATTTTTTTAAATCTAATTGTACCTCCGCACAAAAATTAGCGAGCTTCCTTAAACTATCGAAAAACTGTAATTTTTCAAACGGGAATAACTTCGACCATTGCAATACATTTTTTACTAAAATTTTTACTAATTTAATCTTTAAGACTCAGAAATTCAGATAAAAAATTTCATATCGCAGCAGATGGCTCTGTCGTAAAAATGTCTCAAACTGTATATAACACAACAAAATTTTGCCTTGATATACTGTAAAAACTTTATAAACGTAAGGTTTATTAACTTTTCGAAGCAGAAATTAATATTTAAAAGTCTTGCAAAATTCTCAAAACATTTTTTTCAGGTTAAATCGAAAAAAGATAGCTGAGTCTTTGAACAATAATTAAAAAAGAAACATCAGTTTTTTCGGTGGAAGTAGTCGAAGCTATTTTCATTTGAAAGCATGGCATTGTTAAATTTGGTCACATTTTAAGAACGAAAAATATTTCGAACCTAGTTATTTTCTTTAGTAAAAATCAATAAATTAGAGGCTAACGACTTATAGAAAATCTAAACCAAGTGACTTAAAACCACTATCAACCATTCCTGCGTGTGCGTGTTTTCGACAATAATGGTTGCGACCTACAATTTTCTTCTGCATTCGACCGACTAAGATGAGAAGCAATGTTCATGATGAAAGATAGGATTCGTCACTTCATCCCAAGAGGCAGTATCGCTGAAAAACAATTGAGCGGATATAACTTAACTAAATGTTATTCCAATAGGAACGGACAGATTTTGACAACTTAGAGTACCCATGACCATTAGGTGTGCTCTGTTCTTTATTTTGAACCCACTAACTACAAATAACCCTGATAAGTTAAAAGGATCGTGGACAACACCGTGTGTCTAATGAATATGCTTCGGAGCAGTAGGAAACATAATCCGCTTTCAGGCCAGTTTTTTTATGAAAGCTACGTCAAAAAGCAAAATTCGCAGATTTGGGACGATGTCAATTCATACGAAGTTCACTAACTAGTAAACCATGAAAGTTATTAGTTTGTGTTGTAAATTGTGAGCAAGGGTCTTCAACGATCCGTATTCTTCGAAAACAAAAATGATATTCCCATGAACCTCAAACAAAAGAGCTACCGATCAATGATAGCTTATTTCTTTTCGTCCGAAATCGAAAACGTAGTGTGGTTCTAACATAATGCCGTAACCTGCCAAACAGCTGTTGTAAGAAAGGGTATCTCACACAGAGGTAATGTGAACTGGACACCGACGTGACACTTGATCCGGTTTTACTTTTTTTAATAGTCACATATGTACGCCAATATATTGGAAACGACCGGTGATTTAAAAGTCAACATAACTCGTTGCATCTCTCTAACTCAGCTTGATCTATGCGCAAATTAGTGAAAATTGAACCTCTCAGTTTTTTTTTTTTTTTTTTTTTATAATCTACCCGCGCTCAAGGGATTATGATTACCCTTTAAGTAATGGTAATTTCCTGGTAACACGCGCACAGGAATGATTGAGAATTTTAAGTCACTTGGCCCTGGTTTTCTACGAGCTTCTGCATCACCAAATTTCTTTGGATGTTCGTGATCGGTGCTTGGCATCAACTATAGATAGCAATCCGAGTCTATGTTGGTTTCTCGGAATGTGCGGACATCCAGTATGCTAGAGAAGTGTCTTCCATCAATTGCAACATCATCGATATGGTTGCAGGTTCGACCTTCGCTGCCTTTGTGGATGTCGAGATGGGCATTGCATGCTGCTTACCATGATTTTTCCTTTCCATCAGTTATGTCTTCCAAAAGAATATTAACGTCAAATTCAAGGCACTTCTCGTATGTTTTGGAAATGGACTTGTAGAGATTCTATTTAGTAGCATCGGCTTGCTATTTTGTAGAGGCATTTGCGCTTAAATTATGAAATGATAACGCGAAAGTTCAAGACTCTTTACCTAGATATGTATGTATGTCTGTCTTCCTTTAACAGAAAAACCGCATACAACTAAGCGCGACTTCTCATCGAGGTATCAATTCCGGGACGTTTTTCTGACATTTTAGCGAAAATAGGTGAAACGACACCCCTAAAAGAGTCTGAGCCCTATTGTGGAATAGGAGAGAATGTGATTAAAAATAAAATAAAAACGGATGAGGAGGATATAAGACCAAAAATATGGACAGAACTCTCAAAACTGAGGTAGGCTTCTTGTGATCTACAACCAAGGACACTTTACATTCTGTATCGGATTAAGTAGGAATAGTTACGAGTTTCGTTAGAAGTCACTGCAAACTACGAAGTATTCTTATTCTTGGCCTGGTGTCCAGAGCCTCATGCAGATTCTGTAAAATTCACGAGGAAGCACCGAACCATATATTAGGTAGATGCGATGAACTCATGCATCAGAGACACAGGAATCTGTGACGTCACCAGATAAAAAGTGTGAACTAAAATCTCTGAAAATACTCCACTTACTTAAGTTTCTGGAATAAGAGCTCTAATATGAGCGATCTTAATTAGCTCTATAGACGGGCGCAGTGCATTTTAACCCCGAATTATTCATAAATTCCTTCACCCCATCGCATCTGCTGGAGGGCTGTTATATTCAATTTAGAAACTGGTGAGGAACTCGGCCAGCATATTCACGTAAATCACTGTTACATTTTAGTTTGCACAAGGGTTCGTCAACATAATAGATTTCTTCAACCAAGGCATATATTTGCATTAATACCAACTGAACTGAAACTGGAAGCGTTCATATTGAAGAAACTGAACGTTTTCTGTAAGGAATGAGATGACATATATACACTCTACCCTACATCCACTACCGGGACTTAATAGTGATGTTATACTTAGACAAAAAGGAAACGAATATAGCATGCTTACTGGACATTGAAAAAGATTTCGATAGCGTATAACTATTCAAATTCTCGGAATCTGGACTTCTTCATCACTTGGTAAGAATTATCAAAAATTTTCTAACACATAGACTTTGTTATTAACAGGTAGCAAAACATGTATCATCAACCAAGTGAATAAAAGCTGGAGTCCCTCAAGGATCAAATCAAATGCTGTTCAACAATTATACTGCTGATCAGTCAGCCAACATACCATGTACTTGGGCTGTGTAAATCGTTCACTCAAATGATCGAATCGTTCAACAATCGATTATGAAAATGATTCGATCATTTGAATCGATCGATCACTGGATCATTTTCGTTTCAAACAAATGATTCAATACTGTTCCGGTTCGATTTTCATTTCGATGACATCGAATGATGGGTACTATGTCCATGGTTTAAAAAGCGTTAAAAATTCAAGAAAAAGATTCACTTTGTTGCTCCGGAAAAGAGCAATTTTAGGGCTTTCGGGTGATATTTGGAACTAAATATTCTACGTACGTCGTAACTGAATTCGTCCTCTAGTTATCAAGTCATAAACTGTCAAATTCCATCAAAGATAGCTGCGATGATGATGGATTAAGAAACGTCTAAAAATGCAAACAAAAAATAAATTTTATTTATTGCTCCGGAAAAGAGCTATTTTAGAACTAATAGTTACTGAAAATAGTTACTGAATGACTGGATACAATCAAATAAATTAACTTTTAGCTTCTATCGCATATGTAAGTCGATAGTTTTTATTCGATAATTCTCATTACTAGTAAATATTCAACGAGCTACGTACATGCTGGGTTCAATTCCCACAGTAAAGATACCGGATCCTGATACCTCAAATAACACCAGTACAACCCAACAACTGCTTTTGTGGCCTACAACATCAACAACTAACAACCAACTCGATCAATCTAGAAATTCCAGTCCACCGTCCGTTTGGCGTTCATAATCTACGTTGATTGAATCAGAACAAATGGAATCGAGTAAATCATGGTTAATCGAGTTAACTGATATCGAAAATCGAGACTCATTGAAAGGATTGAGATTAACATAGAAAATCAAGAATCGAATCGAAATGATTGAGATCGATTAAAATGAAAATTTGTGATTTCGATCATCAATTCTTTTCGATGATCGGATCAAAAAAATCTAATCGATCCTGATTGATTCAGCTCTACCAGGTACAAAGAAGAAGCTTTATGCAGACGACGCCCCAGCTTTTTGACCAGAGATTGCTGTTGTTGAGTCAAAAAGAATTAAATAAGTTAGTTTAAAGTCAAATTGTATGAAAACTAATTAAGAAATAAAATTATTAATCTTAATTATATTCGCATTAAAATTAAGTTTCCCTTCATGATTGACTTGTTAGGTCTGTGCATGACAAAATTTTCTTCTTTTTTCAATATTTACCTTTTCAGTTTCTTGTAGTTCCTGAGAAAGTAAATCAGGTGTATCAGTCCTTGAACCCTATGGATCCAACGTCCTCAATTGGTACCCTTTCGGCTACACTGCGGGGAGGTCACAATACAATTAAGCCCACCCTAAGCAATATTGCATACCATACATTTTTAAAAGTGTTTTATTATAAACAAATATTTTTTTATTGCTCAGCACTGCCGTTTTCAACATCAATTTATCCCTTATATTTCTTATTAATAAAGCTATACATTTCATCTTCAGTTGAAAAAACATCTTTAATTTTTTTTTACGTATCAGTGCGTACATGTGATCTATTCATTCACTTAGGTATTTGAATTTTATTCCAGCAGCATTTTCGTGGAGTACTTTTCCAAGAGGACATTTTATTTGAAAAAAAAAATCGTATACACATCAAAATTTCATTTTAACTTTATAAATGGTTAAAAAATATACACGAGTAAAAAAAAAGATATAATATTAAAAACAAAACAAAAATCCAGGACATTTTTTCCCATAAGCCTGCAATTTCCGTAAAAACACTCAATTTCGGAGAAGAAAATGATGAATTTTCCCCAGAATAAGAGTTATATGAGAACAAAATAAACCCTCGCTTGTTTACAAATTTTTAAAGCTCTCCATAAGAAATCATAAGACATTGCTTTTTATATGACAAACATAATAAATGCTATCGTATATACTTTTGAGTATGATCATATAAGCGAAGACAGTGAAAACAATGAATTTTCTTTTAAAAAGAATAACATCCATGGTACACGTAATATTTTGAGAAATTTTTTTTTTTTCATTTCTTTGTGGTCATTGCGAGGGTACAAGGAGCAACCAAGCTTCCTGTGTGACATTTTGTCAAAGGAAGCGGAAACGAAACTCATATAATATTGCCACACATTTCACATACGGGTACAATAAGTTTACGTTCAAAAATTTTCTCTCCAGAATGTTACTTACAGATATACTCGTAAATATACAAAAATCGTTCTCTACTTTTACGTACATATACATATATGTATGTACCTTTTTACTTGTTGCCTTTTGACTTGAGTTAAGATGAGACAGAGCACCATATTAACGACATACGTGCATCACTAAGGAAACCTTATTTTCTGTTTTTTGTTTTTTGTGTGTCCAACGCACGAGAACAAAAGGATTCTTTCGATTTCGTTACCGAAGCTCTTTCTGTTTTTTTCTTGTAAATACATGGAAAAGGGTTCCAGGAAGCAAATAATGACAGGTGGAGACTGGAGACATTTGATATGATTTTTTTGACTATGTGAGTATTTGACAATGGCTTTTGTTGATGGCCTTTGCATGATTGAACAAGGGACTTATTTTTCGATTCAAAACGAAAAACTTCATCTCACAAATCGAATTTTGGTTCACAGAATAGGAGGTGCCTCTCAGTTTGTTATAAAAATCGACTAAGAAAGTTGTCATTTCGACAACTTGGACTTGAAAAACTGGGGCATGGAAGTGTGTATTTTCAAATGCTTCCACCATTACAACCGCCAGATTCTGACCCAAGAATAAGAAGAAGTCCTCTGGTCAGACCTAAATAGATTTCGGGCGCTAGCAAAGTATGCAACAGATTGGCCAAAAACTTAAAGTCGCAAGTTGAAACGTTAGAAGTATGATGTATCAAAGATACGTGTTTGAAAAGGTGATGATGATAAGAAAGCGGTTAAAGATATAAGACGTATTTTACTATTGCCCATGATCCATATAGATCATCCCCTGAAAATAAAACGATATGGATCTTAGTGACAGCAGTGTTATATGCCTATCTCTTATTATTATTTATTCTTATCTTTTTTTTTCTACACAAGGAGTGTTCTCGTGACAAGAAAGTACAGCAAAGTAAAAATTTAACGAAGAAAATAACAACAAAAACTTACTGTCTATTACTTTAGCTTTTCATCCCAAGTAATATCGAGTTCCGATGATTAATTAAGTTTTTCAAACTGAGAGGGCGCTGAAGTGATTTTTTTTATATTTGTCAAGTGTCAACATTTTTGAGTTGTTCTTATCTTTTTTTTTCTACACAAGGAGTGTTCTCGTGACAAGAAAGTACAGCAAAGTAAAAATTTAACGAAGAAAATAACAACAAAAACTTACTGTCTATTACTTTAGCTTTTCATCCCAAGTAATATCGAGTTCCGATGATTAATTAAGTTTTTCAAACTGAGAGGGCGCTGAAGTGATTTTTTTTTTATATTTGTCAAGTGTCAACATTTTTGAGTTGTTCTTATCTTTTTTTTTTCTACACAAGGAGTGTCTCGTGACAAGAAAGTACAGCAAAGTAAAAATTTAACGAAGAAAATAACAACAAAAACTTACTGTCTATTACTTTAGCTTTTCATCCCAAGTAATATCGAGTTCCGATGATTAATTAAGTTTTTCAAACTGAGAGGGCGCTGAAGTGATTTTTTTTTATATTTGTCAAGTGTCAACATTTTTGAGTTGAATTCATTAAAAAAATAAAAAGAAAAACGATGGAAGCCAAGCTAAATAAGGAATGAAAGTTAGTTAAGGATACATAAGTGCCAATCCCTAAATATTAAAATAAAGTTGGGATGTGGATGGTTTTGGTGAACTTTTTTACTTATCTTTACTTGCTACTCACGAGAACAAACTTACTGTAGTTTACACTACATTTATCAGAATGAGCTCTAGAATAGCATTCTGTGAGTTCATGAAATGTAAAAATGAAAAATGGCTGTAAAAACTGAAATGATATGTAACACTTCACAGTTTCACAGATAGAAAATTGACCCCCAGGACCCCTAATTGTTTTTGTAATAAGCGTTAAAAATTAAACAAGATTTAGATCCATATAAATCTTAGATCCATATAGATCCTTAGATAATAAATCGCTTCAATTACGTGTTCAAGAAACAAAATATGCAAGCGGTAAAAAAGGGAGCTTGTTGACTATTTTAATATCCAGAGACCTTCTGGTATTTCTTGATTTGGCAATGAAAAGATAGGTATGGAATATAAGGTGCGTTTTATTATCTACGAATCTGGGATAATTTTGTACATATATTACAAAAACAATTTGGGATCCTGCGCTATATCTGGATTAAATTCAAAGATCCCAAATTAGTTCTTACTCTTGTGAGTAGATGGCTTTTTATAGTAAAGTAAAGTAAAGTAAAGTAAAGTAAAGTAAGCTAGTAAGCTACAGTGTAATGAAAAAAGACAAGAAACAATTGAAAATCAAAAAAAAAATATAAGGAAAAGAGAGATGAGTTTACAACATTACTGTCACCAGGGCCGGACCAACCATATGTGCAATAAGTGCAAATGCAAATGGCGCAAGATTCTGGGGGCGCATTACCAGGAGCAAGAAATTTGATCTTGCGCAAACAAATTCTGTCATTTGCATTTTAACCACAAAAATTTTTCAAATGATCCCAAAATAAAAACTGTTATTTCTTACACACTAATTAAAGTCCCTTTCATACGGAATCATATGTGTTCGAGCATGTAGGTTTTTTATATAGACGTAGAACAAAATTTTTTAATGTAGACGCTTATGTCTTGGACATTGAAAGGTGTCTCAATATATTGTATGAAATTAGATATTTATTGAGTATTTTGGAAAAAGCTATGGGTGGACTCATACAACTTCATTTTTGCACGATTAAATATAATAGCACAAACTGGATTGCTAAATTTTTGTTCACATATTGCCGAATATTATTGTACGTCTATTGACCACCTTATGCGTCTCTGATTTGCATCAAACGCTATTTGTTGTGAGCTCCCTTAAAAAAAGAAATTAAATATGGTCTCCATTTACTAGTGCTGTGCCGTGGCGCGCTTTCTACAAATCTTGCACAGGGTGCAGGTTTGGCTTTTGTAATTTATGTTTATTTAAATTTAAAACAAACAAAAAATCCCATTTATTGTTTAAAGATGGGAAGAGCGTCTGATCTCTCTCCAAAGAATGTTGGGCAAGTAGCTGGACTTTTGAAGGCTACTAACCTATCCCAATATGAAATTGCGGTAACAGTCGGAGTTTCGAGAAGTTCTGTTAGAAATTAAAAAAAAAAAGATTGACCTAGGGATGACCTTAAGTCCCCGAAGAAAAGGTTACAGTGCGTTTGCTCACGAAAATAACCAAAGATGGAGGAGTCAAAGTATCGCAACGCAAAGTTCAAAGGCGCTCGGCAGAAATGAAGTTTATCGCAATAAAACTTGCTCGAAAGCCAATACTAACCCCTGCAATGAGTTAGAAGCTGCTGGAATGGGCTCATAAGTACAAACATTCAACTGTAGAAGATTGGAATAAGCTATTTTTATTAACCTTTTGTTTTGCTTCAAATAATACAACCAAAACAAATCAATCAAAATTAATTTTTCCCAGGTTTGCTGTTCGGATGAATCGTTTTTCCAAGTTTTCACTGAAAAGACAAAATTTGTGCGTAGAAGACCTGGCGAGCTGAACAAACCAGAGCACATTATTCCAAAAATCAAGCACCCTCTATCAATAATTGTTTGGTCTTTAATATCAGGGAAAGGAGTAGGTCTTCTTTAAGTTGTGGAAAATACTATGAGGTAGGACCAGTACAAGAAAGTGCTTGAAACCGTTTTGTTTCCACAAATTCGGAAGTGGTTTTTGAGCCATGAAGGTCCAATACCCATGCACGACGGTGCTTCTTGCCATAAAGCTAAGAGTGTTACGGCTTTTCTCAATTAAAAACAAATAAATGCAAAAGGTCAACACACAAAATATTATAATAATTGGTACAACCTACTTAAAGACATCCCAAATGAAGAGTTTTTTATTTGCTTGGTCAGAAAGACCAAAGTCTTTAAATTCAACTCAAAAATTAATTACTATTATTTGATATCCAATTTCATGAAGCCTCGAGTGAATGATTGCAAAGTGATATTGGGGAGTTTATTTCCCAGCTACATCGTCTCCTGCTGACAGAATTGAAGAAAGTCAAACAAAAACAGGTTCTAGAAAAGTCAAGGGTTATAATATGGACAAAGAAAAACACGAGATCTTTATTTTGAATATCAAAAAAAAAAAAAACTGTATCACATAACAATACAAATGCATACATCTAAGCGACTCCATCTTGCACAATGATCCCTTTAATTCGAAGATCAGCTGAAGAAAGTGGAGACTGGGGATCTGGTCTTCAGCAAATAAACAATTTTAATGCTAGCCTTCTCCCGAATCATGATCTGAAAAAGGAGCCCATTCTGACTTCAAAACGACATGATCGGACAACCGATGTTTCACCAGATTGAATGATGATCTTTTGGTAAACGCAGCGCGGAACGGGCTTAGTTGCCTGTTAGTTTCGAAAGTGGAGCTCCAGCTCATCATCAACACATTAAAGAAAAAAAGTAAGCAAGAATCGATGGTATGTATATCCAACGTAGTACTGCGACAGTTACATTTGGAAGCAGTGGACGTTTATTCCACAGAGTTTATTCTGAATAATGCATATTATTTAGCACCGCCGCCGTCGTACATCCTCTCCCGAAATAGAGAAAGGATAACACCAATCTGATGAATCTCCGGTCAATAAGTCTTCTTCCGAGTATCAGCATCTTATTCGAAATATTATTGTTATTAATAGAGCTCTGTCCAAGTAGGCGGAGAAAAACAATATCATATCGGACACTCAGTTCGGTTTTGAGGCTGGACATCACACGATTCTTTTCACGTCTAACGTGCTCTCTAAAATCTAATGGAACACATCTAAAAAGTGTACTGTTGCCTATCAGGTTTACTTACAGAAAGCACGAGAAAGAACTGGTGCAATCTGGTAATCGTTGGGCCACATGGGCAGACAAAAAATGAATCAAAGTGCCTTGGAATATGGTTTAATCAATTTATGTGTATTGACAGGCATATAAATGCTGCTCTAACGTAAGGGGAGCCTTTGCTCTGACGAAACAGTTGTCTTACAGAAGAGTAAGGCTGACGTGCTATATGGGCCGCATCCGGCTGATAATTGCCTATTGGTGTCCGGTGTGGTTCAACATTGCCCCATTTCTATTCCAACTAGATTCTATACAACGAACCCAACACAAAAAGATTAGATAATTTTTTGTTAAAGCTGATACAGCGTCAAAATTTCAAGACCAACAGCTAAATTTCTGGGGCTGACTATCCTAATGACCAATAATAAGAGAGTGTATATCTAAATGTCTTTACTTATACAGTCGGAGGCTGGTATCGGAAAGAATAAAAGTTCCACTAATCTCCCACTAGAACTGTGGATAGGCGGCTCCTTCATGGTCTAGACGTCCTCGCTCAAGGTGGAACAGAATGTTTCAACATTTTTCCCTCTTCTACATAAGACACTGAACGAACACAGCGAATGAATATTTTTCTTAATCGCATTATTCTAAATTTAAGTTAGTTCCTTTTAAATTTGCATTAGAATGTTACATCCTTGTTTTTCAATTCTTCTTTATTTGAAAATTTAAATAAAATTCTCATATACATTCTTCAGGGCCAACGTTCTATCTCATCCCCTTTAAGAACAACAATAGAGAAAAAACAGAATTAATAAAATAAAAAGTCCTTTGATAAATAGGAGAATCGAATAAAAAATGAAAAATTGTATACATGAACTACTCAAAGTGGAAATAAGGCTCACAAAACACACATGCCAAATAGAGGTTTACAAAAATATATATTTTTAAAGCAGTTTATCTAAAAGTAAAAAAAAAACACAACACAAAAAAAATGAAATATTTATGAAATGTTCCAACTTTTTTGCCTTGTACTACCAAAAAAAAGTTAGGGTGCGGTAGGTATAGGTATTGTTAGATGTATAAAACATCTATAAGTCGTTGTATCGTCATGATTTCGTAACATGTACACTCGTAATATATTACAACCTAAAGCTTAGTTCAGAGGGTTTATTTTCAAAGAATTTAGATACATAAACTCGATATAAGCAACGCACAGTTATAAATGACGACTGGGACCATCTGCGGGAGGTTAAATGGATGTTCCAAACTCTTTCAACGTTTTTCTTCCAAAAAAAAAAAATATGTAAGGGCATAGAAAATGTATAGCAAACACCTACATCTGAGAATACAGTACAAAATCAATCGATTTCAAATTTAGTAAAAAATAAAAAAGTTTTCGAACATGGAATGTTTTCCACATCAGGATATAAAATTCATCCTACAGATGTTTTAAACGGATAAACACTTGTACTATATAGATATTTTCACTTTAATATGAACATTACAAGAATATGAAAGAGTTGCAGAGTAGGGTAAGGTCGCACGTTCTTGGTTTTATTTGTGAAACAGTTCCAAGGGTCAAGTCAAGTAACATAATTGAACTCAAATACCGTCTGTCTGTCTTTCTTCCATTTAGTTCCACTATATAACTAAAACTAGTACCAAAACATCTGAAGTAATTTTCTTCAATATTTAAAGGTCTATGTAAATAAGGGTTACTTAGAAAAGATATTGAAAGTTTTATAAATTCATATGGAGATAACTAGTTTCGACAACGATTTTCTTCGATTGATTAGGAATTCAATTCCAAACCGTTCAAATAACTAGTATATACTGGTGGGACTTAAGTCTGAAACGTACAAAATAAAATGCTGGTGTGCTCCAGTTATGCTTGTGCAGTTCCATATGTATGTAGATTCTGCAACATGCATGGAAATACTAGGAAAAAGTTGTCCACTCAGGAGCTAAAGGAAAAACCATCAGGGACAATACAAGGTCAAATAGAGCGACCTATCATATCTGAACTTGCCCCAAATACTAAGCTCCTAAGAGCAATACATTTTGATGAAGAACTATAAGATGAGCAGGCTCATGCTTATTCAAGTGAGGGCATAATAGATTCCCAGTTTACAGTGCAGTGCCTCAAATACTTACTTCATTCATTCATTTATTCATAATTCATTAAATTCTGATCTAGAAATAAAGGGAAATAAAAACAGACAAACTTTCAATTCTCGGTATTTGTATTAGCATTTAGCAACCATCTTCTGTGGAAAGAGCACATACGCTAGTGTTTTAGATTTCCTTAGTCGTTGCAAGAATATTTTCTCCCAACTGATCTAGCTTTACATATTAAACTTAATTCGTTAAAAATTGGAGTATAATCCCTAAAATGGGCTAATGCTCCTTGAATTGACTTAAGGTTTTTGGATTGTTTTCTGAGAAGAGGCTTTAAAATGTTCGAGACGTTAACATCATCTAAACACCAACATTTCTTGAACATCTTCCCCGTCGTAATTTTTGTTGTCTACTTAAACAATTCAACCATAACACTCGAGCTTTTAGGAATGCTCATCAATTAAACCCGACCCCAATTTTGCAAGTATTGTTAAGTACAGAGATTCTTAACTAAGCCGGACTAAACGAATGTAGAAAACCCCTATGATCGTTCCTATGTTATATCCGAGTAATGTTAAATATTTTGGCGTGCTGCCTCTTGTGAGGAACAGACAAATCCTCTTAGAGTATCTCTTGTCATGAAAAGTATTGCTCATTAGCCGTTTGGAATCTACAGAAAATTAAAGGAACCCTCCATTCGTAGTAACACGCACACAAGAATGGTTTAGAGTTGTGAGTAACCAATTCCTGGTTCTCTTCTCTTCTGGAAGAATAACAATAGCGCCTTGTTAAATATACTCCTTGTTATTTAAAAAGAAACAAATTACTTTCTTCCTAAACAGTGATTTGCATTCACCGTAAAACGCTAAGTATTCGAAATGTCGAAATGTAGAACACGAATTTCCATCTTCGAAAACACAATTCACACTGATCATTTCGGATGGAATTCAGAACACCGATATTTCATATTCGGAATGAACAAATCACAAAAGTTATTTTATACGGAATGCAGAACATCAAAATTCACTTTTGTTCCACGAATTCATAATAAGTGAAATACAGAATGTGGGTGAACCTCGGATTTCGAGAACAAAAGATTATAATTTAATCATTAAAACAAAATATAAACTAAACAACATTTTATTTGTCGTTTCAAAAGAACCCCAGTATTCAAAGAACTTTAAAAAATATATAAGATTCATTATATTCCAGTCGTAAGAGATAAATAATTCAACACATTTCCCTTTTTCAGTTAAAAAATTCATTCAAAGGAATGGCAGGGCTGGCAGTTTGCTTTATATTTAGTAGATCTACTAGCAACTTATTTCTACTTTTTTTGACTCATTTTTATATAACGATCGAAATTTCATTTAATATTGTGTTGTATTGATTCATTTTTCCAAATTGAAAAAATCACTTACTTGATCCGAATACACTCATCGCAAAAATCTACTGTATTTGCCTTCAGTTTTCCAAGCATCTCCTTCTTATCAAAAGGAAAAAGAACAGATATATCCATCGCATTTCAGGCGAGAATGCATTAATAAATAATAAAATGTGAAGAAGAGTTAGTCACACTGTGAAATAAACGTTTGTCAGTTCTAAAGAACAGAAAAAATCGAGAGATATCTCGGGCCGAATTACCGCTTCAGAGACCGAGTGAGTGAGTGTGAGTCCCATCAGTGATCGAATGAAAATGTCAAATTAGTGTAATCGATTGCTCGATGACGTAAGCGGTAATGCCAAACTCACATAATTCAGTCACGTATTACTCGAAAACTGATGCGGTAATTTGGCCCCTGATCTATTTTTTTCATTATCTGCTACAATTTTTTTTAAATCTACTTCGTTTTTTGCCGATTTGCTTCACTTTCTTTGCTCAGCATTGCCACCTTTGAATGTTATTCCAGAATAATATCTCTTTTGAGTGAGTTTTAAACCGACCTGTTAAAAACTATGAGTTCAGTCCTCTCAGTACAAGTACTAGGTACCGGTACTTGTACTTCAATATCCTGGTACTGGTACTTAAAAAAAAAACCAAGTACCATTATTTTTCAAGGATTTGGATACTAGTACCAAGTATCAGGTAATTAAGGATCTACTTGAAGTACCTCAAGTATTTTATGAACTTTGGCACTACTTTCTAGCCCATTTGTTTCAATTTCAAAGCCATTTTGTAAAAAAATTTTTACCAATTTATCAAAAAACAAAAAGGTTTTTTTTATCAAGGAACCAGAAACTTTAAGTCCACCAACATATAACAATAATAAGCTAGCGACCTGCCGGAAAATATATCAAAATACTGAAGTATAAGTCCAAGTCCCGGTAACTGTACTTAAATTTGACACTTCTGGTTTTAAGTATAGATTGTGTCAAAATCTACTCAGATGAATTCAAACTGAAAAACTAGACTTAAGTGGGAAGCACAGTTAAGTTTAAACTTACTTAAAATTGCGTTACCAGATGCAAATTATTCTAAAACTTTTTTTTTAGATTAAGTTTACTGTGGACTGTATTTTATATAATTGTGTGTAAATTGTGGTGTGTGTTGGTAATGTGTATAGTGTATTAATTTTATTATTTGTGATTAATTTGTTCTATTAATATAAACTTTAATAATTGTATAAATAATTGTTATGTGTAAAGTGTAAAATGTGATGTCCGAATATATGTGTGTCTCAATGGTGCGATCCGTGTCTCGTTGCTTGCTAATGCTGCTTCTTAAGATGTGACTTGTCCAATGGTTTTTATATAATTGACTTTATTTTAGAAAGCTTCAACAGGTGCAAGTACAATTCAAGCTAAAGCAAGAGCAACGGAAGACTACATTGGCATATTGATAAAATCAATCGGTAAAAAGAGGGTTAGCGAAAAAATAGTGTAACTATAAAAAGATTGGTAATATTTATAAAAGAAAAGTGTTATACAATTCAAATCATAACTACAAAATTATAAAAATACATTAAATAAAGTATGAATTTAAAAAGATTGGCCTATAATTAAGGTATTAGTATGATACTACTGAACAATATGCTAACTTTATAGGAGTTTACTAACTCATTCTTAATTTTAAACATTTTCTAACTAGGATCGTACTAAAAGAATTTTCTTAATAAATTGCTTCTGAACACACCTAAAACAATGACATTTCTTGTAAAAAAGTAATTACACGAACCTTTTTTGATGTTTGCAAATGTCAGAGTCATATGAAGCTAGCACGATACTAAAAAAATAAAGTAGGTATTCGATGATTTTAACTTTAATAAAAGGGTAGAGAAAGTATGATGCTATACTCGATTAAAACTTGCAAATTCGTTGTAACTAACCTAGTATCATACTAAACATCGTAATAATTCAATTAAAATTTTGCGCCATTGAATGTAAAGATGATGCCATATTACTGAAAGAATATTACCAATAATCAAATTTAGAGATTACTTTAATATTTGAGTGACATGAACCATTATAATTAATCATACATATTATAAACATAATATTTTGGTGGACTCTAAACAATGGAGCCATTTGTTGCTTGGAACCTACAAAATAAAACATATTGTGTAAGGTTAAATATATGGAGTGGTTCATATACATAGTGGTTCATTTCAATCAAATATTAAAGTCGTCTCTAAATTTTATAACTGGTAAGGCCCATAAAGAAGCAAAAGAAATAAAAATCAACAACCACACGAACAAATTGGGTTTTCCTGTTTTCTCCTTTTACCATTCACACTGTGAAAATGTTGTGCGGGAAAAGCAACTGATTCTTGTAACCTATTTTGATCTACCCTAGCAGCAACATATAATATAAAAATTTAATTTGCAGAAGAGGGAAAGTTTGTACCTTTCAAACAAAAGAATTTTAATTGAAATGGGTTGCCATTAAGTCAGTTAAAAAGGCATGAAAATAATTCATGTTTCCGTTAACATAAACATAAAGTTTTGATTTTCCTTAAAGTGGTGGTAGAAGTTGTAACTGGAATGGTGAGCCTTCTACAAAGAATTGAGAGAACCAATAGATAAAGCTCTTCGTCTAACGTCTAATAAAACTGTCCAAAATTCATTAAAATTTGGATACGTTTTAGTATACATAATTATTTAAGAATATTGTGGAGAAAGCAGCCATATTTTTTGTGAAAAGTTAACTAGTACTTTGAAGTTTACCTAACATTATTTGCGAAATTGAAATAAAGAATGAACTTCATTATTTTTAGAAAATACTTAGATCTTGAAGAAACATTCCAGAGAATCCATACTCGGGATGTTCGCTATTGAATTCAAAACGTCGTCTCGGCACAATATAATTGAAGTGATTATGAAGTCCATACTCCGCTGAACAACATCCAAATTAATTGCATGTTTGTTGGCTCTTGAAAAAGATTGGTTCTTCTCCAATGTTCAAATGCCGAAAGAGCCAAACCAGGGAAACCATAGACTCCGAAAGAAAGCTGTTTAGAAATAATTCATATTTTCCAACAATATCAAAAATAAAGAAGTACTTAGATATTTATATATTTACAGTCAGGCCCAAGGCCAGAGAAAAATGAAGATACCGAATTCGTCAAAACTCCTTAGGAACAAATTTTAAATAATATTTTGGTAAGACTCAGAGCCTGCGAGAAGTGGTCCCCTTTCCCCTTTGTTCCTGTGGGCACCAATGACACCCATAATGCTGCAAATAACGTGTAGAAAATTGCTGTTATTATGGCCATTTGTAACTTGTATTAAAATTTCTGTGAATAAATCATAAAACTGTCAACGATGCTCCTTTAAATGCTCTCTCAAATAGCACGCACTTTAATTTTAATACCATAGCTACGGTGCTGAATGGTACCTTTTGTCTCTTCGTCCTGTTGACAAGTAGAAAAAAAAACCAACATCCCGGTGGCGTGTTTCAGTAATTATCATTTATCATAAACTCTTAACAAAAACACTTTATTTTGTGACTTTATTAAACCAAGTTCTTTGCTCATCAGATTTTTTATTTTGCCATTCTCATAACCCACATAAATTAAGGAAAGAGTACATCCTCAGAAAAAAAAAATGTCTGCCCATCTACACCATATATGTACATATGTCCTTATGCATGTTTGACAGAAAAAAAAAGTTATGTACTCCAACAAGCAGGGTCAAATTAATTACATCTCTACTTTATGAGAAAAAAAGGACTTTTGTACATGATTTACAAACTCAACACTAACTTAGCACTTTCGCACTTATAATTAAATTGCTCTCTATACTTACATATATACCTACATTATGTTAGTGCGAATTATAATGGCATCGTTTTACTTTTGCGTACACTACACCTAATTGTAATGTGTCACACTTTAGTCTGATAAATTGGCAAGATAATCAGTGTAAGTGCACGATTTTATAAAATCTCTCGCCCCATGAATCACTTAGAGTCTTAACAATTGTTTCGACCCCAACCAGATCTAATGGCAGTTTATTAGTTAGAAACATACATTGAAACGTCCATGTAAACTATTAAAAACGGACCATAATGAGTTTTAAATGCTGTTAAATGCGAAGGCAAATTCAATGTGAAATTCACCAACTTAATTTATATGCGAGTGCTACACCAAATTAAAAAAAACATAACATTCATTTCTAATATTTCTTGGCATATTTGGTTACGTCGTTGGACTGTCATGACTGTTCCAGCCAATTAAAAAACTTAAAAACAAAAAAAAACGTTTCTTTCGGAATATTTCATGTTTCTAGAATTGACAAATCCTCCCAACCGTTTGATTAAGCAGACAATTATAAGTCCCTTCAAATTTCTTCCATGTCACCAGGTTCAGGATTTCATCGAGCAGCTATACTTTAGTATGTGATTAAGCTGTGACTTAGTAATCTGCGTTAAGTATAAGCTATTATAGATAAAATGATGCCTTCCACACCACGCGTTTCCTTCAAATTCCTATGTCATGTGAATCTCAGCGAGATTTTAAACATTCGACCAGCTGCTGATCAAAGAAGGGCTGCAATCCTTCTTGATCCTGGAAAGCTTGTTCCCAACAACGACCAGCACTCCTTAGTGGTTTATTTCACAACACAAACCCACCTTTCCGAGAACACCATATCAACGCTGGACCTAGTGCACCCTCTTCCGGATATCCGGAATAATGTCTGTACATTATTGCATAGTGACTCGAACCATGAATCTGTTCAACTATCGATTAACCTCAACCAGCCAATACTCCTTATAACAGAATCTCCTGAGAATTTCATTAATTTCAGACGGCTGGATATTGATAGACTTCACAGATACATCGAAGACAGCTTAACTCTCCCACCTTCAGACAGGAATCTTCTGGATATCGAAATCGATGCAGCAATTGTCAACTTTAAACATGCCGTATCTGATGCCCTGGACAAGCAAAATCAGTCTAAAATGTCAAAAGATAAGTACCAGCACCTTCTCGAGTACATTCAAAGTCCGTATGCTCACAGACAACGTCTAAGAAAACGTCGCCAGCGGATCCATCAAAGTGAACTGAATACAACCAACAGAAACTACCGGATAGTTTGGAATGAGCTACAGCAAGTCAACATCATGTTCCGGAACTCCATTCAATACCACAATAATATCCAATACCAGAAAACATTACAAGCAATCAAGCCAGGACCAGATGCTTTCAAAAACATCAATAGGATCATTGGAAAACAGCCACAAATACCGGAAACCATCATCAGCAATGATACTGAAGCTACCTCGGCCCAAGACAAGGTGGAAGCGTTCGCCGATTACTTCGAAGGAAACTTCACACCAAACCCACATACTGACCCAACTTTCTTACAAGAAGTTGAGGCAACAGTTCAACACTGCAACCAAATCCGGATAAAATTAATTTTAATATCATCAATCCAGCAAATAATCCCACCGATAGTCCACATTTATGCAATCTAGAGAATGTTGTAGAAATCATCGGCAATTCTAAGCCAAAGAAGTCTGCTGGGCCAGATGGTGTCTCCTACTACATCCTGAAAAGGCTGCCACATGCGGTAATGATTTTCCTTGCAATCCTTTTAAACAACTGCATCAACAACTGTTACTTCCCCCAGAAGTGGAAAATAGCGAAAATTGTGCCAATTCCGAAGAAAGGTGCTTCCAACTTAGTTTCCAACTACAGGCCAATATCACTTTTCAACAACATCAGCAAATTACTGGAAGAATTAATCTTACGAAGACTGAAGAAATTCTGCTGTGAAAATTCAATCATCCCCAACATGCAATTCGGCTTTCGAGAAAAACAATCAACCTTGCATCCATTCGTAAAATTCCAACACGATATGACCACAGCCCTCAACACTGTCACCGTCGGATGCTTTCTGGATGTCAAGAAAGCATTCGATAGCGTGTGGATAGATGGTCTAATCCACAAACTTCATCTTATGCAAGTACCTCCGTCATTAATAAAAATTCTCTTTCCTTTCCTATCTTTCAGGAAATTTTTCGTTAAAGTAGATAATTGCAAGTCAAACATGAAGACCATCAGAGCTGGAGTCGCCCAATACTCAAAACTAGGCTCCTTCCTCTACAACTTGATGACTTCAGACCAACCTTCACCAGTTGGATATGAGAACCTTCTGTAGCTAATGACTCGCTCACCTACGCCACATCAATGTCACCACTAATCGCTGTCCAAAAAGTCGAAACCCACATTAACAGACTATTCCAATTCTACTAGAGGCCTTCGCACAGCAACAAGTTGCAGAAATCTAGTCCTAAAACTCCCTGACGGATCCTCCATAGTGGCAAAGCCAAATGTCAAATACCTGGGAGTGCACTTAGTAATTAGTATGTTCAATAAAACAAAATTGAATTGAATTAAATTGAATTGGAAAGATTGTTCCCTAAACCGGAGGAGATTGGGTTATCCATTTCTGCAACCCCTTTTGCACTTCTTGCACATAGAATCAAATATCAGCCGTATCTAGTTACCGTCACACTTAGATTAATGTAGATCCGTTGTGATATCCTGGGATTGTAATTTGTGACTTCCACGTATTGAAACCTGTGATAATCCTATGTCATTCAAGTCCATAAAAGGTGTTGATGAGTTTCAGCAAGCTATAGACTTAATTATCAGAGCGTACTTCTAAGTCATTGAAGAAATGTCTGTTTTCACATAATCACCTGGTTGAGGAGAATTAGACGCCTTTTAAGGGCGTGATCTTTTCCTTTACCCCACTTGAGAAATCATCTCTCTAATAGGCCCGTAGGAGCAGTAGGATCATGTGGTCCGTGGTTAGAAGTTAGATGAACACATCAACTACCTCAAAATCGCTGCTATCAATAGTGATATTATCCTCGAAGCGGTGGACAGAGGCTTACTTGTTCATTGATACATAGTATGTACTTGGTCTAATTATCGTTTAATGCAAGTCAATAAGCTTCGTTGTGTTCTTTCATCACTGTGAAGGATTTTATAATGCCACTTTGGAAGGAGTCGATCGTCCGCATATGATGTGGTTGTACGGGTCTGTGCAAGATAGTGCTTTCCTTGATTACGCCTGCCTGCAGGAACGAAATTGAAGAAGCCTTACATGTTTGGAATAGTTCGAAAGAACTTTGGCACGTGACAGAATTTTTGGTGGATCCCAATACTGCTTCATGATGATTTGAAGTCGGTGAAAAGAAGATGGGTCTTTTTTAGGATTTGTCTCAGTGTGAAGAATTGGTGCATGGTCAAAACCACATTGATACCTGTCAATAAATACATTGCCAACTTTTATGGTTTCGATTTTTATAAAACCTCCAATCACAAAATTCTTCGTTCTTCTTGATCCAAGAAGTTGCGTATGCCCTTTAATTTCAAGCCAGGATCATCTTCTTCTCCCTCATGAATGCATTCAACACCATATCACGGACTCTTTCTCTGGGAAACTGGGAAAGTTGGTAGCCTAGGGTGATTCCGGCAGTCTGTTTGATGATACGCGGTACCGGGTCAACTGATGTTGATGTCTATAAGTGGGAGGCTTCTCGCAGGTATACTGCAAAGATGTTCAACCTATAACGAAATTGGCTGCTAAGTCCTACCTAATCCTATTCATTGTATATTCTGGTTGGAGTGTCAAGTGTTACTCAATACGATCGTGCGCTCTTTATCTACATCAAAACAGAGTTACCATTATCATTCTCAATTACAAACAAGGAGCTTTTTCAGTGGTTTTTATTAAGGAGCTTTTGGGATTTGAAGCTTTTGAGAACACATTTTAAGAAGATGAGTATGTTGAGTGTTGATGTTGATTGTTGAGAATGAGAGACAAACGTCCTATCTTCCCTGTACTGACAATTTTTGTTGGACAGAGTATAGAACACTTCTGTAGCCTTCCGTTTTTCGTTTAAATGATAGTTTCTTGCGAAACGACAGCCGTATACATATTTTTTTCACTGAAAAAACAGTGACGAAATCAACGATATTGAACTTAAGAGTTTATGTTAGACTGAAAAAGTTGACATCCTTGACTGGTAGATTTTATTACTTTCACTGCCAAATAAAAAATTTGAAGAAATCAGAGCAACTTGATATCGTCTACTACCCTTTTATTCGATGAAGGAAGATTTTTGCTGGTATTCCTGAAAGCAATTTTTGGAATTATTTGATGTATTTTTTCTGGGGAACTTCAATAGTATATTCCACTTCCCGTATTGGTCATGGAAGCTCCCCTATTCGCAGAACTCTTCCTAGAACTGGATATTATGTAGTTGATCCGTCGTTTGCTCGTACTGTTGCCGCTCAAAATAAATATGTTAGTCTCTAAGCTAACATAAATTGCTGACGATATTAAATGGTTTGGTTATGGCAAAATTCTCTTCTCAAAGCTATGTTCTATTTTTAAGAATGTAACTTTCTCGAAATCTACTAAGCGTAATGGTGAAATTCTTCCCATAAACCGTTTATTGAATTTCCTCTCTGGGTGAAATATATATCATTGATTTTTCAACAACAGAGAAGGGGTTCGTCAGGTATTTGAGTGTTTCTAGGTCAATTTTCTGCGTAAAAAAAAAAAAAAAACAATAAATAAACGCTACCTGTCCGACACTGATCCGGCTGGTAGGTCGGTCTGATATGAAGGACAAACTACTGAATTGATTTACCGGATAGACGGATAGTTATTTTATTCTACTAACAGAAACAATAGAGGATTACAGATAACGCAAAACAAATGACACAACCACACCCATATTTCGATTTTTCCATTAGGCGAGCCACAAATTTTCCTCTTTTCCCTTTTTTCGATGACGATGATTTTTGTTGAGGACCTGTCCTACGAGTATGTTTGTGCGACTGAGTGGGCCTAGAGAACACTAGGAACAATGGCCAAACAGAAAGGACTTTCCGCTGTAACAATGCTTAAGTGAACTTCTCCGCACACGAACCAACTAAGTGGGGCCAGTTCACCTGTGTCCTAATGATACAGCTTATGGCTATATAAGGATATATGGTTTGCTTTTATTATTTTGTTCTTCTAGGTTTCCATTCATTTATTTGTGTAGGTTCTAAACCGATGTGGACAAAACGATAAGACAAGCTTTTATTTAAGAGGTGAATCCGGTTGTTATGTGAGAGAGGAGACGAGCCAGAAAAGGGGGAAAGTGGATGAAATTAACTTTTCTGTTGTATTATTTTATCGCACGAGGAACGTGTTATTTGCTAGAATGAATTGGTCAGGACTATTTTGGTAATTATTGTTGTTGGGCTTTCTTTTTTGTTGTTTGCGCGTTGGTGGCGAAAATAGGTTTTTGCTTGAAAGTACTCAATAATGGAGAGGTTTTAATGTAATTCCTTAATATTATGAAATAGTTATTTGTTTTCTTATTGTTATATATTAAGAGTATTAACAGAAGCGAACATGATGGTCTGCTGAAAAAGTCAGCTTACGACTATTCTTGTTCATTTTATTTTGAATTTTAGTTTATAAAAATGGTCTAGACTTTTAGTTTAATTGGGATAAGGATGTGTTTCTTGTTGGGGTCTTGTGTCAAATAAGTTAAATGATTGAAGTTAACTTCATACAACTAGGGAACGTAATACAAATTGCGATACCTCGAATAAGGCTGTGTTCATGCTATGTTTAGGGGCTCTTATGTCTACACAGGGGTTGGCTGGTAATTCATTTGGTAAATAGCTTGGGAGTTTCGAAAAGCAGATTAAATAAACTTCAATAATATTGACATGGTTTCATATTGTATATGAAATATGTTTTCAGTTTTGTGATGATAAGTTTGGTATTACAATATTTGTCAAAGGCTTTTTATTGTTGTAAGTTATGTTCCTCCAAATAGCTCTTGTAATTTGTTTTTAATTTGCTCATATTGAAGGGGTTATGAGTTATGACTTCCCATTTAATGTTATTGTGTAAGTCAGTGCTACCGTTTAGGTTAAGTGGAGAGGATTTAAGAGGAGATGTCGGTGTAAATTGGGCTTTAATGCATCAACATGACACTGAGGATCAAATTCTGGGGAAAAATATTCTATAATAAAGTAGTATGGCTAAAGAAAGAATCTTTGACAGTACACCCGAAGGAAAGGCTCAAAGGTAAATTGATTAGTATTCCCAGGTAGGCAAGTATTATGTCGGAATTATTGGAGGTAGGAATGCAATTGATTATTTGATTCAAATATTGTTGTTAGAAAAACCAATTAACCAATTAAATACAGAAAAAGTTGCAACGGTGTTGAAGAGAAACAAAAGTTTCCGTAGTGGATGTGTCTGCTTTAACTTTTAAGGCTCAGTTCTGGATTTTATTAAAGAAGTTCAAATGAGTAATAGGGACACCTGCCTAGATATTGGACTTTTACGCAACTTTTGGGCGGAAAAATACTAGCTGATCTTTCATTTTAAGAGAAATCCTGAGCATTTCACTGCGTTTTTGCCTACACGGCAAATATATGAACATTCCCTAAGATGTTCCTTCAGTAACATACTCGTACATACATTCCGACTGTGAAAAGTTTTTCCGTTTCTCTGATGCAAGTATTATACAATGGGTGGTTTATTTCGATTGTCCAACAGAAACCCTTGCTTTGTGTTTTTGAAGCATTAAGTTCCACACGGTTGTTAATACCCTATTTTGTAACTCTGTTGAGATTGAAATCTGATGAGTTTCAGTTCCACAACCGAAGACCAGGGTTTTGAGTTTGGAAACGAACATAAAAGACTGAGAATATTGTAGTCAGCGAAACAATGAAGTGGATTAGAATCGTCAGACAAGGCATCAAGTTGAAAAAGAGTGTTGGAGACAAAACGGAGCCTTGGGGAACGCCATAATTTTTTTCTATGCATACGCTAGAACTTTCACTGTTCATCGAACTAGAGCCTAAGCTTATGGCCTGATTTGCTTCAAATTTGGTACGGAGTATTTCTATATCATTCCCTTAGGGATTAACTTGGATTTCTTTCTCAACTCATCTGAAATTGGGAGCTTACATACAATGATCTTATTTTTTTTTTCGAATTTTCTTGAAAGCAGGTCTAAAGATTTTCATTCAAATTCCTAAATGTTATTTTTTAAGTGCCTATTTAAGAAAACAACTTATTTTACGAAAAACTCACATAATGGAAAAAAAGTAATAAAAGTTGAGTTGGTGTTTCGAAAATGAAAGGTAGGTGATGGTCGAATTTAATGGTGAAAGAAATAATTTCAGAAGAAATTTACAACCATATTGTCAACTTGGCTGTCATATATTAAGTTTGTCTTATAAAATCAACATGATGGAGTATTATAGCGTTCACCAACATTTTCAAATGATTAAATTGTCTTATGAAAGTGTGTCTTCTGTTCGAGCAACATTTCGTGAGCTTCACTAAGCACTCGTACGTTAACGTAATACAAAATCTGTCGAAAACTTCACCACTATCCGTGAGGGTGTGCACGAGAATTCAAGGCATGTCAATATAAGGCCTTTTGCAGACCACAACTTGGTGAGTTTTGCTTCAAGCCTTGAGCCTATACCCATACAAACTTCAACTTACCCAGAAACTTATCGGCAGCCAATAGCGCACTTTGGCTTAGCCAAACTGGTAGCTGGAGACATAATTCTATAGATCATACGCAGATTCTACAGGTATTTACAGATTACTTAACACCCTGCTTAGACTCTTAAAAGCCGTTCAAGACCGCCTTTTCTAGCAGACAGGACTAGCAAATCAACGTACCATTTGAATCGATGATATCAATATGTATATATACCGACAGTCTTACGATGGAAACTAGTGGTGGTGTTTGGTTCTTTTCAGAAACCCTTGGACTAGCTAGCTTATTCAGACAGCAGTGTCTTTCTATCTGAGATCTTGGCAGAGACGAAAGCTGCTAGACAAGTCCTAATGATGACAATGCCACACACTGATATCACCTTTTTCATTTATAGAAAAGCTGCAATAAATGCGATTGCTGCCATTGAAATCAAATTGAAGCTTGTAACTTGCTGTCGCGAAGAGCATCAGAGGGTTTTTGTAATACAGCACTACATAAGGCTATGTTGGGATCCTGGTCACAGTGGTATCCCAGGTAATGAAATCGCTGACGAGCTGGCAAGCTGGAATAGGATCAACACTTGATCTTAATCAGCAGACAACAAATTTCAGGTCCCACCCTGTAATCTTAAACAGGTAATCGATAGCAAACAAAAGACCAACGTTATCATCCAACTGAGTAAAAAGCCTCTTTATCTTGTAGTGAGCATCATCACTGGTCACAACTAACTGGGTTACCACAAGAAAAAGATGAAACTCAGTATGGACGACTTATACAGAGGATGCGGTGACGAGGAGATGCATGAGGATACTCCTGACTATCTTATCACTGCCCTGCGCTATATAATTTGAGAAGCAGGCACCTAAGGAGGCACTTCTTCAACGAATAGCAGGAGCTCTCTGACATTCCAAGCAAAACCATATTGAAATTTATTAATGATACCAAATGCCTTGAAAATTCCTTAACTCAACCAGCCAACCACGAGGCTGGAAATCGCCTCCAACCATAGTCAAAAAACAGAAAAATGATCACAGACGATAATGATAGTACGAATGAAAACAGCTTAACGATGCACGTGTTTCTTGCAGGAGGGGAAGAAGCGGAGAATGGGCACTTCGCCTATACACTAGCGAAACAAACATGAGCGTCATTGAGTCGATGGGGCCATCTCTTCATAAGATTTCTAAAATCCTCTTGACGAAAGGAACAGCCACTTCGACTTACTCAGTAATACTGAACAAACAAGCGAACATATACACCAAACACTGACCTATCAAACTGATCAACCCACAGGCGTTGCAAGGAGCCACATGCTCCTACGAGGCTGGTGGAGGGATGATTCCTCAACAATCACTTAGAAGTACCTTCCGACATTTCAGACTATAATAATAATAATAATAATAATAATAGCTTTATTTTTCAGATTCTAAACATTTTAAACAATTTTATATGTAATAAATAAATTATGGCCTTGGTTTTGAAACCGTCTGCCAGATGCCAACTTTTTTTTTTTTTTTATACTTTTACAAATAATAGAAATATTTCATTATACTTAATATTATAATTTTATAATACTTAATAATAATTTTAAAAGTTTAATAATTTTAACAGTTTAAATAAAAATGTCAATATATTTTACTATTGCTGTACAGTATTTATTTTTTTTTTGTTAAACATAGTTACAATTTCAATTTTAACTTTTTTCTTTTATGATATAATAAATGTAGATAAATAAATTGCAGTACAAGAATGTTTTTTTTTTTTTTTTTTTTTTTTTTTTTTTTTTTTTTTTTTTTTTTTTTTTTTTTTTTTTTTTTTTTTTTTTTTTTTTTTTTTTTTTTTGAAAACAAGAAAAACGTTATGATTTTTGGATTCAATTCCTTTATTATTCAATAAAATCTTTTCTATAATTAAGGGCTTCAATGCAAACATTTCAGACTATATTTTACTGAAACTCATCAACACCCTTAACGGGCTTGAATGTCACATGATTATCATAGGTTTCAATACATATAGGAGTCACAATCTCGAGGGTATCACAACGAATCTACATTGATCTAAGTGTCACGATAACAAGATCAACTGTCAGCCCATTAACATAACCTAACCTACTCAGGAGCTCAGAGTTAACGACCATAGACAGCGACGTGTTTTCGCTAACTGGGCTCTTGACCAGTTGGAAGTTCACGAAGGTGATGTGTATTAGCCCGAGATCATGCGATTTCACCCCGTTAGACTTCTTCTTGTGGAATTTTATTAAGTCTTCAAGTCTATGACAATAAACCAAAAACCAACATTGCGAACACATATTTAATGGCATTGGTCAAATTTAGCATGAATTATGCGCCAGAGTTATGGAAAATTTGACGTTTCGGATTTGCCACCCAGAGCAAACCCGCTTCGGACACTTGAATAATGTCATATTTTATAGATAATGGCATAGATACATGAACCTTCAAAATAAATACAAAACGTCGATGCTATTCAAATTTAAAGTTAGGAACTGTTTAATGGAAAACCCTTAAAATTATGTATTCCTTCAATGCTTGCCGCAGGAGCAAGTTCTAATGATCCAATTGGTATTTTTTCTTAACAGAAGTCATTTTTTTGTTCGTTTTATTACTTCTACTGGGAAACTTAAAAAATCTTTTCTATGGTCGATGATCGTAAAAGCACTGATTTACACATCTTAAGATTTCTGCAAATTCTGCTATGTCGGCGGTGATGAAAATGGCACTGATTTATCTCACCACCTTTGAAATCTTATCATAAATGGCTCTACATGTATCATAAAGAACCGACCACAGATAATACTATATATCTAACCTCAACTTAGCATTAAGAACTCTGTTTTGAGTACCTTGCATCCAATTAGTTTTCCAAACTTATTCACTTTCACAGTTTCTCAACTCAGAGTGTACTTAAATATGCTCGTTAAGTTAAACATTTCGGAAATGCCAAAACAACAAGTTCGCAGACATAACCTAACTTTTAATTGCATTTTTAAATCATCATCATCTTCATACGAACACAAAAACCCCTTCTAAACTCACCCCCTTTCCACATTTTGCACAAAAATATACACAATAACAATTTTACAGGAAGTTTCTATCATTTTTTTAATTAAAAGTTTACTGCCGCATTCATTCTTTTTATTTTAATGTCAAATTGGTGAAATACAAAACATTTTACACACAAATCTTTTGTTTTATTATTATGCAGTCTGTTGCATTGTATTTCGATTAAATTTAGTAATTCTGTCAGAGACTGAATGTGAAAATAAAGGTAAACTTGCAAATTGCAATTGAAGGGCAACTAAATAAATATTTTTAATTGGAATGAATTGAGAGGAACTAGAAAACCTATTATCCAAATATGTACATAGCTACTCCGAATTTAATTCAGTCAGCCCAATTGGAAGCTTAATGTTTTAGCTAATATCGATAATTTTCAAAAAATGATAAATATAAAAATAAATTGACCAGAACAATAAATGGTTGTCAAGCATGACATTAAACTAAAAATACTTGCAAATTACATTACGATTAATATAATTAGTTTTTGAAACCAAATATTAAATTAATTAAATTTTGCTTTGAGAGTTTACCAATGTAATAAATGATGTTAAATGTTTCTATGGACTAAAGGTTCTTTAAATTATATTTTTCTAATATCCAATTAAAAAAAAATTAAGTATTGCTCTTTTTTTCATTTTTACACATTTAATCAACCTATTATTGGAGCTAGAGCTCAAATTCTGCGTTAAATAAGTATCTAAAACTGTCTGTCTGTTTGACTACATCCTAAACAGCTCGGCCGATTTTCATGAAACTTGGTAGATATCTTTATTAAATTTTCCCCCCCACGGTACCTGCCATACGACTTTTTTTTCGAAATTTTATAATTATTGTTTTTTCTCAAAAACTGTCCAACAGATTTAAAAAAAAATCAAAAAATTTCATTTAGTTAAAGTTAGGTAATGGTTGAAAAGAAAATTCCGAAAAATGGTTATTTTTGGTACCCCCCTTGGAACCATTTTTGTTCAGATTTTCTCAAGACTTATACAACTGATTTTGATCATTTTTTTTTATGCGAAAGCTCCCTTAAAGTTTGAATACTATTGTGTACTCAAATTTTCAAAATTTATTTTTTGGATTTTTAAGAAAATTAAAATTTTTTTTTCAAAACTCAATATTTCGAAAACCCCTTGTTCGATTTTTTTTTGAAACTTGATAAAAAAAGTTTCTTAATATAATCTACAAGATGTAAGAAAAAACAATGACGCAAAATTTTAGACAGCCTATTATTAACGTGTTAGTATGATACTTCTTAACAATTTGCTAACTTTAAAGTAGTTTACTAACTCATTCTTAATTTTAACCATTTTCTAACTAGTATCATACTAAAGTAATTTTCTTAATAAATTGCTTCTGTAGAGAAAGTATGATACTAAATTCGATTAAAATTTGCCAATCGTTGTTTTAACCTAGTTTCATACTAAAACAGCTTTAACATTGTACTAATTCCACTAAAATTTTGCGCCAGCCATTTTACCTAAAAATAACGGTACTAACCATACAAATGTTAAGAAATGGTTTTCGAAAATCTTATTTTTCTCGAAAACGGCTCGGAGATTTCGATAATTATTTTTCGTGCGACGCAGTCGTGCATTTTACTTCCTTAAAATTTAATCGTTGCTGGACTTCGATATACCTTAATAAAAATGTTCACTAATCAAAAACTTTCTTCATTATTTAACGATTATTATTTGTTACTTTGAAACGCAATCCTATAGCAGTAATTATAACAGTTCCCCTGTACTAAAGCCAACATTAAAAATACGTTCTTCAATGGCTCCTACCATTCATAATAATTTAACCTAACTTTCTTTACTTTCGTTGGTTTACCCTTATAAGTAACACCGCCGCCGTTTTATTTTTGGACTAAAGCGATTTTTTTCGCTTGTTTTATAAGTGTGTTTGAACCCAGCAAAGAAAGTTGAAAAAATCTCTTGGGTTGGGAGAGAGCATTTCCTTTAGAAAAAATAATCAAGTCACTTCAGAGACTGAGAAAGCAATGCTTTGATCCACACATTTATTGAAACAACGAAACCTTCGTCAAAGAACCAATATTTCTAATGCAGTTTTTCATTTGGCCAACGAATTTTTCACTAACTCAAAGAAAATGGGTAAGTGTAAAAAATACCATTACTTTACCAAGAATGATTTTTCCAATGGAACATTGCGCAGAAAGATTTATCAACCCCCCAAAAAAATAAATAATCCTATCATAAAGACGGGTACATTAAATAATATTTGACGATCTGATTATTGTTATTTTTTTGCTTCAAGAACTCCAAAAATTGACGAAACTTTCTCGAGTCATTTTATTTAAAGACTTTAAGACTTTATTAAATCTCTAGAATCAATAAAAAGAAATTTGTTTTGCCTCTGTTATTTATTAAATTCATTCTGAATAATTCCATTTCTTTGTTCGTTCTCAAAACCTGCCAACAATCATTTACTCATAAATGTACAAACATTAGATAAGACCTTCCTTCTGGCTGGCATACAGGGATTTTGACTTATCCCTATGGAACAATATTCATTCAAGATTGTACTTTCATTTTTTTTGTTTTGATAATACTTTAAGATAATCATGCGTTTTGAAAGAAATTTCGTTCTCCCATAGGAAACATAAAATACATTAGGTACGAGTATGTTACATATAGGTGGTTATATATTATCCCTAACCTATCAATTGAAATAATTTAATTCATTCCACGAAGGCTTTTTATAACTTTTATAACAAAAGTGATCCTATTTCAAAGCTCAAAGAGAATATTGTCGACGTCTACATTTGGATCTGATAAAATATTTAAATATCTCTCAAGTTTCCCATAATTGCATTCATTTTCCTGTAGATACGATATTTATTAGCACATTTTACAAAGCAATTAATATTATTTGAAACATTTTTATTTGAATTTAAAATACACTCGAAGGGCTTAAATTAGTTTGGGGAATATTATTGCAACAATTCAAAGAATAATAAATTAAGGTTCTAAATTTCCCTGAAGGTATATACCTACTTGAAGGCTAAGTTAAACATCCGTGTGAAAAAAAAAATTAACTTAAAGTGTAGCAAGCTTGGAATTTAAAAGAATTTAAGGGAGGATTAGTAAAAGATTATAATGTTTATTTGCTTTAAATGCCTGCATACAGATATGGAAGGGAAAAATAGAGTTTGGTAAGGAATTCTACAATCCACATACGTGTTGTACGGCTGAGAAAGCAATCTCTGTAATTAACTATGTGCAGGTGGGGGTGATGGCGTGCTTGCGTAGTATAAGGCTTGTCCGGTCCTCTGTTGAACTCTACCGGTGTTGCTGCGGAGGCACAATCCATGCACTAACGTGTATGGGTGCTGAAGCGGTAATGCTGGTTTGATGTTCTGATGGGCTCGTCCACTGACTTTGTCGGTGGGCCGGTATTGCTACCTCGCACAAAGCTGTCACTTCCGGTTCATATCGACCTCCTCGCGGTGCCTGTCGATAGGTTACTGTAATAGTAACTGAACTAACTTGATAGGAACAGTCTGGACGGTGTTCTTAAGGTAGGAATCCGCTAAGGAGTGTGTAACAACTCACCAGAGGGGTGCTCATTTTTGGTTGTGGTTTCTACCTCGACTATAGTTGGGTGTGTGTATATCTGGGGCTGACAGGCACTGAAGTTTTGCAGGAACTTCATCTGTAAGTGACCTTTATGGTGGCGAAGCTCGACCGAAAGCTATATTCTGGCACCACGGGAGATAGTGCCCAGGAGTTTGAGGGCTATAGCGTACGTCTTCTGGCTCTCTTATTCTATCTTCGGATAGAGAAGTGCAGCTGTCGCGTACGTGCTCTCTTTCTCAGACTATCTATGAGGTAGGCCCCCAAGTGGGAGTATCGTGGTGGCCTGGTTTGTTCCGAATGCGGAGACACATGTTCATTGTAGCACGGAGTATGTGGAACTTAGCGCCGCGCCGCGGGCAGTACTGTTGAAACCACATATCATTCAATTCGGGCCCAAAGAAATTGGTTATCATCGACCGATAGTATCGAAAGTATGGACTAATCCACACCAAACAATGACTTTACTAGATGCATTACAATTTGGTGGATAGCGTGTGCATTTTTACAGCCCAAGTTAGACAATTTTGCTTGTTATCAAGGAATCGGTCTCATTCCTAAATATGATTTTTCGACCGATGTGCTCGAAATGTTCATAAGACAATTTAAATAAATCATTTGCACATGTTCTTAAACGTTATTACTTTCCATGTTGATTTGACAAAACAAACAAAATGATATCCAATTTGACAGATGTAGCTTAAACAATATGGCCGCAATCACTGTCAAAGTTCGGGAAACCTTTATAATGATAATGGGGGTATATATTCTACTTTAACGACTGAAGACAGCTTTGTCTCTTTTATACAAGAGATCATTTATGAATAGAAGGAACAGTGTAGGAGACAAAACGGAGCCTTGGGGAACCCCAGCACTTATTTCATGACAGTCAGATTACTTCAAACCATCCAAACATTTTAAATTGAGAGGTTAGAGAAGTAGCTTCTAACATATCAAAGAAGTGATTCATCAATACCAAAAGCATGGATTTTTGATATTATGGCTTCATGCAAAACTCTATCAAATATTTTATAAATATCGATCTGTAGACACGTACAAATAGCTACAGTAAATTCACCAAGAGAAATACTGGAATATGACAACTTTATGTTTATCCTTCAATCACAATGTATTCACCTATACCATTGTCAGCAAACATCAATGCTGTAATTTCTGTTCCATTAGGATTTAGGAACTTAAATGGCTTTAATCATTGAACTTCTCACTGATATTTCAAATTCCGAAGCTCTCAATAAAAAAAAAGGCAATCATAAACTCTATCAATAAAAATGCTCAAAACACTAATCAAGTTGACATACCACCTTGCCGTTTATCCCCGAATGCACTCAATTAACTCTAAAAGGCTTTTATACACAATCTACTATCCCGAATTGAAATAATTTCACAGTCAGAGCTGACAAAATTTCTTCCTGTCAATAGCTCATAAAAAAAGAGAAACATTTAGAATACCTTTACTCAAAATTCCCAAAGCACCATTTAAAGGGTTTGTGCATATACAATTTTTCAACAGCATTCCATTCTGGCGGGAAAAATATATGGTTTATTTCCTAAGTACCACTTTAGTAAGACCACAATCCAGGTCGAAGGACCAAACGCTTTGGTTGGCAAAACGTTTACATAGGAAAACATCGGTTCAAGCATCGGTGATTAATATTATAACCACCATTGCTGCTCCTTTACTGCTCCCGGTATATGCTCACAGCTCTGGTTAATACGAGTACTTCTAGGTTTCGAATACATTCCCATTATAATAACTTGATGCTTAACCTACCCTTACTGTATTTTTTAACGAGCATAAACAAGGATACATACAAAAAATCATATTCCAACTGGAATTTTAAATAAAACTTTGAGGAAGATAGAAAATATCCCTCTGTAAATACCAAGTCTCTCCTTGTCCTTGCTTCTGCGGATACACGAGTATGACTAGGAATATTCAGAATGGTGGATAAACATGATGGTTTATGTGGTTTTTGTTTTGAGGAACTTTTTTTATTTTTATATCTTTTTTTTTTGTTTAGTTTTATGTTCAACTTTGCACAAAGTTTTTTCGCCCTAGTCCTTTTAATTTTACTTTCATTTTTGCTCTACCAACTGGGTGGTTGGCGTTAATCTTGTTGCCTCTGATGGGACATAGTAAAGGTCGAACATGGAAGGAGATATCGAAGCAGGATTTTCATGCCAGCATAAAGTGCTGTTGCGGACTTAAAACAATATAGAAATTTCGTTTCGTAAAAAAAAAAATTTGTTTGGCCAGTTTTGTAATTAAATTGTCCTAAAAATGTCGAGATTTGTTTTTTTTTTTAAACTTGTGTATATATACATACTTTAAACGTCAGACAAATATTTAATATATATTTTTCGGGAGAGTATAAGGATACGGTTATCATGGTGATGGCAAAAGCAACAACTTTTCCTTAATAAGGACGGAAGGTAGGAGGGATTAGGATAAAGATTAAAGGATAGAATATTTTTACAGAGGAGTGCAGATTTTATGTGAGTTTTTTTTCAGACTTTTGGTAGACTCAAGGCAAAAAACAAATATTTCTCGCGTTTTTATGAATGTCGATAGTGTTTGTAATGTGCACATCACCTTATGAATGAACCTAATTGGCTCAACAAACTAGCGCTGCTGTCCTACCAGAGACTTAACATAATCTAAATGTCAAATGAAGTGTTGCCAATTGAAAAGTATGTAGATAGGCTCTAACTGGACTGTTTGATAAAGCTTCCTCTAACTTATAGTATGTGACAATATACAAAATAAATAATAGCAATTGTTAGCTTCATAAATGCGGCCCTGTGGGATTTTCATTTTTCCGACGAAACATTGGCTGAAATATTTGCGTCTTATTAAATTTTTATGTTGACAAATCAACTTCCAAAATGGACGTCCCCATTTGATTAAAATTTGCCAAATATGAAGGCGACTGCTGCGATGTGATTTAATGAAGTGCAGAAGGCGATTATGTTTATTTTTTTCTTTCCAGGAAAATCTAATGAAACGGAGAGTGTTGGAATGTCGGTCTTGTGAAAATTTCAAATATCTTTAAATAAAATCAACTTCCTTTGTTTTTTTTTTTTTGATATTTCTAAAAGTTGGTTAATCAGAAAATAAATTTTTTGGTCGTAATCCTCGTCCCATTTATAGGCCAGCTAATCATAGCCTATTAAACGAATTCGCAGATGTATGTCTGTTGCCGTGTCAGTGAGACAACGAGTTGTTCGAAGTGCCAAGAATATTATTGCCCTTAAAACATCAGCCGATTCCACAGGGTCCTCAATGGGCATTGCTAAGACCACACTAAGGCGAATTTTGCAAAAAGATCTTTGCCTGCAAGCATATAAGATGAGCATATAAGATTCAGAAACTAAAGCCACTCGATTATATGAAGGGACGAACATTCTCAGATTGGGCTCTAAAAATATTAGAAGAAGATGACCAATTTCATCACAAAATCATCTTTTGTGCTGAAGCGTGTTTTTGTCTAAACGGCCTCGCCAACAAATAGAATATGCATTATTGGTTAAGTGAAAACCGTCTTCTACTCGTACTTGAAGAAACACCACTTCATTCACAAAAAATATTTGTATGGTGTGGTTTTCATGCCGCTGGTGGCATTGAGTGGTTTTTTTTTTCTGTAATGAAAATGACCCGACCCGTAACAGTCAAAGGAGATCGCTTCAGGGTCATGTTGCAGAGTTATTTCTTTGGTCAATGGCATGGACTAGACATTAATCATATGTGGTTTCAATTGTGTGTGTGTGCTCGCCTGTCAACCTCATGAGCACATATTCGATCCCTGTCGTGTCATCATTGTCGTTTTAATTCCATTAAAAACCTTCTAAAAATTGTCATCAATGGGTTGCTGGTTTACTCATTACATGTTGTTCAGGCATAACACTAACAACATGTAATTGAGTCAAACTAGTATGCCCAACAAGGATGAATACGAATAAATTATGTGAATTATAAGTGACATAGAAATAAGACACGGCAATTCTCCGCTTTAGTTCAGCCGCCATCCCTGGAGATAAAAAATCTGAGACAACCACCTTCAGTCTCAGAACATCGTGCCACACATCTTTCCTGTCCTTCTTTCTCTTCATTAACTTCACGTCCGCGCTGTGTTGAAACATTTAAAGGGTAATCATAATCCCTTGAGCGCGTGTAGATTATAAAAAAAAAAAGCTGGTGATAAATCCAAAGATCTAAAGAAGAGATAGTAAAAAAAGTTGAAGGAATTTTTTTTTACTTTTTCCGAATTAATCTGGCTTCAGGAAGCTTAAGGCACTTTTTAAGTAAGGGTAAATTTGCTTAAAATGTACCTCAATACTTTTGGTTTGCAATTAATTATGATAGCCCTCCACCATAATAAGGAAATTATATTTCAATTTTGCCTCCAGAAAATATCTCTTTGTGCCGATCAAATTTACATTCCCCAAAAATAATAATAAAAACTCTACAATATTAAATTTGTTTTTGAATCTCGAAAAAAAAATCAAATAAAATTACGTCCAACACGGCTGGTAAGAACATTTAAACAAGATGACATCATTTTCTGCCAACATTCAATCACTTTTCAAGATTGATTATTTTACTTTGTAGCTTTACAAAGTGTCCTTAATCTATGTAAGCTATAAGATTTTCTTTATTATGAAAAGATAAAACAACTTTCATTAAATTTACTCCTCCAGGACAGACAACAGAAATCGCTCGGAAGGAAAGAAAGACTGTTTGTTCTAATAACAATCTTCTCAGGTTGGTACACTATTTAGTTCGGGATTTATATTTTATACCTCACATTTCCGTGACAGTACAAAAAAAACATTTCACTTCTTGAAGACACAAACTTTGTTGACTGCATGACTTTGTGGCACAGTATACCTATAGTTCAACAAATAGCTTTAGTTATACTATAGTACAGAAAGTCATGATTATTATACTATGATAGTTTAGTATTTCATTGGATAAGAACATAGTGCCTTAAATCAAAGTTTTCGACCAAGAAATTTTTGGTAGGTTTGGATTTGTATCTATTTAAGTGATGGGTTTAAAAATATCAGATTTTAATGGATGATTGAAAATGTCAATGTGAAATGACGTTGCTGGTGGCAACGTGTTTGAGAAATGTTTGCTGGTCAGCGTGCTGTTTGCTGTTGACGATGCTGGTGCTGTTGCTGGTTTAATCTGTTTCACGCATAAGATCTACCAATCGTGTACACATAGCTTTATGTTGCTGATGGCGTCACGGTATATTTTAACACTAATGTAATTGGGTGTTAAGTTAAGAAGTAAAAAATTTAAAATGCCGATATAGATAGTTCTAAGCTGATTGCGAGATTTCTGGTATAAAGCTTTGTTTTATCTAATTTTATAGATTGCAAAAGTGTACAGTACCGTATCAAGTATTAGGTTTTTTGAATGGTCTAAGAGGTAACAACTTAAGTCTTTTGGATGGTTTCAATATAAACTTCTTTTGCGAAACGCCAGATGTCGATTATTATTAAGCTGTCAAAAAATATGCAAAACAACTAACTAAATGAAATGTCTTAAGGAATAGCTGATCCCCTCTTTACTGATGAAAATTAGTAAGAAAAACAAAATTTCCCTTATTATTAATAAGCATTATAGTAATGAGAGAGCTGAAATTAGAAATACCATTTTCTAAAAATACATATTTCAAAAATAAACTAGCAAGAAATTATGCGTAAATCTCAAATTCCTTCGACCTTGTTCATTCATATAACTTAGGCTTACGATTTGCTAAACCATTTATTGAAACTAAATAAGTCTTATAAAGCGGCATTCATCTATAAATTATGTGCTTTTTATTTATCGAACCGAAAATTTATAACAATTTAAGTACTGATGTCATTTAAATATTTAAAAACATAATGAACGTATCATACAAAAAAGTAACAAAGTTTTATTATGAATTTACGATTTAAAATTTCCCAGCATATATAGCTCCTGATTGGTCCCTTTTTATCGTCCGGCCGCGTTAATCGGCCAACATTATTGGGTTCCATTTGCCCTTATAGCGCTTTTTCATCTGGGTTTGAGTCTTAGAAATTAATCTTGATTGACATGTTGCAACCCAGTGCTTGATAAGCCTATAACAGCTCATTCACAATCTCACAATCTCTCTTTAACTGTCACGTTTATGGTTACCTAGAAAATTTGCAATAACTTTCTTAAAAGATATATTTATGCTCGTTTTTCTAGGTCATTAAATTTTTCTCCAAACACTGGAACTTTTAATAACTCCTTGATTTGAGGTCCAACGAAAATAACCTCTTTTATCTTCGCATAAGAAATTTTATGGATTTTCTTATACTCGTATATATTAATAATAATATTAATATTAATATTTCACATTTTTCTGTCCAGAGGTTAAAGATACTCGCGTAGGCCATACTTTTTTATGATAATGGTTTGTTTGTTCTGTCCCGACTATCTCATTTACAGAGAAAACAGCCGGATTTGGTAAAACCCAGTTGGAGTTCAAGTAATAGGGCAACAGAATATGAAAGAATATGTACTATAATTGATTTTTTCAAACAATAACCTCATGCATTCATATCATTACAATACACCAAGTTTTCATCTTGAGAGTAGTATGATCCGAAAAGTACGTCACGATTACGAACATGGCTTATTTTAGTTTCATGATGTAGCAGTTCCATTTAATCGAGATCCTAAGAGTTCAGACTGTTTTTTTGACATATTCAAGTCAGGTACTAAGTCGTTATGGGCTCTTTGAGTTATCAAGTGTGTCTTCGTTGAGAATTCTTCAAACTCAGAGTCATCATCGTCATCAACACTCTGATATTGGCTCGAAGAGAGAAGCTGTGAATATTTAATCTCAACGGACGCAGATATAACTGGGTATAGGCGAATTATTGTCACTATGAAGTGCTGGTCTTTTAGCTGACTGTAAATTAAGGTGATTAATCGTGTGTTTTTTCTTGAATTTAATACCTTGACTATCTTGGTTGGCTTAAATCATGGTTATAGCAAACGGCAGTGGCGTAGCGTAGGGGGGGCGGTGGGGGCGGTCCGCCCCGGGCGGCCGGCCTAGGGGGGCGGCAAAATGTCGCAGGTGATGACGGTAGAGTAGAAATCAAATGTTTCATGACAGATCGTTTGACAAGTCAACAAACAACAATGATGTAAATTTGAAATTTGCCACCATATCTGTGGTTCGTCGTTGACCGCTGACCGTTGATCGTTGACCGTTGAGTATGAGTAGGGCCGTAAGAGTGCATTCCGTATTGTCGCGTGAAACTTAAACAAAACGTTCCGAAACTCTCGCGAAACTGAAAGGGAGTATTCCGAAACATATGATATGAATATGCGAGATATGATAAGATAACTAGGATTCGACGGAAACGTTATTCTAGTCTCAGCCAGCTCAATGTTTTTGCTCCCTCCCGCATCACAGAAAGTTATTTCGATTGTGTTGTTCATAGTTTAAATACTGTTGAATCTTCTAAAACTAAACACTTAGTACTTCACTCAACATTTGAACTAGTTTTTGAATACGAAAAGAATTAAAGGAAGCCGCGCGGAATAAGCAAGAAAAAGGCTAAGAAAGAAGCAGACGCGAAATATTTCAGTTCTAGTTCTGGTTCAAAAGCTACGTTAACGTCTTCGGCGGCATCCAGCAGCAGCGGAAAATATTCCAATGTAAGTAAGATTTCTCCATCTACAATCGTGAGTGGCCTAGAATTGTCCTCCGGCCAATATTCATGGGAATGCATAACTTATTTTACAGGCAGAAGAAGAAGACGGGCCTGCCGTCGAAGTCGTTCTGGTCCCACCACAGAGCAGAGTCAAGTAGAAGTCCACTCACCAGAAGTACCTCAAGTATCTAGTCAGAAGCCTGCAGAAGAAGTGAACCTCGTGAAGCTGTAAAGCCGCTTAAAAATGAGTTTTGTGGAAGTTCTTGAGGTAGTGGAAGAATTGATGGATCGGTAGCCAGTCTTCTTCTGACAGTCATGCAGTCATTCAACTTCCTCACTTTTCTTGGCTTTTGAGCTGCAGAGCTACCTGAAGAAGATGACGCACAAATTTACCTGCAGCAACGTGGACTGAGTGTGGATAAGTGTGCTCAGAAAATCTGCGTTTTAAAAGCTCTCTTAGTGGAGAGCATAGACCGTTTCGTCCAAGCCGCAATCGAATTTTCTAAGACTCTGGAAAAAAAACTCAGAATCGAGCTCAAAACGAAAAGAATTCGCAGGAAAAACGCATGCATGGCGATGAATCCGCTGATGCAGCTTTGTCTCACGAGCCTCATTCGTAAGGCCCGTAGAATCCGTTTATGAAACCGCTGATCCTATATTTTACTTTCAATAAAAGATACTTCATTGCCTGTGAAATGATGTCTCGAAATTTAATTTTCATTTAGTATTGAATGGGGGCGGCAAAATGGGTCTCCCGCCCCGGGCGCCGAGATAGTACGCTACGCCACTGGCAAACGGCATATGGCTGCAGCATTTCTTCCAATCAGTTAAATTCTTAACACAAGTTATGCAACATAATGTGAGGGCCCAAGATGTGGCTTAATGAGCCACAATGAAACCAAAATATTGGTGATAACTCTCCAATATAAGTTTAGTGAAATTTCGCCAACCTAAGCAAAACTACCGCAGTTTACTAATGAGCAATGAGTATAGGTGGCGAAAACGGTATTAGGTAGCTATCAAAGTTTATGTGGCATTATTGTTGTTGTCCAGCGAATCAGTAACAAAAAGAAGTTCACGATATTTAAAGTACCCGATGAAACGCCTTTATATTATCACTCACCAAACTGTGGCCGATTCGTAGAACACACAGCTTTGAGCTGTTCAAAAGTCTCGAATTTCTTCCTTTAAGCCCCTTTACTGCTGAATGACTTACCACCACTATTAACTCTTCTGTATGTAATTGACACTTTATTTACTCCAATGATTTAACTTACATAAACTTTTGGAACTGTTTATAATTGAAGTTTTCCCAATCAATATTTAATTAATTTAATTGCATTAAAATGTATAATTTTTCAGGTAAGTACTCTTGACACTTGTCTTACAATAGAAACAATAGATTGTCCTCAGCTATATTTGAATCGGTCATTTCAAAAACCTCATAAGTCATTCAATTAGAATTTTTCAGGAATCAATAAAAACTGTTTCATGCTCAAACAAATGAGTTTTAAACCACTTTTTTATGCTTAACTAAGTATTTTAGTGGTAAGAAAATTAAAAAGCGAAAAAAATTCACAGTTTATTAATAAAAATAATGAAAAAAACCTAAAAAACTGTTCTTGACTTAAGTTGTTTTAGCAAGGACTGGGGTAAGTGGTATATAATTTAACCAACAAAATGGTAGTAATTATATTTTGTATTGCTTATTATTGAAAATCACACTTAAGAATAACTTTTTGTCATGTTTTAATATCTTTAAGGTACATAGATTGATTATCTTCAACATTTTCTTATTGATGGGCACTTTTAAAACATAAGCCTTTGCTGATAGAAGTGAAACCGAATTTGCAACTTTATTTATTACTAATAATGAATGTTTAATCAATCCATCAATATATTCCTATGATAGTACCTTTTCTATGTGAAGCATACTTAAAGGTCATATATGTCGAAAGTGCTTTTTTCTGTCCTTGTGGGAGTTTTTTCTATAAGATTCAGTGTTGACGAACATGTTTTTTTCTACAAATTTGGCCACAATTTCATGAATTCCAAAACATCTTCAGTTTTTAGCTCTATGACTATATTTTCTAAATTTCGAATGAGATGGACGAGACGGATGAGTATGAAAAGCTGAGATAGACAATGAAGTGCAAATCATCAGATCATTCAGTTTCAGAGATCATTCATAAAAATGAGAAAGAGAGTCTGAGACTAAACGGAGACCTTGGGGTCCCCAGCATTTATTTTGTGAAGATCCGATTTGAAACCTTCCAAAAAAAAAAGTATTGAACAATCCAGTAGAAAATTTCTAATCCAACGAATAAGGGCTTCATTTCAAAATTTTCAATATAATAGCTTGATGCCAAAATCCATTAAATGCCTTAGAAATATCAAGCTCAATGATCTTACTTCGACATATGATTCTACTCTTCTGCAACTTGATATCAACAGTTCCTCGGTTTTTTAAATCTCTTAGATAAATTAGTTTATGTCTTGTCTTTCAATTTTATAATTTGTTATAACATTTAATTAAGGTATTACACGTTCTCTTCTTTTTCGGCGCACCATCACTTTGTTTCACTTGAAGACATTTTTAAAGCTAAAATTACTTTTCGCAGAAATAGTTGTATGAAAAACGCAAATTTGACATTGATGACGGTTGTTATCAAATTGAAGATTTGAATATTGTGGAACCAATCAGAGCAAAGCAAATTTTAAATATCAAACTACTCCCGCCATTTTGGTAGTGCATGCAAAAACCTCTTAAGTCACTGACTTATGTTGTTTATGCAATGAACGTCTTTCCTACGGTATTATTTGAAGAGGAAGGAATGTACAGACTTACGTGGTTCTTACCCAGAATACGCATCTCCCTTTAAGGAACCATTTTCAGCAAAAAAAGCATTTTGGGAAAAAATGTGACTTAAGAGGTTTTTGAAATGACCGATTCATTTCTTAAAGAGTCAAATATTTTTGAGTTTTATTTTTACTTCGATTAAAATGTAATATGTTTTTTTTTTAAGTAAAACTTCATTTCCGGCGTTGGGGGTATAAAATGTTCTATGCAGCTGTCAGTGACATGTCAAAACGACACGTTATCAGTCAAAAACAGGCTTTTTGAATTGAAGATAGTTGTTTGGCGAATGGTGAAGGATGTAACCTCTATTCTAAAATATGCTTTGAATTTAAGTCCCTCATCATCTTATCTGTGTATCAAAGCCTACCTTTATAAGTATATACATATATTCAATAAATTTATTTATTTAAAAAACGCAGCAATTTGATAATAAATAGGTGCTGTTTTTACTAAGCGACTGAGCCATTTCGAAACAAAATGTTTCTTAAGAAAAATAAAATGCACGACTGAGTCGCACGAACTTGCTCTTATGTAAGAGATTAAAAGTTTCATGTTAATTAATTAATGTTATTAGAGAAAAACTGTTTATAAGCATAAAATTGATTTTTAAATGACTAAAGCAACTCCTTTAGTAGTTAAAGCTCAAGGCAGGGTTCTAGGTGATTCAAGCAAATTAAATAAGTTTATGTAAGAACTAAAATTATAAGTCGTTGTAGTGATTTCTTAAATAAGCTTTTATGTACAAAATTTTTAAAGCATTTTTAAGAAACAGTATTGGTACGCCAACTTAAGGCTTTTATTATTGTACAAATAAGAAATGAATTTTCCAAAAAAATAGTTTTTTAAAGTCCTGAAATGCAATGTTTTTTAAACTTTTTAGAAGCTTTTCCATAAAAAATTTTATTAAAATCTGTTCTGCCGATAATGAGAAATTCAAACTGATTTTTTCTCACATCTTGTAGATTATATTAAGAAACTTTTATTTATCAAGTTTCAAAAAAATCGAGCATGCTGTTTTCGAAATATTGAGTTTTGAAAAAAAAAAGTCTTAGGGCTCGGTTTTAATATTATTCTCAAAGGTTTAAAACGATAGTAGTACACTTTGCCATATTGGTTAGTGTGTTAAACTGAACAACGTTGGAAAATACTGAAAACTTATTTCCAAATTGAGTACTGTGTTGCCTAAACAGTGGGTTTTTTTTTTTAAAGAAGTTTTGGCCAAATAGAAGCGCCTTCTGTACACAAGTTTGTGCAAAAAATTCGTGAGACAAGTATTCTAGTGAACAACATTCATGGTCTTCGTCTTTGTATGGTGCGCACAGACGGGAATGTGGCTGCTGCCGAGAGTGTGAGACTCTTACTAATAAAGCCATAATACATGGACAAATTTAATTTTTTTCATTTTATTGCATTTTAAAAAATAAGCTTGTATTTGGCCCACCCTTTATCAAATTTGAAAGATGATTGTGGCGGTATTGTGGAATCTAAATCAGTCAAGTTGGCTCTCTTTTATTTAATCTGTCTTACCAAATCAATATGAAGAAGAATTAAAGCGTTCAAAAACATGTTCAAATGATAAGATTGTTTTATGAAAGTGCATGAGCGATTTCCGAACGTTGTCATAGTTAAACGATGAGAATTAGCCACCGAGATCGTGCGATTTGACCCCATTGGACTTCTTTTCCTAGGTTTATCTATGCCAATAAACCACAAACCATCAAACCATGACCCAATGCCCTCAAAATCAACACAATAAATGGCATTCAAATTCAGCCTAATTTATGCTCCGGAATTATGGAAAATTGGACGTTAGGATGCGACCCATCCATAAACGCCGAGGGTTATGTTTAAATAATGTTATATTCTATAAATAATGGCATACATAAGCCTTCTAAACAAAGACATAAAATTTTAATAATATTTCACTCGCAGTTTGTTTCATTCAAATTAAAAGATAGGAAACACTGTATGGAAAAGCCTTTATGTATTAAGACTTTGCAGAATTTGATTTAATTTACCTAAGAACATTTTAAGTAATTTCATTAGATATTCTATTTACGAGTACCTAAATTTATTTATTGAGTGCTTATTTCTGGAATCATCCTGGTAGCGAAATAATCTATCTTTATTCCTAACCCTTATAAGACTTTTCTTGAATCCCTAAGAAATAAACTAAAGCACAGAAATTTTTTGTTTTTATTTTGTATTTTGGATCAATTTTTGCTTCTGGAACTTCATAGATCAGGACACTTTCAAAAGTTTAATTTTCAAATCCTTCCTAATCCTTTATTAATTTCTATCCCTTTTTTTTAAATAAATATGACTTTTTGATACTTTCTCCTTAACTATATCATTATTATTAATACTTTATAAATTTGACCCATAAAATCATGTTCATGCGACTCAGTCAAGCATATATTTTTATTTGAAAAAATTGCTTTTAATTCCTCGAAAATTTAATGGACTGCAAATTACAACCAACTATTAATTTAAATACACCAACAAAATTCAAATTGTAGAATGTACAAATATTAATGCACTTGTTCTTCCATTTCATTAAGTCACGTTTTCATTTCAATCTCATTAAATTTTCAAGCAAAATTGAAAAAATTCTTCACCATTATGTAAATTTTAATTATTATTGCTTGGATATACATTTTTAGTGCAGTTCACTTGATTTGTAGATTAAAATGATTTTAAGGATTATTTTTATGAAAACTAGATTCCAAACTAAGATGAAAATGCCCCTATCTCTAGGCAATTTAAAAGTTCAAAAAGACGAAGTTTATAAACAAAATTACACATTATTATTATTGAGCCGAAGAAGTTTCGTAGATAGTTAGATAGTAGAGTAGACAAAACTGTGAGTCCTAGGAATATAAGAAAGTTTTTCCTCGGGCCTATAAATGATCTACCACCATCGCATCGGAAGAGGAACTAACTTATTTCTCGGTATTTTTTTTTTTTTTTATTTTGTTCGTGTCCATCTGTGTGAACTAAGAATTTTCAACACAAAGTTTTCATTCCGTATAAAGGATAAAAAGAAGTTTTTAGTTGTTGTTGTATTGCAGCCTGTTGATGCAATCAAACTGAACCACTTTGTAGAAAGGAATGACGCCAAAAGGATTATGTTTAATCAACAATAAAACTTCTCAATGAGAAATTAAATTACTTATCCATTTGAGAAACTATCAAGGATTAAACCATCAAGAATAAAATAAACTCAAGAGGGGGTATATTATATTGTATAACAAGGACAATTCCATATTGATGTTCGTCATCAAGAGTACAGGACAACTTTATGAAAACTTGTTGAATGACATAATCCTCAAAGAGAAATTAATTTGAATTTATAGAATTGGATTGATGTCTGATTGTGAGCTTGATTTGTATTGAAATTAACATATTTCAAGTGTCAACATTTTTGTACAAAAGTTCTTTAAATTGCACATGTTTATGCGAATTCTTGAAAATGTGTCAGTGTGTTTCTGTTGAAGGAGGGATTTATGATGTTTTTAGACATTTCTTTCATCACACTTGAATCACTGTTCAATCAAATGTTAACGGTGCGTTTGCTAAGAAGTTAACGTTCATTGAAAGCCGAATTTGACAAGTCTGTTATCTTATTTAACAGATTATTACCCATTTATTAATAGGAATTACACAGATATTTGAGTGGTAGCTCGTAATTGTTCATACGTTATTGAAAGGGGCAACCATGCTTAAAAAGTTACTACGAATTCTGTTGAATGAAATAAGCTCGAACTTAAGATTTTCTGAATATATGTAAATGTTTTTAATACTTTAAAATAGCTTCAATGCTTACCATGAAGTATTTCGAAATTACAAATAAGTTACAAATTTTGAAGTTGAACATGTTTCTGGCAATAATTTTTGATTACAGCTCTCTGAAGTGTAAGTTGAGATTGAATTTCAGTGCGTTAAACTTCTTCCTAACAAATAAATTTTGTACTCCAACATATAATAAAAATCATAGGGAATTGTGTAGACCAAATATTATACTTAGATAGGTAGGAACTAGAGCAAATATTACGCAGATAGAAAAAATTTAGTCCTAAAGTAAAAATGAAGCCGCAATTAATAAATTAACACATAAGAATATCTTGATAAAAATTAAAAACAACATTGGTCCTAAGGCAGTCCCTTGAGGAACTCTTTTATTAAAGAAAACAATACTACTTCTTGAATTTTATATTTTAAACTTTTTGTGATCTATTTCAAGGATGTGACCTAAACCAATCCAACAAACTATTAAAATCCACATTTTCTAGTCTTCTCAACAAAATTTTGTGATAGAAAATGATAAAGGCTTTTTTGATATCTAAAAATAAAGCACATTTAACCATTTTTCCTTAGGATTTGAGAAATTACGTGGGCAAAATTGATAAAGGAAGCCATCGTTGGTAGACTTCCCAATTTAACTTGGTTTAAGAATGTGGAATAATTCAAATAAATAACTATAAATTTTTAACTACTTTTTCTATAACTTTACCAACTATTAGAACATTTGAAATAGGGATTTAATCAACGAAAAGTTAGACGTCTGAGCATTTAAGTTCATTTTGAAAATTTCGACGAATAATGCTACTGTAGGATAAATGTGCTAGTACGTCTACTGAATAACATACAATTTTAATTTTTTAGGATGTGGCTATACCACAAGTATTAAAGTTCTTGAACTTTAGAATGTTCTTTCAACACGTTTCAGAAGTAAATATTTTTATTATAGAAGTTGGAAAAATAATAACAATATACACAATTTGCAAATCAAAAAACTTGCACTTATGGTTGAAGGGAGTAGGAATTGAACATGAAATATTGTATGATGTATGGAGGGCTCACGGCTGTACCGAACCAAGTAATTTTAAAAAAATCCAGAACTAACGCCGAAATTTCCGCAAAATTGATATCTATTTAGAGCTGTAATGAACTATGTATAGTTCATTACAGCTCTAAATAGAACTATGTAGCTCTAAATGAACTATGTAGTTCATTACAGCTCTAAATAGAGGTCAATTTTGCGGAAATTTTGGCGTTAGGTTTGGATTTTTTTAAAATGACTTGGTTCGGTACAACTGTGAGCCCTCCATATATAAGTCAAAACTAAAATTAAAAAGTGATTTAACAAAAACTGATTTAGCTATTCGTTGATATTTTTTAATAACATTAACATTTTCAAAAAAATGTAGCAATTTTTGCAAAGAAAAAACTCGTTGCAAAGGTAATTATACATAATGTACGACATTATTTGCAACTCGTTGAAGATCAGTGTTTGACGAAGGTTTTTTTGCTATACAAGGTTAATTTTTTAGTACTGTGTTAATTTTCTCACAAAAAATCTCTGTAGGTGAAAGTTTTACAAAGCCTTAGCCAATTTTACCCTATATTATTTTCTCTCCAAACTTCATTAACTTTCTAAAATATTCCTCAGGTCTATGATGTCTTTACGTAAGTAACGTAAGTAATAGTGCAATTTTATCTTTAGAAAATTATGACATTTTTAGCTAAATTTGATACTCACAGAGAACTATTGTTAATTACAAAATACTTGTCGTAAATCATGATTGTTTTTTTATTTTTGGGAATTCAGTACATACCGCAGAACCTTAACTATAAACACTTACATATTTGACACAAGTCTTCTGCATTGTGAATTGGGTCTATTTTTGAAGCCAAACAAATTGTACAATATGTACTCGTAAGGCGGAAAATAAATTTGTATTTCAGGACTAAGGCAATGCAGCCACACGTTCTTTATCTTAAGATTAATAGTTAAAATCTAGTTTGAAATGCTATTGTATAAATAAGAAAGCGTTGTCGAATTTACGAAATAAATTGACACTATCAAAAATTAAATCATAGTCCGAAGTAAAAATCTTAATTGACTTGGCTAATTGGGTTCTATACAAAACAATTGAAAACAAATGTTTCTTTAATTCTTGAAATCAATAAATTTAGAGTTTCAAAAAAAAGCCCAAAAGTGAGAGAATTTTTTCTGATATTTAGATATTAATTAAAAGATTCTATTTAAAAATGACAAAAATAATACGACAAATTAACAAAATTTAAATACAAGCACAATCTGTAGAAGCATTTTGAAAAATGAGTTATAATGATCACTAAATCAATAGTTGTGTTATTATATAAACCGAGAGTCATGACTTGAAATGTCATTTGACTTAAGGACAAACGAGTAAGGACAAGACATTCTTTTACAATTTATGATTTTCCCAAAAATATTTTGGATTAAATTTAAGATCTCTTTGCACATTCTGCAGATAATTTAGATACTTTAAACTTGAAGTGCTATTAAGGATCTTTCTTGCTTCACAATAATTTTCAGAACTAGCTTCGCTCTGAGATAGCTTGTATATAGACCATAACATATTACTTATAATTATTTGTAAGGCTTTTTAACTCGTCAGAGGAATACATTTTAGAAAACAATCAAACAAAACATTATACAATTTTAAAACAATGGAACTAACATTTAAACAATTTTTTAGACAAGACAAGTTTGCTTGAGATAACAAGGAATTTAGAATTAAAAAATCGATTGTATAATCGATGATCGACTTCTTTCGATCGTCGATTACACTTTTTCATATTGTGAATGTCGATTATGATCGAAACTTTTCGATTTCACAAACGTTTCTTTTCGATTGTCATTTTCTAATCGAAGCGTCCTTACGTTGCTGTCTAGAAGTTTTCCTTGTGAACAAAATGTAAGTTTCTTCCAATTAATTAATTATTTTTTGGAAAATAACATTGAAATATTTATTTTATGTTGGTCAAAAGTAAATATTTGTATACCAAGTAAAACCTCTATTCCATAAATCTTACATTGTTTCTTCCAGTTCCAGAGGATTAGAGTTGTCTCTTATATGTCTTCTTTTTCTGGTCATTTCAAAATTTTCTTGGACATTTTCGGTATCGGTGTCACTATCGCTAAACCATAATTCGATTCCACTCATTTTAAAATGTGAATAAACTATTTTAATTTATAAAAAAAAAAGAAAACCAAAAAAGACAAATAATGATTTGAAAGGCTAACACATCATAGAACTGTCAAATTTGAAATATTCGCAATATTCTGTGGGTTCATTCACAATAGTACATTGTTCGATCGTTTTAGTAACATAATACAAAATATGAAAATCAATCGAAGCAATCGAAAAGTTTCTATTCGATTGGCAATCGACAACGGCAAACGGGTCCTTTGTAAAATTATTATTGAAAGAAGTTTCAAAACTTTAACAGCATTATTTACTAACTCGTTTTAGCGACGGAGTAAAGTTACTTTCACTTTTCAACTCTAATCCTGAAAACATTATTTATAAAAAAAAAATACAAAAGGACTAGAGGTACAATAAGCTAAAACTGGTTCATAAGAGGTTTAAAGCCGTTTTAGTTTTAGTATTTAAATGTCATTTTGTCATGACATCGTTCGAAATTCACAAAAAAGAGTGTACACATTTTTTTTTCGTTTATTACGAACACAGAACGGATAGATATTTTGCAATAATAAATTATTTACATTTTTCAAATGCTCTAACAGTCGTACGGTATTGGGTACATTCATTTATACGATTTGAACTTTATAGAATCCAATTTTAAATGTATCCAATTTAAAATGAATAATAATGGAAATCAACTGGGGTTTTCTTACGTTTATAATAACCAGAGTTTTAGATTGGTGACTTTTTTGGTAGTATATTTGACACAAGGAAAGCGTAGCTAAAACGGCTAAGAAAATTTATTATAAATAAGGATTTGTTTGACGTGGCGTAAACCCGAAGTAAGTGCTTGCTCGGTTTAACTATTCCGAGATTTATCCAAGTATTAGTGAAATATAATAAATAAGGCTGTAATTGTTTAAATTATCTGAGTTCAGAAAAAGGGTAAAATTTAGAGTTGGATGGTTTTTGTCTTCAAACACTAGAGACTCACTTTATTATTTAACTGTAATGCCTTCAGCAATGGTCCACTAGACTGGATCCAGTAATTTTCCATTAGTGTTTTAAATGACGTTGAATTGCTGAAGTCCAAGATGTGTCAAATCATAAATATTCTGGGTAGTCCATTCTAAGACTACCAGATGGCAACACGACCTTTGTATCCTTACAGCGAACCAAAGCAAAACATTGAAATCGACGAGGCAAATAATCATATGATCTTATACCACTCTATGTCTTGTTTTTAACCTCTAATCTGAGATTTAATTAGATTTGCCTTTAATCGAATATTTAACATAAAATATTAAATATTTATGTAGTTTTACGAATCGAACTTATATCCATATCGAGTTGAACTATACGGTGCACAGTCGACCTTTTTTTCGTAAGTTAAACTTTCTGTTTTAATTTTACTTAATGAGAAAAAATGAAACACCTTTTCAAATTTGAAAGTTAGTGTCTAAGTTAATTTACTTATTGATATTTTTTTGTAGTTTAAACCCTCCACACATATGTGGATATATTTAATCTAAGCTTAGATATAATCATTTAGAAGAAAATTATCACTTCTTTGGTGGATTCGGCATTGAAGAACACGTTGTTAGAGAAAGTAGATTGTGCCTTATCTGACCAACAAGATCATGGACTTCCTGAGTCTTGTGGTTACATCCGTTTTTCAAAATCAACCAAACTTTGTTCAGATTATCGTCTTGCAAATTTTTAAGTTACCACCTTAAAATGTCACATAAAATATTTGAGTTAACTGTTGAGTGCGGAGTTAATTACTTAACAAAAATTTCGTCCTCAAACATTTTTGCAAAAACGGTGAATTCAATTTGCAAAAGGATGAAATGATTTCGCAAAAGTATTAAAATTTTGATTTGAAAAATGTTTTTTTTTTTTAATGTTTCCCTTCTTATTAAAATACTGTATTCATTTTTGAAGTAAAACTTCTTTCCCGGCGTTGGGGGTGAAAAATTTTCTATGCAGCTGTCAGTGACACGTCAAAACGACACGTTATCAGTCAAAGACAGCGAAATGTTTTTAGAATACAAAATGTTTGTACGTTTATAGGTTAGTTTCTTACAGAGGGAAAAGAAGTTTTACTTCTTCCGCGCGTACGTCAGTACACACAACCTTCTTTCTTTTATAGGCAAACAAAATTACCAAATAGTTTTTGTTGACATTGCTTTGTGTATAGTTACATATGTACATACATACATATTTACACTTTTGAAGAAATCACGAATCATGTTTGGAGAGAGAAGTTTAAGAAGTTTTTGAAAAATCGATTCTTGTTTAGTCAATTATAGTATCGCGTTCGTGTAATTATCCGGTTACCCTGCTTCTTAAAACGTTTCCTAAATATTTTTCAACTCTTTTAAACTATTTCTTTCTGTCCGAGGAAGTTCCTTATATGAAAATTTAATTTGATAGAAAAGGTCACTACGAAAGTGGAGAGGACACTTACAATGAGTTTTATTCGGTTTGTCATTTGCTAGAAGTTTCAAAAGTCAGAAAACTTTCATAAAAAAGACACTTTTTAAGCTTTTGCTTTATGCTTTGAAAAGCGGATTATATTGGCTATGGGGCTAAAAATAGATGGGTTTTTCTCGACGTAAATTGGGTGTAAGGACGCGGAAAGATGTCATTCAATCCATAAGATAATACCATTTAGTTTCCTCTGTGGAGCAGTGCCGTTCACCAAGTGTTCGCGTAAGACGCATTTGTGAAAAACAATGAATATATTTCAACATTCGCCGTCACGGTGCAATTCCCGATCCGATAACAATTATGAAAATGGTTACTGCATTTCGAACAACGGGTATATTTAAAATAAAAAAAAGCTACCCTGGCCCCGCACGTACTATAAAAACTCACGAAAATAGCGAAACAGTAAGAACCACTGTTCTTCAAAGTCCACGACGCTCCGTATGCAAACAAGATCAGGCTTTAAAAATCAATCGTTCTTCCGTTTGACGTATCGTCAAGCGTGAGTTGAACTTCTATCTTTATAAGATGACAATTGTTCAACAGTTGAAACTCACTGATTATCACTACCTAACGTTCAGAATTTGCAATAGAGATGCTTTCGTTTTTTGAGGTGAATAACGATTTATGCTGTTATTTATGAATGATGAAGCGCGTTTTCAACTCGACGCGACGGTTTTGTAAATAAGCAAAACTGCCGTTATTATGTTGCAGAAACCCTCCACGAATGACCGTTGTATAACCCCAAAGAGACTGTTTGGTGTGCAGTTTCAAACAAATTTATCATTTTTCCATTACATTGACTATTGACATGCTTATTAACTTTTTGAAATTTGAGTTGAGTTCTTTTCGGGATAATCTTTAGTCACGTGCTTACGAGTCAAAACCCCGCACATTAGACGAACAAAAAAAAACGGAAAATGCATTAATAGACGAAAACTTGCATCAACTCATTCATTCAAATTTCTTGGCCCAACTTTCTTCTTCTACGAACAAGATGGACGTCATTATGCTCGATGTTCTTTTTGAAACTTAAAATGGCACTTATTTATGTATAATAAAATAATTATACGTCTAAGACCATTCTGTGTTACGAGTATATCTATTTTCGTCGAAGGCGAAACCCTTCATTCATTTGCTGAAAAAGTATGATTAGCCTGGTTATTATTGATTTGTAAAATCCACATTGTGATACCGAAACCAAATTTAAAGAGAAGCGTTTCAATTAAAATTATTAAATGAGATGACTATATTTATGCACCTATTAAGAGTTATCACAAAAGATTTGCAAACCTTATACACAAAATTTAAAATGTTTTTAATAAAATCTTGTTCGAATCTATTTTCAAGCTTTCGGATTGTGGGAAGAAAATCATCTAATTTCCAACCAAAGCAATTTCTTTAATCTTTGTTATTTTCTTTTCTTTGATTCCTATGTTCCCGATTGTTTCCTTTTCTTCAAAAGAAAAAGCCTAGCCTTGAGTATACCTAGTTTGTTAAAGAAAATTGGAAAATATACATATGTAGGTATATATTATGTATGTACATAATAACGAAAACTTCAAACAGGATTTTATAGTTTCTCAAAGTCCAAAACATAATATTTTATAGTACTATATTTTTTGAAGAAAATAGAAGAACTTATATTGTTTGTTTTCTTAAAAGAGACAAAAACCATTAATGTAAATTTACAAGAACTATATCAGTGGTCTATTTCACCAACTTACAAATTGTAAATTACAAGTGTTTTTTATCAAATTTGTAGAAAAATTGATTAATTCTGTTTCAGGAGATAATTGTTTTACAAAATTGTAGTTGTAGATTACAAAGGGAAATTTGTAGAAATTTCATTATTTTCGTTTCACCAAAACAATTTTTTTTGTAGTTTACAAATACAAATTTGTAAAATATAATTTTTTTTGTAAGTTTGTGTTTCACCAAATCAAATAATTTTACAATTTTGTTCAGTTTATGAATATTTCTTACAATAGAAAGATGATGTGTAGATTTGATTATAATTTGTAATTTTCAATAAGAATCTCGTTTAAGAATGTCGTTACGTCGACGTCGTCGTAGGCATAGTAGCACCGATATTGATAGTGACCATTTCTTTCTAAATAGAAAAATTTATCGACCGCGTATAATATAATATAACAAAAGTTTCAATTGAAACGGGTTAAGGTAGAGGAAATAATAGGACAAATTGGACCACGGATTGGAAATGAAACTGACTTTACCAACTTTAATGATTGAGTAAAATGGACAATTACGTGAAGAGCTCTTTAAAGTTAGCCATACATGTTATGAACCTAACATTTATGGGAACTATGTATAAATTTAGAACTATTTATTGTAAAAAATAAAATGTAGCATTAATTTTCAGTTATATAGAGCCCATTAAATAATGCTCCATTTCACTCAAATATGAAAGTCGTCTCTTAATTTGATTTTTGGTACGGCCCATTGACATCAATGCAGCAATTTCTTATAGCTTTACACTGGCTTGGAAATGGAGGACAGTAGATATCATGGGATCGCACACATGCACGGTATATCTAAATCTACAATTTTCAGATCGGTACATCGCGTTTGTGCAGCCATTGTTGATAGTCCAATCAAATTAGTATTTTATATCTACAAAAAATACTGCGTCGAATTTTTTTTTTGTTTCTTAAAGAGTACCTATTGGAGAGTGTAAATCCAAAAAGTTCGAACAAAAAACGCCCTTGCGTTGTCCGCCATTTTAAAAAAGGCTTTGGAAAGCTTGAACTCGATTTTCTCGGCTCCTATCATATATAGAGCTGTATTTTTTTTTTAAGTTTGTACGTTAAAACATCTTCTTTAACTTTTGTTGAGAAAAAAATTTGAAACCTCTTTCCAAAAAAAAGTTATCGACGAAAAAATGTCGAGATTTTGAAGTAAAAAATGTTTTTTAACGTTTATCTCGCCTCATGTTCATCTGATCAAAAAAATAGTTAAGTTGTTTTTTATAGATCACTTTATTTCCTACATTTTGGTATCTTTAAATTTTATGTGCGACAAAAACTGTAGGAAATATAACCTGTCAAAATGGCCAATATCCTGCGAAAATTAAAAAAAAAAAGAAATTTACTCACGTTAGAAAATTTTCAAATTTGATTATGTTCATTATGAAATTTAAAGAAACAGTCCAAACTCTTTTCCACAACACCACCGAGGTAGAGTTACGGCGCATTTTTTTTAATATGGGGTCTCCAGGAGGTATAATGCAGATCCAACGATGTTGATAGCAACGTTTTGGGAGCCGCCGGAGAAAAAGTTTTTATTGCGTTGTTCAATGGGAAGGAAAATGGGTCACTGGATTCTTTGCGATATAGCGACTTTGTTAAAACGTCAAAAAAACTAAGTTTAATTTAATTTACTGGAAGATGAAGACGCATGTGAAGACTTTTCCTCACCTGAAAACATTGAAGAAACTACCATTGACGATCCCAGCACAAACAAAGTTAATATGGAGGGCTCACAGCTGTACCGAACCAAGTCATTTTAAAGATTTCCGCAAAATTGACCTCTATTTAGAGCTGTAATGAACTACATAGTTCATTTAGAGCTACATAGTTCTGAACTATAGTTCATTACAGCTCTAAATAGAGGTCAATTTTGCGGAAATCTTTAAAATGACTTGGTTCGGTACAGCTGTTAGCCCTCCATATGATCATTGATATCCGCACGCCTAGCCCAAAAAAAAAAAGGAGATAAGAACGACATGAAAAAACTATGCCACATTGAGCTATCGATAGGCTGAAATAGAAACGAAAACGATTGAATCGTGGATTATACCTCCTGGGGACACCACATTCAAAAAAATGCGCCGTAACTCTACCTCGGTGGTAGTGTGGAAAAGAGTTTGAACTGTTTTTTTTAAATTTCATAATGAACATAATCAAATTTGAAAATTTTCAAACGTGAGTAATTTTTTTTTTTTAATTTTCGCAGGATATTGGCCATTTTGACAGGTTATATTTCCTACAGTTTTTGTCGCACATAAAATTTAAATATACTAAAATGTAGGAAATAAAGTGATCTATAAAAAACAACTTAAGTATTTTTTCGATCAGATGAACATGAGGCGAGATAAACGTTAAAAACCATTTTTCACTTCAAAATCTCGACAGTTTTTCGTCGATAACTTTTTTTTGGAAAGAGGTTTCAAATTTTTTTCTCAACAAAAGTTAAAGAAGATGTTTTAACGTACAAACTTAAAAAAAAAATACAGCTCTATATATGATAGGAGCCGAGAAAATCGAGTTCAAGCTTTCCAAAGCCTTTTTCAAAATGGCGGACAACGCAAGGGCGTTTTTTGTTCGAACTTTTTGGATTTACACTCTCCAATAGGTACTCTTTAAGAAACAAACAAAATATTCGACGCAATATTTTTTGTAGATATTTCGAATTAATTAATTTAATTTGACTGGACTATGATGTTTTTTTTGAAAATACAAACATTTTATTTTGCTTATTCATAGCCGTTGATGTTCTGTATTGTGAAAAGAAATTGTAGTCTACAAGTCTTCAAATTAAACGGTGAAACGGTTTTTTTTTCTTTTGTAATTGTAAATTACAATTTCCCCTATTTTTTGTCTCTTTTCTAACAAATTTTAGGGAATTATGTTTGTAGTTTGTAAAACAGAAAATCAGTTTATAAATTTGTAATTGTAGGTTACAATTAGAAATTTGTGATTGTAATTGTAGTTTGGTGAAATAGACCACAGATAGCAACAATTATTGGCAGCTTATCATAAATCATAGAAATTCTCGTAAGCTCACATTTATAATTGAAGACATTAAATCGACATTTGATACATTTGCGTTCTACATAAAAGTACTGAATAAATAATTAATCAGTGCACAAACAGTACATTTTCAAATAATCACTTTTGCGACAAACAAAAATAACTCCACGACATCACCAAAAAAAAACAGTACAAAATTTAAGGATTCAGTAAGTTTACATAAAAGACTGATATTCTAGTAAGGATTTAATTGGTTCACAAATTAAAAACCAATAGTTGCATTCAACATCGAATTAGTTAAGTAAATATGCATACCTGACTCCATTTGTATATATGTATCTTCAGCGAAGCACATTATTTAATAATGAGCTCAGAGCACGCAAGCAAAATGGCTCTTTATTCCAACTTCAAAAAAGGATATATTTATAATTTCAGCTGATGTTCCTAGTAATTGGCAAATTCCGTTTTTGTATATCACTGTCTCAATTAAAAATTTATATTTTTTACTTAAAAAGAAACAAGTGTGGCGCGTCAATTAAATCCGATTTAATATTTCACATAAGGATTTTAATTTAATTCCCGTTGAACGACCCTTATTGTGAGTACCCAGGATATTATTTTTGTTTTCCTATTTTTTTTTTTTTGTATAACGAAGAGAGATACACAATAATGCAACAGATTACGCTCATTCACATTATCAAAAATCACTTTTTCTTCCCATACACATTTAGAACATTAAGCGGCACAAGCAAGGACAACGTGATTAAAGTTGAGACGAATCCTTTAATAAGAACTTGTAGACTTTGATCATTTATACAAACTAATTTGAAGCACTCGCCTGGATAATGGAATGAGTATTATTTTTATCACCAACGATTATGTGTATTTTTTTAATCCTTTTCTATTCGCAACAGACAAATGCTTTTATATTATTTCTTAAAATAGGTACATACTCGTAAGTGAGAACTTGCTTCCGACTAGACATTGCATACACTTAAAGTTACAGGATATTAAGAGGATTTCTTTTGTGTTGTTTTTGTTGTTGGAGAAAAGCTCTATAAAATTGGGTGGATTTTTTTTTTACTTGGTTAGAAAATTATAAACGAGTTTTTGGTTTGAAGTATTTTTAATCCTAGGTAACATTGTTTGAAGGATTAACTACAGCTCGTATGTATGTAGGTATTCTAAAAGTTACTTTAAAGTTGTGCTAAAAAATTTTCCTTTGTCTAATTTAGAGTGGAAAAATGTAGGTATATACAGATGGAAGAGTTCCCATTTTAAGGAGTCACCGTTTTTGAATCCCGATTTACTGCTTTTAAAAGAACCGACACCGACCGAAGCTAACTGAATACTGAGCTTGATAACTGAAGCTTATTTCCTTTTTGTATATTTCTGATATCGAGAGTGATACCATATACCTTTAGAAAATTCACATTCATTGTAAGTCCTGAAGAACTGTGTTATCACTTCCATGGAATAGACACAGGCGCTCTATCATTATTACTCTTTGTCCCTGGGTGGCATGGAGGGAGTAAGTTGTCGACATTTTTTTGGAAAGAGCTTTTTCTCGTGATAATAACCAGCACGGGAACTGAATGAAATGTACAAATTATACAGACAGCACAGGACAAAAAATAAATCATATACGAGACATACCTACCCAAGGCAACAGAGGACTCTTATGTCCTTTTGATTACTGCACATCGGGCGGGTGTCGTCTTTGGGTTATATTTTGTAACCTGATGGTATACAGCATAAACCTCCATATCCCTATACCAAGAAACTACTCGTACAAGGGCAGATATTTCAAGTCAGGCATGTCTGCCTTGAAAAGGTGCAGGAGGGAATTTTCTTTTTTTTTTCGTTTCTAAGTATCGTTCTGCTCATTTTTCGATGAGCGTATTCAGAGAAAATGAATTCGCATTGTTTTCTTAGACTTTGTTTTTTATTTACCCTAGAAAGAGATAAATTGCCTTAACACCTTTAATAGGTATAGGGACAGGTAGAGTTGCCGTTAAGATTTTATTGATTCAAAATTGATTTTTATAGAATTTAGTCAACTTTGTACTTCACTTCATGATGACAATATTATTTGACAAAAAATGTTATCGTCCATCACTAACATGAAGTGGATATTTTTAAGACATTAAATGAACTCGCTATGAAATTTTATACCAATTGATTTGCCTTTCGTCTTTTTGACATATTCGTCGAGAGGTGAAGAAATGTTAAGGGATTGAATTAAGTTCTAGCCAGCAAGGGAAAGTAATAAAATCGAGATTTCAGTACTCAAAGTTTCCAATGTAAACATTATGTCGTAAGTACGCAATATTTCCAATGTAAACATGGTGTTAAATGCAATCGTCGGTAAGGTAGGTTGCTACACGGAACGTGTAACCGTAACGGGTTACACGGAAGGTATAAGTTTTACTCACGTTTTCGATTCACTCTACCGCCGGCAAAGATGTTTTCACATCAAAAATTCAATGGAAACTATGTATGTACATCATACAGGCAGTTTTTTATGGAAAGTAGATCATCCGATATTTAAAAGTTAAACTTAAGTTAAATCGAGTTAAAATTCAGACAAAATTATAGGTAGTACTTAGCCTCACCGCCCGATGGTGCCAGTATCGCAAGAGAGATTTACTATCGTCTACTATATTCTCTTTGTAGTACCCTTTGGCATAATGGTTAGTGCGTTAGACTGTCATGCGGAAGGTCTCGAGTTCGATTCTCAGCCGCTGCAAGAAAGTTTTTTTCAGGGGTGTACTGCCTCTTGCGAGGAATTGACAAATCCTCCAAGAGTATCTCTTGTCATGGAAAGTGCTTCTCATTAGCCGTTCGGAATCGGCAGAAAATTGTAGGTTCTCTCCGTTCCTGGTAACACGCACACAGGAATGGTTGAGAGTTGTAAATCACTAGGTTCTGGTTCACTTCGAGCTGTTGCACCACCAAATTTTTTTTTTATATTCCCTTAGACGGTTAGTGTCAAAATTTCAGCAAAATCGGACTCGGGCTGCGCACACGAATTTTAGAAAAATGGAAAAAGAGCAATATCGGTTGTTGATTCGACTCTTGTTTTTGGAAGGGAAATTGCGCAGCGAAATCAAAGAGCGCTTGTAGTATAACAAGTTTCAACGTGATGGCACATCGGTTTTTGATGAGCCCCGCCCAGGTGCCCTGAAAATGGCTACCAGGGAGGATAACGTGTCAAAAATCCACGATCTCGTATTGGCAGACCGCTGATTGAAGGTGCGCGAAATAGCTGAAACAGTAGGAATCTCAAAAGACCACGTGGGTCATATCCTCCATGAAATTTTGGGCATGATAAAGTTGTCGGCCCTATGGGTGCCGCGTTTGCTCCTCCGGACAACAACCGTGACTACTATTGCACTACCAACTTCTGCCCATCCACCGTATTCTCCAGATATGGCCCCGTGCCAAACTTTGCAAACTTGAAAAAATTACTCCCCGGGCAGAAATTTGAGTCGAATGAGGAGATCATCTCCGCCACAGAGGCCTATTTTGCAGACCTCGAGAAAACCTATTTTTCGGATGGGTTAAAGAAGTTGGAGCATCGCTGGATCAAGTGTATCGAGCTAAAATGAGACTATGTTCAGAAATAAATCGCCACTTTTGCAAAAATTTTGTTTTTCTTTTGTAGGCTACGTACTTATTGGACCGCCCCCGTACAAAGACATATTGCACCGTTATTTTGTTGGTCAATTTTATGGACTAGGTATTAATGATAATATGTGGTTTCAACAAGGCGGTGCCACAAGGCATACATCGGGTGAAACCATCGACTTATTGAAAACTCAATTTGATTAATTATGTTTATCGAGAAATGGTCCTGTCGATTAGCCACAAGCAGGCTTCGTTAGAGGGGCTCAGAATCAATATCGGTTGTTTCCATCGATATGTGTGACCGATACATCGAAAATTGCGTTCAACGAACCGACCAAATATTACAATTTTCCATACATCTCAAATACGTTTTATTTAAAAAAAATTCAAATCTTTATTAGAAAACCCAATATTTAAGTTAAACCACCTAAGGTCTTAAAGTAAGAAATAAAAATGTTTTTCATTCGATTTAAATTTCGAGTTTACTTAGTAAGTTTGATGATTTAACTGTGGATAAACTAAAGACAAGTTCCTTAAGTGTTATAAGATACCAACTATTAATTATAGAAAATAAAATTTGTATGCAAGCTAAGGCAACTCTGGTTGAATTTAAAAATAAACTCCGTATATTTATATTGAAGTAGGCCCTAATCATTAAAGCTTCGATTTTGTTCCCAATATGACTAAAATGCACGACACGATCACAAGAAAAAATTCTCTTGAAGTTCAAGGCTATATAAAGTGTTCACGATAGTTAAAAAAAATGGAGTAAATCTCAAAAAAAAACCGAAATCATTGTATGGCAACTTTGAAACAAATCCTCAAACATTATCTTTCTTTGTTATATAACCTAAAAATTAATGAAAAATAACTGGAGGCTAACATTCAACTAATAGTCAAAAAAAAAAAAACCAATAAATTTCGCGTAAATATTTTATATCTTGAGTTCTGTTGATCGGATAGTCAGGATTAAGGTTAGATTAGGCTTAGGAAAAATCACAGAGCGTTATTTCATGTTTCTTATAAAGAAATTGAAGTCATTACACCTACTTTTACCACCTAACCCACACTAATGCGAAAAAGCAAACCTGCCAAACTTTTAGTTTTACCTCAAACCAAATATTCGCTGTCGGCTCTTTGACTTTGAGGATTCTTTGAGAGTAAAAAAGATATTGAAAGAATTTAAAGTGAATTTTTATAAATACTATTATTACTCTTCTAGAAGTCGTTGCAAATTATGTTGAAAAAATTGTTTTTACATAACCTCAAAAATAGTGGAAAAACGTTCTTTTTTTTCAGCCATCAGCACTCAAAATTCTCTTTGGAGATACTCTTGTCTTGAAGAATCAATATTATTACAGACATTTATTTCTGTGCTTCAAAGCTTTCTTCATAAATTCAAAAAAATATAGGTATGCATCAGAATTTGAAAGGATTAATTTTGATCAAATTACGAAAACTTTTTTCTTCTAAGATGGCAACACTTACATAAAGTTATTACTATCCTCAATGAAAGCAACCCTATGATACGTACCTGCATGTTCTTAGAAAATTGGTATGATACTGATAACAGATTAATAGCGCTTTCTTTTGAACGTAAAAGCTTCACTTATCAGCCATCCTCTCTGACACTGAATTCTAAACTCAGACCAAAAGAACAAAAAGTGAGAGCAAAGAAATTACTTTTCTCAGTTTGTTCTATTGTCTGTGTGTGTGTGTGTGTGTGTGTGTGTGTGTGTATGTATGTTTTTGTTATATTTTGCAAACACTTTCTTAAAAGAACATTCATCCTATTAAAATGGCAGGAAGGTGTTGCACTACCAATCACCCTCCTGTTGAATATGAATGAATTTTCAGAATGAACACCGTCATCATTGTCGTCATTATGGCTTCGTCTGCTCTGAGGCAAAAATACTCTCTGTTTTTATTTGAGAGGAGCAATAATAGAATACCAAGAGTGGATTGTGTTAAAAGCTCTTCCAATAAACAGCTGGAACATTTTGAGCATTCCTTTAAATTTGAATTATGTGCGCGCGATTAAATCTGGAAATACAACAAAAAGCTTGTCCAATGTTGACGGGTCCTTTATCCTTGAATTTCTATCAATCTTTGAAAATTATAAAAGATCTGTCAATAAATTCCACTGAAGAATGTATGAGTGGTGTTAGTGCGCTTGACCTCTTTTTTTATAATCAAATATCCTCCAACTGACCCAATTAAATGCTTCGTCCTTTTCTCTATACTTCTAATTACTTTTCTTCATTTGTTTTAATAACCTTCGGGAATTCAATCAGGAATTTTATGAACTTTGTCGATAGCGAAACAATTTTGTATCCATCTTTAAGTAGCAAACTTCAATCGAAATGAAATACGTATTTTAAATTATAGGTAGGTAAGTAGGAAAAACATCAAAAGGATATGAAGGAAGTATAAAATTGAACTTGTAAGAAGTGCGTTTAGGTATATCGCATTATGGAATTTGATGTTAAAATCAAGTGAATCTTAAGAAACTTGCATTGAAATTTTGTATTATTATATTTTTATTAAAACTAAATCTTTATTTGAAAAGTTAATAATTCTCCTCTATACACTACCTCTCATATCGGGCTTAAAGATCTGCACCCATTGCACAACCATAACATTCCTTCAAGCTTTTGCGCTGCTTCCCTTGTCAGATGATAAATTACGTTATTTTTCTATGGGCACTTCGTGCTTATGAGTCGTTCATTGTTGGATCTCTTAGTGCATTAAAACAAAATTACAAATATTTTTGGGGTCGGGTTTTTTCATCATTAGGCCCAATCCTGGTGCGGGAACTTACGATTTAAAGGAAACCTTTAAAGTTTATCGCAATTATGTTCCATTGTAATACGTCACGCATCACGCCAACAACGACGGCAGCGGCTGCGGCTATTGTTTGTTTTTATAATGAATCTTGCTCTGATTCTAATGGCATAACGACGACAGATAACATCAAATCGTGCGACAACGGGCGACTGATAGCATTAAATTCCTATCTGAAGATGTTATCCTTGTGGCTAATCATGAATAATTGAGTTTGCGTGACGCGCGTGGTGAGAGAAATAATATTTATCATTGCCATTGGGTCGCATGTACTTGCTCCTCTATTGAATTTTCTTGTGGAATTGTTTATGTTTGAGATAAAAATAAAATTAAAAGGGTCTTCGAAATAGTCACAGAAAGATGCTAAAATTAAATTAAAAAAGTTTCGAGTGAGATATCAATGATTTTTGTTTTGTTTTATCTAAAGGCCTAGGAACGACAATTAATTAGCATAGACCTGCGACTTAAGGACACTCTGTGAGTTGAAACGTAAGAGTGTCAAATCCGATAACGTCACGTCATCCCTGCGTCAGATTGTCGATTCTGGCATCAGCTGTGTGGCAAGTATCTCGCCCCACCAACGTCCTATTGAACTTCCATATGGTCCACATCATATATCATCCAATTTAGCCCAAAGAAAATTGGTTATTATTGTTCAAAAACGCTCTCCGTTGATGGTAACTCCATAGTCGTTTTCAAAGAAGTACGGACTAATGATGCTGGCGGTCCACAATCCATACGAAACAGTGACTTGCTAAGAACGTAAACTCACACGATGAATTGCCACTTCGTGTGGATTGATATCATCTTTAATCCAGTAATTTATGTAGCTGGTTGACACACCCGTTTTTCTTGCAAATGCCTCGTCTCCGAAAATGATATTTTAGCTCCAAATGCTTCAGATAAAATATTGTATCGTTAGTACAACATTTTTGTTACCAATTGCGAGCTCAAAATTCAAAAAATGTATATTATACTCGTAAAAATATGAACTATTTATGTTTCAAAAAATATTTTTTCTTTACTTTCTTTGAAACTGGTTTCAAGGTTTTAGTTAAGTTGAAAAAGACGTCTGTGAGTTCTTAATATTAATGTTTATGCTTGTCTCATCGTAGGTTCCGGTTTTCTATGCCTAGAAATATTTGTTCACTTCAAAAAGTTTCTTTCATATAGTTTTTGAAGTTCTTTGAGATAAATCATTGAGGTCTGTTTCCTCAGTACTAACTATGAATATTTCAACACAACATAAATCTAAGAACTTAGAACTTTAAACGTAGAAAAATTACTTTTTTGCATTAAACTTGTATGCTTGATTTGAGTAGTTTTCCATGAAAATCCCAATCAAATATCCCTTGAATCAAGAAACAAGATATAAATCGATATGGCCTCCAGGTTGAGCACAAAATTTTATAGAAAGGAACCCAGAACATGGATTTTTGTTTTCTTAATAATCTTCCTTCTTTGAGTTAAATATTTGACATAATTTTGTTTTTATGAATTCATAACTTGCCCTTAATTTAACTTAATCGAAATCACAGACAAAATAATAGACTGAAACAGTGTGCAAAGATAATTTATTTAAATATACATAATATGCATGCAAGCCCTGACTTAGATAATAATTGAATTATGTATTGGGGGTGATGGCGATGGGTGCTAGATAATAAAGCTTCTAAAACATTTTCACATCAGGAAATGTACCAGAAAGTTCTCAAAGGACTGTAATATCTCCCATATTTAAAAACTGCCACTCAAATGATGCAGAAATCTACAGTGAGGATTTGTATGTAATTAGTTATAGTGTAAAATAAACCTTAAATCAGAACATAAAATAAGTTAACAAAAAAAGATGAAACTAAATTCAATCAAATACCAAACAAAATTTGTATTTCACCGTGTTAAGGGTTTGTTATGCCGCCTTACGAATTTGAATCGATTTTAATGAGTTTTTCCTTGTTTAATTACACTTACGACGACGACAGGCGTAAACCCATACAATTTGATTAAATTTAACGAATAACGCTTTGAGTGACAGCTGTAGAGTACCTACAAGGTTGTTTATAGGAATGTTAATGAAAGAGGTGACAGCAGTAGGATATCATTAACAAAATCAAAAAGAACCCTTAAAAACAAACATAAATTATTATACATACGATATACTTAAGAATGTATGTTGCTTTAGGAACATCATTGAGAAAACCAGACCTGGAGCTGATATGGGGGTGGAGGGCAATTAGAACTGCAGAATTAAAGCCTCTTTGTCTTATTTCACAAAAAAAAAATGAGAATATGACCCACGGGGTTTTTCCACTTTGATGTGGCCCCAAAAGTCCATTTATAAATGGAAATAAAATTCAATCAAAAAATATAAAGCCCCTTTTAGACGATCAGTTGTTCCTTCAGTTATCAGTTCATCTGTCAGTTCAGTTAAAAAAGGCAGTGTATTAAACGTCAGTCCGGTGTTCAGTTGAGCATACAAGCTGCTTCTCTTTTAACTGAATTGTGATAAAAGGGGTCACTTCTTCCACAAACATGGACACGCGCGATAAATTTCAATGAAATCGACCAAATTATCATTCTGTTTCGATATATTGAAAAAAAAAAAACAGGAACTCGAATGACGACTGAACTGACAACTGAACTGAAAAGTATTTACACATCAGTTTAACTGATAACTGAACTGAAAACTTATGGGAATTTCATCAGTTTTAATTTCAGTTTAAGTTTCAGTTAAACGCTTTAGTTTTTGCATTTAGACATCAGTTTAACTGAAAGCTTAACTGATAGCTCAACTGAAACTGAAACTGAAACTGAAATGATCGTCTAACAGGGGGAAAGGCACTTTTATATAGTCAGTAGTATGATACGATACTTTAAGCCACATAGGCAGCGTCAGCAATACCTAATGGGTTTCAATGATATCCCAACATTTTTCTTCTGCAACGCCTGATACGTTGTAATGCCACTTTAAGCAATAAAGCACTTATTACAATATTTTATAGAATTACTGTTTTTTTTTCAATATTTACACACACAATTTTAATAGCATTTAAAAACCCCCACAAGCTAAATAGTTTTATATTTGCCAACTGAGAAGTGACAGATGACAGCTGTTTTCAATTTCGCTTAAAGGGATTTCGAAATTATGAAAACGAGTGAAATGTGGAACACTGAACTCAGATTCACTCGATTTGGAAAATCGTTTTAATTTCAATTTCACTAGATTTTTAGAACCTGGCTGTATATCTTTATTATCGAATTCCCCCGATTTTGTTTTTGAGCTACGGGCTTTTTTAGCAATGATTAATATACACATGTAAACCTAGAGTCACTAATTAGCTCCTAAAATAATGGCTTATCCATGAAACATAATTGCAAGATACAAGCTAAAAGAAACTGGAGAGTCTTAAATGGAAAACTAAGAAAATAATAAATTATAATTAGAACATGGAAAAAGAAATAGGCGGAAAAACTCTTTACTTCGAGAACAAATTCAATTTTCGTAGAAAGAACAATAAATTATTTTTTGAGATGTACACACACACATTGACATGAATCGTCACTACCCAGAAAAAAATTGTTTTGGTTTTTGTTCAGTTTCATGCAGCATGACAAATTTTCAGGATCTGATGAGCAAAAACTCTCATAAGTTTTATTCAAATTTTGTAGAGCTGCAGGATGGCTAAAAATATAGAAAATATCTCATCCCAAGACGGACGGTTTTCGCTGAAATATCTCATAACCTAAGATCTTCTCTAGACAAAATTATTCGTCCTTTTTTCCAATGCGAACTATGCCAACAAAAAAAATAAAATGCACGACTGGGTCGCACGAACTTGCTCCTATGTAATAGACTAGGAATTTTAAAAACGAATGTTATTAGAAAAAACTGTTCGTAAGGATAAAATGAATTTCTTAAATTCTCTTAGTAGTAAGAGATAAAAACAAACAAAATAAACAAAATTATAAGTCGTTGTAGTGGTTCCTTAAAAAAAATAAGCTTTTATGTACAAAATTTTTAAAACATTTTTAAGAAAAAATTTTGGTACGCCAACCTTAAGTTTTTATTATTGTACGAATAAAAGTCTAATTTCCAAAAAAAATACTAAGCCGTTCTTGAGATATCGAATTTTTCAAAAAAAAATGACTTTTTTTTTCTAAAAATTGAGAAAATATTTTTTCTTAAGTTTTTAAATGCAATGTTTTTTAAACTTTTAAGGAGCTTCCTTATAAAAAATTTCATTAAAATCCGTTATGTCGATAATGAGAAATTCAAAATTCGAAAAAATCGTTCTATGATAGGTACAGTCAGCAATATCTAGATTAAAATTTTTTTTTTATTAAATTATAGATCGTAAAGATTAATCAAAAGAAAAAAATTTTAGCAAAATTCTCGGAACCGTCTTCGAGAAAAATGCGATTTTCGAAAACCATTTTTTAAAATTTGTATGGAAGGTACCGTTAGTTTTAGATAAAACAAAATTTTTTTTCTCAAATCTTGTAGACTATGTTAAGAAAATTTTATTTGTCAAGTTTGAAAAAAATCGAGCATGGGGTTTTCGAAATATTGAGTTTCCAAAAAAAAATTTTGAATTTTTTTTTTAAATCCAAAAAATTAAAAATTGAAAATTTGAATATGTAATAACATTCAAACTTAGGAGGAGCTTTGGCATAAAAAGAATTATTTAAATCGGCTGTACCGTTTTCGAGAAAATCAAAAACACAAAAAATGGACCTAGGGGGGCTACCAAAAATAACAATTTTTTGTAAAATTTTTTTCAACCATTAGCTAGTTTTAACCAAATGGAATTTTTCAAATTTTTTTTTAAAAATTCTGTGTGACAGTTTTTGAGAAAAAAAAATATTTATAAAATTTCGAAAAAAATCGTATGGCAGGTACCGTTATTTTTGGTCTTAAAAAAAAACAGAAAAAAACGTCCGGGGGGGAAAAATTAAAACCCATATCTACCAAGTTTGAAGAAAATCGGCCGAGCCGTTTAGGTCTGTCGAACCGACAGACAGACAGAATTGCGAGACCCACTTTTTTGGTCTTCGCTATCATCGTAATGTCAACTTTGATCAAAATCTCGAGTTCGATTTTTTTTACGAATGCATAACTTGCCTTATAGTACCTATAAGTCGCAAGTTAAAACTAAGAAACACAAAAGAATACTTCTTCAGCCGATAAATGAGTATACCAAAAATATAGCAGAAGTTCAATTCCTCGTAAATGACGATATTAAAAATTAAATAAATAAATAAATTTGGTGGTGCAACAGCTCGTAGAGAACCAGAACCTTGTGGCTTAGAAGTCTAAACCATTTCTGTGTCTATTTTACCAGGAAAAAAACTAAACAAACAGACTTTTTTGACATTTGTTAAAGTGCCAAATAAATTAGGTATGATGCTATAAACATAAAATAAATATTCAAAGATTTAAACTTGAGTAAAATGTTACAGAATTAAATTCGCCTAAAATTTCTAAAATCTTCCTTGCAACGTGTTATCAAAATGAAATACCTACTCTTCACTTCTTACTCATTTAACAAAAAATTTTGCGCCTTTGATTCAAATATTGTATTATTGTATTGTTTTGTTTGTATGGCTGCATTCAAAAATGCGTTGTTTTTTTCAAAGCAACTAATTTACTCAAAAGAAGGTTGGTGAACCATTTTATTTATTGACGTTTAATTATTCACCCCTTAGTGTGATACCCTTTTATGTATAGTGTATAATATGAATTAAGTTCTGACAGAACTTCCAGCTACAAACTAAAGGTCAAAAATATTCATTAAAAAAAGATTTCCTCACAAAGGATGATTTTGTTCATAGCTTAAGTGCAGAAATCCATTAAACTAACTACAAACGACTTAATGAAACACGGAGCCATAAGAGAAAATTTTGTTTTGCAATGGCTTTAGGAACATTTTGAACATATGGTCCAAGTATATATATAGTTACACATCACTACATGATAAGCTTAGTCATAGTCCTTAACCTAAAAACAACATGTCCCTGCTGGTACTCAGGATTTACGACTGCTTATAGATATATACATACCTGGTTGTTTGTGTTGTTCATATTAGTCTTGTATAGCCTTATGATACGAGTAGCATAGTGGGGACAAACCTAGTAGACCCCATTACTAAATAATTTAGGTCATTTAAAAATCACTTTTTGATATCTAAAGTGGATTGAAGTTAAACATTTAAGATGCGTAAATGTTTAATTTTGAAGGCTTACTAGTCGTCAAGGAATTTCCTTAAATTAATAAGTGAATAATAACCAACAAGATGTCAATTTATAACAATTTTTTATTAACAGTTAATATTTATGTTTCAGAGCTAGTTCAAGCCCCGTAACTGCCGTGATGATTTAGGAAGTGCTTAAGACATTAAAATAAAGCTTTTCACCAAAATTCAGATCTGTCTGAATTTTTTTTGAAGGCTTGGCCATTTTTTTTTTTTCTATAGTTTTCAAAACCATATATACAGAGTGAATCAAAGTCAAAAGAAATTTATTATGTTCTTTTTAAAAATAAAATACAAGCTTTCTTTCTAGTTCTCTGTGCAAAAATGTGTCAGCGCAAAGAGTGGGCCAAATACAAGTTTCTTTTTAAAAATGCAATAAAATGAACAACATTAAATTTCTTTCATGTATTATGGCTTAATTAGTAAGAACAAAAATTCAAATTAATTATGGAATACAACGTCGTTCAAGTGGTCTGCCACGGCTGGCTTCGCAGTAGCGCATTCTGTCACTCCATTTTTCCAAGACCTTGTTGATGGTTTCGGGCTGTAGCTCAAGCATTGCTTGGATGATATTGGTCTTAAGTCCTTGAATGGTTTGCGGATTGTTGGAATAACATCGGTCTTTCACGGTTCTTCACAAAAAAAAAAGTCCAAAGGGGTCAAATCGCAGCTCCGAGGCGACCAATTGACATAGTCAAGACGGCTGATAGCACGATTTAGATGGGCTATGTGACATGGCACGCCATCCTACATAAGCCAGAGGTCGTCCGAATCCACGTCTTCAATTTCAGTAAGAAAATTTATAAGGGCTCTGCAACGCCCACCGCTGACCAAAACGTTGTTACCAGTCTCATTTTCGAAGTAAAATGGTCCAATGATATCACCACTCCATAATCCGCACCAAATTGTCACTCTCTGTGGATATAACAACGTCTGGGTTTTTCGAACCCCATGAAACGGCAATTTTGTTTGTTAACGTAGCCGCCCAGATGAAAATGCGCATCGTCAGAAAAGATAATTTTTCGCCCAAAATCGTTGTCCAATTCAAGCTGCTCTAAGGCCCAAACTACGACGCGCCTTCAATTGCTGAATCAATTAGACCGAATACTCGGAGATCTTTCTGCAGAATTCTCCTCAGGCTACAGTGCGTGAAATGTTGAGCTGTTGAGATCGATGGCGAGTTGATGTTCGTGAATTGAGTCTCACACTCTCGGCTACAGCAGCCACAGTCTCGTCTGTGCGCACCGTACGACGACGCACGGAGACCATGAGTGTTTTTCACTAGCATACCAGTCTCACGAACTTTTTGCGCGAACTTGTGTACAGCAGGCGAGTTGTGCACTTCTTTTCAACAAACGCACTCTTTGGGCTTCACAGCACTCACTTTGAAAACAAGTTTTCAATATTTCCCAACGTTATTCAAGTGTAAAACGACTTATTTCGTTCCGCGAAGGTATGATACTGGCTTTCGAGCGGGAAACAACTGTCAGTGTCAAAATGATTTAAAAAGAAACCACCCTGTATTTATACTTGTTATTTCTGCAAATAAAATAACTTAAGCCCAAGATAACTTTTGATCTATAAAGAAGCTTTTCAGTAAAAGTTTAAAATATTGTTGTCAATAACTATCCTATGTTGAAATCGTTCTTCAACAATCAAAATTGAATGGTGGATTTTTAATGCCAATATAGCTTTTTAAAAAGCATCTACCCGAAATATCTAGTCTATCAATTCGGAACTAACTCCGGAAATTTCTTGAGTTAATTTGAGAACTAAATTGATTAAAAAATTTGGTTTCCAGAGTTAAGTCAGATATGTACCTTAAAACTAGGATGATCTCGCACTGAAAAACACTGCCCCAGGCATACAAACACTAAGAATACACACGAAAACTTGAATCTTTAAAAGTTAATCCATTCTTGATCGTTGACCAATTTGCTTAATACCAACTATCATTAGATAATTGCCTTCTACCAAAACGGTTCACTAATTAAGGCTTGAACAAAAAACAAAACATACAATTTAAAATAAAGGGAACCTTTTTACATAAAACAATTTCAATGAAATTCATAAATTTATGTTTTTCAATTAAATTTTGAAGAAATTTCTTTTTCAACCGAGCCCTTTCCCATTGAAAGTTTTTTGATGTGTAAACATCTTTCCCGGCGGTAGAGTGAATTGAAAACGTGTGTAAAACTTTTACGTCCCGTGTAACCCGTTACGGTTACACGTTCCGGTTACACGTTCCGGTTACACGTTCCGGTTACACGTTCCGTGTAGCAATCTACCTTACCGACGATTGCATTTAACACCATGTTTACATTGTTAATATTGCGTACTTGCGACATCGTGTTTACATTGGAGACTTTGAGTACTGAAATCTCGATTTTATTAATTTCCATTGCTGGCTAGAACTTAATTCAATCCCTCAACATTTCTTCACCTCTCGACCAATTAGGCCTATTCTGCCACATTTGTTATTCTGCTATAGATTTTCTGTTATGAATCATAAAAGATTTCCACCTTAAAAGATCTTTTATGATTGGTATTCAGAGGTTCGAACTTTTATAAAAGTCTGTTAGGCTAGTCGCGCACTGGCAACTCTTTAATCACGCTCACACTCTTTTCTCCCTTGCGCTTATGGAAAACAACTCAACTACTACGAATTAATTTTAGGCAATCGTTTAGTTTGTGTCAAATCACAAACTTTTTAGTTGCTCGAATCGAGTTAAGTTAAGTTAAGTGCGCGGTATCCCATATAAGCCCATCAGTGTTGCCCCCCCAACTGATTGAAAGTGTAGTGTTTAGGAAAAATAAGTGTAGTAAAAACGTAGTAAAAAAAAAATGATTTTGCAAATCTTGTAATCCTGTAATTCACTTTTAAATATACATACATTGGTATAATAAACTATATTTATGAACAACTCATAAAAAATTCTTATATAATAATAAATAAACTATTAACATCTTTACAAACCAAAAATACAATTAAAGGATTAATTTATTTATAATGACTTGTAATTTTGCGGGTGGCTCAAAAATTCTCTCTACGTCTTTCGAGAGTTCTTTTAATTGAATAAACATCAACTGTTGAAATATTTAATTTATTTCTTAAATCATCCTTTATTATATTTAAACTTGAGAAAAACCTCTCTTCAGTTGCACTGTTATAAGGCAAGCTAAACAAAGTAAGCATGTAATTGCATACATTTTCAAAAACTGTCTTTCAAAAGGGGCATTATAGCTGCAATGTCTAATTTTGAAATTTCGATAGGGTCAAGAAGAGCTAAATGACTTGTTTTTTTCATTATCAATTAAATTAAATCTGTCTAAGAGTTGTTCGCATAAAGCTACATAAAATTGGCATGACTTCGTTTGTACTTTTTTTAAAATATTATTTTCAATGTCGTTTCTGCAGCAAAATTCTTCGAATTTAAATCCTAAATACATGGACGTACATATACGCAACCTGATGAACTTTGTTTTTGAAATCTAAATTGATAGATATGTATAAGATCAGGTTTGAAAACATTTTTCATAACATCTAACAGAAACTGTTTTGTGGACTTGTACATCAAATGCACTTTGGTGTTTTCGCTTTGAAAAAAAGTGTAGTGTTTGGAGGAGCGTGCGTAGTGTGTGCTTTTGAAAAAAAAGTGTAGTAAAAACACTACGATTGTAGTAGGGGGGCAACGCTGAAGCCCATATGTTTCATTTTAGCAACTAAACAGTTGCGAAACTAAAAATTGAGGGTGCTTTCATAAATGCATGGTTGCGAAAGTCTGACGAATGCATAACTTTCATAAATGCAAATGATAAATGTCAGATTTTCATAAAAGCAAAACGCAAATATTTGCAGCGCAAATGTGCAACTATAAAAACTCACATGCAATCTGAATTTCTTTCTTAATGAGAGAGACAGGTATATAATATAAATGATTTCCTTTCCTTTATTGTTCCATCTGTCTATTTCTTTCCCTTGAAAATTCAAAGTTCAATTGAAAACAGTAACAAACGGCACCACAACATTGTTCTGGCTCAAAATAAAGGTAAATGTTTGCAAAAAACTAAAATATTGTTCTAAAAAATTGACATATGACGAAAATCAAGAAAAAGTGTTCATAAATGCAGCGTAAAACAAATGCGCAAATATTTTGTATGACTTTAATATGATTGCAATTGATCGCATGTAAACAAAGCAACCATGCATTTATGAAAACACCCTGAATGTGCGCGCCTGGCCTAAGGATACAAAAATAATGAGCTAAAATGACATTTACAGTCAGTATGCAAAAAACACATCTGTCAAATTCAACGTTAGGTTCTTAGGTAAGACAGAACCAAAGAAAGAAATGGCTAACATTGACCATTGTATTATAATCTATAGTACTCTCATGAAGAAGAACGAACGACGCGCCGCCTGGACTACCCAACTTTTCTCGTAGAGTTGTGGAGAGTAGGAACGGTCGAGAATCAGGAAGGGGTGATAATATTTTCGGTAAAAGCAAACCGAAGGTGCAGAACAAAGCGACGACAAGAAAGCTATTTTCTGTTTTCTTTTTATTAATTTTCTCTACAAATAAGTATGATGTGGAATTTTTTGCTTCACGCATAGAGAAAAAACGGTATATTGTTGGAATGAAGGTTTGATTTTTTTCGTTCACTGTGTTGTATGTATATTGGAGCAAATGTAGGATTTTGATTCAAATACACGAATTTTTAAAGGGTTACCACACAGAACAATTATTTTGTATAGATAGATAATTATTTTTGTAAGCAGATTTTTTAAATGCAGAATTTTGAGAATTAGAGTTTTGAGTATTAGGTATTCTGAAATACAGAAAATTATATTGAAAGCTAAAATTTGAAGAGTAGAATTTTAGAATGCAGAATTTTGGGAAATAAAATTTTGAAATGCAGAAAACTCAATAAGTAAAATTTCGAAAAGCAAAATTTTGAAAAAGGTATTTTAAGAAGTAGAATTCTAAAATGCAGAAAACTTAATAAGTAAAATTTGAACAGCAGAATTTTGAAATTCAGAATTTTGAGAAGTAGAATTTCGAAATGCAGAATTTTGAGAAGTACAGTTTCAAAATGCAGAATTTTGAAAACTTTAATTTTGACAAGTAGTAACATTGAAAACTAAAATTTTATCAATTAGAATCTTGAAATTCAGAATTTTGAGAAGAATTTCAAAATGTAGAATTTTGAAATGCTAAATAAGGAAAAAAGAACCAACCAATGGATTGTATGTGTAATCAATTTCCACTCAAACAAATATGTTTTAATTCATAGTACCTATGTATTTTAATTAAATAAGTAGGTATCTCATATTAAAAAATTACTATAGATTTTGTAAAATAACTTTTTTCAAAACTAAATGTTTGTTGGTAAAATCTACAAACTGCAACTGTTTTTTATATATATGGGGTTTCTTTTATCTTTTCAATATACAAATTAAAGCATTTCCATATTTATCTTCAAATAAAAATTCGTTGTGGTTTCAAAAAAAAAAAAATATAAATATTTTTTTTTCTCAAAAACTGTTCGATGGATTTAAAAAAATAAAAATGTAAAAAAATTATACTTTATACTTCATTATACTTTTGAATAACAAAAATAATAATAATTGCAATCAACATAGGTAAGTTACCTAATATATTAACATAAAGTACCTACATATGTAGATATACAAAAATTCAAAAAAGGCTAATCCTTTCAAAAATCTTATCTGAAAATTATTCCTACTTAAATCTATGCAAATAGGTGTGTGTGTCCATACAAATAAAAAACAACGTTGTATATTGGTTAGATGTACGAAATTGAACAACGTTGCTTTGTTGCGTATGAAATAGACAAAACAAAACAAATATTCTTGACAAAAAAATATAACAACAAAACACAGAAGATCCCTCAAAAGGAAAATGCTACAAAACAAATTTGATTTTCTCATTCTCGTCTTTCTCATTACCAGAGCTGATAAAATTTTCTCGCTCTTCCTCAATTACCACCCCACCCTAAATCAAGTCTCCTTCATTTTTTTCCGCCGATAGCGCCATCAGTAAGATGTATTCCCCAACTTTTTTTTCTGTTCCATGGGAGTACTATAGATTATATAAATACAATGAATTTACTAATTAGAGTAAAGAGCGCGAATTTAAACTTAAATTATCGCATAGGGATCTTAATGAATTTTTTTATAGAGATGCTTCCAAAAAGTTTAATAACAATAACATTGCATCTCAAAACTTTGGAAAACATATTTATTTAATCACTCCATTTTTTGTTTCTTTCGTTCCTTATTTTGCATTTCAAAATTCTATATTTTGAAATTCTACTTCTCAAAATTATGAATTTCAAGATTCTAATTGATAAAATTTTAGTTTTCAATGTAACTACTTGTCAAAATTAAAGTTTTCAAAATTCTGCATTTCGAAATTCTACTTCTCAAAATTCTGCATTTCAAAATTTTACTTAGGTACTAAGTTTTCTGCATTTCAAAATATTATTTCCCAAAATATTGCAATTAAAAATTCGACTTCTGAAAATTCCTTTTTCAAAATTCCGCTTTTCAAAATTTTACTTATTGAGTTTTCTGCATCTCAAAATTCTACTTCTTAAAATACCTTTTTCAAAATTCTGCTTTTCGAAATTTTATTTCCCAAAATTCTGCATTCTAAAATTCAACTCTTCAAATTTTAGCTTTCAATATATTTTATCTGTATTTCAGAATAATACTCAAAACTCTAATTCTCAAAATTCTGCATTTAAAAAATCTGCTTACAAAAATAATTATCTATCTATACAAAATAATATTTGTGAGTGGTAACCCTACATTTGCTCCAATATAGGTACATACAATACAGTGAACGAAAAAAATCAAACCTTCATTCCAACAATATACCGTTTTTTCTCTATGCGTGAAGCAGAAAATGCCACATTCTTATTTGTAGAGAAAATTAATAAAAAGAAAACAGAAAATAGCTTTCTTGTCGTCGCTTTGTTCTGCACCTTCGGTTTGCTTTTACCGAAAATATTATCACCCCTTCCTGATTCTCGACTGTCCTTACTCTCCACAACTCTACGTAGTCACGTCGTTCGTTCCTCTTCATAGAGTACTATAAATTATACATATACAATGCAATGATTCATGATACGTAGAGCGTCAACCGTCAACGTCAACGTTAACGTAGCTATTTTCTCGTTTTGATTCATTATATATATATATTTTTCCACTCAAGAGTGAACCTGAACAGTGAAGTACGAATGGTCCATAAAAATATAAGATACAATATATGTAGATATAAATTTCACAGATAATAAGCAATAAAGCACATCAATATTTTCATCTCAAATTCTATAATATTGTTGGACAGCAGCTGGTCTAAAAATCTGAATTTGCTGTGAATAAATTGCCTTTGTGGATTTTTGATTGGATTCCAGTTTCCCATTCCTGCCTTCATTTTAAAATTTGCATTAAAAAAAGTCAATATATGTAGGTATGTATGTATGTTTATTCAAATTTTTAATTTAATTTCCAAGCCAAGTTTTTGACTACTGCACTTTTAAGAGTGCAATTAAGTCCAAAACAATTTTTATTTTGTTGGAAAATTTGATGTCTCAAAAACGGCTCAGTATTTTTTTTCGAACTTTAATTTCCATTCGTACAGTAATAAAAACTTAAAGCTGGTGTACCTTACTTTTTTCTTGAAAATGTTTTAAAATTTTTGTAGGTATATTAAAGCTTATTTTTTTTAAAGAAACCACTACAAAAACATAATTTTTGTCCTTGCATAAGTTCATATTTTCATAGCATTCTATTTTTATCTCTTACTACTAATAGAACTAAAAAATTAATTTTATCTTTTTGAACAGTTTTCTCTAATAACATTCGTTTTTAAAATTCCTAGTCTATTACATAGGAGTAAGTTCGTGCGAACCAGTCGTTCATTTTATTTCTCTTCGTTTTTAAGACTAAAAATAATGGTATGTACTTACACTCAGGGAAAAACAATAGTAATGCCAAAAGTTTTATACTTTCTCTCAAGAAAATATGTAGGTTAAAATCTGCCCAACAACTACATTATTTTAACTTAAAAGAATAAAGTGTTGTTTAAGTCTTGACAGCTTTTATTTTAAAACCAAAAATAAAGTTCTCAAAATGCAACAACTTTTATATTTAAAACAAGAATATTATTTTCAATACACGAAGAATAAACATTTTTGTCCCAAAAACTAATTTTATTTTTATTGTTACGATTAAAAACGTAAATTGTTGTTATAAGAACCATTTCTCTACTAATAATGAAGAATTTTAATTCTTGCCCCAAGGACCTATAAAAATGTTCTTCGGATTCAAAAAACATAAAGAGTATTTTCAAAACCCTATCGCTTTTTACAAAATTATTTATTTTAAAGGTATTCCCCTTAAAGTTTAAACAGTCCAACTGATGACCAACAGATAATTGTGTAAATAATTGACGATAATATGGAAGCGTAGATAAATCAAATGCCCACGATTCATTTGTTTTTGAATTATTTTTTTCAAAAAAGGCATTTTGAAGAAATGTATGAGAAAATTGGAGACTACTTTTAATGATAAAGTCAAAGGAACATTAATTCGAGAATTCATGACGTGGCAATACTGTATAAATGACTGGTGTTTACTTTCAAACCTAAAGCACCAAAAATATTCCATGGGGCAAATTTCACGAATAACATTACAATAATGTATAGGTACCATAAAACGATATTTTGGTTTTAAGGATTCCTTAAAGAATATAAAATAAATTATGTTGTTTTATTAAAACACTTAATTCATTTAAAATAACGTCATCAAAGCAATCAAGAGTAATAATATCAATATAATTTGACAAATTTAATCAAAAAAAATAAAAACTGGATCATCCTCTTCAATTAAGTCTCCTATCATTAGCAAAATATAATGCAGAAAAGTTTTCATTTCCGCTGCACTCATTTTAATGCCTACGTTTTTTATTTGGTTTATATCGATAGGACGACTAACATTTCCAACAAAGCGTTAACCATGAACAAACATTTGTTTTTGATAATTGAATCGTTCTAAAGTGAATATTTTTTTCTCAAAAATGATTCAAAATTTTGGACAAGTTATATTTAGCAACTCTCAAAAAAATATCGTCACAAGCTTTATTTTCAGTGGCATGGAAATTTGTCAAGGTATTTCAAATTGAATTTTCTCTTACTGATAATGTTATTTCAGATTGTCGAATATCAGGACCCATTTCTTCTCGATAAATACAACATTACGAAGACTTTCGGAAAACTCAATACCGTCATGCTGACATTCATTCTTATTACGTGTACATATTCTACAATAATACCGTGCGTTAAAACCTGGAACAAAGCCTAAGACTTCATTCAAACCTAAATATCCCCCAATATTTGTCCAAGAATGAAAAAAATTTTTGTGTTTTCACCATCAACGTTCAAACTTATCCCATTTGTATACAAATCTTGCATTTTACTAGGTTTTGAAGTGAAAGTGTTTCCAAAATGGTTCTTATCTTTGGATTTAATAAAGCCAAAAACAAAAATATTATTTATGTGGGATAATTGGTGTTGAGGAATGACGGGAACTGTATAATAAATGCCACAAATGGAATCATTCACCCTTATTACCATAGTCGTTTTACTAAAACGCCAGTAAAACGACAAGGCTCTAGAAACGAAAATTGGAATTTTATTGAAACAACTAACTATCGTTATAATGCTTAGAAAAGTGAAGAACATAGAGAATGCTACCCTTTTCGTATTATTTAAACCCAAAATGTGGTCTCTGGAGCCTTCTCATTTTAAAGGCGTTTTATTAAAAAAGGGTGATTGTGAGATCCATGACCATCATTTATTTGAAAAGAATCAAAATATAAAAATAAAGGTAGAATCGTTTTGTCTCCAAATTGTTCGGATTTCGATCTCCATAAGTTTCCCATTATAAAATGGTTTAATTTATTTGCGGATTTTATGTTTTGAACATAATCAATAGTATTTTTTAAGACGTTTGGAGAGTCGAAATATTTTTTTAATTGAAAATGAACATCAGAATGGCAACCTTCGAAAATTTTTTCTTTTAAAGTCGGATTTCCATTAACAAATACTTCATCCATCTGTATAGCAATAGTAAATAATTTTTGTGATTTAAAAATTTGTAAGGCTTCAATTTCTTTAAATAACTTGTATTCAAATGATATGTCTTTAAAAGGATTTCTAAGCAAAGTTAGTATTGTTTTGTATTGTACTCTTAGCAATGTATCAATGAAAGGAAAAAAATCACTTAACAAACTGCTTAATGGCTCTAAAATTTCCCCTTCTATTGTGTATTGAATCTCAGGAATACTTTTCATAGTTACGTTTGATTTCATGTGAAGATTAAGGGCGAAAGATATATTAGCTGTTGACATATTTTTTTTGTATTTTATCAATTTTAATACAGTTTGAATTTGTCAACAAATTTGGTGAAATTGTTGAAGTCGAACATGGCTCGAAAGAGTGACATGAATCTTGAAAGAGCATTTCTATTTGTTCGTATTTTAAGTTGTTCTAAGCATTCGTTTTCAGGAAAAGAATTCGTTCTATAAGTACCATGTTTCATAATATGAGATCTAAATTTATATACATACCTACATAAGTATGTTTTGAAAAAATTTGTTGCATAAATTAAATTTACATAAGTATTGATAGCTTGGGGGAGTTTTATGCTTGCGTTTTAAATGTTGAATTAAATCTTGTGACAGTTGGAATGTTTCCTCACATATAGAGCAAATATGTATGTGCTTTTATGTACTGGGTATGTTTATTTTGAAACATTTTCCAATTTTGAAATTATATTTTTTATTTTCGGAACCTTTTCATCCGAAGAAATCTCATAAATGTACTCTTGTAAGAACATACACACTAATTGCGCTTTCTTAAAAATTTAAAAAAAAATTTGGGGAGAGTACGATAACTTGGCCGCCAAGATTTGATAACGGGTTTTTGTAGAGGGGTCAAAAACAAGCACTTTTTACTATGGGAGGGGGGGTCTATCTCCCCCCGTTTAGGAGGTAGGGGCACTTTTAGAAAAAATGGCTTAAATTGAAAACAAAAATATTAAAAAAACAATTGTGCAAGGTTAATTACGATTGATAGCAAAAATTCGGCACTCGGAGGAACGTTGATGTTTACACATCTTAACCGTGAGTCCCGGCACTCACACTTTTTTTTTTTTTTGTTTCACGGAAATAACCCCTTAAATGTATTCTTAGTTTTATAGGGTTGTTTATAGGCATGTATTTACAACATATAGATATATTTGTCTTTTTTTTTGTTGTATAAGAAGGAAAGGTTTTTCATCCTTTATCTTGTAAAGCATAGATAATTTGGTGATTAGTACCTTTTGAAACGGCCCAACTGTTTTAATATGCAAATGATTTCATGGACTGTGTTTGAAAATATTTTAACATATGCTCATGGTATTTTTTAAGGTCGAACTGTAAGACTATGATTATGAAATCTTGTAAAAGAAATTTTATGCCAAATAAACCAGATGATTTATTAACCCCAGATAAAAACTAAAATTTTTTCCTTTCCTCTTTGTAGGCACATATACATATGTATGTATATAAACAAGAACATATTACTCAAATCATATCCCATCCATTTAGTTCCTGTGAAATGAACAAATTTAAATTATGAAAAAGGATATTTCCTTATTTGTTGAAATACCCAAAACTTATTGATTTTCGAATTGAAATAATTTTTTCAACGTTAAGTTTAACCTTGAATACAAAAATATTCTACGATGAGGAAAACATTGAAAAAGTTTCATTTTGTTACATCTTTTATGTCCGATCTATCGTATTCGTGTTATTGTCAATGTTTTTGTTTGTGTCCATTATAAATGATTTATAAAGGAAAACTTTTCAAATTATTCGGAACATTAATCGCGTAGTTAGTCAAACAGTTAACTTTGATTTTTCATCGGTTTGTCCAATTTGCAGAACCGTTTTTGGACCCATGAAAGATATTAACTTTCAATTTGCCTATAATTTGTTTTAAAAATATACAAATGTAAGCTCGAGGGACTGGGGAATCCTTAGATTTAGGACGAAAATAAATTATGTACACATTTGCTGTGGCAGCTTAGATGAATTTTGATTTATTTAGAACTACATACATAGCTGTTCGTTCCAAACACAAAGTATTTTAATTTTTTATAATTCACACGCACTCAAGGGTTTATTGTGAGACCCTTATAATTTTGAAGATAAACATAGCACGGGCAATAGGAAAATTAGGGGGAGAGAGAAAGGAGGTGTCGGTAAACATTGGTCTCGAATGTTTGAAATGACAAGCGATTTTAAAATTGACAGACAGTATTCATTGTTCCGAAATCGGTCGATTTCACCATGGATGTATTCATGGTGAAATCGACTTTTGGATCGAATTGTTACGTTTGATCATCTGTTTTGTAGGCGATAATGTTTGTGATAACGAAAACATTTGTATCTCCCGAGCACCGACACAAGTTTCTTGTCTTTCATTATTTTATCGTTATTTTTATAGCCAGTGTTCTAATTAAATAGCTGCATTTCTTCTCTAAGAGAGTTCAACCTTAATTCTTTAATTCTCGCGCTTCAGGGAATACCCATCAGCTTACTCTAGATCCCAACTTCGAACGTACTTCGAACGTACTCTTAAATTCAGAAATTCTTTCTTTAGCCGCACTACACGAGTGGAGACTGATTTACCCCGCCCAATGTTACCCTTCAAACACTCAAAACAAATGTGCATTAGTGTCACCTTTTGAATCCTATTCAACTTTTCTGAATTCTCACACTCAGCTAAAACATTTCAAGGGCAGTCCTTAAAATAGAAACAAAAATAGCTTTATTTTGTTCACTGAAATATCTCCAGTTTTTACAAGAGTTAGTCCTAGGACAATTACTTGTGGTACACAGGGTTCACTCTTTTTATTTTCAAATACTCTCAATCATACCATACTCTTAAAAGTCGCCTATATCCCTATGTGGTTAATATTCTAATCCTAAATGACGAACCTTACCAAAAACCTTAAAAATACAAAAATTTAAGGTCCTACGTAAAATGTCAATAAGATCTTTTGTTAAATTATTCCTGTTTATTTAAAAGGAGGAATCAAGTGGATTGTGTCATCACTGACTTTAGTAAGGCATTCGATAAACTCTTACATCGAATATTGCTTCAATCTTATTTATGTCTATTACATACACGTACTTTTCATAACTCTAAAACTTTTAACATTAACTCTGAAATACCACAGGAGAGCCATTTAGGCGCTTTTCTCTTTATTTTTTTATATATGACTTACCATCTGTGTTGACGCATTCAAAGTGTCTCTCTTATGCGGACGATTGGTTAAAGAGAGGTAATTTTCTGATCCTTTTGTTACAAAACAACTTTTCATAGCATTTTTAGTCCATTGGACTACACTTGTCAAGATTATGCATCAAATTGCGGACTAGACTAGAACAAGTGCAAAAAAGGTTCCTAAGATTTGGACATAGGGGAGTAGGGTGAGATAGTCCCTATGATTTACCTCCTTACCTGGGTTGTGACCTCTAAACAAAATCTACTGCACTTTGTGTGCACATATAATTCCTTACATTTATGTACATCGATAGCCTGCAAAAAAGCTTCCAAAATGTATTGAAAAGACAAAGACATTATAATCACTTTTCTCATAGTCCTAAACGTATAGGAGCATATAATGAATTCCAAAAATATTTCGACATTAAAAACAATGGCGCAAAATTTTAAACAGCCTATTATTAAGGTATTAGTATGATACTACTTAACAATTTGCTAACTTTAAAGTAGTTTACTAACTCATTCTTAATTTTAAATATTTTGTAACTAGTATCGTACTAAAGAAATTTTCCTGATAAATTGCTTGTGAACACACCTAAAACAATGACAGTTCATGCAAAAAACTAAGTAAACAGACCTTTTGTGGCGTAATAATAAAAGGGTAGAGAAAGTATAGTGCTATATTGGTATAAAATTAGCAAAATCGTTGTTTTAACTTAGTTTCATACTAAAACAGCTTTAATATCACACTAATTCAACTAAAATTTTGCGCCAATGAAATTTTATATGTTTTACCCGATGGCTGTCAATGGAAAGTGTTGTTCATCGACTTATAGAGCAATGGACCTCTTAACCTTATTATTTTCACCTCATTAATTTTAAAAATCCTGATTCTTTTAATGAAATTTCAAATTTTTGAACTGAACCGACAAATAAACTTTACTTTCTTTTCTTATACATATATTTAACCTTATAAATCAAAAAAATAAAATTTTCCAAGCCGAATAGCTATGCACTTATCCATCAACTTAATGAAACCAAAACAGATTTGTTTACAAAAATTTAAAAAAAATTATATATTAGAATAGATGAAGTCAATACAAGCACCTATAGATTTAGAAAATACTGCAGACTACCTTTGACATTCGGACATGTATTTTGGCAGTTCCAGAGATTTATTGCATCTAACAACTTCGAAGGAAGCAAACTGTAGAAATCCAAAAATATTTGGTTGAATTTTACATAGACGTTTGTTGTCAAATAAAAAAACGTTATAATTTGAATGGCGAAAAACTAAAATTTTTGAAGAACTTAGATGCAAAGATGGTTGTGGAAGGTACAATGACCTCAATTTTGCCCTTGTTACAGCTTTTTCATTCTGTAACGAAAACCTTGAAAATGTTAATATTGCTTGGAGATCTTTGGTAGGAAAAAAATATCTGTTAGGAAAATATTACGATTCTGATGACTTTACAGCTTTTTCGGTAAAACTAAATAACGACGAAAATAATTTGGGGGAGAAACCATTTAAACATTTATGCAAATATATGTTAACGTTGTGTTATCTACCTCATGCAGTGTCGCAGCCGAACGGAAATTTTATTCTCTACAAGGAAATGGGTGATATTGGTGATATTGAAAAAGATTTTTGGGAACCTATAGATTCTGCAGGTCTTATAGACCATTGTAATCAGTTCTTGTTTGTCGATAGAGACTAAAAAAATAAAATGCACGACTGGGTCGCACGAACTTGCTCCTATGTAATAGACTAGGAATTTTAAAAACGAATGTTATTAGAGATAACTGTTCATAAGGATCAAACCAAGAGACGAAAACAGAATGCTATGCAAAAACAAAAATTATAAGTCGTTTTAGTGGTTTCTTTAAAAAAGCTCTTATTAACAAAATTTTTAAAAGATTTTTAAGAAAAAATTTTGATACGCCAATTTAAAGTTTTTATTATTGTTCGAATAAAAATTAAATTAAAAAAAAATATTGAGCCGTTTCTGAGACATCAAATTTTCAAAAAAAGAAAAAAATAGATTTTTTTTTCAAAAATTCAAAAAATATTTATTTTTAAGTTTTGAAATGCAATGTGTTTTAGACTTTTTAGAAGCTTCTCTATAAAAAATTTCATTAAGAACCGTTATGTGGATAATGAGAAATTCAAAATTCGAAAAAATGGTTCTATGGTAGGTACAAGCTGTAAAATGTTAATTTCAAAATTTTTTTTAATAAATTAAAGATCATAAAAATTAATTGAAAGAAAAAAAATTTTATCAAAATTCTAGGTGCCGTTTTCGAGAAAAATACGATTTTTGAAAACCATTTTTTTAAATTTTTTAACATTTGTATGGTGGGTACATGTATTTTAAGGTAAAATGAAATTTTTTTATCACATCTTGTAGATTATATTGAGAAACTTTAATTTATCAAGTTTAAAAAAAATCAAGCATGGGGTTTTCGAAATATTGAGTTTTGAAAAAAAAATTTGAAGTTTTTTTTTAAAAATCCAAAAAATTTTTTTTTGAAAATTTGAATACACAATTATATTTAAATTTTTGAAGAGCCTTCGCAAAAAAAAATGATCAAAATCGGTGGTACAGTTTTTGAGAAAATCAAAAACAAAAAAAATGGTTCCATGGGGGATACCCTCAATAACCATTTTTCGGAAAATTTTTTTCAAGCATTACCTACCTTTAACTAAATGAAATTTTTTTTGTTTTTATTTCTTAAATCTGTTCAGCAGTTTTTGAGAAAAAAAAATATTTATAAAATTTCGAAAAAAATTCGTGCCGCAGGTGCCGTTATTTTTGGTCTTAAAAAAAAAGAAAAAAGCGTGTGGGGGTAAAAAATCAAAACCCATATCTACCAAGTTTAAAGAAAATCGGCCCAGCCGTTTAGGCTGTAGTCGCAGCGACAGACAGACAGACAGAATTGCCAGATCCACTTTTTTAGTCTTCGCTATCATCGTAATGTCAACTTTGATCAAAATCTCGAGTTCGATTTTTTTTACGAATGCATAACTTGCCTTATAGTACCTATAAGTCGCAAGTAAAAACAATGAAACATTTGTGCTTATTAATTTAAGACTGGTATGAATATATAAAATATAAATGTATGTATTTTTGTTTTGTTCCGTTTTTATTTTTTTTTTAAGAGAGATGAATGTACCTAAGTTTAATAGATCAAGTTATTTATATATTTTTATTTTAAAAATATAAAAATCTACTGCGATACAAATGAATCTACTGCGTTTTTTTTTTTCAAATCTACTTCGGAAATTTTTTCAAAAAGTCCCATCCCTGCGGTCCTTACCACAACAGACTTAAACATATTGATATGTCATTCATCCATATTCTGAAACTCGTATTTATGACTCGTATTCGACCAAAATCGTATGTTGTTATTCCAGGAGTCGAACAGGAGACTTCACTTGTACTAATTGGGAAACTAATTGGGAAACGCAAAACATCGCATACGACTGTTCCTACGACTGTAGTCGAATACGAGTCATAAATACGAGTTTCAGAATATAGGTGATTTTTAAATAAATAAATGGAAAAATAGACTTTTAGCACATTCTCTGTCTCGTATTTACTTTAATATTCCCCAAAGAAACATGCGGAACTTCCCAGAATGCATAAATATTTCAAATCATCGGACTAGTTTGACGCGCTATCAGCAGGAGAGCAGACACACTTAGATCATGAGTTGATCCATTGTGAAAATATCGGACTAATAACTAACGAGTTTCTCTAAATAAAATGTATAAATTAAATAATTTTTTTAAAGATGTTCATTTTTTTGATTATAATGTAAATTTGACAAATAAATTTAAAGTAACTTCTTTTTGCCAATTATAAATAAATTGTAAATGAATTTCGTAAAGCTAGTGATTGGCTCATATGTGTATATAAATATATTTGGAAGGTGAAATAGGTACTAATCAAGTCTCCAATAGATTTAATTTCTTTTGAAACCTCATTTGCTGAAATTTGGTTGTTTTGTGTGTAAGAGGAATATAAAATAATTAAAATAATTAAAATAATGATGGTTCTGATAATCAAAAATACATTTTCTTAATTATATACTTACCCAAAGAAGAACTTAGACATCAGAAGGTTATTTATATTTTCTCATTATATTGACATCTTCATCGGAAAGATCTCATATTCATTCACTAGAATAACACAATTATTATCGGAAGGTCATATCATCAACCCACATCTGTAGATAGTATAATACATTGACCGTATTTTACTTTAAATTGAATTTACATTCCAAGAAGATGTCCTTCTGCGTCTTTCTTATCGAACTCACCAACTCAAACAAACTGTCAACAACAAATAGAGAGAACCCTCAACTAAGATATATGTATGTATGTATAAATACATTCAACACCCAGTAGGAAATTTGCTCCTCAAGGAAAAATAAAGTTGAATTCCTCGTAGAAATCACGAGGCACTTTCATTGAGTAGAAGGTCTGCATTGGTTTCATTCATCGAAAGTCATGCAATGAGTCAGTAGTTTGCAATCCCAGTTGCATCTTGTGCTTTGTTCTCGAAAGAAGGTACAGAAAACATGAAACAAAGCAATATCCTTCTTACACATCCTTAATGTTAATGAATACAATGCTGAACACGTTATAATTATTCCTGCATCTTTTCAATGGTTATTGTAATCCACAATTGAGTGTTTAATGCCTGCGATGTGAAAGAGAAAACAACACTTTCTTTTCTTTGGAATTGAAAATCAGTAAACAACCTTTCAATAGAGCAAAACTATGGTGATCAGGTGATATTGCTAGTGAAAAGGAATGTATTTTTTCATAAACTTCGTTTACTGGGCAAAATAGTCTGCGAGCTGAGAGGAAAAAGAGAGAGAGAGAGATCTTGACCTGCAATAAACAATCCTTTTTTTTGGGTTTTTCCCGCGATGGGTCGGCGACGCTCAATAGGTCTTTTTTTGTCATGAGTTATTTCTTTTGTTTTGGAATGATTTAGTGTCAATTTTGTGATCACAGAAAACGGTTGTGCGGGGTTTTGTGTTTTCAATCAATTTACTAAAGATTAAATAACAACCATGGAGAAGGAAAACAATTCACCAACGGTAAATTCCCTATATTCTTTTGAATGATTTGCAAAAAGTAAATATTCCTCTTTTTCTTAGATCTCAAATGAACAGGAGAATTAAGATGATTAATCCAGCTGCTCCCCAAATTCTACCAAGTGTCAAAGGAGAGTTTTTCGACCAACTGTTTGTGTTACGTCTTATAACAAGACAAGATAATGTAAGACATACTCGTATATATCTACTAACTTCTTTAAAATGTATTATAATAGTTAATAAAATAGATACGTACATAACACAAATTTAATTTTTTTTTATTTAAACTATAAATTTGCATATATTTCAGGCGCTTCTTCTATTGATGAAATAAAAAAAGAAATGGACAATGATTTCATTCATATTTCTTCTCTTAATAAAACATCGCCTAAATGTATTCCTTTTTTCAAAACTGAAAAAACGAGCTTCAAATATGTACACAATTCTGTAGTGAATAATTAGTATTTTCAATGATTCTTTCCCTGAGGCAATTGATTAAATGTTGACTCACTTTTCATTAATTTATTTCCATTGAGGAAAGCATCACATCAAAAGAACCAGTTTTTTCAGACACAAAAATTACCCATGAAATCGAAGATGCCGTGAGCATAGTGATTTCACAACAAAATATGCATCGAGAAAGTGTGTACCTCCTTGCAATGACAAGCCTGTGTTAAATTCCTCATAGGATTCCGTAGGAAATTCATGGGTGCAGCTCCTTTTCCGTGATGAAACACCTACTTCTTCACTAGTGAATTTTTGGAAATTTCCTACTGATAAATTACATTACATTATATGTGTTCCTGTCACATCATAAACAAACTCATCCATTTCCTGTTTGATGTTTCCAAAATTGACCCGTGTTCTAAATTGAAAGATAACCCGACCAGGGAGGCCTCGAAAGATTAGATTAGGGACTACTTTCATAGAGTTCTTCGATCTAAGTTTATTGGGTTTTCCTACTTATGAGAGTATATCGTAATCGTTCATGTTTCATTTCCCTCTAGAAGATGGCTTTTAACTCCTTAATCCAATCGATTCGTATATTGATGGATACTCATCTATACCTACTGACACTCTTCGTACATTATTTGAGAATTCTATTTGGAATAAATGTCCTTTTTTTCAGAGTAAGGTTTTTTTATGCCCCTCCGTTGAGCTATGTAATTTACAGTGGTGCTCTTTATCAATGATTATTCTTTTTACGGTCACTGGTAATGAGGATTTAAGTATACGTATACTTATAAAATTTTTAAAATTGAACTTTCGTTTTTTTTTTACTATCCTGGCCCTCTGAACTTTTTTGTTTGATGAGTACTTGAAGTTTTGCAATTTTAATTTAAGTAACCGCAGTTCATTGGGTTTAATTTAATTTTTTGGGGAAGTAATTTTACGATTGGATGATTATCCTTGAATTTTATATTTTATACTCTCCGGTGGGGGGTTAATGTACAAATAGAAGCAACCGTTTTTGATGAATGTGCAAAGTCTACAAAGTAATTTCGACTGTTATTACTTTGAGAAGAGATATTTAACTGTCTTGGTTTTTTTGGTCGAAAATAAATGATTCAGTATGAATGCATGTTCTTAAAGATAAACATCAGTAAAGCATTTTAACTCATAATAAAATTGTATTCATAAAATTGGGTATTCCTCAATAATGGTTGAACCAGTTTTGATTAAATCTTATATGTAGTGTTTGAGGATTAACTTGCTGTTTTTTTATTACATACATGCGGTTTTAAGTTTGTTTGTTATGTGTTCATTTAAGTTTAAACAAATTCATTTCTTCTTAAGAAACGTTTTGTAAAAGTAAAAACCTTATCAAACTGTTCAATTAAACATCGAGTTCTTATTCATTTCTCCGGCGGATTGATTACTTAAACATTTTAAAATTTTTCGGATTAACCGCGTTATATACTTATACAAAAATATTTAGCGCGTGTAATACAGTACTCACCCCAAACGTTTCGCTACAAATTTCATTGAGCGTGGTCACCGGTGACCACGTGTGGAAAATTAATGTCCTTGTAGATTTTTTTATTATATTTGTCATCCTTCTTAATTCTTTGTTTTTTTCGAGCTGCTTGCAATTTTAATTTTAGATTTTCGTTCACTTTTTCCGTCTCTTTTTGATGCGCCTAAATCCAGTGTTGTCCTCTGTTTTTGCGTCAGGTAGTACACATATCTACCGCTTGAAGACTTTGTCTATTTTTCTAGAAAAACATTTGTATCCAATATCTTGGTCTGCTTCATATTTTGATATTTGAGAAAATCGGTGCATTTTCAAATGAAAATCTGAAGCATATAGTCTTCCCGTTAATGTTTAAAAAAATTTACATATTCCAAATTTAATACAAGTCCAGTTGTTAACAAAACTGGATCAAACGAACATACACTTGTCATTTAGTTAAGGGATATATTGTGGATGAACCATTGAAAATATACTATCGCATTGTTACGAACAAGTGCCCGTCTAAATTTTCCTTCATTTTTCGCGTGAACAAAAGAATAAAGCAATAAAAATAATGATTACTGACTAAAATTTGATGGGTTCACTGGTCAAGTTTTTAAAACTTTTCGAATTTGGCATAAAAAAAACTTGCCAAGTAGGCCCATCAAATTTTAGTCAGTAATCATTAAATAATAAAATTTCCCTATTACACTCTAGCTGTTTCAATATTATTCCACTTTAAGTATTCGGTATTAAACCTTCATGAAGTAAGAACTTGGTGTACTTTTAGATTGCAGTACTTTTCACGGCTGACTTGTTACACAAATGTTTTTGTATAGAAGAACTTGGCTCTTTTTTTAACATTTATGTTTTTGGTCTGATCTCACTCCTTTTTGCAAAGATTTTAATTTTTGCCGTGTCAAAATCTCGAAAGATACGGAAAGATAGAAGGGTGGACTCTACCTACTAAAATCAACTTAGTTTATAGCTTCCTATTTCTTTTTGGTATATTTTCTTTTTGTTATTGGTTGTTTTGATTTGCGCTTCAATTGTTTCTTCTTGTCCTGGCAAGATACCTAACACTAACATACCTACTTTAATGTTAAATACTAGTACCTACATCCGCTCAAAGCCATGATGATGCGATGATGTTTTGTTGCAATTTTAACTCCTTTTTTTAAATGAAGGTAGACCACCAATTAACAGCCTAATTAGTGGTTTTATTATAGTTCACATCACAGTTAAGAGTTTTTTTATGTAAACTCATAATTTTTTCAGGTATGCAAATGTTTTCTTTTAACATAAGATAGAGTACCAAATCGAGCACTCTAGTTCTAAGAAAAGTTTTGAAATTTCAAAATGCATGTATACTTTCAAAATGACAATAAAAAGACACTTCGAATGAAAAATCTTAGATTTTCTATTTTTCGCTTTGAATGTACATTAAGCTATACCCTTCCACCAAACTTCATCATTCTACAGCAGTCGGAAGTGCTCCATATAAATCAAACTTTTTCTCGGAAAGTGGGTGGATACCACGCCCCCTGAATGGAAAACCTTAATTTTTATTTTTGGTCCTTTATATGCAATTTGAGCCCGATCGTTCTAACAAATTTCATTGTTCTACTGCCATCGGAAGTGTACCATATAATTTACATATCAGTTCTGAGGAAGTGGGTGGATACCACGCCCCTGAATGGAAAACCTCAAATTTTATATTTTTTTCTTTGTATGCAATTTAAGCCCTACCACTTTACCAAATTTCATCGTTTTATAAAAGTCGGAAGTAAAAGTGGGTGTATTCCACGCCCCCTGAATGGAAAACCTCAATTTTTATTTTTGGTCCTTTATATACAATTTGAGCCCTACCGTTCTACCAAATTTCATTGTTCTACTGCAATCGGAAGTTTGCCATATATAATTTACATCAGTTCTGAGGAAGTGGGCGGATACCACGCCCCTGAATGGAAAATCTCAAATTTTATATTTTTTTCTTAGTATGCAATTTAAGCCCTGCCACTTTACTAAATTTCATCGTCTTACAGCAGTCAGAAGTGCTCCATTCAACCAACACCAATTCGGAGAAAGTGGGCGGATACCACGCCCCCTGAAAGGAAAACTTTGCTGTTTATTTTTAATACTTTATATGCAATATAAGCCCTACCGGTTCACCAAATTTCATCGTTTTACAGCAGTCGGAAGTGCTCCATAATACGATGTTGGGAAGTGCTGCAAAATTCGGAGAAAGTGGGCGGATACCACGCCCCCTGAATGGAAAATTTCAAATTTTCGATTTTTTTCTCTGCTTGCATGACAAGACCTACCTTTGTGCAAAATTACAAGATTCTACGATGTCGGGAAGTGCTCCATAATTTTGATGATCTGTCAGTCAGTCAGTCAGTCAGTTACGGCGCCTGTGCCTTAGCAAATATTCGGAGTTTTAAGTTTCTCACCTCATTGGTCCTGAAGATAGGGAGGGGTCAAAAATCGCCTGACTTTGTTCCTGTAAAAAGGGTGTAGTGCCAGAACTTGGCTGGGCACTACCGTGCCCTTTGATAAGTGAAAATGTCAAAATGAAAAGAGGATGAGAGAAAATTATTGGATAAAATATTGCGCCATCTGGGGCCCCTAGCCAATAAAATTATACAATATTTTGTACAATAATATTGAGCGTCTAGGGACCGCTTAAGAGACAAAAACAGAGTGCTATGCAAATATGAATTTATGCAAGAACAAAAATTATAAGTCGTTGTAGTGGTTTGTTAATAAAATAAGGTTTTATATATAATTTTTTAAAAATATGTATTAAAAAAAAAAACTTGGTACGTCAACTTTAGGTTTTTATTATTGTACGAATGAAAATTAAATTTCCAAAAGAAAATATTGACCCATTTTTGAGATATCGAATTTTCCAAAAAAAAATGATTTTTTTTTTGAAATGCAATGTTTCTTAAAGTTCTTCTAAGCATCTCTATAAAAAATTTCATTAAAATGCTTTATGTCGATAATGAGAAATTCAAAATTTTAAAAAATCGTTCTATGGTAGGTACAGTCAGTAATGTTTTATTTTCAAAATTTTTTGTATTAAATTATAGATCTTAAAAATTAATCGAAAGACTAAAAATTAAAAAAAAAATTCTCGGAACCGTTTTCGAGAAAAATACGATTTTCGAAAACCATTTTTTAACATTTGTATGGAGGGTACCGTTATTTATTGGTAAAATAATTTTTTTTTCTCATATCTTGTAGATTATTTTAAGAAACTTTTATTTATCAAGTTTTAAAAAAATCGACCATGGGGTTTTGGAAATATTGAGTTTTCAAAAAAAAATTTTGAATTTTTTTTTAAAAATCCAAAAAAAAAATGTTTGAAAATTTCAATACACAATAATATTAAAACTGCTGGGGAGCCTTAACATAAAAAAATGATCAAAATTGGTTGTACTGTTTTTGAGAAAATCAAAAACAAAACAAATGGTTCCAAGAGTCTATAAAAAATAATAATTTTTTGGAAATTTTTTTTCATTCATTACCTAGGTTTAACTAAATGAAATTTTATGAATTTTTTTTTCAAAAAAATCTGTGGGACAGTTTTTGAGAAAAAAAATATTTATAAAATTAAAAAAAAAATCGCATGGCAGGTACCGTTATTTTTGGTCTTAAAAAATCAAATAAAAAAACATCCGGGGGGAAAAAATAAAACCCATATCTACCGAGTTTAAAGAAAATCGGCCGAGCCGTTTAGCTGTAGTTGAACAGACAGACAGACAGAATTGCGAGACCCACTTTTTTGGTTTTGATATTATGTATCGTAATGATCAAAATCTCTAGTTCGATTTTTTTTTCCGAATGCATAACTTGCCTTATAGTACGTATCTACCTATAAGTCGCAAGTAAAAATCTTGTTGTATTAAGTATATTGTATGCTCCTATAGTATCTACCAATTTAGCTACCTAAGTCCCATCTTTTAAAAATCAAATGATAACAAAAACCATGAAAGGCCTTGTCTGGTAGGTTGAAGTGTGTTTCAAATATATTATAACAAAGTAAATATAAGCATATTTATTCTATGGGCCACCCACATAATGTTATTTCCTTTTAAATTAATGACAATTCTTCTTTTTTTTTCTGTTTCGTTTTTCTTCCACTGAATTCCTTGCAAAAACATCATTAACAAAATGTTTGTTTGTACATGGGACAAATGCGTCCTGGTCCTGTTGATCACACACTGACAACAAAACCATGAAACATGAAGGAGAATGTGAATTCAGAAGAAAAAAAAAGGAGCAGAGTTCCACCTTTACAAATTAAGGTACAAATTAAGCTTCTACTTGTTTTCTTTTTTGTTTTTGCGGCAATAAACCTCATTATTGTCATTTTTATGTTCTTTTAATATGTGTTTGTAGTGGTTGCCGAATTCTTAGATTAAATTTATGTTTTATTTGATTATGTTTAAATTATTTCCTAGAAGACTAAATTAATTGAAGGGTATAGGTATTGATTTTTGGTGCCAATGAGAATATATACATATGTACTCGTTGATATGAGAATTTCAGATAAGTTGTGATGTTTGACCGGACGCAATAAGGTCGATAAGTACTTTATTAACATGAGAGCGACCAACAACCGATAAATAAATGACATTTTGACATGAAAACAATAACGATTTTGAGGTTAATCGCTCGCAATCAACCAATAAATTCATTCATTGCAGTGAGGATGATATGTGATATGTGGAACGTAACAATCAGATTTCAATTCGTGACGACTAATTTATTTTCTCCTATTTTTGCAATTGAAATGCAAATTTTATTATCTCAACATATATGTAGATTTCATTAGCTTTCTCTCATTTATCTAGATGATAGATGCCAATTGGGATCGGCTTTCATTGGTAAGGTTAAGCGCGCACATTCAATTTTTAATTGCGCAACTGCTTGGTTCGAGCAACTAAAAAGTTTGTGTTTTGACACAAACTAAAGTATTGCCTTAAATGAGTTCGCTATTTTGTGTAATATATAATTATATGCGCGAACATTCAACCAAATAATTCATCTGTTTTCTATAAGCAACCAAACAGTTGTACAACTAAAAATTGTATGTGCGCGCCTAGCCTAAAGTCCTTAAGTATCTTTAGTTTTTAGAAATTATTTATTTATGTCATCTATAGAAACTTAATTCTTTAACTACTAATATATGTATATATATATAAGAGCGTAAATCTAGTTTATAGCTGAACTCGTAATAAAAATTTCATAATATTGCTAAGTGTTAATTAGTTTGCTCGACCGAAAGATAGTAAAGATAGTGAATCTTGCTAAATTAATGCTATAATGAATTATGAAAGAAAAATTACAGTTGTCATTCGACAAAGAAATTAATTTTGTTTGCAATATTTCTTTCTCTTAGAAAAAACACATTTTTCAAGTGACATTGCATGAACACATTCATTCTGTCAAAAGTTTCACCTTGTTTTTCTGTTACATATTTTTTTTTTTTTTGAAATTCATCCACTAACATTTGTCACCTGTTGAGCAAATTTCATCTAAAACACACTCATAATTCAGTCGAAGAAGAACTTTAATTCAATTAAAAATTGTTTGTTACTCTTAAGTTTTCAAACAAAACCAATTATAACACTTATGTACGTATGTATGTGCAATGCTTTTAATTTGAAAAATAATTAACTTCCAGTGCAGGTTGATATGAACGAAATTAAACTTATGACTGAAATTGAATGGCAAATTAATAAAAACTTTAACAAAAACTTTTTCATAAGTTGTTCTTGCACTTATAGTTGATAGTTGATTTTAATATGGGACAATATCAAAAATATATAACTTTTCTCATTGAAAATAAATAGAAGTTGTTAGTTTTCTGTGAACTTGTGCATAGAGTTTCTTTGTAATATTAATTGTCGGCAAAGATTGGCGAATTGGTAGAAGGATCTTTTTTTTTTAATTATGAAGGATATTCGTTTGTTAAAATATTATAAAAGTCAGCCGAAACGTGTTCAAAGTAAATTTAAATTTTTTGAAAGACCGTGAATGTGTCCAAAAAGATTTCAGCGAATAATGGAATAAATTGTAGAGTAATTTCTTAGTTTAAAAAAGAAAAGGAAGATAAATTATTGACCAATATTTTTGCAGCCTTTAATTTCAATAGTATTAGAGAAGCTGGTAAAAACAACTATACAACAATTCTTTATAATCGGAGCTTTTCTACCTTCTTAATATTTCTATGGAGTACTATCCCTATTGTAACGAATGATTTTTTAAGAGCTATCGGAAATTTAAAAAAAAAACACATAAAATTCAGAAAAATACATGAAATCTTTATTTGAACCGATAGTACGGTCGATATATGTAATTTAATTTTTGAAGATTATTTTATGCAAATGTTGGCCGCGGCTACGCCTCAAGTGGTCCATCCGCTTATTCCAATGCAATGTTGGCATACTCTTTCTAACATTTCGGCCGGTATCTCACGGATAAATGCTTCAATGTTGGCTTCCTGTTAAATCTCACGATCTAGGCGGCCAATTAACCGGCCCCAAACATGAAATAAACTGTTCACAGAACTCGCCCCTCAATTGCTCCATTGTTACGCTTGCTGGGTGGCATATGGCACCGTCTTGTTGAAACCACATGTCATGCAAGTCAAGCTTTTTCATTTTGCGCAAAAAAAGTTTGTTACCTTGCACGGTAGTGCTTACCATTCACAGTAACGTTGCGATTCGCATCATCTTTGAAGAAATACGGCCCAATGATTCCGCCAGCCCATAATCCGTACCAAACAGTGACTTTTTCTGGATGCATTGGTAGCTCTTGCAATGCTTCTGGCTGCTCTTCACTCCAAATACGGCAGTTTTGCTTTATACGCATCCATTCAACCAGGAATGAGCTTCGCCGCTGAACACAATTTTTCGATAAAAAAGTGGATCTCCGGCCAACTTTTCAAGAGTCCATTCACCAAAAATTCGGCGTTGTGGTAAGTCATTCGGCTTCAATTCTTGCACCAGATGTATTTGAAAAGGCTTGATACCTAAATTCTTCCGCAAAATTTTTTGCTGCGAAGGGCGCCGAATCGATAATTCACCGTCATCACTAACACTGGCCGATACAGGTGCGATATTTTCCTCAGTTCGCACTCTACGTAAGCGTGTTGGTGGTTTAATGTCCAAAAATGTAAATTTGGTGCGAAATTTAGTCACAATAGCCCGAATAGCCGCCTCAGCAGGTCGATTAAACTGACCATAAAATGGAAGAAGCGCGCGATGAACTTTCTTAACAGAGCACGCATTTTCATAATAAAATTTAATAATTTGCAAGCGTTGTTCCTTTGTTAGACGATTCATGGTTAAATTAAAGACCAAACTGAAGATGTTTGACAGTGACACAAAACACGAAACATGCGTCAGCTGTCAAAAACAGTGTTGCCAAAAGAAAATAGCAAAAAAATCACCCATTATTATAAAGAATAATTAATAATAAGAATAATTAATTAATGAACAAAACTTTGGAAAATGGTTGTTGGGCATGACCTAAGAAAAAATCAAGTCAACAAGAAGTTTTTTTCCAATGTGCATATGTACCATACCGAAGGTTTAAGAAAAGGTTCACTTGTGTGTTTCCTATCAACTGCCACGTTCACACAAACAGCTTTGTTAATATTAACAGAAGAAACTTCGTTTCAGGCTTTATTTTTGAAAAAAGTACTAGTTTTTGTTACTGCGTTTAAATAAAATTGATATCTTATTTCAATCTTCAAATATCCAATTCTAAGCCTTTTCTATTTTTCTTGTCCATGCTAGTTTTTTTACTTTAAGATCACTTTTCTTTAAAAATTGATAAGCAAACATTTCGTTTACTTGGGATAATCTGGAGCAGATAAAAAAAAGGAATATCATATTTTAGATTGAAGGAAAGACTCAATTTTGGTTTTTGAAATTTTAATTGATGTTCAATACCCAATGACCAATAAAAATGCATGCATTTGGTATTATCCACGAATGGCACTTAGATCAAGAAAACCGAAAAGCTCTCCGTTCTCGGTATGTGTACTTTTCACCATATTTTGTAGCAAAATGCTTAGGTTTCCTAAGAAAATGTAAGCAATTTTTTTCCCTTCTGATCTGGCTACAAATTATAAGGCATAAATTCTACCTAAGCTTGAGTATAACTCCCATATCTAGGCAGGTGCTTCTAAAAGTCACCTGCAATTCTTATGCCGGGTATACATTGTTCAAATGCATGACAAGCATATGCAAGTGTATTGGTAATTTGGGGTTGAAATTGCATATACACATATCAAGCATGAGTCTTCAATCTTTTATTTTTACATCGACGGTGTGGTGAGAGGACGTTGCGCTTTGTGAGTTTTTTTCGGCAAAATTGTGATTTTACGAATTTCTTTGGAATTTTTTCAATTTTATGCGAGTAATTTGTTTTATTTTGTCTGTCCATTTCATCATACTATTTTTGTTTACTGTTTTAATATTTAAATATGTGCTTATGTTGTGCTGTGTTCTCATCTCTTAAACGTACTATACGCAAATGAACCAATAAATGCATGATCAATCATCAATCTTGCATATACACTACTTCAATGCAGGACGCTAGATTGAAAGAAAATCAAAAGATTTTGATTTTGCTTCAATCCAACATCCAATCTATACGTGTGACTTTTTCACTAATACACTTGCACATGCTTGTCATGCATTTGAACAATGTATATCCGGCATTAGAATTCAAAACAGAGCCATTAGACTAATTGAATACAGTTCTATGACGGAAACTTTTGTTTCTATCGAACATCGTCGTAATGTCTCTTGTCTTACTTTGTTTTATCGTTTCTTCTATAAATAGTGCTCTAATTCCACCTGCATTCCTCCCTTGAAACAATTTCGCCGTAATACTCGGATGCTCATCAGTTTACCCTTATGTCTAATTCCCGTGTACATGTAAAATACAAGGATTCTTTCTTTAGCCATACTACTGGAATGTAGAAAACTTTACCCCACTCGATTTTTCCCCCTTGTTGTGATGTACAAGCATTTAGAACCAATAAGCATCGGCATCTCCTTTTAAATCCGCTCTTCATATCCTAACTCGCGCTGTGCTATTTAAATCAATATAAGGTTATTCATAACCCCTTGAGTGTGCGCTTTTTATAAAAAAAATCGCCTTCTTTGGATTAGAAATTACCTTTCTTACCATTGAGTTCCAGTTGTTTTGGATGGTTTAAAGTTTGATATTCGAAAACAAATAAATTCTGGGGTACCGCAAGGCTCCGTTTTGTCTCCCACACTCTTCCTTATATTCATAAATTCTTGTTCGAAATTTCTAATCCACTTCATTGATTTGTTTCATTGACGACTGCACCCACACTCCTTAGCTTTTCATATTCGTTTCCAGAGTGGTGGAGGTGTCTACTAAAACTGACTGAACTTAAGTCTCTCCAATCTTCCCAATCACGTGTTCCAGGCGAAAATTTTGGCAATAAAAGAAGTCATGTCTTGGCTCTGAAAAAAAAACGTGACATCAAATACAGATACCCGCATCTTCTCGAGCAGAAATCGATTCCTCACCTTCTCTATACATGTTCTGCTCTATCGCAAAGACGTCGACTCCATTTAGAAGATTTCTACTACATTAAGCCAAATAATCTTACATAAATAGTCCAGCGTGCAATGCGCTCCAACGTCAACGTAACCTTACCTAAGCTTCCAGATTCACAACCGTGGCTTAAGGTTGTGGAACTGAATCATTTATAAAGCATAAAATACCCAATTGGCGTATCCCCTCCAACAGCAATTTGTTTTAAAAAAAAAATCAAATAAATGTTGGTAAAATTATTGGTTAGCTAAAGTAAGATCAGACCAAAAAACATAAATGTTAAAAAAAGAGCCAAGTTCTTCTATACAAAAACCTTTGTGTAACAAGTCAGCCGTGAAAAGTACTGAGATCTAAAAGTACGCCAAGTTCTTACTTCATGAAGGTTTAATACCGAATATTTAAAGTAGAATAATATTGAAACAGCTACAATGTAATAGAGAAATTTTATTATTTAATGACTACTGACTAAAATTTGATGGGCTCACTGGTCAAGTTTTCAAAACGTTTTGAATTGGGCATGAGAAAAAAACTTGCCAACTAAGCCCATCAAATTTTAGTCAGTAGTCATTAAATAATAAAATTTCTCTATTACATTGTAGCTGTTTCAATATTATTCTACTTTAAATATTCGGTATTAAACCTTCATGAAGTAAGAACTTGGCGTACTTTTAGATCTCAGTACTTTTCACGGCTGACTTGTTACACAAAGGTTTTTGTATAGAAGAACTTGGCTCTTTTTTTAACATTTATGTTTTTTGGTCTGATCTCACTCCTTTTTCCAAAGATTTTAATATTTTGCCATGTCAAAATCTCGAAAGATACGGAAGGATAGAAGGGTGGACTCTACCTACTAAAATCAACTTAGTTTATAGCTTCCTATTTCTTTTGGTAGGTATATTTTCTTTTTGTTATTGGTTGTTTTGATTTGCGCTTCAATTATTTCTTCTTGTCCTGGCAAGATACCTAACACTAACAAACCTACCTTAATTACAGCAATCGGAAGTGTTCCATATAAATTAAACATTTTCTCAGAAAGTGGGCGGATACCACGCCCCTGAACGGAAAACCTCGATTTTTATTTTTGTTCTTTTATATGCGATTTGAGCCCTACCGTTCTACCGAATTTCATTGTTCTACTCCAATCGTAAGTGCGCCATATATAATTTACATCAGTTCTGAGGAAGTGGGCGGATACCACGCCCCTGAATGGAAAACCGCTAATTTTTTATTTCCTTGTATTCAATTTAAGCCCTACCAATTTACCAAATTTCATCGTTTTACAGCAGTCGGAAGTGCTCCATGCAACCAACACCAATTCAGAGAAAGTGGGCGGATACCACGCCCCCTAAAAGGAAAACCTTGGTGTTTATTTTTGGTTCTTTATATGCAATATAAGCCCTACCGGTACACCAAATTTCATCGTTTTACAGCAGTCGGAAGTGCTCCATAATACGATGTCGGGAAGTGCTCCAAAATTCGGAGAAAGTGGGCGGATACCACGCCCCCTGAATGGAAAATTTCAAATTTTCGATTTTTTCCTCTGGTTGCATGACAAGACCTACCGTTGTGCAAAATTACAAGATTCTGCGATGTCGGGAAGTGCTCCATAATTTTGATGATCTGTCAGTCAGTCAGTCAGTCAGTCAGTCAGTTACGGTTTTTGTGATTTTTGAGGCCTTATATCTCAGGAACCGCTTATGCCAGAAAATTGATATTTTGTGAGGCGCCTGTGCCTGACTAGCTTACCATATATTCGGAGTTTTAAGTTTCTGACTTCATTGGTACTAAAGATAGGAAGGGGTCAAAACTCGCCTGAGTTTGTTCCTGTAAAAAGGGTGTAGTGCCAGAACTTGGCTGGGCACTACCGTGCCCTTTGATAAGTTCTAAAATTCCCTAATGGTTGTATGGCACCGTGGACATTTGGGTGGGTCAAGCATAGCTAGATATTTATTGATCTTAATGCACTTAATTCCACGTAACTTAAACTTAGTAAAGCGTTTCGCGAGCTCCTTTTACGTTTACTAGGTATTGAGGTAGGTACCTTACTTCAGCTGCCTTGTAATAAAAGCTATCTCTGTCAAATGGTAGTACCGGTATAGTTAAAATTAAGTTTACGTACCTAAACCTAGTCATCTATCTATCTTTGAGACTTTAACTCTTTTGACAAAAAAGTAATCCAATGTCGCTACGAAATGAACTTCCTTAACTTTATCTTTGATACTTGGATATTTTGCCTGGTCGAATATGTGTAGGTATAACCAGAACGACTTCATTAAAGTTACCCTTACTACATGAAAACAAGCCTTCTTCATAAAATGGTACAGTTACCTACCTCACTCAAACGTAATCTGCAGAACCAAAAACTATCTAAAAGGTCAACAAAAGTTTCATATGAATGATACACAAGCTTACATTCGCACATACTCTTACCCGCACAAAGCTTAATAACTTCCTTTGGCATAGGTTTATAGTAAAACTTTAAACCCGTAAAAGTCACCAATTTACCCCTCGAGCTGTAACGTTTTCACTAAGACCTAAAGCCAAACTTTTTCCACCTCTTTTTATTTGAACTAAAAAAGTTCTTAACTGCAGGTGCAACTATGTAATACCTTATTCGACTATAATGACGCAAAATATATTCACACACACTTTTATAGCCAACCAACTAAAGCAATTTATTTTTTGCTTCTTCGTCCTTTAAGTCGTCCTAATTAAGTGAACGGAAGTTTATAGTGGTTAGCCATTTTGCAATGTTTCGGTTTCACCTCTGTTTGAGCACTTTGTTGCATTCTTATCTTGCTCTATAGCCCAACCAACCAACACACTCGCATCCCATCCACCATGTCAAGCCATCAAACAACATAATAAGGGCTAAAGTTTTTCAAGGACTCGTAGCAGAATTCTCAGCCAAAGTGCCACTGGCCCACTGGCAACTAAGGTAAATGTAGTGCAAAGGATTTGCGTTAATGACTCAATCAATATAAGAAATGTTTTTTTTTTTTTTTTTGCTGAATGATATTTAGGTTGTAATGTGGGTGAGTCCGTAGAATATTAAATGGTTCATTACATTTCTGGTCACGATTTAAGGACGAGTTTAGGCACTATGGAGATTGGTGCACTGACACACAAAAGATACCACCACCGAACGACGACTACGACGACGTCCGTCGCAAGGTTTGGTTGAAGTATAAATGTTTTGATCGAACTCTCGACACCGGCACGATGTTAGGGCCTCCAGGGTCGATGGTATTGGTTTATGTCGTGTCGATTGATAGCGACAATGATGATGATGGCGAAGGAATTTCAAACACCAATTTCATAACCACTTTCTCGTATTAGTTCCGCTTTTCGAAAATGTTTACATTAAGTTTTTTTTCGTCCTTGGGACTGAATCTGTGCTTTTTGTGCATACGAAAAAAAAAATCTTGTGGTCTTATAGAGGGGAAAAAGGATACACTTTCGAAGAAGGCTAATTCAATTACCATATTAAAAGAGAGTGAGTAATTCAATATTAATGTTTTTTTTTCTGTCTACTCAAGCTGAACTTATTATGGTTCATTTAAAACTCAATTGCGTCAGTAGTATTCTGGTGCTCCCAATAAGAGAACATTTTTATGTTTTCGATGAAGTTATAAATGCAATTTAAAAATATCCGATTATTGTATATTAAGGAAATTACGCACCAAAACATTTATGTTGTGATTAAAAGTAATTATTTTTCCGTAGATTGATGGAACATACAAAAAGCCGAAGAATTTTGGAAAGTTTAATCAATTTCCTATTTTAATCAACGCCTTTAACATGAAGGTTTTAAGTGCTGTTTGAAAATTGGGAAGATTGAATTCGGACCCAGAGAGAGAGAGCGAGAAAACTATAATGCAAGAAATATATCATGCAAGACAATTTTAATGCAAGAAACCTATCGTGCGAGAAAACTATCATGCAAGAAATATATTATGTGAGAAAACTATAATGCGTGAAAACCATAATGCGAGAAAACTGTTGTGCGAGAAAATTTTAATGCGAAACACATACTCGTATCATACGTTTTCATATCAGTATCATATCAATATCAGTTTTTGGAAAATAAGAAAAACTGATCGACAAAAAGATGTTATAGTAAAGATGCACGGCTTCGACTGCGATTGCCAAAATCTTGACATTAACCGTGTTTTACTACCTGCAATGATAACCTTGAAAATAAAATGATACGAATCATATTGCTAGTTGTGATATATGTACATATATAGGTACATTTCTTTTTTCCTTATGTTTGTTGATTTAAAATTATATCTTGTCTTTTTTTTACACTGTAGTTTACGCTGCCCTCCAGAATAACAACTAGTTCTTGAATCTTTAAAATAAGGTAGAAAAGGATTTCAAATTGCTTTAGTAATTCGTGATAAAAATTAATCAAGATCCATATCCATATATGTAGATCATTTCATTAGACTAGCCGACCCAGCTCTCGAAATTCGAGTGCCAATTTATTTATTATTATTGGTTGAAAATGGGTTGAAAATGGGTTAAAAGTGGGTTGAAAGTGGGTTGAAAGTGGGTTGAAAATGGGTTGAAAATGGGTTGAAAATGGGTTGAAAGTTGGTTGAATATGGGTTGAAAATGGGTTGAAAGTTGGTTGAAAGTGGGTTGAAAATGGGTTGAAAGTGGTTTGAAAGTGGGTTGAAAATGGGTTTAAAATGGTTTTAAAATGGTTGAAAGAGGGTTGAAAATGGGTTGAAAATGGGTTGAAAATGGGTTGAAAATAAGTTGAAAATGGGTTAAAAATGGGTTGAGAGAGGGTTGAAAATGGGTTGAAAATGGGTTGAAAGAGGGTTGAAAGTGGGTTGAAAATGGGTTGAAAATGGGTTGAAAATCGGTTGAAAGTGGGTTGAAAGTGGGTTGAAAGTGGGTTGAAAGTGGGTTGAAAGTAGGTTGAAAATGGGTTGAAAATGGGTTGAAAGTGGGTTTGAAGTCGTTTGAAAATGGGTTGAAATTGACCAGGCTTAAGCCTTGTACGCAGATCGAGACAAGACAAATTTTATCTCTACAATTTTAATCTCTACAAAACGTTGCCAAATGTCGAATTTAGAATTTTAAAGAGGTTAACTAACTCTGTTTTAATTCTAAACATTGTGTAACTAACGGGTGATTTTTTTGAGGTTAGGATTTTCATGCATTAGTATTTGACAGATCACGCGGGATTTCAGACATGGTGTCAAAGAGAAAGATGCTCAGTATGCTTTGACATTTCATCATGAATAGACTTACTAACGAGCAACGCTTGCAAATCATTGAATTATATTACCAAAATCAGTGTTCGGTTCGAAATGTGTTTCGCGCTTTATCGACAAATTTTGTTCAGCGATGAGGCTCATTTCTGGTTGAATGGCTACGTAAATAAGCAAAATTGCCGCATTTGGAGTGAAGAGCAACCAGAAGCCGTTCAAGAACTGCCCATGCATCCCGAAAAATGCACTGTTTGGTGTGGTTTGTACGCTGGTGGAATCATTGGACCGTATTTTTTCAAAGATGCTGTTGGACGCAACGTTACGGTGAATGGCGATCGCTATCGTTCAATGCTAACAAACTTTTTGTTGCCAAAAATGGAAGAACTGAACTTGGTTGACATGTGGTTTCAACAAGATGGCGCTACATGCCACACAGCTCGCGATTCTATGGCCATTTTGAGGGAAAACTTCGGAGAACAATTCATCTCAAGGAATGGACCGGTAAATTGGCCACCAAGATCATGCGATTTGACGCCTTTAGACTATTTTTTGTGGGGCTACGTCAAGTCTAAAGTCTACACAAATAAGCCAGCAACTATTCCAGCTTTGGAAGACAACATTTCCGAAGAAATTCGGGCTATTCCGGCCGAAATGCTCGAAAAAGTTACCCAAAATTGGACTTTCCGAATGGACCACCTAAGACGCAGCCGCGGTCAACATTTAAATGAAATTATCTTCAAAAAGTAAATGTCATGGACTAATCTAACGTTTCAAATAAAGAATCGATGAGATTTTGCAAATTTTATGCGTTTTTTTTTAAAAAAAAGTTCTCAAGCTCTTAAAAAATCACCCGTTAGTATCGCACTTATGCTATTTTTTTAATAAATTGCTTCTGGACACACCTAAAACAATGGAAGTTCGTACAAAAAACTAAGTAAACAGATCTTTTCTAACGTTAATAAATATCGAAGATTCATATGAAGTTAGCACGGTACTAAAAAAATATCTCTTTGATGATTTTAACTTTAATAAAATGTTAGAAAAAGTATGATGTTAAACTAGCTAAATAAGCATTGACCCTTAGTAATAGACATTCATAGAATCGGTTTTAAAGTCACTTTTTGTTAGATGTAGAAAAGTTGCTTTTAAAATTTCGTAGTAACAGATCAAATTTAACAACAGTCTTATTTATACCAATAATTGTGACTCATTTTCATAATTTCGTTATTGTGAACTGATACACAAACAGATTTCTATTAACCAGATTCGTAAAGTTCTATTGTGATTCTATCATTTTAAATTTAACTTAGTTACAGGAAAGCCGCTTTTAAGTATTTATACTTGAAATTTGTTTTATTTCTACGAATGTTTGGTTAAAATCGAACTTAGGCTAGATTCGGATCTATTACTCAGGACCATTGTGTTTGCACCTTTTTATGGGAAACTGACAAACATTTTGTTAAGAATAACTTTTCTAGTTGTATCTTTCAAATCTAGATGTCAGCATTTTGACAAAAGACATTTTTCCACAAATCAAGAAATAAATTATATAATTAACCGACTTTACCTGAAGCCAAATAACAGAATTGGATTTTTAAATCTATTCTACATCAATTTTTCGACACAAATTCTATTAACAAAATTTCTAGAACTAACCGCATCATTGCCCAATCAAACATAGTTTACCATAATTTTAAAATCCCCCACACGAATAAGATGTGTAAACACATCTATCGGCCGCCATTTTCAATACACCATTCACCATGATTTTTTATAGCAGCAACCAGCACAGCACATAGCATTCTGTCTTTTTCATTTCTTCATGTACATGCGGTCGGAAAAATTTTCTCGTCTTTTTAATTACGCAAAATAAAGTGAAAATTCGCGCGAAAATATGTTAACCATCGCGATAAATCGTTTGCCAATTAAATTTCATTTCAATTAAATAGATTATATTGAGTGGAATAGGTGAAATTTGCAGTGCGTGTCGTTTCGCATGTTTGGATGACGGTGAAATTGCAACACGACGAAAAAAAGAACACCACCTCCTCCACTCTACAAATAATCGAATTTTCGTCGTCGTTGTCGCTGCAAGTAAGAAAAAGAAAGCATCGTCGACGAGCAGACATAATTGTCCATAATTTTATTTGACAAAGAAAAAGAAGAAATAACCAAAAAAAAAGTGCAGTGTTTGCAAACATTAGACGGAAAAAGTTTTCAGCAAAGAAAAAATAGGTATTCCCTCGCGGGTGGTTTTTCCCCACACATAACCGTACGCTCGTAAAAGAAGGAACGAATAAAAAAAATGCCCGTGTCGGTCGTTTGTGAATCGTCGACAGCGGCGAACGTGAATGCCGCTCTGCGCGACTCCCTCGCCAATTCATCATACGGTTCCTCGTCTGGCGGAGCCAACAGCCACCATCATGAAGAGAGCTTGCAAAATAAATTAGTGGCGTCTGCCAAACGAGTCCTCTTGACTAAAATCGAATATGAGGAGGTGAATAACTACAATCAATCGGTCCTTGACACCTTGAAATCCAAATACATCGTACTTAAGCCCTCACCATCCCCTCAGCATTTGTCTTCCTCGTCTGGAAATGGCAATTGCGGGAAATTAATGCACACACCTGCAGCTACAACAACTTCTTCGTCATCATCGTCGTCTTCTTCAAACCAAACAACAAATAACATGAATGGAAACGGCGACAATAAAGATCAGAATCAAAGCTTAGCAGCCAACAACCACCATTCTTCTTCGATGGCGAATTCTGGTGGTAAGTGGTGGTGAATTAATTTGGCAGGTGCTGTCATTTTGACAGACCACAGCTCGGCACGTGAGATGGGGGAAAATTGTATAGGGTGTTCTTTTGTTTGTTTAAATATTTTATGTTTTTGTTGAAGATCGAGATTATTTTGCTAACGAAAAGTTTATTTCTAAATCTTCCTCTTTTATACTTGTGGAACCAACTTGAAATGTTTTTTCACAAATTTTAGTCAAAGTCATTGAACTGTGTCGAAACATTATTTTACACAAGCTTACAAAACAATTCCGTTTACACCTGTATTTGGGAAACCAAGAAAAATTTAGTTTCCTAGGAAATCAGAAGAACAATCGCCAGTCTATATTGATGTTTAATGTATTGTGGAGATGATATCCGTTGGCAATAGTCGAATAAATGAGTCAAACGGTGAAGCTCTTCAATATAACTATTGCCAAAAGACTTGTTTTCTATATTCGAGTATGTAGGTAGGTTATCGCTTAACTTCTGCTAACCTACTGCAATGTAGCATGTATTTGACTTTATATCTGTAACCAGATATGAAATACTTAGGCCCATTTGCTGATACAGAACATAAATACTTATGTTCCACATAAACTCTTATGTGACAGTTTACGAAGAGGAAAAAGTAGAACATAAGCGCTTAGGTTGAACATAAATATTTAAGTTTCGTTTCAGCAAATGGCCCTTAGACTGATAACATTTCTGTCTATATTTATTATGTATCATAACAGTATGGACACAATAGATCTAAACGGCGCAGTGCACTTATTTATAATAACTGCCTGCCTTTTCGATAGTAAATGGTTAAAATACAAGTATTCCCATCTAAATGCTGGGAGTTCAAGTGCGTTACTCACAGCTAGAGAGTTTTCGATTCAAACTTGCATCACTTTTTTTAATTGTTAACGTATTTTACTCGTTTTAGATAAATCCCAGAGGAACAACACAAGTGAACTGCCACAACCCAAACGTATACTCTTTCCACGGGAAAATGTTCAAATTGGTTGGAAAAGTTCTGGTCGTAAATGGTACGTTGGTTCGGGTATGTCCAACGTTGGAAATAGTTGTTATTTGAATTCCACGCTTCAGGCGCTCTTCCATGTACCGTCAATTGCAAACTGGCTTACATCCGACACAGTTCACATGGAGCGTTGTGAACAGGAATTAGGTATACAAGGTGGATGCATTATATGTTGCATGTCCAAAACACTTCTGTCATCGCAAACGCAACAGTCGTGCATTCGGCCGTATTTGGTTTATGGCAAGCTTAAAACAATTTGTAGACATTTAACTGTGGGTAGACAAGAAGATGCCCATGAATTCTTACGCTATCTAGTGGAAGCAATGGAGAAAGCTTATCTCTTGCGTTTCCGACACTACAAAGATTTAGATCAATTTAGCAAGGAAACAACACCGCCAAATCAAATTTTAGGCGGTTATCTAAAATCTGCCGTAAGGTGCCTTGCGTGTGGTTATGTGTCGACAACGTTCCAGCATTTTGAAGATCTTCTGCTAGATATTCGTAAAGCTGACACAATCGATGAAGCTCTTGAGGGCTACTTTTCAAGGGAGCGACTTGAAGACATGGGATACAAGTGCGAATCTTGTAAGAAAAAGGTATGTTCAATGTTTGTTTTATTGACACTTAATAGTAATTATGACTTACATTTATTTAGGTATCCGCTACAAAACAGTTTACATTGGAGCGTGCTCCAATTGCTCTTTGCATTCAATTAAAGCGGTTTTCGATGCTCGGAACAAAAATCAATAAGCAAATCACTATCCGCCCTCGTCTCGATCTGTCGAGGTTTGCATCGAGAAAGAACGGCGAACATCTAACATACAAACTTGTAGCAATGGTCACACATCTGGGAGCCTCTCAGAATTGTGGACATTACACTGCAATTGGGTTAACTGAATCTGGCACGTACTACAGCTTTGATGACAGCTATGTACGGCCAATTTCGGTGCAGAGTGTGGTCAATACAAATGCATACATTATCTTTTATGAATTGGAAGCCGGTCAGCATAATGGACATTCATCAAATAATAAGATTCTTGGTGCGCAAATAAACAATAGCAGTTACGAACAATCCAAAGAGAATAATCAAAAGAATGGAAATTCTAACTATAATAATGGAAGCAATGACAACCGTCAGAATTTTTATGGATCTTCAACAAACGCTCCAAAATTAATCAGCAAATTAAACACAGATCAAAAAGTTATTGGTCCGCAACTTCCAGAATACTACAAGAATGGCAATTCCAATGGTTTCCCTGGCAATGGCAACAAATTAGTAAATACGCCAAGCAAACTAAGCAATCGCCCAAGCTCACTTCCCACAAACAGCTCGAAGATAATGATTCACTTCAAAAACTCGGCTGCAATGAATAATAGTAGCAATGCAACTGCCACATCGTCAGTGAGTTCTTCATCGACAGCTGCTAGTGCTGCTACAAGCTCCACAGATAAACTAAAGATACTGCCAAGCGAAAGCGATGACGAGGATGAAGAGAAAGTAACTACAACAAGCAATGAAGTTAGTTCCACAACGACACTGCCTCACATGCCCAAGCTCGGATTGGGTTCACCAGTGCATTTAAAAGATAAATCGGCTGTCACTTCAACAGCTACTGTGGCTTCAAATACTCTCAAGAGCCCCTTGAAGAGTCTTGTCCCCTATGAATCAGAATCCGGCGATACTTCCGCCGATGAAGAAGGCGACACTAAACCTTCATCAAATTCGACTTGTAGCTCGATAACACAGAGCGTAAAGAGTCCCAAAAAGAAAAAGAAGAAGAACGAAATAGATTTGTTGTTTAAAAGAAAATCCAATGGAGTCGCTAATTCATCATCATCGCCAAAAAAAATGAAAACAACCTCTTCGAATGATGTCGATGTAGCCAGTTCGCACCAAGACTTCGAAGATGATTCAATTGATTCGTGCGATTTAAAGAAAGCCCAATCGACGCCACCATCGCCGCCAGTTATCAAAACCAAAACAGGCCTATGGCAAGTTACTAATGTTCACCCAATCAACTCAACTTCATCTACACCCACACCGGAAAAGAAGTTCAGAAATCCATTTGCAGGAGTTAGATCGGCATCGCCAGTCAATCGCCAAACAACAGCTAAACAATCGAATTTAAACTCTTCAAAGCCTTCGAATGGCTTTCAGCAAAAGAACACTGGCGAACGCAGTGAAGTAGTCAATGAACTAATGAAGCAATCACATCGTGGATATGGCGCGCCGGTGCTTAGCTGGAATGGCAATAAAACTGAACTCGAAAAGGAGGTAAGAATAAATTGAATGTTTTCAAAGCTTAAATTACATTATCATATTTCATGGATCTTATTCATATCAAAACATAGCAATTTGATTATATTCTCAATTTGATGAGACGAAGTATCACCGAAGAGTAATATTTCTAGAGTTTCTCAAGAAAAATAATCAAGAATTTTATTTAAAGAACTCCATCGACTAGATTATTTGAAGGTAAGCTACTTTATACCTTTTTCTTTCGAAAATCTTAAGAAAGGCTTTATCATTAAATGAATTTTCAATTTTGATCTATTTTGTGTGAATCATGGTTAAATTCTGATAACAATGGACTCACCCATTACTAATAGATTTCCTTTATACGAAGTTTATACAACAAACCGAAAAAAAATCCTAAAGGTTTCATTGTTGGATCTTCAAGTTTTTTAGTCATTATATCGAATGCTTAGTTTCAGTTTTGCAGAGCCCCGAAAAATTTCATTCTAGAAAATAGTAAAAACTCAAAATAAATTAGATTGTCGCTTTTTAAAACCAAAAAGTTAGTAAAAAAATTTGAATATTCTACAATCCGCTTCATCAAAAATGTGAATGGTCAATTATAGGAGATGCAGTAGAGTGTTCGATTTGTCGTCAAAAAAAAAACTATTTTTTATTAGTATAACGTGATAATAGGATGAGGACTCGGGGATAGGATTTGGATATTCGAAAGGAAAAACAATCGCAAAAGGAAACAGGTAATGGATAGGCACGGGAAAGGACAATATACCACTCCCCCATGGACTGAGGAGGATCATGGACGAGAACAATTACTCCTTCGGTCAAACCAGAAGGTAACCACAAAAGTCAATTATGTTCATAGTATCGTTCGTCGTATCGATCAAAGCCTTATGCCTATCGGACTGAAACTTGTCAAAATGCAGATCTATTAAGGGCGCAATATCTCCGATTTCAACACTGTCTACGTATGCCGAGAAAGCGTGTCTGGCAGGACATTTAGCGTTCCTTTTCGATAGTGATCAACCATTTTATGCTAGATCGGTGATCAGTGTAAAATCCATACCCTCGACATAGGGCCTGAACTTTTTAACTGTTATTACTGCCGCCATAGACTCTCTCGGGCACACTTTAATTTCCCTGACAAGAATTTAACTTTCGAAACAAGTATGAGATCGGATCTTCTCCGCTTTCATCGTTCTTCTGAAATTGTATTGCTTCGATTCCAGAGTCGGAACCATCTCACTGAATATAAAATATTTTAAATCGACCCCGCAAGACCAAGCAACCGCCGGACTTATCTGGCATTTTTCGGCATCGGAAAGTTGACTACCGCTTTTCCCAATGATAATACCCAAATATTTTAATTCTAAACAAATTTTTAACTTTTTAAGGTTTATAGTAAGATTTGCCTTTCTCAAACACTACTACATCGCTCAGCATGGTGATATGTGTCTCAAAATCCGGTGCGATGATCAACAAGTCATCTAAATGCCTGAGTCGTGCAGGAATTACCTTATCCATCAAACGTCAAAGCCTTTGTGCTGTGTTACACAACCCAAATGGCATTATCTTGAACTGGTATAAGGGTCTCCCTAGTCCCGCAAAAGCAGTTTTCTCTACTCTTTTTGACCTTACGAAAATTCAAGTAAAAAAGATACATGACAGTAACGTCGTGGGTTGGCCAGCAAATGCTGAACAGTGTGGAGTAATTACGTAGCCGAGTAACAGTACTTAAGAGGAACCTGGTATACAATTTGGGCATACAAATCCCAAGAAGAGGAAAGGGTTAGGCAATAGGTTGAAAAAACATCTGCAATAACCTCTAAGTGAGGAAGCTAAGTATGTGGGATAGTAGTCTTTTTTGGCATGAAAGGGTTTTTTGTAGCGAGTTGAGGTTTGGCACAGCGGCAAGATCCCCCTACATTCGGCGAACTAAGCCATTAATGTCATAAACTTTCTTTATTTTTACCATCCGAATTTGGAATAAATATATCACTACTTAGAGAGACAAATCCAAACCACTCTTTTTTTTATTTTTTATTGATTTATCAAAGAATTGTAAAATTGTATTGTAGAAAAATTCTCTGTGCTGTTTGATTTATTCAATTTAATTCTACTTGAGAAGCTCCTTTATGTCTTCTTTTTCTGCCGCTTCAATATATGGGATGCCATTTGGAGTTGTACCTGATTTAGATGCTCCCTTTTCAAGCAATATTTGAACACATTTGGTGTGCCCCTCCCATATAGCTGCCAAAAGTGGTGTGATATCATGTTTATCTGCAACATCGACTTTCGCCCCTTTCTCAATTAAAAACGACAAAACATCAACCTGTCCAAAATCGGCAGCAAAATGCCTTGGGTATCGGCCATCAATTTCTCTATTCACATCGATTTGTTTAATTTTGATGACCTCTTCAACTTGGTCTAGTTCGCCATTTTTAATGTTCCACAGAAGATTTGGCATTTTTTTTTTATTTTATATTTTTTTCTTAAATTATAAATCAAATATGTAAGTCTGGTTACTTTTTGAAAAAAAGTTTTTTTTTTCTCTAAGCCACGGTTGATAGTGTAAGTTTTTAACAAATAGAAGACAGTTACTTTGCTATTATATCCAGCAGTCGATTTCTTTAAATTCGTATGTATTTTGGTATAAAAGACCAAAAGGTAATTTCGTTGAATTTAAATATGTACAAGAAAAAAACTTCATGAACAATTTTTATTAATAAAATATTATTTTGTTGAATATCTTTAAAATATAATTATCTATTTCATTTCTATTCTTCTAACAGATTTCTGAAGAATCTCGTTTGCAGCGCAAACGGGAATGGGAGGAAGACGACGAAAACGAAATGGATCGTGGCCGACAAAAGAAAGTCAAACTCCCAAAACCACAAGTTGGTACACCTGGCTATAATCCATTCCAAGAACATCAAAGTCAACAAAACTTTCAACAACGCCGTTGGAAGCTTGTTAATAGTGCATCCAATCATCGCTACCAAAACACATCTTCGAATGGTAACTTTCGCAACGGCAACAATAACCGCAAGATGAATAATTTCAAACGATTTGGAAATAAATTTCATCAAAGATCATCCCATCACCAGCGCAGCAATGGCAATTACTTCCATAGAAGAGGTTCTTAACAATGTTAATATTAATTACCGAATATGGTAGATATTAGCCCCAACTACAATTACTGCAAGAGATCGCACTCTCTTGGACAGTTTTAAAGAGTCCTTAGTTCAATTTTACTACAAATTTATTCAAAATCTTCTTAAATTTTATTTATGGCGTGCGTCTGTCCCCAAAACAGCGCTCTGTAATCCTTTAAAATGGTTGTTCGGCAATGAAGACTGCATTTGCAACCGATTCAAATAGAAGAAGTTAGAATGCTATCAAAAAAAAATGTCCATGCTTCTTGCATTGACAATAATTAGAACAAATTGATTAAAACTACACCAAGTGTAAACTCACTCTGATTTAAAAAAAAAAACTCCATCCACATTCATCATCGTATTGTATAATATTATAATTGACTAATCCTATTCATCAAGCATGCATATAAGGCAACAACAAGAAAAACTAGATTGAGTTGAAAAAAGCTTACTAAGTTTGTGTATAGAAAAAAATGAATATAAGAACAAACTCCCGAACTTAAAATACATACATATGTTCACTGCTCTTTAACATGCTTTTAGGTTATAATTCTCTTAGCGGTTAGTAAAATAATTAATCATTATTGTTTTTATTTTTAGTTTTTAAATAATACTACATACACAATATAATGCAATTTTAGCCGTAAGAATATTATTATTATAATTAAAAATAATAATGAGATCCTTTGACCTGACCTGACCGAACTCTTCTTCTCCCTTGGCCGATATGTTGTATATCCATGCATTTTTTTTATTTAGTTTATAAGTTGTAGAAAAATCTGAAATACATGTTTTTTTCTCTTAAAAAAAAAACAAACATATAAATATAAATATAACCGCGCGCCGAAAATAATGTTTTTAGTTTTAATTTAATTCTATTTTAGTTTTTACAAAAAACATAAGTATGTATTATGTATACAAACATATTACTACATATATGAATTGTAAGTAAATTTAAAATATAAAAAAAAATTTTTATTTATAACTTTATGAATCAAAACACAAAAAATAATAACAAAATATAGAAGAGATATAAACCAATTTATTATGTATAATGCAGTTTAGTTCTTAAGTTAATATATATATATATTTATATATATATATATATTATGCTATCAAACTTCCGGAGGACAACTTTTCAAAGAGAAAAAGAGACGTGGAAGTCCGGTGTAACAATATGAAACAAACAAAAAAATAATAAACAACAGCAACAACAAATATTGAAATAATAAAATATATTTTGAAAGGACATCATTTGAATGCATTTCATTTAAATTTGAAGGTTTTTTTATTTATTTGCTCTTTAAATGGATATGATATTTTGCTGATATTCGAGGGCCATTTTTGATCCATGTGAATGAATGAATTATGTATTGGGGGTATTGCACTGCGACCTTGAGATCTATTGTGCCCCACTTTAAAATGGATGAGCTTGCTCATTTAATACTTCTTCCTCCAAATCTATTGATCCTAGGAATCTTGTATTTGGGGCACCTTCAGAGAGGACCTGGGGCCCTACTACCATGTATCTCGATTCTACAATAAAAATGTTCGAATTCTGCAATTGAATAACTGCAACTATGTAATTCTTTAAGAACGTTTTAATATGCGATAATAGAACAACTCGAGTAGTGCCAACTATGTTTTAGTGTACTTTCGCATAATTGGGAACCACCTATCTCGAATGTTGATGTCAAAACAAAGCGAAATCGCAAATAATCATCCTACATCAAATGTATTTGCGAGCAGTTCAAGTCAACAATTTTTTTTTTTCAGAATGCAAGTAAATGGAAGTTATAAATTAATTTTATTCAATATTTCAAAGAAGTAAGTAATATGTTGATGTTTTCTTCGTAGTGAATAATCTAAAAAAGCAAACACGAAGTCGTCACAATTTGAGATTTTGGTGCAGTATGTGGAAAATCATCCAGATTTGTCCAAGGGTTAAAAATACCCGAAGCCAGACAAAAATCGAAGAATGTATGGATTAATTTCCAAATTCTTTGAATGCTGAAGGTCCACCGCAGCGTGATGTATTGGATGGGTAAACCTTTTCTCGCTAAGCTCTATTATGTTGGATTTGTCTCTAATTAGCCTTCGTTCAATTTGTTCCGGATTTTCATTTGAATTAAACTAAATTGCCACACTGTCCATGTTTATTTGTTATTATTATTGTTTTCAATTTAATTGCTTCGCTATAAATTCTATTTTTTTACACCAACTGTTTCTTGTTTTTACTTTGGTTGTCAAACATAATGCGAGATTCGTTCGAAAATCGGGAATTTTGTGGGGAATAATTGGCATTACCGGCATCCGATTCTACTTTCTTAGACTGTTCTATTTGAAAGTAGAATAGGAAATGACTTTCGAATATAACCGAAAGTAGAATCGAGTTACATAGTAGGGCCCCTGGTATTGTCCTTTGGTGCATGAGTGGACAGCGTCTTCCTCATGTATATTGGAGTATCTATATATTTCACTGCCTACCATACCAAGTAAACTTAGGTGTCTTCTAAGTTTACAGTGTCCAGTTAGAAAGCCTGTTAGTTTTCGATAGGTTGCTGGTTGTAATTCCTCACTCCTGTAACACATAAATTACTCCAGAAACTGAGTGATTTTAGATGATTTGATCTGAACTTCATTCGGTCTAGTCATCCCATTGTTTAAATTAGAATTTTAAGAAGTACCTTCAATTTCCGATATCGAAAATGATGTTTTATTAGAAAAAGCCTAAGGCCGAGGCCACGCAATAAGCCGCAAACCAAATTAAGGGCCCTATTATGACTTGCGAGTCGCAAGAAAAATTTGATAAATGTGACTATTTGGTATTACCGTTTGCGAATCGCCTAATTGACGTTCGCCTCAAAAGTCAAAAAATCGGCGAATTGAAATCTCGCTCTATTACCATTAGCGAACGTTCGCTTTTAACTGTCAGAATCGGTCGAACTATAAATCTTCGTGACTTGAACAAAATTAACAGTTTTATATTTGAAAGTGGTGTTTTTTATCTGAATATAATTTGTTTTACGCACAATAAAATGAGTGAAAATATAAAGAGGTAATCACCCATGTTCTGTATTCCGAGTGAAAGTGAATTGAAAACGAATTTCAATTTCACTTAAAATGAAAAGGCATGTTCTACATTCCGAGTGAATTCAATTCACTCCGAATTTATTTGTGAAATGTCAAAATCAGCTGAAAGACAATTTGCATCATTTATTAAAACATTGTTTCTTGTGCATAATGAAAATAGATTCACTATTTATTATTAATAAGTGGTAGAAGGGACGAAAATCAATGATAGAGAGTTTGTGGAAAAGTTTTACGTAGTAAAGCCATAATTTTAGATCTTCCAGAAGCAGCGTAAGTAAAAAATGGGGAATGAATTAACATGGTCATATTTGAATTGTTTGTAGTTTCAAAAGAAGCTTCAGACTAAGCGAAGAGACATTTGTTTACATTTTTGAAATAAATCTCCTAATAAAATCGACTTTAATTCAAATGTCTTCCTTCTTATTTCATAAATTGCAACACAACTTTTTCTTGTCGGGAGCTCTTTTGTATTTTCTTGTAAACAACAATTTACCAATCAATCAAATCAAAATCAATCAATCAAAATTTCAAATCTTTATTTACACGTTTATCAATTTCACCAAATAAAACTAAGTGAATTGAATTCACCTTAAAACGCTATGTATTCGAAATGTAGAACACGAATTTTCATCTCCGAAAACTCAATTCACAAACTTCATTTCAGGTGGAATTCAGAACACCAACATTTCACATTCGGAATGAACAAATCACAAAAGTCATTTTATGAGGAATGCAGAACATCAAAATTCACTTTTGTTGCTCGAATTCACAATAAGTGAAATGCAGAACATGGGTGAATATGTTTAAAAATAATTGAAACCTCGTTGAAAAATAATAAACAAATTTTATTCTTATAGCATAAAAAGAACCAACACGAACCAATTTTCAAAGCTTGTTGAAATCATGTTCTGTCTACACATCCTACTATTCCGGGTAACCTAGCTCTTTCAAAAAAGTAATTTCTTGCTTCTTGTTTTTCAGTTGCAGACATATCTGCCTTTATCCAAACAGGACAAATGTTCACTTCAATTAAATTAAGCACTTCACTGAGAACTACCGAAACTGTAGGTTGCGAGAGACCCCTCAAAATCAGTTCCAATACCATTTTGGTAGCTCCCACTACCGAGATAACGCAGTGCACATGCGAGTTTTATGAGTGGTGGAATTGCAGAACTTTGACTTGTTTTGAACCCTGATCTTATTTTGTTTAAAACATAACAAAATGCATGTTTACTAAGGCGAAAATATGACACAAACCTATAATAAGAATAATTCAATTAGAACTGAAATAAAATTTACGATTTGGTTCTTACAAATTATCTGGAAGTTGGAGTGGGTTGGACGTATCTCTTAAACTTCGTCGTAATCTACAGACCATTGTTTTCTCCGCTCTCTCGTGTTCATCTTGATCTTCAAAAAACAAATCAACACTGCTAATCATAGTTTGTTTTATTTCGTATTTACTTCTTTTCTAAATTATAAACAAATATTTCACAAATATAATTCTGATTGACTGACGTTTCACCTATTCATGACATTAAATATTTCGCTTATTAAAGTTGGTAGTTCTGTTTTCAAAAGCGAACGTCGCAGTTCGCCTTTCATAATACCACGACTTAGGCAATTCGCCAAAACGTTCGACTTTAGGCGAAGGTTCGACTCGCGAGTCATAATAGGGCCCTAAAACTTGAAATTTTGTGATTGTGGTTCAGCCATTTCCATTTCTGGTAACAGACACGCAGAAAGCGCAAAAATTTAAGTCACTAGGTCCTGGTTCTCTTCGAGCTGTTGCACCACGAAATTTATTTATCAGTCGTTGAGCGGCAAGCATCATTTCTGAAAGGACAGCTGCCGCTTAAATTTTTTGCTCTGCCGCTTAAACTTTTAGGCCTGCCTATAATTGCGCGACTTTAGCATTAAACTCGGATTTCTTTACAGCATTGTTAAATGGGGTATAAAAAATCGTGTGGAGTTTAATGCTTCGAAAACTCATTGTTGTCTATTTTCGTTGAAGTAGAATGTACCCCCTATGCCATTGTCCTTAAATGGTACTTGTATCGAAAAAGCCGAAAAGCTCAATTACTCGGTATGTGAGAACCAAATTTTTAGTTAAAATGACTACGTTCAGGAGACCACCAAAGACGCTACTAAACGCTTAGAATTTCTCTATCGATGTGCGAAATTTTTCACCCCCTGAGCTCTGAGTACAATTTATGAGGCGTTTACACGTCCAAAACTCGTCTTTCCTTGGCTTATCAATCAGTTCATCCGTTTTGCTAACAATGCATATAAGTTCAATCTTGAGCCTAATTGTTGACAAAAAAAAACATGCAAAGTAGAAGTAACAACCCAGAAAAGCAAACGCAAGTTAATTGCGAGCCATAATTTTAACATTTGAACAAATGCATTTGCAAAAGAAAATAGCATCAACTGCATTTTGGGTAAATCTGCTTAGCAGGGATTTTTATGTTTGCATTTTGGTACGGTTTGTTTAGCATAGTTTGCGTAAGAAAGATATGCGTTTTGGAAATTTTCCTGCTCTGGATTAATCGCTAGTGGAGACCGCATGTTAAAAGGGAGTTGGCTTTTTTGGATTTGAATAAATACAAATCGAATAACGATCATAAACATCAATCAATTAGCTCTATAAAATAGAGTAATCGAATCGTGGTAACCAAAAAAGTCGGTCATCAATCAGTAAATCGACACCCGTAGTATGTCTGCTATTCGGATTAAACATCCTTAAAAACAAAACTGAAAGTAATCAAAACCACCCTGTTTTGCCGTGATAAAGAAAAACTGAGAAACTTTACAAAGCGTTTATAACTATCTCTATCTCAAAAATATAAAAGTTATTATTTCAAGTCGAGTCAAAATAAAAGATAACCTTCGAATCTCATAATTCAATAAATTGAAGTGAGTGGAAACTATCAAATTGAAAATTATTCGATTTCCATTTTACAATTATTATTATTAAATTTTTGTACATAAAAATATTTTTTTTTATTTAAACAAAATATATTATCTAATTATTTTTTTCTTTCCTCTGTCTTCTGCTCATCATCCTTCCCTTGCTAAATTTGGTAGGATGACTCTTTTTTAACTTTCTTATACCACTTTTGGGTAAACTCTTCAGTGTGTTATTCCTATCCCGTCGAAGTTTCTTCTGATTGGCTTTTTTATCCAAACGTTCCTTCGTTTTAAATGCTTTGCTCTTTTTCAACTTGTTGAATGTCTTGGTCTTCTTCAATCGATCAATGTCCTTTTTATTCCTCAATTCTTTATTGGTCAATTTATTTTTATTTTCAGACGAATTCTCCTTCGGAGATTTAGTTTTGTTCTTTTTTTCAACCAAATCCATTCCAGGAATTATCTCCAATGCATTTTCTTGGTTTTCATCTTCTGATTCTGGTTCTTCTTCAGATTCACTTATGGCTGCTCTATTCTCGCCGATTAGACAATTCTGGGCAGCTAAATCATTTGTAGATAGTTCCACAATTTTCACTTTAACATCATCGTCTTCGTACTCCTCTTCGACTTTATCCTGCTCGGTTAGTTCTTTTAGTGGTTCGAAAGTTTTCTTTAAATTAGTGAGTCCATCTTTGATCTCCTTGCGGATTCGTTTGCGTTCTTCCTTGAGTGTGTTCTCTAGCTGCACTTTAGCCTTCTTTCTGCGCTCATTTTTACGTTTTCGAAATCCAGTCAAGAAGTCTCTATAAAGGTATAGGAAACAAATGAGTTAATGAGACTCCAAAATATATATAAAACCTACTTTCTTTTTTCTGGATTAAAGACTATTTCAAGCTTCTTCTTTTTAGGTGGACGAGTTTTTCCCATGTTTTGTTATATTCAATGAAATGTATTGCCCTGTAAATTTAAATGTTCTCAGGAACTTATTTTCCTTCTTATTCTTGAGTTTGTTGATTTTTAAGCTACCAATACGAATACCATGCTTCTTTTTGATATGTCAAAAGTCGATAGAAAAATGAAAATTCGATAACATTTCTGCAGTGCTACCAAGTTTTCCCAATTTCATGAAATTCAAAAATTTGGGGCGATTAATTAAGCACTGGCATTTTCACGATTCATTGATTTTTAAAACGAAAGTCATGTTTTCCTTCCGAACCAAAATCTTGAGTTTTAAGCAACAGATTGCAAATGCACCAGGTATTTGTTATGATCTCACACAATTCGAGCGTTAAGGAAAAGTGGAGAGGATTTAATAAGAGGTGTCGATGCACATTGGTATTGAATGCTTGTACATCACCATGAGCGAGAAAAATCGGGCAAATTATTCCACATTTTAGACCAGTACGTCCGAGGTTAGGCTCATCATCATCATCGGCTCGACAACCGGGTTCCGGTCCTGGCCTCTTTCAACAAGTCTCTCCACCTATCCCGGTCTCTAGCCGACGCCATCCAGTTGCGCACCCCAAGGCTTCGGGCGTCCTGGTCTACGCCATCTCTCCAGCGCAAGCATGGTCTACCACGCTGTCGTCTACCATAGAATGTACCACAAAGAACTTTCCGAGCAGGTTAGGCTCAAGCTCAAGGATAAACTGATGTGCATTTATAGCTAGACGAATATTACAGTGGAATTGCTTAAGGTTATTTCATTTGATCATTGTTGTAGAAAAAGCGATAAAATAATGAGACAGGGAACATTTCCAAGGTGTTCAAGAGAAACAAAAGTTTGCGTAATTGATCTGTCCCCTATAATTTGTATGGATCTATTCCGGATTCTAACCAAATAGGTTAAAATGAGTAATGAGAGCACCAGCCAAGATATGAGAGTTATACTTGGGTGGATATGTGTTATAGGTGGTAGCCGTATCAGAAGGGAAAACAAATGTCTTACATCTTTTAAGAAAACATAAACTTACGCTGCGTTTTTGGCTACTTCAATATATGATTCCATAAGAAATGGTTAGTAAAATAAATACCGACAGCTTTTTGATTAATTTTAAACAAGTGACATTTATGGATAATGGCTTGGTCGACAGAAGACGGCTAAATTTAAAAAATTGAATTGAACGCTTATTGAAGTTAAATTTTCAACAAATTGAAACAAGTTCATGCAGTGTTCCATTGGCAAATTCAGATTTCAAATAAAAATTGTTTTTTTTTTTCGGCGGTTTCGAATTGATTTATTTTTCCAAAATAACTGTTTTTCGTCGTAAAGTCCACAAAAATTAGTGTTTCGTCCAGGCGATCTCACATGGACGTTTTTTTTTCGTGGCGATTTCGATGATTTATTTTTCCAAAATAGCTTTTTTATTTGCCTTAAAGTCCACAAAAAGTGGCAATCTCGCATATGGACTCATCAGTTGACTGTGAGAACCTTGTCCATACGCAATTTTTAAATTGAGTTCATCTTACATCGATTTTTTGACAAAAATCCAATATGAACTATATCCAACCAAGATTAAAACTCTAATCATTAACACTGGAAGATTTTGCCCATGGCCTGGCATTGTTTTTATATGAAGGTTTTAAAATACAAATTTTATTTATCATTGTATTTGTGCAATTTTGTGTCTGTCAAATGAAATCTCCATCGTAGAAAAATATGAGCTTGATCAATTAACCGAATCATTTTAAACTGCTTTCATTTTTTACTGTTTTGGATATAATTTTCAAAATGGAAATAACTTAAATAATTCTTAAGCCACATTTGCAAAATGGCCACTGGCTGTATATGGGATTTGAATTTGTTTACCCAATGGAATGCAAAACCTACCAAAATCGGAATTTTGAAAGATCTAAGTCGAAAATAAATTGATTTATTCTACCAATGAAAAACCAAATGAATACCATTTTTATCTAAGGAAAATCACAAAATTAATATATTTTTTCTTTATATTGCAAGTCAATTGTTTATATTTATTATTTATAAAAAAAATTCTTAAACTTAAAAAAAAAACAGACTATTTACACCTTTAACACGCTCATCTTAAGACTACAGAAGTTTATCCAGGAATAGTGATTTTTTCGTGCATGGTTTCATTTTCTTAGCTACGTTGCCACTTTTTTCCTCCGCCTTTCTTTTCCGCAACTATGTCACAAACATAAATGTTAAATATTTTTCGATTTTAATTTATTGTTTTTACTTACCGCCAATTCCTCCTCGGATAAAGGAGCGAAAACAAAATTACCAGTGTTGCTGGCTTTCTTATGCACTTGCTCGTTGTCACTTCTTTGATAGTCTCCAGATTTCTCTATGGCTTGCGCTATCTTGGCTAGTGCCTCTTTGTCATAATTTAAATACGAATTTCTCAATGTTGAAAGATCGTTTTGTTTAATAAGAAACGAAGGTGGTTTGTATTCCTTGGGCACAATAACTTCCTTTTCAATTACGAAATTTGGATTTTTCAAATTGGGTTTCATAGTGTCGAGCAATTTTTTGCCAAGTTCCGTTGCAGAGACCTCAGCAAGAATCTAAAAAAGTATTCAAAATCAAAAGAGAATTACATTGGGTTAATTTTTGGTTAATTTACTTCTTCTTTTGACTTCTGCATTAGAAACTGTTCTCTTTCGAAACGCATTTTGCGCCATTTAATTTCTTCTTCATCGTCTGCGCTGTCAATTTCGTCAGCATTATCAGCACCACCGCCAGCGGGGTTATCTAAACTAAAACCAGTCTCTATATTCTTCCAGCGGAACTTACGTTCTCGTCCGACACCATCTGCTTCCTCGTCGTCGAAGAGCATCTCTTGTATTTTTTTAACTTCCCGAATATCGTCGTCGAGCACTTTGCGCCTAAGATTATTATGCATACATAAATTTCATTTCTTTAATTACTCATGACGAACAAAAAATCTTACATATGAATCTGTTCCAGTTCTGCATGAAGTTTCTGCTGATCAAACTCATCTTCATCCCCCAGTTCATTGTCATATCGGTCCAGATTTTGTTCATCTTCATCCGCACTACCCCATTCCGATTCAGAAAGTTCAGCTTCTTTTTCCAAAAAGGCATTTGCTTTTTTTAAACAGTCTTTTTTAGACATTTGCACTTCGATTTCGTTTTCTTCCGAGTCATAGTCTATGAAAGTTTGTGGAAGTTCTTCTTCTTCTACGTCTTCTTCAATCTCTTCTGCGGAGTTTTGCTCATCATCTTCATCGTCTTCATCATCAGAAAATCCTAATTTCATATGTTTCTTCTTTTTCTTTTTGAGTTTCTTAACTTTTTTTGCTTCTGATTGGGGCACTTCTTCGTCTGGTTCTTTTTCTTCATCAGACGAAAGAATTCTCAAAACAGTCTTTTCAGGTTTCTGAGCTTGGGTTTGTTCAACTTGCGTTTCTTTAATTTGTGTAGTTCCCCCATTAAAAACTCCAGAGCACAAGTCTTCCAGCTCGGTTTCATTGACATTTCCAGGAGTTTGAGTAATAGGTATCTGACTTATTAATGAAGAGCGTTGTGTCTCAGCAAATTGTCCCGAACACAAGTCTAATAATTCATTTTCAACTTCTTCGGGATTTTTACTCTTTTCCTCAGGAAATAGAACGCTAGTAGATGTTTTATTCAAATCTAAAATTGAAAAAAAAAACTTTGTAATTTCTAATAGGCAAATCTCAACTTGATCCTCATACCAGGATTTACTTCATCATCAGAATCTTCGAAAGCTTTAATAACCCGATGCTTTCGTGTTGATGGGTCTTCGATGTTTTGGTCTTCTTCACTACTGCTACTATCACTTTCATTACCACCATCGTCATCAGATTGATTTTCTTCGTCGTTCTCTTCTTCACCTAATTCTGTTTGTTGTTCATTTTCTTCGTCCTTGCTTTTGTCTTCTGTAAGCTCTCCTTGGTTATCTTCCTCCTCCTCCTCCTCTTCCTCTTCTTCATTTTCGTATTCTTCTTCATCAATTTCATTTTCTTCTTCATCAATCTAGAAATAAAACAATTTGATAATCGATAGAAAAGAAATCCTTTATGTTTCCTCAATCAACGGTTATCTATTGAACTCCGAAATGTTTTTGGTATTAGGAACTGGGTAAGCCATGACCATAATAACAGCTACCTAGCCAATAAGATCAATATGAATTTCAGTGTTTAAAAGAAATTTCATTCAATTTAATAGAAGTGACTTCAAAATCCTCCGACTTATTGAGGAAGATTGAAAATTAGCTATTCTAACGTTCAAAACAGTTAGTCTTCGAAAACTCATAAGCAACTTCAATGGAATACTACCCTTCCCTGAGACAAGAAGTATTTAACCCAGAGGCGAGTAAGAGAAGACAGCAAAGGAGAAATTGGAAAACCAATGAAAAATATAACGATTGCATTGACTTAAGCCCAGAAAATATAATATTACTCACCACAATGTCATGTTTCATCTTTGAAGCTTTACTCTTTGATTCTCTCTCTTCGTCTTCTTCTTCTTCCTCATCATCATCCAAGCCACAACACTTGTTATACTCGTCTTCTTCTTCTTTTGTTTCTTCGATCTTCTTTTGGAATTCTTGTTTTCGTTTCCTATTTATTAGTGTTCGAAGGTTCTCCTTGAGTTTCATGTAAGCTGCTCCTGGTTTGGGTTCTTTTTCTTTGTTTGATTCTTGAATAACAGCAACTTTAAGTGTTGTTTGTAGTTCTTGACTGTAAAATAGAAAACATTAAAAATCAAAACAGAAATCTCATTTCAAAATCCCACTACCTTGGAGTGGGTTCCTCGGGTTTCTTTTTGTTATTTTTATTTGACTTAATGAACCGTTGGAATAAGTTTTCAACCCCAGTTGGCTTACGTGCAAACATATCACCAGTTTCAAAATCAATGATCATATTGGCATCACCCTTAAGCGTGGGAACAAGGGGGATGTTCTTCTCAGCGATAAGACGAAGTTTAAGTTCAGACAAAGCAGATGGTCTGGAAGATGAACTTGGTTTAGCTTCTGGTTCTTTGGCAAGTTCATTGGACCTCGAAGTGGACGGACCTGGATTCGGTTCTGGTTCAGTGTGATCTGACATACCTATGTCGAGAAGTTCTTGAGTCGAAGGTTGTGATATGAATTCATGTTCTTGTAAAATTTGTTCAATCTCTTCTGTGTTCAGAGGTTGTGGAGTTTCTGATTGTGCTTCTGAATCTTTTGGCTCTGCAGCAGATGTATTCATTGGTACTTTATCTGGTTGTTTGTCAGTCTGTTCGTTTTCTGGGACATCTTTAAGTTCATCTTCTGATTCACTTTTGAAGAATTCTGTAGCTTCCTTGGCGCGTTCCTCCAGATGTTTCCTAAAATAATTTTCTAATGGAAATTTTCTTAATTAACATAAATTGAAGCTTACGCGTATTCTACCAGCTCTTCAGGTGTCATTTTAAGACTTTTTCCTGGACCAAGTTGATTAAGTGTTGGTTTTGGGATCGTGTGTCTGGTTAGGAACTCTTTGAGAGTATGACGTTTTGGTTTATGGTATGGAATGCTTAAATTAAATATGTATAACAGTTCAAGAAAAACAAAAAGGATATTAATCAAGAAACTTACTTAACATGGGTTTCACGATATAGCCTTTGGGTTTCGCTTTGAATGGCCAGCATTTCATCCATGGCTTTCTTTGCTGATGCCTAGGGAAATTCAGTTGTGTAAGAGATTTAATGGAACAAGTAATATTTCTTACTCTTTGTGGTTTCTTGGGTTGCTGAGCAGCAGATTCTTTACTTCTCTGATCTTCTTCTTCATGATCACGGCTGTCATTTGAAGATTCGCTATCAGAGTCAACTAGACTTGATATTTTAGACGGTTTATTCTTGTCTCTGAACTGTGAAGATTCTTCCTCATTTTCACTATCCGAACTAATCGGTAGAGAATTCTTTTTATTCTTTTGTGTTTCTAGTTTTTTCTTCTTGTTTTTCTTCTTCTTGACCTCTGTAGGTGCATTTTCTTCTTCTTCGGTGTTATCATTTTTGCTATTGTTACCGTTTGCTTTTTCTTGAATTTCTTCAGATGATTCTTCTGGTTCACTGTCTGAATCTATCAAAGCCGAGAACTTTTTGGGCTTATCAGCTGTTGAAGGGATTCCTTTGAGTTTCAGTGGACTTTTTGGGGTTTCATCGCCATCCTTGACCGTTAATATATCTTTTTCCAGTTCACCTTCATCTTCATCGCTTTCCAGAATCTGCTGTGTAGGACGCTTCTTTCTGCCAACTGGAGATATATTTTCGTCACCTTCGCCTTCAGATCCAGATATTCTTAGACTTTCAGTTCCTAAACCATCGTCGTCGTCATCGTCTTCTTCGACAATTAGAGATTCCATCTTATTCAAAGAACTGTTGGCACTGCTGTTCTCATTTGGATCAGTTTCTGGTTGTAGATCTTCTGCATTTAGGTTACCGTTTGATGTTATTTTAGCAGAATCATTGTTGCTGAAGTTTTCAACAATTGGCGAAGTTATTACATCCATATTTTCTTGATTAATTTTGCAGAATCGTCAATAAATAAAATTTTACTTTTAGAAAAATATAATAAATATTGGCGCGAAACGAAAACAAAATAATGCAAGTGATGCCAGAATAATATTTTTGAGCTAGTAAATTTGGCTGTATGCACAAGGATTTGTTCGCCATATTTAAATTATGCTACTAATTGTAAGAATTATTTTACGCAAGCTAATCAAGGGAACTCGATTACTTGTGGGATTATGATCGCTTGGGAAATTGAATTTTTCCTCAAAACTGCTTTTTTTCTGTAGTTTAGGCAAATCGTTCTAAATTTGAGATCCCACGATTCAATTAAAATTTTGACATAAGATTTTTTGGGGAAAATATGTTACAGAAAGCAGCTGTTCTGTAAGGCCAGGCGCGCACATTTAATTTTTAGTTTCGCAACTGGTTGGTTGCTAAAATGAAACATATGGGCTTATATGGGACACCGCGCACTTAGAGCAACTCGATTCGTTTTGACACAAACTAAACGATTGCCTTCGCAACAGTTGAGCTGTTTTCTATAAGCGCAAGAGAGAAAAAGAGTGTGAGCGTGAGTAAAGAGTTGCCAGTGCGCGGTTCTCTTTCAACTGGTGATTAAACTATTTGAAACTATTTAGCCTAAGGCTAGGCGTACACGATCAACTAAAAAGTTTGTGTTTTGACACAAACTAAACAATTGCCTAAAATGAGTTCGCTATTTTGTGTAACATATAATTATATGCACCTGCGCAGACATTCAACCAACTAGTTCATCTGTTTTCTATAAGCAACAAAACAGTTGTGCAACTAAAAATTGAATGTGCGCACCTAGCCTTAGCGTGAGCTTCGTTAAACTAATTAAAGTAAATAATCTGGAGAGAAAAAATGAACATGGACTAGGCCAACGTAATGTTTTATCAAAATTCACAGTGCTTAAAAGAAAGAAAATCAATAGAGAAATAAAGATTAAAAATGGCTTTCGTGTAAAGGCAGTCTTTGGAAATCATTTCTATGACAGCTAAAATCTTCACCATTTACATATCTGCATACTAGGCTAAAATTATGAAAATTTGTAAGATTTTTGAAGTGACACATATGTTATAGTGCTTAATAATTCGAAGAGCAATTAAAGGTGAATAAAACTCTTATGGTCACTTTGAATTTCAAATAAGTTGGTGGGTAGATGTTGAAATTGAATAAAACAAGCTGTATGTGAGGAATTTATGTACAAAATTCTTATTTATTTGAAAATCCCATTATGTACATAGGCCATTATGTATGAAATATGACACTGTTCAAATGTTCGTCTCGGATTCTTACAGTGGCATGGATCCGGGTGGTCCAATTTTCAATGACCTCCGCAAAGATCTGTGGTCGGTTGATTATTGTTTATTCATATAGACTTATGTGACTTCAGGAAAACCTACAAGAAAAAGTCTAGTGGGGTCAAATCGCATGACATATTTGCAGTCAATTCACGTCATCTGTGCGGGAGATAACCTTACCCCCAAATAGTTCATGCAGAATGACATACTATGGCATCCGCTCCGTGTGCCAAAGTAGTGCCTCCCTGCGGGAACCACATATCCCCTAGGTCCATATGGTTCAATTAAGGCGTAAGAAATTGTTTATCATTGTTTTATACCGTTCGCCATTGGGGGTAACCATATAATGAAGCCGTCAGCCCAAAATCCACAAAAAATGGTTACTTATTTTGAGGACTCATATTGTCACCTGGTGAGCCTCTTGTGGTTTAGTTTCTACCCAGATACGGCAATTTTTGATTCTTATTAACACATAGCCGTTCATCCACAAATGCGCCTCGTCGCTAAACATGATTTTTCTACAAAAAATTCGGGTAATCGAACAAACGGCATGTCTATGGTCATGAGCTTTGAGCTCTTGGGTCAGTTGGATCTTGTACGGGTAGGAAGTCCCAAGTCCCGACACAAAATTTGACAAGTTGAAGTCTGTGAAATACCTAGTTATTGTGCACGGCGAAGAATCGACAACAAGAATCTGCTGTTCGATTTCAGGAACTGCGGCGATGTTCTCGACTGATCTTGGGTTCCTTCATGGCCGATTTATTACAGAACCTGACGTTTCAAATTTGGCCACAAAACGTTGAAGAGTCGACTGTGAGGGACACGCGCAACATTTGCACTAACAAACAATAATGTTGATAGTAAAGTTTTATCATTTTAACTTGTAGTTCAATAACTTGCAATGGTGATTTGGCAGTAACTGTCTTAGAACAAAGCTTTTCCATCAAGGAACAATGAAATAAGATGATGTTTAGTTTATCTTTATATTTACAAAATACATAAAAAATATATCTAGCTTAAAAAACAGTACATCAACTTAGAAATTTTGTTTATAAAAAAAAGATTTATTTAAATAAAGTTTAATCTAAACCGCTATCAATTTAATGTGACAACTGGTGAATTTTACATGTTTTAAGCTACTATAAATTAGAGGACAATACAAAAAGATTCTTATAATGTCGCTTATAAAATACACAGTTTTGTAGTTACTTTTTAAACATTATATCCGTCATACACTGCAGATAAAACATAAATTATAGTACATATTTCGAAGAAATTCTACATGCATTCGCATTCAATTACTATAAATATTATCTAATGAATCGTTTTTCTTTGGGACATATTTCAATGAAACAATAAGAAATAAAAAGTATTAACTTCAAATGAAGGCTGCAGTTTAACTTGATTCATTTTTTTGTATTCAAAAATTAAGAGAAATTAACTTAAAATCTTTTTTCATATTAAAATGTGACTCCCGGAACCGGAACATGTTTTACAGTTCGAGCATCGATTGTCACATTAAAATAGAGTCAGCTGGTTCCCCTCCACACTTCACACAATCTACTTTATTTTGTTTACATGACATTCGTTCATTCTGTACTACGCCTTTTCATTATTCATTTTGAAAATAAATAATTAAACGAACTAATCACGCAAACAAGACGGAGACGGAGACGGACCCTTCGATGCCAGAAAGTAAAGTGAATTCCGATTACAAAAATTCGAAATTAAACAAACCATATCAAAAGGAATCATCTCATCTTATCAATCAAATCTCCCAATTCATAGAGAAATTTTGTAGAACAATGAAATAGGTGATAAGGTGATAGTTACCTGCAAACAGCACCGCTGTTCTATTTATGTATTATATCGATTGTTCCAACTGGAAACACCATTAGAGTAATATTCCAATAAATTTTACCAAACAGGAACAACATGGCGCAATCTAAATTAAGTCAAGTATTTAGCTACCAATCCTGGGTGCATGCCGTATCTGGGGCAACTGTGAGTATACCTAGTATTTTAAAATAGGAATTAAGATAATATACCTATGTTCACACCTCTGGGCACTGGTCAAAGGTCAGAAAAGAATTAAGGTTTAAATGAACATTAATAGCTTTTTTATATGCAAATCATGCTATTTTAATTTTTGTATGCTTATAGGGAGGTGTTATTGCAATGTCAGTGTTTTATCCCTTGGATACAGTGCGGTCACGATTACAAGGTAAATTCAATGGTTTATGTTTGCGATTTTTTCAAAGTAAACTAAAAAGGCATAAGTATATTAAAACTTTAGATATTCTGCTATGATAAGACATGTTTTTTCTTGGGGAGTTTGTAACACATTTTAAATAGAAAATTTTATAAATGCACTTAAATTACCTATACATCGTTTGGATAATTATTTCAATTTTCTAACTCTCTTCTTCAGGCATTGTAAATACAATAGGTACTTGCTTCATGTGAAAATTCTTCGAAATATGAAATAAAATTGATTACCTAATTTAAAAGATATCAGATTGTGTGCTAAAGTACATATGTATATAACTTGATAAAACCATTTTTAGAAGGGTTCTCTTAAAAACTTTAATTTATTAATAATTTATCTTTCTGTATTGCATTCGGAAATATATTGATCTCATAAACGCAATTATGACTCTGTCTAATAGATTGGATAAATTTCTTTCGAAATTGGAAACACAACACAACACTGACATTTTTTTAGAACCAAAAACCAATACCAGGCCTACAACACTTACGTTATTGCTCTATCTATTTATTATTTCAAAAACCAATACCTCCGATTCGATTTTCTCATTAACGCCTAAAAGGTTTTTTCTCTTCGATTCTAAAATGGTTTGAATCTTACCCTTACAGGAAGAACACAACGCGTATATTTTTTCAGATTCAGTGAATGTTACTTCCGGCGTTCCACAAGATGGCCAGTTAGGGCTTCTTCTTTTTCTTATTTTCATTAATGAAATTTCGGAATTGTTCCAAATTTGTACGCCGACGACATTAAACTTTATTTCGGTATCAAGTCAACTCTAGATTGCATTAGTTTACAAAAAGAGTTAAACAGGCTCTTTTGATTGGTGTACAGTTAATGACCAAATGTCAATGTTATGTCTTTTCATCGGAATCAATTTCCGTTAATGGGGCCTATCGGAATAAAATTTCCCCTTGAATTGTTCCCAACTTTCAAAATTGTCATCTCGAAAAATGTCGAAAGTTTCCCTTGGAGTTTATTGATATTGGAAATTAAGTTTCATAGTGACTTTGGCTCTTATTTAAAAAGGCCAGTCGCGTGCTTACAATAAACAGTGCAGAAGTATTGACCTTTTCAATTTCCAAAGATGGGGAAAATTCCGAGGGAAATTTTGTTTACGATAGCCCCCAATATTTCCTTATAGCGTGGGTGAAACACATTTAGTTAGATTTATGGAAAAAAAAGATCTTGGGGTTATATTTGATATAAAATTAACCTTCTCCAATCACATTGACTATTTTGTTTCTAAAGCTCCATGCTTGGTTTTATTAACCGCAATTCAAAAGATTTTTCAGATCCTTTTACCTTATCGCTATATTTTAGCTCCCTTCGATATATTTTCGAATACTGCTGTATTGTATGGAACACCATGTATAATGAGAATTGAAAAGATTCAGAAGCGTTTTTAACTAGAATGACTATCAACATTTTTTACTGGAATATTGATACGCCTACTTATAGTTCGGGATGCCTGTTATTAGGATTCAATCTCTTGAATCTAGAAGAGTAAATTTTGAAACTATGTTTATGAAAGGTATAATAATTAATTTCAAAATCAATTGCCCTTTCTTGCTTTCTTTAGTTTTTTGGTATATTCCTGAACATGAACTTCGTTCCGTTTGTTATTTGAAATTCCTTTTCATAGAGTGAACTATGGTTCCAATGAGCCATAACCCGTTGTTTAAGACAGCCTAACTCAGTTTGTAATGTTCTCGATTTCAGTATGTTTTTAAGCAGGGGTTGTTTTAAGAAAAAAGTAGTACCGTTTTTTAATCTCTGGTGGTTAGAATTTAAGTATTATAATTATCATTATATTCTGTAGTCTATAAGAGATTTGTAACTCTGATTAATAAAAATAAATAATCCATTCCGATACAGAAGCTTCAGTACTGAAGTCTTTTATTTTTTTTTTTTGGACTTAATACATTTATCTCTTTATGTCGAAGTAAAACATTTATTCATTTTGTTTAAATTTTAACAGCAGTTCAATAATTTTAATTAAATTAAAAACGGGCATCATATTTTTCTTAAACGATTACATGGTTTAGGTTTGTGAATGTTGTTTGGATGCTTCTTCTCCAGAAGTCTTTCTGCTTCGACTTTGAACCTTAGCCTTAGTTACATTCTTTAATTAGATACCTTATTCTTTTAGACTGGGAACTTTTATTCATTGTATTTTCATACTTGTGTTACCGATTTACGTAAGTTTGATTTTCATTATTTATTTCATTATGTAGATTTCCATTGGGCTAGTTTCTTATCACAAAATATATTTAATAGGGGCGACAGCTCGTGGAGAACTGCCTTACAATTCTTGAACATAACAAGAGATATTCTTGGAGGAATTGTCATTTTCTCGCACCCCCGAAAAAAGCATTTAGATTTTTATGTGACATAGGTTGGGAATCGATTGCAAGTCCTCCGGTGGGTTGAGTGTCCAATGCAATAACTATGACACCATGAGGCACTACCTTAACACTTATAATTTTTATTATAAGCTTTTATACATACTACTAAACATAAGTTCATAATTTGCCGAGTAATTGTTTATCATCGCCTTAAAGATAAGACGATTGAAACTCAAATTATATGGTTCGAACGTTATCAATCAAAACCATAAAGCTATGCGAAACCGAAGCGATAGCGATCACGTGAATAGAATATTTAATTTATGTACATATGTACATCAGTAAAAACAGTCTTCGTTTCTTTTAACATTAAAATTAACAAACTTAAAGAAAAAGCTACACATGTATGTGCATACAAAATCATGTCTTTCTCCTGGTTTTTTGTGCTGAACTAATTGGAAGTTTGCTTACAAACATAGAAGAAAAAGAAAAAAAGCAATGAAATTTTGTAAATTTCTTATTTTAATTGTTGCAGTTTTTTTTCTAGTTGCAAAACTAAAAATTATTTTTATTTCAGTTGAGAATGCAGATCGTCGAAAGGCCCTAAACACACTGCAAGTCATTCAACAATTGGTTCGCGAAGAAGGTTTTTCAACTCTCTACCGAGGTCTAGTGCCTGTCTTACAAAGTTTATGCATTTCAAATTTTGTCTACTTCTATGCGTTCCATAGTTTAAAAGCCCTAAATGGTAGCGCTCAGCAAAGTGCCGTACGTGATCTCTTTCTTGGATCGATAGCTGGAATCATTAATGTCCTATCCACAACCCCTTTTTGGGTTGTGAACACTCGAATTAAGATGCGAGGTATAAGCGGATTAGTCGACGATAATTCTAAGCACTACAAAAATCTTCTTGAAGGACTAATGTACGTTGCCAAGACTGAAGGAATGGCTGGATTATGGTCTGGCACTATTCCATCTTTAATTCTGGTCATAAACCCAGCCTTGCAAATCATGATGTATGAGATGCTTAAACGAAGATTTACCACAGCCTACGGAGAAACATCAAGTCTGGCTTATTTCATGATCGGGGCGGCGGCTAAGGCCTTCGCAACTGTCTTAACGTATCCCCTACAATTGGTCCAGACAAAACAACGTCATCGATCGAAGTCCGATGAATTTGCCAAGCATGCTGGAACAATTCAAATGGTTATGACAATATTGAAAGCACAAGGACCGAAAGGACTTTTCCGTGGATTGGAAGCAAAGATTCTACAAACAGTTCTAACAGCAGCATTAATGTTTTCCATCTACGAGAAGGTGGCCAAGGGTGTCGGAGTGGTTTTGACAAAGAAATCATGAAGATTTCGTAAAAAGAAAACGGTGATAGTAGTTTAAGAATAAACCAAGGTGTGTGCTATAAATTTTAATTCAAGAACAAAAAAAGAACAATAACAATATAACCAAAGATTTTGTGAAAAATAAATCTAAGAATACTTTAATTGTCGGCTGTTTCTGTTTCGCCTTCGTCAGTCTGAGGCTTCTCTTCCTTATCTGCCTTCATCTTTTTGGGAGAAGGTTCTTCTTCGTTAGATTGTTCTTTCTCGTCAAGAGGTTTTTCATCATCAGCTTCCTCCTTATTTGTTACAACTGTCTCTATCTCTTTGTTGTCTTCAGTCTTCTGTTCGTCCTTAGATTCGTCGGTTTTGTTTGAGGCCAGCTCAATAAGATTGTACTTCTTATACTTAAAGTAACCCTCCACCACGGAGAGACAGCATTTTTTTTTAATGATTTCAACAATTACTGCCAGTTCGGCGTTCTTCAGATCCACCTTGTTTTTCATGTTCTTATCGAAGACCAAGTCGGCGAGGATTTTGATAATCTCGTCTCGTTTTATGTCATTGTTGAATCTCCTATTGAAGACAATCGCAAATGTCTTTCCTTCCTTTAGGAAGTATTTGTCAAAAAGCGCCCCAGCAGCTTTTGTTATTTCATCCACACTTGCCTGACAAACTACTTCTATTGGTGTCAACCGAAGAAGGTATCTAGTCTTTTGAATTTTGGTTTCAGCAATATCTTTGATGATTTTTGTGCCCAGTTCCACAGGGTCAGGAAGAGTTGTTTTTATGAATACACAGTTCTTTGTACCAGTATCTATCGAATTAAACCGACACATATTTCCGGGCTTTGCAGAAGCTTTGGCGGCATCGATTTCCTTTTGCAGATCATCAGAGATGTCAGTTTCTCCGGGTTCCTCATTATCTACTTCCTTTGAATCCTTTCCATCTTTGGCAATTGGTCCATACAGTTCGTTTGCATAGTGATTGAGAAGGTTATAGCTTTCGCGTATGCAATCTCTTTCTCGGAAATTGCAAGTGGCCAGGAAACCTCGATTGCCAATTTCTAGAGTTTGTCTTTTAGAAGATTTATTCCAATTACCTCGATTGTTGAATTTTTTGTTGTTTGTTGATTCACTCATGATTGAGTTTGAGATTTTTTAGATTGTTTTGCAAGAAATATTGGAAAGTACTTTAATTCAATTAAGATTTTTCGATTTATTTTGAAAAATATATACAAACACCCGGTTGACAACTATTTGTTTCTTGTTTGGCAAAAAACGTGCACGTAAAACAAAATGAACCATTCCATTTAGAGTCTCGAATATGAAGTATTAAGAACGTTGTAGATGTGTTAAATTATTGATGATATTAACAGTTATTACTCGCGAGCGTATCAGCCATTTGAAAGATTTTGGAGTTGCAGAACTGAATTAGTAGGCCAACATCCAACGTTTTTAATTTTATTACACTTTCATTGGCTGTCACGAGTAATATTTTCGGAGATTTCTTTAGTTCTCGACTTCAAGACGAAGGATAAGTTGTCTAATGTAATAAATGCTTCAAGAAACCATTTCGTATTTCAAACTTTACAAAAGTTATGAAGGAAAGTCGTTTCTTTGCTTCATGAAACCATTTCGTATTTCAAACTTTACAAAAGTTATGAAGGAAAGTCGTTTCTTCGAGCATTTATCACTTAGGCCAAAGTAATCAAACGAAAAAGGTTTTATACATTTGTGTGCATTCCAAGAGCAAACTTATTTAAGCCGAAAAGCACAATAAACTCCAAAAATATCAGTCAGATAAGAGCCATTGAAAGGCTTATTAAGTATTGGAAGTGCAAAAGAAGAGACCATATATTTGGCAAGTTATTTGTAGTTTCTGTTAAGCCAGGAGTGCACATTCAATTTTTAGTTGCACAAATGTTTGGTTTCGTATAGAAAACAGATAACATTTTTGGTCGATTGTTAGTGCAAGTGCATATAATTATATATTACACAAAATAGCGAACTCATTTCAGGCAATCGTTTATTTTGTGTTAAAACACAAACTTTTTAGTTGCTCGAACCAAGCTGTTGCGAAACTAAAAATTGAATGTGTGCACCTAGTCTAAGATGAGTTCATTATTCTGTAATATTACACATAATCATATGGAACTGCACACGTATCAACTAAATAGTTAACAAAAAAATGTAGTGAATATTTTCATTTCACCAAAAATCCCGACAGAAGAGAAGAGCCATACATATAAATTTAACTAGTTTTCTCTCCATAATGTTCCTTAATTGCTTGTGAAGTGTGAGAGAAGCTGCTCTATCAACTGGTGATTAAATTTTTTGATTTCGATCACAGTTGCCAATGCACGCCTAGCTTTAAGACAATTGAAATTAAAAAAATTCAATCCACTTGGCGCTTAAACTCAAATGGAATACGAAAAATAATTTCTTTTCGAACGAAACTTTCTTTGCTTGTCTAAATTTAATTTCATTAGTGAAAGTCGCATTTGTTTAAATAAAAAAAATTAAATTTTACTTATATCATTTACAGCCAGTTGTCCACGGACCTACCATGTATAGCGTGAGAAATATTTTACAAAAGAAAGCAATTTCCGATCAAAAATTAAGTAAAGCTATTTGAAACTTGCTTAAACCTCAGTTTATCCACCTAAATGAGCTTAATAAAATTACAATGAATCACGTTGGTACAAACTTATGTTTAATTTATAAGGCCATTTAACACCAGACCAAAACATTAGCTGTGTTTTTTTGGAAAAGTTATCCGTACTATAGTAGGATTTTATATGAATAACAAATACAACATCCGCAGTATAGGATCACTGCCGATACTCCAATAAACGTCAAATCTCTATCCGCAGCAGGATTTCACTTCTCCTTTTATCGGCAGTGATCCTACTGCGGATGTTGTATTTGTTATTTATATAAAATCCTACTGTACTAGGGATAACTTTTCTAAAAAAAACACGGCTATTATCTGGGGAGACTACATGAATCGGTTATACTACTAAAACTAGATTTCAAAAGAATCTCTGAGTTCCTAAAGTTATTCTCATAAAAAAAATTTCCCTGCAATCTGCTAAATTCCCAAAACATACTTCTTCTTTTTTTCAGTTAAAAATACATTAGAAGGAATGAAATCTTGTGAATTTTACTTCATTTCCAATTCTCAGTTGTGTCTATAAATACAATAGTTGCCCCCAAAGTGAGTTCATGTGTTCACGGACTGTAGGCATCGTGTGAATCATTAAATAAAACTATCTCCTAAAAACCTGAACGCTATTCACAAGTGTTTGTTCAAACCAAATGTCATCCACAAAGCAAAACGTCAAAACAGTAGATGCAATGCAATGCAGTGCAAAATGCAAAAAAGAAAACATTTTTATTTGAGAAATCGCGTTCATTTTTTAGTATTTAGTTCATTCATATCATTCGTGTCGGCATCTTGATTTGGTTTCGTGCGGTTATTGTTAATGCAAACAAATTCTGCAAGAATTATTGCTAATTGGAAAAAAACCATAGTCTGCACTCTTCAAGTTCTGTTCCACCAATCGACTAAAACAACCCCACTTTCTGTAATTAGCTCAACTAAAAGTGCAATAAACCGAAGTGATACACAGAGTTTGTATATGTGCGTCTGTGGTGCCTTGGCTTTGGATTTCTATTCCTAGATGTGCAAACCTTGAACTTTGTGCAAAAAAGTGCAAATATCTTCTTATTTTTTCTGTTGAGTGGTTCTCTCAGAGAAGAAAATTAAAAAAAAAAGTTTTATTCTTTCCTAATTAATTGTAAATCAAGAAAAGAAGAATACATCATAGTGAGTATGGCACAAGGTGGTACAGCAGCAGTTGACCTTGCAGGTACATCAGCCGTCGTGGATCGTGCAGGTGCAACAGCAGGTAATTTAAACATCACACAAATATTCCAGTTAACCGCGACAAAAACCTTGGCGTCGATTTTGGCATTCGAGTATTGTTTACATGCCTATCTACATAAATGTAGCTAGCTACACTGTCTATGTACATCACATCTTAATAAATCCTGCTCAAGGATAACTTTGTGTAGATAATGTATATTCAGCTCGGTATGCACTCTTAGTTAAATAGATTGAAGTATAGGACCATGGTCAGTTGAATACATTTTTCTTTTCAATATTAGTAGGTTCAATTAAAAAAAAAAGAATGTTCTGAATCCACTCAATAGGCTCTCAAAATGATAAGTTTTATTTGTTATTGTTTTCAAAAAGTGACCAAAGTCGAATAAAACAATATTAGTTAAAACTACTGTGAAATCTCTGTATAGCGGTTGATTAACAATAAAGGACAAAACTAATACTAATACGATTAAAAAAAAAATGTTTTTTACAATAGCTAAAGGATCTGATAAGACAAGCAAAATGCCTAAGTGATCTTTTAGCATTTAAAACGTTTTTTAAACATCTATGCAACACAGGCAAAATCCTATTCAGAAAGGTGTAGGTACCTATCACTTATTAAATGGCAAACTAGGCAACTTTAACAAGTAAAAGGTTTTCCAATAAGGGCGGGTGGATGTTGAAATGGAATTAAGCAAGATGTGTCTGATGTATTAACAATTCTTTTTTTTTGAAAGGTCTATGTATGCCATTATTTATGGAATATACTTCTTACAGTTGCTCGAAAACGAGAGGTTCAATTTATAATTATAACCGCATAGATCCGGTTGTATTTGAGCGATGTCCGGTGTTAGTTTACCTTAAGGGCATCGTCGGCTCTGGTTTATTCGCACAGACCTTCGACTTCAGGATACACAACAAAAAAGAAAGCCTAGCGGGATCAAATCGCATGACCTTGGTGGCGAATTTACGTCTCTTCTGCGAGAGATAACCTTACGTTTAATGCAGAATGTCAATCGCGGCATACACTGAGTGGACCGTAGCGCCGCACTGCCGCACAGTGTGTCGATTGTATGGTGGTAGTGGTCAAAAATCTGTTTTTCAAAAGTAAGGTAACTGTGCACAAAAATTGGTTATTAAATGCAATAAATAAGGGATTTTACTCAATTTGAGGAATTTTCACGCACCTTGCCACACCCACTGCTGACAAAAAATTGGTTTAACGGACACTTCCGTACGATAGTGAATTCAAGTATTAATATTCTGGTTAGTTATGAAATTATAAATTAAGAAAATCGTGAAGTACGCCCACTGCCACGCCAACTTTTTCTATAAAATTGTTTTTTCTTAAACTTCTCGTAGGATATTGAAAAAAAGTGTCCAGAAATGATGTGTGTGATAAAAAAATTAATTTGAACCGAAATCCAGCCACTGCCACGCTCACAATTTTATTAATATTAGTGGAAGCCGAACATTACAAAAAATTTATGATTTTTACGTTATACAAAAGTTGTAATAAAAGGTTAGTAGGAATGTATACATAAAAACCCACAAAAATACACAAAATCCACGGAATATATCGGCATAAAAGATTTTGTTGACAAAAATAGTCATTCATAAAAAAAGTCATAAAAGGAAAAACTGAAAAATAAACAATTACGAAGAAAGATTTTGTTATATGGCCTGACATTGCTTTGGTCAGCCTTTAAAGGTCTTGAATCTGTCTGAAAATCGAAATAAAAGGATCAGACTTTAAAAGTAGATAATGTTGTCAAGAGGTCTTCGTTTGTATTAATCGGGGATGATTTTCTTCTGTGAGAGAGGTGATTTTTCCGTAATTCTGTATGACTCGCTTCTAGTGCTTCTGCAGACAGTTGTCTTAAAGGTATTTTAAAAGATGAAATTGTATAGAAAATCCTGAAGCTAAGAGTCTTAATGCGATTGAAAATTTATGTATGAGTTCTTCATGAAGTCTTATTATTTTTGCAGTTATTTTCGAATTCTGAAAAGAACTTCTTGCCGTGAGCCCATAATTTGTTGACTCAAATCCAAACTTAGGCTTATCAACAATGAGACCCAATCTCCTTTTGAAGAATTTATTTACAAGATGATGAATTTTCCAGAAAATTAAGAATAATATTTGGAAAAATAAAAGAAGTTCTCAACCAGACTCCGTGGCGTCTCGCAAAATGATCGCCGTTTCGTGTACAAGCCTTCCACCTACGTTCAAGATTTTTGAAAAGAAGGCATACTTTTTCCAACAAAATCGTTCTTAGTTGTAACCGGATAACCTTTAATTTTTAAATCATTCAATATAAATTCAAAAACATCTTCAATTTTTGTGTTTTCATTAAAAGAAATCCATATTTTGATTTTTTTAAATTTTTTATGGTTTGACCTTGCCCTCCAAAAAGTCATATATTTTGAAGGTTAGCAAGAAGTAGCTAGAAAAGTAAACATTTTCTCAAAGCACAATAACAACAAAACATAATGACATAAAATATTTTGCTACAGTTTGCTAATATTTTTTGTTTTGTTTGTTTTTTTTTCAAAAAAAAAATACTTTTCGTCCTTTTGCTCTTTTGCCAGCGTTTATAAATGTTTGAGCACAGGGAAGAAATGTGACCTTTTAATTTAATGTCATCTTCAGACTCCAAAATACCTTTTACATTAAATTTTCTTAAAATAAACTGCAAAAGATTTGGAACTTTGATTGATGGAGCAGGCAACCATACCTCAAAAATCTCTCTATTTGAACACATTCTGTTAAAAATGCACGAAAATAATAGGTTGTATTAAGGAAAAAGGCAGGTAAAGGCAGATGAATTTTACTTTTTTTAAAAGATCTTAATCTTGTCTTTATTTTCAAAAATATTTTTTTACAACAAGTAATGACACGCGAAAAATAGGTCTATTCAAATAAAGCACTCTCTACGTAATAATAACCTTGATTTTAACCTTGATTTAAGACCCTACAACTTGCAGTTAATGAAATAAAAAAAAAAACGTGAAAATAACTGTACTTATCAGAGATCATGAAAAAATTAAAACTCAATTTGTTATTCTTTATTAATCTTGAGCGCGACGCATATTGCTTCTCTCTATAGTTTTCTCTTATTTTGAGTAAGCCAGTTAAGGTAACATTCAGAGCTGCGCTTATAGCTTACCTTATAGGTGGCCAAGCTTTATCATAAAAAACCTTTTGGATAATGTTCTCGGGATTGTTGGCTTCAATTTGGCTTATTTGGAAACAAGAAAGTAAACATTTTTTTTCGATTTTTTTCCACTACCCAACCCACTGTGTGCCGTCCTGCTGGAACCACATATCGTCTAGGTCCATATGTTTCAATATTTGTCATAAAAAATTGGTTATCATCTTTCTGTAGCGCTCGCCATTGACTTTGACCGCCTCACCAACGTCGTTTTCGAAAAAGTACGGACCAATGACGCCACCACCGGCTTAAAAATCCACACAAAACGGTAACTTTTTGAGAATGAATTGTCTTCTTACATACGCTCTGAAGCCCAGTCAGCGAACAAACGTCAGTTGTACCGAGTCCCAATGTAAAATTCGCCAAGTTGAAATCTGCGGCGAGGAATCGACTGCCGTGGGTGTTTTTGTACACTTCCATCAAAACAACATGGCAGCCACTGCCGCCAAAATCTACCCGCGCCAATTTAAAAACCCTTTAGTTTCCTTAGTTTTTTTTTCAGGATGGTGCTGAATCTTGAAAGGAATTGAAAAATCTTCTAAATTCCTCTCTTGTCAGAAAAAGTGAGGCTCATTAGCCGTTCGGAATCGGCACAAAATTTTAGGTCCCCTCCATTCCTGATAACACGTACTATGGAATGGTTGAGAGTTGTAAGTCACTTGGTCCTGGTTCTCTTGGAGCTGTTGTATCACCAAATTTATTTTAGTTTCTACTAGGTCGGCCCAATTTGAAGTATTCAGAAGTGTCTCAAACCTGAAACTGATGTGCACGAAAAGTTCATACGTAACAAGAAGGATCATACGATAGACTAAGGACTAATTTGAAATACTCATAGTTTCAAATAATGTGCATACTTACCATCAGGTTTTTGGCTGAAATCTCACATTTACATTTATTGGTGGTACGAGGACATATATATTTGTATTTCTTCTCTTATTTCTCTCTATCTTTTGTAATAATTAAAACTCATTCTGTATACCCATGAACAAATTAGAAGTTCGTGCGGTGCATACGTGCATTTTATCTGATTAGAAAACCACTAACAGAGAAAACTTTATTCCATTTAATTCAATTTCGTGAACTTAAAATTTACATGAATTCAAAACCAGTTTGCAACTCCTCACAATTAACATGACCACAAAATTATTGAAAACGTGTAACTCAAAAACGTATCATACAAATTTAATTTTTTTATCGGAAAAGTACTATAAATGAAACAAATTAAAAAAAATACTATGAAATTAGAAATGATTGGCAAGTAAGCTATGGTATTATAATAGTATCTGTAGACATACCACATTCTATTGTTCAATGATTTTCTTAAATTTTAAAAACCTGAAATCACCTGATAGTTAATTACTTTTTATAATTCGCATTGTTATTTAAGTAATTGTGGAATATGAGACGTTATTAATAAGTTGCTGACAAAACAGAATATTTATCGTTGAATGAGATTCTTTAAAAAAAAAACATAAAAAAATGCTTTCAACGGCGCGGCGGGTGACTACGTGACTATCATTGTTGGGGTAATCAAATTACAATGCGATTTTTTTATTTATTCAAGTATCAAATAACGATTTTTTATAATGCGTAACATTTAAAGCGAAGTTCATGGGTGCATTAAAGAAAAAAAGATATGAATCACTTAGTAATGGTGATATGTGGATCCCAATTTGTTTTTGTTTTGATAAATTGTTGGCCTGAGATCTACATACATATATCAGAACCCAATATCTTATCGACGACTTTTGAAGCATTTAAATCAAAATTCTAGATAATTTCTAAAATATGTATGTTAAAATAAACGAATCTGATAAATGCAAATAAAAAATGAATTAATTGCATAACTGGGCTTGCCACCAGACTGCAACTCACTTCTTTATAATCTTCTGTGTGTTTTGTTAATCGACAGTTAAAATTGTCTACATATACATATTGTATCTATCAACCGACTTACGTATCTTCTTCCCAAGGTCATGGAAACGATGGTAAATTATCAGCTGGAGAAATATTTTGAAGAACGAAAACATCTCAATGACGTAAGAGTAGGTCTATGGTGATTTGATGGCCTATCTCACCGAGCAGTGACGCAAATACTTGCATCTTCTTGGAGAAAGTAAGATTATTGCACTTGATATTTCGAAAGCATTTGAGAGAGTTTGACATCAAGCTCTCTTACTGAAAATGCCGGCATTTGGTATGGGTGAATATCTTCTTCGTTGGATTAGAAACTACCTTTGGAACTACTCAATACAAGATGTGTTGGACGGTTTTAAGCCTGAAGTTCATAAAATAAATGTTGCTCCGTTTGGTCTCCGACACACTTTCTCATATTTATTAATGTTCTTTTGTCATTAAACTTCTAATCCATTAAATTGTTTTGCTGACGACTCTCAGCTTCTCATATTCATTTCCCATTGCACGTCCTTGTTCTTCGGATGTGAATTTAGAAACGAACTGTTGGTTTTATGTATTCATTCTTGCTGATCGTGAAGCTGAGCCTATACGTTGCCTCACATAAGCCCAACCTGGCAATCTATGGTAAATGCTCTTAATGTGAAAAGATCGTACGTAACAATTTGGTTCCAATAAAACATTTACTGTCGCGATAGTAGCAAAACTAACCACCACATAGACCATTACTTTTTTTTTCAATACAGCCATAATTTAGAACAAAAAAATAACGCTTCTTTAATTTGGAGTACATAAAATATGAATAAGTCTATTCTTCAATGGTATTAGAAAATTTGATTTTACAATTTTTTTAGAATACATTTTTGAACTTATGTAGGTATCTTCAAATGATATGAATTCAGTCCCATAATACAAATAAAGTATGTATTTTGAGAAAATATAATTATAAATTCTTTCTTTTTCTCATAAAGTTAGTCCAAGTTAGCTTCAAACCAAAAATAACACTACTTCCAGTTTGTAAATCGTGTTTTCAACACAATCAAATTGTCTAAATTCAAAACACATAAAACTTGTGCCGTGGGCGTTTTAATATGATTTCGTGCCTGCAGCTAAGAAGCAATCTACATTCTTCTAAATCTACGGTATGATGTTCATCTGATTTTAGAGCTTTGTATTCAATTAATATCACTGATTGCCTTCTGATTTTTGTTTCTACAAATGTGTTGTTTTATGGGTTTTTGAAAAATGCGAAACAACTTCAACGGTGGGTGTTGTCGAACGCCAATGGCGGCATGTATGTATCTATATTTATAGACACCTTGAAAGGGTGTAAACATACTTGCTTTATAGAAAACACTCAAATTCCCTATATCCCTTCGATAACAACTCATGATATTTTACGGGTTCGTGGCATATGCGCCATTATTTACAGTTAGCACTGTAACATGAATAATGTTGGTGTACCAGATTGTACCTATCCTTATTTCATTGATAACATTGAAAGCACTTATAACCCATATTAGAAAAGCGATTGAAGGCGAGGATAGGATGGCCTACCGTCCTATGACTAGAGTACCATGGAAAACTATTATATGATGCCGTTAAAATATTATCTGTGATTTTAAAACATACACCTCACTCCAGAGAGGAGAGACCACCCCATCGATTGGACTTATGAGAAAAATCAATAAAAATACTTGATCATTAAAAATAAATGCAATCAATGGGTGGTGGCATGATAATGCTTAATCAATATTCATGAGTTTGTAACAGAAGGTATATAGCTACGTACCTCTCTCTTATGAATTTTTGCAAAGACGGTATAAGTTCAAAACAAAATAAAGAAAAGTTTTAAATAGGTTAAGTTATGCGCTTGTGGAAAAGTAAAGACTTTTCCCACTTGCTTCGCTCTGTTTAGGTAGAAAAGTGCAAATTTTAAATTTGATCACGTCTTTGCGAAATTAAATCAATGTCATCATAATTATAGCTTAAAATATTTAATGAAGCAGCCACATTAAATTGAAATCCAAAAATAAGTGTTTTTAAGTTCTTAATAAAGCTTTGAAATATATCCTTGAGTGTAGTTGTTTTTTATTCAGAACGGTAACTGGGGAAGGAAATAGGTGGACTGAGTACATTCTACTAGGAATTAATTTCGAGAATACCACAACTATATAGCATTCCCATATTTACCGCTACATTCAACGGCATGGTATTTGGCATAGCTCTCTTGCAAAAAGCCTTCCAGACAAGGAATTTGAATATGATACGAATTTAGCACTTCAAAGCAATAATCTATGCCATGGAATGAACACTTGCGAGAGAGGAAACTATTTACGTTTGAGTAAGAGGAATGTATATTACATTCATTGTAGCTGTAGATAGCCTGAAAGATTTGCATTTCACAATGTAAGTTTTTAAAACTGCAAGAAGGATACCAGTGGTGAGTATATTTATATAGCAGTGAAACTTTACTATCCATTTTTAGGTCATGTTTTTAATTCGATTTTAATCCAATAAGAAATAATGAAATGCTAGAAAGAGGAAAATACCCATTATGTTTGACAATTTTTATGTGTGAATGGGGGATTAGTTTCAATGGATAAAAGCACGCTAGGCTTCACTTTCAGATCGATTAAATTTTATTCAAGTTAGGGGATTGTTTTGACAATGTACAACTTAAGATATTATTTGTTACCCAACACCTACATTTTATCGCAGGGTAAGAAGAAGACTATTGACCAAAGTGGGTAATATATCGAGAGGTCGATTATAAACTTACATTATAACTGTGGTAAACCAATACCCGTCTCTGGGATTTTGGCATCCCATATATGGGATATTTATAAGAAAAGAATGTCATCTAATTGGTCAAAAAAGGTCAACTAGTCTTAGAAATTGGTCAGTCATAGAATATTCGTAATCAAGGCTTTAACTTTAGCAAGGTCACGCAAATATCATTAGATCCTCATAAAAGGTCAGCTAGCTTCAGTAATTGGCCAGTCATAGATTTTTTTTCAAGGTCGTACAGATTGTTGGCACCTCATTTGTGGGATATTCGTAAAAAATGTAAACCATCTGAAAGATCACTAGATTCTGATAAAAGGTCAACTATTTTCACTAATTGGTCAGCCATTGATTTATTTTAATATTTTTTTTGATTTTTTTCAAGGTCATAACGATTAGCAAAATAATAAAAAATAAGATGGAACATGAAAGCTGTGCCTAGTAACATAAAATCTATAGCTTTTATATGGGCTTATAGACCTTTCAGGTGGTATACTTATTTTATGAATATCCCTCATACGAGATGCCAAAAATTTGTATGACCTTAACAAAATTTGAAAAAAGACATTAAAAAAAACTATAGCTGACTAATTAGTAAAAAGAGTTGAACTTTTATTAGGATGTTGTGATCTTTCGGATGGTATAAATTTGTTCCGAATATCCCACAAATGAGGTACTACAAATCGCTATGACCTTGAAACAAATTTAAAAAAATTATTAAAAATAAAAAAAATCTATGACTAACCAAATATTAAAAATAGTTGACCTTTTATAAGGATCCAGTGATTTTTCGGATGGTATATAAATTTTGCGAATATCCAACAATGCGGTGCCAAAATTCGCGGGTGATCTTGCAAAAGTTTAAGCATTTATTATTATGGGGTGCCAAGATGCCAGAGCCGAATAGTCTTCTGTTGGAAACCCTTTAATGAATTTAAAACACAATTTGTCACTCGATTTACAAAGTTAAGATTTTTAAAAATTGAACTTCAATTGCATTGCAAACATAGCTGGAAGGGAGTCGATTAGCATTTTGGGGCTATTGTTACCCACGTTGGGACCGGAAGGGCAGCGCTCAGACACTCAAAATGTCGCTTCAGAATAACGGCCTTAGAATATCTGTTGGAATGTCGAACTACTACTACAGTCTAAGGGTTCTTCAAGTTTGATAAGTAAATGTTTCCTTTGTCACAAGGGGGAAAGTTGAATTTAAGTTAATTAGTTCTTTACATAAATATTATTGAATTTGAATGCCAGAACTAAAGGTACACCTTAAATAGTTATTAAGGTACATAAAGTTAAAAAAAAAAGATTTTTGTTTTAAATACTTTTATTTTTAAGTTTTTGAATAAAACGGTTTGTTTTTCAAATATTTAAGCTCTCTATTGTGATTTTTTTAAATATTTTATTTGGAGATTTTGAAGGATGGTAAAAAAGAGGGAGTTTTAGGCTGGCTGAACTGAGGTTCAAGTCAAAATAGTAAATGTTATAATTAGACCTCAACTATGGGCTATGGCTAGAATTTGTACTGAAAGAGATGGAGTTGTAAAGAGTTATGCAGTCAACTGATCCTAAAAGCCGGTGAAGGTTAGGTTAGATTAATGGCCTGATGGTTGACCTTGTTACCGTCACACTAACATAAAATGTAGATCCATTGTGATACCCTAATGATTTTGACTCCCATGTAATGGAAACTAAATATCATTCCTATATCATCAATAAATCCTATAAATCCTATATTTTTCAAGCCCGTTAAGGGTGTTGATGAGTTTTAGCAAGTTATAGCCCGAAATGTCGGAGGATACTTCTAAGTCATTGAAGAAATGTCTGTCGTCACATAATCAACTGGTTGCAGGGCGGTAAACGCCTTTTAAGGGCGTGATCCTTTCCTTTACACCCACTTCAAAAATCATTCCACCACCAGACCCGTGGGAGAATGTGGCTCCTTGAAACGTCTGGTAGATGAGTTTGATAGGTCAGTGGTTGGTACATGTGTCCGTTTGTTTGCTCAGGATTGCTGAATAAGTCGATGGGGATGTCCCTTTTCTCAAGAGGATTTTACCAATATTAGGGAGAGGTGGCACCCTGAACTCACTGTCGGTCGTGTTCACCGTAGGAGTAGTAATCGCTGGTGTATAGGCGAGGTGCCCATTCTCCGTTTGTTGCTGCTCCTATGAATGAAGAGAATGTCGCTTATCTTCATCTTCAAAAAAAAAACATTCAAGTTTATTAATATAAGTCGGACCAGATACGAAGGTAAAACCAAAGGGTTATTCCAAGACAGACCACAAAGGTCAAAACGTAGGAAATGACTTTGAATGCGCTCTTTTCTGGATATATCAATTTGTTGATAAGAGGACCATACTTGACGGTAGTATTTAAGAATGGAAACGGGTTACTTTGGTGTCAGAGAATTATTTTTAGACCATCGTTTTACAAAGCTTTGTGCTCAGTTTGCTTTAGGAATAATCTCATTAATATTGGTGAGAATGTTAAGCACTTTATCGCGAATCGAATCAGCGGTGGATATTGGTTGATAATGGAGATTGTAGAGACAGTGATACGGTTTTGTGAGAAAGTGATTGAATGTCATTTGGCAATATTTTGATCCAAGCAATTCTGCAGGCGGCAGAGAAACTGTCAACATCAAGTTGAAGAGAAGTATGTAGAATCAGGTGTCGAAGAAATGGCATTTGAAAAACTTGGTATCGTCGGCGCGCGGCGTAGAGTAAGATATGGGATACATTTGATGACAATTTCAATATCGTTAATAGTAAGAATCAAAAGGAGAGGACCTTAGTGGCTGCCTTGGGGGACTTCGGAGTTAGCTAATAAATTATTAGAGAAGGTAGATCTGAATCGAACTTTGTAGTAACGATTTTTCAGGTAAGACGAAAAACATCTATAGAAGATAAATTCAAACCCAAGGTTGGAAGAAGAAATTGGTTATCGTCGACCGATAACGCTTGCCCTTGACGTGGAGGTGACAGCCTGTCTAAAATGCTTTTCAGAGAAGTTTCAAAATCCAAACCAAACTTAAATTTTACCGGATGGATTGCACTTTATTGGAACTCGTGTGGATTGTGATTGTTCCAAATTCGACAATTTTGCTTGTTGACAAACTCATTCATCCATAAATGAAACGCAAAATGAACGAAGCTCGTGAAATATTGCTCGAACAGAAATGCACTTTCAGAAGACAAATTAGTCATTTGCACATTTTGTTGAACCCATCAACTCTCTATTTGACGAAACAGACTAAATAAATGACAGCCAATTTGAAAGATGTTGCTTCAACAATATGGCCGCAAATATCTGTCAAAGTTCAGAAGTCCCTATAAGATAAACCCTTTATAACTCGAAAACGAAGAGAAACCGGGACAATTACTCCTTATCTTCTTCTTTTTAAAATTACCTCAGGAACCCATAATTTTCTGGTACTCTGTATGATGTCAAAAACTACCCTTTATTTCATTAAAGACTGTATATACAAAATATTATTCACTGAAAACCTAACATATTTAGGGGCCTCAACACATAATTGTTATGTTATTTAAATATTTTATAAGCTGCATTTTGTGCATCTATTTCAGGATATAAAATTTTTTGTAGGGAGTGTTCTTTATTAGAGGTTATCTATAGGCAAGCTACCTGTACTTAATTGTCTACTTACACCAGCTGAAAATACAATCTAACAAAATTTTTCATATTATTTTCAAATTTCGTTTCTTTTTTTTTTGTACAAGAATCAGTTTGTAATTTATCTTACGTCCTTTTTGTGTTGTATATTCTTCCAATACCTTTTATTTAACATTTACCCTAAGACAGTAATGACTAATGACTAACCAACGGCAACGGTTGTCGAAAGCTTGTCTTTAATTTGTTCCTTAAAAAATTCAGTCTGTGTACTTTCGTCTTAACATCAGATAGTATTTTTTGTTTATGTACATTGTACATTGTAAGACTTAATGACCTTTACTTTTAATGAGATTGAAATGAAAAAAAAAAGAAAAAAGTATAACAACAAAAATAATAACAAACGAAAAGTTCATAACAGAACTCTTCAGGGCAAGGAACACAAGAAAATATTCGCTTCTTTTAACGTTGAACAACGCATAATAAAATCGGAGATTGTACTTGTAGACATAAATACAACTTGCTGTCAGAACTTTTTGTCTAGAAATACCTATGATGGTGGTGGCAGGTATTTCAACTTGTTTTTTCTTCTTTTTTTACAGAAAAGGTATTTTTATCAATTATTTACAAAGATTTAATTTTAATTAATTATTAGATCCCTCTTTAATCCTTTATTCTCTTAAAATAAATATTATCCCGGTATTTTTTTTTTATGAAAAAGGATTTGTCTTTTTTTTTATTTCTTGTTATTGTGAGCAAGAAATCATTTCTTTTAAGTTACATTGTTCATAAAAGCAAAACACTTGAAGCAAGGAAACGTGGATTTGCATGGAAATTTTCAATCTTTGAAACAAGATGCATTAACATGCTTTTGAATTATTACGTGCATGACGTGCATAATTTTATTTTATATACAAATCCAAACTCACACATGTGTCCATAAATTCCCTTGCAGAGCCCCATGAGGGAGAACCATTTTTAAATCAAATTTAAAGAGAATTTTATTTAAACAATAGAAATATTAAGTGACAAATCTACGCGAGAAGTAAAGGATTTATACAGAAAATAATTATTTAGGGTTTGTCATGTCCGTGAAGTAAGCCATACCACTTAAAAATTTTAAATGTGTAACAATAGGATTAATTGTTGAAAATTTGTCGTGAAACAAAAAAATGTGTTTTTTTTTTTTTCAAATAACCCCCGGTAATGCTAACTTGACAGTTCAGTTAGTACTTCCACCCCCCAAAGTAAGGAAGGTAAACTGAAAAAGAAAAAGGACAGTGTTGATAATGGTCGCTTATTTGGCGTATATAAATATGTCATAAAAGAACAAACAATTGTCGCATCCTTTTTACTTGCAATATACATAGGTACTATAGGGCAAGTTCTGCATTAAAAAAAAAATCGAACTCGAGATTTTGATCAAAGTTGACATTACGATGATACCGAAGACGAATAAAGTGGGTCCGACAATTCCGTCTGTCTGTATGTCCGTATATCTGTATGTCTGTACCTCGATCTAGAGCCTAAGCCAATGGACCTATTTTCTTCAAACTCGGTACTTAAGGTTCAAAACTAACGGTACCCCCCATACACCCGCAATGCATAATCTTATTTATCTCAAAAACGGCTCTACCGATTTTGATAAAAAAAAATTAAGTGTGATATTATGGACATGGACTACATTTTGGTCAAACAAAATTTTGGGGCAAAATGTTAAATGTTTTCTCGAATTTCGAATTTCTCATCAACGACTCTAACAATCTTGACCAAAATTTGTATGCAGGAGCTCCTTTGCATTTGAAAAAAAAAATAATTCAAAATTTTTTTCGAAAAAATAGTTTTTGGATTTTTAAAAAAATAATACAAATTTTTTTTTGAAAATTCAATATCTTGAAAACGGATACACGAATAAATTTTTAAATTACGTTTTAAAATGTATTTTATTGAATACTAACAATTTGCATATCAATTTTTTTTTATAAAAATTTTAAGGAAAATTTAGTACACAAAAAACATGTTTCTGTGTGTCTGTATGGCTGTACCTCTTCCTACAGCCTAAACCACTAGACTTATGTTTTTCGATCCCGGTAGTTAAGGATCTTCGGTGATTCCCTAGAGGGGAAAATGAAACTTTTTTTTTAAAAAATAACGGTACCCCCATACACCCGTATTGCAAAATCTTATTTATCTCGAAAACGGCTCTAACGATTTTGATAAAAAACGAGTTCGATTTTTTTTTTTTCAAATGCAGAACTTGCCCTATAGTACCTATATCGCAAGTAAAAATTGAGTTACATAAATAATATGGATATGGACTATTAAATTAATATTAAAAACAAATTTTGGGGCAAAATTTCATTAACGGCTCTAACGATTTTAACCAAAAATTTTCACCAGGAGTCCCCTTGAGCTTAAAATAATATTGTATATAAAAATATTCAAAAAAATATTTTTTTTTGTTTAAAAAAAAATCCAATTTATTTTTTGAAAAATCAATATCTTGAAAACTTGTGAACGATTATTTTTTGAAATTATTTCCTAAAATCTATATTACTAAGCACTTGAAGTTCGAATCCAAAATTTTGTTCTAGAAAAAAATTGAAAGAAATTTGTTATATAAATAATTACTTTAATAAAACGATTTTTAAACTTTATTTGCGTAAAATTATACTTTTTCGTAAATAAGACGGCAATTCCATGCATTTGAACATTTTTATTTCATTAAATCCATGTTTTATATTTATAAAATGTATTTTAAATTCCAAAGTACTTTTACATAAGAGCAAGTTCGTGCGATCCAGTCGTGCATTTTATTTTCTTTTGTTTAATTTTTATGATCTATAATTCAATACAAAAATTTGGAAATTATGATATTACTGACTGTACCTGCCATAGAAACATTTTTTCAAATTTTTAATTTTTCATTACCGGCATAACGGATTTCAATGATTTTTATTTAGAAAATTCGATATCTCAAAAACGGTTCAATATTAGTTTTGAAAATTAAATTTGTATTCGTACAATAATAAAAACTTTAAGGTGGCGCGCAGTGGTTTGGATTGAACTGTTCAACGGATTTAAATGCACACATGTTAGAATTAATCTTATACTCGTACATATTTGGTCAAAATTTGAAAAAGAAAAAAATAGTTAGAAAAACAGTTATTGACATTTTTTAAAATTGGATGGTTTTGATATTTGTATGGGAGTACGGAAACAATCTGTAAAATCTGAACTTTTAAACGGAAATTTGGCACACATGTTACGATAAGTCTTATACATATTCGGTCAAAATTAAGTTAAGAAAAAATTATTAGTAAAAAAGTTATTTACATTTTTTTAGAAATTTGAGTTGAAATTTGAAAAATTTTGCAGGCAAAAATAAATGGTTTTGCAAAAATCGAATTTCTCAGACCTGGCTCAATGTATTAATTTAATTTTATTTTTTAAATAAAGTTATTCCTAAAAATAATGGGCTTAATATTCGTTCTGTTGAACTTTTTAGTCTTTTTTTAGTCTTTTAGCAAGTCCGTGCGACGGAGTCATGCATTTTATTCATAATTCTCAATGGCAAGGGAAAACCATTCCCGGTAGATTATTTCATAATGGTGTTGTGCGACTAAAAAACGAATCTCTGTATTTGACAGTATGTCCAAAATAATTAGGCTAAGGGTGAACTTATGAACATTTCTAAAAGAAAGGATATCGCGGATGAACTAATTGAGAGGAGGAATGAAAATAGCTACTTTGAGTGAACATTACTTGCGACTTGTGAACGAAACCATAAAACAAGGAAGGACACGAAACATTCCGACGGTCAAGAGATGGTAATGATTTCATGGCAGTTCTATTTCCTATTAGTTTAAACTCTCTGTTCCAGATTCTATGCAATAAATGAAGAGAAGTTTGGGCTGCACTTGTCAAGAGATTTGAGTCTTGGACGCATAAACGCCTTATAAATTGTAGCCAACTCAGAGAGGATGAACATTTCTTAGACCGATAGAGAAATCCTAAGAATTTAGCAGCGTTTTTGTCTGTCTCGAGAAGACCATCGTTGACAGACATACCGAGTACTGACAGCTTTTCGGTTTCTTCGATATAAGTGTCATTCAAGGACATTGAAATAGGGGTAAAATTTTGCTTCAACAACATTCAACAGCCTTGAGTTTTCGAAGCATTAAACACCACACGATTGTGTATACCCCATTTAACAAAGCTGTAAAGATCGGAGTCTAATGTAGTTATCATAAGATTCAATTCCACATACGAAGGAGATTGACGTGTATTTGAGAACGCGTATGAAAAGCTGAGGGTAGAGTCATTAGCAAACTGGTCTGGTTTACTGGCAGACTATCAGAGCAAATGGGCCATTTCCCTTGACCCACGAACGGTACTTAGCAGCTTCTAAAACATCTAGAGCTTCGGTTGCGTAAATGGAAGCAATGTTCAGTAAAATCTCTTGAGTGATAACAGAACCATTGTAGGCTACAACTGCAAAACCAGTGTTTGAGTTTATTTTTGAGCCATCTGTATACATAAAATTCCAGCTTTTACTTTTCAGTCACCTATGGAATTCCAGGAACCTTGCCTTGGAAATAGTTTTTCAAGTGTCATTTTTTAGATCGAGAGTGGCAAGCTGATTGTGGAGTGACCATGGTGTATATTTGGCTGTTTTGGTTAAGACTAAGTGTAGTTTATTTCTAGACCCAATGGCATGGTGTATTGCGGATGGGATCCTTTAACTGCGTTTAGGCGAAATAACTTTGCATACATTTTTGTCTATGACTGAGCCTGTTTGGAAAACGAACTTTATGTTGAGTTTTATCTTATACTTTATAACATTAATGTTTCGCCTCATAATGGCCTTGATCCGTAAGAGCAAGTTCTAGCGATTCAGTAGTGCATATTTTTTAAATGTGTTAAACTCATTAGTGTACTCAAATTAACACCAGAAGTTATTTAAAATTGAATTTATCATTCAATTGAATGAAACTGATTTAAGCGTTAAATTATTTCCATTCATATCCATACGCACCTTAATGAAAATTTTAAAACTTATTTAAAAATGTCAAATGGATATAAATTCAATTGTATGTGTACATACCATGTTTGTACACATCGATCGCTATCTAATTTAAATTGTATATTTACTTATTTTTATTTATTTATTTTTTTCTTCAAAAGAAGATACCGTCGTTGTCGGCGAAATAAATTGAGTTCCAATCCAATTAACATTGTATTCAAATAAATATTGCATCATGATTCATGTGACAATCCAAATGTGGGACAAAAAAAAAATATATAAATATAAAAAAAGCGGAAATTTTGGAATTATTTTTAGCCATTCAAAGTCTGTTTCGGAACTTTTCATTCAGTCTCGCCTATCGTTGTTATTGCTGCGAACGAATGAATGACGTCTTCTCTTTAAGTTGGAAAAATCGAAAGTACAGACAGACTAAAAGTGTTGAAAATATTAATCTTTCATTTGTAAATGTTGAGGAAATAAATTTATAGCTTTTCTCAGTTGCTAAGTAAAATTAAATTTCTAGGTCATTTAGTCAAAGGGTGATTCTATTTTGATTATGTGGATTCATAAGTTAAGATGGGTTCTACATAATATATACAAGAGTCAAAGCTGGAAAATGTTTTTAATATATTGATTTATTATATTATAACATCAAAAAAGAATCAATAGGATTTCATCAATAAATTTGAACTCATTATTACTTTTTGTTTTTTTAATCGATATGTTAATTTTAAGTATTTATTTCCTTAAACCACTAACATTATACAGGGTGCGTTTTATGTTTCAGGTCGAAAAAGTCAATTTTATTTTGTTGGCATTTTTGTATGGATGAAACTTGACAGTTGGTATTTGACAGTCGTCCTGAGTGATCGACAACAATTTTTGTTAATAAATGTAATATTTGGGTATTGAAAATAAAAACCTCGATTGATACACCAAAAACCAGAAAACCTGTATCCTGCGCCAAAATAAAATGCAAGACTGGATTGCACGTACTTGCTCTTACATACCTTGTAATTCAAAAATTGTTTATAAATTGAAAGAATGGATTTAATTAGAGACATATGTTCAAATGCATAACATTGGCGTCTGATTTCTAAAAAAGTATGAATGTATGCAAGAAAAAATAAAATGCACGACTGGGTCGCACGAACTTGCTCCTATGTAATAGACTAGGAATTTAAAAAACGAATGTTATGAATTGCAAATGCAAATATAATATGCAAATATGAATTGTAGTGGTTTCTTAAAAAAATAAGCTTTTATGTACAACATTTTGAAAACATTTTTAGAAAAAAAAAATTGGTACGGCAACTTAAAGTTTTTAATATTATTCGAATAAAAATTAAATTTCCGAAAAAAATATTTAGCCGCTTTTGAAATATCGAATTTTACAAAAAAAAAATCATGTATTTCTTTTTTTCAAAAATTCAAAAAATACTTTTTTAAAGTTTTGAAATGCAATGTTTTTCAAACTTTTTAGAACCGCCTCTAAAAAAAATTTCATTGAGATCCGTTATGTCGATAATGAGAAATTTAAAATTTGAAAAAAAAAATGGTTCTATGGTAGGGTACAGTCAGTTAAAATATTACTCATCAATTTTTTTTATTAAATTATAGATCGTAAAAATTAATCGAGAGAAAAAAATGTTATCAAAATTCTAGACGCCGTTTTTGAGAAAAATGCGATTTTTGAAATTCATAAATAAAAAAAAATAATAAATATAAATGTAAAATACAATTTGTTTTTCTCACATCTTGTAGATTATATCTATTTATCTATCAAGTTTAAAAAACGTCTTGCCTTGGATTTTCGAAAAATTGAGTTTTTAAGAATCCGAAAAAAATTTGATTCAAATTGTTGGGAAGCCTTAGCATAAAAAGTGATCAAAATCGCTTGTACTACCGTTTTTGAGAAAATCAAAAACAGAAAAAATGGTTCCATTGGGGGTACCATTAAGATCCACTTTTCGAAAAAAAATTTCAACCATTACTTAGCTCTAACTAAATGATTTTTTTTTAAATCTGTCGAACAGTTTTTGAAAAAAAAAAAATATTTATAAAATTTCGAAAAAAATTCTATCGAAATGTCAACTTTGATCAAAATCTTGAGTTCGATCTTTTTTCCGAATGCATAACTTGCCTTACAGTACCTATAAGTCGCAAGTAAAAATTAAAATTGATTTATTATTAAATACATTTTTTATATAAGAAAAATTTGTCCTAAAAAAAAATTGGGATGTCAATTTTAAGTAATAAATAATATAAAGTTTAGAAAATAATTTCAAAAACTAATCGTGTTCACTCGTTATCAAGATATTGATTTTTAATAAAAACTATTTTTTCGAAAATTTCTATATACCATATTTTTTTTTTAAATTCCAATGATATATTAAAATTTTGGTTAAAATAGTTAGAGCCCTTAATGAAAAAGTCAAAAAAAAAAAGAAAAAGTCAATAATTTGTTCTTGTTTTTTTTTTTTAACCAAAATGTAGTCTGTATATGTATGTCTATTATCTATTTAGTTTTTTTTTTATCATATTAGTAGAGCCGTTTTCGAGATAAATAAGATTTTTTATATGGCAGTTACCATTAGCCTTGGAGCAAAAAATTCAATTTCTGCTCTAGTGAATCGCCGAAGATTCTTAAGTGGCTTAGGCTGTAGATTGAGGTACAGACATACTGAAATATGTTTTTTATATACTAAATTTTCCTTAAAATTTTGATATACAAATTTTGATATGCAAATTTTTATTTTTTAATGATATATATTTAAGGAAAGTATTTCAAAAATTAATCGTTTACCCGTTTTCAAGATATTGGATTTTTAAAATAAATTTAATAATTTTTCAAAATCGTAAGAGCCTTTAATGAGAAAGTTGAAAATAAAAAAAATTGTTCTATCACAGGTTTCGTTAAGAACATTTTTGTTTATTTTTTTTTTAAATTCATTAAAATTGCTTTGTTGGTTTTAGAGGTAAGCGTTTACGTGTGGTTTGATATATTTAGATTATTTTTATTTTCTAATAACAACTATTCTTTTATATACATTATATACAATTTCTTAAATAATCAAACGCTTAAATATGTATTAAATGAAGTACGTGCTACCATTCGTGGCATTTTATTTTTTAGTGCAAGACTAGTTTTTATAATTTTCCTATTCATGAACTGGATATAATTAAATTTCCTTCTCGATGACTTTTTCGGTCTGCAAATTTTCCAGCTAAAACAAGAATCACCCTTTATTAATTTTGCAGATATCCTTCAGTGTGTGGTACGTGTCGTTCGTGCAACACCCCGAAAAAAAAAAACAAATTTATTGAGAAAGTGATGAGATGACCAACGGTCTGATGTTTTTGTGTTTTTCTTTGAAATTTTCGTATTTACTAATGTGCAAAATGTAAACACAAGTTCTTTTTTAAATTTATTTCAGACGAAATTTAATTTTAAACTTATTAATTTTTTTTTACGTATATGAGAACACGGGAAGATCTTTGCCTCATAAAGTATTTAGCAATTTAATTACGTGCTAAAAAAATAATAAAGTTCGTCTTAAATATACAATAATTCAGAGAACATCAGTTTGCATAGTAAGTTTTTTTTCTTTGAATTGTATAAGTGGGTGATTTATGGAAAGCAAACTGAAATAAATTTCTTACGAAATTTTGTCAATGAGGTTTATTCGATGTTTCCACTTGGTTTTTTTTTAAAGCTGAGAACTTGTAAGCATTATAACAAAAATGTTTTTTTTCGTAGTACTTATAATGCAACTTGAAAATAAAAGTTTTACTGAAAGAAATTACTATTTGAGTACAATTTTCTAGCAAATCCCATTTAATACTGGTCAAATGATTTTGTGAAACAATTTAATGGGAATTCTGTATTTTCATTTCATGCGAAGAAAACGGCTTAAATTGCAGTTGTAAAAAATCTCCGAAAACAAGTGAACGGAAACATTTTCTATTAGCATTAACATTAACTAAGTCCGAAAATATTAGAGACAGAACAATTAACATTTGCTCTTATAGGCGCCCGCAGATTTTTTTTTTCAGAAAGAACGGCTTGCCCCTCATACTTCCAACTTGCGAACGCCTATGCTAAAGTTGAACAGAATAAAATTCACTACCGGCTTTACTTTAACGACTTTTGTAAAAACTGAAAAATGATTAATTATTCCTTAAATACTAGTTCTTCAATAAATCCAAGATGGGATTTTAAGCTCCAGCACAATTTTAAAGAAAATCTTCACATACATTTATGCTCCTAATGACCTCTTCCAAAGGGTAGTGAAAAAAGAAGTGTACACATTTTCTTTTCAAAATTCAAATGTATATTCCGACTGTACTACTCAGGAACCTGTGGTTTCCGTCTTGGCTGTTAATGTGGTAACCATATATAGATATGTTAGATATGTAGATAGATGAATTTAGTTTTAAAGAAAATTTAATTAGGCTAAATAAACCGTTTAAAAGTCCAATTGTTATCGTATAACAAAAAAGTCGGAACCATTTCTCTAAACCACGAGAATTTCTGCGAAAACTATTACCGCAGGACACATCTTACGTGTGTCTAATTACTCACCCTTCATTGGAAATCGTCTTTAGAAAATCAGTGACCATAAGAACAACATCTCTTTTCTCGTATTGATATATGTATATCTTGATTTTTTGCACAAACGCAAAACAAAATTCTACATCCACACCCACTAACATCACATATCGTTTTGTATTCCTTGAACAAATAAATCCCCTCCCCCGGATTCCATCCAGTGCATTAGTCATTTAACAAACAAACAAACAAAAAAAAAAGCAAAGACTGATGTACTACAATTCAATTGCTATCAGAAAATCTTAGCAGAACAAAGAATTTTATGCTGTCTGATGTCTTTAATGCTACATCATAGTTTCCATGGTCACTAATTCAATAAAGATTGTATTTCTCCTATAGCAGTGAGAACGCAGGGACCACCGACAATCTACGGTAGTAAATACTGCACACCCCATTTACGATACAAAAAAAATGTCTTCCGACCGTTTGGTGACGCAAGGATTCCTTTTTGAACGGACTTTTATTGGAAAAATATTTCTTTATGCGAAAAGCAACATGGCAACTTTTTCAAGCATTCGCACGTCTTAAAATTTGTACTTTTTTTTATTTTTATCGTTCCACGTCTATCAAAGCCATAATTCAAAATAAAAAAAAAAACAATTAAGGTCTATTGACTGTTGTTGTATATTTTATCGGTTATCTGAGCTCTGAAAATAAATCCGCCACATTTACACTCAAACAAAAAAACTGATTAATGATTGATGACTCAATAAACAAAATACTCAACTGGATCGCCCGCACTTGGCCTCTTTTTTAGTTTAATCGACATCGTCCAAGTGTTTCATTAGAAATAATCTAGACATTGAAGAGTGATCCCTTAAAATAGAAGAAAGTATTTACTGTAATTTTGACAGGTTTATCTAAATTTGCTCTGACGTGGATTTCATTTAATTTGACTCTGCCTAATCATTTCTCATTTCTAGGGCTACCCCAAAAATTTTTGGCGATAGTAGCAGATTTATTGTAACGGGTGATTTTTTAAGAGCTTGAGAACTTTTTTTAAAAAAAAAAACGCATAAAATTTGCAAAATCTCATCGATTCTTTATTTGAAACGTTAGATTGGTCCATAACATTTACTTTTTGAAGATAATTTCATTTAAATGTTGACCGCGGCTGCGTCTTAGGTGGTCCATTCGGAAAGTCCAATTTTGGGTAACTTTTTCGAGCATTTCGGCCGGAATAGCCCGAATTTCTTCGGAAATGTTGTCTTCCAAAGCTGGAATAGTTGCTGGCTTATTTGTGTAGACTTTAGACTTGACGTAGCCCCACAAAAAATAGTCTAAAGGCGTCAAATCGCATGATCTTGGTGGCCAACTTACCGGTCCATTCCTTGAGATGAATTGTTCTCCGAAGTTTTCCCTCAAAATGGCCATAGAATCGCGAGCTGTGTGGCATGTAGCGCCATCTTGTTGAAACCACATGTCAACCAAGTTCAGTTCTTCCATTTTTGGCAACAAAAAGTTTGTTAGCATTGAACGATAGCGATCGCCATTCACCGTAACGTTGCGTCCAACAGCATCTTTGAAAAAATACGGTCCAATGATTCCACCAGCGTACAAACCACACCAAACAGTGCATTTTTCGGGATGCATGGGCAGTTCTTGAACGGCTTCTGGTTGCTCTTCACTCCAAATGCGGCAATTTTGCTTATTTACGTAGCCATTCAACCAGAAATGAGCCTCATCGCTGAACAAAATTTGTCGATAAAAAAGCGGATTTTCTGCCAACTTTTCTAGGGCCCATTCACTGAAAATTCGACGTTGTGGCAGATCGTTCGGCTTCAGTTCTTGCACGAGCTGTATTTTATACGGTTTTACACCAAGATCTTTGCGTAAAATCTTCCATGTGGTCGAATAACACAAACCCAATTGCTGCGAACGGCGACGAATCGACATTTCACGGTCTTCAGCAACACTCTCAGAAACAGACGCAATATTCTCTTCTGTACGCACTGTACGCATTCGTGTGGTTGGTTTAATGTCCAATAAAGTAAACTGAGTGCGAAACTTGGTCACAATCGCATTAATTGTTTGCTCACTTGGTCGATTATGTAGACCATAAATCGGACGTAAAGCGCGAAACACATTTCGAACCGAACACTGATTTTGGTAATAAAATTCAATGATTTGCAAGCGTTGCTCGTTAGTAAGTCTATTCATGATGAAATGTCAAAGCATACTGAGCATCTTTCTCTTTGACACCATGTCTGAAATCCCGCGTGATCTGTCAAATACTAATGCATGAAAATCCTAACCTCAAAAAAATCACCCTTTAAAAGGTAAAAATGCAATTAACAAATTTTTGTATTCACACGCAAGTGCTGCAACTCAAGAATATCTGGCTGTGATCTTCTTGCCATCTAAAAGCCAATAAGTAATTAAATATGAGGAAGAACTACATAAGGTTCCTCTACTGAATTAGTTAGGTTTCCCGTTTTTGTGAAAATGAAAGGTGTTTTTTTCAGAGGCAGGAAACTTTAGTTTGAAATAAAATACAGAAAAATGTTTTTAATATCCTTGAAATTGGCTTCCTTTGGAATTTTTTTTGTCATTAATGTCGTAATCTGGAGGTCCAATGGCCACTCATTCTTCGCAATAAAGGGCATATGCTTAATTGTTGAGTAGGATGACGAAATTGACACATTTCGATCATCATCGACACTACGCTGCACATCAGCAATCGCTTGTTCTGTGTACACTGAACGGGATGCGTATTATCGTTTAGAGTATACGTATTGCGAAAACGGTCCATATTTTCTCGAATTCGTCGCTCTGATGGACGATTATGATCACCATAAAACGCACTTAACGCCCGATATGTTTCTCGAATTGAACCTTTTTTTTTCAAAATAAATTTGAGCAACATCCAAATGTTGCTTGTGTGTTTATTCTATATGAATTGCCAGACAAAACTAACCTCAAAACAACCGAGAACTTTCATATCAACTTACAAAGAAAACAGTGTTGCCAATTTAAAGTTATCTAACTTAAAAAAAAACACCCTTTATGAATTACCCATTAATATTTTTACTGCAACCGAGATAAAAGTACCTAATTATGAACCTTATAGAAAAATAGCTGCACTGAATAATAAATGCGCGAATGGGTCGCACAAACTTGCTCTTATGTTTAAGAGACTGCAATTTTAAAAATGAATGTTATTAGTAAAAAAATGTTCAAAAGCATAAAATTAATATTTAAAATGTCCAAAACAATTGGTTGGAGCTAAAATCAGATTTCCATACATTTTTTAGGCAAATGTGAATTTTTATAAATCATTGTAACGTTTTTTTTATTATACTTATTTTTTTTTAAATAATCGTATTTATTTATTCATCTATAGATTTTCGATTTGGACAGTATTTAAGAATTGGACGAACTAAAAAAATAAAAACAGATTTTGGAGCATAAGGATTTATAGACTAAAAGCAGTTAGTTAATTTAATCTATATGTAAAGAAAATGACATCTAAGTAACAAAAATGACTCCTCCGAGGTCACAAATTTCAGATTCGCGCCTCAGAGTCTAGTTAAAAATCTTATAATTATGCATCATTGGGTCCACTAAAGGCATTACAATTTTTGGTAACCAACGGTAGGAAATTCTTTTGGCACCAATCTACTAAACCATTCAAAACATTTGGAAGATTTCAAAAAATCTGCTTCGTTTCTAAATAAGTAATTTAATATTATTTGCATATATGTATGTATATGTATTAAGTATGAATCATTTTAAGGTACATATGAAATTTCATTTATAAATATATTTAATAGAAGAGGTCGCAGATGACTTACTTGTGGTACTCCAGAAAGAACTTTGATTATTTTAGAGGTAGCAGTGGTATGTTCAAGTTGTACACACTGTCTCCTAAGCAAACATCTTAAAAGAACACCATGAATCTCAGAGGATTGTAGTTTAACTAAAATATTGGCAATTCTATTTTTATATTATTATATAAATAAAAATTAAAATTCTATAACAATGTTTACCCGTTTTTGAGATACCAAAAAAATTGAATTTTTTCACAAATCCAAGAGTGTTTTTTTTTTTACTTTTTGGAATGGTTATTCCAATAATGAGAAAGTCAAATATTCAAAAATAAAATGCACGACTGGGTCGCACGAACTTGCACAAAAAATATTGAGCCGTTTTTGAGATATCGAATTTTCCAAAAAAAAAATAGATTTTTTTTAATTCAGAAAATATTTTTTTTAAAGTTTTGAAACGCATGTTTTTAAACTTTTTAGAAGCTTCTCTATAAAAAATATTCATTAAAATCCGTTATGTCGATAATAAGAAATTTAAAATTCGAAAAAAATGGTTCTATGGTAGGTACAGTCAGTAATATCTAGATTTTAAATTTTTTTTTATTAAATTATAGATCTTAAAAATTAATCAAAAGAAAAAAAAATTAGCAAAATTCTCGTTTTCGAAAAAAATACGATTTTCGAAAACCATTTTTTAAGATTAATATGGAAGGTACCGTTATTTTTAGATAAAACAAAATTTTTTTCTCAAATCTTGAAGGTTATGTTAAGAAACTTTTATTTATCAAGTTTGAAAAAAATCGAGCATGGGGTTTTCGAAATATTTGGTTTCCAAAAAGAATTTGAAATTTTTTTAAAAAATCCGAAAAATAAAAAATTGCAAATTTGAATTTGAAAAAAAAAACAAAAAACGTGTGGGGGGAAGAAATTAAAAACGATATCTACCAAGTTTGAAAAAAATCGGCAGAGCCGCTAAGGCTGTTGTCGAACAGACAGATAGACAGACAAAATTGCGAGACCCACTTTTTTAGTCTTCGCTATCATCGTAATGTCCACTTTGATCAAAATCTCCAGTTCGATTTTTTTTACGAATGCATAACTTGCCTTATAGTACCTATAAGTCGCAAGTAAAAAAATGTCTCCATACATAGTATGTATATTAGACTGGGCCAAAAAAATTGACTATTTTTTTTTTTGAAAGATATATCGAGAATATCATTCAGAATGACAAAAAAAAATTCGTAAAAGTTTGAGCCCTTAATATCAATTTTAAGAGGGCTATCATCGCTAATTTTGATTTTTAGTCATAATTTCATGTTTTGCGTCAGAACTGACAAAACATTAAAGTAAAAAAAAATCATTTTGACTTACTTTTATATAAAATTAAATTCCCTATAAAAAAGGTCTAATTGAAAATTTTCGTCAGACAAGCCGTTTTTGAGTAATTAAGCTTAATAAATTGTTATTTTTCGTTAGTTACAAAATTCCAAATTAAAAAAGTAAAATCGAAGAAAAATAACAATTTATTAAGCTTAATTACTCAAAAACGGCTTGTCTGACGAAAATTTTCAATTAGACCTTTTTTGTAGGGAATTTAATTTTATATAAAAGTAAGTCAAAATGAATTTTTTTTAATTCAATGTTTTGTCAGTTCTGACGCAAAACATGAAATTATGACTAAAAATCAAAATTAGCGATGATAGCCCTCTTAAAATTGATATTAAGGGCTCAAACTTTTACGAATTTTTTTTTGTCATTCTGAATGATATTCTCGATATATCTTTCAAAAAAAAAAATATTCAATTTTTTTGGCCCAGTCTAATGTATATGAATTATGTAAAGGGTTCTTCAATAAAAAAAGAGTAGAAGTTCAAATGGAATAAAACAAACTGTGTTTGAGATATTAACAAAACTCTTCTTTTTTAAATGCCCATTATGTGTGGAATAAATCATCGTTCAAATGCCGGCCTCGGGAAAAGCCACCAAGTCTACCGTAAAATGGGGGCAAAGCGAGCAATGGTTACATTAACGAAGACTCATTTTAATAACAGAGTTTTGATAGATGTCACTAAAACAACATGGCCGCCAAAATTTACCAGCGCCAATTGAAAACCCCTTTAGATCGTAAAAATTAAGCAAAATACACAAATTTGTATCAAAATTCTAGATGCTGTTTTCGAGAAAAATACGGTTTTCGAAAACTTTTTTTTTAACATTTGTATGGTGGGTATCGCTGTTTTTAGATAAGAAACAGCAGATAGTATTTAAAAAAAAAAGTGTGAGTGCCAGGACTCACGGTTAAGATGTGTAAACATCAACGTTCGTCCGAGTGCCAAATTTTTGTTATCGAACGTACTCAATAAACATACAATGCAATCGTACTATTTAGTTTGTGACTTTAGATATGTATGTACATAATACATATATTCAAATGGAAGCCACTTTTTTTCCCACAATTTAACCCTTTCACTTGTACTTAAATCTAAAAATATCTCTACATATGTAGCTTTACACATAGAAACTATAGACATCTATGATTATTCCTTATTAAAAAACAGAGCCTTTTAGTCAAAACACAAACCTTTTAGTTGCTCGAACCAAGCAGTTGCGAACTGCCGTGTCGGCACTTATTCATTTCACACAACCCAAAAACCTTATCGACAATATGCTTCGATGAAGTAGTTCGTGGCGTGTGTTAGGAGTAAGTGGACTCCGCTGTGTAACGTAAAGTTTGTTTGACTTATGTTTTTAACAGGGATGTTGCTTTTTGCACTTACATATATTCAAACAGGGATGTTATCTGATAGAAAATATACTGTTTTTTCACGAATCCGATTTTAATCTCTGTTTCTCTTTTGGCTTAATTTCGAGTACATCAGTGCTTTTAAACACAGCGATTTTTAATGTAAGTTAAATTTGTTCATGCAAAAAGGAGACATCTTTTCACACTCCTTACTCTACTCAGTTAAGTGAATTTCACTGAGCGAACGCCAAATATAAAAAAAGAAAACCACAAAGAAGAATGAACGATAACTCCGCCTTTTTCTCAACCTCAGCAATTGCGTTTAAAGCTAGATATACATTGTTCAAATGCATGACAAGCACGCGTGTAAGTATATTATTGAAAAAGTCAAACATATAGATCGGATGTAGGCTTGAAGAAAAATCCAAATCCTTTCAATCTAGCGTACTGCATAGAAATATTGTATATGCAAGATTGATGATTGATCATGCATTTATTGGTTCATTTGCGTATAGTACGTCGAAGAGATGAGAACACAGCACAGCATAATAAGCACTTATTAAAATATTAAAACACCAAACGAAAATTATATGATGAAATGGACAGATAAAATAAAACAAATTACTCGGATAAAATTTAAAAAAATCTCAAAGAAATTCGTAAAAACACAATTTTACAGAAAAGAAACTCACAAAGGGCAACGTCCTCTTGCCACTGAAATAATAGACTTGCACGTGCTTGTCATGCATTTGAACAATGTATATCTGGCTTAACGCTGCCAACAAATATACTTATCATGCAGCGAAAATGTCAAAACTTTTTTTTTTGACAAGCCACTAGATGGAGAGTTCATCTTATCAAAGTCAAACCAATCCTTTAATTTTTATTTAGGTTTCTGTACTTTATCTTACTCCCTTCGTCAGAGATTTATAAACCGATTGACATCATTTCCACCTTGTATTGGAATTATAAGTGGCAAAACCTAATTTTTTTAATCCATTGAAGTTCGCAGTCATCATTCAGTTCATGGCTTGAGAGATGGAGAACGATCTATATTTTGATATAGTGAATGCCAAAAGTATACTTCGATATAATAAAGAATATTTAATTCGATAAGGACAAATTAAATTTTGACGTATCGAGAATATTTCGTTGTAGATGTCAACTGATTGCCCTGAACAACATTTTAAATGGTTTTTGGAACATTTTTTTAAGTTTTTGATTTTTTCGTAAACGGTACAACCGATTTTGATCGTTTTTTTATGCTAAAGCTCCTCAAAAGTTTGAGTATTACTTTTTTTGTATTTAGAAACAAAATTCCAAATTTTTTCTAGAAAGACAAAGATGCAAAATTTTAGTCGAATTAGTACGATATTAAAGCTGTTTTACAATGAAACTTGGTTAAAACGACGATTTTGCAAATACATAAGAGCAAGTTCGTGCGATCCAATCGTACATTTTATTTAATGTCAATTCTGAAAATACATTTTTGGGAGCATAAAATAAAATTTAATTGTCCATCACTAACGTGAACTGGATTTGTTTAAAAAACATTGAATGAACACACTATGAAATCTTTCGTTAATGGATTGAATTTAGTTTTAGCCAGCAATGGAAAGTAATAAAATCGAGATTACAGTACTCAAAGTTTCCAATAGGCGCGTTTTATTGGTAATCTATATCTAGCGCAGTAATACAAGCACCAAAAAAACGCTTTATTCACTCTTTAACTCACTCTTCCTTCCTACTTGTTGAATTAACTTACACGGATGTGTTCGAAAGATCTGTATCTCGTTTTAAGCTGAAGTTGAAATATTCATGAAAATGCAGATCGAGTTGATTTAGAGTTTTTCTCACTGCTAAATTTGATTTAAAACTTACAAAAGTGCGAAAATATATATTTTTTCTACAATCTACTCAAAATGTTCTCACATATATGTATTGGAGTATTGGAGAAAAAAAACATTGTACTCAATAAAATAATATTGGCGCAAAATTTTAAACAGCCTCTTATTAAGGTAGTAGTATTATACTTCTTATATATTTCCTAACTTTAAAGTAGTTTTCTAACTTTAAATATTTTTTAACTAATATCATCCTAAGGCTAGGAGCGCACATTCAATTTTTAGTTGCACAACTGTTTGGATACTTATAGAAAACAGATGAACAATTTGGTTGAATGTCCGCGCAGGTGCATATAATTATATGTTACACAAAATAGCGAAGTCATTTTAGGCAATCGTTTTGTTTGTGTCAAAACACAAACTTTTTAGTTTCTTGAACCAAACAGTTAAGAAACCGCCTAGCCTAAGGCAATTTCTTTTAATAAATTGATTCTGAGCAACCTTAAAAAAATGGTAGTTCGTGCAAAAAACTAAGAAAACAGACCTATTTTGACGTTTTTAAATGTTAAAGAGTCATATGAAGTTAGAACGATACTAACAAAATAAAATAGGTACCTATTCTGAGAGTTTAACTTCAATAAAAGTGTAGAGAAAGTATGATGCTGTGTCTGATTAAAATTTTGCAAAATCGTTGTCTTAACTTAGCTCCATACTAAAACAGCCTTAACATCGTATTAATTTAACTTAAATGTGCAATTTTTTCAGTTGTTATATAAATTCAACATAATGCCGCAATTACATGACATTTTTGAACAAATGCCAGTGAACTGATAAAATATATCAATCGAAACCAATCGCCTTCGCGTAAATTGATTCAATATTTTATGACAAAATTAATGGCAGTAGTGTAAAGCCGGAATTATGGTATGAATTAAAGTTTTGCATTTGAAAAAATATTTGTTCTGTAAATTTCGGAGCGATCACACTTTGGATTAGTAACGGCAAAGTATAACAAAATAAATACCAACGAACATACCCTCAAGTATGCCACATATACTTTTTCGGACACCACCTAAACACCTCCTACATTTCAACATCGGAAACTCTATCTTCACTAAATTATCCATTTCAATTACTAGCTTAAATGCAATCGTCGGTAAGGTAGGTTGCTACACAGAACGTGTAACCGTAACGTGTAACCGTAATGTGTAACCGTAACGTGTAACCGTAACGTGTAACCGTAACGGGTTACAAGTTTTACCCACGTTTTGGATTCACTCTACCGCCGGGAAAGATGTTTACACATCAAAAATTAATTGTCAAGTTTCAAACGCGTGGTTTTCAAAACTATTGAATTTTTATTTTTAAATTCAAAAAAAATTGTAGGAGCATACAAAATTTTATCAAAATCAGATGTACTATTCTTAAGAAAATATAAAAATAGATCCATGAAACCTACCATCGATAACAATTTTTCAAAGAAAATGTGTTGGAAAGTTTTTGAAAAATTCTATTGTTATTTTTGTGTCTGAAAAAAAATATGGAAAATTTTCAAAAAATTTCCAAGTTCAAAGCGTTTAGGATGTAATCGAACAGACAGAGAGACAGAATTCAAAGACCCTTTTTTTTAATCGCAATGTTAATTCAGATCAAAATCTCGAGATCGAATTTTTTACGAAGTGCAAAACTTGCCATATAGTACCTATGTTCGAGGATGTACCTACGTACATATATCATAGAACACGGGATTTGTTCATCTTCATACTGATTTTCTACAACTATGCTAATATGAATTCATATTTTACTGACAACTTTGTTGTAAACATAATAAAAAGCACCTTTTAAATTTTTTTAAAATTGCATTATACCGACAACTATTTACGATACAAAACTAAAACCTTAAAAATTAATTTTTATATGGGTACAAGCTTTAAATTTAAAAATTTAAATCTATGCGGAACAAGTTGTTTCTTCCGCAACCAGGTATATGGATTTTCTAAAGTCTAAAAATATCTTTTACTCAGAAGTCAGAACCTTTTGTGTTCTTTGCGGGCTTCCGTCGTAATAATGGCCCTGGCATTAATCTATAATATATAGGCATATAAAAATTCAGCACCAATTCCGTTGCCAATGAAAGTACTTTCACAACGTGAGAAGGATTTCTATTTCACTTTTGTTGCGACTCCAAGGGTATTCCATTGAGAGTTTTAGTTATCTCCTATTCTAAATATATGCTGTGAGTAGAGAATTGTAGTAGAATTCCGCGGTGACCTCGGTTCATAAAAGTTTCTTGTTTAACAACTACACAAGTCTAATGATTTTTATTCTTTCTGTTTTTCTTCGTTGTTTGCCTTCAGGCAATAGCACAGTTCACTGCTCTCCTGAAACTACCTCCTTCCTTTTCCACAAAAAAAAAAAAACTTGCAGTCTGATTCCTCACATTAATGATAATTTTGCTGTTTGAATAGGAGCCAAATTGTTTTGAATAGGTCAAATAAAATTGCAATAAACAATTAGTCGAACTAGTATCCTGGAGTGAAGAATAAATAAAATAAGAAGAAAACACATTTAGGAGTATTGTATTCGCCTGAAAATTGCGTCTTATTGTTAGATTGATGATAAACTTTTTTAAGGAAAGTGAATATACAATTCCCCTCGGGAGTTTATTCAATAATTTAAAAAAAAGATAATTATTCAAAGCGAAGAAAGAAATTAATTTTAGAGCAAAATGTTTGCCTCAGAAACATTCATTCTTTAACGAGCTATAAGAATTTCTGAAAAATTTCATTAAAAATTTTCCACGAGACAGCTTTTGAAACATAAACAAAAGATCAATTAGGAATTGAACTTGATTTATTTAAAGTGATACTCTAAGCAAATAGCCATTAAGTCTGATGATAAAATTTTAATAGCCCCGCATTGTCTTTTCGATATATCATTTTGCCTTAGGGAGACTTTCTTAACACAGCCATGGTGACAGACGTTCTTGATTGATTGTCAAACACGATATTCTTTTCTTATCCCCCATGGGGGTTCGCAATTTAATTTCAATAATTGGAAACAATTAGTAGATTTGTATATGTATGTGGATTTGTGTGTCGCTGTACTCATCTTTTTCGTCTAGCTTATAATTAACATTAATGTGTTTTATAAACACTTCATGTAATGGGTATATTAACTTCAATGTGCAGGGTTAAATTTGAATATATTCTCGGATTTTGTCTTGATTTTACATCAATAATACTCGGCCGTCTATTTTGAGAGTAATCTAATTCCATTTTTATTCTTTATATACATAGTTAAAAATAGAGATGTTATTGATATGACTACTGATAGAAATTTTTCCTAAAGAAAAGAAACAGTTAAGTTGGAATTGTTTTAATGATAGTTTTTTTTAAAGACTTGAAACTATTTTCCAAATAATTTTCCCATATATACGAATGATGCTTTTTTGACCCTTTGTATCAGTTTATTTAAGATTATATTCTAGTCATAACTCATTTAAAATTTTGCGAAAATAACGAAATCCTAAAATTAAAAAAAAAATCAAACCGTTTCTTTTTTCCGATATCAGTAGACTTACGACATAGAAAAATGTATGACTTTAGGACTTTTTATGCAAAACATCTTATATACTTAAGTAACTACGCATATGAACTTAGTATTCGCGTTTTTCCAAATGAAAGGGTGTAGTCAATTTTACTTTTTTAATTTATAGGTTTTTTTTTTATGTGTAAACATCTATGCCGGTGTAAACCAAAAACATAGGTCTAGCGTGGGTTGAGTACGATATCCCGCTTTTTATAATCCCATTTTTTTAAATCCCGTTTTTTATAATCCTGTTCCTTATAATCCCGCTTTTTTAAAATCCCGCTTTTTATAATCCCGATTTTTAAAATCCCGTCTTTTATAAACCCCTTTCTTATTACGACGTGTAAGCAGTGAGGTATGTAAGGTGGGGCATGCAACCCCTGCAACCCCCCTGCTTGGACCCACTATCGAATTTGGGATAGGTGCAAGGTTGGGTGTATGCAAAGTTTCTTTAGCATTCAAAGAATCTGGAAAATAACCAACATAAAATCAATAAGTTTAGCTACGTACGAGTAAGCACACGAAATTCACTTTTTTCCGTTTTCTCCTCAAATTAGTGAGTAGTCTGATAAAAATAGCTGTCAAACACAAACTAACTGAGGCAGCAAGTTTAAATTTTGACAGGAGTCAACTGACAGATGCCTGTTGATAGGAGCAGTGTTGCTGTTTCAGTAAAGAGGTCAGAAATTCAAAAAGTCACGGACTTATTGAACCGCCCTCGTATTCTAAAAAACGGGATTAGCGGGATTTGGCGGGATTTTAAAAAGCGGTATTTTAATAGATCGGGATTTTGAACAAGCGGGTTTTTAGAAGACGGAAATTTAAAAAAGCAGTATTTTAGCAGACGGGGTTTTAAAACTTTTTATTCGGGATTTTTGAAAAGCGGGATTCCGATACGCTCCCGTCTTGCGTGTACGTTCCCTTATTAAAGACCTTAAGACCCTGTTTACATTGGGAATATTGCGTAATTAATACATACATCGTGATTACGTTGGAAACTTTGAGGCACCTCGAAAAGAGTTCGCCTGTAGTGTCAAATCTCGATTTAAGTACTTTTCCTTAAGAACGAAATATCTTCATTCCCTCACACCATTTCTTCAAGCTCAATATGTCAAAGAGGCGAAAAACCTGGTGTCTAATCTCATTTCAGGTTAATTAACTATTTTAAACAAATCCCCTTCACGTAAGTGATGGACGATTGCATTTTATTTCATGCTCCCGAAGAATGCATTTTCAGAGTTGACATTTAAACAAATCCGAAAAATGCTGTTTTTTTCTTATTTTTCCGGAAATACATTTTTAGGGGAATCGGTAGACATTTGGAACATAATATTCTCGATATGTCAAAATTTAATTTGTCCCTTATCTGTGAAACCACATAATGTCAAATTTCAAATTCAATGTATGTAAGTAATAAGAATAAAGTACAGAGATGTAAAAAAAAAGTCGGAGGAGTTAGTCCTATGTGAACACGCACCGTTTTGAAATTAACGATTAAAAAGTCAATGATAGCTACGTATGCATTTGTATAACTGATGCGATAGTTGTAGGACATGGTCCAAAAATACACATACATACATCCTTATGTATTTTGAGGTAAAGCGGATGTTTGTCTGTTTATTTCAAGTTATTGCAAGTTATGCATTCGTGAAAAAAATCGAACTCGAGAATGATCCAAGTTGACATTACGATGATAAGAAAGACCAAAAAAGTGGGTCTCGCAATTCTGTCCGTCTGTCTGTGTTTTCGACTACATCCTAAACGGCTCGGTCGATTTTCTTTAAACTTGGTGGATATTATTTTTATTTTTTTATTTTTTTTAAGACTAGAAATAACGGTACCTGCCATACGAATTTTTTTTTTCAAAAAGAAAAATACAAAAAAATTTCATTTAGTTAAAGCTAGGTAATGGTTGGGACCATTTTTTTTGTTTTTGATTTTCTCAAAAAAAAGGTACAACAACAGCTGGGGCTTAACCGATTTTCTTCTTTCTTTAGTTTTTCTTTTATTAGGGGATTTTAATCTTCCCCATATCGAATGGGTTCCCTCTGATGACGAATCCTATTTTGAAGCTTCCACAAGTTCACCCCAACAAGAGCTCCAAATGTTGGATAATATTATCTCTACAGATTTACAGCAAATTAGCTGTATACGAAATAATATGAATAGACAACTGGACCTTGTATTCTCATCTGACGCCGTTAGTACAGTAGTGGTAGAATCTATCTCTGCTTTGTCTAACATAGATCAATATCACCCGCCTCTTGACATTTTTCTTGACTTGAGTGGTCATTTACTAGAAAATAGTAATCCCCACGACTGTTCTTATACTTTTGACTTTCGGAGAGGTGATTTTCAACAGCTTTTAGATAGTTTAATTATTTCCGGTATAGAACGTTTACCGATTTCTAATGATCTTGACAAAACTGTCTCAAGCTTCTATTCTATTTTGATGAGATGCATAAATGAAACTGTCCCTAAAAAAAGATCTATTCCTCTAATTCTTCTTGTCATCCTTGGTTCACAAAAGAACTCAAATGCCTTCGAAATAAAAGAAATAAGGCTTGGAAAAAATATATAAGGTTTATGACAGTAGAGAATCAAGTAGTATACATTTCCCTTTTAGAAGAATTCAAAAAACTCTCTTATGATTGTTATAATGATTATCTTCAAACCATGGGGCTTTCCCTGAAATTAGAGCCGAAAAACTTCTGGAAATTTATAAATTCTAAAAAGAAAAGCGACGGTTATCCTGTTAATCTCGTTTATAATGACGTAATCTTGAGTACTACTACAGAAATCTGTGAGGGATTTGCAAATAATTTTAGCCAATCCTTCATTGATTCCCCTGTTGTTGTTGACGATAACTATTTTCAATTCTTACGAAATTGTCCTCAGGTATCATTTAATAATATTACAATAGATCACGACAAAATTTTGGACTTTCTGTCACATTTAAAAGACGACTATTCTATTGGACCCGATGGAATACCACCCGCTTTATTGAAGAAATGTAAGTCTGTTTTAGCTCTTCCTCTGCGTAATATTTTTGTTCTATCCTTGAAATTAGGTAAATTCCCTGCAGTTTGGAAGAAAGCATTTTTAACGCCAGTATTTAAAAAGGGAGATAAAGCCAATATTACCAACTATAGACCAATTTCCAAACTTTCTTGCATTCCGAAGTTGTTCGAACAAGTTGTATGTGACAGTTTGACATTTATATGTAAAACTATTATCTGCAACCAACAACATGGTTTTATGCAAAAACGTTCTACTGTTACTAATCTTGTTGTCTTTTTAAATAAATGTTTAAACTCTCTAGAAAGTTGTCAAGAAGTTGATTGTGTATACACTGACTTCTCGAAAGCTTTTGATCAACTGTCTCATGAGATTATCAAGTTTAAACTTGTCTCATACGGATTTCCAACACCTTTCATCAAGTGGATTTCGTCATATCTTGAAGATAGGTTATATCAAGTCAAATTCAGAAATTCATACTCAAGAGAGTTTATTGCCAAATCAGGTGTTCCGCAGGGAAGCCATCTGGGACCACTACTCTTTACATTGGCTATTAATGATGCTCCTCTGTGTGTTCGCAACAGCGAAATTCTAATCTTTGCAGATGATATGAAGATTTATAAAAATATAGTATCTTCAAATGATCGGGCTTTACTGCAAGATGATATTAACCATTTTGCCTTGTGGTGTGAAAAGAACAGTCTGAACCTCAACCCGACAAAATGTCAAACTATGACTTTTTCTAAAAAACGTTCTCCTTACTCTCATGAATATGTTATCTCACGGCACATTTTAACTCGTGTTATGACTGTAAGGGACCTTGGAGTTCTTTTTACACCCAATTTAGATTTTTCTGCTCATATTAATAAAATCGTGAATAAGGCTAATTCAATGTTAGGGTTTATTAAGCGCTGGTCTAAGGAATTTGTTGATCCCAATGTCACCCGGGCTTTATACAACTCCTTGGTGCGTCCCCATCTTGAGTATGCATCGCAGGTTTGGACTCCTCTTTATGATATTCATATTGAGAGATTAGAATCTGTGCAAAGAAACTTTACTCGTTTTGCCTTGAAAGGACTTCAATGGAATGATCCTTCGTATGTCCTCTCTTATGACCAACGATTATCTATTCTGCAGATGCAAACTTTGGAACAAAGAAGAACAAACAATGATTTGGTATTTTTCCACCAATTAATAACAGGCGTCACAGATGCACCAGATCTTTTATGTTCGGTTTATTTTAATTATCGGGGAGGAGGTTATAATCTTCGAGGCCTCGATATGGTTAAGGTCCCAACACACAGGACCAACTATGGCATTCATGAGCCCTTGACACGTATGGGTAGACTTGTAAATTGGAATTCAAATATTTTTGATTTTAATATAAATAAATGTAAATTAAAAAACCTTCTCAAAACCAGTGGTCCACGCTCCTAAATGTTCTTTGTTTCCTGTTATGTTATTGTTTTGTTCTTACGTAATATTATTTGTGTCAGTGTTAATTGTAATAGAGTTTGCCTACTAACAACTAACACTGCACTAAATGATGAGCCGGTGGTATAACACAGTTCTCTGTGTTGGCAAACCATTGGTCGAAAGACGGAGCTTGCTATAAGCTTTCTTCGACCAAGTCTGATAGTGTAAAAAAAAAAAAAAAAAAAAAAAAAGAGGAATCGAAATTTTCGATACAAATATTTTTTGGATTAAAAACAAAATTATTTTTGTTTCTGAAAATTCAATACCTTGAAAAAAACGGTTGAACCATTCGTTTTTAAAATAACGTCTTTTAATGTATGCCATTAAATACTTACAATTGGTAATTAAATTTTGTTTATACGAGCTTTAGAAAAATTTTGTATACAAAAATCTATGTGTGTACATGTACAGCATATACAAATGTACAACTAATAGCCCGGTCAAAATAGACATTCAAGGTTACATTAATTCGCACAAAGCTGAAAATTGGCATGAATGTTGAGAACACTATTACAAACAATTTGTCAAAAGTCCCCATCGATCCGACGTGTGCAAAAAAAATTATTCAAGGTCAAATGTTGCAAAAATCGGTTTTTTGCATTTTTCAGTTGAACGGCAAGTTTTATCATAAGATAGGTGAGACAAAAATTATTCATCATGCAATTATCTATAGAAATCGTCTTAACACTTTTTCTCCTAAGAATCACCATTTTGGAGATACAGCGATGTTGAAAAATTTGTGTTCTTCATAATATGTATGTCAATTACCGTTATATACATTACACAACGGTAATACAAGTAAAAATATTAGTTTTCGTGGCGTATAGATACATATTATACAATTCTAAAGCCAGATATACACTGTTCAAATGCATGACAAGCACGCGCAAGTGTATTGGTGAAAAAATCACACGTATAGATTGGATTTAGGATTAAAGCAAAATGAAAATCTTTTGAGTTTCTTTCAATCTAGCGTCCTGCATTGAAGTAGTGTATATGCAAGATTGATGATTGACCATGCATTTATTGGTTCATTTGCGTATAGTTCGTTGAAGAGATGAGAACACAGTACAACATAAGCACTGATTGAAATATTAAAATAGTAAACAAAAAATGTATGATGAAATGGACAGACAAAATAAAACAAATTACCTACTCGGATAAAATTGAAAAAATCTCAAAGACGTTCTTATATTCACAATTTCGCCGAAAAAAAACTCACAAAGCGCAACGTCCTCTCACCACACCGTCCATGTAAAAATAAAAGATTGAAGACTCATGCTTGGTGTGTGTATATGCAACTTTAATCCGAATTTTCGAATACCCTTGCACAATGTATATTTGGCTTAAGAATATAAACTCGAAAGAAAACCCAGTCCCTCATTTTATGTAACCGTACGGCCTTGAGCAGCATCTGTCTGCGACGCTCGTATACCAGCTCCGTTTCTAAGGGCCCAAACAAAATAGTATTAGTCCCAAGCGTTCCTTCGTAGTAAGAACAAGTAGTTATTGCAAACAGAATTTGTGCAGTTTCTTGTTTGTAAGAGAAATGTATCAATTTTGCTTTATTTGTAGTAAACATTTGGCGGAAAAAGTACACTCGGAAGAGTACCATTACCGTAGTTAAAGTGCTGTTTATTCTGTGGCAATGAATTGAATAAAGCGTTTGAAATGAAAAAAAGCACTGCAATATCGGCGTCAAATTTGTAATGTAATTAGGTGCTTAGATAAGTTTTGGTACTTATCTTTTGTAAAAAATACTCATAATCGCTTTCGTCATTTCCAATAGTAGTGTTTTTCAATTAGATACAAAATTTTCAACTCAATAGGACCACAAAAGATCGTTGAATAGGCCTACCGGGAAAGCCACCTTTAAAAAAACGCGCCAAGTGTACTACTTCACGGGTGGCGCGGAACCGTGTGCATATTATGAAGAATACAACTTTTTCAACTTTTTGCTTCGCTATATCTCCAAAATGGTGATTCTTAGGAGAAAAAGTGTTAAGACAATTTCTATAGATAATTGCATGATGAATAATTTTTGTCTCACCTATTTTATGATGAAACTTGCCGATCAGCTGAAAAATGCAAAAAACCGATTTTTGCAACATTTGACCTTGAATAATTTTTTTTGCACACGTCGGATCGATGGGGACTTTTGACAAATTGTTTGTAATAGTGTTCTCAACATTCATGCCAATTTTCAGCTTTGTGCGAATTAATGTAACCTTACCCTTATTTTTGGAGCTAATTTGACCGGGCTATAAAGCTATTTTCTTGAAACTTAGTTAACTACCAACTACTTCGGTGAATACCTAGAGGAGAAATTGATTTTTGTTTTGTTTTCAAAACTAGCGGTACCTGCTACACAACCTTTATAAAAAAAAACTCATTTACCTCAAAAAACGACGGTGTGGATCTAAATTTTGTTCAAAAATAATTTTAAGAAAATCTGGTATATAACTTTTCTTTTTATTTTCGATTTCCTCATTATCGGCTCTACTTTTTCGAATACAAATTTGTATAGGATCTTATTCAATTTTGAAATAATATTGTATATACAAATTTTCAAAAAATACATTATTGAATTTTTGAAAACAAAAATAAAAATTCTTAAAGAAAATTCAGTACTTTGTAATTTTAATTTTTATTACTGTATACTAAAAATTGGCATATTAAATATTTTCAAAGAAAAATTTTAAAGAAATTTCGAATATAAAAAATCAATTCATTAATAAAACAAATTTTTAAACTTTGTTTGCATACTTTTCTAGAATTTTTTAATCCCAAAGTACTTGTACTGTACATAAGAGAAAGTAAGTGCGGTATGTATTTTATTTATCTATACTCATAAAAAATTTGTAGTATAGCACAAAGTCAAAAACTGGTATTCTTATTTTTTTTTGTGAACACATAAAAAGTGGACTTACATACATACCTATGTTGCATGCAACAAATTTTTTTTTCTTCTTAATTTGTATTAATGGAATAAATCTGAAGGCATATTTATAAACAGCGAAAAGTTGATCCCCCTTTAATGTCAGTTTCAATTAAAAAAACACAACTTACAATTTGTCTTTTATAAATGATATACATTTAAATCCTCTACACGCGACTTGTCATATGTCATAAGAGTTGGAAATAAAATAAATACTTGCTGTTAAAGCTTCACAAAACTGTGTCAGCTTCAATTGAGCTGTAGTCTATAAATAAATTGATCCTAACTTAAACAAACCAAGTTATGGCCGGCGTTTTGTAGATTGTTTACATAATTCTCACCATTTATCAATTATTGTGTTATCCATATCTAACTCGTGATTGAAGAAATATAAAATATAGTGTGGATGTGTCGCATGTTATTGCTGTAATGAATAAATATGAATAAATTAATTTATGTGCAGAATTAAGAACACAAAGTTTAATGAAGGTCAATCAACATAAAGACATTCATGTGCATTTTTTAATAGCCCCTAGCGTGTCATGGTGTTCATGTGTTTTATGGCCAAACAAAAAATAAGACATGGCGATTGTGACTTTGCATCATTTTACTTATTGGCGCATAATTTTAAACAGCCTATTATTAAGGTAAGTGTATGATACTACTGTACAATTTGGTAACTTTAAACTCATTCTTAATTTTAACCATTTTCTAACTAGTATCGTACTAAAGCAATTTTCTTAATCAATTGATTCTGAACGCGCCTAAAACAATGACAGTTCGGCCAAAAAACTAAGTAAACGGACCTTTTGTGGCGTGTGTAAATAGCACGATACCAAAAAAATAAAATAAGTATATGATGATTTTAACTTTAATTAAAGGGTAGAGAAAGTATGATGCTATCTATATTCGATTAAAATTTGCAAAATCGTTGTTTTAACCTAGTTATAAACAGCTTTAACATCGTACTAATTCAACTAAAATGTTGCGCCATTATTTTTCTGTTAAGCATGTTTTTCTTCAGCCAAACCTTAAGTCTGCGGCCGTCGAAACGTATAGAATTTTTTTTTGTACTCGAGGAGTTAAGAACCCCCTTAAAATAACTCATAAAGTGGCGAATACTTTAGGAAAACAGTCAAGTATTCAAAATCATAAACTGATGGTATTTATCAGTTTCTAAGTTCTGATTTTAAAAATGAAGAGCGTCATTGCGCATTCACAAATGTTCAGAATCATAAAATTTCAATTTAATTAATTTCTTAAAAAAAAAACACTAAACCAATTACTTTTTTAGAAATTTCTTAGGCAAATATAAATGTATGCAAGAATACAAATTTTAAATCATTTCAGCGGTTCTTTTATAAATAATTAAAAAAAAAAAATATTACTTCAATTTTAAGTTTTTATTATGGTGCAAATGAGTATTAAATTTGAAAAAAAAAAATCCATTGATCAAAATGGATGGCAGATATCGAACTAAAAAAAAAATTTATTTTGATTTTTTTTTCCAAAATCTCGAAATAATTTTTTAAACTTTCTAAAAGCGTGGGCATTACAAATTTCGGTTATTTAAATCCGTTAAAAAGTCACAAATAGTGTAAAGTCGTAATTTCAACTTTTTACTTGCGACTTATAGGTACTGTAAGGCAAGTTATGCATTCGGAAAAAAAAATCGAAGCGAAGACTAAAAAAGTGGGTCTCGCAATTCTGTCTGCCTGCCTGTCTGTTCGACTACAGCCTAAACGGCTCGGCCGATTTTCTTTAAACTTGGTAGATATCATTTTTAATTCCCCCCCCCCCACACGTTTTTTTCTAAGACCAAAAATAACGGAAATTTTATAAATATTTTTTTTTTCTCAAAAACTGTTCGACAGATTTAAAAAATAAAAATAAAAAAAAGCTAGATAATGGTTGAAAAAAATTTTCGGAAAAATCTTTATTGAGGAACCCCCCGTGAAACCATTTTTTTGTTTTTGATTTTCTCAAAAACGGTACAACCGATTTTGATCATATTTTTTTTGCGAAAGCTCCCTAAAAACTTGAATAGAATTGTGTATTCAAATTTTCAAAAAAAAATTTTAGATTTAAAAAAAAAATTCAATTTTTTTTTTCAAAACTCAATATTTCGAAAACCCCATTCTAGATTTTTTTTAAACTTGATAAATGAAAGTTTCTCAATATAATCTACAAGATGTGAGAAAAAAATAAAATGCACGACTGAGTCGCACGAACTTGCTCCTATGTAATATGCTAGGAATTTTAAAATCGAATGTTATTAATTAATGAATTTTTTAAATTCTTTTAGTAGTAAGACATAAAAACAGAATGCTATGCAAATATGAATGTATGCAGAAAAAAAATTATAAATCGTTGTAGTGGTTCCTTAAAAAAATAAGCTTTTATGTACAAAATTTTTAAAACATTTTTAAGAAAAAATTTTGGTACGCCAACCTTAAGTTTTAATTACTGTACGAATAAAAGTCTAATTTTCAAAAAAAAAATACTAAGCCGATCTTATATCGATATCGAATTTTTCAAGAAAAAAATGACTTTTTTTTCTAAAAATTGAAAAAATATTTTTTTTTTTAAGTTTTTAAATGCAATGTTTTTTAAACTTTTTAGGAGCTTCTTTATACAAAATTTCATTAAAATCCGTTATGTCGATAATGAGAAATTCAAAATTCGAAAAAATCGTTCTATGGTAGGTATAGTCAGTAATATCTAGATTTAAAATTTTGTTTTTTTTAAATTATAGATCATAAAAATTAATCAAAAGAAAAAAAATTTTAGCAAAATTCTCGGAACCGTTTTCGAGAAAAATACGATTTTCGAAAACCATTTTTTAAAATTTGTATGGAAGGTACCGTTAGTTTTAGATAAAACAAATTTTTTTTTCTCAAATCTTGTAGATTATGTTAAGAAACTTTTATTTGTCAAGTTTGAAAAAAATCGAGCATGGGATTTTCGAAATATTGAGATTCCAAAAAAAAATTTTGATTTTTTTTTTTTTAAATCCAAAAAAATTAAAAATTGAAAATTTGAATATGTAATAATATTTAAACTTTGGAGGAGCTTTGGCATAAAAAAAATCATTTAAATCGGCTGTACCGTTTTCGAGAAAATCAAAAACAAAAAAAATGGACCCAGGGGAGCTACCAAAAATAACAATTTTTTGTAAAATTTTTTTCAACCATTAGCTAGTTTTAACCAAATGAATTTTTTCAATTTTTTTTTTAAATTTTCTGTGGGACAGTTTTTGAGAAAAAAAATATTTATAAAAGAAAAAAAATCGTATGGCAGGTACCGTTATTTTTGGTCTTAAAAAAAAAACAGAAAAAAACGTCTGGGGGAAAAAATTAAAACCCATATCTACCTAGTTTGAAGAAAATCGGCCGAGCCGTTTAGGCTGTAGTCGAACCGACAGACAGACAGACAGACAGAATTGCGAGACCCACTTTTTTGGTCTTCGCTATCATCGTAATGTCAACTTTGATTAAAATCTCGAGTTCGATTTTTTTTACGAATGCATAACTTGCCTTATAGTACCTATAAGTCGCAAGTAAAAATTATTTTACCTGAAACTGAAGGTACCCACCGTACAAATGTTAAAAAATGGTTTTCAAAAATCGTATTTTTCTCGAAAACGGGCGCCTAGCATTTTAATAAATTTTTTTTTTCTTTCAATAAATTCTTACGATCTTTAATTTAATACAAAAAAATTTGAAATTAAGATATAACACTTGTACCTTACCTACCATAGAACCATTTTTTCAAATTTTGAATTATGTACTCATTATCGACATAACGGATTTTAATGAAATTTTTTTATGGAGATGCTTCTAAAAAGTTTAAAAAACATTGCATATCGAAACTAAAAAAAAAAAATATTTTTTGAAAAAAAATCATTTTTTTTTTGGAAAATCTTATCTATCACGAAAACGGCTTTAAGGATTTTGATAAGAAAATTATGTTAACTACTGAAGGTATGATCTACATATTGGTCAAAAAAAGTTGAAGAAAAATGTTATTAAACGGAAGAAACTTGTCAGAGAACCATTTTGTATTTTTATTCTCGACTTTGTTATTGACACCTTTACCTCAAATTCACAAAAGTTCCTGTATTAAAATATTGATGGAAATTTTAATACTGGAACTTTTGTGAATTTGAAATAATATTTCATATTAAAATTGTTCCAAAAATGTTACTTTGGATTTTTTATTCAATATCTTGAAAACGAGTGAACGATTCTTTTTTGAAACTATTTCCTTAAATGTTAATCATTAAATATTTAAAAATGGCTCAACAAATATTTTTTCATAAAAAATTAAAAGATATTTACTGAATGGATACCCCAATTTTTTTAAAATTTGGAATATAATTTTTCACAGAATATTTTCATAAATATTCCAAATTTGAAGAAAAACAGTCAAGTCGTTCGGGCCCTAGCTTCATGTAAGTTGGGCGTAAGAACGTAAATTTGTTGCACTTATCATCTTTCTACCAAACATCACAGATATGATTATAACATATTTTACGTGGAGGGTATGTTTCCAATTCCTTATTACTCAAAAATCTTCATTAAAGCCGGTAAATAGGAAGAGTTTATATTAACAAACAATATGAGTTCAAAACAAGGACATTGATGTACCTTTACTTAAAGCTTTATACGAGTAGCTTTTACATTTTGTATCCGATTAAATATTTCATTATCATTTAAAAGTTCTCATTTATGTTAAAATTTGTCGACTTTAAATAAATTGAAGACTTAACATATTTTAAAAGTTTTATAATAAATCTCCTGGGTTGACGTTGCCATCAAAGATAAAAAAAAAATCATGTCTTAATGGAGGCACTTCTGTCGGGCTTTTTGCTTTAATTAAAAAATTACTTAATATGCGAGTCTTTCTCTCAGATTTGTTCAGTGTCGTTGTTTGGCCTCTTTTCATTTATACGAGCACACATATAAACCTTTTGCTAGGAAATGTGAATTGTCTAGAGGCTCTTGTGCGTTGGAGATAATACTATAATTCCACGATAACGCCGCCATCGCTGTCGTCGAGTTAAGTCGAGAAGAAAATTAATTTATGACACAAAATGTGCAAATATTATGTGCGACGTTTGATGTCAAAACTAATACTGTTTTAACTGTTATTCAAGCTAATTATTACTGATGCATAAAGCATGATAATAATTAGTAATGACTCCAAAGGATTGTTACAAAAAAAAATGTCGTTGGAATATCTATAGCTAAGCAAAAGCTATTCTTAATTGATTATTTTCTACAAAAAAAAAAATATTTTTAAAACGGTGACTTTTTTTAAACAGCATAAATATAAATATTTAATATAATATTAATAATTTTTTTTTTTAATCCAACAATATTGTACCTACAAAATGACTAATGAGCTTATCTCCTACAAATTTTAAATATACAAAAAAATGTCCGACGACATTATCCCATGCCTGGAAAGCCATGGGAAATGTCGAGAGAAATGTTGAGAAGCATACAATTTATTTTTTAGTTGACTAAACCAAAGCTGTAGAATCTGATAGATTACCTACATATCTTTTTAAATACGGAGGTGATGTTTTGATAGGGTGCATGCATAAAACCATCAACTAAATATGGGTGAAAGTGGGCATGTCCGATGACTGGACAATCAGCTCCATATGCCCCATCTTCAAAAAGGGTGATCATATGTCTTGCAAAAGCTATGAAGGCATATCCCTACTAAATGTCGCGTGTAAGATCGACATGCTATGTGAACGTCGTAAGCCGTTCTGTTTTAATTAAATCTTCAAGTACCAGTGTGGCTTTCTACCCGGCATAGACCAAATATTCACATTAAGGCAAATTCTGGAAAAGACCAATGAATTTCAAGTCGAGACTCACCACCTATTTATCCACTTCAAAGCCGCATATGATATAATTCATTGTCAGAAGTTCTATATGGCGATGGCCGAACTCGGGATCCCGGGAAAATGGATCCAACTATGTCGCGGGACATTGGAAAATACGCTGTGCAATGTTCAACTGGGGAGCAACACTTCTGAACTATTCCAAATATGCACAGGGTATTGACAAAGAGATGCGCTATCATGTGATTTCTTTAATCTCTTTCTAGAGCAGATTGTGCACAGAGCGTTAACACGGAGGACACTATATTCAACAAATCTGTTAAGTTGTTGGGGTATGCGGACGATATCGACATCATTGGCCGTTCCCAACGTTCTTCACGGCTGAATATCAGGCCATGCTTGTTGGTCTTGAGGTAAATTAGGACAAGACTAAGTATATGCTATCTATCAAAAAAGAAACATCTGTCCATCGATCGATTGATAGCAAAAACTTCGAGGTAGTTCATCTACCTTGAAGTTCATAATAAATCCACGAATGACGACTTAGGGGAAATCCGACGAAGAATTACCATAGAAAATCGCTGCTACTTCGATTTAGTAAAACAAATGGCTTCAAAACTCCTCACTCGTGCACGCACTACAATACCCTTATACTACCAGTCCTGCTTTACGGCGCATATATATTTTACATATACATTAGTAAGAACATGGCTCCTTTCAAATTTTAAACACAAAATTTTTAATTTAATTAGTACGATGCTAAAACTGTTTTAGTATGATACTAGGTTAAAGCAACGAATTTTCGAATTTTAATCGAATATAGTATCATACTTTCTCTATCCTTTTATTAAAGTTAAAATCATCGAATGCCTACTTTATTTTTTAGTATCGTGCTAGCTTCATTATGACTCTTTGACATTTTCAAACATTAAAAAAGGTTCGTGTACTTACTTTTTTACACGAAATGTCATTGTTTTAGGTGTGTTCAGAAGCAATTTATTTAGAAATTTCTTTTAGTACGATATACTAGTTAGAAAATGTTTAAAATTAAGAATGAATTAGTAAACTACTATAAAGTTAGCAAATTGTTAAGTAGTATCATACTTATACCTTAATAATAGGCTGTTTAAAATTTTGCGCCAGTAATTTAATGAAAGCTTACTACATTCGTAATCAAATATACAACTTTTCCCAGAGTTTTTATTGTTAATAAACATGTAAATATTATCTTTTTGCATAGGTACTTGTTGTTTTCTTAAAATTTATAAACTCAAAGCAATTAATTAAATTGTTTACACACAATAGAATAGAGACTAATAATTTCTTCGGTTTATTTTTCCATAATATCTCATTATACCGCCACCAATATTTATTCACGTTTTCAAGTTAAAATATTAGCTTGTTTGGTATCTTTATTAAGACACAAAATAACTACAAACTAAAAGCTAAGATACACTAGCTTTGCTTTGGATTAACGTAACTCTAACTATACTTACAAATATATGTAAGTTTTATCATTTTTTGATAACATTTTCTAGTTTAAATACCCTTTGATGTAAGAGCAAATTTGTTTTATTTTAGCTTTTACGGAAAGTGTGCTTTGAGCGATACAGATCGGTCTTTTAATTACCATGAATATACTTGTATGTATGTATATGTGAGTGCCTAAATTCAAAGAATTTCAAAACCACCGATTGATGATAACAAAGGGGGGCACTACCATTCCCTTAACTCTTCATTTCTAATTATGGCCATTTTCGAAAACTTCATTTGCGTCGCAAATGCAATTGGAGGATGTTCTTAAACGCAAAACTGCAAGGGTCAATAGTTTGAAAACCCAAAACGAAATTTTTATGCAAAAGCATTATTTTCGATAACGCATTTTGCAAAGTCATATGTCCGATAACATCACTTGCGGTGCAACTCTGCAGTGAAAAAATCGACTTGACGACAGAAAAATATAGAAAAGCTCGAGAGCGTGTTCGTAAATGTCAAATGCGTTTGCAAGAAAATTGACTGACATTGATCAAACAGATTTTCGGCAAGCAGGACTATTGGATATTTGACGATAGTACATCCATATTAACCACAACTGGTTGTTCATTTTCGAAAAAATATTGGCGAATTGTCCTTTCTAAGGTTATTCCACACCATTCTGTAAGTGGGAGCATTTGACGTTCAACAATTATTTTTGAATTTTCGATGTTCCATATTCTGCAATTTTGTTTATTGAAGTTGCCGTGGAGTTGAAAATGTGCCTCATCGCTCAATATGAGTTTGTGAATAAACTCGTTTCTCTCTTGGAAAAATTCTTGAAAACGACTGATAATACTGAATGCATTCATGTGGATTATTTGCTTTAAATTCGTGAAACCATTTAAAGCGTAAAATTCTTTGCAAAGACCACCTAGACATCACCAATTGTGAGAACTTCGCCTTTTCGAAGTTTCTTCAATACTTGCTTGCACCTGATCAATGTTCACATCATTTCGGGCTGCACGAAGTCTTCCAGAACGGGAAAGATCACAGACAGCCCCTTGTTGCTGAAAACGCTGGACCAATCGGTAAATTGTTGGCGCTTTTCTAACATTAAAGAAATTTCGATATGATGCCTATGTCCGAATAATTGAATTCCGACTTTCAAAATAAAATTGAGCAACATTAATTCTTGTAGTAACCCTTGGCACAATGGTTAGTGCGTTGTACTGTCGTGCAGAAGGCCTTGGGTTCGATTCTCAGCCGCTGCAAAAAAGTTCTTCAGGGGTGTATTGCCTCTTTCCAGGAATTGACAAATTCTCTAATACTATCTCTTGTCATGAAAAGTGATGTTCGGAATCGGTAGCCTTATTATAAACCCCGAGTCCCTTCACCCAATCGTCTATCGTAGCACGCACCTTTTCTTCGGGACAATTACCAACTGCTCAACAAGACTTGATTTCAGAATTTTCAAATTCGGATGTCCTCTGTGGCAACTCTAGCACTGTTCAAAAATAATAATCCAGGGGATTGAGATCGGGACAGCCTGAGAGGGAGCCGTTGACCAAATGGTTACACTCCGACAGATTTTTGAAAAAAAAAACCAGGAGTTTCTAATCGATACACACCACCGCTTTATCGATTTTAAAGTCACATAGACAGAGACAAATTATACAGAGCCATGTCGTCCGTTTGTGTAGGATGACGATGGAGAAATCTTGCTGCTCCGTCAAAGTCCGTAAAAACACCACCGAACCCTATGATGTCAAGAAAGGCGATGCAACCTCTTTAACATCGTTCTTGAAGCTATTGTACGCAACTCGCAAGTCAAAAACAGAGGTAATATTTACATCATTGGGAGAACAAAGCGAGCTGTTACTGGCACGTTTGCAAGTATTAAATTGGAGGTGGCGAAAATGGGCTTGGATGCTAGTGAGGACAAGAGGAAGTATAAATGCTATCATTGAGAAATGAATATGAACATCGTAGACTAGGGTAAAGCTTGACGATTCTTAGGAACAACTTCGAATTTTTTAAGGACTTTGTCTACCTGGGCTCCACTATTACCTCGCCAAATGACATCAGTGCAGAGATCAAACGAAGAATCGCTTTCGCCAATAGCTGTTTCTTCGGGCTAAGAAGGCATTCGAATAGTAAAGCCCTCTCTCAAAGAACCAAGGCGACTTTATAAAAGACCCTAATCATCCCGGTCCTGCTGTATGGGGCAGAAGCATGGACCCTTTCAAAAGTGAATGAGAATCTGCTTGGGTGCTTTGAAAGGAAGATTCTTTGGGGTGATTTTCGGTCCAGTATCTATCGATGGAGTATAAAGGAAAAGAGCTAACAACGAGCTTTACGGGCTTTACAGCTACGTCGACCTGATCATAAAGCTGCAAATACAGTGGCTGAGATGGTTTAGACATGTGATGCGCATGAACACCAACTCATCAGCCCGTCGAGTCTTCGAATCTACCTCGCAGCAGAGGAAGAAGTGGGACACACAAGTGGAGAACGACCTCAACCAACTTGGAGTGCGTAACTGGAGGCAGCTGGCTAGGGACCTAGCTTGCTGGAGGGCTTGTTGGATGAGGTTGTAGGCCATGAGTTCCATCTCAATTTAAGTTTAATAAGTAAGAAAACGTTCAACCTCTGGCCAGTGAGTCGGTAGTAAGCAACCATCCCAACATCATTTTTAATTGGCTGCAGGATACTTCTTTTTGAAATATCCATCTTTCGCAACATGATTCGTTGCTTCCGTATGAATCGTACTTTTTGTCCAAACACTTCGTGGACGGCCGGGCTGAGGCTGTTCTCTTAAGCTTAAGGCTTAACTTGAACTTCTAATTGCCTACACACATATTGAAATTCATATATCAATGCTGAGACCTTAAAACAAGCTATCCAGTTATCTATTGTTTTGTAGTCAAAACTCAGGAGAGGAAAATCGAGTTTAAGAATTCTGCCCGTTTTCAACGTCTAAGTATGTGACCTAAATAAGTTCTTCTCTCGACAGACCTTACAGGGGCTGTTACAAAAAATATTTTTAATAATTTACCTAATGTTTCTCGGAGTTTAATTGCCCTCTATGGAAATTGATTTCGTAAATAAACTTAGACTTTCTTAGACAAATAAGAACAACATTTGTATTTTCCTCAAAACCATGGGGTATCATTTCGAGTTCGTATCTAATTGAAATAATGTGAATAGTATTCAAATCGATTGACTTTAAAATCAAAAACATACATGTGCCAAACCACCCTACCCGAATTATTTCAATTCATTTTACCCTTTTCAAAAGCGAATATCCTTCACAAAATTATTCAAGACTGAATACGTATACAATCGTAAATGAGTTTAAAGGAATACATATCCCTGAATCAAAAATCTACTCGTATTCTTCAAGTTTGTCAATCTATTCGTCTAAATGTTCAAATTTAAAATATTGTACATTCATTAGATTCAAAATTGCCAACAATTGTCGTTTTATTTTCAGATGAGTTGTTGTCCTTGAAAATAATTGGTGCTTCAAATTATGTATGGTTAGATAATTTCTAGCTACACAAAACAAAAAATAAACAAAAGCATTATTTTAATTATTTTGCCACACCTCGAATATAATTAACACTCGTTTTTTTTTTTTGGTAATTTAAATTCATTTCGAAGGAATAAATAAATATTAGAAAGACAATTTGTATTGTTTTTCGTTCTGCGAAATCCTAGAAATGCTTGAACGATTTTTTTTTTTTAATTTTAATTTTCTATTTGCTCTTGAATGTCAACACTGACATCAAGTAGTAAACCGATGTGCATAAATTGCATTGCAGCATAATAAGCTTTCTTTCTTCGTTTTGTTTCGTCTGGATTTGGCGGTTTATCGATTTTCAAAGCAATGTCTTATTTGCAATTACCTAAAGGTTCACAAAGATAGTTTTGACAAGAGACGCAGGGTACGGTCGAAAAGGTTGTAGTATTGGTATAAATAAAGTAGGTGCATTATATGTACTCGTATAAAACGAAAAAAGATTAGTACTGCTGCCAAGAAAACGTATACATAGATGTTTACAAATGAAACGCGATTATGGAAACTGCTTGTTTTGCAATAAATATTCTAAGACAAACATAATTAGTATTCGGGTCACAGTATGTAAGGCCTATTTTATAATTTTATTTTGGAGTTTAATCAAATTGACGTAGAAAAGTGTTTGCTCCTAGAACTGGGTTAACATTTGGAGGACACAATACAAAACGAACAAACCAATTATGAAACTGTTGTATAAGACTATACAACATATTAGAACCTCAAGATCATTAAAAAAACAAGAAGGTTTGAAGATTTTCAGATGGATAAGAAGTGACAGTCGTTCATCCGTTATGGAATAACTTTGCATAAGTCATGTGAAAAGTTGGATATAGAGTCATGTGAAAAGTTGGATATAGAGTTGCTTCATTGAGTTTTAAGAAAAGTTTTAACTTATCGATGCTATTCGAACACACAAGTTGTGAAAGTTTGTCGAAGCGTGAAGTGCCACATAAATTTACATTATTTATTTAAGAGGAGAGGACAGTCAGTCAACTCTCGAATAGGAAGAGAATTTATCAATATGGAACAAAGGGTGCTTTGAGGCCAATTACCTCTCTTGTGGTTAAAAAGAAAAATGTGGTTTCACATTAAAACTAGTGTTGGGCATAATCGAATGATTTAAAGAATCGAGATATTAGTATTCGAATGATTTAAAAAATCGAATGATCATTCGAATGATTTTTGAAGGAATATCATATAAAAAAAAGCAGGAAACAAACACTCAATTTCAAAGCAAAAAAAAAAGCAAAAACAAAACAAAAAAATCATAACAATGGTTCTCGCTTCTCGTATTTCCTTTGCAAGTCCATATTCAACCCTTAACGATGCATCGAGTGCAAAAATGAATATAAATATAAACCCAGTCACACACGAAATTAACAAATGACCAAATTCTCGAGTTCTCGATTTTGTGTGTTTTCTTTTCTGTCTTTTTATTCAATATTCGCTTCTCAGTCTCGAATAGGCTAGGTTGAATCCTCATTTCGTTAGAGCAAGTAGATAAGAAAAAATCATTCGAATGATTTGAGTATTCGAATGATTTATGTGAAGAATCGAGATATCTCGAGAAGTTGCCTGAATCGATTATAATCGATTATTTCATTCGAATGCGCCCACCACTAATTAAAACTGTATTTTAATGATTCAATAATGTTAGGGTATCGATGCAAATGTTAAAAAAATCATAAGTACTAATAAATTAATTTTTACTTATTACTTGCGATAGATAATATGTAATTGGCAACATTGTTTTCTGTGATGATTTAAAAGTTCTAGATTGTTTTTAATTGGCAAGGGTAGATTTTGGCGTTCTGTGGCAGCCATTATTTTTTAGTGACATCTGTCAAATCTGTTATTTGTTATTCAGTTACTGATGCCAAATCATGATGAAAGGTTACACGATTAAAGAGCACGGCCAAATGATAAAACTTTATTATCAAAATGGGTGTTCGTTAGAGTGTAGTGGCTTTTCACAGTCGACTCTCGTTTGGTGGCCAATTTTGAGACGACCGGTTTCGGTAATCAATCATCCAACATTTAAAGGGTGCACCAAATACTATTTTCTTTTTAAAAATGCAATAAAATGAACAAAATTAAATTTTGTCCATGTATTATGGCTTTATTAGTAAGGGCAAACATTCCCATTAATTATGTCGTATAGGTAGCTGCCTCGGCTGGTTTCGCAGTAGCTCATTCTGTCACTCTAATTTTTCAAGATCTTGTAGGGGTTTTGGGCTGTAGCTCACGGATTGCTTGGATGATATTGGACTCAAGTGCTGGAATCGTTTCCGGATTGTTGGCAAAACATCGTTTATTCACGGTTACCCACAAAAAAAAAGTCTAAAGGGGTCAAATTGCAGCTCCGAGGCGACCAATTGGCATCACCAAGACGGCTGATAACACGATTTTAGAACTTGGTGCGCAAAAGATCGATTGTGGCATGGGCTGTGTGGCATGGCGCGCCATCCTTCATGAACCAGAAGTCGACAAAATAAATGTCTTCAATTTCAGTAAAACTTGCGATTTTTTCGAATCCCAGGCGCAGCAATTTTGTTTGTTAACGTAGCCGCCGAGATGAAAATGCGGCTCGTCAGAAAAGATAATTTTTTGCCAAAAATTGTTGTGCAATTCAAGCTGCTCTAAGGCCCAAACTGTGAAGTGATGACGAAGCGAATTGTCGTGCGCCTTCAATTGTTCAATTGCTGAACCAATTGGACTTGCGAATTCTTTGTCCAGAATTCTCCTCAGTCTAGTGCGTGAAATGTTGAGATTGATGGCGAGTTGATGTTCGTGAATTGGCTACAGCAACCACATTCCCTTCTGTGTGCAACGCAGGGCGACGGGGACTATGAATGTTGTCCACTAGCATACCAGTCTCACGAACTTTTCGCACAAATTTGAGTACAGCAGGCACGATGAATGCTTTATTTCGGCCAAAACTTCTTTTCAAGAAACGCACTGTGTGGGCTACATATACAGCACTCAATTTGGAAATAAGTTTTCAATATTTCCCAAAGTTGCTCAAGCGTAAAGCGACTCATTTCATTTCGGGGAAGTATGATACTGGCTTTCTGTCAAGATTTTGAGTGGGAAACAGCTATCAGTGTCAAAATAACTTATAATTTAAAAAGAAACTACTAGATGGCCCATCATGTGCATGTCAAAGGAACGCCAAGGCTGAGAACATAATCGCGGTCTGTTAAAGTGTATAACAGAACCCGAGGCAGCCGATTCCTCACCGTGCACAAGAACTCGGTCTTTCGCGGACTTCAACTTGTGCGAATTTTGCCTCGGGATTTTGGTCAAAGCCCGTACAAGATCCAACTGACACAGAAGCTCAAAGTTGTTGACCATAAACAACGTCGTTTTTTCGCTAATTGGTCTTCGGAGCGTTTGAGAGAAAACCCCAATTTTGGCCGAAAAATCGCCTCACTACTTTTTTTTTTCCAAAGTTTTAGAATTTTTATTTTAAAAATGTTTGAAAAATAAAGCAGATTAAGTGTCTTCTTATTTAAAATTGAAATACCATTTTTTTTAAATTTGACATATTTGAAATATTTGTATACAGAAGCTTCTAAACTGTTTGTAAAACATTCCCTATTAAAACTTCAACAAAAAGAATATTATTTTTGGATTTAAAATCTCAAAAAACTTGTCAGTGTTTTTTTTTTTTGAAACTTAACTTATATCTGAACAATAATGAAAACTTAAAGTTGTGGTACCAAAATTTTTTCTTAAAAAACTTATTTTTTTAAAAACCGATAAAACGATTTCTAATTTTTGTTCTTGCCTAAATTTATATTTGCTTGAGACATCAAATGACGATGGTATTCTGTTTTTAGCTCCAACTTTTAAGGAAGTTGTTTTAGCCATTTAAAAATTAATTCTATGATTATGTTATGAACATTTTTCTCCAATAACATTCATTTTAAGAATTAAGTCTATTGCATAAGAGGAAGTCGTACATTCTATATAAAAAAACAAATATTTTTAAATTTTAAAAATTACTAAAATAGCAAATCTATAATCAAATCGTTGGCCATTAAAAATAATGTACAACAATAATTTTTGAAACAAAGGGACAAACGGTAATAAGACCTCTTCATGTAAGAAAAATAATTTCATAAAACTCTCCTACTGATTTCCAAAAACGAGTCCTTCCATTGTCTACTTAATAAATTTGATAAACATTTCCCAAACAATAGAAAACTATTTATATTATTATTCAGAAGGTAACCTTCAACTATCAAATGCACGCACATTTGCTATACCTACTTTCTGTTGACAAAATATTTATACCAAATTCAACTTGAACATAAGTAGTACGAGTGTGTACTACTTGCATGACACAATATGTAAATCCTTATTATTGCAAACTTCTTCCTTTAAGTTCATGGTGAATATTTTATCGTCTAAGCGTTCTTTGGCTGTGTGTAGGGTATATTTTGAAACAAATATCCTGATGCTGTCACATTCATACATATTTAGTACAAAAACATTTTTAATGCTATTTGCTTCTGACAAGGTAATATCCGTTTATTTCATATGGTCCTCAGAAGACAAAGTTTATCGTGTCAGGCTAGAGTCTCATTTGAGAAAAACAACTTCAATTCCATAACTATTTTTGAAATAAAGCATATGCATACAATTCTATCTTCAAACATAAAATTAATATTTCAAAGGTTTTATGAAATGTGTGCAAGTCAACTAAAAATAAAAACAGATAAAAACGTCATTGCAACGCAGAACAAAGACAATAGTTTAACAAGGGCGTGCGCAGGATAACGACGAAGTAAAATAAGCCGAAAACAAAGTCCGCTTAGTGGGAACTAAACAGCTTTATTAAAGTGGAATAATTGGTTTTCATGTTTTTTTTTCTATTTTTTTTTTTTAATTTCTCTAGAATCTGTCGAAATCAGACTTAGTTTTGTAAATAAATTGAAAATTTTAGTTTACTGATTCCGGATGAACTCAACTAGACTCTCTAGGTCATAAATAGCTCATGCAATTTTTTTTAATTTGTAAAACAGCGTATTTGTGTAATTTTTGTGAGAAAACTGCGTTTTAGAATATTGTTTAAAAAAAATATAAAAACAGCTTTTACTTATACAGTAGAATCTCGGAAAGATGAACGGTTTAATAAGACGAACAGTTCAGAAAAATGAACGCAATATTTTCAGCAAGATGAACTCAACACATTTTTTGTCTCTTTCTATGTCTTTAGTTCTTCGTATTACTCTGTGGTCGATGTTATAAAGCCAGCGGAAATTATTTCAGACAACAACATATGCTTGAATTTTGTAGAGTAATATGATACCGATGTTTGCACACTTTTAAATTTGAGAGAGAAAGCCATATTAAAAAAGCTTTCTTTTGTTTTAAACTCTGAATACGTTTTTTTATCCTGTTTTAATAAACTTTTCTTTTATTACGTTTCTTGTTTTATTATGTTTAAAAAAAAATAAAAAGATCTTTGTTTGTTAAATTTAATGTTTTTTATTGTTCTTCTTCAACCAAATTGGAATGCTCAATCATTGTCGATCTACCGCTCGTCTCAAACAGTCGTGAGTTAGATAAATTGAAAAGTTTCTTGTTGCGCGTTCTCTCCATCTCTTATTAACTTGCTTTCCCTTCTTGGCGAGTAACTGCCACTCGCTAACTATTGCATGTTTTTTGTGATGCTTATCGCATGATTCTTGCAATTGATAGTTAAGTGACATCTGATGTATAGTTCAATCGTGTTTGTATGTCTTGACTGATTTCTAATGCAAAGTGTTCTATGGGCAAAACACCTAGGTAGGAAGGTGGAAATGGCGACCACTGGTATTCAAGCCCTTTGGCTCATTTTAATATCATAACTTGTATGAATCTGTGGTTTGAATTGTAATGGAAAATTGTGGACATTCTCACGGAGTCATCCAATTTTGATTAAGTTAAAAAAATATTGAAGGATCTAGTAGGATTGGATGTCTCTTATTGTGTGTTTGTTTTTGCACAATCATCCGGAAATTGAATCACTCACTCAACCGGACAAACACATTCATCCAACATCATCGAAACTTACTCCTATTTAGCTAGTTGGCTGGTACTGAAACAGCAGCTAATCCGATTGAGTGATCGTCCGCCTCCCGAATCGTAAACTTCCGTTAAAACCCTCAATCCTCTAGCTGGGGATCTAAGAAGTCAAACGGAGGGAGAAGTAGTAATCAAAGTTCGTCCTAGAGCCATTTCGTTGCGTTGAGAAAAGAGATGAAGTCTTTGATCTTCATTTCCGAAAGCTGGTCAATGTCGTCAAAAAATACCCTTCCTAATAGTTTTGCTCTAAAGTTGGTCAGAGCAGGGAATTAGCAGAGGAAATAAAGGACTGTTTCGTTTTTCCGCTTGTCCCCAAAGCTATGACAGTGAGTGTTGTGAGGAATCCCTAGCTTCGTTGCATGCTCTCCTATTGGCTATGTCTTGCCTGGGTCTGCATCTGCATATGAGATCAAGTGTTCGGGATTTATTATAGGTGAACCAAAACTTTCTAGATATTATGCAGTTAGTTAAACTGCCCCACCTTTTGATTCTGGGTTTGATTCGCTAAAAAAAATTGAGAGAATATTGCCCTTCATAACTCCGAGCGGAATTTTCACTCTTTCCGCAAGTTATTTATGAACATCTGATCCTTGGCTGGCGCTCTAAAATAACAGAGAAAATTTTCGTCATGACGCCATCATCCCAGTCCATAAAATCTTTACTGATGCCCATTTTTGGGGTGCAATAGTCCGTAAGGCTAGTCGCGCACTGGCAACTGTGATCGAAATCAAATAGTTTAATCACCAGTTGATAGAGTACCGTACATTGGCAACTCGTTACTCACGCTCACACTCTTTTCTCTCTTGCGCTTATAGAAAGAGCTCAACTGTGGCGAATTAATTTTAGGCAATCGTTTAGTTTGAGTCGAAACACAAACTTTTTAGTAGCTCGAATCGAGTTGTTCGAAGTTCGTGTCCCATATAAGCCCATATGTTTCATTTTAGCAACTAAACAGTTGCGAAACTAAAAATTGAATATGCGCGCTTGGCCTAAGAATTAAATTTCTCTTGAAATAAACTCCTTAATATTGGTGTTTGGCAATCCAAAAGTTCGATTTCTTTTGTCTTAATACACTGTAAGATACTAGATACCTAATGTTTAAATCAAATGATAAAAAGTGGAGAAAAACGATTAGGGCATCAGTTGGGCAAGATCTTAGAGCCCCTGTGGTGCCAATGCTAGCAGTTTCTTGTACCATCCTCAGTTTATTGATGTTATATACTTAGGTAAGCGCGAGCCACCATACGTGAGGATCGATCGAACCATGTATATCCTCAAAATCATCTTAGATTGAAGACCCCACTTTTTAACAAAGGTTTTACTACAGGCGTAGAAAGCTATGCACGCCTTCTTAACCCTTTTCTCAGTTTACAGTTCAACTTAGGGTCTAGCATAATACCAAGATATTTTGCACTGGAAGACAGTAAAAATGTTTGGTCGTTGAGTAGGGGTAGAGCGAAGGGGTATATCTTAGTTTTGGTAAAAAAACAGTTCATCAGTTTAGTTTTGCTTTGGTTAACACCTACATAGTCTACAACTCGTGTCCCAGATACTAATTTTCCTTAAAGCCATGTTTGTGATGTGACTTAACATAGGGGTGGAATTTTCTGACACTAGTAGTACCAAGTCATCTGCATAAGCAACCGCCCTTAGTCACATCTTTCCAACTTAACGAGAATTTTATTTTTGTTAACAGCCATGGAAGAGTGGATAGAACTCCACCCTGGGGTGCTCCTCTACTAACGTGCTTGGTGAAGTTTATATAATTCTTCTGCCGCTGATCGTGGATATAATTCATCACTCCCTGATGTAGTCTTTTACACCAAACTTCATGAGTGAATGGTTTTGTATTTTTTTGTTTTGTATTCTGAATAATAATCCATTGAACCTACACTTCACAGTTAACTTAGATGTTAAGAATTGTGTTTTGTGTTTATTTTTGGAATAGTTAGAGATTTTTGTGTTGAGTTTTCAAAGGCTCGTGGACTGAGAAAAAATTTCTTTGACGTGTACTCCCATTCTTTTAAACATAGTCCAGCTGTTTTGGGACTAAGTGAAACACAGGTTGGTGCGAATACTGGTCTTTCAGAATTCATCTAGCCTGGCTATAACTTAATGTCATCACACTTTCGCCATCACGGCCCTATAATTTATGTTAGATATGATATTGCTTGCCAGAGCTACCTAAATACGGACATTGTTCTAATACGAACTTAAACTTAATATGGTTTAAATGTACTATCCGCAAGCACAATCATCCATTATTGTTTCATTTATAGGAGTCCAAGTGACAGCAATTCAACTCTTAATGAGTTAAATCCGCTATCTGATTCCATTTCATGAATTGTTTCTTTGTACCCTCACACTGAAGTCATTATTACTCGCAACTACAACCTAAGGAGTTACGTCAACATCCATTCACTGAGAAGCTTACACCTGAATTACTGACGAAGAAATATGGCAAAATAACAACGCTGCCACTCCAAAAACAGAACCTAATTGTCAGGCCCCTAGTGTTTAATAATCAAAAGTGATCACAATGATAATTTAATATCGACAATTAATCCCAGGAAATTTGAAATGAAACGTCTTACTGGAAGACTGTATACCTACATTTTTGCAAGGGCCTTCAATCTTCATTTATTGGTATAATAATTATATTTTGGATAATCTTAAATTTAGTATCTTATGCACCCGTCCCTCCGATTGTTTCTTTTTTGGTTAGACAATTATTATAATTATAATAGTAATTACAGATAAATATAAACTACGTCATGCGTCTTTGATAAAACAGAGACTCCAATGCCATTAAATTTGTTGTTTGTTTAAAACGTGCACTAATTCAAAGTTGTTTTTATTCCATTAAGGTAAATCAGCATTCAAAAATAACTACAATTTTATTAAGGCAATTTAATTCAGCTGCTAATATAATAAAAAAAATAACACAACGTCGCAGCTTCCTTTTAAAGTTGATTATGACACATTTGTTGAATCTGAAAAGTTTTCGATGGGAAAATACCGTGTGTTGGAATTTTTAAATTATTAAGATAATAATTTTTTTTTGCTACGGTAATCTTATCAAACTTCGTCAAAGCATGCGAATTGTAAATCTGTTATAAGTTGATTTAGGGATAAATAAGTAAACCAGAGAATAGATACACATTTTTAAAGAAATAAACCATCGAACATTTGCCAGTAGTTCCTTACCCTTCCCTAGGGAGGTTTCAGATTGTTCGATAGCTCCTCAATTCTGAAATACTCAGATAGGCTTTCCGATAGAATAATGAACGCAAGTATTGACGACATTCAGACAAGTCTAAAGATAATCAGGGGTCACTGTGCATGTTAATTTGGTATGTATTCTGGCTAGTTGCCAATGCTCGTCTGTTTAAAGTGCTTTGATGTTCTTGCTAAAATGGGTCATTAAAATATCAATAAGCATTAAAGTATTTATTAAATTTTAGAGAAATAGCATGATTTTTTTCACCGCTACTTGAGTCTTGGTAGAACCTATTTCAATCCAAGTCTATACTTCCCACCAAAATGATGCATATTTCTAGTAAAGTAAATATGCAAATAAAAATGCTCAGGCGTGTCTTGAATTCAATATATGTATCCTTTTGTATTAAAAAATGTCATTCTTAAAAAAAAAAAAAAAAAAAAAAACACCCGCACAATCATGGGGCTCAATCGTTTTTCCATAAAAATTCTTCTACCCAATAACACATATGAATCTAGTCAATTACTTGTTGACAGTAAACTTTAGCACAAAACATCATTGTCATACAAGCAACAATGCACATGAAGCAATTCCAATACTCAGCTCATCCTTCATCATAAAACCCCTTACATAAAAGTTCCCTGAAGAGTACTCTTGTGTCAAAAAAAAAATGAAAAAAAAAAACTGTCACAGGCACCAGTGTGGTTCATTCCATTTAAGTGCACTTGTTTGGGGGTGGTAATTTGCTTATGACGCACAGATGATGCTCCACACAGTAAAGCTGGTGTATTTGATTAGTAAATAATTTAACAAAAGATAATGTAAAAAATAAAAAAATGCATTGCTAGGTGGGACAAACATTCTCTTATAGTTCAATGCTAATATTATAAAAACTTGGGTTTCTTTTAAGAGGACAATTTGTAAATTCATGAAATTTGTGCATGAGCATAACTGACACTTAGCACGCTTCGCATAGTGCCACCTATTGAAAATTGCTGAAACAACTTTCTAATTTTTTCCATTAATGTATCGAAGAAAACTCATGAATTGTTGAAGAAAGCTTAATTTTAAAATTTCAACTTTTTAGGAATATCAAATTTTTGACGAACCAAATTTTTGCATGACCAACAATTAACACAAAAATACTACAGTGTCCCAAAGATAGTACAAATTGTTGATCATTTGTAAACAAAATGTACCAAATACTACTTTGTCTTCGGTTCCTACGCTCGTCTTCAATGATGCTCCTTTTGTTAGCTTACAAGAAAATCCCAATTTGCTTGTAGCACAGTTTGCTGTTAATTCGACATTTTCAGAAAGGGTTATGACTCCCCCTCTACTTGAGAGTGTAAACGATTTTATGGGAAAAATCTTCTTTCGCACTCGTAAAGTTGCAAGAGTATTCAAAGATCTTGATAAGATGAAAAGATGTTCTTCAACGATGGCAAAACTATTGCGTAATTTTTCCTATTTGTTCTAATCTACTAGTCTCTTTCCGATGGGTGTAAAACAGCCAACAAAACAGTCGAAGCTTCTTTCCAAGGTCATGAAAAGGTTGATAAATTATCAGCTCAAGAAATATCCTGAAGAACGAAAGCTTCTCAATAACCGGCAGTATGGATTTCATAGCAATAGGTCCACCGGTGATCTGATGGTATATTGTTTTGGAGAAAGTAACATTATTGCACTTGATATTTCAAAAGCGATAGAGATTGTCATAAATATCTCTTATCGAAAATGCGTGCATTTGGTATTGATAAATCTCTTCTTCGTTGGATTAGAAACTACCTTTCGAACCGCTCAATTATGTTGTACGGTTTCAGGTCTGAAATTCATAACATAAATACTGGGGTGCCACAGGGCTCCGTTTTGTCTCCGACTATTTTACTCATATTAACCAATGATCTTTTGCCTGAAGCTTTTAATCCATTAAATTGTTTTGCTGACAACAGTACTCTTAGCTTCTCATGTTCGTTTCCAGATTCACGTCGTTGTGCTTCGGATGTAGATTTAGAACGGCAGCGAATGATAAGCCCAATAAATTCTTATCTCGATAGCATTGTCAAATAAGGAACCATAAACCGCGTGGAATTTAATGCTTCAACAACTCAATGTTTTCTCCTGTTATCAAAGCGGGACGCACCCCCTTTGGCGCTATCCATGAGTGGCATTGAGGAAACAGAACAGCTTTCAGTTCTCGGTATGTGTCTCACAGAAAACCTTGTGTGGAATGCCCACATATTCAACGTCGTCGCACGTTACTCAGTTTTTAGGTTTTCTCCAACAATTCCCATCAGTTTACCCTTAGTCCAACTTTAGATGTTTTTTAAAATTCGTTATTTTAGCTGCACTACACGAATGTGGAATGTTTAACCCCGCTCAATAATTCTCTCGCACTACGATATTCAGACATTCAAAAGCAATTTACATCGGTATCTCCTTTTAAATCTTCCCCAACTTTCCTAAACGCTCATGCTAAGCTCAAACGTTTTAAAGGTAGTCATAATTCTTTTAGTGCGAAAAAGATTTAAAAAAATTAAATAAGGAAGGACTCAGATATAAAAAAAATCTTAAAGCTAATAAGAAAACAAGCTTTTGCGTCAAGCATGCACAATTCGGTTCTTGTAACCTTGAGAGTTTCAGTTTACCTTTTCGTAAAACTTACGAACATAATTCCTGCCATGACATTTGTACTTTAACTACAAACATTCCCTGAACACCTCTAAAACTGCTAAATGATGTGATAAATCAATCACCTGATGTAGTGCATGGCCACCATTTTGTTTATTTTCTCCGGGATTCTGAAAGAAGTTATTTTTAAATGTTTTTTTTTTTTTTCGAATTCGTATGGCATTCGATTTCATTACATAATTTTTTGATTTGAAATATATTTCGTGGCTATTGACAGGTTGTGTAGTAACATTTCAAAAGGTTTATCACGTTTAACTGTCTTCATTTACGTCACAGATTGGTGTCACTGAGTTTCAATTTTTTTTGCATAAAATTTACTATATCAATTTTGACAGTTCATGCGCACCATTGTAAACTGTCCGACGAATACGACCTTCGATAGTTTTACGACATTAAGTATAGCCGGGGGCCCTATTACGTAATACGAAAAGTTGGTAAACGATATACTGAAGTAAACGAAAGTCGCGGCAAAGAACCATTACGTAAAACGAGTTGTTACTTACGAGTAAGGCAACCGAGACACAATTATATTAAATAAACACAAACCCCTACTTTACGACTGCAAAACGTCAGTCGTAAGAAAAGACAAGTATCGTTAAACGAAAAAATTCCTCGTTGTACATAATGACATTTTAACGATAATGATAGAATTTCAACTATAATCGTTTTGTATAATAGACTCCCTGGGGTTATACCATTCCCAACGAAAACATTGCAACCAAAATAATCCTCCCTATTTAATCTATTACATAACATTTGATCAAAAAAATGAATTCTTATTGATTTTAATTTGTTTTCGTTTATATTTTTTGTTTCAGATCATCCCCATGTTCACTTTGACACAGCTAGCCTAAAAGAAGACTTTGAATCGGACAGCAGTGTTACATACAAGCGTTCCGGTGACACCATAGTCGTCAGCTTGGGCTTCCTTCAGATCAATCACAGATATTCGATAGATCTTAAACTGCCTGCAACGATATTTGGCGAATTCGATTGTGTGACATTACCACAGTTTGTACCAGAAGTCAGTACGGTTCCTAATCTAAATTGCAGAATAACAGAATTCTCAGGTGTCAAAGATGATCAGCACGACTTCTTCGAGATGAAAATTGAATTCTTTGCATACAAAGAGAAACTATTGCGAGAAACATTGACCATTCAAAACTCACAGAACTCTATGGAGATTTTAAAGTTAGTAATAGCTGCTCGAGTCTTAGGCAAAGGCAAGGGCACACCAATGTTAAGGACTGGTATCCATTGCATAGGATCGGAAAAGGACGATGACGAGTCGGAGGCGTCTGATTTTTCCGGCTTCGGAAAAGGCACATAAATATTTTTTTTTATAAAATTCATTTAAAATCATTTGATATGATTTTATTTTTTCAATTGATTTGTAGTTTTATAATTTTTTTTTTGTAAAAATGTTGCATTTACATTTCTCGTACTTATTTTCTAAGAATTAAGCTCTTAAGTGACAAAGTTGTATAATGCTAAAGTAAATTATTGATCATATTGCTGTAGAATATATATATATTTAAATGTGAACTTTAATACATAATATTTGTAATCATGGTCAATTAACTGAACTACACATTTTCTTCAAATGTCAAATGGTCACTCCATTGTTTTTGTATCCTCTTTGAATCATCGTTTAAGGAATTTTCAGTATTTTAATAAAGTTTTAATTTTTTTTCCAATTAGTTTAGTTTTTTTTTTTTGTTAATGAACTCGAAACGTTTTAATTTTCTCTTTACATACATAGATATGTATGTATATGCGTATACCCATGTTGTTGGATTTACAATTAACAATGAAAGTACCGTTAATTTATTAAAAAAATGATCTTAGAAAATCTATAGACCAAGAATGCTTGCGTACCTGCGTTGCTATACGTTTAATTATCAAAGTTAAAGTAACAACGTTTAAGCCCTCATTTAATTTGTAATTAGACAGAAAGAACGAATACTCCCATAAAGAACATTAATTTATTAGCGCATTCCGGGTGGTCGTATTTTAATATGTTATAGGGAACCCTATAAAAAAACGTCTCAAATTGAGTGAATTTGTATTAAGTCGCTTTCTACATTTCGAAATCCTTTTGAAATCACTTTATGTAAAATTGAATACAGCTTTCATCTGTCACTTCTCAGTTGGAATGAACGGGCGGACGAACTGGCCAGGAAAGGATCAGTCCTTCATAACTAACTTGCGGAAAGATTCAACATTCCGCTCGGAGTTTTGAAGGGCTCAATTTTTCTTAACGAGTTAAACCGTAGGAGGAGCAATTTAACTAACTGCATTATATCTGGAAAGTTTTGGCCCAACTAGTTATAATAAATCCTGAATACTTGATCATTCAAAACCTTTAGGAATTACCAACGCTTCCTATGTGGTTTAAAGATTCGTATCCTTACCTGCATCGTTACAGCTGGCCGAAGTCTTACGTTTTCTTGCCGAAGAAAATTTCCAAAGGTCAGTTTAAAAAGATTTCGATATCGGTCTTTGTCCAAGTAGACTAAAATTTTTCCAAGTTGAATTCAACTTGAAATAAACAATGACAAGAAAGTCTGAACTTAATTTTTTGGGAAAATTTAATATTCCAGGAGTCATCGATGCATCGATGGGACGCACTTGAAAAAATGTCAGCCCTTGATTTGGCTGCACTATACTATAATAGAAACAATATTTTTCAGTTTTATTCATATTTTTTTTTTTTCAAAAAAAATCACAATAAATAATAAGTTCACACAACTATTAGATCTATTAAATAAATCTTTTGGAACTCCGAAGCCTTTGGTCCACGATTGGATTTCGCTACCATCATGAATCAATAATTGAGCTCTTCACCAAATGATTTGACAGTGATACAACATTTTTCCATGTGAAAAAAATTTGAATATTTACTAGTGAAGCTGTGATAAAATATATCACTTCAGACCTTCATAGATCGGGAATTTACCACTTGATCGAATTTAAATCAACTGAAAATTTGGAACACGGAAAATCGCAACAATTTCACTACGAACAAATTGAAATCCATATCGGTAAAAGTGAATTGTAGAACACCAAATTTTATTTTGTATCGATGTCAATTCCATTTCGAGTGAAAGTGAAATGTAGAGCCTGACTGTTGATTAAATCTTTGCTTTGTTTAATTAAACTTTTCCATAAAAATTCAACTCAGTCGCCCCTTTTTTGATTTGATGATTAAATGTCCTATTCTGCTATTCGGCTCGATCGACATCTTCCATTCACGTGCATTTTGTATATCTTATTTCCTTCGAAAGGGAAGTCTTACAGCTTTAAAGCAGTACACCAAAGTTCACGGGAACAAATACTTGAGAACGAGACTAATTTATAAAAAATATTCTAAATAATAATCAAACTTACATTTGGTACACCCGGGCGTATGAGCAATATTTTTGTTTCTCTGTTTTTTCAAGCTTATTTTTCGATAAGAAGTTGATTCATCTTTTTGAGTTTGACAATCGAATAGTTTTAAATTTACATACATATCAGCAAATATCTTGGATTACAAGATCTTTAATTTTATTTTTATTAAATATGGCTAATTCATATATTAATTAAAATTAATAAATTACTCTTGCTCGTTGAGTATATAGGTTCAACTAAAATTTTGTTACATTTCTTTCATGCATACAACAAAGTTTTTTATAAACTGCCATTTTGTCAAAATTTACCTTAAAACTTTTAATAAATCAAAAAAAATATTAATTTAATCATGAAAGTTAACATATTTTCCCAATTTAAATCAAAATGTAATACATTATACATTCAGTACGAGTAGTTCAACAATTTATTAATGTAATCTATTTGAAAAAAAAAGCCAAATAATTTTTATTCATAATAGTGGCTAGTTTTTAACAATCCCTTTTTAAATATAATATGTAATTAATGTAACCTCGATAACAAACATAAATATAATTCTAAATTTACAAAAATGTAGCATACATTGAATACCTATTTTATAATTTAGGTAAACTAAAATGAGAATTATCTCTACTCTACCCTGCCTTTCCATAAATATCCAAAGATGTTAACAACAAAACAAAAAATAAACTTTTCCAAACTGAAAAATAACTTATGGAAGATCTTCAATATTTTTCCAACAAAAACAATTAAACCTGCTAAAACTGGACCAATAGATGACTAGAAATTATTTTATTTTCAAATAATTTTCCAAGAAAAAAAAAAGAAGAATAAAACTTACTGCTGTGTAGAAGCTAAGAGCTATTATGTCTTTTCTTATTGCAAATGGTGCTACATTATGTCTTGATTTATTAAAAAGAAACATAAAATTCGATCTTTTATAAAATTGCACTTCTTCTTTCTTCTTCCTTTGTTTCGGCGCTGTTATGATCTCGATGTCGAGGGGATCATAACTCTCCCACGTATCTGCTTCACACTAGTGATCCGCCTGTGGGGTTCGCCGGGTTGACCTCAGAAATCGGCGGCAAGCCTCCCGGTTTTGTATTGTTCCATTTCTGAGGCCAACTGAATGCTGGTGTTTTTGCATTTGTTTGTACCAGGAGTGTTTAGGCCTACCTTTCTTTTTATTCCGAATTGGAACGTTGTATGATATTGCCTTTTTGACGGGGTTCTCAGGATCTCTCCTTTGAACATGGCAATACCAACTAAGTCGGTCGTGTTCAATTTTTTGGGAAATGGTATTCTTAACATGAAGGCTTCCTCGGATCTTCGTACTTCTAATTCGATCAAGCTTTGTAACTCCTGCTGTCATACGAAGCATCTTCATCTCAGCTGCCGTTAGCTTACTCTCATACTTTTTGTACATTGTCCAACATTGTGAACCGTATGTGAGTGCTGGACGCACAACTGAAGTGTAGAGCTTTCCTTTCAGCTTAGGGGGCATTTTTCGGTCACAGAAGATAGCAGAATTTTCCCGCCACTTCATCCACCCTACGCTTACGCGATGATTGATATCGTCATCACAAGTAGCTTCGTTATTTATCATAGACCCCAGATATTTAAACTTTTCACACTTGGGAAGCACTACTCCATTCAAATAAATGTCTGGAATAGGCCTGTGTGGATCAGAAAATGGGCAGCATAGGTATTCTGTCTTTTTCGCGCTTATGCGGTACCCACTTCCTTCTAGAACATCCACCCATACGTCAAGTGCTCGTTGTAGGGATATCGGGTCTTCACTTATGATGGCTCCATCGTCAGCAAAGAATAACTGATGCACTTTTGGATCCGTCACTTTGCCTTCAAGCAGGTAATCAAGAACTGTAATAAAGAGCAGGGGACTCAAGACACTTCCCTGGTGTACACCTACTGTGATTTCGAATTCTTCGGTGACTCCAGCTGCGCATCTTACTTTAGTAACTGCTCCATCATACATGTCCATAATTATCCGCACATAGGTTTCTGGAACTCCTCGTTGCCTGAGGGCCACCCATATTAGATCTCGTGGTTGCCGATCGAATGCTTTTTCAAAATCAACCAATACTACATGCAAATCCTCCAAAGAATCCCGATGTTTTTCCATAATTATTCTTATACTCTGGATTGCATCCGTGGTTGACTTACCCCCGACAAACCCGCACTGGTCATCAGATAGCCTAATTATTTTTCGCAGTCGGCTACCCAAGACTCGCTCAACGATCTTCATGGTGTGTGACATCAGCTTAATCGAACGGTAATTATCACAGCTTCGAGTATCACCCTTTCCTTTATAAATTGGAAGAAGGTAACTTTCCCTCCATTGATTAGGCATGCGATCACCTCGTATAAGTTTGGAGACAAGAATCATGAGCCATCTAAACCCGATGTCTCCCATCTTTTTCCAAAACTCTGAGGGTATTTCGTCTGGGCCAACAGCTTTTCCCTTTTTGGAGTATTTTACCGCCTCACTAACTTCTTCGACTGTGACGTCGGATACTTCGCTTAAGTTAGGTGAAGCTATTGGAAAGTACAGCCTTGGAAATTGTTCGTTTAGAAGTCCGTCACAATACTGTCGCCACCTGTGAAGAATTTCGTTGTCTTCCACAAGAAGTTGGCCTTGAGCATTGTTAATGAACTTTGGCGAACAAATCTCCTGGGCATTTCTTCTTCTTTGAGCGGCTATTTTGAAGATAGTTGCGCCCTTATTCGTGTTTTGCCGTAGCTCTTGAATAGCACCAGCTGTCGGGGTAGAAATTTCATCCAGCTCCCGATAAAGGTTTTCTGTATTCTTTGCTTGAATTTGGGCGCACTTCTTCTTCGCTTCTTTCTTGCAGTTTCTATATTCCACTTCGAGGCGTGACTTTTGCTCTGTATCATTAGAGGGGCACTTCGACCAAGCCTTGAAAGCCATTTTCTTTTTACTTATAACTGATTTAGCTTCATCATTCCACCACCATGTTTCTTTGCCTTGTTGGTTGTGTCCTTTTGAAACCCCTAACAGTGTTTTGGCTTTTTCTTTGCAAGTTCTCTGTAGGAGATCCCACATACTTTGTGCTGTACTCTCTTCATTTCGAACTATATCGGTGTTGTTATACAGAACGTTTTGCATATTCGAAATGAAAACTTCGCCTTTTTCCTTATCCAGATTATACCATTTGATCTTCCCAAAAGTTTTTGTATGTTTGTTGTCGTTCACTGTCTCCATAAAAAATTCTGTCAGTAGGAGACGGTGTTGGTGGGCGATCGCTTCTCCTAGTATCACTTTGCAATCTTTTACCCGGGGTTTCATGAAACTAGATACCAAATGGTAATCAATCTGGGTTTCATTTCCACCACTGCTGTAAGTGACCAGGTGTCGGCTTTGTTTGACGAACATGGTATTTAGTACGATAAGACCGTATGTTTTGCACATGCTCAGGATGTCTTCACCAGGAGGGTTCCTGGTGCCGTATCCGAGGCCTCCATGGCAATCTTCATAGTCTTCGTTTGTCTTGCCGACATGTCCGTTCAAATCTCCGCCCACGAACAAAAACTCTTCCTTTGGGATGTCCTTAAGTAGATTGTGAAAGTCTAGCCAAAATGCATCTTTTTCCACCTGCTCACATCCAATTTGGGGAGCATATGCAGTGACAATATTCCACAACTTTCCTTTAATCACCAATTTAAGGGACATCAAACGGTCGCTGGATTTCGAAATGGTCAATACGCTGCCTAATAGATGTTTTGCAAGGATGATTCCGATTCCGTTTTTACCCTTTTCCGTTCCATAGTAGAACATCTTATAGTTTTTTGTCCTCGTATCCAAGAAACGGGCCCTGTTTCCCGTGTTTCGCCATTTTGTTTCTTGAACACATAAGATGTCCACTCGCCTTCTTTTCATCATCTCTTCCAGCTCGAAGCTTCGACCTGTCATACTGCCAACGTTCCAACTCGCAACTCTCAGATTTTGTATAATCTGCGGCATTACTTTGCTAGCCCCCGGAATCCGTCTAGCTCTGACCCGAGCATTGCTGCTCGGTCCAGGATCAGTACCATGTGTAACAATGGTAGTGCCTGGCGGGGTAGTGTCATTTCGGACGAGTACTTCCATAATGCTTGAATTCACAAAATTATCGAGTATCGACGTGTGCATGCTCCAGTTTTGTATTTGATCTCTCTTTTACGGCACCGGTGATCTCCAGTCGTGCCAACCCAGGGACTGGCATGCACACTTTTGGGAAAGTTTATAGGTGTTACGTGTCGCTAGGTTCACCTTGCTGTTTGTGGCCTAGATGTATTTACTCCTTTAGTCGCCTTTTACGACAAGCGGGGAGGCGCTGCAGGAATATTCTAACCCGTCCCTGCACAGGGTCTTTTATAAAATTGCACTAATGATGAAAAGCTGTAAGGTAAATTTAAGTGAATGCATATTATGTTGTAATATCATTTTAAAGGAAAAGTCATAAACGAAACATTTTAAAGATGCTAAAAACTATATATTTGTAAGATTTTGATGTTCAAAACATTTTAAATAATAAATAATAATAAATCAATTAAAATAAATCTTTTAAATGGTGATATTTGATGTTTTAATCTTTTATTTTGCCTTGGAATTTCGTTATTGTAACATTGTTGTTATTTTGGTTTAATAATTGTGAATAAGTTGATAAAAATGATCGAAAACGTGTCTAATAACATTCCAGCCAATTTACTTTGTAGGCTGATTATAGAATACGAAGCGAAACGTTCTATCATCAATATCTTCTTTTGGACTTGCCTCGACTTAGTCAATTATCAAATGGAGAGCGATTTAAAAGTCGTACATACTTCAAAAGATTCCAGTCAAGTAAATAGTTGTCATTAACTTTGAACTAAAATCAAAATTATAATCCTAGTGATTTTTAATAGATGTTTTAATGGTAAGTGGATACGCTGCATTGCAAAATTTAACATAAAACAACAACAAACGAGTGGTGAAAAAAAAATAAGTTAGTAATGGAAAAGAATATTTTAGTGAAGATGGAGTTAGGGATTTTAAGAGCTAGGTGCTGTTAAGATGCTGTCCGAAAAAAATTACATAATGTTGGTATGCTTGAGGGTATGTTCGTAGGTATTTATTTTCTTATACTTGTGTACACTAGTGTGATCGCTCCGCAATTTACAGAACAAATGTTTTTTCAAATGTAAAATTGTAATCCATACCATAATTCCGTTTTTACACTACGTACATTGCCATTAATTTTGTCACAAAATAATAAATAAATCAATCAATTCACATGAAGGTAAATAGTTTCTATTAGTTTGTTTATTAGTACACTGGCATTCGTTCATAAATGTCGTGTAAAAACGGCATTATGCTGAATTAATATGACAACTGACAAAATGTGTTTGTATTGAATCTTGTGTTTTTTTCTTTCTCTAAAACTCAAAAGAGTTTACAAATGCAAAATTTCAATACAATACAATGGTAAAATTAGGGATACGAGAACGTATTGGGCAGATTGAGGGAAAAAAGTTATTCATCGTACTTTTGTAAGCATAATGTAGTCAAGTGTGTAAAATTGGAAAGTGTTAGTGCAAATTCAATAGTGAGAAATACTTTTAATAAACTCGATCTGCATTTTCGTAAATATTTCAACTCGATCTGCATTTTCATGGGTATTTCAACTCCAGCTTAAAAACGAGATATAAATCTTTTGAACACATCCGTTTAATTTAATTCAAAAAGTAATAACATTTTGACACATAATAGACGGATACCAACTTTGGTAGTTATATTATGGCAGAATTATAGAGTGAATAAAGAGTTTTTTTTTGCTTGTATTACTGCGCTAGCTAAAGATTACCAATAAACATATAGATTCATAATAGATAATTCCTTGAAAATAAAACGATACAGATCATAATGACAGTATTGTTATATGCACATCTCTTTTTTCCTTATGTTTGTTTATTTTCAATTATTTCTTGTCTTTTTCCTTTACACTGCAGTTAATACTACCTTACCATAGAAAAAATAGCCATCTACCCGCCAGAGCAAGCACTAATAGCTTTTGGATCTTTGAAATATTAAGAACCTTATATTTAGATTTGAAGATAATAAAAGGCACCTAATAGCCGCGTTTTATTATCGCCAATGATCCATATTCCATATACATAGATTAACCCTCGAAAATAAAACGATACGGATCATAGTGACAGTTTTGTTGTATGCTCATCTCCCTCTTGCTTATGATTGTTCATTTTCAAATGTGTCTTGTCTTTTTTTTCTTTACACTGTAGTGTTTACTACCTTATCATAAAAAGCCATCTACTCGAGAAAAAGAACTAATTTCTGGATCTTTAAAATAGATCCAGATAGAGAACAGAATCCCAAATTGTTTTTGTAATACATGTTAAAATTTAATCCAGGTCCGGATCCACATACATACATAGATCCGTAGACAATAAAACGCACCTAAAACTACATTTTCACTAAAAGATAATCCGAGATTTAAGGCAAGAGATTTATGTGGTGTTTCCACCGCACTGAAAGATTAACTTTGACAGGAAACGATGAAAAATCATCGAGATAATTTAGCACGATATGGATATTAGGTCAGTTTGAACTATAGAACAATTGATCCAATGAAGATTTAACAAGATTAAATTCTATTCTACTAGATTTACGAAATAAATTTGTATGGTAAATTTTCGAGATTTAAAGATTTATGGTAAATCCAGGATTATCTCTTGGTGAAAACGTAGTATAAATCTTCGAGATTTGAAGATTTATGGTAAATCGACTTAAATCCAGGAAAACGTAAACATATACATACACATTTATTTATCGACAAGAAATACATTCTCATGAATATAACGGAAGTCGTCGAAATAAAAAAAAAGTAAACGGAAATAAATTGAAAGGCTACAAGAGTGAATGAAGGAAAATCCAGAAGAATCTATGACAATCTGTGCAAAAAATTGGATGTTATCACTGTAGAGCTAAACAGCTGTCCAACAATTTTCGCCAAAATGAATTAGGTTTGAAACATCTCGTAGTGCCCTTCGAGCGTTTGTTTGCTCGGTCACATTTTCTTCCTCTTCGTAATTCGCTTCAAAAAACATTTCTACCGAAGAAACTGCGTTTCTAAATCATTCTTTTTCAATAAAAACCAGTAAATAACTCGTCAATTACTCTTTAAACATTTAAATAGGAGTTATTTATGTATACACAAATTGTATTCATAGATGTCGACATGAAAGTTTGAGAAAATTTAAGGTTTTTTTGTGTTTTTTTCTTTGTGTATGTTTTTTAGCAATAAACATTTTTTTAAACAATTAAATTTTATTCCAAATAAATGAACATCAATATTATCTTCGAAAAAAATGTTTTCAAAATTTATTTGTTCTTATCCATGTCATCGTATTCTTCTTGATCATCCTCAAAATTTTCATCGAATTGCGGTCCAATTTCAATGTGATGAAGTTGACAACAACCCCACTTGGCTGCTTCCTTACACGACACATCAATCGAGACCACAAATTCACCTCTTGGCAAACAAATTGGCAATTCCACATGCTCTTTTTCCAGACAAGATTTGAGCAGTGAAGTTATTTTGTTTGGTGCGCTTATTTTAATAGTAAATACCGTTGTCGGATTTTTTGAAAATTCTGTTTTCTCACTGGCATCCGTGCCAAAAACAAAGATTTCGCTGTCACATTCCCAAACCTTTCTGAAAGTAAATTTATGCAAAAAAAAGGCATCAATGAAGAGAAAACTTTGTTTAGTAAAAACGTACTTCAACATACTTAAATGCACGGTTGGTACAGTTTGCAATCAGTATTTCACACAAAATCATGAGAAGTTTTCCACTTTCATGTGGTTCGGCCGCTAATTTTGGCGATGATAGTACACCAATCCAGGGCCCTCGAAGTTCCATAACTAGAAGCCAAGAGTTCGGTAAAAGTGGTTCAGAAGAAAGCAAACGGGAGCTCTTGAACTTCTGCAATAGAAAAACCAATTGATGAAATAGTGTTTAAAAAAAAACCATCACTATATATTTACGTTTAGAAGTCTCATTAAAGTTATACAATAAAGCAGTCTTGAAAACTGGGAATTCGGTTTACCGCACTTTTCATTCGCCATATTGTAGAAGTGTTTCAAAAATGATTTAATTTTATCCTGTTCTGGAATGAATTTATTGCTATTCCAAATGATTGGCAATATCGTGCCGCAAAATATCGATCCAAAACCATAAGAAACATATGGCCAAGTTGCATCTTTGATAGCCTGAATATTAATCACTAAAATTATATTGTTTTTAATGCTTGATTAATTATATGTACCATCAGAGCAGCGTATTCTAAGCCTTCGGGATTTTTAAGACTGAAGTAATAAATTGAGGCTTCAAACTCATGAAAAAGGACAGAATCACAAATGTAAAGCATTTGTTTGCAGGTCTTTCGTAGCCGAGGCATATGCCAATACGGAATATATCCAACGATCTTTTCCAGGATGTCATTTGGTAACCAACAGATGTAACAAATTTGGTTTTTGTTACCTATGGAATCTATTTTTCGAATTTTCGCAAGTGGTTCATTTTCTGTTTTATTTTTTTGAACTCTTTTTCCAGACAAAGGTACTAATGGTTTACTAAAATTTAGATTCCTTAACATTATATAAAATTTGAATATATTTTTTTGTTAATATTGCTATGTTCACGTTTTAAATTTACTTATGTATAATTGACATTTTGAATTATGTATGTGAAATTACACTCGATGTTCGATAATTTTAAATTATTCGTCGAGTTGAGTACATCATATTCGTTTGCTTAAAACCTATCTCATGTGGTTTGGTGGAGATTGGTCTGTCGCTATCTATCTAATATATTTCATATGGTCAGAACTATCTTTGTGAGATTTTGTGAGTTTCAGAGTGGTCGAAATCTTTTATATTCCTATTGTTTGTTCTATACGACATATTTTACATTTATGACAACTTAAAAAGATCCCTTGCGATTTCCTGAGCTGATAACTAGTGAACTGTCTTCATTTGTTTTACGATTTTATTCGAAGCTGAGTCCTGTCCCTTCCTAAGAGTATAAACATTTTTACATTTTTCTCTTTTAGTTTGAAATGTAATCTGTTAGAAAATATCAAGCACCATCGCCATTTAAGTGAATGTCTTTCTTTGTGTTTTAGATTGTAAAATATTTGTATATTCAATGAAAACACAAAGTTATAACTAACAAATATAATCATTTTATTTGCACAACTTCCTTTTAAAATTTTAACACTTAGTTTTCTAAAAATAAAATGTTCTCGAAAAAACCCTTATATTTTTTTGTTTTTAAATACAGATATTTTTTCCATTGCGACTCCCAAGTTTCGAAATAAGAATAAGAAAAAGGACAGAATCACAAATGTAAAGCATTTGTTTGCAGGTCTTTCGTAGCCGAGGCATATGCCAATACGGAATATATCCAACGATCTTTTCCAGGATGTCATTTCGTCGGCTGGATGCTATCTTGTTCAAAAGGCCATTTTTTAAGAAATTGAGTTAGGTAGGCAGTCCTCATAATTTTGGGACGCTCTTTCATTTGGCGCAAACCATTTTGTTCTATCTATTTTAGTTTTCAATTTACAGAGAACTGTTTTGTTCAATAAGACACTTTTTTAACGATTATTCAAATCAAACAAATATCCAAAATGACTTCATCGTTGATTTTAATTTATAACTAATTCAAAATAAAAGAAAAACAATTTCTGTATCTTATTTATAAACAAAATTGTTAAGGCTTTCAGAACAAAAATAATACCAATCAAATATTTTCTGACATAAACAAAAACTTTCAATTTGAACTTTAAAAATCGATTTCCCAACATTTTGAAAAATGGACATTGAACAAGATAGCATCCAGCCGACGATTTGGTAACCAACAGATGTAACAAATTTGGTTTTTGTTACCTATGGAATCTATTTTTCGAATTTTCGCAAGTGGTTCATTTTCTGTTTTATTTTTTTGAACTCTTTTTCCAGACAAAGGTACTAATGGTTTACTAAAATTTAGATTCCTTAACATTATATAAAATTTGAATATATTTTTTTGTTAATATTGCTATGTTCACGTTTTAAATTTACTTATGTATAATTGACATTTTGAATTATGTATGTGAAATTACACTCGATGTTCGATAATTTTAAATTATTCGTCGAGTTGAGTACATCATATTCGTTTGCTTAAAACCTATCTCATGTGGTTTGGTGGAGATTGGTCTGTCGCTATCTATCTAATATATTTCATATGGTCAGAACTATCTTTGTGAGATTTTGTGAGTTTCAGAGTGGTCGAAATCTTTTATATTCCTATTGTTTGTTCTATACGACATATTTTACATTTATGACAACTTAAAAAGATCCCTTGCGATTTCCTGAGCTGATAACTAGTGAACTGTCTTCATTTGTTTTACGATTTTATTCGAAGCTGAGTCCTGTCCCTTCCTAAGAGTATAAACATTTTTACATTTTTCTCTTTTAGTTTGAAATGTAATCTGTTAGAAAATATCAAGCACCATCGCCATTTAAGTGAATGTCTTTCTTTGTGTTTTAGATTGTAAAATATTTGTATATTCAATGAAAACACAAAGTTATAACTAACAAATATAATCATTTTATTTGCACAACTTCCTTTTAAAATTTTAACACTTAGTTTTCTAAAAATAAAGTGTTCTCGAAAAAACCCTTATATTTTTTTGTTTTTAAATACAGATATTTTTTCCATTGCGACTCCCAAGTTTCGAAATAAGAAAATAAAAAATTACATTAAACTAAATAAAAAATAAACACACGAATATACAATCATCTTGAAGACTAAATACTAATTTAACTAGAATTACGCATTATAAAATCGATATTAAGTAGGAAACTTTGAGCGATTGCATCGTAGGCTACCCATTTGAAGGGCATTAGAATTTGTTGATCGTTTTTTTAACATTATATAAATATAAAATATCGGCGGTCTGATCTTTTTGCCGATAATCACAAGTTAGAATCAAATATAAATTATGTGTGATGTTTTACTGCAGATTGCTTTAATCGCTTATTCGTAATTTAGGCTTAATGATCCAAAATGCGCATATTGCCCGAAACGATTTTGTTATCGAGAATAGCTCCAGCAGGAATATCAATACGATCTCCGTGATTGGCGATGATGATAACGGTTCCCTAAAAATTAATATATACGTTATTGAAAGTGAAATCTAACGAACATTAAATAACACTGGAACTTACTCTCAATGAGACTCCTCTTCCGAACGTAACATCTCCCGACACAGTCAAATGATCTAATTCAATGATATCAGGGATGTTGGCAAATCGATTGAGGAACTCTTTCACTTTTGAGAAATGATTTTCACCCAATTTGACCAGCGGTGTTGTTGGGAACATTCTTTGTGGTGACATAACAAGACTGCCATGTTTCAAGCTGTACAAATTGGACATGACTAGCAACAAATCGGACGTCTTCTTGACCGGCAAGAAACGCGAACGAGGCACATTAACACCAACAGATCCGTCAAAGCACTTCATCGCAGCACCAACCGCAGTTTCTAGTTGAATAACACGAAGACCATTTTCCAAAGATTTATTATTCACAATTATCTCCATCTTAAGAGTTCTTTCACGCAACACACGGTCGATAGCTTTAATTACGGAAAAAGAATAATTTTTAAAGAGAGTCCATAATCAAGATTTTTAACTTACCTTTAAGACTGGCCCAAATGTTATTTGTATTAAAGAATTTAAATGTCTTCACTGATTTAAAGTCGTCTACATGTTCCTTTGGCACCTGAGCGATTTCCAGAAGTCGCAATTTATTCTCATATTGAATAAGAGTACCACCCTAGTAGCAGATAATCCGTTAATTTAATCTAAGAATCGAATATTTAAAATTCTTCAAATCCTACCTTAACATCGGCTCGAGTCTTATTTGTAACTTCCATGACAAATTCCATTGGATGGGATGGTGTATCTTCACCAAGGAGTTTACCGAGAATATTCAAGTCAACAGTTGCTCCCAAATTATCAATATTGGACAAGAAGCAATATTCTCGACCTTCTTTAATAAATTGACTGAGCAGGCCAGAATTCTGGAAGGATTCATAGAAATCACCGTGACCAGGTGGATACCATGCTTCCATATCATTTTCTATCGTGAAATCTTTTGCTACAGGCAGGAAAGATTCACGACTAATACGTGGAAAACAACTCTGATTGAAAGTGTAGATTTGTACACGGAAGCCTTGGTATTTGCGAACAATCTTCTCTGTATCTTCGTCTGTGTTGAAGGAATTCATAAGGACGAGGGGTACGTTGGCATCGTATTTTTTATTGAGGTGCTTTAAATTAAAAAAAAAAAAAAACAAAATGTTAATGTTAATGTTAATGTGCAAATTTAAATTGTGTAGCAGAAGTAAATATATTATTTATTTTATTTATGGGCTCCGAGTCGAACCCACAACTAAACTGTCAATAAATCTAAGCAAAAAAGTCCACACATGAATTTTACTTACTTCAATTTGCTGCACAGTCAAATCGAGGAACGTTAGATCAGAACGGACAGGAATAACACTTTTTGGTCCATGACAACCCATCGAAGTACCCAGACCTCCGTTGAGTTTGATTACAATCAATTTGTTCAACATGGCGCGAATCTGAAAATATAGGAAGAATTTAGTTGAGAGCTTTTAAATTCGGGCTGAAGAAATATGTATGAATGTTTAGGGGCACAATAAATACCGATTGTAAAAACTATATTATTCTGCATATTTCTATATAGGGAAGGTTTGGATGAAGACAATTTTCTAGAATAAAACAATTTTAGGATGTAAACAACAAATTTCTACATGAAGGAAATACAAACAAAATTATTACTTTTACAGAGACTGCATGAGCGATAAACTCTAACTTTTGTTTTAAATTATTCACAAGCAGACAAGATAAAAAAAAAACATGAAGGGAGAATATTTAAGAAGAAATCATTAATAAAACGACCAGGAAGAACAGCCTTGAAGATAGGATTTTGAGAAATGATCTAAGCCCGATCTTTAGTGTAGGGGTAATGGGGAAAAATGTATGTACATGGTATTCTTAGCTTATCAAGTAATACGGGGTTTGCACCTTATACACTTTAATAGCCCCAAGGAACTAGGCAGTTATGGAGATTCTAATATCTAATCTAACAAATTGTAAAGAAGTTATACATTTACTCACCCAGCACATTGAGGGTTGGGAATTAAAAGACGTTTCAGAAAACTTTTACGTCATGAAAACGAATTTCCATTATAGCAGCCAGACAAAAAAAAAATATGAAAAATGAAAATTCATCATTGAGATAGAAAAAATACACTTTATTGTCAATCAGAAAACCACTACGAATGTTTTGGGTATTCTAAGGAAGAGATCTGAGTATGAGCTATGTTAAGCGACAAATGCATTTGTATCAGACGACATCCCAAGAATTAAAACAGCATTAGAATAAAGATATTATATTCAATTAAAAGCTCAAGTGATCTCAACTCCAAGGTACGTTTCGCCCAGGTACGACAGTGCGAAACGCAGCTTGGAGTTGAGGTCACTTGAGCTTTTAATTGAATTTAATTCAATCACTCCACTTAAACAGAAATTACTTTCTATCTTCATTAAAGATATTATAGTTTGATTAAGAGCGCCCGCATAGAGCCAGTAAGTTAGTTATAAGATATTAATAATTAGGCTAGTTTTTCTGAATTTTTGTCTAGCTTTAGGATAGTAAATGGAAAATAAAAATGAATTGAAAAAGAAGACGACATCCCAAAAAGATTCGCCAAATAAAGTGTGTGCTAAAAAAAAAAAAACTCAAAAAAGAGATGATTATGGAGGCGAGACGGATCGGTTTTGAAGACATTTCGAAGAAATCAGGTTGCTGAAAGAAGAAGAGGTGAAGAAAATTACGAAAGAATGGAATAGAGAAACATAATGGAATTAAAAGTAAGCCAAGTTTCTAGTTAGTTGCGTGTCAATTAAGACAACTTTATTAGAAAATTGATTGGGAAGTACATACAAATACATAGATTAGTTTAGAAAAATCTCTTCTTGTCAAAACATTTGCTGATACAAAACAGAGAAGTTAAGTCCAATGTTATGTGATTTGCTTTTTTCTCCTTCGTTTCAAGTTTCGAGTTAAGGTATTTGAAGCAAGTTCTAAGTTTAACATTATTGAGATCTCAGAAAACATCCAGTTTCTCTTGCCAATTTGCGTTTAATGAAATCTCTTTTGTCACCTGAACGAACCCAATACAACATTTCCCGTTTGATTATAAATCTGTGATTATAGGTCTGTCATGGAAGAAATCATTCATTGTGTTCATAGATGTGTTGTGTTAGAAATGATGGAAAAGTGTCGAGAATAAAAATGTATTTCTTCTAGAAAGATAGATAGATGTACTGATTTATTAAGCTAATATGGCTTGGTAGTCAAAGTGATGCATGCATGCTTTATATTGGAAATAAATTGTTTTAACTATACATAGGTGATTTGACTTATGTTATGAGTAAGTCTTTTTTGCATATCTAAAATTCCTTATTCGTGATTTTGTATCGGTATTTTATTGCAGTTTAATAGAAAAAAATTGATCAGTATCTCCGTATTTCCTTAGCAAGGGGCATCTCCCAATAAAGTGAAACGGATCTTCCCACTCCAAGATGTTACATAGGTTGCGGGATATTGGTAGATAAGGTCTGTTTGTACTTGTTAACTATTTCAATTGGTTCCCCGTTAAAATTCTATTTTTCACTTCTGCAGGTTCTCCCAGTTTCTTTTTTTTTTAAAGATCATTACGATTTGGTTGAATTCACTGTCAAATTCCATAACTGGCAGTACGAATCAAGACGATTTGTCTCAATTGCAACGTTTCCGGTGAATACGCAAAGAGGACCAAATAGCAAAGCCTTTATCAAACTACCAGCAAATTGAAATCCACCAGGTAAGAAATTAATGAGATCATCGATATATGTACAAAGGAAATATGTTCCGACTAAAGTACACCCTCTCCTTACTCCCATTTTGGTTTAAAACATTCCAAGGCCTTATCTCCGCTCCAGACAGCTGATTGAGTCTCCTCATAAATGCTCTCCAGCACACTTCCCTATCTATGACTTAATCCTGCATTGTATAACTTAAAAATAAAGCTTTTCGATCAATCGTATAAAAGGCTGCCTTGAAATCGACGAAAAATTCGAATAATTTCTTTTTTGTTTAATAAATGCACTAGTGATGTTTTGTAGCACACAAATGTTATCTACACTACGAAATTCAAAATTCAACATTTTTAGGTATTTTGTTAATTTACTTCAGTTAAGAGATTTCTTGCTTATGTTTTTCTGATGCAATATAAATGTATTGATTCGTCGATTTAAATATTATATTTCTAGTTGTAGATTGAAATATGTTCATGTTCATGTAGGAAATCAGTTCTAAGAATTTGTTAGTTCAACAAATATATATGTATATCTTATTGCAAATACCATTTGATTATTGGAGATATCTTTGCGGAAAGAGTATAATTATTGGAGCATAACACTTCAAAATCATAAATCTAAGACAACTTTCAACAATAGATATTCTTCAATTTGCTTACAATATTATCCTACCTGCTCATTTTGTGGAGCACTCAAACTAGAGTATTCCATAACAGCATCATTGGGTAGCTTTTGAATTTCATTCCAATCGATTGATGGACCATCTGCAATTTTAAACATAAATTATACAAATTAAATAAAATGCTTTTAGAATATTGAAAAAAAACTTACCCTCTTGCAAGAATCTACCGAACAAATCAGCAAAGCGGTTCATTTCATTTTGAAGATATTTTTTTTTCTCCGGTTCTGTTGTTGTTAGCAATAGATTGTCCAGTTCATTTTCCAATAATCGAAGTGCATCACGCTTTGTGACTTCGTGAAATTCCTTCGAGTCAGATGGGGCCCGTTGGTGTCCCCTGACCTAAAGATAAGTAAAATGCTCTGTGTTATCAGTTTTGTAAAATAGGTATGCATATAATTTTAAATTTATTATAAGTATATATTCGAAAAAAAGGTAATTAAAAATTTGTCACATTACGAAACTTGTTAATTCGGATCAGTGCATGGTGTAATCGCAATAATAATACTCAAGTTATTTATTCTTATCTTAGTTAGCTTAGATTACTCAACACAATTTTTAAACGTAGATTGTTCACTTAAACAAAGCGATTTAGGAATAGATACCTACAAACTTATAAATTTAAAAGTTATGCAAGGGTTAAACCTGAAGTTGCGGATTTTTCAAACTTTAGGGCTGGCTGTAAAATGTTATTACATGAAATAATTAGACAATCATCGTGAAAAGATAACAAATCTAATTTACGTGATTATATTGGTACTCAGTTTATTATAATTATAATATTTTTTTAATTTTAATTTTATATAATTTTAATTTTATTAGTTGATTTTTTTTTATAATTAGCGCGCACTAAAGGCGGCACATATTATATTTCTATCACCTATCATTTTTAAAGCTCTTTTTTGAATTCTATCCAAGAGACTCAAGTGGGTTATTGGAGCACCTGCCCAAATATGGTAATTGTACTCGAGCTTTGGACGAATATAAGCCTCGTAGATTACACCCAGATCAGAAGGCTTACAAAAATTCCTGCGACATCGTAAAAAAAAAACCTAAACACTTAGCAGCGTTTTTGGCGACGTTGAATATGTGATCATTCCTTACAAGGTGGTCTGTGATGTCCATACCGAGAACTGAGCTGTTCAGTTTCCTTCCTCAATGCAAGTGCCGCTCATGGATAGCGGCATAAGGGGAGGATTGCGCTTGAACGATAAAAGACAGTATTGCAGTATTGAGTTTTTGACGTATTAAATTCTACACGGTTTTTGATTCGCCAATGTACAATGCTATCAAGATAGAATTTAATTAGCTTATCATACGCTGCGGTTCAAGTTGCACTTCCGAAAAACAAGGAAATGAATCTTGAAACGAATATAAAAACTATGTTTGTCCTTAAGTGGGCTCAAGGACAAACATAATTTTATAAAAACAAAAAAGGTCACCGAGAACAGAAACATCGAATTTGAAAACCTGAGGGTACTATCATCAGCAAAACAATTTAATGGATTAGAAGTTTCAGATAGGAGATCGTTGATAAACATGAAGAAGAGAGTCGGAGACAGAACGGAGCTCTGGGGTACACCAGCATTTATTTTATGAATTTCAGACTTGACACTATCAAATACGACTTGTATTGAACGAAGAAGAGATTCATCAATACCAAAAGCACGCATTTTCCATAAGAGAGCTTGATACCAAACTCTATCAAATGCTTTCGAAATATCAAGTGCAATAATCTTACTTTCTCCAAAACAATGTAAGGACTGGTTCCACTGTTCGGTAAGATTCCCAGTGGACCTTTGTCATTGAGAAGCTTTCGTTCTTCGAGATATTTATTGAGCTGATAATTTATCAGCGTTTCCATGACCTTAGAAAGAAGAGATGTAAGTGCAATTGGACGATAGTTAGGGGGGAGAAGAAGATTCGCCTTTTTTAGGGAAAGGCTGAACAAATACTGTTTTCCATCCACTCGGAAAGAGACCAGTACACCTCTTCAGAACAATGTGAGGGATACTATCCTGTCCAGCGGATTTGTGTGTGCCAAGACCTTTCAGGACTCTTGCAATTGTACGAGTACGAAAAAAGATTGGTCCCATGGAAAAGTTTGTGTTCTCAAGTATAGGAGGAGTCATAACACTCTCCTGTAGCGTCGAATTAGCAGCGAACTGTGCAAAGCGAACGCACTAACTATTAAGCCAAGGGGTTCTACTAAAATCTTCAGGGAGAAAAAGGTTTGAAGAAATAAAAGAAACAAAAAAAATCGCTTTTAATTTTTCCTGAAGAAATACTTGTTCACAGCAAAAATATTTACTGTAGAACGTGAAGGTTGGAGACGATTTGTTGGCGCCCTATGTTGGGTTGCAGAACATGATGATGAAATAAATAAAAAAAGTAAAATAAGTCGAATAAAATGTTTTGATTTTATGCTGGGAAAGCATAACATTCAGTTTTTTCTTTTAAATTTTTCGAAAACTGTAAGTTTTGTTTTTCGAGAAAAAAAATTACAAAACTTAAACTTAGACAAAACTGTGATCTGGAGCACATAATTTATTCTGTGAGTTTCAGACCTACATATGTATATTCATTAAATACGACTTTAATTTAGATAAATGCATTGATTGAATAAAAATCAGCGCCATTTATACATAATATTCTTGCTTTCTCTTTGTTATCAATTTTTGGTGAAACATACTATCTGTTCGGTTTTGTATTGTTGAGATATTTCTTAAATTGATAAAATACTTAATCAGCGTTCCCGATATTTCTGACAGAATACCATTTAAGCGAAGTTAGTTTGAGGGCATGAAAAATAAACACTTTAAAAGGAATGGTTTGAGTAAATACAGGGTGCATTTATTTACCAGGTCCATTTTTGTTTTTAATTTATATTTTTTTTTAATTTATATTTTATTGTTTAAATATGATGTCGGTCAAGTGGGCACCTCTGGCCGTGGTGCAAAAGTGAACTTTTTTAATCACATTTTGCATAAATAAATTTCGGAGACTTTTATTGTAATTTTAGCAATTTCGTTTCTTATCTTTTCGAAATTGTTATTGGTTTGTTGATGTACACCTTTTCAATTAAGTTCCCCCAGAATAAAAAATCGGTAGCCGTTAAATCAGTGAATCTTAAGGGCCAGTCGATATCACCACTTTTCGCCATTATTCGGCCAGAAAAAATCACCATTATTCCGATAGTCGTTTTACTAAAATGCCAGTAAAACGACAAGGCTCTAGAAACAAAAATTGGAATTTTATTGAAACGATTATCGTTATAATGCTTAGAAAAGTGAAGAACATAGAGAACGCTGCTCTCTGGAGCGTTCTCCTTTAAAAGGTGTTTTATCAAAACGACTACCGGAATAAGGGTGAATGTCCCGTAAAGTTAGCGTCGAAGCACGAATTGTGTGTGATGTGGCACCATCTTGTTGGAACCACATTTTTTGAAGACCTAATTAATCCAATTCCAATTCGTACCGGTTTCAGTGCCCAAGTAGTGGCTACTCTGTTAATTTACAAAGCCAGATAAGTCGAAAAGTGCTTTGTCGTTCATAATGATTTGTTACCAAAAATGGCGGTCGTCTATAGCGAGCTGTAAAACTCAAGCACTCAAATCTCGCTGACGGTGATGGTCATTTCCATGCTCCATGATAAATTGTTATCGACCACTCTCTACGACTGTCAAATAAAATACGAGCTGACAAATTTCATTCACACAAAAATACCAATAAAAAAAACTGTATCATAAAACGCACCCTGTATGCAGTTATTTCTAATTGGAAATCTACAACACACTGCAGTTCAAGTAAATTTGTTTTCATTATTAATCGAAGACAAAACAGAATTTCTTATTTTATTGTTCGAAATGAACAAAATTTTAAAACCTTTGGAACACTTAAGTCTTTTTTTTTTTTTTTTAATTTTGAAATTTGATTTGCCAATTATGACAGTGGATAGTATAATAGATATGTGTGATTTGTCTAGAGGTAATTTAGACTAACTGTAAATTTATAAAGGCACGCATTGTCGGAATTTTGAACTTCTTGAATTTTCTGAATCTCGGATATAAAAATAACAATACAACAACTTCACCAGCAGATTTAATTAAATTATAGTGACAAGTTCTTAAGACTACCATAATACAAAGTGTTTTCTTAAAAAATTGATTAAATAATAAAAAGTTGTTGTTATCAGTTTGTTTATTTAATAGGCAAGAGTACGATAACTTAGGCGCCAAGAAATTATAACGGTTTTTTGTAGAACAGTTCAATACAAGCATTTTTTACTATGGGAGGGGGGGGTCTATCTCCCCCCGTTTGGGCGGGAGGGGCAATTTTATAAAAAAGGTACTAAAATGGAAACAAAAATATTAAAAAATAACGGTAATACTTACAATTAAGTATTATACCTTATTTTAAAGCCAATACTCTGATCTATTAGATAATTTTTAAATCAAGTAGAATCTATGCACAGTTTTTGAAAAAACGAGTTTTAAACTCAAATTTTGGTGAAAAAAAACATAAAAAAAAAGTTTAAAGTTTAATTTTTCAAAACTGCAAAGTTATATATTATTATTTTTTCTAAAATTCGTTGCTCTAATATATTCTTATTCAAAAACTGAAAACTAAATGATTTTATGTCGTCTAGTTTTTGAGAAAATTGAAAATAACGAAAACTACTTTTTTATGGGATATTTGCTTTTTTTGCTTGCTTACGCATTACGGCGAATAAACAGTCAGATATGCAACCCCCCTGCCTGGGCACACTATAGGATTTGGGGTAGGTGCGAGGTTGGGTGTATGCAAGGTTTCTTTTGCATTTACAGAATCTGGATTTAAAGAAACTTTGAATTTACCCTATGGTCTATATCCAATGTCTACTAAATATATGTATGTACGTAGCCCAAAGTTGCACATTTAAAATGTTCAGACATGAAAATTTAATACATTATGAAAAATTCACATTACCTAGGTACTACTGTACGAATGCAGCAAATTTATGTGTGTTTATTGTTTGTTTTTAATGCTAATATGGTACAGGTTATTGTTTACCAAGGTCATTCGTTATTCAACCTTTGTAAGAGTGAAGTATTTTTTTCTTGGAATAAAGAATGGCGACTAAGCATCCACTACTTCATCCTAAATTAAATAACTTTTCAATATTTCAAAAAAAATATTTCAAAAGCATCGCGTTCTTAGAAGAAATTGGTCTAATTCCAACTAAAGCGTCAACTCCCCTCAACTCCAACTCAAAAAGGTGACAAAAATTGTAAGAATACAATATTATTATTATTATTTATTCATCAACCAGAGCATATTATACTCTTACAGACTAAGATACATAAGTAAATATATAACGGGTGATTTTTTTGAGGTTAGGATTTTCATGCATTAGTATTTGACAGATCACGCGGGATTTCAGACATGGTGTCAAAGAGAAAGATGCTCAGTATGCTTTGACATTTCATCATGAATAGACTTACAACTTAGACAACGTCGAATTTTCAGTGAATGGGCCCTAGAAAAGTTGGCAGAAAATCCGCTTTTTTATCGACAAATTTTGTTCAGCGATGAGGCTCATTTCTGGTTGAATGGCTACGTAAATAAGCAAAATTGCCGCATTTGGAGTGAAGAGCAACCAGAAGCCGTTCAAGAACTGCCCATGCATCCCGAAAAATGCACTGTTTGGTGTGGTTTGTACGCTGGTGGAATCATTGGACCGTATTTTTTCAAAGATGCTGTTGGACGCAACGTTACGGTGAATGGCGATCGCTATCGTTCAATGCTAACAAACTTTTTGTTGCCAAAAATGGAAGAACTGAACTTGGTTGACATGTGGTTTCAACAAGATGGCGCTACATGCCACACAGCTCGCGATTCTATGGCCATTTTGAGGGAAAACTTCGGAGAACAATTCATCTCAAGGAATGGACCGGTAAGTTGGCCACCAAGATCATGCGATTTGACGCCTTTAGACTATTTTTTGTGGGGCTACGTCAAGTCTAAAGTCTACACAAATAAGCCAGCAACTATTCCAGCTTTGGAAGACAACATTTCCGAAGAAATTCGGGCTATTCCGGCCGAAATGCTCGAAAAAGTTACCCAAAATTGGACTTTCCGAATGGACCACCTAAGACGCAGCCGCGGTCAACATTTAAATGAAATTATCTTCAAAAAGTAAATGTCATGGACCAATCTAACGTTTCAAATAAAGAATCGATGAGATTTTGCAAATTTTATGCGTTTTTTTTTTAAAAAAAGTTCTCAAGCTCTTAAAAAATCACCCGTTAGTTACAATTTTGTAGGTGGGTATATAAAATTCAAAAATATTAAATGATTTACATAGTTAATCTTTTATTTTAATAAATAACGTTACTTAAATTTTGCTTAAAACTAATGATTTAAAAGTTTCTCTGGTGCAATCCATATAAAAGTTAATCTCAGACCAATAAAACCATCTATCGGCACATTTTTCCATGGGCCTCATTACTGGCTAGAGATTCGGGAGGTGCTTGCTATAATTTTTTTTTTGTGATCAAAATGCCTGTAAACACGGTTTTAATACATTGAACATTGAAAAATTGACTTGACTATTTTTAAGTAACACCTGACTTACTCACAAACTGACTGACTGAGACGCGAAATGCCATGCAATTCTACCTCCTCTGGTGCATTCTTGGTAACACTAAATGATTTGCTGTACTTTACCTACAAATGAACCACATTAACATTAATCCTCAAAATGAAATCACCGTAGTTAAATACCAAAAATCAAAAATTTCATAAAAAATAGTTTTAGTAATTTTCGATTTTCTCAAAAACTAGAAGGGACAAAACCATTCGGTTTTTTGTGTTCGATTCAGAATTAATAGTAGCATTGACCACAAAAAGCCAATTAAGCACTTCATTTTACAATTTTGAAAAAAATTGGTCTAAACTTTTTTTTTTCATTTTTTTTTAACAAAATTTTGAGTTTGCATGCAAATTTTTCAAAAACTATTGACATAAATAATTTAATTTAAATTTACGATTATAGAACAGACTTCTGGCTTTCAAAACCGGTATAGTATTTTATTTTAAGTGTTGCCGTTGTTTTTTAATATTTTTTTTTTCAATTTAAGTCATTTTTTCTAAAATCGCCCCTACCTCCTAAACGGGGCGAGATAGACCCCCCCCTCCCATAGTAAAAAACGCTTGTATTTGACCCTTCTACAAAAATCCGTTATCAATTTTTGGCGCCTAAGTTATCGTACTCTCCCCATTTAATAGAATAATGTAAAGTCATGGGGTAAATTGTGGACTACTTCTGATAACGCACCACTTAGCTAGCGAATGTATGACATACATAATATATGTAGTACTTCGTCTACAAATGTCAGACAAGGTTATACTATCTCGAAACATATTTATCACTAAAAGGTCAATGAAACATTGATTGTCTAAGACTTTTTAAAATGTATCTATCTGACTTTGGCTGGCTACCATACTCACTACGTAATATTACAGCTCTCATTACTTTCACTTGTGAATGAAAACAAAAATTATATTGTACAAAAATATTCAAATCACGTTTTGTGATTCGAAGCGGAAATTTAAATTCGATTTGATTACGTAATGATTGTAGACTATACTTAATGAGTTGGTTGTTGATTATTTTTTGCAAATTATAGTTTAATACAAATTTTATCGGAGAAAAAAGGACATTTTGTGTGTATTTCTAATATTTTATATCAACCGAAAAGTCAAACAGACTCTTTCAAATATTAAAAATTGTTTAAATCGATTCCTTTCCAACTTTTCCTGAGTCAGTGTACTCGCTTTCTGATTCTATTACTTCCTTTAAACACAAATCACATTTTAAAGTCGATATTGGTTCTTTCCATTTAGAATTATATGAAGTTGAAAAAGCTTTAAAAAACCTTAAACTGAATGGTAAAGCAGGAACTGACGGGCTACCTGCAATAATTTTAAAAGAATCCTCGTAATTTCTATCTTATCCACTCTACTTTATTTTTAACGAATCATTGCTATTTGGAATTTTTCTTGATAATTAGAATTAACTATATCTTATCCCTATCTTTAAATCAGGTTCCACAAATGTGTTGAAAATTCAATACATAAAGTTATCGAAAGTTTAGTTAAATATAAATTTCAATTTTACATTAAGAAACGCATAATATCTGAATTTCAGCATGGTTTGTAGTTGGGCTATCGACTACATCAAACCTTGCACATTTTTCATCTTAAGTTATAAACGCAAGGGTTTCAGGTAGATGCAATTTAAAATAATTTCAGCAAAGCTTTTGACTCATTCAATCATAGAGTTCTCTTAAAAAAATTTAAACAAATTCGGATTTCATTCTTCAATTGTAAATTGTATCTCTTCATTTTTAGTTGGTAGACCCCGAAGAAGGTTGCAATTCCAAAACGAGCGTTTTGGAACTAAATCACTCAGTCATATTTTGACTAATAATCCTAAAAATCTTGGCCTTGAAAGATTAAAATTACTGAAGCCTCTTCAATATTTTAATGTTCATTTTTGCCAAGAAATAGACAGTAAATTAACAATAATTTGGAAAAAATTTCAATATAATTATACACAAAATTTTAAAGTTAAAATTAACTAAATAATAAATATATTGTGCATTTAAATATGCAATAAATTTGAAAAAATAAAAAATATAAAAATTAAAAAAAAAAATAAAATTACTATCATGAAGAGTCTTCAACCATAATTTTTTGCTAAATTTTATTTTTAAATCAATTCGAAAATATAACAATATTTATTAAAAAATCATTAACAAAGAGGTGTCTCTAAAATTTCTTCCTTTAGAAAATGTTTGTGTCTTCAAGTTCGAACATTTGTATTAACAGATGTTTTGGAACTTAAGGAGATAATTGGATATTACCTTTATAGAGGTCAAACGCAAATAAAGCCACAAATAATTGTCTGTAATTTTGAAGATTGTACATTATTATTGAGCTTTAGACGTTGATGATAACGAGGCAATATAAAACTATCAGAGCTTCACTCCTAACCTCTCAGAGAGCAAACAACAGAGATTGTTTTTGGACAGACTCAAGTTTGTTAGTGTCAACATCATACAACGGAGACCAAAAAACACTATACAATATTCCAACAGAGATCGAACCAATGAGCCCGTTTTACAAACCCTAGCAAACACATGCTTTTAGAGTGTTTTCGTTCGTACTTTGTATATATAAATTAAGTCCTTTCTTATTGATTTTGGTGCATCAAAAGTAATGGAATTCATGTTTCTCAAGAAGGAAATTATATTGCATTTTTCAAGATTGAGCTTCATTCCAGATACTTTACACTAGCTTGGAAGCGAATTCAAACACTTTTGCAATAAAGATCCGTCTTTTAAATTATTAACATTTTGAAACAATTTAATGTCATCTGCGTATAAAAGATATCTGTACTTTTTAAATAATAACGGCAAGCCTTACACTGAATACGTTTTGAAACTTCAACAAATTTTCAAGTTAAAAAATTTTAGATGCCGTTTTCGAGAAAAATACTATTTTCGAAAACCATTTTTTAACATTTGTATGGTGGGTACCATTATTTATACGAGTACGAGTACTATAACTATAAGGCAAGTTATGCATTCGTAAAAAAAATCTAACTCGAGATTTTGATCAAAGTTGACGATGATAGCGAAGACCAAAAAAGTTGGTCTCGCAATTCTGTCTGTCTGTCTGTTCGACTACAGCCTAAACGGCTCGGCCGATTTTCTTCAAACTTGGCAAATAAGGGTTTTAATTTTTCCCCCCACACGTTTTTTTCTTTTTTTTTTTAAACCAAAAATAACAGTACCTGCCAAACGATTTTTTTTCGAAATTTTATAAATATTTTATTTTCTCAAATACTGTCCCATAGAATTTGAAAAAAAATATTTGAAAAATTTCATTTAGTTAAAACTAGGTAATGGTTGAAAAAAAATTTCCAAAAAATTGTTATTTTTGGTAGCCCACCTGGGTCCATTCTTTTTTTGTTTTTGATTTTCTCGAAAACGGTACAGCCGATTTAAATCATTTCTATTATGCTAAAGCTCCTCCAAAGTTTGAATATTATTACATTATTCAAATTTTCAATTTTTTATTTTTTGGATTTTTTAAAAACATTTCAAATTTTTTTTTGGAAACTCAATATTTCGAAAACCCCATACTCGATTTTTTTTTTCAAACTAAAAGTTTTTTAACATAATCTACAAGATTTGAGAAAAAAAATTGTTTTATCTAAAACTAACAGTGCCTTCCATACAAATGTTAAAAAATGGTTTTCGAAAATCGTATTTTTCTCGAAAACGATTCCGAGAATTTCGCTAAATTTTTTTTCTTTTGATTAATTTTTACGATCTATAATTTAATAAAAAAAATTTGAAATCTAGATATTACTGACTGTACCTACCATAGAACGATTTTTTCGAATTTTGAATTTCTCATTATCGGCATAACAGATTTTAATGAAATTTTTCATAAAGAAGCTCCTAAAAAGTTTAAAAAACATTGCATTTCAAAACTTAAGAACAAATATTTTTTCAATTTTTGGAAAAAAGTCATTTTTTTTTGGAAAATTCGATATCTCAAGAACGGCTTAGTATTTTTCTTGGAAATTTAACTATCGTACAATAATAAAAACTTAATAAATTAATGAAATTTTTCATAAAGAAGCTCCTAAAAAGTTTAAAAAACATTGCATTTCAAAACTTAAGAACAAATATTTTTTCAATTTTTGGAAAAAAAGTCATTTTTTTTTTTTGGAAAATTCGATATCTCAAGAACGGCTTAGTATTTTTCTTGGAAATTTAACTATCGTACAATAATAAAAACTTAATAAATTAATGAAATTTTTCATAAAGAAGCTCCTAAAAAGTTTAAAAAACATTGCATTTCAAAACTTAAGAACAAATATTTTTTCAATTTTTGGAAAAAAAGTCATTTTTTTTTTGGAAAATTCGATATCTCAAGAACGGCTTAGTATTTTTCTTGGAAATTTAACTATCGTACAATAATAAAAACTTAAAGTTGGCGTACCAACATTTTTTCTTAAAAATGTTTTAAGAGTTTTGTACATAAAAGCTTATTTTTTTAAGGAACCACTACAACGACTTAAAATGTTTGTTCTTGCATAAATTCATATTTGCATAAATTCTGTTTTTATCTGTTTTTTTTAATTTATTTTATCCTTATGAAGAGTTGTCTTTAATAATATTCGTTTTTTAAAATTCCTAGTCTATTATATAGGAGCAAGTTCGTGCGACCCAGTCGTGCATTTTATTTTGTCACATCTTGTAGACTGTATTAAGAAACTATTATTCGTCAAATTTTAAAAAAATTGAGCAAGGCGTTTTCGAAATATTGCATTTTGAAAGAAAAAATTAAATTAAAAAAAAGAAAATTTTAGTACATAATTATATTCAAACTTTTGGAGCATAAAAAAATGATCCAAATCTGTTGAACCGTTTTTGAGAAAACCAAAAACAAACAAGAGAAGTTGCCTTAGTAACCCTTTTTGGGCATTTTTTCAACCATTACTTAGCTTTAAATAAATGAAATTTTTGAATTTAAAAAAAAAAAAAATATGTCGAACAGTTTTTGAGAAAAAAAAAATATTTATTAAATTTCGAAAAACAAATGGTTTGGCAGGCACTGTTATTTTGGGTCTTAAGAAAAAGAAAAAAACGTGTGGAGGAAAAATTTACAAACGATATCTACCAAGTTTAACGAAAATTGGCCGAGTCGTTTAAGCTGCAGTCGAAGAAACAGACAGAATTTCGAAACTCACCTTTTTCGTCTTCGCCATCATCGTAATGTCAACTTTGATTAAAATCTCGAGTTCGATTTTTTTTCAAATGCAAAACCTGCTCTATAGAACCTATGTACAGTGGTGGACAAGAATTTAGCACATTAATAAAAGAAAAAATTAAACTATATTTACAAAATTTGTATCTATTTCAATATTTTCATTTTTATGTTATTTACATTATTTACGGATATAAGTATATTTTTCCAAAATACAATCTTATATTTTTTATATCTGAAAGAAAAAATGAAAAAAATAACAGAAAACATACTTTTTTGTCTGGACATGAATTTAGCACATTTCATTAAAATTGCTTAGTTATGTTATTTACCGTTACTAAAACTATATTTTCTTTAATATTTTGTTGGAAATCCTTTGTTCTTTAATACTGAATTGAGTCTTCTTGGCAAGCTCTCGTATAAGGCCTCACAGCGTTGCTTAGGTATTGAATACCAAGCATTCTGTATCTCTTGCCACAAATCTGTTAAATTTTTCGTTTTTTGTTTTTCAATGTGTTGCTCAACGTCATTCCACAAATTTTCGATCGGGTTCAGATCGGGTGATTGAGCAGGCCACTTTAAAACATTCACTTTATTGACCTCTAAGGCACTTTTCACTAGTTTTGAAGTGTGCTTAGGGTCATTGTCGTGCATGAAGCGCCATAAAACCGGCAAATTATCTTCGGCATATGGAATCATATGGTTCGAGAAAATATCTTTGTACAGGTGCTGGTCCATTTTGGAGTCTATCTTCACTATTGGACCAACACCGTTCCAAGAAAAGGCAGCCCAGACCATCACGTTTCCACCACCGTGCTTCACCGTCTTAATGATGTATTTTGGATCATGTTCCTTATTTTGTGGACGCCACACATATTTTCTTCCATCTGATTTGAATCGACAGAACTTTGATTAATCGCTCCAAAGTACATTTTTCAAGAAATTTAGTAGTTTGCCTAGATGTAATTTGGCAAACTCTAATCTAGCCTTCAGATTTTTTTTCGAAACCAATGGTTTTCTTTGCGCAATGCACCCTCTAAAATTTTTTTCATTCAGGCGTCGTCTCACGGTTCTTCTGGATACATTGACATTGTTATTCTCCATTAATTCATTTCGAATGACACTAGAGGTCTTAAATGGATCCTTTGTTGAAAACATGTAAATGACTTTATCTTTCCTCTTTGTTGTCTTTCGTGTGCGGGAGGCTTGTTTTACATGTTTTGTCACTTCATACTTTTCAAAATGTCTAAGAGCATTGTAGACCATCTTCCTGGAACATTCTAGCAGCTCAGAAATCTCCGTTACTGTGCGACCCTTTGACTTCATCTTAAAGATAATACTCCTCTTGTCCTCAGAACACCTTTGCCCTTATGCCATGACTAATTAATGTTTGTTTTAAATTTTATTTGAATATATAACATTAAGAAGATATAAAATTACCTCGAAAATAATTTTGTTCTCTTAAAAACCCACAAATTAAAAAAAAATAACCAAAATTTGTACACGTGCTAAATTGATGTCCAACCAAAAACAATGCAAATGACAAGCTATCAACGATTTTTTCACTATGTAATTGGATTGCATATGAAAATATACAGTTTTGTTTTCTCTGATTTGTTGTCATATATATTAGTTCAAAATGTACCGTTGCTTGGAACAAAACAAGAGAGAAAATTAAAAATATGGTAGTACCCTTCTCAGTGTGCTAAATTTGTGTCCACCACTGTATATCTCAATTAAAAATTACATCGAATCTTAACGCAGATTTTCTTAAGCAGATTTTGATAAATCTAAATACGTGTATCAAGTATAAATAATGATTTATTATATCTCCTACAGTTGTTATTAAAAAAAAAAATTCCAAGCCTTGTCCAACTATTCAAAAAAAAACTTTTAACACCTGCTGGTAGTTAACCTAAATGAAAATGTAAGTTTTATAATCGTAAATATGTATACATACATATATTAACATTGACCTTGAATTATTAAATATTTAAAATAAAATTCCACTTGCTTCAACCATTACATAAGAGCGAAATAATGAAACATTCCTTATGCCTCCAGCTCCAGACAAAAATAAGAACACAGTCTTGATCGTTAACAGAAGAGAAGAATCGCAAGTGATCCATCAATTTAAATTTTATTATAAAATTAAAACAAAATTACATAAAAGGCACTTAGTTGCAACCTTCATAAAACCTAATTATTTTTGTCATAAATGTACATAACATGTAGATAGGTATCATTTTTTGTTTTGCAAATAACATCCATTATCTCACACACGCGAGAACAAACTTCAAAAAGTTTTACCCGACCGACGATGTTTGGCGCGCACTTAAACAACGCAAACAAAACGTAGTTGAAAGTTCATAGCCACTAAAATATTATCAATTTTTTATTTCGTTAGAATCTGCTATGACATTGATTGCTTCTCTTTGAATAAATAAAATATAAAACATACATCATTATAATTAACAACAATGATCGATTATTGTAACTAAAATCATTCCCGGAAGATTTAACAAAATTATTAAACACATAATCGCTAGTGGAACCGAATATACCACAGCAAAGAATTTAGCCCATTCATAAGCAATTACTATTATTCATTTCAAACTGCTCTCAAATAGTGTGAAGAAGCTTTAATACCGTTTTTGATGTCTGAAGGTGAAACCACAATAATCTCTCATTTAACCACAACACAAAACAATACGATCACAGCTGTTGCGAATGTAATTTACATAAAACAAAAACACTCTTACTCAGACGGTTATATTGTAAATTTTCAAATAACTAAGCTTTAAAATTCACCACGATTTGCTCGACTATCATCATCATTGTATGCAAAGTAGCACTAAAATAAACTGTAATTTTTTATCCACCGATATAGTGACAGAAAACTCTTTTCAAAGAGAATTTATTTCCTCTCGATGAAGAGAACTTCATTATGATCGTATGTCGTATCCAACTTACTCTATCAAGCAGTATATCGATTGCTCGGCTCATTTTAGAGATGAATTTTATTCAAACAAACAGTTTTTCCCTTAAAGTCGTTAAAAATATTTAATTTTTTTAATTAAAATAAAAAAATAACAAACTTAGCCAAACCGAACAACAATCGCCGGTTATAATTCAATATTCAATGACGGACGCGACTTGACTGAACTGTCTAGTCAAGTTCATGAGGGAACAATCTCAATAATATTAAATGCTGGTTATATTACAATTTTTCATTTTAATATTTGTTTCACCAATGTATAAAAAGAAGAAGATACATTTGTGTGGTGTACTCATTAAACATGCATGTGTGTGTTGGTGTGTACAAAAATTAAGTACAATATTGAGTGGTGAAAAACAAACGATTTAATTTTTGTTATCTCGACGAGCGCTACTTAATGAAATTTCGATCGTTGCGCGCCTCCAACTCAAGAACGGACAAGTTTCGTAACTCTGTCTTATCAAATTTCTTTAAAAATGAATAACGATCACGCCAGAGAGAATTTAGAGCGAACTTTTCGCTCATTCATAATGGAAGATAAGCGATCGTGGAACAAGGAGTTTGATTTTGGTTTTGATTGCTCACATCAAAAAGGCCAAATAATTCGATAAGCTGATCTTACACGGATGGAATTTTTTTTACTATCACAAATATTGTTTTGCGGATCAACGAATGGCGATAATGGAGACATCACTTATATTTGTGTTTGGTAAATAACAATAATACTTTTAGTTAATGTGATCGGTTAGGGAAAGTTAAAGCATGATTTCGCAGATAGAACAAAGAACATGGACCAACAAATTTCTATTCCTTATCACGAGGGCTTCCTGTGTTGAAGATTAGTTTATTTTGGTAAATAATTGTGTTGGTCGTATTCAAGTGCGCAAAAAGAATTGATTATTAAGAGTTTGGTTATAATTTTGTTTCGAACGTCGGAATTCTGTATTTTAAAAATTCCGATTTTACAAAAGACATTATGTGCATTTTTTTCAACAAGCACTGACTACTGCACCCCTACTATGGGCATCAGTAAGGATCTTAAAGTTATTTTTCCATTTAAAAACGACTCGACAACGTTATCCATACGATGAGAGACTTCGCCACCACCACCATCTACACAAAGATAGAGTGTGATGTTGGTTCGGGAATTTTCTCTGAGTCTTTAATTGTTTCTGTAGTACCCCTTGGCAATATGGTTCGATTCTCAGCCGCTGCAAAAAAGTTTTTCAGGGGTGTACTGCCTCTTGCGAGGAATTGACAAATCCTCTAAGAGTATCTCTTGTCATAAAAAGTGCTGCTCATTAGCCGTTCGGATTCGGCAAAAAATTGTAGGTCCCCTCCAATCCATTCCTGATAACAGGCACACAGGAATGGTTGAGAGTTCTAAGTCACTATGTCCTAGTTCTCTTCGAGCTGTTGCACCACCAAATTTAATTTATTTCATTAAATGTCTCTAGGTCTGATGATTTTGTCTATTCAAGGTGAAGTACTGGTAATAAAAAAATCATGCAAAATACTTAAACTTGATCCAACAATACCAGAAAACGGCAGTTTTTAAAGACAGACATTGATTCGGCTTTTTCATCAATTTCAGGATGAGCTTGCGAGCTAGAAAATTAACCTTACGGTCAATCTTATCTGGGTTCCAGGTCATAGTGTGAGTAGAGGGAAATCAACGTGCTGACGAGGTAGCCAGTCGAGGATTATCCCTTAAAAGCTCACGTTGCGGAAAAAGTTAACATCCGGCTGGGTGTTATAAAGGGTAAAATGTTCTCAACTTTTCTCACAGAATCCAACCGTAGGTGGAGCAGTTTAACCAACTGCATTATATCTAGAAAGATTTGGCACACTTAAAATTAGACCCGAACAAATGACCTAATACGCTGACCCATGCAAGACATAGTCAGAGTAATTAAAACATGTGAAGCTGGGCATTTCTTACAAAACTCATTTTCGTTGTTATGGGGATTAATAGGGAAAGGAAACAGTCATTCATTTCATCAGTAATTGTCCTGTTCTGGACAGAATGCGAGCCCAACTTTTCGGAAAGTTATACTTAACGAAGTATCTGAACTGAAGACTTAGAGTCGTTTGCTGAACGAAACTTAAGTAGCTTAAGTTCAACATAAGCTCTAATGTGACAGTTTACGTAGAGAAAAAAGTAGAACATAAGCGCTTAGATCGAACATATATACATATTTAAGTTTCGTTTGAGCGAATAGCTCTTAATTTCTTATCGTAACACGACGAGGTGGCTCTGAGACGAACCTAGACGACTTCTGTAATGGGTAATCTTCGACCTTAAGACAGCAAGCTAGCAACCTTTAGGTAGTTGGGAGTTCATTAATCCATCATCATATTCCATTAAATCCAAAGCTGAAACGAGTTTATGAAATCAAAATTTCAGAATATCCAAATTTGGGTTACTAAGCAAGAATCCTCGTGGCCATCATTTTTACCTACTAACCTGTATTATGTACATACATATATGTATATTATCTACATTTGGTATTTTATAACTTTTTGTTTTTTAAAATTCTGAAATTTTAAAAACAAAATTTGTAGTATTTTGCCCAAAATGGAAAAAAAAAATAATTTTTTTATTTCCAAAATAAAAAATAAAAATAACAATACAATTTATTAAACAATTAAAGAATAAGGGTCTCCAAATAAAGTTAGGTTTGTTGCAAAGCTGTAAATTAAAACAAAATTAAATTTTTTTCTAAAATTAAATTAAAAATATGTTTTTTTTTTAAGTTTTGATACGTAAACATTTTCAATATTTTAAAAAACTTCTGTGTAAAAATTTCCTTAAAATCCATTATGCTAATAATGAAAAAATTAAAATTAAAAAAAAAAATAGTTCTATGTAAGTACAGTCAGTAATGTGTTATTATCATTTTCTTATCAAATTATAGACAGTAAAAATTAATTGAAAGAAAAAATTTGAATCAAAATTCCAGATGCAGTTTTAGAGCAAAATACGATTAAAAAAAAACACAATTTTTTAACATTTGTGTGGGGGGTACCGCCATTTTCAGATAAAATACATTTTTGGGGATTTCAAAAATTTATAGATTTCAAAAAAATTCCTTTTTTTTTAGTCCGATTTTTTATTTGAATGCACAAAACTATTGAAACTTTAAACGAGCTTACAAAAATTGATCAAAATCAGTTGCACAGTTTTTGAGAAAATCGAAAAAAAGATCAAAGTGGGTAAATTTTTCCAACCATTAGCTAAGTTTTATTTAATGAAATTTTTTTTAATTTTTTTTTTTTTTTAATCTGTGGAACATTTTTCGTGAAAAGAATAAGGGTTCGTTGATACTAAACTCACACATTTTCGATAAGAGACCATAATGCTAAACTGTATCAAATACCTTAGAGATATCAAGCAACATATTCTTACTTTCTCCAAAACAATGTAACGATCTGTTTCACTCTTCAGAGAAGCAAGCCATCGTATCACCAGTGGAACGATAGCTTCGAAAGCCGTATTGCCGTTCATTAAGAATATTTTGATCTCCGAGATATTTCTTGAGCTGATGATTGATTCGCGATTCAATGACCTTGGAAAGAAGAGACTTAAGTGCAATTGGTCCATAGGAGGAGGGAGTGGAAGGGCCGTCTTTTTTAGGAACAGGTTAGATATATGATGTTTTCCATTTTCAAGGAATGATTCCAGGACACTACGAGCGATGGAAAAGCTTACGCAAATGTTTTGCCAGCGAAAATGAATACCTTTTCAGAAGAATGAAGGGGATATACCATCAGGACCAACAAATTTGTTTATATCAAGATCTCGAAGGGTTCTTGCTACTGTATGAGTGCGGAAATATACCTGCCCATTAAATGATTTACGTCCTCAAGTACAGGAGGGGCAATGTTGCTGTCATGCAACGTAGAGCTAGCAGATAAATGAGCTGAGAGTACATTGGCCTTATCTGAAGAGCAAGTTATCGAATTTTCGTTGTAGATGAGTTTGTATCCCCCTTAAAAGCATTTTTACTGTTTTTTCTTTGATTTTCTCAAAAACCGACTTTTGATTTAGTTCCCAAAAAATTTGTATAGTATTGTGTTTTCAAATTTTCCGAACATTGATAGCGAATACGTAAAAACTGGGTTTCGCTGTCTGTTCGACTACAGCATAAACGGCTCGGCCAATTTTCTTTAACCTTGGTAGATGTCATTTTTAATTTAATTTAATAACCCCCAACATGTTTTTTCTTTTTTTAAGACCAAAAATAACAATACTAATTTTTTTCGAAATTTTAAAAATATTTTTTTGTTCCGCAGATTAAAAAAAATCTAAAAATTTCATTTAGTTAAAGCCAGGTTATGGTTAAAAAAATTCTGAAAAATTAATGGTACCCCCCTAAAACTTTTTTTTTTATTTTCTCAAAAACGGAACAATCGAATGTGATCGTTTTTTTTTATGCTGAGGCTCCCCGAAAATTTTAATATTAAAAATTTTTGTTTTAGATTAAAAAAAAAAATTCAAAATTAATTTTCAAAACTCAATATTTCGAAGACCCCACGCTCGATTTGTTTTAAAATTGGTAATAAAAAGTTTCTTAATACATTTTACAAGATGTGAGAAATGGTTTTCGAAAATCGTATTTTTCGTTTTTTGACAAAAATACGATTTTCGAAAACGCCTAGAATTTTGATAATTTTTTTGTTTCTCTTTTACAATCTATAAGTCAGTAAAGTAAATTTTAAAATTAATATATAACTGACTGCACCTACCGTAGAAACATATTTTCGAATTTTAATGTTTTATATGTTTTATAGAGAAGCTTCTAAAAAGTTTAAAAACCATTACATTTAAAAACCTTAAAAAAAAATATTTTTTGAATTTCTGAAAACAACAATCAATTTTTTTTTTAAATTCGATATCTTAAAAACGGGCTTATATTTTTTTGTTTTTAAATTAAGTTCGTACAGTAATAAAAATTTAAAGTTGGGTTTCTAAAATTTTTTCTTAAAAATGTTTTTAAATTTTTTATATAAAAGCTTATTAAAAAAAAAAAACGATTTATTTTTTTTTTGTTTTGCGTTTAAGAACTGAACCAAAATTTGAAACGGCATATTGTTTAGGTATTAGTATGATACTACTCAACAATTTGCTAACTTTAAAGTAGTCTACTAACTCATTCTTAATTTTAAACATTTTCCAACTTTGTATTCGTGCTTTCTTAATAAATTTATTCTGAACACACCTAAAACAATGACAGTTCGGGCTAAAAACTAAGTAAACAAACCTTTTTGATGTTTGTAATATCAAAGAGTCATGTCAAGTTAGCACGATACTAAAAAAAATAAAATAACAATTTGATGACTTTAAATTTAATAAAATGTTAGAGAAAGTATGATGCTGAAATCAATTAAAATTTGCAAAATTGTAGTTTTAACCAAGTATCGTAATAAACCAGTTTTTACATCGTACTTATTCGACTAAAATTTTCAAATTCATATTTAAAATTTTTAGTCTAAGTTCTTTTATTATGTAATTACCGTTTTTTGAGATAAATAAACTTTTTCTTACGGATTGTTTGGTAGTTATCTGCCATCAACAAATTCACCTCTCTGTTAAACATTCCTTTTTCTTTGATGTGTAAACAGACAGATTCCCTAGTTGGCTACAGGGCGTATACTTGATTTGTTTTAACTTGAATAGTATTATTGAATAGGAACTTTCAATACGACTTGCCTTGCTCTTACTCACTGCCATTAACAAAACTGAGAAAATTCATACAATTTAAATAAATATTTTTATTTAAATTTTTATTGTGATCATTGTTCCCAGTTATTAACATGTAAATTCATAAATTGATGATTTTGGCGCCTTATGCAGCCATTATAATAAAATATATTTATTTTCATTATTGTAAAGCTTGTCATCATTACGGAATTTATGTGCACTAGATATGTAAGCAGTTACGAGATCAAACCGATCAACAAGTGGGGCTTGTCATATGGAAAACAAACAAACAAAAAATGACCTTGAACGTCCGGAGCGACGACGGCTATCGCGTACATTTGTATCGTACACGAGATGGGATTTCATAAATCTCAATTGCAATTGGAACACATTGCAATAAAATATTTTTATTTCGTTTGTTCTTTTGTATCATCGCGGAAGATATACAAAAATATCTCTTGTCTCAGTGATAACCTTTTTAATATAGAAATATCATGCAGTTCATCAGACGCTTATCAGTCTTAAAATAACACGAGCAACAAAATTATTCCCGGCCGGTTCAATTTTGCATAATTTTTGATGATTTTTTTTTTATTTGCCTTTTTACACAAAATGATTAAGCATAAATAAATTAAATACGTAGACCGTTAAATATGCGCATAATTTATTGAGATCAAATTTTGTAAGAGTTTATTGACCTCTAATGTGGATTGATTTTACTAAATAGGAGTAGGCATACAGATCAGCGATTTAAATAAAGATCTAGGTCGAGGTACATTATGAATATTTGTATATTCTGAAACAGAAACCTAGCTATATTCTATAAAAGGTAGTTTTCATGCACTTAAAACCTTATCTCATAAGGTCAGACTTGAAATATTTCAATTTAAAAATTTTACGTAATTTCGTTATATTTCAGATTTAATTTTATTTTTCAACAATAATTTTGAATCTCTTCAATAATTGTTTGTTCGTTTCTGCAAAATTTTAAGTTGGAATATATGATTCATGGCATGATATTTAGTTGAAATGTATGTCCAGGGATATGTCGAGGAGCGGTAGGGTATAAATAAATGTTCGTTTTTCTCATAAGCGCAAACCCTCCTTTATCATAAATGTAGGTCATAGCAAACATTTTCACCATTAAAATTAACTCCCAAGCTCATTAAATTCTCATACAATTCTGGTATTCAAAGCCAATTTACAATGCTTTGTAGGTAATTCCTTTTCATAATTTCATAATATCCTTTTTATATAACGCACTGTTACTGTGGTAAGAATTTATCGATCACAAAATCCACTCAGATTTGTTAAGTATTAATTGATGAAGTTCTTTCACCTGCAAAAAATATTTTGATTGTTTTCTTAGATAATTATTTTTATATGAATAAAATTGAGCCCTATCACATATTGATCTTCATTTTAAAATATTTGAATAAATATTTACAAATTTAAACAATTTCTGAAAACATAAATTATTCATAATCCCAAAAACTATGAAATTTATATTCGATTGTAAATATTTACTTGGATATCGTTTTGAGCAGATTCAATTGAAAGTCCCTGAGCAGCCAAACACAAAGATATTAATTTACCAAATATTTGCCGATAAACAGACAAACAAAAGACCGAATTTCCGATATTTATAAATGGATGGTAATTTTGTAAGAAAATTGAATAAGAGTTTTTAATTTAAAACAAAGTTAAACATATATACGTTTATAATGGATAAGCCATGTTTTTGTGTCTTATTTGTATTTGTTTACTCAAACTTTTTTTTAAAGGTTGTGTACCAAGAAGAAAAAACAATTATTGTATTGATTTATTTCAACATTTACTTCTTAATTTTTAAGAGTCTTTTAATTACAGAAACTAAGTATGGAAGACATTCATGTACGAAATTCATTTTACTATAAATCCAAATCTTTTACGTTAGATAGTTAAATTCGCCATACTCCGCTCAATATTTTGATTGCTTCCTACTGAACAAATAAGAGTAAAAAGTAAAAACTGAAAAAACTTTTTACTACCGGGTATTACCCGGGTATCCGACTACCCGATTGCTCGATTACCCGATTACCCGGGTACCCGGGTACAGCAAAATAAAAGACATTGAAGTTAAACTCTATTAAATTAAATATATCCGAACCAATACCGCTATTCGTTTCTAGGATGGTTTAGAATTTAAATTAAGAGGTTTAGCAAGTACACAATGAAATGCACTGATTAAAGTACAGATACAACGGTTAGGCTTAGGTATGTTTTACGAATGGAACACCTGAACTTGTTTTCATAATGTTTTGCAAGTACAAAGAGATTTATAAAAGTTCGCAAAATGATTCAACTCAAGAAGAGAGAATACAAATTGGTTTGGATTATTACCGTTAATGAATGTGGGTGACAATGTGAATTGTGCTGCTCACACCCTACAACTTTGTGTAAAGCATATATTTAAGTCTGTTGAATATTACGAAATTGTCACAATAAAATGTCGAAGAGTGGTATCACATTTTCACCAATCGAATGTTGCTACGTCGCACAGTGGGTCCCCTTCATACTAAGCAGTGCTCAAAATTCAAAATCTTGCTTAAAATAGATACTAACTGCTGTTGAAAATCAAAATATTATTAATAATGAATATAGGTCTGACTATAGTAAATATTTTCAAGGTTATTGATAGATTTATTTTAAGAAAACAATTGTTCTTCGAGTAACATATTTATGACTTCAGGATAAAACATTTTTCGGTGAATGACTGTCTTTGTGGGCTATGTTATCAAGGGATTGGCAGAGACAGACAACCTATTTATAACATCCTTCTGTTATGTTATCCTTCTCTTTTTTTTTTGAGATGTCTTCCCGGTGAATTGTTGCCGATTATATGAAAATCTCTATTTCGCACCTCCTGGTCCTCTTCGTTTAACTGGCTAATTGGAAGTAGGGCATGTCATTATTTTACTTTCATTGATAAGGATTTGGTGCAGACTTGTGGTGATGGGATACAAAGGTTAGAGCTTCACGTAAAGTCGAGCTGTTTCTAGGAAAAAAAACCTAAATCTTTCCGCATGTATCTGAAAACCGATCTTATTTTAAGCAAAAAATTAACAAAAAATTCGATATGAGTCACTAAAAAGCTTATATTTTAAGTTCTATCAGTCGCATGGTCAAAATTCAGGTATGTAAGCTTAGGTTTAATTACGGAGCATCAAATTGCATATTTTAATTTTATATTTATATAAGTGGTTACATTCCTGGAACAAAGATAGGAAAAATAGATAGTTTTTAACTTCACCCCTACCCCCTACCCAAGGCTGAGAAAAAAACCTGCCGGAATTTTCGGATTTGATATCATGATAAACATACATATAAACCCACATACTCATATTTAAGCTAAACATCCACTACCAAATTTTTTTGTCAACCTTTGTATTATTTATTTATTAGACCGCGAACTCAAGCTGTGATATTTTGAATTAGCGCACCTAACTTTTACTTCTGTCTTCGGATTTTTAATAACAAATATTTCTTCTTTCATGCTGTATACTTAGATTTAAAAGTTCTATGCGCCAGTTAAAAAAAAATCATTCTAAAAATTTCAGTGCCCCTGAGTAAAACCGTCAACCATTTATGTATTTTATACACTAAGTAACAACTTTCAAACGAAAATAAAAATGTATTTGCAATCTACATGCCTTCTTGAACAAACAACATATTTTTAATTTTTTTTTTAAATTAAAATAAAACTGCACAAAATTAAAACTTGCGCATGTCTAATAAAAATCAATGACAAAGAGTCAACTTGAATGTACCGTAACTTGACCATTAGACAGAGAAGAAAGGTAATACTTGCAAATGACATACATATATGTTATAATATGTATATTAGTTATGCATCTTTATTTTTTTTTAAAGACAAAAATTAAAAACTGTATTTTGAGCACTGATATGTATGGAGAGGACCCACTGTGCGTCGGCCTTAAACAGAAAACAATTGCAGCTAGGAATGAAGAAGGAACGTTTAGTTCAAAATTGTCCAACCCGATGGGATTCCATTTATTTTATGTGTGATATTTTGCACCACAATCGCTCCGACGTTATTGCAGTTCTAAGTGATAACAGCTATACGAGTTCTTCTACAGCACTGAACCTGGAAATATCTGAGCACGAATAGGGAATAATGGAAGAGTTAACCACAGTTTTGAAGCCACTATACATAGCAACAAAACTGCTATGTCGTGAAAGCAAAGTAACGCTTTCTGCAGTGCGCTTGGTTATCAAAACTCTGATTGAAAACCACCAAGGTACAAGGACCTTAAAACTGAGAACAGTGAAGTAGCAGACTAAATCCGTACTTTTGTTAAGGAAAAAATTCTGGGAATGTGCTCTGACAAAGTAACAGAAGAAGAACCTAGTGGAAGTAGTGATGACCAAGATTTGGATTTCCTCTTTGCAACTGAAGGGCAATTACTTGACAACATCTCTTAGTTTGAGCACCACGTATATCGAACCGTTTGGACCCTCTTGTATGGTGGTGCTCGAGAGAACGCTCTATCCTCGTTATGGCATCTTTGGCAACAAGATATCTTGCTGTTCCAGCTATATCAGCAAGTTCAGAAAGGCTCTTTTCGACTGCAGGCAATATTATTGGCAATATCATGTTTGGCCCCAGAAAATGTTTCTTTGTTGGTGTTCTTGCACAAAAATCAAGATCTATTAAATTAGAATTTAAACCCATCAAATTTTCCTCATCAACAATTTATGAAATTTTGATAATTCCTTTGCTCATTATTAATATAATTGTATTTCAGAGCATTGTTTTTATGTTTTTTGACTACCTATTGAATAAAATGCTTAGTTTTTCTGAAATTTTGTCGCTGTACCTAATTGTGTCATACATAATATAATTTGTTCCAAGATTTGTAGGTGTTTTTGAAAAAGCGATTTACATAGCTACGAAGGAGTTTTTCTGAAATTTTGTCGCTGTACCTAATTGTGTCATACATAATATAATTTGTTCCAAGATTTGTAGGTGTTTTTGAAAAAGCGATTTACATAGCTACGAAGGAGTTTTTCGTTTTTATACCCGGGTTATTTTAGTTAGGGTTATTTACTACCCGGGTACAAGCAACCCGGGTAACCGGGTACCCGGGTAGTTGATTACCCGGGTAGAATCATCAGCCCTATTTGAAAAATAAGGCAAAATTGAAATAGGTCTGTATTCGGGTGCAGAGAGTCGAGTAACTGGTGTATTAAGCACGGGAATGACTTTTGCGAACTTCCATACTGAAGGAATTGAAAATATACGTTAAAAAAAGTTAGAAAATGTGGGAGAATTATTTTAACACATAGCGGATGGATTTCATCTAGGCCAACAGATTTAGATTTTATACTTAAGATAGCTTTTACAACATCGGTTTGTTCTACTGTTGAAAACTGAAAAGAATTATCATTACTTAAGGAAACATTAACAGAATTTTAATTTAATTTTAATTCATAAATTTCAGGAGTAAACCAGCAGTTGTTCGGATACTTTAACACTCTTGTCTTGTGCGGAACATGAATATTGAAAAAGTCACGTATCTGCAAAAATGCAATTTGTTCATCTAGATGTAACATAAAATAAACTACTTGCCCGTTATTTAGGAATATGTTTTGCTCTAAATGATAAGTATTAACGATCTTAAAACCCCTTGTAGGTATAAGTAAGAGGTGAATTTTGCAGTTCACCTTTTAGTGTAGAGAAAATGAGATTATGTTTAGAAAAAACTGGAACAGATAACTGACTATAAAATTCAACATTAGTACGCTCGCTTACAAAAAATAGATCCAATAAAATGTCATTGGTGTTTGAAAAATGAGTTGGTTTTATTCAGAATTGTCAGGAACAAGAAGATTGCAGTTAAAGTCTGCACAAATGATAATATCAGTGAAATAAGAAGAAAGGTCTTCAATATTGTATAAATAGGATTTAAGTTTATGATGTTGTAAGGTCTATACACTACTTCTACAAGAGTATTTCTTCTTCCATTCCTAAATTTTAAAAAGCAATATTCAATATTCTCACTAGGTCGGGATGAAGAAACCATTTTGACATACATTTTATTTTTAATATTTACTATGCTGCCTGTCAACACGAAAAACCATATAGCCATTCAGGGAATACAAAACATTACTTATTCCAGGTTTAAACACACAAAACATTTATACATGATTCAATGAATAAGTTGCGAAATTCGTCAATCTTTGATGCATTAAGCCTTTGAGCATTTATATGACACACGATCAAACCTTCCTTCTGACTACACAATGGCGCAAAATTTTAATTGAATTAGTACGATGCTAAAGCTGTTTTAGTATGGTACTAGGTTAAAACAACGAATTTGCAAATTTTAATCGAATATAGCATCATACTTTCTCTACCCTTTTGTTAAAGTTAAAATCATCGAATACTTACTTTATTTTTTTAGTATCGTGCTAGCTTCATACTCGTATGACTCTTTGACATTTGCAAACATCAAAAAAGGTTCGTTTACTTACTTTTTTACACGAAATGTCATTGTTTTAGGTGTGTTCAGAAGCAATTTATTAAGAAAATCCTTTTAGTACGATACTAATTAGAAAATGTTTAAAATTAAGAATGATTTAGTAAACTACTTTAAAGTTAGCAAATTGTTAAGTAGTATCATACTAATACCTTAATAATAGGCTGTTTAAAATTTTGCGCCAATATCTTTTTAAACGACTGTCATAAAGTGTATCATATATAAAAAAGACAGGTGAATTTGTTTAAGTTTTGCTTTTATGAATAGAACTATACTTAACTACTAGCCGCCCGTGCTCGCGTTGCTAACTACGAATATTTTTTTTTTTTAATTGTGAATCTAAACCATTCTCAGATCCCCTTCAAAACACACAAAAAATTTCATCAAAATCGGTCCAGTCGTTTAAGAGAAGTTCAGTGACATACACACTCACAGAAGAATTATATATATTAAGATACTTATGTTCGTAGAAACTTTTTAATCGAAAAATGTTTGTGTGTAGGTTTTAAAGCAGGTCATAAATTCATCTGTGTTTACACAACTGGAGTTTATAGAAGATATCGTTCAAAATAATTGACTGAAATAACATATTGAAAAACTAGCACAAATAGCCTGCTACTTTTGACAAATCAAAAATGTTTAATTTCAAATGAAAGGCTTAGCCCCAGTTCAAGAAGAACGTTTTAATTCTGTCTGTTGTCCCGTATTTGTTTAAAATCTCGGGGTCAATTTTGTCTTTACAAATATATGAGGGGAATAAATCCCATATAGTTCCTGTATCGGCCTAAAAATCAATGCGCAAAATTTTAGTTGATTTAGTACATATGTACAATGTTAAAGCTGTTTTAGTAAATTTTGAAAATTGTAACCGAATATAGAATCATACTTTCTCTACCCTTTTATTAAAGTATTTTATTTTTTTAGTATCGTGCTAACTTAAAATTTTGCGCTAGTATATTTGATAAACTATACTAAAAAAGTTGATAATTCAAAATAATATTCAATCCCAAAAATAGGTCCCCATAAAACATTCAATAGAAACAAGATTATTAAATTAATCGATAAATGACTTGAGCATTTATCAAGAGATTGATAAATAATAATCTTTAATGATACAAATTATTATACAGAATAATCAGTTTTCACATAGAATGACTGCGACTTTTCAAAATCTCATAACCAAAAACACATATCTACATAGATTTCACTTTCAATGATTTATCTTTTCAAGGTGTTTCACAAAACAATGATATAATGAGTTGTACTATATTTGCGATACGTTAACAAATTGCTGTGTAACATACTTGAAGTCGCAAACGAGATAAAGGCTGATTGTTAGAGGACTGGCATTTCTGGTTTACGTCAATTTTATTAAAGAAAAATATAAGCAGCAAATAAAATGGCTATTGCCCTTACGTCTTTAATAAGAAAATTATAGAATTACTTATTGACAATATCTTCACAATTCAACTGATGAGTTCAAGTTAAATCAACGCTACAGGAGAAAACAAAATTTTATTGAGACAGAAACAAGCTACATATTTTGAATTTTCTTCGAAACAAATTAACAATTCAAAACGCTCACCCAATATGTGAATATATTGCAAACAATTAAAACATGTTCACTACAATGAATCAGCCGCATAGAGCCAATGGACAACAATGCTGCAGCCAAGAGAAGAGACTTCGCTCGAAATTTCAGATGATCTTCCGGTTTAGAGACCAAGTCATCGCAAATGCCAGAGCTATGAACGACTGTGTCTTAGACAGAGACGAAAATATGAATTCTCATAACAAGTATGTTTTTTTTTTTGCAATCTTGTACCGAACAATACTATTTCTAGATTGTTTTTTTTTTTAAATTATATTTGAACGATAAGAACAAATTGGAGCGATCCTATTGCAAGACTTTCAGAACTTATGACTTAAGTTTAAATACGCATCTGATACATTTTGAAACTCAGCCTTTTATTTAATATTAAGAGAACTAAACAATTTTCTCAAATGAGTCAATGAATACTGAGAGAGGGTTTGCGCTGCAACCTAAAGATCTATTGCGCCCGCATCCAGAGCCAGATGAGTTGCTTACCCTTAGGCTCTTCCTCCAAGTTTATACCTTTGATCAGTTTGATTATTTGGAGAACCTTCAGAGAGGAAAAATCACTCTAGCCTACTATGTGTTTCGGTATTTCGTCATGAGTATTGCAGAATCTGCATGTGGGGCTGTTTATCAAGCCAAAAATATTTAAGTGTCTTTTTAGTTCACAGTGATCCGTGAGAATTATGTTACTATTCGTAGATTGTGCCTACTTAAGCTGATAGAATTCATGAAACGATCTTAGTGATAGTTCCCAAGAAGTAGTTTAGCCTTACTTAGTTTTTGGAATTCTTTCCAGTTTTTTTATCTGCTGGCCTCCTTCTCTATTTTGATTTCGTTTTTAATCCTGTTTTCTCTTATTCTTAGACACCTACATATCCAGGTACCCAATGAAGTGGGACATAATTCTTCTTGCTAGTGCTTTTAGTGCGGCCAACCTTTCTCCCAAAACATAAGAATAATAATTATTAAGGTCAAATTTCACTAACCAATTTAGACTTCATCCTTATTCATCATTGATGATTAACGATTTTGATAAAAAAAAAAATGGTCTCTATTTTGGACGAAAACAATTTTGACAAAGAATGTTATTAACGGTACCTTTTTGAATTTCGAATTAACCAGCTTTACGGATTTCGATAAAAACTTTTATAAGAGATAAAAATATATTTTCAAAAATTTGAATATGCAATATTAGCCGTGTTTTTTGGAAAGTTATCCGTAGTACAGTACGATTTTATATGAATAACAAATACAACATCCGCAGTAGGATCACTGCCGATAAAAGGAGAAGTGAAGTCCTGCTGCGGATAGAGATTTGACGTTTATTCGAGTATCGGCACTGATCCTACTGCGGATGTTGTATTTGTTATTCATATAAAATCCTACTGTACTACGGATAACTTTTCCAAAAAAAACACGGCTATTATTATTATTTCAAAATATATTTTTTTTAAAATTTGAAACATAAAGGTCAAATGTAAAATAAATTCAATACTTCGAAAACAAGTTAAACTCACACGTATAATAAAAACTAATTGCTGTTTATTGTTAAGCGCACAACTTAGAAACGGCTGGTTTAAAATATTCGTAATAGTCTGGGGCCCTATTTTGTAAAACGATTATCGTTGAAATTACTTCGTTATCGTTGAAATGCGATTATGTTTAACGGGAATCGTTTAGTTCTAACGACTGACATATGTATACCTTTCGTTGAACGTTCGTTTTCGTTTAGCTGTCAAAATGGATGGAGCTTCAAGAATGTAAATAAAAATATAAATAATAAATTTTTGAGTGAAAATTAATTAATTTTGTACGCCTTTTTCGTTTTAATTAATCGCTTTTTGTCGTGACTATCGTATTCCTCAGTATCGTTGACTTGCCGCTCGTTTCGTAATACAAAATAGGGCCCCGGAATTAGATTCCTGACGAAAGAATAATTGAAAAAGTTGACTGAACTTCCTTTCATTTACTTCTCGAAAAAAACCGGCTCCCTTTTCAGATGAATCCAAGTTCAATTTAAGGGGATCTGTCGGGGGAACGTTTATATCAACTTTTTACAAAGGCCACAGTTAAGCATTGTTAACGATTAACGGTCTTAAGAATCGTTTCATGTACAGGGAGATTCTTCAATATAACAAGTTTCGTCATGCTGAGGAAAATTTGCCATTTCGATGAATCTTTCAACATGGCAACGATCCAAAACATTACCGTATTGCTGTTATGAAGTTGCCCCCGCAATTCCCTGATGGGAAATTCTAGATCAGAGAATTGATCGGACAAAATGTAATAATTTCGAATTCATCCTTGAACAAGCGCAAATCGCCTGGAATAACATCCCCATGCCAATAATTGACAACCTTATTGAGTTCATACCTCGTCAGTGTGCTGCAGCTATTAAAAATAATGGCTACGCAACTTATTAGTTTTGTCCACTTCATTTTTAACGAGTCTTAAATTATTTTATTGATTTTTAAATAAGTTAAGAGTTATAATATAATTAGAAACTGTAAGTTGAAGACAAATAATATAGTTGGATTAAATAAAAATAAAATTATGACATTGGTTTTCTTAATTTCTGATACTTTTTTCTAAAGTGAATTCATTTAGCTCTAGCCAACACTATATACATAGCCAAAGTAGTTAATAGATGGAATAATAGCTGACAATTGTCTCAGACTTTCAAACAGATCGAAAATATACCTACTACCTATTTAATCTGAGTTGATATTTATACCTAAACGAATATTGTGGGATAAGCTCGCTTTCCTAGGCTACTTTATCTTCTTTATATGTACTTTAAATCACCATTTCCACCTTATCACCTCAGCGATAAGCCAGCATTTAAAATAGTGCTTTCCCAAGTGGAAACAAACAAAATTCTCGATTACATTTTTTCGAACAAACAAATTAATTAACTCAGTCGCACTAATAACAATTATGCAACGTCAATGGAAACAAATATAAATAAATATTTTTTTTGGTTAATACATTTTGTTTTCTAATTTTATATAACTCGGCGCCAAACATATTATCTTAGGTAGCGATAGTATTTTTAAAACATAATTGAAACAAAATAACATTATTGCTATAAAGGCACATCTCCGCTTTTTGAGCACTTTTGTAGCCGCTGTTCATTGCAATTGTTCTTAAAGGCTATTGAAATCGAACAAAACCATTTGCATCTCGCTATTATAAATCTTTTTCTTTTATAAACATTGTACAATTTTAACGAGATAGGTACAGTTTTTTAGAATGTCCCGTATCATCTCCATCTGATTTGAAAACAGCCTAGGTCAACTGAAGGTTATTTCAAATTGTTCGCTATTCGAAAAAACACAACGCACTTTGCGGTGGTCCTTGAACAGGGCATTAGTGCTTTCAAGTCTCTTAATCAGAAGACAAGTTCGTGATTAAAAAAAGATAAGAAATACTTGCCTTCGATTCATTTGGTACATTTAACATTATCGACAAAAAAGATTAGAAAAGGCCGTAATCTATAAAAAAGAACTCTTAACACACTCGCTTATCGCGCCCGCCAACTAAAAATATTCTTCACCAGTTATCTAGTTAAATGACAACGTAAATGAAACTAAACAAATATTATGAGAACTGAGAATGGAAGAAGATAAATTCTGGCAAAAAATTAGATAGAGAAACGATATTCCCGAAATTTAAAATAAATTTTCTGAAGAGACAAACTGAGATTCGGAGAAGCAAATTTGGATGACGATTTTGTTTGAGAAATGTCATTTCGATTTGTTGTTGGAAATTTGCTAATTGGTCGTTGGGGTGAAAGGAAACCGGCATGTCAAAAAGTTGAGAAATGCCAAATGCAGCGTTCAGGAAAACAATCTTTTAGATAATGTTCGCATTGACATTTTTTAAAACGGGTAAGCAAAATTAAGGAAGCAACCAAATGTTATGAATTTAATGGTGGACTTACATGTATCTGCATTTGATTTCTGCAAAAAAAGGGATGCCAAATTCAGAATTCATATTTGTTAGATAGAGAGAAAAAGAACAAAATGTAGAAGGACTCCATTTCTGCTTTAAAGGAAATTTAAGAAATGCAGAAGTCAAGATTATAGTAAAGACGAACATGTTCATCTTTATTATAGCATTCTGTAAATTTGCGATATTTTCCCATTTTTCTATAATTTTTGTTGACGGAAGCATAATATGAAAAAAAAAAAACATTGAATCGAAATGGAAGAAAATGGAGGTAAGTTAAATTTTCATTGCATAGTTTCGTATTAACAGGCCAACAAGTTATAGCAATTCATAGGAAGTGAAAAAGAGTTACCACCTGTGTATTCTCTCCCACTTTCGGGTTTCATATCTGCCTCTCTCCACATAGAACAACTCGATTCGAGCAACTAAAAAGTTTGTGTTTTGACACAAACTAAACGATTGCCTAAAATAAGTTCGCCATTTTATTGAACATATAATTATCTGCAAATTCACCGACATTCAACCAAACAGTTCATCTGTTTTCTATAAGTAACCAAACAGTTTCGCAACTAAAAATTGCTAGGGCGCGGCTAGCCTAACACTACAAGCTGATTTCAGAGGAAAAAAACCACAGTCCAAGGATGTGTTAGTTGCCCCATGCCCATGCATTTTAAATGGGACCAACACAGCTTTGTTCAAATTTTGTGGGTTTTGCCCAATGCGCAAAAATTTGAATAAGTGCGTTTGAATATTCAAAAAGGGAATCCGTTAAATTCAAAAATTCTAAAATACAAATAATTTTTTATTAATTTTGCTTTTTTACCTATTTATTAATAAAAATTGTATTAAATATTAGTTTTATTGCTTCTGGGATACAATTTCCTTAATATTTATATATATTTCAGTTAATAACTAAGAAATTCCAAGCGAAAGTAGAAGCGCACCCTAGAAATTCAATGTGTATAGTGCCCAACGTTGACCACGGAATATAGACATTTTAGCCCAAAGGTGAAAATTTTGAGAAGTCTACTTACAAGTCTAAAATATTTGTTTTGAGAACTGTCATTTTGATATTCACAAAAAAAAACAAAACTTCAAATTTTGAGCTACTGACTTCATTTTGTATTTTAATCCACCATTCACACGTATTCATGGATAGGGAATTTAAGAGAGTTTTCTCTTACTCACCTCAAAAAAAATTTGAGGGTGTTTCAGGCAAGAGGGGTACCGTGACTCTAGGTAATATATTTCCTCTATGCATTTACGCATGAATGCCTTATATTTTTATATATTTGAACTATTAAAGTTAACTTTTCTCGACTTTTACAGATTTTGTTTTTAAATGAATACAAACCCTTAGGCCTATTAAATTCCTAATGTGTCAATAATATTGCTAATAAGAGCACCAAAATGACAACAACGAATCTGTCATTTGATCCAGAAATATTAAAGTGAAACCTTACAAATTCTGCATTTCTTTTCAATTCGTAAACAATTTTCTATTTTAAAGCACAAAACCATAGCTTGATTACAAGTTTTTCACAATGGGTTGTGCTTGTTGTAAGGATAGCTCCGAAGAAACGGAATTAATGCCATCGGTTGTATGATTTCGCCCCAAAAACACCACCTACATAGAAGTAAACAATAGTGATCAATTTGATTATTTTACTTTAGGAAACCCGAAGAAAACTCCAAGAAGAAGCCGCTGAGAAACGTCGACAAGAAAACGAACAACGAGGAATAAAAGACCCGGAAAAGTTCCGTCGGCAACAAGAACGAGCTGAGGAACTGGAACGCCGGGAGAGGGAGGCCGCTAGACAAGGCGGTGCTCCCACCTTGAAGGTGACTATATAAGCAATCAACTTGCTTATCTATCTTATGTTAATCGTTCGATCCATGTAATTTTTTTCAGTGGCAGCAAGATTAACTCAAAATGCCGCTATCTATATCACATCATCATCACAGCTAAAGTATATCACACCAAATAAAAAAACAAAACAAACGTTTGTTTGTGCGACTTAGGAGAGTTTGGGACAGTCTTAATATATTTTTATAACTACAAGCCCGTAATGAAGCCAAATGGGCAATCCAAAGTTGTTTCGACTTTTCTACTACTTTTTATACTTCGCTTTGTTATACGTCGTTTTGTATTATTACCGTTATTGTAATGTATATCTTTTATTTTGTTATATTTTCAAAAATTTAAATAAAACCAATGTTCATGTTTTACTTATTTTAATATGATATACTTTTTAACTCTGGTCACCAAGATCCCACTACAATGGAGATAGACCCAATATTCACGTCCGATCGTATTCTGAACAATAATCTCATTCGCTGTGTTTTCTTCGATAAATTTGTTGACAAACTTAGCCAGTTAATGTACCTTGGACACTGGCATTCTCATAAATGTTATCCTCGCTTTTGCTTTCCAGTGCAACGAATAAAATAATTTCTGTCGCAGGAAATCAAGAGATTATATGAGAGTAAAATAGAAAGGTGTGTTTACTTTTTGAAGTTGAGAGAGAAAAAGTATTGGTACGTAACCGTATTTTTAGGAATAAAGGTTATGATTTTATATGAAAATGGTAATTAAAATAAAATATTTTCCAGACAAACTAAATTAATTAAATAAATTAAATTAAAATTGCCCATGCAATAGGTAGGATTTCCTTACAAATAAGTTTGTTGATTGGATTGTGAGTGTGATATGTTCAGCATCGTTCATGTCCAGTTGAAGGAGCATGTTAGACTAACTAACTTTATTAAAATACATTGGATCGATAAAGACACATTACTCTACAACACACCACAAGATATACAAGATACAAGAGATTTCGAGCTTACTTAAGATTGCAATGTAACAAAATATCATTATTGGGTTACGTTTCTGACTGAACAGAGTTGTTTCTATTTCCGCGAACATATCTGTTTTTACGGTATATAAAAGCAAATTTCCACGAAAGAGATCTTCAGCCGCAATACACCAATGTGGATTGATTTACTTGACTTAATATTTCCCTCCCAGATATTCTTTAACTTTCGTAAAACGCTCGCATTGTGCTAGAACATTTTAAGGGTAGTCATAAATCCTTTATACCTTTATTGTAAAAAAAAGTATGGTGCAATCGGAACACGAGAGATTTCGAGACAACACAGCAACGTACCAAAATATAACTCCACAACATATCATTCGATAAAAGTGTGCTTACTCCTTAATTTAGATCATCATTGAAATATGTACAAAATGCATGATTTTAAATAAAGTTTTGGTATTAGCCAACTGTCTATGGTAAGAAAAACTTTGGAATTTGCTTATAAATGAGCCAGATGTTTTTTCAATGATGATTTAAATATCTTATGTCGTAAAAAATCAATTTCCGATTGCTTACTTGTCCAAGAAAACCTTGAATCGATCAATGGTGTAAACAGAATATGTTATTTTTAAATGTTTAAAAAATATCAAATTAGGACTTTTTATCGTTAAAATATTTAAGAACGCTTCAATAGACTTGTAGTTTATCGTCTACATTATTAAATTCAAATGCCCTTATTATGATTCGCGATGCCAAATTATTGGCTTTATAAATCTAATCGCCGTAAATATTTCTATATAATATTTGTAAGAGACTTATTAAATAATCACATCAACTGTCTTTTAGCTTTAATTGAGTTTTATGCTCTTTCAAGAAACTTGAAATTAAGAAATATAATCTGTGAACCCTTTCATAGAATGGGTTCTATGCGAGCCTCTTACTAGATGCTGAAGAGATGTGAATTATGTAGAGGGTTTCCTAAGAGCAGGTCCACTACCACTTATCTGGTAGATTTTGTATCTACTACTCTGTGTACTTTAGAAGTACGGTAAGAAGTCGATGCGATAGCTACTGACTTTAGCAAAGCGTTCGACAAAATATCCAATAATATAATATTATTAAATCTAAAACAACTCGGCTTCCCCCCTTTGATGATTTCATGGATTCAATCATATTTATCGAAACAACAATACAACAATATATTCAGGTCGTGTATATCAACCTCCATCTGTGTAAGGTCTGGAGTTCCACAAGGTAGCCAACTAGGACCACTTATTTTCGTTTTAACTACTTATGACGTTGAAAAAAATTTTTCGAACTCTGATCTGTTAATCTACGCAGATGACATGAGAATATGCAGAAAAATCTCTTGTACCGAAGATTCAAAATCTCTGCAAATTGACTTGGACAAATCCTACATTTGGTGCGAAAAAAAAACCTCCTGAAACTCAACGCTAAAAATGTCAAGCTCTTCGTTCATCAGTTATTAACATGTAACATTGACTGTTTACTACAACAGATCGGTTTTAATACTAACCCACATCGTTCTCCATCTACGACTCTTTTTCGACCCCAATACCATCGTATTGACTGCGGACGAAACGAATCGCTGTCAAGAATGTTTAGTAGGCTAAATAATTCTAACATACATACATATATAACTTAAACCTTAGTAAATCCTTACTTAGACCATTGTATATATATTTTAATAGTACTATCATGAATAGGAACGCGACTAGGCGAACCAAGCGGCACCATAATTACTAAATTAGCAGAGATGCCTATGGCAGAGTTTTAACAGATAGACATTTAATACATGACAGTGACAGCAATAGGAATACTGTATATAAAAATTTATATACAAAGCTTAGACATGCCCTCCTATGCTTCCGTAGGAGGTAAGTCTAATTTTTAGACTTAAGTAAATATTTTATAGTGATATAGAATAAGGGGCTTGTATTAATCTTAATTAAATTAAATTAAAATAAATAAATAAAAGTGCAACTTGGATTGCACGACCAAAGCTTGAAAAAGAAAACATAATTGTTGTTTTTACATTGGATTGAGAATATAGAGGCCTTTCAGGTTGAATTTAAGTTTATGGAACCTGTTAATGCTGATTTTGAAAGCCATAAGCATAGACCTTCGACTTAACAAAACCCCACAAAAAAGGCTAACAAGTTCAAATCACACGATCTCAGTGGATGGTAAAATAACCATGTTCTCAAATTGCAGAATCACCGTCAATTTTATTTTTCAGTTCCAATTCCATTACCAGATTTTCAATATTCAACGTCTATCTCTTGAACTTTACAGTTTCATCTACTTCAATCTAGATGCCACTACACAAAAACTCAACGAATAATTTATTCCAATTTGACAAATGACAGCTACACAAGAAAACCCATCGAAAAAATTCAAACATGGCCGCCATGCCTCTGTGTATGTTATTATTATAGAAAAGTCAAAACTCAAAACCAAAAAAAGTTGTTCTCGCAATTCTCCGAACGTCTGTGTGTAATTTTGCAAAATTCATCAAAAAATATGTGCAAAACAATAAAAAATTCAACAAAATATACATCGGTGTGTAATTAATAATGAATTTGTGTTACAATTGTGTACAATCATAGTGAATAAGTGCAAAATTCGGCCGCATATTAATTGAGGTAAGTTTTTGAACTTTTTTGTTTGCTAGACTTGCAACCCCTCCAGTTTAGTTAATTTGACATTTTACTTGGGAAATAATTAGAATTATAAATCTTTTTATGTCTTTAAATTATACACAAATATTGAAATTATTGCCTCCTGATTAATGCTTGAATCATTCGCCTTGTTTTGGGATAAGAAAATCATTTTTCAGACCTCCGACGATGGTTCTAGGGAGCAGTGAACAGCAGCACCCCACCCACCTGTGTTTTTTTGTGAAAAATTTGTATTCGAATGAATAATGTTGTCTATTTATTGCTTGATTATTGTGTTATCAACAAAAATGAGTGAGTTTTATTCTATTTGGCAAGCAATGTAGAACTTTTTTAGAGACTTGAGCGTTCGATTGGGAAACCCCAGCAGCAACGTCAGTCGTCTCCCGGGAATGAATATTATTTCTAGATTTGTTTATTTACATCGAATTATGCATATTAATTAGATTCATTGATTCGTTTTCTAAATTGAGGATTTGCAGTTTTGCTTTATCAACACAAACCCATTCAATTCTCGAACTCGAACAAGGGAATTTATTGTGCAAGGACCCACCCTGGGGAATGCCGGCTGTCAATTGGATTTTTTTTTTTGATATTTTTGTTGGATTTTACCAGACTCTATGCCGGGAAACGAGATTATAACTTGAGCATACCAAACTTTCGGCTTATCAGAGTTTAAACATAAATGTATGGTTTATTATTTGCTTATCAGTTTAATGTGAGATTCAGCTGCTTGGGTTGTGAATGAAATGAACAACGCCCAACCATGCTTGCAGAGGTTTTGCATTATTTAGCAGTTGTTTGTTGTGTACCTATAGGGAAATTCTTCGAGTTGGTGAAAGATAAAAAACTATGAATCTGGTCTCCTCGAAGCCGACGATTGTTTTTAAAAGTTTAATACCATAGAACTTCCTTTGCTAAAAGGTTTATGCATGATTTTCTATCAGCAAATCAATTGGAATAACTCCTAAAGAAGTGGTTAGTGTGTTATACGGTCATGTCAGATGTCTGGGTAAAATTTCTAGCCGCTACCACCTCCAAAGGTATCTGGCCATGAAAAAGGCTTCTCAGCTAAGTCTTTTGAACTCGTTACAGAGTTGAAGGATACTTTCTGTCGTTCTATCAACACGCACACAGAAATGGTTGAGAATTTTCTACGCCTCAAGTTAAAATAAAAAATATTAAAAGTACTAGCAAATCGTTTTTGGTCTTTTGTTAATTTTAAATAAAAGTAAGTGGGGAATCCAAATACCATGTACTTCAGAAATCCTGAATCTGCAAAATTAGACTCCATAGTTCAATTATTTGCAATTTTTTTAAACAGTTTATTCCGCCGTGCGTTAACATTGCAGTGATTCCATTTGCACTCTTTTTACTCACAACAACTTGACAACTCGAAGAAGGAAACTACTTAGGAGAATAGAAAATTTCTTACTTGGTCTCCATTCATAACTCAGGTTCTAAGAATGATGTAGAAAACTGTAGGGACATTTGCAAACTCTCAGCAATTCCCAATTTGTTTGAAAGTATCGTAAAAATTAGGCTTAATTTTCTAACAAGTGAATATTTATCGAATGTACAAGATGGTTTTATGTCCGGTAGATCTACTATTACAAATTTGACCTATTTCACTTCGTACGTCACTAAAGCTTTGGAACAAAATGTTCAAGTAAACGTGTATACACGAACTTAAATAAATGCTTTGATTCGGTGAACCACGAAAGATTTATGAAAAAACTTAAAGATTTTGGTTTTGACTTCCACGTTCTTCAATGGTTATCTTCTTATTTAGCTTGCAGAATACAACTAGTTAAGATTGCAGATACTTGCTCAAATGAAATAAGTGTACATCAGGTGTCCCCCAAAGCAGCCACCAGGGACCTTTGCTTTTCATAATTTTCATTGATAATATCATTTCAATATTCAAATATTCTAAATGCCTGCTATATGCTGACGATTTGAAACTATTCTTGATTCTTTGTCGATTTGGTAATTGAATCTGATGCAATCGACCGGGTTTCAAGCATTAAAAAATTGGGTCATATTCTCGACTCCTTAGTTTCTTTTAAAAGCCATTTCGATAATTTGGTTCCTAAGGCCAATTCGTTGGGTGGTTTCATCAAACGGAGTAGTAAAGATTTTAGAGCTCCCTTTGCGTTATTATCCTTGTTCATATCTCTTGTTAAATCTATTTTCCAATACACAGATGTTATTTGGAGTCCCGCATATAAACTTCATTCACACAAAATACATTTTAAAGAAAATGAACTGGCAATTTTACCCTGGCAACGAAGCTAGCTGTCAATTACTTGGAATAAAGTCGTTAGAATCGAGGCGAAAAATTCATGGTGTATTAATTATTAGAGACTTACTGTGATTCCACATTAAATGTCCGCCGTTTCTTGCATTAATACCAACTTATGTTCAAACAAAGTTAATAACATAAAGAAACTTTTTATTTCAAAGACCTCACTTCACAATGAAAAGTTATCAAGACCTATTGTATATCTCATTGAAGTGTCCTCAAATATCGATCTTTTTAATCCTATTTAAATAACACTTGGAGTGCTAATATCTGTAAGCATTGCTTAGCTTGTACATAAATAAATAAATAAATAAATAAATAAAATAAATACAAAATATAGAGGAATAGTGACTGTACATATTTGTATTGATCGGCTTTGGGGTGTAAAGATTTTCCTATACACAGGTACAAATACAAGTTTCTTTTTAAAAATGCAATAAAATGAACAAAACTAAATTTTTTCCATGTATTATGGCTTTATTAGTAAGAGCAAATATTCCCATTAATTATGGAAAACAATGTCGTTCAAGCGGATGGTCGTGCTCCTTCAATTGCTGAGTCAATTGGACCTTGTAAGCTAATAATCCGAGACCTTTGTGCAGAATTCTCCTCAGGCTAGTGCGTGAAATGTTGAGCTGTTGTGATCGATGGCGAGTTGATGTTCGTGAATTGAGTCTCACACTAGCGGCTAAAGAGCATACTCCACTAGCATACCAGTTTTACGAACTTTTTGCACAAAAAGCAACAATTTAAAATGATTATTTTCAAAAGCAATTTCGATACATTATAACATCTTTGTAAAATTTATATAGGCTGGACCAACCTTTAACGCCATTTGATACTTTATACAGACTATTAAGTGGAAGAAAACGTATTTTGAAAATATAAGCGTAGTATTTTTTGTAAAATACGACAGCTGGCGATGAAGTGGTAAATATTTTTAGATTCTCTTCTGTTACATAAGTTGCAAGTTTTCCCAGATTAAGAATATCTGCTCTACCTTTAAAAATGGTACTTACATGATCAGTACTTACTATTGAGAATTAAATTAGGGAAAGAGAAAATAGCCTAACTGATATAACTATAAACAACAAACTGTAGCAGTTTACTAGGCGATAAGTAATTTTCGAAAATTCATAGTTTGTAAGCAATAACTCCAGCATTAGAAAAAACATTTTCTACTCTTAGAAGCCAGAAAAGACATATCCTGTGCAGTTTCACTAAGAACGATATGCAGGGCTCTTCTGAAAATAGCCTCTTATCAATCAAGTAGGTAGCAAAAAAATCTGTCCTATCCTGCTTGATCTAAGTACATTATTCTCAGACCTTTTGCGAAATGTTTTTTTTAGACCCATTGGGCTTCCTTGATCTGTTTTTTGTGTACATATTTACTTTTATTTTATTCGAAGTGGTCGTTTAGCTCTGATGAGAGTCGAACCGAGTGAACTCTTAGCAATAATATTGAGCGTCTAGGGACCGCTTAGCGCTTAAAATTAGTTTATCATAACGAGAATATACAAAAGTAAAAAATTGTAGTGTATCTTACTCTCGAAGCGCTAGATCTGATAATGATCGATCAGATGGAGTAAAAAAATTTAACTCTGGCAAGTTCATATAAATTTTTCATGTAATTTCACAGTGTTCAAATTATTGTGCAGCGAAGAATGAAGATAAATGCCTTAAGGAAGCTTAAGTGTTAAGAACATTTTAAAGAAGATGGATGCAGATGTTTAATGTGTGATATCATCTTTTTATGATTCTACTGTGAGAATTGTCAAAGGGATTGAACTTTCCCCAATGTTAAAGATGAAAAATATGACTTAAGAGAATAAATTATACAAGAATCCTTGCAACAATTTTAGCTAATACTTAATTTATTTAACAATTAGTAAGAGAGTAAGTTAAGCGTTTTAACGAGTGCAAAAATCAAGTCCCCTTCTGTTAAACATACGAAGTAGTTAAACAAAAGTGTTAAGCTTTTTAAGGCAACCCCTACAAAATGTTTACGATCTTCTAACCGCAACCAAGTATAAATATATTGATTTTTTTTTATTTACTGAGCCAATTTATCCTCTGTTGGTTGATTTCGTCAGCAATGAAAGTATAAAGTGGTGGCGGTGGTGGTTGCGGTAGCGAAAGATCTGAAGGAGTTCCCTTTTCTTAATTAATCGGGGAGAAAACTTTTTATGGTCACCAAACGTAGTCGATGTGAATTATACGTTGAATATTAAATTTAAAGGAATGCCTCTACCACGATACTACTGCTATGGATGTGTGCGCGCTTGTATAAATCCTTTTTAATGGAGATGAATTAGGAATAAGGTTAAGGGTTAAAGTCTGCTGATGCACTCGAATTATACTAAACGAACGCATTTCAGCGCAGGAAGGATTTATCTCGATATTCTGTGGTAATAGCTGAGGTAGAAACTAATGCGGGTAATGAAAGGAGAGCTTAAATTGTATACCTTACGTTTCGTTTGAGCACTAAATGCTTGAGAGTTGAGAAGTGGTTTTGGTTAAATGGAATTTATTGACAACGCTTGCATTTTATAATCAAAGTTCACATTGGGAATGTCAGCAAAGATAAGAAGTGCTTCACAATGTAACAAGGCAGTTTGATTATAAAACGAAGATAAATTAAATTCCTAGAAGAAGAAGAAGAAGTAACGTTGTATAGACTAAGAATGTGTACTCATTGCAATGCTGTGCTACAATGAGAGACAATTGCTTTTGTGAATACAAAGGTGTGTTCATTTATTGGGCGATGCAAGTCGTACAATGTAGTCTTAATTAATTTAATTTCGATAGAATTTATTTGTTGTTGAAGGTTAACTTTGTGTTGAGTTGAGTAGATATGTACCATTTGTACATTTTGATTTAAGTTCAAGAAATGTGTGTAGTAGTTGCAATTAGAGAATTTGTTTAAACTGTTGTAGTTTAGTTAATTTTCTTGTAACCAAAGACTATTCTACGAAGGTGAATTATTAATAATAAGCCTTGCTGGAAGACAAGCATATGAGGGAAATTCGAAGTTGTTGTTTTTGATTTAAAATGTTTGAACACAGTCTGAGCGCTTAGGAAAGTAGGAGAGGATTTAAAAAGAGAATGGTTTTGAACGTCTGAATATTGCAATGGGAGGGAAATATATCGCCGGGTAATTCATTCTACAGGACGTCTGAAGTTGGGCATAAGGGCATATTACTGTCGAATTGTTAAAGGAAAGGAATGGAACTGGTTGTTCCATTAGAACATTATTATTAAAATAACGGTAAAATGATGAAAGATAAGATTCATTGCGGAGATGCTCGAGCGATTGAAATGTTTCTTTTATAGTTTTGTCACCTATGATTTTTAGAGCTGCTTTTTGGATTTTATCAAAGAGACTCAAGTGGGTTATTGGAGCACCTGCACAAATATGCACATTGTACTCGAGGTTTTTACGTATATAGAACTTATAAAGAGTGGACCTTCGAGTGGTTTCTTTTTAAATCGTGGGTTATTTTGACACTGACAACTGTTTCCCTCTAAAAATTTTGACAGAAAGTCAGAATCATACCTTCGAGGAATGAAATAAGACGCTTTACGTTTGAACAACGTTGGGAAATGTTGAAAACTTATTTCCAAATTGAGTTCTGTGTAGCCGAAAAAGTGCTTTTTTTGAAAAGAAGTTTTGGCCGAAATGAAGCATCCACTGCGCCTTCTGTCGGCAAGTTTGTGCAAAAATTCGTCAGACTGGTATGCTAGAAGACAACACTCATAGTCCTTGTCGTCATGCGGTGCGCTTCGACGAGAATGTTGCTGCTGTAGGCTAGAGTGTGAGACTCAATTCACGAACATCAACTTGTCATCGATCACAACAGCTCAACATTTCACGCAGTAGCCTGAGGAGAATTCTGTCCAAAGATTTCAGACTATTCGCTTACAAGGTCCAATTGACTCAGAAATTGAAGGCGCACGACCAGCCATTTGAACGACGTTGTGTTCCATAATTAATGGGAATGTTTGCTCTCCCTAATAAAGCAACTTGTATTTGGTCCACCCTTTATATTTATATCCAAATTCCATAAAATAGCAAAACGCGTCTTGAGTAATTGTAGCACATGCAAATAGCATAACTAACACGTTTCCGTACAAATTGTACTAGTTTTGTATCCGTTTTTGTAACTTGGCTTGCAGCTTAGAATTTTGAAAATATTAAACTCGAACTTTGTTACAAAATACATATACCTATTCAAATTATAGCCTAAATACAAAAGTATTTTTGTCAATTTTCCGAACTGTGACTCTCCATATTTGATTTTATTAAAACTTCCATCACACAAATTTTATGATTAATATTTTTTAAATCAAAACGATCGTGACATACCTCCCTTTCATAAATTAAATAAATTGTTAAATGTTTCATATTCAATGTTCTATAAATGTATATTTTTGTAAATGAACCGATAATAAAAAGCTTAAATTAAAATCAAACGCAAAAGATTTCTCTTTGGTTTTTTTCGTTTTCCAGTCAATAAATTTACGTGAACATATTTTTTCTGAATTTTTGTTGACATTTTTGTCGATTGCATGTAGAAATACTAAAAAAAATACTAAATAACGTTTAAATTGCTGTTATTAAGTATTGTTCATCCTCGCACCTCTTCTATTAATGTTTCTAGAAATGCAAATGATTATCAAGATTATTTTTAAGAATTAAGTATCGCGTAAATAAATAAACAAAAAAATTAATCAAACGACTGTATAAACAAATTATGTCATTGTATCTAATATATGTATATAGGTATACCTTAGCGGCCGAGGCCTTCTGTAGGCGGGTATCGGTATACTCATGGCGGGAAACTATTTTCATTTTAAATAAATTAATGACGAAATTTCCATGAAGAATGAAAAGCAAACAAAAAAAAAAAAATAATAATTTTAAAATTAAAAACCGTCCGTGATGCTTCAAAGGGTGATTTAAATTGGTTCCGCATCAAAAGTCGAAGCTGACATTATTATTGATTTTTCAATGTAATTTTATTGCTCATACGCCACAGTGTACGAGTGTACAACCAACACAAGTAAATCGAAATAAGTCAATTTAATGAGTTATTAAAAATTGTTTCAGCAAAATTAATACTCATCACAAATATTTAAAATAAATACTCATATACAAAGATTAAAATTGAAAAGCTAGCTACCTATACGAGCGCAGCCTCTGGCTAGTAAAGATTAAATCAAATTTAAGACTTCAGTGTGAATTAATTTTCACATTAAATCATTGCTTTAAGTTAAGGGCAACATTCTTCCTCGAATTCTTTATTTACCATTTCTCAACTGATTAATTAATACAAACAATGATGTGTGTGAGTGGGGGAAGTCACGGTGAAGATGTGCAAACATCAGTTTTGGTTTCTGAATGAATTCATTCGCGGGGATGTAAACTCACAAATGGAAAGTCAGACGGGTGGCTGGCCTAACCGTTCGATTAACATAATTGAAAGGCAAGGCAGGTAGAGTCTTTACCAAAATTCACGGAAGAAGTAATTTTGATAGAAAACTCAGGTTTTTAATAAGAACTTGTAAATTTTGTATTGATTCATAAAGTAAAAAAGGAATTAAGAGTTAAAAATTTTAAATTAAATATGCTAATCAAATGGTAATTTGCAGTTGTATTCCAATTTGCTAACTATACGCTGACTGTTTAGCGGAGTGTTACCAGCAACGATTTCAGTAAAGCTCAGGAAAATCTTAAACGTCTTCTTATAAGGAGAGATTTTTTAAGAGCTATCGGAAATTATGAAAAAGAAAAATGCATGAAATCTTTATTTGAATCGATAGCACGCACACAGGGGCCAAATGCATGAAATCTTGGCAAAAAATATTTAAAGGCACTAAACCCTTGGAAAATGAATAAAAAGCATACATCTAGTGTTTAAATAATAATATTTTATTTTTTCATCCAAAAAAATAAGAAATAAAGATTAAAATTTAAAAAAAATGATTATTCAGCTTCGGAAGAACTATCGAAACTAAGAAGAGCTGATGTACCGGAAGTATCCGAGGTAAACGGAAGGTTTGGTGCCTTCAACAATTCAAGAACATCAAAACAAAAACAATTTTCTAATCATTTGATAACATTTATATTCAACCCAGTAATCTTTGCGGCAACTTCTGGATCGCTAAAAAATCTTCTAGCCGTGTTTCCGTCGTTACTGCTTCCAAAGCCAGGTTTTGGCTTATCGACTACCAAACCCATCTCAATTTTAAATTTGCTTTGGATTTCTTTTTTACTCTCAGCAACTAATTTTTTCTCTTCCTCTCCACGAGCTTGCCACTTTATTAATGGTCGTTTATAACTAAGATGCAACAAGCATTCGAAGAAACGTATTCATGCATGCAGCACAGATAACCCGAATTCTAATCGTGATGTATCAATAATTTGAGTGTTGGATACTTTTTCTAAGTTATTAAAATCCTTGAACGTAAGTCCGCAAACGAAGCATCTTTTGGTTGATTTGGTATCTGTTATAGCATTGCAAATTTTTCCATCCACCATTGTAAAGAGCATAGTAATTGTTACATTATTGCGATATTATTAATTGTATATGTGACTTCTTGCAGCTCTTCAATTTGCTTGCGCATTAGTTCCACTTCGTTCTTTGCCAATTTTGTCCTTTCATGCTGGAAAATAAACTTAATTGGCCTGCAGTACCGTGTTGATGAGGGCCTTTCATTTTGCCAAATAACAAGTTGCTGCTTTTCTCCTTGATTGTTCGTTATCAATCGAATAGGAACTAAGGACACAATAAAGATACTAGAATCTTAGCATTTGCATTAGAAAAATGCTGTTTATATTCTGACTGCGCTGAACCATCCAAGCCCCACTTACATATAAGATTCAAATTATTTAAAGAATCCGTTTCTTGCACTTCCAAAACTTCCTTTTGAGCATCTAATAGCCTATTGACAGTATGATCAAGTAAAGCCTGCAATTTGATATCAGCAACAGTCTCCGTTCTTTTGCGGGGTAACATTCTTTTTTGGCGAGTTGTATTTTTTTATAAGATGGAAACTTTGATTTAGCATTCAATCGTATGATGCTATATTGGTGTCTTGTAAGTTTGGCTTCAACAAACATCGACAAAGCTTCTCTTCCAGAAAGTCTTTTTTTCTTAGCGCCTTCAAACTTCTTGTACGCCAACCTATATTTTGCAGCTCTTTTGGGCGAACTGGTGCTGGTGCTCGAATCTTTCACAAGTTTAGATGCTTCCACTTGCCCTGAAGATCATAAACTCATTTGAGTAGCAAAAATTAGTTCTTCAGCTGAGTGTTCTTGTCTCAATTCCTTAGTTTTTAAGCGTTTGGTTCTTTGTGAAGATTCATCGAAACTTTTACTAGGACGACCCTTTTTTTCTCAGAAATTGCATAATTCTTGAAACTTATTGCAAATCAAGCCAAGTCTTATTAAAAATAGAAACCTTTCCTCTTTTCTACAACATTTTTGCCATCTTTTTTTGAAATCGGAAATGAAAAATGTAATTCGCTTTCGCAACATAGGCCTAGCATGATCAGGACATTTCGTACGAATTTCAACGAATTCCTTTAATTTTGAAGATTGGATTGCGGTGGTAAAGTCACCTGATTCCTTCATATGTTGAAATAATGTAAGTCTTGTAATAAAAATGTCAGTTGAACCTGATCCTACAACAACAACAAAATAGAAAAAAATATTTTTAAAAAGACATATTTTTTTTATTGACGAGACCACAACCCCTTGGAGAAGCGATATCTTTAAAAAGCGCAAAAAGGCGCAACTTTTTATTGAAGTAACAACAAGTACACATAACACACGATTAAATAAGACACAATTCGAAGACATGTTTTGACATGTTCATAAATAGAACTTTACACAAAAACACGGAAAAACACAATTTTCTTCAATAATTACAACCCAATTCCAAAAATTCACCAACATTTTATTTAACAACACAAAAATATAATTTTACATAAATATTGTCCAAATACCTGTGGGAATTGAATCCATTTCAAAAAAATATGTATACAAATTAATAAATTGGTAAATATTTGACTTTAACACTTCCTAGTTTTTTTTACTTAAATATTGCTGCTTAGAATGCACAACTTCAAACGAATGACGTGGTCAAAATACAAACAGCATTAAAAAAATAATAACGCACTTGTAAAATTAGGTCAGTTAACTGTACAATACAGTAATTTTTTTTTGGATCCCCCCCCCCCTTTCTTTTTTTTTTTTAATTTTTGCCAAGAATTCATGCATTTGGCCCCTGTGTGGCACGGTCGATATAATTTAATGTTTGAACATTATTTCATGCAAATGTTGGCCGCGGCTGCGCCTCAAATCGTCCATCCGCTTAGTCCATTTTGGGAAACTCTCTAACATTTCGGACGGTATCTCACGAATAAATGCGTCAATGTTAGCTTCCATTGCGCCAATAAAAGCAGGCTTTTCGCTAAAGACATGAGCCTTAAAACAGCCCCACAAAAAATAGTCTAGAGGCGTTAAACCGCACGATCTAGGCGGCCAATTGACCGGCCCCAAACGTGAAATAAACTGTTCACGGAACTCGCCTCTCAATCGGTCCAATGTTACGCTTGCTGTGTGGCATGTGGCACCATCTTGTTGAAACCAAATGTCTTGCAAGTCAAGCTCTTCCATTTTGCGCAAAAAAAAGTTTGTTATCGTCGGACGGTAGCGCTCAATGCTCTTGCTCTTGCAATGCTCCTGGCTGCTCTTCACTCCAAATACGGCAGTTTTGCTTGTTCACGTATCCATTTAACCAAAAATGAGCTTCGTCGCTGAATATAATTTTTCGATAAAAAAGTGGATCTCTGGCCAACTTTTCAAGAGCCAATTCACCAAAAATTCGGCGATGTGATAGGTCGTTCGGCTTCAATTCTTGCACCAGCTGTATTTCCGCAAAATTTTACACGTAGCGGAGTTACAGAGGCCCAATTGCTGCGAACGGCGCCGAATCCATAACTCACGGTCATCACTAACACTGGCCGATACAGCTGCGTTTTTTTCCTCAGTTCGCACTCTATGTAAGCGTGTTGGTGGTTTAATGCCCAACAATGTAAATTTGGTGTGAAATTTAGTCACAATAGCCCGAATAGCCGCCTCAGTAGGTCGATTAAACTGACCATAAAGTGGAAGAAACGTGCGATGAACTTTCTTAACAGAGCACGCATTTTGATAATAAAATTCAATAATTTACAAGCGTTGTTCGTTTGTAAGAAGTTTCATGGTTAAATTATAGACCAAACTGAAGATGTTTGACAGTGCCATAAAACACGAAACTAGCGTGAGCTGTCGAAACCAGTGTTGCCAAAAAGAAAATAGCAAAAAAATCACCCATTACTTTGTTAAGTAAATGATAAGAAGCAACTGAAAAAATTGTAAATACTGTAAACAAATTTGTAAATGAATTTGATTTGGAGTTTGCTTTCTTTGGGATAAATCCTGGACACCGGCGGCGGGCCTACCTCTAAATAAATAAAATGCACGACTGGGTCGTACGAACTTGCTCCTATGTAATAGACTAAGAATTTCAAAAATGAATGTTATTGGAGAAAAACTGTTCATAAGCATAAAATTTATTTTTTTAATTACTAAAACAACTTCTTTAGTAGTTGGAGGTAAAAATAGGATGCCACGTGACTCAAGCAAATATAGGTTTATGCAAGAACAAAAATTATAAGTATTTGTAGTGGTTTTTAAAAAATAAGCTTTTATATACAAAATTTTTAGAACATTTTTAAGAAAAAATTTTGGTACGCCAATTTAAAGGTTTTATTATTGTTCGAATAAAAAATTAAAAAAATATTATTTTCCAAAATTTTCAAAATTAAAAAAAAAAAAATATTTTTCTTAAAGTTTTGAAATGCAATTTTTTTTAAACTTTTTAGAAGCTTCTCTCTAAAAAATTTCATTAAAATCCGTTATGCTGATAATGAGAAATTCAAAATTTTAAAAAAATCGTTCTATGGTAGGTAGATACAGTCAGTAATATCTTGTTTTCAAAATTTTTCTTATTAAATTATAGATCTTAAAAATTAATCGAAAGAAAAAAAATATAAGAAAAATTCTCGGAACCGTTTTCGAGAAAAATACGATTTTCGAAAACCATTTTTTAACATTTGTATGGAGGGTACCGTTATTTTTAGGTAAAATAAATTTTTTTCTTACAACTTATGATTTATATTAAAAAACTTTCATTTATCAAGTTTTAAAAAAATCGAGGATGGGGTTTTCGAAATATTGAGTTTTGAAAAAAAAAAAATTGAAATTTTTTCTTAAAAATCCAAATTAAATTTTTTTTTGAAAATTTGAATACACAATAATATTGAAACTGCTGGGGAGCCTTAACATAAAAAAATTATCAAAATCGGTGCTAGCGTTTTTGAGAAAATCAAAAACAAAAAAAAAATGTTTCCAAGGAGGGTACCAAAAATAACCATTTTTTGGAATTTTTTTTTTTCAACCATTACCGTTAACTAACTGAAATTTTTTGATTGTTTTTTTTAATCTGTGGGACAGTTCTTGAGAAAAAAATACATATTTATAAAATTTCGAAAAAAAATTCGAATGGCAGGTACCGCATCACAATACTTAACTTGGGATCCATGATCCATGAACGATTTTTCATTTTTTTTATAAATGTATGAGATTTCGTTCCTGTGAAAAAAATCTTCTTATTTAATTTTAAATGATTACAACAACACTAAAATCGGTATTAGAAACATTGTTTAATGAGAGTTCCAATTTAAGGAAAAATTTTTTTACAAAAATGTGTTTAGTATTTTTGCTACTCAAGATATGCTTAAAATTTTCCACTTTTACATTTTTGCCCAAAAGTTAAAAGATTAAAGCGCTTTTTCGTACCATCAGCTTTTTGCACGATCAAAGTTTAATCTTATTCATTCAACATCAAAAACACATCCATAGAGTTTGACTACCTTTATGAAACAAAAATCATTTCCACTACACACTCAGCGCCCTCTTTTTACACCATAACAAAGCTCTATCTCTCCACTTCTATAAACCTATTTATCGTCACTCCTTATTTAATCGGTTTGTTTTTGTCCAAAAACGTTTTGAAAAAAAAAATATATATTTAATATCGAAAGAATTCAGTGAAGAAATGGAGGCTAAACGGTGGTATTTATCATTTTATCACAGACTATCGACTCAGACACAAAACAAAATTATAATCACCACCTCTTTTTATTTATTTTGACATGGTTTCTGAAAGCACACAAATGTCCATTAGGGAACCATAAATTGAGTTATTTCTAGCACATGTAAATAATGAAATAAGTCTCTAGTCACTTGGGATATGAGATCTAGAATTTTGTTTTAAGTTCTAATTGTTTTAGAAAACTTTAATCGAATTAAAAGAATTGAATTTTAATTCAGATTTTTTCGAAATTTAATATTCAAACGTCATTTAGCCAACAAAAAATTATTTTCCAGTGGTTTACCAGAATATTGAGATCTTTCTCAAAAACAAAAGAAAAATATTCGCTTTGTTTTCTTATAGCGAAAACCTTGCAAATTAGTGACATAAATTTGGCAAAATTCTTTGTTTTTCGTCAGATATTTTTTTCTCTTTTAATGTTTGACTTTGAAAAAAGGATTAAGAACCTAATTTGTTATTTCATTTTTTTTTTTAAATTAATTTGAAGATTAATAATGTCAACTAGTTAATCGTTTTAATTTTGTTTGGCAAGAGTTGATATGTGTGGCTTTTACCTGATTTAAATAAATTTGTCATTTATAAAAATAAACAATTAATAAAAAGCCACTCTAATTAGTAGCTATTATAATTTATTATAAATTTTTCAAAAATATCTTAAGCAAATTGAGTATGAATTCTTATAAAAAAAAAATATAAAAATTTTGTTTGTTGAAAAGAACAAGAAAATACTCGTACGTATCCTTTCTAATTTCTTTTTGATTCGGTTGTATTTGAATTTTTATAGTATCTGCCTTAATCTTTTGGTGGAACACCGAAATTTACTTAAAATCGGTCGGAACACTTATTACGAAAAGTAACACAATAACTTCTATTTTCAGGATAAGATGATATGCGAATTAAAATAAAATGTACGACTGGGTCGCACGAACTTGCTCCTATGTAATAGACTAGGAATTTTAAAAACGAATGTTATTAGAAAAAACTGTTCATAAGGATCAAATTAATTTTTTAAATTCTTTTAATAGTAAGAGACGAAAACAGAATGCTATGCAAATATGAATTTATGCAAGAATAAAAATTATAAGTCGTTTTAGTGGTTTCTTCAAAAAAGCTTTTATATACAAAATTTTTAAAAGATTTTTAAGAAAAAATTTTGGTACGCCAATTTAAAGTTTTTATTATTGTTCGAATAAAAATTAAATTAAAAAAAAAAGTATTGAGCCGTTTCTGAAATATCGAATTTTCAAAAAAAGAAAAAAATAATTTTTTTTTTCAAAAATTCAAAAAATATTCATTTTAAAGTTTTGAAATGTAATGTGTTTTAGACTTTTTAGAAGCTTCTCTATAAAAAATTTCATTAAGAACCGTTATGTGGATAATGAGAAATTCAAAATTCGAAAAAATGGTTCTATGGTAAGTACAAGCTGTAATATCTTAATTTCAAAATTTTTTTTTTAATAAATTAAAGATCATAAAAATTAATTGAAAGAAAAAAATTTTATCAAAATTCTAGGTGCCGTTTTCGAGAAAAATACGATTTTTGAAAACCATTTTTTTAAATGTTTTAACATTTTGTATGATGGGTACCTTTATTTTAAGGTAAAATGAAATTTTTTTTCTCACATCTTGTAGATTATATTAAGAAACTTTTATTTATAAAGTTTAAAAAAATCTAGCATGGGGTTTTCGAAATATTGAGTTTTGAAAAAAAATTTAAAGTTTTTTTTTAAAATCCAAAAAATTTTTTTTTGAAAATTTGAATACACAATTGTATTTAAATTTTTGAAGAGCCTTCGCAAAAAAAATTATCAAAATCGTTGTTACCGTTTTTGAGAAAATCAAAAACAAAAAAAAATGGTTCCATGGGGGGTACCCTCAATAACCATTTTTCGGAAATTTTTTTTCAAGCATTACCTACCTTCAACTAAATGAAATTTTTTTGTGTTTTTATTTTTTAAATCTGTTTGGCAGTTTTTGAAAAAAAAAAATATTTATAAAATTTCGAAAAAAATTCGTATGACAGGTACCGTTATTTTTGGTCTTAAAAAAAAAAGAAAAAAAGGTGTGGGGGTAAAAAATCAAAACCCATATCTACCAAGTTTAAAGAAAATCGGCCGAGCCGTTTAGGCTGTAGTCGAAGCGACAGACAGACAGAATTACCAGACCCACTTTTTTAGTCTTCGCTATCATCATAATGTCAACTTTGATCAAAATCTCGAGTTCGATTTTGTTTACGAATGCATAACTTGCCTTATAGTACCTATAAGTCGCAAGTAAAAATAGTCATTAAATCCCACCATTTATAAACCGGCTTATAAACTAAAGCACAGCGACATAACTTGTCAGAAGCTTCACTAAAGTCTCTAAGCACACAATCAATTTGGTTGTTATTCTCAAAAACATCCAGGCAGAAGGATGTAAAATGCAACACATTTATAACCGTGTTTGTGTGTCGGGAAAAAACTAAAAATGCTATATACCACGTTATAAAGAAAATAATTCGAGCCTACAATACAATGATACACAAATCGAGAATTATCAATTCGATTAGTGAAGTTTAAGTTCAGTTAAATTTTTAGGGTGTACAAAAAAGAACGATAAGAAAATAAATGTAAATAGAATAACAATACTGAGAGATATAAAACTAACTCTGGCTTTATTTTGAAGCTACATTCATGTCAGTTTGTATGGAATTGCAATTCAATCAAAGTGGTTGGCTTTTTAGCTTAGACTAAGGACTTAATGTATCGCAGCGGGCGTTTGGTATAAATGAAACCCTTATTCCCTAATGAGGTATACAAAATTGTGTGGAGTTTAATGCTTCGAAAACTCAATGCTATTTTTAATGTCGTTGAAGCAAAATGCAGCCTCCTTGTAATTGTCCTTGAATGGTACTTGCATCGAAGAAACTGAAAAGCTGTCAGTACTCGGTATGTGTGTCAACGAAGATCTTCGTTGGAATGACATTGTAGAGACTGTCAAAAACGCTGCAAAATGATTGAGCGCTAGTGAATTATAAAAAAAGACGACCCTTTGCATGTAGCGACGTCTTGTTTGCACTATAGCAGGGACATATCGATGTTGTCTAGCTAAGGCTACAGAAAATTGATTTAAATCGTTCCTAGACCATTGACACCAACGCACAGTGGTTCCGTTTGTATAGGAGAGGTGGTCAAAACCCTATAAAATCTAAAATTCTGAACGGATTCGAATGAAATTTGGTACACATGTTAAAATTGGCCTTTTACATATTTGGTGAACATTTTGTTAAGAAAACATGATAAAAAAAGGTATTGACATTTTTATAAATTTTCTGGTTGTTGATATTTAAAGTTTTTTTTTAATGAAATCTGAATTATTGAACGGATTTTAATAAAATTTGGCACACAGATTGGTTTTATGCATATTTATTGAGAATTAGGTTTATAAACATATTATTAGAAAAAAAAAAAGATTGACATTCTTTCATAGTTTTTAAAGAGAATCGTCTTTTGGTTTTACTTGAGTACCTGCCGATTGCCGGCTCTACCCCACGGGAGGCCTACCTCCACAGGAGTCAAATTGAGTTCTGACCATTAATCCCGACATAGCCGAAGCCATCTCGGTCGCAAAGTTGTGATATGTTGCAGTATATGCACACCTCTTGCTTTGGAGGCGAGGTCTATCTAACACCTCTTGAATTCAAGAAAAGAATCTTGAAAACCATGTGTCTCCGCATTCGGAATAAACCACGCCACCATGATGCTCCCACGAGGGGGCCTACCTCATAGATAGGGTTTCAGCAGAGGCTAACACTCAACCCTCAACTCAAATGGGCACTATCTCCCATGGTACCAGAATATAGCTTCCGGTGGAGCTTCGCAACCGATGTCACCTCCAGATGAGTTACTGCAAAACTCTGGGCCTGTCAACCCTTAGAATACACACACCAAGAAGTCGGCCGCGATAGTAACCAACAACTTAGTGTGCTTCCTTTTGGTCTTCATTTGCGACGAACTAGGAAAGATACTCCTAGTCTTTTGCTCACCTTACGGCAAACTAGAAAAGACACTCCTAATCTTTGTTCTAAAAGAACTAGGATGATGGTCCTACTATTATTTTCTACTACAAATAAGATCTCCAGTTACGAAAGACTTAACCCTTTTTACACCTTATTACAACCATTAAAACCTTAAAACCTCCAGCCACGCAAGTAGCCGGAGGTTTCGCCATTTTACTCCTTATTTCACCTTAAAATCCATAAAATCTCCAGCCACGCAAGTAGCCGGAGATTTCACCATTTTACTCCCTTTTTCCATCCTTTAACACCTCTTAACTCCCTTTCCACCTGTTTTGGGTTTTCTTAGTTGTCTAAATCTCCAGCTGGCCAGCAGCCGGAGAATAGACGTAAGCCTCCCCACTAAAACTGTGATCGATTGACGAGACGATAGTAGTCGAGTTACGTGAAGCAAATCATGGACGATATCATCTACGATTATCGTTTTGACGATTATCGTTTAGAAAATTACGGAATGACCCCCAGGAGAATGGGCAAAAAAAAATTCATTTAGAATTATTGAAAATAAAAGAATAAACACTAAAAAAAGGGCTTTAGCGCAAAATTTTAAACAGCCAATTTTAAGGTATTAGTATGATACTACTAAAGGTACTAGTACGGTCTAGAACGCCAAAAAACGCACGATTTTTGGGAATTTTTTTCTCGGAAACTATAAGATAATAACATAATTTTTTTTTTTAAATAATGAATACATGCGTCAAAAGTACAAAAAAAATTTGTTTCTTAAAATTTGAGAATTTTGGCCGAATTATAGAAGACCCAACGTCGACTCATCAAAAAATACATTGTCCCATGGCGGACAGTTAATCTCAGGATTGGCTGGACTGAAACAAAAAAACCAAAGTGGGTTATTTAAAGGAAGGTTTCTTACGAGACAATTTACCACAATTTGTTTAAAAAGTCAAAACAAAAAAAAAAATCTCGAGCTTTGAAAAAAAATTTTTTTTTGGCAATTTTTTTGGCCATTTTTGGGTCGCCATATTTTTTATTCATAACTTTTTGGTCAAATTGTGGTAAATTGTCTTAGAAAACATAAAAACAATCTAGTTGCAACAAGTCTTTTGAAAATCGGTTTAGTAGATCCGGAGATTAACTGTCCGCCATGGGAAAATGTGTTTTTTGATGAGTCGACGTTGACGCCCTCTATAATTCGGCCAAAATTCGACAAACAAATTTTTTTGTACTCTTGACACATGTATTCATTATTTAAAAAAAAAATTATGTTATTATCTTATAAAGTTTCCGAGAAAAAAATTCCCAAAAATCATGCGTTTTTTGCGATTTCTAGACCGTACTAGTACCTTAACAATTTGCTAACTTTAAAGTAGTTTACTAACTCATTTCAATTTTCTTAATAAATTGCTTCTGAACACATCTAAACCAATGACAGTTCGTGCAAAAAACTAAGTAAGCAGACCTTTTTTGACATTTGTAAATGCCAAAGAGTCATATTTATGAAATTAGCACGGTACTAAAAAATTAAAATCGGTATTCGGTGATTTTAACTTTCATAAAAGGGTAGAGAAAGTATGTTGATTAAAATTTGCAAAATAGTTGTTTTAACCTAGTTTCATACAAAAACAAAACAGTCTTAACATCGTACTAATTCAACTAAAATTTTGCGCCTTTATTTTTATATTTTGATTGTAATCAAAGTTTATTGCAATAAATTTAAAACATCTTTCGATAATTTAGTTTTTTTTTTTTTTAATTTCTTTCGTTAAAAAGCAACGGATCTGATGTTAAAAGCAATCTCTTAAATAAATCGGTATTTATTAAGACTCTAGATGTCTTTCGTGTATTGTGTGATGTGAAGAATTTGACATTCTTGTTTTTTGTCTCTGCTGCCTCTTCTTGGCATAGCATGGAAAAATATCAACTTCAGTCTTTTGGTTTATCAAGTTCCGGATAATCGGTACTGATGTTTTGATAATTTTGCCTCAATCAAAAGTTTCAAAGCATCATTTAAATCAAGCTGTTTTAATTGGAGATTGTCTGTAGACTGGCAATGCTTCAAAACACAATCAATATCTGTGCCCAAACCGCAGCTGCAAAATGAATTAATGCATGCTACACATTTACTTGTTACTTTTTTGAGTTGTTACTTTTGTATGCTCAATATTTAATTATTAATCAATCAGTTGAGCAAAAACAAAATAAAATTCAAGTTGAAAAAAGAAAAATGAAAAAATTTCTCTACCAGCTGGACTATCGACATGGTCCTTCGAGCCGGATAGAATCTTTGTACCTATGGTCTTATGTGGATAAAGTGCCTCGATTTTTGATTAATATGTTTTAAAATGAAACTAAAGCACGGGGATTAATAATTGATAATGCAGTTTTTTCTCCACCAATGAAGAGTTTGGTTGAAATAGTCGGCAGGAAGAAGTTGATTGTCAAGTCAACAAAGCTGGAAAGGCAGGTTTTTAAATATATGTCTGAGCAGAATGAGTTATAAGTCACAATTGGCGTGAATATGACTATAATACAGCAAGGATTATGAGCCACAATATGCGTGGCTATAATCAAACACAGAATTGTTTGCTTGTCACATTTGGCGTGATCGCAAACATGTTTATAGAGTGGCTCATGCGTCACAATTGGCGTGGTTATAAGCGTAATGCAGCAAAAGTTATGAGTCATAATATGCGTGGCTATAACTATGAAAATTGCTTGTGGTTCACATTTGGCGTGATCGCAATCATATATAGTAATGAAAAATGGTTTTGAAGGCACAATATACTTGACCACGAACAATCATAATAATGAAAACTAATGGAAGTATTATTTAAGAGGAAAGAACAGACGGGCGTATGCTGGTTCCGTGGGTTCCCTTACATGAATCTGAATTGGGCCAGAATGATGGCAATGCAAGATCGGCGTGGAATATTAGACCCAATCCGAGTTCTTAAACGCTGATCAACTTTCGATTCAGTCGAAAAGCTAGAGATGCTGGATAGCTGTTAGGAGCAGTGCAACAACGCATGTAACCAATGGTTGGCAATAGGAAGCTTGGCTGGTAATTCTTATATGGAGCAGGGTGATGAAATTTATTCCACTGCCAAGGCAACTTTGCGATAGCGATTGCCTGCATTGTTGCTGCAAGAAGCATAGCAGACAAATCAGTAAGGCAATATATTTTGAAATCAGTGGAGCGATATTCCAAATCATTTTAAATTACCAAAATTTACTGGAAATTTCGCCAAGCGTGCACCTTTTTGTAATGTATTTATTGAAGAGGTGCACAATAATACAAATCTAACAAATGTGCAGTGGTTACCGAAGTTGATGCATACTTTGGATGGCCTAGCTATGGCGGCTTGAAGATAATCTTAAGCTTCGTGGAGAAGACAAGTCTAGACTATAGAAACTGAAGCCGAAGAAGAAAAGGCTATAGATTAATGGTGAAACAAGAACAGCCAGTTTATTTCAGCTCAGAATTGAATGCCTTACGAAATGGAGAATCAATTTCAAAGAAGAGTCAATTGACTGAACTCAACTTGATAATCGACGAGAAGTGCCTCATGCGAGTAGGCGAGAGATTGGAAAATACAATGATGTCATATCAGCAGAAACGCCCAGTAATACTTACTGATGTAAGCCACCTGGATCAATTGTTGATAGGGTTGCTTATTTCATTTCGGTTTTCAGTTAATTGCCACAGCCCTGAGACAACGTTTTTGGTCTTCAATATTCGAAGGGCAATGCGTAAGCAAATTTCACCTTGTATTCCATGCATGCAACAGAGTGTGAAACTTTGTGTACAATTGATGAAAATCTTGTAGCGGACCGAGTGCAGCAAAGTCCACTATTTGTACATACAAGTGTTGAAAATACGTTTGTTTTTTATCAATAAGCCCCCCAAGTTCTATGAAAGGACTTACAAAGCGTATTTTTTTTCTTTGCGTCTAAAATTTTAATTTGGTAAGTCTCCTTAAAAATTGTCTGTGTCTCACTAATTTTGGCACCGCTGCAACCTTTCTTAACCTTACTGCCATTTTATTGTCCCATTATCACAGATAATTTTTTCATAAAAAAAATAGTTTGCTTAACCTTGAAATTTTGAATTTTGGCCTATGGGAGAAACCACTGTGCAACGGTGTTTCCAGCCCCATTTTGAAAGTAATAAGATGCTATGATGCCACCTTGTCATAAACCGCCCCAAACAGTGAATGTTTGTTAATGCATTATTGATTGGCCGTACCCTCATGGTCGTTCCAAAAAGCCAGTTTTTCTTCTTGACAAGGCCACTGAGCCTAATATAGTCCTCGTCCGAGAAGATGATTTGTTGGCCAAATTCCGAAGCTCGGTTCCACATTAACAGCGTCCAATCAGCGAACTCACGGCGTGGTCCATCGTCGTCCGGATGAAATGGCAAAGTTCTCTGAAAATTTTGGACAGCTGGATGTCATTCTTAATTTTGTCAGCTGCTCAAACATAACAGTCATTAGTCAGTTACGAGTATAAGAGTTTGTTTTTTTTTTCGTTTAGATTTAAGTTAATTATACAAAAAATGGGACAAGTTTAAAGATTGTAGACAAAATTCCATGGTAAATATGTATTGTATATAAGTTCATACAATGGCCTTGTTTCTACAACATTTTTTATCGACAAAACTATCAAACATTCTTCGGGGCAATGCAAGACAAATACAATCTTAGCCAAAAGACAAATGAAGAATGTCATATGAACGGCCCACATACCTAATCCAAGTTTTAGTGTTTTTTTTTAAAGGGCACATATTTTTATTTATTAACTCCCCCTTAACCTGTCACTTTTTTTCCAAATCTCTTATAAAATCATAAATCAAAGAGTGTGAAATGTTTGTTGTACGCAAAATAAAATGCTTTTTAATTTCTTTGATTTAAAATTAATTTTTAATGTTGACTTTTTCAGTTCGACTGGTGTGTATGTGTAGTACGTATGTCAATTGCAAAAGGCTTTCTTTGTGTGATTTTAATTAATCAATGGCAATTTTTTAACTTCACCACTACATCCTTTTCGAATAAAAAAAATATTCTCAAAAAACAAACTAAAACTACTTTTTATTGTCTAGTGATAGTAAAAACAAAAAAAACAATCCAACCAAATCATAATAAATAAATAAAAATAAAAAACAGCTTATTTCTAAATTACTGTCAAAATAGTGTATTTTCTCAACACCTCCCACTTCCGTCCCATACAAATACGACTTGGTAGGCCGATGTCCCGACAGTTTAGAAGACCTAGTCCCAGTTTCCAAGACTTGCCAGCGAAAAAAAAGTCGAAAAAATACTCTGCATTCTGTTGTCCATAAATTATATTAGACAAAACAAATATACATACATTTTTTCTCTTCGAGAAAAACGTGAAGTTTCGTTGTGTTTTATATGTCTTTGAGTGTTTTTGGAAAATTTTTGAATTTCCCCTTTTTTATGCGATTTTGTTGTTTGGTTTTATGTTTTCTGTGGTTTAATTTTATTATTTTTGAAAATGACAAAAAAAAAGTCAATTTCACGGATCACAAAAGTCAGAGTTGGGAAAACAAAAGTCACAAACAAAGTCAACTTAGTCTGTTTAAAATTATTCGTTCCTACACACATGTGTGTTTGTGTGATAATGCGTATTCGTAAGTACATGTGTATGTTGGGATGTTTAAGTTTTAAATTAAATTCCGAATACGTCAATCCATTAACACCCACTTGTGGAGGAAGCAACACTTGATGGTTTTACATGACCAAAATAGATAACTGCGAGCGAGGGTGTTTAGGATTTTTGATTGGGCTAATGGAAGCTTAAATCCTCTCATTTAATATACATTTGAACTTTTGTGATTTGCCGTACTGAAGGATGCGTGTAGTAACCTTTTTGTAATTTTAATGAGTTTTAATTCTTTGAAGGATTTGCGGTTCACAGAAAGTCTGTATAGGTACTTAACAAGAAGTTAATTTATTATTACATACAATTTGAACATAAATTAAAATGGCTTTCTGCTGTTGTTTTCGGAATGATTTTAAAGGTTTTGGAAATAGAAGCATTTTCAATACCTAAAACCTCTTTAATTTTGAATGATTTAAAAGTTGTAAGCAAAATGATAAAAGTTTTTTGACAGAATTTTGACTTTGTTAAAAGTTCTTTGCTTAGGTATACGTATGAGGACTGTTTAATATTTTTAAAAGTTAAAAGGATGTGGTACCATTAGGTAAGTAGTTAGAAAGGGGACCACTGGCAGCCCCAATTTGGATGGAATTGATATGGGAAATTGGGGACATTCTTACGAAGTCATTCAGAAAAAACCTAGTAGGTTTTTATGTCTCTTATTTTGTGTGTTTGCTTTGGATCATTACTCAATCGAACCACCACACCATCTACACTGTGCAAAGCTGGGCAACTTGTTGACTGGTGCTTGGAATAGTAGCCAATCAGATTTAGTGTTCATCCGGTGCCCTTGCACAATAAACCTCCGTCAAAGCTCTAAGGCTGCTAGCTCGGGATCTAAGGAGTCAAACGGAGTGCACGGAACAAAGGTAAATGCAGTTCGACCTAGAGCCATTATATCGCGTAAAAAAAGAGATCAAGTCTTTGATCTTCATTTCCGAAACTTGTTTCTCTAAATTTGTTCCAGATCAGGGTATTTGAAGAGGAAATGGAGGACTGTTTCCTCTTCCAGGTGGCCTCTAAATTGTTTCTCTACAGAGAAGGGAATTTGCAGAGGAAATGGAGGACTGGTTCCTCTTCCCGCTGGTCTCCACAGCTATGCCAGTGCGTGTTGCGAGGAATGGGTAGCTTCTTTGCATGTTCTCCATTGGCTAGTGTCCGCTACAGGTAGCTGTAATCCTGGCTATGTTTTGCCTGGGTTTGCATATCACATTAAGGTGTGCCAAATCTTTCTAGATACTCGTATAATGCAGTTAGTTAAACAGCTTTACCTGCGGTTTTATTCGCTAAGAAAAATTTAAAGAATATTGCCCTTATAACTCCGAGCGAAATGTTAACTCTTTCCGCCAGTGAGTTATGAGGGACTGATCCTTGCCTGGCCTGGCTCGTCCACTCGTTCATTTCCATTAATACCACAATGACCCGTAACCCAGATAAGATTGACATTGTGGTTAATATTGAGGCTAGCAAGTTCATTCCGGCATTGGTGGACCAATTTGGAAGATGATGTTCTAAAATGAATGGCTTTAACAGCCGCCTGACTGTCTGTGATACTCGTATAATAGCCGTATTGCGGTTCTGGTTTGGATCTTGTTATGCAGAATCTTATTTATATCGAAGACGGCTCTAACAATTTTGATAAAAATGAAATTAGGTGTGCTATTATATGCGGTCATAGAAAATGTTAAGAAAATTTTTTACTAACGATACCTGTCATAGAACCGTTGTTTTTATTTTCAACTTCCTTATTTTCTTCTTCCTGATTTTGATCAACATTTTTATACAGGAGCTCCTTTGAATTTAAAATAATATTGTATATAAAAATTTTCAAAAAAAAATATTTTTGGATTTTTAATAATTTTGCTTGTTTATAATGTAAACCGGCGACTGATGCCCATTGCACGTCATGTGGCCGATACTGCAACATTTTCAGCGATGGTTGTGATATTCTCAGCAAAATGGATGCTTCGTGGCGGGCCAAATCCGGCAGGATCTCGGGTCTTCCCAAACTCTTCTAAGCGAGCAGCTCAACGTTCGTAAATTGGGCTCAGTTGATGGTGGACGACCGGGAAATCTAGGACGAAATTCAAGCTGCGTCAACACCATCGATGAATTATTGTGCAAAAATCGAAACAGTTATTATTATTATTCTTTAGGGGTATACCGATTCATATCGTGTTAATGCGGGTTTTGTATCTCTTTGTTTATACAAATATCAGAAGTAGATTTGACATTTGCAAAAATTATAGCGTGACAAATTTTGCGTAACTCAAAATCTGGAGCATAGCGGTGTTCTTAATATTATTTATATTTTTTAAAGGACTAACAACTTCTACCAGGTCACGGTTCGGGTGTTATTTTAAATCTTTCACAGTGAAATATTGTTAAAGAGCGCAACCTAAATTTTTGTCAATTCTGAAAATAATTTGTATTACTTTTTTTTTAAGTAGACGTGTGATGATTTCTTTAACCAACTTCTATCATACCTTTTTTATAATTTGCACACAATCAAAAGATTATGAATACACTTATAAAGTATTAGTTTAACATAGTGCAATGGTTAAGGTAAAGTGATTAAAGGATTCAATAGAAGATGCCCGGGTACATTGATCCTGGAATCAGGAGAAAAAAATTGAGAAAAATTAAATTAAGTATTCCACGTTTGAGTAGTGTGTATATATTTAAAAGTAAACCCGAAGCTATGCTCAAGAGCTTACTGAAGATCATTCAAAGCTAATAGGGTATTAGGGCGGAATTGCTTAGGGGGAGAAATGCATCTGACTATTTTATTTGGTCCTGTTAAACAAGATTGGAATCAAATATGCTTAGCATAGGTGTGACATGTTAGCGGTGAGTCTGGAAACTAATAATAAAAGCTAAGAGTGCTGCTGTCAGAACCTTGCGGCACACCAGTATTTATGTTTTAATATAAGAGTTAAAATCGTTCAGAAAAACTCGAATCGATGGTTGGAAAAGATAATTTCTAATTGGTCGGTAATTAAAAGGACAGATAGATTAGTTTATATTTTATGAACGGGCCTGACAAATACCGTTTTCCACGTAATAACGAAGAGTCTCGAAAAGTTGAACAGAAAAAAAGTTTACGTAATAGCTTTGCGAGCGTAGAAGGCACGCCTATTTTGAACTGAAAGCGATGTCCAATTAAGACCAGGGGATTTGTGTTTTTCAAGATGTTTTGGGGCTCTTGTGTATAGTACAGCAAATCGAACTTGTATCAAACTTCGTAGCAAGACAATTAGCCTTTTCTTGCTAGCTGAAGACAACGTGAGTTAAGGCCGATGGCGAAGAAGAGAATCTAATATTGTCTATAAATGACCACAATTTTTCACTATTTATTTTTAATTAGCGCCCACTCAAGTGAATATTACTACCCTTAAAATGATTATCACAGTACGAGCGTTAAGTAAACAAGGAAGGGTTTAAAAGGAGATACCGATGAACATCTGTTTTAAATTTCTGAATATTACAATGGGAAGGAAAAATAGAGATGGGTAGAGCATTCCACATTCGTGTAGTCCGGCTGAAAAAGATTCTCTGTATTTCACAGTACGAAGTTGGACTCAACAGTAAATTGATGAGCATTCCTAAAAGTGCGAGTATTATGGCTGAATTGTTTAAGGGGCTGAATACAACTGGATATTTTGAGAGAACACTGTTTATAGAAATAACGGTAGTATAAAGAAAGAAAAGAAACATTTCGGCGTTGCTTCAGAGATGTAAATGTTTCCGTTATATTTTTATCATCTATCATTTTCAAAGCTCTTTTTTTGGATTTTATCCAAGAGACTCAAGTGGACTGTTTTAATATCATTACATTTTTTCAATCACAAAGATTGAAGCTTAAGTTGCAAAAAAGAATTAAATCTACATGAAGCAAGTGATATCTGTTTTAAAATAGTAATTACTAGAAGGGAACATATTTTGCTACTAAGAGTAAACTTAATTGTATTCAAAGGCTAGCGTTTGCAGACAAAAAAAAACAAGTTAAACTTCAAGTTTTATGTATATTTTTCTTTACAAGACTCAGTGGCTACAATATATAGAAGACATCTCTCGAAATGATCACCTTAGGCTAGGAACGCACTTGCGATTTCAATCGCGCGGTTTTTTTTTTCGCAAAAATAGAACACATGGCGTTAAATGTGAATGTACGCACATGCGACTTAAAAATCGTAGCGATTTTAAAAATGAAACAAGTTCCATTTTTTCAAGCGATTTTTCTGTCGCTACTTATTTGTAACAAATGCGTGCACTCACATAAAAAGTAATGTATTTTAGTTTTTGCGATTAAATAATCGCGCGCAAAAAAATCACGTGCATGACAATAATTTGTAGCGATTACGACTTTTTAATCGCCTCGACGAAAAATCGCAAGTGCGGTCCTAGCCTTAAGGTCTTAAGGAATGACCTGAGACACCCTGCTCAATCATCGATCGAAACACGCACCTCATTTATTAGAAAATGGTTCATTGCACGGACTAGGACTCACTTCAAAAACCAATTCTTCGGTGTCAAGTAGGGCAGAATATTCCCTCCAAAACGGACAGCCAGAAATCCATATGATTGATGTCTGAACAGCCAGCTGGTCAATCATCTGTTGATACGAGATTAGTCTTGGTGTTTTGGGCCACTCTTGATTTGTTTTCGCCTATAGAGCTGTAGCAGGGTCCTTTTGGAAAGTATTCTGATTGTTAACAGAAATTATTTGGTTGAGACGCCTTCTAATCTTTTCTAAAAAAGTCTTTCGATAAGTTTCGAAGAAATGACAAAAATAGTAGCTTCCTCCCTGCAAAAACTATTAGATTTGGGGATGGTTCCTGTTTGAACTCTTGCAATGAGTCCTGCTGCTAATCTTGATGTCCTAGGAGTGTAAACCCGATCATTTAGTTTATAAAAGTCATGTCAGTTAAGAACTTTTGTCTGATAGCATTCTTCAGGTACCGGGTTAAAAAAGCTTTCGATATTTGCTTCAAAGCAACTGTGAAGTGTCTTGAGTGTCTATTATATGCCTATGTACTATGTGCTGATAAAAGACATGGATATCTGGAGAATACTTGTTCCACAACACTTTTATGTCGAAACGGTTATAGGATACTTTTTGTAATGCAAATGTATCACAGGGTGCCAGCTAAAGCTCACTACAAATATTTATAAAAGTATGTAAACATTTTTCGTTTCATAGAAACTTTAAATTTGAGCTCTCACCTAACTGTCTAACATTTAAGTTTTATTTTCTTCTGTCAAAATATGTGCACATCAACGTTTCATCTATATAATACTTAACAAAAATTTACTCGAGCTTTTCATTAATAGCGTCCACGGGGCACAATTTTACTCCGTGTGATTCATTTAAAAGAGAACATAAAAACGTGCTCCAAAAATAGATGATTTCTCACAATCGCCTAACAAGCAAACCAAGCAAAGACGACACCACCTCTTCTATTCTAACTACACCGGCAAATAAGATCGAAAATACCCTTCTCAATAGGGTGCTTTTTCTACAACAAAAAACAAACAAAAGCTTTTATTTTAATTATTTAAAAAACAAAAAAACCTAAATGAATATTTTGGTTAAAGTAAAATTAAAATGCTAATTATAAAACAACTACATGACTGTTTTTAAATAAAATTAGTCATTGTTCCGCAATTTTTTGCGCTATAAACAACCGCAAGCAGGTGGTATTAGAAGTTTCTCACATTCAATATGGCGGTATTGGATAATCCTAATTTCTCAAAAAGAAAAAAAAAAACAAAAAACAGTTTGAGAAACTCTGATGATGTTTAGAAAAAGCTTTCTCTCACTTTCTTTTTTTGCTCTCACCGACACGACGAGTAGTTTCTTTTTGTTGGAATTATTTTCGATTCGAAAATAAACAATTCCGCAGACATTTCTCCTTCCAGGTTTTTTTTTCAATAATTTGTTGGGTTAGAAAAACGTTTTTTAAATAATTTGTTTTTGAAAACTGGAATGAAAATGAAATTTAAAGAGAAAACAAAATTATCCAAATGCTCGGGAAGATCGTCTCGCGATCTTCATTAGAGATTCGGCATGGTCTATGTCCATTCTGGACGATGCGTTCGACTTTCTTTTCGAAACAAATCTATTTTCGAAACTCCGTTATCTTGCGCGTCTGGCCTGCGAGTACCTGTGAGAGCAGAAAACGCCAAACACCATTGATTCTAATCGAGGAAAATTGTGTGTTTGGTGTATAGAGAAGAAATTTTTCTCAAGACTTTCGTCTCAGCAGAATCAACACCGCCTCGCCGTCGTTTGTGGGTAGCAGTGGTCCGGTTTGATTTTGTGTCCTCAGTGCGTTGTCGCTCTCTATTTCTCTCTTTCTCTCTATCTCTCAAAAATAAAATAAATAATTAAATAAATAAATAACAAGAAAGCTACAACAACCTTTTCGATCGTCCGAATATACTTTGAACGTTTTCGAAAAACTTTTTCCTTCTGCCAGAAGAAAATTCAACAGCGAGAACCGTTTTCAACTCAGTGGTCTCCACGGAGTTTTGACGTTATGATCGATATTTATAAAAAAACGCATTTCGGTGTGTCGCTTGAATTTTTTTTTCAAATTTCTAATCAAAGGCGATTTGTTTTATGAATTAACGAATTAAAATTTAAACTTTTCAAAAACGTAAATTTTTTTGAAAATTTTATTAAAAACGAAAACAAAAAAAAATCGAAAATGAATTCGCGATTAGTGAATACTTTTATAAATCCCAAAGCATTTTTTCTCCCCTATTGCAAAATTATTTAATTAGTTCTAACCAGATTTGAGATTTGAGTGCATTTAGAAGTAAGTGTGCGCGGTTTTCGAGATATGAGAAATAATACTTGTTTTTGATTTTTCCAAATCAATGGAAAAACATAATTGTTGTAGTGTGCTGTGCTGAAAATTAAGAGAAATATTTGATTGATAAGTGAAAAGAAAAGTCGGGGGAATTGTGGGATTGTCGTGTTATGCTTGATTGAAAAAAATATAATATTCTAAAATCATTCCACAAAAAAAAAAAAAAATAAAATAAAATTTTCCAAAGTGCAAACGTAACATAAATAATTTTGAAGAAAGGTGTAAAAGTGCATTCTACAAATATTAACAAAATAACAGAAAACAAAATCCAAAGCAATTTTATAAATTGCATGTCCCTTCAGTTGGAAAAGGGTTATGTTTACTACTGCTAGTGTGATTTAGTTGGGCCGTAAGAGGACCATGCCGGTCATTGCTGATTCTGACGAGCCGCCAGCAAAATGTTGCAAATTCTGTGAGGGTAGGCTGTGAATTCAATGTTTATTTATTTATTTTTTATTCTTCTTTCTCGTTCTATATGGATTTAGAGGCAATCGATTTTTTAAATAATTATTTTTAGAAAAAAAAAAAATCAATCACAAAATATGCGGAAATTTATTTAAAAAAATTTGTTTTTTTTTTTTTCAAAAATGCTCCATCTTCTTACCTATTCGAAGTTTTCTTTATTTTCTCCTCCCTGATTTCATTTGGTTTAAAAACGGTTGATATGTGTTTTCGCAAAATTTTGACGTTTATTTATTGTTTTTGCGATGATGTTAAAAAATTGGTTTTCCATGATATATGTGGCTATGCACTTATTTTCAATGAACAATGAGGGAGCGTCCACAAAGTTAAAAAAAAAAAAAATGTTGTGTACTTTGGAAATATTTACTTATTGATCAAGAAACATTCGAGGAGCTGTTGAAAAGTATTGTGAAATTGATATGACCAATAAGCCTTTAATGGATGTTCTCTGACTCCAATTAAGCCCAAACATTGTTATTCTTCTTTTTTATATTCATTTTTGTGTTTTTTAAGTAAAGTTTTTGGGTTTCTGTTTTTTAAATTCAAAACTTCCTGTTTGTTCCGCAGTAAACTATTGATTCAGTTCTTAATATAAAAAAACTTAAAATGGATCTTTAAAATAAATGTAAAAAAAAACAAGGGACTTTGGATTAGGAAGACTTGTAAAGGGCGTTTTGGAGTGAGAATAATACTGATACGGGAGTGAAAGATGCCCTGGGAGTTATTGGATGAACGAAACATTCTTGAGATTGTTTCAAAGGGTTCGTAGTTTATGCGTTGACTAGAAAGGCGTTAGACAAAAGTGAATATGAGATAACGTGGGTTAGTATTAATGGGAATCAATACCAAAAGAAAGGTTGACTTGATAATCTTAATAGTCCAAGCGGGGAGCTGCTGCATAAAGAGAATGTCAGCGAATTCCCGAAGTGTTTGTAAGTTTTTTTTTTTAAATTAGCGCGCAGTAAGGGGTTCTTACTACCCTTAAAATGATTATCACAGTACAAGCGTTAGAAAAACAGAGAAGGTCTTAAAAGGAGATACCGATGTACATTAGTTTTAAATTTCTGAATATTACAATAGAAAGGAAAATAGAGGGTGGAGCATTAAACATTCGTCACATTCGTAAAGACCGGCTGAAAAAAGAATCTCTGTATTAGGTTCGAAGTGGGACTCAAGGGTAAACTGCTGAGAATAATTCCATTTTCAAATTGATCAATTTTAATCGATCTTCAGAAGGGGCTTAGATGAGATTATCGGGGAGAGTACGATAACTTAGGCGCCAAAAATTGATAACGGATTTTTGTAGAAGGGTTAATTACAAGCGTTTTTTACTATGGGAGGGGGTGGGGTCTATCTCGGGCCATTTAGGAGGTAGGGGCGATTTAAAAAAAAATGACTTAAATAGAAAACAAAAATTAAAAAACAACGGCAACACTTACAATAAAGTACTATACCGGTTTTGAAAGCCAGAAGTCTGTTCTATTATCATAAATTTAAATTAAATTATTTATGTGAATAGTTTTTGAAAAATTCGTATGCAAACTCAAAATTTTGAAAAAAAAAAAAAAATGAAAAAAAAAAAGTTTAGACCAATTTTTTTTTCAAAATTGTGAAATGAAGTGCTTAAGGGCTTTTTGTGGTCAATGCTACTATTAATTCTGAATCGAACACAAAAAACCGAATGGTTTTATGCCTTCTAGTTTTTGAGAAAATTGAAAATTACTAAAACTTCTTTTTATGAAATTTTTGATATTCACCTACGGTGATTTCATTTTGAGGATTAATGTTAATGTGGTTCATTTGTAGATAAAGTACAGCAAATCATTTAGCGTTACCAAGAATGCACCACGAGGAGGTAGAATTGCATGGCATTACACGTCTTAGTCAGTCAGTTTGTGAGTAAGTCAGGTGTTAATTAAAAATAGTCAAGTCAATTTTTCAATGTTCAATGTATTAAAACCGTGTTTACAGGCATTTTGATCACAAAAGAGATAATTATAGCAAGAACTTCCCGAATCTCTAGCCAATATTGATGCCCATGGAAAAGTGTGCCGATAGATGGGTTTATTGTATTTTTACAATTTTTGTCACCTTTTTTTAGAGCTTTTTTCGGAGCACCGCCACAGCCAACCGAACTTGAAATTTTTATGTTTTTCTACCTTTATCGGTAAGTTGCAACACAGTGGGAGAGTTGACGCTTTAGTTGGAATTATACCAATTTCTTCTAAGAACGCGATGCTTTTGAAATATTTTTTTGAAATATTGAAAAGTTATTCAATTTAGGGTGAAATAGTGGATGCTTAGTCGCCATTCTTTATTCAAAGAAAAAAATGCTTCACTCTTACAAGGGTTGAATAACGAATGACCTTGGTAAACAATAACCTGTACCACATAAGCATTAAAAATGTTAGACACAAACAATAAACATACATATTAATTAAGGAATTATATAAATTTACTGTATTCGTACAGTGTAGTACCTAGGTAATGTGAATTTGTCATAATGTATTAAATTTTCATGTCTGAACATTTTAAATGCGCAACTTTGGGCTACGTACATATATTTAGTAGACATTGGATATAGGCCATAGGGTAAATTCAAAGTTTCCTTAAATCCAGATTCTGTAAATGCAAAAGAAACCTTGCATACACCCAATCTCGTACCTACCCCAAATCCTATGTGTACCCAAGCAGGGGGGTTGCAGGGGGGGCATGCTGCCCCATACATATCTTACTGTTTATACGCCGTAATGCGTAAGCAAGCAAAAAAAGCAAATATCCCATAGAAAAGTAGTTTTAGTTATTTTGTTATTTTCAATTTTATCAAAAACTAGACGACATAAAATCATCTAGTTTTCAGTTTTTGAATAAGAATAAATTAGAGCAACGAATTTAAGGAAAAATAATAATAGATAACTTTGCAGTTTTGAAAAATTAAATTTTAAACTTTTTTTATGTTTTTTTTCCCAAAATTTGAGTTTAAAACTCGTTTTTTTTTTTCAAAAACTGTGCATATATTTCACTTGATTTAAAAATTATCTAATAGAACAGAGCATTGGCTTTAAAAAAAGGTATAATACTTAATTGTAAGTATTGCCGTTATTTTTTAATATTTTTGTTTCTATTTTAGTACCTTTTTTATAAAATTGCCCCTCCCGCCCAAACGGGGGGGAGTAAAAAAATGCTTGTATTGAACTGTTCTACAAAAAACCGTTATAATTTCATGGCGCCTAAGTTATCGTACTCTTGCCAGATTATCAGACAAAGCAAGACCACGGAAGGGAAATCGAAGAAATCTGCATTGTACATATAGCTTTAAAGATTTAGGAATGATAGTTCTGATATGGCGACCAAACTTGGCTAGAATATTCAAGGAAAGATCCAACAAATGTAATGAAAAGAGATTTAGTGACATAGGGGTTCGAAAATTCCTTAAACAAATATTTTATAAAGTGCAGTGAAGAATTGGCCTTGTTAATTTGATCCAATTGGGCACGAAAGTTTCACTGAGTGTGGCAAATAATTCCCAGGTGGAACAAATAGATGAAATAGCAACATGGTGAAAGAAACATATTGAGTAGGGTAGGGGTAATCGCTTACGGTTATAAAGTGAAATAGAGTCTGTGGGAGCAGCGTATATAGGGATATTTGAATCTTTATTAATTATATAAATAACGTTGTTTAAAATTGAGACAAAAAGTAAAGGCACGAAGTGACTCCCTTTCGGAACACCCGAAGTAGCATAAATGAGACCGGAGATTGAAAACCTAAACATTATTCTATATTAGCGGTTTTCGAGGTATGATCTGAGCCATAATATGAAAAAGAATAGAAAACTGAGGTTACTAATTTTATGACGTTGTTTATCAAAGAGCTTAGGAACAGATAGAAAGGTTTGCTTCTTTAGAAACGAATTTCGTAAATTTTGTGGTAGTAGTTCTGCCTTTTAAAAAAGACGATAGATTTTTTATGATAGAAAAAATAAAAAAATCTTTCCATAATTTTGGGAAAGTGACTTGAGAGAGTGAAAGACGAAATAATGCTGCGAATTACCAAAAGAGAAAGAGAGCTGGAATACTAACAACACTTATGTTAACGGTGGCGGGGGTAGTGTTTTGTGCCAGTGTTTTATAAGTGATCATTGTACGATTAGCTGAAGAAGAAGGTAGAAAGGTTTGTAATTTTTTTAGAGTCTCCAGATGTCACGCTAAGGAATTTAAGAGTTGTGAGGAAGCCCTCAGATTAACGTGTGACGTAAATAAATGGGTCAGATCAGAAGATTTAGCATTCTGCCAATAGATCCAAGGTAAAGATATTCGCAAAGAGGGGGGAGAGCAGCTTTTAACTTGCTGATAGTTAGAGAAGTCAAAAGTTATCCTTGATTTCAGAAATGTTTAAAATATTTTATTTCTGACATTACGAAGGGTTCGTAGATTCTTTATTATTTTAGCGAGGTGAAGATGAGATATTTTTAGGTGGTACGTAAGGGACAGAGTGTACGAGACAGTTAAAGATAAACATGTTGTTAAATTCCCAGTCAGTATCAATTGAATTTTTATTATTCAGGAAAGAACAGAAATAAATGTTTTAAACGATTTCAGCGTAGCGGAAATTGAGAAAAAAAAAAAGAATTTTCAAACAATATTGGGTCGTTGGTAAATTCAAAGGAAAATTTGAATAAAAGAGGAGGATGCAAGGTGGTCGAATGTAGAGATTAGATGAGAGCTTATCGAAACAAGTGAACTACAGGCATCTGATGAAAAAATTAAGACATACTGTCTATCTAAGTTGTTAGTAATGCCACTTATATCTGCATCGGAAAGCAGGAGCTCCTTTTTCCCCTTTTTGAGTGCTGGTAGGGCTAACTTGACTGTCAAATGAGCAATACCAGGGGTTTCACGACAAATTTACGACAGATTCACGACAATCAATCCAATTATTACATCTTTAAAATTTTGAAGTGGTTGTGCTAACTTGACGGACATCAATTTATTAGTTTCTCGTAAGAAGGATTATCCCTGAACCAAACAAGAACCCCCGAAACCAGAAAAGACCCCTCGAAACCAGACAAAACCTCCCGAAAACAGTCAAAACCCAGGAGACCAGATAAGACTACCCGAGATAAGATAAGATCACCCGAAACCAGACAAGCTCCACCGAGACCAGTCAAGAACTCCAGACTCCAAGAAGTACGGTTTCTTCTTAGTTTTATTCCGGATACTTGGAACTGATACCGTCTCTTTTTCAAAAACCATGTATTTGTTTTAATTAATTTGCGCTAGAATTTTTTTTTAATTTAAAGTTTCTAAAAATCTTATAGCTGTATAAAATTTTTTTTTAAATAAAAAACCGCTTCAACGATTTATTTTTTTTTTTTTTACATAAATTTATATTTTTTAAAGAGAATTATTTTTTAGCTTAAGCTATTATCAGATTTACTTTAGTAATTTATTTATTTATGTACAAAAGTTAATTTATAAAATTATTAAAGCAAGACATCATGGCAAGATTATAGATGTGGCTTAGTAGTAAAAGTATTAGGGGTTGATATTGGATTTAAGAAATTAAATAAATGGATTTCAAGCCTTTGTTTAATTTTCTCTAATATCAACCTATCGTTTTCTTTTTCTACATTCTTATGTCTTATTTGAAAAAAAAAAATATTTTTTACCTATTCCACTTAGTAATCGTTTTTCTACATCAAATTATAAAATTTGAAAGTTATATAGGGACAAACATCCAACCAAACGCAATTTCTTACTTACTTACTTAAAGTGGCGCTAAAGTCCGAGTGGACCAGGGCCTCTGCCAAAAAGCTTCTCCAGCATAGCTCGGTCCCTAGCTAGCTGTCTCCAGAGGTCGTCTCGCACTTATGTACGCAACTTGATTCGCGATCTTCCTCTACTGTGCTGTCCCCCGTTGTCGGATTCGAAGACGCACTTTCACATTTAAGATATTAGTAGGATGAACAAGGACGGTATTAAAACTGTTCCCTGTGGTACACCATAAATGATATTAAAAAGTTGAGTCTTTTTGTAATGTCTGTCGGTTACAATAATGTGTTAAGAAAGTGTTTGGAGGTCACCCCAAAACGTTTCTAACAAATTGTTGGCAAACCGTTTGGAGACAGTGATTTGCATTTCCGTCAAAAATTATTTGCGCAATAAAAACCTTGGTCTTTGTGTTTTTTTACTATTTTGCTTTTAAACTTTGATTAGAAGTGCACTTTTTGAATTTTTGAGCTAAACAGTTTCTTAGCAGCTTTTATGTAAGGCTGTACCATGAATAAATCTGCATTATTTTTGGAATGGAAGCTGTGTTTTATGCTAGTGTGACTTTTAAGTTGAACAACTCGTACTAAGGAAGCTAAGGTTAGTCTAAATATAATATTCCTCCATTATATTTTTCGCACTTAATAAATAGAAAATATCATCAATTGACCTATTTAATCCCACACGTTTTGTGAAATTAAAACAAACAGCCTTGTAAAAATTTTAAAAACAAGAAGTCTAATTATAATAAAGCTACAAAAAATCCACGTTTTACTTCTAAAAGCCTTGTGTTAATAGAAAACACAAAAAGGCAAAATCCCAGCCGATGTCAAATCCGTATTTTAAAACAAAATCCATTTATCTAGTTATTCTGAAAGTAATTCAAATTTAGTTGGTTGTCAAACAGCCTTCAACATATCAACATACAAACAAAAATTCGACAACAAAAAAAAACTATTTTCATTAAAACCCCAAATAACCAAACACTAAAGAATTGAATGTCAAACCGTATAGAAAACAACAAAATTCTTGAAACTTAGCCATTAACTTAGCGTCAACTTTTTTTGTTTTGGTATTTTCCTTAAATTTTCCTTTTAAAAAGTCACACTTGAACGGACTCCAATACACGAACCACCAATCGTCGCATTTGCATCGTCATCTGTCCGGCTTTGCTTCGTCGAGTCGTGTCTCGGTGTCATTGGCGGTGGGGAGGCGGTCGCCGCCGCCGCGGTGATCGTGTTGCTAAAAACTCGGTCAAATTATATTCCGATGGGATAAATCAGGAACCAACGGACTATGGATGATTGGTGGCGTAATCGGGCACTTGCCATTTTACATCTTATTTTGTTTGATGTTGTATAGTAGAGCACACGCCATTTTTTTTTTTTTTGAAAATGAAATTTCACACGACCAACATGACACGCTACAATAATCGCCATAGAACTCGAAGTAGCTCACCTGGTTTGGTTTTCGCTGCGATATTTTTTTGTTGTTGAATTTTTATTTGTTTATTTGCCAAAATCTTTCAAATGTGCGTTTTCTGATGTAAAGGCTACGCTTATTTTGGCATTTTATCAATTATACAGTCCGGGCCAGTTGGTTAGGTGCACCTAAGACAACAACCTGGGATTCTTTTTCAAATACGAATAGGTATATTAGGGTGGATCAAAATTAACAAATTAGTCTTTTTTCACGAAAAGTACGAATATGCTCTTAAAATTTAGATGTTCCCTAATCGATATTTTGTATTTCCTGTACAAATTGTATGCGATAAAAAGTTAAAAACTTTGGAACCTACTAGAAATTTGTTGACATAAATGCGAAATAACATTCCTATCGATAAAAAACACTCATTAGTGGTTGAGAGAGGTAAGACCCTAGGTTAAGGCTCTCTAAGATCCGTTGGCCTCTAACCATTGACTAACCATGTAATGGATAAAAGTTGATCAGTGCTTCAGCATAATACTAAAAGAAAATCAATGTTTTGTTTAATATACAAATGGTCTTATGAATTATACTGTTTTTTTTTTTCGAAAATTAGGAAAACTACTTTTGTATTAAAAATTTTGATTTGTAATTTTTCTAATTTTCAATTTAATTGTATTAAAAACTAGAAGTCGAATAATAGTCTAGTTAAGCGTTTGAACAAAGATTTATTAGAGTGTTGAAATGTTAAAGCAAAACCCGAACCTAATTCCTGTATTTTTTTCTAAAAAAATTTTAATTTAAAAATATTTATTTTTGAAAACGTGTATTTGAAAGACTACTTAAAATTAAATTTAAAAATTAAACTGCTCCTTAAAAAAATGTTGGCGCAATTCGTCAAGGATATTTTGTGATATGATTTTTAAGTATATTCTAAGAAGAAAACCGTTGTACAGTATAGGTCTATCTCCAATGTTGATACTCGTATAATTTTTCGGGGATTTTAGAAAAGGCCTTCTTTGGTCAACCTTGACCCACGTTAATAAAGACATGTACACAGGTATTCTGTTAATACGATATACGAATGGTAGTAAAGGTCATTTAGGACTTGGTTTTAAGAAGAATAAAAGCCTTTATAGCTGAAGTTGAAATTGGGTCTTCAGAATTTCAGATATCTAATTTCTAGATTTTGTTTTTTATTTATGTAAGAGTTCAATGGATTTAAAAAAATATATATAAAAATAAAAACATGGCTTAAATTAATTGCTCTAAAATGTTTATGTCAAGTTTTGAGCTTACAAAATTCATGCAAAATAAGTTGAACTTACTTAAATCACAATTAAAGTTGAATTTTAGTCGAGAATAATCGAAAATTTATTAAAGTAAATATGTACAGAAACTCTCTGTGTCATGTGACAAAAGTTTAAATAATTTCTTTTTTCATTTTGGGATAAGACAAGATACAAATCGTATGACAGAGTGCTCAATTAGGTTATGCTAGGTCATCCAATTTGGCGCATGATAAATTTTATAATAAATTTAACCGAAAAAACTCTACTTAAAATTTTATACTTATACTTATACTATACTTATTTTGTAATAGTTTAAAAAGAATTTATTAATAACTTATGCATCACATGGAATGTCTCATTTAAATTAAGCTATACGAACAAAACCATTTATAAATATTATAGCTCATTTGAATAGTGTGTCTAACCAAGTAAACCGCATTGTATATACCATATAAAATAGGTGCGATAAGAATTATAGCATTCGAATTGATTCGCCTTGTAATTTGACGGTTTTTACAATAAATTTACAACAAAAATAAAAATGTTTATTTACTTAAAAAAGCATAAATATAAAACAATTGGCTTTCACCTTGTGTCAATTTTTTATTGATAAACACAGCGACTCGATCTTGGGTCTGGCGGGGCAGATAGTTGGGATTTGTGTGTGTGTTTTTTTATCGTTGTTTTAGTTTCATTTAATTTAATTGCTGGTAGAGCGTAGTTTTGAGTATTATCCATAGAAACTATCTGCTGGATACTTTAAACAAAAAAGTGTAAACAAATGAAAAAAAAAAACAACATGTGGTAAAATCTTCTGCAGGTTAAACCAACAGTAATAGTTTTACAAGTGGAGATATTTTTATATTTTGAATTCTAAGGTGAGATCGGTGGTGTTTTTGAAAAGAAAAGGAAGGAAAAGTTTTGTTCTGAGAACTTCATAGTTAAAGCAAGGGAAATTGATTTTTTTTATTTTTGTTTAAGGGGAAAACAAGTATGAAGTTCCCGCCGCCACAGTGTTTATGGGCAAAAATTCAAAAACTACGTTGTGGTAACCACAACAATAACAACTTGTTTCTTAGAATTTACTTGTATTGTTTTTGTAATTTGCTCACTCTGGCTGTAGGGATTTGTATCAGTTTATTAAAATAAAAATATTAAACATTTAGGTTAAGTCCAGAAAGTATGCTTTTGGTTTACAAATAGGTATCAGGATATTAACCTGATCCTTATGAAAAATACAAAAATCTTCTATAATGGTGCGTGTTTTCAGATATTTCGAATTATTGGCTCTTCACTTAACTAACCTAACTAGTTCACTGTTCTCTTTATTAGAAAAAATTAAGACAAAACTTGTAGAAGATAAAATTAAACAACTTTTCCTCAGATATACATTTTCTTTAAGTCTAACAGGGACATACATAGATACAGTCTTCGAGGGAGAAGATTCAAGAGCATTATAGGTTTGTCAAACTTTGTTGTTTTTTATTACTTACCTATTTGGTGTTTTTCAATTCCACACAATTTTTATTTTTAGATTTAAAAAGAATTTTTTTCTAAATCTTAAATAAAGTTAAAAAATTTAATTATGTGATTTTCGAAACATCGATTTAAAAAAAATAAAGAATTGGAAAATAAAATACTATTCAAACTTTTAAGGACCCTTAGACTAAAAACATTGATCAAAAACCAATTAACAAATTTTCTGAAAATTGAAAAGTAAACAAAATAAAGTAATAACCATGTTTTTGGATTTTTTTCATCCATTAGTAAATGAAATTTTTGAGAAAAATAATATTTTCTGAAATTGCAAAAAAATTGTATGGCACGTACCGATATTTCTGGTATTAAAAAAAGGATAAAAACCGTAAAGAAGACAAAATACACTCCCTGCCTTAAGTTTAACATATCTTGATTAAAAAATCTTTCTGAGAAGTTTGTATAAAAAGAATTCAAAATATAAGCGAAATGGATTTTATAGTAGTTTAGTTTTACTAAATTTTCTGCCGCTAATAAAAAAAAAATTATGAACATCATAGCAAAATCGGTGCAGTAGTTTTTTGATTCAACATAAACTGGTACTTCCAGAGATATCTTCTTTTTTATTTTGAACTTTAGAAACCATCAATTAACACAACTTTTATAGAATTTTTAGAAGATGGCGCCCAACATACATGGTTTACGATCCTGAAAATTGTACCCTCTTTAATTTTTGCGCAAAATAAAAATTCCTAATTTTTGTTATTTCAAATGTGCAATTCGATTTTGTGGATTAACGTCATTCCCAAATTGTACTTTAGCATCTATGTTTAAATTTTTGCGTTTTCAGTTATTTTGGGGGACAATTGTGCTGCATCATCAAAATACATTTTTTCTGCAAGTCCAAATAATTGGTATAATAAAAACATTTCAAAATTAAACAAAGATCACGTCAACTTCCATGACTGTCAAACCTGTTAAATCCGCTGCAGAATTTCACTCTCAAAATGTGTTGGATATTAAGCCCTAAATAAGACACTATTTCTATTTGATTGTCTACTATTTCATACTTCCTTCCGTTCCTTGCTTTTACATTTAATCAATCAATCGTGTCATCGATGCTTATATTAGTAATATTTTAAACAGAAGTTTTTTTGGTGACGTTGGCAACCGCATGTTATATGTAAATTATGTATGTTTTTTAAATATTTTCATCTCTTTAAAAATAACTATTCGGTTTCACCAGATAATATTCCACCAACATTTAGGAAAGAGTGAGAGGATTGAGTAGGAGAAACCGATGTACATTCGTCTTAAACTTCTGGACATTGAAATGGCGAGGAAAAACAGAGTCGGTTGAGGAATTCCACATTCGAGTCGTACGGCAAAATAAAGAATCTCTGTACTTAGCTGTGCGTCCAAAGTTTGGCTCAAGGGTATATTGATGAGCATTCCCTGCGGCACGAGTATTACGGCAAAATTTTTTTAGGGGGGGAATGCAACTCGCTATTTCAATAGACTATTGTTTATAGAAATAACGATAAAACAGTGATAGACAAGAGACATTTCGTAGATGTTCCAAGGAAAGAATTGTGTCGGAAATTACTCTGTCACCTATCAGCCTTAAAGCTCTATTCTGGATTCTGTCTAGTAATCCCTTGTTTAGCAACGGCTAAGGATCGATCCCAAGACCTTCCGCATGACAGTTCAGCGCACTAACCATTATGCCAAGGGATACTACGAGAAGGAGATCTACAACTACTAATTTAGCAATAATTTCTGCCTACTGTCTAGCCCATATGGAAACACATTCGCAAGTAGACACTGTTTACACTGATTTTTCAAAAGCCTTGGACCGTGTTTTGTTCCATTCTTCGCTCCTTAAATGGATAAAAAGTTATTAAGTAGGTAGAAAACAAATTATCATATTTAAAATTATATATTTTCTATAAAAAAATAGAACTTTCCAGGTGTTCCTCAAGGAAATCATCGCGGACCGCTGCTTTTTATTATTTAACGACTTCATCTATCTTATTCTTAATGCCTTTCATTTGCTGATGATGTGACAGTTTTCAACAGAAATAATTCAATTAATGGTACAAATAAGGTTAAATCTGATTTAAACAAATTTATCGATTGGTACTTCAACAGTAAAAAATGTAGCATAACATGTTCCAGAAGCCAAAATCCCAGAGCTTTTGATCACAAATTCGAAAACGATATTCTACAGAACCTTAAAGATCTAGGAGTTATATTCGACTTCAAAATGAATATTTCTTGTCATGCTTTTTCAATACCGAATTCCATATTGGGGTTCTTAATTCGAAATTTAAAAAAAACGTTGCAGATCTGCCCATAACAAAACCAAAAAACCAAAAAACAAAACCTTTTGTTTTGAGATAAAAATTAAAATCAGTACTCTATGGTTTTGATGTCTTGAATTGTGTAATTTTTTTTTGACGCGTCCTCAAGGGGTTATGACTACTCTTAAAATGTTTTAATGCACTGTGGTCGTTTATGAAATAAAGGGAGAAGTGAGTTTGTCTTAGATGTCTGGATATTGAAATGAGAAGGAAAAATAGAGTTCAGTAAGAATTCCACATTCGTGTTGTTCGGCTACAAAAAGAATCTCTATACATACTTATCTCTTATCTCTATCAGAAGTTAGACTCGAGTGTATTACGCTGAAATTGCTTAAGGGAAGGAATCTAACGGACTAACTAACAGTGATCAGTGAACAGTCAAGAGACATTGCGAAGGTGTTCCAACAAAACAAATGTTTCCGTAATCGATCTGTTGCCTATCAGTTTTAAAGCTCCATTCTGGATTCTATCTAGTAGGTGTAGTGATATGAGGGAGAGCAAATATGAGAGTAAAACTCTAGTTTTGGTCGTATGTATGCTTTATAAATAGTTACCAGATCAGAAGAGGAAAAAAAGTTCTTTTATCGTCTGAGAAAACCTAAGAATTTCGCAGCATTTCAATCAATATCTGATATATAAGGTGGGCCAGTACTTGCTACCCCCGCCAAAATCCTATCACTGATGCTTACATAGCCATAGATTTTAATGAATATGATTCTGCCATACCATGTCAAATACTGACGAACTCTTTATTCGTTTGACTCAAATCATTTTTCGGCACCGTGTTTTTTTTTATTAACATTTTTACATACAAAAAAGTTTTTCCGGGACTGAATTCGGTGAAACGAGAAACGATGTGTCCGGTAACAAATTTGAAATTACTTCGTGCAATTTCGTCATACCAATAGGCCTGTAATCATCTTGATGAAAGCCCAAATTCCTTCTTCCCCAAAAAGAGGTCATTTTTCTTGATTTAGTTACAACTGATACTGAATAGTTTTTTTCGGAATTCGAAAAAGTTTCAAATTCTGACAATATGTGTGATTGTCCTCATTTATCGTCTTTTTCTAAAGGCATAGGTAATCAATAAATATGATTTTTTAAGTCACCTAAAAGACCATTCACATCATTTTCCATCCTATTTCACCACATCCGTTTACTTCGGGTCTGCTTTGCCTGATGGTTGTCTACAATTTCAACTGTCTACTGTTTCGATCACTTAAGAAGTATTCTAGTTCAAATTGGGATTTTTTTTAATAAGAAAATTAGCTACAAAAATTACCTCATTTATAACTAATTTATGAAGCCTGCCACTGATTGAGTTCAATACCCTAAAATTCAAAGAAAAAAACACATTTGTATGCATAGAAAATAGAACTAAAATTAATCTCAGAAACAACCTCAAAAACATCACAATTTTTGGCGTGAAACTTTTTTAAAAACAAATTTATAAACGAAACAAATTGTGTATATGAACCGTTCATTGGCGTTCGGTTGCTACGTTATTCCGCGCTCTCGATTTGATGTAAAACGCGTGTCAATGTTTTCATTTTCGAGAGGGGTTTTTGAACTTGAACTTTTCTATCAATATTGCCAAAGGCATATGCATTTAAAATATTACGTGTTCTTTCCAAAAAAAAAAAAAAAATAATTCACAGGAAGAGAGAAATAAATCGAAAGCAGACACAAAATAAAAGTAAAAATCGAACAAATCTTAAGTGAAATTTAATCATAATGCTGTCGACAGAATGTTTTAAGAATTCCACTAGCACCAGGAAAACTCAAGATCTGTGCTTAGAATGTAAGCGCTTTTTTTTCTTTTGACAGATGTCAATTTTATGTGTGCTAATTTTGACTTGATTAATACTTCACCAATGTGATTTTTTTTTGAAAAAACTTTTCACATTTTTTGAAAAGCAATTAATTTTCCTGAATAGCTCCATGTTGTCATCCACCACATCCAGCATACTGTCCATGATTCTCCATCGACTTGAAAAAGTAAATTGAATTTGCTTTTTGTTTATCAAAGCTTACGTCACCTGGAATTGAAAATCTTAAAAATAGAAACAAGCGTCGAAAACGTGAGAGACCTCATTTCACCTAGATTTGCTCCCTCCTTGGTTTTAATATATGTACAAGTTTGTAGGTATGTATCTACTATTTCCAAATGAACTGCATTCTATGGCCACTCACTCATTCGTGATGCTGCTGCATCTGTTTGCGATACTTTGCATCTCAAGTTTATTGCTGTAATACTTTAGTTGACACGAATCTTCCTCCAATATTTCTTTATAATTTTTGTTCGTTTGTCCTCCGCAAAACTATTCTACTCTGGGCACTTCCATGGAAGCAAATGATACGAATGTCTTCCTAAATTTTTATCTTAAAATAGAGCAATGGGCGACTTCTGTCGTTGTCTATTTTTTTCACCTTTGAACGCATCATAAGCGAGTCTTCAGTTAAGAAATTAGTGTGTTTTTCTGTCGTCAGATTCGGGGATGGATTTACTAATTTTCCTCCACAGGGAATTTTTAAAAACGAGACATTTGTCTATCCCCCGAGATGGATTTTAAGTATGTGTAATGTGTGAGAAAATTTTATTGCTCTGACTAAGAAAGTTTATATATAGTCAGTCCGATTTTTTGGGCCTGGGAACCTGTGCTGCAAGGGCACCATGAACCCAGTTGTACTAATTGTTGATGATGAATGTCCATGCCAAATGAAGATTTTACACAAAATTATTAAAAACAACATCGTACAGTCACGGGAAGCAAAGTCAGTAGCGCCCTCTAGAACCTGGCGCCCTTGAAACATGCCGATGTTGCATCTAAGAAAATTCCGTTTTAACACTCGTCGTTGAAAGAGATGATTTCCAAAAGAAATAATTTAGATACTAGTCGACCGAATTTGAGAATCATTTGAAAATGCATTCATGCCAGAAATAGAAACTAAGTCGACTGTGGAGATTATGAACATCGAGTAAGGATTATTATCCAACATGAAACGGTTTTATTTTTTTTTAATTTAAACTTATTCTGTATTCATCTGTGCTTAACGGGTTGCAGCATTGTGTGTGGTTTATCATTTCCAACTCATCACATTCTGTTACCCACTTAAGAAAAAAGAAATATCTTAGCGCCAGAGATGTGAAAAGAATCTCTATTTTAGTTTTTCGGATGCGAAAAAATAAAAAAAAAATTTAAAATATATCTATGTACTTATTTATATTTCTAATGTGTCGTCTAAGTCAAATTAATATTCAACAGTTTTGTTTAATACTCTCAAGGACTGTAGCACTTAGCTCTTTTTATTTTGTTTTCTACTTAAAATGTCAAATTAGTATTATGACCTTCAAAATTGTTTATTTATTCATCTGTATACTGTTTCTTTTTTTAAACATTAAAAGTTTTTGGCAAAAGTCTTCAAAATTTTAGTAAGATTTTACTGTGACTTTTGGTTATAATTTAAAATTTATTTACGCGTATAAATTGTATAGTATAAATTCAAGTTTTCATAATAATTCGATATTCTTTTCGAATTTGGAGGTAGTGTGACAGTTATTCTGCAGCTTTTTAAAGGGGTTTCCTTATTTGGTAGTTCCATTAAATCGAAACATATTTGAAAAGAATTCTTACCAAATACCTATGTACATATTTGACTTTATTCTAAAAGGTGGCGTAAATTTAATCACCTTATAGATAGATGTTACAATTTTTGCAAATGGCGTCGTACGTCAATCATATTTGACTTTTGTGATCGAGAGAGCTGCAGTATACAAACAGACAACAGTGGAGTGCTATACTCCGGAAGAATAATTGTTGAATAATTGTGTCGATTTGTTTGACTAATAATCAGTCGGTGGTGTTTGCGCAGCGTGATTTTCGACGTCGATTTCTTAATCGTGTCGCGTCACTTAGGCAAACATTCCGGTGCCTAGTTACTCGACTGGAACAGACTTGAACTAAGAATCTTCAACCAAACGACGGGCCATTCAATTGGAGATCACCAGACGAACCCTTCAGCGAATTTTGGTGAAAGACTTACACATGTTTCCTTACAAAGAAAAAACAGTGCATCAGTTAATGCCTGCTGCCGTCCATCGATCGTGAATTACTATCAAGCCATCCTCAATCTCAACAACGAAGAAGACGATTTTGTGTCGAAAATCGAGGCGCATTTTCACTTAAGCGGGTATGTCAATAAGCAAAATCTTCGTTCTGGGGCACTGAAAATCCGCGTGTGATTCACGAAGAGCCATTCAATGCCACTGTGTTTTGCGGCGTCTCCCATAGTGGCTCTATCAATTCTATCTGTCTGTCCATTGGATTGATAGTCTCTCAATTCTGTCTGTCTGTCTGTTCGACTACAGGCTAAACGGCTCGGCCGATTTTCTTTGAACTTGGTAGATATCATTTTTACCACACGTTTTTTTCTTTTTTTTTTTTAAGACCAAAAATAACGGTACTTGCCATACGAATTTTTTTCGAAATTTTATAAACATTTTTTTTCTCAAAAACTGTTCGACAGATTATAAAAATACAAAAAAATTTAATTTAATTAAAGCTAGGTATTGGTTGAAAAAAAATTTCCGAACAATGGTTATTGAGGGTTACCCCCCATGGAACCATTTTTTCGTTTTTGATTTTATCAAAAACGGTATAACCGATTTTGATAATTTTTTTTTGCTAAAGCTCCCCAAAAACATAAATAGAATTGTGTACTGTAATTTTCAAAAAAAATTTTTTTGGATTTTTAAAAAAACTTCAATTTTTTTTCAAAACTCAATATTTCGAAAACCACATGCTAGATTTTTTTTTAAACTTGATAATTAAAAGTTTCCCAATATAATCTACAAGATGTGAGAAAAAAAAATAATTTTACCTAAAAATAAAGGTACCTACCTTACAAATCCTAAAAAATTAAAAAAAATGGTTTTCAAAAATCGTATTTTTCTCGAAAACGGCGCCTAGAATTTTGATAAAAGTTTTTTTTTCTTTCAATTAATTTTTACGATCTTTAATTTAATAAAAAAAATTTTTGAAATTAAGTTATTACAGCTTGTACCTACCATAGAACCATTTTTTCGAATTTTGAATTTCTCATTATGCACATAACGGATCTTAATGAAAATTTTTATAGAGAAGCTTCTAAAAAGTCTTAAACACATTGCATTTCAAAACTTTAAAATAAATATTTTTTGAATTTTTGAAAAAAAAATCTATTTTTTCTTTTTTTTTTTTTTGAAAATTCGATATCTCAGAAACGGCTCAATATTTTTTTTTGTAAATTTAAGTTTTATTCGAACAATAATAAAAACTTTAAATTGGCGTACCAACATTTTTTCTTAAATGCTTTTTTTTAGGAAACCACTACAACGACTTATAATTTTTGTTCTTGCATAGATTCATATTTGCATAGCATTCTGTTTTTGTCTCTTAGTACTAAAAAAATTTAAATTAATTTTATCCTAATGAACAGTTTTCTCTAATAAGATTCGTTTTTTAAACTTCCTAGCCTATTAATTAGGAGCAAGTTCGTGCGACCCAGTCGTGTATTTTATTTTTTTCGAAGACGGCTCCTAGAATTTTAATAAATTTTTTTCTTTTTCGCTTAATTTTAACGATTTATAATAAGCTTAGAAATTTGGAAAAAAAGATATTACTAGCAGTACCTACATATTGCCTATTAAAACTTAAAACAAAGAAATATTTTTTTTTGAAAACTCGATATCTCGAAAATGGGTCATTAATTATTTTTTGAAATCTAATTTTTATTTGCACATAACAAAAAATTTTAAATTGGCTTAAAACTTATTTTAACCTTTTTTTTGTATAAATTTACATTTATTTGCTTAGGCAATTTTTTGGTCTTAAAAACTAAGAAAAAAAATATGGGGGTACAATTTAAAAAAGAATGCAAACATAACATAGTTTCAATGCTTTTAAATTTTAAGAAGCGAAGAATGAATTCAGTTTGGAATTTTTGTAAAGGTGATTATTTGGTTTAAAAAATTTTTTAGACTCCTCTGAGTTAATGGCATGTTATGCCTCCTATTCCATTTATTATTTCCATAATTGAAGAAAGATATAATCCGTTTGTTGTATTGAAAGAGAGAAAAATAAAAAAATAAGCCAATTTGGTTTGATAAAATAATTGATAATTAAAAAAAAAACTTTTTAAAATGCATAAAGATATAGAAAAGATCATAGCTTACGTGTATTATGTTTTCGATGTAGGAAAGAATTTGAAATTGTCTATAATGTCTATAATTGTATATAATGAATACATATCTTCATTCAATTGAGAACAATGTACCAAGTGATTCAAGAGCTTTTTGGAATTTTCTCAATTCTCCCGTCTGAAATGGTTTACAATAATCAGTCATCAAGTAACAAAAATATAATATGTGATATGCTTGCTTCATATTTTCAGTTTAAATGTATTCAGGATTCTCTTCCAGCAATTATAATTGGAATTATAACAAAATTGGGTATTCTAACTTTGACCATAAATCAAGTTTTCCTAAGATTTCAAAAATGTATTCTGCCAATCTGCCAATTCCGCTCAAAAAACGTTTCAACTAATCACTTTCTTCAGGTGACTTTTTGGATGAATAGAAGTTATCACTTATTTGTAAAGGTAGATCGAGCGTTACAAATCTCACTTTATTTGCAAACTTGATAAATAAGTTGAATAATTAAGGCTTCCCGTCAAATCTTCTACGCTGGATTCAAAACTATCAAACGAACCGCCGACAGAACGTTAATATTTTTGAGATAGTATCACAAGAAATTAGTAATCACACTGGTGTCCCGCATGGGAGTCACTTTGGACTACTTTTATTTATATTATTCATTAATGATCTACCATCTTAAATTCGTTATTCTAATTGTTTGCTTTATGGGGAAGTTACTTAAGACCATTAAAACTGTAGGAGACTGTTTAAGACTGCAATATGACGTAGATGAATTCACATTCTTCAATGCAGCTGAATGAAAAAGTATAACATTTACTAGATTTCTTAACGCAATCACCTATGCAAACCGTATTGGCAACTTATACTTAGAGACAGTAAGTGGTCAAAAGAACAGAGGAGTTATTTTCGATGCAATAAATTACTGGGATTCGTAATGCGCAACTCTGTATTCGAAAAATGGTTAGTAAATAAATAAATAATAAAAAAGAAATTGTGAACAACGACCCTTCTAAAAGGGTTCAAGGAATTAGTAAAAAAAACTAGGAATTCGCAAATTCTTCTTTGAACATTATTTAAGGAAATTTAACTAAAAAATTCTTTCGTTTAATGTTAGTTCCATCCTTTGATTTCTAACCCTGAGCCATCCCTCTTTCATTCATGAAAAACCTAATTGGATCGATTTTTTCATAAAAATTGGAACTCACTTCAATAATTATTTATTTGATTTTTTGTCTCAAGTGAAAGTAAATGAATCGATATCTGTCAAAATTGACATCACCGGATCGATATAACGAGCAAAGTTCATCCGTCGGATTTCCTAATTGAATTCGACGCGAATGGGCATACTTTGCAGAATGACTACTCTCTCGTGGAGTAAAATATTGAGGCATGAATATAAAATAATCTTGGGATTTTCTTAGGTTAGTAAAAAGTTTTTTTTTTTTCTGAAGAAATTGTTAAGTCATTATATTTTTTTCGAATTATGGCCTATAGTGAAACTACTGTGCAGTAATTGTTTTTTTTTTGTATAAAGAAGTAGATTCATTTTAAAAAATATATTGTTTTAAGTGGCCCCACTGTTTTAAAAAATCACTCTGCACTTGCGATGGGATGTGTACCTACTTGCAAACTTCAACAATGTCAGATTGTTTTTTCTCAAAAAAAAAATAAAAACAAATTTTTCTCTTTTATTTTTTTAAACAATAATTTTTCTCCACGTTGTAAACATCAGAGCAGACCACAATCAGTCCTATCGATCGCGCCAAATAACTTCGAAGCTTGTGCGAGTCTGTAGATAATGGGGTTGAGAAATAAACTGGAATAAATATTACACAATAACACATGCTACTTCTTACCTTTCATGAGGGAAGAATATCGAAATACGAAACATTTTATTTTTTTGCTTATTTTGGAATTATTTTTCTCGAAAAGTGTGCATTTCAACGTCTCCTTGTATTTAGGGCGAATGATATACATACATTTTGGTTTTTGTAGAAATACTATAATAACCATTATAGCTGATACTAGTTTTTGAACCATCAACAAAAAACTTTAGGCTATTTTAGACAGAAGTTTAAAGCTAGGTTAGTTTCCGTTTTGAATATTTTATTCGTATCTTTCATCTGTTATTTGATAAGCATTTTAAAAAAAATATAAAGACTTTGAAATAGAATGGAATTTCAAATAGATTTTTTGAAAGAAATCTATCAAAAGTGATTTTCATGTCGAAAACTCGATTTTTTAAGCGATTATCGTTTTTGAAAAACGACAAATTTTTGAGAAACGATATTCGAATATTTATTTTTAAGTAGAAACTTATTGAAAGTCCATCAAATTCAAAAGTTTTATTGCTCTCCAAGAAACGTTTTTTCGTATTTTTTTTTCTTAAGAGTATCTTCTGGTTTTACAATCACTGCTTAGTGTTCTCTCTTTTTATTTCATTGTTGAATATGCATTCTATTCTTTGTTAAACGTTGGTTCAGTTTTATGTGCCCGGAGGGGATTTTACTTCTCGGAAATATAAAATTGTATTTGATCTTTTTTGCCAATCCAATAAAATATAAATTTACAAAATTTCATATTTTTCTAAAGAACAGCACGTTATTGAATTTCGCGAAACACATGTCCCATATAAAATGCAAGAAAAAATCAAATAAAATTTTCAAATCCTTAAAAACAATAACCCTTCTTTTAAATTTCCCCAAGCATCAAACCATTCCCTCAGTAAAGAACAACGAATGCTGCATGTAGCTCTCATAGGATGAAATTTGTCTAAGATACAATTTGTATTTCAATTTCAATTCTGCCGCATTAGAGTGGAGCTTAAGTATGTCGAAATTGTTTGAGAAATGAATAAAAATCAACAATCTGAATAGTGCACTTTTCAAACCAAATTCGGCCCCAAAAACTAAAGCCTTCTCAACTGAACCAAAAGTGCCAATTAAATTCAAGCAAAAACGAACTCAAAAAGTCTTATTTCATTAGGTTTTTTTTTTTTTTTGTATCTGTGAATTTTGTTTGAAGAAAATGCATCGTTTTAAGGTTTTTTTTATAGGTCGTCCTTCTGCAAACAACGACGACGACGACAGCGGCGGCGGTAGCTCGTATCTCGCTGCGTTGACAACGTACGGATGCGTTTCAGATACAGATACTTTGTTTTTGGTTTAAATTTAAGTGCCTTGCAGTAGCGCACTAGATATAAAATGAAATGAGAATAGAAATGTCTATAATTCTATTAAGCATGCATCTAACCGAAAGTGTGCGTATATCTTATGTGTATATTATCTAGATAGATAGATAGATAGGTTTTTTTTTTTTGGTTGATTTTAGCCTTCGAGAAAGGCAAATCCCCCAGAAAGCAAATGAATACAAAACAAAAAAAGAAAGATGGTTCTACTTTTGCTTACGCGCGTATTTACACATATATCTCTATCTATGGTTTTTGTATCTAGATTGTGTATATTTGATGTGCTAATGCGAACGCATTTATAAAAGTAGAAAATTTCTATCCAAATAGGCCCCAAACGGCCGATGAAATAACTTGGCACGAATATTCAATTCTAATGCATTCCTTAGGATATTTTATGCCATTTGCCGCGTCTTGGCTTGGTGTTTTAGTTAGCTCGGGTGTGGTTAGTTGGTTTGGGTTGGTGTGTTTGTTTTAGGTATCTGCGATGTGATTTGTGTTATGCCCATCTTTTGCCAATGCGTAGAAGTAAAACAAAAAAACCATCAAAGATATGTCTATCTTTTTAAAAAAAAAAAACAACAAATTCGAATTAAGAAAAGAGACTGATGGCGAAATTCCTGGCAAAAGTTGGCAGCACCGTTGCCGTTGTGAGCGGATTTTAGTTGTTTGGTGTTTTTTTTTTAGTCCAAAGAACAATTCTCACTATTTCAAAATCCTGTGACTCTTTTTTGTCCTCCCTTTTCAAAAAAAAATTAACTAAAATCTAAATCTTTACATGTTTCACTGGATCAAGTGATTAAAAAAGGTACTAAATTTTCAAGACCTGGGAGTCATATTTTTAGTCCTTAAATTTAAAAACTTTGAATCAAGGTCATCCAAGAATGTATACACAAATCTGATTTTGTAATATGCTTTTTCATTGGGCACTTGGAATCTTATAACTCAATAAGGTCAAGTCTTTAAAAAAAATCGGGATGTGTTGTATTGAACGCTCTCCCAAAAAGGTCTTGAAATGTTTTATGTAGGTATATAAATAACAACCTTTTTAAATGTACAGCAAAGCCATAAGAAATTGACTGTAGTTCTGTAGCGCTCGCCATTGCTTGTGACCGCCTCAACAACGGCGTTTTCGAAAAAGTACGGAACAAATATTGCCGCGCCGACCTAAAATCCACACCAAACGGTAACTTTTTGAGAATGCATTGACACCTGGTGAACCTCTTATGGGTTTGTGTCGTCCCATTTACGGCAATTTTGCTTAACAACACAGTCATCCATATAAAAATGCGCCTACTCGCTAAAGAGGATTTTTCCGTCCTCTTCCAATCACCCCGAAGTTCAGTCAGCGAACAAATGGCGTTATCTATGGTCATGAACTTTGGACCTGGGTCAGTTGGATCTTGTACGCGTATAGGCTTAAGTCCCGACGCAAAATTCTCAAGTTGAATTCTGCGAAAGGTCGAGCTCCTGTGCATGGCAAGGAATCGACTACTGTTCACTTTCACGGATCACGCCGATGTTCTCGGCCGATCTTGCGTTCTTTTGAACTACGAATGTTGGCTGATTGATTATCTTCTCAAACGTGGCTTACCAAACTTTGAAGAATCGACTGTTAAGGGCCACTTAGTCTGCCGCAAAAAAGGCGCAACATTTGCACTAATGAACACTGATAATAAAATAATATTATTTGGACGTGCCAGGGTGATCAGTAACTGAATATTAAACAACAGACTTGACAAATGCCACCAAAAAAACAAAGCCGCCAAAGACCGCTAAAATCTATCGGCTTTATATTTTCTTCATATACGAGTATTGTTGTTAGACAATTTTCCTAAACTTTACATCCAATCAGCTAATTTGCTGTGAATTGTAAGGCCATTTTTGTAAAGAAGTTTTTGAAATGTACAGTATTTTTTCTAAAGGGAGAGGTTTCTATATCTCATAGCGAATATCTTTAGAACTTTATAAATTTAATCCTAAAAAGAAGAATTTTCAAATCCTGGAAAAAAAAAGGTTAGAATGTAGAATCGGTACACTCATACCAATTGAGTTTGCTATCTAAACTTAATCGCAAATATTTAAGAGAATGAACAAAATCATTTATTAAGCCAAATTTAGAAACACTTCTACATTCTCTTGAAACAGATTTTGCGATACTCAGAATAAGGATTGATACAAAATATCACAATTTACTGCTTAGAAAAACCTGTCTTAAAATTTCAAATTGGTTTTTGATATTAGCGATAACAGCGAAATTTACATCAAGAGGAAAAAGCAACATGATTAGCAAAAGCTGTTGGTTTGCCTATAAAATTTTGACTGAAAATGGAATTAATAAAAATCAGGAAAAGTAACGGACCCAAAACCGAACCCTGTGGGACACTATTTGTAATTCTACTTAGCTGTCATTAATTTTCAATATGTCTTTATTGATTTTTAAAGAAGAGACTAGGCTATTTAACCACGCATTCCAGCATTGTATAAATTGTATAAAAAAAAATTGTGATCAACAAAAATATAGTAATTTAGTTAAAGCAATATAAAAAGTCGGCAGCCAAATTTGACAATTACTGAGAAAATTATTTCTATTTTGCAAAACTTTTTCAAAAATCTTAGAACATACAGCTAAGAGAGAAATCGGTCTGTAGATGTTAACATTAGTACTATTAGACTTTTTATGAAAAGCCTTATATATGTATTAAAAATATGTGCTAGAATATCGAAAACATTTTTCGTGAAAAATAAGAGTTAATTTTTTTGCTGAATAAATTAATATATGTATTTCATTAGCTTTAATTTAAGCATTTGGTTCAGTGTAGTAATACTCCATGCTAAACTAGATTATCATGTGTCGTAGATCTGGGTGAAATGACAGATTTTCTTGTCATGAAAAATTCCCTCTCATGTCAGCCGTTGAAACAGACAAAAAATTGAATGTTCCCTCTATTTCTTTAATCTTACAACATGAACGAATAATAGTCAAAATTTGTAAGTCACTAGGACCTGTTTCTCCAAGAGTTATCGCGCTTCCAAAGCATAGCTAAATTTTAACTCTTAAGATATTCATGTCTATTACAGAATTCGCAGAATTTTACTCCCGGTGAGTTGACTCGATTCGCATCTGCTGTAAAACTCAATTATGAAATTCGTCGGATGAACTACATTGTCGATTCCTAAAATTACCTTATCATTTATGAACTTTCGTATCGACACTGTCAACTACAAACATTTATTCAACTGACCTAGGCTGTGATAATAGTATCGCTTTCGATCAACGAAATCAAGCATCGTTGAGAGTGGTTAGTACGAAGATGGGGGACGGTTCAAAACCAACCGTGTGCTCTTTTTTTTTTTTAGATTTCTTGCTCTCTGGTTGCGTTGCTATTTGTGCGTTTTCTATTAAAATTTGTTAAACAAACACTTTAGCATTCTTACATTTTTGTACTCTCCATTGTTTATTTTCGTTTAATCAAAAATTCACTTCAGATTCGTCTCGAAATTGGTGCGAATGTATAATGATAGAAATTGTATGGAGTGCGAATGGATTGCGAATTCTGTAATACCATATAAGTTGAACAAAATGTCAGTGGTGCAGGAATTGTTACCGACATTCGTTCAACTTTCATTCGTCGGATTCAGTAATAGCAAAAGTTTGGAAATGAATTGAAACTGTCACTTTAGCTCATTCGCCGAATTCTGTAATAGAGATGATTATATTCCTGGTAAAGACTGGCCATCTCGTTATGAACATTGAACGTTTGATTCTTTTAAGGTTATTAATAGATTATCAAAATAAATTGTGCTATCGAAATATCCCAACATACTTTCCAAGTTGAATCACACAGAGTTACAAATTATGTCATGGTTTTTTTTTTTGCTATGAGGTCACGTTTGTATGTTCGTAATACTGCGTAGGTAAGAGGTTGCAAATAAAAGAACAAATAACGATACAGTAAAACCTGCTTAAGAGAAACCCGCTTAAGAGAAAAACCCGCTTACCTGAAACACTTTCTTCATCCCCAAGTATTTTCCGACCAATTTCCCTTAAAACACTCCGCTTAAGTGAAACTCGCTTAAGTGAAAAACCCGGATAACTGAAACATATTTTCAGTTAATTTTTAATATACTTCATTGAAAAAAACTCTCTTAAGTGAAAAAAAAATTGAATCGAACAGAACAAAAATTTGAATCGATAGTACGGTCGATATAATTTAATGTCCATCAAATGGTCCATGAGCTTAGTTCAATTTTGGCATACTCTGTGTAACATTTCGGCCGATATCTCACGAATAAATGCTTCAATGTTGGCTTCCAGTGCCCCACAAAAAATAGAGGCGTTAAGTCGTACGATCTAGGCGGCCAATTGACCTGCCCCAAACGTGAAATAAACTGTTCACCGAACTCGCTACTCAATTGTTCTATTGTTACGCGTGCTGTGTGGCATGTGGCACCGTCTTGTTGAAACCACATGTCATGCAAGTCAAGCTCTTCCATTTTGCGCAAAAAAAAGTTTGTTATCATCGCACGGTAGCGCTCACCATTCACAGTAACGTTGCGATTCGCATCATCTTTGAAGAAATACGGTCCAATGATTCCACCAGCCCATAATCTGCACCAAACAGTGACTTTTTCTGGATACATTGGTAGCTCTTGCAATGCTTCTGACTGCTCTTCAATCCAAATATGGTAGTTTTGCTTGTTCACGTATCCATTCAACCAGAAATGAGCTCCGTCGCTGAACACAATTTTTCGATAAAAAGGTGGATCTTCGGCCAACTTTTCAAGAGTCCATTCACCAACAATTCGGCGTTGTGGTAGGTCGTTCGGCTTCAATTCTTGCTCCAGTTGTATTTTGAAAGGCTTCACGTAGTGGAGTAACAGAGGCCCAATTGCTGCGAACGGCGCCGAATCGATAATTCACGGTCATCACTAACACTGGCCGATACAGCTGCGATATTTTCTTCAGTTCGCACTTTACGTAAGCGTGTTGGACGTTTAATGCCCAACAATGTAAATTTGGTGCAAAATTTAGTCACAATAGCCCGAATATAGCCGCCTCAGTAGGCTAGATTAAACTGACCATAAAATGGAAGAAGCGCGCGATGAACTTTCTTAACAGAGCACGCATTTTGATAATAAAATTGAATAATTTGCAAGCGTTGTTCGTTTGTTAGACGATTCATGGTTAAATTATAGACCAAAATGAAGATGTTTGACAGTGACACAAAACGTGCGTGAGCCGTCAAAACCAGTGCTGTCAAAAAGAAAATAGCAATGCTGTGTGGAGTATAAACTTAGTCAAATGTTATCGACTGTCAAATGGAATAAGTGGTATTTTTTTTCTTAGACATTGGCAGTGTGAAACTGTCATTTTTTGTCGGCTGTATTTCGATCTCCGGGGAAGCTATTCGTGATATTAACGATATTATCAGCCCTAGCGAGGTATCCGTTCGGAGCGGAAAATTCACCGATTTCGTACGATTCGGAGGATTTTCGCTTCGAGGTATTCTTCCGAACAGCTGTTCGGAATTTTTCTCCGATATTTTTTTAACGCACCCGGCGAACTGCGTTGAAGTGCGACCAAGTGCTTTATTTGTGAAATTTCTGACAGCTAAATGCAATTGTTTTTCCGATTTTGTCCGACACAAATTCTTCGCGGAACCAATTACGCCAACGCATTTGTGTATTTTTATTCTTTCCGATTGGATACCTCGAAAGCAATTTGAAACTCCGACAAAGTACGCGTTGCGGACAATTTTCCGCTCCGAACGGATACCTCGCTAGGGCCGTATATCTTATAAGTGAAACGGTGCAGTTTTACAGAAATTCACCTAAAATGTAAATATTTATTTTAAATGACACATTATTAAACGTACTGGACAAAAACGAGTAAAAGTGACCTTTTCATTGTACATATCTCAAAAAAGTTAACCTGACAAAAAAAACTTGAAATCTTCATTTTGAAGCCCTTCGTTGGTTATCCTTATATCTGTCTTGTAGACCACAACAAGTTCAGATTGGAAATTCATGTTCAAAGGAAATTCAGTTGACAACCGGGAGTGACATGCCAACATATGTATATCTGTTGCCATGCCCAGCTTATAATAATTATTATTATACATATATTTAGTGTAATATAATCCAAACCAAGCCAAGCCAAGCCAAGCCAAACCAAACCAAGCCAAGCCATGACAAGCTCTCAAAAACCAAGAGAGAATATTCTCTCTGTTGCTAAGTCAACTCTTTGGCAAATCGATGCTGTTAACATTATTATTAGTTTTTGTTGTATTATTATTATTATAGGTAGATATTATGCTAACGAATGATTGTACTATCACTTCTAGTCTGGATTCGAGAGTGAAAGTATTGATGAAAATAAAATTAAAAATACAATTTAAAAAAAGAATAAGACTTTTTATTTAACTTTCAGTCGCAGACACATAACTGGCGCAGTCGGAAAAAATAGTTCATATAAAAAAAAAAAGTGTTTGAAAATATATTTCAAATTATTATGTATATTTTTTTTTTTTGGTTTAATACCTTTTAAATTAATTTCGATAATATATAAAGTTAGCTTTGGACTTCAAAAAACATATTTGCAAAGACAAAAGTGTTAATTTAAACATATATGTGTAATACGAGTTATAGTATCAACGTACTCATTCAAAAACAATATCACAAACTCTACGATTTACGATTTGAAATTCAGTATTAAGAATAAGTGCTAACAGAAGAAGAATATAAATCTAATATCGAACTGCCAAAACAAAAAAAAAAAAAATAAACAACTATAAAAAGCAGCTATAAAGTTTTCCCAAAACAAGAACCAGGTATGGCGAATATAGAGCTACTCAATTTAATAAAAGATATTCAAGATTTTACGGGATTACCGGAAGAACTTGGCTTATTTATTAGACACGTAGACTGTTTATATAATCAGATTATAAGTGTAAACACAATCTCACAAGAGTTACTTGATTTAAAAATAAGACAAAAAATTAAAGGATCTGCGAATCTCATTTTAATTAATAATAATAACCCTACAAATTGGGAAGACATAAAAAATATTTTGTTATCAAATTGTGCAATAAATGAAAGTGTAGAAAATATTGTAAGTCAAATAAAGTTACTTGAATTTCGAGGTTCAGTCCAAATTCTTTATGATCAGTGCTTAAGTCTTCTTACTAAATTAAATATTAAAATAAATTTGTCAACTAACATTCCTTCTTGGTTTAATGCTAAACAAAATGAGGATATTACTCTTAAACTATTTATAAATAAACTACCTCATAACGCAAAACTTATTCTTCAGGCTAGAAATCCCTCCACTCTAAGAGAAGCTAAGGATATTTTGATAGATACAGATAATTTTTATTGCTCTGGGACTCATAATCACTACTACAATTCACAAAATGTTCTTAAAAACTTAGAACCTCAAATAAGCTCAATAAGATATCAAAACAATAGCACAATAAATTCAAATTTCGGACAGTTTCATGATTCTTACACAGGAAATTTCCAACAAAATATTCCACAAAATTTTACAGGTAATAGACAAGGCAATTATTTAGGTCATTCTTCAGGAAATTCACGAAGAAATTCTGCAAATTATCGTTCAAACTATCCCCAACCTCAAAATTCAAATTCACGCAATAGATATAATTTTCAAAATAAAAACCAAGTGAATAATTCCGGATATTTAAGAAATGGCAATAATGCTAATATTTCCCAACAAACTTATCAAAATTCTGCAAATTCAAGAAATAATAATAACCATATGGACATCGAGTATGTTCAAGCGGAAAATGATCCCAATCACACAGACACACATCAAGATCATAATGATTTACCATTTCAAAATTTTCCGTTAGCCACCTCCGAACACTTCCCTGTATAATTGTTAGAAATGACCCTATACCTATTAAACTGCTTATTGATTCTGGAGCCAGCACTTCACTTATTCAAAGCGGTCTTTTTAATAAATCCTTTAAAACAGAATTAAAAAATCCAGTCACACTCAAGTCTGTGAACGGGAATATTGGGGTGAACTCAAAAATAAGTATTCCTTTATTCAAAGAGTTCAATAGACCATTTACTTCAATTGAAATGCTGGAAACAAATTTAAATGGTGATTTTGATGGCATAATTGGCTGTAACATTCTAAAGCCATTACAAGCAAAACTTGATTTTAATAGCTTAGAACTCATAACGAGAGACGCTACCTTACCATTAATTTTCAGTCACTCTACAACTCACTTGTCAGAGGAAGATGCACATACACTATGTAAAGAAATAATAGATATCAATTTTATAGAACCAGATATAGACAGAATTACAAACAAACTTAAAATAGATGGCCTTAATCAGGAAGAAATTAAACATTTAACCGCGACAATCCGACAGTTTAAGAAAGTATTTTACCTTGAAGGTGACAATTTGTCATGTGTTCTGGCATACAGTCACAAAATACCAACAAAGAATGATATCCCTATATTTTCAAAAACATATAGGTATCCGGAAGCACATAAAGACGAGGTTGAAAAACAAATTTCTGAAATGTTAAGATCTGGTATCATTGTTAAATCAACAAGTCCATATAATGCACCAATTTGGGTAGTCGAAAAGAAGTCCGACAATTCCGGTCAAAAAAATTGGCGCATTGTGGTAGATTTCAGAAAATTAAACGAAGTGACAACAGATGATAGATTCCCAATTCCCAATATTGAGGAAATATTTTCCAAATTAGGTAATGCACTGTATTTTTCAACCCTCGACCTAGCGAAAGGTTTCCACCAAATCCCTTTAAATATTGAAGACAGACACAAAACAGCGTTTTCAACCACAAACGGGCACTACGAGTTTACGCGAATGCCGTTTGGATTGAAAAATGCTCCTTCATCATTTCAGCGAATGATGAATGAAGTGCTGTCTGACTACATAAATAAAATATGTGTGGTGTATTTAGATGACATCCTAATATTCTCAACATCCTTACAAGAACATATAGATTCCCTTAATAAAATATTTAAACGTCTTCAGAAATTTAATCTTAAGGTGCAAATTAACAAATGCAATTTTTTCAAGCGCGAAACTGAGTACTTAGGACACATAATTTCAAGCGATGGCATAAAACCCAATCCCAATAAAATCGAAGTCATAACAAAAATTGAACTACCTATTTCACCGAAACAAATTAAATCTTTTCTTGGGATTACTGGATTTTATCGGAAGTTCATTAAGGACTACTCAAGAGTAGCCCTACCAATGACGAATTGTCTCAAAAAGGGTACCAAAATCAACGTTAAAGACAGGCAATACATTGAGTCCTTTAATAAGCTTAAAGCACTTATATGTACTTGTCCAGTTTTGGCATATCCAAATTTCTCTAAAATGTTTACCCTAACAACAGATGCCAGTAACGCAGCTTTAGGCGCTGTTCTTTCGCAAAACCAACATCCTATAGCTTTTGCCTCTCGTACTTTAAACCGCCACGAAACAAATTACAGCACGATTGAGAAAGAACTTTTAGCGATAGTGTGGGCTACGAAATATTTTAGGCCATACTTATTCGGGCGCAAATTTAAAATTTTAACTGACCATCGACCGTTAATTTGGCTAAATTCATTGAAAGAACCCAATTCCAAGCTGCAACGCTGGAAAATAAGATTGAATGAGTTCGATTTCGAAATTGAATACATTAAAGGCAAAGAAAACCTTGTTGCCGATTTTCTAAGTCGTTTGGAAACTAATGTTGTAGAAATAAATGACGATGAGATTAGATCAGATTTAGCAACTATACATAGCGGGATCGAGAACCTTAATGATCATATATATATTACAGAAAATCCAATTAATATTTATAAAAACCAATTGTTAATTGAAAAGAGCAATTCCAAATTATATACAACCAAATTACTGTTAAGGAAAAAAAGAAGATCGATTATTAGCCTCCCGGAATATGACGAAGAATACGTTTTAAACATTCTGAAAGGGCTTTTGCCTATCAAAGGAACAATTGGAATCTTCTGTAAAGATGATAACATGTTTGTGAAATTTCAAAAGACAGTAGTAAAGTATTTCTCAAATTCACCCAACATGAAAATTCTTCGATGTACAAAGCTCCTGAACGATATAACAAGTAAGGACACATTGCTGGACATTATTGAAAAAACTCATCAAGACAAAAATCATAGGGGAATTGAGGAAACCTACTTAGAGTTAAAAAACATTTATTATTTTCCAAATTTTAGACTCGAAGTTCACAAATATATCAATAATTGCATTTTGTGTAACATGTGCAAATATGATAGAAATCCAATAAAACCAGCACTAATGATTTCGGAAACTCCAAATAATCCCAATGAAATAGTACACATCGATATTTGGTTTTTTAACAAAAATAACATGTTTCTAACATGTATAGACAAACTTACGAAACATGTCTCTATTCATTCATTAACAGACAGAAATTCTATTACTATAGTTGAGATCTTAAGACAGAGGTTCGCAAATCTAGGAAAGCCACTGAAGGTCGTTGCGGATAACGAATTTAACACTGCCTATATTAAGAATTACCTAAGTAGCGAAAATATATCGTACCACTTCACATCTCCAAATACCCATACAGGTAACGCGGTAATAGAACGATTTCATCTTACACTAAATGAACACATGCGGCTTTTCAAACTTAATAGAGAAAACAGGGACTTAGATGATAGATTATTAGTTTATAAAGCAGTTCAATTAAATAACGATACAATACATTCAATAACAAAATATAAGCCAAATGACCTTCTACATAGTACATTAAATGAGTCAGAATGGAATAACTTAAGAAAGAGAGTATTTGAAATTAAAGAAAAGCAAATAAATAAGATAAATGAGACACGTAAGGAAAACATTGACTTTAAAGATAGAGAGTTAGTAAAAAATTTAGGATTCCATAACATAAAACACCTGCCAAGATATATTATAAAAGATGTAAAAGAGAAAGGAATTACATATTTTAAAGACCAATCCGGCGTAAAACGGGATAGACACATAATTAAAAGGAATTATAAGCATCAAAATCCTATAGGGAACTTACAGTTTGATAGGAAATTTACTGGAAGGGACTATACAAATAGGAAGAGAAAAAAAAAAAACAAGAAGGAAATTGATATAACATGAAATTTTATCCTTGACTGAAACTCGTTTATTCATTTTGTTTTCAGAAATTTTGTTCGTACTATTATATCCATATAATGTAAATATATGATTCATACAATTCTTATAATAAAAAAAATATATTGCAATTAACATATTTATACCGAAGACATACAAATTCATAAAAGAATGTAAATATAGCTTAAATATTACATCAAAATTGTATAAAATTATTCGCATTGATTATTATATATATGTATGTACATTTATATTATGAAGAAAAAATTTAAGTTTGTTAAAATTATATTTAAATATATACACGCTAGCAGTCTATTTTGTCCATACAACGGCGGGAGGAGTGACATGCCAACATATGTATATCTGTTGCCATGCCCAGCTTATAATAATTATTATTATACATATATTTAGTGTAATATAATCCAAACCAAGCCAAGCCAAGCCAAGCCAAACCAAACCAAGCCAAGCCATGACAAGCTCTCAAAAACCAAGAGAGAATATTCTCTCTGTTGCTAAGTCAACTCTTTGGCAAATCGATGCTGTTAACATTATTATTAGTTTTTGTTGTATTATTATTATTATAGGTAGATATTATGCTAACGAATGATTGTACTATCACTTCTAGTCTGGATTCGAGAGTGAAAGTATTGATGAAAATAAAATTAAAAATACAATTTAAAAAAAGAATAAGACTTTTTATTTAACTTTCAGTCGCAGACACATAACTCGGGGTTCCGCAAGGTTGTCACTTGGGGTCCCTTCTGTTCATAATTTTCATTAACGATATTATCTCGGTTTTTTAATATTGTGAATGCCTGGTTTACTCGTATGCTGTAGATCTGAAAATATTTTTAAAAGTTTCAGATTTGGATGGTTGTCACCTTGACTCCCTGTCAACTTGGTGTTACTTCAACCGACTAACATTGTAGGTTTTATTATCTCTTTCTAAATATATATTCAGTAAAGTCCGACGTTTTAAAATTTAAATTTAATAAAAAACCTCGTGTCTAAAAGCAAACGTAATGACAATTAAAGACAACATTTTAAAAAGCTGGTAAAATAAGAACAACTTTTTAACAATTTTCAACGGCAACTCAAATTGGCACACAACCACAATCAACTTTCTGTAGATCGTACTTGCGTCCTTCTAGGAACAATGCACGCGTGCCAACAACAATATTCTTGACATCAGATCCTTAGATAGTTAAAAGCAGCATTCTATTTGAATTTTTAAAATATTTTCAGCAAGCAGTTTTCTTAATTTTTTTTTGGCAAAAAATAGAACGTTTTCGAATGACAAATTCTATTGTCCACTATTGTGGCAGGACTGAAATAAATCACACAAACAAAAAAAAAAACGCATTTCATAAGGGATTTGTAAGGTGATTTCTTTTGCTTAGCCAAAACAAAAGACTAATGTAAAATATTGGGCCACCTGATTGGCTTTCTGGGCGAACGACTTCTCCTGCTGTGTGGTCGGTCGGTCGGGGAAGCACACGATCTGTTATCATCATGTATGTCATCGTCTTTGCGATTTAACAAGGATTTATTTAATATCTAGTAGGCAATTAATCTGGTGGAAGTGAGTGCTAAAATATGAGTAAATCATGGCTGTTTGTATTTGTATGATGTTTGATGTTGCGCCGGAACATTACAAGCACGTGCAGGTGACTTATGTTTTATTTTGTTTTCTAAGTTTTATTTGGCACTATTGCAACATTTTCATGTTGATGACAATTTATAATTATTTATTTTCTATTTTTAAAAATACAAAAAAAAAATTATAATTTGCGCAAATAATTTTGAAAAATTTCAATGTTAACGCCTTTACCGTGAGGGAGAAGAATGGATAGATCTTAAACTACTGATTGCCAGTCGAAATACTTTCTGAGGTCAAAAATATAGGTTTTTGTTAAAGACGGAGCACGAAGTTTTGGTGTCTCAAGTTTAAGGGTTGTAATTCTGTATATACATATTTTACAAAACCGTCGGCAAATTTAAGATTTATAAACTCATGGGAACATTGGGTCGAAAAAGTTTCTCGTAAAAGTTGCGTCATAGCACGAGCTGTGCATTATGTGTCACCGTTCCAAGATGTCCAGATAGTGGTCATCAGAAACTGTTACAGCATTGTTACATACTCAAAAAAAAAAAATGCCTATATGGCGCACCAAACAGTTACTCTACGAGGGTGTAGTGGTTTTTGGTGTATCAATCGAGGGTTTTCAGTGCCCCATTGGCGGTTATTCTGTTTATTAACAGCCAAGTCGAAATGTGCACGTGCTTTGTCGCTCATAATCATGAAACCAGAAAATTTGCGAACCGTCTTACGACCGTTTTAAATACGACTTTGCGAGAACATTTTGATCATATCAAAATACATTTTAGTGTGTACATAAGAGTTGTTCAAATTTAACTGGCTTTGGTAGGTTGCTTGGTGCTTTAAGAAAATTATCAAAAATATAAACTCAAAATTGTAACTTTTTTAAATATATTTCATCCCTATTTTTTTTTTTTTTATTTTCATATAAATGGAAAAAAAAGATACTTTTAAATTTAACTTTGCGTAACTGATAACCCTCTAAGAAATAGTTTGACACATTTGATTAGAAAATTGAAATTTCAAAAATAAAGTGCGAAACCATATATTGGATAAAAGTTGCAGTTTCAAAAAATCAGCACTTAAGTAATATACTCATATATTACCAATATTTTTTTTTAATATGTAGGCGAAATATGAAAAATAAAAAGCTAGAGTGCATAGGTATTCAAGACAAAAAAAACGTATTTTAAATTTTCCTTGTTTTTCTTTAATTTTCCCGAAAAACAAGAAGTCATTAATTCTTGTGGGTTGTAAGCGTTTGAACAAAAAATTGACAAGGGCATTGTAAATCCAAATTAATTATATAAAATGTTGATTATTCAAATAAATTGAATCATCAAAACAAAAAAAAAAATCAAAATCAAAAATTGTATTGATTAACAGAATTCTAGCTTTATTACAGTCAAAAATTGAATCGAATTGTTCTTAATGTTGGTGTTGTAAGCAGTTTAAACTTTGCTTAATACAAAACTAAAACAATATTTGGTTAATGAAATAAAAGGTCTTTCCTCTTTAACAGATCCACAACAACTGATGATATCTTTATTCTCTTAGTATATTCTTCTACCTAACCGGTAGTCTCTTTCTATTAAATACAATCATCTTTCTTACATTATATCTTCTTTCTGAACATTCATTTGTTTTTCTTTATTCTTTCTTTTGGAAGTGTTGCCACAGTGTTATTGTTTTATAATTTGGTTCCAGCAACTGCATTTTTTTTTAATTGCGATATACAAGTACGTATACAAATACATGTATTTCTTAGGAAACATTATGGCAAGTTACATATGTAGGTATCTTAAAAAAAATCGTAGTAAAAATCTTAGTAAAAATCGAACTCGAGATTTTGATCAGACTTTGTATTACGATAATAAGGAAAATAAAATAGTGGGTCTGAAAAATCTCTGTCTGTTCGATCGTTAGACTTCTTAGATATCATTTTTAAGTCACCCCCCCCCCCCCCGACACAGTTTTTAAAGGCTACAAATAATATTAATATCTGCCATTATTTTTTTCCTAAATTTAAGAAAATATTTTTAGTTAAAAATTTAATCTGGCTAAAGCTAGGAATGGTTGAAAACCATTTTTTTATTTTCTCAAAAACTGTGCAACAGATTTTGATAATTTTTTTTTATGCTAAATCTGCACAAAAATTCAGAATATTATTGTGCACTTTTTTTCAATACTCAATATGTATTTCGAAAACCCCATACTCGATTTTTTACTCGCGACTTATAGGTACTATTAGGCAAGTTATGTATTCGTAAAAAAATCGAACAAAAATCGCAATTCTGTCTGTCTGTCGGTTCGACTACAGCCTAAACGGCTCGGCCGATTTTCTTTAAACTTGGTAGATATCATTTTTAATTTTTCCCCCCACACGTTTTATTCTTTTTTTTAAGACCAAAAATAACGGTACCTGCCATACGATTTTTTTCGAAATTTTATAAATGTTTTTTTTTTTTTCCTCAAAAACTGTTCGACAGGTTTAAAAATTAAAATACAAAAAAATTTCTTTTAGTTAAAGCTAGACAATGTTTGAAAAAATTTTTCCGAAAAATGGTTATTAAGGGTACCCCCCATTGGAACCATTTTTTTTGTTTTTGATTTTCTCAAAAACGGTAAAATCGATTTCGATTGTATTTTTTATTTTGCTAAAACTCCCCAAAAACTTAAATAAAATTATACATATATTCAAATTTTCAAAAAAAAAAAAAAAAAAAAAAAAAAACCTTTGGATTTTTAAAGAAAATTTCAAATTTTTTTTTTAAACTCAATATTTCGAAAACACCATTCTAGATTTTTTTAAGCTTGATAAATGAAAGTTGTGAGATGTGAGAAAACAAAAATTATTTTACCTAAAACTTAAGGTACCCACCATACAAATGCTATTTTTTTAAGAAATCACTATAACGACTTATAATTTTTGTTCAAATTTGCATAGCATTTTGTTTTTATCTGTTACTACTAAATGAATTAAAAAAATTAATTTTATCTTTGTGAACAGTTTTCTTTAATACCATTCATTTTAAAAATTTCTAGTCTATTACATAGGAGCAAGTTTGTCATGCATTTTTTTTAAACTTGACAAAAAAGAGTTTCTTAATACAATCTATAAGATGTGAGAATTTAATTTTACTTAAAAATAACGGCACACCCGATACAAATGTTAAAAAATGGTTTTCGAAAATCGTATTTTTATCGAAAACGGCAGCGCTGTTTTTCAAGTTTCGCTTGGTTCTTACAATTTTTAATTAAAAAAAAAAAGTTTTAAATTAAGACATTACGAACAGTACCTTCCATAGAAACATTGTTTTGATTTTTCAGTTTCTCATTATCGTTGGTAAGGATTCAATTTTTCTTTAAAAAACATTGCATATAAAAACTTAAGAACAAAAATATTTGTTTTTGGATTTTTGAATAAAATTGCACAATTAGAAATTTTATTTTTCGTTGTTTTAACCTTTTTATGTATGTATAATATTTAATCCGTTGAACTGTCAAACCAGAAGTCTGGGTACGATTCCCAGCCTCTGTCGCCTTAAAAAAACCACATTTTTTTGAGGGGCACTGCCTCTTGCGATAAAAATGACAAATCCTCTAATAGTATCTCTGGTAATGAAATATGATTTTCTTCTTTGAAATTAGACTCCTTCATTCCTGCCGACAACACGCATACAATTTTTTTAACTCCGAAAGTATAAATCCTTTATAAAAATGTTTTATGAAGGAATTTTTTTTTAATATCCTATCAAAAAAATTGTTAATAATTTATATAGGAAAAACATAATTTTTAACATCTTTTGAAAGGAATACAATTTTATAATTTATACTTTATTAATTGATCATATGATCTTAAACTTTAAGATTTTTCTCAAATCTATTTCTCCGAAAATATGAGCGACTTTCATCTGGGCGATATGTTGTCCCAGCAAGAGGGCGCTACGTGTCATATCCGCGGAAAGAATACAAATTTTAAATTTAAGTAATTAGCTTTAAACCGAATTGAAAGGATCACATCAATATTTTACAAGAAGCCAAAAAGTTGAAAGGTCTTGGTGTAGTTATTCATTCTTAATTTTGTTTTCACATTCGTTACCAGTTTTAATGATACGAATTTGAACAAACATAATTCCAACATTCCTCATAATTAAGGCAAAAAAAAAGCCGTCGCTAAATTTTCCCTTGAAAGAAAAAATGCTCCGCCTGTTGCAAGAACCATTCGCCATCCCCATTGCATCATTCGTTTCGAAGTAAAAAAAAAAATCGCCCAGACACAATGCAAACCGAGTCCCCTGGCTAAGTGCCCCACAAATCATCGAAACTGTAAACATAAATTATCCAATAAAAACACCTCTAGCTCCTATTGTATCAACGCACGTAGTCCTAACACACCAGAACAAAAAAAAAAAAAAAAATTAAAAGGGGATACATGAGGAATTCGAAACGATTCTCAAACTTTGCATGTGAAAGTTTGTTTACTTAACATGGATACATGGATTTTGCTGCTTTGTTTTCCCATCGCGTGCAATCCCACGAAAATACGTTTAGTAAACGGACAAGAAAAAAAGGCTCAATATTAATATATTTAAGAGCGAGCTGGGGAGAGTAGAAATGTTTTCCAGCCAGCAATGCCTACAGATATACGTACGACTTTGCAGAAGAAGAACGAAAAGAAAAATTATGGAATTTCCCTCGCCTTTAGTTGTCCTCGTTACAACAGGAAAAACGTCCTTAGAGAGAATCAGCGAGGAGGAAGAGTCATGTATTTCTCTATAGATGACCTTGATTTTGAACTCCAATATCATTTGGTGCATACGAATAAATAGCAGGTTATTTACTCCAAATAATTTACATCAAGAGAAATAGGTAAAGCAACAGCCGATATAGACACCCACTACAAGAACAAGTCTACATTTTCGACATACGAGTAAACTAGAAACCTTATGTTTTTGATGAGAAACATCCATTAGGGGGACGATGATGGCAATGTACGAGTAGTAAGAGGCAGACTATACGAGTGCCCAGGGCGGGCGGAGGGGTGAGAGAAAAGTTATATGTGTTGTATGCGGAATTGGCTAATAGCATATTTCTGGGCTTTAAGTGAAACAAATAAATTATTTGGGGCCTCATAATGCTCCATATGGTATTAATCTGCCGACGATTTGAAGCCATTTAGTCCCACCTAGGGGCTGGATATACCTATGTACGCAACTGAGATTATATTTAAGTCGGGTATTGTTGTTTTGTTTTGCAAATTATGTGAAAAGGTGTTGAGAGGAATGTATGTTATTTTCTAGATTTAATCGGGATATACAAGATGATTGATGGAAATGTTAACTTTCGACAGAAGTAATGAACTCTTATAAGAAGCATATACCTATCAATAAAAGCTAAAAGCTTTTCACAAAGGTGACACGTCGTCAGTCGGTCGCTTATCATTTCTTAACCTTCTGAGCTGAGGAAATTTAATTTTAAATTAACAGAGAGGAAGACAATTTGAGAGGGATCAAGGAAAGCCTGTAGAGTTGCGGTAAGCCAGACTCTTGATGATTTTGATAAAAAAAAAACTGTTTTGCGTATTAATATTAAGATAAGGCTTAATGCGGAATAAAAAAAATATCAAAAAGTTTGTTTTTATTTTCGACTCTCTCATTGACGACTGATCAATTTCAACAGCTTAAAGCTTAGTTCTGTCAGTTAAATTTTGCTTGAATCAATGTATTAGAGTTATGTATACCCCTTTCAGGAATGCTAATGCAGTTTCTCAAGTGAGTACTCCCATACCCAAATTCAAAAGGTACGTAAAGGAATCTTTTATTTGAGTCCTATAGAAAACTGTTTGCATCAAGATACAGGAATGTCTCCGGTGACATGTATCCAATCTCCAAAACATTTCTGAAGTATCCAGGTTTTGGGTAAAATAGTTCCGATATGAACTCGTTTTCCGCAACGTCCACTGTCCGTGCAAAATGATTAATGCCAAGATCCAGTATGACAAGATCGGCAAACGCTAACGAATTATCGAGTTCGGTGAGAATATCAGAAATGTTTATGTTAAAAAGTGTTGGCGCAGTTACTTCGCCATGCAGAAGACCATTCGTGACACTATAAACTTTAGTTCTCATGTATTCTCTGATTCTAAATTTTCTTCCGTCATATTATAAATATTATCATCTTTGTAAGATGAGTTGAAAATTCATATCCAATAAGTTTTGGAAATAAGCCCGTTGATCCATACGGTTTCAAAGGCTCTTTAGGTATCTACTAGTCATGCAGCTGTACATCTTCTGGCGTTAAAATTCCAGTTGATAGCTGAAACCAATTCTGTAAAAGCGTGCACTGCCGAGTGATTTCTTTCGTTCCACGGAATAAACTCTTATTTTGGTAATTGAATGCCCCTAACTATTTCATTTTCCTAATCATAGTAAGCATTTATTTTGTAACTGAAAGTTTCTAATTAGACTTAAGAAAAATGTTAGCTTATAAAGTTTTGGTTGTATGAAATAAAGTTATATGAAAAAAAAAAAAAAATAAAGACTTACTACTATGACTACTTGAAAAAACTACTCCGATATCATCCGGCAGACTTATAGCCCTGTATAGGCCGGCAGCGAGAGGATAAGTATTACATTCGTGCAGACTCATAGGCGCTTACTTCGAAAAGAGACAGAAGCTCTTTTCATTTTGAGACATACCATTCAACGAATCCTTAACAAAAATCTTCATTTACAAGATTGTTGTCATCCAAAAATTGTAGCCACGTGATTTTGAAGCCAGATAACTCGCTAGCGAAAAAAAGTTTACTGCGTTGCCTCGAAACTCTATCGTTTTCTTCTATGAATGGGCACATTTTAAACTCTGAATGCGTTAATAAGTAAAATATGCACTCCTGGAGTGAGACGATCACCAGGGAGCTCCACCAGACTCCCTTACACTCCGACAGAGTGAGAGTGTGGTATGCAATATCAAGAATGGGGATCATCGAGTGGTTACTCTAAAGTCTTCAATTTACTTTCATAATTTTGTCTTGGTCGATTTGGAACAAATTAAGCTGTAAGATGTCTGGTTCCAGCAGGTCCGAGCCACAGCCCACAACCAGAGCTTGCATGTGACTGTTTGCCAGACAGATTCGACACAGGCGATTTGATGTGGCAGCGCTCTTCGGATTAGGCCTCCTTCAATTTTTTCTTGTGAGGATAGGTTAGGTTAGTTGAGCTAGTGATGCAGCAAGCCGTATTACCTCATTCGGATCTCAATGGATTCATTGTGCTCCCCAGTGTATGTGTAATATAGGAATGAGAAGGGTTAGGTGAAGGATTGAGTGGAAGTCTTAGGTTTTAGTGGCAAAATTGAGACGTTGCCCAGTTTGTTGAATAAGTATTCTCCGGGGTATATTTTCTAGTTCTGGCTGGGCTGGGGCATTTACAAAGAAAGTTAGATGAGCCTTATTTCACTTCTTCGTCCTGACACCCAATGTAGGAGTCAGATGTGCTGGTTCCTATTCTGGTCATGTTGAATTGAGTAGTGACCCGTAAGGGTTCCAACCAACGCAGACAATTGAGGTCTAAATAGCTTCAGTAGAAGCTCTGTTTTCTTAGCTTTGAAATATCTGGCCAAAGATTCCTTGGAACCCGTGTCAATTGTTGACCATCTGTCATTTGCGATCTTGAAGAAACTTCGGTGAATTCTATACTTTAATGCTCCATTGGCATAAGTACACAGGGTACAATTTTACCCAGTTCAAGTGATGAACCGTTTTTGGCCAGGGGCCAAATTACCGCATCAGTGAACGAGTGAGTGAGTCCCATCAGTGATCGAATAAAAACGTCAAATTAGAGTAATCGATTGCTAGATGACGTAAGCGGTAATGCCAAAGTCACATAATTCAGTCACGTATTACTCGATAACTGATGCGGTAATTCGGCCCCAGGTCATCAGCCATTTTATTTCCATAAATGTCATAGTGTCCCGGGACCAATCGAAGGGTGAATGAATTTATTTTCGCCGAGAAATCGTAATTCCCTATGGTTATTACGAGTAGCAACCAGTTTTGACTTAGTGACAGTTGACGAAATGGCTCTGATTGCCGCCTGAAAAGATATTTTGAGGCTTCGAAAAATGCTTCGAACTTGGGCCTTCAAAACGCAGCAAAAGTGTGGGAGCCTTAATGATCTATATGTGATTTTTGAAATCCATCCGTCTTGCCCACCCTGTAATATTGGCATAGAAATCGAATTCTTTTTTTTTTTTACCGAAAACTTTTTTTTACTAGAAAACTCTCGTTCTAAGTTCTCAATCCTGTAAAGAGCACCTTTTTTTGGGAGCTTCTTGAAAATATCTTAATAAAAAGAACCTTAGCGGAATTCTTTAAACAAAACTTTATTTTCTTAAGAAACAGAAACATAAATAAGAAAAAGTAAATAACTTTATAAGCAGAGTATTCCCCACCTGCCAATTCCTAAGTAGAAATGTTACTTCCCGCCTATCTTTCAGACTACGTACATTACTTAGAATGGTATTCGTAATGACTGGGTCAAAAACAATTTTATCCTTTTTTTCGCCACTTATACAATTTTACTGATAAAAGCAAGTGTTAACTGAGAGACGGTGAGTTGTAAAATCGTATGACGTCTTATAAATTCTAAATTTAATCAATCTACATTGTTTTTCGGCCACGTATGAAAGTATTGTAACTCTTCTCTAATGGCAATCAGCATACACAAATTAACTTGTTTGGTGCGACAGCTCTTGAGAACTAGTGTAGAAACTTTTGGAAAGGTGAACAAATGAAATTCCTAAAAAAAATACTCTAGTCAATCCATTTTTTAACGACCTTTATGTTTCTAATTTGTTCTAACCTAAAAGTTTTCAATGATGATTTTTAATTACTTTACTAGTTGAACGCCCCTTTAAGTTCGAAGAAGTGTTCCATAGGACGCCCATATTCCAGTATTTGTAAAATAACTATTACATCATTCGAACTGCTATTTTCACTTAAATTTTAAAAAACAAAATCTTTAATTTACAGTAGGTAAATATAGGTACTTGAAATCATCTTCACAAATACACGTGCACAAAAAAAAAAACCAAAACGATTCACCCCATTGCACCATATTCTGTGATCCTTTTATAGATCAACCACCAAATCATTCAACTACCGCATGCCAGTTTTAATGACAACCGACTCCATTATTTCCAAGAAGACAAATGCGTCCAAATCTTCCCCCGTGCCCTTAGCTTTCCTGTTTCCATCCATATTTTGCAAACATCTTTTAGTCGTTGTCGCCGTAGTCGTCTGCGAGAATATTACTCCATAATACACACCCTAAAAATAAAAATCCTATCATCGTGTCGGGAGTCGGCCAAAAAAAACTCATCCAAAAAAGACCAAAAAGCACTTTATAGTCGTGGTCTAGTTTATTATACTATGTACTTGCACATCGTGTGTCTGCTCCTGGTGCTCTCCCTCCCTCATTTTACCTCATAAACGGAGGAGTAAATCCAACATAGCCTCGTTCGAACAGAACCGAAACCAGAAAATCTATGCTGGGTTTTTGAGTTTTCGTTTATTTTCTTTAGAATTTGCTCCGGTTTTTTAGAATTTTACACTTTCGAACAGCTGTTGGCGGAGCTCTTATTTTGGCAGCGTTTTTGCTTCCATGTCCATGTTTATGATGCATATGAGGAAAAATAACCAAATTGCGACGCGTAATTGCTGTTGCTGCTGCTGCTGCCTTGCTATGTCTTTTAAGCGTAAAGTCGAAAACCTACATTCGGCCTAAGAAGTTTTTTTTTTGGTGCTTTTATGTTTGATTTTTAGTCTCGGTCTGGGACCGTGCCATGCTGGGATAATTAAGGAAGCAAATTGTATATTTTGCTCACAACTTTGTATGGTAGGTAAAATATTTTTTTTTCTTGTAGGTATTCATTTTGAAAATTCCATTTCATGATGACACATTGAGAAGGCTGACAGGAAAGCTGTCGGTCTAGTCGAAATGCGATGTGAAGAGAGCATTAACCCATAAAGTGTGGTGACGATTCCTCGTTCGTTTTTTGGCTTAAGCTAATTTTTTTTAATCTTTCAGCAGTCAGTTATGAGTAATTAGGAATGTGTGAACAAAATTTAACCACCGAGTAATTGACTAAGAGGTCGCGGTCGGTTGGATTTGGAGTTTTTTTTTCGACGGCTCTTAAGACTATTCATAGAAAGAATCTGAAAATTATTATGTATCCCTTAAAGACAGCTCTTACAGTCCAAACATAAAGTTAAGAATTTTTTTCTTATGTCGCTGGTCGATCTTGTGTGAAAGCCATTTTGATTTATTTGATATATTCTGACGACCACTTTTTCAGGTACATTAGTATATTTAACGAATAAATAACCAAAATATGTATGTTTAGATCCCACAAACCTGATCTTATAGTTAAAGTCGCCTAAAATTTTAAAACTTTTATGTTTAAAACATTTTTTCATTAGAGAAAATTTTTAAAAATCTGAAACTTTTTTTTTTAAATTCTGAAAAAAAAATTGTACAATAGCTTCGTTAGCTGAGTTAAAGCAAAATAAATACAAATTTAAAAAAATCGTAAAAGTTTCTAATAATATATTCTTTAAAAATAAAATTTCTTTAATATTTAAAAAATAAACAACTTTGGTATGAAATATACTCCAGAGCATACAATAACCATGTAGTCGATTAATAAACAATTGGAACGACTTGAGAAACTATGAGAGCACACAGAAATTCCTCTGGAAAAAATACTGCTTTCACAAATGCCCCAGTATATTTAATTCTTCCATTTAACCATTCAACTAGATCTTCCATATAGAGATAAAATGTGTAAATAAAAGCGGCCTTAATGATCAGCCCTATCTTTACCCAGAAATAATTGATTTTTTCCTCTCTGAATGTTTTTATTTAATTTTGGAATATGCAGAGACGTTTCTATATAAAATATAAAATAATACAATAGCGCATAGATTTATAAGTCGAAATAGGACGATGTTAGAACTAATGTAGTATGTTAACTGTAATCTGTTAAATAAGCGTTTGGCTGAAAATTTTCTAAATATATTTCAGGCACTCAATCTGAGTTCAGTTAACTGCTACACTGCTTCCTACTTCACCAAAGAGCCCAGTTCGCTATTAGATCTATAGTTTGCAATGTTATGTTTTTATGCTAATGCCTTCTACCCAGCTTATGGCACCTGGTTTCTCCAAGCACGATTAGCTTTTTCTTTCGATTTAGTTTTTCTGGTTGATTAACAAAGTTTTCAATATCTAGACTTTAAAAGTCTAAACACGACTGACTTAGAGCGCGACTTTGACTGCATAAGCTGGAGCTCACAGTATCATAACGTCAATCATGTTTTTTAAAAACAATTGTCCTGTTCTTTTTAAAACCCTTCTCGTTAAGCATACGGTCCACCTTGTCTGAATGGCGATATATCTGCTTTGATGCCATGAAGAGATGCCGTCTACAGACAATGGAGGCGTTTCAAAATCGAGCACTTCCACAAAGTGTCAGTGTCAGAACGGCAAAAACCCTGCCTGAAAACGGTATTGGTAAACAAATTAAAGAGCCAGTTGTCGACATTGATTGTAATGCACTCATCAAAAAGTTCACGTCCAAGGCATCGCCCTTAAAGTTTGCTTCACCCATGCATTTTCTTGCATCTAGGTGTTATTCTAGACCCTAAGATGAACTTGAAACTGAATATTGAAGAAAGGGTTAAGAAGGCCATTAAAGCTTTCTTCGATTATAGTAAAACGTTTGCTAAAAAGTGGGGTTTTCAATCTAAGATGATATTGAGGAAATACACAGCCGTGGTGCGACCGTTCTTCAAACATGGTTCGATTGTATGGTGACCCAAGCTTACAAAAGCATATAACATCGATAAACTGAAGAAGGTACAAAGAAATGCTAGCGTTGGCACCACAAGGGCTCTAAGATCTTGCAAACTGATTATCGTTCTTCTGCACCTTTTACCACTTGATACACATTAACTATTTAGTATCTTGCAGCGCATTGAGACTAAAGGAATCGAACTCTTTGATTGCCAAACCTTATTGCCATGGCAGTTTTACGGAGTTAATTCCACCTACTACTGCACCTCTAAAATGGACATCAGTTAAGACTTTTAGGTTATGTTCCCATCCAGAAAGGACAAACCTAACTTTGTTGATGGCTCAAGTGTGGCTGGAGTGTGCTGTTGGTTCAGGAATGTTTACTGAGACCCTGCATATATATCTAAGTCTTTTAGGTTACCCGACTTTGCTAGTGTTTTTCAAGCTGAATTACTGGCTATCAGGGAAGCAAGCAAGGAACTCAAACAAGAGGAATACGGCTATTATCACAGACAGACAGGTGGACGGTAAAGACTTTAATTTTAGTACATTATCCTCCAAATTGGTCCAGTTATTCCGGAAAGAGCTTGCTAGCCTTAATATTAACCTCAATGTCACTCTTATCTGGGTTCTGGGTCATAGCGGATGAGCTGGTCAGACAAGGATCAGCCCTTCATAACTCACTTGCTTAAAGAGTCAAAATTTTGTTATGAAGGGCAATATTATCTCAATCTAGAAACATTTGTCCTACATAAATAAATACCTATGCAGAACTAAGCCAGACATAGTCGAGATCGTAGCTCCCTATAGGAGGTCACTTGCCAATAGGAGAGCATGCAGTGAAGCTAGGCATTCCTCACAAAACTCACTGTCAAAACTATAGGGCCCAGCGGTAAAAGGAAATACTCCTTCATTTTGTCTGCAACTGCCCCGCTCTGTCCAAATTTAGAGCACAATCTTTAGGAAGGACAAACGACATTGCCAAACTTTTCTCAACATGGCGAAATGGCTCTATGACGAACTTCGGTTACTGCTGTGTCGGCACGGAGGGCACGTTTGATTCTTTAGAGTTCGTACTAGCGGACAGTTATGGCTAAAAATATGTGTATATGTGGTATAAATATGTGTAAAAAAAATATTTAAGTAGCCACTAACTAATATTCGCCATCTTTAAAATGAGAGAAAAACTCATAAAATTTAATAACATACTCGTACCACATCCATCTAGTAGAGCCTTTGCAACCTTGTGAAAGAGATGTTTGATACTCGTATTTTGCACATTATCCTGGTGTCCTGATCTAAAAGTCGTAAATTTTATATAAGCAGTGATGTTAAATCCGAAAATGAAGTTACAACCAGGGTTCGGACTTGGGTTTTAAAGTTTCGAAGTAAATACGGAAAATACCTGAAGTAGATATAAAATTTTCGAAGTAGTTTTACGAAATTAAAATAAAAAAAAATTATGAAACAAAATTCTTAACAAAAGTATATTGAGTATTTTTGATTATTTTTCATTAAAAAATAAATAATTAATTGCGTACAAGCTTTTGTATATATAACCTATAGTATTATCATGGAGCGTGATTTTTTGATGGTGGAGGCGATGAAATTAGCGCACGATCTTACAGTGGAGATTAGGTTAAAATATAAAACAAGTAGTAAAAAAGTGAATATTTTGTTTTTAACTTTAGTAGAGACAAATCTAACAAGTGCTATCGCTATGCTTAAGATGCCGCCCCAATTGTTCGTCTTCATGAGAGTACTATGAATTTAATATAAAAAGGTACAAGTACATAGCTATAAGTTACAAGAAATTCAAATTTTAAATAAAATAAATATAACTAATGATAACAGTAACTTCAGACTTCAATAGAAACAAATTAAATATTATAACAGTACATAAAAACTTCTTAAAAAAAAATATATAAACATAACATATAAAAGTAAATTCAAACTTCAGACTTGTAAAAAAATAGTAATTAAATATTACTATTTTAAAGTATATTTTCCATCAACGAACTTGTATTTTGTGGCTCATAAATATCTTTACGTTTTTCTGTAAATAAAAACGAAAAACTTCGATTGAAGTAAAGTCCGAACCCTGGTTACAACACTTCTAAATTGTAAATCAGATATAAAACTACTTCTAAACTATTACAAAAACGCGATAACTTACAAACATAATAATAAATAAAAATTAAATGAAAATTTTAAATTTAGAAACAATTATTATTATACTTCTATTCATCTTATAAATAAAGGAATTACAATACCAACTTATAAAATTATGTTAATTATTTATTTAATGTCAATCAGGCACTGGTTTAGGTAAAAATATATTTTGTAACATATTGAAGAAAAATATAAATCAATTATCTATCTACATTAACTTTGACAACTTATCTTTTTTTATAGGTAGTATATTTGTAAAATTTGCAATATGTTATATTCTTATAAAGTAAGTCCAACTTATAGCTTTCAATTTGGCTGCACACACAGATATGACTGCTATTATGTATTAATTCCATTTTGTTTAGTTAAATAGATGTATGTTTTAGTATTCAGAATTTGCACACCGTAACTAATACTCCATTATTACCACTAGGAATATATTAATCCAACATTAAGATCTAATTGCCTCCATTTGGCAAACCTACTAAACCAAACTAAATTAATATTAATTAATCACCACGAAACACATTCCCTCAGTTTAACATAGCTTAGTCAATTAAGCACAATATTCTCCCCACTTGCACACAGATCCATCCATGAACAACCCTTATGGTCTTGTATTGATTCCTATTAGGCCAACACTCAATCCCCTCTCAAAATATCGTAATCTATAACATAAGCGCGTTCAGGTCACTTGTTAATCGTTCCTCCTCAATTAAAGTAGCACTTAACAAATTAGCAATTAGCAATGAAAAGATTTCCCCCAGCAGCAGAACAACACAAAAAATAATATATAGGGAAAATAAATAAAAAATCCAAAATCAAATCGAAATACTGCCGGCTATCTTGAGAAAGATTTGGCAAAAAAAAATGTGAAATCAGTCAATGTATTCCATTCATTCCAAATATTTTCTCCGAAATGCCGAAATTGTATTGAAGACTTTTTATTTTTTTATTTTCATTTATTCCCCTCATTTGGCATTGATCCAATGAATGAAATATGTATGTTTTTTTTTCGTAATAACTTAGGGCCGTCTAGTAAGAAATTTAAAAAAAAAAACGCTGTCACATAAATTGTAAACAATAAAATTTTTTTATTTATTTGAAATTTGTTTTCAATTTTTTTTTTGATTTCATAAAATAAAGATAAAATTCAACTAAAGCTTGAAATATTTACAAATTTAGAAATGAAGTTTGATTTGTTTTTGTGAAAACAAAAATCACCTACGTGCCTCGTTACCACCATCACGACGGGGTGCTAAAATCCTAAACACACACACAGCCAAGCAAATATTTTCCACCCACAAACGTACTCGTATGTTTACTTAAGGATAAAACATTTTTTCTGTTTTAAAAAAATCACCTTTCAGATAGATTTCTATTGTTCTTCCGGTTATTTTAGATCTGCAATTAATTTTTTTTCTAAACTGTGTTAAATACGTATTAAAAATAAAAAAATAATTGATTGCAGTAAAGACGTTTGGTATTTTTTTTAATTATTAAGCATTAAAAGAAAATTTAAAAAATTCTATTTAATTTGGTTCGAACATATGTATTTTGGTTAGACAATAAAAATGCACTTTTTATGTTCATTATGACCATGAACAGCAAAAAATAGAACAATTTTACTGTTAGTTTATTAAAACAAACGGTGCGGCGGCGGCGATGAAATTTATGAATAAAATTATTTCACAAAATTCTAATTTGTATTTTTTTTTTTGTTTTAATTAATTTCCCTCCTTAACATAAAATTCCCATTGTCAGCACCGCACGTGTTAATTTTTTTGATAAGAAAAATATATTATTAACCGAAAATGTTTAATAAAATATCTGTCAAACTTTTGTTTTTTTTTTTTTGTATAAATTTATCTTAAAAAATAAATTAATTTATGCAAAACGATTGTACATACATAATATTAATGGAAAATAAAATATATATTGTTGACCTTCAAAATAATAGCTGACGCCGACGTTGAGTTTTGCGTGGAATTTCAAAGTGAAAAAAAAAAGTTCAGGGCGGTTCATACAAGCTTGATGGCTTGATTTTATTATCAGAGATTATGTTGTGGTATTTTGTTGCGGTCAAGTATAAAATATTATCAAGAAAAAATTACATTATTATTAATCTTAGAAGATTTATTTACCAAGTTTTTTTTTTTTGAAATGCATTCATGTAGAATAAGTTGGTCCACGATTTCCATTTTTGTCGTTGGATTTTTGGATTCTCGTGGAATTGTGTTCCCCCAGTCCCAAATATTTTACAATTTTTTGTTCTCAGTTTCTGTTTTATTAATGACATATAGAGGTCATGTTCATCAGTTTTATTAAAAAAAAAATATTATTCGAGTTTTTAGTCAAAAATAAAAATGTATAAGTAGTAAAAAATTATGTACAAATAACATTACAAATTTATTTAAATTTAAATTTAATAAACGGATGAGAAAGCAAGTCTCAATATGTTTAGTTCATTCCTCGTATAATAGCAAAAACATGGTTTTGAAAAATAAAAAGAATTACGTATAAATATTTATTGATTTTAACTTGCGACATTATACATATGACAAGTTATGCATTTGTTAAAAAATCGAATTCGAGAAAAAAGTGGGCCTTCCAATTCTGTCTGTCTCTTTGACTACAGCCTAAACGGCTCGGACAATTTTCTTTTAAATTTGATAAATAGCATTTTTTTAATTTTCTCCCACACGTTATTTTTTTTCCCGAAAAACTCTTCTCCATATTTAAAAAAAAATCTGAAAATTTTATTTAGTTAAAGCATGGTAATGCTTGAAAAAAAAAATTAAGACAAATGGTTGTTAATGGTACCATTTTTGTATCTTTCTGATTTTCTCAAAAAACGGTTTAACTGATTTGAATAATTTTTCCATGCTAATTTGCTCCTAAAAAGTTTGGATTGGATTATGTATTAAAATTTTTAAAAAATTTATTTTTGGGTTTTTGAAAAACAAATTCATTTTTTCTTTTCAAAACTCAATATTTTAAAAACCTAGTGCTCTATTTTTTTTAAACTTGATAATTAAAAACTTTTTAATATGCAATCTACAAGATATTAGAAGAAAATTATATTTTATCTAAAAATACCAACCATAAAAATGTTAAAAACTGTTTTTCGAAAATCGTATTTTCTCGAAAACGGCACCTAGAATTTCAATAAAATTCTTTTTCTTTCGATAAATTTTTAAGATATATAATTCAATACAAGAAATTTTTATATTAAGATATTACTGATTGTACCTAGCATATAAGAATTTTTCGAATTTTGAATTTCTCACTATAACGGATTTTAATACAAAATTTTTATAAAGAAGCTTTTAAAAGCTTTCAAAAACATTGCATTTCAAAACTAAAAAAAAAAAATTGTTTCAGTTTTTTGCTTGAGGAATCACATAGCATCCTGCTCTCAGCTCCCAGCTCAGCTTCAGCTAACTACTAAGGGAGTCTATTACAGAAGAGCAAGTTGGTGCGACCCAGTCGTGCATTTTATTTTGATATTCTTAATACTTGTTAACGATTTTAAACTCAGTCCAGTTTTATATGATTTTCACGCTACAAAAGTATACAAATTACAAAAAAAAATATTTTTGAAAAGTCCTCATCCGGTCGATGATTATCCAGTGTGATTCAATTCAACGTTGTTCTATCTCATAAGGAAAAGATTTAGTTGCTTAAGAGGCAGCTTCTTAAAGAACGAGTGCAAGGATTATTATTCCTACCAGGTTCTATACAACGGAGCCAACATAAACAAAAATGTAAATTGATGTGCTCAACTAACAGCTTGTAGTGATGAGTTTTATGATAGTGTGCATCTAAGCGGTTTCATCCCGCCATACTGACGGTTTCGCTTATCTAATACTTCGGCCGTTAAAATGAAGATAGGTGGCTCTTTTCTACTCAAGAAGTCTTCGCACAAGGCAAAGCAGAACATTTACGGTTCAACAGTAATGTGTGATAGAAAGCAAGTGGTTAACGGGTGCTTCTAATTATATAAAGGGGTTCCACAAGGAAGTCACCTAGGCCCACTTCTTTTTATTATTTTTATTAATCGTCTCCCGGCAAAATTCATTAGAATTTAAAGATGTATAAAAGCTTCATTTATATTCTTAGTTTTGCCCTTTTTGGAATACTGCAATGTAGTTCAATATCCTTTTTATGAAAAGGGAAGATTCAGAAAAGATATACGCGCTTTGCTGATGAATTGCAAGATTTTTTTTTTCCAGGTGACCTATTATTAATTTGAAAACACTTTAATGTCATAGAAATACTCAGTGCATTTTTATTTTTGAAAGACGTTTTTGATAAATAAATAAATTGCAGTGATTTGTTTTCTCTTATGTTTTTGTATGATCCCGAAAGATCCTTTAAAAGCTGTGTAGAACTGTCTCCTTTTACTTAATCGGAGAGAAATATACCCCTCCCATATTGTCTACAAACACACCCTTACATTTGCATGAATCGTAATCAAAATACTCCTTTTAGTGTCTTATAGAGTTTTCTCAGCACACACCATCTGATAAAGTACGGTCTTTAAATGTTACCTTGGCAACTTTATCAACTTTTGTACCTTTACTATATTTCTTATGTCTTTATTTTTGACCTCTTATCCACACGCATTTTAATTTTACTTTAATTCTTTCGACACACTTCCACTGAAGACTGAACTTTATTTAAAGGTTGTTAAAAATTGGCAAGTGCATGTAGCGTTTGCATTAACACATTTCAATTTGCCGAAATATCAAAAATGAGAATCAACAAGAACGAACTATATAATTTTAGAAATCATCATAGGAATCTATAGGGTAGGTGACAAAATTGATTAAAAACAAATTTCGTGTAATGTCAACGATTTTTTTTTTGGTTTATTTGAAAAGCCTAACCATAACCTCTTGTGTGGAATATGACATAGTTTAAATGACCCTCGTCGCCTTAACTTCGCTGGATGGCATGCAATCAAGACAGCCAGTTTTCGATGACTCTGTTGTCCTTACCAGGTTGAATTATAGCAGTTGATTATGAAGCGGTTGCTTGGGGCGTATTGGGATAGAAATACATATGTATATCTTAAAGAAAACTCGGAAAGAAAAATGTCTAACGGAGTTGAATCAACGATCTACTGATTCAATTCACGACAGCACCTCTGCATCAAATAAACTTATCTTCTAATCGATCGCGCAGAATGTTCATTGTAGCATCAGCTGTGTGGCATGTAGTGCTGTTCTGTTAGAAACACATGTTGTTCACATCCATATCATATAAATTAGGACAAAAATAAAGAAGTTAGGCAGCGCAGTACTGGCAATCCCATAGAAGAAATACGGGCGGATGATATCTTCGCAGCGGCCCACAGTCAACGTCAAACAGTGACTTTCAGCGGATTTATTTGCACTTCATGGGCATCTTGTGCATTAGCCACGTCCCGAGAATCTGTCAATTTTGTTACTGACGAACTGGTTTGTCAAAAAATGGGCCTCGTCGCTGATGGTTAAAGTTGGGGTCTGCTTCCAACACACTTCAGAACCTACTGTTATTCTAAATGCTATGACGCTGTAACTTCTCATAGTGATCAATCTTAAGTTTCGGTCGAAAAAAAAAAAAATACAAGAAGGAGAAATTTCCAACACATTAAGCAAAAATGGCCGCCATAAATAGTCAAAATCTACCTGTCGCTTAGTTAAAAAAAAGACACAAATTCAAACCTGCATCTGTAACTGAAAAATCCATATTCTCCGCCCAAAAATAAGCTCTTCCCATTCCTTTCATAATCTGCGAACAAAAATCTCAATTCTATCTGTCAAATAAATAAGATTTAACTACAAAATCCGGAAAACTTCTCAGCTGCGAAATTTTATGTGAACACACTTTTACGCATAATTAAACTTTCTGCCATAGCGAAATACTAGACCGCGAAGAGACGCCCAGTCACCAATATTTCTTTTGCGTATGACACTTTGTTTCAAAGCTAAGAAAGATATCATTTAATGTTGTTTTTTTTTTGTTACCTCTAACCACGAAAAATGAATTTGCTTGAGTTCATTAAGTTGACTTTTAAAAATTTAGCACGCCTTCGTACTTTTCATTATTTTAGGAAATTCGTTTAAGTAAAATACGTGTAAAAGAATAAATACAAAAATTTAAAATATTTTTGTTATTTAAATGACACATTAAACGGAATGCGTGCGAAATGTCATTTGTTTTTATGCATCGTAAAATAATTTTTGTTATTCTTTAACAAAAAAAAAAATGTACGTGCGTATGTGTGTTTTTGTTGTTATTTGTGTAATATCAGGTGATTTTAGGGCTTCACATTGCCACCTTTATTTCGTGTGCTTTTTTAGGCTGAATCTGGTTGTGATTATAGACATCTGGTGAAGAATATTAAAGGAGCAAAAAAAAGTTATAGATTTATGTTGGATTTTTGCTGCTGCTTCAAGTTTTTATCTCTGTGCTATTATTGGCGAGTGTAAAATTGTACAAAAATGAAATTTGTTGAATTTAAAAATATCAATTTTTCCCAACTTTATGGGGAAAATAATTTTGTTTGATTTTCTAGATTACAAAAGTGGATTCTTTTGTTCGCTAAAACTATGCCAGACGCTATTAAAATATTTGTTGGTTTAAAAATCCCCTGACAATTTCTTCTTCAAGAGGGAGTTTTATGACCTCTGGCGCGGATCCTATGGAATTGACTTTAGTCGCAAAGTAAGACAGAAGTTCACAGACATTTCATTTTATGTGTACATATTTGCAACTGGAACCTTAAGAAAAGGTCTTAAACACATTGCGCGTTCTAAGAAAGACTGGATTTTAAAAATGCAGTGCTTTTATGTGTGTTCCTGTGCGTCACATTTGACTTCTTAGAAAGTTATTTTTATATTATTTGAGAGCTGACACCGTATAGAAAACTCTTTATATTTATATTTTTATATTTTCTTGAAATATGTCTAGCAGACCTATTTACTTTTTATATTTTCGCTCTTTGAAAAAATATTTGAAAATGGAGCGTAACGGAATCCCGCTTTTTATAATCCCGTTTTTCAAAAATCCCGCAAAAATTTTTTTAAAATACCGCTTTTTAAAATCCCGTTTATTCAAAATTCCGTTCTATTATAATCCCGCTTTTTAAAATCCCGTCTTATATCTCTTATCCCGTTTTTTAGAATACGTAGCTAAAACTTATTGATTTTATGTTGGTTATTTTCCAGATTCTTTAAATGCTAAAGAAACTTTGAATACACCCAACCTCGAATGAACCCTAAATCCTATAGTGTGCTCAAGTAGGAGAGTTCCAGGGGGGCAGCATGCCTCCCCTTGCATACCTCACTGTTTATACGTCGTAATAAGGAAAGAAATTATGAAAAAACGGGATTATAAGAGACGGGATTTTAAAAAGTGGGATTTTAAAAAGTGGGATTTTAAAAAGCGGCATTATAAAAAGCACGATTATAAGAAACAGGATTATAAAAAAAGGAATAAAAAAAACGGGATTTAAAAAAACGGGATTATAAAAAGCGGGATATCGTACCCAATCCGTTTGACAATAATTATATAATAATCTCAAAAAATTGTAGATCCCTAAAACAAGAATTCAATATCTTGTTTTTGTAGTTTTTTTTTTTTTCAATTCGCCTGACAAATATTAAACTCTGCCAGATGTGTGCATCATTCTTATAAAAATCTGTACATGAATGTAATTGGCACCTAAAGACAAAGTCTAAGACACATTTCTAAGAAACCCTAGATTTTTAAAATGCAGTGTTTTTATGTCTCTTCAGTGCGTCTGGCAGACATTTGACTCCCTTGAAAAATGACGAAAATACGATTTTTGTAAGGTAGATTGGTAAATATTAGAATATTTATGAATAATTCATAACTAATTAGTACCTGCCATTATGTACTCAAAGGTATCCAATCTATCAAATACAATGTAGACAATTTCGCTCATCTAATTATATCTAGAGACATAATATCATGCCACCTATGTAACATTAAAAAATCTCACTTCTCTTAAAAAAAAAACACACATTATTTGTGCTTGGGTATTTTTATACGTTACGTGCGCGTAAGTCAGCTATAAAATAAAAGAATAATTAAAATAATTTGGCACACCTGAGAGAGATAAATCAATCGATTTTATTTGCATTTCGCCTTCGAAACAATGTAAAAGAGGGGCGTGTGCTCGAGGTTTTTTTTTATTTAGAAAATATAAAAAAAAACAAGCCTACGGCACTTAGTAGATCTACGTTTAGATTTACTTAAACAAAAGAAAGAACAACAAAAAAAAAAAAGAAAAAACAACAGAATGGCTTCCTCAGAATGTAAGAAAAATCTGTGTCAAATTTTAGCTTAGTCGATATTTGCCTATTTGTTTATACATGACTCAATGAAGTGGAATTTTAATTGAAAATAGTTGATTTTTTTTTGTTTTTCATATAAAGAAGCTTCCCATTAAACAGACAGATGATTGGCAAGGTGTTCGATAGGATTCAAGTTGAAACTCTAGCGAAATATGGAATAAAAAAAAAACAGGTATACCATTGGGATTTTATTCATTCAGCGAAAAAGTGATTATTATATCATTCAAACTTGACAGCAAAGGACATGAATTTGAAATTGACAATATTCAATTTGTATGTGGGGTTTTAGTACCCCATATGTGGGATATTAGAAAATAATTATACTATCCTAACTTATATTGGTCTTAAAAGGTCATTTCTGTAACAGTAATTGATCATCCATAGGCGATTTTTTAACGAATTTTTCATGATCACCATTAGAAGATGTTATTTCCTCATTTTTGGGATATTCAAAACTTAGTATGTCATTGAAAAGGTCAGTAATTGGTCACAAATGGTTAGTTGGTTTCTGTCTATTTGTCATGTAAATTTTTAGGGATTTTTTTAAAGTTTTTTCTTTTTTCAAGGTCAAATACTACGACGCTAGCATTTTTATGGGATATTCAAGAAAAGATTTTTAAAGTTCAACAGTTGTTCACAAACGGTCAGTTAGTTTAAGAAAATGGTTAGTTATAGTCGATTTTTAATGGATTGTTAACAGTATTCAAGGTTATGGTAAATCCCCATTTACGGGTTATTCAAAAACTAAATACGTCATCTGAAAGGCCTCAAAACGCATTTTCACCTAGTAATTGGATATCCCTACAAATTTGAAATTTTCGAAAAAAAAGCAAACATATCTATTGTGACATTTAAAATTTCATATAAATTTCTTTGAATAACCCACAAATAAGTTGCTAACATCCCTGAAAAAAAATGGAGGCAAAGACAAGAAACACTTTTCATGAAAAGTGATAGTCTTGAAGGATTTGCAACTTCCAGAAAAAGTCAGAACCCCTGAAAATTTTTTGTAACGTTAAGTTTCCCTTGGCATGATGATAAGTGCGTTGAACTGTCATGTATAAGGTCTTTGGTTCGATTCTCAGCCGCTGCAAAAAAGTTTTTCATGGTTGCACTGCCTCTTTCGAAGAATTGACAAATCCTCTAAGAGTATCTCTCTTCATGAAAATTGTTGCACATTTTCAATTTGGAATTGACCCCAAATTGTAGATCCTCCCCATTCCTGGTGACGATAACAGGAATGGTTTAGAGATGTAAATCACTAGGCTTGGGCTTTTACGAACCATAATGACCTCCTATTTATGTATTTTTTGTTTTCAACGTGACATCTGCTGGAAATCGAACCAAGGCCCCCGGCGGCGTGGTACAAATCATTACCCATTACATATTCGAATTCAATTTTTAGTCCGTACTTAATAGCCTTTTTCCGAGATTCCGATCAACTGGAATATCCAGCCTATTGAATTTAACAAAAAAAAGTAACAAAATACGAAAATACAAAATTTTTATCTTACCTTACTCTTGTTAAACAGGAAATATGAATCACATTTTTTGTTTATAAGAGTAGAGTAGCACATTTAAGATTTTGATTATTAAATAAATTTCAAATTTTCTTTTAGTTATAAAGAAGAAGAATCATGAACCTTAAATATTATTCATTTTTTTTCTGGCCTTGTATACGCAGACCAGATTTTCTCCTCAGAATAAAAGTAGCACATTTCAATTAATAAATGATTTTCCGATTTTCTTCTTTTTTAAGAAGATATATGTCGACCGTTAGGTTTGTTGGAAGATTTGTATTGGAACTTTTATACTAAGTTCACAATGTGGACCATGTTTTCCAACAAAACAAATTTAGCACTTTTCAATTACTCATTTAATTTTAAACCTAGAATGAAAAAACCAAAATTAACAGCCTTCAATTTGATTTAATTATTATATTTTTGTCACTTCTTCTGCAAATCATCTTAATTATTTCGTCTCAATTCTTAAGTTGACGAGCAGACTACGTTTTCAGTTTACAGACAAACCAGTAGCACATTTTAAATGGGCCAACCTAACGACAAACTTAAACCATCCATTTTCCTGGCAAATGGTATAGACAATAAACATAAACTTAAAAAAAAATTACAACTAATTTTAAGACTAAAAGTGGATGTTTACAAATCCAACAAAGGAAAAATGTAATATTGTTTTTAAAAATCATTTAAGATAAATAAAACCGTTTACCACTGATTCACAAGTTCCGAAGAACTTAAACAATATTCTTATAGCATTTCTATGTCTTCTCTCATTATGTTCCTCCCCCACTATAACATACTTAGCGTTGGAAAAAAAAAACTAAATAATCAAAGTAAAAAAAATTAAAACTGTTGTTACTTTAATATTTATTTGTTTTTCAATTGCCTACATGGTATTTGTAACACATCGATTCCGCCTTGCCAATATGCGCACGAATATAGTAATTGGATTTTCTAACTGGCACTTTTCCTATCCGTGCGAGAATTAAAACGAAAGGGAAGCAGGGTTTCGGTAGCCAAGCCCAAGGAGGGGGAGGGGTTCATCCTCCTTCTCTCGCAATAAGGGCAATCTCTCTGACAATCTGTGCTATGTTATGTTGGCCCAAGGCAAGTCCTAACGCACATCAAACTCACACACCATTTGAATAATCATTGGTCCTTAGTCATGCGGCAATATGAGCATTGGCATCACAATCGGCATCGGCAACAACTAGCAGCGAGAAATATCACCAGCACTACAGTCAATTGGTATTATGGCATAGATACAGTTAGTTCGAAAAATATTTGTGACTCTATTCATAGATATATGTATATGTAGTTTCACCATTTCGGAAGTTAATGGCATCTGTCTGAATAGGCCGACAGGCAGACAGAAGTTTTTTGTTTGATCTTTGTTGAGAAAATAAATAGAGAGGTGCTTGTGCGCTGCGTTGCGCTAGCTTGTGTCACACTTCTTTTGAAGGGATTTTAGAGTCGGCTAGTGGGCTGTAGGTGGGGAATTATGTGACACCCTTTCAATGTGAAACTTTTTTTTGTGTTGAAAAAATAAAAATAAAAATCTCCTCTTAAATAGAACTAGTAAATTAATTATGATATTTCTTTCATTTTTCTTTGCAGGTAAGCTTTTGTGGATTTGTCGATGAGGATGTTAATGTCAATCATCGTTGTGGTAATTTTTTTTTCTATTTGATGGACGGAGATGTTACTGGTTCTGACTTATGACACATGACGAGGAGTCATTTTTTGGGGAGAGTACGATAACTTAGGCGCCAAAAATTGATAACGGATTTTTGTAGAAGGGTCAAATACAAGCGTTTTTTACTATGGGAGGGGGGGTCTATCTCGCCCCGTTTAGGAGGTAGGGGCGATTTTAGAAAAAATGACTTAAATTGAAAAAAAAAATATTAAAAAACAACGGCAATACTTACAATAAAATACTATACCGGTTTTGAAAGCCAGAAGTCTGTTCTATAATCGTAAATTTAAATTAAATTATTTATGTCAATTGTTTTTGAAAAATTTGCATGCAAACTCAAAATTTTGTTAAAAAAAATGAAAAAAAAAAGTTTAGACCAATTTTTTTCAAAATTGTAAAATGAAATGCTTAATTGGCTTTTTGTGGTCAATGTTACTATTAATTCTGAATCGAACACAAAAAACCGAATGGTTTTGTCCCTTCTAGTTTTTGAGAAAATCGAAAATTACTAAAACTACTTTTTATGAAGTTTTTGATTTTTGGTATTTAACTACGGTGATTTCATTTTGAGGATTAATGTTAATGTGGTTCATTTGTAAGTAAAGTACAGCAAATCATTAAGCGTTACCAAGAATGCACCACGAGGAGGTAGAATTGCATGGCATTTCGCGTCTCAGTCAGTCAGTTTGTGAGTAAGTCAAGTGTTACTTAAAAATAGTCAAGTCAATTTTTCAATGTTCAATGTATTAAAACCGTGTTTACAGGCATTTTGATCACAAAAGAGATAATTATAGCAAGCACCTCCCGAATCTCTAGCCAATATTGAGGCCCATAGAAAAATGTGCCGATAGATGGATTTATGGCTCTCAGATTAACTTTTATATGGATTGCACCAGAGAAACTTTTAAATCATTAGTTTTAAGCAAAATTTAAGTAACGTTATTTAATAAAATAAAAGATTAACTATGTAAATCATTTAAATGTAATTTGAATTTTATATACCCACCTACAAATTTGTAACTATATATTTACTTATGTATCTTAGTCTGCAAGAGTATAATATGCTCTGGTTGATGAATAAATAATAATAATAATATTGTATTCTTACAATTTTTGTCACCTTTTTGAGTTGGAGTTGAGGGGATTTTACGCTATAGTTGTAATTGGACCAATTTCTTCTAAGAACGCGATGCTTTTGAAATATTTTTTTTGAAATATTGAAAAGTTATTTAATTTAGGATGAAGTAGTGGATGCTTAGTCGCCATTCTTTATTCAAAGAAAAAAATACTTCACTCTTACAAAGGTTGAATAACGAATGACCTTGGTAAACAATAACCTGTACCACATTAGCATTAAAAATGTTAGACACAAACAATAAACATACATATTAATTAAGGAATTGTATAAATTTGCTGCATTCGTACAGTAGTACCTAGGTAATGTGAATTTTTCAGAATGTATTAAATTTTCATGTCTGAGCATTTTAAATGCGCAACTTTGGGCTACGTATGTACATATATATATTTAGTAGACATTGGATATAGACCATAGGGTAAATTCAAAGTTTCTTTAAATCCAGATTCTGTAAATGCAAAAGAAACCTTGCATACACCCAATCTCGCACCTACCCCAAATCCTATAGTGTGCCCAGGCAGGGGGGTTGCAGGGGGGCAGCATGCCCCCCCATACATATATCACTGTTTATACGCCGTAATGCGTAAGCAAGCAAAAAAAGCAAATATCCCATAAAAAAGTAGTTTTAGTTATTTTCAATTTTCTCAAAAACTAGACGACATAAAATCAACTAGTTTTCAGTTTTTGAATAAGAATATATTAGAGCAACGAATTTTAGAAAAAATAATAATATATAACTTTGCAGTTTTGAAAAATTAAACTTTAAACTTTTTTTTATGTTTTTTTTTCACCAAAATTTGAGTTTAAAACTCGTTTTTTCAAAAACTGTGCATAGATTCAACTTGATTTGAAATTTATCTAATAGATCAGAGTATTGGCTTTAAAAAAAAGTATAATACTTAATTGTAAGTATTACCGTTATTTTTTAATATTTTTGTTTCCATTTTAGTACCTTTTTTATAAAATTGCCCCTCCCGCCCAAATGGGGGGAGATAGACCCCCCCTCCCATAGTAAAAAATGCTTGTATTGAACTGTTCTACAAAAAACCGTTATAATTTTTTGGCGCCTAAGTTATCGTACTCTTGCCCATTTTTTTTTTTGTTGTGATTTTGGTTAACGACTAGCGACTTCGGGTGTCATTGCATAAGTTGGGACTTTAAAGATGGAAACAATTCAAACCCTATGATGTCTGTTAAAATTTTGCAATTTCAACTAAACCATAATTGAATTCTTATAACGAAGTTCATTTTGGTCTGTTCCGGTTGAAGATTCCGGTATGATAGATTTTCAGGTTTTGGATGAAGTGTTTGTTCTGCTATCAATATCAACATTTTATGTAGATACATATGTATATAAAAATAAAATTTAACATCATTTTTTTTTTTTGAAATTTTTAATAGTTTCAGGGCCTTAGCTTGCGCTGGGGTGTCCGAGGAAAAAACAAAATGTTGGGTCCTATTTCCTAATAACTTCTTAAATATTCAATAAAAAAACCATTAATTTTAATAGCTAATAAATGTGTAAGTCGCGGCCGATTAACATAAATAATAATACAATCGTAAGTTTATTTTTTAAATGCTTAAAACATTTACGTAGGATTTTATTTTTTGTATATGAACATTGACAGAAGTTTGGACTGAAATTCACAGAAATGCACAATGGCAGAGCTTCAAAGTATAAGAACGAACCTATTTATTTCAAAAGTTAGAAAAAGAACGCAACATCGAACTTCGCTACGTATTGTAAAGTTTGTTAGGCTTATGTTTAAACAGGGAGGTTATTTGATACAACATTAAATTTTTCCACCTATCTTCAAACAGAGATGTTAACTGATACGAAATAGTTGTATTGCTTGGAGCATTAATAGGATCGTACACGTTCTAAAATATGCTGGTCATGAAGTCAAAACATTTTGAAATCGCATTACAAAAATCAAGCCAATTATGACGTGCTTGTCAACACATATTTGAGAATGTGAACACTCCCTAGTGGTGCACGAAAATATGATACTTTAGTTTGACTCTTGAAGCCTGATCACATGATTCCTTTTTTCGTTCGTTTCGTCTTTTGGCTTTTTGACAATTTCAGTGAGCTATGTTGAAACGTAGCTCGATTCCACTACACTTCTTCACCTAACACCAAATATATCAAGAAGACGAAAGACTAAACAACTGAAAAAAAAGAACCGTGTAATCAAGCTATAGACGGTATTCGAACTGAACTAAATACTCCAACTTTTTGTTGACGTTCTGTGCTTTATCTCACTCCCTCTTTCACAGATTTATAAAACGATTGACATCGTTCCCAATTTCTTATGGAAGTTGTCAAAGAGTAAATATAAACGGAAAACACTAAAACTTCTAATCCATTAGCATCGTAGGAGACGTGAAAAACTATCGACCAATTTCCAAACATTTTTGAAAGCATTTTATATGAACTCCTCAGTTTCCGTTGCCGGTCCTTAATTACTCCTGCACACCATGGTTTCTTAAAAACCAGATCCACCTCCACAAACTCCCCGTCTATACTATATTCATAATCAACCCATAGAAATAGTAGAAAAGATAATGGATCTTGGCCTTTTATGTGACCGTGAACTTAAATTTCTATTTCATATTGATGAAATATTTCATAAGGCTAACACAGCGTTAGGTCTTGTAAAAAGATGGTCTAACGTTTGTCCGACCTTTAATTGAGTTTGCGTCCCAAGTTTGGTCTCCATATCAAGATATATCGGGTTTTCCAATAGGAACTTGACAACTTTGAATATAATTTGTGAACGCACCCTTTCACTCATCATAAAACTGTCATTGTCAATTTATTCAGTTAGCTAAACATTTTTATCATGGTAAAGTACACGAACGAGCAACGCGTGCAAATTATAAAAATTTCCCATGTCGTTCTCAAGACTTAGGCATCGCTCAGACCACATTATGGCGTATTTTGCCTCGTTTGTACGATTTAACGCCTCTAGACTATTTTCTTTGGGGCTACGTTAAGTCTTTGGTTTATGCCAACAAGCTGACGACGTTGGAAGAGCTCAGAGCCAACATTGAACACGAAATAGCAGCCGTTTCGCCCGAAATGTGTGGCCGAGTCATCGAAAATTGGGTCCAATAAATCGACCGCTGCAAACGTGCCCGCGGCCATAAGAACGAATTCGAGTCGCATTCATAAATGTTTTGATTGGACATCAAGCCGATAATAAAATTTTCTATCAAGAATAGAAGGCATCCAAGGTCGATCCCTTCGTTTTGCACTTCCTCCGTGGGATAAACCTTTGATCTTACCCCCTTATGGTGACCGCCTCCAACTGTTAAACCTGAACTCATTACAGGAACGTAGAGAAATTGCTGACATACTTTTCAAACAACGGCTTCCCCCTGGTTCAGTTGACTGCTCCTCTCTCTACAACTCGATTTCTTTCAATACCAACACCCGTAACCTCAGAAACCACCGCCTATGCTATTTACCATCACACCACACCTCCTATGGCCTTAATGAACCTCTGACCCGTATGCTCCGGTTCGTCAATTTGAATTCAAATTCATTTGATTTCAATATCAGCGCCTACAACCTCAAACTCCTTTTGTCCCACCCCCACTCTTAGTTATAAGTTTAAATTTAAGTTAGTTCTTAAGTTATACTTATAGCAATTAATTAAGCTGAATAATTGGGGTTTAAGCCCCCACTAAAATTAAATTAAATTAGTCATCATCCAGTTCATGGCTTGACAGATGGAGAACGTTGATGTATATAGAATATTAAATTCGAAATTTAGCATTATGTGTTTGACATTAAAGGAAACGTGAAATTTTGACGTATCGAGATTATTTCGTTGCAAAGGTCAATTATCGATCATCGCTCTGGCTAGGGAGAATTTCCTTCTGAATTAGTTGCTGTTCCTCTTATAGATTGGCGTGTCCTTCGAGGTTAGAATTTTGATGGTTGGTATAACGCCTGCATTCTCGTAGAGCATCTTCTTTGGCCAAGACTTCCTTATGAGAAATTTCTGTGTACGGGACAGACGTACGTGAGAATGAGTTCGATCAGTTGCTTGTAGATGAGAAGCTTCCTTTACTTGCTTAGTATGTTCTGCCTTTGAAGTAAAGGGTGAATCAGATGGAAGGAGTATCTGTTTGTTGGGTACAATATCCGCTTTTTATAATCCCGCTTTTTTAAAATCCCGTTTTTATAATCCCGTTTTTTATAATCCTGTTTCTTATAATCTCGCTTTTTTAAAATCCCGCTTTTTAAAATCCCGCTTTTTAAAATCTCGGCCCTTATAATCCCGTTTTTTATAATCCCCTTTCTTATTACGACGCGACGTGTAAGCAGTGAGGTATGCAACCCCCTGGATTTGGGCTAGGTGCGAGGTTGGGTGTATGCAAAGTTTCTTTAGCATTTAAAGAATCTGGAAAATAACCAACATAAAATCAATAAGTTTTAGCTACGTATTCTAAAAAAACGGGATAAGCGGGATTTGGCGGGATTTTAAAAAGCGGGATTATAATAGATGGGGATTTTGAACAAGCGGGATTTAAAAAAAGCAGTATTTTAGTAGATGGGATTTTAAAACCTTTTTTTCTCGATTTTTGAAAAGCGGGATTCCGATACGCTCCCAATATCTGTATATACGAGTACCTTGCAATATTTGATGATGGAGACGTTCCTGGAGTATTGTCTGGTTGATCTGCATATAAGAGTTTAAGAGCAATGGTCCCAGCTTGGTCCCTTGTGATACTCCTGTTCTGATGTGCTTCGTTCCTAGTTTTTCGTTTAAAACCTGTACAAAAAAGACTATTTTTGTAAGCAAACTTTTTATTATTATTTACCAAATAAAACTCTGGTCTGATCAGCTTGAAAATGATCCCTGTTTTCAACACGCTGTTGAAAGCCTTAGAAGGCGTACCACTGCTGTTCCTTTCTTGTTTAATCCCCTTGGTACATCGCTCTATAGTACCAGATTTTTTTTTTTTTTTTATAAATTTGCGCGCCCTAAAGCCATTATAACTACGCTTAAAACAATTGAGAACAGTATGTGCGTTTTAGGAAAGTTTGAAAGGATTTAAAAGGAGATACCGATTCACATTTTGCATGTCTAAATATCATAATGGGAGGGAAATATTGAGTTGGGTAAAGCATTCCATATTCGTGAAGTCGGGTAAATTTGTCCATATTCATGTAGTGCAGCTAAAGAAAATCTCTGAATTTAACAGTACGTCCGAAGTCGGGATTAAGGGTAAACTGATGGGGATTCATTGAAGCGCAAGTATTACATTTGAATTGTTTAAGGGGAGGAATTATTCTGTCACCTATCATTCTTAAAGCTCCTTTTTGGATTCTATCCAAGAGATTCAAGTGGGTTATTGGAACACCTAGCCAAATATGGGAATTTTACTCGAAGGACTGTGTTGCATATACCAAGAACAATTGTAAAGTAGAAATTACGTTTTAAGGTCTTCTTTATATTGCAAAAAAATAAAATAGGAAGTTTTTTGCGCTCCAATTTTTGATACATTTGTTAGCGAACAATTTGTGGCTGAAAGAAAAATTGATGGTTCTCAACATATTTGATAATTGTAATACCAAGTTTATCAATATAACTATTCACAATAGATGTAAAATCTAATATATTTCAGAGTTCATAAAAATGATGTTATAACTGATCACAAGAATACCCATTCTTCAATTTTGTTGATACGTACCAAATATCTTGTTGATATTTGATAACCATGATCGAGCGCTGTAAGTGACCAACATCCAAATTCATCATCAACAAAATTTGAGAATTTCTTTTGATGAAAATGATCACAAATATGTTGGCATCCGTCATTAACTTTGTTCCGTCAAATTAATACATTTTGTTCAAAAAGTAACACAGCAATGTAAACATGAGGAATTCTATTTTTCATCATAAATTTGTTGTGTTCATCAAGTTCAACTTATAGAATTTTGATTTTTTTTTTTTTTTGAATTAGTGCATTTTACAAAAGTGATTGCAATGAACTACAAGACGACGCAAGTAAACAAAGAACCTAACGAACACGCCGAAATAATCCCACGACCACCGTACCGACTGACGACGACGATGCCCGCCAAAAGCAAGGAAACTCACCTCCTTCCTGGGCCTGCAATCATCCGTGCATTGGGTCTTGCATCTCGGGTGTATATATGTATCTCTATATGACTACACTGCAAATCTATAGCTCTAGTCATGTGTGATTCTGTGTGCATCCAACAAAACAAATTATGTGTGCAAATGAAAATAAATTTTCATTCATGAAAATATTTTCACCACTATTGGATGCCGTCAGTCGGTCGGTTAGTCAAATCGAATTCGAATTCGGTTGTTGTTTGCTGGTTGTGCGGCCCAAAAATTGACACATTTCTACAAGAAACTACACTCGTAGTTGATGCGCTTCTGCTGCAATACAGGATGTGCCAGATGATTGCAATTTCGGAGACAAGACTTCTCTCGGGACAGTGTGTGGGGCGGGCAGAGCGATGGAAATATATTTATTAATAGGCACTTATATTGGTAATAATTGATTTTATTTTTAGTCCACACTTCACACCGACCTGCCATCCTCAAGAAATGACTAATTGTTTACTTTTTGTCGCTGCTCATTGTGACGGCAGCAGCAGCAGCATTGATTGCATATTGCATAAATAGGCACAAGTATGGCACTCTCCCTGCCATACCAAAAATCCGTTGTCACCTCTTGAGATATTTTTGGTAAGGATATTGCTAATTACCAAAAGCATTGCGCTCGACTATGTCAGCCGTAAAAGTCCGAGATATTTTGATGTCAGTTGTTGCCGTTGGCGTTGCTATAGTTTCGAGCATTTTTCGAACATGAATAATATTTCTTATTTTTGGGCGGAAAATCAAAAATAAAAACGAAAATATAAACAAAATAACAAACAGCATTTGTGGTGTATAGAATTCGTGTTTTGCCTGGCGCTTTGGCCATTTGTCTTTTGACAGCACTCTTTTTTGAACACAGGAAGGATGTGCTAGAATGTTATTCAAAAAGTGACCTTTTACTACAAAAGATTCAATCATCTGTTGGATAAGATATGTATTTGTAATATAGAAGCTTTTAAGAATTCTTTTAACGCGCTGGGGCGCGCGGTGTCAAATTGAAACCCATTCAAATGGCTGAGGTGAGATTCATTGAAGCTATTAGCTGTGGAATTTTGAGTCCGCAAAGGAAACAGACGGACGACATACGGGCACGATACGATTTGTTGTGTTCTTTTGAAAAATAGATACAGATGATAGGTAATAGAATTTTATTTATAAAACTCATTGATGTGAATTCATTGGCATCCGGTCGTTTGAGAGGAGGCGTTCGGATGACTTATTTGGTTATTTAGTATCTTTGTAGGTGTATGAGTTTTATGTGCCAATTAAAACAAATAAAATTAGTTCTATTGACTAATCAATGAATACTAATAGATTTGGACAGATTGTGCTGAACTAATAGAGTCAGATTTAGACAACCGAAAAGTTCAAATTTTATTTCTCGTGTCAAAATTCCAATTATAATAGATTTGAAATAGCTTTTAATTGGCTTTAGTCCTCGAGATCTTGATCAAAATTGACATTAGTTTAGAAGGGGTGGTGATACGGGAAGCTATATCATCTCACTCGGTAGGTAAGATGAGTTTGATGAAGTGCCGGAAGAGCATTGAAGGGAGTTTAGGTATTTCAAAGAATTCGTTGAACGATTTTCTTCTTAGCTCCAAGATTAACGGTATACCTCCCAAATAGCCATTATAAACATTTTATTTATCTCGAAAACGGTTTCAACGATTTTGATAACAAAACTTATGTCTGCTACTATAAGCATAGTGTACATTTTAGTCGAACAAAATTTAACAAAATATTATAGAAGTTGTCTGTTTTTTCTTTTGACTTTCTCATTTACGGCTCTACCGATTTCGATCAAAATGTGGTTTATATTTTGAATTTCTAGTAGTATTGTTAAGTGCTTTTAAACAAGGTCGGATAGATGTTGAAATGGAATAAAACAAGCTATGTGTGAGGTTATTTATTCGAAGAGCCCATGTGTGTCATTGTTTATGAATTAAGACATCGTTAAAATTACCGCCTCGCCTTCTTAAGGTGGCACGGATCCGAGTGGTAGAATTTTCAATGACTCTTCCGAATTTGAGCGATGGCCTGTGTTATGTTCACCTTAAGGGCATCGGTCGATTGTGATTTACTCTTATAGACATGCGACTTTAGGAAATCTCTCAAGAAAAAATCTAGCGGGGTAAAATCGCATGAGCTTGGTGGCCAATTCACGTCACCTCTGCGAAAGATAACCTTACCCTTACATAGTGCCGTTCTGGTACAGCCACATGTCGTCTAGATCCTCTCAACAATTTCTGTGTGCGTGTTACTAGGAATGTAGTGGACTTAAAATTTTCTGCCGATTCCGAACGGCTAATGAGCAGCACTTTTTACGACAAGAGATACGCTTGGAAGATTTGTCAATTCCTCGCAATAGGTAGTATACCTTCGGTCTGACAATCCAACGAAGTGTACCACAAACTTCGACCTGTGATGCTTTTTTTGTTCAAAGGCTGAGGTAGCATCAGCTTGTCCAGGGTCAGTCCGAAGAAAGCACAAAACTCGGTTTTGAAAGTTCAGAACTCCAAATAATGTCCGACTTTATTCAGTTTTAACTTAATTCTAACTAACAATTTATTTCATATACTCGTACACTTGTATCAAATTCTTAAATAACTAACACGGTATTTCATATAGTTCACAATTTTTCATATACCTAAATAATTAACACGGTATTTCATATATAAGGGTGATACGGTGGGATTAGATCCCTAGCCTTGACTGACGCTATAGGCAGAACGCAATGGGATTAGATCCCTAGCCTAAGGCAGCGACAAGGCACGGTCAGATGGTAGGATTAAATCCTTAGGTTTGATTGAATTGCCTGGCAAAATCGGTAGTGAGATTAATCTCTAGCCTCGGCTCAAATCGCAGCAGGGTACAAACGGAGTAGGATTAAATCCTTAGCCTCAAACAAACTTTCGTGGCAAAACAAGGGGCGGCGGTGACAGAAGGTGGGATAACTTCCCTAGCCTTGACTGAAGCTATAGGCAAAACGCAGCAGGATTAGATCCCTAGCCTAAAGCAGCGACAAGACACGGTCAGACAGTAGGATTAAATCCTTAGCTTTGATTGAAACGCCTGGCAAAATCGGTAGTGAGATTAATCTCTAGCCTCGGCTCAAATCGCAGCGGGGTACAAACGGGGTAGTATTAAATCCTTAGCCTCAAACAGAGTTTAAGACAAAATAAAGGGGAGGTACCGAGAAGGCAGAACAACACACACACAATTTACGGCCAGAGCCAAAAAAGCTTCGAAACGTCTGGATAGTACACTACGTACCCTATCAGCGTGTTTCAGGGATAATCTGCAACCTTAGTACTCGATATTGGTACCTCAACGACAATAGGCGAGAGAGAATCCCGTTTTGTCTCGATTTTCCACCTCCCTATATCACATCCATTGTCATCAGCAAATGTGAATACATAAAAAACAAACACAATGCATTCATTGTAATTTGTTGTTGTACCACGGACAATGCTTTCTTCCTAATTTGTTGTTTGTACATCTCCGTATGCACCTAAAGGTATGCAATGGTTTTGGTATGTTAGGTGGTTCGGCAGAAAAGGCTGCTTTAGGTGAGTAGCTGAGTAGTTGCGTCGGCGTGCCGCGGTGGGTGAAGTATGTGACTTCGTTACAGACCCAATAGGCCCTAAGTTTGTAAGACTGCTGCTTCTATGCATACTGCGTTGTATAACCGACATATTTAATGGCATATTAACTACTTCCGAGTTTCCATTAGATTGAAAGAAGGCCAAGATTATTCCCATATCAATCTGGTTTTCGACCTAACACAGCTGCAAATCCGCCTTTCTTTTTGTCACTGATGAAATTAGAATGGCTATGGACAGTAATCATATTGCACTGCTAACGCTCTTAGCACTAACGCTCTTAGCACTAACCCTACAATTATATGTAAAAAGCCGGGAATTGGTGTGGGTTTTCTTTATTATTAAATTTAAGTGGAGTGCCAAAGGGATCTATCCGTGGACCGATGCTCTTCTCACTTTACATAAATGAGCTTAAATTGCTAAACATTGTTTAATTCATCTTTACACTTATGATGTGCAGCTCTTGATAAGTAGACTTTTCGGAGTAAAAAAAGAAGCCGTAGCCTTAATGAATGAGGATGAGCTCTTAATTTCACAGTGGTCTAAAGGAACGATCGCTGACTAAACGATCCTCCCCATCGATCGCAAAAACTTTGCGCATTGAAACTTGATGCCGAAACCATTGAGTGTGTTGGCAATGCTAAAAACTTAGGAATACTATTCAATTGTATTCTCAAAAGCCTGATTATCTACACGGTAAAACAGTTGTATGTACTCGTATTTATCTAATAATTCTCAAATTCATTTTGTTCACAATCTGTCATAGTGCAATTTCACAGATTATGATTTAAAACTGCAGCATTTAGGTTGTATCCAAAATAGGAATAAATTGGCTCCTCTCCTTCAAGAAAAGAAAACAAAAATTAAATTCTTTTTGCTGTTTTGAAGACGTCACTAAATTTGTTTGAAATTGAATTCCAAAAATAATTACGATGGCAAATAACGTGATGCTCTACATCTGCCGGAAACCAATAAATACTTTTGATCCGCTTTTCATTTGAGATGTAATATAATTTGTATATAAATTTTGTAGGAAGATCGAAAAACACACCTTAAATAGAATAGTATTACAGTTTGGCAATAGCAAATTTTTTATAAGGTTTTATGCCTAGGATGTGAAAAAAGCTGACAAGAAAATCTTAATGCGAAGTTAAGTCATTTTTTGATATTATCTAACTAAGGTATGCTTAAATGAAAATACATAAATAAAAGCAAAAAGAAGTTAAACAAAAAAATTTAAAAAAAATGAAATGTCATGGGCGCATAAATCAAGTTATATTTTACCACTTGTATTAATTATGTTGGCTTTCAGGGCAGTTACGGCTTATGGTCTATTGGCAGACACCTGTGACTCAGGAAAACTCTCCAATGACTTTTCTTCTGGGACGATGGGATTTCTCCTGTAGTCCTTAAGAAATGTGTCTCTAAACTTGCCCAACCTCTCTCAGATTTTTTTCAATTATCTATCTCTTGTGGTGTGTTTCCTATACAATGAAAGAACTCATTCATCATCCCTGTACACAAAAAAGGATGTAAGAATGATATTAATAAGTATAGGCCCATTGCCAAACTCTTCTGTATACCTAAAATTTTTGAGAGTATACTCGTAATTCATGACACCATGCTTCTTCATCGTGATCAACTATTTTCTCCGAGACCTTCTTAAAGGTAGATCAACGATCACAAATCTTACAGAATTTGTTTCCAAAACTTTATGTGCTCTGTAATCTGGCCATAAAGTGGATGCAATTGCAGCGGATTTCAGCAAAGCATTTGATAAAATCTCCCAAAAAATAATCATTTTTAAACTTAAAGCATACGGGTTTTCTCCACTTTTTGTATCCTGGATACAGTCCTAGCCCAATCGTCAGTATAAAGTTATTTTCAGGTCATGCACTTTAAACCCTATATTCTCTAATTTAGGTGTCCCGCAAGGAAGTCACCTCGGGCCCCTGATTTTCCTGTTAACTATCAATGATGTGGGACTTATTCTTACAGGATCTGACCTTGAGATCTACGCTGATGATATTCGCATCTCAAAACAAATTTTATCCGTTTCAGGTGCGCAATTGCTACAACTAGACCTTAATTATTTCTTTACCTGGTGTCAACATAACTTTTTTGATCTTAATTTAAGCTAATGTCAAGCCAACTTACTCTCGTAAACGGACGCCCTTGCCACAACGTCAATGCACGATTAATAATCAACCAATTTCCATCGTCACTTTCATTCGTGCCCTAGGTGTTATTTGCGACTTTCAGCTTAATTTTCGTGAACATATTAGCAGTATTATCAACAGAGCTAATTCCACGCTTCCATCGAACTGAATACGGCCAGAATGAGCCGATGACTAGAATGCTTCGGAAAGCTAACAGTTCACCATTTTCGATCCTAATCTCTTCAAATACCCCTTCTACACGCTCTCCTAACTTAATCCTTAGTTTCTTTTGTCCTTATTTTCTGGCTCCTTAGTTTTAAGTATGTTTGATTGCTTGTATTAAGCTTAAAATAAATAAACAAATAAATAAATAAATAAATAAACAAAGTTTTCCTTATGAAAATTATTCACTTATAGCATCCATTTTTAAAATTTTAAGTTTCTTAAACAAAAGAGGAAGTTCGTGCTATCCAGTCGAGCATTTTATTTTTTATTAAAATCATCAGAGAAGTTTTGAATTTAACAATATTTTTCAAAATGGTTGCATTCATGGCGCACCTTGAATTTTGGAGGTAAGAAAATTCTATGTACCACCTTACAGGGAATTACCTAAACCCCTTAAATACGTACCAATTTGAAAAAAATAAAATTCACGACGGGGTCGCACGAACTTGCTTCTATGTAATAGACTAAGAATTTTAAAAACGAATGTTATTAGAGAAAACTGTTCATAAGGATAAAATTATTTTTTTAAATCCTTTTATTAGTAAGAGACAAAAACAGAATGCAATGCAAACATGAATTTAGGCAAAAACAAAAATTATAAGTCGTTGTAGTAGTTTCTTAAAAAAATAAGCTTTTATATACAAAATTTTTAAAAGATTTTTAAGAAAAAAGTTTGGTACGCCAACCTTAAGTTTTTATTATGGTTCAAATAAAAATTAAATTTCCAAAAAAAATATTGAGGCGTTTTTGAAATATCGAATTTTCCAAAAATTCATAAAATACTTTTTTTTAAGTTTTGAAATGCAATGTTTTTTAAACTTCTTAGAAGCATCTCTATGAAAAAAATTGTTTAAAATCCGTCATGTTGACAATGAGTAATTCAAAATTTGAAAAAATGGTTCTATGGTAGGTACAAGCTGTAATATCTTAATTCCAATTCTTTTTTATTAAATTAAAGATCGTAAAAGTTAATTGAAAGAAAAAAATGTTTATCAAAATTCTAGGCGCGCGCCCTTTTCGAGCAAAATACGATTTTTGAAAATCATTTTTTAACATTTGTATGGTGGGTACCTTAATTTTTAGGTAAAATAATGTTTTTCTCAAATCTTGTAGACTATATTGAAAAACTATTTTTTATCAAGTTTAAAAAAATCTAGCATGGCGTTTTCGAAATATTGAGTTTTGAAAAAAAAAAATGATTTTTTTTTTTTAAAATCCAAAACAAATTTTTTTGAAAATTTGAATACACAATTCCATTCAAGTTTTTGCGCAGCTTAAGCAAAAAAAAATGATCAAAATCGGTTGTACCGTTTTTGAGAAAATCGAAAACAAAAAAAAGGTTCCTTCGTGGGTACCCTCAATAACTATTTTTCAATTTTTTTCAACCATTACCTAGTTTTAACTAAATAAATTTTTTTTTGTGTTTTTATTTTTTAAATCTGTCGAACAGTTTTTGAGAAAAAAAAATATTTATAAAATTTGGAAAAAAATCGTATGGAAGGTACCGTTATTTTTGGTCTTAAAAAAAAGAAGAAAAAAATTGTGTGGGGGAAAAATTAATAATTGTTGCCTTAAACTATCTTTTATAATTTAATAAAAATCGGTTAAGGATTTCCTCCAAATATGTTAGGCTTTTGAAAATTATGCCCTTAACACTCCTTTTTGTATCTTTCGAATCCCTTCTTTCTTTGATGGAATGAAAAGCCTTGGGAAGACAAGATTCTGATATTAGGACCAAGAATTGTTTTATGCTTTCGAAAGACCATAAAGTTATGAAAACTGATCTGGAAACTCGGGTTGGATGTTTCTTTATTTAAATAATTTCCCCGACACAAATAAATTATTGTCTGATGTTATTTTTTGAATAAAATAAAATCAGTTGAACCTGTTTTTTTAATCAAAATGTGTTAAGTAACGCAACACTAACTCGCACCCAAACATCCCAGACCTAGCGCAATCATTTCCGCCTGGTTGTTACTTAAGAACAGCCGAAAGCTAATTATCTTCTCAATCTTGATGGTTCATTAAGTGACAGTCGGCAGCACCTCGTTTAAATTTTTTTTCAATTTAATTTAATTTAATTTAATTTAAATTTTTCTGTCTCAACAAAGTGAATCGAGAAATCATAATTTTACATTGTATTTTGACGAAAATATTCTTTTTGGCTAAGAAAATGTATATACATACTCGTACCTAGCTACTTATTTATTATTGTCATTACATATTTGAAAGGAAAATATTTTGTTTTCTTTATTGAAATAATCAAATTAAATGAAGTGAGAAGAGTGCATTTATGCAAAATAAATTTCGTATTATTATAAGACATTGTTTTAATCAAATGTTGGTCAAAATTCTATTTTGTTTGCCAAGAATTAAAAGAATAAATAAATAAAGTGCGGCGGGACTAAAGGTGTTTAAAGTATTTGAAAATAATATTTCAACTTGATTACGTTTCTGTTTTGTCTGTGAAATGATTCAGGAAAATCAAGGAAAATAGACACTGACCTTGCTAACACAAACCAGGTGTAGGTATAAATAATGATTTTGATTATTTTGTCAACTTTTTGAAATGACAATGTAATACGACTGATGAATTATAAAAGTGTCATCTTTTGTGTAGCTATGTATATTGTTTGTTCAGAAAAAAAAATACGGAATTTTGAAAGTCTTCGAATGTGTAAGATACAAATTTCAATTTTCTATTCAATGACCTCAGAAATTGGCACTTCATCCGGTCGATCCTGTCCTTGTATTCATCAGTTGACTTGACATTTCCAATACGCAATTCTTCGTTAAGTTCCGTTCATATTCAATCGATTTTTAGACACAAATTTAATGTGAACTACATATCTTTACCTAAATTTTATTTCTGATATTTCTTCATAGAAAGTCGAGGAAAAGTCAGCAATTTTTGTTAAGATGTATAAATACTATATATTATGTTTCTTAAAATCATCATATGTTTGAGGCCAAATATAACTTTACCTGCCATATATTTTTTTTTTAAAATTAAAAACATATTTTTCCTCAAAAGTCAGACCATCAAAAATTTGTTTACTTAAAAAAGTTGTACTTATTTTGAAATAAAAAAAAAACAGTATAGACAGTATATATATATAGTATATAGACAAGTTGTGTTAGACGGTTTAAAGTCTGAAGATCATAAAAAAATGCTGGTGTGCCACAAGGCTCCGTTTTGTCTCCGACTCTCTTTCTTATCAATGATCTTTTGTCTGAAACTTCTAATCCATTATAATGTTTTCCTGACTGTCGTCGTCACTCTCAGCTTCTCATATTCGTTTCCAGATGCACGTCCCTTTTTCTGCGGAAGAAGATTTAGAACGGCAGCGTATGGTAAGCTCATTATCTAGATAGCATTGTCAAATGGGGAACCATAAACCGCTTAGAATTTAATGCTTCAAAAACTATATGCTGTCTCCAGTCGTTAAAGCAAAACCCATCACCTTCCACGGCGTTATCCATGAGTGGCATTGAGGAAACCGAACGACTCGCTTTTTTCGGTATGTGCATCACAGACCGCCTTGTGTGGAATGATCACGTATTCATCATCGCCCAAAACGCTGCTTAGGTTTCCTTCGACGTTGCAAGATCTGGCTGTAATCTATAATGACTATAAAGGGTGGACCATCTAGTCGTTTCTTTTTAAATCATAAGTTATTTTGACACTGACCGCTGTTTCCCGCTCGAAATCTTGACAGAAACTCAGTGTCGTACCTCCGTGAAACAAATGACCCGTGTTACTCTATAACAACGTTTGGAAATATTGGATACCTGTTTCCAAAGTGAGTGCTGTGTAGCCCAAACAGTGCTTTTTTTAAAAAGAAGTTTTGGCCGAAATGAAGCACCCACCGCGCCTGCTGTACGCAAGTTTGTGCAAAAAAGCTCGTGAGACTGGTATGCTAGTGGGTATTGCCCATCATGGTCCCCGTCAGTCGTACAGACGAGAATGTGGTTGCTTTAGCCGAGAGTGTCAGACTCAGTTCACGAACATCAACTTGCCATCAATATCAACAGCTCAACATTTCACGCTCTAGCCTGAGGAGAATTCTTCAAAAAGATCTCTGACTATTCGCTTACAAGATCCAATTGACTCAGCAGTTGAAGGCGCACGACCAGGGACGTTGTGTTCCATAATTAATGGCAATGTTTGTTCTTACTAATAAGACCGTAATAAATAGACAACATTTAATGGAGTTTATTTTATTGCATTTTTAAAGGAAACTTTTATTTTGCCCACCCTGTATTCGTTTAAAGGGTCGAGTACAATTCTTGCATTTGTGCAAGTGTTTCAATAACTCACTTGAGTCTCTTGAGTAGGATCCAAAACAGAGCTTTAAATGAGAGGTGACCGAAGTAAAACAGGAAGATCGGAATCTCTCGAGCACCTCCACAATGTTTCTTGTTTTTCATTATACTCGTAGTACCGTTATTTTTAAAAATAGTGTTCTGTTGAAATAGCCAGGAGCATTCCTTCCCTTAAACAATTGAACCGCTGCAGAAATTGCCCATCAATTTATCCTTGAGCCCAACTTGGAACGTGTTGTTAAAATTCAGAGATTATTTCTGTAGTCGCCCTACACGTATTACGAATGTCTTACCCGGCTCAATATTTCTCTCCCATTACGATATTGAGACATTCAAAAGCAATGGGCATCGGTATCTCCTTGTGAATCCTCCCCAACTTTCCTACACGCTGCCACTGTGGCCTCGGAGTCAATCTTTCAACTGTTGATCAAATTTTCGTTGTCAATACTGTAGCTATATGTTTCATAAATAAAACGCAATGCTTATACACTTCCACTTTTGTTAATCTGAAGGCAGCTTGCGAGAATTGAGCATTAAAAACAGTAAACACGTATCCAAATTCTTTAAATGCGAATCTGATGACAAGGTTGCGTTTTGAGTCTGTTGATCTTTGCATTATTTATTACCGATGTCGAAAATTATGAAAGGTCTATAAAAGTGATTTAAATGTTTGACCGATTTTTATTAAAATATTTCCAATTAATTTATAGATATTTTATAAAGAAATTTTAACAAATTTGTTCGAATTGGTTCTTCTTCATTCTGTTTGGTTCTTGTAAATATGTATTGAATTATTAAAGAAATAAAATGCACGGCTAAATCGCACTTACTTTGGAATTTAAAAATTATGTATAAATAAATATAAAACATGGAGATTAAAATGTTCAGATGCATAAAATTGCCGCCTAATTTCCAGAAAAGTATGAATTTATGCAAACAAAGCTCAAAAATTGTTTTATTATTAAATTAATTTTTAACGTAAGGAATTTCTTTTAAATTTTTTAAGAAAAAAATTTGAAATGGCAATTAAAAGTTTTTCGTAATATAGATTTTAGGAAATAATTTCAAAAAATAATCGTTCACATGTTTTGAAGATATTGATTTAAAAGAAAAATGTTTTTTTTTTTTTTTTTTAAAAACCCAAGAATTATTTTTTCCAATATTTGTATACAAAATATTATTTTAAATTGTTAGGGGGCGGGGTTTCTGCATAAAAAAGTTGGTTGAAATCTTTGCAGCCGTTAATGAAAAAGTCGAAAATAAAAAAAAAACGGTTCTATGACAGGTACCGTTAATAACATTTTTTCCAAATTTTTACTTGCGACTTTATAGGTATTATAAGGCAAGTTATGCATTCGGAAAAAGAATCGAACTCGAGATTTTGATCAAAGTTGGCATTACGATGATAGCGAAGACCAAAAAAGTGGGTCTCTCAATTCTGTCTGTCTGTCTGTTCTGCTACAGCTAAACGGCTCGGCCGATTTTCTTTAAGCTTGGTAGGTATAGGTTTTATTTTTTCCCCCAGGATGTTTTTTTATTTGTTTTTTTTTAAGACCAAAAATAACGGTACCTGCCATACGATGTTTTTTCAAAATTTTATAAATATTTTTTTTTCTCAAAAACTGTCCCACAGATTTAAAAAAAAAATTCAAAAAATTTCATTGAGTTAAAGCTAGCTAATGGTTGAAAAAAATTTGTTATTTTTGGTACCCCCTTGAAACCATTTTTTTGGTTTTTGATTTTCCTAAAAAGTGTACAAAAGATTGTGATCATTTTTTTTCTGCTAAAGGTCCCCAATAGTTTGAATATTATTGTGAATTCAAGTTTTCAAAAATATTTTTTTTGGATTTTTAAAAAATATTTCCACATTTTTTTTTGAAAACTCAATATTTCGAAAACCCCATGCTAGATTTTTTTAAAACTTGATAAAAAAGTTTCTTAATATAATCTACAAGAAATGAGAAAAAAAATTATTTTACCTAAAAATATTCTACCTAAAAATATGGTTTTCGAAAATCATATTTTTCTCGAAAACGGTTTCGAGAATTTTGCTAAAAATTTTTCTCTTTTGATTAATTTCTACAATCTATAGATAATTAAATAAAAAAAATGTAAATCTAGATATTACTGACTGTATCTACCATAGAACGATTTTTTCGAATTTTGAATTTCTCATTATCGGCATGACGGATTTTAATGAAATTTTTTTATAGACAAGCTTCTAAAAAGTTTAAGAAACATTGCATTTCAAAACTTAAAAAAAAAATATTTTTTTGAATTTTGAAAAAAAAAAAAAAAATAAAAAAAATATAGTTTTTTTTTGGAAAATTCGATATCTCAAAAACGGATGAATAGTTTTTTTTGTAGGTTTAATTTTTATTTAAACATTAATAAACACTTTAAATTGTCGTTCGAAAATTTTGTTCTTAAAAATGTTTTAAAATTTCGTATAAAAGCTTATTGTTTTAAGAAACCACTACACAAATTATAATTTTGTTCTTGCATAAACTAATTTTTGCTTAAAACACATGGCATCCTGTGCTTAGCTCTAACTGCTAAAGGAGTTGTTTTAGTTATTTAAAAAATGAATTTTATCCTTAAGAACAGTTTTCTCTAATAACATTCTTTTTTGAAATTCTTAGTCGTTTATATAGGAGCAAGTTCGTGCAACCCAGTCGTGCATTTTGTATTTCTTACCAAAATGTAGTCCATGCTCATAATAGCACACCTAATTTGTTTTTATTAAAATCGTTAGAGCCTTTTTCGAGATAAATCAGATTTTACATTACGGGTGTATGGGGGTTACCGATAGTTTTGGACGCTAAAAAAATTCAATTAAGTACCGAGTTTGAAGAAATTTCGAGTTAATTTTTTTTTCCAAATGCAGAACTTGGCCTTTAGTACAGTACCTACATTATGTCGCAAGTAAAGTTGGTAAAAAACTTGAATTTTTTGTTTGTTTAAATGCATTATAACTTTTAAGGTTTTCGCGGTTGTTAACACATGACATTTTTAATATTTCGGATTAGCCGCGTTTTATATACAAAAATATTTAGCGAGTGCAATACAGTTCTCACCCCGAACGTTTCGCTAAAAATTTCATTGAGCGTGGTCACCGGTTTCCCGGAAACGTTTGGGGTGAGTACTGTAATGCACTCGCTGAATATTTTTGTATATAAAGGGTTTTCCAATAAGAGGTCTTATTTTGATATTCAGAGAAAAATGGCATTTTTGGAGATAAATGATCGGATGTTTATTTCATTATAAAGAGGAAGGTAAGCCGTTAATAATGGAACACAACATCAGCAAAATGGCCGCCAAGACCACGCTTACAGGACCATATCCTTTTCATGAAATTTTCCATAACCAAATCGCAAAGTGGCTGCCCTATGTCCTCGATAGCCTCACGAATTTCATCTTTGAGGTCTTGAATCGACGCTGGGCTGTTGGCGTAGACCTTATCTTTCACGTGGCCCCAAAGGAAGAAGTCGCAAGGTGTTAAATCACAAGATCTCGGTGGCCAATTGTGATCACCTCTTCGAGAGATAACACGGTCCGGAAACTTTTCCCGTAAAAGATCGATGGTTTCATTGCTTGTGTGGCACGTAGCGCCGTCTTGTTGAAAGTAAACGTTGTCCAGATCAATACCATCCAATTCAGGCCATAAAAAATCATTAATCATCTCTCGATAGCGCAATCCATTGACCGTAACTGTTGCTCCAGCCTCATTTTCGAAAAAGTAAGGTCCAATGACCCCGCGGGACCATAAACCGCACCAAACAGTCACGCGTTGAGGATGGAGAGGCTTTTCAACAATAACTCTTGGGTTTTCCGAGCCCCAGATGCGACAGTTTTGCTTGTTGACGTAGCCTCCGAGGTGGAAATGGGCCTCATCAGTCAAGATGATTTTTCGATGAAATTCCGGTTCATTTTCATGCATTTCAAGGACCCAATTTTAATAATTTCAATGCGTTGTTGAAGCGTGTATCGTTCCATTTTTATTAATAGCGTAGTTTCTACTTGTCAAATGTCAAAAAATGACAGCTTCAAAAGTGACAGCTACCGAAATAGCGGGCTATTCAAAATAACACCTCTTATTGGAAAACCCTTTATAACGCGGCTAATCCGAAATATTAAAAATGTCATTGTTTAAATACAGTTTAAAATTTTTGGATTTACTTTCCTTTTTTATATTATGGATCTAGTAATTGGATCTATTTTATTATGGATTTTAGCCGCAGAAGTGTGAGTTATAAGTTCGTCATTGATTTGTGGACACATAACAAGCCCAAATCGGTCAAAAGCTCATTATGGGCTATTGTGAGGTTATGACTGCGCCGTTTAGAGCACCATCTGTCGCCAATCACCTATCTGCAAAATAATTAAATTAAATTTTTTTTTTGTTGTATCGGTGGTCAGCACTTTAGATTTTCTGGGTTTCGTGTGGAAACATTCTGGTTGAAGAACTTATTGTAAACATTGTCTCTTAACAGAAACTGCGTGAACTTCTTGGAGAAATTAATACTCTTGAAACTTAAAATATTCCAGCTAATTAAAATGCGTTAAACTCATTTTGTCTAGTTTGATTGCTTCATACCACTGTCATCAAAGAAATGTATCAAGTTGTCATAAACTCAGCCAAAACCTTTCTAAGGCCTGATATTGATTTTTCGCATCGCTGACCATTACACTGCGTTACCGGATGGCACTCAGTGGCTTTTAAATTTTCCACAGGCTCAAGTGAACTTATTGTTTTTTTTTCTCTCACTTTTATTTCAGCATTTAACCCAAGTGTAAAATATTTGGAGCAATGGAGGTTAATGAACTTGGTCGTTTTTGGTTTTTGGTCTTGGCGGAATTTCTTTTCCCTCTTTTCTTTGCTTTTTTTCTGGTGAGAATGTGTACTCCACTTTTATCTATGATGCACATCTCCACAGGCGAATAATTTACGTTTTTTTTCCTTTTTGTGAACAAGAAGACTCTCGCTTGGACTCCACGTTTTTTCCTCCTGGTTGCCCAAACAGCAGAGTATAATGTATCACGTGGATAAGATTCATTCTTAAAGTCAGAGGAGGTGATAATTATTTAACAAATTTTACTTTATAATTTATGTTTCTAGCTGCATGCATATACTTACAAGTATGTACTTTTATAAAACGTGAGCTGTGGGAAGATGTTTTTTTATTTTCCGACAGTAATTATGTATAATGAGTTATTGACAGTGGAAAAGACCATAAACAGAACCCCCAATGCCGCCATTCATCCACGATAAAAGATTTTGTAGGATCAAGAAGGTGTGAGGCTATAATTGCATCTTTTTTTATTATTTGTACATTCAGGGAAAATATTGTTGCCGATTCGTGAATTGTTTGTGGTCCTCAATTGTGGCAGAATAAATAACCTATTATACAAATTTAAAACCATGTTAACTTTAGAGTTGATTTTATTAGAACTGGCTCAATCTGTTAAGTACTGACATGTAATATTCTCTGTCACTTAAGATGGTTTTCTATGACGAATGTCAACTGGTACTTCTGTATTTAGTACAGGTTTGCATTATTGGGTTTACAAAAGCGTAAGAATATCATGTACAAAAATACCATTATATTTAATTCCTACTTATGATGAAATGAGATGTCATATGAAGTTGTATTTTTTTTATTTATTTATTTATTTATTGATTTATCTACAAGCAGTTTTACAACTAACAGATACATTTATGTACATATTTATATTTGTCTCTTCAAGAACAAATTAAAATGTATATAAGTAAAATAATTTAGATTTAAAATTTTCACGTGTAATACATAAAAACTCAATACTTAAGATGCTTCATTGAAAGAGACAATAGATCTGGATAAAGGTGCATTACTTCCATATTTGGTTTTATGCGTTCTTTGAAAAAAAAAAAATTTGCTCTTAGTGTTCTAGCAGGAACGTGAATAGGAACCTGCGCAAGAAGTGATGGACACTTTATGTGATAGCACAGCAAATCTCTAATGAGCATAACCTCATTCATTTTTCTTCGAGACTCTAGCGATTTAATGCCAAGAAATTGGCATCTAGCCCTATATCCAGGACAAAAACTCCAGCGCATTTGCTTAAAAATTAATTTGGTGAATTTCCTTTGAACTTTTTCTAGACGATCAGAGTGGACCTTAAACGCGATGCTCCAAATAACATCTGCGTATTCAAGAACCGATCTAACAAGAGATGTATAAAAAGAAAGAAGTACATAAGGATCTCTGAAATCCTTAGCATTTCTCTTAATGAATCCCACCAACGAGTTGGCTTTTGGGATTAAGAAATCAAATTGTGGTTTAAAAGAAAAGGCCGAATCAAGTATAACGCCTAAACCATTAATTTTTGAGACCCGATTTATAGGCTTAGATTCAATGGCATAATCAAACAAGAGACGTAATGTTTTTCGTGAAAAAGAAATTGAATTGCACTTTTTAATATTAAGTTTAAGACAATTTATATGGCACCAATTTGACAAGCGATCGAGGTCAGATTGAATCAGTTGGCAATCTTCAAAAGTTTTAACTTTTAAAAAGAGTTTAAGATCATCTGCGTATATCAGGCAATCACAATAATTAATTGCGGAAGTAATATCATTGATAAAGATAATGAAAAGAATTGGACCAAGATGACTTCCCTGGGGAACACCTGATGAACAAATAATTTTCCTAGAGCATGTATTATTTATTTTCACCTGTTGACTTCTACCAGTAAGATAAGACGACAACCAGCTCAGCAGTACTGAGTGAAATCCAAATATTTCAAGCTTTTTTAAAAGTGTTTGATGATTGACAGAGTCAAAGGCCTTACTTAAGTCGGTGTACACAGCATCAACTTGGCATTTTTCTTCCATATAATTAGTTACATAAGATACAAAATGCGCTAAATTAGTTACTGTAGACCTACCAGTTTCAAAACCATGTTGTTCTGCTGATAAGAATTCAGATGTAAGAAAATCCAGTCTCCTTTTCACTAAACTTTCAAACAATTTAGGAATAGCAGAGAGTTTACAGATACCTCCATAATTTTCTATATTATTCTTTGCACCCGATTTATGAATAGGCACAAGATACGAAACCTTCCACTCCTCTAAGAAGTAACCTTCTTGAAGAGATTTATTGAAAATAAATTTTAAACACTTAAATGAAATTTAAAAAATTTTACGCGATGTAATGTTAAAATGAACAGACATAGCGCAAAGTTAACTTCAGACCTGGTTAATTTTATTAAAAAATTGTTTAAATAACTGAGCGTATAAAACCAGTCAACAAGATGTATATATTTTATAATTGAAATTCACTTAAAATACCATAAAATTTGGTAAGACTTAAAATGTTGATGTCAAAACCTTGAAAATTTTGTATTAACAAGAATTGTATGTTAAGATAAATATTCATCTTCTTTAGATAGCCACAATGTTATCAGAGATATTGTCATCAATTTAATCATATATATAATGTTATTGAGTTGCAACGTTATATAAAATTGTACAACTGATATTTTTGTTCACTGAGTTTTAGTTATTTGCTAAGATTTAAAACTATTTATTAATTGAAAGTATATAAGAAATTGTCAATATACTCTCCAAATAACATTGATATTTAAGCAGACATATCCAGACATTCTCTAGTACCTATTACCAGAGCAACCAATGAATTAACTCCTTAGAGAGTTGCCACTATCTTGAATTTAAGATTAAAAACTTTGACTGCGAAGCATCAATCGTAAACCTCCTGAAAATCGCAAATCACAATCGAATTACCAAAACGTGAAGTGTTTTTTTTGTTAACTCTGCAAAAAAGATTTGCCTTACCCTTTAACCCTTTTTTTGAAACAGAAAATTCTAGTAGGCCTGATTCAAAAGAACAAAAAAAAAAAGAAAAAGGATTTGGAATTTCCGGGTGGTTTAAATAAAAATTCTACACAACTCTAAACTAAAAAATTCCCCACATGCCAACAGAAACCGGATTTCCTTCACAAAATACCCCCATATCATCTCCTTCGCAGTGTTCTGTCAAGTGTTGGCAGTTAGATTTTTTTTTTAATCCCAACTCATTCTTCCAAATAAATAAATTGCTTTTAATATCAAAATCCTTTGACAGGCTGTCTAGCTATAAATAGGGTTTTTGTTTTATTAATGAAGACACGATTCAAGCGAAACCCACAGAAATCCAACTAGCTAAAAGCATGTTACATGGTTCGTCAAGAGTTAACTTTCCTGTGAAAGGTTTAGAAACTTAACCTTTAACAAAAACAGAATTTTTTTTTTTTCAATAAACTTTCTGGCGGCAGCGTCAAACTTCATCAATGTCACAATCGTTAGGGCAGACATTTTCATGTAGATTTCGACGATTTTCGTCGCCTGTAACCTTCTTTGTTTATTTTTTCAATTTTCTAAAAAATCAATTTCCTGAGAAAAGAAAACTTAAAAAACAAAATATAATTTACTTTTAAAACCAAATAATAAAAAATAGACATTAAACACTCGAATCTGGGCCAAACGTTAATTCTAATGGGGTCGTTATTGTGCGCTGATGGGAGAGAATGTCTTGTTTGTTTTTTGTCGCAACCCTCAGACATCATCAAAAACAACGAATTAAAAAAAAAAAAAATAAAAATATATTTTCATTTTTTAAACTTTTTAAAACATTTTTGCTTTTCTTTCTTATGGACATAGAAAATAGAATGACGAACTCAAAAGTCCACGATTTATTTATACATTTATTGTTATCTTCTGTGATTCAGGATTAACTTTTAAAAATGGATTTTTTTTTCCAACTTGTCAGTCCCGTTTCGGAATATTTTATGTTAAACTTGTTTAAAAATACACTTAAACGCATGGAAAAGCGATGTTACTTGTATCTTGTCTATCAGAATGAGTATTAATATTAAAGGAAGGTGAGACACATCCTCTTGTGTGGAAAAAATCTAAATGAAGATTTTTCTACGCAATTATTCTTTATTTGGCATAAGACAACGTTCATTGAGAAATAATTGTTTGCTTAAAATAAATAATCAAAGTCAAATGTCAAAAATTTCGAGATTTCGCATACAAATTTTAAACAGTAAAAGGTATTACAAAATTCTTCAAAAAAACCTTCTTGATCATGCGATTTTCTAAAGAATAGATTCGACAACTTTTTTCTCTCCCATACTGATTGTTTCGAGAAATGAGATATTCAAAAAAATTCTAAAGTTACGAAAATGGTGATTTTTAGCCTATAAGTCCTATTAAGTGTTTATGCAAAGTTCTTACATTATGCGAACTTCAAGAAAACTTGTTTTGTTTTTATAGCGAATAGCGAATATCGAATATTTGATATATTTTAGTCAAAAGTTGAAATTCTAGTTGATCATAATATTCTCTACCAATTTTTTATTTGACATTTTAACCGCTAAGCGTTTGATTTCACTTTGTTATAATGGTTAGTGCTTTCGATTCTAACGCAAAGGCTCTTGGGTTCGATTCTCAGCATCTACAAAAAATTTTTTCATAATGTACTGCCTCTTGCGACGAATTGACAAATACTCCAAGAGTATCTTTTGTCATGAGAAGTGCTGCTCACTAGCCGTTCGGATTTGGCAGGAAATTTTAGTTCCCACCCATTCCTGGTAACACACACACAGAAATGGTTGACAGTAGTAAGTCACTAGGTACCCTCTATAAGATAGCACTAATATGTTTTTCCATTGACTTATCAGTATATACTGCTAGGAGTCAATCTCACTCTGTTCCCATCTTAAGCTATGAGGCAACTAACTTTACTGGTGCAAGGGCGGAAAACATAGTCTAACTTTTGGTTTTGAAACTTTATTTATCAGTTATTGACACTCGAGTTTTGTAGAGGGTGTTCAGCGGGAATTTTTAAAGCTTATTGTTTAGTAAAAAAAATTAAGGGTATTTTAATATATTATTTATACAAAATATAATTTGGCAATGCGGATGTTTTGTTTTTCAATTTTAATTGGTAAATGGTTTGCTCGTAAACTTACGCTAACGAGGTGAGATAGGAAAAAATTGTATCTTTAATGCCGGGGAGTTGCTGATTTACCAGTCATAATGACCATTGGATGAGGCTGTTATTCGTAAGAGTTGTAGATCATAAGGCCTTTTAGTTCCATATGAGCTGTTGCGCCCAGATTTTTTTTTTTTTTTTTCAAATAAAGCAATGCAATTCAATTCACAAAACATAATTTTGTTTCTGAGACAAGAAGGAATCTATCCATAGCAAAAAATGGAACGAATGTGAATAAAAAAAAAAAAAGAAATTTGGAACGCGAACTTTGAACTGTTATTACCGTATGAATTAAAATTTAATTAAAAACAAAAAAAATTGACCCGTTTTTTGAGATATCGAATTTAAAAAAAAAAAAAAAAAAAAAAAAAAAAAAAAAAAAATTTGATGAGAAAATTAAAATGGTAGGTACAGCCAGTAATTAATTAATTTAAAAATTTTTGTATTGAATTATATATTGTAAAAATTAATCGAAAGATACGATTTAATACGATTTTCGAAAACCATTTTTTAACATTTTGTAATGAGGCTACCTTAATTTTCGCATAAAATAAAATTGTTTTCCTCACATCTTGTAGATTGTGTTAAAAAAAACTTTTAATTGATAAGTCTTAAAAACATCGAGCATGGGGTTTTAAATATTTTGAGTTAAAAAAAAAAATATTTAAATATTTACAAATCCCAAAAATTTTTTTTTGAAGACACAATTTTTTCCAAACTTTAAGGGATCTTTAGCATAAGAAAAATTTGTTATCAAAATCGGTTGTACCGTTTTTGGCAAAATCAAAATCAAAAATAATGGGTTTAAGACGGATTAATTATAATAACCGTCTTTCATAATTTTAACTTGTGACTTATAGGTACTACGAGTATAAAGCAAGTTATGCATTCGTAAAAAAAACGAACTCGAATATGGCAAAGACGAAAAATGTGGGTCTCGCAATTCTGCCTGTCGACTCGGCCGTTTTTTTTTTTTTTTTTTTTTTTTTCTTTCTTTCTTTCTTTCGAAATTTTTAGTATTGATGGAATTATTAATATATTAATATAGTATATAAAATATTAATGGAACCCGCCTGGAACCATTTTTTTGTTTTTCATTTTCTCAAAACCGATACAACCGATTTTGATCATTTTTTTTATGCTAAAGCTCTCCAAAACTTTGAATAAAATTGTGTATTCAAATTAATTATTTTAATTTTTAATAATGCATAGTTTCAATTTTTTTTTCAAAACTCAATAGTTCGAAAACTCTATGCGAGATTTTTTTAAACTTGACAGATAAAAGTTTCTCAATATAATCTACAAGATGTGGAAAAAAATATAATTGAATTTTACATAAAAATAACGGTATTCACCATGCAAATTAAATTAAAAAATTGTTTTTGAAAATCGTATTTTTCTCGAAAACGGTTCCGAGAATTTTGAGAAAAATTTTTTCCTTTCTTTTAATTTTTACGATCTATAATGTAATAAAAAATACAGTACGAACTCTGTTAACGCAACCCTCGATTCGTGGAACTCCTCGATTTTCGCAACACGAAAATTGAAGCACATCTTTATTCTATAAGTGCAACTTTTGAAAAATGTTAAATCAATTAATGCAACTTCTTGTGCTTATGCATCTGTTCATTAAAATCAAAACATCAAACTAATTAAAACGATTTGTTTGGTTTCAATAATGTTGTTTTATAACATTTTCGTTATCTATAAAAAAAAAAATAAGCCATTACAACTATAATTTTGTATTAAAAACCCAGTAAGTGCAAAAACCTCGGTTATTGCAACTACCTTAATTTCTATTAGTTGTGTAAATCGAGTTTGTACTGTAATTTGAAATAAGATATAACTGACTGTATCTGCCATAGAACCATTTTTTCGGATTTTGAATTTTCGACAAGACGGATTTTATTGAATTTTTTTCTTTAGAAAAGCTTCTAAGAAGTTTGAAAAATATTACATATTAAAACTTAAAAAAAAAAAATATTTTTTGAATTCTTAAAAAAAAAAATGTTTTTTTTTTTTTTTTTGAAAATTCGATATCTCAAAAACGGCTCAATATTTTTTTGGGAATTTAATTTTTTTTCTTACAGTAATAAAAAATTAATGTTGGCTTGTACTTAATTTTTTTCTTAATAATGTTTTAAAAAATTTTTATATAAAAGCTTATATTTTTTAAAGAAACTTCTACGACTTATAATTTTCGTTCTTCCATATTCATATTTGCATAGCATTCTGTTTTTATCTCTTACTACTAAAAGAATTTAAAAAATAAATTTTATCCTTATGAACAGCTTTTTCTAATAACATTCGAAAATTCCTAATCTATTACATAGCAGCAAGTTCATGGGACCCAGTCGTGTATTTTATTTTTTTTCCAGCATAACCTAGCTTTAACTAAATTAAATGAAATTTTGTGAATATTTTTTACTAAAATCTGTAAATTTAAAAAAAAAAACTAAACAAAAATGTTATAAAATCTCTAAAAAAAAATAAAATTCGTCAAGTCAAGTCTCATCGATTTTTTTACAAATATGTGCATAATTTTTGTTTTTTAATGTTACCTTCCTTAAAACTACAGGGTGCGCTTTATGTTCCGTGTCTTTTTTTCTTCTTTTGATTATATGATATTTAGCATTATTTATGGAATATGGAATATTATTTATGAATATGGTCAATTGGCTTCCTCTGATCGTCACCAAAAGGTGAGTTCTTTTCAGCACATTTCGCATAACAATTTCGGGACTATTGCTGTAATTTTAGCAATTTCATTTTATATGTTGTCCTCAGTTAGGTTAGTTTGTTGATTTACACCTTTTCCATCAAGTATCCTCATAAGAAGAAATAGGAACCCTTCAAATCAGGAAATCGTGGGCCTTGGCATATGATTAAGACAAGCAAATTCTAGTATTTTTTCCCCGTATTTACAATAAATATAACTACATAATATTTTAATAATTTAATCGATAATAAAAATTAATAATAAATTGTAACGACTGCCAAATGCCAACTGACGAATTTTACACATAAATGCGAACCAAGTAAAACCGACCTGGAACATAAAACTCACCCTCCCTCGATTTAATGTTTTTTTTAAATTTTTGTTTTAAACACACAATATTTAATACTAAAAAAAATTTCATAAAAAATATTTGTAAGCATTTTAAATATAAAATGAAATGAACTTAAGCTACTAGGAAAGCTCTTTTGTAAAAATGATAAATCGGCGGTCATAGGTATAGGTATATTACGTTCTACGAAGAAGTTGTACCTTTCTGGCACTATATTACCAGTCGACTGGCTTGTTTTTTAGAGGCACTAACCCACAAAAAAAGCTAATCCTACTCACCTATCTACGAGTAATCCTAAGGTCATAAAAAATATTCGTAGAAACTTTAACTCGTTAGTGTGGAAGAAATTTTTAAAATTCTATTTACTAGATTATTTAGCAAAACTTTCTCAAAACATTTCTCGATCTTAAATCATTTCCTCTTACATAAAAATCAATCTGACATCAATAATGTGGTTTTGGCCTAGATTATTTTTGAGAAATTAAGTTTCTTATTTAAGTCCGAAAACAAATGACAAAATATGCAAAGAACTTTCATTTATAATTAAAAGAAAAACATATATCAGTCAAATGACCGACACTGAACTCTCAGCTCGCTCTAAATATTTGACTTCTATAACTAAATTGCAAAAAATATTGTCTCAGTTATTTTGACAAGGTGTCCAAAATTGTCTAAATCTAAATGCGTGATGTGTTTAAATAGATTTCCGAACGAAAAAAAAAAAAACAGCCCCAACCCCAACCATGTCAATGAACTGACAACTAATTGAATTGTTATTCAATTTTCATTTTTCACACCCAAAGTAACATCGTCACCATCATCACAGTGATCATCAAGAAACAAAACGCTCCATTTAAAAACTTATATTTTTCTAGTTCTACCCCCTACTTAGTATTATTCAAGCGTAAGGATTTAGAGGCAAAAAAAAAAAATGAAAGTATGCCAACTCAAACAGACTCAGCAGGATGACATATATTTCTATTTTTCGAAAATGAAAAATCAACTCACATATCTCATCCAGTTAATGATGCTTTTCGGTTGAATATTTGCAATTTAATTATAAACCAAAGACGGAGGAACATCAACTCGACTGTGACATTCCCAAAATTTACAAAAACAAAAAGGAAATGTCCCCGCACATAGCACATATGCACAAATATTTTAACGACTCATATTTTAGAATACATATGAAAACACACATACACAGGTTGTTGTTGGTACGTTTGAAACAGTCTGCGTTAAAATATTTAACATCAAGCAATTTAATTAAGTAATTAAATAAATTAACATCTTTGAGTTAATTTTTTTAATTATATAATTTGTGTTAAATATGAATTTATACTTGGACATGGTCTTAGAATTTTTATGCATGTGTCGGAATAAAAAATCGGAGGGGGTAAAATTTTGGTTTATTTTTGATTTTGTGATTTGCGTATGCAAAAATATAGAAACATTTTTTAGGCATTGATTTCGTGATTGGGGGCATATCGAAATATAAGGTTTACGTTCATTTACCACCAAAGAGACCCTGTGATTTTAAAAATGCAGTACATGTATTTAATTCCACTTGTTGCTTTCTTTGGAATATTCCAAAACTGGAAAGTGCAAAGGGGCTCATAGGTTCGTAAAATTGATTTTAAGCAGGTAAATTTAAGTCATTCAGCCTTCTCATGAATTCCATCGTGATCGGAATCGTTTTACGAATCCCGAAAAAAAGTTATCAAAGAATACATCGTTGTGGAAAATCTCATACAAATTGCCCCTACGAACGGATTTGGTGATAGATTTTTTCGAGATTCGTAGTAGTCTCAAATTGCGATAGAACTGGTGATATGGCTGATTGAAACTCATAAAAGAGTAAAATGTTTTATGTCCCTAACAATAAAATTCAGGATTTTCCTTAACATCTGTAGAGCTTCATCGTATAAGGCAGCTAAAAATCTCTGAATTTAACAGTATTTCCCAAGTTGGGCTCAATGGTAAACTGAAGCCTGGTCCCCGAAGCTCGAGTATTACGAGTATTAGTGGTTTCTGAGATATATGACCTCAAAAACCGCCAAAACCGTAAAATGACTGACTGAATCAATCACTCACTGACAGATCATCAAAAAAATATGCAGCTCTTCCCGACACCGCAGAACCTTTTGGTGCACACAAAAGAAAAAAAAATCCGTTCAGGGGGCGTGGCCCTAACGTCTTTATCAAAAATTCTTATAAATTTTGCGATGCACTCCCAAAAAAAAGATTTAAGTTTGTAACGAAGTTACACCTTTTAACCTAATTACACCGTTTACCACCCAAAGAAGACAGAACGCCGAAATTCTACTTTAATTACTATTCCGGATGAAATGACCAAAAAGTATTGCATACCTCAAGGCAAAAGAGGACACACACAGATGGTTGGCGACGTCAGCAAATAAATTTCGTTCGTCAGTTTTATAATCCACATTTAATTTTGGCCGCCAAGTCGACAAGTAAGAGTTGGAAATTCATCAAAAATCTGATTTTTCTTGCCACCGTGTCTTTTGTACCAATCAAGTGTACAAGGTAAAGATCATCTCAACAAGAAGCACACTGCTGGTCGCTCATACCAGGTAGTAGCTTTTAAACTTTTGGCTTCCGCCGTTAATACCCCCTCCGCTCTCCTCTTCCTCTCAGACTAGGGACTCTATCCCAACCTTCGCTGTCTTAATCTCCTCTCCTCCGCCGCCGTATTTAAGACTAGGGACTCTATCCCAATCTTCGCTGTCTTAACCTCCACGCCTCCACCACTCAGACTAGAGACTCTATCCCAACCTTCGCTGTCTGAATCTCCTCTCCTCCGCCACCGTATTTAAGACTAGGGACTCTATCCCAATCTTCGCTGTCTGAACCCCCTCTCCAAAACCGCCGTTAATTTATATGAAATACTCTGATATCTTATTGGAAGGCCGAGAATATTGTTAAAGTATATGAAATACTTTGTTAGCTAATTATAAGAGTTCGTAAATATTGTAAAGTTATATGAAATATTTTGTTAGCTACTTATAAACATTGAATAAATACAAATTAGAACTGGAGCTTTAAACTCTCTATTGGCCGAGTCTTACTGCTTTCTTCGGTTGACCCTGGACCCCGCTGACCTACCTCAGCTGGAAACAAAAAAGCATCACAAGTTATAATCGAGTTTAAGAAATATGTATATATGTTTTATAATTTGTAGCCAAATCAGAGGAATCGAACAAATTCTTACATCGATAGACAAGACCTTAGCATTTAGCTGGAGGTTTTGAGAATGTGGTCATTAGTATACATACCGAGTACTGAGACCTTTTCGGTTTCGATGATGAAAGTGCCATTCAAAGACTAACATTGTAGTGGGTACATTTGCTTCAATGAACTTAAACAGCACTGAGTTTTCGAAGCATTAAACTCCACACGATTTTGTATACCCCATTTAACAATGCTGTAAAGATCGGAGTTTAATGAGTTTATCATACGATATGATTGAAATTCCACTTTCGAAGGAGATGGATGTGAATTTGGGATCTAGTATGAGAAGCTGAAGGTAGAGTCGTCGAAAAAACAATGAAGTGGCTTAGACGTTTTAGACAATAGATCATTTATAAAAATGAGAAAAACAGTGGGAGATAAAACGGAGCCCTGAGGCACACCAGCAGTACAACATATATTAAACGGTTTAGAACTTAATATCGAATCCATAGAGTAAGGGTTTCATTGATACCAAACGTACGCATTTTCGATAAGAGAGCTTATTGTCAGACTTTATCAAATGCGTTAGAAAAATCAAGCGTAATTATCTTACTTGCTTCTTTGGTGAAATATGCCAAGAGATCAGCAGTGAAACGATTGCTGCAAAGCCGTATTGCCGGTCATTCAGAAACTTACGATCTTTTAGACAGTTCTTCTTTAAAAATTTATCTTGCTTCACTGATACCTTTCTTTGTGAAGAGGATTAAAATCACAAAAAAAAAAAAAAAAAAAAAAAAAAAACGTTAAAAAAGAGAGCCAAGTTCCAATATGCGCTGAAAACCTGTATGTAACAACTCACCCGTAGTGAGATCTAAAAATACGCCAAGTTCTTAATTTATAAAGTTTAATATCAAATTTTTTAATTAGAATAATATCGAAACAACTCCAAATTAGTATTACGGCTGACTAAAATTCAGTCAAGTTTCCTAGACCTTTTGAATTATGAGTTATAAAAGAAGACTTGCCAAGTAAACTCCGTAAATTTAGTCATTGATAATATTAACAAAATTTTCCTCATAATAAAAGCTGAAGGTTAACAACGCTCCCGAAACTGATTAATTATCAGCTGAGATCTCCGAATATAAGGTGAACATGTTGATAGGTTGTATGCATCAGATTACACTAGGCAACACAGTTTATGTACCAAGCACGTGATAATATTTTTCTGAAAGTGTTTGATGTCCTGAATGCGACCTTAGATTTGCACATTCAGCAATTTCATCGTTTAGTATAATTTTGGGTCAGCGTGGGCATATCGACCAAATCGTTAAACTGAGGCACATTTTAGACAAGGCTAAAGAATTTTAAATCAAGATGCACCGACATCATCTTTTCATAGATTTTAAAGCTGTTAATAGCAAGGAGCTTTGTATATGGATTTCGGTGTCTCGGAAAAACTGATACAGCTGTTTCGCATGATACTTAGGAAGCTTCCAACTTATGCAAAAAGTTTTGGTGAAGAGATTCACTACCATGTAATTTCATCAAGCTCGTTCTAGAGCAGATAGTGTCAAGAATAGACATTAGCACTAAGCACACTATTTTCGAAAAAATTCTGTTCAACTATAAGGATATACGGATGATATTAATTTCATCGGTCGTTCCCTTGCTGAAGCAGTAGAACCATTTACTGTGTTTGAAGATTAGTCAACATTGGCTGCTCTTGAACTAAACGATCACAAGACCATGTACATGCTTTCAAAAAGCAGACAGACATCTTTCTATTAACAACTAGAGAACATCGGTATTGATAGCAGTAACTTCGAATTAGTTCAAAAGATCATCTACATCGGACTAAACACAAATGTTAGTTACAAAAACCTTACACTACCAAACCTTATCTACGGCTCCGAGTATTGGAGGCAGACGCAGTATTGGAAACAGAAAGACTGAGCTGATAATAGGGTCTTTCGAGGAAAAATTCTTTCACTGATATTTCTTCCAGTAGGACTGGATAATATACAATTGCGAACTCTTATAAGCTGTACCAAGATGTGAATGTCGTCCGACATGTCAAAATAGACCAACTACATCGGCTCGGCAACATCAAGCGAATGGTTACCAATGCTCCAGTGAAGAGAGTCTATGAACACCAGCTCATGAGTTATAGTCGATATGGAAGAAATAACGACCAGTTGTCCGGTTGTATGGAAGCAGCTTGCCCGATATCGTAGAAAATAGATATCCATATCTCTCTTCATGGAGAGTTCTTCTCATTTTAGCTATTTGGACTCGACAGAAAATCAAAGGGCTTCTTTATTTTTCCATTCTTCCTAACACGCGCACGTGAGAAGTTGAGAGTTATGAGTATTAGTCACTTGGCTTAGGCCCTCTACCCGCCGTTGGCCTCTTATTTATCTTATTATAATCTTGTCTTATAGTCGTCTTTTTTGCTTTTCAAAGACTACACTCGTATTATCTTATGGCGACAATGCTAAAGGATATCATCCAAAATAAGCTTAACACCTACTTTCTAAAATGTCATCCTCGTACCAAATTACCTCAACATAGATCAATGTTTTTAACACCTACTGTTAAATAGCCCACTTTCACCAACGACACACTTTCCACATCAAATGATTGCATTAGGGGCCGCTTTTACACACATGACTCACATTCGGAGACCGTATCACTCTCAGCCTCATCCACAATCCCCCGTCCGTCATTGCCATTCACCCCAATGCATATGCGTTTTGGGGGGGCCAGATCGGGAGCAGCATCAAGCAGTAACCATACAGCAGAAATCGAAAATGTTCATATTTTTGGCACTTAATTCATATAAATTAGGTAAATATTCAGCGGGCATTGCAGACACATGTCAAATTGCAGCAGACCGACCGCAAAAGAACCAAAAACCGCCGCCATAAACGAGCGTTTTCTCGTCGTTGTTGTATTTAGCCCAGACCTGCAACCGCGGCAGGCACGTTGCGACGCTCAACGGAATGCTATTTTAGCAGCAAGGCGAGGAGCAAAAAAGTTAAACAACCAACAGCATATTTAAACATTTTTTTTTTAATCGCAAATTCTATGGAGGCCCGTTATTCATAATTTTTAATTATTATTATTATAATTATATTTAAAATGATTTTATTCAGCGGGTGTTTGTTTGATTGTGCAAATTATGCCTGGCAAATTTTTGAATTGTGTGGGCGACTCGGGGGTGTGTACTATTCAGAGAGAAAAAAAATTTGCCAGCCTGACTAAATTATAGTATTATGAATGCTCACCAGGGGGTAAAATAATTTTCTAACATTTTCAAAATTCAATTTAAAATAAACTTGATATTTTTTTTTTGTTGTATTTGAATTTTATAACATTTCAATGATTAATAGTAAATGAGTAATCTCCATGATGCGACTATTGCATTTTAAATTTCTCATAGTGTCAACGTATTGATGCAAATGGGTTAATTACAAAAATGTTGGCGGCTCTGTATTTTGTAGCAAATTAGGATATTAATTAGAATTTATTGCACTTAATCAATGTGTTTGGAATAACAAGTTTAAATTTTATTTTGATCGCTCGCAAAATTGGGTTACAATGTAAATTTTAATGTAAAATAACTGACTGCGTCACATGTTGGTCTTATAAACATGTTTATATAATGTTCCAAGCTTGAAATAGGTAACATATGCACATATATACATAATATTAATTTTATTTTTAATTTAAATTCGACTTTGTATTTATGTTTTTACAAATAAACAAAAAATAAAATGCTAAACTGGGTCGCACGAACTTGAACTTTAGAACTTAAAAAATGGATGTTATTAGGGAACAAAGTTCCAAACCATAAAAAAGCCTAAAACGACTAATTAAGTAATTGAGATGAAGAGGACTTGCGGAATAGGCAATGGTTTTTTAATGTTTCCCTATAACTTTCTAAAATAAATAACAAGATTTTTTTTTGAAAATTTGAATTCACAATACTATTTAAACTTTTTGAGTGCTTTAGTGTAAACAAAAAAGATCACAATCAGTTGTACCGTTTTTGAGAAATTCGAAAACAACAAAAATGTTTCTATGAGAAGGAGCATTAATAGCCAATTTTTGGATTTTCTTTTTTCAACCATTAATTAGCTAGCTTTTACTTTATGAAATTTTTCGATTTTTTTTAAACTGTGGAACAGTTTTTGAGAGCTAATTTTTTTTCTTAAATGTCGAAATAATTTTTAATGGTACCCCTATATTTTGTCTTAAAAAAAAAACTGTCCGGGAAAAAATTAAAAAAAAATGCTATCTACCAAGTTTGAACAAAATCGGCCAAATGTACGTAGTGGCCCGTCGTTGTCGACTTTTCAACGTTTGGTGGCCGAATTTGAGACGACCATCGGTTCGGTAATCAATAAGCCAACATTCGTAAGTCAAGAGAATGTAAGATCGGTCGAGAACACTGCCGCGGTGCGTAAAAGTGCACATCACAGGCAGTCGATTTCTCACAGTGCATAAGAAGTCGACCTGGGTCCTACAACCCTACAAAATCCCATGACAGCCGCTCACGGTTCATGACCATAAACAACGCCGTTTGTTAGTGGGCTGGGCTTCGAAACGTTTGGAAGAGGACCCCAATTTTGGCCAAAAAATCATTTTAGCGATGATTTCCATTTTTGACGAATGGGGGTGTTTAAAAGCAAAACTGCCACCAACCCACTCGAAATTCACCAAGTGACAATGCATCTACAAAAAAGGTACCCTTTGGTGTGGATTTTGTGCCGGGCGGCGGCGTTGTCATTGGTCCGTACTTATTCCAAAATTACGTTGGTGAGGCAGTCACAGTCAATAGCGAGCGCTACAGAAAAATGATAATCAATTTCTTATTGTCCAAATTTAACCTTGTGGGCCGACTACTCAGCAGGACGGCCGGCACTACGAGCCACACAGCGAACGCCTCGACATTCTGCACAAACGATTTGATGGTAAGGGTTTTTGTCGCAGAGGCGATTTGAATTGGACACCAAGGTCATTTCCTATGGGGTTTCCTAAGATCGCAGGTAGATGCGAATAAACCACAAACGGCCTATGTGGAAGAGTCATAGAAAATTGGACTCGGATCCATGGCACCGCAAAAAACGGGGACGTATTTGAACGATGTGATATCATATACAGACTGGCTTACATGGGCCTTTCAAATTAAAAAAAAAACTCAGCTTGTCTTATTCTATTTCAACATCTAACAAACCTTTTTGAAAAATCCTTTAGTACCAATATGTTACACAGGAACGTATTCACCTGTTGAAGTTTCTCGCAGATATTAAGCTATCTTTCAAAAGTAACTCTGCCTTAAAATCTGTCCTATGATTCGAAAATTTCAATAAATTTATTGGTTTAACTGAGCAGATGATTTAGGGCAATATTTCCTAGAATTTTTGTTTGAAATTAGAAATTTAAAAAAAGTAGTTTATAAAATAAGACCATACTCAGAAAAAAAAATATTCTGCTAGATTACGACCCCAGTTTATATCGAGTTTAATAAAGTTCTCGAAGTCGCAATCGAAAATAATTATTTTGTTGAAATAACTTAAAATCATCGATTCCTTCTGAATCTTATTAAGTGTTACCGAAGAGAAATCACATGGCTATTCCTGTTGAATCAAATTCATCCTTATTTTTTGTAAATTCCTGTTGAATACAATAGTCCTTATGTAACAATTATATCTTAACCTGCTTTCTCCAGCCAGTTTTGAGTTACCTTTGATGTCCCCCAAGGCAGTCACTTGGGTCCACTGCTATTCATTCTTATTTCTATTTTTCGCTTTGAATGTACATAAAGCTATACCGCTCGATCAAATTTCATCATTCTACAGCAATCAGAAGTGCTCCATATAAATTAAACATTTTCTCAGAAAGTGGGCGAATACCACGCCCCTTGAATGAAAAACCTCAATTTTTATTTTTGGACCTTTATATGCAATTTGGGCCCTACCATTCTACCAAATTTCATTGTTCTACTGCAATCGGAAGTGTGCCATATAATTTACATCAGTTCTGAGGAAGTGGGCGGATACCACGCCCCTGAATGGAAAACCTCAAATTTTATATTTTTTTTGTATGTAATTTAAGCCCTACCGCTTAATCAAATTTCATCGTTTAACAGCAGTCGGAAGCGCTCCATTAAACCAACACCAATTCGGAGAAAGTGGGCGAATACTACGCCCTCTGAATGGAAAACCTCAAATTTTCAATTTATTCCTCTGCTTGCATGACAAGACCTACCGTTGTGTAGAATTACAAGATTCTACGATGTTTGGAAGTGCACCATAATTTTAATGATCTGTCAGTCAGTCAGTTACGGTTTTTGTGGTTTTTGAGACCTTATATCTCAGGAACCGCTTATTATGGTGAGGCGCCTGTGCCTGACTAGCTTAGCAAATATTCGGAATTTTAAGTTTCTGACTTCATTGGTACTGAAGATAGTTAGGGGTAAAAAATCGCCTGAGTTTGTTCCTGTAAAAAGGGTGTAGTGCCAGAACTTGGCTGTGCTACCGAGCCCTTTGATAGTTATCAATCATTACCTTAATCTCACGGCGCGCGACGATACTTAGTTTCTCAAGAAGAGGATTTAAAAATAAGATCCCAATGCACGTTAGATTAGAATGTCTGAATGTAACCAAATTTTTTTTTCATGCGCCACACTGTATATTCGCAGTAGACACAAATAAACAGATTTTTGTTGTTTTTGAGGATAAGTAAAATTCCGACATCTTTCCAACATCTCAAAATACCAAGTTAGTTGTGAGTTTTCGACTGACCCTATAAATAATTTAAGAAAAAATATTTAAGCAAGGCTTACCCGGGTTTTAACAAGAGCATGTGTAAGTTTTTTCTTGGAAAAATCCTTTTTTTCCTGGACGCAATTTTAAGTGTCAGTTCTTACCTCTGTTAAATCGTGTTCTGTTCTCCCTACTTTCAATTGATGTAGACCCTCTTGTTCCATGGTAAATTTTGTAAATTCTGTAAATTTTGTAAATTCTGTAAATTTTGTAAATTCTGTAAATTTTGTTTACCGACAATTCTACAATATTACTAGTTACCTGTAATATTGCAGATATTCAACAATTATGTTTTTTTTCACTAAACAAAATTATTTCAACTCTTTTCTCTTTCTGATTTGAAAATTGCTCAAATCCAAAGTACGTTTCACCCGAATTTTGCAGTGATATTAAAGCCACAAGCTTTGTTCGCTTAATTTCAAAAAAAAGTCTAGGAACTGTCAAATACACTCATTTCAAAAAGTTTCCGATTGTGCTTGTGGATTAACAAACAAAAACGACGATAGGGGGCGCCTGAGGTTTTGACATTTAAAATCAACAAAAAGACGTCAAATTTTATTTAGTCAATACACGTTAAGTCATGTTATAATCACTTCCGGTCAATATCAGTACTCGATAAATCTGATGATCTTAAAAAATAATGAAAAAAAGTTCTCTTTAGTTAGCATTGTCACCAAAGCTGCCACTCTGACAGCGGCCAAATGATCAGTACTAAAGAAGTCATTCAAAACATTTCTGTTTACTTCCATGCTTTACAATCAAAAGAGTAGTAAATTTTACCCCTGAATTGCATTCCTGCGTCTGGCGGTTTCGCCATTAAATTTAAATAAGTTGCAACATTTGAGTGCCAATCTCCGGCATATTTTATTACTTTTAAATCACTTTTGAAATATTTATGAAATGAAAATCCAATAAAAGTTTACTCAAATTTTTGAAATAATCTGAATCTGTAAGTCGTTAAAAATTGCACAAATAAATGTTTTAAAATCGTCGTTGTTTTTATATTAATTGGGTAACACTAATCTTATATCAGACATTCGCCATAAAAATATAAAAGTTAGTCTGGTGGTCTTCAGACGAAAGACAAAAAATTAACCAATTTTACAGGCCAAAATATAAACAATTTATCGACAATAAAGTTCCAAATCGAGAATATATATATGTATATATTTTTTTTTTTTAATTTTATAATCCAAGGAAACATTAATAACAACAAATAAAAGACAACATAAATCATTTCATTTATTGTTGGTTATTTTTTTGTTTGTTTTGTTTTAACATAGTGAATACCTTCATAATCTAGGTGTTATTAACTTTTATGTTCGCATTTGTTTAAAAATGTCAGCTCTGAAGAGCTCTTGAAAATGTTGAAAGAGATTTTTTGTTCGTGCTGTAGTTTCTTCTTATTTGATTTTAAATCCAAATTTTATAAAATTTATTTCGAAAAGTTCTTAGAGCATTTGTGTTTTATGGTATCATGATGGTTGCCAAATATTCAGGAGTGAATTTATATTTGTTTCTATGCTGAGGCAAAAAATATACAATGTATATGATGTTTGGATGAAAAATAGATATTATTTTTCTTCTTCTTTTTTTCTAATAAATAAATGAGAACGTTTTGGAAGCAACTAGGTTAAAACACCCACGCGACTCCTATTTGTCTTGGCACAAAATGATGCAATTGTATGAAATTGATTATAAAAAATGTATTTTTCAAAAAAAAAAAAATAAAAAAGTGAGACAATTTTTATAGTTTAAAAAAAAATAGGAGATTTTCACGAACTTTTTCCTCCTCATGATAATTCAAATCAAAGCAATTTATACTCTAGTTATACGAGTTATCGAGAAGTCAGGATCTCCTTATTCCATATAGGTCTGTGTTCACTGCCAATGTACTTTGTTTTAATTGGCAGAAAAAAAATACAAAATAAGCGTCTTATAGTCTGAAGGCCTCAAAGGTTTTGGTAGAAGAAATTTGTTTAATGTTTTCATGCGCAGAAGTATTTTATTATTTTTTGAAATTCTGTAATCATTATAAATTTGGTGGTGCAACAGCTCAAAGAGAAGCAGGACCTAGTGACCTACAACTCTCAACCATACCTTTGTGCATAATACCTTACAAATAATTTTAAACAAATTTTTTTCACAAATTTTCAATTCTTAATAAATTATGTAGTGAATCAGAAATTCTTCTTTTTTTTATTTCTTCCTATTTTTGAAGTTAACTTTTCAGGTTTTAAATTTTGGTTAAAAGGGGGGTGGTGGGGAATCAAAATTTTCTTCTTTGAAAAAAGGTTGTCATTTTCGTGACCTCGAATAAGTCTAGAAAAAAAAGGATGTGGAAGGTAACTTGTTCGTGTATTCTAGTGTAATTCAAAACGTTCCTAAAAATCACCTTAGCAATACGCTTTAATCAATAAGTGGTCACTTAATATAAGATTGTGGTAAAAATTTTGTAAGTGCCTTGGTAGCACTTGAAAATAAAACATCATTGTTATTTTTTGTAAAATATATATTTCAAAAACGACACCAGTCACTTTGAAAAAAACTTTTAGTCTTATCTCGTTTGGTTGTAGATAACGTTCTCTTCCCTCTTCATTTTCCTACCCTTCATGTTGACCTCTAATAAAATCCTGCCAGTTTAAATTGACTTAGTAGTACCCCTTGGCTTTATGGTTAGTGCGTTGGACTCTCATGCGGAAGGTCTCGAGTTTGATTCTCAGCCGCTGCTAGAAAGTTTTTTTCAGGGGTGTACTGCCTCTTGCGAGGAATTGACAAATTCTCCAAGTGTATCTCTTGTCATGGGAAGTGCTGCTCATTAGCCGTTCGGAATCGGAAGAAAATTGTAGGTCCCCTCCGTTCCCTGGTAACACGCACACAGGAATGGTTGAGAGTTGTAAGTCACTAGGTCCTGGTTCACTCCGAGCTGTTACACCACCAAATTTAATTTAGATCAAATTGACTTAACTGTGTTCATTTTTCCCTTTTAAAATCACTGAAAGCTTTTGTTTTGGTTTAAAATTAAATTCAAAACATTTAATTACGTAATTAATTAAAAAGTTTTAATTACATTCCAATTATTATTTAACTACTTATATTTAAATTTAAATTAATATATACATATATCAGTATTTTTAACTATAGTTTCATTACTTTCTTGTAATTGTTATTAATTACAGTTAGCAATTGTAATTGAAATTTTTTATTATAATTGGTTAATAATTTGGAAATAATTAAATTACTTTGCAATTGATTGTAATATTAATGAGCTGTAATTAATAACAATTGTAATCATTGCTGTCTAACTCTCTTTCCTACCAAAAAGTTTTTATTTGAAAAGGGTGCTACGTAAGTCTTAGGATTTGGCAAAACCAGTATGAAGATGTCAAATTTGACATTGTCATCAAAAAGTTTGATTGAATATAACAAAAATTTGGACATGTGTTTTTTACAGTAGTTATTTGAAACATTCATTTTGGTCAAAAAATTGGAATTGAGAAAAACTTGCTACGCCAATTTTAATTAAGTATTTTTGTTCTGTAGAAAAATTAAAACAAAAAACTCAATGACCCGATTTTTGGAAAAAAATAAAAACAAAAAATAAATAAAATTACCTACATGTTTTCAAAATTCTAAAAATATTTTTTTTTTAACCTTTAAAATAAAAAAAAGTCCAAAATAAAAAAAAATGCTGATAAAATAGGTACTGTAAGTAATGTCTTAAAAAAAAAACATTTATTTTGACTTAAAGATCGCTAAAATTAAGAATATTTTCGAACTATAGAATTTTAAAAAATTTTGATTTTTTTTTGTAATTCAAAAATAATTTGACTTTTTTTAAATTACCAATCATATTTTTTTTTCAAAGTTTAAAAGAAACTGATCAAAAAGATTCAAATCTGTTGTTGAATATTCAGCCAAATCACCATGACAAATAAACACGAATGAAAATCTCGTCCAAATGATAAAACTTTATCATCAAAATGAGTGGTCGTTGACGTGGTGGCTCTTCACAGTCGACTCTTTAACGTTTGTGGTCCAATTCGGGACGTCCGATTAGGTAGTCGATCAGTCTACATTCAAACGTGAAAGGAACACAAGATCGGGCGAGAACAACGCCGTGGTCCGCGAAAGTGTACAACAAGATCTCGGTCTTTCGCAGCCTTGAACTTTTCGAATTTTGTGTCGGGACTTGGTCCTACACTTGTTCAAGATCCAACTAACCCAGGAACTGAAAGTTTATGACCGGTTGTTCACTGACTGAACTTAATAGCGTTTGGCCAAAAAATCATCTCTAGCGATGAGGCGAATTTTTGGGTGAATGTTAACAAGCAAAATTGCCGTATGTGGGACCACACCCAGCCACACGAACCACACTAAGCCACACGACGCACGTTCACCAGGTGACAATATATCCTCAAAAAGTTACAGTTTGGTGTGGATTTTGGGCAGGCGGCGTAATTGATCTGTGCTTTTTGGAGACGGTCCAAATGACGAGCGCTACAGAACGATAATAACCAATTGCCTATGACCCAAATTCAACCATATGCACCTAGACGACACGTGGTTCCAGCAGGACGGTGCTACGAGCCACACAGCGACACAGCGGATGCCAAAACTGACATTCTACATAAACAATTTGAGGGTAAGGTTATCTCTTCCAGAAGTGACGTGAATTGCCCACTATAAAGTCATGCGCTTTGACCCCGCTAGACTATTTCTTGTAGAGTTTCCTGAAGTCACAGGTCAAAATCTACCGATGCCCTTAAGGTGAGCATGACACAAGCCATCGCTCAAATTCAATTGGATCTATGCGGAAGAGTAATTGAAAATAAGGCCACTCGGATGCGTGTCACTGTAAGAAGCCGAGGCGGTATTGGAACGATGCCATATTTTATACATACTGTCATACATTTAAAATTGTAAAGACGTCGCAGACAGCTTCTAGTATTCCATTTCAACATCTACGCGCCCTTTTTGAAGAATCCTTAGTATCTAACGAAAAATATATCGCAAGGAAAAATGGTATAAGAGGATAGATTATACTTAGCTAATTACTTTCGAAAGAATTCTTAAAATAAAAAAAAAAAAAAAAAAACAAACAAAAAAAGTCGCACTAATTCAAAATCCCGATCCTAACAGCGAGATTTTTCAAAATATGTAAAACATCCGATCCAATCAATAATGACCCATCGTGGTTTTAATTTTATTAAATATTCATTTTTACGTGCGGTATACATAGGTACTACAGGGCAAGTTCTGCATTTGAAAAAAAAAATCGAACTCGAGATTTTGATCAAAGTTGACATAACGATGATAGCGAAGACGAAAAAAAAGGGTCCGGTAATTCCTTCTGTCTGTCTGTACTTCTGTAGGTCTGTACCTCGATCTACAGACTAAACTACTGGAGGTATTTACTTTAATCTCGGCACTTAAGGGTCTTTGGTGATTCCCTAGAGTGGAAATTGAAAATTTTATTTTAGCTCCCAAAACTAACGGTACTCCGCATACACCCCCAAAACAAAATCTTATTTATCTCAAAAACGGCTCTAACGATTTTGATACAAAAAAATTAAGTGTGCTATTATGGACATGGACTACATTTTGGTAAAAAAAAATGTTGGGAAAAAATGTTATTAACGGTACCTGACATAGAACCGTTCTTTTCTTCTCGACTTTCTCATCAACAGCTCTAACGAGTTTAAACAAATTTTGTTAGCAGAAGCCCCCTCAAATTTAAAATAATTTTTTATATAAAAATATTCGAAAAAATATTTTTTTGGGTTTTAAAAAAAAAATTGAAAAATCAATATCTTCAAAACGTTTGAACGATTATTTTTTGAAATTATTTTCTAAAATCTATACTACTAAATATACCTAAAATTGGCATCCCGAATTTTGTTTTTGAAAAAATTTTAAGGATATTTCTTATATAAAAAATATTTTAATAATAAAACGATTTTTGGGCTTTGTTTGCATATATTCATGCTTTTCTAGAAATCAGACGGCAATTTCATGCATTTGAACATTCTTATCTCATTAAATCCATTTTTATGTTTATAAAATGTATTTTAAAGGAAGTTCATGCGATCCAGTCATGCATTTAATTTTTATTCAAATTCATCATAAAGGGTATCTTGGAAAGAAAAATGAATAAATATTTAAACATATTCGTCTTACCTTCAATTTGTCTAACATTTGAGCTATGTACGAGCCAGATTTTGACATCCAGTCTTCTTAAGAATTTAATATGCTTAAATAAAACAAAAAATGAATAATACTTACCCTTAAAGTTTCACCACAGAAAATCTTCTCAACAAAAATAACCTCCCACACTCTCAAGTTATAAACCGTAAGCATCAAACTTTTTGTTTTGCCATAAAATCATTGAATCAACCTTGGTATTATCAATCTTATTTAGGAAAATGATTCTTAGGAAGTACATTTGTCAAAAGCCTCCATCTAACATAGATCTCTGTTTGACATCAAGCAAATAAATCTATCCCATTAGACATACATTACGGACACATTTCTATTTAACGAACTTTGACCTTTTCAAACAAAAAAACATCCATAGAATTACCTCAAGACATAATTTTGTAAATAAAATATTTTCATTCCCATCACTTTATGAGAGAAGCATATGCAGAAGCTATCATTAAAATCTATATTACTTGATAGCTGTTCTAATTTTCAATCTAGCGCCTCCGCATTCATCATTTTATTGTTTTTCTGAATGACCTTGTCATCATAAAACCTATCCCGATACCAGTCTCTAGTACCATCCATCTAGACACAGAAAGACAGACAGAAAGGCAGAAAGATTGATTGACATTTGACAAGAATCCACCCAAAAATCAATGCGTCTTAAAAATTCAGCTCCTAAAGCCACAGCACATAATGTTTTCTTAGTCGTTAAATTGAAAAAAAAAAAAAAAAAAAAAAATGGAAACATGGCTTTATATTATTATTATTAAAATTTAAAAAAAAATAAGAAAGTTTAATTTGTGTTTCTTGTAGCAAAAACACATCCAACAACGCTCAACCAAATATAAACAAATTAGTAATTAATTTGGCTTTCCATATTTATGTGTGAGTGTGTGTGATTTCGGTCTCCTTTAAAAGCATCGGGTTTTGCTAAAATGTTGCAACATTTAACGCCAGAACACACTCCCGCTACTTAAATAAGAAAACAAAAAAAAAAAAAAAAACCAATAGACATGTGTGCAACAGGCAAATCGCTGTACAATGTTGATGGTTTGAGCTGCTTTGGGCTTGAATCTAGGACATAAAATGCTAATATTTAATTATAACGGAATCTCCCTCTTTCCCTGATACTCTGATACTGAAATTGAATTTTTATTGAGCGTATAGGAAAATTAATTAAATTTAATTGAGGACACATTTTAATGTTTTTTTTTCGGACTGCCATGACGACGCACGGTCAGAGGAATTTTTGTTTTTCAAAGTGCGCCAGACCTTTTTCTGTATGTAACTAAGCACGAGTATGTCGAACAACCCGATCAACGCGATTTGATTGAAAATCCCTGAATTTTTGTTTCAAAGGGGTTGTAAATGTTGGCCACCAAGCAAACATAAAACCCCAAAAGCAAAAACAGATTGATGACCACAATATAAACAAAACCTAGCTAGCGCGTCGTCGTCGTTGGATTCAGGGAATAAAATCAAAAATCAACAAAAATACACTGAAGCAGCAATTAACCGAGCAATCGGTTCTTGGGCCCCATCAACAAACAACATCGATATAATATACAAGCTCAGAGCAGTAGCGGATCTATTAGCTTCGTGATGCCCTCAATATAAAAATATAGGAACTCCAAATCTTTGAGACCTTAAAATGTGTCGATTGATTTATCAAGTGAAATTATACCTTCTCCTATGATATCGGATGGAATCAGACTTGAAAGAAAATTTAGCAACGTGGCTTGGTAATAGATCTTCATTAATTCTTCCAATATCAACTTATAAATGAACAGCTTATCTCGGTTAACCCAAAAAGGCGACAAAGTTATTAAACTAATACTTGAAATATCTGGTTAGTGTAATTTAAACTTTGGTGGGGGTAATGCCCCCTTTTATTAAGCTAATTCTTCATCTAACTTAAATATAGCTCTTAAATCTAGGATTGGAGTGAATTGGAAGGATGATTAAGACGGAGTATCGGGTAAGGTGAACTGAGGTCGAAGTGGAAACAGTTAATGGTACAATTAGTAATATGTTCGAGGTACAGTGTGTAGGCGGATGGAAGAGACGAGGATTTCTTAAAATGTTGGAATCTTGGAATAAGTGTTGAAAGAGATGGATGGAGAGCTGCGCAATCAACAGATCCTAAAAATAGTCGATTAATGAAGAGAATGAGGTAGAGACAAGGAGTAGATTGGATGCGTTTTCGTGAAAAAGTGATCAGACCAAAACCATAAATGTTAAAAAAAGAGCCAGGTTTTTCTATACAAAAAACTTTGTCTAACAAGTCAGCCGTGAAAAGTACTGATATCTTAAAGTACGCCAAGTTCTTATTACTTCAGAAAGGTTTAATACCGAATATTTAAAGTAGAATAATATTGAAACAGCTACAATGTAATAGAAAAATTTTATTATTTAATGATTGCTGACTAAAATTTGATGGGTTCACTGGTCAAGTTTTTAAAACCTTTCGAATTGGGCATACAAAAAAACTTGCCAAGTAAGCCCATCAAATTTTAGTCAGTAATCATTAAATAATAAAATTTCTCTATTACATTGTAGCTGTTTCAATATTATTCTACTCTTAATGTAATTAGTGGTTGTTTTTTTATGTAAACTCATAATGTTTTCAGGTATGCAAATGTTTTCTTTTTTCATTCATGTCAACATAACTTAGAGTACCAAATCAAGCAGTCTAGTTCTCAGAAAAGTCATGAATTTTCAAGATGCATGTATACTTTCAAAATGACAATAAAAAGACACTTCGAATGAAAAATCTTAGATTTTCTATTTTTCGCTTTGAATGTACATTAAGCTATACGGCTCTACCAAATTTCATCATTCTACAGCAATCGGGAGTGCTCCATATAAATTAAACATTTTCCCAGAAAGTGGGCGGATACCACGCCCCTTGAATGGAAAACCTCAATTTTTATTTTTGGTCCTTTATATGCAATTTGAGCCCTACCGTTCTAGCAAATTTCATTGTTCTACTGCAATCGGAAGTGTGCCATATAATTTACATCACTTTTGAAGAAGTGGGCTGTTACCACGCCCCTGAATGGAAAACCTCAAATTTAATATTTTTTTCTTTGTATGCAATTTAAGCCCTGCCACTTTACTAAATTTCATCATTTTACAGCAGTCGGAAGTGCTCCGTTCAACCAACACCAATTCGGAGAAAGTGGGCGGATACCACGCCCCTTGAATGAAGAACTTCGAATTTTCGATTTTTTCCTCTGCTTGCATGACAAGACCTACCGTTGCGCAAAAGTACAAGATTTTACGATGTCGGGAAGTGCTCCATAATTTTGATGATCTGTCAGTCAGTCAGTTACGGTTTTTGCGATTTTTGAGGCCTTTTATCTCAGGAACCGCTTATGCTAGAAAATTGAAATTTGGTGAGGCGCCTGTGCCTGACTAGCTTAGAAAATATTTGGAATTTTAAGTTTCTGACTTCATTGGTACTGAAGATAGGGAGGGGTCAAAAATCGCCTGAGTTTGTTCCTGTAAAAAGGGTGTAGTGCCAGAACTTGGCTGGGCACTACCGTGTCATTTGATTGAATGACATTTGAAAATATTTAGCTTTAAGCATATTTTCAGTCAAAATGAAAATCCATTGAGATCAAGTTGTAGAAGATTGGAATCAAGTGTGGAAGAAATGTTATTGAAAAACTTTGTATCATCGGCATAGAGTGAAATATTAGAATTTATAATGACTATTTCAATATCGTTAGTAGAAAAAATAAAGAAGAGAGGTCCTAAGTGGCTGCTTTGTGGGACTCCGGGAGTAGCTTAGAAATCATCAGAGAAGGTAGATCGGAATCAAACTTTTGAGTGACTAGTTTTCAGGTACGAAAAAATACATCTTAAGGAGAAAGGTTCAAGGTCAAGGGTGGACAGTTTGAATAGAATAAGCTTATGTAAGATTTTTTTCAAATCCCTTACTGAAATCGGTTGAGACAACGTCAATTTTTTTGTTCTCTAAGGCTGAGAGGCTAAAGGATACGAATTCAATGAGGTTAGTCGTTGTGGACCAACCCTTGCCAAGCCGTGTTGTCTAGGCGTCCAATAGGATCTGCTTGGCTGACGATTGGAAACAACTTTCGCACCATATACGATTGCGGTCAAAATAATAGTAGGGTAAATAAAATCAGTGGTAAGTCCCTGAATTTTCATGTTTTTGTGGAGGAATATTCTGTGGTCAGACGAGTCCAAGATTGTGTTATATGGTGGAAAACGATCTCGTCAATATGTTAGAAGGCCTCCAAACATAGAATATAATCCACGCTGCATAGCCAAGACAATAAAACATGGAGGATCCAGCATAATGGTTTGGGCATGTTTTTCCTTCCAATATACCGGATTGAAGGCATTATGGATCAGCATCTTTATGTGAAGATCATGAAGGTAATTATGTTCCCGTACGTTGAAGATGAAATACCACTGAAATTGGTCTTTCAACAAGACAACAACCCAAAGCATACAAGTAAACTTGCGAAGCCGTGGTTCCTAGAAAAGAGGGTTAATGTCATGGAGTGGAGAGACCACAACCCTTTAGAAAATATTTGGTGCGATGTCATGAATTATGTTGCTAGTTGTAAGCCAACTACTAACACAGCTCTTTGGGAAGCTATAGAGCAGTCTTGGAGGTCCATATCTGAAGAAAGATGTGCAATGTCGTTGTGCTGCTGTTATTTCTAACAAGGACATGCAACTTAATATTAATTTAAGGTTCAAATACTCGACTTTCATTTATGGTAGAAATTGTCTATTAACTTTCCCTTTTGTAATATTTAAAGGTGGATTTTGAATATACCACTATTTTTTTGACCGCTGTTTTTCTATACGACTTGGATAGATTTGAAATTACAAACTAATTTATTGAATTTGAAAATGGAATGGAATCTGGAATTAAAAGCCTAAAAAACATTAATTAAATTTGAAAATCAGATGACTATTTATTTCTTTACAATTAGTAGATTAATTTCTTTCAGTTTTTGTTATAGTATGCTACTAGAAAATAGAAGTCCGAATAGTACGGAAACGCCTCTTTAATTGAGTATGATTTTTTAGTGGGTGTGGTTATTGCAAGTTTTAGAAAAATGCACATGTGTATCCGTTTATATTAACAAGACATTTAAAGGATACCGCAAAGTTTTTACAACCCCAGCTATAAAAGACAAAAAGCAACATTCTATTTTGCCAATTGACAAATCCGCTACTGGTTCATGATCAAAAGTTTACATTGGATTTTATGACACCCTAGATATGCCCTTTATTTTTGGCCTAAAATACAAATTATATTGGTTGATAGCTTGGTGGTCGGTTCTATATGGTGGTGTCATCGTGCTTCGTGGTCACCAACATTTTCTGTTCGATGACACCCTCAGAAAATTAATTGGAACTTAATTAGCTCCCGATGTTGATGTTTTATATTCGCTTGTCGCACACCGGTGGCGACGAACGTCGCGCCGTGTGTTCAAGTTGAGGGAGAAGGTTGATACTCGTATTTTGTAAATGTGTAAAATAAACATATTTTTATTTCAAAGAAAAAATGCAAACAGCATGAATTTAATTCTTGAAATTGTTGGAAAAACTTCTAAAACAACACTTTACAACTACGCGTTTTAGAATGGGAACCACTCAAGCCCCGCCACGAGTCTACAACCTAAATTACTTTCTTTCAGAATGGATAGTTATGGGGTTCAAAAGAAAAGAATCATAAAGGTGTTTTTGAGATTTTCAATTTCGAAAAAAAAAGAATCTTAATTTTTTAAACGCGTTTTCATATTTTGAAAGTTTTGATATTATATATTTTTTAAACCTTTCGGCAGTTTCTGTAGATATACCTACAAAGTTGTATCCAAACTTCAAAACTTAGAAAAAATCTATCAAAATCACTGATAAGGAATTTTCTAATTGGAACTTGAACTTTAAGTGTGAACGCACTCTTAAACCAAAGATCAAACTGTCATTGTAGTGAAGTTCACGAACGAAGATCGTTTTGAAATAAGTAGAATTTATAACCAAGATTCCGAGTCGGCGCCTAAAACATTTAGAGCGTTAACGCCAATACTCCTGTTATAAGGCTGTTTAAAGCTTGCTGAAGCCGATGGTTATCCCGAATAAATGATCTTGAACTTCGGTTAACAGGGAAATAACTAACCATTTACTAGATTTACTTACAAATATTTTTATTTCCGAAATAGGGCTTATTAAAGGGGGAAGGAGCTTAAGTTCTAATTATTCGTTACAACTAACTAACTTTTTAAAAATAATTAGTTTAAATTCATCATCTTAGCCCCAACCTTTCCAATAAAAAAAGAATTTCAAAAATTAGTTATAATTTTTTTTATTCTTACCCCATTTCACCCTTTAAATAATAGAATTTTAAAAACTGCCCTTTACCCATCGTCTTTGCATAATGTTTCAAAACATAACAACTTACCTACTTAACTGGCCCCCGATCGATCCATTAAAGGACTCTGCCTGAGATATGGCATCTTTTCATCCTCTGCGATCCCGATCATGCTGCTTCTAGTCACCTAGGCCAAGCGCTCTGGCTTCCGCAATGGCTTCGAGGTTCGGTCTCCCTTGTCGCCGCAAACCTGGGGCCTGGGATTCGAAGACTCTTTTAGCTGGAGCTAAGCGAAGGCCTCTTCGCCCACAGGACTTAATATTCGTCGAAGAATTTTTCTTTCCAAAGAGCCCAGTATCGTCTCTCCCTTTCTGCTTTTAGTCCAGCATTCGGCGCCGCGCCGCCGCCGTAAAGCTGGACTGATAGCGCAAGGGTTCTATAGAGCGTGCACTTCATCTTACGAGTGAGGAGTTTTGAACTCATTTGTTTTGCTTAACGGAAGAAGTGGCAGCGTTTTTCTAGGCTTATTCTTCTTCGGATCTCCACTATGGTGTCGTTCGTGGATGTAATATTAACTCCGAGATAAATGAACCCCTTAACTTTTTTAGTTTTGCTTTTGCTATCAACATTGAGGTGTTGTCTTAATCGGTGGGCAAATGTTTGTTTGTTTGTTGATAGTATATACTCGGTCTTGTCCTCATTTACCTTAACACCAACACGTCTCGGCTGACTTTCAACAGCCGTGAAGGACTTTATTACAGAACTTTGAGAACGCCCAATTATGTCGAAAACGTCGGTATACCCCAACATTTGGACAAATTTGTTGACTATAGTGCCCTCCGTGCTAACGCCTGTCCTGGGCACCATCTGCTCTAGAACGAGAAATCACATAATATAGCATCTCTTTGCCGAAACCCTGTGCATGTTTGGAATAGTTTAGAGGAGTTGTTACCTAGTGGCACATTGTACCTTGTATTTTCCAATGTCACGCAACTCAGTTTGAAACAGCTTTCTCGGGATCCCGAGTTAGACCATCGCCATAAAGTTCTTGTGACGATAAATGTTATCATATGCGGCTTTGTCGATAAATAAAGGGTGATCCATGCGGTCGTTCTAAATTTCGGTGATGCGTTCGAGCATATTCGTCGGTATCTCGCGAATAACTTAGGTAATGTTTGCCTCAAATGCTTCAATCTTAGCTGACTTATCCACAAACACCTTAAACCTTACATAGCCCCAAAGGAAAAAGTCTAACGGTGTGATACCGCATGATCTTCCTGGCCAATTCACTGGTCCGAAACGTTAAATTAATTGTTAACCCAAGCAGTCTTTCAATATGTCCATTGTTTCAAAGGCTCTAAGGCAAGTAGCACCGTCTTGTTGGAACCAAATGTTGTCGAAATTTATTTTAGGCAAAAAATAGTCCGCTATCATGGCTTAATAATGATCCCTATTTACAATAAAGTTGGTGCCAACCTCATTTAGAAGAAATGCTGATCGATGATTCCACCGGTCACACCGTTGTTTTGTGTGGATGTAACTGAAGCTCATGAACTTTTTCCGGTTGTTCTTTGGCCCATATATGGCAACTTTGCTTATTGACGTATTTATTGAGCCAGAAACAGGCCTCATCGCTGAATAGGTCTCATTGCTGAAAAAAATGTTGGTCGAAAGCAGTTTATCTCGAGAGCCCATTCACTGAAATGACTACACAACGGAAAGTCAGCCCGCTGGAATTCTTGCGTCAGCTGAATTTTGTATGCCTTCAAACCAAGATCTTTTCGTAGAATCGCCTATGTTGTTCCAAGTTGTTGTGAACAGCCTACATCCGCTATAATTTTCAATACTACGCACTGGATAAAGGTCTATTCAGTCGAGTGTCATCAAATTGAGAATATTGGGTCTCCAATTTCTTGATGGTATGGTAAATAGTGGCTTCAGTAGGTCGACTATGGACACTATACGTTCGCCGAAGCTCACGGAAAACAATCTTCACAGAATGTACATTTTCGTAATATAATTGAACGATTTGACAAACTTTATTCGGGTGTAAGTCTATCCATGATGAAATTTCAATGAATACTTAATAAAAAATATATGGCAACTTTACATGACTTACCCGCCATTTGTAAAAAAAAAAACCCTTTTGAAAAGAATACCTAGTGATTAATCACTCTTAATATAATTAGTCTCGCCTTTTCAAAATTTTGCCTCAATGTGAATATTTGGTCTATGGTCGACCTGTCGGGCCGGAAGATACACTGGTATTTGCCGACTAAACACAACAACAATTTTTCAAAATGCTTATCACGATCCAAATATGAAAGGCCAGTATTTGAATTTATCAAAATAATGAGTTATTTAAATGCGTAAACCTGAGAAAATTATGTCCTGGAAACAAGTTTTTCAATAGTGGTTATCTTCAAGAAATTTATATAAACAATTATCATTGACACTTTAAAAAACATGAAATTTAAATTAAGCATAGACATGCACGAATTCCCCCCCCCCATGTCATATATTTTACCCTAATATAAGGTTTCTGCTATCTCCCCCCCCGATCGAATTCCTTTTATTTTTAAATTTCGTTATAAAAAGATGCAAAACAACAGCAGAAAGAACATCTATTGTTTGCCAAAACTTCAAAAACAATAAAACTCAATGTAAATCCTCAATTGAATCCACTCATACACCCACAGCAACCGTATAAATCTCTAATGGATATTCAATATTCAATGTATTCCTCACTTTGTTTTGTTGTTTTTTATTTTTATTTTTAGATACCTTAATATTATATTTAATTTGCACAAACAAGTCTTAGTTACTTTTATCGATCCTGAGTATAGGTACTCGCCCAGGAGCTTCTTAAACAAAACATTAACATCATCCTAGAGTTTGCTCACGTTTCACTTAAGTTGTATTTTATTTTTTGTCTTGGTATATTTATAGATTTTACCTTGTGGATTTCTATACTATATGTAAATCCGCTATCTCTCTGTACCACTTCAGGCAAAATTTTAAGCATCCTTGGAAACTACTTATTTTACCTAACCATAAAATTTTAATACCCACGATTTTTAAAGGAGATATTTAAAATTAAAAATTTGGGATAATGTCTTTCAGTATGTACTTTTAGTATGCCACGAAAATTTTAGTTTTCTCAAAATAATACTCGTAATAAACTACACTGTGAAATTTTTCGACATCAAATTTTGTGGAAAAGGATTGGACTTCTACTAGGGAACTTATTTTGGGAAGGATGCTTCAAAAATGATGTTCTGGAAAATAATTGAGATGTCTGGTTGAAATTTGCTCCATGTTAAAATAATTCAATGCAAAATGTCTCGGCGATGGTTTTAGATTTTGAGTTAATTTGATCTTGTGCTAAGGATAATATCTTTATCCAAAAATTTTCACAATGTTGACTGAGTAATTCCCAAATGCAATGAACCGCTCATTTTGAATTAAAGCGCTGAATACTACACCGTTTTGGTTACCTCAACGAGTGAGTTGTCTCTCTGAAGCAGGAATATTCAATACGGCATAGGTGGCCTCTAATATACATATCTACCATATCACGGACAGTCTGTTTGCAAAGACGATTATAACAGTCTAAAATTGGACTAAGCGATTTTAACGCTGCGATAATCTACTAAGAATTCCGGTACGAATTTTTGATAATTTCCAAACGTTGCTTGTTCGTGAACTCCACAATGATAATAAACTTTAAGCTCGCTGTTAACATTAAAAGATCATACGAATACTTTAAGAGTGAATTTATATTAAAATGCAAGAAATATTCCACTATTTCTTTAATCGATGATTCTTATGACTACAACCTTCTTCACTTAACAGGTTCACTTTAAGGCTTCACTTTAAGAGGTCCGTTAATTTTGAGATCAGATCACGTTTGAAAGGCTCTCAGTTTTGTGTTTTGTTTTGCTCCATGTTTGAGGCCAACTAAATGCAAGTAACGTTCCATTTGTTTCACCCAGGAGTTTTCGTGTGCTATTGCTTTTTGAACTGAGTTCTCAGGGCATTATTTTTGTATTAACATGTTAGTTTGTTTGAATATACTTGCCATTACGAAGACGAAAAAAGTGGCTCTTACAATTATTGTACCTTACTGTCGACTACATCTTAGGCGGCTCGGCGAATTTTTAAAAATCTTGGTAGAAAGGATTTTTAATATTTTCCCCTAAAACTTTTTTACTTGCGACTTATAGGTACTATAAGGCAAGTTATGCATTCGTAAAAAAAATCGAACTCGAGATTTTGATCAAAGTTGACATTACGATGATAGCGAAGACCAAAAAAGTGGGTCTCGCAATTCTGTCTGTCTGTCTGTTCGACTACAGCCTAAACGGCTCGGCCGATTTTCTTTAAACCTGGTAGATATCACTTATAATTTTTCCCCCCACAGGTTTTTTCTTTTTTTTTAAAGACCAAAAATAACGGTACCTGCCATACGAATTTTTTTCGAAATATATTTTTTTTTCTTAAATCTATTCGACAGATTTTAAAAATAAAAATACAAGAAAATTTCATTTAATTAAAGCTAGGTAATGGTTAAACAAAATTTTCCGAAAAATTGTTATTGGGGGTACCCCCCATGGAACCATTTTTTTTTTTCAACCGATTTTGATAATTTTTTTTTTGCTTAAGCTCCCCAAAAACATAAATAGAATTGTGTACCTACTCAAATTTTCAAAACTCAATATTTCGAAAAACCCATGCTAGATTATTTTTTTTTAAACTTGATTTGATAAATAAAAGTTTCTCAATATAATCTACAAGATGTGAGAAAAAAAAATTATTTTACCTAAAAATAAAGGTACCTACCATGCAAATGCTAAAAAATTAAAAAAATGGTTTTAAAAAATCGTATTTTTCTCGAAAACGACGCCTAGAATTTTGATAAGTTTTTTTTCTTTCAATTAATTTTTACGATCCTTAATTTAATAAAAAAAATTTGAAACTAAGATATTACAGCTTGAACCTACCATAGAACTATTTTTTAGAATTTTGAATTTCTCAATATCCACATAACGGATCTTAATGAAAAATTTTATAGAGAAGCTTCTAAAAAGTCTAAAACACATTGCATTTCAAAACTTTAAAATAAATATTATTTGAATTTTTGAAAAAAAAAAAATCCTTTTTCTTTTTTTGAAAATTTGATAGCTCTGAAACGGCTCAATATTTTTTTGTAAATTTAATTTTTATTCAAACAATAATAAAAACTTTAAATTGGCGTACCAAAATTTTTCTTAAATTTTTTTCTTTTAGGGAACCACTACAACGTCTTATAATTTTTGTTCTTGCATAAATTCATATTTGCATAGCATTCTGTTTTTGTCTCTTACTACGCAAGAAGAATTTAAATTAATTTTATCCTTATGAACAGTTTTCTCTATTAACATTCGTTTTTAAAATTCCTAGTCTATTACATAGGAGCAAGTTCGCGCGACATAAATGAAAAATTTAGTTTTAGAAATTTTGAAAAAAAAAAACAATTTTTTCGCAAAAACTTTTTCACATTTTTTTTTTAATTTCGTTAAAATTTTGATTTTCGCAAAAACGGTGCCACTGGTCTTGATAAACTTTTTTATGCCAATTCTAATGAAACGTTTGATTAATTTTTTTTTGATAGAAAAACTGTTTTTTGGTTTAAGAAAATAAATATTTTTTTTTTGAAAGTCAGTATTTCGAAAACAGTTACATGTTACAGTTATGCCCCCAATGAAAAATGACCCCAATCTGAAAATTAAATATCACCCCAAATGAAAAATAGGCCAAACGTTTGTATGAAAATACAACGGACGATTTTCCATTTTTCTAATTCAAAAATGTTGCTTAGTAATGGGTGATTTTTTTGCTATTTTCTTTTTGGCAACACTGGTTTTGACAGCTCAAGCACGTTTCGTGTTTTGTGTCACTGTCAAACATATTCAGTTTGGTTTATAGTTTACCCATGAATCGTCTTAGAAACGAATAACGCTTGCAAATTTTTGAATTTTATTATCAAAATGTGTGCTCTGTTAAGAAAGTTCATCGCGCACTTCTTCCATTTTATGGTCAGTTTAATCGACCTACTGAGGCGGCTATTCGGGCTATTGTGACTAAATTTCGCACGAAATTTACATTCGCAGCTGTATCGGCCAGTGTTGTGTTAGTGATGACCGTAAATTATCGATTCGGCGCCGTTCGCAGCAATAGGGCCTCTATTACTCCACTACGTGGAAAATTTTGCAGAAGGATTTATGTGTGAAGCCTTTCAAAATACAGCTACTGCAAGCATTGAAACCGAACGACCTACCACAATGCCGAATTTTTGGTGAATGGGCTCTTGAAAAATTGGCCGAAGATCCACTTTTTTATCAAAAAATTGTGTTCAGTGACGAAACTCATTTCTGGTTGAATGGATACGTGAACAAGCAAAACTGCCGTATTTGGAGTGAAGAACAGCCAGAAGCATTGCAAGAGCTACTGCGTCTCACACTCTCGGCTACACCAGGCACATTCTCGTTTGCGCATTTTAGCAAACCAGTGTCTAGAAAACTTTTTGCACAAACTTGCGTACAGCAGGCACCGTGGGTGCTTCATTTCAGCCAAAACTTCCTTTCAAAAAACGCAATGTTTGGGCTACTTAGCATGCACTTTGAAAATAAGTTTTCAATATTTCGCAATGTTGTTCAAGAGCAAAGCAACTCATTTCATTCCGGTATGATACTGAATTTCTGTCCAGATTTTGAGTGGGAAACAGTTTTCAGTGTCGAGAGATAACCTATGATTTAAAAAACCACTAGATGGTCTACCCTGCATATACTTATAATAGTAGTAAATAGAATAGAAGTTAAAGTTAGTAACATAAACTAAACTCTATTACACTAAAAAAAAAATAGCCGACACTTAAAGCCATAGCAGTGAAAAGATCTATATTTTCTTCAAGCGCAAAATTGCTTATGCTATCAACAGAATAAAAGTTTCGATAACATAAATCATCCTTAATGGTTCCAACTTTGAGCTTCATTATCTGACAGCATTCTTCTTTACAAAAATGCATTTCCTGCGAAAGCAAACTATTCGTTCAATCATACATAATTGCTTATTCACAATTCCGACAAAAACAAAAAAAAAGTGAGATATTTGCAAGAAAACAAATAAATGTTTGTTAATTTGAAGTTCATGAACTTTCACACTGCAAGGAGTTCCCACATTTTCAAAACTGGGTGAAATTGAAAGAAAAAACTTGTCCCCCTTGGTTTGGGCAATTATAAGCGGTCATTATCACCGGCTCTGCGCGGAGCTCGAAAAAGTTGTTTCAACTTTTATTTTAATTTACAAATAACAAGTTTGTGCTAATGATTTATGTTTATTAATATTTTTCCTATTAATCTTCTTATTGACGTTTGTATTTTGTTTTTATTATTTTCATTTATGTATTCACCACATCTAAAACTGTTATAAATTATACCATTGACGTTTTGTGTAATATCTGCGTTTGTCAATTTCTTCACAAACATCACTTTAACCAATACAAATTTGCAAATAAACAAATACATCCTCAAGTACACTTATTCAGTTAGCTCAAACAGCTGTAAGGAATGGCTGTCAACCTGAAGAAGGCAAATAACAAAAAACAAAATGACAAAAACAAAAACAAAACAATTTAAAAAAATACAAATAAATAAGAAAATTATAAACCAGAGGCGTAGCTTTTAGCTTTTGATGGTAATTTTAAAAATAGTCAAGGCATGTTTTCGATAACCTCCAATCAACATCAACGTGATCATCAAAAGATCGTAATTTTTTGACGCAGCTATTGCCATTGTCAAATATGAAATCGTTCTTTGCAAAAAAATCTGTTGAATCAACTTTAGTCAATTTTCTTTTAAACTCATTTGACGTTTACACGCCCTCGGGCTTATCAATTTTTTTGTAGTCAACTCAATTCTCTTAGTGTAGAGTTGCGCTGCAAGTGATATTATCGAAAATATAACTTCAGCAAACTGAGTTATCGAAAATACTGCCATTGCATACAAATTTGGTTTTGAGTTTTAGAACAGTTGACTTTTGCAGTTTGCGCTTAAGAATATTTTGCAATTTAATTTTTGACTCAAATGACGTTCTCCAAAACCCCCAAATCTTGTTTTTTTTTTATTTTTAAACATGGTGATATGTAGTTGTGACAATGCTAAGCTCTGTTTATCGAAATATCTCCGTAACGAAAGGTCTTTCCAACAAAAATTTTGTACTTTTTTTTAGAACATTTTCTAAGCTTAAACTTTAAGTAGTTAAACTCGTTCATGATTTATTCACCAAAAAGTGATTAAGGTGAACTTCGACCTCCATTACCAGAAAATAGTCCTCTTACATTGTTTATGACTGAAATTAATTTCAAAAATTTCGAATGTGTAATTGTTATGATGCAGATGCCATTTTAAATAGCTCTAATATATATTTTTTATAGGAGATTTAATGTCCTTCCTTTTGTCCATAAAAGATTTTCTTATAAAGCTAAGACTAGGTGAAAATTTGAAATAGCAGCTACTAGTTTAATAGCCAAAAATAAAAAAAATAAAAATGTTTGGCACTTTTATTCGGAAAGTATTAAACTTACTAAAAAAATGTTTTTTTTTTTTTCTAAAAGAGGATACATAAGCCGTGTTTTAGTATCGCCAATGATCTATATACATAGATCTTCCCTTGAAAATAGAACTATACGGATCAGCGGTGTTACATTTACATCTCTTTTGTTCATTTTTAATTAGTTGTTGTCTTTTTTCTTTGCACTTAGCTTACACCATCTACCAGCCATTTTTGGCTCTTTAAAATAGAGCAGGATTGATGCCAAAATAAAAGTCTTGCAATAAGTGTTAAAAATTAATCCAAATCCAGCTTTGTATAGATCTGTAGATAATAGAACGTACCTATAGTTAAGCTTCCTACAATTGCCTTTTAAACATATTGGTTAAACCGGGATTTTTGTAGAATGGCGCCCGGGTGAACCACAATTCTTATAATTTGTTTTAATGTTCAGAGACAATCCACTTATCAAACTCATTCAAAACATTTTATTAGTATATTTTTTGCATTATGACAAATCTTTTTTTTTTCCTCTGCAGACTGGGCTATTATACCAACCAGCGGATAAAACAACAAAACTGTGAATAATATTTATTTCTATTATTCACTTAATGGCAACGTTTGACATATTAAATTATTCAAATAATTGTGTGGACAAATTTTGTATTTTCGAAATTTAAAGCGCAGTCATTCAGTTTCCTTTTTATACCAGTGAAGAAATATTTCGAATAAATCATAGTTTCTCAAGCTTTTAATTTCTAAACAAAATCCCATTTAGTTAGACAATTTTAAATGTCAACTTGTTTTTGTTTACTTATATTCGTTTTATTGTTTTGACTTATTTATACCAATCAGCAAATGCATTCAAAATCATGCCAATCAATTAATTTATTGCGCAATTTGTTTTTGTTTTCTTCTGTTCACTTTGTTTTTTCGACCTTATTCAATAAAACAAACTCGTATAGTAGTCGTATTCACCTTGTTTTTCAGCTTATACCAATTAGAATATGTACTCGTATACGAAAATCATGTCATTAAATGATTTAATTTGGCGACGTGTTTCTGTTCTCATTTACTTAATTTGTATTTTAGACCAATTTATACCAATGAACGAAATTTGTTACAAATTTTTGTTCCGTATGTATCTTAGACTAGTTTATACCAATTAACTATATGAATAAACAGATCATATGAAACAAACAAACCTGGTTTTTTCTTTTATTCAATATTTCATTACTACCAGACCCGTTTATACCACTATAAATATCATGATTTTTAGTTTCTTCTATTCGCGTGTATTTTAGACCAGCTAAATCAATAAAATTCTATTAAAAATGGAATTAATTCGGAAATCCGTCTCTTAAAATAAATGGAGAACCGCACATTAGCCTCAGAGATTGATATTGATGTGAAGAACAGTTTCGGTCAATTTCTCGCCAACTGATAATAATTTGCGTCCCTGTCAAATACCCTTTTTCAAAATTCTAGCTACGGCTCTGCTAGTAACCACTGCTGCGCCGCCGGCCAGAAATACGGGTATTAAAAGAAAAATGATAAAATAAATAATAAAAACATGAAATACAAAAAAAAAAAAAAATTATGGTCAAGCAAAACAGACGAAGAAGAAGAAAATTCACTTTAAACGTCTTTCCAGCAATGACACACCAAACCACACCACAGCTCCTTACTCTACTCGTTCTTTGGAGTAACGAAAAAATCATTCCCATATTTCATAGTCACAACTGTTGAGCTTGTTCACCAAATCGCAGTCATTTGATTTAAAGTTGTTTTTTTTTTTTTATTTAGTTTCTACTTTATCGATAAGATAAATAAATATCTATAAGTACACATAGGGTATTTCCTTTGAATTTAATATCTCTAGCAACTTGCGATTAAATCGAATTTTAAAGATGCGCAGAATGTTTTTACGGTTTTGGCTAAACGGTTGTTAAAACAAAAATTTAAGTTAAACGGTTTTTGTCTGGTCGTCAGCGTGAAAGAAAAACTAGTTATACCGGCCGTCAGCGATTAATTGCCGGTAAAATTTTGTGTAAAAGATACAAATGTATCTATTGACATCAAATTGGTGCAAAAACGAGTTTTCTTTTATTCAGTTTTTTTTTCTTCTTCGCAAAATTCAGTGTGGCGTATCCCCGTCCCCTCCCCTTCTGCCACCAGAACTACCACCACCACCCGTGCGGTGTGCAGTTTTGTTCTACTTGCTTAACCTGTATCTGTCCATCTGACAGAGAGATGGTGTTCCATTTACCTTGCAGGTTTATTCAATGAAAAAGTTATTTCCACCAAATTGTGCGTATAAACCTCCGATTTGATGTATCTGCTCGTGTTTTTTTTTTGCTTCTAAAATTGATTATTATCGCCGCCCGGCGTTGTTCGGTGGATTTTTTTTTTTGTTTACCTTCACTCTAGAATCCATGGATTGACGTGATGTGTGTGCAGATCCAGTGATTAAATTGAAATTTCTATTAAAATTACCAAAAATAAAATCTAACGTTGTTTGTTCAAAAAGAATCTCCAAGAATTGAATATTTTTGAAATTTCCAATAATTCTGCGAAATTATGCTCATGCACATTTTTGAAATAGAAACCTAGGTACATGGATAATTTGTTTAATTAAGTTCTTGCAGCAAATTTAAAAAAAATGAAGACACATTCTATCTAGGAACACGTCGATAGACATTGATTTTAATCTAGAATTTGTATTTTCGTTGTTGTTGGAATAATTTAGACGTTCCTGCGACTAAGGGTTTCGAGTTCGCGGGCGGGTAAAATACATAAAAGCTTAGTGTTGTTTACATTACGTCATACCGACCCACAGCTGTTGGATAAACAAGTATTTTTTCCTTCCTTCATTCGCCAAGCAAAAACACGGAGTTTTCATTAATATTTTTTTTTATTTTTACTACAAAATTTTATAATCGATTCGTGAGTTATTGATGGCGTGAGATTGGTTTTTTTTTTTTTAATTTTGAAATAGTGTATTTTTGTTTGTATATCGGTTGAGAACGATTATAACATTGAACTTTGATAAATGACTTAGAGCAATACGACTCAGAGGTCGGCATGAATATCAGAGAAGACTCGTGAGTGAACCCATAATGACTCAGAGAAAGATTCGCTTGGTTGAGCCTTTGCATGATAGCGAGAAATGTTTGGTAAGTGTTTTGTGATAAGCACGATATGATTTGACTAATTTAAGTCAAATTTGATTAATTTTGATGAGTTACGTTCGCAGTTCAGAATGAGCTTAAGTTCTTAAGCATGTACGAGTGTATTGAAATTCTTTGAAGTAAGGCATTAAGGGCTTAAGGTTTCGATGGTAGTTTTGTTGATGATTATGATGATGCGAAAACTTTGCAGCCTTACAAAAACCCCCTTCAGTTTTCGTTTTTGTTGCCTTAGATTTCAATTAAATTATCTTATCACTAAGTTTGAGGGCATCTCTTCATGGAATGTATTTTTAGATAACGAAAGCCGATTTCCCAATGTATTCAGTCTTGAACGGATAGCTCTTGGAGTATCTGTTGATGGATAGAAAATGGCGCCACGAGTGATTTGACTTATATCCACAGATAATAATTAATGCTTCTAAATCACATATTATCTTGCTTATCAGTTCACATGAATATTTTAACAAATCACCAATTATGCATTAAAGTGATCATTTTTACTTGCGACTTATAGTACTATAAAGCAAACTATGCATTCGTAAAAAAACGAACTCGAGATTTTGATCAAAGTTGACATTACGATGATAGTGAAGACGAAAAAAGTGGGTTTCACAATTCTGTCTGTCTTTTCGACTACAACCCAAACGGCTCAGCTGATTGTTTTTAAACTTGGTAGATATCATTTTTAATTCCCCCCACCCACACGTTTTTTTCTTTTTTTTTTTTTTAAAGACCAAAAATAACGGTACCTTGTATACAATTTTTTTTCGAAATTTTAAAAATATTTTTTTTTCTCAAAAACTGTCCCACAGAATTTAAAAAAAAAATCATAAAATTGCATTTAGCTTTCGCTAGGTAATAAAAAAATATTCCAAAAAATAGTTATTTTTGGGCCCCCTAGAACTATTTTTTTTTGATTTTCTCGAAAACGGTACTACCTTTTTAAATCATTTTTTAATGCTAAAGCTCCTCCAAAGTTTGAATATTATTACATATCCAAATTTTCAATGTTTTATTTTTTGGATTTAAAAAAAAAATTCAAAATTTTTTCTTTGGAAACTCAATATTTCGAAAACCCCATGCTCGATTTCTTTCAAACTTAGTAAATAAAAAAAAAAAAAATTGTTTTACCCAAAATAACGGTACCCACCATACAAATGTTAAAAAATGGTTTCCCAAAATCGTATTTTTCTCGAAAACGGTTCCGAGAATTTTAATTCCCATTAATTCTTACGATCTATAATTTAATAAAAAAAAATTTGAAATTTGTACGAGTATATTACTGACTGTACCTACATAGAACGATTTTTTCTCATTATCGACATAACGGATTTTAATGAAATTTCTTATAGAGAAGCTTCTGAAAAGTTTAAAAAACGTTGCATTTCAAAACTTAAAAAAAATGTTTTTCGAAATTTTGAAAAAAAAAAAAACTCAATTTTTTTTTTGGAAATTTCAATATTTCAAAAACGGCTTTATATTTTTTGTTTGAAATTTATTTCTTATTCGTTTAATAATAAAAAGTTTGAGTTGGCGTAGCAAATTTTTTTCTTAAAAATGTTTTATAAAAAATCTTATTAAAAAAAAAAAACACTACAAAGACTTATAATTTTTGTTCTTCCATATTTGCTTGAATTACATGCAGAGATCCAAAATAACCGTTGACCTTTATTTTCAATCGGTTTCTCACTGAGATTTATTTAATTCGCCAATTTAATTTTGGTCTTGGTCTGTGATTTATTTTTAAAAATTAATTTTTTATCTCTTTGGGTGAGATTTATCATTTATGTTCACAAATATCTCTTATCTGTTGACTTATTTAACTAAAAATAAATGGAAATGGTTAACCTTAAACCTTTTCCGTAGAAAATAAATCAAAAATGGTTAAAATGATAAATTATATCATTTTCTTTATTTTGCAAGTAAAAAACACAAAATATCTATATTACTTCAGTCACAAAAATAAAACCTTTAACACTTGATAGTAAACTTGTGTTATTTCTATTCTTGAAATTTGGTTTCAGCACTTTCACTAATCAGTTAATTCTTAAGTATTAAGCCTAACTAAAAGTAAACTCCCAAGAGTTTTTGAATTTAAATTGTATAAAACTTAAAGAAGAATTTATTTTTATTCTTTATGTATTTATTTATTTTTATTTTTTTATTTTTTTTTCTCTCAACAATAAGTGGTCACTGGTTAATCAAAACCTAAAAAAAATCAAAATAAAAGTTTCTCTCTGAGAAACCGAAAAAACAAAAATTAAGTAAACTGGTTATTAAGTGATCATTTTTGTAAATCTCAACAAGTGAGAGTAATTTAAGATACCTTTCAAAAGGTTGAGATTTACGTTTGATCTCTGATTACGTGGCATCTTATTTGTACCTCGTACCTCCAACTACTAAAGAAGTTGTTTTAGTCAATTAAAAAATGAATTTTATGCTTATGAACAGTTTTTCTGTAGTAACATTCATTTTTGAAATTCTTAGTCTTTTACGGAATGACCCCCCTGAACTGAATTCATGATGAAACAGGGCCTAGTGACTTAAAAGTTGCAACTTACAATTATAGGGTTTTTTTTAATAAGGGCGGGTTAAATTTGAAATGAAATAAAATGAACTATGGAGTAGGTATTAACATTTGTATGAAATATGACAACGTTGTAATGCCCGTCTCGGCTTCTTATGCTGGCACGGATTCGACTGGTCCAATTTTCAATGACTCTTCCGCTTGGATCCGTTTGAATTTGAGCGGTGGCCTGTGATATTTTCACCTTAAGGGCATCACTCGATTGTGGTTTATTCGCATAGAATAGCGGGATCAAATCGTATGAAGTCATGTCACCTCTGCCCTCAACCCGCTCATGCAGAATGTTATTCGTGGCGTCTTCTGTGTGGGGCTTAGCCTCGTACTGGTGGAACCCCAATGTCATCTTAGTCCATATGGTTCAATCTGAGCCATAAGAAAACGGTTATCATCGTTCTGTGGCACACGCCATTGATGGTGACCGCCTCGCAAACGTCGTTTTCGATGACGTACGGACCGATGACGCCCCTGGCCTAAAATCCTCCCCAAAGAATGACGTTTTGTGAATGCATTGTAACCTGTTGAACCTAGTGTTGGTTGGTGTCGTCCCATATACGAAAATTGTGATTGCTATCACAGCCATTCATTCAAAAATTCGTCTGTGTCTAAAGATGATTTTTCGACCAAATTTGGGGTCCTCTTCAAAATCATCCGGAGCCCACTCAGCCAATAAATGGTCATGAATTTTGAGCTCCTGAGTCAGTTGTATGTTGTACGGGAAGCATGCTACTTCCATTCAACCAGACCAAGCATTCTGGCGTGCACGATGTCTTCTTCTTTAAACCGAAGACTCAGCCTTCCTTGTGGCTTTGAATTTTAATGCTTGGATTCGAAGAAATTCAAGAAAATGAAAATTGTTGTCCATGCACTTGATATGGCTTATATGGAATCAACAATGATTTGTTTTGCCCAAATAACTGTCAAATATCACTTTTCCTTTTGTTATAATCTTTTGTATAAGGGTTTGGTAGAGAGTGGACTTCAGTCAGGAGTTCCGCCCATAGAAAATAAGCTGTGGTTTCCTTGAATAATTGTTCGCTGGATCTCCATAAAGTTGCCCTGGTATTAATTGTTATGTTTATTTTAAGACCAACTAGTTACGTTTCATCTTATATCGCCAACGTTGATGACTCTCTTAGGGAACTTTGGGACCGACCGATGTCGATAAAGCCAATATTGTCCGCATAGGTACCTAAATAGGTGGACAAATTTGTTCAAAATAATGGCCTCGATGTTAACGCTTGGTTTGCTTAATATCTGATTAAGAGCGAGATTAAAGAAGTCACATGATGATCATGCATCTGCTTGCCGAAACCCGACACAGCGGGATCAGTTTTCAAGAAATATCGAGTTAGCCCAATGCCATATAAAACTCCTGACTGAATGTTATCATATGGAGCTTTGAATTCGATGAAAACATGAAGACGATTGGTATCAGTTTGAACTTTGTTGATTTTTCCAAGGTTTTGCTTGAGTATGAAGACTATGTCTATGGCCGACCTTTCTTATGTGCAAAGTGGCTCTAAAGTTCTTGCAGTACATAGGATCGCCTTTGTTGTAGATTGGTCATATGGAGCTGGTATTCAATTCTTCGGGCATGCTTTCTTTCACGCATTCATACTTTGTTAATGATAAGATGCATGTTGTCCTGTTCGTTCTTCTGAAGTTTTGTTGTTATTACTAAACCTATAGTACTCCTTGGCATAACGGATAGTGCGTTGGATTGTCCAGAAGAGTCTCTTGGGTTCGAATTTCAGCCGCTGCAAGAAAGTTTTTCAGGAGTGTATTGCCTCTTGCGAGGAATTGACAAATCCTCAAAGAATCATGAAAAGTGCTGCTCATTAGCCCTTTGAGATCGGCTGAAAATTGTAGGTGCCCTCCATTCCTGGTCACAAATGATTTTTTCCCTATCATTTATGTCTGCGAAAATATGAATGCAGGGGTAGAACCAAAAACTTTAAAGCAGTAGGCACATTAATATTTCTCTTGAATTCATTAAGCTTAGACACGAATATGAAAGCAGAACTACACACAACTATGTGTACACACCCTTAAAAGTTGTCATTCGACTATTCCCATTCACACCCTTTCAAATCTATTTACTCCTATAAACAAATCCCAATTGAACCTTCCCCAGACAAATAATAATAAAAGTTCTATTGGGGCAAATTCCTCAATACCTCAATATTTGAAAAGGGTGAGTGTGTGATGGGTGCTTCCGGGCAAAGTTCAAAGCTTGACCAAAACCAGTGAACCATTATGGCACAATTCCCTTATATTTACATAAAGTAATCTCGTTAAAATGGTGAACATTTCAATTCTTCGTCATAGATATTCCACACTCTATGAGATATTTTTTTTTTTGTCTTGTCCAACCGCAATTAAAGTCTTCTTGTATTATTTGTTGGATTGTTCGACGAGGATTACTTGTAATTACTGATTTAATTTTTTATGGAAATTTTTCGCATTCTGTTTTAGTAAAAGTTTTTTTTTCTGATTTTTATAATTTATCGCTTTTCCTTATTAAGAGAACCAATATAATCGTATTTCATTTAAGTGTTTGTTTTATTTTTGAATGAAATGAAAAAAAAAAAAGAATGTGTAATTAATTTAATCGGTTTTAAATCGAGACTTTTGTCACGTAGGAACATAATTTCTACTTAAAAGATTTGACAGGTTTATTGATAAGAGGTTTATGGCTTTGGGTGAGGTCGCGAAATAGGTTTATGAACTTCTTTTAGATGGTTCCGTTCAATTAGCGTTGCACCTCTTTTGCTTGAGTTGTTTTGAACTAAAAAAAAGGATTGGTTAAAGAATAGCTAAGGTGCGAAAAATATAAGCTATTAATTTATCAACTTGAAGGCATTTGCTCAATCCAGTTTGAATCCATCGAGTTTTAAAGTTGTTCAATGTTGTTTTATTTGAAAGGCTCATCAATGTTTTAAACAATACTCTAAGGTATAGATAAGTTTGAACTTGACTGATGTTATAAGCCGGTTTTGTTGACTTTGAGAGCACCACAATGGATTATGGATTATTGGCATAGACCAGCGACTTAAAGAAACCATACAAGAAATAGTCCAACGGGGTCAAATTGCAGTTCTAATTGCCCCCGCGAAAAATATCCATGCCCTCAAATCGCTCATGTAGAATGTCCCTTGTGATATTAGGGATGTATCACGTAAATCTGCGAAGCCTTCACACCCATATTATTCAAAAGAAATTCGTTATCATCGATAGCTAGCCCCATCTATTTCATATTTCTTACGAACCAAATTTTTCCAAAACCACCAATTAAGGCAAACAAAAATCCTACAATATCCCAAAGGAAGTCATATTTTTGGTTATCTTACGAAATATTTCTTGGCCTTCGGTTCCAACGCTCGTCTTTCATAGAACTTCTTATGTAAGCTCACAAAAAATTTAATTGCAGCATAGTTTGTTTTTAGTCTGAAGCTGCCCGAAAGTGTAATGAAAGTGTAATTCCTGTACTTTAGATCGATTTTATGGGACAAAACTTCTTTCGTACTCCTACAGTTGCAAGAGTATTGAAAGATCTCGATATACTTACTCAAATTCGTTGGCCCTGATACTATCCTTCTCATTTGTCTGGAGAGGTGTTCTTCAACGCTGGCAAAACCATTCTGCAAGCTTACTCTAATGGTCTCTTTCTCATAAGATGGTAAACAACACAGACTGGAAAGCCTGTTCCTAAAAAGGCGAATCTTCTTCTTTTCTTACTATCGTCGCACTTGAGTAGCTTCTTTTTAAAGGTCATTCAAACGCTGATAAATTATCACCTCAAGAAATATCTTGAAGAACGAAATATTCTCAATGACCGGCAGTATGGCGGTTTAAAGCAGATCTTTTTTACTTGCGACTTAAAGGTACTATAAGGCAAGCTATGCATTCGTAAAAAAAAATCGAACTCGAGATTTTGATCAAAGTTGACATTGCGATGATGGCGAAGAGTAAAAAAGTGGGTCTCGCAATTCTGTCTGTCTGTCTTTTCGACTAAAGCCTAAACGACTCGACCGATTTTCTTTAAACTTGGTAGATATCATTTTTAATTTTTTCCCCTCACACGTTTTTTTCTTTTTTTTTTAACACCAAAAATAACGGTACCTGATGTCATACGAATTTTTTTCGAAATTTTATAAATATTTTTTTTTCTCAAAAACTGTTCGACCGATTTAAAAACTAAGAACACAAAAAATTTAATTTAGTTAAAGCTAGGTAATGGTTGAAAAAAATTTCCGAAAAATGGTTATTGAGGGTATCCCCCATGGAACCATTTTTTTTGTTTTTGATTTTCTCAAAAACGGTACAACCGATTTTGATCATTTTTTTTTGCTAAGGCTCCCCAAAAACTTAAATAGAAATAGATTTTAAAAAAAAACTTCAATTTTTTTTTTTTCAAAACTCAATATTTCGAAAACCCCATTCTAGATTTTTTTTTTTAAACTTGATAAATAAAAGTTTCTTAATATCATCTACAAGATGTAAAAAAAAAAATTTATATTACCTGAAAATAAATGTATCCACCATACAAATGTTAAAAAAATGGTTATCAAAAATCGTATTTTTATCGAAAACGGCGCCTAGAATTTTGATAATTTTTTTTTTCAATTAATTTTTGTGATCTTTAATTTAATAAAAAAAAATTTGAAATTAAGATATTACAGCTTGTACCTACCAAAGAACCATTTTTTCGAATTTTGAATTTCTCATTATCCACATAACGGATCTTAATGAAATTTTTTTATAGAGAAGCTTCTAAAAAGTCTAAAACACATTGCATTTCGAAACTTTAAAATAAATATTTTTTGAATTTGTGAAAAAAAATAATCAATTTTTTCTTTTTTTTGAATATTCAATATCTCAGAAACGACTCAATATTTTTTTTTTGTAAATTTAATTTTTATTCGAACAATAATAAATATTTTAAATTGGCTTACTAAAATTTTTTCTTAAAAATCTTTTAAAAAGTTTGTATATGAAAGCTTCTTTTTTAAGAAACCACTACAACGACTTATAATTTTTGTTCTTGCATAAATTCATATTTGCATAGCATTCTGTTTTTGTCTCTTACTGCTCAAAGAATTTAAAAAATTAATTAATATCCTTATGAACAGTTTTCTCTAATAACATTCGTTTTTAAAATTCCTAGTCTATTACGTAGGAGCAAGTTCGTGCGACCCAGTCGTGCATTTTATTTCATATCGCGGCAGTAAAAAAAATATTTATCATTCTATTGGGACTCGAACGCACGTCGTTGCAGTGACGTCAACCTGAGAATTTTGTGTTACATACATGTGAATTTTTTTTTTTAAATTTCACTCGTCATTTTTTCATATGTTTGACAAACACCGCCGTTTGATTGATTCGAGTTAGAGCTGTGCCAATCAGGATCGATTCGATTTTTTTGATGCGATCATCGAAAAGTATTGATCATCGAAATAATTCATTTTAATCGATCTCAATCTCAATCATTTAGATGATTCTCGATTTTCTATTTCAATCTTAATCATCAATGAGTCTCGATTTTCGATATCAGTTGATTCGATTAACCATGATTTACTCGATTCCATTTGTTCTAACATTTGTGATCTAATTCATCGATATGATACATAATAAAGTACAAAATAAAGTACGACATCTTGTTGAAATTGAGGAGAAAATACAAAGATGGGTATTTTCGAATTGTACTCCGCACTCACTAGACTATAAATATAAGATGGCTTAAAAATGTTCACCCCATCGGAAAATGCTATAATTTTTGCAAATGGTGGTAAACGTCAATACTAGAATTACAATTATAATAAGCCACGGATGTTGTACATAAAAAATACAAAAAAAGTACTAATTGTCTTGTACTGTACTTAATACATAAATTGTTACTAAACAACTTGATACATAATGATTTGTATAGTACTTTACATAATACAGTATTTTGTACAGTACCTTAAACAAAGTTCTAAATGTAATAACGTCTTGAAATTTCGAAAATTCTTCCGGTCTTATTCTTTGCTTTTGTTTTAAAAACCATTCAAGTTATGGCAGACAATACCAAAGGACAAGAAAGGAAGTTACCCCGAATCGTTCTACTCTAGTTATCTACTCTTAGAAGAAAACTAAACTCCTCTGGCTCTTTGAATATTTCTGATTTTTCGAACTTAAACCCCCTACCTACACTATATGTTTAAAGTTTGTATTTAATTTAAAAATATAGCTCTTAAAATATCTCCTTAAACTAACCATCGATTTTTTTTTATTTTCAGGTAAGCATCATCATTGATAATAAATTGAAGCCAAAATCAAGGAGTGAGTAAGGGGATGCTGAAAAATGTGTCAAACATTAATGTGAGGTGAAATCCTATATTTAGCTTGAAACCATCAAACCTGACCGTCGACAAAGAAAAGAAATAGCAAAACAGAAATCTCCTCAGTTTCAATGATCTTTGCCTGCATCTATAATATTCGCTGGCCTACTCGATTAAACATAATAAACGCGTTAAAATAATTCAATTATGTTCAAATATTGGCAGCTGAAATCTGTTTTTTCTCTTATGTGCCACACAGCACACACCTTTGCGCATTTCGTTCCAATTCAACCAACACTATAGCTTTCTATGCTGTGCCATATAGCTGCCAGAAGTTTTATCCTATTTCAAGGACATTCAATATCATTTGTGTGTGTTTTTAATCTATCCCACGCTTTTGATTTTATTTCATCATAAACAAATCAAACTGCATGCGAAAACGCGCCAACACTGATGGTGTGATGATGCTATCTTAAAAAAGATACAAAATCTCATCTTGTATAGTGGATGCACCCATGCACTGTATTTGAAAGTATTTAGCAAAAATATTGACAGCGTTGAAAGATAGCCGCCACATGGTACATGTTAAGTTATATCATCGGCCTTTCAAGCAGCGCATAAAAAATAAGTTTCATCCGACCTAAAAAAAAAAAAACAAATTAAACAGCAAAATTAAATTATTGACATTCACTCGTCTATACATAGATGTAAGTGTAGATTTAATTGAAGCGGGATAATCCGTCTGCGTCGGCTAAAGCAAGGCACTTTAGCACTGCTAGCCCGCTGATATACATTTAATTTAATTTTAGATAGTTCAAGCTCGATTATTTTCAATTTATTTTATCTAATTGTTTGGCAGAGGAGGTGTATTTTTAACCCTCGTCAACCAGAGAAAACGACACTGTCTGAATACCAAAGTGTGTTGGCCAAAATTAAACCACACTTTTTTGCATTAGGTAAATACATCGACAGGGGGTTGTTGTTTGGTTGGTTGGGCTGGTGGATGGCTGGCTTGTAGGGTGTTCTAGACCTCAACTTGGGGAGTAGAAATGTTGCATCTGTTTAATGAACAGGGTTGTTATGTAGAGTGGGTGTGGAAGAAGACTGATTGAAGTTAACAAATGCATGTCTTATAGCCATTTTTTTTTTCAGAAAAATTACAAGAATAATAACCGTATTTCTCGAAATAAACATGGTAGTGTAGTATATAGGTTAGTGCGTGGGCTATGCCATTCTGTTAAGCACTCCGTGGCATGGAGCCCCAAGGGATACGAGAAAGAACTGGCGCAAGCCGGTGATCGTAGGGCCACATGCCAGTGGCGAGTAAAAATGTAGTAAAGTACTTTGGCATCTTGTTGGATCAGTATTTGTATTTCGACAGACGTGTAAATTCTGCTATGATCAGGTGGAGCTTTTGCCCTGAGGAAACGGCTATTTTTGTATAGCATCAGGGTAAAAAAGGTCTGCTACATGGCCCTTATAAGGCTGATGATAACCTATGGATGCCCGAGGTGGTTCAATGTTGCCCCATCCCAAACGTAAAAGATTTAGGTGTTTGAGAGGGAGGGTTTATGTCGCTGCCTGGGATTACACAGAACACAAAAGTTGGAGTACAATAACTATTATTCGAACAGAGTTCTAAAAAACGGAGCAAACACAAATAGAATAGTTATATTTTTACTAAAGCTAATTCAGGGTCACATTGCTAGAACGATTTCAATATTAAATATTTAGAGACGGACTCGCACAAGGCGAACCGAATTCGGTTCAGTAGGAATTTATCCGGACTGAAAAGATAGGAGGAAGCAGGAGAACCAGTTTTGGTGGCTCAATTTCGACGACTAAATAAATAAAGTCGACTTGCTTTCGTGTCTTGGCCGACTTACAGTTAGGTGCGGGTATAAATTTTAGGTAGAGTCAGTCGGGGAGGTATTTTTGTTCCAAACCAAAAAAAAAAATAAATAAAAAAAAGAAATTAGTGGGTTAGACTTTTATTCCGGCGGTTTGGATTCGTTTCCCAGGCTACAGCATGTATACATATACATATATACATTTTAACTTGCGACATATAGGTACTATAAGGCAAGTTATGCATTCGTAAAAAAAATCGATTTCGAGATTTTGATCAAAGTTGACATTACGATGATAGCGAAGACGAAAAAAGCGGGTCTGCAATTCTGTCTGTCTGTCTGTTCGACTACAGCCTAAACGGCTCTGCCGATTTTATTTAAACTTGTTAAATATCATTTTTTTAATACCAAAAATAACGGTACCTGCCATACGAACTTTTTTCGAAATTTTATAAATTCTTTTTCTTAAAAACTGCCACAGAATTTAAAAAAAAATCATAAAATTGCATTTAGTTTGCGCTAGGTAATGGTTGAAAAAAAAAATTCAAAAAATGGTTACTTTTGGTTGCCCCCCTAGAACCATTTTTTTTTTGTTTTTGATTTTCTCGAAAACGGTACAGCCGATTTAAATAATTTTTTAATGCTAAAGTTTGAATATTATTGCATATTCGAATTTTCAATTTTTTATTTTTTGGATAAAAAAAAATCAAAAAAAAATCAACTTACATATATGTTATTACAGAACTCGCAATCCATTCGCACTCCATACAATTTCTATCATTTTACATTCGCACCAATTTCAAGACGAATCTGAAGTGAATTTTTGATTAAACGAAAATAAACAATGAAGAGTACAAAAATGTATGTAAGTCAAAAGCTTATCATACTGAATGCTAAAGTGTTTTTTTAACAAATTTTAATAGAAAACGCACAAATAGCAACGCAACCAGAAAGTAAAAAATCTACAAAAAAAAAAAAAAAGAGCGCACGGTTGGTTTTGAACCGTCCTCCATCTTCGTACTAACCACTCTCAACGATGCTTGATTTCGTTGATCGAAAGCGATACTATTATCACAGCCTAGGCCAGTTGAATAAATGTTTGTAGCTGACAGTGTCGAATGTCGATACGAAAGTTCATAAATGATAAGGTAATTTTAGGAATCGACAATATAGTTCATCCGACGAATTTCATAATTGAGTTTTACAGCGGATGCGAATCGAGTCAACTCACCGGGAGTAAAATTCTGCGAATTCTGTAATACACATGAATATTTCGAAAACCCCATGTTTTTGTTCCTGCAAATACACATATTCCTCGTTTGACGGTGCTTAACAACGTCGCTTTCCAAAAAGTATGTATAATTGACGGCACCAGTTCAAAATCCAAACTGAACTGTAATTTTTTGAAGATGCTTTGTTACATGGTGAACCTCGTATGGGTTGCTTTCGTACCGTAGATGGCGTAGATGGAACAAACGGCGTTCTCTTTGGTCATGAAATTTGAGCTCTTGGGTTAGTTGAATATTCTACAGCTCTAAGTTCCTGAAAAATCGTCATTTTGAAGTCTGCAAAAGGCCGAGTTTGTGCACGGCGAGGGATATATTGCATTTCTGTTCTGATGTTCACTTTCACGGACCGTGTCGATGTTTTAGGCCGATCTTTCGTTCCTTTGCCGTTCTAATGTTGGCTGATAGATTATCAAAACAATCATCTAAAATTTTGACACCAAAAGTTGAAGAGTCGAATCTGAAGGGTCACCACGTCCACTATGAAATAAGCGACACATGCGCAACATTTACACTAACGAACACAGTCTTGCGGAAGGTCTTGAGTTAGATTCTCAGTCGCTGCAAGAACGTTTTTTTTCAGGGGTGTACTGCCTCTTGCGAGGAATTGACAAATTCTCCAAGAGTATCTCTTGTCATGGAAAGTGCTGCTCATAAGCCCTTCGGAATCGACAGGAAATTGTAGGTTCCCTCCGTTACTGGTAACACGCACACAGGAATGGTTGAGAGAGTTGTAAGTCACTAGGTCCTGGTTTACTCCGAGCTGTTCCACCACCAAATTTTAGAACACTCATCTTGATAATTTCATCATTTCTTCACGCGTTGTTCCATAATGTAAATTGCCATAGAGATTTGGCATCAGTAACTGAATAACTAATCTACCCCCATCAATCGAAAAACTCTTTACAATAAACGGGAGTTTAAGATTAGGTTTGAAAATATCTTAATTCGGTCTGTGAAACATACCTTCAAAATTTCATTTTCGCAGCTATTTCCGCTGAATTCATAACATTTTTGCACCACTTCTTCTGTTGAATAAGTTAAATATCCCCTTTAACTAATTTTACGGATCAGTTTCACGCATTTTGCAAGCTACAAGTATGATATGAAAATTGACAATTGACAATTTAAAGAGAAATCCTTTATTTAAAACAATTAATGCAATGCTTTTCAATACGTTAAAATATGTTTTTTAAATCGGCTTATGCCAAATGACTATTTAATTTTGTTGGCTTTCTAACGGACCGACACATACATATATGTATGTATCATATTATATTTTATTTAAAAAAATGTTACACTGAAAATAAATACCTTCGTTAAGCTATGAAACTTTTAACATTAATTGAGTTTTCGTTGAATCCACGAAAAATTCGTTGATCTGATGAAACATTTCATTGAAAGCATGTATTCATTGTGTGATGAATGTTTAATGGTCGAAATGAAATGCATTCATATATATTTTTTTATTACGTTTTTTTTTTAATTAAACTCATTATAATTTATTAAAAAATTGTCTCACCGAAATATTTTATTCCATATTCAATCATCATTTGACTCGTGAGGCTTTTTGTCAATATGCAATATTAGTTGTGTGTGTTTCATTTATAAATTCTCTGACAAAGATCGAGTGTGAACTACAAAAATTGAGCAAGAAGAACCCTACTCAAGTAATTATTATTATAGGAACGAACAAATTCGTAGAATCAACGAATAAACCGTTTATCAACGAATGAATTTTACATTAATTAATATTAGAAATTCATTGACTCAACGAATGTTGACTAGTAAAATTAATTTCATTAACTGAACAAAAAATTCATCGATATGTATATAAACAACTTTTTCTTGAGCCCAACGAAGTACATCATTGGATGAATTTTATTTCCAGAAGTAATAACGCCAAAAAAAATTTTTCGTAGCCTCAAGTTAAAAATTTGTTAAGTGAATGTGATAAGTCCTTTACTTTTTGTATTTTGGACTTTTATAATTTAAATTCATTTTTTCTTGAATTAAATCGTAGGAAATCTTGTCTGCGTTTGGGTGTGAATTTTATTGAAATTGTGTGTTTTAGCACTTTTTTTTCTAGAACCACACATGTCACTGAGAGTTAAAATGCTTTCAGAGGCCGTTTTTGACAATTGTAGTCTTAATTCTCCCTTAAATATTCCTCTATTTTATCAATTTTTTTTCTTGTTTAAAGTTAGTTTCTATTCATTTCATTTATCATCCATTTCCCCCAAAATTGATAAACATCCCTGGTGTCTAAGATGCTAAGTTTTTTAAACGTCTAAAGAGAGAATCTAATCGATTGTCTATTGCACTTAAAGATCCCGATATGAGAGAATGTATTTGTAGGCATGGTTGTCAATCCCTTCGTTATTCCGACTAAAGATGAGGAGTATTAAAAAGAAATAATTTTGTTAAAAACTGATATTACACAATACCCAAGCTGTAAAATAGACGAAGGGACATAGGGAACAAGAGTCAATAAAAAATAAACGAAAACAAAAAACAAATGTGGCGACAGTAAAGCTTTCCAATTTTCTTTTTCCTCTTCCTCTCTGATTTTTTGTTTGTATTTGCATCACTCTGCAAATCTTATCGGGGGAGTCTTAGGAATGCGCTTGCTTCTGCTCGAGCATTTGCTTAATCGTAAGGGTTCCGTTTGGCGAGTTCGTCACAGCGATGTCAAGCAAGATGAAGAACTGCATCAGATCGGAAGACCCATGTCGGTGAGATATATTTTTTTTTTATTTATTTTTTGGTTGGATTGATGAAAACTGTAACATTGACTATACAGAGTGAATTTGTCGAAAAAGATAGGGGCTAATGACGACGGAAGCAGCGGTGATGGGACATATAGAATAATTTAGGACAAGTTATTTAGAAGACTTTTTTTTTTGCTGGTTGTTGTTTTTGTCTGTTTAACTACTAGCTGGTCTGTATTCTTGGCTTATATCGTTATGCTCTAATTATGTAATTTCGACTGATGGCTTTTTATAGATAAAGATTCAGACTCACGACACAACCTAATGGGACATTAAGTTGTTTGCTTTTGGTAGGATATTTTTGTTTTCTATATTAATGAGTGTCTAATGAACTAACGACTGTTGATTGATATGTGTTCTGCATAATTGAATAGATTCTTTCTTTTTTGTTTATTTCTACTGACAAGGGTGTAGATTGGAGAGTCCCAGGAAGTAGCTATGCATTATTTAATGTGACAGTAGAATTTGATTTATTTCTATATATATCTTCCAATTTCTTCAATTCGTACATATAGTTTAACTGTATTTATAGTACTTTGACACTAAGGTTTTGTAGTGATTGCTTTTGTCATGTCATACAAGATTTTCGTGTACACGCAAAATAGAAGCTAAGTTTATATTTAATTGCAATAAATTCTAATTCGAAAATAAATCTAAAAATCAAGATCTTTTTTGTGTTGTTTATCCAGACGACTTTTATCTATTAAAAATATTTCGGGAAGGTTGATATTTGCACTGATTAGTTCAACAACTATAAAAATGCCGCTTCTAGATTGAGGAAAATCTACCTCGGAGGGAAATATTGAGTCAGGTAAGACATTCCCAATTCGTGTAGTGCAGCAAAAGTATGAATCTCTGAATCTAACAGTAGGTCAGAAGTTAGGTTCAAGGTCAAACTGATATATATTCTATGAAGCGCCAGTATTATGGTTGAGTTGTTTAAGGGGACGAATACAACTGGCTTTTTTTTTACTAGAATTCAGTTTATAAAAATAATCAATAAATAATGAATCTCGCGAATTTGCAAATTTTGCGAAATAAACATTTTTTTTTCAATTTTCCTAAAGACAAAAATTTTGTCTTTTTTTGTTTCCAGTTTGTCGAAGCCCTGTGTGGGAGAAATATAACAATTTTAAACTTTTACAGCCTTAAATAAATTTTTCGAATCTTGAAGCACCATCTTAAAGCACTGTCATTTTCGATTTTATAAAAAAATGAAGTGGCGCTGTTATATACTCGTACACAACTTCTGCAAATTTTGCGAATTCTTTACCGCTGAAATATCACGAATTTGTAAATTTTGCAAAATCACAATTTGTTTTGCTTGCGATTTACCTGAAAGTGAAAGCTGTGATGTAATTGTATTCTTTATGATTTACCTAAAACCTGTGCTGTAAAAATTGAAAAATTTTCGCGAATTTGTAAATTTTACGAACTCATAATTTGTGTTGTTTCCGATTTACTTTAAATTAAAAGTTGTGATGAATTGTAACTAACTTGTGCTGAATGGTGCGGTTAAACTAAAAAAAAATTTGCGAATTTGAAAATTTTGCGAAATTACATACCATTTGTGTTGTTTGCGATTTACCTTAAAGCAAAAGCGGTCAACTCAAAACAATTTTTTATTGGCAGCACGTAATTTGAGACGAGTTCCATTGTGACTTCCACTTGAAAATATTATTGTGAACTATTGAGTGAAATGTCAAATTGATATTCTTCTGATATTTTTTGATTCGATAAGTGAAGATGAGGAAGTACCTAATGCTAAAATCATGTATGGACCTCGGCCCGTGTCTTTTAAGTGAATTTTATTTTTAACTTTGTATATAACTTGTAAGTCTAAAAGAAAAGATCTGAAAAATATATGTGTGTACATATGTACTTGCATTTTAACAACGAGACCAACCATTTTGCAATTTTTGAGATTTTTTGTACTTTTGCTGCTTTTCCTTCCTTGAGCACTTTTAAGCATTCCTCTGGCTAAATCTTGGTGAGAACTCATAAAAGTGTTCGAAATATCCGTCTTATTTTTATTTATTCACATATTTTTTTTTGTTTTTCCATTTTCGTGAAAAAGTCACTGCCGACGATAACTTTTTTCTGTCGAGTGAAAACTTTTGTTTGAAACGTCATTTTCAAGTTTGCGTGCTGCCAAATCTGACGATACAATCGAGGACACAGGATTGAACCAATATAGGTGTTGCCGATGCTCGAATGTATCGATAAAACTTGATTCTATCAAGCTACGTGCTGGCACCCCTGTGTCGTAAAAATTAGAAAAAATTGCGAATTCGCAAATTTTGCGAACTCACAATATGTGTTGTTTGTGATTTACTTAAAAGCAAAAGTTGTGATGAATTTTACTCAACTTGTGCTGCGATGTACCGAAGATGTACAAAATCTTGCACCTCCATTTTCTATGTTAAAAAAGGGAAACGCTTCTTGTACTGCCGCAACTTGTTCCAAAAACAATAGCAACGAACTCAAAATGTTTGTTCCTTGCGATTTATCTAAAAACATAATTTGTATTTGTTCGTAACTTGTGCTGAACTGTATCGTAAAAACAAAACAAAATTTCGCAAATTCGCAAATTTTGCGAAATCACAATGTATGTATGTTGTTTGCACTTCAAAGCAACAGTTGTGTTATATTGTTCTCAACTAGCTATACCATTGGCCGTAGAAAAAAATACCCTTATTGCAAAATTTTTCGCCTAAAAATACGTTTGAAAAGCGCAAAATTAGAACCGTCATTTTGGATTTTCTAAAAAAAATAACAAATTTTGTTTTTAAGTGATAAATTTAAGGTATTTTTTTTTTTTTTTTTTTTTTTTTTTTTTTAATTTTTGAGTTTCCTTAAAAAGGACTGTGTTATTTTGTGTCTATATTCACCTTTAAAGTATTGTATGATACATAGGATTTGATGGGGCACAAGTCGATAACATGGTATCACCACCTTCTTTTTCAAAAAAAAATCCAAAATGGCTTAGCCTACTTCAAGCACATCCCTTCAACTTGACCACAATTTAAGATCAAAATGTCTCGATTTATTCAACAAATATGGACTTTTTCCTTAGATTAAACATTTCTCTCTTTGCAATACTTCGAACCCACCCAAGAAAAACTGTCTTCTTGTAAAAATTGAGTTCTCAAAGGAAGAAATTAGTCCATTTTTATTGCTGCAAGACTTAAAATAATAGGAATTTTAAATCTTTTGATCTTACTTCCAATTTGTATGCATTCAAAGTTTACAAATATTTAACAAACAAATGTCATAAATTACATTCCTCCATACTCCCTATAATCTTGTCATCATTTTTTTTTTGCAACCCATAAAATTAGAAAGACAAACTTTTTTGTCAAACGAATCAATTTCTCTTGTACAAAGTTCCCTTCGACCTGAACGACTCCGACAACCACATAAGCTGATAGAATAACAACGATTAGATTGTTCCCTTAACGAGTACATAAACTTCAAATAAGCGACCATTTTTTTTTTATATGTTCAGAGTAATCAGAGGGTTAAAGTCAATAAAAGGAAAATCAATGTCCTTAAAGATCAAGCAATAAATCTTCGATTTACCTTTCCCTACGCACTCATACATACATATTTTGTCGAAGTCATCGTAGTTGTTTTGTGGTTGTCGTTTGAACAAAAAGCTCCACCTCGAAATGGATTTTGGATATAATCGGGCAAATTCTAGGTAATTTATTGGGATTCGTGTTTTATTGGGAATTAAATCGTGTGGGCTGCGGGATGTTACTTGATGAAGCATTTAAATTGATAAAATCAAATAAGGGTTTTTCTATGCGTAATACACTCCATGTCACTTGATTAATATCATTTTACATTTATCTTTTCTTTTGGTACAGAGGATTTTTAAAGATACAAAATGCACGTGTATTATTTTTTCTCGGTTTTGAAAACTGTGTTGTCTTTTTCTTGTACTTTGGCCCGTAAGAAAAAAACAGTTGAGGCCTGCATATCTTGAAAAAATATTTTTTTCATTTTTACCAACTTCATCTACTATTTCGTTGTGCAGAAATAGGTGAATCAGTGGGCAGGCAGGTTACTCAATTCAAGTCTTAAAAAACCTTATAGCATTTTTACAGTTTCTCGAGTTCCTATGGAAGTTGAAGAAGGAGAAAACTGAAATGAAAGAAAAAAGAGTGTGGTACTCGTAGTAGGCGGTTAATATAAAAAACAACTCTTTTGAGTTCTTGTTGCTAATAAGGACCAAATTAATACAAATGGTCAGCGTAGCTTCCGAGAAACAAAGATATACAAAAATAGATGAATTGGTAATTGAATTATCCTAAAACTACTTCCTGATCCCCACCTCCCCCCTGCTTATACCAACAAACTCTTAAATCATCCATACTTTTTCAGAGCCGTTTCCTAGAACGAAGTATACACAAAATTGGTTTGTCGGTAGACTTAAATCTGCCTAAAATCACATCTTAAACCTTCCCTCCGCTATATAGACCAATTTAATTTCATGCGAATCGTTAGACCTGTTTCCGAGAAACGAATTGCAAAATTGTTTACCTGAAGTCATAACAATGGCTCAAAATTTAAAACATCCTATTGTATTATGGTAATAGTATGATACTACTTAATAACTTGCTAACTTTAAAGCACGAGTAGATGACTAACTCATTCTAAATTTTAAACATTTTCTAACTAGTATTATACTAAAGCAATTTTCTTAATAAATTGCTTCTGAACACACCTACAACAATGACAGTTCGTGCAAAAATTAAGTGAACAGACATTTTTTGACCTTTTTAATTACAACGTCAGATTAAGTGCTTGAGAAAGTAAGCTCAATTAAAATTTGAAAAATTGCTATTTTAACTATGTATAATACTAAAACATTTTTAACATGTGCTAATCATACTAAATAAAAATAATTAAAATAACTATTTTTTTTTGCTGATACCTAGCGAATGCGTCGATAGAAGATTTATTCGACAAACGAACTGAATTGATCTTAGATTTTAAGCTAGAGTCGATAAAATAAAGTAAGAAAAAGTAAAGGAACTAAAACGAAGCTTTGTGGCACGCCAGCATTTATTTTTGAACTTCAGATTTCAAATCGTTCATAAAACCCATTGAGAGGACAATAATTGCTGTCAAGTGCAGTGAGTAGTGTTAGTAAAAAAAAATGCGGAGTGTTTTTCTTGTGTTTTAATATCTCTAAATGCGAAAGCTCTATGAGCAAAGACTGAAAAACGTGTCCCCATAGATGTGTCAGACACGATTACAACTAAGTCAAAACTTATGTAGCCATTTTTTGTTTTATATAGAAATTATGTTAGGAAATTTTACTTTTCGCTGATAAAGTTAGTGGTTATTGTGCGATTTTCCCATTATCACATCAAGTTGGAGGTTTTGTGTTTTTATTTCATCTCACACTTTTGGAATCCCAAAATTCTTGATCATTTACATTAGATCTTTACTTCTAACATACTCATGAGCCATTTACAAATAATCTAAGCAATTTGTTTTCTAACCTTTCCGAGTTATTTAAATTCCTATAATGGGTACAACCATGAGTTCAGAAAGGTTTAAGTCTATTTGAAATCAATTTCTTATCGAGCAAAATTATAAGCCATTGCAAGTATTGCTTCCTCGTCACCAAACAAAGCGTACGATATTAACGTGTAAATTGCAGAAGGTACACAACTGGACCTAGAATACTTCCTTGTGTTACTCCAAATACTATTTCATTGAAATCAGAATTATGCTTGTGGTTTTTTACTGTCTGTTCTCTAGAAATTCTTTTAGAATTGTGTAGGGAGAACTTGTCTTGTTTCAAATTTGAGGTATTCTCGCCACACTGCTACAACTTGTCAAAAGATTGCGATTCATTTAAAAATATATTAATTAATATTACATGAAGAAGTGAATTCATCGGATGATTTGACAGACTTCTGAATTTCTTCGATTTTCCATTGCTTCGAAATATACACTAACATTAGAGTGACATTTTTTATACATTTCAATTAGCGAGGGTAGATTTTGGCGGACTGTGGCGGCCATGTTGTTCTGGTGACATCTATCCTATCAAATCTGATGTTACTGATGCCAAATTATCAAGGCAAGTAACACGATTGAACAGCACGTCCAAATGATGAAATTTTATTATAAAAATGAGTGTTCTTTATTGAAAACGTTCGCACGTCTGATCCATTGACGGTAAACGTGGTGTCCCTTCACAGTTTGCTCTTCAACGTTTGGTGGCTAAATTTTAGACGACTGGTTCGGTAATCAATCAACCAACATTAGCACGTCAGATCGGCCAAGAACATCAGTACAACCCGAGGCTGCCAATTCCTTGCCATGCACAAGAATTTTGCTCTTCGCAGACTTCAACTTGGCGAATTTTGCATGGGGACTTTGGCCTACACCTGTTCAAGCGTTTTGGAGAGAACCCCAATTTTTCTGACTACACCAACCCACACGAGGTTCACCAGATGTCAATGCAATCCCAAAAAGTTTCCGTTTGGTGACGTTGATGTTGGTGAGGCGATCACCGTCAATAGCGAGTGCTACAGAACGATGATAACCAACTACTTCTTATGGCCTAAATTAAACCATATGAACAGAAAAGATATGTGATTCTTGCTGAACGACGCTACATATCACACAGCGGACGTCACGTTTGACATTCTGCATGAACGATTTGAAGGTAAGTTTATCTCTCGCAGAGGTGACATTAATTGGCCACCAAGTCGCAGGCTTATGCCATAATCGACCGATGCCATTATGGTGAGGCCGTCGCACAAATTCAGCCGGAAGAGTCATTGACAATTTGACCACTCGGATCCGTGCCCCCGTCAAAAGCCGAGGTAAGCATTTGAACGATGCCATATTCCACACACTGGCCTTCAAAGTAAAAAAAGATTTTGTTTTAATACTTCACACATACTAACTTGTTTTATTCTATCGGCCTTATTGTAAAACAAGGCCATATTGCGAAGATTTCTGAGACTTGAGCCTCTATATTTCTCTAATTAATTTGACGAGCGGTATTGGAAATTAAATATCAGATTTTTAAAATGGGAATGAGAAAATTAGTTCCTTTCACTCACGACGACCTTAATCAAATAATTCGGAGTGTCTAATAAATCCTTATTTTCCTTTGACAAGATTTACATTGCCCTAATGCAAACTAAAGATGTATATTTACAAGCCTACATGATACTTACAAAGAAGGGCAGCAGCTTGAACGTCGAGTTCAACACGATTCATCAATCATGGCCGTCCATTCATCCATCTGCCGGGGTGAGAGCGTGTACCATTGCCACACTCTCGCTGTCATTATTTCACTTTCCTAGTCTACGATAGTTCTTATTCGTCTATCTATTCTCAATATTTTACATTTTCTTGTCACAAATAACACACAGCTGTTACAAACCTCCCTTCCCTCCAACACACCATTCCCTCTACTGTGTTGTTTTTTTCCCACCTCTCGATGATGATGCGTGAATCGACTTAATACGTTCGACAGCGCCAAGTTGGCCCCCGTTGGCACCAGCCCACGCGTTAACTTCTTTACAAAATTGAGGACGATGCGTTATTACCAATTGGACTAGATTCTCCGCTCGTCCGAACCGCATAATCACAACACTTTCAGGCGGTGGGGAGAAGGTGAAAAGCAAACTAAAACAATATAGGATTTTGTTTATTTTCTTGAATTTTTCTTTATTATTTTGAAAACATTATTTCAACCTTGAAGCGCACTAAAAATGGGGGAGTATCTACATACGTGAAGAACAAAAAAAAAAAAAAAAAAAGAAGAAGAAACTTAACAAGGAGACGCTATTCTTTTAAGTATATATAGTGCCCTCTGTTGTGTTAACCAATAACCTAGTTCCTGAGATTGATTCTTAAACGCTTAAGTGTATTTCAATGGGTGACAAGTTACAGCGTTTAGGAGTGCGGCAGCTTGATATAGCTTATTTTTTTTATAAAAGATAAAATTAGATCTATAATAATGCTTACGTGCGCTTTGGAACGGATAAAAGACGCTGTCAACAAATTAATGATCTTGGAGGGCTTTGAGTTCTTAACATCGGAATTACGATATGGGTGAGGGAAAACGAACGTTTGTTTGTTGTATGTGGCCGAGTAAAAATATTGATAATTTTTTTTTAATGAAAAGAATGAAAACAACATTTGGAAGCCTTTTTATCTTCGAAACTATTCCGAAAATTATATTCAAGGGCCAATTATCAATACCCCATCCATATCCATACAGCCGACCTAATGTCTCATAAATATATTGTTAACCCAATCAACCTAAAGACATCAAGTACCCCTCAGCAAAAGCTCACTAACCCTCCATAAAAATAAACATTAATCGACTTTCATTCCACGCCCCCAAACCCCCCCCCCCCACATCCCATGTTCGCTCTTGCAAAGTGGCACTTCACCGACAATCTAATGAATTACTCTTGTGGTGCCTTATCGTAATTGTCGATTACTGCACAAATTACAACATCACATACCAAGTGTGAAATCTAATTTTGAATGATGCGGTTCATGACCATGATCTGGTGTCCCTATTTTTAGGACCACAACAACAACAACACCAACGACTTAATCAAAAAAAAAATTCCTGCTCTGGTGTTTCTGTCTTACGAGAGAGCAGGCGAGTTAATTATAGTAAAACTTTGCTGATGACAGACGGGTGTTGTGCTGTGTATCATGTGCATTGCAATAATATTGTTTCACAATAATAATATTGCTAATAATATTGTAATATATAATATAGTAATATTGCTTCACAATAATATTGTTGAGTTTTTGTCTCGCTTCTTTTTTTGCACGTTTTTTGGGCATAACTTTGATTTTCTTTAATTTTAAACAATTTCAAAATCAAACAGAGCGTCACAGTTACACCTTTTGAGGTAGTTTAGGACTTTGTCCACCTAGACTTCGATATTAATTCAGACTATGAAAAAGTGCTGGAATCAAGCGAGGGATATGTCATGCCAATCGCTGCTTTTTTAAAACTAAGAAGGCAATTGAGTAGCAAAGTCCTCTCTCGAACAACTAAAGTGTTCTTTATTAAACTCTTATGATCACTGTTCTTCAATATGGTGCAGAAGCATAGATATGTCAAAGATGAACGATAACGCTTTAGAATGGTAAGGTAATGGTAGAGGTCCCTTCTGCATAATTGGAGAGTGAAGGAGAGGAGTACAGCGAAACCGACCCGGTCAAACGAATAAAGTTCCAACGAATGAGATGGTTGGGTCTTGTAGAGCGAATGGCCCCAAATTTTATGGCCCAAAAAGTCTTCAAATCCAATTCAAAGGGACCGTAAAGTAAAAGAAGACCGCAACTGAGGGGCTGGGCACAGATGGTAGAAGATCTCAACCAACTAGGCGTCCGAAACTGTAGACAGCTACCTAGGTACTGAGCAGGCTTCTTGGTTTAGGCCTTTATCCATCCCGAACTGTTGCGCCACCTTAAATAAGTAATTGGCAAAAAAAAAAAAAATATCGTGATGTTTAAAAAACTCTAAGGCATTGGGTTTTACTTTTCGACATCAGTTTGTTTTATTAGAAACGCATTTCGTAAGTCGTTGAAATTTGTTACAGAAGATAGACCATTGCGTACCTGGAAATTTATAGTGAAGGAGCCATTTCCGAGAGAACCAAGAATTTTTAATTGCCAAGTTTAAAGAAAATCGACTCTGTAACTTTATGCAACTTATAAGCAAGAAGAACAGAAGGACAGAAATTACTTTATTTCATATTTTCTTTCATTGTAAGGATCAAATCATCCAGTTTCACATTTTTTTTTTAAGGAACATAATTTTTTTTTAAATTGTGGGTGCACTAAAAGGGTTTTCACTACTTTAAATGTTAAGAAAATAGGAAGGTTTTTGAGAGAAGCAACGATGCATATTGGTTTTAAGGTTCTGGATATCAAAATGGGATGGACAAACAGAGCTATGTACAGCATTCCACATTCGTGAAGTGCGCCTAAAGAAAGGATCTCTACGAGCCCAAACGCAAAATAGTTGGACTATCTATGATAAAAACAAAAATCTTGTGATTCTTAAATTCCATCGGAAATAAAATCAATATTTTGGTATTTTTCTTAAGATATATTTATTTTGAATAGGAATAAGTAACAAAAACAAAATGACTTCAATTAAATAACGATATAGAGCAATAATACAAAATAAAATAATGATTGATACTTTTTTTAAGCGCAAAATAGTTGGCCTATGGGTCTTAATTTTTATTTTACCATGGTGTTACGTCGCCTTTGGCCTTGATAACTGCTTCTATGCGTCGTGGCATTGTGTCAACTAATTTTTGACATTCTTCGGTGCCAAAGATTCCCAAATATTTATGATTTTAGCTTTAAGGTCTTGAAGAGGACCGGCATGGTTCTTTTCGCGGTTTTTGTTTCATTTTATGCCATACAGTTTCAATTGGTGAAAGGTCAGGGCTGCTGGAAGGCCATTCCAGTAAAGGAATAGCTTCAGCAGATAGCCACGCCATTTTAGACCTTACAATATGGCAAGAAGCTCCATCCTGTTGGAAAATATAGTCTCGATCACTAGCTTGAAGTCGTGGTATTGATGGGAGAAGCTCATTTTCCAGAATATCCCTGTACCTGGCAGCATTGACACTTCCATTTACAAAATGCAAATTGCCCAAACCCCGTCCCGACATGCATCCCCATATCATTAGAGATGCTGGAAACTTGACCGAAACCTCTTGAATTTCTAATGACTCGTTTTCGTTCGTCGCCCACGCAAACTTCAAACCTGGACTCATCACTCCAAATAACGGACCGCCATTGACCTTAAGTCCAGTTTTTACGTTGTTTGGCCCACTCTAGCCGCTTTTTCTTTAGTTTAGGTGTTAAAAGTGGTTTTTCTTTGGCCTATGTTTTTAACGAATTAAAATTGCTCAAATTTAAATAAATCTAAAACAAACCTTATAAAATTTGTATCCAATTTTTTTCATAGTCCGTTTGCAAGTGTCGACCGAAACACTTTTTTTTATTCTTTCCCTCCATTGAACAGTTATTGCAGCGGCCGTTTGACGTCGATTTTCTTTTATTTTTTTTAAAACTCGGCAATCTCGAGGTTTTGCAATTGGTGGGCGTCCCGTTTTTTTTACCGATCTCCACATTTCCACTATTTTTGAACTTTGAGATAATGTTCCTTATTGATGAGCACGGTAAATTGAATTGTTTTGCGATTTTATAGCTCGATAATCCCGTTTCGAAGGCTTTATTTATGGATTCCCTAAGGTCTCTTGATAATGCAACGCCACGCACCATGGTTGACATTAAATTGTTGCTGGCTTGCATAAAACGAGAGATCAATAAACAACAAAACAAGTGCACGTCATTTTTTTTAATAACGGTTAACTGAAAATCTATTTAAATCTTCATAGGCCAACTATTTTGCATCCCAGAGAGAGTAGTCCAACTATTATGCTCTATCTTTGTTTGAAGGAATGCAAACTGGAGCCATATGTGCTTTCTCGAATTTAGTTCTGTTTGGTCTAATTTACTTATTAAATGTAATTTATTATATCGACAAAAAAAAATTAAAAAACAACTGCTTAGGGACCAGAAAATATAGGCACATAAAAAATGTTAATTTGTTAATTGATGAGTAGGCCAACTGTTTTGCGTTTTGGGTCGTACCTATATCTAACAGAGTACATTTCAAATATTACTCAAGTGTTAAATGATAAGTAACGCAACTAAAACAGTCAATGTTTTTAACTGAGAGGGTGTTTAAAAGTCTATTAAAATTAAAGCTTTTGAAATTAAAAACTTATACAAATCTTAAATTTTCGTATGAACTCTTGCTGCTTGTATCCTATTATCCAGCAAAACGTTTCAAAATACTAAAAACCTCATCACGTTTGGATTTGAAAACAAGAATTCTACTATGAGTACAGAAAATCCATTAAATCACTGACTTTTTCGTAAAATAAAAAAACCCCTTAGACATCAAATGAACCTGCTTACTAATTTGACGTAGACGTTTTTAATCATTCATGTAGATTTGTCACAGATGTCTTGGAAAAAAATTTCTTCTCTTCCAAAACTGCAGAAAACAAGTTCACAAGTTTTCGCTGGATGTCATGAGCAAAAACTATTTTTTTTTTTACTTTTACCTTTATTTTAAAGAAAAAAAAAATGAAATACACGACTGGGTCGCACGGACTTGCTTTTATGTAAATTTTGTTTAAAAATAATGTTATCAGAGAAAATCGTCCATAAGCATACAATTCATCTCTTAAACTCTTTTAGTAGTGAGAGATAAAAACAAAATGCCATTTGATTTCTTAATCAAATATTAATTTATGCAAGAATTTATGGCGGTTTCTTAAAAAAATAAATTCGTTTATGCAAAAACTTCTTTTCGAAGCGTATGTCCAATCCACTGCCACTTACGTTTTCGTATTATAGAGTCGATGGGTTCCTGACCTGTCCTCGCATGAAGTTCATCATTAGAGATACGATAAGGCCAGAAAATCCGCAAGATGTTTCGCAGACATCATCTATTCACGAACGTTTGCAGCTTTCTTGTTGTTACTTTCCAAGTGCTGCATCCATAAAGAAGCACGGATTCTACATTGGAGCGGAACAGTCGTAGCTTGGTCTTTAGGTTTATAGAGTTGTTTCTCCATATTTTGGACAGCATTCCGAACGCAGCCTTTGCTTTCCCGATTCGGCTGGTTATATCTAGTTCGGTCCCGCCATCAGTAGAAACAATACTCCCAAGGTATTGAAAACTCTACCATCTCTACTGGTTGTCCAGAAATATCTATTTGAGTAGATGAGGAAGTTCCAAGGCTGATCCTTTTAGTTTTTGCCGTATTGATCTTAAGCCCGACGGTTTCGGTTTCTCTCTCCACCCTTGTTGTCATTTGATGGAGATCCATGATCATATGAGAGAGTAAGCACAGGTCATCCGCGTAGTCCAGATGTTTCAGCAGATTCCACTGAATTCCTCCATTTAAAGTCGACAAAGCTGCATGCAGCACACATGCAGCTCAGACGATGTTGTTGGCGCTGCACGTAAGAGCTCTGCGGGAATACCGTCAAGTCCAACCGCTTTGTTGTTCTTCAGTGCTCTGATTGCGGTTAAGATTTTTTCTTTACTGAGGGATACAGTGCGTTTTCGGGAATTTGTTACTACGGATGGATCATTGGGTGTTAGGTTGACTTCGCTGGTGAGAACGCGATTTAAAACCGCAGAAAAGTGTTCCTTCCACCTTTTGAGCTGGTCCGTCCTCATCCTCATCCGAAACTATCAGTGATCCGTCTATGTCCGATTATACTTTCCAGACCTGATATGAAAACATTTCACAGCACACCAATGGTTTCCGATGAAGGTGGGTTCCATGCTGCTGATTGCTCTCAATCCTTGTGAAAGATGGTCCCCTAGTTGTTGGCGGACTGCGGGATCCTCGAGTCTATCGGTGTTGAACTTGGGAATTCGGGTGAATTTCGGGTGGGATCTCCGAACTGCAGCTGTTCGTAATCTTACTGTAGCAACCATCAGATGGTGGTCCAGAGCAATTCCCATGTCTGCACATCTTCTGTTTCGAACGTCCTGGAGACTGCTTCTAAATCGCCGACTGATCGCGAAGTGATCAATTTGGTTTTGGTTGGAAGTTGCTTGTCTGTCCGTCGATACCTAACTGATTTTGTGGCACGTCTTGTGCTCAAACATGGTTCCTCCTATAACAAGGCGGTTTGCGTTACAAAAATCGACAAAACGTTCGCCATTGTCGTTGCGGCTTCCAACACCATGCTTTCCCATAACATTCCTGAGACCATCATTGTCATTGCCAACCTTGACATTCAAGTCTCCCATTACCATTATTTTATCATTGTAAAAAATTAATAAAAAAAATTGATTTTTTTTTTCAAGTTTTTACACTTTTTCATTAAAATTCGAAAAAATGGTTCTATGGGAGGTACATTCAGTAATATCTTAATTTATTTTTTCAATCAAATCAAAGATCGTAAAAATTAATTAAAAGAAAAAAAAACATTATCAAAATTGTAAGAGCCGTTCTTTGAAAATATCAAAAATATTTGTGGAACAGTTTTTAAGAAAAAAAAAAAAATATTTTTAAAAATTTTGCAAGAAATTCGTATGTCAGGTAGCGTTACTTTTTATCTTAAAATAAATAAGAATACATGTGGGGGAATTAAAAAATCCTATCCACCAATTTTAAAGAAAATCAGCCAAGCCGTAGTCGAACAAACAAACAGAAGAACAGAATTGAGATACCCACTTTTTTCGGCTTAACGGTATATATCACATTTTTACTTGCGACTGTTAGGTACTATAAGGCAAGTTATGCATTCGTAAAAAAATCGAGCTCGAGATTTTGATCAAAGTTGACATTGCGATGATAGCGAAGACAAAAAAAGTGGGTCTCGCAATTTTGTCTGTCTGTCTTTTCTACTACAACTGGATACAAAAACTGGATGAAAAAAAAATTTCGAAAAATGGTTATTAATGGTACCTCCCTGGAACCATTTTTTTAATTTTATTTTCTCAAAAACGGTACAACCGATTTTGATTAGAAATTTAAATATTCAAATTTTCAAACAAATTTTGTTTGGATTTTTTTTTTTTGAAATCTCAATAATTCGAAAACCACATGATCGATTTCTTCTAAAATTGATAAATAAAAGTTTCTTAACATAATCTACAAGATATGAGAAAAAACAAATTATTTTACTTAAAGATAATGGTACCCACCATACAAATGTTAAATTTTTTTTTTTTTTTTTTTTTTTTTTAACAAATGTTAAAAAATGGTTTTCTCAAAAATAGTTCCGAGAACTTTGATAAACTTTTTTCCTCGTTTAATTTTTAAGATCTATAATTTAATAAAAAATTTTCTTGAAATTTATGTTACTGACTGGATTTTAATGAAAACTTTTGTTGAGAAGCTTCTAAAAAGTTCTAAAAACATTGCAATTCAATACTTAAAAAAAATATTTTTTTAATAAGAAAAAAGAAATCATTTTTTTTTGGAAAATTCAATATCCCGAAAACGGCTGGAAATTTATTTTTACTCGTAACTATAATAATAAAAACTTTAAGTTGGCGTACCAAAAATTTTTTCCTAAAATTTTTTAAACAATTTTGTATAATGAGCTTATTTTTTTGAGAAACCACTACAACGACTTATAATTTTTGTTCTTGCATAAACCATGGCATTCTGTTTTTAGCTCCAACTACTTAAGGAGTTGCTTTAGTAATTTAAAAAATGAACAGTTTTTCTCTAATAACATTCATTTTTGAAATTCTTAGTCTTTTACGTAAGAACAAGTTCGTGCGAACCAGTCATGCATTTTATTTTTTTCTAAATCTAAGAACATATTTTCATTCTCAAAAACAGTTACACAGATTTAAAAATTTCATTTAGAGGAAATTAGTTAACCATGACAAAAATTCTAAAAAATGGTATGTATATAGAAAGATTTTGATTTATTTTTTTTTGTTAAAAATACTGAAAAGATTAAAAAGTATTGTGTAATTAAATTTTCCCAAAAAAAAAAATAGTATATTTAACAAAAGAATTTAAGTTTTTATTTAGAAATAATAATTTTTCAAAATATTCAATATTTCAACAAAAAAAAAAAAACAAAAATAAAGGATTTTGTAATTTAAATATTCACCAAATAACACCAACAAAACTTATTTTGAGAAAATCCATTCACCCTTTTTTGATCCATTGAGGTGGGATAGAGTTTGACACTTTAAAGAGCCCATCAAGCTAGATTTTTATTTTTTTTTTAAATAAATTTATTGGTAAAGTTTACTAAATTACTCAATTTAGTAAAAAAATCGGTTGTTTTTTATTTAAATAAAATCAAGCTAATTTTAAATTAGACTACTTTTGTTTGTTAAATAATTTGCATTTGACTTATTTTGGGATGAACTCTACCAAAATACATACAATCCTATTCTTTGTTTAGCCAATCTTTCAAATTAACTTAAAATTTTTCCTTCTCATCAACTGTTTGGTTTTTGTTTCGTTTCGTTATTTTTTTGGTCTAAAATGAGATAAGAATGTTTTAAGAATAGAAAATTGGCCAATGACATTGAATTTTTTTTTTATCTCAAAATCATGATAGATTTACAAAAAAAAAAAATAATGTTTTTATTTAGAATTAAGAAAAAGCAATAAAGTTTAAATTTAACTACTTAACACTTAAATTTGTGATGGGACAGTTCTAAAATAAACATGATTGTTGCCAAAGTTTTTTTTTTTAATTTTTATTTTGAGATATTATTGTGTTAAGCACTCGAATGGTCAGTGAATTTTTATTACAGAAATTATTTAATATTTATGTGCACATTCGGATGTTTAAAAATTAAATTTATAAAACCAAAAAAAAAAAAAAAAACATGACTGACCGATGTTGTGGGCGCGGCTGATGGCATATACTGGCAGACCATGACACGATAAAACCCCGTGACAAACCCCAAACCGACTCGAGTCGAACCGAACGCAAACAGCAATGGATTTAAATTTAGCATCTTTTCATTATGTTGAATCACTAGTCGTTTATCAGAGAGCAGAAAAAAAAAAAACAATGTTTAATCCAAGCAATATGTCGCCCCCATCCCATCCATGATTTAGGTACGGATGCTATAAATTTTATCAGCACCCGCTTCGAGCCGATTAAATTATCATTTTTGTATGTAATTCTCCGCTTTATGATGTTTGTCGCCAAGGATTTTGAAATAATTTTTTCCTTTGGTTTTTTAAATAATTAATTAAAAATTTAAACATGGCGGCGTAGTTATTAATTAGATTAAGTTTAATTTATGTTTTTACAATGCGCTTTCATGTTTATGTGAGACAATTTGCTTGGATTTAATTTAGAGGGAATTTTTCTTCTGCTAAGGTGGACAGGCGTTGGTTTTTTTTTTTTAAAGATTGTAGTTTAGCTTATTAGCTTAATACAAGCAAAAACCTAAGATATTACCAGATAAAACTTGTTGGATAAAAACAATTTCGGCTAATTATCTGCGTTTATCGAGCGGTTGCAAGTTTATATATAGGGTGGGAGGTTAAACATACGAGTACCAGGCCAAGGTAACCCATAAAGGAATCTACGTTAAATGGCTTCTATTCGAAATGACTGAGAAGCGTAAAAAGGAGACCATACCTGGCTATCATATTCGAAAAGGGGCATTACAAATGTGAGGTAAAATGATTTAATGTCGTAGGGATGAGAAACGTCTTTAGATCATCGCTTAACGAAACCGAGTACGGAATTTCCTTATCGTATAAAACTCGTAGACCACGCAACCAATTGACTTGTGTAACTGGCTCGTTATTGATAAAATAGGTACGAGAAAAGAGTGGAAAGCGTTTTCTGGAATACGTTTTTGACACTATGTAACGTTGAGCTCAAGACGCTGTCAACATCATTGATTGTTAAAATAAAAATCAGAGGTCCGAGATGACTTCCTTGTGGAACACCAGAGGTTGCAAAGATTGAGTCGGATTCTAGGTTCCTTAAAACAACCTTGTATTGACGCTCGTTAAAATAATATAGAATGCATGCAATAAAGGAAGGATTAGAAGTAGATTAGCTAGCTGATTGGAATCGGAAAAAATAAGTTCAATGTCATTTGTGTTCAAAACAAAAATTAGCGGACCTAGATGGCTACCTTGACGGACACCAGAGGTTGCGCTGATTGATGTAGATAAACATGATCTAAATGTATGGATCCATAAAATTACCAGTTGTGGAAAGCCGAGTTTTTTAAGCTTAAATGAGATTATTTAATGGAATATTTTGTCAAAGGCTTTACTAAAATCGGTAGCGATGGCATCTATCTACACCATAAAGTAGACACAAACTCTGCAAGGTTAGTGGTTGTATACCTGCCATTAAACCGTGTTCTTTAGGTGAACAAATTGGCTTACAATGAAATAAAAGGGTTTAATAGATAATGCTTTCAAAGAGTTTTGATATACATGACAATTTTGCAATAGGTCTGTAGTTAGTGAGATATCAGTTTTTAGACTCTTTTTGTGAACAGGTATTATGAAAGAATCTTTCCAAAGCTTAGGAAATACTCCAATTGTAACTGTCAGGGAAGCGAGAGGCTGGGCTAAGTGTTCAATGTAATAGAAAAAAGGAAGGAAGGAATTGTATCATATCGTCGTCGTTCTATGAAAACTCCCTAAGTTCATTTAAAAAAAAAAATGTGATGGAATTTTTATTTAATTCATTCCGGATAAACTATTTGCAAAAAATTTTATTGCACAATGGCTACGCCAAACCCATTTTACAATTGAAGCCCAGGATCGTGCTATTCTGATAATTTTTTTTTGGACTTTTTTTTATATTAATTTCCAACTTTAAATGCAAATATCTCAAAACTTAGGGAGTTTTCATAGAACGACGACGATATATGGTCTACAAGAATATCTTTACACACATGCTGGTCCATTTTAATACCAATTCTAACTATAGGACCAACGCCAATCATTAAATTTCCACCGCTGTGTTTGACCGTTTTTATGTATCTATAGGATCGTGTATCTATAGGATCGTATTGCATGTTTTGAGGACGCCATACATACTTCTTTCTGTCATATCGGAACCGACAGAACTTGGACTCATCGCTTCAAAATACGATTTTCCCAAAAAAAAAAACCAAGCGGTTTGTTCAGGTGCATTTTGGGAAATTTTATGAATGAATTATGTATTGGGGGTATTGCACTGCGAACTGGAGATCTATTGTCCTCTGGGAAACTCTAACCTGGCCTTAAATTTTTTGTTTGGGAACAAGTGGCTTTCGCTGCGCAACGCATCCAATTTTTTTCAAGTAATCAAGGTCTTACTACAACTTACAACTTATAGATACATCGATTTCATAATTCGCCATTAATTTCATTAGTTCGCTGGAAATAGCAATGGATATCTTACAGGGATCCTTTATTGTTAGTGGACTTGTCTTCTTTCCTAGGTTTCTTTCGATTGCGCTTGTTTAATGTTTTGAGTGATTTAAATGACGAAGTGCGTTTTACAGCATCTTTCTGAAGCACTCTAAAAGTAAAGACATGTCTGAAATTGTCCTTCCATCACCTTTGCTCTGCAAGATGAGACTTCTTTGACTTCCGAGCACCATTGTCCTTTTGCCATGATTATTTAGTTTTTTGTTTGATTTATTTGCATTATTTAATTACCTAAGAAATTGTTCTATTCTTTCAAAAACACCGAACATTTTGATAAGAAATACAAATATATTAAAATGTGCTACATTTGTATCTAGTTAAAAACATGATACGAGTATCGACGTTTTATTCACGGTTTTTTGTTGCCAAGTTGATTGTCCTTGAAAACATAAAAAATTACAGTATTTGAAAAGAAAATAGAAAAGTTTCTATTCCTCGTTACCTTACCTTTTTAAGAGCTCCCCAAAAGGTGAAAACCAGAAGCTTATACGAGGTCTGGTTGTCGAAATACTCTATCCAAAGTGATTCTACTGAATTTCACCCCAACTTTGAATCTGATTTTGATAGCGATATTTCCGCAACGACGCCTTGAAAACGGTTGTAATTTTAAGAATTTATTAAATCTAACAAAGAGCTCTCCACTATTGAAAACCAGAAGATTCCGTGAGGTCTGATTTTTGAAATATGTATTTATATCTAAAGTGAACTTAGAACTTTTATTACTCCTACTGGTGAGCTAAAATATTGTCCACTAGTTCCAACCATACAAACAAGTTGTAGCTGTGCAATCTCGAGACGTTCGCACTCAGCTGGTGACTACATAGGTTCAATGTAGTTATGTTGGTTTATAAGCTTGAACTTAAATATAACTGTATTTGTCATTGTTTCATGCTCTTAACGTTTTCTAGTGTTCTTTTTTCTTCCAAATACAAGTTGATGACAAATGAAATTGGTGTTTAATGATACAATCTTCTAAATTCATGCTTACACCATTTCTGAAATTATTACAAATTGCAAGAAACCATTAACTCATGCATTTTTTTTTCTGGAAGATTATCAGTGCAAATAATATGACATTAAATCATCAAAACCCTTACTTTCCATTTCCTTTAAAATGATTAGATTGCATACATTCTTTTTTTCTCTTGAAAATAAATTGTTGTTTGTAAGACTTCTTAGTGCGGCGCATGTATGTTTTTCGCTGCAAAAGTCTCACAAAACTTTCTATGTTTTTCATTTTCGACGGAAAAACTTCAACTTCCATTTTAACTACAACTTTTCGCGAATAAGCTTCGTTGAAAAATTCTCACTCTTTATCTTGTGAACATCGAAAATGAAATGTCAGTTGTTATCTAAGCCTTTGGAATCAACACGTTAAACCACACACATACACACACACACACACACACACAAAATTGCGCCCATTTTTTCTTAGTTCGCACATTTCTAAAAAAACCCCGCCAAAACATTTCAAAATCACTGTCCTCAATCAAATTGGAAAAAGGGTCCGTGACATATTCTACAAGTACATCTCCCACGATTGATGTGTTCCAATCAAAGTATTTCTGGTTGTGATTTGGAAAATCCCTCGCATGCATTGGGAATTCTGAAGACTGAAACATATTACCTCAATATTGCCTCGAAACACGTTCCTTCTCCAAAAAATCCAATTGTTGAATACAAATCTTCAATCAAAAATTCAATGTGACTTTGAATCCCTCTGAAAAAAGAACTGGCTTGATGTTGAATAACATCAATAACAACAACAATAACAGCAACACCAACACCAACAACAAAGTGAAAAATTGTTCTCTTTGAATAGAACAATAAATTTCGATTAACAATCCTTCAATCCAATGACTTGCTTAATTGTTTGGAAACCGCCTCTTCGTTTCACTCAAGCAGAAATAGCAAAAAAAAAAAAAAAAAAATAGAAAGAAAAAGGGATGAAAAAAAATTACAACAAAAATTCCGGACACAACCTCCACAATCAATATTCCTTTTCAATTTACTATGCTCAAATCCAATTAATCCACTTCCGAGGTAGATCATGCAAAAAACAAATTACCATTCATTCAAGGCCCTGCCCCTAGCCTAACATTATCCAGCAGGGAGTGTAGTGTATATGAATACGAGCTAGCGCAAAGAGGCTCCAGTTCCACGGATGGATTGATGTGGAGATGCCTCTGGAGTGCTTTCGATCAATATTCCACAACGATGAAGAATCCAAGTTCGGTTTTTATTTATTTTCTCCTTCTTTGCTTTTTTTGTGGAACTTCTATCCCTATGCTGAACTTAAAAATAAAACCTCATACAATCATCTTATTCACCAGAATAAGACATTTAACGAATACCTATGGGTAGGGGGGTTGTGATCACAAAATAAATATACGCAAAAGATACATCCAAAAGATACATTTGTAGGTAGATAGGTATGGTGTATCATCCACTATACCTACTGGTATACTCTTTCAATTTTTCTGTTAGATTTTTATCTATTGATCCAATTTGATGTTCCGGAAAACTCGTATCTTGAAGATGATGATGATGATGGTTTTTTTTTATCTTTTATCATCTTGAATCTTGATTTGTATACTTACACTCTGAGTCGCTTGGTTGAGGTTTGTTTTGCTTTTGGAATTGTTTTTTGTCAATAATATTTTTCACTGACAAAATGCTGTCAGCTTGAGTTGTAACTTTTATTTTGGAATCATGGAAGTCAGAATTTAAAAAAAAATACGAATCTTTTTTTTTTTTTTTTTTCTTGCGATAGATGTAGGTACTTAGAACTGGTTCAGCATTTGCAAAAAAAAAACCGAACTCGAGATTTTGATCAAAGTTGACATTACGATGAAAGAGAAGACGAAAAAAGTGGGTCCGGCAATTCCGTCTGTTTGTTTGTATGTCTGCACCTTTCCTTACAGCTCTAACCACTGGAATAATTTTCTTCAAACTCTGCGCTTCGGGGTCTTCGGTGATTCCCTAGAGGAGAATTTTAAATTTTTTATAGCTCCAAAACCAACGGTAACTGCCATACAGCTATTAAGTAAAATTTTATTTATCTTAAAAACGGCTCTAACGATTTTGATAAAAAAAAATATAGAATGGACCAGATTTAGGAAAAAAAAATAATGCAAAAATGTCATAAACGGTACTTGTCATAGAACTTTTTTTTATGTTCGACTTTCTCATCAATGGCTCTAACAATCTTCACCAAAATTTTTATACAGCAGCTCCTTTGAATTTAAAAAAATATGGTTTTTAAAAATTTGCGAAAAAATTGTTTTTGAATTTTTTAAAAAATAGTTTTTTTCAAACTCCATATCTTGAAGATGGGTACTTAATTAATTTTCAAAATTACATGTCTTTAAATATACAGGGTGATTGGCATAAGGTGTGACAAAAAGCTAGGGCGTGTAGGTTGGACTTAGACAAGAAAAAAATCGTATGGGAGGGGGGGGTCTATTTCCCCCCGTTTAGGCGGGAGGGGCAATTTAAGAAAAAAATCACTTAAAACAGAAAAAAAATTATTAAAAAATAACGGTGATACCTACAGAGTAATGCTATAGCATTTTGAAAAGCCAGAAATACATTCTTTAATTTTGTTTTTAAATAAAGTTGTTCGAGTGAATAGTTTTTGAAAAATTAAGTTTCAAAATCAAAATTTTGAAAAAAAAAATTAATTTTTTTTTTTTAAACAATTTTTTTTCAAAATTTTACGTAATTAAGTATTATTTTTGTATTCAATATTCAATGCTCTCATTAATTTTTGATCAAACACAAAAAACCGGATGTCAAAATGTTTTGTAGTTTTTGCGAAAATCAAAAATAACAAAAACTACTTTTGTTCTAAGAAAAGCCTTTTATTTTAGTTTTTATACGTCTTTGGATTCTTACGTGAATTTACGATTGAAAGGATTAACTTTCATTTTACTATTCTTTTAATTATCGTCTTATAAGCATACAATAATGTGACAAAGTACTGGATTAACCATATTTCACACATTTTTTCATTGAGAACACCTGCGTGAGAGCATTGGTTTAAAATTGACCTGCCACTTTTTTATTATGGTGGGGTCGGCTTGGCTTAGGTGCATTTACGAAAGAAAGGATTAACTTTTTTTGTAAAATTTTTTTATTATCAGTCTTATAAGCATACAATAACACATTTTTTCATTGAGAACACCTGCGTGAGAGCATTGGATTAATATTGATCTGCGAATGTTTTTTAAATAATGCAGCGTTACACGCCCTAACTAGTGACAGAAAAATGCAATTGCGAAATAAGAACAAAAATGTTCCTGAATCTTGAAATCAATTTAAATAATAAATACATGCATATTTAGATAAAATACATAATTACTGTTTATTTAAAGTTAATCCTTTCTTTCGTAAATGCACCTAAGCCAAGCCGACCCCACCATAATAAAAAAGTGGCAGGTCAATTTTAAACCAATGCTCTCACGCAGGTGTTCTCAATAAAAAAATGTGTGAAATATGGTTAATCCAGTACTTTGTCACATTATTGTATGCTTATAAGACGATAATTAAAAGAATAGTAAAAAGAAAGTTAATCCTTTCAATCGTAAATTCACGTAAGAATCCAAAGACGTATAAAAACTAAAATAAAAGGCTTTTCTTAGAACAAAAGTAGTTTTTGTTATTTTTGATTTTCGCAAAAACTACAAAACATTTTCACATCCGGTTTTTTGTGTTTGATCAAAAATTAATGAGAGCATTGAATATTGAATACAAAAATAATACTTAATTACGTAAAATTTTGAAAAAAAATTGTTTAAAAAAAATTTTTTCATTTTTTTTTTTCAAAATTTTGATTTTGAAAATTAATTTTTCAAAAACTATTCACTCGAACAACTTTATTTAAAAACAAAATTAAAGAATGTATTTCTGGCTTTTCAAAATGCTATAGCGTTACTCTGTAGGTATCACCGTTATTTTTTAATAATTTTTTTTCTGTTTTAAGTGATTTTTTTCTTAAATTGCCCCTCCCGCCTAAACGGGGGGAAATAGACCCCCCCCTCCCATACGATTTTTTTCTTGTCTAAGTCCAACCTACACGCCCTAGCTTTTTGTCACACCTTATGCCAATCACCCTGTATATCATTAAATACTAACAATTTGCATATTATTTTTTTTTTTTAATTTTAAGAAAAATCTAGAACATAAAAAACATTTTTCAGTATGTCTGTAACTCTCAACTTACAACCTAAACGATTCGAGGTATTTTTTTTTCAAATTCGGTACTGGTTTCCTGTTTATTTAGAGGAGAAATTGAATGTTTTTTTTGTAGCTCCAAAACTAACGGTACCTGTCATGCAGCCGTTATGCAAAATCGTACTTACCTTGAGAACCGCCCTAAGAATTTTTATAAAAACAATTCAGTATGCCAAAAAAATAAAAAAAAAATGTTATTAACAGTACCTCTCATAGAAAGGTTTTTTTGATTTTCGACTTTCTCAATAACTGCTTTCACGATTTAGACCAAAATTTTTGTACAGGAGCGCCTTTCAATTTAAAATAATATTTTATATGAAAATATTCGAAAAAATATTTCAAATTTGCTTTTTGAAAAATCAATAACTTCAAAACGTTTGAACAACTATTTTTTACTTGCGACTTATAGGTATTATAAGGCAAGTTATGCATTCGTAAAAAAAATCGAACTCGAGATTTTGATCAAAGTTGACATTCTGTCTGTCTATCTGTCTGTTCGATTACAGCTAAACGGCTCGGCCGATTTTCTTCAAACTTGGTAGATATGGGTTTTAATATTTTAGCCCCGGATGTTTTTTCATTTTATTTTTTAAGACCAAAAATAACTGTACTTGCCATACGATTTTTTTCGAAATTTTATAAATATTTTTTTTTTCTAAAAAACTGTCCCAACGATTTAAAAAAAAAAATTCAAAAAATTTAATTTAGTTAAACCAAGGTAATGGTTGAAAAAAATTTTTCCAAAAAATGAGTAGTTTTGGTACCCCCCTTGGGACCATTTTTTTTTGGTTTGATTTTCTCAAAAACGGTACCACCGATTTTGATCATTTTTTTTATGCTAAAGCTTCCCAGCAGTTTAAATATTATTGTTTATTCAAATTTTCCAATAATTTTTTTTTTGATTTTTAAAAAAACTTTCAATTTTTTTTTTTTAAAACACAATATTTCGAAAACCCCATGCTCGATTTTTTCAAAACTTGATAAATAAAAGTTATGAAAAACATTCTACAATATATGAGAACAATAAATTCATTTTACCTAAAAATAACGGTACCCTCCACACAAATGTTAAAAAATGGTTTTCGAAAATCATACTTTTCTCGAAAACGGTTCCGAGAATTTTGCTTAAATGTTTGTTCTTTCTATTTTATTTTAATATCTGTAATTTAATAAAAAAAATTTGAAAACAAGATATTACTGACTGTAGATTCTAAAAAGTTTAAAAAACATTGCATTTCAAAACTTTAAGAAAAATATTTTTTTGAATTTTGAAAAAAAAAAATCAATTTTTTGTTTTTTGAAAATTCAATATCTCGAAAACGGCTCAATACTTTTTTTTGTAAATTTAATTTTTATTCATACAATAATAAAAACTTCAAATTGGCGTACCAACATTTTTTCTTAAAAATGTTTAAAAATTTTCTTATATAAAACCTTATTTTTTGTGAAACCACTACAAAGACTTATAATTTTTTTTCTTGCATAAATCTATATTTGTTTGAATCACATGGCATTCTATTCTTACCTTTAACTACTAAAGAAGTTGTTTTAGTAATTAAAAAAATTTATTTTATGCTTATGAACAGTTTCTCTAATAACATTCATTTTTGAAATTCTTAGTCTTTTACATAGGAGCAAGTTCGTGCGACCCAGTCGTGCATTTTATTTGAAACTATTTCCTAATATCTATATTACTTAATGCTTAAAATTGGCATCCTAAATTTAAATTTGTTTCTTAAAGAATTTTAACGATTTTTATACTTTGCTTGCATAAATTCATACTTTTTAGAAATCTGACGGCAATTTTATGCATTTGGACATTTATATCTCATTAAATCTATGTTTTATATTTATTTAAAAATAATTTTTAATTTCCAAAGCACTTTGACAAAAGAGCAAGTTAGTGCGATCCAAAATTTTTATACAGTACATTTTATTGTACTTCACACTCATTAAATTTGTGTTCCAATTTTTTTCCTTAAATTATTTTCTACATAAAACTTTTTAATCAGGTAAAGCAATTATATTTTAACCATTTTGCAAAATTAACAATATTTTAAAATATTTGGGTCTAACGCAATTTAAAAAAAAGTAGGATTTAATCAATTGACACTGAGTGTACCTATATGCATATGTCAGTATCTACATACGATAGAATAAATTCTAACCTTTACATATTTCGATATCAATTTTTTTTTTTTGCATAAATGAATTCAACATTACGTATGTATCTGCTCTGCAGTAGCGATAATCTAATTGGTTTTCGACAAGAATGCTGTTTGAAGTTTCAATCTGGCGATTTTTAAATACCCAATATTTTCGTACTTTTTAAATGTTTGAGGAAAAAAAACAATTAAAGATCAAAACAGTGAGAGAGAGAGAGACTGTGATTTCCCTTAAAAAAACTTTCCATGGCTCTGTGTTTCCAGCCATAATTTAGATGTCTGAATTTCTGGTGCGGGAATTTACTCTACCTTTTAAGCTTCTCAATATTAACTTGCTGACAACTTTTTTTCTGGACCATGATTTGCCTCCTTCAACGCGATTTCGTCTCAAGTGGTTTTCTTTTAAATTTCTTTTTTTATTGTATTTGTTTTTGTTTTTCAAAAAAAAACACGTCAATTAACGATATAGTCGAACGTGAAAGAAAATATAATCCACGAAAAAATCAAGAGATAATTATCAAAAAGAAAAAAAAAAAAAGATAGAAGAAAAGTTTTTGTCAGATCATTTATACTTTAGCTAACGAACCAAGAAACTTTCCAAAGAAAATTTGTAAGGGATACTTGGCGATAAAAATAGAACTCAACTACTTGGTAACTTTATTGTGCATCTTTATCAAGAAAGAAATATATAAAAAAAAAGATACTTTTATAGCTTTGGAGAAGAGACAATTACACCTCAAGGTATAGAAATACCTTCCAATTAGTATATTATCTCGGAGTTAGTTCCAATAGTTCGGCTTCATGGATATACTTAAGAGAGAAATTATTTAGAAGATTTCTAAAGGAATAAAGTTTGTTTCTCATACACGTGAATGTTTTTCATTAAATTAATGACTTTGAGCATTAGGATCCTAAATTCCTTTTTGGTTATCAACCTGCAAAAAGATTCGTCGATAACTTTTAGATTGTATGTTCGGTCGATTTCTCTTTTCCTAACTTCCAAATATGCTGAACTTTGCTTTAGGCGCACCCCATGTAAACCAAATAATCCATTTATCCATTCGAACCAATTTGACCAAACTTCATACACCTATTTCATTTAACTTTGTGACTAGCCTATTGCATACAAAATATAAAGATCACAAAGAACCCAATTTATTTGGAGCTCAAAAGATTTTTAGGGCAGCAGAAATGGGCGCCATATTCTTATAATGTAACATTGAACAAATCTATAAGCGGAGTAAGGTCGAACAGGTTTTGTTCACTTACACTACATACTTGCATGAATGTCGATGTTGGAACTTTAGCATCATTACGATAAACATTTTGTGACTTATTAAATGTGTTGCTAATAAGCACGTTCGGTACAGGAAACACACTTGTAACATGGGAGTGGCTTTTAATATTTAATAAAATCTGCTTAACCGAAAAAATACCAGTATTTTTGACATTTAAGTCAAAGTCATGATATGTCAAAAATTTGTTACAAAATGTTAGAAAATAAAGCTTTTTTTCATTTAAAATAAAAAAGAATGCGCTAAAGTTAATAATTTTTAATTCAGGACATTATGACTGTAGAATTTCGGTCCCATAAATAATTTGACAATTTTGTAAAAATTTGCGATTTTTTTAATAATATAAACAGCCGGGACTGACTAATTGTCAGTTTTATAGAACTTTCGAGGTCTTAGGACTTTGTATCGACAATGATTTTGATAACAATGTTGACGCCTGTCAAATACAATGGGGCAAAATTTTAAACAACCTATTACTTAGGGCTTAGCAATTTACTAGTTAGCAATTTGTTCAACTTTTAGTAATTTACTAGCTCTTCTAAAATTTTAAACCTTTTTTTTTCGTTTTATTAACTCTGTCCAACAAAAATTGTCAGTACAGGCCTTATGGGAGAGCTTTTTCTAAAGAAGTGGCGCCTGATGCACCCTCACTACAATGCGTTAGGAAAAATGCCAGTAAAAAAAAGAGCAAGCCACTGACTTTTCTTAAGGAATTGTTGTTGTAATTCTTTGCAAAAAGTTGTACAGCCCAACGCGACCGTCGTATCCCACTGCTGATGAGATACTGTCAAGACTCAAGAGCAGCGCTGCCACCCTAAAGATAATCAAGCGAAGTATTTTTCAGAAAAAAGCGCAGTAGATTGCAATACACCGCAGTAGATTTTAAAATATGCAAAACAAAATTCAAATCATAGAAATACATACATTTTATTTATGAATAAAAGCAACAGAACTTAAAAAAATTAACTCAACAGTTAAAAAAAAATCAACAAATTTCTTAAACTAAATAAACAAAAAATCACATTTCATTTTGAGATTTCTTATGCTAGCTACACACGAGGCAACCGTTGAAGCAACGTGATGCAGCAACGTGTTTCGTTTGTTTACTACACACGAGGCAACTGTTGCCGCAACCACAGTACAGTTGGAGCAACCGACCGAAAATATCAAAACATTTTGATATTTCTGGCAAGGGTTGCAGCAACTCAAAATTAATCGGCAACACAGCTACACACGAAGCAACCGTTGCTTCAACATGACGGTTTTCATGACGAAAATTTCCTTTCAGCAGCTACGCTGCTATGCGGTTAAGAGCATAACAAAAGCATAAATTCTGCTAGCTCCACCAATGCAAATTCACCTACCGAGTTTTTAAATATTCTGGCTTTTGACCAAAACTTTGTTATGTCTGAAGGGTCATTGTATTTTTAAACAAAATCATTATTGCCTAACAAGAACCTCCATTGCATATTGAGCACTTCCGCATTTTCAGATGAATGTGGAAATTCTTCCAAAATGAATTTGAATTTTCCACTGAATGCATTCAGAGCACTGATCTCTATAATACACTGGATAGCGCATTCATCAAAAAAAGTTGACTCCAATTGAACAGATTGAACCAGCAACAGCACTGTCAACAGCAACAGCGGCCGCCATTAATTTAGAACCATTGCATTTCAATTGTTCAACACACATAAGAACAGCAACGCCAACAGCGTCGTTAGGCCTAAGTCCTAAACTTGCTGTTGCTGGTGCAGTATTAGCCGTGTTTTTTTGGAAAAGTTATCCGTAGTCAAGTAGGATTTTATATGAATAACAAATACAACATCCGCAGTAGGATCACTGCCGATAAAAGGAGAAGTGAAATCCTGCAGCGGATAGAGATTTGACGTTTATTCGAGTATCGGCAGTGATCCTACTGCGGATGTTGTATTTGTTATTCATATAAAATCCTACTGTACTACGGACAGCTTTTCCAAAAAAACACGACTAATGTCAACTTTCCCACTGCAATATTTAGTGGCATCACAATGCAAAACCAAATAGAACGTTAAATAATTTTTCCATTTTGCTACTTTTTTATTTTGGTTGAAAATATCGTGTCAATAAAAAACAATAAATAATTTTTGATAAACTAAAATTGCAAAAGAGAATTGCAAAAAAGAATAAAAAACTATCGTGAGTGTTAAAAAATCGCTGAATAAATGAAAAAAATACTGTGCTTGCCAGTCTGTTGCCTAAAAAACAGACAACTGAAACGACATTCCTTCAATTTTATTAAATTGTCAATTTGTCAATCAAAACAAATGATTTTCAATTTATTGTTTTAACTTTAATAATAAATATTTAAAATTTACAAATAATGCGAGAAATAGGAGAAACAGATTGGCACATCATCCTCAACAGCAAGTTCAAAAGCAACTTTAACAACCACGTCACTCTTTTTAGGGCCTTTGTTTGAAATGACTTTGATTACATCAAGGCTGGGCGCGCACATTCAATTTTTAGTTTCGCAACTGCTTAGTTCGAGCAATTAAAAAGTTTGTGGTTTGGCACAAACTAAACAATTGTCTAAAATGAGTTCGCTATTTTGTGTAACATATAATTATATGTACCTGCGCGGACATTCAACCAAATATGTAGTTCATCTGTTTTCTATAAGCAACCAACCAGTTGTGCAACTAAAAGTTGAATGTGCGCGCCTAGCCTAACACAGCAACTTCGACATTAACGTTAGACCTTAACCCTAAATTCGATGCCGCTGTGCAAATGCTACCAACTTTTCAGGCGAAATTTGTCAGTATTATCAACACTTAAATGAAAATGTTACAACCATCTTTTTGTTCCGTTTATTTATTTTGGTTTTGACAATGGAAGAATTGCTAAAAACAAATTAATTTTAGTACAACAAATTGCGCAAGTCGTATACATTGACGCAATTTACGTTAATTTTTATCGTTAAATGTACGGCAAAATCATTTCGCATTTGAATTTATTTTGATTATCTATATGCTGTCAAAAACGCTGTTCACGTTGTAATCTATTTCACGAGACTTTTGATGCTGAAGTTTTCGTTGCTGTTAGACTAGGCGCGCACATTCAATTTTTAGTTGAACAACTGTTTGGTTGCTTATAGAAAAGAGATGAACTATTTGGTTGAATGTCCGCGCAGGTGCAAATAATTAGATGTTACACAAAATAGCGAACTCATTTTAGGCAATCGTTTGGATTGTGTCAAAACACAAACTTTTTAGTTGCTCGAACTAAGCAGTTACGAAACTAAAAATTGAATGTGTGCACCTAGCCTTAAAGTTGCTGTTGAAGTTGCTGTGTCAATCTGTTTCCCGCATAAACAAGTGCAGTCACATTTGTTTTCCTCTTTCTCATGTGAAAATATTTTTTTTTGTGAAAAGAAGACGTCAAATTATGAAGCTGCCCACCATCTGTCATCTTCAATTGGAGTCAAAAAATCTGTTATACAATGTAGGGAATGCGCTATCCAGTATATTATAGAGATCAGTGATTCAGAGTGAGTGAACATGGTTGAGAGCAAACTTTGGTTAAGTACTATTAACATTTTTGAAAGAGGAGTAGATTCGTTTTGCTGCGCAGTAGATATTCATTTGGGCCAAAGCGCAGTAGATCTACTGCTAAAGGAGTAAAGTGGCAGCCCTGCTCAAGAGTGTAAAGTGTCACTCAATACGATCGTGCGCTCTTTATCTACATCAAAACAGAGTTACCATTATCATTCTCAATTGCAAGCAAGGAGCTTTGTCAGTAGTTTTTATTAAGGAGCTTTTGGGATTTGAAGCTTTTGAGAACACATTTTAAGAAGATGAGTATGTTGAGTGTTGTCATATTGCTTTTCAACTTAAAAAAACGCGCATATTATCTTACCGCTTGGCGTTGTGGGAAAAGGTAAATTGTATATTGTTTTCAATCGTTTTGAATTGGCAGACGGTAGCCCTACGCGTTTTTTACTCTCATTTGCGACGATTTATAATGTAAACTACGGAATCCCTGTGAGAGCTTTAAAAGGCGACACACTTATGCATGGCAATGCAACCAGAATGAGAGACAAACGTCCTATCTTCCCTGTACTGACAATTTTTGTTGGACAGAGTATAGTAAATTACTTATTGCCTTTGATTAAAACCGGTGCATCTGAACACGTCCAAACAATGACAGTTCGTGAAAAAATACAAAGCAAACAAAACTATATCTGAGGAACAGACTTAATTATTTGATTTGTCAGAAGTCAAAGTGACAACCTACAATTTATTTTGTAACTCGTATATTTTTGGCATCTCATCAATTTATTTTCTGTTCCATTATGAAGTTTACTTACCAACATCTGTCTGATGGATATTTCTCCAAAGAAATGTAATGTAACTAGTACTTGTAATTTTTCTGAAATTGGAAGCCCATGGCATGTAATTCGGTTTTGGATTTTCAGGTTTTCAACCAAGAACCTAACTGTGGTCTTGTCAAACCTATACCTGGAGTAAGATCAGCTCAGGACTTAAAACATCGCACTTTTCTGAACAAAGCTGAGTCTTTAAACTTATTGAAATCTTCGTCTTCCGAAAACATTTTATATTATTTTATTTACTTTTAAAATCAATTAGCTCACGAATCATAAAAAAAACACAATTTCAAAATAAATTTCCAAGAAGTTTTTTCGAGGAAAATGACAGAAGTCATGGATATAGCAAATTACTAAAAGTTAAAGAAGCCAGTTTGTGATTTTAAATTTAGTAAAATGTTAAGAGATATTAATATGTTAAAATCGTTTAAAATTAGCAAAATCTTTATTAATTTACTTAAATGGTTTTAACATATTACTAAATCGTTTAAAATTTTGCTCCAATAATTTTAAATGAGACTTAAATATAGTGGAGTCCAAGTAATTGCATATGCCGACTTTTAACAGTCCCCTTATTCAAGGGACCCAACTTGTCATCTCCGATCACGCGGGACATCTTGGTGTTATCCATTAAAGAAAGAGCAAATAAAGTCATGTTTATTTTTTACTGCAAGAAAATATTTGGTAAAATCTGCGGGCCAAGACCAAAAACTACCAAGTGGATGTACACGACCATAGTTAGACCTGTATTGACATACGATAACGTAGCCTGGTAGAATGCATTGGACAAACTTACCAATCTTAAAATCATGACCAGGGTAAAAGAATAGCATATATTGAAATCTCTGGGCCAATAAATTCCACCCCCACAGAGGGTCTAGAAGCTATACTCAACTTAAAGCGCGGAACAGATTGAACCAGCAACAGCACCGTCAACAGCAACAGCGGCCGCCATTAATTTAGAGCCAATGTATTTCAATTGTTCAACACACATTAGAACAGCAACAGCAACGCCAACAGCGTCGTTAGGCCAAAGTCCTAAATTTGCTGTTGCTGGTGCGGTGCTGTCAACTTTCCCACTGCATTATTCAGTGGCACCACAATGAAAAGCTTTTTTTTCCATATGAAATGTCAAGCAGATGAAATGACGTTGCTGGTGGCAATGTGTTTGAGAAATGTTTGCTGGTCAGCGTGCTGTTTGCTGTTGACGATGCTGGTGCTGTTGCTGGTTTAATCTGTTTCGCGCATAAAACTCCTAGATCAATTTATACAACAGTCAGCAGCCAATAGTGCACTTCGACTGGTAGCTGGAGACACAGTTCCATAGGTCATAAGCAAGTTCAACAGAAATACATGGGAAATAGGGTCCGACTACATAGACTTTTACGAACCGTGTTTCCTAGCAGATAAGACTAGTAAATCAACGAGCCATCAACCTGCAATTTGAGGATAGCAATATATATACCGACGGTTTCAAGATGGGTACTGGTGTTGGGGTAGTGTTCTTTACAGAAACCCTTGGACTAGCCAGCTCATTCTGCCTACTTGATTATAGCAGTAACTTCCACGGTGAGTTCCTGACAGTGAGGGAAGCTGCTAGACAAGTCTCAATAATGGCAATATTACAAGTTAATATCACCTCTGTCATTGATAGCCAAGCGGCAATAAAAGCGATTTTTGGTATTGAAATCAAATTGAAGCTTGTAACCTGCTGTCCCGAAGGGCTAAGGGTTCTTGGTACACAGGACAATAATAGGCAAAAATGGGATCAACACTTGATTCTAATCCGGCAGACACAAAAGTTCAGGTGCCACTCTGTAATCTTAAACAGGTATTGAAGAGAGAAATTATAGCTTTAACAAACAAGAAATGGAGCACGCTTCAAACCTGTGTTAAAACCAGAAAACTATGCCATTGTTTCAACAAAAAAAAGACCGATATTATCATTAAACTGGCTTACCACAAGAAAAAGATGAAACTCAGTATATGAGGATACTCCTCACTACCCTGCGCTATATAATCTGAGACACAGGCTCCTAAGAAGACACTTCCTCAACGACTTGGAGGAACTCTATGACATACCAATCTAAAACCTGTTGAAATTTACTAACGCTACAAAATGGCTTGAAAATTGCTAAGTTCTATAAACCAGCCGATCACGAGTTTGGAAATCCGAAAATTGGTTACTAACAGCATACTTCCAATAGAACCATTTTTCTTTTTTGCTATACGTCTATCATCTATCATTTTCAAAGCTCTTTTTGGATTATATCCAAGAAACTCAAGAGAGTTATTGGAGCACCTGTCCAAATATGGAAATTGTACTGGAGCTTTGGACGAATATCGGCCATATAGATTACAGCCAGATCAGAAAAATTTCTTGCAAAATTCAAGGAAACCTTAGCACTAAGCAGCGTTCTTAGCGACGCGACGTCGAATATGTGGTCATTATAAGGCAGTCTGTGAAGAACATACAGAAAACTGAGAGCTGTTCGGTTTCCTCAATGAAAGCGCGGCTCATATAGAGCTACATCGAAGCTGGGTTCCGCTTAAACGGCAGATACAGAATTGAGTTGTTGAGTTTATCATACGCTCCTGTTAAAAATCCACATCCGAAACGAATATAAGAAGCTGAAAGGCAATAGATAAATATGAAAAAGAAAGTCGAAGACAAAACAGAGCCTTGCGGCACATCATCATTCTTTTTCATGAATTTTAGACTTAAAACCTTCCAACACAATTTGTATTCAGCTGCTCGGAAGGTAGTTTCTAGTCCAACGAAGAAGATATTCATGAACATAAAATGAACGCATTTTCGATAAAAGGGCTCGATACATAACTGTCACAATTGGACGGTAGTAAGAGTTTAACAAACATTGCTAGTCAAAACTTAAAAATAGTAATTTTTTTTAGATTTCTGAAAAAAATTTCATTTAGTCAAATTTAGTTTAAAAAAAATTATTATTATTGGAACCCCCCTTGGAACCATTTTTTTTTTGTTTTTGACTTTCTCAAAAACGGTGCGACCGATTTTGATCATTTTTCTTAGCTTAAGGCTCCCCAGCAGTTTTAATATTATTGTGTATTCAAATTTAAAAAAAAAATGTTTTTTGGATTTTTTGGAAAAAATTTCATTTTTTTTTTGAAAACTCAATATTTCGAAAACCCCATGCTCGATTTTTTTTAAACTTGATAAACAAAAGTTTCTTAAAATAATCTACAAGATATATGAAAAAAAAAAAATTATTTTACCTAAAAATAACGGTACCTTCAATATAAATGTTAAAAAATGGTTTTCTAAAATCGTATTTTTCTCGAAAACAGTTCCGAGAATTTTGCTTAAATTTTTTTCTTTCGATTAATTTTTAAGATCTATAATTTAATAAAAAAAATTGAAAACAAGATATTAATGACTGTACACCTACCATAGAACAATTTTTTAAATTCAGTATTTCTCACTATCGGCATAACAGATTTCAAGGAAATTTTTTAGAAAGGTCTTCTAAAAAGTTTAAAAAATATTGCATTTGAAAACTTTAAGAAAAATCTATTTTTTTTTTTGGGAAATTCAATATCTCGAAAACGTCTCAATATTGTTTTTTGTAAATTTAATTTTTATTCGAACAATAATAAAAACTTTAAACAAGCGTACCAAATTTTTTTCTTAAAAATGTTCTTAAAATTTTTTATATAAAACCTTATTTTTTTAAAAAACCACTACAAAGGCTTATAATTTGTGTTCTTGCATAAACCTATATTTGCTTATATATATAGTTTTTTTATAATAACATTCATTTTAGAAATTTTTAGTATATTACATAGGAGCAAGTTCGTGGGACCCAGTCGTGCATTTTATTTTAAGGTACCACAACGATTTTTATTCATATTTGCTTAAAAATCAAATTGTATACTTTTTGGCGGAAACTACTAAAAGAGTTATTTTAGCCATTTAAAACTATATTTCAGTATTCTGTATTCTCAGAAAATTTTTCTATAATAACAAATTAAGATTATTATGGATTAAGCTTAGAACTAGCTTTTACGTTAGCAATTTCAAAAGTTTCAGAAGTACGAGTATATGTACAACGTAAAATATCACTTCAAATAGAGTAATACAGTGTATTCCTTAGCTATAAGGTCTTATCATGACCACAAAGATATGCAATTCTTATCGTTAAGTCGTGAAAAATAAGCATTAGATATCAATATTTCCTAAATTTAGTTGCTGTTAGCTACAAAAGTTTTTGTTTTCAAAAGTTACAACGATTAACGTTTAAGTTAAGAATAGTTTAAAAACTTCATAAGATCCGTCTTCTTATGAATATTATATCTGGATGTTCTGTGCAGCTTCATTCTAAACTTGACTGTCGTTTGCAATTTAATCTAATAATAAGGTAACTAAGTCTTATGAAAGAGGTAAGAAGTGACCAGAAATCTCATGCTACTATGAGCTCCCGACTCATTATACCCACAGACCTCTATCGTCTTCCATCACCTTCTCTCGAAGAGAAAATGTTCCAACTATTTTCAAACATGCTTCTGAATTTTGTATAATTCCTCTCCAGTGCAATAACTAAGGTAAATTTAAAATCTCTGTACGCTAATTTCTTATTAATAGAATAATAAACTGCAATAAAAATTCAGCGAACAATGTCTGTCATCATCAACAACATCGCTGTCATCTTTGTCATTGTTATCAACGGGTTCATTATCCGACATTCTTTCCTGTGTTGCACATATCAGATTCTCAAATTGGAAGTTGTCATAGTACGGATGGGATGATGCACGTCAGCGGTGAACCAAAAAAAAAACTTCAATAGCAACTTGCAACATAATACTGAAAAGATTACCTACCTACTCGTAGCTACATCCAGCAGAGCTATTCTGGCATGAATATCAAAAATGGCAAACGTGAAAAGGATTATGAAACACTCACGCGTCACAAAAATAGACTGCAGCCAGTAGCAGGTAGGTAAAAAATTGAAATAATATGTAGATAGGTAGCTGCGGGCTGGCTGTTGAAGTCTCTCTTCTACAAGTTATTGAATAACGTAGAATTTTGTATTCACCGGATGAAGTTGCTTCAACACGAACACGCATGGTGCATTAAAATGTGTCCACGTAGACAATTCTCATCAATTCGGATACAGACAGACACAGTACCGCCAGGCATGTTGATTATGGAATGAATGCAGGACCGCAGTAACTTGGAATTGTGCTTTGGCGCGAAGTCACTAGGGCCTTAGGAGCTAGTTGATATAACTTTCACTGTATTAGTGCTAGGTAGTACTAGTAAGTCTTTGCATAATGGTTAGTGCGTTGGACTGTCATGCAGAAGTTCTTGGGTTCGATTGCGTGAAATTGGCTGATACTCTTGGAGAATCTCTTGTCATGAAAAGTGCTGCTCATAAGCCGTTCGGAATCGTCAGAAAATTATAGGTAACATTTCTACATTCCTGGTAACATGCATACAAGAATGGTTGGGAGTTGTAAGTTACTAGGTTTCTGATCTCTGAGTTCTGAGCTAGAAATAGAAAATTCTTTCTATGAATATCAGCTTAGACCAAATTTAACGAGTAGTGATTTTCTCGATAACTTGAATAGTTGCTTCCGTTGATCTCGAAATTGCTCGAAATACATAAATAATTTCAAGTAAAGAGGTCACTGATCGCCGTTTTTAAGAACTTTACTTACTTACTTACTTACTTTTGGAACAAATCCACCGACTATTTTACGACATCTTCAGTGCAGAAACCATTCCCGATTCTTTCAAAATTTCAATAATGTTTCCTCCTTTCAAGAAAGGTAACCCTTAAGATGTAGCCAACTACCGCGGTCTGTCTTTTATTTATTTTTGAATGATCTCGACTCTGATATACCGGGTGAAATAACTATTGAAGGCATATCAGTAAAAGTCTAACTTTACGATATTGTTCTTCTCTCTGACAATCCCGCTTCCTTGATAAATAGCTTCGTAAATTATTGTTCAAAATGGAATCTGCTTGTGAACTTAGGAAAATCAGAAGTAGTGATTTTTCGAAACGGTGGGCGCCGGGCATCTGAAGAAAAGTGGACATTTAACAACAATGAAATCAATATATCTAACAAATACAAGTACTTGGGAGTAGCTCTGACTTACAATATGTCGTGGATAGATCATCTTACGCAGAGACTTGCAATGTCTAAAAACTCAATAAATGCCAGGTAGCATTCAAAATTCATCAAAAACAAAAACATACAGCACTCATCTAAGTAGAAAATATATGAAGCTGCTTCAAAACCAGTGATGAACTATTGTGCGCAAGTTTGGAGTTATCCTGAACATACTGAAGTCGAAAAATTGCAAAGGTTTTTTTATCAAATGATATTTTTCCTTGCCTAGTAATACAGGACTTCCAAAAGCCTTCCTTTCAACAATCGAGCACCATTGCAAATACATCCAAAGAGTTAGTAACCTTCCCGAAAACAGATTACCGATAAAACTTTTTTTTTATAATTAGCGCACACTCAAAGGTTTTGTTATACCCTTAATATGCCAGAGACGCAGTGTGAGTATTAAGAAAAAAGGGAGGGGTTAGAAAGGAGGTGTTAGTGTAATTTTTTGAACATTGCAATGACTGGGAAAGACAGAGCGTGGTAAGGAATTCCACATTCGCGTAGTATGGCTGAAGAACGAATCTCTGTACTACATAGCACGGCCGAAGTTGAGCTCAAGGGTAAACTGATGGGCATTCCTAGAAGTGCGAGTATTATGGTTGAATTGTTTAAGGGGAGGAATGTAGCTGGCTATTTCACAAGAGCATAGTCCGTTAAAATAACGGTAAAAAAAGGGTGAGGCAAGAAACATTACGACGATGTTCGAGTGACTTAAATGAGTCGATGATGTTATTGTCACCAATCATTTTAAAAGCTCTTCTTTAAATACTGTCCAAGAGACTTAAGTAAGTTACTGGAGCACCAGCCCATAGATGGGAGTTATACTCAAGTTTTGGACGTATATAGGTTTTATAGATTGTAGCCAGATCAGAAGGAGAGACAAATTTCTTGCACTTTCAGAAGTCATTGTAAGAGAGTGGACTTACTGGGCAAATGAGTTGTCGTAACTATTTAATGAAGTCAATATTAAATTTAACTGGTCAACAAAGTCTGAGGAGAAAGCATTGCAATCGGAAACTTGCACAAAACTTGTAGAAAGACATTGAACGGAACTCACAAACAGAGCGCTTCAATCACGGTTCCACGACGAGTATTGTAACCTGAACGATACCGAGACGCTAAACTACTTCGAAAACAGTAACTCACTCGACATGATAAGCATGGTGTTTAGGTTAGGTTAGGTTGTTGGGCTGACAATTGATGTCGTTATCGTCACACTTAGATCAATGTAGATCCATTGTGCTACCCGTGAGTGCAATCACTCTTTTCTGATAAAAATCTATGTATTCTGTTAATCAGTCAAGCCATTTTGAGGCATTGACGAAGTTCAATATGTGAATTCCTGAAATATTGGAAAGATCTTCTAGATTGTCAAAGAAGTAACTACCAAGCCATTTCCTTCTGTGATGGCATATTTAAGGGCAATGACAGAGAAAGTGTGATGTGTCTTCATGTACCTCTACATCACCACATCCTCTGCAAAGGTCATCTGTACTGAGTTTTATTTTGAATTAATGATATTTCAGTAAATTATGTCCGGAGATTATGCTCGTAAGAGAGCGAAGAGACTTCTTACTAAGTTGCAAAATTTTGTCGGTCCTCTGCTTGTTAAAGCAAAACCATACTTTCCTAGTAGTATCACAGGTGTCAAGTAGACTCCACCTTTCATTGGATTTCTTTAGGATTACGGATTAGGGATACTGGTATAACGCTGTGTCCCGGAACCCAGCAGAGTCTAATATTGTGTTGCGTGCCAAGAATCTTAAGCTCTACGCGGCAGCAAGAAACAAGCTTCGATTTTATCACAGTGGCAGAAATCGCTTTTATTGCCGCCTGGCTATCAATGTAAAAGGTGATATCAGCCCGTGGTATCGCCATCATTGATACCTGTCTAGCAGCTGTTGTCACTGCCAGGACCTCCGCTTGGAAGACACTGCTATAATCTGGGAGCCTAAGTGAGTTGCTTAGCTTAAGAGGTTCTGAGAAAAAGCCTGCACCAACACCTGTGTCCATTTTGGAGCCATCAGTATCAGTATAGATTGCTATTGCTGATTTACTGGTGTAGGGTTCGTTGTTCAAATATTCTTCTCGGCTTGGAAAGGCAGTTTGGAAAGGTTTATAAGTTCGGGTGTTGTATAGTCTGTAATGATACTATTACCCAAATATTTCTGAAGAATTTGAGCATGTCCTATTGTGCTGTTCTTACAGGTATTCGCATGGTGTTGAAGTCAAAATGCGAATTTCTCAATCTCAATTCAAAAGCATTTAGAAGAGATTCAGTAGGCATTTGCGCGATTTGTAACCTTGATGCTACGGCAAATACATACCACTTTGTTAAAGTGTGCCCTTGTTTTCGGACATATGGAAGACAATTCCTTGGAAGTGTAAGCCTCAATCGTGCCCAGTTCCTCGAAATTCTCAACGGACAAAACGTTGGAAAAAATTCTCTGTTTTGTGCCAAATACCCTGAACTTGCGTTCATCGTACCATAAGACTCTTCTGTTAAAGTCTTCTTCTGTCCAGTTTGTATGCTCTATAGGCCACTCTAACCGTTTCACCGTTTAGTAACAGTGAAAATTGCAGAATGTTTTTCAATTCTGGTTTCCGTAACTTTTGAATTAGTTGTTTATTTTTGTATTTTTCTCTCCAATTTAAGTTTCCAATACTATTTGACTTTTCGAAATGCATACATATAGATAAATTATACAAACCTTGGTTCAGGCGCTGCTTAAGAACTAAGCGGCCCTGCTCGCGTGCCCTCAATTATGGAGCTAACCCACTGCAGTAGTTGAATGGACGTAGACAAGGTTTTACAATCATAATTTGAATATTACTCTCCACTTTTGGGACTGATATTGCCGACTCTTATGACCAAGTGACACTTGTCGTATTTTTGTTTTGCTTGCCTGCATATTCCATCGGGATAAGCAAAAGCACCCGAGCACAACAACATGATTTGGATATTAATATAAATTGTCGGAGATTATTTTTGGAAATGGGTTTGTTTTTTTTTTTATTTTATTTTCATTTTAAAAAATGAGTATTTTATTTAAAGGAAAAAGAAGAAACAAAAACCCTTAGAAAGGTCTGGGTTGACATCCTGCAATAAAAATTAAGTACAGGCTTTTGCAAATCTCTTATTTGAGTTGGGTTTTGGCTTTTGTGTATTAAAATGTTTTCTAGACGTCAACATTTTCCGTATAAAAGCAAACAAAAAAAAAAAATACAAAAAAGATAGTCACGTTTTAAATTGATATCATCTCAACTCGCTAAGAGGGTGTGTTATGGTTTTAATAGCGCATATTTGCCTGTCATGGAGGAAATTGAAAATCCCTTTTGAAAAGAAGAAGAAGAATCTAACCCGCAATTGGAATTATTGGATTAGAACTTCAACCAACAGGTATTAACAGTTTTGAAAAAAGGTTAAATAGATTTAAGTTTTTTATTTAAAAAAAAAAAAAAATTATAATGGAAACTTTTAGCAATAAATTATGTGTGGATTTTGAATTCATCCCATTTCAATGCTGAAAAGTCTAAGAAAATTTTATTTTTTATAAGAAGCACATATTTCAATTTTATATGGGGAATTTTTTCGATTAAATTTTACAACGCACACACACTTTCCACGAGATGAGTTTGATATTAGAATCACATAACCTGACATCATGTGTTTCTACAGACATTTTTCATCGATATTAAGAAGAATGTCAAAGAGTCTGCTTACTGTGAAAAATATTTGTATGATACAGCACAACTTTTTCCGATCGAACATATTTTATTTCTATCAAAGGAATTTTTCCTTAGACCAGTTTTTACCAATAAGCTAATATATGTATTTTTAAAAATGCTCGCTATTTTATTGCTCATAACCTATATATGTAAGTCGATATAGCTCCTTTTGACATTTGAAAGTAATCAATACTTTGTTAAATATAAGGTGGCGTAAAATTAATCACCCTATCGGAAGAGTTTATATTTTTTTGGAAATGGCGTCGTATCATACAGGGTATGGCCACCACCCGACTGGTCGTTCGGCCGAGAATGTCGCTACCGATATCACTGAGAATTAAGAAACATCAACCAGACGACGCGACGGCCACGCAATTGGACATCACCGGACGGACCATACAGCGAATTTTAGTCAAATACTTACACATTTTCCCTTACAAAGTGCAAACACTGCATCAGTTAATGCCTGCACGGAAAGAATTCTGTGAGCAGATCATGTAAAATGAGCTTCAATTCACGAAAAGTTCATCTAGTTTTAGACCTTAGCCCATGTTATGCTAATTTTAAAAATTTTGTTTGCAATTGAGAAAAATGTGCAAATTGATGAAATCAACAGTAAAAAGTCATGAATCAACACTTTTTATCATCAATAACTTGGTTTTCAAAAAATAATATTGAAAAATATTGCAACTAACAAATCGCAATTTGGCAAATATTATGTCAATCTTATGTTATTATTTATGCTAAATCACAAAAACCTACGTTAATTTATTATCTATGTTTTGTATTTTACGTCTTTCGTTTTTGTCATTTATCGTTTGCGAGGGTTGATTTGCCAGCTATTTTGCAGTGTTCGTAAGCAGTTTACAACTGTGTAGTCATGATTTAAGAAATACGTATCTTCAATTTACAACTCTAATTTCGTATTTTGCAAATCAAAAAGCGTAGTTTTGCTATCTACGTTTATTAATTTGCGATTTTGTTTTTGCAAATTATGATTCTGAAGGATCGATTTACCAGCTATTTCTTAGAGTTTTCTTGGCAAATTACAAATGGTCGTCGTGATTTAAAGAACCCATATCCCCAATTTACTAACCTAAGATTATGTTTTGCGAACCAATAAGCGTAGATTTACTATCTACTTTTATTAATTTGCAACTTTTTTTTTGTAATTTATGATACTGAAAGATCGATTTACCAGCAATTTGGCAGCGTTTTCTTTTCAAATTACAAAATGTTCGTCCTGATTTCAGGAATCCATATCATCAATTTACAACCTAAATTTTATATTTTGCGAACCAATAAGCGTAGTTTTACTATCTACTTTTGTTAATTTGCGACTTTTTTTTTTGTAATTTATGATTCTGAAAGATCGATTTGCCAGCTATTTGGCAGCGTTTTCTATTCAAATTACAAAATTTTCGTCCTGATTTAAGGAATCATAATGATCAATTTACAAACTAAATTTTATGTTTTGCGAACCAATAAGCGTAGTTTTGCTATCTACGTGTATGATTTTGCGAATTTCGTATTTTTAATTTATGATTCAAACGTAGCATTTCACAAAATTGTCGCCATAAGCTGAGGAAACAAAATCCTCAATTAATAATTTGAATTTTTGTGTTTTACCCATCAAAAAGCGATTAGTTTTGAAATATGCGTTTGTTAATTTGTAATTTTGTTTGTAAATGATGATTCGTCAAGAGGGCTTTGCAAGGTTTTTATTTCAGATACGAACCTTTTTAAATATTTTAGATGTTTATTTACACCTTAAACATTCCATATTATTGTCGTCTTCTTCCTGTGAAAAACTGTTAAATCAAATAGAAAGGAAATACTAGTTATATGTTTATAAGATATTTTTATTTTTTTTGTTTTTGAACAGATATTATCTGCATAGTATTTAACATTTATAATAGTCTTATAATTAAAAATAAATAAATTTAATATTTTTGTGTTTACAAAATTTCATAAAAGTTGTATACTTAAGTTTTATTTTACATTATAAAATAAAGTTGACAGTGCTTCAATTTAAAGATTAACAGTTATATAATTATAAAAAAATCTTTTGCTTACAACAAATAAAAATTTACTCTACAAAAAGAGCCATTGACAAAATTCTCATTTCAATTGTAGATAATTATATTACATATTCATATGTTCAGTAATTTGTTTACAAGACAATTGAAAAAAAAAACAAGGTTTTATTTATTTGATAGGTGCTTATTGTTATTAAAACTTAAGAAATGTTACTTTTTAATTTTAAATATCAAAAGATTATGGAAAAAATTGTTTTATAAAAAAAGAAAATTACAATCAAGTACCTAGGTATCTTATAATTTTAGATGTTAATTTTTATAACATATTTTTTTTTAATTAGGTATATTGTTGCTTTTTCAGCTACTTAGTCCAATAGTTATTATAATTAAATAAAAACTATAATATACAAGAAGTGCTTCAGTTCATAGGTTCTATATTTAGGAATTCTTAAGTCAAACTATCTCTTGTTCTTACAAACATAACAGGAAAGATGTAATCTAGGCGCGAGCTTAATTCTCGGGAAACTGATGGGAAATTAATATAAAAGGATGCCATTGCTTGAACACCTGAATGACTTCCTAGAGGGTTTCCAGTTTCAAAGTCATCGTAATATAAGTTGTAATTTATACAAAAATCATGTGGATATTTATCCTTTTTGATTTTCCACAACTGGCCTTGCAAAAAATCTGATATTTTAGAATTTTCCCTAAGCTCTAATGATTGAATATGCTCTTTAGCCAATTCAAGAGTATTACAAGTTCCAAATAAACTCCTGAAAAAAACTGGATTGGAAGAACGGTTCCGGAAATTTTTTTTTCAGTAAAGTTAGATATAGCTTTTTCATTAACGAGAGTTATTGACTGGTCTATAACAAATTGTTGCGGCTCTTCAATTAAGTTACATTCTTTTAAATGTGTTTTCAGCTTAAAATCAGTGGAAATTTTTTTGAAAGGTTGGGAACAGAATTCAAATAATTCTGTAAAATTTTGTCTAACAGTGTTATTTATGTGTGGCAGAATCGGTTTCAGCGAATCAAATATAAGATTGAATAGATCGGAAGTATCAAATATTATTTCCTCTATCTGTTTTGTAGTCATATGACTGTAACTATTTAACTTCAGAACAAAGTTAAGACTGAAATTGGAAATATCTTGCATGCTTCTTCGTTGAAATGTCTCATCTGTAAACATGTTAGATTCATGGTAAGAGTCAGGTCTAAATTCGATTTCAGTATTTTTAACAGGAATAACATTTGGTGGATGAAGTTCAGTAAATTCATCGAGACATTCAAAATGTTCTGTTTTGTGCATTTGATCCAAATGCCTCTTTAATTTGTTTATATTGTGGAATTCAGATGCGCAATTAATCTGTGCACATTTGTAATGCTGATTTGGTTTAAACAAATGCAAGCATTTATAATGAACAATCAGGGCTTGAACTGATTTGCAATCAAATTTACAACTAAAGCACTTATACATTTTAAAAAAAAGTGATAAAATAATAATGTTAAAAAAGTGATAGAATAATAGTTTTCAAAAAGTTATAAAATAATATAAAAAATAAGTAATAAAATAATAATGTTAAAAAATTTTTTCTTTTAATAAAATATTTTTCTTAATCTTTAAGGATGGATAAGAGGGAATTAACATTAGTGGCCACATTTGGAACATGCATGTCAAAAATATAACATTGTAAAAACTGCCATACATATTGGCACTGTTTTTGATATTCAAGGTCAAACACCCAATGAATTTTGAATGCGCACGATAACGCTTTTATTAAATTGTCAAACTTATATATGATACTATCGTAAATAACTTGAATGCTTTCCAAATTTGAAAAGTCTTCATTAGCAACAATCAATAAAAAAGGTTGCATGCGTAGATTAAATTTTTTATAGTGAGTTAAACGTTTTTGAATTGCTTCGTTAAACAAATTTGCAGAGTCAATTCTTAAAATGAAAGAGGTTTGGCTATCCGCGATACTAAATTTCCATACCTTCTTTGCGGCGTCACTTAAATGACCTCCTGGTGGGAGAAGAGCATGTAGTAAAAGGGAAAAATGTATATCCCGCTGTATTCCCTTGAACGAGTTGAATCGCGACAGCTGGTTGATGCTTAGCTTATCTTTGATTTTGTTTTTCATAACTGGGACTACTTCTCTTATAACGTTTTCCCATTTTTCCAGCAAAATTAGGTCTTTACCTGGATGTTTATGGTCGAAATCGATGTCAACCTAAAAAAATTAGAGAAAAAAGTGATGACTCTATTTCAATTACATACATTATAATGTTATTAATGAGAAGCTCGCTAGTTTTAAATCAATTGTAATGGCGCAAAATTTTAAACATTTAAAACCTGCCCTAAATCAATTGTATAATGGGAGTCGACTCTAAATATTGTTTCTAAAACCAGAACCGACTTTTTGTTAATTTTAAAGGACATTAACTATACTTTAACGTTAAAGAGCTCGTCTAACTTTAACAGTAGCAAATAGCTAGTTTATCTTTTATAGGTATACTTTATCCATATTGACAATGGTCATTTCATACCAAATCAAATCGAAGTATAAATGTTTACTGATGTTTTATTAAATTTTGAATTATTCATTATCGACACAGGAATTTTAATGAAATAAGAGATGCTTCTAAAAAGTTTAAATAACATTGCATTTCAAAACTTAAAAAAAAATATTTTTCGAATTTTTTTAAAAAAAAAGGCTCAGCATTTTTCTTGGAAATTTTATTTTCATTCCTACAATAATAAAAACTTAAAGTTGGCGTACCAAATTTTTTTCTTAAAAATGTTTCTTTAAATTTTGTATATAAAGCTTAAGAATCCACTAAAACGACTCATAATTTTTGTTCTGGCATAAATTCATGTTTGTATAGCATTCTGTTTTTGTCTCTTACTATTAAAGGAGTCTTAAAAACTAATTTTATCCTTATGAACAGTTTTCTCTAGTAACATTCGTTTTTAAAATTCCTAGTCTATTACATGGGAGCAAGTTCGTGCGACTCAGTCGTGCATTTAATTTTTTTTTTGTGTAGTTGTTGAGAACTGTTTAAAATTTTGCGCCAGTGTGTTTTATTTATAGCATGTTTTGTATGTATAAGTGATATATATATAAGTATAAGATCTGAATTTTCGAACTAATAGTCTCAATAAAGTTGTGAGTACAACTATAGACTATTTTAATCCTTATAATTATAAACCAGAAAACAGTAAGCTAGCAGCCATACATAAATAAATATTTAATAAATCTTACTAATCGGGGACCTTCGGGAATTTTGAACGATGGCCACTGTTCGATAATAGTTGAGATGTCGTTGAGTTTTTCTTCAATTATCTTTGCGCGTTCTATTATAGTTGCCTTCCACTTGGCTTCTAAAGTGGAGAATGGAGTTGTGTGGCTTTTGAGCCATTTCTGATCATCAGAACTTATTTCTGGATCTAAAAATAAATACAAAAACATTAAATAAATTAACGAAACACAAAAACAAAAATTTGATTTCGTAAATTAGAAAAAACATAGGTACATTTATTTTTTTTAATATCATGATGCATTAAAATGACTCTCAATCCATATTTTTGTTTACTATAGAAACACCATTGAAATGTTACAGATAAGACATTCAATGCACCATCAATTTATTAATGAAACAATATGTTTTGTACAAACCTTCTGTTGTTTTTTGTTTGCTGATTACGTCCACAAGCTTTTTCTTTTTTATAAAGGTAGGAAGCCCGTTTCGACGAAGCCTGGCAAGAACAGTTCTATAGACGGAGTAAATACGGCCTTTTTTGGTATGCTCGTTATAATAAACATTTTTTGGCTCATTCGGAAAAAATAAACAAATTTTGTTTGATATAGAGACAAAGTCGTCATGCCTCATTACATGTTGCGCATCTATATAGTACTTGACGCACTGTTCAATTAAATCCGTTCTCAGATATTCTGGCAAAATATTATTCGCTTCGTATGCAAATTGAAACTTAGTATTTGCTGCCAAAAAGTTTTCCAAATCCTAAAAAAATATTGTATAATTTAAATATTGATCAAGTAAAAAAATTTAAACGTGAAGTTCCAATATAATCAAATAAAATAAATAAAAACACCTTATTTGAGTTCACAAGCTAATAAAATATGTTGTAATTGAATTCTGCGTCTGCTTCAGATCTGTTTTTGTTTTTTTTTTTATATATAAATTAATTTAAATTTGACGACGTTTCGTACGTGCTTACGTTCTTCTGCAGGTCTAACAGGGTTGCGAATTTTTGAATTAAAAATACACTAAGTTATAAGTCTGTAGATGACTTGTGAATTAAAAAAAATTTAATTCATAAGTTAGTGACTTATGATTTAAAAAAAAATTTAATTCATAAATTCATTTTGTAAATATGAATGTAAGAAATAATTGAATATTTTGTATCTTCATATTGTTTTAATGAATGTTATAATCTCTTTATATAATCATGTATTAAATTTACTAAATTAAACTTTATTGTAGCTTCTGTAAATTAAAAATGCTTCACTATAAATAAGATATTATATCTTACAGTGTAAGCAAATCGTAAATAAAATAAATAAAAAAAATAAATAAAATAAATAAAAAAAATAAATAAAATAAATAAGCTACTAAATGACTTATGAATTAAAAAAATTTGGTTCACTACCTACTAAATGACTTATGAATTAAAAAAATTAAGTCATGAGCAAGTTAGTGACTAAAGAATTAAAAAAATTAATTCAAAACCTACTTAGTGACTTGAGTTAAGAAAAAATAATTCATAAGTTAGTTGGTTATAGATTGGAAATTTTTAAGCTTGTTTTGACTACATAATTATTAAATATAAAATTATCATGCTAGATTATAAATTTTCCAATTAATAATTTTTTAATCAGAAATCATCCATTAGCTTATGAATTAATTTTTTTTATTCATAAGTCACTTAGTAGATTGTGAATTAATTTCTTTTAATTAATAATAACTTGCTCCTGACAAGTCGAAAACTTGTTCATGATTTAAATTTTTTAATACAGAAGTCACTTAGTAGGTTGTGAATTAATTTTGTTTTAATTCATAAATCACTAAAAGGTTTATGATTTAATTTTTTTAATTCACACGTCACCAACTGACTTAAGAATTAATTTTTTTTAATTCATAAGTCATTACCTAGCTGCTGAATTAATTTTTGTTTAATACCCACTAGTAACCCACTAGCTTGTGAATTAAATACAAGCTTAAGCTAAAAAGTTACTTAAGCTTTTACTTAAATTATCAACAAAGCTTGATTTTTTAAGAAACTTTCTTTGTATTATTTTTCATTTTTTTAAAACATTATTATTTTTTTTCTAACGTTGGAAAGTCTCCAAAAGATTTTGCAAATAACCAAAAATTTAAATAATTTTAATTTTATCGATATTTTCAATTTCATTTTTTCGACGTGTTGCTGATGATGACAAGTAACTTGTTGAAATGTATTTATTTGAAATTTATTAAATACAAAATTTATTTTTTGCTTGTGAGCTCAATTTAGTTTTTTGTATTCATTTTATTTAATGATTTCATGTTGTTATTTAATTTTCTATTTAGTATTTCACTTACAAAAGATTGGCTATTGTAACCAGTTGTGCCTGATGTTGATGATGGACTTGAAGGACAAGAGGATAATGACTGAGTCCAATTTCGATCCTCGTAGTTGAGGAGAAAAACTGTATCGGCTTTCTATTAATTAATTTGAAAACATAAGTCAATATAGAAGTGAATTTAAGTATATATTTACAATGCCAATTCGCCATTCTGTAATTTTTGCACGTATTTTAGCGCGATTGCCCACATCAGTTGGAAATAATGTTATTAAATCGTTTTCCGATAAAAGTTTTAATGACTCTAGATCGGATATGTTGAAAGCTTAGAAATTGTAAATTCATGATTACTAGTTATTACTAAGCCAATAGAAGTTCGTTTAATTGGGCAGATAGAAATTGTTTGAAAAGGTTATACCCTGCGCTATAATTACTATTATTTTTCAGGTAAATTTATATTTTAAACACCCTCCCCTGTATTATTTACTGTGTGATATCTTTAACCTTTTATTTTAAGAAAAAACTGTCACTTAAAGGGTTGTTAAAGACAACACACGTTTTTTTATAAAGAAATTTAATAAAAAAGTTAGATTATATTAAGTGTTATAATATTTTGTACTTACAAAGCATATGGTTATAAAAAGTTTCAAGTCCCCAACTTTTCAAAATATTATACACTTCTTTTGTATTTCTATTATAGTCGTCATTAGTCTCATTTACGAAGTCGTCTGACGCATCCAACATTTTGATACTTTTTGTAATTAAAACACTAATTAATTAAAAGAAATAAAATTGTTATAATTATAAATATTATAATTGTTATAATTATTATTAGTATCGGTAGACGATTTTATAAGAAAACACTAATATTAAGTTATTTTACAAACTTTAAACAAGTTATAATCATAGTTCCTGATGTTGTTTTTAACTTACATTCAAAATTTTCGAACAATTAACGATTTAAGAAATCATTAATCTTGATATCGAAGGCCAGTGGTCCATCTCAAACTTAAACTAAAATAAAATGCACGAGTTGGTCGAACGAATTTTCTCTTATGTAAAAGATCAAGAGTTATAAAAACGTATCTTATTAGAGAAAAATATTCATAAACAAAATTAATTTTTAAAATGGCTAAGACTACTACTTTAGTAGTTGAAGTTACAAATAGAATGCTTCGATAAAAAATGTTGACAAGATATTGAGTTTTGAGATATCGAATTTAAAAAGAATTTTTTTATTTATGTTTTGATATTCAATATTTTTTAAACTTATTAGAAGCTCCTGTACAAAAAATTGCATTAAAAGCCATTATACGAGAAATGAGATATTCAAAATTCGAAAAAATAGTTCTATAGGAGTTACAGCCAGAAATGTTTCAATGGCATTTTTTTTAATATACCTACATACTCGTACATACGTACTCGTATATCGCTCATTTTTTACAAAAGCGTCATAACTCAAAATTGATTGTTTTGGAATGAATGTTATTAAAACTTTTGTTTCTTATAAAAAGTTAAGGAAAAAGAACTGCGGTGCAAAAAAACAAAACTGTTGTGTAAAATAGAAGAGATATATCAAAGTATGATGCTCTAGAAAAGTAAAGTACAAGCAATTTTATTGACATTGTTGCAGCTAGGTCAAAATTTTTAATTTTTGAGTTATGAGATTCTTGTAACAAATGGAATGAAACAAATCTTTAGAATCTTTTTTTCTTACATTGTGCAGATATTGAAAAAAACTGTTAATTGTAAATATCCAAAAAATATAGGGAGTGGTTCTCGAAATAGGTATTGAGTTTTAAAAACATAATTTTCGAAAACACAGTTTTCGAGAAAATCGAATCCAAAAATAAGGTTCTATGGGCGTTAGGCGGTACATTTAATTAATAAATTTGTTTTTTTTTTTTCTTAATAATTTGAGCCGTTTAGGCTGTAGTTGAACACACCGGCAGACAGAATTGCGCAAGCAACTGTTTTTGTCTTCTTTTCATCGTAATTTCAAGTCTGATCAAAATCTCGAGTTAAATTTTTTAAAAATTTATAACTTGTCATTTATCTTGAACCAATATATCGCAAGTAAAAACGTAGATACAAATTCACATGAACACAGTAAATTATTCACTTAAGATTTTTTTCTTTTTTGCGCACTAAAATTTGTTTTCAAAAGGAAATATTCTTACCTTTCATCCTTTTGTTGTCCTGTTAGGTAGGTATCAATAATATTGCCTTTTTATAGGTAAAAGTATTAACTTTACGTTTTAATTTTTGCAAATTGTTTTATTATATTTTTTTTAATATTAATTTTTGAAAAGAATAAAACACGAACTGCAAACAACCACCAGCTTCAACGTTGCTAACTAAACTAAAATGAAAATCGCGCACGAAACCAAAGTTATAGCCAACGCGCATACACACACAGCAAACCAACAGTGTAAGACGCGACACGCACGAATTTTATGCGCATTTCCTCCTCACTCATATACATAGGCAAGTCAAGTTGTACTATTTGGCTTATAGAGAGGTCTAACTCAGTGATGGGACTTCAAAAAATTAAAGAAGTTGTTGACAGCCTGAATAGTAAGTAATAAGCAATAATTGGAAGAAATACTACTGAAGTCATAGAAGTCCCATCGCTTTGCGAAACCAGATTGCATACACACACATTTATAGCGATGTTTGTGGGATTGATATGAGTTGCCAACTTGGTTTCTTATGTAGGTATTTTAAATGCATTGTGGTTTACGTTCGCAACTATGCGTTTTATTAATTTTGTTTCAATTTGCGCATAAAAGCAAGTTGGTAATTATTCCGCAGAGTGTAGTTTGGTAAAAATTGTTTCTGTTTTAAATATTCTTTCTGCTAAATTGACTGATTTTAGGTAACATAAATATTCAATTGAAGGTGGGTGAATGCGATTTTGTTCAGTATATTTTCATAAAAATCACTTTAATATTTAGTGTTGTACACGTTAAAACCATTCAAATGAATTAAATTTAGACTATTATATGGTTGAGAGAGAATGATAAAAAATAATACATTTTATATTTTAAACAGTGTTTTCTTAAAAAATATAATTTAAGTAAAATATAAAATGTATTATTTTTTATCGTTCTTAACCATATTTTAGGTTAAACTTAATGAATTTTCTATCGTTCTCAACAATATTTGAGGTTAAATTTAATTCATTTGAATCGTTATAACGTGTAAAGTACTAAATATTACTATTTTTATGAAAATTTACTAAATAAATAGCATATTTTGGTTAAAATCAGTCGATTTATCAAAAATAATAAAAAAAAATAAATACATTTTTAAAAAAGTCGATCAATCCTTTAAAATACTACATATATGAATATGAAAGGAAGGTGGCAACACAGCAATTCCAACAGCTAACAACGCTATCAATATGTGTGTATGCCATCTGGATTCTGAGAAAAGGAAAGCAAAATAATAAAAACTAAAAGCTGTACCTCCTTATTATGTCCTTAAAATTTTGTCATGCTTTGAATTTTTTTCACAAAAATAAAAAAAATTGTATTATCTTCGGTTTACAGTTAGAGGTAGTAGTTTTGTTATTTTTCTTTCATATTTGTTATAGAATCCATATGGCATGCACATATTAATTAATAACTTCATAAAATGTAACGTTTGCTGCGTTTTGCCACTTTGAATTACCAAGTAACAAATCGACTGTAGGTATTGGAACCTAAATTATGTATGTACCTAGGTACATATACCTTTCCTATATAAGACACATTTTTTTATTGGCATTGAATATTTTGTTTGCTAGTGCATTAGGTACATAACTAACAAAAAACTATCAGTCTTCTAGGATCAAGAAATATGTGTACCAAATTTGAAGTTTAGCGGAAACGGAGGTACTCGTAATATATCATCCCGCGTAGCGGAATATGGGTACTGTTTTGAATGGAACTGTGCCAGATTTAAATGCACTGAATTATGAATAAGAAACTTGTAGACAAGATTTCTTAAAAGATTGAAATCTTATCTCAAATAAGGTTGAGACGTAAAAAAATAATACTTTTTTATATTTAATGTACTAGTACGGTTTAGAATGCCGAAAAAACGCACGATTTTTGGGAATTTTTTTCTCGGAAACCTTATTAGATAGTTACATATTTTTTTTTTTAATAATGAATACATGCATCAAGAGTACACAAAAAAAATAATTTTTTTAAATTTTCGAATTTTGGCCGAATTATAGAGGGCGAAAACATCGACTCATAAAAAATATATGGTTCCATGGCGGACAGGTTATCTCAGAATTGGCTGGACTGAAACAAAAAAACAAAGTGGATTATTTAAAGGAAGGTGTCTTACGAGACAATTTACCACAATTTGTTTAAAAAATCAAAAAAAAAAAATATCGAGCTTTGAAAACAAACATTTTTTTTGGAAATTTTGTTGGCCATTTTTGGGTTGCCATTTTTTTTTTGTTCATAATTTTTTGGACAAATTGTGGTAAATTGTTCTAGAAAACATAAAAACAATCAAGTTGCAAGTTTTTTGAAAATCGGTTCAGTAGATCCGGAGATTAACTGTCCGCCATGGGACCATGTATTTTTTGATGAGTCGACGTTTGCGCCCTCTATAATTCGGCCAAAATTCGAAAATTAAAAAAACTTAATGTTTTTGTACTCTTGACGCATGTATTCAATATTTAAAAAAAAATTATGTTATTACCTAATAAGGCTTCTGAGAAAAAAATTCCCAAAAATCGTGCGTTTTTTTGGCATTCTAGACCGTACTAGTACCTTAAACAGTTTCCACAAAAGTTATGAATTAAAGTCATGTTCCTCTGCGCTAATTTCCATATTTTCATTGATTATAAATTTTCAACGAATATGCTCTTAAATTGCAAAATTAAAGTTAAGTTTTACGTAAAAACACATTTTAAATTACGAATTTTGTTCAGTCCGGAAATTAGGCAATCTTTCTCAGTAATTTTAAACGTTACAAAATGGTAAAACAGTATGAAATCTTTGAAAATTACGGTTTCCCAGTGTCATTCCCAAATTGACACACTATTTTAAGATCGCAACTATTACTGCTCTTAAATTGCAAACATTAAAATTTAGTTTTGCGCATTTGTATGGAAGTTTACGATTTATATTTAGGTTTAAAAATCAAACCATCTCTTTAATATTTTATAACCTTGCTTGTTATGGTAAAATACGAAAAATACTTCGCAAATTAAGGTTTCCCATCGTCACTTCCAAATCAGTATTCTGGATAATGAATTGATCTTTCTTTTGTGTTGAATCACACAATATTTTTTGTTAAATTGCAAATAAAAAATGGTGAATTAATAATTTCCGCATTTGATCCCCATATTTTTAGAGTTTATCTTTATATTTTTATGAATTATGAAGCATTTTCTGTATGTTACAAATTATGAGTGGCAAAAAGTAATAAAAACATAAAATTGACAAATTAATTATAAATTTGCTGAAAAATGTCTTTGATTCACCATTTTTACTGAAATTGTAAATTAAGACATTTTTTACTAATTTGGCAGTACACAAATTTTGTGGTTTTTGATGAATTGTGTGCTAAATTGACATATTTTGTATAGTTCTACGAAAAAAGTGCTCTAATCTAAGAAAAAAATGGAGTTCGTGAATTGACACCGTTAAATTCGTAATCGGCGATTTATCAGTTCTCTCCGTGTGCTGAACGTCTGTGTCTGCGTGTGAATTACCGTCAAGTCATCCTCAATTTCAATAACGCAGAGAACGATTTTGTGTCGAAAATCATCATAAGCTACGAGGCACATTTCCACTTACGCGGTTACGTCAATAAGCAAGATCTTCGATTTTGGCGCATTGAGAATCCGCACGTGTGATACACGAAGAGCCATTACCTTTGTATATAAAACTTATAGTACTATCAAGAAGACGAAAGATTGTGGCGTTCGCAATACAAAATCACGCTCCATGATAATGCTCTAGGTTATGTATACAAAGCCATTACATCCACTCAAAACCCCATCGGCAATACAGTCAGTGTTATTGGCGAACGCTAAATGTCCATGATAAATATCATTTTACTGCCGGAATCGGATAAGCGGTGTTTGGTGAATATGTGGTTTTAAGAAGATGGTGCAACCGCACACGCAGCACGACCCACAATGGATACTATGAAGGACGCGTTACTGGTCGCATAATCTCCCGTTTTGGCGATTTGGCATGGCCAGCAAGATCGCCCGATTTAACCATCCCAGACTTATTTCGTTAGGGCTTATTTCGTTAGGGAACTTACGCCAACAAGTCTCAGACATTCGCAGACCTTCAAAAGAATATTCGACAAGAATGTGAACAGTTATCACACCGGAAATCTCGCGGAAAGACTTGAAAATGCGATAAAATGCTGGTGGCATCTCTTCCACGTACAAGAAAAAATTGTAAACGTAAAAATAAAGATTTCCATCAATCAAAGTCATTTTTTTTTATTTAGTAGAAAAGTAATTAAAAAAAAAATTAGATGATTAATTTTGCGCCACCTTGTATTTATATGTTTGGTCTAAGGCTAGGACCGCACTTGCGATTTTTCGTCGAGGCGATTGAAAAGTCGTAGTCGCTACAAATTATTGTCATGCACGCACTTGTGATTTTTTTGAGCGCGATTATTTAATCGCAAAAAATAAAACACATTACTTTTTATGTGAGTGCACGCATTTGCTACAAATAAGTAGCGACAAAAAAATCGCTTAAAAAAATAGAACTTGTTTCTTTTTTATAATCGCTACGATTTTTAAGTCATTAAGTGCATTCACTTTTAACGCCATGTGTCTTATTCATTGCGGCTAAGAAATCGTGGATTAAAAATCGCAAGTGCGTGCATGCCCATTTCTCTTACGATTTTTAAGTCGTAGTAATTTAAATCGCAAGTGTTTGCATATCCATTTGAGTACATTTGTTTCATTTAAGTTTACGACAATCGCATCGCAAGAAAAATGAAACAAATTGCGACTTTTAAATCGTCATGATTTGTTGGTATCAAGTGCGTTCATTCTCATTTAAATTCATGTGTTCTATTTTTGCGACTAAAAAACCGCGCGATTGAAATCGCAAGTGCGTTCCTAGAATTAGAAAGCCAGTAATGTCAGTCGATCAGTTTTGTTTATAAAATTTAATTAAAAATGATTGAAAGATTACTGACTATGGCACTGAAGTTATGAGATTAATTTAAGTAAGATCACAAATATTTTGATATGAATAAAAGGAATAAGCTTTGTCTGTTTGAGCTTAGTTTATTTATACCAATCAGCGCATGAATCAATAACAAATATGTGAAATCTCTTCGTCTATTATTAACTAAATATCACAGATTGAAATTTGAAAATTATTAAATATTAGCTATGTATAAAATGAAAACATTTTCGACTCTAGTAGTATAGTCGTAGCTTGTCAACTTATTTTTATACCAGTCACATAGAAAGTGTCAATTAATTCAAAAGCAATGTGATGAATGATAAAAAGAAATTTTCATTACCTTCCTTTATTTTGAGAGAGCATTAAACAATTCAAATACAAGCTAATAATAAATAATCGCAAATATGCGCAGTTTAGTTGTTAATATTTTTTTATCAAAATTATTTAAGAAAATTAAAAAAAGATGTTATTAAATGTGAAGTTAAATTTAGCCGTTAATTGTTAGGTGTCTATAGCAATAGCTTAATTGTTTATGTTTTCTTTATGTAAAAATAAAATAAATTATTTTTATTTTTTCTTAATTAATTTTTTTTTATATTTTATTAAATTTAAACAAGTTTTTTATATTTTTTTCATTTTTCTTTATTTTTGGATATTTGAAAAAAAAAAAAAAAAAATAAATAAAAAGTTTTGGTTGTTTTTTTTATTTTTTTTTTAAATTTTTTTTTTTAATTTTTTTTTTTATTTTTTTAATTTTTTTTATTTTTCTTATTTTCTTATATTTTTTTTCTTGGTCTTCAAGTGTTTTTGACAAACAACGAGTTGACAATGAGTTATAGCCCCAGAGGCTACAGTTTTGGTTCTGTTCTGTTGGAGAAATGCTAAGTTAAACATTGTAGCTTATGCAATTCTACACCAATATGATTGCATTTGTACTTTTGATTTGGTACTATGTAGTTTGAGACATAAACTCAACGAACTAAGTCATATTCGGCCTGAAATCTGAGAGGCAACCCGTATGCATCTTTCTCGAGTAACTCCATTGATTAAGTGGTATTAGAAACATTGAGAGGATGGAGATCTGGGCGCCTCTGTATCTTTTATAACTCTCAACCATTCATGTGTGTGTAATTCAACAGAAATAGAGGGGTAAAAAGTTTTTGCCAGGTCCGAATGGCTTAGATGAGATGTATATCCTTATGATAAGAAATATGTTCATTTCAAGGAACAATATATCGATCTCTTCCCGTAAGAATGTACTAAGCGACATTTTTAAAATTTTTCAGGAAACGAAAAAAACGTCTCATTTAGTTATTTTTTTTTTTGTGTATTTTATTGCACGAAACAGGTTTGTTTCTTGTAAGAATGTATTAAGCGACATTTTTAAATTTGTTGCGTCCAATAAAATACACAAAAAAATAACTAAATGAGACGTTTTTTTCGTTTCCTGAACAATTTTAAAAATGTCGCTTAATACATTCTTACGGAAAAGTATCGATATTTTGTTGTTAGGTGGTATAGGCTGGGAACTCACCCCCATTAAAAAGTCCTTATGTCCTAACCTCTATACCAAAGAGTACAGTATAAGATAATAATAAAATAATAAATACTTATGATACAAAACAACACCACATCATCGAAAGCAATCCCCATCATAAATAACCATAGAATTTCTCTTTTTTTTCAGAATTTACGAAAGTAATTGCAATTTAATTTTTGTTTTAATTTTGTCCAGAGAGATATCTTTACAATTTCAATTGCTTTCAGATTTTTTGATCAATATTAAAAAAAACAAATGAAATAGTATGAATCAATATAAGATGACAGAAAATTAATTAGAAATTGAAAATGAAATATTTCTTTTCAATTTCTCGCATTATGTACTTGAAAATGTTGTAAAATCTTTTGGCAAGTAAAAATGATAATACTACGATTTATTTTCTTTAAACAAAAAACGACGCTGCCAGAACGCGTCGTGACTCCTCCTCTACTTGAGAGCGAAAACGACTTTATGAGACAAATATTCTTTTGCACTCGTACAGTTGCCAGATTACTAAAATATGTGGATAAATTAAAATCAGAAGTTGATATAATAAATACTGGTGTGCCTCAGGGCTCTGTTTTGTTTCCGACTCTCTTTCTCATATTCATCAATGGTCTTTTGTCTGAAACTTCTTATGTATTAAATTGTTTTGCGGTCGACATTACTCTTAGCTTCTCATATTCGTTTCTAGAAGCTCGTCTTAGAATTCGAGCGCAAGCATGATCGATGAGTCAGGAAATCAATATAACTCCAAGGACGAGCTCATTAATTTCATCAAAAAAAAAAAAAAGACATAACCCTTGCTTATTTGGCCAAACTGTAAAATTCAATGCTGAATGGACTCTATGAAGTTACTCGCAACCAAGGTGAAAGTACTCAAAAATTGTTAAGCAATTTAGTTAAAGGTGTTCGAAAAAGACTCAATTTGAACTTTTAAAAAATATTCAAGTGACCATCAGTGTATAGTATACACTGTATACCCATCTATTCGTAAACAAAAAATTAAGACAGTCATAACATCTTTGTTTCTTATTTTCTTACTGAATAGATGCCAATTCAGTAAGAAAATAAGAAACAAAGATGTTGTTTGAAATCACATATCGCTCATTAGAAAGAAGACCGTCAAAGTTTGAAAACTAATGATTTTGAACTGACTGATGCCAATGTGAATAAAATCTTTTTCGCTTTAAACTTGTTAAACATTATACATCGGTATCTCTTCTCAATTTGACACACCATCTATTTTATGCACCCCTCACTTTTTTTCCCCGAGAAAGAAAAGAAACAAAAAGTTTAAGTTGTGAAAGCTATTTTCGAAAATTCAAAACTGTTCGAATACTTATTTGCATATCTATCAGAAATTCAGCAAATATTTATAAGATGAGGAGGATAAAAATGCAAAAACAAAGTATATAAAATAAATTAACTGACAAAACAAAAATCGAAACGTAAAAAAATAAAATTTCAAAAACACAATCGCAAAACAACAAAATAAAATAAATACAAACAAACCACTGCGCTTCAGTGTTTTTTTCCAAAATTATTTATAAATAATATCAAAAAATAAAAATATGCATTTATTAGAAACAACATTCTGAAATTGTCATGAATTTATTTTTAAATCAATAATTTTATTAATATTTATCATTAATATTTTCTCTTATTCTGTGGACAAATTATTAATTGTTTTTTTCTATTTTTGTTTACAGAGTCTACGCACGGCGTGGACGGGCCTGTATCGTGGCGTCTAACGCTCGATCAGGATCTTTACGACACGCTTAAGGGGAGTTTTCCAAATTGGTTTACCAACAACAACATCAACAACAACAATATCAACATCAATAATAATCTTATCAACAACAATAACAACCACACAACAACAGTTGATAATTCAGTATCATCATCAACGTCATCATTGTCAGCATCATCATCACCAACTTCATCGGCGGGTTCTTCATCATCGTCTGAATCTTCACAATCTTGTTCTGTTAAATCATCATCTTCATCGTCCTCTTCATCGTCATCATCATCTTCGTCGTCGTCATCCTGTACAAAAGCGACAAAATTCTCCAAGAAGACATTATCATCAGCGTTAATTAACAAGTGCAACAATAACATCTCAAAGAATTACAACAAACACAATAAAATAACGGAATTGTCTCTGGCCGATATAACGTCAGATTCATCTTGCAACGGTTTGTTGGAACACTTGTCGAAAAATATCGATAGGTCATATCTGCAGGATTCAATCCTATTGCACGACACATTCGACGATATGTCAGAAGGTAAGTTTAGATCTTGTATTAAAACGAAGTTTGTAAGTTAGCAATTAATGATTTTCGTTGTTAGACTTTCTGAAAGAAATTAATTCAAACATGTGAGAAAGAAATCTAAATATCTTGAGATATACCATTCAAAAATAAATTAAACCCAAACACAGAGATTTAACCCCACGCAGATAGATTTAAGCCAACAGGAAATCGATTCAAACTATTAGAAAATTAATTCGATTTTCATAAGGTGTTTGGGTCAAATGTTTTTGAGTTTAGGTTAAATTGATCTTATATTTGGTTAAATGGTAAATCTATATAAATTTATTCTCTCTGCCCCTTTTTAAGTGACTTAACGCCAACTTATTTTTACAATTTTTGTTGTGTTTGATTGGTACAAATCCTCTCTCTAGTTTTACCGAAGGTAAACCTTAAAATATAGAAATAAAAAATATAAATATGGCGGAGAGGAAGTTTCAAAAGAATTGGATTTTAAGTCTTAATACTTTGAGACATGGAACATAAGATTTGGAATTTTAGTTTAGTTAAAAATTATATTACCACTAGGTAGAAATAGTTCAAATGCTTGCAAAATATAACCATGATCTCCATTTAAAATTGGATACATTCTTCTGAAGTGAAAAAACTGTAGGTATCTGAAATGAAGCCTTCGGATCTTCTGTAGAATCGGACACAACGCTAAAAAATGTATGACGTCTTCGTTCTGATCAATGTTACACAGTGATCAGATAGAATTTGTATTTATTTTATGTGCCCTTAAGTTGAGTTCTAACATCTCAGATTAATTTTGAAAATTAAATCCATTTTAAAAATTAAACCCATTTCAAATGGTGAGAACTCATTTCTAAAATAATTATTTTGACCCCAGGAATTGGTTTGAGTTGTTTATGAATGGGTCGAGAGATACTGAATTAACATACTTATTTGTAAAGAACTCACACCAAATATTGTTTATTTATTTGTTTAATCTTTTATACTCGCACGAATATTTAAAATAAAAGTAAGTCCATAGAGGAGATATTTAAATTCTGTTAAAACTTCTGTTATCTCCCCATCTATGGTCGAGAGTTGTAAAGTATGTGGATTCTCCGATAAAATTACCATGTCAGCTTGGAGCAGGACTTTGATTATTACATCTCGAAAACTAATCACACCTGGAATACGATTTTCTGCATCGTTATTAAATAATGCTAAGATTAACGGACTCAAAGCGCAACCTTGTGGGACACCTGTTTCGCATTTAGTAAAACTTGGTTCGTATTTACCATTTTGGGAAGGGCACAAAAGCTCTAATGATTTGCAAGAGACTTGCAGGCAAGTCACGGGAATGCATATCCACTTGAGGATGTTCGCTTTATCCTTAAGTCGATATACACTATGATGGTATGACCCATCATTACCTATGATGCGGTTGCATGGCACAAGAGAATAAGAATAAGTCCAAATGCTCGGGTGTGTTTGTATTACGGGAGCAATGAGAACCTGCCCTACCGCAGCTATAGAGATTATCCTCCATCTTTTTCCTCTACACGAAAACATCAGAGGTGCAGTTATAGGAGGTATCATGAGATTCTCTGGGAGAGGCAAAATTGTTAGTCTCAGAGAAAGAAACTTAATCAGCAGGTCCACCGTAACAAATCGTCTTGACATCCCAAGAGATGGTATGATCACAAAATACACTGATTGATCGAGAACAAGCGAAGGGACTGGTGCAGGAATCTTTGGACCTAGAACCAAACTTTCCATACTAATGGAGCAGTCCACTAGCATCAAGCGGCTGTTCGCGCCATAAGGAAATGCGTGGATTGAAATCTCGAAAAGAACAATCATATCAAGAACATTGCCATCATGTCAGATAATCAAGCGGCACTCAAGGTTCTAAACTCAAATACCAGCTCTAAAGTGGTCTGGGAGTACATAAACTGGCTAATTGAAAAATGCATTAATTGAAGTAGGAATAATCTGAAAGTAAGCATCATAACTGGCCACTGCAAACAGACACCTAATCATACTTGGTATGGTAAGCAGTGCCACATGTAGATTCTTCAACATGGATGAGTAAACACCGGACCGGAAAGATGTTGTCCACTCATGCACCAAAAGAAAAACCATCTAGGACAATACCAAATGGAAAAAAGCGACCTATCCTCTCTGAACTACTTAGATTCTTAAAAGCGATATATTTGGAGGAAGAACTATAAGATGACCAAGCTCACCCATATTCAAGTGGGAGTAAAATAGATCTACGGGTCGCAATGCAATACCTCCTCATTCAATACCGTTTTGTACGGTGGTGGTCATACTTCCTAGGAGATTTTCGTAAATTTTGTCGAAAGTCCAATTCTTAGTAGCTTATAAAGTTATAAAGTAGAGACCTTCGGTTAATCTAGTCAAATGCTACCTTCACATCAACAAAAATAGTGTATAAACATAAACACTTCTTTTTATTTATAAAACGTCTTGCTACAGTATTAAGAACGAACGTTTGATCAACTGTTGAAAGATTGGCTTGAAAGTCGGTCTGAAAACAATTTATATTATTTTCATTTTATTCAAAGAAGATATTACTTTTTCAATCCAGAATGAGCAGTCGAAATCTGGAACAGAGACGTAAGCTAATCTAATTGAACTTGTGTTCAAAAAATCGTATTTTAGGAATCACTTATAAGCCCATTAAGATTCTCGATTACTTTCAAATTGGTTTTGTTGTGATCAATTCAAAAATTATAAAGATCGTTTTAATTTGAATTCTGACAGTTAAAGTTTGGATAAATAGAAATGATTTGAAGTTGTTTTGAGTCAAAGGTAATACCAATAATTACATACTTTGCTCTTTTGTTAAATTCATACTTAGGGTATTTTATGTTGCCAGGACACAGGCCTGTTTTCTTAAGCAACAGTACCGTGGAATGTACCACCTAAAGAACTGTTGCCTCAAAAAAACTGTGGACATAGGCTCCTGCCAGGTGACTAAACATAACCTAAGTGAAGAAATATAGTTTCGTTAGGGTTACGGAGGGCCTAAAAAGGCGTTTAAAATCCCGAGAAACCCGCAAAGCCAAGGTACTGCTGCCCAATATAGGTGCTTGCTCTGCGATTGATCATACCATAGGAAAAGCAGTGAAGTTGCGTGAACGACACTGATCATACAAAAGGTAGTTAAAATCATTAGAACCCTCGTAGCGGTACTGTTGAACATTAAATTTTTTGCTTGGCTACATTTTAAAAATGAATCTATATTTGGTCCTAAAAAATCTACTTTTGAATCGGGCCATTTTTCATTTTTTTTGTGGTTCCGTGTTTTATTTGGGATAAATTTCGTGTTCGAAATTTTTGGGGCCATTTTTCATAAAGAAGTATCAGTCCTAACTTCAAAATGAAACTGGGTCTCAAAGAATTAAAAATCACCCAAAACTCTGTTAGATTAGAAATTACCTTCTTGATCGTTCAACACATGTTGTATTGGTCGGTTTCAAGTCTGATCTTCACAAAATAAATGCTGGTATTCCCCAAAACTCCGTTTAGTCTCCGACTCTCTTCCTTATTTTTTTAAATGATCTCTTATCTGAAACTTCTAATCCGCTCAAACTTCTCGCCAGTTTTTGGATAGAAGTCAGAAAAGAGCGTAACACTGATAGAAAACAGAGCTATCATGTATTCATTCTCAAGATATCGTCGGAATATTTCCTTGTTTGTCAAATATAGAGATTCGTTTCTTAGTCGCACAACATGATTATGGAATAACTTACCCGGCACGGTTTTCCCTTGCCCTTTCAATTTGCAAACATTCAAAACCAATGTTCATCGGAACTTCCTTTCCCCCCCCCCCCCTAACTTGCCCATCGCCCGTCTTAACATACCCTTGGGCGCGTGTGAATTATAAAAAAAATTGTTGTTTTGGGTATACAATTTTGACCGCATTTTAAATTTTTGAGTTTTTTCGTTCTTTGGACTTTTTTTTCATTTATTTGGGACGATATTTCCATTTTCAAATTGGGGTAATTTTTTTCATTTTTTTTAAGACCACGAGTATTTTTCATAATCAAATTTGGCCCCAAAATGAGAATAACAACAAGGACCAAAAATCAACAGAATTTTATTGATTTGTGATGTTTTTGTTTTAATTCAAAATTTTGGGGTCATATTTTATGTTGCCATGTAAAACATTCTCACTGAACTGAAAAATTATATCAGTTTCCAAGAAGATATATATTTTCTTCACCAAATGAGAAACACTTACGATGATAATATTTGTCCAATCAAATTTCGTTTATAATGTTCTGTTCGTGGGTAAAAACCAAAGTTGGTCACACTCCTCACACTCGTAACAATAAATTGTCACACTCGTAACACTTTTGAACTTAAATTTTGTACAGTTTTTCAAAGTTCTGTTTCTCATTTCTTAACTGGTACTGAAGATGATCTTTCAGGTAAAGTTTTGAAGAGAATAATGGAGACATTTTATAGCATATCAACATTTAATAATTTCTTGTTACGGTTGTGTCCGTAAGGAAATCGATTTTTTTTTTTTAATTCAATGCACTAATTTATTAAAGATCACCCAATTTTAATTTTATCAAGAAGATTGTATGAATAGTTTAAAAAAAATCATCAGTGTTGTTACTTACAAATGTGACACAAATATATTTTACAAAAATCAGTTTTTTTTCGTAATTTGAATATAATTTATTTGTTTTCCATTTTTTTTTCAGGTGATCGCCTATGCAATCCGTCACTGTTTGGAAGTGATGATGGTACAAATTCTGATTTCTATGATTCAAGACAATCACCGCCAAAAGCGATCGTTGATTCCAGTCCATTGCAACCAGCGATGGACAAAAATAAAGAATGTGAGTGTGTGTATATTATTGCTGTCGTTGTTGTTTAAATTACTCTTAAAACAAAAGTTTTCTTAAAAAAAATAATAAATAACAATTTGATGCATATAAATATTATAAATATTTCTACCTAACATGTTAACGAGTGGGTAGGTGAGGCGGTCCGTCGCGTCGTATCGTCGATAGGTCGGTCGCTGGGAATGACACACCTGTCAGTGCTTAGACATTTCTGTTCACACTCAATTCCACGGCTTAAAAATGTGTAACATTTATTTTTGAAATTTTAAAAATAAAAAATATATTTTTTTGTGTGTGTTATTTTGTGAAATTGTTTTCTGTCACAACAAAATCGAATGGGAGTATGTCTCCATGAATGACCGACGACCGTCTGTCCATCGATGTCGCTCTTTGTATCGTTGTCGTCTTGGGTCGTTTGGAATGGAATAATAGGTATACTTTATACATTCGTTGAGATATTATTGAATGAGTGATTAATGGTTATTTTGAGATTAACAACGTTGAGTTGTAATAATTAAAATCAAACATGGTTTATATCGGTGGATGGAAATTGCGTATTTCTTCTCTTTGTTGTTGACTGATTTTTGATGATGCTATGACTATTAGGAGCTAAGTTCAAGATGGAAAATTCACTGGAAATAAAAGGATTTTAATTGGAATTTAAGGGCTGTTTCTAGAAAGAGGTTATAATGTTTTATGTTACCAAATATTTTGAATTATATGAAGGAGCAGAGCGATTTTTAAAATAGTATATATATTCAAATATTTATTCGATTCAAGCTATTAAAACAAATATTTTTGTTAGAATTAAGTAAAGGGTAGGCCAAGTACAAGTTTCTTTTTAAAAATGCAATAAAATGAACAAAATTAAATTTTTTCCATGTGGTATGGCTTTGTTAGTAAGAGCAAACATTCCCATTAATTATGGAACTCAACGTTGGGGTTGTTCAAGTGGCTGCCTCGGCTTGACATCGCCAAGACGGCTGATAACACAATTTGGGAATTTGGTACGCGAAAGATCGATTGTGGAATGGGCTCTGTGGCATGGCGCGCCATACTGCATGAACCAGAGGTCATTTAAATCTACACTGAACCAAAAAGGTACATGATTCCAAGGAAAAACTGCATGTTTTTAAAGAAAAACTTCATTAAAAACGGGCATAGAATCGAGTTCATTAAAAGAAAGAAGCCTTAAACATGCGTTTTATGAATTTTTCATATTTCAAATGTAAAGTTTCCTACTTGAACTTCGCAACAAAAAAATTGTATGAATGTGGTTTCATGCATTTAATGATCTTTTGCATGTAAAAAATGTATAGTTTCAAGAATTTAAAGTAATTTTTTATAAAATGTCACTTGATGAATGTGGTTTCATATAATCAGTCACTTTGTTCCTACAATAAAAGAACAGTTTCAAGCATTTTAAGAAATTTTTCATAAAACTTTACAATAAAATTTGTATGAACTGTTCATACTTCAAATGTAAAATATCATAATCTGATTTTCCAACAACAATTCTATTGCTTTTGATTTAATGAATGGTTTTTGCATGAAAATCATGACTTAGTTATAAAACAAAAATTAATTTTTATGAATTCGTGCATTATTCATATGAATGAATGATCGCCATTCATAAAAAGAATGTACAAAAATTTTTTCAGTGTATATTTTTAATTTTTGTAAAAAAAGTCTGTAGCGCCCACCGTTGACCTAAACGTCGTTCCCAGCCTCATTTGCGAAGAAAAATGGTCCAATGATACCAACATGATGATCCATAATCCGCACTTAACTGTCACCTTCTGTAGATGGATTGAGTTCTGGAGAATAATGTGCGTATTTTCCGAGCCCCAGATGCGGCAATTTTGTTTGTTAACCTAGCCACCGAGATGCAAATGCGTCTCGTCAGAAAAAAACGATTTTCGCCCAAAATCTTTGTCCAGTCGATTGTAAGCAAATAATTCGAGATCTTTGTTCAGAATTTCTCTCAGGCTAGTGCGTGAAATGTGGAGCTGTTGAGATCGATGGCTACTTGATCTTCTTGAATTGAGTCTCACACTCTTGGCTACAGCAGCCACATTCTCGTCTGTGCAAAACGAACGACGACAGGGACCATGAGTGTTGTCCACTAGCACATACCAGTTCCACGAACTTTTTGAACAAACTTGCATACAGCAGCGGTGGGTGCTTCATTTCGGTCAAAACTTTTTTTCAAAAAACGCACTGTTTGGGCTACACAGCACTCAATTTGGAAATAAGTTTTCAATATTTTCAAGCGTAAGGTGACTCATTTCGTTCCGCGGAGGCATGATAATGATTTTCTGTCAAGATTTACTTTTACATAAGAGCATGTACGTGCGATCCAATCATGCATTTTATTTTCCTTGCATAACTGTCACGTAAGAGTCCATGGAGAACGCCACAGAGACTTCTTGCAACATTATTTCTCTGTTCAAAATTGCATGGACTAGACATTAATGATATGTAGTTTCAACGAAACACTGTTGGTTTAACAATTGACTTAGTGTAGACTCAATTCGATGAAGGTGTTATATCAATAAATGGTCCTGTTGATTAGTCGCCTAGATGGCGTGATTAAACACCTAGGCTTTTTCTGTAAGGGGCTCCGATAAATCAACGGTCTATGCCAAAAAGCCGGCGGCGCATAGTGGATCGACCCCATACAATTAGACGTGAAAAAGTCAATGTCTAAAATTCTAAAAAATTCTATTTCTTATCTATAACGGATAACTATTTAGTCTGAAAACACCTTTTTTTCTTCTTTAAACCAGTTTAGCATGGAATAAATGACCTCCAAACTTGAAAGTGAAAAGTCTTTTTTTGATCTGGTGCATTTAAGTTTTTTAGAAAAATAATTGCTAAAATTACAATTTTAAGTGAAATTAAAAAAAAAATAATTGGAAGTCGGCTGGAACGGTTTATTCTAAAACATAAAAATTGACTAGAGGTGTTCGAAATTTTTAAAGACTTAAACAATGCAATAGAATAGAATACTTTTCTACATTTATGAACATTATAGATGGAGACAGATATTTTCCAAGATTAGAATTTTTCACGTCTAAATGAATAGAGTCGATCCACTCTGCGGCGTTGTTAAAGGAACTCAGAGTCAATATTAAACTAGAGAAAGCGGCTGTTTCTGTCGAAATTTGTGGCCGAGTTATCAAAAATTGGGTTCAACGAATCGACAGCTGCAAACGTGCCCGTGGTGGACTCATAAACGACGACGAATTCAATACAAAAATATTTTGATTATACTTCCAACCAATGGCAAAATTTTCGAGATATCTCTAATGACGTGCATTTCATTTTTTAAAAGAATGTTGTCAAGTCCTTTTTGGAAACTCGACATTTGTCATGCAAGTTACTTTCTAATACATTTCACTTCACGTCATCAACAAATTTTGCCACCATCCGAGTGAATCGTTATGTTAATTTTGCATTTCTTTTTTTTTCTGGATTAACATTCCATAACTGTCAACATTTTCTCAATTCTAAACGCCAACATTTTCAGCCAAAATCTAGCACAAAAACTTTTGTTTTCAATTTCTTGACCCACAAAGAATTTATATTTAAAAATATATTTCTATTAATTCTATTCATTTTGTAAATAGAAAAATTAAACTGAATAAAAAACACAACAAAAAACGTACTAACGTCATCCTTGTTCTACTGTTAAAAAGGTTTTGTAAACAAAACAAACACTTTTATACATCAATATATTTTATTTTTTTTTTTGACAAATTATTGCACTCTTTTCAAGGCCATGGCTTTTAAGTTGAAACATTTATCATTAATTTGTCAACACAAATTAAAATTAAACCACATCCTTTCCAGCGATATTATGTTTTGTGGACAAAAAAAATTTAATTATAATTGTTGACATTTTTATTTATTTTACGTGGGCAATTAAAAACACAAAAAAAAAGTTTTCTTTTATGAGATTTTGGATTTTGTGCTTGCAACATGTGAATAACTACACCCACTTTTGTGAATATCAAAAAAAAAGTAAAAGCACTTGGAAAAGAAAAATTCCTTTTTAGAATTTTAAGTACATTCCAGGACAACAAAAAAATAAGAAAAAACAAAAAAAAAAAAACCATCAAAGGACAAACTTTTCCTTTCAAGTAGTAATTTTTCTAATTGGAAGGGAGTGGAACAAATTTTCCATGAAATTGCTCACAACAAAAGCACTGATTCGGGAAAACTTCATTCGCATATTTTCAAAAAAAAAAGAAAAAAAGTTTATTATTGTTTTGATTTTAGACATCTGTTAGGAGCTCACATTTACAAGGCCTCTGCGGGTGCCAGCAGCATCACCATCGGCATTGATCGCATAAACAGTCCTATTTCATGACAGAGTCCTTTGGGGGTAGATGACAAGAATATTATTTATTTCCCTTGCAAGAAATAAGATTATAAAATTTTCTCTGTCCATATAATAAATCCACTTTGGTACAAGAAAAGATAGATTGATTAATTTTAAATCAAATCCCAGATTGACAGCTTACAAAATAATGACCAACATGGATAATTTTTTTTAATCAATTAAATTTATTGATTCTCAAGTCTATTTTGACTTGTAAATAAAATAAATTAATTTAGTGGTGTCGCCTTTCGTGAAAAATTAACAACTCTTGATCATCCCTGGAGAATAAAGAACTTTCAACCATGCCTGTCTTATTCAGCAGAAATGGAGAGGACATAAAATTTTCTGCCGAATCCAATCGGCTAAAATGGCAGACAATTTTTCATGACAAGAAATACTCGTGGAATATATGACGCTTCAGTGTAAGAGGTATAGTTTCCTTGATCAAACATACGGTGGGATTCGAACGCCAGAACTCCAGTATAATGTAACAAATCAATATATTTTACTCCTTCATGCACTTTTGGATGTATAAAAATAAATTAGAGGCATATAGAGAGCCTAAACCTCGTGAATTACAACTCTCAACCATTTCTGTGTGCCTGCTTGCACAATTGGAAGGAACATACAATTTTCTGACGATTACGAACGGCTAAAAAGCAGCACTTTTCATGACAAGAGTTACTCTTCGAGGTCGGTCAATTCTTAGCAATAGGTAGTAGACCCCTGAAAGCAGCCCCTGAGACAGTCCAACGCACTAATCATTATGTCAAAGAGTACTGCTTTATAATTGAAAGCAAAAGAGAAATATTCGAAGAAATTGGTGAACTCTGAAGTTTTTTTTTTTTTTATAAATATGTGCGTCAAGTCGGAATCAGGGAACTTCTTTTTTTTTAATTGTTTTTGAAATTTTTTTTTTTTAAACTTGTAATGATTTCGGCTTAAAGTTGAAAAATATTAAAAAATATATTCAACTAACATCATTTGAAACAGTTTCATTAAAAAAAAGAAAAGTTCACTGTGGCGTATACGTAACCTTTTTTCGAACTTTTTTGTTACTCTTTTATTTTCATGATTTTCGGAAGCCTTTGCAACATTCATCTCATAAATAATAACGATCAGCATCAAAAAGGTTATTTTAAGCTCGAAAAATTAACTTTTCAACGGGAAGATTAATTGCCTGTCTATTCTACTATATTGCCTATTGCCTGCCACAAAAAAGCAATCCTCTTAAAAGGGAATGATAGTCAGTCGTCAATAGTGAAAATTAGCGAATCCCATCCAACTGAGCATGAATGAATTAATGACAGTTATAGCAGCTGTTAAATTTGTTCTACTTCCCTTACTATACTCAAAATGAAAACATGCAAAAAAAATGCCCTCCATTATCCTTCACTTTGTGCCTTCATCATTGCTTTCGGTCGAAGAATTTCTGAAAATTTCTTTTCAAATTAAATTCGCGTGAACAGACGTCAACATAAATTATGAAATCCGATTTGAACTTCATTCCATTCTCTTTGCACTCGCTTTGGTGCTGGTATTGGTGGTGGGTGGTTGTGACAGTCTGTTTAACCTCCAAAAAGCAACATCAAGCGCAGCAAATTCAATTAGAGCTGAGTCCTGGCTATTTTCTTAGAATCGCGTCAATTTCTTGCGCTGGCAGTTGACGTGATAGCCGTTTTACTAGATACGAGCCCAAACTCAAAATAGTTGGTCTACCGAGGATAGAATGCAAATATGTGTTCATTCTTAACCTATTTCGAAACAAAAACTATTTTTTGATATACATATAAAGTCCTTTTCATTTTAAATAGGAAAAGTGGACAAAAAAAGAAAGTGGCTTAATAAAATATTGATATGGAGTCTCTTTACAAAACTAAATAACGATTTATACACATTTCTTAGATGCAAAATAGTTGGTCTATGATTCTTTATGTTGATTTTACCACATTGTTAAGCGACCTTTGGCCTTAATCACTGCTTCTATAATGCACCTTGGCATAGTGTCAACTAATTGTTGATACTCTTCGGCTCCAAAAGATTCCCAATTATTTGTAATTGTGGATCTTAAATCTTGAAGAGTCCGACGCGGTTCCTTTCGCAATTTTTGCTTCATCGTGTGCCAAACAGTTTCGATTGGTGAAAGATTAGGGCTGCTGGAAGTTCATTCCAATAAAGAATTGCTTCAGCAGTTAACCATACCATTGTTGACCTAGCCGTATGACAAGAAGCACCATTCTGTTGGAAAATATACTCCGCATTGCTATATTGAAGACGTAGTATTGACGGAGGCAGCTCCTGTTCCAAAATGTTGCGGTACTTGACAGCATTAGCTATCCCAATTACAAAATGCAAATTACTCATACCACATCCTGACATGCACCTCCATACCATTAGAGATACTGGGAGCTTTACGGTTTGTTTAAGGCAGTCCTTGTGAGTTGTGAAAGGCTTCTTTAGCATTTTTTATCACTGGTCCTCGTTCATCACCAACACAAACTTCCAATCTGTACTCATCACTCCAATTAACGGACCGCCATTGACTAAAAGTCCAAATTTTTAAGTTGTTTGGCCTACTCAATGCGCCTTTTCTTTTGCTTAGGTGTCAGTAGTGATATTTCTTTTGCCTGCGTTTTTAATGATTTAAGTTGTCGTAATTTATGCAAAACTTAAATATTTTAAAATAAAACTTATAAAATTTGTATTCCATTTTTTTCATCATCTGCTTACAACTGTCCACCGAAACACTTTTTTGAATTTGTTCTATCCACTGTACCGTTATTGAAGCAGATAAATATCGTCCATTTTCTTTAAAAATTTGGCAATCGCGAGGTTTTGCTGTTAGTGGATGTCCCGTTCTGTTGCATATATCTGCATTTCCAGAATTTTTAAACTTTGTTATTATGTTCTGCACTGACGAGAGCGGTAAATTAAAATTTTCAGGGATTTCGTAGCTAGGCAATCCTGTTTCAAACGCTTTAATCATTGATTCCCTTAGGTCTCCTGATAATGCAACGCCACGCGCCAGTATTGACATGAAACTCTCGCTAGCTTGTATAAAATCATACAATAATCATTAATAAAACCAGTGCTTCTCATTTTTTTAATAACGGTTAACTGAAACTATATTTAAATAGTCTTAGATCAACTATTTTGCACCCAAAAAAGAGTAGACCAACTTTTATGCTCTTATCTTTGTCTGAGATGAAAGGAATATTGTTGCTATTTGCTCTCTCAAATTTTGTTTTGTTAGGTCTAATTTACTCTCAGTGAAACTACTTTATTAAATTGACAACATTTTTTAAATGAACAAAAGATGACTGCCACTAAATTTAGGATATATGAAGAATTAATGTGTTAATAAATGAATAGACCAACTATTTTGAGTTTGGGTCGTACTATACAGTTAAAGGAACAACAACCACTGCGAACGGCAACACCATCTATACACATTCTCCAACCCTTATAAGTGAAAATAAGATTTCCCTTTCGATTGTTTATTATGACATTTACACATTTTATTGGATTTTCTCGCCTAGTATATAAGTGCTTGCTACTTATACCGCTGGAGGATGTGGTGGTAGGAAGAGACAGATTGTTCGAGGAGGTGTTTTATTTTATTCTTTCAATTTAATGCGAGATTCTTTCTTCGTGTTTATTATTGGATAGAATATCTTTTTTCTTGTAATTGACTGTAGGATTATTGTATGTTCAATTGTTGGGCGCCATTTAGTAGGAATTTATTCAGTTGGATGGGTTTTTATTTCTAGGAAGTGCGCTAAGTTGTTGTTGTGTAATGAGATGAGCTTAGAATGTTATTAAACTTTGTTATGTATAGAGAATGGATAGTTTTAAAGGCTCAGGGAATGCGTTTGTTTTGTATTCATAAGAAAAAAATACGAGATTGTTATTGAAATAAATTTGATTACCTACAATTTGTAGTTTGATTACTCATTAGATTATAAATTGTAACCAGCATTTTACAAATTATCTTTCACAGACTCAATTTGTATACTTTGGTTTTTAGTTTTCTCAAAAACGACTTTAGAGATTTTGATTAAACTTCTAACAATGACCAAGTCGATTTGAATTATACACCGATTTTGATAAAAATGTTTTTCGAAACAGATTTCTCTCTTTCTTTGTTCAAAAAATGAATTTCCTTTCTTAATTTAAAATGACCTTAGGAAAAGTTTTAACTTTTAATACTTTCCTATAGCTTTTGCACCGTCAGCTCATGAGGCTTGGTTCTTCTAAGCCTCCGAACATTGTTTCTTACATTTGAGACGATTTCCATCTCGTACTTGGTATGATTTCACAGTCGCTGATTCTGTGACCATTTCTATTTGAAGGCCACGATGTAGATCGCTATTTGTTATGTACCAATGGGAATTTATTATTCCACAAAGGATATTCATATTCATATTCATATTCATATTCATATTCATATTCATATTCATATTCATATTCATATTCATATTCATATTCATATTCATATTCATATTCATATTCATATTCATATTCATATTCATATTCATATTCATATTCATATTCATATTCATATTCATATTCATATTCATATTCATATTCATATTCATATTCATATTCATATTCATATTCATATTCATATTCATATTCATATTCATATTCATATTCATATTCATATTCATATTCATATTCATATTCATATTCATATTCATATTCATATTCATATTCATATTCATATTCATATTCATATTCATATTCATATTCATATTCATATTCATATTCATATTCATATTCATATTCATATTCATATTCATATTCATATTCATATTCATATTCATATTCATATTCATATTCATATTCATATTCATATTCATATTCATATTCATATTCATATTCATATTCATATTCATATTCATATTCATATTCATATTCATATTCATATTCATATTCATATTCATATTCATATTCATATTCATATTCATATTCATATTCATATTCATATTCATATTCATATTCATATTCATATTCATATTCATATTCATATTCATATTCATATTCATATTCATATTCATATTCATATTCATATTCATATTCATATTCATATTCATATTCATATTCATATTCATATTCATATTCATATTCATATTCATATTCATATTCATATTCATATTCATATTCATATTCATATTCATATTCATATTCATATTCATATTCATATTCATATTCATATTCATATTCATATTCATATTCATATTCATATTCATATTCATATTCATATTCATATTCATATTCATATTCATATTCATATTCATATTCATATTCATATTCATATTCATATTCATATTCATATTCATATTCATATTCATATTCATATTCATATTCATATTCATATTCATATTCATATTCATATTCATATTCATATTCATATTCATATTCATATTCATATTCATATTCATATTCATATTCATATTCATATTCATATTCATATTCATATTCATATTCATATTCATATTCATATTCATATTCATATTCATATTCATATTCATATTCATATTCATATTCATATTCATATTCATATTCATATTCATATTCATATTCATATTCATATTCATATTCATATTCATATTCATATTCATATTCATATTCATATTCATATTCATATTCATATTCATATTCATATTCATATTCATATTCATATTCATATTCATATTCATATTCATATTCATATTCATATTCATATTCATATTCATATTCATATTCATATTCATATTCATATTCATATTCATATTCATATTCATATTCATATTCATATTCATATTCATATTCATATTCATATTCATATTCATATTCATATTCATATTCATATTCATATTCATATTCATATTCATATTCATATTCATATTCATATTCATATTCATATTCATATTCATATTCATATTCATATTCATATTCATATTCATATTCATATTCATATTCATATTCATATTCATATTCATATTCATATTCATATTCATATTCATATTCATATTCATATTCATATTCATATTCATATTCATATTCATATTCATATTCATATTCATATTCATATTCATATTCATATTCATATTCATATTCATATTCATATTCATATTCATATTCATATTCATATTCATATTCATATTCATATTCATATTCATATTCATATTCATATTCATATTCATATTCATATTCATATTCATATTCATATTCATATTCATATTCATATTCATATTCATATTCATATTCATATTCATATTCATATTCATATTCATATTCATATTCATATTCATATTCATATTCATATTCATATTCATATTCATATTCATATTCATATTCATATTCATATTCATATTCATATTCATATTCATATTCATATTCATATTCATATTCATATTCATATTCATATTCATATTCATATTCATATTCATATTCATATTCATATTCATATTCATATTCATATTCATATTCATATTCATATTCATATTCATATTCATATTCATATTCATATTCATATTCATATTCATATTCATATTCATATTCATATTCATATTCATATTCATATTCATATTCATATTCATATTCATATTCATATTCATATTCATATTCATATTCATATTCATATTCATATTCATATTCATATTCATATTCATATTCATATTCATATTCATATTCATATTCATATTCATATTCATATTCATATTCATATTCATATTCATATTCATATTCATATTCATATTCATATTCATATTCATATTCATATTCATATTCATATTCATATTCATATTCATATTCATATTCATATTCATATTCATATTCATATTCATATTCATATTCATATTCATATTCATATTCATATTCATATTCATATTCATATTCATATTCATATTCATATTCATATTCATATTCATATTCATATTCATATTCATATTCATATTCATATTCATATTCATATTCATATTCATATTCATATTCATATTCATATTCATATTCATATTCATATTCATATTCATATTCATATTCATATTCATATTCATATTCATATTCATATTCATATTCATTTTCATATTCATATTCATATTCATATTCATATTCATATTCATATTCATATTCATGAATTAATAATTACTTGTTTCTATAATTTCTTCCTCATTCAGAGACAAAATTATTGGAGTATGATCTGACTAAATCGAAATTAACATCGTTTTATTTCCTATATAAATTCAATAAGGTCTAATATTTTGTTAGGGTCAGATGGCCAGTATATGTTGTGTTTCAAGTGCTTTTTTATAAGTATTGCCGATCCTCTCCTCCTCTAGCTTTGTCGGCTGGATGCGGATATTTATACTTTTAAATATTTAGCTTCATTGCATAGTTTTTTTTTCTAATAGCAAAATTTGAAAAAACTGCGACACTATAATAACGCGACTTCTAATGTCTGCCTTCAAAAATATTCCTTTATTCATTCTGAAATCGTTGTTGTTAACCTTCCTATACTCGCGCATTGGTCTCTCAGACCGACAAATCATTAATTCTTTGTTTTCTTGAAAAATATAATCCTTGCCCCCCTGAAGTTTTCAGTAGCTTCCTAAATATGTGTTCTCCATCGTTTAGCTGGGTGCAAGCGCATATTCCGAGTAGACGTGTTCCTTTTTTGTGAGTTTTCGGTCCCTCAGACCGACGCGAGAATAAGTCCAGATTGCTTCGATTTACGAAAATATGAAGATTGAATCTTTTTTTATACTTTTTTATAATAACTATTATATTTCTTTTCATATAATTATTAAGTTTTTTTTTTTTCTTAAAGAAAATATTTTTTTTTATTATTTTAGTTAAGGTCCAAGAAAAAATTGAACTTTTTGAGAGGTTAGTTTGAAAGGGTATTGCTTCCAAATAAAGTAATAATTCCTATATTTTTTTATTTGTTTTATTCAATTATATTATTTTCTTAAAAATAAATGGCAGAACTACTTAAAGAGAATAGATATTCAAGAAAATACAGACGAAATAAAGTCTCGGTCTGAGAGACCGTGCGCGAGTATACGTGTGTTGTCAAAACGCGCGAGTATAGGAAGGTTAATTTTTAAATCAATAAAAAAAAATATTTAATTCACAAATAAAAAATAAAACAGAACATAGACATGACTAAGTCTTTTAATTAGATCGTAAACCTTGCACAGAGTAACCCATGCGTGAATTAACGACACTTAAAATTGTTTTTGAAAAAATTGCAAACAAAAATCAACACAAGCTGCATAAATTTTGTTCATGAAAAATGCTATTCATCAGGTTATTTCGACATTAAACGCGTGTAAACATAAAACCGAAAAAAATAAATGCTCAACTAGGTTGCACTTAATGGCTCTTTGGTATTAGTTTATTTTTTATTTATTTTTTTTCCGCTCACCTACCACTCTCTGTAAAATGCTGAAGATACATCTGATGATACTGCTAACATGAAGCTTTTACCGAAACTTCAATGAAAAAGCTATCAACTTGGTAGATATAAACCGAATTCGGGATCGATTAAAAACAACCCTTTTATTTTAAGTCGTGGGAAAGATATCCTGGTGGCATATAATCGGAGGCCGCACAAACCTTTCAGTCTCCACAGAAAAGGAAATGAAAAGAATCCTGGTTTGACATGGATCATGAAGCAGCTAGGAAAAAATCTTTTGGATTTCTGAGGCTGTTGCAAAAAGAATATACCAAGAAGTGAACAAAGCCTTCAAAATACTACTCTGAATATGTAATGCACAATTCATCTAAAGTTAGAGATAGCAGGTCGTTTTGGAAGCTTGCCCTGCCCATTCTTAAAATTTTATCCCTGTTGCAAAAAATATTAAAATTGATAAAAGTTTCAAATCATTTTGAAGAACTTTTAAACCCACGTTCATATCTAGAAAATGAAGATCTTGATTGTGATTTTTTTGTTCAAGAAGTTTCCAAAGTTATACGAGTACATCGATCCAAATTGAACAAGGTTCCCCGATAAGACTGCACAAATGCCACTGAAAGGTTTATAGAAAACCTAACTACTGCTTGTAACTATGTATATATATTTTGTAGAATGACTGATGTTCCTGATAGCTTTCGTAAAAATTTCAACTCCCTATTGTTCAAAAAGGGGGATGCAACTGACCCTTATAACTACCGAGGTGTATCATTTATGAACAGAGTCATGAAACTCTTTACCATGTATCAAGCTGGTCTTAGGAAGATATATTCAACTGTTATTTATAATATTTTATTTTTCACTAACGTGTATTGACAGTTCTTATCTACAGAAGGGAAAGAAGTTATACGCATTCTTCATCGATTTCAAAGTTCGACTCAATCGGCAGGAACGCTCTCTTTTATAGGAATTTCTTCAAAAATGCTAGATTTAGTAAACCGGCTTTACGAAAATAATATGACAGCAGTGTGGGACGGGAACGATGGTTCTTCCTGTTTTCAAACGACAAATGGTGTCAAACAAGGATGCCTGCTAAGTCCGCTTCTGTTTTTTTCCTTTTTTTTGGATGATATTCCACCGGCTCTCTCTGGAGGAATCACGTTTGTTGGTATCAACATCAAGTCATTACTACTGCATGCGAACGACATCGTTATACTAGTAGAAATCTCTCAACTGTTACAGATGATGAATAATAATCTACAGTTATAATGCGGTCTTTGGTGTCTCACGGTCAATACCAGTCAATGCAAAGTGATGATCTTCAAAAATGAAACAGGTACTCGTAGATGATACGCAAGGGAAGAAATTGTACTTTGGAAAATGAGAACTTCGATCTGGTAAAGGAGTACAAGTACCTTGGAGTTATCATCACACCTCAGCGTTCATTAAGAAAATATTCTGGCTTCCGGAAAATACTCCTACTACTTACTTGTGTTTCGCCACCTTATGTCTTTTCGCTGAAAATGCGTTTTAACTACATGCGGAAAGTGATGGCGCTGGGAAATCCATTGCATGGTAACTACGTCAGGAAAAATCAAAATTTTTTACAAAATGGTCCCGCATGGAGGTGCAGCACAATGTTCAGTTAGTAAAAGTGTACTCCAGTACATTGGGAGGTAACATCCAAATATTGAAACACAAGATACAGTAAACTTGTTTTGCAGATAGGGCTCAACTAAGTGAGAACAGAAACATGCAAAATATTCTACGGTACAATCTAGATGCGAATAACTAATTTCATGAGCGGCTTCCCATAACTTCGATTTCAACCATTTTTAAAACCAAAGGTGATCTTCTTCGATAGAATTAGTGGCCTTATCGTACCGGCCAAAATACAGAGTCACAGTAATTGAAAACGTACTCCATTTCTTATGAGCGTGTCCTATTCTATCCGCAATTCGACGAGAACATTGGGAAGAAGTTTTCTAACTCTAAATGAAGTCACAGAAATTTTAAATGGCCTGAATTGAAATTCAATATGTGGCTTTGTCGCTAAAATATAGACACCAAATCCTAAATTTAATGTTTCACACTTCATTTGATGCATTTAAATAAATTCAACCAATAGTATCAATGCTTTTTGAAATGGATAAATCAAACTAATTTAAGCGTTTTTTTACCAAAAATAAAAATATTTATAAATCAGTAGAAATTATACACTGCCAATCACTAGGATGGGGCCATGTTGGACATTTTGTACCCGAAAACATTGATTGCCTTTGAAAAGATACGGAAACGGGTATTTGAAACGACCGTTGGAATTTCGCAAGAATGAACTATTTCAAGAAAGGGGGGTAGACAAGTGCGTCACTAGGATGAGGCCACATGCAAAATTTTAGAAAAAAATTAATAAAATTTTATGATTTTAAAACATTTATTTATAACATTTGTTTACATTAATGAGTATGCCCGCTATTGGATATGACCCTTTGGAATAGAATCATAGTTTTTTGTTTTAGTCATATGGAATTTGGTCTCAGGCATCAAGAATAGCTTCCATTAAAGTGTCTTTGTCTTCAAAAGTCCAGTGAATATGGCGTCCATGGCAAAAGTTGAATGTTTTCTGATTTAATCCAATTTCTAGCAATCTTGGAATTATTGTAGATGGGAGCATTGTCTTGTTGCAAAATTCAAGACAGGAGTTCGAAAATGTTTTTCACTTTTGGAAATGACTGTTTCAGTAATTATTTGTACAGTACCTTGCCATATTATTAGGCCCAAGCGAAAAAAAGCAACATTTTTGTTTACTTTGTTTTATTTAATGTTTTTTTTTTAATTTTTTGCTCATATTTGTTTATTCATGTTATTAGCATAATATAATTATTGCTGAAATAAAATAAAAATAAAAATCAATACAATTTTTGATACAAAAAACATAGATAAAGAGAAACCATCTTTATCATAATATTTTGTGTGTTGACCTTTTGCTGAAACTAGCGCCTTCATTCTTCGGGGTATATTGTTAATACACGCTTGAATTGTAATTTTGAGCTAGCTATTATTCTGCCACTTAGAGTTAAGCTTTTCCACAAGCTCAGTATTGGTTGTTATAGGGGTTCTTGTAACTTTGAGCTTAAGAAGCTCCTAAGCGTTTTCTATCATTCATATCCGGAGAATATCCAGGCCAGTCCAATATTTATTTTTTTTTAATTGAGAAAAGCCATAACGCTCTTGGCTTTATGGCAAGGAGCACCGTCGTGCATGAATATTGACCCTTCATGGCTCAAAAACCACTTCCGAATTTGTGGCAAGCACTTTCTTGTACTGGTCCTGCTTCATGGTGTTTTCCACAACTTAAAAAAGACCTACTCCTTTCCGTGATATTAAAGCCCAAACAATTTTGGATAGAGGGTGCTTGATTGTTGAAATAATGTGCTCTGGTTTGTTCTGCTCGCCAGGTCTTCTACCCACAAATTTTATCTTTTCAGTCAAAACTTGGAAAAACGATTCATCCGAAAAGCAAACCTGGGAAAAATGCATTTTGATTGATGTTTTTGGTAGTATTATTTGAAGCAAAACAAAAGGATAATAACAATAGCTTATTCCAATCTTGTACAGTTGAATGATTGTACTTATAAGCCCATTCCAGCAGCTTCTAACTCATTGGAGGCGTTAGTCTTGTCTTTCATTGCGTTTGGTGTAACGTTTAAAGTATGAAACTTATTTTACAGTTAAAAAAACATTCTTAACAATAAAGAGTAGTATAACACTTTCAACTATAAAGTAAACATGTAGAAAATTATCGAGCTATGTTTCCGTTTAATTATTTTTTTTTTTTTTCGCTTGGGCCTAATAATATGTCAAGGTACCGTTCATTGTTGTGGACAAAAACTCCAACTCGATTGTGCCATAGTTGGTAAGAGTTCCCCACACCATACGGTTGTGATGTCTTGCCAAAATAAGCTCTTTTTTCTCAGATTAAGGAAATCCAAGTTGTTACCATGGGAACCATCAAGATTAAACTTTTTTTTTCATCCGAAAATACAACGTGTTTCTATTCACTGGTCCAAGCTACATGTTTTCTTGCTAAATGCATTCGGTGCACCTTGTGTACTTGCCTCAAAACAAATTTCTTTTTCAATTTTCTTCTCTGGATAGGATAATTTTTTTAATTATCCTTCGGACCATTGCTTTGCTGATACTCCGCTTTTGTCCCTTATTTTAGTCGCTGGTAGAGAAGAATTTGAGGAAAACTGTAGATTAATCGTAATCGTGATAATGTTGCTTCTGCTGTGCGTCCTTTTTGATTTTTACCATATTTTTGTGGATCCGCAAATTATCTGCTTACAAAAGTCTTAATTCTGTTAAGTCTCTTTGCCTTTCTCGGCCTGAGAGTGCTTAAAATTTGATAGCATCTATTTTTTGTATTTCTGTCGCTGTAAACGTCTATTTGTGTTTCAAATTAAGTAAAAACAATTATTTTCAACATTTTTAAATATTCTAAACAAAACTTAAAAAAAAAGCTCATTTAAACTCATTATTTGACCTTGGGAAATTCCAACGGTCGTTTCCAATTAACCCTTTAGTTTCATAAATTTCTTTTGGGAAAAAACGTACCTATTCACAGGTACAAAGTGAGGAACAGATAGAAAAAGCTAAAATCGATTCCAAATTTTATGGCCTCATCCTAGTGATTGCCAGTGTATTTGTTCAGATACATTCTCTTCTTCGGGCTGACAGCAAAAGCCAATGCTTAAACTGTGAAATTGTAAAATGAAAACACATTTCTACTATACAATTACCACCATCAAATTTACAGAACGATCAAAAGTTGTAGGAAAATCCTTCTTTTGGGGCTTTTCCAACTAATTGTAACAATGAATTTGAGTTTTTCTTTCCGCGAAACCAATACCTGACCCATAGAGAAAGCATGAAATAAAAATTAATTATTTTAAAAGCTGCAAATACTTTTCGCTGATATTTATTTTGTTTGCAAAACCAAACGAAAAAAGAATAAACTTTTAATCCTTAGCTAACTGTTGGGAATTCTTTTGTTTAAATTTAAGCTAAAGCTGATTATTTAAATCCATGCATAACGGAAAACATTAAATTTGTTTTTAGATCACGTACATATTTATGTATGCATGAGTTATGAGTGTGTGTGGACACATTTATTTGTCATTTCATCATTTAATTCTGGCCAAATGTGTGCAAAGAAAGTTGATATCCCAAACCGTTTGTTTTGTTGTTGTTTGAAGTTGAGAGATGCAAATTCCTTTTTATTCGCTACGTCAATTCCTGAAAGCGGATCAAAAAAACAAGGCAACCGTACTAAATCATAAACTTGAAAAAAAAAAAAATTATTTCAAAACCGGTTTGAGAAAAATAACATCCTTTTGAATTATTTTTTTTTTATTTTGAACTGCGCTGCTCTGTTTGTCTTCTTCGTAGAAGGCAATGTCGTTGTCGTTCTCCTTTGACATCCTCCATTTTTTTTTTTTGAATTTTCTTCCAAATGGAAAGTACATAAATAAATGTACAAAACAGAGATACAGAAAGGAAAAAAAATAATACTCGCTTTTTATTGTATGCTGTTGCTTAATGTAAATGCGAGATGCGTCTCCTTGAAGGTCAGTTAGGTATTAGGGAAGCTCGTGTGTCTGTTGATCCTTTTCAGATGGGGGAATTTGTTTAAGGAAAATCCAGACATTTTTGTTGGTTTATTGTGAACAATGACATGGTAGATGGGTGTTGTAGGCGAATTTGCCATAAAGTTAAATGAATTTGTCATCCAATTGACAATGCTCGTATTCACAGAAGATTTTTATGTTCAAAGATTTAAAAAAGCTAAATACATATATTTTTTTTGAATTTTTTTTTATTACAAATTTTTTTTTCGTTACTTTCTGTTTGGGTTGGCTTATTATGTTACCATCCTTAGATTTTAAAATCGGTAGGCAACTTTTTGACAATCAATTTTTGATAATACAGGGCATGAATAATGAAGGAACATATTTAAGAATGAAATTGTCAATACCAGCTTTATATCTTTTGCTTCTAATTAAATCATTGAAGAATTTTGTGTCTGGCGAAACTTTTGAATTAAAATTTTTGATCACATATTGCTCGAAAGAGACATTCAATAACTGAGTTTTCTAAGCAAAAAGTCAACTTTATAGAATCTTAGTCTAAGAAATGGTGTCTTTTTAAAAAATACGAATATTAACATATCATATCATCTGTTCACGTAGTATAAACTCTTACACCAGAAAATAAGTGAATTGAGTTTCTTGTAGTATTTGTCTGGCAACGAAATATTATTTAATTCAATTTAGTATTTTTAAGCACAGTACAACTCTGGTCACTTTTCATGCTTTTTCATGACTGTTGTTTCCAGAAATCGTTATTTTTGGAGGCAAACAAACACATGAAGCTGAAGATCGCTGCATCCGAATCTATTTTTTCATTTGGGATAGCATATCTCGATAAGTATCAAAAATATTGGAACATTTTGAATGCCAAAATGTTGGGCGGAAATTTTCCTAGGGGCGATATCCGTTACTTTTTTTTTTTTAAATTGTATCTCGTTATATTTTATTTTAGTGAGTTTTAAAACTTTTAAGACAAAAAAATTTTTAGGAGAGGATATAGACCGCAATAATTTTTTTAGAAATAAAATAAATATGACCCAATGTAGAATATACGTTTCTCTAGGGGCGATGTTTCTCCTTTTTTATTTTTTTTATTAAGCTTATTTAACCATGAAATAAAAAAAAAAAAACAACAAAAAGTTTGGACCCTTATAACTTTGGATTGACTAATCCTAGGTAAAAAAACGGTCCATGAAAAAATTAGAATTTCCAAACTCTAGGGGCGATGTGTTTTTACCTTTTTTGTTTATTAAATGTTTTTAAACATGAAAGTTAAAAAAAAAAGTTTAGACCCTTATAACTTTGGATCAACTAATCGTAGGTATAAGAACGGTACATGAAAAAATTAGAATTTCCAAACTCTAAAGGCGATGTCTTTTCTTTACTTTTCTTTTCTTTTATGTCATGTCCTTTTTTTAACCACAATAGCTCAGAAAAGGTTAATTTTGTATTTAAAAATTATTTTTTTTAATTCACTCAGTTTGTTTATTTTTTGTTAATTACATTTGGTATTCTTTTTAAGGAAAAAAATTATTATTTTTTTAAGAAAATGAACTGGGTTTTCATAATAAGTGAAAAAAATTAATACTCATTAACGTGTTTTTTTTAAATAAAATGATATCAAAGTGAAAAAACTACTTTAAAAAACGAAAAAATTGGGTTTGATGCAAAATTGCGGAGAAACGGTTGTCCTCAGAAAAAAAAGTCTTTGGACAAACTAAAACTGTAATAAATTCTTGATTGGTTATAAAAAAAATCTTACGAATCGGACGTAATTTGGCAAAGATAAAGCCAGTTAAGGGAAAAATCATAAAAACCGTTATAACTCGAAAACGGGACGAAAACGAGAAAATGACCTCTTAAGTTTTTCGACTTAAAATGACCTCAGGAATCAATGGTTTTCATTTGGGGCGGTGACTGTGGGACACCCTGTATATAGTTAGTCAGTCTTGGAATAGCTTTGAAATAGTCTTTTTTTCTGCTAGGTGTATTTTCTTTGAATTTGAGGACTGGAGCTTTATTTACAGAAAAAATGAGAAAATGGAGAAAATGGGTTTGTGTCCACTTGGATCTTTTAGCTCCATACATTTGAAGGTTTGGGATAGAGAATAAATTGTTTTGATGCAATAACTACAAAACTACTTTTAATAAACATGGAATTTTTTTTACAGGGCATATACTATGACATTTGGAACACTTTTCCATCATTAAGTTGAATTCACAAATAAGTAGACTTTTACAGCACACCGAGTATATCATTAGATATCATATCATTCTTTAATTTTTCTCCGTTTTGTTTTCTATTTTTTTTTTGTCATTTTATTTCAAAAACTGTTCCACAGATTTTTTTTGAAAACAGATTCCAAAAATGTAGTTTAGTAGTCGCTAGAAAATGGTTGAAGTTGTTTTTCAAAATTTTTTCTCCAAATCGGTTCAACGAATTTTAAGTTTTGTTTTATTCTAAAGCTCCTTTAAAGTTTGAATAGTATTTTGTTTTCAAATTTTGAAAACTATTTTTTTATGCTAGCTACACACGAGGCAACCGTTGCAGCAACACAGCCATGTTGAAGCAGCCGTTGCTTCGTGTGTAGCTATGTTGCCAATTGATTTTGTGTTGCTGCAACCGTTGCCAGAAATATCAAAAAGTTTTGATATTTTCGGTCGGTTGCTCCAACAGTACTGTGGTTGCGGCAACAGTTGCCACGTGTGTAGTGAACAAACGAAACACGTTGCTGCAATGGTTGCCTCGTGTGTAGGTAGCATTATATTAATAAAATTCCAAATTAAACTCAATATTTCAAAAACAACATGCTCGATTTTTTTTGAAACTTGACAATTATCAGATTTTTAATACTATCTACAAGTTGTACGAAAAAAATTAATTCTATCCAAAAATATTAATATGTATCCACCACACAAAAGTTAACAATAGTTTTGGAAATTCGTGTTTTTCTCGATACAAAGTTTTCCTGTTGCGCAAAATTTGACGATCGTATATCAATGAAAACATGTTTAAAAACATATTTAAACAACATTTCAAAATTTATATTCTTGGTTAAATTCATTGCTTATGGCATTCTAAATTTAACTCTAACTAGAAACAAATTGTTTCCGCGATTTAAAACATTCTTCACTTACAACAAGTTCGTGCGATCCAGTTGTGCATTTCATTTACCTGCTATTTAGGGAAGTATGGGTTTCGTGTACAAAGTTCTAGCTTTTAACTGGAAAAAAGCTGGAATTGAAAAAGCAGAATTGAAAATTATTTGCTTATATTTTTGTTTGTTTATTCATCTAGATATGAATCGAAGTAGTAGTTGAATTTTTTCCGAATTGAAAAATTCTTTTTTTTTACTGCTTTTGTATTAAACCTAAATTTGAATTATCTCATTTATTAGAAAGTCTGTTTTTTTTAGGTTAAAATTTAATAACAACGGGAATACGAATTAAAAGTTTCTTATAGAAAATTTATTGAAAATAAAATAAGGTGCAATAGCTAGCAGAAAACTTATACCTGTCTAACAATTCTGAACTATACCTGTGTTCATGGTGCTTGTAAGAAAAGAGGGGACCTTGAATGAAGTTGGAACGAATCAGATGATGATGAAAAGTCACGACGATAAATTCAAAAATTTATTAAAGAAACTATTTTTTTTAGTGAAGGTCTGAGAATCGATAGGCCTTCAGCGTGATAGTACACGCATTTTTAAAGCACATCAGGGCAGTACTAAAAAAAATAGCATTTCCACAAAAACAGTATCTCGTTAACAGCTAAATTCATTATATTTGATATTTTACAAAATGGTATTTTTTAATTTGTTTAAAAAGTAGTGAACTGATAAGAATTATATGTTTTTGATTAATGTTATATTATTTCAAACTTTTGAAATGTTGGAACCTTTCATATTTCAAACAATATTTTCTTACCTTTGACTTTTAAATCGATATGTTGCACATTCTTTGCCAAAAAAGCGATAATTTAAACTAAACATAATATTAGATAGGAACCAATTGAAATTATTAGACCATTATCCAATTTTTAAACCAAATTCACTGGTTTCTGTTCTAAACTTATACCGACGCTTGATAAATAAAACAAAAAATTAAGAAAAGCAAACAGAAAACTGTATTTAATTTTTTTTTTTCAAAATTGTTCAAATCGATTCTGAGATGCTTTTGTCATAATATAACTTACTTTGAGTCCATGAATGTAGATGTGGTCTATCCAATAAAAAAAATGGATTAAGAAAGGTGAATAAACTTTGTAATTCACAGTATTTGTTTGCAGAAATCGGCTTAAATATTAAAACAGAAAATGCATGCAGAATTTGAAAATTTTCATCTAGTGAGATCTAGCCACTGATGTTTTTTCGTACCTCATGTCGACCGCTTCTTTGGGCCTTATCAACAATCAAATTAAGAGACGACTTTAATATTTGAGCGAAATGAAGGATTATTTAATAGACTCTATATAACTGACCAAATATGCTGCATTTCGTTTTTTAGATTCCGTAGAATAAATGGTTCATAATTTAGAATTCACATAAATATCACTAGTTTACAAATTTTCGGTTTTTGGCGAGTACCTCAACAAAAAAGTATTTTCTAGACTAATTTTGGCTCTCTGAACACGAAAATGGCAATCATTTATTTTTCCAAAGAAGCGTTTTCTGCTCCTTTTCCATGTATAACCCTAATTCTCAAAAACGGTTGAATTAATTAACATACACTTTATAGTTTTGAACAGATATTTTGTTTGTCTTTCCAACAGTATACGACTTGTGTAAATCGGCCCAACAATCATCAAGAAAAAGCCGTTCAAAGTTTCAAAAAACACAATTTTTCGCCGTTTTTTGAAAATCGCTTGTTTTAAGTCATTCCGTAAGGATAGAAAAAAAAATATTTAAAATATTTTTAAGATCTCAGGTGGAAGATATTGTTTTTACAAAGTTAAAACGCACAATATCAATGAAATCGGATAATAAATGTGGAAGTTATAAAACATTACGTGAAGGCAGATCATTTCAGGTTTTTTCTTTTTTTCATAGTTTTTATTGAAAATGTGAAGTATTGATAGCAAGATCCTGGTGGAACCTTTCACTTTGTTCATCGCTTTTAGCTCCTAAATTTGAGGGAAAAGTTTCCAAATGGCTGTGCAGGAAGTTTTGAAAGACATGCGAGCACCTGAAAGGAATACAAATATTTAAATTTTAGTTGTCAATAGAATTCATTGTTTTTGAAACACTAATCTGCTAAATACTCACCAATAGCATGAAATGTAATCATCATTTTTTCGATCAATTGACGATAGTTTGGACTTCTGTAGTTTCCCAAAAATCCATGAACTACGTCTTGAAAAGCATTCCAAGCTCTTTTCTCGTTTTTTTTTTTAGACATTTCAAAAATCCGGTGTCACTAAACAATTTTTTTTATCTGTGTACCAACGAATATACCCGCCTTAATTTTGTCGGTCGACAGCTTGGCAAACTTTGTTTTCAAATATGTTTTCGGGATCTTTTGCTAAGGCTTTTACAAAATTTTTCATAATGCCGAGTTTTATGTGCAATGATGGAAGTATTACATTTTGTTTTTCAACAATTGCTTTTTCAGCAACGTTGCTCTTTCCTACTACATGATTTTCACGAAGTGGCCAATTTCGTTGGATGAAATGCTTTTCATCTGCTCTGCTATCCCAAAAACACAGAAAGCAGCAGTATTTTGTGTAACCACCCTGCAGGCCAGTAAGTAAAGCCACGACTTTTAAATCACAGCAGATTTTCCAGTTAAAGGAATTGTATTTCACAAGTTGAAGAAGTTTTTCCATGGTCTTGTAGTCCTCTTTTACATTTGTGGAGTGACCAATCCGGATTGATGGTTTCGTGTTCCCTTTATGAAGTAAAACAGCCTTCACGCTATACTTGCTGCCGTCGATAAAAAGCCGCCAATCCTTAGCTTCGTGGTGTTCTCCAAATTCAGCAAATAATCCTGTCACATCATTGCAATAACAAAAGTCACCCGTTTTTGAAAAATACCTTTCAAATTTCTTATTCCGATTTCTGTCATAAGTGACTTTTGTTTCTGCTTCCAAGCAGTTAAATTCCTGCAATCTCGAAGCGAGCAGCTCAGACTTCTCTTAAGATAAGTTGAGATCACGGCATAAATCATTGAGTTGGAATTGATGAAATAGCTTTAGTTTTGGACTTTCAATTTCCAAACTGCTGATGATACTGGAATTCAAATCTGATACTTCTCCGGCTGTTATTTTTGTTCCTGGTGGTTCTTGTTTTAGATACCGAGAAGAATGTGACGCCGTCTTTGTTTCTGATTGTACTTCGGGATAAAAAGCTTTCCGAAATTTCCCTATTTGTATTTTAGTTAAGCAGAAGTAACAGTCAGTCACATGATCAATTGGGTTTCTCAATTCAACTGGCTTTCCAAACGATAAATACTTCCTATTTCCGTTTCCAAATGCAATTAACCTCACAAAGCACGTAGCACAGGTTGACAATATAGCATTACTTTACTATAAAGCACTACAGTAAATGCTCTGAATTTGTATATTTTTTCCAACAATTCTTAAACAGGTAGATAAAACTAAAAAACATATTGTTTTTTGAAAAAAACTGAAATGGTCTGCCTTCACGTAATGTTTCATAACTTCCACATTTATTATTCGATTTCATTGATCTTATGCGTTTTAGCTTTGTAAAAACAATATCTTTCACCTGAGATCTTAAAACTATTTTAAATATTTTTTTTTTCTATCCTTACGGAATGACTTAAAACAATCGATTTTCAAAAAACAGCGAAAAATTGTGTTTTTTGAAACTTTGAACGGCTTTTTCTTGATGATTGCTGGGCCGATTTACACAAGTCGTATACTGTTGGAAAGACAAACAAAATATCTGTTCAAAACTATAAAGTATATGTTAATTAGTTCAACCGTTTTTGAGAATCAGGCTTATACATGGAAAAGGAGCAGAAAAACACGTTTTTTGGTCATATCTCGAAAACGCTTCTTTGGAAAAATAAATGATTGCCATTTTCGTGTTCAGAGAGCCAAAATTAGTCTAGAAAATACTTTTTTGTTGAGGTACTTTTTTTGTGTAAACTAGTGTATTAAGTTCTTAACATGTATGGTTAACTTTATAGAGCTCTTTAAATAATGGTCCATTTCGCTCAAATATTAAAGTCGTCTCTTAATTTGATTGTAGGTACGGCCCTTTGTATTTTGTAGTTAAGACCTAATCTACCTTAAAAGAGTGTTAGACTGGTGTTTTGTCTATATTCCCTTGGTCCTACATCTTTGCTGAAATAAGTTAAGTATGTAAATCCGTTGCTAGTGCGTGGTCTCGTACCTCAAATTAATTGCTTTTTTACTGAATTTGTATCAAATTCGTCTATTTGATTCAACTGTAGCTATGTAAGCCTGCAGATATATGTCTTCGAACAAACACACACACAGTTCTAACAAACAGACGGTTTTCGAAGAAACAATTCTCTTAGTATTTTCCGTCAGGTTCCTCTTTTTACCAGATACACGATGGTTTACAGAATAAATACAAAAATAGTACGTATACGCCCCGGTGCACTTATGAACTTAATACAAAGATATTCTTTTAACTTGAAGCGATAGTTAACTATATCATAAGAGACATATTAAATGGTATATCATCATTAAGTATCTTCTCGTTCAGCATTTTACTTTACACCATTTACCATTAGGACTTGTTTTTTTTTTTTTTCAAATGCATTTTTGTCATATAAACAATTTTGTACCTTGTTCTTTTCATGCACAGTTCTTTTAATTTTAAATTCACCCGATAATATGCATTGCGGATAAATATTTATCCCTCGACACAGGCCATTAAATATTTAAATATGTTTTCAAAGCGTTAAACTGTAAAGCTTAATGTTTACACAAGAATTGTTTAAACAATTTTATTTCTCATGCGTAGATAAGATGATGGTTTGTTTTTTTCTGTTGCTTTAGAAAAATCAACAATTGCACATAAAATTCGTTTTTGCACTATAGAAGGCGGAAGTGTATGTCGATTTTTGGCTAATTCAATTTGAAGACGGAATAGCATATAAATTATATTTGACGGTCATTTTATGCAGCAATTGTACGAAATGTGTGTGACCTTCTGGTGCATAGTATGGTGTCTGTATAAACATTGTTAGATGATTTAATTAAAATTCAATTTAGTGATTTCGAATAGGATTTGAAAATACATTTAAATTAAAATTTTAATTATATTTTGTTTGATTTAAAATATTTATTTATTGTGAAGGGATAAACTTAAAAGTTAATTATTTTTAAAATGTATTAATCTAAAAATATTAAATGAAGGTTTTTTTTTAACGTAGTTTTCCTTCAAAACAATAAATTTTTTTTCTTTTTGTAAATCCTTACCATAATTTTGAATGTATTTTTCAGATGTAAGATAGTATAAACCAAATATCATATCTCTGTGCAAGCTGTGTATCATTGTAAATTGTAAAGCCCTTGTCCTACGATAATAAATATACATATATATTAGAAAGACATATTTTTAAAATTTAATTTTAAAGTAGTTTAGTTATAATCGAATCCATTTAAGGAAATTTCTCGAACTTCCTTTAACATATTCTGCGTTCTTCAATAAAATTTCAAAGTTTTACTGGTCGACTTAGAAAAAAATCTACAGAAGGTCTAGTAAGAACGTGGACAAACTTATTGTTATAAAAATATTTATTACATTCTTCATTTTAATAGACATGAAGGGTGATCCACAATTTTAATATTTTCATTTGATTTTGGTCTTGTGTTGAAATTAAGATCCACTAGCCGAAAAATTAAAAAAAAAATAAAATTTTTTGAGTTTTTCGATATTTATTTTACAAAACCAGAAAAAAAAAACATTGTTTTTTCAAAAAATCTAAATATCAATTAAAAATTATGGAACTTATGAATTTTAAATTCCATTAAAGCTAAACTTGATTTCTCAATAGGACAATATTGAAGTATATGAACAGCAATTTCAAAAAGTTTTAATCAATTTGGGGCACAAGATTCATAACACACATAAATTAAGATGAAGTAAATAGTTTTTAATTGGAACTACCAGCCGCTAAGAAAAAAAAGTAAAAATTATTTCCAAAAAACCGTCTTGGAACGATAAAAAATTACAATTCAGATAAACTCTTTTATATGTTTCAACAATTTAAATTTGAAACAATTATATTTAAAATAAAACAAAAAAAAAAAAACGTATAAAATTTGTATTTTCAAAGTAATTGTTTTTTAGATCTAAAATAATGGTTCCCACCATAGAAAACTTAAATAAAATGCACGACTGGGTCGCCCGAATTTGCTCTTATGTAAAAGACTAAAAATTCCAAAGCAGCTTATAAGCATAAAATTTATGTTTAAAATGACTAAAACAACTCCTTTAGTAGTTAGAGCTAAACATAGTATGCCATGTGATAAGAAAATATTAGTTTATAAAAGAACAAAAATAATAAGTCATTGTAGTGGTTTCATAAAAAAAAAGCTTTTATATAAAAAAATATTTAAAACATTTTTAAGAAAAAAAATTTGGTACGCCAGCTTAAAGTTTTTATTGCGGTACGAATAAAAAATAAATTTCCAAAAAAAAATATTGAATGGTTCTTGAGATATTGAATTTTCCAAAAAAAAATTGTTTTTTTTTCAAAATTTTTTCTGTTAGGGCCGATAATGAGATATTCAAAATTCGAAAAAAATAGTTCTTTGGTAGGTAGAGTCAGTAATATATTAATTTTAAAATCTACTTTATTTACTTATAGGTAGATCGTAAAAATTAATCGAAAGAAAAAATTTTATTGAAATTCTATGTGCTATTTTCGAGAAAAATTCGATTTTCGAGAAAAATACGATTTTCGAAAACCATTCTTTAACATTTGTATGGTGGGAACCGTTAATTTTGTGTTAAATAACTTTTTTTCTCACATCTTGTACGTTATATGTATTAATAAAATTTTTACTTACCAAGCGTAAAAAAATCGAGCATGGAGTTTTCGAATTATTGATTTAAAAAAAAATACATAATAACATACGAGTACAAACTTTTGGGGAGCTTTGGTGAAAATCGGTTGTACTGTTTTTGAGAAAATCGAAAACGAAAAAAATGGTTCCATTTTTTGGGAATTTTTTTCAGCTATTACCTAACTAAATAAAATTGTTTGATTTCTTTTTTTTTTTAATTTGTGGGACAGTTCTTGAGCAAAAAATATTTATAAAAAAATCGTATGGCAGGAGCCGTTATATTTATTTTGTCTTAGGTCTTAAAAAACAAAAAAAAAAGGTTTGGGGGTAAATTTAAAACTACTATATCCACCAAATTTAACTAAAACCACCCGAGCCGTTTAGGCTGTAGTCGAACAGACAGACAGAATTTCGAGACCCACTTTTTTCGTGTTCGCTATCGTAATGTCAACTTTCATCAAAATCTCGAGTTCGATTTTTTTTACGAATGCAAAACTTGCCTTATAGTACCTATAATTGGCAAATAAGAATAAAGGCCAATGGCTCGTAGAGAGCTAGTTTTGTATAATGGAGAGAATAAACAAGAGGCAAGTACACTTCTGAAAAACATTTTTGCAGCAACGGAGAAACGAAGTCAAACGTTATAGTGGTCCACCGCACTAAATTTTATTCTAAAGGATACTACAAAGTACCAAAACTATCCGTTTAAAACCCTTGCAGAAAATTCCCTTCTATTGTTGTCGGCAAAAATAAGACAATTTGCTGCCAGAAACAAGCTGGAAACAAGTCAGTTTTTTTTTAAATCTGGTTAATACTTTTTATTTATAAGTGTTTTTTCCCATTTCTAGTCAATGACACCTTTCACCAAAATGAAGTCTAACCGATATTCCACTTCTGTCAACAGTACTTCCTGTTTCTTTTCGATCAGCTCGCTCCAGCTTTGTTGTCTAGGTTAAATAATAAAATAATAAAAATAAGTCAGATGAATATCATAAGCTAATTAAAGCTGTTTTGCTAAGTCAACCTGGTATTATATTTAACTCATGTGGTAGTGAATATTATAACAGTCACATTTTTGGCATCATTTGCATCTCAATCACAAATAATTTTAAATTATTAAAATGACAAGTATTAAAAGTATAATAATTCTCTCTCAACACCTAAGGCATTTAAATATTTTCCCCATAAAATCTTTATTTTTGTGATAAACTCATCTTGAAATTTTATTCTATTTTATTTTCGTGTTTTTTTTTTTATTATTACAGCGCTCAAAGTCAAGTTAATGGTGCGAAGGCCCATCACCCAACTGATGGAGCAAGGAATTATTCCACGTAAGTACCTAACAAATAAAAATAGAAAAAAAAAATAAAACATTTTAATCATTTATTTTATGTACGAATCAAACAAGCATGTAGGTATTTTATATGCAAAAATAAACACTAACTTTCTATGAATACATTTTTAAGCAAAAATATTTTAAAAATTGTATTTTTTTTAAACTTCCCACCCAGTTTGTCTCTCATTTAATTTTTTTCTCAAAAACCACCGTCGCTTATGGTTTATTGCATCGTTTTTTTGTTTTTGCTCAGAGTTTATCGTCACTTGATGATGTCATTACTTGTATTATAACACACGTAAACAATAACAATGATAATAATCAACCCCCACTGGCATAGTTAAGTAGTGGCATCATCAACCCCATTTAATAGACTGCGACGAAGACGTACAGTGGGAGCGAATTGCTTGAAAACTTGGAATAAAATCAAACAGGAAAGCTTTTACACCTTGAAGGAAAAATGGCCCAGGGTAGTAGAAGAATAATCCTAGTTAATTGTTTAAATGAGCTCCACAAAACGAGATGCATAAGAACTGAGGGACTTATTGCCTTTATAACATATTTGATGATTTTATATTTTTTAAATCGAATTGGAAAAATTAAAATGTTGCACATTGGATGAAGTGCTTGACTGCTAAATTTATAGAATTTATAGGAGTGGGTTCTCAAAATGCTTCGTCAGCTTTAACTGGATGGTGCAGTACTAAATTTATTATTTTTCCATGAGTAAAATTTTGAAGATTAATTTGAAAACTTTTCTTACGTCTCCTCAGAAATATTTATGTCAACAAATTCGCCAACTTTCTCATGTCAATCATACATGAAAACTTAACTTAAGATTAAAAAAAAAATTAAATCTTTATTATTGCACATAAATTTACCCGACTTTAAAAATATACGGCTTAAGGCTACAAACTGGCCAATAATAGAAAGAGTAAAAGATTAACGATAATTTTTGTTTTTCTTTTTACGAGAAAGCTTAAAATAAGAATAAAAAAAAATTAATTTCTTCTCTAAATTCTTCTTTATGGACAAAATTTGTCCAGCAATTAACAAAATATCCAAAATGTATACAAAAATATGACAACTTACCCATAAAACGTCAAAATCCTATTTCTGGTTCTTGTATTTTGCGCCAAAAACAAAAATACAAACGGTCTTTTTTTTTTACAACACCACACGTCAAAGTTTAATCAAAATAGATATTGCTGTTTTCAAGAAAATTTGGCACCAGTCTATCCGAGATGATCTCAAACAAAAAATTTATCTCCTTTATTAAGCAATGACATATAAATGATTTGTCCAAATAAGAAGTAAATTAGTTGCCCCATTAAGGCTCAAGTTCGGGGATAAATTTAAAATGCATATAGTTGAAGTTTAAACGAACAGACGCACAGCCGCACAGACCGGTAAATGGTATGACCAAAGTCAGATTGCTTGACGTCTCAGATAGTCGATGTGATGGTTCTGTCGCATCTACATGACAGCTATAGAGGATGGATAAGGACGTAATATACCGCCATCAGTTGCCTAATATGCCTTAACGTGCGGACGAAAAACCGACATCAACGCCATTCCAGATCACCGCATCAGGCCATACGCCATCCGACATCATAAACCCATCTACACAATGACCCATCAAAATGCACCATAGGGATTTCCCATCGTTTAGAGGGCCTGCATAGCTTATTTGTCCTAAATATTCTTCTGTTTGTTTCTGGCAAAAATATTATTTTATGAAATCTTGAATTTTTGTTTCATTTTATTAAGTTAGCAGTCCCACTGTTCAATGACGTTTGTTGTTGGTGTTGTTACTGTCAGTGTAACTTTAAGTGGCGGAATTCAGCAAAAATATAGAAATAAATAAAAAAAGCTATTTTAAGAAAAATAACAGCACTGTTCACATAAAACATCTCTCGTTTATACCAGATAATAACGAAGGAGTTAAATACGGCGGAGGAGGGGGGCCAAATAGTTGCTAGTTGCAGCATATAAACAAATAAACAATACCGATCCGACTTCGGTGATGATGGAACGTAAAATTTTCTATTTAATGATCCGTTTCGTGTTCTCTTCTCTTGCACTAGCTATTGTGGGAAACATTTTTCTTTTTTTTGCAAAAATACACAAAAGTATAGGAGGTTAGGAACGCCTAGACGTTCAAAAATAAAATCGAGTTGGAAAACACTAAATTTGCATAATTCAGCGAAAATGCTAACAAGATGACTCAAGCAAAATATCGTGAGGTGGTACACGAATTGTAATAAAGGTATTTTCAAATAAGCTGGTGACAGGTTCTGGAGGCTGAGATGGACCGGTAAAAGCCGATGAAGGTAAAGCTATTGAAAGGGCAGATAATAATAAAACTGTCAAACTAAATAAGATTTTGCCAAGCAATAATTTTCTCAGTTAGTTTGACAGTTTTGTTTTTGTGATGGTCAATATAAAGTCTTAAATTAAATTTGTAGGACACATATTGGAACGAAGCATTAAAAGGAAAACCATTATAATTGGGCTATAGATGAGGACTGCAATGCATTGGGTATTGCATTAGAACCCTATTTTTGAAACTATTGTTTAAAAAGGAGATTCATGAAACATAACGCCATTGTAGGACATACGGAAATAATTTTCTTATGTTATGTTATCACATTTGAGGATTTAAATCAACATCGCTGATCAATAAGGTTGAGTAAGTGCTAACTCGAACTCATCCCTTTTCAATTGGGGAGAAATCAGCAATGTTGTGTTGACTGAACAATAGTGTTCTGTTTTGGACATGTTCATCAATACATTACTCAGCTGTCAGATTTGTTTTGTCTGCTGTCAGTGCAATTTTTTATCTATGGAATTTATTATTACTTTTTGTTATGTGTTTTTTTTTTTGTTCTAAGATAAGAAAAATATCGTAAAAAAGGACACATATTAGACTGACATTATTATATTATTATATGTAAAATACAATCTGATCAGAGGGGCCGAAATATTATCTACATTGTATAAACGATCATGAATTCAATTAAAAGTTTAAGTGACCTCAACTGCAAAGTGCGTTTCGCCCAGGTACGATAGTGGGCTCGTCAATTAAAGGATCATAAAATATATCTCTCACTTTGATTATGACAATTCTTCAAAGCAAGATCCGAAATTTAGAATGGGTATTCCAATTTTCTAGGCTTTCTTTAAAATTACTTAAAAATGGAGGTAATGCATAAAATGCAATTGGTTTCGTCCAATTTATTTATTATTATTAAATTAAAAAAAACAAATATTTTATCCACAAAGATTTTTTTTAAACAAAATCAAAAAATTTCTTTTAGTAAAAGTTAGTTTAAAATTGAAATGTTATAAATGGTTATTAATGGTCCCTTCCATAAATCCAATTTTTCCTCTCAAAAAAAAAAAAATAAATAAATAAATAAAATAAAAAACGGTTGTGAGACATTTTTTTATGCACGAATTTAAAAAGTTTTGTCTTGTGTGTATTAAAAATAATTTGTGTTTATTCGAAATACCTAATACTTTTTTTTGTTTTAAAAACTCAAAAGTTAAAGAATAAAATGCTCAATTTTTTTAACTTTGCAAAAATTTTGAAAATAAAGAAAAAATATACTCCACACAAAAATTAGCGGGCCACCTTAAGCTCTCTCATTTTTCAAAAAGTCATTACTTCGACTATTCCCCTAAAAAAAAGGTTTTTTTAAACTAAATATTAAAGTATCAGCCCTGTCATCAAATATTTCAAACTGTCAAATTTAATCAAAATCTATTTAGACTGTATAGACTAAGAGCCCACAGCAATTTTTGGGTGTGATTGATAACAAAAAATAATAAGCATAATTAGGCCTTTTCTAGTTATTTACAAATGTGAAAGCCTTGCATACTCTAGTGGGAGCAATAGTGCATAATAGTGCATCAAGTATGCAGTTCTTTCCAAGTCCAAATAATTGTGACAACAACTTTACCAAAATGTAGAGTTAAGCCCCCTGATTTAAAATATCGAGGTCCAATACATTTAACAGACAGCCTTCTGCCTGCCAGACGCGATAAGAATAGGCTACTTCTTGCACTAAGAATGTCACCTTCAAACCGTCTTGGACCTCGATATTTGCAAACTGATTGGAAACAGCAGTATCAAGAAATCAATCCCAAATCTTGAGCACATCGTATTTCCTTGTCTTATCGCTTCTTTCACAAGCAACGCTCACTCGAAGTAGCCAGTTGCATTTCTACCCTAAATCAGTTCTTCACGGAAATGCTTATCAATTTACCCTTCAGTCTAATTTTGGACGTAGCATCAAATACAGGGATTCGTTTTTTAATCACGCAACACGAATATGGAATATATTTTATTTCGCAAACATTCAAGACCAATGTTCATCGGCACTTCCTTTCTCTCCCTTCCTAATTTTCCCATCGCTTGTGCAATGATTAACTTCAACAATATAAGGGTCTCAATATACCCTTGAGCGTGTTTGAATTATATCTATATACAAAAAACCTATCTTGATATTGCGTTCGTATTTCGTAGTAAGGGTCTTTTTTACCTAAAGATTGTTGACATTAGAAGATTCAAAAAGGTGAAGGTCTTAGCTTACTTTGAAAAAAATGTCATTTTTTCGATTGAACCCGTCAAAGTTATTGTAAAAATAAACTTAAATATCACTTTTTCAAATAACAATTTTTTTTCGTTAAAATTTTTGGAACACTGAAGTTTTAATTTTTTAATTTTTGCTCATAAACATAAATACATCTACAAAGTTGCTACAGTGTTTCAAAATCATAATTGTTTTGAGTTAATTAGACAGTTTAAAACTGAAAAATCTTGTAGTTGACTTTTTTAGTTTGAAAAAAATCAAATTTCTTTAAAAAATTCTTGAAGTTATGTCCGTTTCAAAAATGATTTTTTTTTTAATTATAATTTTTTTTTTTAATTTTTTTTTTTAATTTTTTTTTTAATTTTTTTTTTTAATTTTTTTTTTAATTTTTTTTTTTTTTTTTAATTTTTTTTTAATTTTTTTTTTTTTTTATTTTTTTTTATTTTTTTTTGTTTTTTTTTTATTTTTTTTTATTTTTTTTTATGCGCAGCTTATAATATAAATTTTAAAAAATCCATTTCATTTTTCTCGAAAATGTTTCGTAGAATTTTTATAATTTTTTTTTGTTGTACCTACATCCAATTTTAATTAATTTTAAATTAGGATGTTAGCAACGGACAGAACCTGTCATTAAACCATTTTTTTCGTTTCACTAGCGACCTTACCTATTTAATTAAAATGTCACATACGGAAACTTAAAAAAAAAAAATTAATAAATTATCATATAAATATTGCCTGGATTTTTAGACTGTTCCTCGTACTACTACACGCCTTTATTTTTAATTTAAAACTTTTGGTGATTTCATACAATAGACATTTTTTAACGGTTCCTGCTAAATAACTATTTTGGTAAACAAAAATTATCAAAAATTGTTATCACCGATAGAGTACTTTTTTTTTTTTAATTTTATGTTTATTTTGATAATATTAAATAAAAAAAAATAAAAAAAAAAACATTAAGAAAACACAGCCATCAGCCATTCGATCTTCATTGATTTCGAATAAAATTTTTAAAAAGAAAATCACTAAAAGCATAAAACTTTTTTTTTTAATAAAAAATACAAGTTACAGTCGACTCTCTCTAAGTCGAACTCCCTCAAAGTCGAAGTTCCCTCTAACTCGAACACATTCTCTTTATTATTGACCTATTTTCCTTCCCTCTAAGTCGAATGTTTTTCTTTTGCCGAAAAAAAAAAATCTCAAAACGCAACTCGTTATTGTTTGTAATTTTTATTAAAACATCAAGTACATACTCAAACACTTGGATTCTCTATGTTGCATCGCTTGCGCCGTCACCGTCATGTCGGTGTGCTGCGCTGCTATATACTTGCAATTTACAATAGGTGTGTTTTATTCACTGCTGCATAGCTAGCGCAGCAAAATTTCCGGCGACAAACAACAACAATTTGATTGCTGGGGAAAAAGATGCCAGTAAAAAAAATGGCAGTTGTGCTGGGGATAGAACTTTAAATTATTGAAATGAAAATGGCGCTATGCATGAAATTTTAGAATTAAACATTATGTAGGTACATACACGTTTTGACATCAGATTTTGATATTTACTATAATAATGGCCAACATTGAAATATAGATTGAAATTGACATATGGTGTGAGTTTGATCGTTTTATTCGCACTTGAATGCTGCGCTGGCTATGCAGCAATGAATAAAACACACCTAATATTATTAAACACAAAAATATCTTCCTAAAAAAAAAATCATAAAAAAATTGCAAGGCAACAAAAAAAGCATTTGTTGGTTGGATTCCATTCCAGTAAGATTATATTACTGAAATTCTCTTAAATCATTGTGGGTCTGTGTATTAGAAAAGAAAAGGGAAACATGGCGTCGAGATTCCAATTGCAATACATGTGCATATTTGCGGACGTGCGGATTATGCTTTTGAGTTTCATAGTTAGTTTTTTTTCTATTTGAAAGAATCTAAGTAAAAAAAGAGATACATATGTATCTACGTTTCAGTGAGATTCCAATTAATTATTTATTTATCTTAATTGTTATCTAAATCAATAAATCATAAAAAAAACTCTCTCTAACTCGAATTTTTCTAAAACTCCCTCTAACTTCAACTACTTTTGATATCTCGTGAAAGTTCGGGAGTCGACTGTATTTTTGAAAATTAAAAAAAAAAAGATAATGTTTTTAGAATGTTCTTAGAAAACCGTTCCGTTGCAGTGGGGTGCATTTGAATCCCAATCTTGATTGGAAGGCCTAAATTTCAAGGACCAATCAAACAATGAGTTTTTTTTCGTTATGATACTCGAGACAAAATGTCTAAATCCGTGAAGAATTAGTTTCGTTTATCAAACTGCTAAGAATAATAATATATGAACAGCAGTAAATTGAATGGATTTTTCATAACAATTTTTGTACAATGTTCCTGCTCCTTAAAAATACCAATACCACAGTCGGAGATCTGTAAAAGCAAACACTATTCAGTCTGTGACTCAATTTTTAAGAATCTATATCTGTACCATAAATTTTGATGCAAATTGAAAAACATCAAGAAATTCCTCTTCAAAAATAAATTTTCAGTGAAATCGTATAACTTTGACTTATGGTCAGTCCTTAAAATCATAATGCCTGCGAGAATTTACATTAAAAAAAAAAAAAAACGAAAAACTAGTCAAATTTGCATATTTGTCTTCTTTAAAAAAAAATTAAATACAGCCCTTAGTATTAGGCAATTGGTCCTTCGTCAAATCACTCCATAAAAAAATAGGCCTCAGGCATTTTGATTAAAATCAAGAAGAAGACAAAAACAGCACACTTTTTTTGGATTTTATTTGACGTTCGCAATTCGTGAGGCAATTTACATTTAAATTTTCCATCGTCGATTTCCTTAAACGCGTATTTTGCCAGGCGGTTTATGGGTTCTATTTTTTTTTTTTGTTTTTGGCGAAAAAGTTTTTCCTTTCAAACCACAAAGTAGAACCAAAACAATATCAATCGATAGGAAGATGGCAAAAAGGAAAAATCATCCATGTTGATGGCCTCATCTTATTTCTGGATCGCAGGCCGCATCGTCCTTTATGGATATCACGATATCGGGATTCGGGAGCTTTATGCCTAGTGAATATTTAATGATGAAATGATAAAATTAAATAAATCGAAAAAAATGAGAGACGAAACCAAATATAGATATTTGTGTATTCTAAGGAAGATTTGAATGGAGAAACAGAGAACGCGATTCCATTTCCTTCCTGTGGAGGTAAACTCTGTGTTCCTTGTGCTTTCCTTGATATATGATAATGAGATGGTAGAGGTTTTGAGGACTTGCCATGGAAAGGAGGGGATACGAAATTTATTGATTAACAAATTATTGGATTGATTTGAATAACGTAACTGGCAGAGTACCGCAGCATATTGGTATCCTAGAAGACAGAAGCTGTAACTTTCTCAGATTCCAATCAATAGATTCACTGGAAGCATGACTGAGAAATAGTATTTCTTATATATGTATTTTGAAGCGTAGGACTTTTTATGATGATTGGTTAAGATACGAAGGAATTGATTGAGTGGATAGGATGTAACATCATCCATAATGGTTTTGGTTTCATAAAGAGTATTAAGGTTAAATTTCTATTTCATTTAAGGCGAAATCGAATGACCATTTCAAATAGGATTCAATTTGCAAAGGATACTTTCAAGTCAGCAAATTTCGTTACGGGGAATGGATTGATTTTTCTTATCATCTTCTTTCTAATAAAAATCTCGTTTTACGGAATTTCAGATATTAATTTTATGTATTTCGATGTAATTCTATGATTTTCTATGTTTATTCTATGTTTTTCTATGTTTTTTCTATGTTTTTTAATACGATTTTATATGTTTTGTCTATGATTTTCCATGTTTCTCTACCATTTTATGTTTTTTTCTTAGTTTTATGTTTATTTCTTAAACTAACGTTCTTCATTTTCGTTATCAATTGTTTCTTTCTAGCGCTCAAAACTTCACCAGCTATACACGAACAATGCAAGCAACTTGAACGTGCCAAAACTGGAGATCTACTCAAAGCAAAAATCCAACAGCGACCAAATCGCGAAGAACTCGAGCGTCGTCACATCTTGGAAGAAGATGAATGTCACATTGATCCAAGTCTCGCCGAGAAGCAGCGTATGCTCAAGAAAGCCCGGCTAGCTGATCAATTGAATTCTCAAATTCAACATCGGCCAGGTCCATTAGAACTTATCAAGAAGAACATACTGCACACTGAGAAGCCAATCGAGAAAATCGTCAAAGAAGGTTTGGTGTCGTTCAAGGCGACAAGTGAAGGTTTACTGACACGGCCACAACATCCCAACAGTTATATAACATTCGAAGATGACTCGCAGAGTTCGGAAAGTGATACGCGTAATACTCCGCCACGGACGACAACTGATGTGCTGGAGGCGGCTGCCGCTTCTGCGGGTATTGTTACAGTTGCCCTGACAATTCCGACTAGCGGTGGTCAGGTGGTGGTTACATCAGCACCAATTCTTCAGACCAAATTCCACACAGCACTGGCACCCTATGTTCCTCCGCCGCCGCCGTTGCCGTCGCGGGCGAAGCAAGATACGGCAAATCTCTTCGAAGAGCTTTGTCAGTCGGTAGCTGGACCAAGTCCGAGCCCCGGATATCTGCCATTGGCTCATTCACCTCTGTCGTTTGGATCGAGCGCGTCAACACTGAGTCCACTGTCGTCGGTGGCCTCTCCACCGCATTCGATAACCCCAAGGCCAAGTATAGCATCTCCGGCGTTATCTCTTCAGCAGTCGCAAAAATCCGATGCTCCCGGGAAGGACAAGAATCGCAAAAAAAATAAATCAAAGCCAGTTTCAAAGGCGAGAACCATCAAATTCCACGAGTACAAGGGACCACCAAGTGCTCAGAAGATTTCGTCGTCATCGGAATCTAGTGCCACCGAGGAAACATCCTACCAGCTCATGTTGGAACAGCAGAATTGTTTGTTGAAATTCCTCGAACATCTCAATAAAAACCAGTCGATTATTCCATCTACAAATGGTTCGTCTACTCCTAAGTTAGCCACTATGACAAATCAGCAATCGACCGTGAGTAGCAGTGATGTGAGCACTTCAAGTTCTATGTCTATATCGGCTGGAACGCCTCGTCCTCCGCCATTGCCGTCACCGGCTTTATCTGTAAGCTCATCGATTCCACCGAGTCCAGCTACAAGTTATGCTGAGTCCACTTGTTCGTTGAGCGAAAATACGCGACTTGAGAAAATGAAGGTCTCCGACCTGAAAATGCATCTGAAGCGACGAAATCTCCCAGTTTCTGGTCCAAAGCCTCAGCTTATTGAACGTCTCAGACCATATTTGCCTTTCGACTCGATGGATTGTACTCCGGCTTCGAATCCTGAAATGGCTTCCTCCGTAGTGAGTAATGAGACATGCGATGCTCCAGACACAACAGTGGCTATGATTGTAAATTCGCCGCGTCAATCAATGTCCCCGGAAGCAGTTAATGAGCATCAGGAGCACATGGAAGTGATGCAGCAAATGGATTCGCCAAGACCTGTTGGCTTGCAAGTGCAGCCACAATGTCAAACTACAACGTTCCTGACATTATCCAATGAAGATCTGCTACGAGAACAGCAGCGAAAGATCGATGAACTCCAGAGGCAGCTACAGCTCAGTCAACAAGAACTGCAACAAATCCGCCAAAAGCAGCTCGGGCAAGCACCTCACCAACAAATCACACTGATTACTACGGCTCCAAAAGAAATAATCGTTCCCCAGCAACAACAGCCACAGCAACACGTGATTAAGCTTCAACAACAACCCATCCAGCAACAACCGGTGGTTTCAAGCACACACCAGACTAACGCATGTTCAACACCCCCCGCACCACTTAGTAATAAAATGGTCGTAAAACAGCAGCTTGAGGCTAAGATTCAAAAACAGAAGCAGGCTGCTGCTGCTGCGGCAGCTCAAGCGCAGGCCCAGGCACAGCTTCAGGTCCAAGCCCAAGCACAGGCACAACTTCAGGCCCAAGCGCAAGCTCAAGCCCAGGCCCAAAATCTCATGCGTATGCAGAAAGCTATGTCTACTCCGACACATCACACCGTTATCATCCCAAAACTGGACGATCAGAAGACAATCATAGCTACCGCTCCAGCGTCTTCTATAGCTGGAGCTCACCATCATAAGGGTCAAAATAATGTAGGCTTGATGTGGAACGATGGCAACCAAACCATCTTCCTGGTTGGACTTCCACCTCAGGATAATGGAAAGAAAATAATCAATGGCCATCACAGAACGGCATCCTTGCCCAGCATTGTTTTTCCTATAACTCCCGCCGAACAGCAGATAATCGAGGCCAAACGTCAACAAATGCAACCTCGTATTCAGGTGGACGTAAAACCCCAACACCTACCCCCACCACCGTTATATGAAGAGGCAACCAAACAACTGTGCACAGTCAAAATCAAGGAAGAGATAATAGAGCAACCGCCGCAAAGAAATGGCATCGTGCCAACTCTGCACACAGCACCTTCTTCCAAACGCAAGCAACATGTCAAGTCGGAGAAACTAACCGATGTCCTGGACATTCTTATCAACCAGGGCGAGTTGCCAGAGAGCGCTAGAGAACCACTCACTCCAATAACTCCACTCACGCCCGGCGGAAGCAGCATCATGACCGATATGAGTGGCAATCTCATCTTTTCGCCCGCTCCACCTCCAGTAACAGTGACAATGGACACAACACTCGTATCAACAGCATCTCCATCTTTCCAACTTCTAAACACTCCAGCTCCGCCACCACCACCGCCGCCACCAGCTCCAACGCTACAGTCTCCCCAGCCACCCCTCTTGCTGGAGACCATAGACATGTCTTCGCCATTGCAATCCAATTGCCACATCGACCCGGCCAAGACGTTGGACATATTCCTCGAGCAGCAACACCAGCAGTCCTCGCCCACACTGCATCAAGAGAAATCATCACCTGATGATCGCGAAAACAAATTGAATCACTTCGATGAGTTCGAATTACTCGAGCTCATGAGTCAACAGCTGGAAATGGATATTGGTAGCGATGAAAATTGTCACAGCTTCCCAGACCTTCAGCAACATCAGCAGCAACAGTCGCACCAGGACACATCCCAGAACAAACAATCAATCTCACCGCCAATGCGACGTGACATGAATCCCTCGCTCCAACCATCCATTAGTGAGCTCATCCAGCAGCAAAGCACTTCCAACAGCAACAATAATTCCAACCTCCCCATGACCAATGGCCTGGTGCACCATCAGCACCTCCACCACCTGCATCATCATCCCCAACAACAGCAACAACAACACCAACAGCAGCAGCAGCATCATCATCATCAATTGCAACATCACGGTGTCAACAATAATCCCGGCGAATCGTCCTCGTCCAGTTTTGCGTCGTCAAACAATAATTTCTCATCGACTCCAATGGACGTGTGCGATGACTTCGACAATCCTCTAGCCAGCTTCAGTTTCAGTTCGCAGCTGTCACCGGACTCGAATATAAACACTCCGCCACATCCATTCGGGGACGAGGGTGGTATTATATCTGTCGGTGGGAATGGCGGTGGAGGAAGTGGCGGTGACAACAATAGCTGCGGTCTCATGTCATCATCCCATTCGTCCTCATCGCCTTCGGGGCACAATAACTCGATTTTGGAACAAATGTCAGTCTGTGGCAATAATATTGGTTGCCAAAACCAAGGTGCTTCAATGATGGATAACTCGGATAGCTACGGAGACAGCCATTTGTCGCCAATAAATCAGGACAACATTTTGGATCTTTTCAATATCGACGATTACAAGATGTCCTGGGGTGAAGGAGACTTTGCTGTCTAAGATGCAAAAAAAAAAAAAAAGTCAGGAACTCATGTTATCCGAGAGAAGAGATAGACGTGCATTTATTATCATAAATGATGTGTGAACGCGATTAACCCCTGGGGCAAAGGAGGTTTTACTCCTTTATTATATTTTTTTTTAAACTTAGAATGTGTGGTTTATATTTGGAAGAAAAAAAAAACAAAAAAGATAATGTCAGTTATGAAGTAAAAGAATTTAAAAAAAAACGTAAAATTAGACCATTCCAATGAAATTCTTAAAAAAAAAAACAAAAAAAAAAATATTAAGCTACTTGCGTCTTTTTTGTTTTTAATTAGAAGCTTAAAGGACATTTGTTAAGGGATGCGTTTCAGAGTAAAAGTTAGTTCTTGTAAGCGTTTTTTTTTTTTTTTGTTTTAAAGAGCAACTGAATTTAAAAATTATTACGTTTTCAAATATTTTAATTTTTTTCTATTTTAAATATACTTACGGTTGGCTTTTACATAAGCTATTACTAGGAACGATCTGAAGTCATCATAAATCCTGTTCTTAATTCTAAACTAGCAAATTTTGTTTTTAAACTTTCGTTGGCATTTAAAGCTCTTTGGTTTGTTTCAACGAAGCCTTGTGTCCTTAGCAGAGTTTAATTTTGCTTTTGAACATTTAGATGGTGGCCTGAGACTGTTTCATTTGAAAACATTTTCGTTCCATAGCATCACAGTTTGGTAGCTTCTTTAAGTTTGACCATCCTGTCATCATAATGTATAACCATTTTTAAGTATTTTCAATTTGGCTCAAATTAAAATTGTGAAACTTAATTTTACCACTATACATGTTTTACTTCGGGGATTTCAAGTTCCCGAACTCCATAGAGGCGTTAAAATTACGTATATGGTCCCAGGCTAGACCACTTTTGTTAAGGCAAATTTCGATTGAATAGAACTATTTGAGTGGGACAAATGTATTAAGTTAATTCTTCTACCCCCATCAGTTCTTGGCTCATATAATGGACCGAATGCCTTCGGCCTTTATTCTATCAGAAGTAAAACACTGCCTTACATCATTTGAAAAAAAATTTTCAATTTTTTCTTTGGCTTAAAACATCGCAATGTGAGACCAAAAGTGTAGCAATCGATATGATCGTAAAAAGGACTTTCTCGTCTATGAAGCAAAGCTAAACGTGAGGGAGAGCTTAGAATCACGAAAAATAATATTTGCAATTTTGTTTGAAATATTTTGATATAAGGAATATTTGAACTTGTAAGTAGCTCCGATATAAACTTGGCCGAGCCGAGTACTAGATGTTGACTCGAGATTAAATTCGTTAAGTAGATCTCTCAAAATTCAAAGGCAGGTTAGTCAGCGCTATCACAAATTCCATCGTTATCGGAATGTTGTTACGAACCCCGAAAAAGTCATCACAGAATTCACCGTAGAACCTCATACAGATTGCCCCTTCGAAAGGATTTGTTGATAGCTTTTTTAAAATTTTGTAGAAGTCTCCGATTACGATGGAATTGGTGATAGGGGTAAGTGTATATCAAATATACCGATACCGTATCTGTTTTAATCTCAAGAACAAAATTTGGATAAGTAAATCTTATTGCAATATAAGCCCTAAAAATTATTTTAGACTATTTAAAATATTCATGAAAACTCGTTAGACCGTCGGTTAACTTTGTATTAGTTTCCCATTTGGTTAAGATTTTTTTAAACAAATATTTATATTAAAAGATTAAATACGTTCAAAAACTCGATTGTTTAAAGTTTCATTATAAAATTGATGTTTTAGATTTTTTTAAACATTTTTTTTAACGATGAATATTTTTACTTGTTTTAAGAAGCTATACAAAAGTCCACTTTTAGGGATTTTTTTTTTTTTGGAGTCTTGGCAACTTAACTAAGTAGTTTTTTTTAACCTTATGTTGATCTTTGAAATATTCTTATATTCTTTTTGAATGATCTTTGGTCCCTTATCGTATTTCTACACTAAACAATTTTCAATACTTTTGTTGGCAATTCAAGTTAGTATTAGGAGACGAATAGGGCATAGTAAATTAGTCTAGAAAGTTAAATTTGTTTCCTCATTTGGTTCTAGGTTTCCAAAATATTCAAATGCAAAACTTCAAGATTCCTCATTTGGCTCAAGTTTTCCAAAATATTCAAATGCGAAACTTCAAGATTCCTCATTTGACTTTAGTTTTTCAAATGCAAAACTTCAAGATTTCTCATTTGGCTCTAGATTTCCAAAATATTCGAATGTAAAAGTTCAAAAACATAATTTTGTAAGGTTATGTTACAGCACGAATTATTTTGTATTACCAAAAACATCATCTTAAATCCATTTATGTATATTTGTTCCTTATTATTTCTAGGAGATATCCTTACTTGAAATTAATGAACTTCTTTATTTAACATGTTTCTAGGAATTAAGTTGGGTAGAAAAAAAGTCTCTCGAAAAAGAGAAAAAAAGAAAGAATTGGATAGATTCAAAATGAGTTTCGAAGACCATTATTTTTAAATACCGTAACGTATTTTTATGTAGAAAAATTATTTCCTGATGTCAAATTACCTCGAATACACTAAAAACTATTTTTTCGAACCTACAGATCGAAATGTTTGAAAAAAAAAATTTAAGCCAATTTAGTAGTACTGAAATCGATTTCGTGTAAAGGACATCAAAAGCCTTCGAGAATATAAACTAGGTTTCAGCAACAACAACTCTCTCGACCAGATTTTTCGTCGGAAAGAAAAGATTTAATGATTTATATATATGAATTCCTGATAGTGACTTAAGAAAACAACTAACAGTTTTTTATTTGGTTACTCTTTCACTTTGGGATAACATACAATTCCGAAAAGTTGTAAAAAATTAAAACGATTGCGCTGAAGAACCACTCTCAAAACCATCCTTTAAATTTGAAAATGGACAGACAAAAAAATCACGAAAGAAAAACATAGCAAAGCAAAGTAAAAAACAAAAAAAAAAATATTAAATAAAAATATACCTAATTATATTAGCTTAAAACTTTTATCAAAAAAAAAAAAATCACAAGTATTTCCTCAAAGGAAAGAAAACGCCTTTAATTAAGTGAACAAAATTTGTTTAAATATTATAATAATTTGTTTCGTTTTTAATTTAATTTCTATTAAAAAAAAAATAATATAAATATTTATATATTTAAGCGAAAATATTATTCTCGCTATTCCGATATTTGAATAAATATATAATATCTATTAGAAAAATATTGAATTAAAAAAAAAAAACATAAATAATTGTATCCTCAGAAATGAATGTTAATTATATTAAATGGAAAATTGATTAGGTGCATTAAAAGATTAAACAAAACTACATACATTTTGTTAGAATTTGTGAGTTGTGTTTTTTCTGATTTTATAATAAAATTTTAGAAAGAAAAAATATTTCCAGTTTGAGAAAAAAATAAGTTTCTTGCGCAAAAAAAACAGAAAGAAAAAATGGAAAAAGGAGTGTACTTAATTTGCTTTGTTTCTTTATAAACACAAAATTGTTATTAAATATTCTTAAGATCATAGTCTACAAAAAAAAATGTAAATATATTTAATTTTAAAAATTAAGAAAGCATATTAAGCAGTTAAAATTTAATTACAAACGTAAAATATGAATTATACATATAAAAAAAATTGTTCTAACCGTTTAATTAATTTTTGTTTTATAGTTTTTTTTTTTAGTCTAATCTTCTATATTTTTTTTTTTTAAATTAACTTTCCTGTAAATATGTGTTAATAAGTGCTTAAAATAATGATATTAACTTACCAAGTGCTTGGCATTAAAAAAAAAACGTATATCAATAAATATATAGGAAAAAAGTAAAAAAAATAATTAAACAATTAATAAAATAAAACACTCAATATTTAATTTTTAACAATACAATTAAATATTTTTTTAAGAATCAAGAGAAATTGCAAAAATTAATTTCGCTTGAAGAATGAAAATGGTTACGATTGCTATAAAAAAATAAATAACTAAAAATAAGTTTTAAATAAAATAATTATATTATTATAATTAAATACATATAACAATTACTACTACTACTATATTATAACAAAGTGATATCAACAAAAAATATACTATAAAAATATTAAATAAAAATCATTTTTCCAACAAAAAAAAGCAAAATGATTTTTTTTCTATCAATTGCACATTCTGTTCCATCGAAATGAAATCGAATAAAAATAAATTTGGTGGGTCTATCATCAACCTTAAATCATTCTGTGGTGATTCGATAAGAATGAAGGCAGATACAATTTTCTCACGAATTCAAACGGCTAAGATGAGCAGCACTTTCTCATGACAAGAGATACTCTTGGATCATTTTCACTTCTTCCCAAAAGGCAGTACTCCTTGTAAGACATTTTTGTTTTTATGTGATATAGACTGGGATTTGAACTGCAGAATTCCGGCGTGAGAGTCTTGAATGATATCGAGTTAGATATGGCTTAGAGCATTTTTATCATCGGGCTTTCTGTTTGAATTCGAACGGGACATCGTAGTCGTAAGTCTTCTACAAGGAGAGCCAAAGGATAATTGCAATCCGGTGAATTACTGTATATTTTAAGGAGCTCATTTTCGTATCTCGTCTTGCTTCGAATAATATTGAAAACTACTGTTTATTATTAACTATTTGCCTCGGGTAGGTACATAATGCGCTGATCGTCAAAAAAATCAAATCACATGAAAGACACCAAAGCATTTAAGTTGCATTCCGACTATAGTTACCGATTATCCTTTTGCAAAAAAAGAACTTCACCTTTTCCTTATAACTGGATCAATTATAGAAAATGTTTGTCCAGAAGGGCAATGTAACTACTACCAGAATCCTTGATACACAAAAGCGTTTACTGTAGAAAGCTGAAACGTCACTGCGGATCTCTTAAACATTTATACCAGCGATCTGATAGGTATTATTTTTCATGCAAACGACTCAATCGGCTTCAAAATATGTACACGAAAATTGATGTCATGAACTTTCATACTCAGCCTTATCATCGTACCCGATCGGTACGTAATTTTTTCCGATTTCTATGAAATGCACGAATTTTTTGTCATTGTGGCCTTTCCGATAGGGCAATCGGACAGATCTACGAACAAAAAGCTTGTGTGCTTTGAAAATGTCAAATCCTCTCGTTGCATGCCAATGAAATGTGAAATGATATTTGATTTCCAAATTCCAGGACCGAAAATTATAAGGATAAAATTTCCCGAAGAAAAAAAAAAAACGAAATGGACGCAGAGAAAAAAGATTTGTAAGCAATAGTCTTTTTATTTGGTAATTACTTACCTAAACGTGTTTCTTTCTTTCAAAAAAAAAAAAAAAAAAAAAAAAAACTAACCAGGTTCAAACCTCTAGTTGAATTTATGAACTCTAATCCAGACATTGCTCGGAACTTCACCAAACGGCCTCCTGAGGAAATAAATGCTTTCTGGGATACAATCACAAAACCCTCAACTCGCTTGGCCCACCAATGAAGGACACCTGGACTCTGGAAAAAAGTATATAGCAATCCTTATGAAATCATAGATAAATCTAATTAATTTTGTAAATATCAAATACATGCATCGATACGAATCAACACATAATCCATTTATTCACGTTTACATCAGATACACACGTTGGTAAACGTCAGTGTTTCAGTTACGAAACAGATACCATGAAGGAAATAAACGTTAAGATCGTAGGTTTCTCCGAACTTATACGATGATAGTACCTTATTATGTTCTTTGTAACTGAGATATGATTCAGCGATATTGTGATGAAGAGAAGTCGAAAATATCGAGACCCACATCTTATGACTTCATAATCTTCATATCTACAAACTTATTGAATCAATATCTCTAAATCGGATTTTTTTGATTTAAAAGACCTTACAATTGGATGTCATTCAACAAAGGCGTGGAAAATTAATTTTGCTTCTCCACTTAGTACTGAATTTACATCTCTGAGAGTTCAATACGCTATGCTATACGTTGAGGACATCTTCTTTTTAGAAGCTTTTCTTGCAAAAGTGCTATTTCTTCAACTTTCCTGTCTTCAATAATACATATTTCCATTATTCCAAAGAAGGAGATTCTTTGCTTAGCTGTTGAAATAAGCACAGGGATTCCATTTTAAAATACTGTCGTGAAACTTTTCGCAAATTTGATATTTCGTATACTTGTCACCTGGACTCTTTTTAGTATTTCTTCCTTATTTACACTTTCCAAGTCAAAACAATAAATCTCAATTTATAATCAACTCAAATACTTTTATTCAAATTTAAATCACACTTGTTTAACACTTTCCCTCAATCCAATAAGCAAACCTTTTGCACACTTTTATAGTCAAAAATCAACTGTACTGTGCCCACCGCGAACACTCCCTTATACATATACTCAAGTTAGTTGTTCTCGAAGGTTCTTGTCTTGGAATGTTCTAGATAGTTGGAATAAGGGGAAATACATTTGACATTGGAAAATAGCTTTTTGTTTCTTCCTTAAAGTAAATATGCAATTTTCCGACAGATGGCGCTGTAGGAGTATAAAACTCTGTTCACAACAATAACTTGCGGGTTTTTTGAGCCCCAAATGTGGAAATTTTGTTTGTTAACGTAGCCGTTAAGATGAAAATGCTCCTCATCAGAAAAGATGATTTTTCATGCATACCGTACGACGACGGGGACTATAAGTGACCATATTAACCTTTTGCAAAAACTTGCATACAGCAAGTCAAAACTTCTTTTCAAAAACGCACTGTTTGGGCTATACAGCACTCATTTTGGAAATAAGTTTTCAATGTTTCCCAACGTTGTTCAAATGTAAAGCGACTCATTTCGTTCCACGCAGGTATGACACTGACTTTTTGTCAAATAAACTGTCAGTGTCAAAACAACCTATGATTTAAACGGAACCACTAGATGGCCCACCCTGCCTCACATTGAAACGGGTAAGGCACCAATGTTCGTTCGTCACTTTGATTATTATTGGTATGTACTTATTATGGGTATTATGGGTATGTACTTCAAATGGACTCGTTGAAGCTAGTAAATAAAATTATAAATTACCTGATCATAAATATGTTAAATTAATTAGTCTTGTTCATTCGATCAGTACAACTTCAGTCAAAAAAATTTGATGTCTGTCATTTGGTTTCTACAATTTTTGGTATTTCATGATTGTAATTGTCTAAAAGATCTTATGTCACAAAACATTACAGCTAAGCAATTGAAAACTATAATTAATATTTTGAGAGAAAGTCCATTTTTGCACCTATAGAAGTACTCAAAGAACATTTTTTTCGTTTTCTACTGAGACAACCCTAGCCAATTTGCAATTAAAAATATCAAAATACTGGCCACTGGCAAGAACTTAATAAACTGAAAGTTAAGGTTTTCCCAGCTTTCTGGCGTTGTTTCAAAAATAGTTTATTTAAGCGAGACGTGTATTCAGTACACATTTCACTGACTCAGTGCACGTTCTCTGTATTCATGACATAACATAAATTTCATGAATACATTTTTTTACTAACATTCCTGGCGAATTTCGAAGACGAATGCACACATTATATATTTCAATGTATAATTATTCATCGAGTACATATCGTTATTTATTGAGTACACATCGTCTGCATTCCATGCAAGATACATGAAATATTTTCTATAGACTGACTACATAAATATTGACTCAGATAATACTCGTTGACTTAGAGGGTTGTATGCGGTTCGGAAATCGAAATGTCATCAGTACACGTCAACTGTACTCAATATAAATGGCCTCGAGGCTATCCCAAACAGTACAAAACTTTTACAAAAATTTCTTTGTACTCAGGGTACAGCATATTTTCTTTCAGTGAAAACTCCACTCTTTGTTTTCCGTTCGTTTTTTATCAGTGATACATATTTTATCAGAGAAAAATTGATTAATTCAATCTCTTCAAGAACCACGCTCTTATTTCTGCATTATTTTCTTAATTAATTTCAGAAATAAGCACTTCATGTCTATGATGAGCTTCCATTCAAGTCAGGCAGCTACACGGTACTCTCGAACACAATGAGAAACAAATTAATTCTTAAATTTTATAAATACATATTTTATTCACTTTTAAAATAATTGCTTACATTTCAGAAAATAATTGCTCTGGCCACAAATTAATGAAATAAGAAAAGCCTGGCATTTATCTCAATTGCGGGAAACTAATCCTCTTTCACCAACACCAGCAACGCACCTGCTGCTCCAAAGTGCTTTTTATCCCTACGTTTGGCTGTGTTTGTGGGTTATGTACGTACGTATATGTGGTAGAAGGAAGACGCCATTGATTGTATAATTTCATTATTTTTGACCAGGAAAGCGGCTTTTGTTTGCAGATTATGGAGCCGATAAATTTAGTGACATTCCAAAGCCTCCTGGATATATGTATGTTGTATTGTTGTTGGCGTGGGCGTTTTCTCCTTTTCGTTTTCTCGTTTCTCCAATAGCAAGAATGAAATTACAAGTCGTCCTTCGAAGTCAATGGGAACTGAACTTAGTTTTCGTTATCCTGTTATTGTAAACGTTAATGAATTATTCAAGTGAACCAGTGGGCGAGTAGGCGTGTTTTTTGTTGTTTTTCGTCTTTTTAGAGACAAACACCACCCTGTCCTGTCCCCGGTCCAGTTATTGAAGCTTGTGCTTCAGAAAACAGGATAATCAATGGCATAATCAGGATTATACAAGCAGACTCATCAAGCAGCAGCCAGCATGGGGGTTGGCAGATTGTGGTGCTGTTTATGCCAAATTATCTACCGCTTCTTTAGCTCGCACTTATTTCCCTTTTCAGAAACATTGACAAGGACAACGAAGACGTCGCGACGTCAATGACGATGATGATGACAACAACCATGTGATGCTCATGCCAAGGAAAGGCGACCACAATATTTGTGTCAAGTCGTTGGAAGTAGGAGACAACAGACGCATTTACACTCACCCTTAACAGATGATAGGACAAAAGTACAAAATCAAAGAAGAAACCACCCTTAGCTGTGTGTACTGTGTAAGCGCTGCGCGTTTATAACCTCAATCTAGTACACGGGATCAAAAACACATACAGATATAATGTGTCCTACAAACGGTGGAGTAAGCAAAATGCAAAAAAAAAAATTGGATTATTTATACGACACAACATAACGCCGCGGCGGCTATGGCAACAAGTTGTCAATGTGGTGGCAATGAAGGCAGTAAGGGTTGGCACCAAACGATTCAGAATCTAGAAAAGATTTTTTAAGGTGGATTTTACAAACAGATAACTTTTCTTCACTGTCTTCTTATTTATGAATTCGCTTTAGGACTAATCTCATGAGAGCGGCCAAGGCACAGTGGAGCAGAATGCCTTAAAACGTGGTATTAAATCTGCCGTTAGAGCTGGGAACCTAAAATGTTGCATGTACGCTTCTGAGACTATTACTAGGTCATATAAAAAGCCATTATTGGCACGTCCACTTTAACGCACAAGAAAAATGTTTGGTTCTAGGATGCTTGGAGGTTTCAAAAAGCCAAGCGCTTCTGGGGTATAGAACTGCATTTTTTTGTGTATTGCTTTTGTTCTGTAGAAATTATAGTATCAGAGCTAAGCCATACATACTTGAAGATATCCTCATTTGGTTTTTCGTGATTTGATTTTCTTGAAAAATGCCTTCTAACATGTTTAAATTCGTTACTAAGCTCTTCTTGCGCATCCTCATCCTCAGAAAGCTGCCCAATTAACAACAATGTTGATTGTGTTATTTTATTACCATGAATAAAGCATCCATGGAGTAGCATCTAGCAGTATTTCCATCATAACTGTTGCCCAATCCAGGTTTTGGCTTATCGACAATTAACCAAATTTATTTCGCACTTCTTTTCGACTGAATTCGAGCCACGATTGTAATTTTGTTATTTTCGCAAACTCACCATTTTTTAACTTGTGATTTGTAGGCTTCATGTAAAAGACATTCAAACATCCTTATCCAACCATGCAAAACAGACATTCCAAAAGCCAAGTGTTCGGTGTTAATAGGACTTGGAATCATTTCCTCAATTTTATCAAATTCCTTGGAGGTTGCACCGCATAAGTAATATTTTTGGGGTGATGTTGTTTCAGATAAAGCGTTGCAAAGCTTTCCATCCATCACTGTAATAATTAAGGAATGATATACTTCCATTAACTTAGTACCCATCGTGAGGACAGTTTCTTGAAGATTTTGAATCTCTGTGTCTACTCGCATTTTTCAGCTTTAGAAATATCCGTCGATTCTCTAACATATTGAGTTTTTAACAGCCAGCAATAATTTCCGGAAGATGGACGAGGGTTTTGCCAAATTATTTGTTTGCCACCTGCAAGTCGAATAGGGACTAAGCAAGGTATGAAAACTGCCGAGTGCTCTGGAACAATGTGCTAAGCTGCTATCGAAAACCTAATTTGATATCAAAGAACAATTCCGGATTGATTCATCTTCCATTGTTGCTAAAACACTCACCTGCAATAAAATTATTCATTTTGGAGTAAGGTCAGGGGATTGCAAGTTGCTTCAGATATTATCTTACCCACTTTAAAGATAATATTGAACGGTTGTCTAAATCTGGTTCACATTCCCCTTATAAGCTGAAAAATGCTCCCACGTTACACCCAAGGATCTTAGACCAATCAGTTTATCGTCTTTTCTTCTTAAAATTCTGGAACGATTGATTGACATTCATCTGCGTAGTGCTATAGAACCAAACCTTCTTTCTACAGCACAATACGCTTACTGCAACTGAAAATCGGTAGAAACTGCGTTACATACTCTGGTACGCAGCATCGAACACTCCCTAAATCACAAAGAATACACTCTAGTTGCATTCCTAGATATAGAAGGCGCCTTCAACAATGTCGACAGCGCTGCAATAGCGAAGGCACTGCAGAATCTCAAAGTAGATAGCTCACTTGGTGACCTAATAAATTTCATGCTGAAAAACAGAATTATAAATGCGGAACTAGGTAGCTTTACTACAAGAAGGTCAGTCAGTAGAGGTACTCCTCAAGGTGGAGTCCTATCCCCACTTCTATGGAATATGGTAGTTAATGAACTGCTAATAGACCTAGAAGAAGAGGGATTCAAAGTGATTGCATACGCTGACGATATTGCCATTGCCGTATCAGGAAAGCATCCTCAAATTCTAGTAGAACTCATCCAAACAGCTCTCAATAAGCTACTCTAATGGACAGATCGCTGTGGACTAGGAGTAAATCCCCACAAGACTGAACTAGTCCTCTTCACAAGGAAATATAAAATTCCTCACCTAGATCCTCCATCGATTAAAAGCGTTCCACTTACTTTCTCAGACGAAGCTAAATACCTGGGTCTTATTTTAGACAAAAAGTTAAGTTGGAAACCTAATATGCAGGAAAGAGTAAGGAAAGCCACAGTAGCTCTCTTTTCTTGTAAGAAAGCCTTCGGGAACATACCCAAGCAACAATTTTTAGCCCTGGCTCCAGAATAACCGAGGTTACAAAAAAACCTAAGATAACTCTGGTCATAGTGGGGCTAGAATTGAGATACTTTATTACTTTAGTATGCTATACGGTAAAAACAAACCAAAAACTATCCTAAGGTTGATTTCGGTAAAGTTTTCTCTCTTGCACAACTTTTTGGTCATATATTGGTTTGAAAAATTCCAAATTTAAACTGGTGATAATATTTGGATATTTTTTAACCCTTTTAAAACCAAATTGTCATTTTTCTGGTTCGAAAATAACTATTTTTAAATCTAGGTTGAATTTGAGTACATTTATCACTTTTTCCTAGCCTTTAAGTAAAAATAGGTTATAATATAACTTTTTTTTCTTATGAGAAAAGTTATATAGTGGCTAAAAATAAACCAATTTTATGCTAAGTTTTCAGTAAGTCCTTAAATAACTTTTTTTTTTTACCATAAGAGTTACATATTGGTTGAAATTTAACCCATTTTATACCATGTTTTCAGTGAGAATTTAAATAACTTTTTTTTCCGCATAAAAAGTTTCATATAGGTTGAAAAGTAACCAATTTTATATAAAGTTCTGAGTATAATAATAATCATTTTTAAACATAAAATTTATGTATTGGATGCAAATACATAAACCAATTGAATACTTAGTTAGTTTCGATTTATTCGGTAAAAAAGTTATTTACAATTCACTGTAAATTTAGGATAAATTGTAGTTTATTTGGATCCAATTTTATGCTTTGTCGATAAAGAAAAAGTTATTAACCCTAGGTTTCCATTAAGTTATTAAAGAGCATTTTTTAAACTTATAGGTTGCAAATAAACCAAATCCAGATTTATTCTTTAACCCCAGCAACAACCACCACGTTCATCTTTATGGGTAGTCATTGTTTTCTTGTTCTCAGATCGGTTGGTTGAGTTTTATTTTTCGTACGCGAGCGTGATAATTAAAAATTAAAAAAGTTAAGTGTTTTTCTTGGTTTTTTCTTTCAAGTGAACATTTTGATTGGTAAGGCATTTTTTAATAATAATATTTGCATAGTTTGTAGTGTGTTTAAAAATTATGAATAAGGATAGCAAAAAGTGTGATGTTTGGTTTTTTCCACTGCTTATTCATAGTTCAAAAAAACTGGTAAATATTCTTTTTATAAAAATAATATTGTACATGTGCTCGTTTACAGGCTGATCTTCTTTTTATTCAAACATTCTTATTAATTTTTTATTCTTTTTTCTATTTTCACCACCACTTAGACTGGCTGCTAACAAATCTTTGTTGTAAGTTCCATCAAAAAAAAATGTAAGTTAAACAAAATTTCAATTTTATTTTTATTTTTAAACCAGAAACGAGTCATCATCATCACAGCAAACCTCATCAACTGACACCACTGCCATCACTACACAAACATCGATATTATTACTTCCAATTTTGCTTATTTTTTTTTTTCTAATTGAATCGTTTATTTTCAAAATAGACATGTTCATCTTCAAAACTTTTGATTTTTCTTAAAACGTCATTACTTATGTATTTTTTTAAGATGTGACATATCATGTTTTGAAAATAAACGACTCAATTATCCACCCAGTGTTATAGATACTTTATATTTATATAATAATAGTATTAGGTGTATCTATATTTTACTATTAAGTTATAGTTTTTAGTTATATACTATTAAAGTTAACAAACTTTTTAAATAAAATTTAATAATATTCATTATAAATATCACTTGTACTGTTTTATTTTTAAAAAGATTTTTTTTTCAGCTGGGAAGCAAATATTTGAGAAGAGTTTCAAAATAACCATATAGGTATCATGGTTTGGAGAAAACTCATAATTTCAGGGTTCGTACAAACCGTAGGTAAACGGTTATAAAAAGGCGTCAAAATAACTTTTAAGGCTTATTACAGGTTATAAAATAGCCACAAAAATAACTTTTTGAGCATAATACAGGTTATTTAAAATCGTTGCAAATTAACGTCCTAGTAGCGTTTTAAAATAACCAATTATTGTGCATATTACAGGTTTTCTAAAGGCGTTATACAAACGGTTTTAAATGACCTAATAAAAGCGTTTAAAAGATACGTTCAAAAATCGTTCAGAAATAACCGAAGTTATTTTGTTACTGACCATTTTCGGTTATGGAGATGCTTCTGGAACGGTTTTTGAACGGCTTTTTAACCAATTTGTAACCCCTTGGTTTGTAAAGCTTGAGTTCAAAGCCGGTTATTAAACCGCTTTCAAACCACAAATTGTTGATTGGGTATCACTCACTGGCTATATATTGCGGTCATTAGACCTATACTCACTTACGGGGTGACTGTATGGTGGACGGCCTTAGACAAAGCGACAAATCGCAATAATCTAAGCAAAGTGTAACGTTCAGCGTGTATGTGTATCAGCGGAGCCCTCCGCTCGACACCCTCCGCTGCACTAGACATACTTCTTAACCTCACACCCCTGGATATTTACAGCAAGCAAATGGCCGCGAGCACAGCCGTGCGTCTCAAAGCCATCTCTCAATGGACCAATAACTCTATTGGCCACACCACTATTCTGAATTTATTCGGATCTTTCCCAAGTCACTCTGACTACATCACTCCCTCGTTAGTTTTCGACAAAAACTTCGAAGCCACCATTCCCTCAAGGTCAGCTTGGGAGGAAGGGGCTTTGATAGAAGAAAAATCTGTAAATTTTTATACAGATGGATCGAAAACCGAAACCGGAGTGGGTTGTGGAGTATTCTCAGATGGACTAAACCTTAGTCTCTCCTTCCGCCTTCCAAACTATTGTAGCGTATTCCAAGCGGAAATTCTGGCGATAAAGGAAGTATTGTCTTGGCTTAAAGAAAACGTGGTATCTAGCACGGATATCCGTATCTTCTCAGATAGTCAGGCTGCTTTGAAATCCCTCGCATAATTCTCTTCAAAAACTCCATTACAGCCCAAGACTGTCGTTCATCTCTGATGGAGATGGCCAAACAGTTTAATATTCACCTATTCTGGGTGCCGGGTCACAGGGACGTTCCGGGGAATTGCATGGCCGATGAACTCACCAAAATTGGAACGGAAATGCCTATCTTGCCCGACAGGGTAAATATAGGTATGCCTATAGCTACAAGTAAACTTAGGCTGAAGCGAATCGCTCTGGAACAATCAAACACAAGATGGCTTAACACTACCACTTGCTTGGCGACCAAATAAATCTGGCCCAACCTAGAAGTGAAGCGGTCAAAGTGTTTATTGTCCCTCGGTAGATCTCAGATCAGCTCCTAAATAGGTGTCATAACTGGACACCGTCTCATAGGTAGACACGCCACACGACTCGGTGTACTATCAAACGAGTTTTGCAGGAGTTGCTTGGACGAGGAGGAAGAGGAAACAATCCCACACCTTTGTACATGTCTTGCTCTCTCTTACAGACGCAAACTTCATCTAGGAAATTATTTCTTTAACGAACCAAGCGATCTCATAAACATAGACATCAAAAGTCTCCTTCGCTTCATCAGAAGCTCCAAATGGTTTTAACTAATAGGAGAACCTTTTTGTTCTCTATTAGATCGTGGTATCACAATGGACCTCTACTGGTCTAAGTGTGTCAGATGCTTTAATGACGGCCACTTTAACCTACCTACCTAAGGTCAGGGTCTTGAAGACTTACTTCAGTGCAATAAGTAGCTATGACTTTCATGTGCTCAGTATTCGCGGTACAACTTTAAAGGACGGAAACTTTTCAGGAGCACTCATTCTTTTAATATTACGCTGGTGCCTTGCTGCGACTAATACAGCGAAGGTATCTCCTCATATGTTCAACTTTGCTGCATAGACAATTAAGCAATTTTCCGTACATATCAGCTCTTTCGGAGCTTTCAGTGACATCTCTTAGAATTTTGGAGGCCTGAATCTGCCCACAAATTCTAAGGATCAATTGAGATGCAAAATTTAAAATCGATGTTAGAACGCTTTCTCCCAAGTTTTTAGTTATCAGCCTTTTTGTGTGTTCAATAGATTTTTCCAATTGCAGTTTCAGATGACTATGTTTCTTTGCAGATTCTTCTGCCTTTCAAAAAACAATTGAAGTTTTGAGACAATTTTGGTCTATTTCATAAGCAAATTCTTCATTTCGACAAGCTTTGTCCCACCGCTTTTTTTCAGTACTTTTTGTCGTGGTTAAAAGAAAGAAATAAATCCTTCTGGTCTACAGTTATAACACTTTCACATCTTCTTGATAAAAATGGACTTTGAAGAAATTCCTAAAGCAAGAACAAAATTTAAAAAGGAATTGAAGAGTTACAAAAATTCACATAAAACGAAAAGTTCAGAAAATTAGCACGTTTTTACTTGCGATATAGGTACTTAAGGGCAAGTTCTGAATTTGGAAAAAACTGGAACTCAAGATTTCGATCAAAGTTGACATTATGATGATAAGAAAAACGAAAAAAGTGAGTCTCGCAATTCTGTCTGTCTGTCTGTTCGACTACAGCCCAAACGGCTTGGCCGATTTTCTTCAAACTTGGTTGATATCATTTTTAATCTTTTTCCTCCACAGAATTTTTACTTTTTTTTTTTGAAGACCCAAAATAACGGTACCTGTCATACGAATTTTTTATCGAAATTTTATAAAATATTTTTTTCTCAAGAACTGCTCGACATATAAAAAAAAATAATTAATAGTTGAAAGCAAATTTTCGAAAATGGCTGTTAATGGTACCCTCCCTGGAACCATTTTTTGTTTTTGATCTTATCAAAAACGGTTCAATCGATTTTGATCATTTTTGTATGCTAAAGCTCACCAACAATTTAGAAAGTCTTGTGTATTCAAGTTTTGAAAACGTGGTTTTCGAAAACTCAATTTTTCGAAAACGCCATGCTCATTTTTTTAAAACTTTACAGATATAAGTATTAAAAATACAATCTACAAGATGTGAGAAACAACATTTTATTTTATCTAAGAATAACAGTACCTACCATACAAATGTTAAAAATTGTTTTCGAAAATCGTATTTTTCTTGAAAACAGTACCTAGAACTTTGATATTTTTTTTTGTATTTCAATTAATTCTTACGCTCTATAAGTTAATGAAAACAAATTTGAAATTAAGATATTACTGACTGTACCTACCATAGTACTATTTTCTCGAATTTTTAATTTAATGAAAACAATTATTGAAATTTTTTATAGAGAAACTTCAAAAAAGTTTGAAAACTATTGCGTTTTTAGTATTTAGTATTTATTTATTTCAAAATCGCTTACAAAATAGAATTGTTGATAGCCTTTAAGTTAATTTAAGAATTTGAATTTAATGAATTTATTAAGTCTATTTACATATTTATTTTTTTAAAAGAAAACAAAATTAATTTAAAAAGAGAAAACGTTGGGCGCCACCTTAAACGAACCTGGTTGGGATATCTAGGACTACCACAAACAAAAATTCAATCTCCCTAAGGGGACTTGCCAAAACACTCTAAACAAAATTCCACGGCTCCACTGTATAATTTCCCTCATATGATTGCCTCCTAGAAAAGACTTCTAATACCTAATCCACCATTTCTATCAATAACTTACAGGATATTACAAGTAGAAGCTGGCAGCAGAAGAGGAGGGTGTTCGGTCTTCATTGGCTTGGCATTATTTAACTCTCTCAAACCGCCACAATTCGCGGGATGTGGTCCAGCCATTTGGAGTGCGAGAAAATGGACCACCATGTTTTCACCAAATAGTGCCTCATAAGTGCGCAACGCACAAGCTAAGCAAGGAGGTTGGCGTCGCAGTTTCTTTGATCAGAATCTATATAAGACCTGATTGCTGCCAAAATCGATCTGTTAACTCTCTCACTTGCATTAGCTTGTGGGGAGTACAGCGCCATCCGTCCTGACATGGTCAACCCCATACGAGAACATTAGCTTCTCAAATTCCTTACTCTTGAACTGTTTGACGTTGTCTGAAAGTATTGTCTCCTGCACCCCGTACACGAAAAATATTTCCTCGTGCAAGATTTTGGTAAGTTGATCAAGAACGATGAATATGTGCGTGTTTCCACTCTTTGATCGAGGATATGGCCCAAGAAAATCCATGTACAGCATTTGGAATGGCCTTTAGACTACAAACGCTTTCCCCATCGGTGGTCTCATTACCAGGTTTGAAGTTTTACTCATTTTACACAAGTCGCATTTCCCGATAAATTCTTTTACTTGGAGCTGCTATTTCAGGCCAATAAAATTGGTTCCGTAGTAGATACAGCGTTTTAAATATTCCCCCATGCGCAACTCTTGGTGGACGATGAGCCAGAGAGTCAGACGCTCGGTTAAAGTTTTAGGAACCCAAAGCTTCCAAATAGGGTCATCCTGTAAGGGATTCCCTGTGCAATGGTTAACCTTCTTATACACAAAATTATTTGAGACTTGAAGGTCAGAGAGCTGATTTTTTTGTTCTTTGACGGATGAAATGAGCTTGCAGTATTCCTCGTATTGAAAACTCGGGTCTGCAAGATCGATATGCAGCACGTCAGAGGGTTCTATCACCATCAATCATCATGGTTCAGAGACTCGACTTCGTATACCTTGGATAGAGCATCCGGAACCATATTCTGAGAGCCTTTTCGATGTTCGATGGTGAACTCGAAACAATGAAGCTTTAGGCTTCATCTAGCTAGTCGACCACTTTAATAGTTAAAAAAATATTTTTCGAATTTTTGGAAAAAAAAATCAAGTTTTTTTGAAAATAAACATAAACCTACCCGAGAAATAAAGAAAACCACAAAGAAAAAAGACGATAACTCTGCAATTTTTCCAACCCCAGAAATGTTGTGTACCTCTATCACCAAATACATATGTACGTCTCTCGCCCAAGGGTTTAAAAATCGCAAGGTAATATTGCTTCGTTTAAAAGTAGTCAATCCGTGACGACCAACTAATTTTATCAAATTTCAAACGTCATTCGCCTGGATTTTTAAAAATGCTATGTCAAAAAAATGTCAAAATGGATGAATTGTGCGTCAGTGGTTCGTCGCTCTCATGTGAATAGTCCCTTAAACTTAACTTCGGAAAATGTATTTTTTCGGCTTAGACTTCAAGTTGTTTTAAGAGAGGACTCTCACATAAGAGTTTGAACTGTTTGTCCAGGCTAATCTAATAAAATAACATACTGAACTGATTTTCCTGAAACAAATTACTGTGCAATAAACTTTATTTCCGTTAGAGTATTAGTGGGGAGTTTTAAGGTTTTCGAAATTTGTTGAGCAAATACAAATAGGAGCATTCAGAAAGTATTTGGCAAAATTCAACTTATTAAAGTGTGGTATCTGAATTTATCTTCCCATCCCTGCGTGTCTAATCATGGATTCATTGCTGATGCTGGTGGTGGTGGTAGTGATGGGGTGGTTCTTTTTTTCCTCCTTCATCCCCACCACGGGTTCTTCGAAATGAAATCCCGAGAAATACCGATGGGAGTCAAACGGCAGCAGCGAAAAGAATCCACTTCAACAGATGGTTTCTTTGGCTGTTGTAATCTATATCTATTCTCACCCAAGAGGATTCAGGATGACATAGAAAATAAGGACCAAATGGACCACCCGCTTGGCATAATAGGAGTTTTTCCACACTTTACTGAACCTGGGTGTGCTGTTGGGCATTTATGAATACCATTTGGAACCTGAGCGCTTAGATTTTTTATTTTTTAAACGACAAACAAGACCATAAAAAGCTGGAACAGGGTTGTTATAATGTCAGTCCAAGGAGGGTGGTCAAGAGAAAATGATAAAAAACAAAATTGTAAAACGACATAACCACATGTTGCCGCGAGCAGAGTGACACCAATGATGTTTAAAATCATAAGATAGGCATGTCAATTGAAAAGATAATAAGCACAAGGATAAAGATTGGAAAAATCAATTTAGTTCTTGATTGCAAGGAACAGAAAATAGCAGATAAAGGAAAAACAAAACATATCAGATATGCTAAAAGTAAGTAATTTATTTTAACTAATCAATAATTTACTCCTGAAAATTTCTGATTTCGTCTTGTGTCTATAGTTAAAACACAAATTTTGGTAAGAGTGGTAATTAGGCACATCAAACCCTTTAGCAGGGCCTGATCCCTATTGCGGAATAGGAGAAAATATTATCAAAAATAAAATTAAACAAGAAGACTAGGCCAGTAGATCCAAGAACTGGAAAGAACTCCCAAAGCTAAGGGAGGCGAAGCTACTACTGGGCAATTACAATCAGCAATGTTTTACAAACTGCATTTGGCTCAGTAGGAATACCCTAAGAATAATGACAGGTAGCCTAAATGGGCACTGCAAGCCTAGAAGACATCAGGTTTACTTGGTGTGATAAGCAATGCCACATGTAGATTCTAATTTTAAACTTCTAGAAATTAATAAGTAATAACCAACCACCGTCGATATTTTTTTTGTCTTTCATTTGTTTGCCGAGCATTATTATAAACAGTGTTCTATTGAAACAGCCAGTTTAATTTCGCCCCTTAAACAATTCACCCGTAATACTCGCGCTTCAGGGAAAGCCCATCTGTTTACCCTTGAACCTAACTTCAGGCGTATTGTTAAATTCAGAGATTCTTTCTTTAGCCGCACTACAAGAATGTGGAATGTTTTAACTGCATCAACATTTTTTTGGTTTTAAGACATAAATAGACTTTCTAAACCAATGTGCATCAGTATCTCCTTTCAAATCTTATCCATCTTTCCTAACCGCTTGCAAAATAGTCGCTGATTGTACTTTCAAGCATCGGGACTGGGGTTATCTTAGGGTGAACTTGTGGGGTAATGATTTTTTAGATTAAACTATGAAGTACGATTTGAGGCTAAGGTTATCTCTGGCAGGCGTGATGTGAATTGACCACCAAGGTCAAGCAATTTGAACCTGTTAGACATTTTCTTGTGGGGTTTTCTGAAGTCGCTGGCATATGCAAATAAACCACAATCGACCAATGCCTTTAAGGTGAACATAACAAAAACGTTAGAAGCCGAGGCGGGCATTTAAACGATATCATAATTCCATATATTTTTGCATTGTATTATTATTTGTTGACTTTTCGTAGTTAACTTTGTTTATTAAAATTTTTAAAATCATTAAACAGAAAATTTTCAATTTAACTTAGTTTTCGAGTTACATTCCAATTATTGAAAAGTATTACCATTCTTTTTCTTGCATCCTAAAATCCAAAACTTAGCTGTTGTCATATCTGAAAGTGACAAAATATATATCGATTTACCAAATGATTTCATCTTGGAAGGTCCCCAGACATCAGTGTGCACCAGTTCCAAAAGCTGTGTGCATATCTTAAGATTTTTTAGAAACGCCAATGACGTTATTTTTCCACCAAGACAAACTTCACAGCCTTCTCCAGAGTCTTGAGCCCTCCGTTATCCCTCTTCTCTAGTTCAGCAGCCAATTTCTTTTGAGACTAATCTAAAAGGTTTTTCTCATTTACGTGCCAAAGTTCAAGAATTGCTGTTGTTTCATTAGGTACACATGCTTGGGAAGAACTTTCTTCAACAGGGTACAGTTGTCCAACTCGATTCGCGATCATTTGTTCAACAGCTCTCTCCTTGTCGAAAGTGATCGTACATTAGTAGTTTGTTATTCTCGAAACAGAGAGACGGTTTGACTAATAACGTGTTCTCGAGTTATACTGACCTCTCAGACTTCCCATCAGTAATGATAAAATCCCTGCTTTTCCTCTTGCACCTACTCCAGTCATAGTGTCGTTTGCTAAAAGCAGGGCCCTTGCACAATTGAAGGTGGTGATAAATACAAAGGTTCGTAATTACACATATGAGAAGTGCAGGCACTGTCCAGGCACACCACAGTCCGCTATCTGCGTTCTTACGAATCCCTAAGGCTTGATCTTTAGCTTCAGCTGTATGGAAAGCATTTTCTGCTTTTGCAGAAAATTCTCCTCTTGGGTAGTTTTTGATTGATCTTTTGATTTTTCGGACATTCCGCCTTGCGACGCATTTGATGACATCTGTATCTGTAGTACTTGTACTTGAATTTTTATGTATCTTACTATACTTTTTTAGGGGTGACGAGAATTGATATATCCTCCAAGAGTATCTCTTGTCATGAGAAATGATGCTGTAAGTCGTCCAGAATCGTCAGAAAATTGTAAGTCCCCTTCATTCCTGGTAACATGTACACAGCAATGGCGGAGAGTTGTAAGTCACTAGGTTAAGTCGTCATGGCCCTTAATCTATTTTATTATTATCAGCATCGAAAATAGCTGATTTGCAAATTTTCCAATCTCGGGAAATCATGTGTGCATTATTACATAAAAATGGACCAAGAATTGATCCTTGTGGTAACCCAGCAAACCGAAGCTATTATTGACTGAAACCTTAGTAAACCTTTCAGACAAAAATAAGTTAATGATTTTTATAATAAAAATCCGGTGTGACACACCATGTAAAATGCCTTCTCGACATCCAATAGGACAATACCAGTGTTTATCCCTAATGCAAGATCAGTCTTAATATCATTAGTTATTCGATGTTCATGATGCACTGTACTATGAGAACTTCTTAAACATGCATAAGAATTCTATTTTGTATACCTTTCTATACACATTTACTCAGAGAACTAAGTAAACTCAAGGGTCTTTAACTGGAAGTTGTCAAATTATTCCCAGGTTTTTGTAAAGGGATTATTTTTGCTGTTATCAATTTTTTTGTGACGAATAAGCAGTTTCAAAACAAGCTGTACAAATTTTAGAATTTTCACTCCTGTTTTGGGTAGATTTTTCAAAATTAAACTTGTCATACCATCGAACATTTGGGAGTTCATGGACAACTTAGTATATCTTTAACATCAACTTGAATTTGTTGAGATCTAATAACTGTCATTGATTGCTTTATAATAATTTTAATATGACCACTGCTCATAGGCTATTACTTACTTGATAATTTTTAGAAAATTCCTGTGTTAGCGCATTCGCTTTTTCTCACTTACTTACTTATCCGGCTTCCGATCCGTGGAGGGTCTCTGCCTGAGATAATGCGGTCTTCCATCGGTTGTGATCCCTGGCGAGCTCCCTCCAGTCGTCGAGACCAAGCGGTCTTGCGTCTGTAACCGCATGGTCCCTGTAGCGGAGGTTTCTCTCGAAAGTGCCCAGTATCAGTTCCCGATAAGTAATATCGTCTAGCACTCGGCGAGCGCCGCCGTCACCGTGGAGTAGGGCTGGTAAAATTAGGGTTTTGTATAGCGTGCACTTAGTCTTTCGAGAAAGGAGTTTTGAACCCATTTGTTTGGTCAAACCGAAGTAGCAGCGGTTCGCTAGGGTAATTCTTCGTCGGATTTCCACTAAGGTTCGTGGGATTGATGATTGTTCCGAAGTAGGTGAACTCCTTGACTACCTCGAAACTACTGCTACCAACAGTGACTTTTTTTCCTTGGCGATGGACAGCTGAGACATTGTTTGTTGATAGCATATACTTTGTTTTGTCCTCATTCACTTCAAGACCAACGAGTTTCGCCTGTTCATCAATAGCTGTGAACGCTTCTAGCACAGCTCGCTTGGAGAGGCCGATGATGTCGGTGTCGTCCGCATAGCCAAGCAGTTGGGAAGCCCTGTTGAAGATAGTGCTTTCCAGGTTAAAACCACTCTTGCGCATTATCTGCTCCAGGACTAGGTTGAAGAAATCAAATGATAGCGCATCTCCTTGACTGAACAATGTACATATCTGGACTAGCTCGTTCGAGCTGCTACCCATTTGCACGTTGCAACGCGTATTTTGTAACGTCATGTGACATAGCTGGATCAGTGTTTTTTCGGGATCTCGAGTTCCAACATCGTCAATAGAAGCTCTTGGCCTCAATGTGAAGATTTGGTCTATCGCTGATCTGCCTGGCCTGAAGCCACACTGGTACGTGCTGATCATAATGTTGCAGAAAGATTTTAGACGCTCACATAGTACGGTGGATAGGATCTTGTACGCAACATTAAGCAGGGATATGCCTCTGTAGTTTTTGCAGGACATAGGATCGCATTTTTTGTAGATTGGGCATATGGAGCTATATGGAGCCGACTTATTTTGATGTCTCTGTGTTTTTTCTCGTTCGCACTTCATGGTAAGAAAGAGACGGCAAAGTGAGGCAGGATTTTTAAAACAAATTGAAAATTAATGGATTTTTTTTGACATTTGTCTTGGTGACATAATATGACACACGAAGATACAGTGTATCACAAAAATAAGTAACCATCCATTAAAAAAAATATAATCAAACACTATTTGGAAAATAAATCGAAGTGCGAGAATGGTAAAATTGTTAACAAAAGTCCATCTACTATACACAAAATAATAACCAAATAAAATAACATTGGAAGTTTGCAAAATGACCCTCGATCAATGACAAGTAGGAATGCCGTATTATTTTAAGGAAAGTGAAAAGGAATCCCAAAGTAAGCCCATCAAAGATATCAGCAGAAATAACCAAATAAAATACGTAAGTCATGTAACCCTCAAACTATTCGACGAGTGCTCTACCAATCCGGTTATCATAGTCGAAATATTAGAAAGAAACCTTACATAAGTAAAATAAATCGCCAAAAGCGGCTCTTCTTTAAAAAAACCCATGAATCTAAACAAGCAGAATTTTAGAACACAGTTGTTTTATTTAATGTTACTTTTTAGTTCGAAATACATATCAATTATAGACAAAAATATTTAGTTTTCTTTCTAACATTACTATCGATTGTTTGAAGGAAATGATCTTTAAACTAAGAGGTGCTTACTTACTTTTGTAATTCACTGTATATTTGTAGTGGCATAGCAAATGGCCAACAATTATGACAACTACACGATGCCAAAGTGAGTCTAGAGTGTTCACACTGCTTTTGTGTCTGAATACGACAGGGTGGCCTTACGTCAAAATAAATCGGCTGAGAAAGTCCAATGTCAACACCGTCCAATAATGTCAATGTCATCGGAATATCTTTCAAGAACTATGTTGAAGAAGTCGCACGACAGAGCATCGCCTTACCTTAAACTTTTTTGACATCAAATGCACAAACAAACAAAATTAAAAATTAATCTGGGGCCAATTTCACCCTAGATTATTCTGAAATTGAAACAGAACGAACAAAGTCCATTTAGAAATTACCTAACAAAACCATCATTGAACTGTGCCATTTAAATTCATCAAATTAGTTCTATTCCTTAAAGACTTTCCTATCGCACAAAAATAAATTTCTATCAATCAATCCCATTTGACTTAACTTTAATTGACTTCGAGGTATTGTGTCAAAATTGTTTTTGTTTTCTAATGTATTTTGAAAAACATAGGAAATCTGTAATTTTATAAGTACAATACAAAGTTTTGGTCCGATAGAAAGTTCAAAAGGTCAAAAACAAGACAAAATATAGAAGTTTAACTGAATAATTGAAAATTTCCTCCCATTCATACCTTAAGAAATATTGTGTGCCCTTGTCTATTTATCAATTCCGAAGAGGGTTGTTCCCTCTAACTTCATCATTTTGACGAGGGTAATATTACACGTCAGCAAAAATGAAAGTTCGAAAACAATTTTTGAGCTTGGGGAGAGTGTGGAGGTTGTAAAAGTAAATGAGAATAAATTGAACACCTTGGAGTCGTTCCAACATACGATGCCTATATAATACTCCATGTGACAAAAAATCGATTAAATTTTATAATTGACACTCGATATAATCAAAATGTCGTTCCATGGCTTCTCGTCTAGTACGTTTTTTTTTGTTTGTAATCTTGGGCATTGATGATAATAATTATTATTTTATTCATCGTTTGATAGCTTTAAAATATTCAAAGCAAATGCGTCAAGAGGCTCAATGCTTTGTCTGTTTTTTTTTTTGCCTTTTTCTTAGAATCTTATTCAAATTTTGTTAACCATCCTTCATAAAAATTCATTCCTAAAAAAAAACATTTGTCAATAATGGTTTCGTTTATAAATTTCAATTAGGATTTGAGCCTTAAAATCGAAAGGTCGTATAATGGGAAATTATAGATTCCTAAAAAATTAAAAATGCTGTAGTATTGGGTAGGGTGATTCGAACAAAATTTAGTTCTAAAATATAAACTCAAACCTGGCTGCTTTATGAAGTCGAGGTCAACATAAATTGTTAGAAAATAAAAACTAAACGCGGAAAACATTTGAGTTTGCAGAAAGTGGTTCTTAATATTTTTATTTTAAAAGTCTTATATGTTTTCAAATTTAAAAAATTGCAGAACTTACATTCTATGAACATATAGGTAAATTTAATTTTAAAATTTCGTGTGCTTATAAGAAGCAATCAGGGACATGGTTTCGACTTTAAATTTCGTCTTGTGATTATCCATGGCATATTAGTTAGTGCGTTGGACTGTCATGCAGAATGTCTTGGGTTCGATTCTCAGCCGCTGAAAAAAAAAGTTTTTCAGGTGTGTACTACCTATTGCGAGGAATTTACAAATCCTCTAAGAATATATCTTGTTATGAAAAATGCTGTTCATTAGTCGTTTAGAATCAGCAGAAAATTGTAGGTCCCCTCCATTCCTGGAAACAGGCACACAGGAATGGTTGAGAGTTGTAAGCCACTAGGCTTAGGCTCTTTACGAAGCATTTTTTCCTTCTAATTGAATTATTTTTATACCAAAAGAAAATTTCAATATTCGAATTTCGGCATCAAATCTCAGTGGTAAATTCACTGAGCGTCCGCGTTAGATAAAAATGTTAGGAAATCGTTTGTGCAAAACTCCATTGCAGCAGGGACTGTGTGGTACGCAGTATCGTCCTATTGAAAACATATGTTTTCGCTGTTCATAACATCCAATTTGGACCAAAAGTAATTGGTTTTCATCAAACGATAGAACCCGAAATGCTCCAAACATTGACATTATTTGGATGCATTGCAATTTGGTTGATCTCTTGTGGATTGTGATCTTCCCAAATTTGATAATTTTGCTAGTGGACGACACATTCATTCAGAAATGAACCTCGTAGCTGAATAAGATTTTTCAATATTTTTCGATCGAAATCGGAATCAACTTCGAAAGTGCTTTTCGTTCCGCTTTTGATTTTGTACTCTGTAAAACATTCGAAACGGAAAAAATAGTACTTAATACTTTTCCCTTTTACGGATTAGTTTTTTTCGAGTATCGAATTGTTTCTCATGAGATCTGTGAAATTGAGAAATCAAAACAAATTACAAGGCGGATAACAACAAATTGTGGTTTTTAAAGTAATAATTTAACATAAAACAAAAGCAAATGGATTCGGTTGCTCTTTGGATGGATGAAGAAAATAATGAAGAACGGATTGAAAGAAAAATTATACGGGATAAATCAAATATTATAGAAATGTGTGATTAAAGGTAAAATTTCATTAGTGGCAAAGATTAATTTCACTATTTAACCATTGTTTATTATTTCAGTTTCGTGCAGAACTTTCACCTGACGAAAAACGCTTTTTCGTATGTCTTAAATGCAATTCAAGATGAACTCTCTGCTCCTTTGAGATAAACTGCAGTTCTAGCAATCTTGAAACTAGCTGCAACTTTAAAGTTTTTAGGGCAAGGAGGCAATCAGCACCAAATAGGACACGACTATTCCATTGGCATGGCACAACAAACAACATGTCCCTTGTCCAAATCGGGATGAGAACACATGAAATTCACTAACATCTCAGATTGTTTTTGTTTGGTTTGCACACTTCTGGTCGAAGATTCCCTGTTATAAAATTTATTTGCTTAAATTGAATTATAACTAAGATTTTCTAAAAAAGAACTTACATTTTAAAGCGTTTCTTGTTAGTTCCGTTATCACAATTGTTGTAGAAACAAATTTTCCATATTCGAATGTTTTTGAAATTCTGAAATGTATTGCCAGGCACGAAAATTCAACATTGCCATTTCGAAAGTAGTAGATTTCGATCCGCTTTAGAAGTAGAGAGTACCAAATTTTCGGAAATTTTCACTTACGGAACGAAAAACAGAAGTAGGGCCCCTGGTCGAGAGTCCAGTAAGCGAAGAAATGTCTTTGTCTATGCTCGTTAACTATGAGCTCCTGGGTCAGTTTATATTTGTACGAGTAAAGGCACAAAATGTGGCCAATAATGCCAAGTTGGGCTCTGTGAAAGGCCTAGTTTTCGTCCGCGGCAGAGAATTAACAGCTGCAGATTGTCCTCGTTACTCTCACGGACCGAGATATTTGCGATAGATCATGCGTTTCGTTGGCATACGGGTGTTGGCTTAATGTGAACCGGTCAACTCGAATTTATCTACAAAGCACGTGAAATGTTGCTCGAACATAAGACCCACTTTCATCGACCACAATTTAATAATTTACACCTCCATGTTCATAGACAGATGTACTATGTTCATCAATATGGCCGCAATCACCTGTCAAAGTTCAAAAACCTTTATTCAAGATTCTTTTTTTCATTTTATATTTTCTTATCATCCCTTTTTCTATTTCTAAACCTTGACGAGGAAAGACCATTTTTTTCAAATGGTGTAAGATTATCAAATATCTTGTTTTTTGTGTATATTTTAAAACTGCCTTCAATCTTCACGTGAGCATCGCCATACGATATCCTTTTACCAGCAAAAACAGGGTCTAATCAATTTCACCCTTAAAAGGATCAAATTATATTCCTATAATTAATCTGCTTGACTGGTAGGATTAATGAACGGCGTGGGGTTTTGGGAACATTCAATTACCTGATGCTTCTAGCATGTTCAAATCTATAACCCCTTTTGGTTAAAATATCATCTATCAGTTTTAATGGGTCTTGCATGGAGTATAACCGCAGTGCAAATTAAACAAGTCTCAAAAATGGGAGTTTTATTTGATGGATTTTTGAAAACTTATTTCATTCTTTTATTAGTTATTTCATGATTATTTAAAATTCAACTAGGCCTTTAATTCGGGATTATAAACCACCTTTAGAAATTATTCAGAAGAAGGCAACTTCAAAAGAAGATTGCAAACATTAGCCAAAGACTACTTATAGGAAAATTTTTAGAGCAGCTCTGTAGGTATAGAGTTGACTGCTGGGCAGTTTACTTAAGATTTTTTTTTTTTTTTTTATAATCTAACCGCGCTTAAGGGATTATGATTACCCTTTAAATGTTTCAACACAGCGCGGGCGTGAAGTTGATGAAGAGAAAGAAGGATAGGAAAGATGTGTGGCACGATGTTCTGAGACTGAAGGTTGTTGTCTCAGATATTTTATCTCCAGGGATGGCAGCTGAATTAAAGCGGAGAACTGCCGTGTCTTATTTCTATGTCACTTATAATATTCACATTAGTTTATTCGTAGTCATCCTTCTTGGGCATACTAGCTTAACTCAATTACATGTTGTTAGTGTTATGCCTGAACAACATGCAACGTGTAAACCAGCAATCCATTGATGACAATTTTTAGCAGGTTTTTAATGGAATTAAAGCGACATAGACGACGGCAGGGATCGAACCTGTGATCATGAGGTTGACAGGCGAGCACACATCCATCGCGCCACGGCCACCCCCAAAGATGTTTCTAATGGTAACTTACGATTGGTAAAACTTGACCCTTCGGTGTTCTATCTGACATTTCAAACAGTTAACATACATAATGAGGCTAACCAACAATCAAATTAGTAGATGACTTAAATATTTAAGTGAACTCTAAAGAATTAGCCATACCAATAATCAGTTTAATAGTCAGCTTAACGCTAAACGTCACCTTAAATATCAAAGTGACGCGTCTTTAAAACTTCGTATAAAGGCCACGTTGGTACAGTCATTGTGATAGAAAAAAAAAAAACGATTCTACTTCTCAGTCTGCCTCTGTGTTGAAAATTTGTTCTGAATTTTGTGTGGGTTCAATAAGGAAGGGGGGAAGTGTATTTGTATTTAATTATTTCCATTTGTTTAATTATCTATATAAATAAAAATGAATCTCAAAATGTGTTGCTAAGCGTTAAACTCAAGAACGGCTCGACCAATTCGCCTAATTTTTTTTTTAATTTTTGTTAAGGTTCATGGAAGGTTCTTATGGAGAGAAAAAACGTTTATTGTGGGTGTGTGAAGATTAAGTGTTACAAAAAATCTATTGCTTATTAAAATTCACTGACTCAAAAAAAAAGAAATAAAAGAAAACTTTATAGCTAAGGAAATAATTTCTTCATTTAAATAATAATTAATAGTTCTACAACAAACAACAAAATTAACGAGAATAAGAGAACTTAAATAAGGGTAATCTATATAAATAAAAACGAAAACCAATAGTGGTTTTATTTGTCGAGTGTGTTTGCTTTTAGAACCATGCCGCCTTTTACACGCGGGCGCAGCAATTTGAGTCGAAGAAATCGAAACGCTAGAAACCAAGCTCATTTTCAATCAAATCGGACTTCATTGCAACGTGAAATGAAATTGAAAGGATTAGGATATTATAAACACGAGCAACGCGTCGTGTTCAAACTGCTTTCACAGTTTTACGATCGGCTTTCAGTTACGATGTTTCAATTGACTACAGTATGTATTAGGTTCGTTCGTTCAACTTTACCCAGGTTTGACCCAGGTTTTCTTGACAACCCTCAGAGTTGTCAACAAAAACTGAGGTTTTCGGTTTTCAAAAAACACCCAAGGGCTGTCAACTGTTTTGTTGACAACTAAAAGAAGGACAAAATAATTTTGTGCTCTGATAAAACTTTAAATTTGTTATAAATAAGTTTAAAAATGAACGAAAACAAAAGAAATATATATGAAATCTCATATGACTTTTGACAGTTTGACCGTTAACTGAACTCGCCCCAGGAAAATACCTCGATCTACTTCAGGGCGAGTTCAGGGCGACCCCAGGTCTAAAAAAACACAGAGTTTACTCACCAGGGTGACTTCAGGTTTTTCCAAAAACGATTGAGGGCGACCCCAGGGTGACTTCAGGGCTCAACGAACAAACCTATTATCATGTGCCACCGAATTGTACAAACTGTTTGTCCATGTTGAATGACTGTCATTTAGACAATATTTTACTGACAGGTGCTCAAACTAATAAAAAAGTTAGTTCAATGAACTATTACTCCTATCGCCTGATGGTTCATGAAAATGAAGACATGTGCTTGATGATGTCGAACAAATTATTATCTCAATTAGGAATGGCCGCGCCTAATCGCCCAATGCACGACGCTTTTAATCAAGAGTTGCATCGTGAAAAACTGTTCGATCTCGATGCTTTAAGGGAAACGGTTCGGATAAATGTTCCGTTGTTGAACAAACAACAAAAGTATGTATTTGATACAATTATGAAAGTTGTAAATGATGGAACTTGAGGATTTTACTTTTTCGATGCTCCTGGTGGTACAGGAAAAACATTTTTAATTGCATTGATTTTAGCAACAATTCGCTTACAGAATGGAATTGCACTTGCACTTTCTTCGTCTGGTATTGCAGCTACATTGTTGGAAGGCGGTCGAACAGCCCATTGAGCGCTAAAATTACCATTGAATACTCAAAGCAACGAAACTCCGACTTGCAACATTTCGAAGAACTCTGTAATGGCAAAGGTTTTGCAGCAATGCAAGTTGATTGTATGGGATGAATGCACGATGGCACATAAAAAGTCTTTGGAGGCATTTGACAGAACTCTCAAAGATCTGCGAAGCAATCAAAACCAATTCGGTGGAGCGATGATTTTGTTAGCAGGAGATTTTCGTCAAACATTACCAGTTATTCCACGGTCTACACCAGCAGATGAACTGAATGCATGTTTGAAGTCGTCCATTTTGTGGACAAAAGTTAAGATACTAAATTTGAGCAAGAATATGCGTGTCCAATTGCAAAATGATCGATCTGGAGAAATATTTTCAAAACAACTCATTGACATTGGTAATGGTAAAATCCCTGTAGATGTTATGATAGGCTGCATTACATTTCCTGTCAATTTTTGTCAGTCTACCAAATCAAAAACTGAGCTTATAGAAAAGGTGTTCCCAAACGTAGCTCAATATTACAGAGATCATTGTTGGTTGAGTGAACGAGCTATATTAGCTGCCAAAAACACGGATGTAAATGAAATAAATTTCAAAATCCAAAATGAAATTTCCGGTGAATTAATTGCATATAAATCAATTGATTGCGCAACTAACCAAGATGATTTCGTCAATTATCCACCAGAATTTTTAAACTCATTGGATTTGCCGGGGTTACCTCCCCATGATCTTCAATTAAAAGTAGGATCGGTGGTCATAATGCTAATGAATATCAACCAACCGCGACTTTGTAACGGCACACGGTTAGCAGTGAAAATATTAATGAACAATATGATAGAAGCAACTATTCTGAGGGGAAAATATAAGGGAGAGGATGTATTGATACTACGCATACCAATGGTACCAACTGACGTGTAGTTGGTACCATTTGAATTTAAACGACTGCAATTTCAAGTGCGGCTTGCTTTCGCTATGACTATAAATCAGTCGTTGAGTGTTGGCGGCGTCAATCTGGAAAACCCATGCTTCTCTCATAAATAAATATGAAAAGTGATCACTCCTAAATATTTTTTATGACTGTTGTTGTTGAAAAAAAGGGCAGAACAACGTCTGCCGGGGAAGCTAGTTTATTTATAAATTTGAATTACAGAAATAATTACTGGGTACAATAAAATATTTATATATCATCATATATCCTGATCTTCGGAACTCATTAGATAGATAGATAGATACAAGTTTATTTCCCTTTAAAATCATTATACAATAAATCAGAAAAAAATTAAATTAATATATTAGCCGTGTTTTTTTAAAGAGTGAATACCCAAGTTAGCAAAATTTTACATGCAAAGCAATAAAAAAGTGAATATAAATTGATCAGCAATCAGAGTGAATAAAAATTGTTGATAGATTGAGATGTAGATGGCGGTTAAATCGAGTGCAGAAAAACATTTGCTTGGTACTGGGATGTGTTCTGGAATGCATCTTTTTTTCTCAGAAATTGGTATTATGTCAAGACATTTCGAAATTAAGCTTCATGTCTATTTTGTAAAAGACGTACAAGAAATCTCAAATGTAAATTGATTGAAAATCTTAATTTTTGGACTTCTTTTTTGTTCAGGAAAATTGCGATTTCAGGGCTTTCGGAAAGCATCTAGAAAAAAACACTCTTTATAGGTAAAAATATAGTAATATATTACCCATCTACCAAGCCATAAACTGTCAAATTCCATTGGAAGATGGCTGAGATCTCGATGGATTAAAAAACATCTACAAAATCTGAAATTTTTTTAAACGAAAAATCGTTTTTTTTTGCTCATTAAAATTGTAATTTAGCGGCTGGCAAGAATATGGAAAGAAATATTGTAAATACGTCAAAATAAATTTAAAATTACTCTAAAATTCGTGTCAAACTTTAAGAATAAAAGAGAGTGAATATAAAAGTGACTATATGGTCGTTTTTTTTTTCGATTTTCTTTACTAAGTGGCTATCAATTTTCCATAAAACACAGCTATTATTAAATCAAAACAGAATTTAAGCAAAATAAATTTCTTTTTTTTTTTTTTTAAATAAGGAAAACGTCATTGCAACAAATGTCTTTTTGACAGCGAATGTAATGGATTTTGTAATAGAGCGCTGTATAGTAAAAGGCGTGTATAGCTTGGTTATTGGTAAACGCGCAAATCAACTTGGCTTTAAAGTTAAACCTTGCTGTTTATACATAAACTAGTATTCAGCAATTATTGGTATGGCCAAATGTGTATTGATCTATGAAGAAACTTGCTTCAAAGTTCTAAGATAAAATATGAATATTAAAGAAACATAAAAACACTCAGAATACCTACTCGTATTTGTAATTTTTTTTTTTTGTTCCAATTCCATCTTCGAATTATCCACCAATTTGGGATTTGCTGTGGAGAGATTTTTTGGGGGTTAATTTCATAAATCCCCAATGCACGCATTCAAATTCTTAAGCTTTTGAGTAACCGCCTGCACACTTGTCATATTTCAAATTCTTTAATGTAAATATAAATATGACAAACGTTTTGATTGACGCTTAAAGAGTGACGCTTTAAAACCTACAGATTACTCGTACCAATATCATAAACCATTAAAACGTCTGCCACTCTTTAAAGAAATGTACGAGTATTCTCAGGATGTCATAACGTTTCAATTGAGATTGTTTACCCCAAAGGCGTTCAAGGAATATGCCGTAGGTACATAGCTCCTGCAGGTTGTAACGTCTATTATGTATTAGCTTATCGATTTTGTTTTCAAATTTTCCCACAATAGACAAAATTTGTTTTTTTCTACATTAATTTTAATTGTAATATGTCAAAAATGGGATAAGTTTCGTGAAGACCTTTAACATAGACAGTGTTGATCATAAAAAAAAACTAAACCATTTTAAGGCACAACTCAATTGATTATCCGTTTCTAAGAATCTAATCATTCGAATAATGGCCCTGAAAAGGTCAATAAAGTTTTGACTCCCAGGAAAACGAAAATTCTAGATGGAGTCTGTTGCAAGTGTTTGTGGTCTTCAAATTCTAGTTTGACAGTATCAGCTTATCAAGACAAAAACTATAAACCATTTGAAAACAAAATATTTATTCTAACTGCGTTTTATGTCTAGATCAGCGGGAATTTTTCAACTTTAAATTGGAATTATCGAAATACTAGTGGGTTGAGGTAAGCAGGAGGGGTATCATTCAAAGGGCAGGATTTGCGGAATTGTTAGTTGCCATGAGTCAGTCACTGGTCGGCAGCGCACCGTGCGTTTGGGGTGGAGCAATATTTGAAGTGCGGTGAATCATTGGTACGTGCGCGTCGCGCCTTTAATACTCATTTTAATATTCGACGACTAAGTGGACGCAACTTATCTGGTCGTAGGAACAAAATTCAGGCAAGAAGGCGCAATGATCAATAGACCTATTCCTGCACCATCAACGTCAGCAACAACGCCAGAACATGTGTCTAAAGTTCGTAATGAAATTATTCGAAATCCACGTAATCCGATAAAGAAGATTGCGGCCTCCACAGGAGTTAAAAAATCAACACTGCATGTTATTTTGAAAAAGAAATTAAAGCTCCATCCGTACAAAATACAAATTGTTCAGAATCTCAACGAAAGTGACTATCCTTTGCGAGAATCCTTCGCAAGAACAATGCTGCAACGTTTTCGGACAGCACTTACGTTTGGAAAAATTTTATTCAGTGACGAAGCACATTTCCATATTGGATATGTTAACACACAAAATATGCGATACTGGTGCCCCAACAACCCTAGAGAACGCCATCAAAAACGTTTACTTTGTTTAAAAACGACAGTTTGGTGTGCCATTTCATTTCAGTGAGACAGTCACTGCTCCGTTGTATTGCCGTATGATTGATGAGTATCTGTTACCGCAATTGCAGCTGTATTCAGGGTACATCAACCGAACACAATTTCAACAGGATGGTGCTACTCCGCACACAGCTATAGGGTGTCATTGGAAAGGCTAATGACAGTTTTTCCGAATAAACTAATCAGCAAGTACGCAGATATTCCATGGCCGCCTCGGTCGCCAGACCACACACCTTGCGATTTCTTTTTATCGGGATACCTCAAATCAAAGTTTTACAATAACAATCCCCGAATAATTCAGGCCCTATAGGAAATTATTCGCCATGAAATTCAAAGCATTACTCCAGCGCTTTGCTGTCGCGTAATCGCAAATGTAAGGGTCCGACTGCAAGAGTGCATTAAAAAAAAAAACGGCCATCATGGTGATGAACGGATGATATTGTTTTTAAAAAATAAAATAAGCATTGTTACTCTGCATTTAATTGAAATAAATAAAAACGATGTACTTTTTCTTATATTGAATTTTAAAGATGAAAATATTCCGCTAGACACCCTTTATTACAATTTTATATTTACTGATTATATGTTTAACATTATGTATGAAATATGATGTCGGTCAATTTTGTTTCTAATGTTCTCCTTGAGCATAGAAGTTGTAGGTATTTTGTTGATGTATACCTTTTCTTTCAAGTACCTCCATAAGAAGAAATCGGGAGACGTCCAATCAGGAGATCGATATGTCTAGTCGATATCACTATTTTTTGACATTATTCAGCCGTGAGCTGTGTGTGATGTGACACGGTCTTGTTGGAACTTGATCCAATTCAGGTACAAGAAAGTTTTGTAGCATGACCTGAAATGTATCATCAGTAACTGTTACAGCATTGTCTATGGCACCCTCAAAGAAGTATGGCTTCAGATGTCACTGGCCTAAGTGGTGCATCATACATCGCATGCTTAATGGAATACTGACCCATTAGGAGATAGGTCAAAATTGAGTTACGTACAGATACAGGCTTTTACAAGCCTCAAATCTCATGTATAGTTTATCATACTTTAAAAATACCAATATTCATGATTAATTCATGAATTAGTTTTAATTTTATCCGTCAACAAGTAGGACAAATCCTCATAGCAATATCTTTTTTGCAACTTCCCAAAAATCATTTTTTCGAGTTAGGTCAGTATTCTATTAAGAATGCGACATTTACTCTTTGAAGATGTATTGGGCTTTCTCTCATCAATGGAAGGTTTTGAGTGCCTCAAAAGCGGCTTTTTTCATAATGATTTTTTCCAAAAATTACTATGATCTATAGCGAGCTGTTAAGATCGATCGCTCTGATCTCGCCGGTGTTAATAGTCATTTCTCTGCAACTCTAATAAATCGAGCACTCTGTTCGACTGTCAAATGCCAACTGACAAATTTCATTCACATAAAAATGTCAACCAAATAAAATCAACCTGGGACATAAGACTCACCCTGTTTTAACATAATCTAAATTTTAGCTTCAAAATCTGTGCTCTTTAAATTACACAAGGTATACATAACAAAACTTCAAAAAATTGTCTACAGTATTTTACGGATATAAGAAACCGTCTCGTAAGAAAAAACTAACTTATACAAAAGAGAGTCAATCTAATTAATAAATATTAAATACAAGAATAAGAGAGTTTCAGTTTTACTGACATTTTCCAACTTTCCAATAAAATTGGCATCAATAGTTTGGAAAGAGCTCAAATTTTTTCGGAATATTCTGACATTTGAATCCCTTCTTGGTTTTGTTTCGGTTTTTATTGCATTGTACAAATTCTTGTATCCGTTGTTTGCATATAACAGAATTAAGGATGTGAAAATGAATAAATATGTTATTTAACTGTACTGCAACCTACATATATGTTTTTTTTTTATAATCGGCACACACTCAAGGGGTTTTTTGTATACCCTTAATATACCAGAGACACAGTGTAAGCATTAAGAAAAAAGGAAAGGGTTAGAAAGGAGGTGTCGGTGTACATTTGAATTCTTGAACATTGCAATGACTGAGATTTATTGTGCCGCCGCCGTTTACAGCTAAATGATATCGCTCATTTTCAAGCTATTTCTCCACATTAGTTTCTTCTTTCTGTTCCTGCTTAGACTGATGCAGAATATAAGGCGTTCTTGGTTATAGCTCCAAAAAAGCATTTTCGACTGATTTAGTTTTGGGAGTTATTTGCGTATTTTTGTGCTTGTGGCCTGCTCTTCCGTTTTTATTTTATTTTCAAATACGTTTAATCCTATTTCGCAATAGGGCCCTTCCCATCAGGGGTGTCGTTGTTCCTGTTTTTGGTAAATAGTCTGCTTCTTCATTTCCCATGACCCCTACGTATCCTGGTACCCAATGAAATGTGACATTGTTTTTCTTGGCGAGGTCGTTTAGCCTTTGAACAGACTTCCATACCAATTTAGAATTAATGGCCTCTTGGCTATCTGACATAATATAAATGTTTTGGTTACTATAGTTTTTTCGAGATTACGTTCACTTTATTTTCCTACGGCATTCACTTCTGCCAAAAGATGCTATTGGACTGCCCCATTGACAGACAACTTGGTTCTGGGCCCACAAATTCCAGCAACTGTCCCTTGACCATTTGGCGCCCTATGATTACACTTCCTAATACCACCTGTATTAGGGTTAGGGTAAGATCTCATTGCTTCAATAAGGCATATACATTTAAGCCTTTGTTCGAACGTTTTCCTAGTTATTGCTTTTTCGGTTCTTTTATATCAAATCGCCCGATAGATAATTATGGTCCTTACCTTCATGGTATACATCCATCTAAGTATGTTTGGCTTGCAGCCCCCTGGTTTGCTTGCAAGTCTCTTGCTTATCATAAGCGATTTTTTGGCTTTCCCGATAGTTAAGTCGATATGTTTATTCCAAAGAAGTTTGCAATCTAGTGTTATTCTTAGATATTTAACCTTCCCATAGGTATCGATGTCTTTGCCAGATAACCTTGTATAGGTTTCATGGGTGGCAGAAGTCTTTTTTAGTAAATTATTATCTTTGCTGGTTTGATCTTTAAGCCTAATGATAGACTTCTTTGGGTTATATCACTAAGAGTTTTTTCAAACTTCCAATGACAATATCATCAGCATAACCGAAGCAGCGTATATCTTGAGAAGTAAGACTTTTTAGTAATTCATCCACAATGAGATTCCACAAAAACAAGGTGAAAGAACCCATATCTGAGGACAATCACTTGTTGTGATGAGTTTCCAAAAACCTTGTCCTACGTATGCCTCCGCAGTTCTTGTGCCTAGCATTTCACTTATCCATCTGATAATGGTGATGGATATGCATTTCCTGATAAGTGCTTTGCTTACAGCCTCATGACAGGTGTTATCAAAAGCACCCTACATATTTAAGAAGGCGAATAAGGCTGCTTCTTTTGCATCCAAAGCTATCTGTATCATGGTTGTAAGTTCCAAAAAGGAGGTGATGGCTAAGAGGAATTTTCAGTAAAACTTCCGACTTTATGCCTTCCCCAGAGTCTTCAGTAAAAACAATGTTAAACTTATAGGTCTAAATGACTTTAGATATCTTGTATCTTATTTCCCCATATTAAAGACCTTAGGTTTTCTCCATAGACTTGGTATATACCCAAGTGCAATACTACTTCCAAATATGCAAATATAGGATATGAGAAAGAAATTTGTTGGATTTGCAGAGATTCATATATCCCTGTTGTACTGTATAAGTTCCTCTGTATCACTTCGTTCTTAAATCCTTTTGCTTTTCCTCAGATATTCTTACCACAAAAAAATTTATAATTGCTGAGCATAGAATATTTCGTTTCTTATTTTGTCCGTTTTTTGCCTTCACTACACGAATAAATTCCCCAGAGAAGTCTTTGGAATCCACAACCGTCCACAACCGATTTCATTCGCACACTTATTCCCTTGCCTCTGTAGCACTGGGGTTTCTTGTGAGATTTCATCGCACACCACTTGCCTCCGCTCGGTCTAACCAAATTCACTCTTCAACACAAGAACCAAAACTTAAATTAGTACTTCCAGTTGTGCACTGGATCGAACGGAAGGACATAATCGTCCTTCTGTTCCCCCTGGGCCCGTTCCATTGAGAATAGCCCTCTCCTCTTGTAGTGATGCTGGCTAGAAATTCCCAACTTGCAAAAAAGGGAGTGACTTCATCAGGATAAAAAAAGAAAAATAATATTCACATTCACACAAAATACAAGATTTGATGATGGTACATGTATCTCCGATGACAATAGAGTGTTTATTTTTTTTTCCATTCATATCCTTCGTACTGTATATATATGTTTACTTTGGCTGTCCTTACCCGAGATGCATTTTCGCTTGAACATTGAAACTTGTATCCCTTTTGCTGGACTGGTGAGTAAGATGCGGTAGACGGGTATTATTCAATAAAGACCGAACCTGCAAAAGGATACCATGGAAAAGGGACATGACTCAATTTTAATGGGATCACAAAACATCAATTGAATAAACCAGTCTATTCACACAGACAAATGCTTCGTTTCTTGGCCAAGAACACAGCTCTTTTGGAAAATCTTCATGGACATTGTTGGTTTTTGAATTCAAATGAACCGTATTCACCGGAGAAGGACATTATTTTGCGCACAGGACTCTACTAAATGTAAATCTTCTTACACATTGATATAAATCAAAAGGATCAAATTTAAGGCTTTGTATTTATGGTTTGCTTTTGTGTGTAATTAAATTAAATGGAAATGAATGAAATAGTAATACAGGTAGAAGGATAAGAAATAGTGCATGTGTCGTTGTGGGTGGTGAAGGATGTACACATCATAAAAATTGTATTACGTCCAAGAAAGGACTCGGTAAAATAAATCAACAAACCACCAAGGCCTTATAGGTGGGAGGAGTATGCAAAAGCAAATTATTTTGTGTTGTGTTGGTATGGCTGTTGTTGAGTTGATTTGATTTTTTTTTGTTTGTGTGTTTTTGATTGATGATATTGATACCATAAGGCAGTATGTTTTTATATATCCATAGCGATAACAGTATGGTATAGGCTTGTGTTCGCAGTTCCTACCTATGTCTTTGATTTGACATTCAGTGTCTACAAATATTTGTTTGGTAAAACCTATTTTAGGAAAATATGTGTCAGAAAATTCCTCAATAAAATTGATTGACGAGGATATGATTTTCATACATGTACAAACATTATTCATGTCAAAATTTTAATTCATTAATAAAAACTTTTTTTTTTTTTGGTTTTTGTAAGTCCCCTCCATTCCTGGCATACCGCAGAGAGGAATGGTTGATAGTTACAAGTCACTAGGTTTAAGATCTCTGCGAGCCGTTTTGGCCTCCTATTTATTTATTTATTTATAGTAAAAAGTTTTGATTTCTTATATCAGTGAAAAGTTTAACAAAGGGTGGGCCACCTTGTGGTTTCTTTTTAAATCATTGGTTATTTTGACGCTAGCAGCTGTTTCCCCCGCTCGAGATCTTGACAGAAACTCATTATCATACCCCCGCGGAACGAAATGAGTCGCTTTGCGCTTGAGCAACGTAGGGAGATACTGAAGACTTATTTCCAAAGTGAGTGCTGTGTAGCCCAAACAATGCGTTTTTCGAAAAGAAGTTTTGGCCGAAATGAAGCACCCACCGCCTGCTTGCCTGCTCTACGCAAGTTTGTGCAAAAATTTTGTGAGACTGGTATGCTAGTGGACAACACTCATGGCACCCATTGTCGTACGGTTCACATAGACGAGAATGGGGCTGCTGTATCCGAGAGTGTGAAACTCAATTCACAAACATCAACTCGCCATCGATCTCAAAATTTTAAGCACTAGCCTAAGGAGAATTCTGTACAAAGATCTCAGATTAGTCGCTTGAAGTGACAAAATCCGCTATTGCAAAGCCAGACAAGACAGTCACTTGAACGACTTCGTGTTCCATAATTAATGGGAATATTTTCTCTTACTAATAAAGTCATAATGCATGGGCAACATTTTATTTTGTTCATTTTATTCCATTTTTAAAAAGAAATTTGTATTTGGCCCACTTACCAAAAATGCAGTTTTATTAAAATCAATTAGCATATAGCTTTTCCCATGTAGACTCAGACTCTAGCTAGAACTAGAATTGAACGTCCAGGTGCACCGAATTTGAATTTTTTTGTAGTGGTTACATAGTTTGTAGTGGTTACATAGATTAAAACCTATATACTTTTTCTAACAAACAAAAACACAGCTTAACAGCCCGATTCTCCCCCTTGTGAGGAGTCACAAGTCACAAGCTCTTGTGACTATTCCTTGTGAGGATTGTTGTGATTCGATAACATTTTGGTATTCTCCCCCTAATCGTCACAATAAAACTCACAACAAAACTCACCACAGCATGGTAAGATTTTTAAGTGTCATTATTTGAACAGCTGATTATTCAAAACGAAGAAATTACAAAATGCAAGGTAACATAATTTTTAAACAATAAAATGATTAAATAATATGTAAATATAACATTTTCAGAAGAAATCAATCGTGGCAACTGCATAAAGTTTTCTGAAGGTGAAAAAACTTTATAAATGTATTGTTTTGGAGAGCGAATGGATCATTTGTATCTCTCAATGTTCTTAAAGCCGTCGACGCTGTAAACTTCTTGATACGATTAGTTTCTTAAAGAAATTTTTGTTTATGTTATAATATTACTTTTCTTTTTTGTGGGAAGATCAGCAAAAATATTCACTAGAACAAAGTCCACTTCCATTTTCGTGTTCTCACAATTATTCACAAATCTAGAAAATGTTCTTACTGAATGTCAATCCAAGAAACTTTGAAAATTTATGAGTTGTGACCTGCTCTGAAGGAGATCACAGTTTCGATTGTTCTTGTGACTCTCACAAGTTGTGACTGAGCGGCAGAATTCGAAAAAGTCACAAAATCATTTTCACCTCTTCTTGTGACTTGTGAGGCATCACTGACTTTGGGGAGAATCGGGCTGTAAAGAAAGCAAAGGAATGAAGGATCATAAGAAAGCCTACATTCTGTATACCTATATATGTATACCTATGTAATTCTTTCAACATAAAACGCGCATAACAGGGCAGATTTTAAAGAACAGAACCAACAATGCACAATTTGTAATGGTTACATTTCCTCCATATTTACGGGAGCTCAAATTCACTTTCTTATGTAAACATCACATAACTGCGGACAACAGATGTTTGGGATATACATACTTGTTTTAGTTTGAATTGAATTTAAAAAAAAACGATATTTTTGACCACAAGAATTTTTGAATCAGAAATTTACAGTTAAAATTTTTAGTTTCATCCACAAGAAAAAACAAGTGATTGTGAATGGATCGTGGTATATTAGAAGCAGTTACAATTATATATTAAAACTAGCTGACCCGGCAAACGGTGTTTTGCCATATAAATTATTTCTTGGAAATTTCTAGTGTAGAAAAAAAAAATAACTAACTTGTTGGAAGTGTGTAAGGATGTGGTATATGAGTGAAAGAGGCATGGAGCGCTGTCAACGATTAGGGAATATAAAAATACTAGTAACAAAACACCAAACATTAATTTTTTTAATTTATTACTTAAAATTATATATATATCATTAATTAATTACGACAATAACACTAACAAACAATATCAATCTGTTAATGCTATTGGGTGAACAATATTTTTTGTTAGCCCATCTTTAGCTAAAACAAACAAACTGGATGGTTTACCCACTCGAGAGCATTCCACGTATAATTTTCCGTGTGAAAAACATGGTGTGCTCAAATCTAAGCCACAAACAGAATTGGCACATCTGTAGATATAATATGGATTCGTGGCACTAATATGTTTTCACCTCTAAACTTGCCATTTAAATTGCTGGCTTCGATAACGTTTTTCATTAATTTTTGAATGACTAAACTCTTACCGTTGCACAGCCGTGGCGGGTTCAAAATACGAAGCAAATTGTTCGGAGATCCATCCTTCAATTGTTAATTATGCGGTGGCATGTCTGGCAAATCCAGTGAGTTCAAAAACTCTGTTGGAAAATATACAGCTTCACTGGCATCGCAAACTGTATCAATAGATTTGTATGATACCAATTTCCCTGGCAACAACTGTTGTATCTTCAGATGTAAATCGTCAACGTCCACATTTTTTGCCGCTAAAATTGCTATTTCTGCAAGCCAGTACATCGGGAAATATTTGTTCAATAAGAGCATCTTGCGAATCAATGATTGTGCAGAAATCTGTCGGTAATTTTACGCATCCAGTTTCATCTATAGTAACTTTTCCATCACCGATATCTAAGAGTTGTTTTGAGAATGTTTCGGCGGATAGATCTTGAAGTATTTGAACGCGCAATATTACGCCACAATGACGATGATTTTAAGCAAACGTTGATCTCATCAGCGTATGTTGAACGTGGAATGATGGGATGTATTTTTCTGAAATCACCTGAAAGGACTAACAGAGTGCCACCAAATAGTGTATCGTTGTTTTTAATATCTTTCAATGTAAATTCATCCCAGATGATAATTTTACACTGTTTCAGCACTGTGGCCATGGACGATTGTATTTGATCGTATTTCGGGGAGAATTAGCGAAATAGAAATTGTTTTGCCAGTTCCACCTGGTGGATCCACAAAGAAGAACCCACCTTGTCCTACTGAAACTGGGATCATAATGCGGTCGTAAATGGTTCTTTGTTTTTCAGTCATTAGCGGGACATTGCGAGTAACAACCGCCGCCATTTCTAAAGAGTTGTACTGCAGCTCACGATTCATTTTAGTGTTAAATGAGATGCAGTTCGATTTGGCGAATTCATACCGTAATAACTGAGTGGTAAGTTGGCAATGATAAAGCCAAGATCCTCAATAGCAATCAGTACTTCATTGTACATAGCGTCGCTGAATGTTATCCTTAGATCCTTGAACCGTGTACAATGTTGATGATATAATATATCAGCAGTCGTTGAATCTTTCTGATTATCCCACAATATCTCTGCTCGGGCTGGGAAACATGTAGTCAACACTATAGCGAATAGTAGACGAATTTGTATTGCTGTACAGTTCAATGCTGCTTCAGCAAGCATACATTTCCACTGGTTGTCGTCTTCCAGGAATCCGAGTGCAAAGCATGCATCTTTATACGTTGGATACTGTCGCCCATTTACTTTACGTATATCTAGAAATGACAATGGGCCAGTAACATTAACCAACAACAGTCGAAGATAAAAGCACTCAGTCTGCCTTGGATTGACTGTAAATACTGTAAATGTTAGGGGTGGATAACCCTTATCACTTAGGGGTATAAAAAATAGATAGTAGCCGATGCTCAGACCTACTGAATATGCATATAAAATTTCATAAAAATCGGTCAAGTCGATTCGAACAAGTATGGTAACTAACTAACTAACTTGCTCGTACACCAGTGATTTCCATTCTTCCTAATTTTTGAGCTACCGTCAAATACAGACATTCATTTTTAGGTTGTACAACAACATTATGGAATAATTAATCTAGCACGGTTTTACTTTGTCCTTTCAATTTGGAAAATATTGAAAATTATTGTAGCCATGTCCTACGTTATGGCTGTAGTTATTTGTTATTTTACGAAAATAATAAGTTATTTATTAATAAAACTGTTTCTACCGATATTTTGAATTTTCTCACATCTGTTCCAAAAATCAGACAGGAGACAGGGTATTCTACTTTTTGAGTTCAAACTATGTCAATAGTTGTTTTTAGCAATTTAAAAAATAAATTTTATCTAAAAGGTTTTCCAATAGGAATTTACAAGCTTTTACAGGTATTGGCGGCCATATTGGTGAAGCTATATCTGTCAAATTATCTGTAATTTATTAATTCTGGCTTGTTAAATAAACACGAAGAGGTATAACGTTCAAAAGCATGTGAAAATTATTAAATTGCTTCATGAAAGTGGGTCTTCTGTTCGGGCAATATTCAACTAATGATTCAACTAAGTCAAAGAATCGCTAGATCTTCCAAAGCTATCGCCACTAAGAGTAAAAGTAAGACTCTGGACGAAAACTCCAGGCAGTCAATTCCTCGTTATGCACTAGATCTCGAGCTTTCGCTGTCCATAACTTGGCAAATTTTGCATCATGGATTTGGTCATATTTCATCTTACCCAGGAGCTCAGAGTTAACGATCATAAACAACGAAGTGCGCTCTCGTACAGCTAGAAGTTGACTCAAATTTTCGGTCAAGAAATCATTATTAGTAAAGAGGCTCATTTCTGAATGAACGATTTTGTCGAATTTGAGACCATCCATACCAAATTGGTATGCAACCAGGAAAAAGCGCCGTTCGGTGATATCTTAGGCTGGCAGTATTATCGGTCCATACTTCTTTCAGAACGACGCGACATTGTCCAGGTTTTCATCGTCAACGGCGAACATTATCCGTCGATCATAACCAATTTCTTTTCGCTTGAATTGGATGATATGGACAATTAACAGATGTGGATTCAACAATACGGTGCTACTTGCCAAAAAGCTCGTGCTACAACTGACATCTTCGACGAAAAATTTTGAAATATGGTTATCTCACGCGGAGACGATGTGAATTGGCCAACTTCGTAGTGCGATTTGACCCCGTTAAACTTCTTCTTGTGGAAGTTTTTTAAACTAAAAGTCTTTGCCAATAAACCATAAATTACCATTGCCTTTGAAAGCCATTATAATCGATGCCATTTGTAAAATTCACCCTGATTTTTACGTCTGAGTTATGAAAGATTGGCCGTTTCAGATGCGAGCTCCCCAGTAAAGGCGAGAGAGACATAAATGTAAATAATGTTTTTTTCCCATTTTTAAAGTTAGCATACATAGGTCTTTTAAAATAAAAATTAAAAAATTTAATTGATATCTTACTCACAGTTTGTTTTATTTAAATATAAAGATAAAAAACTCTTAATGGAAACGCGTTTATTTGAACATTTTGTTTATAAAGAATTCGTACCGTGTTGTCTTATGATTTACTATATTTTCGTAGTCATATATAAATTTTATTAATTCAGTACACATTAGGAGACCAGAGTATTAAATATCTTCCCTTAAAATATTGGATGGAACTAAAAAGGACTCGTCAGTCAGCTTCTTGATGATTATTTTCGAAAAAAAATTAAATGGTTGCGTAAATGAACCGAAATTGGAACAAAATTCAAAAACTTATTTTAATAATAACTAGTAGGATAAGGACTTGTATTTTTGAACTGGGTTTTATCAGTGATATTTCACATTATTATATGTCCAAGTTATTAACAAAACGGCTGGTACCAAAATTCGTTTGTTCCAAAATTTATGAAATTTATATTTAAAAATAATCATAATCTTTGAAAACATCTGATATACAATATACAATATGTATGTTTCCAAATAAGAATTTGCTGTCAAATTATGCAAATTTTTATAATTATATCAACTTGCTTCCTAGCTTTAGGCATTGAATTCTTAAATTTTTATTTCTCTTTAATTATAACTAAATTTGAGCACAGTTTGGTAGATATATTTCCTTCCTTCATTGAAAGGAACTATCTTTTTTCAACTTCCACGTTCCTTGGTTAAGAACCAAAATTGTCTCAATTAATCAAGTCCTAGACCAGCTTGTATAAAGTGGAAATACTTGTTTTGCTTTTTTACGTCATTATTCCAGTTTCTGCAAAAATAAAAAGCAAATACCTGTGCTATATATATTTTTTATATTTTTTTTTTTAGTCCGAAATACCAGAGTTAATACTTCCTGAAGAAAGGAAAATTTTATGCAAACCCAAAAAAAAAATATCCCCCATCTTTTCTGAAAAATGGAAGACAATAATTTTGAAAAAAAATTGCTTACAGAAATGCTAAAAAGTTTGATAAATGACCGCTGTCACTGAGCTTAGAGGTTTTGAATTTTCAAATAGAAAAAGGAAATATTTATAGCTTAACTGATGAATGAGTTGAACAAGCGTTCTTTCAGAAAAGTACTAGTGAGAAAACACTTAGCTTTCATACCTTCTCCGTGGCGTTTAATATCACTTACGAGGAACACCTCAGTTTGTGATCCCTTAACGAATAGTTCAATTTATTTATTTACAAACACACTCGAAGATAGCTGGAGTGTTACTTTTCAAACACCTCTTCACAAATCGACCGGAACAACGATTGCTATAAAATGAAATAGCTACCCCAATGAATCGATTTCATGGGGATATTTCTGTGTAGTTTCTGTAAAGTCATTATAGACTCACCTCTACATTGGCTTTCGGCCTTATCCTTTTCGTGTAAGAACTACAAAAACTATACATCGCAGGCAAGCTATACAAAGCAGAACTCGTATTAGTTTCAATTCTCTCAATTCTTCTTAATTGTATTTCCAATATAGTTATTGCTTCTGAGCTTTTTTGTACACACATTTCTGTCCCAAGTCCACCCGAACCCTCATACGTTCAGCCAAAGCCAAAGTAATCACCTGCAAGAGAATCGTAAATTGCTCCTTTTTTATTCTCTCGCTCTCACTGTCTGCGTTTTTTTTATTTGAAGTAATAAAAAAAAAAACCGTTTTTCCACCTTTTCCTTGCAATAAATAATGTCTTACCTCGATTTTTTGTTTGATACAAATCAATGTTTATAAGGATAACCCGCTAAGAATAACACTTATTCCAAATGCGATGTTTTTTCTCCTGTTGATATCCTCTTTAGCAACTGGAGACGATGAATTCCACTCAGACATACAAGGGGTGAAGCAGACAGAAATCCCAAGGATATTTCCTCATGTGCAACATGTTTGTATGGCCCAATACTACAACAACACCAATGCCAACCAGTTGAATATCCAATTATTATCCTCTTTTCCCGTTGTTGTCGACGACGTCAGTAATGCTCAAGTGGGCCGCGAAACACATGTTTTCATAGAATTTATATCCCTGTTGCGCTTTGGACAATTTCGGTGAAGGGGGTGGGGTTATGATTTCATTTGAAAGTGTTAGATATGAGAGAGAAAGAGAGCGCATGTCCATTGGCGTTCATTGGAAGCCTTCCAAATTCTATGTTTTACCTTTATTCTATACTTTGCCCATTTCAACAGCACTTCATATCATGCTGTCTCATTCACGCTGTAACTGATTGTTGCGCTCATTATCAATGCCAGGGAAAATTCCGATTACAAGGATATCCTTCTCCCACATTACCATACACACATACACACACAAATTACTGAGTTTCAGGCACCAGCAGCGGTGCGACATCAAAGAGCGTGGGGCCTACGAAAAATTCCAGAGAGCTATAAGGACTACATTGCCCAGGGTTGGATGGTAAAGTGCTCCTATCGACTAGAAAAGCCCCAGTTCGAGTCGAGCAATTCAAAGGATCGCATATCCTTTTCCGGTGCGTGTTCAACGTTCAGCCGTTTTTTTTGTCTATACCATTCCTGCACAAGAACCTAGATGTAAGGACATTGAGAAATTCTATAAACGTGCAAAAAAAGGATACAAATATTGGCAAACCGAGAGGATTTAATGACTCAGAAAAAAGGATCGATCTCATAAATAATCAAAAGAAAACTTTTCAATCTTATCCGTAAATCCTTTTTGGATCCTTAAAAAAAATTATTATCAATGTGAAAACCCTTGCTAAACATTTTACAACCCCAAGGATACTTTTTATGAAAAGATACCCTTAACCATCAGAGCAACCAGTGATTTTCAAACATGATAAAACAGTGAAATCATTTTCCGCAGGATATCATTATCCCTTATGATGATGGTGTCTAGAGATGTCTGTTAATTAAAGATCTGACAAAAACACATAATCAAGCCCTCAAATTTTAAAAGAACAAAAACGAAATACATTCCACTAAACTGCTGCCGCACCTGCAGAAATGCCCCACAGTAATTAAAGAGGACACAATAAGCAACAGGACGACGACGACAAGAAGAAACACAAAACTGAAAAAAGACCATAGTCAGCAAATACTGCTGTTTGCTCAGCAACGCAAACTTGTACAATTGAATTAATCCTTTAACACTGCGAAAGGTCCTTTCAGTGTCATTAGCAGCGAACACATTATCCTTGTTGTAACAATTATTGTAAAACATGGAATTCACATGCATAATTGAAGTGTAAATAAAAATAAAAAAGTTGCCACTATTTTGTGTACATAGAGTGAGTTGGTGTTGTTTTTTAAGAGAAATTAAAAAAGTTTAATTGAAAAAATATCACGTATACGCCACAGTGTACCAATATAAATTTCAACTTTGTGGCTTGTGTTGTTGCGCTTGTAAATCAAAATATCCCTTGCGAACGAGTGAAGCAGAAAGTTCAATTCGAAAAGCAAACATCATCATCCTTGAAATTCCTGATTGGCAACAGGTAAGGGTGCGGGAGGGAAGATAGTATATGGAATGAAGGGAGTGGGAGGCGAGTGCCTAAAATGAAAGACTGCAAAATTGAAATGTTTTTTTTGTTTTAGCTAAACCTTTACAGAGGGGGTGCTGTGGGTTGAATGTTTTTGTTTCGCCATTTTATGTACACAGATATTTGAATATAAAATGGAGGAAGTTATAAGGGTTTACCTTTCTTTTGTTACAATCGATAAAGTCAAAATTGCAAAATTCCTTTCTCCGATGATGGTAATAATGTTTTTCAAAGTGTGGTCGGTCTCTCATAGATGGGACTTTTTTATTATTTACTCGATTCTTTTTGTATTAAATTGAAAAATAATTCGCTTTTATGTTGTTGTTACCTGGAGATTATGTGTTAGTGGGGGTTTTCTTTCTTTTTGTATTGTTTATGGTATATGAACGATGAAAAGTAGATTCAGGCACTTAGAAAAATATGCTGAAGGAAGTGGGAAGGTTTAAGAGCAAATGTTTGCTGTTTTAAATTGACTTTAAATTCGCCGTTAGAAAAAAGGTATTTTAAAGGTTAACGAAGAGTTGTGCTCTACCTAGGAATTTGAAACAAATTTAGGGAATCTTCTGATATTAAATATTATTTTATCTTCTTGGATGTGAATTTAATTTGAATTGGTTAAGCTGATATTGAGAGTGTGAAAAGGGATTCTATTTGAAACAACGTGTATCAGCTTCAAATTTTTGCAAAATGGGACATCGCCAAAAGTACTTATTCTAATACGGACTTATAATTTAAGCAAACACTTTGTCAGATTTGTGGGGTATTTGAGTTCAAAAATAATTAATCTGACCAACTTAGGGTGATTTCTTCAAAACAGTTTCGAAATCTTTTTTATTTTAAAAAATCCTTTAATGGAATTAATGCTGATCAGCTTAAGCTCTCATTACGAATTCGTACTTTGATTTAAAAAAAAAAAAAAAATTCCTTAAATGTTTACTTTGATGCAAATAACGTTTTTTGAGTGAGTTGTTAATACTTTTAAAAAAAAATCATGTTGAATTTTCTTCTATATAATTAAAATATTGAAAGAAATTATTTTAACTGGAAGTTTTCGTTCTGAATTTTTTTTAACCAAAATGTTAATCATTCAAATTATCACCTTTGCCTTGGCATTAAAATAGTTCTTTCTGCTTCCTTTGTTTTCTAAACATTTCAATATTAAGAATTTAAATTTAAAATTATTATTTTTAATGAAAAAACTTTCCCCCTTATTTAGTGGTCTAAGATTTTGTTGGTTCTGGTAAAGACTAAAAACTAGCAATTTTAGTTAATAAGAAAATTCTATGCGTTCTTAAAATTAAATTAAAATTAAAGATTAATGTTTATAAGGATAATAAGGCTAAATTAAATAACTCGTTTTATTAATTCATATCTTTATGAAAGTGGAACCAGTTGTGAGAAATATATCATAATTGTTTCGGAAGTACAGGAAAAAGTTTGATACTTAGTAGTATAAAGAAAATAAATCTATCTGTTTAGGTTGGAGCTGAACAAAAACACAGGATTTCGGGATCTATTGTTTGAACACTATCTGGAATAGCTAAAAATTATAAGTACCCTGGCTGTCGCACTACCAAAGTTATATTTATGTAACTAGAGAATACTAGTAGGTCAAATTTGATTCATACCTTGAGTTCGAATTATTTTAGGGAATGCACAACTTCCCGTGTGTAGCACCTATATCTTTGCCTGCAATTTTGATCAAATTTGACATTCAGATGGCAAGTATGTCGAAAAAAGTAGGTATCGCAGTTCTTCCTGTTTGGTTTAAGCCTAAATGGCCGAATTGCTTTTCTTAAAACTTATCAGGTACCGTTTTCTCAATATTTCCCGAAAGTTTTTCGATATTAAAGAAAAAGATTTTTTTTTTCTAGAAAATAAAATAAAATATTTATATATAAGTAAACCACTTTAACTTAATGTCAACAAAGTTCTGCAAAATATTAGTCCTTTAATAGAAAAATCTGTACAAGTACATTGCGTATTAAATTTTTCCAAAAGTAGTTTTTGGATTTTCAGATTTTTCACTAGAGTAGATTAAGAAAAAAATTACTTCTATCTTAATATAGCTGTACAAATAAGCTAACAAAATTTTTAAGAACTGGTTTGAAAATTATTTTTTTTCTAAAAAGCTGTCTTAATCACATTTTGATACAATTTTGTCTGTATTACTTAAATTTGTGAGTTCAGTTATTCAATACTCAAATTGCTTAGCATTTTTCTGTTTTTAACTTTTCGCATAACGAATTTGAGCAAAATTTTGTATACAGAAGTCTCTCAAAAATTAAGTATCGAATTTTACGAAAAAAAAAATTGTTTGCACAACAAAACAATCTATAATTAATGTATTTTTATTTAAAAAACAACGATTTAAAATTAAAGTTTTCTTATTATTTACATACTCGTACTTATATCATTTTTAGCTCAAACTGCTAAAGGAGTTGCTTAGCCATTTAAAAATGAAGCATCGAAACATTTTTCTTTAAAACATCAATGATTCCATGGATGTCTTTGTAAAACAAAAATAATTTTAGAACACAACATCTTTTTGAAAATAGGGTGTTTGGATTTGCAATCGTAAAAATTACGCTAAGTGGCTTTGGAAATGAAATTCTAGGCTTCTAAAAGTTAAAAGTCGTACATGTTAGTGTTTTTACTTGCGACTTATAGGTACATACTATAAGGCATTCGTAAAAAAAATCGAACTCGAGATTTTGATCAAAGTTGACATTACGATGATAGCGAAGACTAAAAAAGTGGGTCTGGCAATTCTGTCTGTCTGTCTGTCTGTCTGTCGCTTCGACTACAGCCTAAACGGCTCGGCCGATTTTCTTAAGACTTGGTAGATATGGGTTTTGATTTTTTACCCCCGGATTTTTTTTCTTTTTTTTTTTAAGACCAAAAATAACGGTACCTGCCATACGATTTTTTTCGAAATTTTATAAATATTTTTTTTCTCAAAAACTGTTTGACAGATTTTAAAAATAAAAATGCAAAAAAATTTCATTTAATTAAAGCTAGGTACTGGTTGAAAAAAAATTTCCGAAAAATGGTTATTGAGGGGGGGGGAACCATTTTTTTGGTTTTTGATTTTCTCAATAACGGTACAACCGATTTTGATCATTTTTTTTGCTAAAGTTTCCCAAAAACATAAATAGAATTGTGTACTCAAATTTTCAAAAAAATTTTTTTTGGATTTTTAAAAAAAACTTAAATTTTTTTTTTTTCAAAACTCAATATTTCGAAATCAACTAGATTTTTTTTAAACTTGATAAATAAAAGTTTCTCATTACAATCTACAAGATGTGAGAAAACAAAATTTATTTTACTTAAAAATAAAGGTACCTACCATACAAATGCTAAAAAATTAAAAAAAAAATGGTTTTCAAAAACCGTATTTTTCTCGAAAACGGCACCTAGAATTTTGATAAAATTTTTTTTCTTTCAATTAATTTTTACGATCTTTAATTTAATAAAAAAAACTTTGAAATTAAGATATTACAGCTTGTACCTACCATAGAACCATTTTTTCGAATTTTGAATTTCTCATTATCCACATAACGGATCTTATTAAAATTTTTATAGAAAAGCTTCTAAAAAGTCTAAAACACATTGCATTTTAAAACTTTAAAATAAATATTTTTTGAATTTTTGAAAAGAAAAATCTATTTTTTCTTTTTTTTTTTTGAAAATTCGATATCTCCGAAACGGGCCAATATTTCTTTTCGTAAATTTAATTTTTATTCGAACAATAATAAAAACTTTAAATTGGCGTACCAAAATTTTTTTCACATAAATTTGATCTACGAAAACCAGCCTGGTGGTGGAGATTATTTTCCTGGATCCATGTGTATAACCTTTTGCTCAGAATTTTGGTGAGAATCTTCATTGACGCGTTTAGTACATATGTACATATTAGACTAAGCCAAAAACGCAACTTAGGTTTTTTTTTTTAAAAAAATGCAAGGAATTTTGTTTCGTAACGTCATCTGCCTTTTTCATAGCTTTGTCTATAAACAATATTCAATTGAGATAATCAGTTGCATTCCTCCCCTCAAAAGCTAAGGCCGTATTACTCATCTAACAGGGAATGCTAATTAGTTTACCCTCGAACCTTACTTCGAGTGTCCTATCAAATAAAGAGACAATGAGAGCCAATATTTCAAGACCAATGTGCAAAAATAAAAATTCATAAAAAGATGAGTTTAATGAAAAAATAAGTTCAGAAAATATGGTCCTTAACTTCTTAAGATGATTTTTCCTACTTATTTTTGTTAGCATTTACGTTATAGATTTTATTTTGAATAATAATTTGTTTGTAGAGAGATAATTTTTATAATTTTGATTAAGAAAATGTAAAATATTTTACTGAATTTCTTTTATGATCTAAGTATAATGCGAGCCCTTAGTCATAATGGAAATAAATCCTCTCTATTAAACTTAGATGTCATATTTCCCCAAATCCATTTCGTAATCACTCTGTGATTTATTATTTGTTATATATATATAAAAGGCTATTATCTGAACTTATTCAACACATCACCTATTACCCTCTATTTTGTTGTATATTACATCAGATCCACCTCCTTTTTCTTTTTCTCCTTCTTCTATTGACAATGTTGTGAAGCTTAAGAAGGACATCAACCACCATTCTCTCTACAACAATGCATATCTCCAGATCCATATCCACCTAAGTGGTTCACCTTAACACATTTACTGTCATTTCCAAAAATTGTACACATGTGAACAAAAAATAATGAACAAACACTAGACATAAATGTATGTATTCACATAGTACGTTATGTTCTTAGAAAAGTCAACCAGAAATATCTTCTTCGAGCTCCTTATCAACTCATTCACAACATATGTACCTTATATGTTTGTACTTGTCGTAGTGCCAAAAAAAAAACCCCTCGTCATATAATCATAAAAGGACTAGTATTGACATTCAATTCTTTTTTTCTACTTCCTTGAAAAGCTGTCAAAGACGAAGACGTCCAACACACGAAACATCCGTACAAAGGATGTTACGTATGGCAAAGGAAAGCGTCAGGATGTTATGAAAATGCTGCAAAAAAAATAAAACTTACATACACACATACATTTATGTACATTTGACATTTAAAAAAAAATCATTGCTTTCCGGTGACAGTAAACACATTCGAAAAAGTACTTATAACGATGGCAACAAGGACGAGAGCTTCTCGTCATAGAATTTAGATTTAATATTTGCACCTTCAATCTGCTAGCCTATCAACACCTCTTGTTGTGCTTTGTTTTCATTTTAATAAAAAATACATACATACATATAAATACATACAAAATACTTCAGTATCTCATTCATTGCCTCTTAGGAGCTTATGTGAGCTTATCTCCTTGGTGTTGATTTATCTTTTATGTAAGAACTTCATTATGAACTAGTTTCTTTTGACGTAAGCCTATTTATTATTTTTAACGCTTCCAAGCTATTATCTTATGAAAGTTTGGTTTCATAAACACTGATCTACTCAATTTTAATTGTTTCGTTACAAGAATGCGACTACGTGCTTCTGTTAGAAACACGATTATGAAAGGCAAAAAAACATTTTTTGTATTTAAATTTTTGTAATGTTACCACCAAAAAACTGAATTTACATTTCTCAAGGTTGTTAATGTCTTATTTAAATAGATTAAATTTTTGAATATAGATAGCGAGAAAAAAGTTTATTCACTGTTTTTGAGGTTATACAACATCACGAAGCTAGTTTTATTCGCAAACAAAATTGAATTAAATAATTATAATAATAATAATAGGTTTAACTGTTTATGAATAAACTCCTTAGTAATTGCAATAAAAGTTCATTTCAGGTTTTTGGAAAGAAATTTACTTAACGCAAATGAATTTTTAATTTTTAGTTTTTTTTGTTATTCGTTAATTTGTGTTGCAATTTTCAGAGATGTGAAAGATTGCAGTCTCTTTAGTATTGCAGTCAATTGAATGGAAAGACTTTTTTTTAAGTCTTTTGATTTAACCTCAGTACTGTGACTTTCAAACTAAAGTCCCAGTCAATTTTGCAGTCTTTTATTTAAAAATCATCTGAAGCAGTCAAATGAATTCAAATCAAAAGAATGCATTCTTTTTGGACTGCTTGCAGTCTTTGAAGTCTTTCAAAAGTCTTTTACATTCTTTGCATTCTTAAAGTCTTTGCAATGCATTCAATGTATTGAAGTCTTTTTACGGCTTTTAAGTCTTTTTATTGATTGAATCCTTTTTACTGCTGAAAGCTTTTTAACTGCTTTCAAGTCGGTTAAAAGAAACACACTTCAGTAATTATTTTAAATCTCCACTTAAAATCAAAATTTTGCTAAAACAGAAGTCATTATACGAGTTAAACGGTTTTCGCACAGTTTTTCTTTATGACTATATATCTTTATTAAAGATAACCGACTTGAAAGCAGTTAGAAAGCTTTCAGCAGTAAAAAGGATTCAATCAATAAAAAGACTTCAAAGCCGTAAAAAGACTTCAATACATTGAATGCATTTAAAAGACTTTAAGACTGCAAAGAATGTAAAAGACTTTTCAAAGACTTCAAAGACTGCAAGCAGTAAAAAAAAATGCATTCTTTTATTTAAAGTCTTTTGACTGCTTTTGAGGATTGCATTATTTAAGACTTCAAAATAGAATGGGAATGGATTTCTGAAGTTAAAAGAATGAGATGATAAATTGTATTGCATTACCGAAGAATCAGTTGAATGAGTGGGACTTTTCGGAATGCAATACCATAATATTGCATTCTTTTACAACTCTGGCAATTTTCCTCACAAAATACATATTATAGGGTACTATTTATGGCAAGTGATGCAAATAGAGATTTTGATCAAGTTTGACGTTAAGATGAAGGAAGGTGAAAATGTGGGTCTCACTCTTCTGTACGAGTATTTCTCCTGAAACTTGGTTTTTGAAAAACAAAAATATCGACACCTGTATTACAATTTTTCTTAAATTAAATAAATTACTTTTTTTTTCAAAAACACAGATTTTTATAAAAAAATAAAAACAAATCTTTTAGTTCTTCCATAGATCAATTCTTGTGTGTTTTGAATTTTCTCAAAAAAACTATTGTAGGTACATTAAAATTTAGAAAAAAAAAATATTTCTTACTTTTTTTAATAAATTTGTTTTGTTTATTTGTAACTTTAAGTTTTTAAGATTGGTGGATTGACTAGTTTTTGAGACATCGATTTTTCATATAAGTTTTTTTTATTTTTCACAAACATTCTTATATGTTTTGATGTGCAATAATTTTTAAACTTTTAAGGATCTTCTTTTTTTTTTAATATTATACACGTACTCAAGGGGTTATGAATACCCTTATAATATTAAACACAGTGCGAGAAATTAGTAAAGAAGGATAGGAGAGAAAGGAGATACAGATGCAGATTGGTTTTGAATGTCTGCACATTGAAATGAGTGAGAAATTTTGAGCCGGGTAAAGCATTCCACATTCGTGTAGTGTGGCTAAAAAAAGAATCTCTCTACTTGACAATACGTCCAAAATTGGGCTCAAGGGTAAACTGCTGAACATTCCTAGAAGTACGGGTATTACGGTTGAATTGTTTGGGGGGGAGGAATGCAACTGACTATTTCACTAGAGCACTGTTTATGAAAATAGCGATAAAATAGTGATAGACATGAAACATTGCGGTGGTGCTCGAGAGAAACATATGTTTCAGTTAGACAACGGTCACCTACCATTTTAATAGCTCTTTTTCGAATTCTGTCCAAAAGACTCAAGTGGGTGTTTGGAGCATTTGCCCAGATATGGGAGTTGTATTCGACTTTTGAACGAATTTAGGCCTTATAGATTACAGACAGATCAGATGGGGTAAAAAACTTCTTGCATCGGCGGAGAAAACCTAAACACTTAGCAACATTTTTGGCGATGTCAAACATGTGATCACTCTACAAAAGATGCTCTGTAATGCACATACCTAGAACTTAAAGCTGTTCAGTCTCCTCGATGCAAATCCCATCCATGGATAGTGGCATTAAATGAGGGTTATTCTTAAGCGACAGTAAACAGCATTGAGTTTTTGAGGCATTAAATTCTACATAAATTCTAATTAAATTCTATTGCACAACGCTGGCAAGATCAGAATTTAATGAGCTTATCATACGCTGCCGTTGGAAGTCTACATCCGAAGAATAAGGATGTGAATCTAAAAACGAATATGAAAAGCTCAGGTTATTGTCATCAGCGAAACAATTAAGTGGATTTCAAGTTTCAGACAAAAGATCATTTATTAATATAAGGAAGAGTGTCGGAGACAAAACGGAGCCCTGAGGGACACCAGCGCCTATTTTGTGTATATCAGATTTAAAACGGTCCAAAACTATACACAAAATTTCATTAAGACCCCTTATTGCAAAAATGAGATAGTCAAAATTCGAAAAAAAAAATATGTTTCTATGGTAGGTTGAGTTATTAATGATGTCTTAATTAATTTTTTTTTCAAATTTTTAATCGTATGAACTTAGCCAGGTAAAAAATTATCGAAATTCCTGATATCATTTTTATAAGATAACATACATTTTGTATCTGTAGTATGCCTTGGCATGAGTCTTGTGTTCGGTTCTCAGCAGCTGCAAAAAAGTTTCCTCTTCCTCTTGCGAGGAATCTACAAATCCTACAATAGTATCTCTTGTCATGAGAAGTGCTGTTTATTAGCCGTTCGAAATCGGCACAAAATTGTAGGTTCCCTCCATTTATCGTTGCATTCCATCTACTTTGTAGGTTTATCTACGGATTAGTGTAATATGTTATGCAATTTTTACTATTACAAAATATAGAGCATTTGGTTTACGAAATATTGAGTTTTCGAAAGAAATGCTTTTTTTAAATCCAAAAAAAAAAACATGAAAATTGATAATCTCGCTTAAGCTTTAGCATGAAAAACTTGATCAAATTCGGTTACACCGTTATTGAGAAAGTCAAATATCTTAATATACTTTTCAATATTTTGAAACCAAAAATTGTTTGGCAGCTACCGTTATTGTTTGTCTTAAGAAAAATAAAGAAAATCGGCCAAGCCATTAGGCTGTACTCGAACATCGTAATGTCAAGTCTGATCAAAATCACGAGTTCGAGTTTTTTAGGAATGTATAACCTGCTTGGTACTTTATACCATAAGTAAAAATAAAATTAAGACATTATTCACAGTCCTTACCATACAAGAAATATCATTTATTTCGAATTTCTCATTCTTGACATAAAGGTTTTTAATTAAGTTTTTCATATATGTAGAAACATCAGAAAAGCCTAAAACTATTGCAGATCAGAAATTTTGAAAAAAATATTTTTGTCTTTTTTTGAAAATTGAAAAAATGATTTTTTTTGTGAAATCAAATTTTTAAATTGCCTTAACAAAATTTTGTTTGAAAAATTCTATATCAATCAACAGCGTCATAACTCAAAATTTGTTATTTCGAGTTAAATACGATTGAAAATTTCATTTCCCAGAAAAAACTTATATTAGGGACAACGACTACGGTATAGCTAGCTAAACATACACTATAGGTTACATTTCTGAAAATAAATATTATTGAAAATGAAGCAGCTTGAAAGTAGTTTTCAATCAATTTTATTTTCCGACGAATCCTGAAACATCAGGCTTGTCAAGAAAACAGACACTGTACCTGCATGGTGCTTGACTAAATTCTCACTGATGGATATTACTAGCTGATGCAAATTGTTTCTCATATCCCTTAAGTTTATTGACTGGAATTGACAGGGAAAATTCAAAAATATTCATTCATGAACACAACTTCTAGAACTTTTCAATAAGAATACATGGGCAGCATAAGCAATATCTAATGGAAGTTATATTCCGCCTTTAGACAACAAACTTTTTACCAAACCGGCGGCGTCTCCTGAGCATATGTACATAGACACAAATACAAATATCATCGACTTTGAACTTAAATAAATCTGGTAAAATACTTAAACTACGAGCAGATATTTAAAATATTCTCATGCAGAAGTATTTCTCAAGCCGATATGTTTTCTTCTACATCCACACATCCATAAATATTTAGAGCCTTCTGTAATTCAAACATCGTCATTTTGAATAAGCTTCTTATAACCTTAAGTCTTGTTTCCAAATAATTCTCCTCATGTCTTCGCATTGACTTGCTTTTGTTTTGTCCTTAGTTTTAAATTAAAAACAAAAAAAAAAAAACATTTTATAATCTATTCTTATGGGGCAAGTAACTTTAGGTTCTACAAAATGTTAACTGATTTCACAAATCTTTTTTCTCCTTTTTAAATTTATATTTTCCTCAAAAGGATTAAGAATTAGATAAAGGAAAACATAAAAGGAGTCGTTTTTTGCACTTCTATGGGATTTTTTTTATTTCTGAAATTTTGCTTAAACCTGGAAAGGAAACAACTACACCATTTGGATTTGTCTAAGCGTAGTATAAGTCCTATCGATTCATTTATTCGTTTTTCTTTAAGTAGGATTAGTTTTTTGTAGTATTTGAATACAAAAAAAGGTCAAGCTTGACAAATATGTTTTCTAGGGAAAATAAGTAAGTGAATATTGAAAAATACACAACACAAAAGAGAGACAACTGAAATAACTGTTAATGGAAAGGACATGATAAGAAAAGGATGAACGGAAAATATGCTTAAGAGTTAGCAGAATTGAATGAAGGGATAAAGGAAATAGGTAAGTGTTTAAAAAATGGACTCTGGAGTGCTTGGAGGATCGGAGGATTTTTGAAGGTAGCAATGGGGATACATTATAGAGAATAAACATTTTAAAGTTATGGTAGGGATATTATGTATCTTATTTCTTTGGTAATAATATTCTTGGAGATATTTTTTTTAAACCAAGAACGATAAATAAGTGGTATTTTTTTATAATATGCATGAACTCAAGGAGTTATTACTGCCCTTTAAATTATTATCACAGTGCGAGCTTAAGAGAAAATATTCCGAGACTTAGAAGAACCAAGTCTCATGAGCTGATGGTTTAAAAGCTATGGGAAAGTATTAAAAGTTTAAACTTCCCCCAAAGTGATTTTAAAATAAGAAAGAAAAATCATATGTTGATATTTCACACATTGGTTCTGATCCCCTGAAAGTTTTGGTGTAGTGAAAGTCCCACACTACTTACCAAGTATCTTTTTCAGATTTTCACAAAAAAAAAAAAAAAATAGTGCGAGCGTTGGGAAAAACAATGAGAGCTAGTTTTTAATTTCTGAATATTATAATAGAAAGGAAAAATATATAAAAGTAGAGCATTCCACATTTGTGTAGTGAATCTCTGTTCTAAAAGTTCGTTCAAAGTTGGGCTTAAGAGTTAGCTGATGAGCATTCTTAAAAGTACGAGTATCATGGTGAAATTGTTTAAGGGAACGAATACTAGCTTTTAGATATAATAATATAAATGTAGGAAATTAATTTCAAGAGCCAGTTGCTCACCCGTTTTCAAGATATTGATTTAAAATAAAATTAAAAAATAAAATTTTGTTTTTGGAAATCTCTTCAATAAAACATTATTTGAAATTTGAGAATCTCGATCGCAAGAGTCGTAGATTAAAATATAGAAAATAAGAAAAAAAAGGTTCTATGCTAGGTAACAACAATATTTCCTAATTTTTTTTTATTCAACATGCTGAAAGTGATAGTGAGTTAATTTCTTATGTTTGGATAAATAAGTTAATTTATGTAGGTATGTTGACTGAAAATGAAATACAAAACAAAAGGTAAAATAAAATGAAATACAAAACGTTTGACAAATAAATCACCATAAATAAACTTGATTCTTTCTGGAAATAAGTTTAATATTTTTGGAAAGCATACAAGCAAAATAACACGATCAGTTTCGCCTAATTTTGTATTTAAAATTTTCGTTTGGCTAAGTGAATTTCCGAACAATACAATCGAGCTTAAAACCAAATTTTTTTAACGGTACCTTTTTTTTATTTTCGACTTTCCATTTATAGCTTTAACGATTTCAAACAATGTTTTAACACATAAGCTTCTTCAAATTATAAAAAAAAATTACAAAAAATATTTTTTTTTTAATTCAATACCCTTAAAACCGATGAACAATTTTGTATAGTATTTCGTTAAATTTCTATTATCAAATTATTAAAATTGGCATACTGATTTTGTTTTAAATTTTGAATAAATTTTCTATACACATACATACATATATGTAAAAATAATTTATCAATAAAACTCCTCTAACGATTTTTAAATTTTGTTTGTGCGTAAATTCATGTTTACCAGAAATGAGAATTTAAGCAATGAGTTTTTTTTAAGATTTTAATATTGATTCAAAATAGCTTTTTTGGCCTTTAGTCCACAAAAATTGGCGTTTCGTCCGGCTGATCTCACATGGACTCATCAGTTGACTGTGAGGACCTTATCAATACGCAATTTTTGTTAAATTCAGTTCATCTTACATCGATTTTTTGACAAAAATCCAATGTGAACTATATATCCAACCAAGATTAAAATTGTAATCATTAACGTTGGAAGTTTTTGCCCGTGGCTTGGCATTGATTCTATATGAAGGCCAATTTTTGTGGACTAAAGGCCAAAAAAGCTATTTTGAATCAATAATTCAACAAGTCCATTAATAGTGCTAAGTCTTCTACTTGGCTGATTTATTTCAGTAGTATATAGAATTTGTATTATAAAACCTTCATATTGATTTTAATATTGTCCAATTAAAATTTAAATTTCAAAAAACAAAACATTAACCATTTTTGAGATATAAAATTTTCAAAAAATTAAATTGATTTTTCTTAGTCAAAAAAAAAAAAAAAAAAAAAAAAACATTTCTTTATATTTTGATATGCAATAATTTTTAAACTTTTTAGGATAAGTTCATTTAATTTAAGATAATTTTATTAAAATCTGTTATGTCGATAGTGATAAAAACTCAAATTTTTAAAAAATGGTTCCGCGGTAATATCTTAATTTCAAAATTTTGTTTATTAAATTATAGATTGTAAAAATTAATCCAAAGGAAAAAAAGTTATCAAAATTCTAGGTGCCGTTTTCGAGAAAAATACGTTTTTTTCTCACATATTGTAGATTGTATTGAGAAACTCCTATTTGTAAAGTTTAAAAAAATTGTAAATGGGACTTTTGAAAACAAAAAAGTGAATGGTTCCGAAAGGAGTACCATTAATAACCATTTTTCAGAAGTTTTCTTCAACCATTACCTAGCTTTAACTAAATTTTCTACTTGCGACTTATAGGTACTATAAGGCAAGTTATGCATTCGTAAAAAAAATCGAACTTGATCAAAGTTGACATTAAGATGATAGCGAAGACCAAAAAAGTGGGTCTCGCAATTCTGTCTGTCTGTTGGACTACAGCTTAACGGTTCGGCCGATTTTCTTCAAACTTGGTAGATATGGGTTTTAATTTTTCCCCCGCATTTTTTTTCTTTTTTTTTATGACCAAATATAACGGTATACCTGCCATACGAATTTTTTTTCAAAATTTTATAAATATTTTTTTTTCTCAAAAACTATTCCACTGATTTTCTTAACAAAAATCAAAAAATTTAATTAAGTTAAAGCTAGGTAATGGTTGAAAAAAAATTCAAAAAAAATGTTATTTTTGGTACCCCCTTGGAACAATTTTTTTGGTTTTTTATTTCTCAAAAACGATACGACGGATTTTGATAATTTTTTTTTCTGCTAAAGGTTTCCAATAGTTTAAATATTACTGTGCATTAAAATTTTCAAAAAATAATTTTTAAAAAAATTTGCAAATTTTTTTTTTGAAAAGTCAATATTTCGAAAACCCCATGCTCGATTTTTTTAAAACTTGATAAATAAAAGTTTTTTTTAATATAATCTACAAGATGTGAGAAAAAAAAATGTATTTTACCTAAAACTAACGGTACCCTCCATACAGATGTTAAAAAATGGTTTTCGAAAATCTTTTTTTTCTCGAAAACGATTCCGAGAATTTTGCTTATATTTTTTTTCTTTGGATTAATTTTTAAGATCTATAATTAAATAAACAAAATTTTGAAAACATGATATTACTGACTGTACGTACCATAGAACGATTTTTTAAAATTTTGAATTTCTCATTATTAGCATAACGGATTTTAATGAAATTTCTTACAGAGAAGCTTCTAAAAAATTTAAGAAAATATTGCATTTCAAACCTTTAAGAAAAATATTTTTTTTTTAATTTTGAAAAAAAAAAATCTATTTTTTTTTTGGAAAATTAATATCTCAAAAACAGTTAAATTTTTTTTTGTAAATTTAATTTTTAATCGAACAATAATAAAACATTTAACTTGGCGTACCAAAATGTTTTCTTAAAAATGTTTTAAAAAAATTTTATAAGAAACCACAACAAAGACTTATAATTTTTGTTTTTGCATAAGCCTATATTTCACATGGCTTCCTGTTTTTACCTCCAACTACTAAAGAAGTTGTTTTAGTGCTTATGAATAACATTCATTTTTAAAATTCTTAGACTATTACATAGGAGCAAGTTCGTGCGACCCAGTCGTACATTTTATTTTTTTTAATTTAAAAAAAAAATCAGAGGAACAGTTTTTGAGAAAAAAAAAATATTTATAAAATTTCTAAAAAAATGCTATGGCAGGTACCATCATTTTTGGTCTTAAAAAAAAAGAAAACAACGTGTGGGGGAAAAATGTAAAAATGATATCTGCCAATCTTACCTAAAATCGCCTGAGCCGTTTGGACTGTAGTCGAACAGACAGACAGACAGACAGAAATGCTAGAGCCACTTTTTTTCGTCTTCCCTATCATCGTAATGTAAAGTCTGATCAAAATCTCGAGTTCGATTTTTTTTATGTATCCATAACTTGTCATATAGTAACTACCTCGCAAGTAAAAAAAGGATTTGTAAGTAATTTGTTTGAGTAAAGTCTAGTACCCTGCGAGAAATCCTATACACAAACTATTCAGCTATAAGACCTCTTTCTCTTTTCACTTTTCAGTATTCAGCATGCGAAATATTTCTATTCCTTCTGCGAAAAAATAACATTTGAGTATTATTCGTAGTTGTGTTTTCTCACTTTATTACATCTAAGCTGTCTGTGTTTATTTAATTATTGAAGTTGGTGAAATCCCCCATTAATAAAGGGTGTTTTTCTTAAAGGTAGAGAACTTTAATTTAATTCAAATAATACACTTAGAAATGGTTTCAATATCGATCAAATTTGCTTTATTTGAAAGATAATTATGTTTCATCAATGCTTGAATATGATTTCGGGCAAACGAGCGCCGCGCCGTACAGTGGTCTGAGAACGGAAAAAAGTCCTTGGAAAAAGTCATGTCTACCCTTTTTAGCTTTGTGCTTAAGTACTAACTATTAGATAACCCAAGCGTATGATTTCAAAGTATTTTTTGACATAAACATATGTTGTATGTTTTGATTTACAAGCCCTCAAAGTAGAAAAAAAAAATTTTATTCAAGTCGAGAGCCATGTTTTTAACAAACTTTTAGATATCATTTTATTGGTCTATTTTCAAGTATCTAAAAAATAAAATAAAATCATAATTTATAAAAGAAGCCTTCTTTAAGTAGCCTGAAACATTGGTACTTAGAAAAAATGTTTTTTTTTTTTTTAATTTTTGATTTAAAAAAAGCTTCAAAAGACTTCAAAAAACTAAGTGCTCCATACTTACATGTTAAAGCGCAGAAAAAATCAGCTACAGATAATTGCAGATATAGGAGTTATGTTTAAAATTGTCTCACTGAATCGGATTTCAAAATACTCCGTCTTGACAGTGGTGCTTATCAAAAAGTTAGATTTTTTCAGTACTAACTGTCAGAACGAACTGGTTAAGCCTATTTTTTTTTTAGAAAAAATGTTTACTTTTATTTCAAAAATAAAATAAAATTTATACATTGATTCAGGTCTGAGAATTAGATTTTTGCGAAACCATTTATTTCTGCCTGCAAAATTTTTCAACTTTCAACTCAAATTTTTGAAAAATGTCAATAACTTTTTGACTAATGATTTTTTCTTAACCAAATTTTACCAAATATCAATAAAACTAAAACATGTGTGCTAAATTTCAATTAAATCCGTTTAAAAGGTTAGATTTTACAATTTTCTTCCGCTCTCCCATGCAAACAGCAAAACCCTCCATTTTTAGTAAAATATCAATAACTTTTTTTTTTTTAATTTATTTTCTTAATCAAATTTTGATCAGTTGTGTTAGGGACTAATTTAAAAATGTGTCCCAAATTTCATTTAAATTCGTTGAACAGTTCAGATTAAACTAACTTTATCCGCTCTCCCATATATACATCAAAACCCTCTTATTTTAGAAAAATGTCAATAACTTTTTTTCTAATTATTTTTTCCTAAGAAATTTTTGACGAAATACGAGTATGTAATATAAGATTAAAAAGATTTTTTTCTTCCGTCGTCGTCGCGTACATTGCCAGAGGTCTAATTTTCACACACTCTTCCCAGTAAATCAATTTGTATTTCGGCAATAATGTGTCGTATGTTGGCTTCCAAGTGCTATATTCCCAAAGAAAGTAATTTGATGGTGTCAAATCGACGAATGCGCTGGCCAGTTAACAGGGCCACGTAATGAAATTAATCGTACGTTAAATTTGTCTTTCAGTAAATTAATTATATCGCGCGAGTTATGATTATATACTTAAGGCTGGTCTTAAGACTGAATTCATTGCTCGAATCTTATCCTAATGTTACAATATTTGATCTATTTGGTGTGTATTGCAGTATGGAATTTGGAATCTCTAAGCATTTTGGAATTAATAATTTTTAATGACAAATAAGGCTTTCAAATTCCGTTCCTTCGGTTCAAGAACATGGTTCAAGACCTTTTGAGTTTAATGAAGGGCAGTTAATTACACATTAATGTGAATGATTAAACACCCGTTGTGTGGCATTTGCCCCTGTCCTACTGAAACCAAATGTCCGCAACATTTATGCCTTCCAATTAAGACACGAAAAAGTAATTAACCATGTCTGCGTACTTACAACGTTAATTACAACGTTCTGACCATAATTTTTGAAATATTAAGAACGAATTAATCCACTGGGTCCATAAAACACACCAAACGGTGACTTTTCTTGATGTAATTGTATTTCGACCGACAATGGCTTATGGATTATGGATTATTATGGATTATCTGAAATAAAATTGTGGATCAATGGCAATGTTTATCTTGGCCAATTCACCAAATGTGTGGCTTCAATTCCTCCTCAAGTTGAATTTTGTAAGCAAGCTATTCAATGTCTTTACGCAAAATAAAGTGAATGGGCACGAATTTAATTGTTGAGCACGATGACGAATTGACACATTTCAACCATTATCAAAACTACGCTGAACATCAACAATGGCTTGTTCTGTGCGCACTGAACGACATCTTACGGAAAGCGTATTATCGTTAAGAGTAAACGGATTCCAAAAACAAGCCATAGTTTCTCGAATTAATCTCTCCGAAGGACCATTATGAGCACCAAAAAAGCGCAATTTACGCCCGATGTGTTTCTCAAATTGGGCAATACTTTTCAATATTAATTTTAACAATTTGAAAACGTTGCTCTCGATTAATTGCCAAACCAAACCAGCCTCAAAACAACAGAGAACTTTTTAAATCCGCTGTCACAGAAAACAGTGTTGCCAATTTTAAGTTCTACGCCTCTTAAGACACACTGTTTATTTTTTGTTCAATGTTATCTATAATAATTTCCTTGTCAGTCAAATACAAACAAGAAATTAATATTTGAGCATTGAATCGGTTTCAATGGTTGATTGAACCAAATGAAAACAATGTTTGTAGTCGTTCTAATCAAAATCCTGAGCAAACGTTAGATTTCTATATATTTAAAACAAAGATATCTCCAAAAACCTGCAAAAATTCTTGATTGATTTCCATAGAAATCATTACATTTGAGGTTGGAGAAAAATAAAAAATATCTACATTCAAAACAAATTAGCTCTATCCAACCATAAAATCAAAACAAATTCCCATTTAAAAGATACATTAAGAATTAAAAACAGGTCAGCCATTTTTGTAAATGGTAGATATTAGAAAAAAAAATACTAATATTCATCTTCTACCTGCAGTTTTAATGTATGAAACAAAGACAATCAAAAACCTTTTAGTCCCGCATTCATTCACTCTTTATACCTCCCACCATACAACATCTAAGCCATTAGGGATACGAACTAAATAAAAATGGAAAAACCTAAATAGAACTTACTCAAGCTTTTGTTCAATGATGATCAAAGAGGTTAAAATACACGCAAATAACCGTACACAACGATAACTTTAACCAACACATTGTAAGAGCCGTATTTGTGGCCAACAGTGCGTATACCTATCAAACAAAACATCAGGAGTCCTTTTCCTTCCTGAATCCTCGGATGAAGTTTGTTGTTCTTGTATGCAGGATGGCGGCCATTACTCTTTTTTTATGAACCAAAAATATAGTTGGAAGCAAAAAAACACAAAGTAAAAATACTCAAAACGATTTACAACCCATCTTCAAGTCTCCCGAATACCGAACGGCGAACAGGTGTACCGACCGGAATACATTTTGATAAGCACACCACCAACATGAAGATGGTGAGATATTTTCTTGGCTGAAGGAGCACCTTAAATGAGCCAGCTTAATAGTTTTTTTGCTTATACATTATATACCTTTGAGTACATGTACAATATCGTAGATAGATGTGTATGAAGGAACATAAAATCGGTCTTATTCCGTTGAGTTGAAATAAAACTTTAATAGAATATAAAGTACATAGAACAATAATTTTTCGGGCCTTAAAAGTACTAAATCACCTTGCTCGCTGCAGCTTTTGCGTGGGGGCTTAAACTCATAAAGTGAAAGGTTTGAGATGCCAACCAACAGAAGAGACAAAAGCGTCGCTGATATGAACAACATGCAGGATGGCTGTGATGGGAGAAAGGTCCTGAATTTATGTTCATATTGGTATCCTGGTATACTGAAGCAGTAAATCCCGATGACAATAAAGTGCCCACGAAATGTCATTAAATACCCTAATGTATGTCCTTTGATGGTGGTTGAGTGGAATGTGAATATAATAAGGGGGGTGCAATACCAGCACACGTACATTATTTTCCTCTTTATTCCGTCAAGTGGAATTATGAGGCCATTTGCAGGGAGATTATTTTTTTGACGGCCGAAATATAATACAAACATTTTATGAAATATAATTTGAAAATGATGTTAAGATGATATTGCTTGTGGTTTTGTGTTGCTTGATGTTTCGGTTTCCGAAAACGCCATTTTTTACTCCATAAATGATATAAATCTCATGGGTTTGAACTTATGAGCCTTGAGGTAAATATTCGTCGGTCGTTTTAGGTGTAGGTTTGATTGCCTTTGGCTTGTTTTCAAAATCAAATTCAAATTAACTTAATTTTGTCCTTGAAGAAGATTTGATTTCAAATTGAAAAATTTGTTCTGGATATTTCAACAATAAAAAATTCCCGCGGTTTTTAAACTTCTACCTAGGAACTGTTAAATTTCAGTGAGAAAGTTGGTAATAGATTTTTGCTTTTTTGAACCTAAGTTGGCGATCACTAAAAAAAATTAATTGAACTTCTGTAAAAAAAAAGAGAGCATTCTTTCTTTAAAAGCAATCTCTAATATTTTTGACTTAAGCTCCAAATCTAACGGTACCTGGCATACAGCCGTTATGCAAATCTTATTTATCTCGAAACGGCTCTAACAATTTTGAAAAAAAATAAAATGCACGACTGGATCGCACGAACTTGCTCTTATGTATAAGTACTTTGGAATTTAAGATACATTTTATAAATAACGGGTGATTTTTTAAGAGCTTGAGAACTTTTTTAAAAAAAAAAACGCATAAAATTTGCAAAATCTCATCGATTCTTTATTTGAAACGTTAGATTGGTCCATGACATTTACTTTTTGAAGATAATTTCATTTAAATGTTGACCGCGGCTGCGTCTTAGGTGGTCCATTCGGAAAGTCCAATTTTGGGTAACTTTTTCGAGCATTTCGGCCGGAATGGCCCGAATTTCTTCGGAAATGTTGTCTTCCAAAGCTGGAATAGTTGCTGGCTTATTTGTGTAGACTTTAGACTTGACGTAGCCCCACAAAAAATAGTCTAAAGGCGTCAAATCGCATGATCTTGGTGGCCAACTTACCGGTCCATTCCTTGAGATGAATTGTTCTCCGAAGTTTTCCCTCAAAATGGCCATAGAATCGCGAGCTGTGTGGCATGTAGCGCCATCTTGTTGAAACCACATGTCAACCAAGTTCAGTTCTTCCATTTTTGGCAACAAAAAGTTTGTTAGCATTGAACGATAGCGATCGCCATTCACCGTAACGTTGCGTCCAACAGCATCTTTGAAAAAATACGGTCCAATGATTCCACCAGCGTACAAACCACACCAAACAGTGCATTTTTCGGGATGCATGGGCAGTTCTTGAACGGCTTCTGGTTGCTCTTCACTCCAAATGCGGCAATTTTGCTTATTTACGTAGCCATTCAACCAGAAATGAGCCTCATCGCTGAACAAAATTTGTCGATAAAAAAGCGGATTTTCTGCCAACTTTTCTAGGGCCCATTCACTGAAAATTCGACGTTGTGGCAGATCGTTCGGCTTCAGTTCTTGCACGAGCTGTATTTTATACGGTTTTACACCAAGATCTTTGCGTAAAATCTTCCATGTGGTCGAATAACACAAACCCAATTGCTGCGAACGGCGACGAATCGACATTTCACGGTCTTCAGCAACACTCTCAGAAACAGACGCAATATTCTCTTCTGTACGCACTGTACGCATTCGTGTGGTTGGTTTAATGTCCAATAAAGTAAACTGAGTGCGAAACTTGGTCACAATCGCATTAATTGTTTGCTCACTTGGTCGATTATGTAGACCATAAATCGGACGTAAAGCGCGAAACACATTTCGAACCGAACACTGATTTTGGTAATAAAATTCAATGATTTGCAAGCGTTGCTCGTTAGTAAGTCTATTCATGATGAAATGTCAAAGCATACTGAGCATCTTTCTCTTTGACACCATGTCTGAAATCCCGCGTGATCTGTCAAATACTAATGCATGAAAATCCTAACCTCAAAAAAATCACCCGTTATAAAACATGGATTTAATGAGATAATAATGTTCAAATGCATAAAATTGCCGTCTGGTTTCCGGAAAAGTATGAATTTATGCAAATAAACCTTACAAAATCGTTTTATTATTAAATACATTTTTTATATAAGAAATTTCTCTAAAATTTTTCAAGAAAAATGGGATGCGAATTTTAAGTATTTAATAATATTGGTTTTAGGAAATAATTTCAAAAAATAATCGTTCATAGGTTTTGAAGATATTGATTTAAAATTTTTTTTTTCTTTTTAAAAACCAAATAAATATTTTTTCGAATATTTTTATATACAATATTATTTTAAACTTAAGGGGACTCCTGCTAAAAATTTTGGTTTAAAATCCTTAGAGCCGTTAATGAGAAAGTCGAAAATCAAAAAAACGGGTCTATGGCAGGTACCCCTAATAACATTTTGCCCCAAAATTTTTTTTGACCAAAATGTAGTCCATGTCCATAATATCACACTTAATTTTTTTATCAAAATCGTTAGAACCGTCCAGGGGTTTAGGCTGTACTGAGAGGTACAGACATACAGACACACTGAAACATGTTTTTTGTGTACTAAATTTTCCTTAAAATTTTTATAAAAAAAATTGATATGCAAATTGTTATTATTTAATAAAATACATTTTTAAACGTAATTTAAAAATTTAACCGTGTATCGGTTTTCAAGATATTGAATTTTCAAAAAAAAAAAATTGTATTATTTTTTTAAAAATCCAAAAACTATTTTTTTCGAAAAAATTTTTAGTTTATGTTTTTTCAAATGCAAAGCAGCTCCTGCATAAAAATTTTGGTTAAAATCGTTAGAGCCGTTGGTGAGAAATTCGAAAATCAAAAAAACCGTTCTATGACAGGTACCCCTAATTACATTTTCCCCCAAATTTTTTTTTCACCAAAATATAGTCCATGTCCATAATATCACACTTAATTTTTTTTTATCAAAATCGTTAGAGCCGTTTTCGAGATAAACAAGATTTTGCATTACGGGTGTATGGGGGTACCGTTAGTTTTGGAGCTAAAAAAAAAATTTCAATTTTTCCTCTAGGGAATCACCGAAGACCCTTAACTACCGAGTTTGAAGAAAATACCTCCGGTAGCTTAGGCTGTAGTTCGAGGTACAGACATACAGACAGACAGACGGAATTGTCGGACCCACTTTTTTCTTCTTCGCTATCATCGTAATGTCAACTTTGATCAAAATCTTGAGTTCGATTTTTTTTCCAAATGCAGAACTTGCCCTATAGTACCTATATCGCAAGTAAAAATAATTAGGGATGCTATGATGGGCATGGAATACATTTAGCTCAGACAAAATTTTAGGAAAAAATGTTATCAACGGTACCTGTCCATAGAACCGTTTTTTTTTTTGTTTTTTTGGTTTTCGACTTTCTCATTAATGGCTCTAAAGATTTTAACCAAATTTATGTACAGGAGCTGCTTTGAATATGAAATAATATTGTTTATAAAAATTTTCGACAAAATAGTTCTTGAATTTTTAAGAAAATAATTTAAATTTTTTTTTGTTGAAAAATCGATATCTTCAAAACGTGTGAACGATTATTTTTTCAAATTATTTCCTAAAATCTACATAACTAAATACTTAAGATTAGCATGTAAAATTTTTTTCTTAAAAAATTTTAATTAAATTTGTTATATTAAAAACTAATTTAATAATAAAACGATTCAATTCAATTCAATTCAATTTTGTTTTACTAAACATACTATTTACAATTTGACTTACAAGTTATAAGATACTACATATCGTCGGTGAAACCAGTAAAGTGTGTAACTCCATATTAGCAAATTTTACAGGAGAGCATTAAAACGTCATAGTTTTGAAGTTATTGGCACGATTTGCCTGAAATTTTCAGAAATGATATTTCGTAATATTATTTATATTTGGAAATGATTCAAAATCAAAATGTTGCCCAATATTTAACTTTTTTTGGAGATACACACTTTTCACTAGAAAATGTTACGGGTGCTATGAGGAGATTCACATTTTTCGCTGATGTCCGTGCATACGAATCTCTAGGTTCTTGTAGGTATTTCCTATGAAATAAATAATCTTCATCAAACATTCAAACAAAAAAAAACAAAAAAACAATCAAACTGAAATCTTTCAAAATCTTTTTTTTATATACAGAAACAAAAGAACTCTAACAAAAAATTTGTATTCATAAGTAACAATTAAAAATAAAGCGATCTACTTTGTAGTAAAAGGAATTGCATCGTAGAACGCATGATAATCAGATGATAAGCATTTCTTCAGAATCTTGTAAATGGTCATATTTTTCTTTCTTGATTTGCCTTCTTTCCAAAAATGAAGCAGGTGATGTTTTCATATCATATCGTTCAGTTTGTATCTTTGTTGATCGTCTTACATCCAATGTAGTCAAATCGTTATCTGTATGTCTCAGTTTGTACTGAATTACCGAATTGTGTAACTCCTTTCCTATTTTTTTTAACACAGATTTGTGGGATAACCATACTCGTACAATTATGGAGTTAAAAAATGATTTTCGCTACATTATCGCTACCTTTGTATTGAAATAAGTTAATCACAAATATTATATTATTTTTTATGCATGTATATTACAAACATTTTAAGAGCACGATGTCACTCACACTTGCACTACCGCATAATGGGGAGATACACGGTTTTCTCACAAAATTAAGTGAGCATGGAGTTACACCATTTTATAATTTGCCAATAGAATAAAAAGTATGAACTTTAAGGGGATTCCTAGTTTGAGGAACGGTAGATATCAGGTTTTTCTAACAGATGGCATTCAAATCTCATTTTCAGAAAATTTGGAGTTACACACTTTTCTGGTTTCACCGACGATATGTATGAAAATTTGCATTTGTTGGCTCATAGGGGGCGGTATCTCCTTTCTCATCCTATCCTACTTTCCTATTTGCTCGCACTGTGTTTAACAATATAAGGGTATTCATAACCCCTTGAGTGTGTGTATAATATATAGAAAAAAACAGTGACTTAAGTTTAATTATTTTTATATAATTTTTATTTATTTATTTACATGACGAGAAAAATAAAATTTTAAAAGTTAGTTGACTGTATTGTCCTCAGGGTGTTCATTTCCGGTTGTCAGTGGTGATTTTTGTGGGTTGTGGGCAGGGATGACATTTTAGCAGCGGTAGTAGGCTGACCCAATGTCAGCGTAGAACGAGACTACTTCCTCTTTGTCCATGATAACGTTGTTATCCAGAGTTCCCATCACACTGAGGTACCTCGGTTTGGGATGTCGTTGTTCTGTGGTCATCCTTCTCATAAGCTGATTCGGGTGGTCGATGATGTTCCCCATTAGTTTCTTCGTTGAATGAACTTGATATTTGTCCAGTGGGATTAAATTCGCTTCTGTGTAGAGATGCTCGTTCCTGTAGTGTTTCTATCGTTGACGGTCGAAGTAGAATCCAGTGCAGAACCTCAGTATCTTCCTTTCGAATAATTGAAGTTCGTTCATAACTGTCTTCGAGATGGAAAACCATACTGCGAAGAAATAGCTGGTCACTTGATAAGATTAATATCTTAGTTGGTTGGCTAAGACCAGGGGCCTATTACACCATCTTACAAAATTGTGATTACAAGCATTTTTTTTAACAAATTTGTAAAAATCGAGTTTTTTTAATATATAATTTTTTTTAATCACAAATTTGTACTTGTAATTTGTAGTTGATGCAATAGGCCCCTGATCTTCTTTTCAGCAATGGGTGCAAGCAGCTGAAGGCCCAGCTAGTCTTTTTTAGAACATTTCTTGAGTGCAGGTTAAACCTTAGCAACTCATTAAAGTGCACTCCGAGGTACTTGACATTTAATATTAAAACGATTTTTAAACTTAGTTTGCTTAAATTCAATATTTTCAAGAAATCAGATGGCAATTTTATGCATTTGAACATTTTTATCTCATTAAATCCATATTTTGATTTTATACTTTTACATAAGATTAAGGACGTGCGATCCAGTTGTGTATTTTATTTTTTATTTCTGGGGAACTAAGGTCATTTGTATGCCGAGTATAGTAGATATTTTTCCTTCTCATAAGGAAAACTTGTCATCCATGGTTTGAGTTTTTATCCTTCAATTTAATTTTATTAATTTGACTGGCATGAGAAATATGTTCATTTAGAATTTTAATGAATAAAGAAAAAAAAAAATAGAAACAGAAGGATTCTCATATTCCCAATTAAGTTTCTGGGCGCTGTGACACAAAACTATTATACTATATTGCTATACATACGGTTTTTCAAAATTTGCTGTCAGTCTATACCCGTTCTCTTCAGACATTCATATTAACGTCAAATACCAAAATTATCTACTTACTAACCCTTTCAGATTGTCAGTTTATAAGGAAATATTCAAAACCTTGTCAAATGTGTCAACACATCATCCTTTGTAGTCTATGAAAAAAAAACATGATAATACTCGTATCCACTTATGCCACTCATTTTGTATAAAACATCGAGACTCCATCAATTTCCATCAATCATCCTGGAAAAACTCGTAAACCAAATGACATTCGTTTAGTACTGAATTTTCACTGTGAAACCATTCAATTACTATTATTTATGCTATTTGATCCTAACGAACCGAACGAAGCCTTGCTCTAAAGAATGAAAAAGAAACTTTTCAGTTTTTTGTTAAAAAACTTATATGTGCATATACATCGCATTGCATCGCATCGTTTGAAGTGTGCGATATTACTTTTTTATGATTTATGATGCACACGTTCTGGGAAAACTTAAAAGTTCCACCTTCGTATTCAACGAGTCAAGGTTTAGAATTCCTCCACACTAGTAACTATACCTTTTCCTACATCTATGTGTCCTTTATGTGACATACATTCTTGATGATTTTGTATCAAAATGTCAAACTTTTCGGCTTCGGGTTAAATTGATGGGTTTCCAAAGCTGCCGGAAGAATTGAAAGATAGTTGTACAATATACATATATGTACTTTATCTACATGATAATTCACAAATCATAGAAAACTTTATTCAATTGTAAAATTGATATTTGTGGGACTGCAGATGGGAGCGTATTCAGTATACTTTCTTTGGATATTTTGGCAAGTTTTTTTAACAATGAAATTTTCAACTTTTTTGATTTTTCTATAGGAAGTTAAAAACCGAAAGTAAATTTCGAAAAAGTCCTTAAAAATCACCACAAATCAGATCTTGTTATTTTCCACTACAGGGTGTTTCTTAAATTATTTTTACTTATGATATGTGTACGTATTATATACTGCTATCGTAAAAAAAGACAACATTTTTGAGATAAATGTTTTTTCCTGATTTTGTTTTCCGCGCTTAATGAAATTAATATTGAAAATTATAAAAAAAAGTTTTTAAGGAAAAATACTTTTTTTGTTCGCATGACCTCAGTAATTTCGGTGATTACTTAGAGAAATGCACTTGTTACGAGCTCTAATGGGATCAACTGGCGTGATCTCGGTTACCGATGCACAACGCCTCCTCTTGGGATAACCATAACAAGATACTCACTCGGGCAAAATGTTCATTGTGGATGTGTGGTACGTAACAAATGTCATCGATATCGAAAAGCACACGTCGCATCGTGGTATATGGATGTTAACTCAGTTCAAGGTTGTACGGATAAAGTCCCAAGTCATCACAAAAAATTCGCCAAGTTGTGGTCTACGTTGCGAAATTGACTGCCTCAGATTCTCGTGCACACTCCCAAGAACGGCGGCATTGATATATTCGCCAGATCTTGTATTTCGTTGACGAACCGGTTTTAACGAATTTTTGACTAAATGAGTCGACTCGAATCTATCCAGTAATTTGCGAATATCCCCTCCCATCAATTGTGGTGACCATTGAAGATGCTTGCAAAATGTAGATCGAAGAGAAGAACCATTTATGGACATAAAACAATTTAATTATGTTGTTGAACGCTATTACTCTCAATTTTGGTTTGGAAAGCCAGACTAAATAAAATCCACGACTGGGTCGCACGAACTTGCTCTTATGTAAAAGACTAAGAATTTCAAAAATGAATGTTATTAGAGAAAAACTGTTCCAAAGCATAAAATTCATTTGTTAAATGACTAAAACATCTCCTTTAGTAGTTGGATCTTAGCACATCATGCCATGTGTTTCAAGGAAATGTTAGTTTATGCAAGAAGAAATATTATAATTCGTTGTAGTGGTTTCTTAAAAAAATTAGTTTTTTGAGATATCGAATTTCTCAAAAATAATAATGTTTTTTCAAGCTTCTTTTTAGAAGCTTCTCTATAAAAAATTTCATTAAAATCCAATATACCGATAATGAGAAATTCAAAATTCGAAAAAATCATTCCATGGTAGGTACTGACAGTAATATCTTGATTTCAATTTTTTTTATTAAATTATAGATCGTAAAAATTAATCAAACGAAAAAAAAATCAGCTAAATTCTCGGAACCGTTTTCGAGCAAATACGATTTCCGAACACCATATTTTAACATTTGTATTGATGGTACCGTTATTTTTAGGCAAAATAGATTTTTTTTCTTACATTTTGTAACTTATACTAAGAAACTTTTAGTTACCAAGTCTTAAAAAAAATTAGCGTGGGGTTTTTGAAATACTGAGTTTTGAAAAAAATAAATTTGAAATTTTTTTTTAAGAATCCAAAAAAAAAGTGTTTGAAAGTTTTAATACACAGTATCTATACTATTTAAACTGCTGCGGAGCTTTTGCATAAAAAAAAATTATCAAAATCGGTTGAACCGTTTTTGAAAAAATTAAACACCAAAAAAAAAAAACGGTTCCAAGGGGGGTACCAAAACTAACAATTTTTTGGAAAGGTTTTTTTGTTAGTTTTAACTTAATGAAATTTTTGCTTGCGACTTATAGGTACAATAAGGCAAGTTATACATTCGGAAAAAAATATCTAACTCGAGATTTTGATCAAAGTTGACATTACGATGATAGCGAAGACTAAAAAAAGGGGTCTTGCAATTCGATCTGTCTGTTTGTCTTTTGACTACAGCCTAAACGGCTCGGCCGTTTTTCTTTAAACTTGGTTGATAGTATTTTTAATTTTTTCCCACACTTCCTTTTTCCTTTTTTTTTAAGATCAAAGATAACGGTAGATTAAAAAAAAAATAAAAAATTTTCATTTAGTTAAAGCTAGGAAATGGTTGAAATTTTTTTTTTAAAAAAATGGTTATTTTTGGTGAAATAAATTGTTCACCGAACTCGCCTCTCAATTGGTCCATTATTACGTGTGCTGTGTGGCATGCTGCACCGTCTTGTTAAAACCACATGTCATACATGTCAAGCTCTTCCATTTTGTGCAAAAAAAAGTTCGTTATTATCGCACGGTAGCGCTCACCATTCACAGTAACGTTGCGATTCGCATCATCTTTCAAAAAATACGGCCCAATGATTCCGCCAGCCCATAATCCGCACCAAACAGTGACTTTTTCTGGACGTATTGGTAGCTCTTGCATTGCTTCTGGCTGCTCTTTACTCCAAATATGGTAGTTTTGCTTGTTCGCGTATCCATTCAACCAGATATGAGCTTCTTCGCTGAACACAATTTTTCGATAAGAAACTGGATCTTCGGCCAACTTTTCTTTGCTTGCACCAGCTGTATTTTGAAAGGCTTTACACCTAAATCTTTCCGCAAAATTTGCCACGTAGTGGAGTAACAGAGGCCTAATTGCTGCGAACGGCGCCGAATCGATAAAATTCATGGTCGTCACTAACACTGGCCGATACAGCTGCGATATTTTCCTCAGTTAACCTCTACGTAAGCGTGTTAGTGGTTTAATGTTAAACAATGTAAATTTGGTGCGAAATTTAGTCACAATAGTCCGAATAGCTGCCTCAGTAGGTCGATTAAAATAGAAGCAGCGCGCGATGAACTTTCTTAACAGAGCACGTATTTTGATAAAAAAAAATTAATAATTTACAAGCGTTGTTCGTTTGTAAGAGGATTCATGGTTAAATTATAGACCAAACTGAAGATGTTTGACAGTGGGACAAAACACGAAGCATGCCTGAGCTGTCAAAACCAGTGTTGCCAAAAAGAAAATGGCAAAAAGAAAATGGCAAAAAAATCACCCTTTATTTTAGCAACTATCTAAATACCTAAATAAAAACCTCAAGCATCGAGGTCGTGGTTGGTTTTTTTATGGACAACTTTTTCTCTAAGTACCAGTTGATATCACCACTTTTTGACATTATTCAGCCGGAAAATATTTTGTGGTTTGACACCGCCTTTTTGGAACCAAAGGTTCTGTCACCAGAAATGTCACCAGTAACTGTTGCATCATTGTCTATGGCATCCTCAAAGAGATATGGCTCAATGAAGCTGCTGGCCCAAATGGCGAACTATAGAGTTACTCTACGAGGGTGTAATGGTCTTTGATGCATAAATTGAGGGTTTTCCAGTGCCCTAATAGCGGCTTTCCTGTTAATTAACAGTCAAAATAATGTGCTTCATCGTTCAAAAAGATTTGTTTGCATTTTTTGAACAATTATTTAAATAAAATTTTCTAATAATTTTAACACGTTGTTGCCGCGTTTGATGCTTGATAATTTCTTAGCGAAAACTCACTACGAATGTCAAATGCCAACTGACATAATTATTTCATTCACACAAAATGTCAACCAAATTAAATCGACTTGCAACATAAAACGCACCCTGTATATTGAAATAAAAGTTTGATTGAAATCTGAATAAGACATTTATGTTAATTACATCTATTTTCGAAATCACAATCCGGATTAAACAACTTCGATATTATTTCTACCCGACTTAGGTTTTTGTCCGAGTTAAAAGTATTGGGATTCCCTTATCCACAACAGTTTGTCCTTTTCTCAGTAAGATATTTAAATTAGACTTTCTCATTGGATATCTTGTACAAATGTACAAGAATTTTGTATCTGTTTAGTTTATCCTTATAACCAATATCACATTTAACTTTAATGTCGATAAGGAGATTGTGCGTACAACCTTTAGATTTTTCTCAAAATCAATCGGAGTGTGAACTGGTTTCAAATATTATGTCCTAATACAAAAATTAAAAGCCAATTTTAGTAAGAAAGTTTTTTAATAATTTTAACGTCAATTATTAAGAAAGACATTTCGTACTCATTCACTGAACACCCTGTTTGCCACAGTTCATGCAAAATGTACGAAAAATTAATAAACAACACGTTATCCTGCTGTTACATGAATCCTTTTTAGTTAAAGAGACTGTTTTTGTTGGTTGGTTAAGGTTAGTTTGGAAAAAGTGGGCACAAAAAACTTTCCCACACTTCCTGTCAGTCAATTCAGTGCAGAGTGCAGTGTAGAGAATCTCGAGGTAATATTGTGGTGTATTTTGAGGATTCCTGTTACAACAGTGATTTATCTACCAGAAAATGTTGTCTTTTGGTGTTTTCTTTTTTTTGCGCTGTATCCTTTTTCTTTTCAAATTGTTTGAGTATTTATTGTTTCGCATACTAACAAGTTTGTTTTAGTTTTGAAAGGTTTTTGTTTGAAGTTCGAAAGATCTTTTGTTTTCTTGGCTCAGGTGTTGTGTTGTGTTGTGTTCTTTCTTGGAAATAAGTTTTTGTTGGATTCTTGGGAGTTTTGCGAACTGAACTCTCTTGTGGCACTTAGAAACCATTTATTTCTCATTTAGAATTGTTTATTGCATTGAGTTGATTCCCCAGAAGGATATGATGCAATGCTTTTTACTTTGTTAGAAGTCCGAGAGCCCGTATGGAGCTGTTATGATGCTTGAAATTGTGATTTATTTATGATGAAAATCAGTCATTTTTTGGGTGGGTAAACAATATTTATAACTGAGATTCCTGTATAAATTTGGTGGAATTTCGTCCTTAATATTGATCAAGTATATACATGGTGAGCCAACTAAGAGCTGGGGGGTAAAATAAGAATTATGATACAATAACAATTGATAGTTGACAAAAAATAGAATAAAATATTAATTTTAAGGCGTTATGGTGTACCGAACGTATCCATTATACGTATTTTAAGGATCTCAATAGCAAAATGTAAAAAATTAAAATAGACTATATTGCAAAATTAAAACTAATTCGTGTTTAAAATTGGTTTCTTAATACGACGAAGTGGCTCTGAGATGAACCTCGACAACTTCTGTAACGCGTATTCATCAATCTTGAGCTAGTGAACTTCTGGTTGAGGGAAGCTCATGAATCTCTTATCATAGCTCATTAAATTCACGCTCGTGGCCGATATTTCAACCTTTCAACCTACTTTAAAATTGGTAAGTCTTATTTCGTCCACTCAGCAGTTATTAATTCATGACTAAGTCCAATGAAGTTTGTACGCCTTGGCATAATGGTTAGTGTGTTGGACTGTCATGCAGAGGGTCTTGGGTTAGATGCTTTAGTTGTTGCAAAAAAGTATTTCAGGGGTGTACTACCCATTGCGAGAAATTGACAAATCCTCTAAGAGTATCTCTTGTCATGGAATGTGGTGCCCATTAGCCGTTCGGAATCAGAAACTGAAGTCCCTTATAGTTCCATTTCTCCATAACACGCAAATAGAAATGGTTGGGAGTTGCAAGTCACTAGGCTTAGGATCTCTATGAGCCGTCAAAGCCTCTAATTTTTATTTTTCAAAGTCCAATGATATGTCAACCATATTAAAATCTATGTTTTTATTTGATCTGGATTAAAAGATCATATATTCGGAAGATACGATCTTAACTGTTACGCCCGCGGTAAGTGTCCGTTCGTCAGCTGTATCGTCCTAAAAAATGATTTTTACTGGCGACTAATAGGTACTGTATAAGGCAAGTTATGAATTTGTAAAAAAAAATCGAACTCGAGATTTTGATCAAAGTTAACACTACGATGATAGCGAAGACTAAAAAAGTGGGTCACGCAATTCTGTCTGTCTGTCTGTTCGGCCGATTTTCTCAAACTTAGCAGATATGCGTTTTGATTTTTCCACCCACACATTTTTTTCTTTTTTTTTTTTAAGACCAAAAATAACGGTACCTGCCAAAGGATTTTTTTTCGATATTTTATAAATATTTTTTTCTCAAAAATTGTCGAACAGATTTAAAAAAAAATCAAAAAAATTTATTTAGTTAAAGCAAGAAATAAAGAAGAAATTTTTCCAAAAAATGTTTATTTTTGGTACCCCCCTTGGAACCATTTTTTTGTTTTTGATTTTCTCAAAAACGGTACCACCGAGTTTGATCATTTGTTTTATGTTAAGGCTCCCCAGAAGTTTCAATATTACTGTGTATTCAAATTTTCGAAAACTTTTCGTTTTGAATTTTTAAAAAAAATTTCAAATTTTTTTTTTTTTTGAAAACTCAATATTTCGAAAACCCCATCCTCGATTTTTTTAAAACTGAATAAATAAAAGTTTTTTAATACAAATTATAAGATGCAAGAAAAAAAAATTTATTTTTCCTAAAAATGACGGTACCCTCCAAATGTTAAAAAATGGTTTTCGAAAATCGTATTTTTTTCGAAAACGGTTCCGAGAATTTCGCTAAGTTTTTTCCTTTAGATTAATTTGTACGATCTATAATCAAAAAACTTTGAAATCAAGATATTACTGACTGTACCTATCATAAAAACATTTTTTCAAATTTAGAATTTCTCATTGTCGAAAGAACAGCTTTTATTGAAATTAAATTGAAATAAAGAAGCATCTAAAAAGTTTCAAAAACATTGCATTTCAAAACTTAAAGAAAATAATTTTTGAGTTATTGAAAAAATAAATCTATTTTTTTTTTTTTTTGAAAATTCGATATCTCAGAAAAGACTCAATATTTTTGTTTGTAAATTTAATTTTTATTTGAAAAATAGTAAAAACTTTGAACTGGTGTGCCAAAATTTTTTCTGATAAACGTTTTAAAAATTTTGTATATAGAAGCTTATTTTTTTAAGATTTTTGTTCTTGCATAAGCTAATATTTGCTTGAATCACATGGCCTCCTGTTTTTAGCTTCAACTACTAAAGGAGTTTTTAAGTCTATTAAAAGATTAATTTTATGCTTATGAACAGTTTTTCTATGATGAAGGAATAGTTGGAAAGTTGATCTCATCATACCTTCAGCCGGTCTTTGCGTCTCAAAAAAGTCACCTATTCATAAGGCTATAGATTGTCTATTAATTTATATTTTAATTACAGAAATCTGTCTATGTGTAAAATGTTCAAAGAGCTCCTGCTACTATATGATGATTTATGATATATATAAGAATAAAGTTCTCTTTTTCAACGTCCTTACTATTAAATTGTTTTCTAATCTACTATTACCAAATCGACCGACCGGTGATGCTGATAATAATCGACTAAGAGCTTTTTAAATTCCCTACAAAGAAGTTTTCTAAAAGGTCAATGCTTAAATTATACAACTCCACATGGGACAAGATTAATTATAGAGGAATGTCCTTTTTTACTATTTTATTTTCCTTGGCTTATGTAACCAAAGTGAATTCAGTAGTTTAATATTTCCTCTGGTTAACATTTCCAAATACTCAAGTGAAGCTATTAATGGGTAGTTTTATTTTGTATTCCCTTTCTCTTGGGTACTGCCTTACACCGAACCAAATTGTCATTGGTGCCCAACATAATTACATCACTACGCGATAAGGATGTCTATTTTCTTTTGGTTTCTATTCAAATGAAGGGGTGAAATTTGTTTGATTTAAAATTCACAATTAAACCATCCTCTTGAATTGAAATACAAAAACAAATAGCAATAATTAAAGTTGAGAAATTATTTAAACTTTTTATTACTATTGAAGAAAGGGGAGTGAAAATAAACTTCTTATGTCCGTAAGCCCCAATTTTTAGAAGGAGATTCTTTGTGGAAGGTTCAGGATGGGGAGATTTGTTTGGATGGACTCTTTATTCCTATTTAGTAGATTAATACAAATAAAATTTTACAGCAAAGGAACATTTTTTTTAAGATTTATCATAGCATCCTTAATTTATAATTCGTAGTATATTTAATATTTTGATAGACCAAATACTTCAGCTGTGCATGGCGGTGGGGATAACATATATGTATGATATTTATTCTTTCCAGGTATCCTCTGAACCAGCCTGGTTTCAAAAAAAAAATCGTGCAACTCTGTAATATGTGTAAAATATGTATCTTTTCGTCCTGTAAGAGTAATTATGTCATGCAAATACTCTTTTTAATGATTTTAATATCAAAAAGTAACTTAATTAAAAACCTTATTTTTGTTTAAATCATAATCCTTCCAAACTCTGAGGCACGTTCCATCATCTCCACATTAAGGACAAACTCACCTCTAGGTTTCATCGGGTTTTTGTTTTTGTGTTTATTTTTATTTTTCATCTAATGTTTTCTACTGAAAGGATCAAAAAAGTAATTAGAATAACTCTTCTCTCAAAGGCAAAAAAAAAGGTTAGATAACAAAAACAAAAACTTCTACATAGAAATAGACCCAAGGTTAAAAGTTGAAGAGAATAATTCGCTCGAAAATCAAGGTATCCTCACCCACTCGCTCTAATTATTATTCTTTCCCCATTCATGCACCTCATTTTCTTAACTAAATAAGGTGGGGGATTATGTGGAAAATCAGGAAAATCAGAACGCTTCGCTTAGTAACGTATCCTTTTTCTTATTGGAGTGAATAAAAGTAATCTTCGCCAAGCAAACCAAGCAAATAAGGCCGCAGGATTATAATACTCCTACATGTAAGGCATCTAAACATTCGGGACACACAAAGTCAACTTCATAATTGGTTTTACTTAAAAAGAAACAAGGGCAAAAGCTAGGGATTTACATACGTGCACACTCACATACATACAAATATAAGTATTAACAAAATAAGGATTTGCATGAAATCGGATCAATTGTTTTAGGAGATATTAAGGTTAACCCATATTGAGGCATAAGATAAAGCGCTAATTAAGTTTCGCCTTTAAGATTTTAATGATTTGTTTTGGTTTTGCATTTTTTTCATAAAAAACATTCTGAAGGTGAAAATTTTGAAAAATAAAAATACTGAAAACCTAAAATTCTATGTAGATTTAAAAATAAAAAAAATAGCTTTAATTTTAAATTTAGCTCTTTTGAATGTCTTCGCTATAGTAATTCTACTAAGGAACTCATTTATTCTCAAAACCAATAGACTTATGTAGTTCTTACTAAAAGCTGGGAAAGGCGTTCAATTTTGTTATAGAATATTCATATATTGCCTACGCATAATGACAAAAATAAAGAGAGAACATACTTATAATGGCCACAAATAATCAATTGGCTATATGTTCAAGCAAAATTTTACGCTCTTCGCCCATTTAACAGTCCCCATAATTGTCCTTCTGAGAGGACTATTCCTAACGTGGTGGATAAATTCGAGTCGACTGATTCCGAAAAAGGCGTTGCTGTTCGTGAGAGTCTGAATCAAAGATAGTCCGTGCCTCCTCGCAGTAACTAGGTCTTTCGTATATCACAATTTGGCAAATTTTGCCAGCTCATATTAAATGACAATAGTCAATGTCAATTGGCCAATCCATCATCGTCAACGGCGACCCCTATCGGTCGATGATAACCAATTTCTTTTGGCCCGAATTAGATGATATATGATATGCGCACCGACTGCATGTGGTTTCAACAAGCCATAATTGACATTTTGCACTGGGGATTTTTGAACTTGATTATCTTACGCGGAGGCGATGTGATGTCCGTTAGACTGCTAAATTTTTGAGGTTTTCTCAAGTCTCAAGTCTATGCCAATAAATCAAAAACCACCACTGTTCTGAAAGCAAACATAATTATGTTTATACATATATTATTGATTAAGATTATAATCAATGAGATTGGTCTAATATTCCTGGTGCACAGCCAGGGTTATGGAAAATTCGACATCTCAAATGCGCACTACCCAGTGAAGTTGCGGCATTTGAATAATGCTATATTTCATACATAATACATGGACCTGGCATGACTGGATCGCATGAACTTGCTCTTATGTAAAAGTTTTCTGGAATTTAGAAATTGTATACAAAATTAGAGAAAAATGTTGGAATGAATAAAACCTTTAGTATTAAATAATATATGTATATTTTGGGAAAAAATTTCAAAAAGTAATAATTCACTCGTTTTCAAGATATTGATTTTTTCAAAAATCCAAACAAATATTTTTCCGAAAATTTGTGCTTACAATATTATTTAAAATTCAAAGGAGCTCCTGTATAAAAATTTTGATCAGAATCGTTAAGGTCGTTAATGAGAAAGTCGAAAATAAAAAAAATAAAATGCACGACTGGGTCGCACGAACTATGTAATAGGCTAGGAATTTTAAAAACGAATGTTATTAGAAAAAACTGTTCATAAGGATAAAATGAAATTTTTAAATTCTTTTAGTAGTAAGAGATAAAAACAGAATACTATGCAAATATAAATTTATGCAAGAACAAAAATTATATGTTGTTGTAGTGGTTCCTTAAAAAAATAAGCTTTAATGTACAAAAATCTTGGTACGCCATCTTTATTTTTACTTGCGACTTATAGGTACTATAAGGCAAGTTATGCATTCGGAAAAAAAAAATCGAACTCGAGATTTTGATCAAAGTTGACATTACGATGATACCGAAGACCAAAAAAGTGGGTCTCGCAATTCTGTCTGTCTGTCTGTTGGACTACAGCTAAACGGCTCGGCCGATTTTCTTTAAACTTGGTAGATATGGGTTTTAATTTTTTCCCCCCGGATATTTTTTGATTTGATTTTTTAAGACCAAAAATAACGGTACCTGCCATACGAATTTTTTTCTAAATTTTATAAACATTTTTTTTTCTCAAAAACTGTTCGACAGATTTTAAAAATAAAAACACAAAAAAATTTCATTTAATTAAAGCTAGGTATTTGTTCAAGAAAATTTTCAGAAAAATGGTTATTGAGGGTACCCCCCATGGAACCATTTTTTTTTGTTTTTGATTTTCTCAAAAACGGTATAGCCGATTTTGATCATTTTTTTTGCTAAGGCTTCACAAAAACTTGAATAGAATTGTGTACTCAAATTTTCAAAAAAATTTTTTTTGGATTTTTAAAAAAAAACTTCAAACATTTTCTTTTCAAAACTCAATACATATTTCGAAAACCCCTTGCTAGATTTTTTTTAAACTTGATAAATAAAAGTTTCTCAGTATAATCTACAAGATGTGAGAACAAAAATTTTGTTTTAACTAAAAATAAAGGTACCTACCTTACAAATGCTAAAAAATTAAAAAAAAATGGTTTTCAAAAATCGTATTTTTCTCGAAAACGGCGCCTAGAATTTTGATCAAATTTTTTTTTCTTTCAATTAATTTTTACAATTTTTAATTTAATAAAAAAAATTTGAAATTAAGATATAACGGCTTGTACCTACCATAGAACCATTTTTTTCGAATTTTGAATTTTTCATTATCGACATAAAGGATCTTAATGAAATTTTGTATAGAGATGCTTCCAAAAGTTTAAAAAATTTTGCATTTCAAAACTTAAAAAAAAAAAATTTTTTTTTAATTTTTGGAAAAAAGTCATTTTTCTTGGGAAATTCGATATCTCAAAAACGGCTCAATCTTTTTTTTTTAATTTAATTTCCATTCGTACAGTAATAAAAACTTAAAGCTGGCGTACCTTATTTATTTCTTAAAAATGTTTTAAAAATTTTGTATATAAAAGCTAACCACTACAACGACTTATAATTCATTTTGCATCGCATTCTGTTTTTATCTCTTCTTACATACTAAAATAATTAAAAAAAATAATTTTATCTTTATGAACAGTTTTCTCTAATAACATTCGTTTTTAAAATTTCCAGTCTATTATATAGGAGCAAGTTCGTGCGACCCAGTCGTGCATTTTATTTTTTTTTTTTTTATTCAGAAGAACAATTTTGAAAATTCAAAGACATAATACAAATAAAATTTTAGGTAGCCTTAGCATAAAAAAACAATTATCAAAATTGACAAAAACAAACAAGTTCTATGTGAGGTCCATAAAAAACGAATTTTTCGTAATGTTTTTCAACCATTAGCTAAGTTTTACTAAATGATTTGTTTCTAATTTTGTCATTGTATCAGTATTTTATTGAAATTTTCATCCTTCAATCACTTTCAGTAAAGAAACATAAGCTTGACGAACTTACCGAATCATTTAAAATTGGTTCCATTTTTTTTAAAGAAAAAATTTTCACAAATTAAACAAAATCAGAATTTTGACAGATATAAATCGAAAATAAATTGCTTTATTTTACCAATGGAAAACCGCATAAGATAATTGGAATATTTTTACGGATATAATAAGGAAATTCTCTACATTTATTCTTTTAATAATTTATTACAGAAAATGTAATTTTTCGTTCGCAGATATTTGTAGCTTCCATGGTCTCGAAGAAGCGTACTTAATTGGTGCATGAATTATAGCTGAAACATTACATCACCGATATGATCATCGTTTCGAAAAAAGCTGTTAGAATGTATTCCAAAAGCAAACCAGCCAGTCTGAAAATGAAGTATCAAAATATAAAAGAAGCAAGATAAATAGGATAATTTTCAGTTCTTACTTTTCACGAGAAAACATTTAGAGCCTTGATAAATATTCAATAAAACGTTCATTTTGTTGTATAAATTTTTGCTTTGCTTGGCGCAAAAACATGTTCAATATTTCAATTTACAAATTCCCCGCCCGTAATATCAGTTTCTGCGAAAACAAAAGGACGAATGGAGAAGAAAAAAAAAGGAACTCTGCTTTATGAAAGTTTAATTGCGTTCTGTTAGGATTAAGAGTTTAACGTTTGATGAAATTCCAATACAAATAACACCGAAACAAAGGATCCTCATAGTCCTTGGCTAACAATGGCAAGACGAACGGAACATAAATTAATAATCGAACTCAAAGTGTGTGCATTTCCATTTCCACTCTAATTTTCTGCCTGAAACTGATGGAACCGAGCCGATGAGCTTGTGCTATTTATTTTGTTGAACCAAGCTCTTAGGGTAATTTTGAAATAATTAGTTGCTGTGGTTTTGTTTTAATATCCCTACAGGACTTATTAAACAACAAATTGCTAAGCGAAACCATAAACTTTAATGTCGTTGGTCCTATATGGCACGAAAGCCAATAACGGAGGGGGAACCCGTGTTTGCTTTTAAGGACTTCAACGAATCCATGGAAGGACCATGAAAAACGTGCAGACTGTGAATTTTGTATTTTATATTTTCTTGGTAGCAACAGCAGGTTTTTCCCTAATTGTGTACTAAGAGGGAATGCGGTATTGTCGCGCAATTTTGCAGCTGGTGTGAGAAGCAATTACAATTGTAATAAAAATGAAACCAGTAATATTAAAAAAAAAATCTAAAAACCAGTCAAGGGACTCAAATTGCCTAGTTTTGAAATGTTATTGCTTTTCAAATAATTTCCGAATGATGACTTGTATTTGGGTTTAATGAAAAAAAAATCTACTGTTCTGTAGGATAAAATCGATATTATGAATCGTGAATATTAGGTATAGAGGAATTTCAGAAAGATGAACTGATTTATGTGCCAAAAAATGGAGGAAATATTTGAACGATAAGAGTCCTTTGAAAGATGAACTATAGTATATGACTGTGTGTTGGACACACAAAGAGACGAATCTTTGGTGGGAATTAAATTTATTTTCTTTCTATCTGTAAATTAATATGAAAGTCAATTAGTTATTTAAGGTGATTCTTAGATTAGATTTTATAGAGATAGATAGATTTAGATAGATTAGAAATACAGAGTATCATCCTCTGTTATAAAATTACATCCCAAGAAAGATCTCCTCCTTCTTATTAAAAAAGAATATTTTCCAAGCTTCTCTTTTGTTTTACGATTACATAGACTGCATAATATTGGGAAGAGTCATCGCGATGTGTTCTATAATTAAGATGTAAGAGTTCGCAACTTAGTTCAACCATCTTATATATTTAGTCCATGTTGTTCTCGTTTCTAAAATATTCGGATTGCTCCAAATCAAATCTGTAACTGAAGGGGTTTTTGTATGGTTACATACATGCAGTGTACCTGCGAAGCTTCATATATTTATGAATTTTTGAATATTACAACAACAACTTGAATGAAGAATTTACAACAACAAAACTTGAATGACTAATAAAAACGCTAGTCCTCAAGTGATAATTGATAAACGATAAAACCTAAATTGGGATGGACCTGATCATGTGGTCTCGGTAGCGTGATGCGTAGGGCATTGGCTTCTGACGACGCTAGGTCTGGGTTCAAATCTCAGTCAAGGCAAAAAGTTTTTCGATTAAACTTGATAGTATAAAGGCTAAGCACCACTAATAAAGGAGTCTGATGATCGGCTTGGCAACCGTGAAATAGCTATAACTCCAGCCAAATAAGAACCCACTTGGTGGTAGTTCATTCAAGTTGTTGTTGTAATATTCAAAAATTCACAAATCTGTGACTGTTTTCCATCCATTTATGTTTTGACGTCTATATTAAGTTGATTTCCACAACACTGTGTCAGCTCAATTAACTCAGGAAATCACCTGATCTTCTGACGAATAACCCACCTTTTTTTAGTGCAATTTCTTTTACCAACTCTATTAAAAGTAATAATTTTTGATTTGTCCAAATTAACTATGAGGTTCCTGGTTTTTCAGTATCTATGAAGAGTGAATTTATCATCATCTTAAGAGACTTTGTTGAGTATCAAAAAAATCTATATTGTCCGCCAAAAAGTGATCATCCAGCCAGACAGCTATGAGGTCATCCTTGTCGTACTTCAGCTTTGAATGACTGCACCAAATTTGAATGACCCTCCCATGCCATAGAGCTTATACATGATTGCATTCCTATTTATACCATCAAACGCTAATCTAAGATCCACAAAAAAAAGTGTATTTTTATTTTCGGCATATTGGCACTATTTATGACAAGTTATGCATTGCTTAGAAAAATCGATATCGAGGTTTCAATCAGACTTAACATAATTATAACAATGATTTGGATGACGAAAAAAGTGTGTCTCGAAATTTTGTCTGTATGTGTATTCTACCACAGCCTAAACAACTCGGCCGATTTTCCTTAAACTTAGTAGAAAACGTTTTTAAATTTTCCCCCACACGTATTTTTCTTCTTTTTTTTTGAAGACCGCAAATAGAGATATCTGCTATACGAATTTTTTCGAAGTTTTATAGTATATATTTTTTTTAAGACAGATTTTTCAAGAGAACGCTTACATTATTTCGGAAGGTTAAAGCTAGGGTACGGCTGAAAAAAAAATTCTCAAAAATTGTTAATAATGGTACTACGGCAACGATTTATTATTTTAGTTCTTGCATTAACTAATATTTGCTTTTTTTTTTTATAATTAGCACACACTCAAAGGTTTTTTGTATACCCTTAATATGTCAGAGACACAGCGTGAGCATTAGGAAAAAAGGGAGGGGTTAGAAAGGAGGTGTCGGTGTACATTGGTTTTGAATTCTTGAAGATTGCAACGACTGGGAAAGACAGAGCGTGGTAAGGAATTCCACATTCGCGTAGTACGGCTAAAAAACGAATCTCTGTACTTTACAGTACGACCGAAGTTGGACTCGAGGGTAAATTGATGGGCATTCCTAGAAGTGCGAGTATTAAGGTTGAATTGTTTAAGGGGAGGAATGCAACTGGCTATTTCACTAGAGCAAAGTCCGTTAAAATAAAGGTAAAAAAGGGTGAGGCAAGAAACATTACGACGATGTTGGAGTGACGTAAATGAGCCAATGATGTTGTTGTCACCAATCATTTTAAAAGCTCTTCTTTGAATACTATCCAAGAGACTTAAGTAAGTTACTGGAGCACCAGCCCATAGATGGGAGTTATACTCAAGTTTTGGACGTATATAGGTTTTATAGATTGTAGCCAGATCAGAAGGAGAGAAGAATTTCTTGCACCGTCTCAGAAAACCCAAACATCTTGCGGCATTTTTGGCAACATCGCGTATGTGATCGTTCCACAAGAGGTGGTTCGTGATGCACATACCGAGAATATCGAGATGTTCAGTTTCGTTGATGCAAGTGCCACTCATAGATAGTGGCAATGGGGTATGTCACGCTTTAACGATACAAGACAGCATTGAGTTTTCGAAGCATTAAATTCGACGCAGTTTCTTATTCCCCATTGTACAATGCTGTTTAGCTCGTGATTTAATGAACTTATCATATTTTGTCGTTGCAGTTCCACATCCGAAGAGGAGGGATGTGAGTCTGGAAACGAATATGAAAAGCTAAGAATTCTATCGTCAGCGAAACAGTTAATTGGATTAGAAGTTACAGACAGGAGATCATTAACAAAAATGAGGAAGAGGGTTGGGGACAAAACGGAGCCCTGGGGCACACCAGCATTTATATTGTGGGTTTCAGACTTGAATCCATCTAGTGCAACTTGTATTGAACGGTTCGAAAGAAAATTTATAATCCAACGAAGTAGGGATTCGTCGATGCCGAAAGCACGCATTTTCGATAAAAGAGCAAGATGCCAGACTTTATCAAATGCCTTTGAAATATCAAGTGCAATAATCTTACTTTCTCCGAAACAATGTAAAGATTTGTTCCACTTTTCGGTTAGATACACCATCAAATCACCAGTGGACCTATTGCTACGAAAGCCATACTGCCGGTCATTAAGAATAAGCTTTCGTTCTTCAAGATATTTCTTCAGCTGATAATTAATCAGCGTTTCCATGACCTTGGAAAGAAGGGACGTTAGTGCGATCGGTCGATAATTTGAGGGAGAAGAAGAGTCGCCTTTTTTTGTAATCGGCTGAACAAATGCTGTTTTCCATCTACTCGAACGAGCTTGAGAATCACATGGCATTTTTTTTTTATCTCAAACAAACTAAAGTTTTTTTAGCCATTTAAAAAATGAATTTTATGGTTACGAAAATTTTTCTCTAAGTTAAGTTAACATTCATTTTTAGATTGAATCTTTTACATAACAGCAAGTTCGTGCTATCCAGTCGTGCATTTTCATTTTCTCATTACTCTGAAATGCTTCTGAAGACAGAAATGGGTTTCGTCCGGGTTTTACGGGGTAAAAACCAACTTGAAAGAATTGGAATTGATAACACTTATGCCTGTCTCGCTCGTAAATCCTTTCTTATGGATTTGAAATATGAGTCTTCTTTGAAATGCTGCGGGATAGAACGTGCATCAATTATTTTGCTATACAGTACTTCCAGTTTGTTTTTAATGCTTGCTGATGCCATATTTAAAAAATTCCACGGTATTTCCGTCAGACCCTGCTGCCTTATCATATTTTGAGAGTGTTATCAATTTCTGCATAAGTAATACAAGAATCCAGTATTTCATTTTCAATAATTGGGCCGGTATATAAAATAGTGTGTCGTCCCTACTATAATTTACATTCAGCTGTTTCCTTAAAATAACTAGAGAGAATTTGTGACGATAAGTACATAATTTATTTTCAGTTTTAAATAAGACTAACTCAATCAGGAATTAAAACTTGATGATACACGAAATGAACGATTCCCGAATATACTGAACATAAATAAAATTGCTTTAAAAATTATTTAAAATTTCATGAATGAATCTAAAATTACCAGTTGGAAACTTCTCTTTTTGAAAAATTGGACCTTTGGTTTAAATCCAGTTTTTTTCTATTTTTTCATGTAATTAATTTGTTTGTTTAGGTTTCCATTTAGCTAGCTTTTGCATTGACGTTTTGGGAGCTTTAAGTTCGTAAAGGTACAAGGACTCATTCACAATAAAATTAAGACAATGTTTTGATAAAGCTTTCTGGTGTGTATACTTCAGTAAGTACGTGATATTATAGCTTCGGTAAGGTTTGTCAAACGAAACTCTGCTAAAAATTTTCAAAAGGCTTTACATATAAAAAACTATAACAAGCTAATATTTTTAGTCAAATATTTGCGTTTCGATTCACAGTTTCCATAAGATTTCTCAAGCAAGGCTATTTAGTTAAAAATTTGTTTATATTTTAAAAGAAAGCTTTACAGAAGCGGTTTGTATTAATCTGAAATATAAATTCCAAATTTACTGCTAAAATAAAATTTGAGATCTTTTAAAAATTAATCAATCAATTAAAAAAAAAAACTATTTCACTGTGAAAAGAACGCATATTTGCTGAAGATATTAGCTTGCTACTCTTAGGGAGATTTTGGAACACTTGTTTTGTATATTCCGTAAGTTATCTAGGGCACAAGTTGACGGATATTTGTTGTTAGGTGCTCCAATTTTACTAATTCCTTACATACTACATTGACTAACTCGTAACGAAAGATTGCACTTAATTCCAACAGAAACATACCATATTGTGACAAAAAAACTATATTTTTTTAGAGATAAGGCTTACTCTTTATCTTTTAAGCAATTCAGATCTGAATATATTTTTAAATTTCCTCTCAAGAACTTCACCTAAGAGCCGTACGGTCCAAGATTGAAAAATATCTCTTAAGTGTTTTGTTTTTCTATCCGACTTAACATAAAGTTGATAGACAAGACGAAAGTAGTTGGTCTTGCAATTCTGTCTGTCTGTCTATTTGTTCCACTACAGCCTAAACGTCTAGGCTAATTTTCTTTAAACTTGGTGAAAATCATTTTTAAATTTTTTTGCCCACAAGCTTGTTTCTTTTTTTTAAACTAAATATAATTTTGTAAAATATTTTTTTTTAAACTGTTCCACTCATTTAAAAATAATTCAATGGTTAAAAAATTTTCAAAAAATGGATATTAATAGTTCCTTCCATAAAAACATTTTTTAGGTTTTCGATTTTTTCAAAAATAGTTCAACGGATTTTGATAATCTTTTTTTTTTTATTCTGAGACTGTTTTGAATAGTATTTCCTATTTAGTTTTTTGAAAAATTTTTGTTTTGGATTTTTAGGAAAATTTTACGTTGATTACCTATCGTTTTGAAAACCACATGATCGATAGTTTTCAAAATTCATAATTTACAAGTTTTAATACTATTCCTGTATCATTTTCTTCTAGAATATAATGGTATCCATCATATATATGTAAAAAAACTGTTTTTGGAAAATCGTATATCTCTTGAAAACAGAACCCAGAATTTTGATAAATATTTGTTTCGTTCGCTTAATAAGTAAGAACTAAAATTTACTACAAAAACTGAAATTAAGACATCATTACTTACTTTACCAATTTTTTTGAATTTTGACTTTCACATTATGTGTATAAGGGATTTTAATAAAATTTATTTTTGTAGAAAAAAATCCAAATATTTTTTTTATAAAAAGTCGATATCTCTAAAACGGGTTCATAAGTTTTTTTTTGGAAATTCAATTTTTTGTTTGTAATTAAGTGCGCACCAAAGGTATTTTGACTACTTTTAAAATGTTTGATCATTGTGCGAGCTGCGAGCGCTTAGGAAAATTGGAGACGATTTTAAAAATCGATGCACATTGATTTTAAATCCTAAATATTTTAATGGTAGGGGCTCTATAGCATATTATTTTAACAGCTTTTTTTGGATTCTTTCGAAAAGTGTCAAGCGGGTTATGGAGCAGTTACCAAATTTTTATACATAGTTTCTTTGAAACTTTGGACCTATAAAGACTTAGTAGATTACAACCAAATTAGATGGGTGATACATTTCTCTTACAACGTCGAAAGAAACACAAAGCAGCATTTTTGGCGACTTCGAATATGAGATCATTACATACAACGTAGTATGTTCGGTTGACCCAATGCAAATTTCATTCATGTATAGCGGAATGGGGTGATGGTGCCGCTTCAACGATAGGAGACAGCATTAAGTTTTTGAAGTATTTAATTCTACGGTTCTTATGGTTCCCCATTTGACAATGCTATCGAAATCAGAACTTAATGAGATTATCCTACGGTACCCTTCTGTATCCACATGCGAAGGACAAGGACGAACATCTTGAAACAAATACATCAACAGTTTATTGGAATAGAAATTAGAGACAAAAATCATTGAAAAATATGAGAAAAAGACTCGGAGACAAAACGAAGCCCTGAGGCACACCAGCAGTTATTTTATGAATATCGGACTTGAAACTATCCGAAGCTACTTGCTTATAGTGGTTCAAAATGTTATTTCAAATCCAACGAAGAAGAGATCGCTCAAAACCAAATGCACGCAATAAAGTAAGAGGTTAAGCGTATTAAACTAGTCAGCGGGGGTGTTGTAGAAGCAACAAATATTTCGGTTTCTATTCCAAAATGATATAATCAACAATCATCTTTATAAAGAAAATATCAGAGAAAATTAGTAGTTTTAAATATTGCACCTGTTTTTAGTGTCCAAATGAAAACATTCAATTGGCACAAGACGCCATATTTTTGTGTGCTTAGATCTCAAAATAAAATTTTTGGAAAAAGTATCTAGTTCTTAATTTTTTTGATGACTCTTTATCACTGCCCAAGTGCGCTGGTAAATGAGTTCGTTCAATTAGTAAGCAAATCGCCTTAGACGTATCTTATTAAAATATCTCCCTAAATACTTCCTTTAACCTAATCCACATTATCTTTGTGGAAAAAATAAGTACCTCTATCACTAATCCTTAAATATCTGTTGCTTTGTTTAATTTAAGCCCATCAAAATTTAAACAACTTTGTCAACACACCCACTGACTAGCTTAACACGCTTAACCTCTTACTTTATTGCGTCTTCTATTTCTCAAGAAATCCTTATTGTGCCATTTTGGGCTTAATTTTTTTCTAAGATTATGTTAATAAATCAGAGAAAGGGCTTAGTTCCAAACAAAGAAAAAAAATAATAGCGCCAACAAAAATATAAAATATGAGCTCAGATTTTTTTTCTGTCAAATAAATTCCAGAGCAACCCACATAAATACCTGAAGGTATTAAATTCAAAGCCCTCAGTCATGTTTCATCCTTCTTGTGTCTCCAAGGGTTGATTATTTTACGGACTTCGCAAAGGGTGATGCTCTATAGCACTGCCAGTGTTGTACAGCTGAAGTAAATAATTAAACAAAAAAATGTGGCTATAAATCAACTCTTTTTAATTGAGATACTTTTTTTTATACTTAACACTTTTGGATGTGAGTAAATAAATAATAATTTATTTAAAAAATACGTTTACATGAGTTTTGTTGACGTTCAAATTGCTTGACCTATCTTTTATTTCTGGAAAACAATGACTCTGTTTTTCTAATAGGTTTTTGGGATAACTATTAACATTCACGACATTTTTCTCTTACTTTAATCGAAAAAATATAAACTTTAGGAAGTCCCTTAGTTTGGCTTTTCGCATGATGATGTGTCGAATAAAATATATGCCTCTGTCGAAATTGGGATTTATTTATGAATGTTTGACCGTGACAAGCCTTCTTAAAAAATGACAACAAAACTCAGAAATACATACATCGAGCTATTAATCAGAATTTTCCTAGAGTATGTTTTTAGCATTTATGGCTAAGGAGAACGCACATTAATAATGTATTCTATATCAATATCTTCAAATTACAATATTCAAGATGCGAACCATTTTTGGCATGTTAAGAAGTCATTAGGAAAATAAATCCCCAACAAATTTGACCACATAAGCAATTAACATACATTATTAAAGTCAATAAAATCAATATGAATATACGGAAGGACAGTTTTTAGGGACGAAACATTATATTCAGAGGACGATTGCTTATTGATCTAGTAAAAACCTCGTCATGAATACAAATATTAAGAGGTTTCAAACATTTTCCCAAATTTATTCACAAACTTAATAAGAGAGTAATAAATCAAAAAATATTCACCCGATTTTGAAATATCGAATTATAAAAAAAATGATTTTTTTCCCAAAAATTCAAAAAGTCTTGAAATGCAATATTTTTAAACTGTTTTAGGAGCTTCTCTATAAAAAAATTTAATTAAAATTCAAAATTTGAAAAAATGGTAAATGGTACAGTCAGTAATATCTTGCAGCCCTATTATGAGTATCAATTTGATAGTCGATAAAATCTATCAATCAGTTGATAATTTGGTATTATGGGTAATTTTAGACCGATTGTGAATATTTACTTATAAAAAAGATCATTGTGAATAAGTTTTGTGCATTTTTTTCGACGCTTTGCGTTTGGAATGTTTATTTGTTTTTTGTCGACCACGAAAAGGTAAATTCTTTGTGTGAAAATGTAAGTTGTTCTTATAAAAAATTCATCGTAACTTCTCAAAAAACAATTCTATCGAAGTCAACATTCTTTTTAACTTTGTTCGCTTTTAAAAATCCCGAATAAATTGGTATATTTAATTTACGTTTCAATCAAGAATTTGTGGTTGAAAAGCAAATTGGTGTGTATCTATTTTGTTGATATCCGTAATACGATACCATGTCTATCAAAAAAATTGTTCACAGTAATGATAAAATCTAATAAAATTCACAGTCGATAAAAAAAAGTTGATAGTTGATAGTCATAATACCAACTCATTCAATTTGTTGATATGTATCAAGTATCTAGTTCATAGTTGATAGCTATATTAAAGCTGTTAATTTTAATTTTAACAAAATTCTAAGTGCCGTTTTCGAGAATAATACGATTTTTGAAAACATTTTTGAACATTTGTATGGTGGGTATAGTTATATTTAAATAAAATATTTTTTTTCTCACATCTTGTAGATTGTACTAAAAAAAATTATTTTAAAAGTTTTTAAAAAAATCGAGCATTGGGTTTTTGTAATATTCAATTTGGAAAAACAAAAATTGAAAATTTATTTAAAAATCCAAAACTTTTTTTTTTCAAAATTTGAATAAATAATAATAATCCGATGCTTCTAAACCATTAATATCCTTTTTCAGAATTTTTTTGAGCATTACTTAGCCTTAACCTAATGAAATTTTGTGAATTTTTTGTGAATGAAATTTTGTGAATTTTCTTTTAAAAAATCTATGGAGCAGTGTTTGACAAAAAAGTGTTTTATAAAATTTCGAATAAAATTCAGGACCTTTATTTTTGGTATTCAAAGAGCTCGTTATAAATAAAAACAAAAAAGAAAAATGAACCTTCTTGGACCAACAGAAAATAACTAATTTTCTTTTCATACCTCTAATCTTGGAATTAGGTCGCTTTCGTTACAATTTTTTAGCTTATTCACAAAGTTTTGATTACAAGGGAAAAACTGCACTGCGCTATCAACAGCTTCAAACTAAACATCCAGAACCATAACACCAATTGAACTCAAAAACACTAGTGATATTATGCTGCCAATCCTAGAGATGATCTTCAATAGCTGTCTAAATCTGATCCGTATTGCTGTCTTAGAGAGCTGTTAGAGTTGTATTTATATCCAAATAGGGCAAATGTCCCCATGTAGGAAAGACCGAAAGATCTCAGACCCATAGTCTTTATATATCATCATTCCTTATCAAGACTATTGAGCGACTGATTTACCTCCATTTAAGAATAGGCATTGACTCTAGACTTCTGTCTTCGGCTTTACACGCAACTGATGGAAATAGTTCTTCACACACTGTTATGAACACTTTCCTTTATATAGGCCGCTTCTAACAATGTCAGCACATATGCAAGCGTGTCTGCACTGTCATCTCTGAATGTAAAAGGTTTGCTTGGAGAATTGATCAATCAAATTTTATCTAGTAGGATTATTTAGTCATGTCGATTATAGAGTTCGCAGAATTTTACGCCCGGTGAGTTAACTTGATCCGTTGACCTTTCGCATCCGCTGTAAAACTGAATTATGAAATTCGCCGGATGAACTACATTGTCGATTCCTAAAATTACCTTATCATTTATGAACTTTCCTATCGACGCTGTCAGTTACAGACATTTAGTCAACGGTCTTGGCTTTGATAATAGCATGGTTATCGATCTGTGAAATCAAGCATCGTTGTGCGTGGTTAGTACTTGGATGGAGGACGGTTCAATACCAACCGTGTGCTTTTTTTTTTTTTTCTAGATTTCTGGCTATGTCTGGTGGCGTCTTCATCATTTCCAGCATTTCTCTAAATTGTTTCCGATTGGCTGTCCGTTTTTTATTAAAATTTGTTTCATAAACACTTAAACATTCATTATGATAAACTTTTGAATTTCATTTTTGTGCTTTCCATTGTTGATTTTTTTTTTTTCGTTTAATTAAAAATTCACTTCGGATTCGTCTCGAAACTGGCACGAATGTAAAATAAAAGAAATTGTATGGAGTGCGAATGAACTGCGGATTTAGTAATACCAGATAAGTTGAACAGAATGTCGGTGGTGCAGATATTGTTACCGACATTCGTTCAACTTTCTTTCGTCGGATTCAGTAATAGCAAAAGTTTGGAAATTAGTTGAAACTGTCACTTTAGCTCATTCACCGAATTCTGTAATAGGGGTGATTAATTCAAAGCCGGGCAGGTTATATGTCAGAAGAGGTATGCCACAAGGCGGTGTCCTATCTCCCATTCTTTGGTTGAAATTTGATAGCGAATGAGCTATTCAGATATCTGGAACGGGAAGCGGAGAGTTGCAGAGTGGTTATGTATTTGGATGACAGTGCTATTGCCGTATCAGAAAAGGATTCTTTACCCTTACAATATTCTTTAAACAAGGCAACAAACTGGGCCGATCGGTCTGTACTGTATGTTAATCCTCACAAAACAGATATTGTAATTTTTTCTATGAAATAAATTTTCTCATTAACACCCCTATTCGATTAAGAAGTTAAGTTGGAAACCTTGCATTCAAGAAAGAGTTAAAAAGTCACAGTGGCACTTTTCTCGTACAAAAAACTCAATTTGAAATAAGGGGGGGCTAGAACCCCGCGTTATTCACCTGCTATACACTTTGGTATTCAGATCGATTCAAACGTACGTGGTGGCAATATGTTGGATAGCTCTAGACAAAGATACTAATTGCTTAGTCAGCTTGTCTCTGCATGGGTGGAGTACTCCACACGACTCCCTCCGATGCACTGAATATTGCGTTCTATAAAACACCCCTGAATATATTCGGCAAATAGTCTTCAATCCTCCTCGAAGTGAATAAATAGTGAACTGGACACTCAATCATTATGATTGAGCATCTATTACACAACCCCCCAGATTCAGTTTGATAACAGCTTTCAGATAACCATCCTTTCTAGAGAAGTCTTAGAAGACATGGCATTTCTAGAAGATGATTAGACCTATTCTAGAAAACATGAAAAACGGACAGCAAAACAGCCACTAAATCTCTTGATTCTGTCTCCCGCAGCTTAATAACAGACCTTAAGGCTAACCGCGCGCTGGCAACTGTGATCGAAATAAAATAGTTTAATCACCAGTTGATAGAGTACCGCACACTGGCAACTCTTTACTCACGCTCACACTCTTTTCTTTCAGGCAATCGTTTAGTTTGTGTCTAAGCACAAACTTTTTAGGTGCTCGAATCGAGTTGCTCTAAGTGCGCGGTGTCCCATATAAGCCCATATGTTTCATTTTAGTAACTAAACAGTTGCGAAACTAAAAATTGAATGTGCGCGTCTGGCTTAACTGTCGATAGAGATGGCGCAGCAGTTTAACATTCTCCTCTGCTGGGTGCCGGGCCACAGGGACATTTTATAAAATTGTAAAGCCGAACAACTCGCGAATATTGGAATAATAAAACCTTTTTTTCTAGATAAGGCAAATATAGGCATTACCACCGCTACGTATAAGCTTGTGTTAAAACAAGGTGATATACAGAGAACAAACCTAAGGTGAACAAATATAAGCACCTGCTAGGTGGCAAGACAGATTTGGCCCGTGCTGGATCTGAAGTGCTCCAAATGTTTAATATCTTTAAGTACATCGCATATTGGCTTCGTAATAGGTGTTATAACAGGACATCTCTTAAAAGGTAAGCAGCACGCAACGCGGCTTAGATTTTATTCTAAAGATTCTATTTCGATTCATAACCTTCTCTGTACATGTCCTGCCTTATCCCAAAAACGCAGGATCCATTTGGGAGATGTCTACTAAATTGATCTTAGTGATCTGGCAAATAAAGAAATTTTTGCTCGGTTCATAAGGAGCTTGAATTGGTTCAACTATTAGATTAGATTTTATGTGGTATCACAATGGAAAATTTCATGGGTCTATGCGTTTCGGCTCTCCTACTGACAGCCACGTCAACATAACCAAACCCAACCTTCGCTTTCAACATTTTTCTGATTTAAAAGAAATTACTTATTAAATATGTATCACTTGTTACATTTACATTTCGTAGATATGTATGTTGCAACGATTTATTAAAAATGTTATTTCCAGAAGCTTCTTACAATTTTTAAATACATGCAATGCAAATTTACTCTCTATCTGTAACTATTTACCAAATAGATGTTCGACCTTAGTTCAGTTGTACCCCTATTTACCCTATTCAATATTAAATAAATTAACATTTGATGTAGATTGCTGAACATATTTCTAAATATTGCAATATCAGACCAAACACCTAAGCCGAGACCTGTCAATCTACCATACTTAAAAAAAAAATACTGTCATAACACACCACAATCTCTCCCAAATAATTCGTGAAAACGCAAATAACCTGCTGGGAATTACCTCTCATCCCGAACATGGCATAAAAAACTTCGCTCTAAAATATTTTCCTTTTTAACCAAATTAATGCTTTGAAGGCTTTGAAAGATGGTCCTCGTCAAATTAGCTGTACAATGAATCACAGAAAGCTATCAAACAATTATTCCTTAAAATTCTAACTCGAGAACTTTTGTGCGATAAATGTGTCACAGAGTAGATGTTATTAGGTTTGGTGCGGTGTTGATTTTTATATCTACATCAATAGAAGATAAATGTCTCACTTTTCTTCCCATGATGTCACAAGACCCACCCTCTTTTTAATTTAAAAAAGAGATGAGTAATATACATCATAAGTCTTAAAATAAGATCCCACTTAACTAATCTTTTCATTCCAAGGAAAATATTTTCTTTTTAACTTTTTGGTAATTCGGATAACACAATCCTCGCCTAAGCTTGTTGAATACCTTCCCTACCTTCCTTATGCCAACACATAACTTAGTTTGAGCATACCTTTAGTGCGATATTCAAATTATTCCCACCGAAATCACATTATCAACGCCTACTTAAATATGCCAAGTTTCGTCTCCGGCACAGGGAGGGAATAATGTTTATCACCTTGCTTTTCATAAATAAACTTAATGAAAAGACAAACACCTTATAGTCAATGTAAATAACCTGGATTTGAACATTTAATTTATCCAGCTCTCTGCATCTCTATTCCTTGACGATTATACAACCATGAGCCCTGGCATTGTTTTGGATTCGGGCTAATTCCAATCTGGGCCTCTATTGTCTTTGTTAGGTGAGCCAATATTCAAACCCAGATAGTGTTTCGGTTTCGTCTGAATATGAATTTAATTTACGTAAACCAAAATCACAGTCTTTGTGCATACACACATATGTATGTGTTTAATAGTGCTATGTGTGGGTGTGTTACTGTTGTAATTTCTCGTTAGCTCTACTCATAATTCACAATATAAGGCAGTCGACACATTCAAAGGATAGCTTGTTTCCTGGATCCTGCTAAAAGAGAGAAACTTTGTTGTAATATTACCATGGTACATTTTGCTCGTCTTTTGGGTTTCTGGTCGTGCATCGTGGTATTTGCCCCACAAAATTCTAACCCAACTATGTGTTTGGAGCGGGTGAGCAAGGAGTGCAATAAGCCCTATAAATGTGTATTGTATACGAGTCCTTCGCCTAACTCTCTGTATTGCTATATGTTTATTAAAAGTTATCTATCCGAATATAATTGGCAGCTTATTAGACAAGCTCTCCAGTTTTTCGGTTTTGTTTGAAATTTAATATGTTCCTTAGGAGTGAATGCTCGTGGAATCCTTTTGTTCATTTTGAAAGGATTCGCTCTTGAAACATGAAATGCATGAAGAGCAATGTATTAAAAGGTCGCGAAACACGTCAACACTGTTTATTTGGAGGTTTTTGTAATTTCCTGGAAATAAGTAAGTCTACACTGTCACATACAAAAATCCCAACGAAATACGTCATTCGTTAACTATTTATGGTAACTTTAACTAACATGGTAACTTTTTGTCTGTTTGAAATTTTTGAAAATTAATTAATCTTCAAGGAAAAACTTCAGCCCTTTTGAAAATGCATTTGATGTTGACAAAATTCAGTGCTTTGCTCAAGACATGATCATTAGATTTTGAAGGCCAATTTGAATTTAACTATCTTAAATCAATTTTATTTTGTTCAAGTTTACGTACATAAATACTCTGGTTTACTTTTATAGAGTATTCACCGGGAATATTTCGAAAAAGAGGTTAGGTACATTATTTTTGTAGAACATCATTGAATAAAATGAAGAAGAAGAAAACAAAATAAGCTTAATTCGGTTTTTTTTCTTCTCCTGGACTGTTGTAAGCGCCATCTTGTTCCTACTTTAAGTAAGCAGACTCTTTCAAATTACTTAACCGATTTTCCTAATAATACAGTAAAAAATATGCACGACCAGATCGAACATACTCCTATAACACTCGTAATGTCTTCAATCGTTGAAAGCACATTATAACATAATTAAAACTTTCGTATAATAATGAAAAGGAACACAAAAGGTCACCAGTACTAAAGAAATAGCTTATTTCCATCAGTCAATAATTTCCCCCCTTAGCATTTTGATGAAAGGAAAATGTATTTTGTCCATTTTGGAACTTAAAATGCCTCCATAGTAAATGATAAGGAGATGTGCTCATAAGAAGCGCTGACAGCACTTGGCTCTCGTAGTGCTATTGTTACTCGGTTCTGAATAACCAGAAGACAAACTTTCATCAACACTACTTTTTCTTATCTTATGCAACGATATCAGTAAACGTGAACTAAGAACTGTTAAAAAAAATTCATCCAATGTGACATTATGGTGAGTTCAAGGGTATTCTTACTTACTTACTTAAGGTGGCGCTACAGTCCGGGGTAGACCAGACCAGGGACCCAACTATCAAGCTTTTCCAGCTAGTTCGGTCCCTAGCTAGCTGTCTCCACTTTCGCACGTCAAGCTGGTTGAGGTCCTCTCCCACTTGTGTGTCCCACCTGTTCCTGGTCCTCCTCTACCTCTGCCATCCCTCGGGGTTGGATTCGGAGACTTTCCAAAGAGAAAGGTCTGCGGTTGTGTATATTTCAATAATGTGTTGCATATCTGGCGGGGTGGCAGTTGAGGGATGTCGTTGTCTGAATTTTAAATGGACCCCATCAGACGATGAATCATATTATGTTGCTTCTCCGATCTCTACAAAGAAATGTCTCTTCATAGAAAGCCTTGCAGAATCAAACCTCTGTCAAATTTTATTGAAAGGCAACTTTACCAAATTTTCACAGTAGATCCCATCAATTCTTTAGTCTTACCCAGTCCCGTTTCTCTATTTTCTAGCCACAAATTTCACCACCTTCTCAATCTTACTTTTTATCATGACTCTTATGTAAGGACTTCCCCTCCACAGATCTACTCGTATCTTTTCATGATTATCATTGAGATAATTTTTTTTTAAATTTAATGAATATATCACCGAGTTTGCTTTAGTTTTGACAACCTAACTGTAAATGATGAGGTAGATATATTTTATAGAAAAATTTCGTCTGCTTCGCCATTTTAGTTAAATCACAGGCTACAATCGTTACGAAACATGAGAAATAAGATTTGCACAATTTTCCTTCGTTCTCGATCTCCAACTGACTACTTTTATTATTTTGGTATTTATCTTCACTTTATCGATCTTTTGAGTTCCTTCTATCAATTCTATTTAATCCAGACCTAAAGCAATCTTATTAAAGACCCTAAATTATTCTGCCAGTTTATCAACTTTAAGAGAAAATCTGATAGTTTCCCTTTCTTCACTCTCTTTCCATAACGAAACTTCAAACGAACCACAAACAATCGCCATCTTTGAAAACCCCTTACTATAAAATTCGATTCAGATCTACATTCTTCGATGATTTCTTAGCTAGCTCCTAGGTCCCACAAGGCAGCCACTTAGAACCTATCCTTTTCATTCTTACTATTAACGATTTTGAAATCCCATAAATAGTTATTAACGGTAGCTCTCCTAAACCATAAAACTGATTTGGATCACTTTGTATGCTTCCTTGAAAAGTTTAACCAGGAAGTGTATGTTTAAATTTTCAAAACGAATTTTTTTTAACTCAAACTCAATATGTTGAAAACCACATGCTAGATATTTCTTTTATCCAAGGACATCGGTTATCAGCATACTGCAAAAAAATCTGGAAAATGGCTCTTCGAACTCTGATAGAACGAACTTGCTCTTATGCAAAAGGCTTAAAATTAAAAAAATGAATGTTACTAGAGAAAAACTGTTCATAAGCATAAATTTCATTTTCTAAATGACTAAAACAACTCCTTTAGTAGTTGGAGCTAACCGCAAGATGCAATGTTTTTCAAGCAAATATTAGTTAACGCAAGAACAAAAATTATGATTCGTTTTAGTGATTTCTTAAAAAAATACCTAAGCCTTTATACTCGTATACAAAATTTTTAAAACATTTTCAAGAAAAAATTTTGGTACACAAACTCAAAGTTTTTTTTACTGGACGAATAAAAATCAAATTTCCTAGAAAATATTGAGCCCTGTTTTTGAGATATCGAATTTTCAAAAAAAAAAGTTTTTTTTTTTTAAATTCAAAAAATATTTTTTCTAAGTTCTGAAATGCAATGTTTTTCAAAAATTTTATTAGCTTATTTATAAAAAAATTCATTAAGATTCATTATGCCGATAATGAGAAATTCAAAATTTAAAAAATGGTTCTATGGTAGGTTTGAGTCAGTAATATCTTAATTTCAACTTTTTTTATTAAATTATAGATCGGAAAATTAATCGAAAGAAAAAAAAATTATCAAAAATCTGCGCGCTGTTTTCGAGAAAATAGGATTTTCGAAAACCATTTATTAACATTTGTATAGTGAGTACCAATATTTTAAAATAAAATAAAACTTTTTTCTATCATTTTATAGATTGTATTAAGAATCTTTTATTTGTCAAGTTTAAAAAAATCGAGCACGGAGTTTTCGAAATATTGAGTTAAGAAAAAAAACGAATTTCAAGAAAATTAAATTTTTTCTTAGAAATCCAAAAATATTTGTATCGAAAATAATATACAATAATATAATTGTGGGGAGCTTTAGCTCCCGAAGACTAAAAAAGTGGGTCAAGCAATTCTGTCTGTCTGTCTGTCGGTCTGTCTATCTGTCTGTCTGTCGGTTCAACTACAGCCTAAACGGCTCGGCCGATTTTCTCCAAATTTGGTAGACATCATTTTTATTTTTTTCCCCCCACACATTTTTTTTCTTCTTTTTTTAAGACCAAAAATAACGGTACTTGCTAAAGGAATTTTTTTCGAAATTTTATAAATATTTTTTTTTTCAAAAACTGCTCGACAGATTTAAAAAAAAAGACACAAAAAAATTTTATTTAGTTAAAACTAGCTAGGGTACCGCTCAAAGAACCATTTTTTTAGTTTTTGATTTTCTCAAAAACGGTACAACCGATTTTGATCAGTTTTTTATTGCTAAAGCTTTCCAAAAATTTAAATAGAATTTTGTATTCAAATTTTCCAAAAAAATTTTTTGGATTTAAAAAAAAATCAAAATTTTTTTTTCAAAACTCAATATTTTGAAAACCTTATTCTAGATTTTTGTTAAACATGATAAATAAAAGTTTCTCAACATAATCTAAAAGTTATATGAAAAAAAGTTTTATTTTACCTTAAAATAAAGGTACCCACCTTACTAATGTTAAAAAAATGACTTTCAAAAATCGTATTTTTCTCTAAAACGGCGCGGCGCCTAGAATTTTGACAAAAATTTTTTCTTTCAATTAATTTTTATGATCTTTAACTTAATAAAAACAAATTTGAAATTAAGATATTACAGCTTGTACCTGCCATAGAGCAATTTTTTCGAATTTTTAATTTCTCATTAATTACATAAAAAATCTTAATCAAATTTTGTATGGAGATGCTTCTAAAAATTTTAAACAACATTGCATTTCAAAACTTAAAAAAAAAATATTTTTTTTTAATTTTTGGGAAAAGTCATTTTTTTTTCCGTGGAAAATTCGATATCTCAAAAACGGGTCAATATTTTTTTTGGAAATTTAATTTACTAATTAATTTAATAGTTTAATTTCCATTCGTACAGTAGTAAAAACCATATTTTTTTCTTAAAATGTTTTAAAGATTTTGTATATAAAAGCTTATTTTTTTAAGAAACCACTACAAGAACTTATAAATTTTGTTCCTGCATAAATTCATATTTGCATGGCATTCTGTTTTTGTCTCTTACTACTAAAAGAATTTAAAAAAATTATTTTATCCTTATGAATAGTTTTCTCTAGTAACATTCGTTTTTAAATTCCTATTGCTTAGGAGCAAGTTCGTGCGACCCAGTCGTGCATTTTATTTTTTTTAAATAACGATATCTATACTAAGTTTAAAGAAAATCGGCCGAGCCGCTTAGGTTGTAGTCAAACAGACAGACAGACAAACAGAGAGAATTGCGAGACCGACTTTCATCATAATTTCAACTTATATCAAAATCTCGAGTTCGATTTTTTTACGAATGCATAACTTGCTCACTAAAGGATAAACATTATTTTTAACTTACCTTATATCACCTTTAAATTGCAAGTAAAAAACTTACTTAAAATTGACGTACCATAATTTTTTCTTAAAAAGTTTATATAAAAAGTTTTTCAATGAGGGCAGGTACCTAGATGTTGAAATAGAATAAAACAAGCTAGGATCTGAGTGGTCCAATTATTATTTACTCATCATGGATAGACCTGCAACTCCAGGAAACCCTACAAGAAAAAGTCTAGCGGGGTCGAGTCGTAGTACCATCGTGGCAAATTCATGGGACCTCTGGGCTGCGAGATATAACCTTACCTTCTAATCGTTTATGCAGAATTTCAACCGTGACGTCTGCTGTGTGGTAACATACTATGTAGTATAAGTCCATAATCCATATGGCGAGGTAACGCTCGCCATTGCAGATGACAGCCTCTCCAACTGGTATGAACCTGTGGATCCGCCAGATCAAAATCCACATCAAACGGCAACTGATTTTTCGACTAAAATTGGGGTACTCTTTGAAACGCTCCGAAGCCTATACTTAGCGAAAAAATGAACGGTGTTAACTATGGTCATGTGAACAAGTGTGGGTGGTAGGTCCAAATCTCGAAGCTATATTCGCCAAGTTGATGTCTGCGAAAGGCTGAGTTCTTGTGCACACGAGCGAGGAATTGACTGCCTAGGGTACTGCTGTACACTTGTATGGAACCCGGCGATGTTGTCTTCCGATCTTGCGTTCCTTTGACGTACGAACATTGGCTGATTGATGACCGAAATTGTTGTCTCAAATTTGACCACCAAACGTTGAAGAGTCAACTATGAAGGGTCACCACGTCGGCCGTTTACACTACCGACCACTCATTTTGTTAATAAGATGCTGTTAAATCGTGTAACTTGCCATGGTGATTTGGCATCTGTAACAGAATAATATGCAACAGATTTGACAGATGTCATCGAAACAAGATGGCATACATTCATTTTGCTTATGGCATTATGTTTCTAGCTCCAATTACTAATTTTAAGAACTAATATTTTGATTCTAAACATTTTTCACAATAACATCCATTTTTAAAATTTAAACATAAACACGAACCTTCTCGTGTGCGTTCCAGTCGTGCATTTTATTATGAAAACCGCTTCGTCACACCCTTATTTTGATTTCAAAAGGATTCATGTGAATTGGTTGAAGAGCAACCGCTCGAGTTTATTTTTTTTTTTCAACAATTAAAAAACAACGATGATTCACCTTAAAAACACTACCCCGCTTTATGATGCACACAAGCTATTAATTAAAATTATTATTGATAAATAAATTTGTCCACAATCAAAATTATCGCTAGTATCAAATTTATTCAATTTCGGTTTACCAATAAAGTGCCCATTGAATGTATTTAAATATTTTTCGGGAAAGGTCAACACGTGCGAAAAATTGTGTTCCTGAAAAACCGTAAAGTTTTCAAAATGTATTTATTTTGCGTGTTTATTTTTATGCTGGATTGTGACGTAATTTGAATAAGTTGATTTAACCGCCATCATCCCAACACGAAATTTATGAAGCGAGAAAAGGTATCATTATGAAAAGCGGTCCGGGTGTCTTAGTTAACCCGTTTCCAGTCGAAAGACGGCAGTTCCGTTCCACAAACTATTGAATCTTAAATATGAACCTATTCACTTTAGATACAAGCATATATCCTTTTACTGTCTTATAACATCTTAAGGATGAAAATTGTGTAAAAGAAAAATGTCATCCTTATCATTGCCATAACAGTAACAACCATTTCCCGGAATTATAAAAAAGAACGACTTTTTCTGGTTTCTTTCACTGAAAGTCCCCAGCAATCTTAGGTAATTAAACTCAAATCAATCGATACTCGTAGCTTTTGCGACTACAGCTGCAATCCTCAAACTCTGCCGAGCCTATATTATGTATAGGTAATTCACCTCTACAAAGGATATCATTTATTTTTTATTTAAACGTGCTAATTGCCTTATTTCCATTTGCTTTCCTTGTATAGATACATTTCGGTGCTCTATCTGCCATCCTTTCCCCATGCAGTAAGCTAATGTTCCATTTGACATAAAGCAAATGAAAACGAGCTCATTATCTGAGACACACGTGTAGGCAGGCTTTTCCGCAACAGCAAATCCAGTTCGTGATGGTTTCAGATGTGTACGAATATGTATGTGTGTGTAGTTTTTGTTTTTGTATTTATTTTAAGAGGATATTTCTTGGTTGTGTGAAAGTTAAAGCCGCGGGTAATTTAGAAATAAATTTAAAATTTTTCAAAAGGTTTTCTTGTTGTCATTGGACTTGTTCAAGTTTATTTAGACTTATACTGTCAGGCGCTATTTCTAATGAAGAGATTTGGGTTTAAAGTAAGGCGCTCATTTTATGTGTTCACATGCTGGAGTTTATGAGATTTTCTTGTTAGTGCTGGCAATTACACGACCGAACAGATATCTCGTTAAACCAATGAATGCCATTTGCGACTAAGATATGGGCACATATACCTACCAGAGAAAGATTGGTGAAAGGGTTTTACGGGTTTGACAGACTTTTTTAGAGTGTAGTAAACATGGGCCTTCGGAAACTTTGTGTTACTATTTACCTGCCTTTAACTCCTCCAAAACTATTAACTTTGCGATTCTATTTCCTTTTTTTGTTTTATAGATGAACATGGGAGGATGTGGATTTATAGTGGGAAATCAGCTAAGAATCTAGGTTTCCGACTTTAAGTCCATAAATGATCACCCGACTATGATCAGCACCAACGCCATCTACCAAAATATAAAGCTAACATGCGCACGCGTCAATACCGATAATGCTGAACGACCTATCAAGAAGGAGTTTAATGACCTCCTGGGCAGAGTCTACGGAGACCCTTTGCAGAACAATGTCAAAGTTGTGCTCAGGGACTGGAATGCTAAAGTGAGAAAAGAAGACATCTTAAGCGAAGTAGTTCATAAGCAAAGCCCCTACGAAACCAAAACAGATTACTAATTCATAATAGCTTATTTTTTTTTTTGATTCAGACTTTCTGAATCAATAATTCAACAAGTCCAATAATAGTGCTAAGTCTTCTACTTGGCTGATTTACTTCAGTAGTTTACAGGATGTCCGGTACCTTTAACATGGGTCAGGGTACACCAAAGTTAGCCTTTTTTAAATCGTCAAAAAGTGATGTCAAAGTTGAAAATCAGACTTTACTGTGGAACAATTTTTTTCTTAGAATATGACCAAGAATCACACCCCAAAGTATGGCAGACGAATTACCGGACACCTTGTATATAGTTTGGTATAGAGTTTGTATTATAAAAACCTTCATATACAATACAGATAACGACTTCTGATTAATAGACTTTTCAGAAGCTTGTAATAAGGATCTACAAGTTAAATTGGCCCCTTTCAGACGGTCGTTTAATCGTCAACCAAATCGATCATGCTTATCGACGTGAGGTACATATCCAAAAACTTAGACGTGTCAGGAGCCAACTTCGATGTTGAACAATTTCTAGTTGTGGTAGAATTCAGAGCTCGCCTGTTAAATGTAAAAAAAAAACTGTCCCAAAGAAGAAATACGACATTGAAAACCTTAACACCTACAGGCAGCACTTGACGGAAAATCTCTCCGGTGTACATTCACTTACCATAGAACCCGAATCCCAGGATTTATCATCAAAGAGTGAGCCGTCCGAATCCAACGTACGCTACCATAACCTTCGCAGATAAAGCACCCACGGTATGATGATGAGTACACTGGGAAACATGATACAAAAGCGAGTAATGACAAGCGAGGCAAGAGTAGAAGAAGATCTTGCAAAAAAGAGAGTATATGCAATTTCCTAGCTCAAAGAAATCAGAAAGTATCACATTTACAACACTTTTTTTATAAAAAGTTAAGTTCCTAACCGACTGCTGGTTTTAAGCCCGGAACACATGCTCTTCGAAAGAGCAAACGCAACCTTGTCACTGAACCACAAAGATCAAAGTAGATGTTTTCAAGCAACATATTCAGCAGCTGCTAAATGGACATTATGTAGAGCGATTAACATGGTAAAAAGATAACCCACTTCCTATCAATATAGAACTATTAAATGAAGAAGGCTTTAGGTCCCATACCAATGAAAAGTTTGTGAAACGTTTAAAAAATATTTCAGGCTTATCATTGCTAAAAGTCCCTCATTATTTTATAAATCCTCCAACGTGCTTTATAGGCGTCTGTAGCTGTTCTGTAGCCATTCCATACCATAGCCAACCCTATAACAAATTTTCAGGAATAGCTGTATCTTGGGAGAGACCAACGAATTTTACATTAAGATTCTCCATCTTTTAATCAACTTCAAAACCGCATTATTTTAAAAATTATAGTCCCGAGAAAACTGATTCATCTTTATTGCGTTTCTGGGGAAATAAAATGCACGACTTGGTCGCACGAACTTGCTCCTATGCAATAGACTATAAAATACATAAATAAATTTGGTGGTGCAACAGCTCGGAGTGAACCAGGACCTAGTGACTTACAACTCTCAACCATTCCTGGGTGCGTGTTACCAGGAAAGGAGGGGTTTTTCTGTCGATTCCGAACGGCTAATGAGCCGCACTTTCCATGACAAGAGATACTCTTGGAAAATTTGTCAATTCCTCGCAAGAGGCAGTACACCCCCGAAAAAACTTTCTTGCAGCGGCTGAGAACCGAACTCGAGACCTTCCGCATGACTTTGTAGTGGTTTCTTAAAAAAAGCTTTTATATACAAACTGTTTAAAAGATTTTTCAGAAAAAATTTAGGTACGTCAATTTAAAGTTTTTATTATTGTTCGAATAAAAATTAAATTTACAAAAAAAAATAATGGGCCGTTTCTGAGATATCGAATTTTCAAAAAAAGAAAAAAATAGATTTTTTTTTTTAAATTCAAAAAATATTTTTTTTTTTAGTTTCGATATGCAATGTGTTTTAGACTTTTTAGAACCTTCTCTATGAAACATTTCATTAAGATCCGTTATGTGGATAATGAGAAATTTAAAATTCGATTCGAAAAAATGGTAGGTACAAACTGTAATATCTGAATTTAAATTTTTTTTTATTAAATTAAAGATCATACAAATTGATTAAAAGAAAAAAATTTTATCAAAATTCTAGGCGCCGTTTTCGAGAAAAATACGATTTTTGAAAACCATATTTTTTTTATTTTTTTAACATTTGTACTGTAGGTACCTTTATTTTTAGGTATTTTTTATCAGGTTTAAAAAAAAAACTAGCATGGGGTTTTCAAAATATTGAGTTTTGAAAAAAACTTGAATTTTTTTTCAAAAATCCAAAAAAAAAATTTCTTGAGAATTTGAATATACAATTCTATTTAAGTTTTTGGGGAGCCTTAGCAAAAAAATTATCAAGATCGGATGTACCGTTTTTGATAAAATCAAAAACAAAATAAAATGGTTCCATGGGGGGTACCCTCAATGACCATTTTTCGGAAAATTTTTTTCAATCATTACCTAGCTTTAACTAAATGAAATATTTTGTATTTTTATTTTTAAAATCTGTCGAACAGTTTTTGAGAAAAAAAAATATTTATAAAATTTCGGTTGATCCCAATGTCACCCGGGCTTTATACAACTCCTTGGTGCGTCTCCATCTTGAGTATGCATCGCAGGTTTGGACTCCTCTTTGTGATATTCATATTGAGAGATTAGAATCTGTGCAAAAAAACTTTACTCGTTTTGCCTTGAAAGGACTTCAATGGAGAGATCCTTCGTATGTCCTCTCTTAAGACCAGTGGTCCACGCTCCTAAATGTTCTTTGTTTCATGTTATGTTATTGTTTTGTTCTTACGTAATATTATTTGTTTATTTTTCATGTTTTCTTGTGTCAGTGTTAATTGTAATAGAGTTTGCCTACTAACAACTAACACTGAACTGAATGATGAGCCGGTGGTATAACACAGTTCTCTGTGTTGGTAAACCATTGGTCGAAAGACGGAGCTTGCTATAAGCTTTCTTCGACCAATTCTGATAGTGAAAAAAAAAAAGAAAAAAATCGTATGGTAGGTACCGTTATTTTTGGTCTTAAAAAATAAAAGAAAAAAACGTGTGGGGAGGGGGGGGGGGGTAATTAAAAATGATATCTACCAAGCTTAAAGAAAATCGGCCGAGCCGCTTAGGCTGTATTCGAACAGACAGACAGAGACTCGAGATTCTCCGTTGGGATAAGCTTGCCGAGAAGAGTAAACGTTCGGAGTTTCAAAAATACTTCAAGGGTGCAACCTAATATACGGCTAGCATATTCAGAGGCGTCATACCGGATAAGGTTGAAAAGCTACTTTGAGTTTCCGCTGAGACTCAGCATTCGAGTTGGTAAAAATTTCACATCCATAAGATATGTATAGTTGACACTATAAGCTTTTCAACTAACTTCATTTTGATTTTGGGTTGGTAAATTATAAAAATGTAAAAAATATTGTGCATCAATAACTATATATGTATATAACCCCAAAGAAAAAAAAAACTGAAATTGTTAAATCAGGCGAACGCGGTGAACAGTTAAAATCAGAAAAACACGATATTATCCCATCAGTCATAATTGAATGAGCTATGTGAGCTGTGGCTCCATCTTGTTGGAAGCAGAACTCTGAATTCTTGTCTTCTTTTGGCCTTAAAAAATTTCAATCATTGGCCGATAATGAAAGCCATCCAAATAAACCGCAATTTATTCATCGTTTTAGAAAAAAAATATGTTCCAATGATCCTTTCGCACACCATACTGGGCATCTATTTTGGTGCATTTGATATTCAAGAATAATACGAGTATTTAGATTTTCGATAACCCATATTCTACAACCTTTACTTGCGATAAAGGTACTATAGAGGGTAAGTTTTGCATTTGAAAAAAAATCAACCTCGAAATTTTTATCAAAGTTGACAAAGCCAAATTCCGTCTGTCAGTATGTCTGTACCTCGACCTATAGGCTGAGCCGCTGAACCGGTTATCTTCAAACTTGGTATTATTTTTTGGTCTTCTGTGAGAAATTGAATTTTGCTCCAAAACTAACAATACCTGCCATACAGCCTTATGCTAAATCTTATTTATTTCGAAAATGGATCTAACGATTTTGACCAACATTTTTATGTAAGAGCTACTTTTACTTTGAAATAATATTGTATACAAAAATTTTGGAAAAAATATTTTTTTTGGATTTTTGAAAAAAAAAAATAATTTTTGATTGTTTTGAAAAATCGATATCTTGAAAACGAGTGAAGGATTAGTCATTATTTCCTTAAATGTATAGGTATATTATTAAATACTCAAAATTGTCATCCCAAATTTTTTAATAAAAATTTTAGGGAAATTTCTTGCATAAAAAATTCATTTAATAATAAAAACTTTGTTTGCAAAAATTCAGACTTTTCTAAAAATCTGACATCTGAATATTTTCTCTAATTAAATTCATGTTTTTATATTTTATAAACAATTTTTTAAATTCCAAATTAATCCTTTTTTTTATTCGGGGTTTCCCTATATACTTACTTGTTCAGATAATTTTGAACTGCACGAGGTCTTCCAGCAAGGGGAAGATCACAGACAGCCCCTTGTTGCTGAAAACGCTTGACCAATCGGTAAACTGTTGGAGCACATGGCGCATTTTGAACATGGAAGACATTTACATGAAATTTGTGTCTGAATACGAGTAATTGAATGTAAGAAAAATAAATTGGAGACAAATACGACTCGTACAGGGTATTACTCTTACAACTTTCAACCATTCCTGTGTTTCTTTTTTAAAAAAGCAATAAAATTAACAAAATTAAACTTTTTCCATGTATAATGGCTCTATTAATAAGAACAAACATTTTCATTAATTATGAAACACAACGTCGTTCAAGTGGCTGCCTCGGCTGGCTCCAATTTATCAAGACCTGGTTAATGATTTCGGACTGTAACTCACGGATTGCTTGGATGATTTTCGTTAAGTGCTTGAATCGTTTCCGGATTATAACATAACATAACATCGATCCTCTACGGTTCCCCACAAAAAAGTATAAAGGGGTCAAATCGCAGCTGCGAGGCGGTCAATTAACATCGGCAAGATTTGGGAATTTTTTGCGCAAACAAAAGATTGATTGTGCCATGGGCTGTGTGGCATGGTACTCCATCCTGCTTGAACCAGAGGTCGTCCAAATCCATGTCTTCAATTTCAGTAAAAAAAAATGTCAGTTAATATAGCTCTGTAATGCCCACTGTTGACAAAACGTTGTTTCTAGCCTCATTTTCGAAGAACAATGGTCTAAACTGTCACTCTCTGTGGGTGCATTGGGTTCTGGACAATAACGTGCGAGTTTTCCAAGCAATTTTATTTGTTAACGTAGCCACCAAGATGAAAATCCACCTCGTCAGACGCGATGATTTTTCGCCCAAAATTGCCCAAACTGCGAAACGATAAAAAAGCGGATGGTCATGTGTCTTCAATCTGTTGAGATCGATGGCGATATGATGTTCGTAAATCTCGGCCGCAGCAGCCACATTCTCGTCTGTGAGCACCGTACAACGACGGGGACCATGAGTGTTATCCACTATAGCATACCAATCTCACGAACGTTTTGCACAAACTTGCTTAGAGCAGACAGGCAGCAAGTGGGTGTATTATTTCGGCCAAAACTTCTTTTAAAAAAACACATTGCTTGGGCTACACAGCACTCACTTTAGAAATAAGTTTGCAATATTTCCAGGGGCGTATTTACCCTAGGGCTAAAAGGGCTACAGCCCGGGGCGGTAAGGCTGCTAGGGGCGGGGCAAGCCGCTTCTAGCAATTGGCCAATTTATAATATTGTTTTGAAGCTTTTGAACTTTCAAAACATTTAAACAGGCCGCCCCTAGCAATTGGCCAACTTATAATATTTTTTTGAAGCGATTGAACTTTCAAAACATTCAAGCAGAAGGACGCAAGTCGCCCCTAGCATATGGCCAATTTATAACATACAAGCCAAAGATGGCAAGCCGCCCCTAACAATTGTGTAATTTACAAATAGTTTTGAAGGATAAACATAAAAGCATGACAATTTTTTCAGTGCCGTAAGCAGCGTTACCACTTCGGGAAAAAAAGTCGAAGTAGATTTGAAGAAAAAAGGGAAGAAAAATCGAAGTAAATTTGAAAATGACTTTTTACTTGCTTTTAGAAAAATTTGAACTTGAGATTTTCATTAGTTGACATTACAACACGAAAAAGTAGTAATTCTGTCTGTCTGCAAGTCTATACCTGAACCTAGAGAAGAAATTGCAATGGTTGGTTTTTTTTAGCTCGGTTCCTTCCATACAGCCATTATGAAATATCATAATTTGTTTCAAAAACGACTCTTATGATTTTTATAAAAAAAAATATGTGTAGACCATACCAAAAATGGGATCTATTTTTTTGGTCAAAAAAAAATGTTATTAACGGTACCTGTGATAGAACCTTTTTTTGATTTTCTAATTTCTCATTTCCGACTCTACCGAGTCGGAGTTTCTTTCATTTGGAAATAATATAGTACATGTACAAGCAATTTTTTCCCTAAATGTCTATTTTTAATTACATACTTAAAATTTTCAATACATTTCTTTTAATTTTAAAGAATTAATTTATAAATAAAACTTTCTTTTATAAAAATTAACATTAAAAACACACACGCAAGCGAAATTTTCATTAGATTCGTATATGTACTTCTATGCTTTAAAAATTACTAATTTGTGTATTTATTGTCTTGACATTTTAATTCTTTTACTAATTCTGGTGCTACATACTACCTAGAGTGAAATAGGGAAAAAGAAGTAGATTTGGGCTTATTTTTGTAAAATTGAAGTAAGGTGAAACGGGGATTTTAAAAAGGAGGAAGATTTCAGTATTTTGCTGATGTTGCGAAGTAGGAAGTAGATTTTAAAACATTTTGAAAAAAAGAAGTAGATCTAATTCAATTGAAGTAAAGTGGTACCACTGGCCGTGAGTGTCCGGCTGTGAGAGAGTTCACTGTAACATGTCAGTCACTTTTTTCACCATTTACTATTCTTTTTTTTTAAAAACGATTTTTTATAATGAAAATTCATAGTAAAAATATTTACAGACATGTACTTATTCTTCGGAACAAATTCCAATGAAACGAAAACATTATCAAAAAAAAATACACTTATTGTTATGTAGCTCTAAAAGAATGGGCTAGAAAAATTTTGGCTGGATTAATTTTTGTTTCTAAACAAACTACAAAGAGTCCCTTTTTTAAAAAAAAATATAAAAATCCATCAAGCCGGATTGTAGATATAAGGTCACACACAAAATTTTATTCTTTTTATATACCTAGCAAAACATGCCTCAATTTTTTTTAGTTTTGGCTGACTCGTGTCCCTATATATACAAATACCCTTCCCTTCGTCAATAGTTTTGAAAGACTTACACTAACAACATGTGATGGAGTTAAGCTAGCATGCCCAACAAGGATGAAAAACGAATAAAATAATGCGAATTATAAGGGACATAAAAATAAGACACGGCAATTCTCCGCTTTAGTTCAGACGCCATCCCTGGAGATAAAAAGTCTGAGACAACCACCTTCAGTCTCAGAACATCGTGCCACATATCTTTCCTATCCTTCTTTCTCTTCCGTAACTTCACGCCCGCGCTGTGTTAAAACATTTAAAGGGTAATCATATTCCCTTGAGCGTGAGTTAATTATAAAAAAAAAAAAAAAAAAAAAATTGGTTCGGTGCAGAAAGATCGTTTTCCGTATTGAAACGAATAAAAACCTATTTAAGGTCTCGCATTAGTGAAGAACGCCTTAAAAGTTTAGCTTTATTAAATATGGAAGCTGAACTGACAAAAAAATTAGATAACGAATCTATTGTTAAAGAATTTTGTAATCAATACACACACAGAAAAAAATATGAAAACATCAAATATTATGCATTTTGTGTTTTTTTATTATTATTTTTTATTACTTTATTTTTATTGTTCTAAAGGGCGTCAAAATTTAACAGCCCGGGGCGCCAAATCCTTAAATACGCCTCTGAATATTTCCCAACGTTGTTCAAGCTTAAAGCGACTCACATCGTTCCGTGGAGCTATGGTACTGACTTTCTGTCAAGACAACCTATGATTTAAAAAAGAAACTACTAGATAGACCATCCTTTATTTGCTACCAGGAATAGAGGATACCCACAGTTTTCTGCCGATTCCGAAGGACTAATGAGTACCAATTCTCAATCGAACCCAAGACCTTCTGCATGACCATGACCATGACCATTATGTCAAGGGTACTTCCATGACAACTGAGTGTAGACTTTCAAAATTATATTGAAGAACTTTGGTTCTTTGTTCTGTGCTAAGTAGTCTTTCCATTATAAATCTCACAAGGTTTTCAAAATTAATTCTAAAAAAACGTAGACAAAAAAATTATTCCATAATGACACATTAACGTCACCCTGCATAACTGCCCAATTTAATGTTATTATTACTAAAATGCAGTTATTTAATAATCACACAATTGTAAGCTTGAATAATTGTCAAATGTCGGATTTATAAACAAAGCAAACATTTCGCACACAAAGTCAACTTTTTGTTTTATTTACATAAATTTAATTATCTATATATACATACGTTCTTGCTAAAAACTCAATTTCAAACTGAATTTTATTTTAAAATTCTAATTAATTGAAAATATTTTACAAACAGTTGTACCTACCTACACCTACATATGTCTGGCTTATAAAAACAAATAAATTTGTGCAATTAATTAATATCGCTTATTGTTATATATAAATAAAATTGAACACACTTTTATGTTACAATATTTTAGAATAATTATAATGAGCAGTGTCAATTATTATCAATTTCAATTTCCTCTTTTATTGCTTTCAGTTCACATGTCCGTCTGTCTGTCCGTCTGTCTGTTCATTGGAACTTTTAATTATGAAATCGTTTATATAAAACAACAATCATGATTTTCATTATGAAAAGGCATAAAATCCGCGTGAGTCCTTTCAATGGTATTAAAAACAAAATTTTTTAACCACATGACAAGCCTCTCCTGCCATAATTTTTGTCCTCCTCTTCGTCCTACCTTCATAACACACAATCTATAAAATAATTCAAACTGGAAAACATTTACAGGGGAGCTGCCACAAAAGGCTGACTGTTTAATGAAGCCAAATCATAATGTGTGGTTGGTAATAATAACGTGACTACTGTGACTGCAAGGATAAGCAAAAGGATCGATATTATTAATTCGTGTCGATATGAAATTAAAAATATTTTTTTTTTAATACTTAACTGTCGATTCTTTTCAATTAATTGAACTTAATTGTCGATGGATAAAAATATACATATGTATGTATGTGTGTGCATTTGTGAATGTAGGCGCATATTGATAAACGGTTTTTGAGTAATTAGCTATTTGGACAACTGAATGCTTTCGATTGGCTTAATTTAATCACCACTCAGAAATACATACCATATTTCGCTGGTCCTTATTTTTTCCTTTTTTTTCGTAAGAGGGTTATTTCCAGAATGCATAAATACTTGTAATAAAGGAATATTTATGTCCTGGCAACGGAACAATGAATAATAATGAACCATACGAGTGGGAGCTTGCGAACGTGCTCATTGTTCGTAGAGAAGTATGTATTATGTGGTGTTTGCCACGAAGATACCGATGACGTGTGGAGAAAAGTATTTTGGGATTCCTTAATGATAGTTTTGTGTGACAAATAAAATTCACAACTAGGTCGCACATAATTGCTTTCAGTTCTAAGTTGCTTAATATTTTTAAAGATTTTCTATTTGAATTTATACAACTACTTGATAGTAAGGGTCCTGTGATGCCTGTTGATTATAATACACCCTTATGAAGGGTATTTTTTTAGAGGTAGATACATAACTTCAAATTGACAACACTGTTTTCTGTGATAAGGGATTTAAGAGTTCTTGGATGTTTCGAGGTTGTTTTGGCTTGCTTATTCATCATGTATAGACTCCAGCCGGCAGGAGCAACGTTTGCAAATTGTTAAAATTTATTTTAAAAAACCTGGTTCAATTTGGGGGTTTCGTGCGTTTTATGGTGTTCATAATTATTGTCCATCAGAGCTATCAATTCTAGAAACTATGAATTTCTAAACGATAATACACATCTCGTAATGCGTTCAACAGTGCGTACAAAATTAACATGATGATGAAAATGTGTCAATTAAAGTTATGCCCATCCACTTTCAGGACATTTTTGTCAAAATATCTTGATTTGCATTCTTATAAGATTCAACTTAAACAAAAATTGAAGCCACACGATCATCGTTCGTTCCGTACATTTGGTGAATGGGTCGAAGGAAGCTTTGCCATTGATCCACAATTTTATTTGAAATTTTTTATCAGTGATGAAGCTAAATTAAAAAATCAGAACTGTCGCATTTGGAGCGATGATAATCCACAAGCAGTTATCGACACACCATAACATCTAAAAAAAAGTCATCGATTTGTGCGCTTTATAGGTCGGTTGAATTATTGGTCAATTTTTAAAACTATACAGTCAATGGTGAGCGGTACATGATTACTTACTTTTTCGTTGCTCAATTGGAAGGCTTTAACGTTGCAGACATATGGTTTGGACAGGACGGTACCACATGCCATATAGCGCGCCATACAATTATGTAATTGACCGAAAGACACATTTAATGAACGATATCTCACCAACTGGTCCTGTTAACTGGCCAACACGTTCGTGCAATTTAATACCATTAGATTTCTTTATTTGGGGTTGTCCACGGCAATAAACTAGAAATAATTGAGCACTTCGACTCGTGTGTGAAAATTGGTCCTCTGGCAATGCACGCGACAGCCACGGCAGCCGCATGCTCGAACTCATATTCAAACATTGATGACAAAAAAATAATGTTTCAAGTAAAGATAATTTCAGGAATATTAAAAATATTTTCTGTGTTTCATTTTAAATATTACGCCTCTTAAAAAATACCCTTTATTTTATTTAACTCAACAACACTTTGCTTACACAAATGTAGCCTTAGAACCATTAGAAGTCGAATTGTAATTTTTTGAAGCTAACTACGTCGACGTTTACTATAATTTAAATTATCTTGTATCAATGTCTTAGGCCTAAGAAGCGACCCTACCGCATTTCGTGATGCATTTACTATTTATTGTTATAAAGTCATTGATATTTTGATCAAAGAGAGCTGAAACATTTACTGTGGCGCATTTTGTTTTTTTTTTCGCAAAATTTTGTATTTTGCAAAGCTGCATACTTAATCTGCTTTTTTCTATACAATATGTTACCCCGACTATTAGAACGGAAGTTATAAGTTTTGAAACACTATATCTGTCGATTTTGAATTACTTTAGCACATCTAAGTTTTCTTAACTGAAGTTTGTCTTGTATTGAAGATTTTCACTTACGACTTATATACATAGGTACTATGTATGTATATGCATTCGCAAAAAAATCGAAATTACGATTTTGATCAACGTTCACATTACGGTGATAGCAAAGACGAAAAAAGTGGGTCTCACAATTCTGACTGTCTGTCTGTCTGTGTGTCTGTTCGACTTCAGACTAAACGGTTCGGCCAATTTTCTTTAAGGTTGGTAGATATAATTTTATATTTTTCCCCCACAATTTTTTTTTTCTTTGTTTTTAAGACCAAAAATAACGGTACCTGCCATACTAATTTTTTTTCGAAATTTTATAAATATTTTTTTTTTTCAAAAAGTTTTACCGAAAAATACTTATAAATGGTACCCCCCTAGAACCATTGCTTCGTTTTTGATTATCTCAAAAACGGCAAAACCGATTTTGATCAATTGTTATGCTAAGGCTCCCCAAAAGTTTAAAAAGTACGAGTATTAGGCATTCCAATTGTCCAAAATTATTTTTTTTTCAAAACTTCTTCGAAAACCACAAGCTCGATTTATTTTAAACTTGACATTAAAAGTTTGTTTATACATTATACAAAATGTAAGAAAATAAAATGCACGACTAGGTCGCACTAACTTGCTCTTATGTAATAGACTAGGAATTTTAAAAACGAATGTTATTAAAGAAAACTGTTCATAAGGATAAAATGATTATTTTTTAATTCGTTTAGTAGTAAGAGATAAAAACAGAATGCTATGCAAATATGAATTTATGCAAGAACAAAAATTATAAGTCGTTGTAGTGGTTCCTTAAAAAATAAGCTTTTATGTACAAAATTTTTAAAACATTTTTAAGAAAAAATGTTGGTACTCCAACCTTAATTTTTTATTATTGTACGAATAAGAGTCTAATTTCCAAAAAAATACGAAGCCGTTCTTGAGATATCGAATTTTTCAAAAAAAAAATATTTTTTTTTCTAAAAATTGAAAAAATATTTTTTTTAATCTTGAAATGCAATGTTTTTTAAACTTTTTAGGAGCTTCTTTATAAAAAATTTCATTAAAATCCGTTATGCCGATAATGAAAAATTCAAAATTCGAAAAAATCGTTCTATGGTTGGTACAGTCAGTAATATCTAGATTTTAATTTTTTTTTATTAAATTATAGATCGTAAAAATTAATCAATTAATCATTTTAGAAAAATTCTCGGAACCGTTTTTGAGAAAAATACGATTTTCGAAAACCATTTTTTAAAATGTGTATTAAAAGGTACCGCTAGTTTTAGATAAAACAAAAAAATTTTTCTTAAATCTTGTAGATTATGTTAAGAAACTTTTATTTGTCAAGTTTGAAAAAAATCGATCTTGGGGTTTTCGAGATATTGAGTTTCAAAAAAAAAATTTAATTTTTTTTTTAAATCCAAAAAATAAAAAATTGAAAATTTGAATATTCTAATAATATTCAAACTTTGGAGGAGCTTTGGCATAAGAAAAATGATTCAAATCGGCTGTACCGTTTTCGAGAAAATCAAAAATAAAAAAATGACCCTTGGAGGGCTACCAAAAATAACAATTTTTTGGAAATTTTTGCAACCATTAGCTAGTTTTTACCAAATGAAATTTTTCAATTTTTTTTTTTAAATTCTGTGCGACAGTTTTTGAGAAAAAAAAATATTTATAAAATTTCGAAAAAATATCGTATGGCAGGTACCGTTATTTTTGGTCTTAAAAAAAAAAGAAAAAAACGTGTCGGGGGAAAAAATTAAAACCCATATCTACCAAGTTTGAAGAAAATCGGCCGAGCCGTTTAAGACAGACAGACAGACAGACAGAATTGCGAGACCCACTTTTTTGGTCTTCGCTATCATCGTAATGTCAACTTTGATCAAAATCTCGAGTTCGATTTTTTTTCCGAATGCATAACTTGCCTTATATGTAGTACCTATAAGTCGCAAGTAAAAATATTTTAGTTTGATTTTCGAAAATCCTATTTTTCTCAAAAACCGCGAATAGAATTTTGATAAAATTTTTTTTCTCAATAAATTTTTACAAACTTTATTTCAATAAAATCTTTTTTAAATTAAGATTTTTAAAATTTTGAATTTCTCACAGCTTCTAAGAAGTTTGAAAAATATCGCATTTAAAAAAAAAAGATTTTCTGAATTAAATTTTTTTTTGATAAATTCGCTATTACGAAAACGGGGCAATATTTTTAGGAAATGAAATTTTTATGTGTACAATAATAAAATCTTTAAATTGGCGTACCAACATTTTTTTCTTAAAAATGTATTACAAAATTTTTATGTAAATTTGTATACAAAATTAGGAATATAATATACTATAATATAATATAATTTTTGTTTTGCATAAGCTAATATTTGCTGAATCACACGGCATCCTGTTTTCAGTCATTGTTGTTTTATGGTTATGATCAGTTTTTCTCTAGTAACATTCATTTTTTAAATTTTAGGTCTTTTGCATAGGAGCAAGTTCGTGCGACCCAGACATGCATTTTATTCCTTACGAATTCATAACTTGCCCTTTAGTACCTATGCATGCATATTATGTATGTACATTGTATGTTTTATATTGTATTTTGCAGGGAAAAATCGTAGGCGAGTAAATAGTCTTTTTAACGAAAATTTCTTTAACTTGTATCTAAGAAAATGGGTATTTTAATATAAACTTTTTAATAATATGGATTTAGAAAATAATTTTAAAAAAATCGTTGACCCGTTTTTTAGGTATTGAGTTTTCTATTATTTTTTATGTTTGCAATATTATTTCGAATTCAAAAAATTCCCTATATGTAAACAGATTATAATCCAAATGGTCAGTGCCATAAATATGAAAGGCGAAAGTCGGAAAGCGTCCGTTTATCTTTAAAATTTTTTCTTATATTTGAATTTTAAATCCTACAAAATTAGAGAGAATTTTGATTTATTAAAATTATCAGAGCCGTTTTCGAGATGACTTTTTTCATAATGGCTGGATAACAGGTAGTCTTATTTTTGAAGCTTAAAAAATCAATTTCCCCACCTTAGCACATTCTAACATTAGTTTTATCGTAAGTAAAAATTATTTGAGAAAATTTAAGCAAAGAAAAGTGTGTTTTTGTAATCGTTTGTCAGTCCTTTTGTATTAAAGGAATAACCATAATTAAACTATAAATGTATATCCTTGAAGTTGAAACACACTTTTCCAATACCTTTGTAAAATGTCTCTCTACTTCGAAAAGTACTTCTTAATTTGAGCAATTTTAACATGGATTGCAAAGAAGACGTCGTCGTCGGTATCGCATCATCAAAACATAAAACGAGTTCTATTTCAATGGCATTACTTTCATAACCTTCACAGAAGTCAGCATCTTAAGTATATATTTTATTTCAAACTGTGATCTCCTTTCTTGCAATTTATCTTTTGCTAACGATGTATCTTTTCTTAGCACATCGCCTACACTTGGCTGGATATTTATTTTTTCTCTCCCTTATTCTATTTTTTTCGTTCATCTTCTACATAAGCTTGAATTTCATTCTGATACAAGCTGAAGATATACAGGACACAAGAATGTAATAAAATTCCACTTGTTGAGTATGCACGTCCTACACAAAAAAAATAGAAAATACTCTGTATGAGCACTCTGCCTATATCTCATTGAATATCTTATGTTACCATAGGGGAACAGCTAGGGCTGCCAAAATGGTTTTTTTCATCTATTCGCGTAGAGGATTTTTGTTTTTCTATTTTAAGATACACTTAAAGTCACAATAAAATTCATTTATTGTTTTGGTTGAATTTTAATGTTTTTTGAATTCAATTAAATTAACACAATCGTACTACAAAGAGTCATCAGCTGAAGTCCCAGTTTTTCTTTTCAAACGAACTAAAGAGCTACATGAAGACCAAATTCAAAATTAACTTAATCAATTATAAAAAGTAGGAGGCCATAACTGCTCGTAGGGGGCCTAAGCCTATAGTGACTTACAACTCTCAACCATTCATGTGTCTGTGTTACCAGAAATGGAAGGGACTACAATTTTCTGACGATTCCGAACGGCTAATGAGCGGCACTCTACATATTAATAGATACTTTTAGAGGATTTGTCAATTTCTCGCAAGAGGCAGTGCATCCCCGAAAAACTTGTATGTAGCGGCTGAGGATGGAACCCAGGAACTAATGCATGAAATTCCAAAGAGTATTATGCCAAGGTTGTATCGATTCTAACATTATATTAATGTCGATCACATTCGAGATACATCACAAATTTCGAGCATTTCAGAATCAAACTACCGATAGAATTCCATAAGAAGTTTTCTGAGCGTATACATACGTTGATAAATACAATGATCACTCAGAAATACGTGCCTACCTCATCTATTTATTAAAATTTAGACCTGACGAAATGTTGACTTTTTCATTATAGTTTTACATGATTTAAATTTAATTTTCCCTTAATTTTCCTTATACATAATTGCACATGAAAGGTTAATTTTTTTTTTGCTTTAAAAAAAGGAAATTATTTTTTCTGAAAATTCGATGCTTAATTTTTTTTTTAAATTTCAGTGAAAACTAAAAATTGGCGTTCCAAATTTATTTCTTAAAAAATTTCATCAACCAGCATACCTAAGAAAATATTGACTTAGACAGTAAAAGTGTGTGAAAACAGTATTTTAGTAAACAGGACTTTTAAACTTTTTTCGGTATTTTTGAAAACCGGGATTTTGATACGCTCCTGGCAAATTGTTCGCCAAAATTAGGAAAATTCAAAAATACTACAAAATTAAATTTTCTCTTCTTTAGAAAATGACATAAAAATGATAAATTTGAAGTGAATCGTTCTACTTGCTTAGACCCAGATAGAAGATCAGGCACATGAAAACGTGAAGACTAAGAGATGCACAGATCCACTAATAGACGGATACACAGCCTGGCGGTATTACAAAAATTATTTCGTTGGACTTCTCCATCATCGTAGTGTTAAATACAATATCAGAATTTCTCTTATACGAAGGCAATATAGAACAAGTAATAAGTAATTTTAATTATTAAAAGTTTGTTTTTGACACCCGCCAACTTTTTCATAGTTTTTCAAAACGAGTTCGTAAGCATCTTAAAGCTCTTTAATAAAACAAAAAACAAACCCGGCAACCATGCTCCGAAGGGCTAGTGGATAGTTGCTAGGGAAAGTTGAGCCTGAGTCGAAGATTAATTACGTTTGCCTTTCCAATCGAACATAAGACTTGTTGTACTCAATTCTCAAGTGTTGGACATATTTTAGAAATGAGATTGAAAAATGAACTGCCTCTAAGGATCCATTATACTTGAAATGACAAATAAGAAAAATATCCCATTTCTTTTCATAGAGGGGTCTATGGTGTGAGAAAACCATTTGACCCTCATAATGGCTGTAGGGTAGGTATAGGTCGGCTCTTGATTTATACCCATGTTATATTTTTCTTTATACTTTGTTCCTTTTTTTTTTTTTTTTAAACATAAAGAAACACAAAGAGTAAAGTTTTAAATAACCTTCCTTTATGTTTTTATCCACTTAAGGACACATTGTTGATCTTTTATTGGTTTACCGAGTTCAACATAAAGTTCGAGGAAGCTTAAAAGTTAACACAAAAATATTTAAGTAACTGGGATGTGAGTTATTTTGGTTTATGTAACGATTTTTTTCTGTTGGGCTTTACATAGCTTTATTAAATATTTACTTGCTCTATTAGGTGGTTGTGAAAAAGTAAAAAATTAAAATGCACAACAGGATCACAGGATATGTTTTTAAAACTCTAAGACAATTTTTTTTAGTAGTTGGAACCAACCCCTTGGCATAATAGTTATTGCGTTGGACTGTCATGCGGAAGGTCTCGAGTTCGTTTCTCAGCCGCTGCAAGAAAGTTTTTTTTCAGAGACGTACTGCCTCTTGCGAGGAATTGACAAATCCTCCAAGAGTATCTCTTGTCATGGTAAGTGCTGCTCCTTAGCCGTTCGGAATAGGCCAAAAATTGTAGGTCCCCTCCGTTTCTGGTAACACGCACACAGGAATGGTTGAGAAATGTAAGTCACTATAGGTCCTGGTTCACTTCGAGCTGTTGTATCACCAAATTTATTCAATTTATTTTATTTAGCTAAATACAGAATTCCATAAGCAAAATTCAATGTATGCAAAAATAATAATTTAAATTAAGTTTTTATATAAAAAACCTTTAAGATTAAATTAAAAAATTTTATTAGTGTGCAAATAAAATTTGAATTTTAAGAAATAATTAATGACCCGTTTTTTGAGTATAGGGGTTCCAAAAAAAAATACATTTTTCTTAAATTAAATATGCATAGTTTGTTAAACTTTTTAGAAGTTTTTGTATACAAATTTTCATTATAATCCATTAAGCCGATAATGCAAAAACCCAAAAATTGAAAAAAAAAAAAAAAAAAAAAACAAGAACGGTTGTAGGTCATCAATGTCTTTATTTCAATCTTCTACTTGCGACATATGCAAGTTATGCATTCGTAAGAAAAATCGAACTCGAGATTTTGGTCTCGCAATTCTGTCTTTCTGTCTGCCTTCTTAGAAATTTTTTAAGATATTTTTTTTTTTACAGTTTTTAAAAAAATCACCAAATTTCACACCGTACAAATGTTAAAAAACGGTTTCCGAAAATCTTAATAGCTTTTAAAAAGTTTGAAAACATTGCATTGCACTTTTTTGTGAATATTCGATATCTCAAAAACGGGTCAATATTTTATTTGAAATTTATTTTTTACCCATACCATAATACAAATTTAAAGTTGGTGGTCCAAATTTTTTCTTAAAATTGTCTTGAAAATTTTGTATACAAAATTATATTTTTTAAAAAACGATATAACGATCTAAGAAAAAAATTTAAAAATTTTACATAATAGCAAGTTCGTGCGATCCAGTCATGCATCTAGTTATAGATAGTTAGAATTTAACGAAAGCGAACATTTTTTTATCAAATTCTAAAAAAAAATTTCGAGAAAAACATTATATCGAAACCCATTATTTAATATTTTGTATGAAGGGCACTGTTATCTTAAGATAAAATTATTTTTTATAGATGATGTTGAAAAACTTAATTATCAAGTTTAGAAAAAAATAGAATATGTATACAAGAAGAAACTTAATGGTTAAAACTTTTCAGACTTTTTAGCAGCTTTAGCAAGAAAAGCAGCGACCCAAATAAATTGTACCGTTATTTGAACAAATCAAAAACCAAAAATATGATTCAAATGGAGATACCACTTTGGACTTTCGACATATAGGTGCTACATGCTATATGTAAAAATAAATCGGACTCGAGATTTTGATCAGACATAACTATCCTAGAGAAGACTAAAAAAGTGGGCATGTCTGTCTGTCTGTCCCTTCTACTACAGTCTGAGCGACTCATCCGATTTTATTTAGACTTGTTAGACAGCAGTTTTAAATTATTACACCGACAAATATTTTCCTTTTTTTTAGACCAAAAATTGCGGTATCTGCTTTATGTACAATTTTTTTTTGAAATTAAAAAAAAATAATTTTGTTTTCAAAAAATGTGTCAAACATTTAAAAAAATCAATTATTTAAAGCTAGATAATTGTTGAAAAAGATATTTCAAAAAATGGCTATTAAAGCTACCGCCTTTATGCAGCAAGGAGTTCAAAATTCTATACGAATATTTTAAGTGATCCCAACATAGTATGTAGGTATGTATGTTGTAATTATATCACTAATTATATCTCAGCTTAACAAGATGCGCAGGTCCTGTAGAGGTGTTGACATGTTAAGTAGCGAAATTTCAATCTTTCATAAAGCTCCTCAAAAACAAAAAAGCAGCACGACTTGATGGAGTACGAGCTGAATTCCTGAAAACTGACCCCGTCACAACGGCTAGTATACTTAATCCGTTGATCCCGACTATTTGGGAAAACGAAACCTATAACAGGAAATGGAAGAATGTAGTGGTTGCTAATGAAAGGTGGTCTTAAGAATCGCAACAATTGCGGAAGTATTATCGTTTTGTCGTTATTCCAAAACTAGTGGCAACCAAATTTCTCGAATGGATAAAGGTTAAAACCGTGCCTAAACTCAAGAGACATCAAGCTAGCTTTCACAGCGGACGACCATATAAACACCCTGCGTATCGTCCTTGAGCTGTCTGCGGAATTTCTATCACCGCTTAAGCTCTTGTTCGTGGATTTTGATAAAATCTTTGCCCGAGTTAGCTCTGCATTTATTTGGAGATCACTTTTTGGTAGAGAAATTCCCCCAAAATAAGAGAGTCTTAGAAGAACGTAAAGTGTTATGCTTTGCACAATACTCAGCTACCCGAATCTTTCGAAGTGTGAACGCGTTTAAGACAAGGAAATGTTCTATCTCCAATTCTTTTTCTGCTCACAACAGACAACGTATTTAGGACAAGAGGTGTTACGGCAGAGACACAGGGCATTTAATGGAGAACGTTTGAAATGATAATCCATTTAGAATATGTCGTTTATATAATTCTCCTGGAAAATAATATCAGTTGGCTGAACGAGATGTATCAAACACTGCAGGTGAAAGGAGATTTAATCGGTCTAAGAATAAATAGCGAAAATACAAAAATACACAGACAGCTCCACATATCAGCGCACAGTTCTACAGGAAACGAGACAACAGTTAAAGAAGTCAAACAGTTTAACTATGTTGGAAGTATTATATCAGCAAATGGTGGTACGAATATGGAAATTGAAAGTAGAATAAATAAAGCTCGCATATGGCTTTTGGTACTTTGTCTTAAAATTGGAATTCCACTCAAGTCTCCTTACGCACTAAGTTAAGACTTTTCGAATATAACGTTAAATCCGTGCTATTAAATATCTGCGAAACCTGGAAAGTACCGGCTGTCATCTGGAGAAAAATGAAGTCTTTTGTGAACTGCTGTCTACGTCACATCCTGAAGATTTGCTAGCCACAAATTATTTCGACATAAGAAAGCAAAAATAGCAATTGATTGGTCACAGACTGAGAAAACCAAAACACTTAGGCATTACAAAGCAGTCATTTAAATGGATTCCTTAGGGTGCATGGCACGGGTTGAAAGACCAAAAAATCAACAATATAAGCAGAAGCGGATTTCCAGATAAAGCCATGATCACAGTTTAAATATCTTGCTGGAGAACTTCAAGTATGGAGATGATTTGTTAGCGCCCTTTGCCCCGAGCGTAGTTACAGGGATTGATCATGAAATGTACCACCACCGACCCACCGTAGAACCATTCTTTTTTCTTCATTTTCCCAAGAATGGTTCAATGGATTTGTATGTGCTAAAGGTCCTTAGCAATTTAAATAGTTTATGTGTATTCAAAACTTTGAAAAAGATTTTATTTGGATATTCAGAAAAAAAATCAAAAACTGTTTTTTAAAACCCAATATTTCGAAAAGCATATTTGTTCTCGATTTCTTGAATCTTGACAGTCAAAAGTTTCTTAATACTATCTACAAGATGAAGAAAAAACTGTTAAATAAAATAAAAAAATAAATAAAAATAACATTATTAAGAAATATTAAAAAATGGTTTCCGAAAATGGCGCCAAGAATGTTGATATGTGGCAACACTTCCAGAAGAAAGAATAAAGAAAAACAAATGAATAAATGAGTGATCAGAAAGAAGATATAATGAAAGAAAGATATAATGAATGTATTTAATAGAAAGAGACTGCCGGTTAGAAGTGAATACTTAGAGAATAAAGATATGATCAGTTGTTGTGGATCTGTTAACGAGGAAAGACCTTTTGTCTCTACTGAATTTAATTTTTAAAGGAGGAATATTTCATAAGTATATTTTGTAAAATATCGACGAATTTCGAATATTTTTAAAATGATAGTCCCTGAAGCATTAAGGACTATCAGGCATCAAACTTTGATTTCGCCTTGTATTCGTTGGATCTTTTATATAAACCTACATACATCTGCAGTTTTTTCAATTCAATAAAATCTCATCGGTTTTTTCTTTTTTTCACTTTTTCCAGAATAACAAAATCAGGCATCCTGCGGCTCCATGCATCCACATATTAAATCGCTTTCAGGTAATTTGTAATCTGAGTTTCGATTATATTTCACAATATTTTATTTTTTCTTTGCTATCAATTTCCAACGAACATAACCGACGCGAAGCTGACGTTCAATTTTGTATTGTCAGTCGTATATGGGATACCTATGTATATGTTTTGTATTGCTATTGAAAAAAAATTAATGTAATCCTTCTATCATGTGGGAGATTTACCGGGGCTACAATTTCGTCCACCATATCATAAAATATTTATTGTACATACATACCTGCTACATAGAAAAAAATTCTTTGGTGAATAGAACATGATTGCGATTGCAAGAGTAGACAAAAATATACTAACAAGCCTCAACAACAATAAAATAAAAATGAATTAAATCTATTTTCATTGAATTTATTTTTTTACGATTTTTTTTTTCAGCTGTACCTACTGGTAGAAAGTTATTGGAAATACCTTTTCATCAAAGGGGATTTTGGGTTTGGAAAATATTATTTGCTATTGTGTAGGATGTTTCGACTGAACTTATAGTATTCTTAACATTTTAAGAAATAAATTCAATTGGAATAAAATTGTGAATGTTTCATAATGATATATGTATGTAATGTATGTACATATATCTTCAATATGCCAAAAACTCATATACGTGTTTTCTGATCGCGGATAGGATAAAAGCTTAGGGTGAATTGAAAACGTGGATAAATATTTGGTTTGTCTGTACGAAAGATATTAGAAATAATAATCTTAAAGAGTTTACTGGAGATATTCTATTGGTTATTGACATTTTTTGTATACTGAAATTATGATACCTTAAAAAAAAGCAGATCTCATAAAAGAGGATATATAAGATATAATCATAGTAGGACCAGAAGTAATAGAAGTATGTAATGAATAAGTAGTCTTAGGAAATCAATACTATAAAATGTATATCACATTTTTGAAACAAAACAGAAATTTCGAAAATAGGAATTCAAGATACGGAGGTATAAGAAATGAAAAGCAATAGCAGTTGGATTTCTTCTCATCCAAGTCCAAACAGCGAAATACCTTAAAGACGAAACGACTTGTATCAAAATTCATTACAGGTTCATTCACTGTTTTAAAGAAATCGACTTCGCATTAGTAATGGACGATTGCATTTTATTTTCTGCTCCGAAAATGCATTTTCAAAGCAATCGGTTGACATTTTTGCAATGAAATATTCTCCATACCTCAAAATTTAATATGTCCCTTATTTTCCAAACATCAAAATATAGATTGTTTTCAATCTGTCAAGCCATGAACTGGATGATGACTACAATGCCTTAAAGGATTACTTACAAATTTTAGTTTTATGCGCTTATATTTACTTTGACAAGGGAATGATGTTAATGGGTTCATAAATCTCTGACATGAGGATTGAGATAATTTATGTATAAAAATCTCAAAAAAAGTCGGACGATTTAGTTTAGTGTGAACACCGTGTAAAGCCGAAAAAAGACACTAAGAGCCTGATCAAACGATTTTTTTTCAGTTGTTTTGCCTTTGGTCCTTTTGACATATTCGGTGTGAGGTGGAGAAGTGTTGCGGAATGAAGCTACGTTTCTACACCCCTCAAAAAAACTGTCTAACAGACGAGACGAACGAAAAAAAAATTGCTCCAAGAGTTCAATTGAAGTATCATATTTTCGTTCAGCATTAGTCACATTCTCAAATATGTTTGACAAACACGGCATGATTGGATTGATTTTTCTAATGTTAACGCGGCTTGTCAAGCATGCTGGATGGATCTCGAAATGTATTAATTTTTTCGCTGCATGGTAAATACATATATTTGAGAATGTGAACCGAATTCTTGTCAAGCTTGAAACAGATTTCATTTTGATTTGGTTCACTATGGTCAAATGAGAAGTGATGTTGGACAAATATGTTTGATCAATGTGAACGCAAATGTTTTTCATCCATCAAATATTCATCATGTCGTGCTTGTCAAACAAATTTGAGAATGTGAATGCCCCTATTAATGCTCCGATCAAATAGTTGTAATAAGATTCCTGTTTGAATATAAGTGGAAAAATAAAATTTTGTAAAATCTATCATACCTGTTTAAACATAACTCTAACAAACTGTCCGGTGGTGCGTTCTTTTTCTTACAATATTTACCTTTTGAAATAAATAGGTTCGTGCCTTTACTTTGAAACTCTATGATTTTCAGTGCATTCTGTATATTGGATTCCAAAGTTATGTCGAAGTTCTTATAAAAAAATAAAATTCTACTTAAATGTACAGAAAATGTTTTCAACACTTAAATAAAATTCACGACTGGGCCGCACGTACTTGTTCTTATGTAAAATACTAAGAATTTCAAAAATGAATGTTATTAGAGAAAAAATTATTAAACCAAATATTAGTTTATGCAAGAACAAAAATTATAAGTCGTTGTAGTGGTTTGTTACAAAATTTTTAAAACATTTATAAGAAAAAGTTTAGACGTTTTTATTATTGTACGAATATAAATTAAATTTTGAATTTAATAAATTGAATTTCGTTTTTGAGATATTGAATTTTCTAAAATTTTTTTTTTTCAAAAATTCAAAAAATATATTCTTTTTTAAGTTTTTAAATGCAATGTTTTTTATATTTTTTAGAAGCTTCTCCAAAAAAAAAAAATTCATTACAATCATTGATTTTTTTTTTATATCACAAATTTCTTTAAAATATTTTTAGAACAAAATTTGGGGTGCCAATTTTAAGTGCTTAGTAATATATATTTTAGGAAATAATTTCAAAAAATAATCGTTCACACGTTTTGAAGATATTGATTTTTCAAAAAATAAATTGGATTTTTTTTTTTCAAAAAACAACAAAAAATATTTTTTCGAATATTTTTACATACAATATTATTTTAAACTTAAGGGAGCTCCTGGTGAAAATTTTTAGTTACAATCGTTAAGGCCTTTGACAAGAAATTCGAAAATCAAAAAGACGGTTCTATGACAGGTACCGTTAGTAACATTTTGCCCCAATTTTTTTTTTTACAAAAATGTAGTCCATGTCCATAAGATCACACTTAATTCTTATTTATCAAAATCGTTAGAGCCGTTTTTGAGATAAATACGATTATGCATTATGGGTGCATGGAGGGTACCGTTTGTCTTAGAGCTAAAAAAAATTTCAATTTCTCCTCTAGGGAATCACTGAAGAACCTTAAGTACCGAGTTTGAAGAAAATACCCGCAGTAATTTAGGCTGCAGTTCGAGGTACAGACATATAGACAGACAGATGGAATTGCCGGACCCACTCATTGTAATGTCAACTTTAATCAAAATTTCGAGTTCGATTTTTTTTCCAAATACAGAACTTGCCTTATAGTACCTATATCGCAAGTAAAAAATGGATACAGTTAGTAGTTAGTACTATCTTAGCTTCATTTTTTTTAATTTAAAGATCGTAAGAGTTAATCTTAATAAAAACATTTTATCAAATTATAAGTAGTGCCGTTTTCGAAAAAAATACGATTTTCGGAATCCATTTTTTAACATTTGTGTGGTAGGTAGATATCGCTATTTTCGGTAAAATAATTTTTTCTCACATCTTGTAGATTGTTTGAGAAACTTTTTTTGAAAAAAACTTTAGATTTTTTTTTTTAATTTGAATAAACAATTATATTAAAATTTTTGGGGAACTTTAGCATGAGAAAAATTATCCCAATCGGTGGTACCGATTTTGAGAAAAAAAATAATTATAAAATTTGGAAAATATCGTATGGCAGGTACCGTTAGTTTTGGTTTAGAAAAAAAAAAGAAAAAAAATGTGTGGGGGAAGAATTTAAAAACGATATCTTCCAAGTACGAATTTTTTCTTCGAAATTTTTTATAGAAAAGCTTCTAAAAATTCTAAAAAACATTGCATTTCAAAACTTAAAAAAAAAAATATTTTTTTTTGAATTTAATAAAAAAAAAATCTTTGTTTGAAAATTTGATTTAAATTCACAATTTAATCGTCAATAATAGCCAGGTTTGTGGTCGGATTAATTAGTTGAAACTTATAAAAAACCTTATTGACCGCAAAAATCGTAACAAAAAGATAAAACAAAAACAAAAGTGAAACAACTTTTAAATTTTAAAATACTTTAAATTTTTATTAAACACGAATGCATTTCGGTTCTCGGCTGCGGAACCATCATCAGCGGACGTTTTAGAAATGTTTCTCGAAGTGTCCATACCCAAAAAACATTTTCGAAAGATTTCTGAATGAAAGATTGAGATTTTAAATAAATGGAAAACAACTTACAAATATTTTGTAAACAGTGTTTTTTGAAATATTTCTCTAGTGTGGACACCTCTTAATGAAAGTGTGTTTTTTTTAATAATTTTTCCCAAATAAAAGTCATTTTGTTTCATTGAATAGGAGAACTCTGTTTGGTATGTAGAATGTTCCGGATGAAACCACATGTAGTTCAAATCCATATCACCCAGTTTGTACAAAACGAATTTGCTTATCGATAGACCTCCCCATTGACGATGATGACAATGACATCCATCTTCATTTTCAAAAAAAAGTAAGGTCTATGCGTTGACACTTGATGAATCTTGTGAGGATTGGCCTCGGCCTACATCTGGAAATCTAACTCGTTTATGTACATTCAAAAATAGCCCTCGTCACTGAAGATGATTTTTGTTTTTTTCTGAATCCGGAATCGAATTCCAACTGCTTCAGAAAATAAAGTTCAATCAATTACATTTGTTGCTCTACACTGTTATTTCACATGGTTAGTTCTGTCTAGTGTCAGAAAAATAAATGTCATTAAAATCAACAACAGACAAAACAACATGGCCGCTATGAACTGTCAAAATCTATCCGCCGCTATGGGAAAACCCTTCACAAAGATAATTTTACTGGACTTGTTAAATTATTTTAAATTGAACTCAACAGATCTCATTGCACTCGTGTATGGAGTGTCTATGTATTGAAGTCAAAGAAAAAATAATCCCTAAAAATACGGATCAAATTTAATATGTATGTATATAAAATCACGATGAATCTGTGAAACTGCTAGGACATATCCCATTGTATTTTTATCAGAAAAAAAACAACATTTATTTCTCAGGGAGAGAAAGAATAAGGACGACTTCCTTTTATTCCAGATATTATTCCCTGATTTAACCATCCAAAAGCAATAAATCCCGATTTCCACAAATATTTTCTCAAGGGTGGCAAAATTGTATTAAACTTTATCCGACAAATTTTAACCCCTACGTTCTTGTTTTTTTTTTTACTTTAAATTTTTGTTCTTAAATTTGTTCAAAATTATTTTATAGCAGTTAGAAATGGCTGAGGGGGAATCCAAGACCGACGGCCATTTTTTTTTTTGTAAAGTAGGTAATGTTAATGTCCGTTTAGAGGAAGAAGGATAACAAGATTTTCGTTTTAGCATTTAATTAAAAAAGTGTCTAGAGAGGAAGAATTAAACCCTTTTGGCGTTAATTTGCATCAATTGGAGGATGAATAAGTCGTGAGACTGCCCCTGTGCCTACACAAACTGACTATCAGAAGAAATCGTTTAATTATACCTTTTTTGTTGTTGTTTGTTTACGGTTTCTTTGTTGCGTTGAAATTGGTTAAGAAAACGAAAAGCAAAAGGCAGCTTAAAGACTCTGCCATGACGACGAGTCCTTAAAGAAATCTTCAGCCTTTTGCTCTTGATAGAGTGAAATCCTTCTGTTTTTGTCCTCCTTCTTCTTCTAAGAGAGTATACTCGTAAGTATTTAAACATTTTTTCTAAGGCTGTGGGCAATGTTCCATTTTGCATTTTGTATACAGAGGCATGCGAGTTGACCTATTTAGAGACGAAAGGGTTGATTCCAGTTAATGGGATATAGTCCTTATTATTCCTTTTAAGTCACGCTTGTTTTTTTCTCAAATGGTTTTTTGGCAAGAACAACCGTTGATGTGTTGAATATATCTGCACCTCAAAGAAGAATCTTGGGATACAATTTTCGTTAAAGACTTCTTGGTGAAACTGAAGTGGGACTTGGTTTGAGTTATGTCATTTCTCAAAACATAATGAAGAATTTCTCATTTCTTCTTTATTTCCTGCCATTTGATTAATAATGTAAAAATGTTTCTTATTTTATTGTTCTTTAAAAAGAATTTTAATTTGAAAAGAAAACCACTCGAACAGACACGAATGGCAAATGGTTATCATTGAGAATATTTAACTTTTTGACTTTATATTATTTTTGTTTAAATGACTTAACAAGAAGACGAAATTTTACAAATACATATATAAAAGTTCTTCGTAAGGGGGCTGTTTTTTTGTGGCCGAAATTGTGTGTTCACTCAAAAAAAAAAAAAAAAAACAAAAAAAAACATTTTATGGCCTCTTCTGATTCTTGGTTTTCTCCAGAGTAAAACCAAATAGTCCTGCCGGCGAGGCATAACATTCAAAAATGAATGTTATTCAAAATGAATGTTATTATTCAAAAATGAATGTTATTAGAGACAAACTGTTCATAAGTATAAAAATTAATTCTTTAAACGACTATAACAACTCTTTTAGTAGTTGGAGGTAAAAATAGGATGCCATGTGATTCAAGCAAATATAGATTCATGCAAGAACAAACATTATAAGTCTTTGTAGTGGTTTCTTAAAAAATAAGCTTTTATATACAAAATGTTTAAAACATTTTTAAGAAAAAATGTTGGTACTCCAATTTAAAATTCTTATTATTGTTTAAATAAAAATTAAATATACAAGAAAATATATTGAGCCGTTTTCGAGATATTGAATTTAAAAAAAAAAAAGTTGATTTTTTTCCAAAATTCAAGAAAAAATATTTTTCTTAAAGTTTTGAAATGCAATGTTTTTTAAACTCTTTAGAAGCTTCTCTCTAAAATCTTTTATGCCGATAATGAGAAATTCAAAATTTTAAAAAATCGTTCTATGGTATGTACAGTCAGTAATATCTTGTTTTCAACATTTTTTTATTAAATTATAGATCTTAAAAATTAATTGAAAGAAAAAAATTCTCGGAACCGTTTTCGAGAAAAATACGATTTTCGAAAACCATTTTTTAACATTTGTATGGAGGGTACCGTTATTTTTAGGTAAAATAAATTTTTTTCTCATATCTTGTAGATTATTTTAAGAAACTTTTATTTACCAAGTTATAAAAAAATCGAGCATGGGTTTCCGAAATATTGAGTTATCAAAAAAAAATGTTGAAAATTTGTTTAAAAATCCAAAAAAAAAAGTTGTTGAAAATTTGAATACACAGTATTATTGAAACTTTTGGGGAGCCTTAACACAAAAAGAAATGATCAAAATCGGTGGTACCGTTTTTGAGAAAATCAAAAACAAAAAAAATGGTTCCAAGGGGGGTACCAAAAATACCCATTTCTTGGAAATTTTGTTTCATTACCTAGGTTTAACTAAAAGAAATTTTATGAATTTAAAAAAAAAAAACAATCTGAGAAAAAAAAATACATATTTATAAAATTTGGAAAAAAAAATTCGTATGGCAGGTACCGTTATTTTTGGTCTTAAAAAAAAAGAAAAAAACATCTGGGGCGAAAAAATTAAAACCCATATCTACCAAGTTTGAAGAAAGTCGGCCGATCCGTTTAGCTGTAATCGAACAGACAGACAGACAGAATTGCGAGACCCACTTTTTTAGTCTTTACTATCATCGTAATGTCAACTTTAATCAAAATCTCGAGTTCGATTTTTTTTCCGATTGCATAACTTGCCATATAGTGCCTATAAGTCGCAAGTAAAAATTGAAAAGTTGTCTAATTTTAAATAGGATGTAATTGATTCCAATCGAAAGTCCAACGTTCAAATTACAAGAAAGACCATGATTGCCGCCTGGATAGCAGAGCTTAGTCCCCGGGAAGATAGAAAGTAACACACCCACTTAATTCGTTAAAGTGTAATTAATTTTTTGCATAGCCTTAAGTTTTTGGAAACGAAAATATTTTGACTGAATTCTACAGATTTTTAGAGACAGCCTGAGAAAAAAATACTTTCCGCTTCAAAAAGTGCTTCAAAACTTTAAACAAGGGGGTAAAAAGGGAAAAACACATTTTTTTAAATTTTTGTTAGAGTTTTTCGTGCATTTTAATTTAAAAATGTAATATTTTGAAAATTTTGATGATAAGATTGAATATTCAATATAAGCTAAAGCTTTCGAAAAACATGACACGGGGGCTGAAACTCCTTTCATCAAAAACAAAATAGTTAAAAATGAGATGGGATAAGTGGGGTAAATTACCCTTTCAAGATTTCTTGTCATTTATCACCAAACAAAAAAAAAAAACACACTGTGAAACACGTACACAGGCGAACGTTGGCCTTCTGTAACTTTAAGACGATTTAGCTTATAAAGATCATTTATTCCCCATTTTTTAGAAAATTTCATCTCTATAAGTTTTTGGTAGGTCAATTTGTTGTAAAATTATATGCGAAGGAGGTATTAAATGAATGCCTTTATTTGAGCCCTTTCACTACAAAAAATTATTTATGGTATTAAACTGTGTTTCATGTAGAATTCGAGTCTATGTTAGTCTAATCCGTGTAAAGCATGCTTTATGACACTTAATGTCTTTCACACTCTAAACTATCAACTGTGCGTTTCAATTCACAAAGACATATTATACAAAAAATATAGCCAACTCTGGAGTTCTGTGTAATCCAAGGCAACCTCTAAGACACTAAATCTCAAACACTCAAATTTTTTCCATTTGGGATGGGGCAACGTTGAACTACACCGGGCACTTATGAGCAATCATCGGCGTGATGAAGGTCATGTAGCAAATCATCTTCACCCTGCTATCAAGCTAGTCACACTGAAAAAGAATTCTGATGAACTCAACTTTTGGAGCTGTTCTGTACGCTATTAGATTGTCGGCATCTGCAACTGGCTGAATTAGACTATCTATCAGATGGTTGGTGTAAATGCTGAATAGAATCGGCAATCTGACCGCTCCCTGCTGAAGGCCATTCTTAAGATTGCGGTAGAAGTAACATTGCCACATTGTACAACAAACTTTCGACTCTTCATCGTTTGGTGCCAAATTTGGGACAATATCATCTTTTAGTTTAACGGGAGCACCTGTTTATTATGGCTCAATCCCAGGGGAGGCCTACCTCCATTTGGAGTCAGATAGGGTCCTGACCATTAACCCCGATATAGCAAGCTCATTCGATCGCAAAGTTGTGATATGTTGCAGCATATGCACACCTCTTGCTTTGGAGGTGAGGTCTATCTAACACCTCTTGAATTCAAGAAAAGAATCTTGAAAACCATGGTGTCTCCGCATTCGGAATAAACCAAGCCACCATGATGCTCCCACTAGGGGGCCTACCTCATAGATAGGGTTTGAGCAGAGGGTAAAACTCAACCCCCAACTCAAATGGGCACTATCTCCCATGGCACCAGAATATAGCTTCCAGTGGAGCTTCGCAACCGAGGTCACTTACAGATGGGCCCCTGCAAAACCCTGGGCCTGTCAACCCTTAGCATACACACACCAAGAAGTCAGCCGGGCTATAGTAACCAATAACTTAATATGCTTTCTTTTGGTCTTCATTCGCCATGCGACGAACTAGGAAAGACGCTCCTAGTCTTTTGCTCACCTTACGGCAAACTAGGAAAGACGCTCCTAGTCTGTAGTTTACCTTACGGCAAACTAGGAAAGACACTCCTAGTCTTTGTTCTAAAGAACTGGGACGACGATCCCACTATTATTTGCTACTGCAAATAAGATCTCCAGTTACGCAAGTGACCGGAGACTTACCATTTAAAACCTTAAATAACCTTAAAAGTCTCCAGCCACGTAAGTAGCCGGAGACCTTACTAGTTAACTCCCGTTATAACCCGGTAAAACCTTAAAAATCTCTAAATACATCAGTAGCCGGAGACTTCACCAATTTAACCCGTCATAACCCAGTAAAACCTTAGAAATCTCCAGCCACGCAAGTAGCCGGAGACCTTACAAATTTTATCCTTAACTCCCTAGACACCCTTTAAAACCTGGAGAATTCCTTAAAATCTCCAGCCATGTAAATAGCCGGATATTCAACGATCACACCCGTTTCAAACCTTCTACTCCCTTTGGTTTTCTTAGTTGTCTAAATCTCCAGCTGGAAGAGCAAGCCTTCCCCACCACGATGAAACCCGTCGGGGAGGCCAAATTAGGACGACCGGTTGGGTAATCAAATTGCCAATATTCTTTAGTAAGAAAAAGCAAGATTGGGCGAGAATATCGCAGTGTTCGGTGAAAGTCGCTGTGCACAAGAACTCGGCAACTAGCAGACTCCAACTTAGAAAGTTTCGCTGCAGGACTAATGCCCACATCCGTAAAATATCTAAATGAACCAGGAGCTCAAAGTTTATGACAATAGACAACGCTGTTTGTTCGTTGACTGTGTTTCGGAGCGTTTGGAAGAGGACCTCAATTTTAGATGAAAAATCATCTTAAGCGACGACGCGCATCTTTGGATGAATGGCTCTGTTAACCTGCCAAATTATTATGTAAACGGGATGACACCAACCCACACGAGACTCACAAGGTCACAATCATCATCATCGGCTCGACAACCGGGTTCCGATCCTGGCCTCTTTCAACAAGTCTCTCCACCTATGCCGGTCTCCGACGCCATCCAGTTGCACACCACAAGACTTCGGGCGTCCTGGTCTACGCCATCTCTCCAGCGCAAGCATGGTCTACCACGCTGTCGTCTACCATAGAATGTACAACAAAGAACTTTCCGAGCAGGTTCCTCTTTGCTCATGCGAGCTAGGTGCCCTGCCCACCGGAGTCTACCGAGCTTAATTTTTGTCACGATATCTGCTTCTAGGTAGATTGCGTACAATTCATGATTGTACCGTCTCCGGACTCGTCCTTCCTCACATATGGGGCCAACAATTCTCCTTAAGACTTTTCTCTCGAACGCAGCTAAGAGCTCGGATTGCCTTTTGCTAAGCACCCAAGTCTCGGATCCATATGTGAGTACTGGCAGGACCATGGTCCTGTACAGCAGCAGTTTTGAAGTTATGGTGAGATTTCTGGATTTGAAGAGCTTTGACAGACTATAGTAAGGCTCTGTTGGATTTGAGAAGCCGCCCGCGTATTTCTTCTTCTATATTGTTATCGGCTGCTACTATTGACCCAAGGTATTTAAAGGATTGCACCACTTCAAATTCGTGCTCCGCTACCTTGATTGTTTGACCAACTGTTCCTCTCGCATTCGACGCCACCATGTACTTTGTCTTACCTTCACTAATGTGCAGCCTCAGATTTTGTGCCGCCTGCTCGATCTGGATGAAGGAATCGTGTACAGCTTGTTCGGTTCTTCCGATGATGTCAATGTCGTCTACGTAATCCAGTAACTGGCTGGACCTGTTGACGATGGTCCCTCTTGTTGCCGTGCCAGAGTCACGGATTGCTTTCTTCAACGCCAGGTTGAAGAGGAGGCAGGCCAAACCGTCCCCTTGTCGGAGTACATTAAAGATGTTGATTGGACTGGATAGCAATCCGGCTATTTTTACTTGGCTTGTTACGTTGGTCATGGTCAACCTACATAGTCGTGTCAATTTATTTGGGATGCCGAATTCTCTTATGGCTTTGTAAAGTTCTACCCTGGCTATGCTATCATAGGCGGCCTTAAAGTCCCAAGGTGACAATGCAGTCTCAAAAAGTTACGTTTAGTCTGAATATTGGACCGATAACGCACATGCTTCTATGTGTGTGGTTAGTGTTAAATTGTGGGCTAAATTGAGCCATATGGATCCAGGCAAAATGTGGTGCCATTTTTCATTTAGGTTGGGACCATATTTCTATTTTAAAATTTGGGGTCATTTTTAATTATGAGAAAATACCCTGTTTCTTCCCGCTTAAACGCTCAAACCAATTTGGCTAAGAATCTTCTTAATTCTATCCCGCCTTTCTTAAATACTGACATGAAAAGAAGAAGGAAGTATTTGAATTTAAACTCTTACGAATAAGCTCATTCTGCTAGGTAATCACAGTAAAGTGAACCACAAATACTGCTCCTTGGAAAAACTTTTTGAAACCACCCACAGACTAACAGACAGTTTCGCTCACTATCCATACACATGATACTTTTTCGCTGAATTTCTTAAAAAGTTAAAAGAAAACAATCCCAACAATTTCTGACAACTTAAAAAGATTCCAACGAATATATAGCGGTTAAGCTAATTCACTCCCAGAATAAATTTTATTTAGACCAAGATAACTGTCTTAAATTAAAGTCAATCTTCCTTTTGGTCGATTAAGCCAATCGCATCGCAAAACCCAGCATTAGAGCACAAACATCGAAATCGACCTTCCCCGAAGTGATATATCCGTTTGGATATCTTTTTTGTGTTTTCTTCAAAAAAAACTTTTCCCTTGACTTTTATAGCCCCATTATCGAAAAAAGGATTCTCCTGTATCCACCCGCACCCATTTTGAATCTCCATCAAACACCAAACACACACTCTGTGAAAATTTCATTAAGAAGATTTAGTGAACTAATTTTAATGGAGCGCCAGTAACCATCACAACGGGTTCGAGTTCAAAAACAAAAAGAGGAGATCTGATGGATCCTGATGGCTATATGAGTATGAGGTTGCTGGGGGGATGGATCTAAGAGGGTTACACAACATACACACGAGTATGCGGTCTTAAGAATGGGAATCCTTTTCCGGTTCATTACGCGCAAAATTTATAACTGCTGCACTGTAACGTAGGTAGGAAGAATCACGTAACTGAAATAGGACACATGCGGAGTGTTCGCAACGCTTTTCACTTCGTTTTCGGCTAGCATTATCCGAGCACGTATTTGACTCACATGTCAAATGAATGAATGTAGTAATTCTACCAGTTTTGGGTGTTTGACTTGGTGGTTGTGTGCGCTACTGTAGGGTTGCCAAAGTTCCCAGAATTTCATCCAATATTTGAGTGTCATGCCAGCGTGCCACAGGGCTATTGAGACCTTAATTTCTTAACAAATATAAACATTTGAGGTTTAACCTGGTGACCCAAGGCTTAGTGACTTCCAAATTCTTACCATTAGATACTATATGCGTGTTGTGGGCAGGGATGGAGGCGACATAAACTTTTTTTCTGAGTTGAAAATTCTAGTATGAGAAGATATACTTTTAGAAGATTTCCTCTCAAGAGGACGCCCTCGAAATAAATTTTTGTTTTTAGGTGGCAGACACTGAGAATCAAACCTAGGGCTCTGGCATGACAGCGCAATGCATGAACCATTACCTCAGGGGATTAGTATATTCTTGAAATATCTTTGAGTGAAACATTAAGATGCTGGAGTTCTGAGAAAGCTTCTTCGACTGACTGTCCCATCGAATCAAGACTTTGACATTGACGGATATCGATCCAACAATTCCATAAAAGTAAAAATAACAAAAGTTTGGTGAGCATATTCAGCTTGCGAAGGCGTGGTGCAAAGCGTGGTTCCCCTGGGTCTAAGTTAATTTAATTCTCAAGCCAACTGGATCTCTAGTTCCCCGGCCCCAATTTCGTACACCAAGTCGATGAGAACACGTTCCACTAAGGCGCATCATCGAAGATGAGGTCTACCTTTCTTCCTAGAACTTCCTTGAGCTTTGCAGTTCATCCACTCTGCAAGATCCAGCCATCTTCACCGTTTAAAACGTGTTTTTTGACTAGACTTATGTCGTTGTACAGCTCGTGGTTGAATCTTCTTAGCCAGATATTGTGTTGTTAGTCTTCAGAAAAACGGACCATAAAGCAAGCAAGCGATTTTCATTCGACTGTGTAAGGGTTCTGTTACCGACTTGATGCTAGTAAAAGCACCAGGAAGTGCTCTCTTTGTCATTATAATCAAGTCGGTGTCGAGAGAGAACCCACCAAATTTACTTGGATCTTTGTAAGATATTACCTGATGTACTGACTTGGCGGTTTCGTACTACCATTTCAAGCAAAATGTTGAAGCAACTGCATGACAGTGCGTCTCCTTGTCTTAACCCTCTGGTGGTTTGAAAACTTTCAGTATGCATTCTTGCAATTTTGCCGGAGCAGCGAGTTTTTTCTACCCTCATCCTGATAAGTCTTATCAGTTTCGCAGCAATATTAAAGCTGGACATGGCAAGATAAAGGTTTTCATTATTCACATAAGTCATAAACGGCCTTAAAATTGATAAAAAGGTTGAAGATAACGATGTTGAATTCTTGGGTCTTCTGTTAGATATTCTCCGCAACATGAAGATTAGGTGGGTGTTAGATTTTCAAGGTCTGCAGCCACATTAAGATTTTTTTTTTTTAGATTAGATTTAAGATTTTATTGCAATTTAGTATTCTATACATTGTTCACATTTTTAAGTTTTTACAAATCTTTTATGACATGGCAAAAGCCGTCTGTCAGATTGACAATTTTATGATAACATACTTTATTACTTATTGTGCATTAAATGCGTATAAACTATAACTTTGATATTTTGTATTAAACAAATAAAAGAAAAACAAAAAAAAAAAAAGAAAAATAAATAGGATATTGAGTATTTGTATTAGTTAAAATTCTTCTCTTAAAATTTGGTTTCTATAACTTAGCGCAGCTTTTACAAATGTATACAAAGCCGTCCAGTTTCTTCCATTGAGTATTTCAAGAACTTCATTTGTAGTATAAATGGCTTTTCCAAGATAAAGTTTTCTCAGCTCGATAAGTATTGGGCAAACACCTGTGAAGTGCATTATATCTTCTCGGGTATTCATATTACAAAGACTGCATTGAATGGGAAGATCTGGTCGGGGTGGCATATAGTTTAATGGCAAAAGCTCTCCTCTTGCTTTAAAAAGTGTTGATATTTTGTCAACTCCGGCGCTTATATCAAAATAGCTTATCCTGCTTGAGTCATGTATCAATTTTGAGTAGTAATCTCTATAGATGGATGACCGCGCTTCTTCTATGAATGATTCGTGTATCTTTTCGTCGAGAACATTAAGGATGTTATACAGTTCAGCTTTCATCTGTATAGAATTTCCCACTTCTAGATGTAGAGGACATTCAGTTCTTTCAGCCAGCTCCTTCCACTGTTCCAAACATGATACATTTTTTTCAAGAGCGATTGTTGCCACAATCCTAGGTAGTCGTGTAACGTTCATATTTAGAATTTTAAGGATATAATCGAAGTGGAGCTTCAAAGTCGTAATGAACATTGGTGGGAGTCCTGTCTCAATGTGGAGCATATACGTGGGTGTCGTTATAGGAAGATGTAGGATTCTCTTCAGAAAAAATCGCAACAACTGTTCTACAGAATCATTTTGTTGGTATCCCCATACCTGAGCTGCATAAAGTAGAATTGATCTAGCTGTTGATTCAAAGATCTGGTACTTTGCTCGTAAACTTATGTTTTTGTTTTGCATACAAGTTTTCCAGGTTGAGTTTATAGCTGTTTTCGCGTTCTTAAGTGTTTCTTCTAAATGGACCTTCATGTTATTTTTAGGGGTTAATGTTAGGCCAAGATATTTATAGTGCTCCACTATCCACTGCACTATCTCTACTGCAGCCACATTAATAAGGACCTATCAGATTATCAGCAACGGACTTAAGACGTTCTCATAAAACGCTAGATATAATATTATACGTAGTATTAAAATGGCTTATATCCCTGTCCTTGGTGCGAGAAAGATGATTGGCATTGGTTACCTCTAGTTGAAGACTTCAAACGTTAAATTTTCTCTGGGAAGCTGTTAAAAGCTTAAGACCTTGATTGGAGATTATTATAAATAATTTGGCATCAACCAACCCGAGTTGATGTTGGCTCCTTGGAAGGTACGTACATCCAGAATTCTGAAGGAGTGCCTTCCATCGACGATATCATGGACTACTTGGTACATGTTTGACCATCTTTTGATCGCCACATGCCTTTGTGGGTTTTGAGGTGTGTGAATTTTGTACTACATATTACCATAATTTATTTAAAAAAAAATCGATCGAGGTCTGCTACCGGAAGTTGTATCGTGTAGGCTGCGTTTCCCGATCGTCCTACCAGAAATGTCCCCTTTCTCAATTTTGGTGTTAAAGTACCCTAAGAGCATTTTAAACACCATGCTCTCGACATTACTAATACGATTTTGCGACAAGCTCGTAAAAGGTTTTATTTTTTGGTAGTGCCGTTTTTCTCTTCGATACCCATTAGCATCACTGTCTCGAATAATTCGCGAAAGCCCAAGACTCTTTACCTAAATCTGGCTCTCACGGCAATTAAGCAAGCCTGACTTTCCATTGCAATGGCTGTCATCCAAAAAAAGATATGTTTTTGGTGTAGCTACGGAACTTTTCTCGAAAAAGACGTAAATCCTGAACTTTCAACTTACAACTTTCAGGTTTATCCCTTGAGGGAGATAATTCTAATTCCAATAGATCGAAGAAATACGTTATTGAAAGAAACTCAACAATGAATAGGCAAAAAAATGCTGACTTAAGTATATCTGGGTATTTGGGATTACGGAATTTCAACGAAATCGGTTATGTAGTTTTGCAGCCGATAATCCTCTCATACAATAAAAAAGAAATTAAAAAATAAGAGGTCATGACGATGACGGGGCCTAAACCTAGTAACCTACTACTCTCAATTATTTCTCTGTGCGTGTTAGCAGAAATGGAGGGAGCCTACAATTTTCTGCCGATTCCGAACGTCTAATGAGCATGACAAGAGATGCTCTTAGAGGATTTGTCAATTCCTCGCAAGAGTTAGTACAACCCTGAAAAACTTTTTTTGCAGAAGCTGAGAATTGAACCCAAGACCCTCTGCAAAACAGTGCAACATACTATCCATTATGTCAAGGGGTACTACAAGCCTCTCATACAAGCTAATATTTCCAACAACGACCACGAGGCAGTCAGAACTGAATTCCAATGTTTAGACGTAATATTTCGGAACTCTTTTCTGCAGCATAACGATATGCAATTCCAGCAAAGGTTTCAAGATATTAATCCAGAACCTGACGTCATCTCCAGCAATATCACCTGCCAACAAAGTGAAGCTCTTGCGAACTACTTCGAATAAAACTCCTAAAACTCCACACCTAGCTTATCAGCTTATCAGGACTCGTTATTTTTACACAAAGACGAGTGATCCATTTGACAGCGGGTATATGTAGAAGCTGTGCAATTTGATGACTCTAATACTGCAATGCATACCCATCAATTGTGCAGTTCAGACGAGATAGCAGAAATCATTGCCTATACTAAGCCAAAAAAGTGAACTTGACCTGAAGTAGTCTTCAACTTCGTTCTGAAAAGCCAATTCAATTCAATTCAATTCTTTATTGAGACTTTTGAAACACAATTTTCTTATGTATATTAGTATATATATCTTAAAGTTATTATGTAGCCGACTTAAAAATATGCCAGGCAAAACAATTTTAGTAAATAATGTTCATATAATTATTAAAGCAGTTAATTAAGTGATACTTGTACAGTGTAACGCTAGTGATCAGTGTACGCTTGCTCCCGGCGTACGTTTCATATTATTTTTATTTTTATATCTTAAATTAGTGACTAGAACCTAACACAAAAAATGAGACAAAACAAAAGATGGCTAACAAGCCATTCAACTTAATACTTGTATTTCATGTGTGTATGTATATGTATATATGCATGTGTAGAAATGTATATAAACTAGAATATTAATAAAATTATATTAGAAAAAAAGAGTTATAATAATGCGAGTGCATACTCTTCGATTACAACATATAGGACTTAGGCATTTATCCTCTTAAGTTGGAGCATGACGCTTTTTCGTAAAAGGGTATCAAGAAGTCCCTGTTAATGTCAGGCTCAATTAATGGTATTGATCTCTCATTTATAATATTGTAGGGAGAAAGATAATAATTGTCATTCAAGCTGTCTGTCAGGTTTGAACTAAATATGGATCTTATTAAGTTGTTTGGATGATGTTCAGTGCGTTTTAGTTTGATTTTTGCAAGGTTTGTTAAATATTCCAAGAGCGGGGTTGTTTTGCAATCTTCATAAATTATTTTATTTGCGAAATATTTTTTATTTGCTCTTCTAAATTTGCCGCAGCAGAATCTTAAAATTTTCCTTTCAAATTTTTCGAGCTCCTTTGCTATTGTAGGCGAAATAGTAAACCAGGAGCAGAACCCGTATGCCAAGATCGGCCGAATCAAAGTTTTATATATTAAAACTTTTGTGTTTTTAGGCATTCCTTTCGAATGCAATACTGACTTAAGTCTCGCGGTTACAAATTTTGCTTTCGTTCTGAAAAGCCTTCAGTCATGATTCTTCTTGCCATAATCATAAGCAATTTTACTAACAACTGCTACTTCCTCTACAATTTGAAAGGCTCTTAAGAACAATTACCGGCCGATATCCCACCTCAACAAAATCAGCTAAATTTTGGAAGAAGTCATACTCAGGGAGCTCAAGAAGTATTGAAACGAATATAAAATCCTCCCTGACATGCAATTTTGCTTTCGTGAAGAGCACTCAACACTGAACTCGTGCCAATATGACGTCTAAATAGTACTTAAGACCTATTGTGCCACCGTTGGATGCCTTTGGGTATCGAGAAAGCATTTGTGTGGATAGAAGCTATTAAACATAAACTTCGATTACTTGGAATACCTTCGTTACTAACGAAAATCATATTTTCATTTATGTATTTCCTTGAGAACATTCTTTGTCGAACAGGATATCTGTAAGTCTTCAACCAAATCCGTAAAAGCTGGAGTCGCTCAAGAATCGAAACTGGGAGCCTTCCTCTAAAGCCTGATCAACTTGCGCAAGGGAATTGCGAGAAGATTCTCTAAAACATCCATGAGTCAATCTATAGCGCCAACCAAAGTAACCTGGAAAGTAGAACCCACATCACCAGCCTCTTCGAGTGCTACAAAATATAGGGAATCCGGATCAACACAACCAAATCGGAACTTCAACAGACCCGTTACCAACGGTACCAGTTGTCATTCTGCAGCAACCTGTAGAAATCTGATCTTAAAGCTTTCCTTGACGCAGCCAAAAAAAAACGTTCAGTACTGGGAGTCAACTTCAACGAGTAGTTTAAATTGAACTCACTCAAGGGCGGTGCTAAAGAAGGCAACTTTAGAATCCAACCTTCATAACTATTATTCAAAAAAAAAATGTACTGGATACTTACTTAGTCTCCGCTATCAAACTTTTAGTATCCAGTTGTGCAGCAAAAGAATACTATGGCAACCCTAGCACTATTCCTTGTGTGTCGGTACTTTAACAAACAGGCTATACCACCTGTCAGTAATGTAGCCCCCGTTGTGTCTGGCTGCATAAATCCTGAAAATACAATTTTGGTTTAATGAATATCCCTGCCAAACGTCTATTTCAAGGTGAATTTGACCAAAATTGCTCTTTCTCTTTACCAGCAATTCGATTCTCTCAATTGACACCGAGTTGGATCTTCGTAACAAATACAATTTCGACTCCACAAAGAAACACTAAAATATCTAGCATGGTGAAATTCGTAATTCACATCTTATGAGATAGTTTGAAGCATAGTTTTAGCCTGGATTTAACCTTTTGCACTGATACTTCTATACAGCTGCGTAATATATTCAAATTACCAGCAACAGTAAGCCTTTATGGCGGCAAAAGGGACATTTTTGTGAGAAGGCCATCCCGACACTCCTTGAAGACATTTCTGAAATGTTAATATGTAGTTAGAAATTTTCGTCACGTGCCTTACTAAAACATCTGTGCCAGGTATCCTGCCTATGTGGGTCTTTTCATACCCATCTGAGAGTTTTATTATAAGGTTATACACATAATATCTCTCGAGACAGGTGTGTGTAGAAAACGAAGGTATCCTTTTGAATTTATACACCTTTAGATACCATGCAAGGTAATTTGATCAAAAAATGAAAAGAAACAAATTTTGAAAGAATTTGATATACGAGCAACGAAATTGCTATTTGATTATAAGCGTGTGTGGGCCCTGTTAAGTTTTCGAAACCCCCGAAAACCGTTATCAAATTTTTTTTTCTGCGAGAAACAAACGCAAGATAGCGTCAAATTTATGGGAATTATTCACAACAGAACAAGGGTTCAAAGGACTTACGATGATGGGGTGTTTCAAAAGTGAGTGGAGTCGAGTGTGATGGGGTAGGACGTGACATAATTGATGAACTTGAAACAAAAGTTTGTTCGTGCCTGGATATAATTTTAATTGTGGAAAATTACTAACAAGGTGTGTCGAAAGATAATTTTATAATTATATTATTATACTTTTGGGTATTTACACAATAGTGTGTATGATGGTAAAAATGAAATGTTGGGAATAAGGACATATTTGTTTAGTTAGAAAGTTTCTACCTATCCAGATAAGAGGTAAGTCTTACCTTTATCAAGATTGGACAGGACATGGTCATGGATAAGTTTGGACAATTTGGTAGTTCAAGGTTTGATATTGTCATGTTTTAAAAAGTATCATTCTAAACATGCACCAGCGTTGGCTGCCTTCAAGAATTCTATCAAAACCCTATCCCGATCGCTAGCCGTCGTCAGACAGTTGACAAGTTGCACAATCGAAGGCCTCATTGTTCAGGTATTCAGCATTCTTGCAACATAATAAAGGTCTATCCAGTTGGTACTTACCATAGGAGCTTAGCATGAATTGAGTTGGAGGAAAAGTTTTGGATTATCATACAGGAGTTTTCGGTTCGATTCTTGCACTTCTGAGATTGGATAATCCTCCAGGTTCCTCAAGATTTTGTCGAAGAGCCGCAGCATATACTGGCCCAGTGATATTAATTTAGATTTCTGATTTCACGTACAGCTTCTTAATTTGTATACGTAGTCCAGTGTAAATGCGGAGCGTCTTTCTTTCAAAATGCTTCATGTTCTTCATTGCTGTAGGTGATAGGGTAAACCAGATGGGAAAGACGTATATCAGAACGGGTCGGATTAGTTATTTATACCCAAGCAGTTTGGTCTTCTTATTTAATCCATTTCGACTCTTGAGTAGCGGTTGGCAAATGCAGAGAATATTTGGATCACTTCAATATCAAGTCTTCATGCTTCTTGAATTTCGGTTTTTTGGAAAAGTACTTTGTTGATGATTTGACTGTTGTTAGTAATTTTTAGCTTTTTCACATACATATATCACATCACATGTGTCATCACACATGTCTTCGAATGACTGTAACCTGGTGCTCAGCAGCAGATGAATTCGGTCTTTTCGCTGCTTATCTTCTGGGGACTGAAGTATTCCCATAGGCTTTTAATGTGCTCCAGTACTCTCTATGCGAAGAATTGACAAATCCTGCAAGAGTATCTCTTGTCATGAAAAGTGCTGGTCATTAGCCGTTCGGAATCGGCAGAAAATTGTAGGTCTCTTCCATTCCTGGTAACACAAGACACAACACGCACACAGGAATGGTTGGGAGTTTTAAGTCACTAGGTCGTGGTTCTCTCCGAGCTGTTGCACCACCATATTTTATTATTTTTTTCTAGTACTCCCCTGTCAGCAATCTCTGGTGCAAAAGTAGTGACGTATTTGATGGAGTAGTCCGCTTAAAGCTTCGTCTTTACTCCTGGTATGTTGACTGGTTGATCAGCAGTATAAATGTTAAACAACTTCTTAAGGGACTCCATCGTTGAATGCCATGGTTGATGGTACGTGTTTTTGCTGACTGTACATAAAAAGTGTATGGGTAAGGAAATGCTTGATTGGTAAGTCCAAGTTCTGAGAGCTTGAATAGTAGTCCTTGTATACAAATGCTGTCGGAAGTTCTTGCCGATGTTCATCAAAGACGTTTTAGTAGTTTCCTTGTTGTTAAGTCTAAGTGTAATATCACTATGAAGTCCGACCAGTGGATGAAGGGTAGTGTGTTTATTTTGAAATCCGTACTGTGTGTGTCACACACCGGTATGACATCTCTTTCTCTGCAAAAAACGTTGAGTTTCTTCAATATTAACGCCTTCGTACTTATTCAGCAGATCAACAAAATTGGCTGACATCCTTTCATATTTGTGCGGTTGTTCTTCTTTGGGACGGGGTCAACTTTTGCCCTTTTCCAGGCGGCAGGAAAATAGCTGTTGTGCAGACAGTTGTTGAAGATTATAGTCAGCAGAAGAACAATAAGATTTGGTAACTCCTTGTGTACGTAATTGGAAGTCTTGTCACTTCCTGCTGATTTTGGGGTAGTTATAATGTCAATCACTGCCTTGAGAGAAGTGAGAACATCAATTTTAGTGTAGTCAGTAGCAGATCCGATGAGCTATTTTCTTCGTTGAACAAGGTCACGGCTCCGGTGTTTGCTGGTATCTCCTCAAAGCGAATTGCTACTTCCACGATAAAGTCAGAAAAGTGTATGAAAGTGCAGTGTTTGAAACTATCCTCAAAGTGATTTTCAAACGCTTCAGTTTTCTCTGCAGAAGGTGTTAAAACTTTTTGTCCATGAAGGATGGTGTCTGGAATTGAGTTCACTCTTCTGACAGTCGGATTGATCTTTTTAATTTTGCCCAGACCAGATTCGATATAATATATGAATCTTTTACTGAAACCCTTTTCCTGACGACTTTTTACTGCCTGGTTGAGTATAATGTTAGTTCACTGAAGTTCCAAATGCAGTTGCCGGTATTCATCACTTTCCGTTTTGAAGGTCTTTGCCGGTGAGGCTATATTGTTTGTATAATCTGGGGCAAGTTTGCGTACCTGTGTCTGCTGATGGCGGTAGTTTTTTGCCTGACCAAAGTTTTGTTGACCAACGTTTCCAATTGATCAATGGTGGTATCGATCTCATTGTTGTTGAATGACCCACGTTTCATTGGGTTGCTAATGTTGGTACGTCAGTGAGTTTTCGGGATATGTTTCTACACTTTGCTGCTTTCTTGGTGATCTGCGCTTAGATACTGGTCTCCTAAAGCAGATTAGTTCTCACTTTGAGCCGTTCATTTTGATTCCCCACTTTCTGCAGTGTATGAACACGAACAGTCTGTTAGTAAATACCTTACTATAGTCTTTGTAATGAAATAGTGTATTAATGTGGGCTTCAAATTTTCTCACAGCTATCAATGGTGAAATCATTAGTAGTCCAACAAGTCAACGGTGAAGAGAAGGTTTTCGCAATTTTCAAGGTTGGGCTGGTCGATGGTCAGTATGCTGTACAGGAATGCCCCTGGCCTTGAGCCTTAGGATACTTCAGCTCTGATGTTTTTTACTGTCATAGTGTATTTCTCAAGTCTTGCAATAAAATTCCTGGATCCTGGATTCTTCTAGGACTTGATAGTATTATAATATTAACTAGAAATATTGAAAAGCAAAGCAAGTACAGTTTATTGATGAAACCTTCAAGCCATACGCGGTCCCTTACTTCCTCGACGTCTAAAAAGGCTTCCGACGACTGCGACTTGATGTATACTTGGAGCAGCCATGATGTCATACTAGAAATTTGGCAGGTGATGAGGCGTAGAATGCTTTTCCGGAAAACCAAAATGCATGTCAGAAATTATGGAGTTTTCGATACAGTATTTTTTGAATATCAGTTCCTCCAAGAGTTTGCTTAGGTTGCTGAAAAGGGTACCTTTCTTTAAAATCACCATAATTTTAGCAGATTTTTTAATTTTTTGGTGAAGTAGTTGGTGTTGAGGCTGACAGTTTAGAAGATGATAACTCACCCGCCGATTTCCTTACCTTAAAATTGTTTATGATATCTGTTATTTTCCCTATGGTGTTCAGGTTTGTAATATCAATTACATCCTTTCCCAAATCGGTGTTAATTAATAAACATATTTCCATGGGTGTTAAAAATGTGTTGGACGGATTCCTCAACTTCCTGAAGAAATACTAGATCGACTAAAAGGGCGATAAAGTCTCTTTAAAAAAATTAGTATTAGCTTTTCAAATATTGGTTATGACTGTTTGAGATTTGTATAACAAATAGTCTGTTTTTAGTTTTGAAGGCATTTAGGTTCAGATGCAATTGAGTACAGTCTCTTCCAGAACTGGCTGTTTTTGAGGAATTGAATGGAATTCCAAAATTTCACGTTGAGACACTGCATTTCACTTCCATGCTGTCCAGTCGCTGATTTTAGAAGTATTTCACTATCGTCGGTGGATCTCTTGATGAAATTGGACAGTATTCTAGATTTTAAGCCCAAAATATTTCCTTCTTCCGGGAATCACTTACGGATCAAATTTTGTACTTAAAAGAACAAACATTTGTGGGTGGTAATAGTTGCGTTGATGTACGAGTAGTGCTAGTCTTCTAAATTAGAGGCTTAAGCTGGACCACATTCTAGGTAGATTTCTCTTCTATAAATTCTTAGTTTATATTGAACACCCATGGAAAAGGTTGCAGATTTCTAGAATTCTAGAATATTAGTTTTCAAAATTCTAGAATTCAAAATTTCGATGAATTTTTTTGGGTAAAATTTATTAATAAAATTGCCTCACACTAAGGTTATGTATCTTTTGAATATAAAGTAGATATATTCAGCAAATCTTCTCATACATGTCAATATGAAATAAAATTAATTGACATACTTATTGTTTGTATTTGAATAAATCCATTTAAATTTGAGCTAAGTCCTTTCCTTATAGAATTATGTTTTCCTCCTTTCAAAAAGTTCATGTACAAAATCTCTCCCTTGCCCTATACCACAGCATATATGTAGAGTCCCATTGAGATAAAACGAACAAACAAATGCATCTCGCTTGCGAGTTGCGAAGCAAAGCAAACAAGAGTTCTTGCTGGAATATGTAAGTTCGAATATTTATCTTCAACTTATCCAAATATTCATTTATTCAATTCAACTTTGAATAGGAGTTTATAATGATTTCAAACAACCAACGGGGTGAGTGCACATGTAAAGATAGTATTTGCTTTGCTATGCTTTGATCAAATCTCTCAATCTCACTCTCGAGCAAAAAGCAATGTCAATAATTGGCTTAGAATGGTAATAAAATCTGATTTTTACACATTCTTTTTTTCAGATAGAAGTAATAATATAATTCTGAGAACAGTATCTTCTCAAAAGATATTTCAAACAAAACATTAATTTTCTTAATTAAAACAAAAAAACAACTAAATTGAGACTTATTCACATTCTATTTGAACGTGGTACTTTTCACATAAAACAATGGAGGTTACTTTAGGGATATTTGGTCCGGACAAACGAGTTAACTTTTCACATATATACTTTTTGAGGCTGAGGAGGTTTGTTTGCCAGACCAGATAGCCCCTACAATAATAATTTGCAATAATTGTTGCCAAAAATGACAAAGTGTTTTTGAAGGACATCTTAAAAGTTGTGATCCGGATGGGGAATGTTCTGTCCACGAAAGATAAATGTCCTGGAATTCTATTAGAACAATGAAGATGACGAAAAGATACAAACTTTAGGCAATTCACTTGGGAAGCTCTTAAAAATTTAGAAACTCAAAAGATAAAAATTACGGGTTTGTTCTGGTGGAAGCACTCAAAAAGTATGTATAGATTTTTTGAATAATAAATGGTGAATATTGTACGAAAGCTATGTAAATAAATAAAATTTAAGGCTATCAGCATGGCTGTGTTCCATTACCACAAGAGTTTACGACAACAAGAATTACTGCTTAATTTCAATGTTTTAAGAACGGTTAACTGAAGATAGAACTTCAATAATTAAGTTCAACCTTAACGCTTAGGTGATAGTTCTTGTCTTTTTAAATATTTAAGTTTTAAGTGAATGCTACTATCAAAGAAACTTTATTCAAGTGGCTCAAGATATATGTAGAAACAAAGAGGGTTTCTAAATTTTAACGTACGTGGGGGTTCATACAAATACATAATGAAATCAATCTTTAATTTGTTATATTAAATAAAATAAACAAATTTGCTGGTGCAATAGCTCAAAGAGAACCAGGACCTAGTGACTCACAACTCTCAACTATTCCTGTGCGCGTATTACCAGGAATGGAGGGGACTTAGAATCTGCTGATTCCGAAAGGGCAGAAATTTTCATGACAAGGGACACTTTCGGAGCACTTGTCAATTCTTCGCAAGAAGCAGTGCTCTTATACCTCGGTGACTCATATGTGTCAGTTTAATTAAGGACTCATGTATACAAAATTTAACTCAGTTTTTAAGAATAAAAATAAACATTTATAACAGGGTGCATTTTATGTTCGAGATCCATTTTATTTGGTTGCCTTTTTGTGTGAATCAAATTCGTCAGTTGGCATTTGACAGTTGTGGTGCCGAGTAAGCCAATGTGGACTAGAAAAGATTGATGCAGGGTGACAGGGTGTTGCTCAATCTCCGGCCAAGGCTCATCGACGCTGTGCAATGTCTATGTCACGTTTGCTAAAATATCTCAAGAAAGATCTGCATGTATACTCGTATACAATTCAACTGACACAATACACACACAACTCGGTATAGATGACCGCACGATTCCGGAGACGTTACAATCATGAATTGTACGCAATCTACCTAGAAGTAGATATCGTGACAGAAATTAAGCTCGGTAGACTCCGGTGGGCAGGGCACCTAGCTCGCATGAGCGAAGAGGAACCTGCTCGGAAAGTTCTTTGTGGTACATTCTATGGTAGACGACAGCGTGGTAGACCATGCTTGCGCTGGAGAGATGGCGTAGACCAGGACGCCCGAAGCCTTGGGGTGCGCAACTGGATGGCGTCGGCTAGAGACCGGGATAGGTGGAGAGACTTGTTGAAAGAGGCCAGGACCGGAACCCGGTTGTCGAGCCAATGATGATGATGATAGATGACCGCCATTTTTGGAACGAATCGTTATGGCGGATAAGGCACATTTTGATTTGACTGATTTTGTTAATAAACAGAAGCCACAATTGGGGCACTAAGAACTCTGGAATGATACGCCGAAGACCGCAACAAACCGGTAGAGTGACTGTATGGTGCTCCATCTAAGCCGATGGCGTCATTGAACCATATTTCTTCGAGGATACCATGCTCTAACAGTTACTGATGATCGCTATTCGGAAATGTTGGAAAACTTACAGAGTATGAGGTTCCAAAAAGATGGTGTCACATCACACACAGCTCAAAAAGTGGTGATATCGATTGTGTGAACTACGATTCAATTTTGTTTTCTGAACGCTTTCATTTGAAACTTACAACCGCATTCAACTGTTTCCTTGATTCACATATAGAGGAGCCTTACTCATTTGTGCATGATACAAATTCGAATGATAAGTATGTATGAAGTTTGACATTTATTTACCCGTATTTCATTATCTAAGGAATTCTATGGAATTCTTACTTGAAATCTCGGAATCCCTCAGATTTTTTTTTCGATCTGTCAATAAGATTGTCCAAATGCAGACTAGCCTCATTTCTGAATCGAAGTGGTTAGTTTGTAAATGTCTATCTTCTACTTTCAACTTTCTCAATACATTATCTGCAAATCCCCAAGTTATAGTTAATCTCTTTACCAATTTTTTGTTCCCAATTCTCAAAAGGCGGTAAAAATAATGTCTGACATTATGAAAATGGCGCGGTAGTTCAATATTTACCTCCGTTGGGTGCCAGGGCATGGAGACCTTTCCGGAAACTTTAGGAGTTACGAACTCGTCAAAACTGGAACAGCGGTCGGATGACAAAACAGATCTGACCAATGCTGGAACTGAAACGCTCTAATTGTTTGATATCCTTTCTTTTTAGGCAATAGCCCAAGGAAGCTTGGCGCTTACTCAAAGGATTTTCGCAAAACCTGTATCGATGAGGAAGTGGTAAATTAAGTTTATCATCTTCTATGTACATGCCCTGATCTATCATATGGACTTAGGTTCCATTTTGGAGCTCTTCGACTAATTTAGTGAAATTGTTGTGAGCTCCAAATGGTTCATCAAGAACACTTTTATTACTTGGTGTTATATATACTCGTAAAAATTTCCTATAACTCAATGTTAGTAAACGTCAATCCATGAGCTTTCCTAGGAAACCACTCACCTTTACTCCCTCGAACTTATCACTTTTGCAATGAACCTGTTCCCCAAGACCCATACGCGCTTCGACCATATTATTGCAAAAGCAAATTCTAGTCTTGGTCTCTTATAAAGCGTTGGTCTTATAAGAATTTTCCAACCCTAATGTGTAAGACCTATTCGTTAATACGCAAGGCAGGTTTGGTCTCCTTATCAATCCACCCCACTCACATTGCATAAAAGCTGTGCAGCTAAGGTTTTCCCGTTTTGCTTTGCGTAATCTCCATTTGTCTGGTCAACATATCTTACGCCCTTATGAAGGTCGATTGCAATTTATCAATTTTTGCACCCTTGTTAAACGCCGAGGTGTTGCCAAAATACTTTTAAAGCTCTATGCAGACCAGATATGCATGCCAATGCATACGTTGAAGGAAAATTAGAGACTTGAAATTATGACAGTTTTTAATATTTCAGCTGTCAAAAAATTGCATACTGACAGTTGACAGTTGATTAATGACAGTTCTGAGTCAAAAGTAGCTCAATTTTAATCAAAATTGAGCATATTCATTTCATTGTGAAAGACAAAATATTTCAGCAGTCCCAGGTTGTCGGCGCAACTATACATACCTAAAATGTTTTGCAATAGGGATTTTTAAGCTTTGACAGGTGATTGCGGCCATATTGTTAAAGTTACATCCGTCAAATTGGCTGTCGTTTATTAGGACTGTTTTGCAAATCAAGATTCAATCAAATGTGCAAATGATTGTTTTATGAAAGTGGGTTTTCTGTTTGAGCAACATTTGACCCGCTTTGCCCAATTTACGATCACCATAATTGTCAGTCCGAGAAGACCAATCGCATCGCGATGGATGAACTCACGTCAACCGGTTAAGTGAACAATCCGAAAACATCGCTGCTGTCCGTAAAATTGTGCAGGAAAATTAGAGTCACTCATTCACAAGAACTTGGCCTTTTGCAGACTACATCTTGGCAAATTTGACATCATGACTTGGGCTTTATATCCGTTAAAAATTCACCAGATCCAGGAGAACAGACAACGATGTGTGTTTGCTAACTGGGCTGTCGGAAGTTTCCCCGAATTTCTATCGAAATATCATATTAAGTGACGAGGCCCATTTCTGAATGAATCAATGAATGGGTTCGTCAACAAGCAAAACTATAAAATTTTGGCAGTCACAATCCACACGAGATCAAGAGAAAATTATTGTTTGGTTTGGATTTTTGGCTGGCGGCATCATCGGTTCATACTTCTTTGAGAACGACGTTGGATGTTGACCATCACCTTCAACGGCGGGCTCTATCGGTCGATGGTAATCAATTTTTTTTGGCACGAGTTGCACGATATGGAAACCGATTATATGAGGTTTCAACAAGACGGTAGTACGTGACACAATGAGCAATTTGAAAAAGCGATTTACGAACATGGTTATCTCACGGGGAGGCCATGTAAAAAATTGTGTGATTCGACACCGTTGGACTTCTTCGTATGGGGTTTTCTCAAGTCACAGGTATATGCCAATAAATCATAAGCTTTCACTGCCTAAAAACCAACGTATTCAATGTTGTTGGTCTAATTCAGTCTGATTAAGGCATCAGAGTTATGAAAAATAGGACGTTACGGATTCTTGCAACCTAGCAGAAAGATGATATTTTTCATACATAATGGAAAACATGGATCTTCTAAATAATTAAAAAAATGTTACTAATATCTTGCTAACAGTTTATTATTTTTAAGTTCAAAGATAAAAAACGCTTGATGAAAAGCCTATTAGATGAGAACTTCCTTCTTATCGGGCATCTTCTAGAACTGCACAATCTCAATATCTCACATCTTTAATGCAAGTTCATGTGATCCAGTAGTTTATTTTATTCGTTCATATTTTTTTCTCAAATTATTATGAATTCTACATAAAGAACCTTTCTACCTTTAAATTACATCTGTTGTGAAAACACCATGATCCCAAATTTAATTAATTCTGCGAATAATATAGACTTTAATTTAAATATTACTACACTGGTAGGTATTAATTCTCAAAAAGTCATACAAACATACAAATTTCCGCAAAATTTCAATTTCAAATTAAACATTATCTAATTTTGTTTTTGATAGAATATGTTTTTGTTTTAATTTTAAATTGAATTTTCTAATCCTGCACATTTAAATAATATGCGTCAATCATTAGGCTTTCAAAGCTAAAACGATCAATATTATAATCCAATAATCTCTTGAAGCACCGACCAGAATGGCAAACTACATTAATCTGCAATTAAACAACCCAACATTCAAAACTGCTGCATCCTTTTAATTTGCCTGGAAATCAATACTACACACTCCCGCATTCACACAGAAAAATAAAAATAAAAAACTACATATGTAGTTACTCTCGTCGTTGTTGTTTGGTTTTGAAAGTCACATTAACCACACACACACATGTATCGTCCAACGCGGCTACAGGGATACTCATCAACAACGCCCCATACTCAATTGCATCCGCCACAATGACAATTGCTTCGTGAATTTTATGGTAATGTCACCCACGAAAATAATTCAGTTAGAGTTTCCGGTTGTGCTGCACAGGATGCACTACCTACTTTTCGGGCTCATTTCGAAGCCAATTCACGCGCTGAAATTGAAAATATACTATTTGAAGCCCGCAAAGCATGGCCACCCGCAACCACACGTTTTATGATTATAACCGCGAAAATAACATTTTGCGCCTCGCCTTTCTCTTTTTTGTTTAAAAATAAATATCAAAACACAGGGTCGGATTAGATGCGAATAAAATTTATTTTGAGCTCAGATAATAATGGTTTTTGAAAGAGGTTTTGTATACATGTAAATACAGGTTGCGAAAAGATGTATATCAACAAACCAAACACAACCTTGATGCCTAACGTCAACAAACCAAAATTGCCTATATTAGAAGAAAATGTGCCTTACGACACGACTAGAGGTTACACTTGGCCTAGCCACATCATATTTAATACATAATGTTAAAGACCTAATAATCAATCAATATGATGTAAGTGTTTCATTTAAAAGTTGTTGAAAAAAATCTCGACCTCGAACATTAAACGCCCCCTGTATATAAATAAATAAACAACTATCAGTTAACTAACACTCATGTTAGCTGGAAGAGGGATATATAAATTTTATAAAAAAAAAAACAAATTTATCAAAATTTTTCAGTTTCATCAAAACGTGGTGAATTTCCAATACATGGTCTATCTATTCATTGGGCCTTGTGAATAAAAAAAAGCTAAAGCTAAAACTTGGATTTTTAAGTAAAAGCTGGATTTTTAATGAATAAAAATAAGCTTAAGCTAGCTAGTTAAAGATGTTTTCTAGTATTAGCTATTTTAAAACAGCCAACGCTAAATTCATTTAGTTTTAGCTTGTTTTCCAAGCCTAAGCTTCAATATGTATGAATAAAAATATCTTAAACTAGAATATTATAGTTGAAGCTACAAAAATTTCAAGGTTTTCTCGAAACCAATACTTGCCCTATAGAACAGACCTTCCTTTTGGTCATACATGTACAGTTCTGGCTAAAGCTACCTAGTCGAAATATGTGAATAAAAAACGAACAGATTAAATTACGAAGCTAAAGCTAGAATTTTCTAGCTTTAATTGCTAGTAAAAGCTATGACTAGTTGGCTTTGGCTTTGTCCAAAAAAAGCTTTAACTTTTTTTTTATTTACAATACCCATTGAACGCTGAAATTATCGAGTTAACATTATGCGCTTACTATTTCCACGAAGAATATTTAAACGTTTTTAACAGATTAAAAATTTTTAAGTCACTGTTGCTCATTATATATTAATAGGTGGATAAGGACTATTATAATCTAATAGATCTAGATAATATATTTCAAACTCTCATTTTGCTCGAATTTTTAAGGGCCTGGTTTTTAGACCAGGAGTTAACTTTGAGTTAATTCACAGTTGGTTAATCCTAAAAAAATTAATTAAACCCACTCTAACTCATGAAGAGGGTTTAGTCAATGAACGATCAGATGCAAGGAACTATTGATACGGTAAAATTAAGTAGGAACCACTCTTGACACCATTTTTCTCACAATGTAGTACTTCGATATCTGTCGGAAATATCTGTTTCATTAGTTCAGAGAACAGAATCTCGGAAATCAAGAAGACTAATTTGTGGCGACAACGAAACTTTCTCTGGGCCCAACAATTAATCGTAAACTTAATTTTCTTGACTTATTACAACGACTTCATCGTGTTAGTGCGAAAGTTCCGCGGTCGATCCAAATAGTGTGCGTTAGAATTCAAATCAAGAAATATATTTAACTAGGAATCTTAATTGAAATAAATAAATAATATTGTAGTAGAGAACTCTGTTTAACCCCAAAACATTCATGATCTCGCAAAGATGATAAGCCAGGCCTCAGAGATACAATAAGCACAAAAGATTTTTGATACCCTTACCTTACAATCTTGAACCCAGCATGACCGATGGGAAAATTAGAAGGAAAGAAAGGAGATGTCGATGAACATTGGTTTTGAAAGTTTGTAAGTTGAAATGGTGTATGGTAAATTATCTAATAATCGTGTGTGCGACTCAAAAATAAATCTCTGTATTTGACGGTACATCCAAACAGGTATTACGGGTGAACTTATGAAGAAGAAGAATGAAACATGGAACTGGCTTCATCAAGAGAGCATAACTTGTGAAAGAAGCGATAGATCAAGAAAAGACATGAAGCATACCAACGGTTTTTAAGATATGGGATTTATTCCATGATAGCTCTAATTCCTAACATAGTCAACGCTCTTTTCTGGATTCTATACAATAAATGGAGAGAAGTGTTGGTTGCTTCTGCCAAAAGATGTGAGTTGTAACCGAGATTTCTACATGAAATCGCTTCATAAATTGTAGCAAGATCATAAGGGGTCAGCCATTTCTTACACCGATAAAGAAAAACCCTAAGCATTAAGGAGCAGTTTTGAGAGTCTTGAAAATATGTCCAACAAAGATTTTCATTGATACGCATACTGATTACTGAGAGCTTATTGGCTTCTTCGATATAAGTGATATTCAAGAACAATGGCATAAGGGATACATATTACTCCAAAGACAAAAGACAGTATTGAGTTTTCGAAGCATTGAACTCATACGATTTTGTATACCCATTTAACAATGCTGTAAAGATCGGAGTTTAATGTCCTTAACATAAGTTACCGTTGCAGTTCAACTTACGAAGGAGATGGAGAGAGAGAGAGAGAGGGAGAGAGAGAGAGAGAGAGAGAGAGAGAGGGAGAGAGAGAGAGAGCCTGTTTAAAAAATCTATCAAATTCCTCAGAAATATCAAGCGCAATAATTTTACTTTATCCAAAAACCGTATTACCGATCATCCAGAAGCTTTCCATCTTCGAGATATTCCTTGATCTGATGATCGATCAGCGATTCCATGATCTTGGAAAGAAGGGACGTAAGTGCAATTGGTCGGCAGGAGGTGGGGGATGGTGCACGGGAAGCCTTTTTTAAAAAGAGTCTGGACAAATGTTGTATTCCACCTTAAAGGGAAGAAAAGCTTATGCAATGGTTTTGCTTGCGAGGAAGCAGATATTTTCAGAAAATTGAGGTACATACCATCAGAACTAAATTATTTGCTTATAACAAGAATTCGGAGGACTTTCGAAAATGTACGAGTGCGGAAATATACTTGTCCCACTGAATAATTTCCGATCTCAATTTAAAGAGTTGCAATTTTGTTGCCTTGCAACTTAGAGCTTTGGAACATTGCAGGAATTTTTGCCTTAGCTTCTGCTCATGTACGATATTGTTTCATTTTCTAACGGCGGCGTTGTACCTTTTTGTTTCTGAATTGTTTGTACTTATTTCCAATTTTCCTCAGTTGGGTTGGCTTTTTACTAGCCGAAACATACTTCTCTCAATATGATAGCTTCTTTACAACTTGCATCGGACCAAGACTCTTCTTTATGTTTCACGTTCTTAATTCTGTAAGGAAAATAAAACTACACATCCCAAGAAAAATCACTTCTGTGATCATATCAGTACTGGCTGGCGTCAACCTCACCCTCGAGGAAACATAGTTAAGTATTTTTGATGGAGGTATTCAATTTCGGGCTATGTTAGGCATATGAATCTTTTTATTTAATTTATAGTTTTTATTTATATTTATATTGAAAAAAAAACCTTAGCACAATCCTATAGCTCAAATTTGTTTATAATTAAAAAAAATAAAATAAAATAATTAAAAAATTGCAATCTTCTAATGAGCATCATAACTGCCCAGTTAATCCTGCCCCGATGATGGTTAATATCAGTCTTTGAATTTTTAACATGTTCTTTGTTTTCATAATGTCGGGAATTGCATTTCATTAGGCCTTGATTGATGGCCAGTGGGGACAAAATTGCTCCAGATAACAATCCGCATCCATATTAAAAATAACTTGCATATCTACATACGAAACAACAAAGGATACAATAAAAACAGGGCATCCTTGCACAAATAAAATCAAAATGTGCTCACTATGGTTTTCGATTGCAAACCATACGCAGACGGGATAAGGATTTTTTTTTTTTTGTCCTGTCTCAAAAATAAGCAAACACATTCTCGGTACCCCTTGAATAATTGGAAACGATATCATTGTCCTTTGAGAATAGCAGTAGGCAGCATGAAACAGGAACAGCAAAATAGTAGATTTTGTACACGGGCTGCCTCAAGTATTGTGTTGTGATGATGCAAAAGATTCCATGACAAAGTTGCTAGCTATGGTGTTTGAACATTGAATAATTAATATTTATGGTATTGAGAGATACAAAATAAAGCAAAGACAATTAAATACTCATAGACAAAAATATTGACACGTGGATATTTCTGAATGGCAATGCCGGAGAGTGAATAAACTTAGTGCATCCCAACTGAAATAAGCTTAGGGATGTAGATTTCAGGCCCACTGCAGACGGGATTCTTTCTAATCTTTATTCCTGTTAATAGGATTTACAAGGTTAAAAGTTGAAAAGGTACATTTTTAAAACATAACCATTTCTAAGCTTTACAACAATATTCAACTAAATTGAAGGTATTTGATGTGTACTGAATTTAAATCCGACTTTGGATCTGCTTCTTCAAATTGAAAAAAACTTTAAAAAATTGAAAACATTTCATAATGAATACAAAATTATGGAACCAGTTTTGAGTTATCAAAATGTTTGGTTGAAAAAGAATATTTAAGAATTTCTCTTCTGGTTTGACAAGGATATATGTATATATTATGTAAGTCCGCAAAACTAAGTGAAAATGAAAACATCATTTTGTATGCTTTTCGATTTGAACAAAGTACTATTAGGGGGCTTATTGCGCTGCGACCTAAAGATCTATCATGCCCCTATCCAGGAATAGATGATTAGCTAACCCTACAGTACTTTCTTCAAGTTTATCACTGTTTTAGAATTGAAGCGTCCCAGATACTTATTTCTTTGATGTATACGTGCTTCACATCTGCCTTGTATGTAGTCTGACTTTTCCTCATGAGTATTGCATAGCTGACTCCTCTTTTATAGGCCAAGAATACTTAAGTGTGTTTTTAGTTTACCATGGCCTGTAGGAGACCCAATACTATTCTAATGTTGTTCCTTCTTAAACTGATACCAAACGGCTCTGATCCCATTAGTTTGCCTCCTCATTTCTCAGGACACCGGTGCCCAAGAAACAACACACACTCTTCAAAATTTCACACCAGCTTAGGCTTATGAGTTTAGTGCTTTGTGTGCGGCTTGGATAGCTGGATATCCGCAGTCTACTGCTGTCTTGTAACGGCCAAGAAATTTTAAATTTTGAGTTAAAAATAAAACAAGACTGATCTTCGCATTAGAAGTGCAATTTTTTTTATTTTTAAAATCATTTAACTTTATTGTTTCAAAAAAGTTTTTAAAGTTTTTTTTAATGTGAAACTAGATATATAATTAATTTTATTTTATTCTATATTATATGTTTGTGATTTTGTCTTCATGTTGTATATTTATATGAATTTTTGGTAAAAGAAAAACGTTTTGGTATTGTTAAAACAGTTTTAAAATATTTTATTTTTAAATTTTACAACATTTATTAAATAAATATAGAGAAGCGACGCGTTTCGGAAGTTCACTCCATCATCGGGCTTTTTACAAGTTTATTAGTTAATATTTATTTAATAAATGTTATAAAATTTAAAAATAAAATATTTTAAAACAGTTTTAACAATACCAAGACGTTTTTCTTTTTCCGAAAATTCTTATTCTATATATAAGATTTTTTTTTTAAGTTTCAATCATTTTGTTTTTTTGTAAACAAATTTGTTAAACTGTGTTTGTGATTTATTGTTTCAATAAAGGATCCCCTGAAGAAGACATCAACCCCTGTCGAAACGTCGAAATAAGTAAATGGAATTAAAGTAATTTCATTGCACATCAAGTGACCAAAATAGCCGAAAAGGAACCAAATTCTTCAACATAACAAAATATCTGTTATTTCCTTTATAGATTTCGACATGTCGTCGTCAGTATAAGTAATGTATTCAGAGATACTATGTGTACTCAGTTCTTGTATAAAAATCAATCATTAAGATAACTTCTCACCGTACGGACGTACAGGCCGACATAGCTTAAGCATTCGAGTTAAATTCAATAAAAGATATTAATAGTGGGGTTTTTCCTATCATTTTCCCGACTCTAAATAAATGCGCGTTTCATTTATAATCCTATGGAACTACAGGTTCGCAATTATACTGGTTGAAAAGTGCTTATCACCCAGTCTATCCTTTTACTTGAACAGATGGTTGCAGGTTTCTTCCAGTCTTCTCTACTTCATTTGAGAGTCTTCTGTGAAAGGTGTTCTTCTTAGAATGTTAGTGTTGAGCAGGCGGGTGGACTTCTGGTCTTCAATATCCATCATTGTATCGAAGTTTTTATGATATACGTAAGTTTATTTTATGTCCGTCAAGTTAGAACTATACCACTTAAAAATTTCAAAGATCTCTAATAATTGGATTAATTGTCGTAAATTTGTCGTGAAACGAAAAAAATTGTCGCATCAGTTTTTCTCAAAAAATGCCATAAAAATACAAAAGTCCTTAAAATTGCATTTTTTCATAAGACGTAGCACTACCAAACCAAAACTATCTCTTATAGCTAAGTTTTGACTTCGCAATTTGTTTAAACAATTTATCTTACGACGTCTTTGAATAAGTTCCATCATAAAATAATTTGCCTTGCCCAAACAAAAATGCTCTAATTATGACAAAAGACCTTAAAATGCTAAATAATAGCGTTCAATGTGCAAATGGGTAAATGGATTTATGAAAATGAGTCTTCCAGTCGAGCAACATTTAGAGTTTGAATCTTATTATATTCCATGGATAATGTCATGCATGGGCCTTCTAAGTAAATAAAAAAAAATTAAAATTTTCCTAAGACTTTGCTTAATTCAACTTAAAGATAGAAAATGCTTAATGGGGAACCCTAGAGTATAACAAGAAAATTCTAATAAAACTAACAGGGACTTCAATAAATTACACATGATAAACTGGAGATAAGTAGCTATTTACTTAGCTATAGAAGCTTAGGTTCTGATCTGCACCGAAAAAAAAACTCTTTTAGCAATCATCAAACTCTCTACTTCGAGAGATGTCCGTTAGGGTGTGTCACTTTTGTATGGCCGCAAAAAAGTACTCTTATTTTTAAATGTAATAGTGCTCAAAAATCGTATTAGGGTCTGAGGTTTAAGAACATGTAACAAAAAAAATAAGATATCGTTCGTCTTTGGCTCGCTCAAATCGGTTGAAGTTGAAAAAAAAATTTAATTTACAGTAAATTTTTTTTTACGTATATTAAATAAAAAAAACTCAACAAAATACAGAAAGAATTTCTGTCTTTACAAAAAGATATACCACGATATTGTAGGTAGTTCCGTTGATTTTTAAGAATTTTTTTTTGTAAAAAAAAAAACGTTTTTACATAAAAAAAATGATTTTTCTTCCTTCTTTTATTATTTCATAGCTTCTTTATCAAGTGTTCAATTTAAACAAATATAAGCTTAAAAGTGTTTCCTTGCAATTATCTTTGACTTGAAAGCCTAAAAATATTTTATATAATTTTTTTTTGTATTTCAAAAATCTCGAAAAATCAAATTTTTTTGGATTTCATCCTATTTTTGAGCGAGCCAAAGATATTAATTAAAATGAAAATTGTAAACGCAGGATTTAATTTTGATAAGCAATGTAACTTTTAAAAGCTATTACATTTGAAAATACCATAGTTGAGCACTTTGATGCACCCTAATGTCCGTAGCACCCAATTTTAAATACGGGAATATATGGCATTACCTTGCGATGAATGGTTTCAAAGGATCTTTTTGTAGAAATACAAATGATATATGAGAATATCATCATCATCATCGGCTCGACAACCGGGTTCCGGTCCTGGCCTCTTTCAACAAGTCTCTCCACCTATCCCGGTCTCTAGCCGACGCCATCCAGTTGCGCACCCCAAGGCTTCGGGCGTCCTGGTCTACGCCATCTCTCCAGCGCAAGCATGGTCTACCACGCTGTCGTCTACCATAGAATGTACCACAAAGAACTTTCCGAGCAGGTTCCTCTTCGCTCATGCGAGCTAGGTGCCCTGCCCACCGGAGTCTACCGAGCTTAATTTTTGTCACGATATCTGCTTCTAGGTAGATTGCGTACAATTCATGATTGTACCGTCTCCGGAATCGTCCTTCCTCACATATGGGGCCAACAATTCTCCTTAAGACTTTTCTCTCGAACGCAGCTAAGAGGTCGGAGCGCCTTTTGCTAAGCACCCAAGTCTCGGATCCATATGTGAGTACTGGCAGGACCATGGTCCTGTACAGCAGCAGTTTTGAAGTTATGGTGAGATTTCTGGATTTGAAGAGCTTTGACAGACTGTAGTAGGCTCTGTTGGATTTGAGAAGCCGCCCGCGTATTTCTTCTTCTATATTGTTATCGGCTGCTACTATTGACCCAAGGTATTTAAAGGATTGCACCACTTCAAATTCGTGCTCCGCAAGCTTGATTGTTTGACCAACTGTTCCTCTCGCATTCGACGCCACCATGTACTTTGTTTTACCTTCACTAATGTGCAGCCCCAGATTTTGTGCCGCCTGCTCGATCTGGATGAAGGAATCGTGTACAGCTTGTTCGGTTCTTCCGATGATGTCAATGTCGTCTGCGTAAGCTAGTAACTGGCTGGACCTGTTGACGATGGTCCCTCTTGTTGCCGTGCCAGAGTCACGGATTGCTTTCTCCAACGCCAGGTTGAAGAGGAGGCAGGCCAAACCGTCCCCTTGTCGGAGTCCATTAAAGATTTTGATTGGTCTGGATAGCAATCCGGCTATTTTTACTTGGCTTGTTACGTTGGTCATGGTCAACCTACATAGTCTTGTCAATTTATTTGGGATGCCGAATTCTCTCATGGCTTTGTAAAGTTCTACCCTGGCTATGCTATCATAGGCGGCCTTAAAGTCTATAAACAGATGGTATGTTGGGATGTTAAATTCTAGACATTTTTCCATCGCCTGCCTAAGGGTAAAGATCTGATCAGTTGTTGATTTGCCTGGAATGAAACCACACTGATATTGTCCGATGACGGTTTTAGCGTATGGGGTTATCCGGTCTTGTAGGATAGAGGAGAGTATCTTATAGGCGGTACTCAACAACGTGATACCTCTATAATTGCTGCACGTTGTGACATCTCCCTTCTTATGTATGGGGCATATTATGCCTTTTCGCCAGTCTTCTGGCATTTCTTCCTGCTCCCATACGTGCACTATAATATCATGAATTGCTTGACGTAAGGCTGGCCCGCCGTGATGAAATAATTCGGCTGGTATGCCATCGGCTCCCGGGGATTTATTCTGTTTAAGCCGGCCTATAGCCTTCTCAACCTCTTCTATGCTTGGTGGCGGCAACATAGGGTATTCTTCTTGAAGTAGTGGAGCCTCCACTTCTGCAGTGAGCTGACCATTTAGCAATTCATTAAAGTACACTTCCCATCGCTCCAGTATGCTTTCAGGATCGGTGATCAGATTTCCCTCTCCGTCCTTGCAGTATGTGCAGCGTGGTGTGTACTGCGTCATGTTTCGGACGGATTGGTAGAACTTCCGCGCCTGGTGCGGACCTCGCTCTCGGCTATTTTCTATTCCACAGATTAGGTTCTTCTCCCAGGCTGATTTCTTTTGTCTGTGAAGCCGTTTTTCTGTTCTTCTGAGCTCTTTATATTCCTCTTCGCGTGCCCGCGTTCTATGAGATTGTTGCATTGCTCGGTACGCAACATTCTTACGTTCAGTCGCTAGCTTGCATTCATCATCAAACCAGTCGTTCCGATTTTTACGACTGCTGCCTAAGATGGAGTTGGCAGTACTAATGACAGTGTTTTTAAGACGTGTCCACTTTTCATTTACGCCCAGCATACTGGCTCCAGGACTTACTCTCCCTAAGTTAGGTGTTTCTAGGGCGAGTCCTAACGCATTACCAAAGGTGTTACTGGTGTTTTCATTGCGCAGGGCAGCCGTGTTGATTCGAACCTGATCGGCGGATGCAAAGCGTCTTCGCAAGGCAATCCGCCCTCGGAAAACCATACCAACAAGATAGTGATCCGAGTCGATATTGGCACCTCGGTACGTTCGTACCGTCATCAAGTTCGAGTAGTGGCGACGGTCTATCAACACGTGGTCTATTTGGTTACGAGTGACTCCATCAGGTGATACCCAGGTGGCTTTGTAGATATCTTTACGCGGGAACCTGGTACTCGCAACGACCATGTTTTTCGATGCTGCCAATTCTAAGACTCGAGGTCCATTGTCATTAGTGTTCTCATGCAAACTATGGGTGCCTGCGTAATGCCTGAATACCGGCTCCCGACCTATTTTTGCGTTCAAATCCCCAAGGATGATTTTAACATCATATCTTGGACAGGCATTGAGGGCCCTCTCGACTTGTTCGTAGTAAGTCTCTTTTTCTTCGTCTGAGGACTCCTCCGTAGGTCCGTGAACGTTAATGAGGCTGATGTTCGTAAATTTGCCTCGCACGCGAAGGGTGCATAGCCTTTCGCTTATAGCGTTAAAGCCGATGATAGTAGACTTCATTTTTTCGCTGACTAGGAAGCCTACCCCGAGCACATGGTGTTTTGTATGACAGCTGTAGTATATGTCATATTCTTTCTTCTGTAAAACACCATTCCCTGTCCATCTGATTTCTTGAAGAGCTTTTATGTCAGCTTTATACTTTGACAGGGCATCGGCTAGCTGCTGAGCAGCTCGAGCTCTATAGAGCGATCGTACGTTCCATAAGAAAATTCGTAAATCGTTTTTCCTTTTTCTTTGAGAATATGAGAATATACCAGAATTTTATTCAAACGTGCCTACCTGTAAGTACACAAATTCCTGCTCTTATAATAAATCTGTTAGAAGAATGAAATCCGTCACCATGGAAATTAGGTTTGTATAACCTTACAATCAACAAAGCACCTTAAAACGTGTCCTTTAGTTATCGACTTAATTAAAAGAGAGAAGATACACCTTCATCAAATTAGCTTCGTTCCCTGCAACTCCACATAAAGTATCTCAATGTATTAAAACAACCACCTTTTACTGGCTTCTCTGTGGGGTTTCATTTGAGACTTTCGGTTTCCTGGCAAAGTAATTACTGGTCGCCTCTCAGTCTAATAATTACGAAAAAAGAGTAATGTTGTATCACCAAATCTTTGTGTCTAAGGCAGGGATGTCATAAAATTGGTTCAAGGGCCATAGCAAATGAAGGAAAGAAAAAAATTCAAAACTGTGAAAAACCTTGTACGCTCTATTTTTTAGTAAACACATTTTTGTAAATATTATATGTTAAAACACTCGCTGCTCTTAGTTCGACAAGAAAACGGATTTGTTTTTTATTTAAGATGTACCTTTTTGACATTTTGCTGCATGAGACCGGGTTTGAGTGTTCAAGGAGCGAACGTTTTTGATTAAAAATAAAACAAAGTAAAAGAAGTTAATAAATAAATATCTTACTTCATTTTCCTAAAATCCTGCAAAAAGATGGAGCGGCCCAGTTACAAGCTTAAATTAAATGTGGGTAAGTTCAAAGAAGGGATTGGAACGTAGATGTTCGTTATTTGGACAACTCCGGACAGGAGTAAAATGCCTGAAGAAAATAACATTGAAGACGAAATTATAAATTAAATCACTAAAACAACGGCAAGAGCCTTGCTAAATAAATAATAAATGGGTTTTTATAAAGTCTTTTATATGATTTATTTAATAATTATGATTTATGGTAATGGATGGACTGGGGTACAACCATTAAATATAGATCACCAAAAGCTATTTTTCTACCTGTGGTGTCCTGGCTATTTATACTATTCGAGGTAAGACTGTAATACAAATTTGAATCAATGCAAATGGGATAAATTACAGTTTGTAGGCTTTAATATTAGAAACTGACACTATAAGACCTTATAAATACTAAGACTATAAGACTACTAAAAGCTATTTTTTGGGGTTTTAAATATACTTTTTTTTTTGGCGCCACCCTGACTTGGACAGTAGAACTACCTAATCTTACTTAATCCTATGTAAGTCGATCTACACATACATATCCTAGTCAACCTTCTATATCGGATGGATGACCATTAGAACCGGTTCTCCTGTCTCATCCTATCCCTCCGATCCCGATCGGACACAGTCCTACTGAACAGGAGGCGTTCTGCTGCGTCTTCTGCCAGGACGTTTCGATTATAAGAATTAATAATTAATTAATTAATAAAGAATTAATAACTTGCACCTTGTCAATGCATCCAGTGCTTTTAAAACCAGTCATTTGGCATATAACTTCTTACTATCAGAACAACTTTGAATTTAAACTCATTTATAAAAAAGTAAAAAACTGACTTTTAACAATTTACTTTAATTCGATCGATAGCTATTGCTGAAATTTGTATAAAAATGTCTTGAATCCTGAATAACAATGTTTACCTATTAATTGGAAGTGTAGTTGATATATCATACGTCACAATACATCCATTTCTTTGAAGTGTTCCGAACCTTACAAAAAGATCCAACATTCGACCATCCATTCAGTGATACAGTATGAAGAAAGTCATTGATTTCTTTCCTTTCTTTTTTTAATAAAATTTTTTGCTAAATCATCTTCAACTACGGTTACATTTTTTTTTTTTACAAATATAATTTATGGCATCAAATCATAGCAATCGAATTGACTTTTACCAAAAGTTAATATCCTAAAGCTAAACCTCAGCAAAGGATAGAATTATACTCGTATCTTTGTATAACTCAATCTTCTTGCCGAATCATATTGAAAACTTAATTTGATAAACCAATCAATTTCAAATCAAATAACATCTGCCCTAAGAATATACCCAAAGTTATATTTCGAATTATCTTTAATAACAACTTCACTGAGGAAAATAATCAAGCCCCGTGGTCTATTGATATCATTGAGAGGAGAAAAGGGAAATCAAATGCCCAAGGCCACAAATACTCTCAAGTTAGTCCTTCCCTTTTATATCCGGCATTAAGTTTTGGCCGGTCTTAGGAAATTCTTGCTTCAAAAAAAAAAGATATTCGACTGGAATGGAAAAGTAATTTATTTTGGAACCCACCCCACTTGTAATGGATTAATGTTTAACACAAAATAACTGTGTGTCGATTGTTTCAAACGAAGGAGTGTTTAACTTGCTGTAGAAATATGGAGTACGAGACTAGCGCTCTATAATAATTAGTGGGGAATGGAAAATTGTAAGCAATAAACCAGAGCCTTTTGATTAATCATTCGAGATTTTCAAGGTTTAATCTACAGTGACCGTCATTAATTGTCGATTTTCTATTAAATATTTTTCTCAAATTTTTAGGTATTTTTTTTAACAATTGCAAACTGAAATGGCAAGGAAAACCCTAGTCTGTTAAATTAAAAATAAAATGCACGACTGGGTCACACGAACTTGCTCCTATGTAATAGACAAGGAATTTTAAAAACGAATGTTATTAGAGAAAACTGTTCATAAGGATAAAATTAATTTTTTAAATTCTCTTAGTAGTAAGATATAGAAACAGAATGCTATGTAAATTATGAAACAACAAAACTAGTCGTTGTAGTAGTTTTTTTTTTTAAATACGAGTAAGGTTTTATATACAAAATTTTTAAAAAATTATTATGAAAAAAATTTGGTACGCCAACTTTAAGTTTTTATTATTGTAGGTACTTCTGAAATTTAAATTTCAAAAAAAAAAAAACATTGAGTCGTTTTTGATATATCGAATTTTCCAAGAATAATTACTTCCAAAAATTCAGAAAATAATTTTTTTTGTTAAGTTTTGAAATGCAATGTTTTTTAAACCTTTTAAAAGCATCTCTATAAAATTTTTTATTAAAATCAATTATTTCGATAATGAGAAATTCAAAACTAGAAAAAATTAAATTAAAGATCATAAAAATCAATTGAAAGAAAAAAATTTTATCAAAATTCTAGGTGCCGTTTTCGAGCAAAATACGATTTTTGAAAACCATTTTTTAACATTTGTATGGTGGGTACCTTTATTTTTAGGTAAAATAATTTTTTTTCTCACATCTTGTAGATTATATCAGACCAAAAACATAAATGTTAAAAAAAGAGCCAAGTTCTTCTATACAAAAACCTTTGTGTAACAAGTCAGCCGTTCTTACTTAATGAAGTTCCGTAAGTTCATGAAGGTTTAATACCGAATATTTAAAATAGAATCATCATTATAACAAAACGGCAAACATGTTTTTTGTGGTACACTTTTCTCCAAAAGTATTTAACCGATTTCGATAAATTTTATATGGTTGGAAAGCCACAGTTACAGAGATGTGCAGAATATACTTGAGATACGCATTTACACACTGTGGGTAATTTTTGTTTTTGCACTGTCGAACACTTTGCATATTACATAAAATAAAATTTAATTTAATAAATTTGCTTGAAAACACTGCCAATATTTATTAGTATAAAAAAATTTAATCATTTGCTTGAAGCATAAGGAAAAATTCCTTATTTTTGCCCTACGGGCTTTGAAAAATCCCTTTAGCTGTTTTGAACGCAAGATATTTACCGTTTTTTTAAGTTTCGTTACTGGAATGGGGAAGTTCAACGTGATTTTCAAGTGAAGAAGAAAAGAAAGAAAAAATTCGAAGTGATTTCAAGCTAAGGTAAACAAAGTTAAAAAAAAAACATCATATAAAAAAACGGCGAACATGGTTTTTGTGGTACACTTTTTGCGGCCCACAAAAACCGAAGGGGCATAAATTACATATTAAAGGAAAGCATTTTTTGCATAGATGTGCAGAATGCCAAAATTATTTAAATATACTACACTGAAATTGTTTAACACAATAAATAAAAACTGCAAAACAATGCCCGGAAAACAAAATCAATTAGAAATGTCAAATCGACTGACAAATAATTAAAAATGTCAAATCCAGAATAAACCATTCAGCCAAAACCCAAAGCCAGAACCCGAAACATTACGGTGGGTTCACAGTGGTGTTCACATTACCGCCAACACGACTGAAGTTGATGAACATGTTGTTGTTGTTGAATGTGAACCTCCCTAAATGAAGAAATATTATCAATATAAATATTAGGCATGTGTTTGTTTAGTATTTGAGCTCTTATAATAAAATTTTGAAACATTAAGTGTTAACTACAATCGGCACTTTTTGCAAAAAGTGAAAAAGAATACACACATACACTAGCCACATCTGTTGCTGAAAAGAGCGTATAATTTACACCATACAATTTCAGTTCAGACATCTATCGGTGATTTTCTGAAAAAATATATTCCATGTAATAGTGTTTTAAAAAAGTGAAAAAGTAAAAAGGTAGAACCATTTAAACCATCAAGCATTAACTACAATTGTCAATTTTTGCTTTTTGCAAAAAGTACAATAAGTGAAAAAATGGAAAAGAATACACACATATACTAGCGACATCTGTTGCTTTCAGTTTGGCGACATTTCTATCGGTCATTTTCTGAAGCAATTTATTCAATGTATTAGGCTAGGCGCGCACATTCAATTTTTAGTTGCACAACTGTTTGGTTGCTTATAGAAAACAGATGAACTATTTGGTTGAATGTCCGCGTGGGTGCATATAACTATATATGTTACACAAATTAGCGAACTCATTTTAGGCAATCGTTTAGTTTGTGTCAAAACACAAACTTTTTAGTTGCTCGAACCAAGCAGTTGCGAAACTAAAAATTGAATGTGCGCGAGTTATGATTTCAACAACGATCAGGAAAATAAAAATAATAATTTGTTTTAGAGCACCTGCTCCGTTTGAACTTTATTTCTGAACTAATTATATTTCTGTCAATTTGTTACAAAGGTTTGTGTAAAGCTATTTCATGATTAATCAGCAAAAAGAAGAGGTGACAATATTAAAGAGAATAATTGCAATATGATATAGTACGTGACGTTCTGTGGGAACGACACAAATAATATGAATCTTAGTGCTATTTAATGTATGTATGTATGTATATTTATAATGTGAATTTATATATTTATAGTTAAAACTGAGAATTGTGATTTGATATAGTATGTGACGTTCTGTGGGAACGACACAAAAAATGTTATTCTTTATTGTGGATTGTATATGGTATGTAAGTATGTATAGTTATACTGTTAATATAATATATATTTATAGTTTATGCGATTTGATATAGTATGTGACGTTATGTGGGAACGACACAAAAATGTTATTCTTTATTGTGAATTGTGTATGATATGTATATATGTATAGTTATACTGTTAATATAATATATATTTATAGTTTCATAACTCCTCCCCCCTTAGCGACGCGACTGCCAAAGGACATGTGTCCTTGAAGGAGTGGTTGGTGTCCTTGAAGGAGTGGTTGGTGTATCTGTATCGCCTTGTTGATTTGATTCGTCTTGTATGTTGGTGGGTTTTGGTGATTTATCTCGATAGAAATAAAGTGCTGCAGCTATCACTACGAAGAGTACTGATATTGATGCTATGCTATAGATGTTGTAAGTGGATTTGGTGGTCAAGAGTGTTATTTCTTCCCTGTTTTGCATTTGTTCTGATAACAAGTTTTCCAGTGTTAGGTGGTATGTTGTTGTTTTGGGCTTTATTTCCTTACGTGTTGGAGGATGAATTATGATCTGGTCAAAAAAGGTGTTTATCCTAGAATCATAGATAATATTGTTTATAGTTATGGTGCAATTTGAGAAGTGGATGAGAACTGTTCCATAGATTGTATAATTGTTGATGCCACAAGTCGTGTTCAATGTTACGTTTTGAACATTGACGAGGAGTATGTAGTTTGGTTCGGGTTGAATTATGGAAGTGTGTTCCGTCTCGTTTATCAATTTACAGCTAGCTGGTTGATTTTTGATGATCTCTGGTACGCAATTTGGGTAATCGATTTGTAAGTTGTGTCTTTTACAGTAGTAGATTCCTTCCAGTTGACTGCATTCTTTATTGTAGTATTGTGCCTCAAGTTCGTTTAAAGCGGTATAGGGGTAGGTGGAAACAGTAAGAGTTTTGTTAATGGGTAAAGGGATTAAATGGAAAAATGAATACATATTGTTAGAAATAACTGGTATACCAATGCTAAATATTATATTAGTATTGTTGTAATAAGCTTTTAAATTCAAAAATTCATATATCTGTTCATCTGATGTTAAATGAATAAATTGATTTTCGAAGAAGTACCTTATTTCTCTTAATTCAGATTTACTTAGTATTTGCTTAGATATGATATTTAGGCGGGCTAAAGTAATAGCTTCTCCAATATCATTTAAGTGATTTTGGAGTAGGTCAATGTTAAAGTTGATTCTGTGAATATACTGCAGTTGAATGAGAGCTGCTTGAGTTGTTGTGATTGAATTATTTATATTTCTCTGTTGAAGACTTAAGAATGTTTTGATTAAATTTTGTTGGTTATTGACATGACGAGTGATATTTTCAAATCTTTCTATCATCTTTTGGTTAATTCCGATTTGTTTATTAGATTCGGTTTTAAGGATATTCTGATTAAGTTCTATTGTTTCTAGCTCTTGGTTTAGTTTTAATGCATCATTGTCGTCCATATTACCTGTGATAGTTTTTATGAGTGTACCCAAACCATTGATTATGCCTCGTTTATGTCGTTGAAGCGGTACAATGGTTTCTAGTTTTCGTTCTAGTTCTTTTAGTTTCATTTCTGTTATGTCTATTGTTTCGCTATTAAGGTCTTGTTTATTAAGAATTGTTATGGATTTTTTTATTTCGTTTACGCTTTCGACGTAATTTTGCAAATTAACTATATGAATATATTTTTTTTCAGTTTCAATAATTCGGGCTGTTCCCAGTCTGAGTGGTAAAAGGCCATAGCTGTCAGTTAAATTATGGATCTCCAGGTGGTATGCTTGTGCACCCATTAGCAGTATTGTTGTCAGGAACCTGAAATTTACGTTTTTTCTTAATACGGCATTTATGTAATTTCTTGTTGTCGTTAGTAATAACTGTCAATCTATTATTAGTTTGGACTTTTTGTTTTTTATATCGTGGAGTAATTTTATTCCTTCTACATTCTTTTCTATAAATAATTTCTCCTACCTCAAGATTAGTTGGGTTTTCTCTATTTTTGTTTCTTTTTTCTATGTTTTTATCATTTTTGGTTTCTAGTGATTTTTTAATGGAATCGAAAAGTTCTCTTTGAAAGGCGTTGAGTTTTTGTAGGTAATCGTGTTTGTCGGTGTATGTAAGAGTCTGATTGAAGTCGTATGTTCGACCATAGAAAAGTTCGTACGGTGTGTAATTCGTTGAGGAGTGAATCGCATTATTGTAGGTAATAATAGTTTCAAAAAGAATGTCTTCATGTTCTTTGTCTTTATATTTTTCTTTAATAATTCTATATATCTCAGTTAATGTTGAATGCATCCTTTCTACAGCAGCATTACTTGTGGTTTGTTGAAAAGAAGTGACATGAACTTCGATATTGAATTGTTTGCAAAAATCTTGGAAAATATTTGATGTAAATTCCGATCCTTGGTCACATATAATTTTCTTTGGTATACCGTGAAGGCTTATAAAATGTTGAATTTGTTTTACAATGTTTACGCTATTGCGGCTTGGTAAGGTATAAGCTGTTTTTTGAATATCACGGGTATCCATTTCGATTTGGTGAAAACCGCTAGCCAAATCGAGAGTAGTAAAATAATGACATTTGCCTAATTTGTCTAAAATTTCGTTTATGTTGGGCAGAGGGTATTTATCGTCTATCGTTTTGTCGTTAAGACGGCGATAATCAATGACTACCCTCCATTTTTGTTTACCTGTGGAGTCTAATTTCTTGGGTACAACCCAAACTGGGGAACTCCATGGAGAGAAGCTCGGTCTTATAATACCTTGGTTCAACATATCTGAGATTTGACTTTGAACCTCTGTTTTATGGATATATGGGTACCTGTAGGTCTTGGTGTATATCGGTATTTCGTCCTTAGTTTTAATTTGGTGTTTTATTACGTTAGAAAATGTAAGGCTTTCTCCTTCTTGATAAAAGATATCAGAATAATATCGACAAAGCTTTAAAATAGATTTTCTTTCTTCGGTATTTAAATGTTCTGACCGAATTTCTGTAGAAATGTCATTAGTATTTTGTCTGTCATAATCTTCAATTTGGATATCTAAATTATTTAATTCTCTAGTTTCAAAGTTGGTGAGGGATTGTACCTTCAGTGGATGTTGTAAGAAAAGTATTTGGTCTATTGGTGTGTTATTTTGAACTTCGATTTCGGAGTGCCAATTTTTTGCTGAATAGATACCTTCGAAAATATCTATGTTTGGTTCAATTTTTGTAGTAGGAACAAGGATGTCACCGGATTCGCTATCTACGGGAAGTTTTACGATTAAACTAGAATATGCTGCAATTTTAATCTTTTGTGACATAAAGTTTGGTTTATATAGAAGTGGAATTTTTGTGTGGGTTGTAACTAATAAATTATTGGGTAGGTCAATGGTAGCTTTAATAGCATTAAGGGCATCGAGTCCCAGAAGTCCGTCGAAATAGCCATGGAATTTATATATGAGAAACGTTTGATTACCGGGTTGCTGAAATTCAAAAAAAATAGGGAGACTCACTTGTTTGTCTATAGTTTGTTCTTTTAAAATTGTGGAAATTATTGTGGGTTGGGTTATTTCAACATCGTCGGGGTGTACGTATTCCGGATTTATAAATGAGGCGGAAGCTCCCGTATCTATCAAAAATTTCAAAGTTTTACCAAAAGGCGAGGAAATATTTATGTACGGAAGAAAGTGTCCATGCTTGTTAATGTCTAAGTAAATGTGTGTCCTGAGGCTAGAAGATGAAAATTTGGTTCATCTTCACAATCAAAACTAGTAATGAAAGGATATTCATTTGGAATGTCATAGTAGTTGTCTAATATTGGATAGTAGTTCTGGGGGAAACTATGGTCTATGGGTTCCTGTGGAACATAGTTAATTTGGTTATCCTCGTTTTCTATTTTATTATCTGTTTGCGGTATATCTAGCTCATCAATGTTATGGATTTGGGCGTTTTGCCTGAATGTATTATTTTGTCCAGAAGGTGATTTTTTTACTAAGGATTGAGCGGAAAGTGTATCCATTGGTTCTAATTTAGTAACAGGTGGCTTTGTTTGGGTATTTTGTCCTTGGAAATAAGGTTGTTGCTGGGGTCTGTATAATTGTTGGAATAAAGGTTGTTGGTAGGGTACATATTGCTGCGGCCTCTGGTAGTTGATTTGTTGTTGGGGCCTATATTGTTGTTGGAAAGATGGTGGTCTTATATTTAGTTGACCAGGTTTCATATTTTGGAATGATTGAATTGGAACATAATGTGGTTGTCTGAAGGGTAGACTTTTTATTTGGGGGTTAGAACTTATCGATGGTTTTGGTAAAGGTTTGTTTTCGTAACGGATATAAGACGTGTTCTGTTCTTTAATACAGAAGGAAAATGCTTGGGCTAATGATTCTGGTTTCATTGATCTAATCGTGGAACCTAGAGGTTCTCTTAATCCGGTTAGAAAAATATTAAGACACATTTCAGTATAAAGGTCACCTTTTGATTTTATGATGTTAGCATCTTTGTTGTGTATTTGAATGTGGTTCCTCATTGTAGAAAGGATTTCCACTACTTCACTATAAAATTGTTCAGTTGTTTTACTACCTTGACGCAGATTATGTAAATCTTTAATTAGCGATGTTTCGTTGCGCTTATCTGCGTAATGCAGTATAAGGTTGGCTTTTATTTGTGACCATTCTAGTGGTGTCCCGTACATGTTAAGGACTTCATTAGCTGGCCCATCTATTTTGTTTCGTATAGCTCTGAGCAATAGTTTTCCATAGTTTGGGTCAGGTACTGTCGTTACTATCAAAAGAATTTCTTCTACATTAGTTAAAAATTCGTAAAGAAGTCGCGGATTACCATCAAATCGAGGAAGATCTTTGATGGCATCTGGTATTCTCAATGCGTTGAATAAATCGGTAACAGAAAAAGCCATGTTAATTTGGGTTATTGTTTCTGGAATGTTTGTATCTATTTGCAAATTGTTATCAATCGAAAGATTAAATGATTCAGAAAGATTCTCTATCTCACTCGTAATATCTATTTCACTTATGTTTTCTATTTCACTTGGATCAACGTTTAAAACTACCCTCTCCAATTCACTGTTTTGAGTATTACTATTATTTAATGAAATGTTTTCACTATTTATTCTTCCATAAGGTCTAGGTCTTAATTTACTAATATATTTATTTGGCATTAGTTCAGTTAAAATAATGATTGGGAAAAAAAAATTTAAGGAAAATTATTAACGAACTTGACTTACAATATCGCCATTTGTTCGATGAGTTCGGTATTCTGCCGTACTTTATAGTGGTGATCTTCTTTGATGTGTTCGGTATTCTGCCGTATTTTAAGATGATCTTCCTTGATGAGTTCAGTATTCTGCGTTGTTGACACGTAGGTTTCCGGAACCAAAGAGTTGTAACTCAGCCAAACTACTGTTTGTGTTCTTTGCACTCGAGTTTATTAAATGTTTATCGAATCTTTTCGTCACTTATATCAATAAACCGTTGATATTGAATTGTTAACTTAACCGGTGTTCAAAACATTCACGACGTTTAAGATACGAATTAATTTTTGTATCTGTTTGTCACTTATATCAATAAACCGTTGATATTGAATTGTCTATTTGCACCGATATTAAAACATTCACGACGTTTAGATTACGAATAGGATTTATTTTGCAATCCTACCGACTGCGCCAGTTATGATTTCAACAACGATCAGGAAAATAAAAATAATAATTTGTTTTAGAGCACCTGCTCCGTTTGAACTTTATTTCTGAACTAATTATATTTCTGTCAATTTGTTACAAAGGTTTGTGTAAAGCTATTTCATGATTAATCAGCAAAAAGAAGAGGTGACAATATTAAAGAGAATAATTGCAATATGATATAGTACGTGACGTTCTGTGGGAACGACACAAATAATATGAATCTTAGTGCTATTTAATGTATGTATGTATGTATATTTATAATGTGAATTTATATATTTATAGTTAAAACTGAGAATTGTGATTTGATATAGTATGTGACGTTCTGTGGGAACGACACAAAAAATGTTATTCTTTATTGTGGATTGTATATGGTATGTAAGTATGTATAGTTATACTGTTAATATAATATATATTTATAGTTTATGCGATTTGATATAGTATGTGACGTTATGTGGGAACGATACAAAAATGTTATTCTTTATTGTGAATTGTGTATGATATGTATATATGTATAGTTATACTGTTAATATAATATATATTTATAGTTTCATAACTCGCGCCTAACCTTAGTGTTTTCAATAAGTGAAACATTTACTTTTTGGTTTTTTGAGATGGGAGATAAAATTTTAAATTGAGTTGGAGAAGGAGACCAGATTTTTTTTAACATTTTCACTTTTCAAGTTCATTGCAGTTATGGCTGTAAAATAATAGGGGTATTCATGCAAAAGTGTAAGCTCTGCGTATTTGTATAAGTCAATTATTCCCAAAACTTATTTACATATTATGTCTGCATTTGAATTTTAAATATTTGCGAAAAAAGAGAATACAAAATACTCGAAATGTATTTGTCAGGGAAAGAGGAAAGATAGAAAATGCAGACGTGAGACGTAGCGTCGTCAAAAATTCGGACGAACATGACTTACGATACAAATTTAAATCTCCATGGCTGAAAGCGTTCCATGGGCTCAAACCTACCTCATTTTCGGAACACTTCCATTAATGTAATTTTTTGTTGACAATAAACAGCTGGCCGATCGATGTGCAACAAAAAAAGTTTTACAAAAGTAAATTGAATTTATGTTTTTGAAGTTAGCTATTTCTTTAGGCGCGTTATGAAAAAATGATGAGTGAAATTAAAAACAAAAAAAATCACATGTATGTAACACAAAATTCACAGGTTGACGTCACTCCAACGACGTGGGTTCGAGTCCCAATAGAATGATAAATATTTTTTTTATTGCCGCCATATGAAAAAATGATCAGAGTGAAAGTTTTAGATGTAACACAAAATTGACAGGTTGACGTCACTCCGGCAACGTGGGTTCATTTCCAATATTATGGCCATAACAACAGCTGAAGAACAACGACATTGAAGAATCGAAACAAAAATTGTTAATGTGTCAAAAATGTGTATGGGTTTGAAAGTTTGTTTACCATTAACTGTTTTCCTTTGGGCTCCAGAATTGAGTGCTTAGTAGATACTCGTACTTCTCATTGCATTCAACAATTTAAAAAAAATCATGAATTTCTCTGTCTTTTATTGAATGATAATGAATTAAATAAATAAATTGGCACTCGAATTTTGAGAGCTGGGTCGGCTAGTAATATTGAAACAGCTACAATGTAATAGAGAAATTTTATTATTTAATGATTACTGACTAAAATTTGATGGGTTCACTTGTCAAGTTTTTAAAACCTTTCAAATTTGGGCATAAAAAAAAACTTGCCAAGTAAGCCCATCAAATTTTAGTCAGTAATCATTAAATTCTAAAATTTGTCTATTACATTGTAGCTGTTTCAATATATTCTATTTTAAATATTCGGTATTAAACCTTCATGAAGTAAGAACTTGGCGTACTTTTAGATCTCAGTACTTTTCACGGCTGACTTGTTACACAAAGGTTTTTGTATAGAACAACTTGGCTCTTTTTTTCACATTTATGTTTTTGGTCTGATCTCACTCATTTTTGCAAAGATTTTAATATTTTGCCATGTCAAAACCTCGAAAGATACGGAAAGATAGAAGGATGTACTCAACTTAGTTTAAAGCTTCCTATTTCTTTTGGTATATTTTCTGTTTTGTTATTGGTTGTTTTGATTTGCGCTTCAACTATTTCTTCTTGTCCTGGCAAGATACCTAACACTAACATACCTACCTTATTTACGGCAATCAGAAGTGCTTCATATAAATTAAACATTTTCTCAGAAAGTGGGTGGATACCACGCCCCCGAATAGAAAACCCCAATTTTTAATTTTGGTCCTATATATGTATTTTGAGCCCTACCGTTGTACCAAATTTCATCGTTTTACAGCAGTCGGAAGGGCTCCATTCAACCAACACCAATTCGGAGAAAGTGGGCGGATACCACGCCCCCTGAATAGAAAATCTCAAATTTTCGATTTTTTCCTCTACTCTACGAGGTCGGGAAGTGCTCCATAATTTTGATGATCTGTCAGTCAGTGAGTCAGTCAGTTACGGTTTTTGTGATTTTTGAGGCCTTATATCTCAGGAACCGCTTATAATAGAAAACTGAAATTTGGTGAGGCGCCTGTGCTTGACTAGCTTAGCAAATATTCGGAATTTCAAGTTTCTGACTTCATTGTTACTGAAGATAGGGAGGGGTCAAAAGTCGCCTGAGTTTGTTCCTGTAAAAAGGGTGTAGTGCCAGAACTTGGCTGGGCACAGCCGTGCCCTTTGATTGATTAACTTTTATTTACCAAGTTTAAAAATAATCTAGCAAGGGGTTTTCGAAATATTGAGTTTTGAAAAAAAAAAAAATTGAAATTTTTTTTTTAAATCCAAACAATTTTTCTTATAATTTGAATCAACATTACTATTAAAATTTTTGGGGAGCCTTAGCAAAAAAATGATCAAAATCGGCAATACCGTTTATGAGAAAATCAAAACCAAACAAAATGGTTAAATGGGGGTACTCTCAATGAGCATTTTTGGCAGTTTTTTTCAACCATTACCTAGCTTTAACAACTTTGATCAAAATCTCGAGTTCGATTTTTTTCCCGAATGTATAACTTGCCTTATACTACCTATAAATCGCAAGTTAAAATTGGGGGTGTACTGAAAAGCACATTTAGCGAATCGGGTATCACGTGTGAATGCGGTGTTCAAGAGTTGGAAATGATTCCATGATAGTTATGTTTCCTAACAGTGTTAAAGCTCTGTTCTGGATTCTATCTAATAAAAGGATAAATGGGTTCCAGGTGTAAAAATATGTGAGTTGTACACGAGCCTTGGACATATAATTGCCATCTAAATTGTGGGCAAAAATTTTAAGCATTTACCAGCATTTCTGGTGGTCTCGAGAATATGATTATTCCAAGGAAGATCGTCGTTGACACACAAAACTGAGTACTGAATGCTTTTTGGCTTCTTCGATGGAAGTGCTATTCAACGGCAATGGCAAAGTGGATATGGGTACATTTTGCTTCATCGACAGTAGACAGCATTGAGTTATCGAAGCCTTAAGCTCCACACGATGTCTTATACCCTATTTAACAATGTTATAAAGAACGGAGTTTAATGAGCAATTCTACTTCCGAAAGTGATGGACGTAAATTTGAGAACGAGCATGAAAAGCTGTGTGTAGAGTCGTCGGCAAAACAATGAAGTGGATTAGAAGTTTCAGACAACACAAAACGGACCCCTGGGGAACACCAGCCTTTATTTGGTTAAGATCGAACTCCAAACCGTCCACTACAACATGTATAGAATGATTTAGAAAGTAATTTCTTATCCAAAGAATAAGATATGCCATCAGATCACCAGTGGAACGATTGCTGCGAAAGCCATATTGGCGGTCATTAAGAAGCTTGGAGATATTATATATTAAGAGATATTTCTTGAGCTGATGATTTATTAGCGACTCCATGACTTTGGACAGAAGGAACGTAAGTGTAAGTAGTCGATAGGAGGAATGGGTCGCCTTTTTAGGAACATGCTGGACAAATGCTGTTATTCCAGAACAGTAAGAGCGATGGAAGAGCCTACGCAATGGATTTGTCAGTTATGAAGACCACTTCTTCAGAAGAATGGGGGGTAGAAAGATAGCACTAGTGGATTTACTTAAGTCAAGATCTCGAAGGGCTCTGGCAACTGTTCAAGAGCGGATATGTCCCATTGAATAATTTACGTTCTCAATTAGAGGAGGTGCAATTTTGCGGTCTGACAACGTAGAGCTAACAGCAAAATGAGCTACGAGTACATTTTCTATATCTGAAGAGCTTATTATCGGGTTATAGATATATATGAGCATTGGAACCGAAGAAGAAGTTAATTTTTTATGTTTTTGACAAATGACGTTCTGTTAATTAAGAAAGCTAGCTAAGTCAAAATATGCTTTCTCGCTCAAATGATTTTTGCCAAAAATTTCGATCGTCTATAGCCAGCTTGAAAACTCGACCAATCCAATCTCACCGACTGAAGTTGATTACATTGACTCGGCTTTGAAAAAAAAAGGAATACTTTGAAACGGTTTTTTTTTATTCCATTTCAACATCTACACAATGCCCCCTCCCCACCTTGTTGAAAAATCCTTTAAATTAAAAAAATATTATATTTTTATTTTTCACCTAATGTGTATGAATTCGTAATCAATCATATATTGACAGTTGTCAGTATACCAAAACGCTCTCCTTAAATCTTCTTTAAGCTTTATCCATAAATCACGTGAGTGAACTTCCAGCTAAAACAAATGGACACAGCACATACCTGTACGCTGTCATGTGTGTATGTTTACGTTTACGCACTCCTTTTTAGTTGGCATTAATAAATTAATTCTGTGGAATTTCAATTAACACTGTCAACAGTCCAATTCACATTACACCCTAAAAACTCACAGCAACAAAATTAACGCAAAAAAAAAAACCAAAAGATTAAATGATTCTAGTTGAATATTCATATCCAGGATCTGTTCGAGTTCAGTCGTTTTATCTGATGAAATGGGGCCCTAGACGCAGCCTAGCTGTATTATATTTCCTGCAAATTATAAAAGAAAAAAAGCGTATAAAAGGCATAGTCAGATATTCGTACACTCTTGAGGGTTTGTTTGCACTAATTATGAATGGAAAAGGGTAAACTACGAGGCGCACATCCAGGTCCTAATCGGAACTAATTAGCATTTCCCAGCTGTAGCTGCATAGTGACACTCAAAAAGGGTCTGTATTTAACCTACTTGTTGGCTATGGTTCCTCACAACTTTTAAGGCTTAGGTATATTTTGGTGGAAGAATATGGGAGGCATTTTTATTTATTTTGGATGTTCAACTTTTTTTTTTTCAACTTAATAAACTGAAATGGGGGAAGGGGAGCTAGTGGTAAAATTTGTTGGCAGAAAGTAAAAGGAATTTGTAAATTACTGACACAGGCTCATGTTGATTTTGCAAAGAAGTTTATTTTTTTTTTCGGGGTTCAGTTGCGCTGTGGGAATTATTATCATAACGGAAGAGGGTCGTGATGAAATTATTAACCTTTTTGAAAGTTTGTTTTCTTTACAAATTGACAATAGACAATTGGAATGGAAATGCAAAAAAAAGTTGTAGGAAGATATGGTAAACTTCTGACAAACTCCCCATAGTTTTAAATTCGGATGAATGAGGTTTATTGATTTTAGACCTCACTCTCACATGTTTTTGACATATATTTCAACTTAAATAGGTAAGGAAATTTGCTATGAACTTCTTTCACCCTAAATATTTGAAATGACATAAACAAGTTTGTCAGTATATTTGTATAGACTGTCATATTCTTATGGGTTATACAGGGTTCATAAAAATGTGGCAAATTGAAAATTTTATATTTTCTTCATATTAAAAAATCTTGAATTGATTCTTGGGTCGAAAAATGTTTTAAATGTAATTCGTAGGTTGTTATCTGTAGAGTGTGACATAAGGTCGAACCTACAGGTGGAATTTGGGGTTAAGAACGGTTCGTACGAGCACATATTACAGATGAGCCAGACTCTAAATGCCGTGCCAGTGGAAATGACAACTCCTGAAATGACCGAAAAAAATCCATAAGGTAATGCTGGATTATCGCAAATTCTTCGAGGTGGCGCTTTTCAATCTATATCTCCATGATTTTTTTCGGGAGCGTAACGAAATCCCGCTTTTTATAATTCCGTTTTTTCAAAATTCCCGCAAGAAAAGTTTTAAAATACCGTCCTCTATTATACCGTTTTTTTAAAATACCGCTTTTTAAAATTCCTTTTATTCAAAATCCCATTCTATTATAATCCCGCTTTTTAAAATCCCATTTTTTAGAATAATGACATACAGCCAATCTCTCACCTACCCCAAATCCTATAGTGTGCACAAGCAGGGGGGGCCTACATACCTCACTGTTTATACGTCGTAATAAGAAACGGGATTGTAAAAAACGAGGTTATAAGAGACGGGATTTTAAAAAGCGGGATTTTAAAAAAGCGGGATTGTAAGAAACAGGATTATAAAAAACGGGATTATAACAACGGTATTTTAAAAAACTGGATTATAAAAAGCGGAATATCGTGCCCAACACATTTTTTTCATCAGACGAATGAGTAATAGTCCATTTTAAAATATCGTTCATATAGCATTTTTTTGATAGCGTTCCAGTGACCGTTTGAAACAAACAAAGACTCAAGAATGATTTTGATATAAGTTTCGCGCGAATAATTCGTTCGTCGCATCCCAAAATCCCATTTGTCCCTTTGTTTGTCGGTCATTGGTGACTCTGATAGGAATTGTCCCGAAGATTTATTTCAGAAATGCAAAACAAGGCAGTTATTGATGCTGTAAATAGCAGTTTTGATCTTTGGTTTTGATTCTTCACAACATTAGATTCAAGTAAGTAAGTAAGTTAGTACGTAAGTCTTGACATAGTTAAAGTAAGAATTTCTTAAATTTGACACTGTCACCTTAAATTTTGACATATTAAATGATAATCGTACTCGGAATGTTTTGTCATACAAGTTTTATTTTGCGTGGTTAACAGTTATTTGAAACATTTATCTTGGTCAAAAAATGGAACTAAATCGTATATACATTCTCGTGCAATGATTTTGTGTGATTTTTGGTGTGGATCAGTGTGCCGATAAACTTGCTTCAACTTTTGATAGTGAAACATCATCTCGAGGCCCGGTATTTGCCTGGTTTTTCGAATTCAATAGGGCACTTACATAGATATTGGACGAATTTCCGTCAAAGACCGGAAAATATCGATGGTGTGCGTAGTAAATAGATGTTGCAAGATTGCCATGAGATTGAGCCATGCTTGGAAATTATTTCAACTTGCATATATAGTCATATTTCATGCACATTTGGAAATTGGAAAAATTTGTTCACATTGGATACCGCATAATTTAACAAAGGCTCGTATCGATTGATGTCAAGAAGTGTTGAAAAATTCAATTGCAAGCTCTCACACATCGGCTCAAGCAAGTGCATTTTTGAGCATTCAAAACATCGAACTGATGGGTCATCAGCCATGAAGTTCTGATTTGATACTTAATGACATCTCCTTCCATCGCAGATTAAACTGGAAATGAGAGATTTACGTTCTTAGTGACTGAAAAAAGGTTAAGGCATTCGAAATGCATGTTTAGAAAGTGCTCTAATCTAATTGGAAGAAATGCATGTATATTGAACTATGTATATCTAAGACATTGTTTCTCATTATCCGCACAGAAAAATCGCAGTTACGAGCGATTTTAATGTGCACAATTCTTCGTTGCAAGGCTTTTCTGGTCAGACAATACCCGAGAGAGGAAGGTATATCAAGATTTGCACATTTCTCATGTCAAAAAAACCCAGTTAGAGAAAAAATTCCAAAGAGAATTTTGCTTCCTCGATAGTGACGGTTGAAGTAACTTTCCGATGCTATATAGCCAATCTTACAGAGGTAAACCGGAATAAGTTTAAACAAGATAAAAAGACCTGTGATTATCATGTTCGATGTTCCAAAATTTTCATGACCAACAATTAATTCAAGATATACTACAATGTCTCAAAGGTAGTACAAATGTTTAATCATTTGTAAGAATGGAAAGCCTATTTGCTTACATCTCGGTTTGCTATTAATTCGATGCTTCCAGTTACTATCGTGACGCCCCCTGTTAATGATTATATGGGAAAAATCTTCTTTTCGCAATCGTAAAGTTGCAAGGGTTTTCAAAGATCTCGATGTTTATAAGTCCACTGGCCAGGATAGTAATGCTCTCCTATTGCTCTCAACATGTTTTCTTCGGCACTTTCAAAACAATTGCGTTCTCTTTTCCATCTATCCTGCTCAACTGGTCTTTTTTCGAGTGAATGGAAAACAGCATTTGTCCCTTAAAAATTCAAATCTTCTTCTCCTTTCTAACTATACTCCAATTGCACTTACGTCCCTTCTTTCCAAGTCATGATGGGAACGCTGATGAATAATTAGCTCAAGAAATATATTGAAGAACAAAATCTTCTCATTGATCTGCAATATAGCTTTCGTTGCTTTATCTCACCGAGCAGTGACACAAATCTTTAAAACTTTTTCGAAAAATTAAGGTTATTGCACTTGATATTTCAAAGGCATTTGATTCAGTTCGGCATTAAGATTTTTTATCAAAAATGCGTTCATTTAGTATTGACGAATCTTCTTCGTTGGATTAGAAACTACCTTTCAAACCGCTCAATACAAGTTGTATTCCAACGGTTGCAAGTCTGATATTCATAAAACTTATTGTCAGCGTTTGAACAAATTGGAATGCAATTTCATAGTGTAACTGATATTAATCAATATGCTAAAATCTTTCAAAATAAATTGTATATCGTACTTAATCAGTTTAAAACAATTAAAGTCATAAAGAAGAGTGAAAATTCGTGGTTTAGTCAACGATTAAATGAACTTAAAATTTTAAAACGTAATGCTAAAAGAAAAGCTGTCTTCACAAATAGTTTTGATGACTGGTGTGACTATAGAATGGTTCGTAACGCATTTTCTAAAGAACTTAACCTCGCGAAAAATAACTTTATTAAAAGATCTCTATCTAATTGCTCTAATCAAAAAACTATGTGGAAAACCCTAAAATTATTAGTGCTTCGTGAACGAAAAAGCGAAATAAATAAAGTTGAATTTGACGGGGAGTTTATTACAGATAGCAAAGAATTAGCCAACCGGTTTAACTTATTTTTTATTAATAGTGTTAAGAAAATTAATAATGAAATTGACTATGTTGAATATGTTAACCAAATAGACTTTGTTGTTGAAAATCCCTTTAAGTTTAATGTAGTAACGGTAAACGATTTAGTGAAAACAATTAAAGAATTAAACAATAAAAAAGACAGTGATTTACTTTCTCCAAAGTTACTACTAGATGCATTTGATGTAGTGGGCCTCCCTTTCTTAAAAATTATAAATGCATCATTTAAAGAAGGACAGTTCCCAAACACTTGGAAAAACTCAATCGTGACACCCATTGAAAAAATAAAAAAAACATTTAAGTGTGAAGAATTTAGACCTATAAACTCACTGCCAGTCTACGAAAAAGTACTTGAGAAAATAGCATATAAACAACTTTCAAAATACCTAAATGATAACAAGATAATAATTGAGAATCAATCTGGGTTTCGTCAATCACATTCATGTGAATCTGCCGTAAACATGGTACTGATATGGTGGAAAGAATCTATTTTAAAAGGTAAGAAAGTTATTTGCGTTTTTCTTGATCTTAAACGAGCTTTTGAGACAATTGATCCGATTATTTTGCTGATGAAATTGAATAAATACGGAATTATTGGCATTGAGCATGATTGCTTTAAAAGCTTTTTATTGGGACGTTCACAACAAACCAAAATTAACGCCGTTTTATCTGATCCTGAAGCAATTGATCTGGGAGTCCCCCAAGGCTCAATACTTGGACCACTACTTTTTAATTGCTACATCAACGATATGAACAAAATTTTGAAAAATAGTGAACTGGCACTGTTTGCAGATGATTCACTTTTGTATGCTGAAGCCGAAACAATCCAAGAATGTGAACAACTAATAAATGAAGACCTTGATATTTTGAATTTATGGCTTAAAGCTAATAAACTAAAATTGAATGTTACAAAAACTAAATGTATGGTTTTAAATGATAAAATTAATGTTAATATAGCAATAGATCAAGAAATGGTTGAACAAGTATTTGAAATTAAGTACTTAGGAGTTATTATTGATTATAAATTAAGATTTGAATCCCATGTGCAATATGTTTCAAAAAAAGTATCAAAAAAAATAGGTTTCTTGCGAAGAATTCGTAATAAAGTAAGCACTATTATGGCTATAAATATTTATAATGTAATTATTAAACCTCATTTTGAATATTGCTCTACAATATTATACTTAATAAATGGAAGTTCAATGAACACTCTACAAAAACTGCAAAATAAAGCAATGCGTGCAATACTTAGATGTAATAAATATACTCCTATTTTAGTTATGTTAAATATTTTATTGTGGATGAATGTAAAACAGCGTATTTATTTCAATGTTTTGTTTTTTGTATTCAAAATTAAAAATAACCTACTACCAAGATATTTGTCAAAACATATTCGTTACGTCAGAGATGTTCAACCGTATTTGTTAAGAAATAGAGATGATTTAAGACTACAAGCATTTAGAAGTACAAGATCTCAAAATAGCTTAATATATAAAGGATTTAAGCTTTTTAATGAATTTCCAAATAGCATTAAACTAATAAGTAATAAATTTGAATTTAAACAAGCAATAGTTAATTATGTAAAACAAAATATTTCATAACATCAATATATATAAAAGCCAATGCCATTGTAAATAACAAATTATATTTATATATTTATCATTTTTAAATTTTTGTAAATTGTAAATAGCAAAATTACGCTAAATAAATACTTTGAATTGAATTGAATAAAATAAATGCTGGCGCACCACAGGGCTCAGTTTTGTCTCCGACTCTCTTGTCTGAAACTTCTAATCCATTCAATTGTTTTGCTGAGGACAGTACTTTCAGCTTTTCATATTCAGTTCTTAGTCCTCGGATGTGCATTTGAAATGTCAGTGTATTAAGGCTCATCAAATTTTGATCTCGATAGCATTGCGAAATGGGAAACCAAAAAATGCGTGAAGCGTCAAAAACTCAATGCTGTCTTCTGTCCTTAAACTGAAACCAACCTCCCATTGCTATTCATGAGCGGCACTTGCATTGAGGAAAAAGAGCAGCTTTAAGTTCTCGGTATGTGCATTTGGAATGACCATATATTTAACGTCGCCAAAAACGATGTTAGGTGTTTAGGTTTCCTTTGTCGATGCAAGAAATTTGTCACTTCTTCTAAACTGCCTATAATCTATAAGGCCTATATTCGTTCAAGGCTTGAGTACAATTTCCATAATTGGTCAGATGCTCCAATAACCCACTTCAGTCACTTGAATAGAATCCAAAAGAGACGTTTACAAATGAAAGTTGATAGAAATCTAACATGAAACATGTACATCTCTCGAGCATCGCCACAGTGTTTCTTGTCTTTCATTATTTTACCGTTATTTTAATAAACAGTGTTCTAGTGATATAGCTAGTTGCAATTCAAGCAATTCAACTATAGTACTCGCGCTTTAGGGAAAGCACATCGGCTTATCCCTGAGTTCAACTTAGACATACGGTTAAATTCTGAGATTCTTTCTTTAGCCGCACTACATAAATGTGGAATGCCTTACCGTGCTCAATATATCTCTTCCATTATGATATTCTGACATTCGAAGGATGGGTATCTCCGTTAAAATCCTCTCAAACTTTTCTAAGTGCTCGCACTGTGTTTACAAATTTTAGGGTAGTGGCAATGCCTTTGGAAAGCACAGATTTAAATGGAGAATATGAGTATTTTGAAAAACTATAAAGCCATGTTTGATTATGAACATTTATATGTACTTTTCCATCTGAAAACTTATAAAATCTCCGGTTTTTTTTCGATTATGACATTTCAATCTCTTTGAGACCTCTTCTATGTGTTCTACGAAAAGTCTTCATCAAATCCTTTCTTCTATAGGCGGTTTGAAATTTCTATTGGTTTTATAGTGGAGCTCTGGGTTTTACCAGAATCTTTTATAGCAGGTTTAATAAATGTCACATTATCAAATCAAAACTCGACATATGGATCAAACTTGACATGACGAAAAAAGTGTGCCCCTCAATTCTGTCTGTGTGCCTGTATATCTGTACCTCAAACAGCTGAACTGATTTTATTCAAAATTGATACTTAAGGGTTTTCAGTGATTTCGTAAATAAGAAATTAAATTGTTTTTGTTGCGCTCCAAACCTAATTGTAAATCCCTGTGATACTGCCATTATAAAAGATCTCATTTGCCTCAAGAATAGCTTTAACGATTTTGACAAAAAAGAAATATGCGTACTATTTCTGGCATGGTCTAAATTAGGGTCGAGATAAATTTTAACAAAAAATGTTACTATCTAACTCTTTAAACGAATACCGTTTTATCGATTTTCTCATTAATGACTCTACCGATTTCGATCAAAATTTTGCTTCAGGAGCTCCTACAAATTGATATAAAAAACAAATACGTAAAAACTTAATAAAAAATATTTAAACATTATTTTTGAAATTTGAATATGTTGAAAACCAGTTCTCGATTTTCTTTGAAGTTCTGTTTTTTTAATTTTAACATTAAATACTTGCAACAGACATACCAAACTTTTTTTTAGAAAAAGTTTAAAATAAAAAATCGTATATAAAAAAATAATTACATACGAGTATACCGCAGCTCAATATTTCGAAAACTAGTAAAACATAAGTTTCTTTCGGGTATTTCTCTTAAGATCATCTAAAAGTACTGTTGCTGTACTGCTTCCTTACGACCCTCTAGGGATTACAAGAGTTCAGTTTCTTAGTGTGAGACTGCAACAGCTCAATTATAGTTTTCATTTATCTGAAAGTTGAAATTTCAAAAGTTTTCCTTTAAAATAATTGTGAGTACAGCAGGAGTTCTTATGCCTAAAGATTTATCGGGCGAAAACCTGATTGCCGGTTAGCACGATGTTATCTTGTGTGAAGAAAGGTGTAAGAATATCCAAAATGCTACAAATCTAAAACTAAAAGCAATTTTATTGACCTACATATCTCTTAGAGAACTTTAAATAATTAATTTTGTCTATCAAAATATATATCAATAGAACCTGCTAAGTACTCCCAATTAATCAATATATGAAAGGTTTATTCGAAAGTTACCCTGAAACAACTAATGAGACATTAAACATTAATCCATATATGGCAAGTAGGTATTTATAGAAATACCTCCCTAATGACTTCAACACTGCAATTGTAGCCAACAATTTTTGGTCAAACCTTTCATATAGTATTCTGAATGTCAGTCAACATTTTACCCTAAATAAAAGCCTCGTTACAAAAAAAAAAAATCAAAAACTTTTCTCTGAAATTTGTGGCCCTAAAAGCCCCATTAAATCACAATTATCCATATTAACGTAAAAAACTTTTCCTTCTTTCGAATAAGAGGCTAATTTGATTTTCATGCACCATTATCCCTCATCGTGACTATTTATTCACCCTAAAGTTCGTATTTTTGTTTAAATCCCACCCAATTCACACTTCATTAGGTCTTCTTATAGCACAAACTAGACAAATATTAATATTGGAATTTATTAAAATTACGTGCTGCGGCTTTGAGCACCCAAGATCGATTGTTCTTAAAGGGGTTCCGATTTTATAGAAAGAAAAAGTAAATACCAACAACAAATAACTTCGAAACTAAAACACCAAAATCCTCCACACAGAAGTTCCCAATATCTCCGATTAACTTATCATATCCTTTGTGTTTCGAAAATCGAGTCGAATCGAATTTAAATGTAGCTCAGTCATGTTGCTCCTGGAAATGACCGCAACGTTGCTTCGTTCCACATCAAAGCGCCAACCAAATCCAATGGCAATTTGGTGAATCTCTTGTTCCCCAGAAGGATATCCGATATCCAGTTGGTCTGATGGTTTCTGGTAACCAATGTATGAACATGGATTACTGTCTTCCCCACTAAACAACCACAAAAACGAGTTCGAAAATAATAATACAAAAATAAACAACAGGGAGTACCTTTTTACCTCGAGCTTCGAGGATATGCGAAATTGTAGTCCTTGCTGTTGCTGGGTCTGTGAGCTATTCTGCCATTACACCTCAAACAGAAACAATATTATGTATCCTATCTGATCCTTTACCGCATTATAAACAAAAGAGTCTGTTAGTAGGATGTAACGTAGATGGTTTGTGCGGGGATCCTACATATATCTCGCAGCTTTTATTCCCCAAACATTTATTTATTATTCATTACCGAGCGCGTTATCCCTGCGGATGCATTACATTTCGTGAGAGGATGTTATAAATGTTTTCAGTTTTTGCTTTTCTTTTACTAAATCGTAGTCATGAGGCTATGTATCTTAACAACTTAAACACAGCATGGACTCTATTATTTGCAAAGATTCTATTCAAGACGAGTGGGCGTTCGCATGTTGTTTTAAAGGGAGGACATAATAAACCCACTTTAATTGGGTAAGCTTGGTCCTTATTCACATGCTTACATATATCTCTGGAATCTTTTAGCGTGATTGTTTAACGGACTAAATAAATAAATAAAGTATATTTATAGTAACGAATCTGAGAGTATTTGCTGGACCATAATAAGACCCTAGGAAGAAAAAGATTCTTCTGAAAAATTCAAAACATGAGGCTTTTGTGAAAGTAAACTATGAAAGGTACATAATTATCCTTTTTTAATTTTTTTTTTTTTCAGAATGTTGTAATTAAACACTTTTTGTGTACGCAATTACTCTTTATCACTCAACTTTCAGACAAGGTTGGAAGGGTACTTCCAGTTTGTCTGTATCGACGTTATGTCGAGCTTGCCTTTTGATTTATCAAATTACTCAGAAGGATTGACAAGGAGTGACAAATTAAAACATTAAGTTATAATTAATGGTAAAGTTCATGGAAAAATGTCCTTGCCATACAGCTATTCATATTCAAATATAGATACACACATAGTTGAAGATTCCGGAACTATAAAATTTAACTTCAAGTACTTAGGTGTTACTTTAAACCTCCTCTGAAGCAATGGATGCGAGGGAAACGCAAACTTGTTCGTTTAGTTGAAGTAATTTATAAACTGTTTCTGACAGAAGTGTTTAAAAATAGCTCGGATGAAAAGCAATGTAGAAATCAAATTTTTCATCACTTTATCGAACAACTAAGGCAGTATTATGATGCTTTTTTATATTTTCCAGCAGAGGTAGGTCAGCGGGTACAAGGTCTGTACTGAAGAAGAAAATTAAAACTCGGTATTTGTAAAAAGTTCGGAACTCCTGTTCAAGATTATACATTTTATTGAAATTTTCTTAAATAAAAAAATAAATTTGGTGGTATAACAGCTCGAAAACCGGGACCTAGTGACTTAAGACTCTCAAGCATTCCTGCGTGCGTATTACCAGGGATGCAGGGGACTCACTATTTTCTGCCAATTTCGAAGAGCTAGTAAGCAGCATTTTTCATGACAAGAGACACACTTAGAGGCAGTACACCTCTTGCAGCGGCTGAGAATCAAACCGAAGACCTTCTGCATGACAGTCTAAGGCCGCGGCCACGCAGTAAGCGGCTGAGCGGCTGAGCGGAAAAAAAAATATAAAACATATGAAATCACATAGAAGCGGCCACGCTATGAGCGAGCGGCGAAACAAAATTCTGAGCGGCTAAGCGGCACCGCTCAGCAACCAAACCTGTTTTAATTTTTAGTAATGTTCTGAGCGGCAAGAAGTAATTTGTACACATACAAACGATTTTCCGACAGTAAAATACGGCGAACTGTTCTTGACAATGGCATTTTAACACCCCGACTCCAGAGGAGATAAATTCTCTCAGGATGCTCATCATGATATGAAATCTCCAATGGAGACGCGATATTTCCTCTTATGATGGGATGTCAGCGATCTATGTCAGCTGTTTTGTCTTGATATAGATGTCTGATATGAAATTTGACAGATGATTTTTTTTCGTACTTTTGTCTCATTATTTCGTGTCTTCTCATTTGGTTGGTTCTTGTCAAGTACTCCGTCGGCAAATATTTTTTTTTATTTTGTAAGTAAATACATTTGTTCGTGCGTTATGTTATGTTTGGTGTTATTTATTTATACTTTAGGTAGATGCGCATTCTTTTCTTTGCAAATATATATAATTTTTGTTAGTTTTACGTTTTGCTAATTTATGTTGTCCGCACAAAACACATCCCGTGCAGTAGGGATAGAAATGAAAAATCATGACATAATTTGCCCAGCGAAGCAATAAGAAAATGTAGAGATAGAGATATCAGACATTGAGTTGGAGAGACAGATATCTTGTGGAGTCGGGGTGTAACTAATAATCGCTCAAAAGCAGTCGCTCAGTGCCTGGCCATACGTCGCTTAGAGCTGCCGCTCAGCCGCTAGCCGCTCAGCCGCTTAGCCGCTCAGCCGCTTACTGCGTGGCCGAGGCCTAACATTTATGCCATGGGGTACTTCTAAAAATGTTTCTTACGTCTAACTGGCTGAACACAATGGAGACGGAGCTGCAACTGGAGCTGCAACTGGAATAGCTGTCAAAATATTCAATACACGTAAATTCAATGTTACGAACACAACACAACGCAACTGCAGTCGGTGCTGCAAGAGTTGGCGAACTTTTAACTTTTTCGTGCAGCATTTTTGACATTTCAAATTTTATATATCTGTGTGTGATTTTAAGTGTTGTTTTGTTGTATTGTGATTTCGTGGTTAAATTTTAATTAAAATAATGGACGAAAATCTTCAATTTCAGTGTCCATTTTATAGTTTCAATTACTTAAAATATTTACAATTTGCCAAAGATTCAACACCTGACCCAACAAATGACAACAAAACAATGAAAGCTGTACAGCCTCATTGTGGGCACATAAAAAAAAGTACGTACGACACTTTTTGACAGCTCTTCCAGTTGCAGCTGCAGCTCCAGTTGCAGCATTCTATTGTGTTCAGCCAGTAACAATGCATCATATAATATTGCAAATTTTTTGTCTCAAATAACTAACAGGTTATTTCTTAAACTAGTTGATGCGGAATGTGGAATAAAGTTCCTAGCCTAAGCTCATCTCTAAGGCACAGTACGGAATGTGAAATACGTAACCTCGACCCAAGTTAAGAAAGGCAGACGGTAGAGAGAATTCCCTAGCCTAGGCAGCTTTCGAAACTACCTATAGTGTTGTTTCGTAGGGGTCCTAACTACATATATAAAGTGACTTAAGTTCAACAATCCATATACATATAAGTGGGGTATGGCTCTTACCGCACAACATAGTCTACTATACGAATGAATAAATAGAGTTTTCGTCTAGATTTCTTTAAGTATTTTATTTCATTTGTTTGAATACAAATTATCTTATTACGAGGAGCAGCAACGACCGATTTATACGAAGTTTTACAAAGGACTGACTCTACGTTAAAATTAAAATGATTAAGCGAAACTGGTTTTGATGGAAGGGACGCAGTCTCTCATTCTCCTGTCTTTCGTTCGTTCGTTAGTATGTGTATTGTCAGTGCTGTTTGTTTGGTACGCATAGTCAGTGCTGTCCGTTGAGTTCGTTTCTCCATCCTACATATATACAACATTTCAAAAGTCGGTTGACCTTATCGTCTTCAGGGTGTTTATATGCGGTTGTCAGTGGTGATTTTATTTTTAGCTGTTGGCAGGGTGGTTGTAGGCTGTACCAATCTAAGCGTAAAACGAGACTTTCCTGAAAGAAAAGAAAGAAAAAAGATTTTTAATTAATAACGTACGTACTTGTAGTAGATGAAGTCTTTCCCCACGATATCAAATGCTTTCTCGACATCCAGAAAGCATCCAACGGTGACACAATGACTGTTGAGGGCAATAGCAATATCGTGTTGGAATAATTTTTCGTGTTTTTCCCGAAAGCCAAACTGCATGTTAAGGATGATGGAATTTTCACTACAGAATTTCTTCAGTCTCCGGAGGATTACTTCTTCCAGTAATTTGCTGATGTTATTTAGAAGTTATATCGGCTTGCAGTTCAAAACTAGGTTGGAAGCACCTTGCTTCGGAATTGACACAATTTTCGTTGTTCTCCACTTCTGGTGGAAGTAACAGTTATTGATGCAATTGATTGTGAGGAAAATCATTACTGCGTGTGGCAGCCTTTTTATATGTAGATTAATTTCGGTTTAAAATAAGAGTAGCTTGAAAAAAATTTCAAAACAATTTTAAGACAATAATTTGGTACACCACTTTTTAGCTTGTTTTATTGTGCAAATAAAAATTAAATTTCATTTTTCAAATCTAATTTTCAACAAAAAAAAATAATTTTTAACTTCTTAGAAACTCCCAAAAAAGAAAATTCATTAATATATTCGTTAGAATACGAGTTTCGAAAACAATTTTTTAACAATTGTACGGTGGGTACCTTTATTTTTAGATGATATGAAAACGTTTTTCCTACATATTGTTAATAGTGTTGCAAAACTGCTTAGTATCAAGTTTAAAAAAAAAATATGTGGTTTTTGAAATACTGAGTTCTTAAAAAAGATTTTGAATTTGTTCTTAAATCCAAAAAAAAAAAAAAATAAAAAAAACATTGATCAAAATCCCTTTAACTATTTTTGAAAAAATCGAAAACGAAAATACCGGTTCTACGGGAATTATCATTAGTAACCATTTTTTGAAATTTTTTTCAACTATTACCTAGCTTTATATCAATGAAATTTTGTAAATTTTTTTTTAAATCTGTGAGAAAACAAAATATTTTATAAAATTTCGAAATAAATCGTATGACAAGTACCCATATTTTTGGTCTTAAAAAAAAAAGAAAAGAAATTTAAGGGGGATGTAAAAATGCTACTATCATGTTTAACGAAGATCCACCAAGCCGTTAAAACTGTCGTCAAAGAGGCAGACAGACAGAATAGCAAGACCCACTTTTTCTTCTTCGCTTTCTTCGTAATGTTAAGTCTGATCAAAATTTCAAGTTCGGTTTTCTTGAATGTATGTATAACTTGATGTATAGTATTTATATGTGGCAAGTAAAAATAACTTGGACCTTATACTACGAGGGCGGGTCAATAAGTCCGTGACTTTTTGAATTTCTGACCTCTTTGCTGAAACAGCAACACTGCCCCTGTCAACAGACATCTGTCAGTTGACTCCTGTCAAAAAGCGTTAACGAAGCCGAAAGTGGTGCGTCGTACGTTAATGCTAACGTTAAGCTTACAATAATTTCTTAAAATCTAAAATTTATCTATACTCAAAGTTTCATCGATTTTGAACATAGAAATTATATTTAAAGAGTTCGGATTTCACATTGACATTTGTAGATTCAAATGTCTTCTAAATTTCTTCTTAAACTAGAACGACTTATGTATATTGAAATTTAATCGACAAAGAACCGATGAAGATGAAATTGATCCATTCATTACTCCGGTTATGAAACAAAGCTGCGAATATTCTCTGCGAACAGAAAGAGATGGAATGTTTATCAACTGAAGTCTCTAAGTGTATGGAGGTAATCTGAAAAAACGCAGAGCAAATCTTAAAAGTCTTCTTTGAATAATTTCTATTCTATTTATGTGAATAGAGTAGTATGGTGCCAATACTACACATCCATATTCAAGAATTGGCCTAATAAAAGAAACATAAAGAATTTTTATGACATATGGATCACGGAACTCACGTGAAAATCTTTTGACGAAACCAAGTATTTTTCTTATCAGTGAATGATAATTTTCAGTCTAATAAGATTCCAAGATTAGAAAAACTAGAGACTCTACATAAATGTGACGAGTTCAACTGGTAGTCATTTATATAGAAAAATTACGTTTGCATGTAAAACACATAGTCTTATTGTCAATATTTAAAAACAAACGGTTATTATTGCACCATTCATATAATTTCCGAAGATCGTCTTGTAGTTGTTCACAATCCTCAATGGAGGTAATTGTTCGAAAAATTTTCACGTCATCATTATAGATTAAAGCCATAGAATGTTTTAATATAGAGGGAATATCATTTATAAATAAAACAAATAGCAAATGGCCAAGATGACTCCCTTGAGGTACACCAGAATTAACTTTAAACTGACACGAACGGTTATTTTCGAATAGAATACTTTAAAATCTATCTTTATGGCATGAAGATATCCACAAAACAAAACAATCGTTCAATCCAATTTTCCTTAATTTATCTAATAGTATTTTGTGACTTACATAATTTGTCAAAGGCTTTACTGACGTCTGTATAGATGCAATCTACTTGTGAGTGTTTTTCAAAAATAGGTAGAAAATTGTAATACATTTGTGACTGTGGATTTTTTCTTTACAAAACCATGTTGATTTTCACAATATAACAGATGAACAATTTAAAGCAAGTATGTTACAGACCAGAGATTCGAACAGTTTGGTAATAGCAGATAATTTCGCTAAAGGACGATAGTTTGTTATTAAATTCTTTAGGCCTTTTTGATGTATTGGCGATAAGTATGAATTTTTCCAAAGAGCAGGAAATTTCGAACATCTCAGCAACTCGTTGAAAAGAGAATATAACGGATAAGACAGGTGAGATACACATTTTTTCAATATAAATGATGGAACACCATCCAGGCCAGGAGTAAAACATTCATCAAGTTTTAAAATATTGTCGTATAAAGAAGCTTCTGTAATCGAAAAATTTATAAAATTAACATGTGAGTATTGAAACTTGCAAGCGGATAATCCGAGATTTTGTGCAGAATTCTTCTCAGGCTAGTGCTTGAAATGTTGAAATCGATAGCGAGTTAATTTTCGTGGATTGAGTCTCATACTCTTGCTCTGTGCGCACCATACGATGACGGAGACCATGAGTGTTGTCCACCAGCATACCAGTCTCACGAACTTTTTCCACAAACTTGCGTACAGCAGGCATGGCGGGTGCTTCTTTTCGCCTAAAACTTCTTTTCAAAAAACGCAGTTTTTGGGCTACATAACTACCAAAGGGCTACTAAAGCGACTCATTTCGTTCCGCGGACGTATGATACTGACTTTCTGTCAAGATTTCGGGCGGGAAACAGTTGTCAGTGTCAAAATAGCCTATGATTTAAAAAGAAACGACTAGATGTCCCACCCTGTACAAATAATCGGTGGTAGAATGAATTTAGATTTTTTGATGAAAAACTGAAGGAAATTCCAAAAGGCTTTGGAGCATCACTGTCGAACTGTTACAGCTACACAGATTGTTAATACCACTTTTGAATTGCTTTTGGTCCTTTAAATGTGTACATGAATATTTTTGATTTTGTTTGAGTGTTAAAAAAATCGAAATCCACGAATTTTTGTTTGAAAATAGTTTAAGGAAATTTAACATACCGTAAAAAGCATCGGGCAGGTCGAAAATTTTTACCACTCTTAACCTTAATTCCCTCCTTTGGTTTCTAACATGAAAAACCCAATTAAATCCCTTGCTTTTTTGATAAGAATTGGAACTCACTTCAGTAATATTATTCATTTACTTTTTTTTCACAAATGACAATTGAATAGATTCATTTGAGTTTTTCGAGAATAACATCAATCGTAAGGCAGTTTCGAAAAATGGCAAAGTGATTTCGTGGATTGACAGTTCATCCTCAGATTATCCTTAATTGAATTCAATGCGGATGCTTTGGGGATAGACCGCAATCCCCGAGATTAACATATTTTGGTTTCTATAATCAGCAGGTATGTATATGAAATATCTATGAATAAATATAACATATGAAGAGAATCCTTAAAGAGAATCCCTTTCTATTTCTTAAACACTAACTTGCCCGACTACTCTCGGAATTTGTGCCGATTTTTGAATTCGAATCAATGAGTTCTATTGCCTTTTGAGACTAAGTTGTTCCGCATGGTTGCGAAAATATTTTTGAATACACCCCCTCCTCAAAAAGGACGATTCTCTCGGTGTATTATATACGAGTATAAGTCCTTTTATTGTTATCTTGACATTCCATAAATTGAAAAATTCCATTAGCACTCATTGGTGTAAGGAAGGTGTTATGCTGATGGGTGTTATATATGCTTGAATGTGCCCTATGGCATTAAGATCGCGGGTAAAATACATGAGCGGGTATGGATTAATGTTGCTCTATGATGGACGTCGAATGGAATTTGGCATTGAAATTCCAACATTTCCTTTCGTTCGAAAATATTCCATCTATTCCACTCAGAAAGCATGTCCTCGTCTTCCAATTAAAAAAAAAAGGTTTGAGGGTGACAAGAGAATTCCATGTTTTATATAAAGGAAGTGGATGGCATGACGAATAATTATGTCGTCTCGAAAGGGTAGGGTATTTTTTTCCTCTGTACTTAGCAAATTCTGAGGAAGCAACAGCATGGCTAAATGGAATAGTTTCAAAAAGTTCAATGAAGCTTGTGATGATGGTTCGGTTGATGTGTTAAGTAATCCGTCGTCCTTGCGAAAAGGGATCTATACAATAACTAGATTTAGCGTTCCTTGACATAAAAAACATGAATGGAAGGAACTTCCTCAGTTGGTATAAATCTGTCTTAATACACATACGGAGTAAGTCAAGACCCGATATGTCAAGAAGATCGATTTTTATTTAGTCCCCTATTTTTGGGAAGTATTGAATTATTTCGATAAAAATACTTCCTTGGACGTATTCGGAGAACTCTCATAAGAGTTTGTCTATCAAACATATAAATCAATGATGAGAAATTGGATTAACAGTAGTTCCGACGCGAAAACATTTAACACCAGTTAAGGAAAACAAGTTTCAGTTACGACTTTTGTAGTATCACGGAAACAGTTTTTCCCTAGCTCAGTGTAATACCTAAATTTATATGTGAAAAGTCCAAAATGTTTCTTGCTGGCACGAATCTCGAAGCAGTGATTCTAATGGAGGGGACCAACAATTTGCTATTCAGTCCGAACGATTAAGATGAGAAGCACTTTTCAGGACAAGAGATACTCTTGAAGAATTTGTCAGTCACTTGCCAGTACTCCTGAAAAAATAAAAAACACTTTCGTTCTTGTTTGGGGATGGCTTGGAAAAGAACCAACACTCTGGTATGATATATGACAGTCACTCCTTTATGACAAGGAGTACTATTGAAAACCTAAATCGTTCCTGAATTTTGCTTCTAATAAGTAGGTTATAAGATCAAAACGAACGAGTCAAAACTCCAGAGGAATTTGATATGGGCTTGTTGCCTTTAGAAGTGTGTTAGAAATGAAAAATTGTGAACTTATTACCCACACAATTGCAAAAGATGACCTCTGTGAACTTTTGACCTGTAAACCTATGACCCTGCCCCATAAAATCTTCAATGGAAACGGCAATGTCCTTCATTAAAATTAATTCAATTATCAAATGAAACCACAGCATTTGGTTTGTATAATCACATTCACTGATCTAAGCCACATTAGGTCTGCAGAATGACAAGGTGGTGTTACTTTGGTTCGGTTAAAAGTTAATCATGCATAAATGCTTTCATTTGAATTGAATTATTACGAGCATCAATATCGTCGTTGACCAAGAGGTGGACTTACTCCTCTGCCTCCATTGGTGACCACATCAAAAAGGATTCATTGTGATTTGCAGAGGTGAACTCAAACCCTAGGTGCACCTTTCCAGATCTACGGGTGGTGGTAATAATGTGTCATCTCATCATCACTACGACATAACTCCCTCGTCTATTGATGGAAATGGCGAGTCCTTATGGCTATATCAGGACGAAGTGGGATGTTGATAATAAAAGTGATTGTTCCGGCTCTATGAGTGCCACCACAGAGATTCTAACTAATTTTCACTTTAGAAATAATGACGCACACTTACATGCCTCATACATTTTAAATAGTGCTTGTGGAAATGGGTGTAGCAAAGAGGTGACATCATTATAAGTTCGCGCAACCCAACACAGTTCGCAGTTTATAGTTGTGAGGATGGTTTGTCTAATGCAACGACCTCTATATGAAAAGTCTCAGAGCGCGGCGAGGTGAAATATTATGGCAGCAGCAGCGTGACATGGCAAAGACAAAGTCGCATAATGGAGTCATTCATTGCGCCTGATGAGGCATCACTTGGAAAATTTGCAAACAATGAGAGATGGAGGAACAAAATGGAGAAGAGATGGCTTCGTGTGCAAGATAAGATGTAAATTGCTTTGCATAAAATAAATGATGAACTATGAGCGCGTGGTGAAAGCTTAGGCTTTAATTTAAGCAGATAAAAATTGTAGAGGTATTTTAACAACGACGATTTTGAATAAGGCCATTGAGGATGTGGTGCTTTAAAACAAAATGAAGGCAAGCATTTAAGATACCAACAATTTGATCTTAGATCATCAGTCCATCGAGCACAAGGATTAAATTTAAAAATTGTAATCGACAATTTTCCTTGTTGACGAATCCATTCAACCAGAATTGGAGTCAACTTCTAACTGCTCGAGAGCCCAGTTAGCGAACACACGTCGTTTTATAAGCTCATTAAACCTGAGCTCCTGATTGTTAGGGTGTAGGCCCAAGTCATTCAAGTCCAATTTGAAAAGTTGTGGTCTGCGAAAGGCAGAGTTCTTGTGCAGAATTGAATGAATAGGATTCTCCTGCACACTCTCAATATATTTTCGGCAGATCTTGCGTTTCGTTTGCCTTCCATTACGGTGATGGTAAAAAAGGTAAAGAGCGCGAAATATTGCTTGAACGGAAGTGGCACTTTTATAAGACAATTGAATCATTTTCACATGTTGTTGATTGCTATAACTATCAACGTTGATTTAAAAAAGCAGACTTAATAAATGACAGCCAATTTGATGGAGGCCACCACTCAAAATCAACATACTAAACCCGTTTTAATTGGTAAAATCGGCTGCAGGGCCTGGCTGCGATCATTCCTAAGGCATCATCCGTTGTATAGTCCTTCGGGTAACCAACCGGAAGGTCTTCTGCTCGAGCTAGGGGATTTTCAAAAGAAAACGTCAAATTTTGTCAGCCACCTTGAAAAACATCATATTTGAAAAACATTTGCTATAAATCTGCTTAAGTCTGAAGTAAAAATAATTTCTAAGACAGTTAAAAATAAAATGCACGATTGTACTTTGGAATTTAAAATACATTTTTTAAATACAAAACATGGATTTAATGAGATAAAAATATTCAAATGCATGGACTTGCCGTCTGATTTCCGGAAAATTATGAATTTATGCAAAGTTTAAAAATCGTTTTATTATTAAAGAAATTTTTTACAAAACAAATTTCTTTAAAATTTTTGAGAACAAAATGTGGGCTACTAATTTTAAGTATTTAGTAGTATAGATCTTAGGAAATAATAATAATAATAAAATAATAATAAAACATTTAAATTTTTCCTTAAAATTTGTATAAAAAAAAAATTGATATGCAAATTGTTAGTATTTAATAAAATACATTTTGAAACGTAATTTAAAAACTTAATCGTGAATCTGTTTTTAAGACATTGAATTTAAAAAAAAAATGTGTATTTTTTTTTAAAAAATCTAAAAACTTTTTTTCCGAAAACATTTTTAGATTATATTTTTAAAAAATACAAAGGAGCTCCTGCGCAAAAATTTTGGTTAAAATCTTTAAAGCCGTTAACGAGAATTCGAAAATCAAAAAAAACGGTTTTATGACAGGTACCGTTAATAACATTTTGGCCCAAAAATTTTTGTTTGACCAAAATGTAGTCTATGTCTATAATATCACATTTCATTTTTTTTGTATGAAAATCGTTAGAGCCGTTTTCGAGATAATTAAGATTATGCATTACGGGTGTAGGAGGGGTACTGTTATTTTTAGAGCTAAACAAAATTAATTTCTCCTCTAGGGAATCACCGAAAACACTTAAATACCGAGTTTGAAGAAAATACATATAGTGACTTCGGCTGTAGATCAAGGTACAGACAATACACACAGGCAGACGGAATTTTCGGACCTATTTTATTCGTCTTCGCTATTATCGTGATTTCAACTTTGAAAAATGTTTCGATTTTTCCAAATGCAGAACTTGCCCTATAGTACCTATATCGCAAGTAAAAATAAATACCAATACGAATTCGAGTGAAGTTTTTCGTTCTATTAAAAAAAAAGTTTATGGTGGGCCATATTTGCGACACTTACTCTAATTATGATTTATGATGTGGAACACGAAAAAAGTGGCTCTGGCAAGTCGATTTTCTTCAAAGTTGGTAGACAGCATTTCTTAATTCTGTTCCACAGATTCAACATTTTTCAAAAATTTCATTTCGTAAAATCTAGTTAATAGCTTAGAAAAAATCCAAGGCAATAGTTTTTAATGCGACTTCTCATAGAAATATTTTCCTCCGTTTTTTAAATATTCTTAGTTTCTTAAACATAACAACAAATTAGTGCGATCCAGTGATGCATTTTATTATAATATTCAATACTATAATGAAATTTATAAAATTTTATATATGTACTTATTACAGTATTTTAAAAAAATGAAAATTAAAAATACATACTGCTTATTTAAAAGTAGTACAATAACTCCGTAGGTTTTGGAAGTTGGTTTCAAGTTCAACTACTATTTAAGAAATTTTGTATATATTGTCACTGCTTTTGAATACTTTAATACATTGAGACACTCGTCTCTAACCAAACGACTAAGAATTTCAAAAATGAATGTTATTAGAGAAAAACTGTTCAAAAGCATAAAATTCATTTTTTGAAAGACTAAATCAACTCCTTTAGTAGTTGGAGCTAAAAACAGGATGCCATGTGATTCAAGCAAATATTAGCTTATTCAAGAACAAAAATTATAAGTCTGTACTCGTTTCTCAAAAAAATTTTAAATTCTCGGAACCGTTTTCTAGAAAAATACGATTTTCAAAAACCATTTTTAAACATTTGTATGGAGGGTACCGTTATTTTTAGGTAAAATAAATTTTTTTTACATCTTATAATTTATATAAACTTTTATTTATCAAGTTAAAAAAAAAATTGGGCATGGGGTTTTCGAAATATTGAGTTTTCAAAAAAAAATTTCGAAATTTTTTTTAAAAATCCAAAAAATTTTTTTTTGAAAATTTGAATACACAATTCTATTTAAACGGCTGTGGAGCCTTAACATAAAAAAAATGATCGGCAATAACGTTTTTTGAGAAAATCAAAAACAAAAAAATGGTTCCAAGGGGGTACCAAAAATAACCACTTTTTAGAAAATTTTTTTCAACCATTACCTAGCTTTAACTAGATGAAATTTTTTGATTTTTTTTTTAAATCTGTGAGACTGTTTTTGAGAAAAAAAAATATTTATCAAATTTCGAAAAAAAATTGTATGGAAGGTACCGTTATTTTGGTCTTAAAAAAAAGAAAAAAACGTGTGGGGGGAAAAAATCAAAACCCATATCTACCAAGTTTGAAGAAAATCGGATGAGCCGTTTAGGCTGTAGTCGAACCGACAGACAAGAGACAGATAGACAGACAGAATTGCGAGACCCACTTTTTTGGTCTTCGCTATCATCGTAATGTTAACTTTGATCAAATTGTCGATTTCGATTTTTTTCCCGAATGTATAACTTGCCATATTGTACCTATAAGTCGCAAGTAAAAAGAATGGAAAAAGTGCTTAATGTCTAATGAATTGGATGATTTTAGCAGTTATTTTCCGTTCAATTAATCCTCCTGTGGCTTGTTGTAGTCCTATTTACTGCAATTTTGTTTGTTAACACTGCCATTCATCAAAAAATGCGAGCTCCTGTGGGATAGATGGATATTGTATGGATGTAGATCTAAGTTCCAATGTAAAATTCACCAAGTTGAAGACTTCGAAAGGCCGAGGGTTTGGCCACAGGGAGTAATTTGAGTCCGTCGGGTTGTGCTCTTCGCTTTCAGAGACCACGGTGACATTCCCGGCCAATCTTGAGTTTACTTGACGTACTAATGTTGTCTTATTGACTACCGAACCATCCGTCTCGAATTTGGTCACGAAACGTTGAAAAGTCGATTTTGAAGGGCCACCACGTCTATTCTCAAATGGGCGCACGCAACGTTTGCACAAACGAAAACTGAATTTGATAATAAAGTCCTATCATAATAATTTTGAATTTATTCATGTAGTTTGGCATCAGTAACTCAATAATAAAAAATAGATTTGACAAATATCACTAAAACAATATGACCACCAGAGGACGCCAAAATCTACCCGCGTCAATTGAAAAACCCTTGATAAACAGTGATGAAACTTGCGATAGTAAACAAAATTTAATTTGATATCTAGGTATAAAGGTTTGGATCATTGAGAATGATATATGTATATACAAAGGTTTCTGTTTATTACAAACAAATTTGTCAATCATCAATTGACATTTGAAAATCCGAATCAATGTACAGTGATTTTCTATTTGTAATGCAATTATACAAGATTAAGCAGTAAAGCTTCTCGAACCACACCCTGTATCTCTTCACACAAATTTGGAAGGATACACAAATATAAAATATTAACTAATTTCAACACAAAACTTTTGTATCCTCATTTGAAAACAAAAAACCGTTTAAGACCTTCAAATTCCTCTCCATTCATCGATTGATTTAAAAAATAAGAAGAAAAACCTTGCCAAGAAGTTTTCTTGCCAGACAAACAAAACTGTGAGCAATGAATATTTCAAATGCCAACAGTTCGAAGTAGCACTACTTGTGAGGACATGAGCACAAAAACATTGAACAATGTGAAGGACTCCAACGATATCCAGATCCCCAAACTTCCGCCACCGCAAATTCAATTGTTTGTGCATAAACAACATTCACAACCGAATGCCACATTTTGTGCTTGCTTATGGTGATGTAAGGATGCAATAACGGCATTCAGGTCAGGTTAAATGAGTATATTCGACAACGAAAGTGGCGACGCACGGCAGCGACGGATCGAGCTGTTTTCAACATCTAAATGAGATTCCTTGGAATATGTGAATGTGTTTAAGGATGTGTGTAGATGTGATGCGGGTAGAAATGGTTTGTTTGGGAAGTCGGTAGTCACAAGACCAACCATTTTATTTAATCAACTGTTACCTACGGTGTGTGTGAGTTGTGTGGTAATATTCCAACATGGTGCATAATGGTGTAGTTCGAAAAAACAGCAAGTGAATGTTGTGGAAAGAATGAATTCCAAAAGAGGGTAACATACAATGAATGAAAACATTGCAGTTATCTAGATTTAAATCTAAAAATAAAGTAAAGAGTCCTTTCTACCCGCCCCGGCTAAATGGCAGAACCTGAATGTTTCATCCCATTTCCTTATTTCTTTCCCTTCTTCCTGAGCTTTAATTAAATTCACATAAAAACATCGTTAGTGCTGTTTGTTGTTCCCTTATTCCATTCATTTATTCTTTTTTTTATTTGTATTTGTTGTGTAACTGTATTTCCCATTGCATGGCGCATAAGTTTCTCTTCCGTAATTGAGGTAATGAATACCCAAAAAGGATTGATGCTGAATACTAATGAGGAAAGTTAGTTTAAAGAAAAAAATAATGAGAACATTTTTGTTGTGTGAGGAAAAGTTGTGATAATATCTACCTTTAATCTAAAGGGAAATTTTCAAAGACAAATTATTATTCTGGAATTGAAAATATATAAAGAAAGTTTCAGGTTCAGTTGCATCAATACTCGCATGAAAATTGGAAACAAGATTCATCCTACTTCTTTCTTCATCATATCAATCAATATGAGTCTGTGTCTTCTAGGCCATATCCTTTCTTAATATCAAGAGGCATGGTAGTACCCATTAAAGTTCACTTTCTTTTAACAGGAACAAACTCAGGTGGTTTTTAACCCCCTTTTAACTTCAGAACCAATATAACTAGAAACTTCAAATTCACTTTATTTGCTGACCTTATCAAAAACTAGCGTCTGACTGAATTTCAACTATTTAGCATTAGTAGTTTTTGAGATATAGCACATCAAAAGTCACTAAAATATTAACTGATTGACTAACTCACTGAAAAATCAAACAAATATTTGAGCACTTTACTAAAATTCATACAATGTCACAATTTCTTATATTCATAAATGACCTCCCATATAAAACGACTAATCCTTGAAATTGCTTTGGAGATGACAGTACTTTAAGCTTTTCATATTCGTTTCTAGATTTACATTCCTCTTCTTCGGATGTGGAACTTCAACTGCATCGAATCACTACCTCTTAAAATTCTAACCTTGTCAGTTAATTGTTCAATAGAATATCAAAAACCGTGTAGAATTAAATTCTTAAAAAAATCAATGGCGTCTCCATTTAAGCTAAGCTCACCCTTCTTAGCACTATCCGTAAGCGGCACTTACATGGAAAAACTGAAAATTTTCAAGTCCATCTTCAGTGGAGCAATCCCATTTTCGAATTTTCAACTTTGACAAAAAACTGCTAAAAAAATTCAAAATAGAACTTGCCGAAAAATAGGCGCTAGAACTTTAACAAAAAGTTATGTAAGTATATCGCTCGAGGACCGCAGTGTTTCATGTCTCGATAATAACAGACCGAGTGTATCGTGAGATTGTGTGCTTGATATTGCCAAATAAGTGATAATGTCAAAATTTAGCAAGGATAATAGCTGATATTTGGAGGGAGAGATCTGAACAATAGGTTTAATGTCCCGAAAAATTATTTCCTGCGCTAAATTTTGACAGATATTTAGGTACTGTATAGTTAGATAAAAAATTGATTTTGTAGGATATCTCTCAAATAAAATGCTTGGGTAAATTTTAGCTTGGCTAATCTTTGGAGATAATTTTATAATAAAGCTTAAATTTATCATAATATGCGTATACTATCTTTATAACTATAAATCGGTTGGAGCTTTAAATGGATCTTGTATAACACAGATAAATTAACTTAAGATATAAGTTAAGCGTAGAACTAATTTTGTTGAGAGTAAGCCTTAGATGATGGCTCTAGTTCTGTGGTGTTGTTTAATTTTTTAAGATTTCTGGGATACAATTCTTGCATATTTTTTTTGTTGGTTCAGATTCACAGTTTCCTCATTTCGGTTTTCAGTCTGTGCAGGCAACGGTTAAACAGTTCTTCTGTTTCCTGATCCCAGGATGGTATATGTAATTGTTCTTTGGGTTTTTTCAAGTTAAAATTTTTAACATTTCTTGTTTCAATTCAAACTATTTCACTCGTTTACGCTTGTAAAAATATATAAAGCAACAAACTTTCCAAATAGCAGTTTTAACTAACAATAAATAGAACTTTACAGGGTGGGCTATCTAGTGGTTTCTTTTTATATCATAGGATATTTTGACACCGACAGCTATTTCCCGCTCGAAATATTGATAGAAAGTCAGTATCATACGTCCGCGAAACGAAATGAGTCGCTTTACGCTTGATTAGCGTTGGGAAATATTGAAAAATTATTTCCAAAATGAGTGCTGTGCAGCCCAAGTAGTGTGTTTTTTGAAAAGAAGTCTTGGGCAAAATGAAGCACCCACCGTGGCTGATGTACACAAGTTTGTGCAAAAAGTTCATGAGACTGGTGTTTTAGTGGACAACACTCATGGACCCCGTCGGTCGTCGTACTGTGCGGACAAACGAGAATTTGACTGCTTTAGCCGAGAGTGTGAGACTCAATTCACAAACATCATTATTCACTTGGAGTGACAGAATGCGCCACTTCAAAGCCAGAAAATAGACCTCGAGACTATAATTAAACTTGATATTACGATGATAGAGATGACAAAAGAAGTAGGTCTAATATTTCTGTCTTCTCGACTATAGCCTAAAGGGCTCAGTCGATTTTCATTAAAGTTGTTAAGCAGTATTTCTTAACACGTTTTTTTCAGATAGAAAAACGGCACCTGCCATATTAAGCTTTTTTTCAAAAAATGTTCTTAAGATCTAAAAAAAAATCTTTGAGTAAAAACTAGATTATGATAATGAAAAAATTCTAAAAATTAGTTCAGTTTTTCAAAAACGTTATGATGGATTTTTGTTAATAATTGTACGCTTAATCTCCTTGAAAGTTTGAATGTTATTACGTATGTATTTTAAAAATTTTAAAAGAATGCTCAACATTAAAAAAAATGAGAATTTTCTTTTAAAGTTTAATTTTTATTTGTACAATAATAAAAATTTTAAATTGTCGCGCCATATGTCGCTCCAAATTTTAATCGAATCAGTACGATGTTGAAACTGATTTTGTATGATACTTGGTCGATTTTGCAAATCTTAATTCAGTTAAGCATCATACTTCCTCTTAAATTTTATTAAGGTTAAAATCAACAAATAGCTAGTACATTTTTTTAGTATCGTGCTAACTTCATTATGACTCTGTGCTGTAACATTTACAAATGCAAAAATAGGTCTGTTTACTTAGTGTTTCTTTTTTTTTACTAACTGATATTCGCTAAGGTGTGAAGCACTTAATTAAAAAAATAGCCTTCGAACAATACTATAGTTAAAAAGTATATAAAATTAAAAAAAGAGTTAGTAAAATACTTTAAATTAAGCAAATTTTAAAGTAGGTAGTATTATGTTAGCTAATACCTTAACACTAGGCTCCCTTAAATTTTGCGCAATAGTTGACAAAAAAAAATCGGCATTAGATTAAAGCTCGAACTAATAAAAAAATTAAGAAAATATTTAAGCCTTTTAAAAAAATTAATTGTATGTCAGTGAACATGTTTCTCTAATACCATTCTCTAATAATGTCTCTTGAGCATAAGAACAACTCCATGCGCTCCAGTCGTGCATTTTAGTTTTCATGGTTTGACCTTAAAAATCTTTTGCGGGCCTATCAATTAGTTGGTACTGGTATAGAAGAAATAAAGTATTAAATTAGAAGTACTAAAGCAATATAACAGGAAAGTGAAAAGAAATAAAAAGTAATAAAAAATAAAAAAAAAATTGTTTCTGTTCTAAAATGTTGGAATAGCATTATTATTATTTATTATTTGTATCAGTTAATGTTAATGTTTAGAGCGTTGTCGGATTTGTGGCAGATATTTCCAGCTACTGTCACCTCTTCAGGGGTAGGTAGGTACTATATGTCTCTTCTATTCCTTCCGTACACTTGGATACAAGAACTTTTAAGTCACTAGGCCCTGGTTCTCGACGAGCTGCTGCGTACCCAAAATGTTCTTCTTTTTTATGTTTGTTCAATTTTCAAACAAAATCGGCCGAAACACTAATAAGATAATTAAAAAACGCCCAAGATCCACTTTTACTTTTTTTCATCAAAAAGCACAACGCAGTCTTATTGTTATTATACTCAGTTGAGACTTTGCAGGTGAAAAGCTTAATCCAAATCGGTCAACTCGTTTTTGCGAAATTTAAAAAAAACGACACAGTCTTACCACTAACTACACACTTTAGATTCATATAGAAATTCTATTAGTCAAACTTGAAGTTAAGCAGTCCACTAGTTTTAAGAACAATAAAATGTAAAGTCGAGCTTCTAACAAGGTTTTGTCTAGTGTTGAAAAAGAATATCATTGTATTAATGGATCTTACTTTGAGACCCTAGCTTTTTATTCTGCAATCACCATTAGTTTAGAATTCAAATGATTGTTATCAGTTTTTCCTCATTCATTTCGCAGGAATCAATTGAATAAAATCTTTTAAAACCTCGAGAAGGCTATTTATTTTCTTCATTCTTTTTCAAGCTTTGCCCCTCTCTTGCATTCTTTACAATCTCTTGTCCTCCAAAAACCAAATTTACTACGCTGCGTGACAACAAAAGAGTCTAGTATGGTGAAAAAAAAATCTAAATACTGCAAAAGAATGTGAAAGAAAACAAAAATACACTTGGTAACATTCGGTACCAAGTAGTGTGGAATTCTTACCGCATCTAAACCACCGGGATCAGAACCAAATTATGAAAGATCGACAAATTGTTTTTCTTTCTTATTTTAAAATCACATTAGGAGAAGTTTAAACTTTTAATACTTTCCCATAGCTTTTAGACCATCAGCTCATGAGGCTTGGTTTTTCTAAGTCTCCGAACATTGTTTCTTACATTTAAGACGGTTTCCATCTCGGAGTTGGTATGACTTCGCAGTCGCTGATTGTATGATACAGCGTGATTCTTAACCACTTCTGTTACCATTTTAATTTGAAGGTCACGATGTAGATCGCTATTTCTTGTGAACCAAGGGGCGTTTATTAGATATTCCCCAAAGGACTTCATTTTAAAATTTTTGGATGGGTGTAGCATTTGTTTTCTTTGTCCATAGCTGGATACCAAACGTCCAAACAGGTTTCAGCACTTGCTTGTATAACATTATTCGGTTCTGGATAGGTAGTCCAGAGTTCTCTCGTAGTAAGCAGTACATTTTCTGTATTTTAAGTTCAGTTCTTTTCTTTTTGATATGCTTTTTCTATTTTAGCTTTGCATCCAAAGTCATTCCAAGGTATTTGGCAGTATTGGCGTAAGATACAGCTTTACCGTGGATAAACATTTTAACATCATTTAGTTTTTTGTTTGTAAAGTATATATGCGTCGATTTTTGTTTGTTTAGTTTGATACGCCATTGTTGCGTCCAACCTTTCAGTTTATCAAATTCAATTTGCAGTTTTACTGTAGCCTTTGCAATGGATTTACCAGGCGCCAATATCGCAGTTTCATCAGCAAAGGTGGTCGTGATAGCTATGATGTCTACTGGAATATCCGTAGTATATAACAAATACAGGGTTGATCCTAGGATACTTCCTTCGGGTACACTGGCTTCAATTTCCTTTAGTTCCGAGTAATTTTGATCGTGCCGTGCTCTAAAGAGTTGGTTGGTAATGTAGGATTTAAGTATTTCATAGAAATGCCTGGGTAGATCCCTATGCAGCATGTACTCAAGTCTCAAATGCCAAACCTTACCAAAGGCTTGAGCTAAATCTAAGAATAGACCTGAACATAGTTTTTTTTTCAAGTGCTTTTTCTACAACATTCGTAGTTCTATGCACTTCATCTATCGTGGAATGTTTATTTCTAAATCCAAACTGATGTTTTTTTAAGTTGAAGTTTTAAAAATTTCAATTGAAGTCATCAAATGCAATTCACAAAAAATTGCATTCTCTCAAATGAATGAATTATGTTTTAGGGGTATTGTATTGCAATCTCGAGACCTATTGTTTCCCCACTTAAAAATGAATGCGCTTGCCCATTTTATAGTTATAGTTATTCCTCGAGATATATTGCTCTTAGGAATCTTCAGAGAGAATAGGTCACTCTCTTCCACCTCGCATTGTCCCAGATGTTTTTTCCCTTAGTGCAAGAGTAGACAACATCTTCCCAGTATGTGGTCCGGTGTTTCCTTATGCGTGTTACAGAATCAGCATGTGACTCTGTTTAGCATACAAAGTAAACCAAGTATCTTTTAAGTTTGCAGTGTCCAGTTAGGCTACCTGTTATTATTCTTAGATTATTTCTACTGAAGTTAATGCAGTTTTTGAAACGTTGTTCATTATAATTGCCCATCAGTAGTAGTCTCGCCTGCCTCAGCTTTGGGACTTCTTTCCAATTCTTGGATCCCCTTGCTGCCTCTTCTTGCTTACTTAATATTTTGATGACATTTTCTTCTATATTCTGCAATAAGCCTCAAGCCCTGTTAAAGGGGTTGATGTGCCAATTTTTGCATTCTCTTACAACTTTTGTAGAGTATCCTCTTTACTTTGAAGTTTCACTGCATTAGTATACGTTCGAAGTAGCTACATTTGTATTAATTAAACAAAAAATTTCAACATTATTGAAAATATCACAAAATATCGTATTTTATTTTTCTTGAAAATATTTGCCCAATTTAATAAATTGGTTTGCCATTTTAATAAAATTACTTTCCCCCATAACTTTTTCCATGAAAATAGAAATCAATTTTTTTCAGAATCAAAATAAAATTAAATTATGAATTATTTCACGTTGGAAATAATTGAAGTGTCACCAAGAGAAATACTCCCCGAGGTTTCGGTGCAAGGACAATTCTAATACCCTTGCAACTCAACTAAAACAAAAGTCATTTCCGTTGGCCAAACTTACATTTTTCATTTGGACCGCAGTAGACCTGACCTAGGCAATCATTTTTCATATTTTTGTTTTATTTTAATTTTTCATTCGAGTTGTCTCCGTTCCTGCGAGCCAAGTTACAAAACAATGCAATTACTCTTTTCTGTCCTTGATGTAGAGTAGGTGACCAGCAAGTCAAATGCCGAGTCAAGGACAAGAAAGAATAATGCCACGTACTCGTAAAAAGACACTTTAGCTGTGCCGTTTAAGGATATATATATTTTTTTTTTCATTTTAGACAAAAAGTTTTCTTCTTAATTTCTTATGCCAAATGCAGACACAGGATGGTTGTCTGCGACGAGGACGGTAACCGAAAATGAAAATGAAAACTTAAAAAACAGGAAACCGGAAGGATCTGCAGTCAAATTAAAGCTTATCTGCCTCGAAGAGTAAAGGGAGCACAGATTTCCTGGGTTGTGAAGTTTCACCTGATGGCTGATGCGCCATCTTCGTGACATGAATTTGAAAAAAAAAATAATGAAAGTTTTACTTTCATTTTTGTTTTAAAATAAAAAACAAACTGAAGGGATGAAACGAAGAATTTTTTTAGTACATTTTGATCCTTTTTCAAAGAAGGAATAGAAAAAAAAAAGTAGTTAAAGAAATCGCCTGCGAAGTAGAAATAAGTCACCGTGATAAATTTGGAAAATAAACTTTGTCGCACATGAGAATTGAATTTATTTGTCCTGGCCCTTAGTTCTTGAAGGTCCAACAGAGCATGAGGCCAAAGGAGGAAATTTGTCAAAAGCGAATTTGCTGCCTTTGTGCTCGCAACGGAACGGAACACTTTTTTGTCGTAAGTGTTTTTTTTTTCATTTTCAGTTTGAAAACGGTGAGAGTTTGTTTAAAAAAAACATGATATGGCACTTATGGTGTTTAGTGAGAGTGAGATTGTTGCCAAGTTGAAAGCACTTTTTTTTTGGGATGGACTTGTTCACGTTGATAAATTGAAAATATTTGTAATCCTATATTATTAGTCATTCTGAAAAAATAAAGCTGAGGATTTATTTGATTTTTGTTATAAGGACAAAAATAATTCATGACGAACGCAAAAAAAGCTTAGTCTTAGGAATTTGAAAACAAAATGAATATAAAAAAAGTGTTGAGAGGTATGGCAAAATTTATTCTACAATAAAATTTAAGGAACAATGAAATCCAAAGCTTAGAGTCCGTTTTTTGATACAAAAATTAGGGTTTAATGAGCAAATACCCAAATAATATAAAAGATATTCGGGTAACACGCACTTTTCGGCTTCGGTATGATTTCGACGAGATTCCATGATCTTGAGACGTAGATGACTTTGCGTGTGATGCTGGGCGCGATTTTCGTCTATTGATAAATGAACGACTTTTAGTAAATGAGCGTGGAAGAATCATTATGCCACGCAAGGGAAAATGCAAGTTATTTTTTGTTATTTTCCCGATGAAACGGCCTCTTCTCAAAATTTGTTGACCCGATCTTGACCGAAGCGATCGGGATCGTGATCTTTCCTAATCTGCTGATCTATTTCGATGGCAAGATGATGACCGACATACGCCTTTCTGCGAATGAGAATGCTTACGTTCTTTTGATCGGAAGGATCACGAGAAGGGGAACGTAAAATTGATCTTAGACTTTCTCGTGCCCTTTTTAGTGATGATGATCTTTTTAACACCAAACAATAAAAACGGGTTGTCGCCTTCTCTCGAAGTGATATAGAACTATGTCTCGTTTTGGAGCCTCCACTGAGGATGATTTTTTCGATCTCGATCGAAATTTCATGTTCTCTGAACTATATCACAAGACAATAATCGCTTTCAAGCCAAAAACTATTTTTTTTCGATTTTTCCAATTAAAAAAAAACATTTGAAATTCAAAAGACCTCCTGTGCAAATTTTTTCATAAAAAGAGATAGGTAGAGTCCATAATGAAAATGTCGAAAATAGAAAAATAATTTGATGGTGTGGCAACACTTCCAAAAGAAAGAATAATTGAAACAAATGAATGTTCAGAAAGCAGATATAATGAAGGAAAGATTTAATGATATTGTATTTAATAGAAAGATACTACGTTAGGTAGAAGAATATACTGAGAGAATAAAGATAGGATCAGTTGTTGTGGATCTGTTAAAGAAGAAAGACCTTTTATTTGTTTAACCGAATATTGTTTTAGGTTTTGCATTAAGCAAAGTTTAACTGCTTACAATAGGTACATTTTGTTTTGAATTTTTTTTATGAAAATTGGTCTCCACTTGTACACATAATTTTCTTTATCAAAATCGTTAGAACCGTTTTGGAAATAAATTTTTCACAACGATTGTATGACAGGTGCCGTTAGTTTTTGTGCTAAGATAATCAATTTTTTCCCTTGGTGATCACCGAATATATGTACATATTACAAAATTTATAGAAAATAGCTTCAGAGGTATAGCTTGAATGTTGAGGTACAGACAAAATAGTTTCATTAAAATCTCGAGTTTGATTTGTATCAAATGCATAACTTGATCTAATGGTATCAACAATATCGCAAGTAAAAATGATAATGATAAAAAATTACTTGGAACTACGAGCAAATTCCCAAGGCCAAAGCAGTTCAGGCTATGAACTTGAAGAAAAACATTTTGTCAGATTGGATTTCTGCCAGTTTTCAAATTTAATAACAGGGCGGGATATGATGACCTAGATAAAAGTTGATATAAGGGTTAGAGCTATTGATCTTCGCGCAGAAACTTAAGAGAAAGGGTAACATGTCCCAAAGTTATTTTTCTAACTTGTTCAGGACAGTTTCGGATGTGTATTAAGTCATACTAAATATTAGACTGGCTTTCGATCGTTCATGAAAATTGAGTAGCTTCTCTAGTATTGATAAGTTGTTCACCCGAAACCATATGTCAAATGCCTTGAAGTCTGCCAGTGAAGTCTGCCAGTTAAAATCTATGGAAAAGAGCAAGCAAATGGTTTAAGGAAAATATTCCTTTTAAATTGTACCGCGACAAAGACAACCCTATTACGGATGTAACACTCAGATTGAATTATCTACTGAATAGTAAAAAAAATGTCTGTACCCAGCAAATGTATTGTATCCAAGAGACTCAAGTGGGTTATTGGAGCACCTACCCAAATATGGGAATTATTCTCACCCCTTCTAGGTGAACAATTTTTTGCATTGTCGAAAGAATCCTAAGTGCTTAGCATCGTTTTTGGCAACGTAGCACATGTGTTCATTAAACACAAGATGGTCTGTGATGCATATGAAAAGAACTGAAAGCTGTTCTGTTTCTTCAATGCAAGTGCAGCTCATGGATGGCGGAGGTGGGTTTTGATTTAATGACAAGGAAAGCATTAAGTTTTTGAGTCATAAGATTCTACGCGATTTTTCGAAATCAGAATTTAATCAGCATACAATATTCTGAAATTCTTAATCTACATCCAAACAACAAGGGCGAAAATCTGAAACGAATATGAGAATCTTGGGATACTGTTGTCAGCAAAACAACTTAATGTATTAGAAGTTTTAGAAAAAAGAGAATTGATTAATATGAGGAAAAAGAGTTGGAGCCAAAACGGAGCCCTGTGGTACACTAGCATTTATTTAATGAATATCAGACTTGGAACCATCCAATACAACTTGGATTGAATTAAACCATGCAGGTAAAATTCGAATACGCCTGGCTACCTGTGAGCTATTACATACCACTTTAGAGTGAGGGTCCCGTAAGTTTTTCGTGTTATAGCTGCAGCTCTAGAATTAATAATGTAACATTCATGTTCTGATTAATGAATAATAATTTTAAAAAATATTGGAAAACAGTCGAAAATTGTTTGATTTTGTCAAAAAATTGTTCATCTAACTCTTTGACTAAATGCGAATAAGGGTAGTTATTTGAGTTAAAGAAGAACAACTAGACCCCCCCTAATAATTAAATGACGTCAAAACATATGCAATTGAAATGTTCATTTTATGTACTGAACTTTTTACTTTCAAATTAATGTTTAAACTAAAGTTGTGTTACTTAAAAAAAAAAGCCTTTCCAACGACATATTTCAGGTTTTTATGGATGGTATGGTCCTATTTTTTTGCTTTGATACAGAGTATTTATATGCTAATTCTCTAGAGGTAACAATAAGGTGATAAAGATGTAAACAAAGTTCTTCCTAAAAACAAAAATTTTCACGTCCATGAAACTAAGTGAGAAAATATGTTTGATCATAAGAATAAAAAATGGCCCCAACAAGGATCTATATTTCAAAAGGTGTAAGTCCTTTTATCGGATGGAAAAGTCCTTTCATTATTTCTATACATATGTACATTGTACATACATATGTATATAAAATATTGTTCATGACTTAAAAGTATTTTTAAACGATAAATCTGAAAAAAGATAAATCCCTTTTAAGTGAAAATTCCTGTTTTTTTCGAAGAACAGGGGATACATTATCCCTTAAAAACCACTAGCAGGTTATGCATGTTTTTATGAACCTTTTTGGTTCGTGATTCACATGATATATGAAATAACTTATCAACTTTCATCAACGTACTATTTTTGGGACGAGTTTTCTGATAAAAATTCAAAACTTTTCATCAAAAACATACTTTATCACCATAAGGGACTTTTGATTATGGAATATTTATGCCAAGTTATAACATCAAGGGTATGTGGTAACATTTTACCTTTTTAAGTGAAACAAAAAAAAATAGTCATCCTTGTATAAAACAAACTATAAATTCTTCGTTTCGTCTGTCTTGGGTCTACTCTCAGTAGATCAAAAAGTATCCATGTATTAAAAGTATTATCCATGAGGCACATTTTAATAGTATACTAAAATACACTTCTCAGGTTAGAAAACCATCTCATATACAGCATTGCAGGAACTCCTTTTGATCTCTATGTTCAAACGAATGTTCTGAAAATGTCTTTTGAATTTAATGATCACACGAATTTTGACATTTTATGTCCCTTTTTTAAAGGACATATTTTCTCACAAAAATAAAACGCCTTCCAAATATTGTGCAGTGCCTATGTAGTTCTTTTTCATGAAACCTATTACTGAACTAATGTGCGCTTAAAATTCAGCGTTCACCAAATCTGTTTTATCACCAATCGGGTGGTTATGCTGTTTCATCTAAGATCTGTCCTCTATATGTCATCTGGTTTTGGCATTAGCTTAGATGTACAAACGACCATACCAATACCTTTCTCTAAAATAGGTATTGTTGTTCGACTTTTAGCGAGTCCATCAGCTTTGCAGTTTCCTGATATGTCCCTATGTCCCGGTACCCAGCAAAAGTGAATGTTGATGAGTGGCAGTTTCAAAATGTCTATAGTAACAGAGTTTAGAAACTTAATAAAAGTGCAGCTTCCTGAGAAGAGGAACGGATAAAAAATAGTTACGACCTTATTCTATATATACATTTGTACATTAATATTATATGTATTGTTTTAATACATTACCATAAATAAAATCGTTACGAGACAAATAGAAGTGCTTTTTCCACATCAAATGCCCAAATGTGGCATAGGTTCATTAAAAATGTTTAAGCTATTTGAAAATACATTTATATGATGCAAACAATGAATATTCAAACATAAGTCCTTCCATAAATATTCATAGCCTTAAAAAAATTGACTTTCCATCATTGCATCATGTATCACTCCACTCAGGTACTTCACATAAAACATGTTAAAAAAACCAATCTTTATGAAAAATTAATAAGCACTTTCTATGAGTTATTATCTCACCAATATTATAAAGAATATAAATAAACAATTTAATGTTTTTTTTTTATTTTATTCTAATTCCAGATATTCATTTGGTCTTAAATATTTTGGCTCGGAACAATTAAAACTACACATGAACATCTCAAAGCTCACATACCAGTTCGATTTATTTAAGTCATTTCTCATATCCTAACCAACCACCGCAGGACTGTTAATAGGAAGAAAATTCAGCAAACTGCAGAAAACCTGCCAAGCCAAAAACATCCAACCACACACCCAAATGTAGATCATTGCATACTATAAAATGTGCATTTGGAAGAAGCAATGGCAGTGGTCTTAGCGTACTCCTTTATGGCAAACCCCAGTGTGATACTGCATTCATAAAGTAATTTGAATAAATTTCCCAACAAGGACCTGAAGTATAAAAATACCCACTTCACAGGCGGATAGAGATCTGAACAGCAGCCGTATATCCAAACAACAAAAAACGGACATGATGGTCTATATTTCCTTGACAAAAATGACTCTTGTGTTTTAAAAAAAAAAAAACAAAAATGAACTCTACAAAAAGAATAAAAGTGGCTTAAGCTTTGTCACAGAGAAGCGGAAAAAAGGACATTCAGACAGCTTGGCCTTTGTGTTGGTGATTTAATTTGCGATGATGATGACGGCCATGTGATGGATAGTTGTGTTTTTGCTGCGCTCTACCGCAAATAGAATTGTATTTTTAAATGAATCGCAACTCGCATTCGGTTGCATAACATTGCATCACACGTGCATCGTGATCCTTTGTTGGAAATTGTGGCAAGTTGAATATATTACCTACTGGCTGGCTTGAACGTATTTTTTTTAACTTCATCGTCCTGTTCATAGTGAGAAGAAGAAAAATTTTCAGCCAACATGTTGCCGACAAACGTGATGTCATTTATGAAGAAGGTGAGTTATAGTGGCAATGATTTATATATGCACCTCAGCTGCCGGACGACAGGCTTGCATTTCACCTTCGATATCCTTTTAACACACACAAAAATGCACACACATGCTTAAGCGTGTAACGGAACCTGGGTGTTATGGTTTACATGCAAGGACTCACAAACTAAATGACCTAAATTCTCACAAAGGTGAGGTGCTATGGCGATCAAACAAAATATAAAAATAAAGCACTTTTATCCGATCATTTAAACTTTGAGCCCTTGTTAACCTTCACCCCTTATGCCACCATTACGACCACAGGACTACAGGATACCTATGGCCGATCCTGGCAGCTGGAGTGTCGGGTGTTCTGATTTCCTATGACTTGGCATGCTTGCTGGATGCCAAGGCTCTACTCGTCGGCTGTGGATGGGTTCTTTGTCCAGGAAAATCAGAACGGTTGTTACTTTATTTTATTCATGCCGTGGAATTGATGTCGTTTACCGAAGAATTTAATAAGCGTAAGGTTCAAAAAAAATAATTTTTGAGACCCTAAATTCATCCAAATTGAAAGATCTGGAAAATTATTTAAATTTCCCAAAATTAAGAACGAGTGAGAGATGGCAACCCTGGAGAGCAATGAACTGGATGTTATAAGTCCTGATGTGGCTATCCCCTCCCCCGGATCACAAACGCGACACGTCCATGGCTACTGCGACCACCAGAATTTTCAATGCGGTAGCCCCCTAAATTGAAGTCTAACTGTAATTAACTTTAATCAAAGCTGGTATCTGCTCTTCCTTCTGCCGTGAGGAGCTTTGGTTACACCCCATATCCACCCTTTAGAAAAGATATTAAGAATTCATTTTATTCTGCATTAACTTAACCACAAGAAAATAAAATTTCGGACCGCCTTCCCATTTATCAAAACAAAAATAAAAAAAATCTGAAAAATCAGAACATCTTACTCCAAATTTTTTTCTTAAATTAAATTCACAAATTTCTTTATTGAATAAAATTAATCCTACTAACCTAACATTACAAATTTACCCTAATAAATAAAATTTATCTTGTAGAAACCAAAATAAAAAAAAAGATAATAGCGCATGACGTATGTACCTGTAAAGGTATTTTATAATTTTACATCTATTCAATCTTCTACCTATACCTATGCATATATATATATGTAATTTTTCAATTTTTTTTTTTTTCTTTTAATCTCAATCAGATTCTGTATCTAAATTTAATTATTATTTAACTTCAATTATAAGTTTAAATCTGTTTACATTATTTTTCCATTTCTATGTATTTTTTTTTCTTTGCTCATAGTTTAAGTACCTTGTGGTGCTTTCTTCTATTAACACCTTAAAATATGCCAATATATTCAATATGATTCACTTATCTATAAATTTGTAATATATTTTAAGGCAACGTTGAACAATACATTTTTTTTTTCTCGGCGAACTAATCTCGGCGAATTCGAAGTTAAAACTTTCAAATCATAATCAAATCAATCACACAAAATGACTTACCGCAAGCTTTTGGTCAATTACTTTAAATTGATTTCGATGAAGAAAACATGCTAATAATTCCGACGTCCAATGATGGGGTGCACCTCGTCAATTGGGAAGGCTATGCGAGTGTTTATTATGTTGTTCTCGGTAGGTACCTGTATGGGATTAATCAAATTTGACAGTATTTAATTTCGATTCGCCTTTCATTTTTCCTTTATCAATTATTTTACTTTTACTTATCAATTATAATTTTACTCTACTTTTTTTTTATATAGATATATTTTATATTTTTTTTTTTTTGAATTTTAGTTTCCTTTTTTTTTTTTGTTCTATCGTTTAAATAATATAATATTCTAAAATGATAACCATAACATATAACTAAAAATATCCTAATAAAACATCGCGGTTTTGGAGTAGGTAGGTACTTAGCTTATTTGTCAATTGTTTCTTTTTTTCTGGATGTACGCTGCGCTGGTTTAAAGATGTTACACGTTCCTGTTGTTATGTGCTATAAGTTGTAGATGCTATTGAAGCGGTTGATGTTGTTAATGTTGTATGCGGTCGATGTGATACGGTTGATGTTGTTCGTAATCGTGGGCATTTATTGCGCTGCAGACGTCGATTGCACTTGCCGTTTTTCCTTTTCTTTTTGGACGTTGCGTTGTAAGTTCTTGCTGTGTTTTTTTTTTTTTTTCGTCGATGTTGAGGTAGTTAGCATGAAAGCTGTCTTCTTTGAGATTGTATAATTTTTCCGAAGATGAATTGTAAAATCATTTTCATTCGTCAGGCCTCCGACTTCTTAGAAATATTGGATTTTTTTTTTTTTTTGTTTTCTTTTTGTTTTTGAATTCAGGGGTGTGGGTATGTGCCTTATAGTTAACTATATAGTTAGCAGACTAATATCACTAAATGGTGTGAAACTGGGATTTTGGTCACTTATGTAAGTGCTGGCTTACTATCACGTGCATTGTTTCTCTGTTCACTGATAGAAAACCTCAATTCCCGTAGGAACTTTCTTCCTTTCCATTTTTTTTCTGTTTGTTTGTATCTTAACACGATGTCCGTAGTTTTCTCGTTTTTCTTTGCGTAAATTATATGAACTAACTTTATTTTTTTATATGTATAGATACAAAAAATTTTTCTACATTTTATTTTTTTTTTTTTTTTTGACTGTCGAAAATATAGCTACTTATTACAAGACCTCACACGACCTGACTAACTGACGCACCAACAAATACTGACTCTTATTTTCTAATCTTTTGACCTTTTTCTCTTGACGAAGCGTTACAACATCGTATGACATCAACATGGAAGCAGATCCGGTGATACTTTTACCCAATTTTTGAGCAGGATTTTGACCAAAAAAATCCGATTTTGTCTTTAAAATTAATTTTTGAATTTTTCGAATATATATGTGTCAAAATCAAAATTTGTTGGTCAAAACTCTCAAAAATTGCAAGTTGTTCAAATAAAATGTTTGTACAAATACAACTCCACATCTAAGTGTTAGTTAACGAACCAATATTCTTTGTGTTTCTTAATTATTTCAATGTAACACGTCACGCCACATCCTTCTGAATATTTGCTTCATCGATCAAATATGATCAATTTCTCTCAGATGCTTGCGTAGCTGATCGGTCCTGTCGCTGGCCCAATCCCACACTCCACCGGCTCCCGGTTCAAACCCCCATGAATTTACCTTTTTTTTTTTTTTTCTCTAAATTATTTTATATTGTTTTTTTTTTTTTCTTTTTTCTTTATAATTACTATTTTTCCTTTTTTTTTTTCTCTTCTCAATATTTTTTTTTTTTTTATTTTGTATTCATGTAAATGACTTTAATTAAGTAACAGCCTGTAGCTATTCCAGATAGGTAATTCTACGAAGTATCGTTAGTTATATTCAACAATTCCACTATAAGGTAAAATGAATTCGGGTTCCCTACAGTTGAACCGATTCAATCCCTAAAGCTCTGCCGGTCAACGAAGACCCGAACCTTTCTCAGTGAACTCTACAACCTTATACCATTTAATAGTTTGAATTATTCGGATTTGAATTTCGGAGCTATTATTCTAACTGCCACTAGACCTTTTTCTTACAAACCTGCTTCCTTTTCAGAGTGTACACGAAACAAAAGGAACAGGAAATACCAAAAAGGAGCTCTCATGCACAGACTGACAGCCGGGCTGTGAATACTCAGAGTTTATCTGCGAATGTCCTTGCAGTGGTAGACTCCAACGCATTTACCATTCATATCTTCTAATTCGTAAAGATTATTACCAATGACTTTCTTTATACGCATCTTTAAAAACTTTGGGCATAACTTAGCGTTAATTTTCTTCGACGCATCACTCAAAATGAAATTTCTCCTATACACTACCTCACCTACAGAAAATTTAATGGCTTTGCTACGAGTGTTATAAGCGTTCTCGTACTTAGAGTGCGCATTTCCTAAAGATTCCTTGATGTAGGAGTGTAGGATATTCATTTGGGATGCCTTAGACAATACTTTGATTTCAGAATTATTGAGTCCGTTCAGATCTCTAAGAAGCTTATAGTCAGAACCATGTTCAACCATTGGTTGCCCAAACAGAGCCTCGTAAGGTGAAAGACCTGTTGCCGAATGTACTGTTGTTCGAAGTGCACTAGCGATCGAGGGTAGATGTAAATCCCAATTCCGCTGATCTACGTCTATATAAGATCGGATTGCGGCCAAAATTGAACGGTTCACTCTCTCGCTAGCGTTAGCTTGAGGGGAATATGCAGCAGTCTTTATGTGGCTTACACCATACGAGGTCATCAGCTTCTCAAACTCCCTACTAGTAAATTGCTTTCCATTATCGGAAAGTATTGTCTCCGGCACCCCAAATAAAGAGAAGACATTTTCAGTCAGAAATTTGGATACCGTATCTGTAGTAGCTTTTCTGAGTGGCTTAATTAAAACAAATTTGGTAAGTTGATCGAGCGCTATTACTATAAAAGTGTTTCCGGTGTTCGAGCGCGGATATGGACCCAAGAAATCTATATAAACCATCTGAAAAGGTCTATCTGCCGTAAAGGCTTTCCCCATTGGTGGCCTAAGGGTACTGTTAGGAGCCTTACAAGTTTTACAGACGTCACAGCATCCAATGAACGCTTTTACCTGAGCTGCCATGCCAGGCCAAAAGAACCGAGTACGCAGTCTGTACAAAGTCTTTGATATTCCACCATGCGATGCTCTTGGTGGTCGATGAGCCAAATCTATCAAACGATCGGTTAACACATCCGGAACCCAAAGCTTCCAAACAAGGTCATCCTCCAACGGATTACCTGTGCAATGGTGGACCTTCTTATAAACGAAATTGTTCGAGACTTGAAGGTCCGGTAGCTGATTCTTTTGATTTTTGACGGTTTCAATAATCCTGACATATTCCTCAGATTTAAAGCTGGGATCTTCAAGATCTATATGTAGCACGTCAGAGGTTTCCTCCACAACCGAATTATCGAGATTCAGAGCTTCGACCTCAAATACTCTTGACAGAGCATCTGGGACCACATTCTGTGAACCTTTTCGATGTTCGATTGTGAAGTCAAATCCTTGAAGCTTCAGACTCCATCTCGCCAACCGACCGCTCAAGTCCTTTTGACTCATCAGCCACTTCAAGCTCGCATGATCAGTGACTATCTTAAACATTTGTCCTTCCACGTACGCTCGGAACTTTTTGACTCCGACAACAGCAGCTAGGCATTCGCGTTCAGTCACGCTATAATTTCGCTGTGCCTTATTTAGTTTTTGAGAATGATAGTAAATGGGTTTCTCGTTCCCTTCTTCATCTGCTTGGCATAAAACACAGCCTATACCAGAGTTAGAGGCATCACAGAGAATGATGAATTCTTTAGAAAAATCGGGATTTACTAAAACCGGTGCAGAGGTCAACGTCGCTTTCAATTTCTCAAAGGCTTCTAACGCTTCCTCTCCAAAGTTGAATTTCTTTCCTTTCTTTAGACAGTCGGTAAGGGGACTAGCCAAAGTCGAAAAGTCCCTGACAAATCTCCTGTACCATCCTGCCATCCCTAGAAAACGCCTAACTTGCCTTGGTGTTTGAGGAACTGGAAAATCTATTATCGCTGATACTTTTTCTTTGTTTGTTTTAAGTACACCATCTCCTACTACATAACCTAAAAACTTTAATTCTTTAAAGCAGAATTTCGATTTCTGCACATTGATTGTCAATCCTGCTTGTCTCAATCTATCCGCTAAAATGCCTAGAAGCTTCATATGCTCATCGAAAGTGCTAGACACAACCAGCAAATCATCCACATAAGGAAATATTTGTTCTCGCAGTGAAACCGGTACCACTTTGTCTATAACTTCACACATGGTTTGCACCGCGTTCTTTAGACCAAAGGGCATTACCTTAAACTGCATAAGGGGTCTACCTGGAACTGTAAACGCTGTTTTTTCTCTTGAACATTTCTCCAGAGGGATTTGCCAAAACGCGTCCTTCAGATCGATGCTTGAAATAAAGCGCGTATCTGGAAGACGCGATAGCAAACCCTCTATATGAGTCATTGGATACGCATTGCCTTTCGTCTTGGAGTTTACCTTTCTATAGTCGAGGCACAGTCGATTCTTTCCTGGTTTTCGAACCAGGACTACGGGAGAGCTCCATGCACTGGAACTCTCTTCTATAACTCCAAGCTCAAGCATGCGGTCCAATTCCTCATACATCAGCTTTTGCACTGCCGGAGAAATGGGATAGAAACGTTGTTTGATAGGTTCGGTATCCCCTGTGTCTATTTTATGTTCTACCAGCGATGTTTTCCCAAGGCCTAATACAGCAGCGGAAGGAAACATGCTGATTGTTTTCCTTAATGATTCTGATTGCTTATCTGTCAATTCGTGGGCATTTGGATCCAACTCTTTTGATGAAATATCAAACGAAAGTTCGGAGAGGAGGTTTGGAGCTATATTGAATTCTCGCCAAAAATTAATACCGAGATATAAAGGCTGCTGTAAGGAAGGTACAATATACAAATGTATATCCTTAGTAACTCCCTTGTAGCATACCTTAGCCAAGAATTTGCCTATTATGGCTTGGTTATTCCCATCAGCGGTCTTTATAATTTGCGATAATTTCGTATATTTGATGTTGTTTTTATCTAAGAAATCAATACCTCCTTCCCCTAAGCAACTAATACTCGCCCCGCTGTCGAGCAGACCTAGCATTTGTTGATTAAAAACTCTGACGTTAGCGTACGGTCGAGGATCTTCAGCGCTAACCAAGGTTGTTGATTCAATGGATCTGAATTCCTGTTTCTTTTCTTTAAATTTTTGGCGTAGCCTGAGGATTTTATTTGAAACAGGAGCTTTAGGTTCAGGTGCACCGAAAATTCTTTCTCTGACCCTGTAGTAGTTCTCTAATCTTTCGTGTAAGGTTTTAGGTGATACCTTACGAATCGGAGGCTTTTCTTCTGTGGTATTCTCTACAAGTTTTGGTCGGAATTCTGGTTTTATAATAGTAATTGCAGGTGGTTCTTGTTCATTTTTAGATTTGGACGGAAATTTATAGCGCTTAGAGTTGTTAACTTCTACGTTTGGAGAACTTATTGTCTGTCCAGATTCGGATTTTGCGAGCAGTATCTCCTGGACGCGGGACTGCTCTTCGGGTCGTTTCCCGAGCAACGCGGGCACTGAGGAACAGTTGTGTTATCTAGACCACATTTGTAACAAAAGAGGTTTCGTTGGGGCACTTGGCACTCAAAATAAGTGTGACCTTTCTCCTTGCAGTTATAACAAATGAAGTTTCTAACATCTCTGCTTGGATTGAAAGCTTCGACGCTAGATTCTCCTACTTCTACATTGACTGCTTCTAACTCAGAAACGTTTCTACGGACTTGTGGTGGGGGTTGCTGAAACTGATGTCTAACGGGCCTTTGAGAACTGTGGTCTTGATTGTTGAGATATTTCTCTATGTTTCTACAAACATAGACCATCTCAGATAAACTATTTGTTTGAAATGTTATCAACAGCTCACCCATACGCCGCTTGACATTCAGTTTCAACAACTCCACAATCTCAATGGGTTGTTTTGGAACCCGAAGCCTACTGTTTATCTGCTGTATTGCAGTATAAAAATCGTCGAATGTTTCTGTTGGTTGTTGGCGTCTGTCAAAAAGTTTTCGTGAGAGTTCAGAGTCAGTTTCTAAACTTCTAAACTGTTCAATCAAGGCTAGTTTGAGCGTTTCCCAATTGGTATTTTGGTTCCCTTTGAGAAAGACCCAAAACCAATTTTCTACCTGTCCAGTCACGAAATGGTGGAAGTTTAGTACAATCTCTGCCCAACTGACATTGTAACAGCTTCTTAGCCTATCCAACCTAAACAGAAAATCATCCACTGTCATTTGCCTGTTATCAAACTTCAACCCCCATTTGTGAAAATGGTGGTATCTGTTTGTGGATGTTGCATTAGGTGCATTAAGAGTACTACCGAGTTGATCATTTAACGACAAGTTGTCAAGCTGCCGCAAAAACTCATTAGCATTTGAGGTATTGCTGTGGTTCGGTGGTCGAGTAGTAGACTCATATTGAGGTCTAGAATTCTGAGGTGGATTTTGCGCTGTAGTGTTAAGGGGAGCTGGTGGAGCATCTCTCCGTTCTGAATAATGAACAGGAGTGGTCAAAGGAGTAACCGATGCTAAAGTGCTACGTACTATGTTGGCAACCTCATTATGTAAATACACCCTACTCCTTTCGGCTTCCGCTCTTAAGAACTCCATATCCTTAGCACGATTTAACCCGATTGCCGCCGTAACAACTTCTTCTATATATTCGGTAAGAACCTCATCCTCTTCATTCTCTTCAGAAAACGGATCTGGCTGACCCACTGCCCCTTGAGAATGAGTATCGCTAAGATTAGAATTCTGGTTCGCCCTTTCTATTCCTTGTGCTTGCAGAGATGCTGCTCCTGATTGGTCATTCTGTGTTCCTATCTGACTTGGTGCCGTATCGCTTGGGTTTCCGGTAAGCGTATTAAGGCTACTACGCAAGCCTTGACGCTTCCGAAACTCAGCAAACGAATATCTTCGTTTTGGCATTTTGTTCAATAAAACTGAAGTCAATAACAAATGAGGTCAATAAACAAATGAAGTCAATAATCAAAGTTTAAACAGCAATTAAAATAGAGAATCCTCAAAACCAAAACAAAATAAAAACCAAATCATAAACCTAAAAGTTAAATTTGAAACGATAAAAAAAATGATTGAATTATAAAAATCCAGTTAAGAAAATCGAAATAAAAGGAAATATTAAGAAGAAGAAAAGGATGTAGAATATTTAAAAAAATTGAATTAAAAATCTTGTTTTTGTTTTTCCAAAATAGTCAGGAAGAAAAAAAACCTAAATCAAGCAAGAAAAAAAAATAAACCCTAAGACCAAAAACAAAATGTAATCCAAAACCTAATAGCTAAAGAAGAAATAATATCGAAAATACTTATAGAACTAATCAGGAATTATTTTGAAAACCAAATAGAAAATATCAATATAAGAAACAAAATCTCAAAAAACATACATCAACTAAATGTAAAACCAGAAAAGAAATAATAAGGAAAATCAATTAATGAACTACTAAAAGTATAGAAAAACCAAATTATTCTGAATTCTGAGACGTATCAGTAGTAACTTAACCAAAAAAATTTTTTTTTTTTTTTTTTTTGAAATTTCCAACAAAATCTATAAACAAACTGTAAGGGTGTAAATTTCATAAAACATTGTGGGTGGATATGCCGTGTTAAAACCCCTCAAAGCTTCAGATAAAAGCAGACAATCACGACAACGATTTGCTCTCTCAGGATGCTTTTCTCTCTTCATCTCACTCACTCTCAAAATTGCGAAACAAAAATAAACCACGCGCAGAAAAAAAAATAATAAATTAATCAAGTTTTTGTCGATTAAAGTTTGCGAAGCCTTATGGGTAGTTCTCATGTACTCGCTTCTAAAAGCCAGTAACCTGACTTAGCCTTTAGGACAAGCCATGTAAAATACCTCTTCAAGCTCATAAATTTCAAAACTGAACTGCAAAAAAAAATATTCGAACCATAACAATCTAAAATTTTGGATTCTCTTTTAAAATAAATGGGCTGGATACTAATGAAGAGAATGTAGAGGCCTTCACTGCACGCAACAGACTAAACGGGGATACTTTCACCCATCCACTGGACGACAGCTGCAACTTCTACCGGTTTCAAATACCGCGAAACAAAACAAAATTTAACCGCAAAACAAAATTGAAAAAAAAAAATTTTTTCTGCATATCCTTTTTTCTTCCAAAAAGGACGAATTTCGGGCCCCACGTTGGGCGCCACCTGTAACGGAACCTGGGTGTTATGGTTTACATGCAAGGACTCACAAACTAAATGACCTAAATTCTCACAAAGGTGAGGTGCTATGGCGATCAAACAAAATATAAAAATAAAGCACTTTTATCCGATCATTTAAACTTTGAGCCCTTGTTAACCTTCACCCCTTATGCCACCATTACGACCACAGGACTACAGGATACCTATGGCCGATCCTGGCAGCTGGAGTGTCGGGTGTTCTGATTTCCTATGACTTGGCATGCTTGCTGGATGCCAAGGCTCTACTCGTCGGCTGTGGATGGGTTCTTTGTCCAGGAAAATCAGAACGGTTGTTACTTTATTTTATTCATGCCGTGGAATTGATGTCGTTTACCGAAGAATTTAATAAGCGTAAGGTTCAAAAAAAATAATTTTTGAGACCCTAAATTCATCCAAATTGAAAGATCTGGAAAATTATTTAAATTTCCCAAAATTAAGAACGAGTGAGAGATGGCAACCCTGGAGAGCAATGAACTGGATGTTATAAGTCCTGATGTGGCTATCCCCTCCCCCGGATCACAAACGCGACACGTCCATGGCTACTGCGACCACCAGAATTTTCAATGCGGTAGCCCCCTAAATTGAAGTCTAACTGTAATTAACTTTAATCAAAGCTGGTATCTGCTCTTCCTTCTGCCGTGAGGAGCTTTGGTTACACCCCATATCCACCCTTTAGAAAAGATATTAAGAATTCATTTTATTCTGCATTAACTTAACCACAAGAAAATAAAATTTCGGACCGCCTTCCCATTTATCAAAACAAAAATAAAAAAAATCTGAAAAATCAGAACATCTTACTCCAAATTTTTTTCTTAAATTAAATTCACAAATTTCTTTATTGAATAAAATTAATCCTACTAACCTAACATTACAAATTTACCCTAATAAATAAAATTTATCTTGTAGAAACCAAAATAAAAAAAAAGATAATAGCGCATGACGTATGTACCTGTAAAGGTATTTTATAATTTTACATCTATTCAATCTTCTACCTATACCTATGCATATATATATATGTAATTTTTCAATTTTTTTTTTTTTCTTTTAATCTCAATCAGATTCTGTATCTAAATTTAATTATTATTTAACTTCAATTATAAGTTTAAATCTGTTTACATTATTTTTCCATTTCTATGTATTTTTTTTTCTTTGCTCATAGTTTAAGTACCTTGTGGTGCTTTCTTCTATTAACACCTTAAAATATGCCAATATATTCAATATGATTCACTTATCTATAAATTTGTAATATATTTTAAGGCAACGTTGAACAATACATTTTTTTTTTCTCGGCGAACTAATCTCGGCGAATTCGAAGTTAAAACTTTCAAATCATAATCAAATCAATCACACAAAATGACTTACCGCAAGCTTTTGGTCAATTACTTTAAATTGATTTCGATGAAGAAAACATGCTAATAATTCCGACGTCCAATGATGGGGTGCACCTCGTCAATTGGGAAGGCTATGCGAGTGTTTATTATGTTGTTCTCGGTAGGTACCTGTATGGGATTAATCAAATTTGACAGTATTTAATTTCGATTCGCCTTTCATTTTTCCTTTATCAATTATTTTACTTTTACTTATCAATTATAATTTTACTCTACTTTTTTTTTATATAGATATATTTTATATTTTTTTTTTTTTGAATTTTAGTTTCCTTTTTTTTTTTTGTTCTATCGTTTAAATAATATAATATTCTAAAATGATAACCATAACATATAACTAAAAATATCCTAATAAAACATCGCGGTTTTGGAGTAGGTAGGTACTTAGCTTATTTGTCAATTGTTTCTTTTTTTCTGGATGTACGCTGCGCTGGTTTAAAGATGTTACACGTTCCTGTTGTTATGTGCTATAAGTTGTAGATGCTATTGAAGCGGTTGATGTTGTTAATGTTGTATGCGGTCGATGTGATACGGTTGATGTTGTTCGTAATCGTGGGCATTTATTGCGCTGCAGACGTCGATTGCACTTGCCGTTTTTCCTTTTCTTTTTGGACGTTGCGTTGTAAGTTCTTGCTGTGTTTTTTTTTTTTTTTCGTCGATGTTGAGGTAGTTAGCATGAAAGCTGTCTTCTTTGAGATTGTATAATTTTTCCGAAGATGAATTGTAAAATCATTTTCATTCGTCAGGCCTCCGACTTCTTAGAAATATTGGATTTTTTTTTTTTTTTGTTTTCTTTTTGTTTTTGAATTCAGGGGTGTGGGTATGTGCCTTATAGTTAACTATATAGTTAGCAGACTAATATCACTAAATGGTGTGAAACTGGGATTTTGGTCACTTATGTAAGTGCTGGCTTACTATCACGTGCATTGTTTCTCTGTTCACTGATAGAAAACCTCAATTCCCGTAGGAACTTTCTTCCTTTCCATTTTTTTTCTGTTTGTTTGTATCTTAACACGATGTCCGTAGTTTTCTCGTTTTTCTTTGCGTAAATTATATGAACTAACTTTATTTTTTTATATGTATAGATACAAAAAATTTTTCTACATTTTATTTTTTTTTTTTTTTTTGACTGTCGAAAATATAGCTACTTATTACAAGACCTCACACGACCTGACTAACTGACGCACCAACAAATACTGACTCTTATTTTCTAATCTTTTGACCTTTTTCTCTTGACGAAGCGTTACAACATCGTATGACATCAACATGGAAGCAGATCCGGTGATACTTTTACCCAATTTTTGAGCAGGATTTTGACCAAAAAAATCCGATTTTGTCTTTAAAATTAATTTTTGAATTTTTCGAATATATATGTGTCAAAATCAAAATTTGTTGGTCAAAACTCTCAAAAATTGCAAGTTGTTCAAATAAAATGTTTGTACAAATACAACTCCACATCTAAGTGTTAGTTAACGAACCAATATTCTTTGTGTTTCTTAATTATTTCAATGTAACACGTCACGCCACATCCTTCTGAATATTTGCTTCATCGATCAAATATGATCAATTTCTCTCAGATGCTTGCGTAGCTGATCGGTCCTGTCGCTGGCCCAATCCCACACTCCACCGGCTCCCGGTTCAAACCCCCATGAATTTACCTTTTTTTTTTTTTTTTCTCTAAATTATTTTATATTGTTTTTTTTTTTTTCTTTTTTCTTTATAATTACTATTTTTCCTTTTTTTTTTTCTCTTCTCAATATTTTTTTTTTTTTTATTTTGTATTCATGTAAATGACTTTAATTAAGTAACAGCCTGTAGCTATTCCAGATAGGTAATTCTACGAAGTATCGTTAGTTATATTCAACAATTCCACTATAAGGTAAAATGAATTCGGGTTCCCTACAGTTGAACCGATTCAATCCCTAAAGCTCTGCCGGTCAACGAAGACCCGAACCTTTCTCAGTGAACTCTACAACCTTATACCATTTAATAGTTTGAATTATTCGGATTTGAATTTCGGAGCTATTATTCTAACTGCCACTAGACCTTTTTCTTACAAGCGATTTATTTAATTTTCTTAACCGGATTGACTCAGCGTGAATATTTTCAACTAAAGAATTTATTATGTCGTTCAGAATGAAGTCTTGTGATATACATACACACCCTCATTACTTACAACAGACTTACGAGCTCGCAGTCGTGTTGGACAGAGTTATGTTATTAAGTTAATTGCAAACTTTATTAAAATTTATGTGGGACCTCTAACAATTGCTACGAAAATTACACGGTGACAAATTGCATTGAAATTCGTTTCGTATGAAAAACGAAAATAATTACGTATACGCCACAGTGAACTAACTCTTAAAATCAATAACAATAATAACTATGCTGTCGTTGTCTGAGGTGTATTTGTAAACAAATAAGATATTGTAAGAGATTATGGATCAGTAGGATTCGTAACACATGGGTTTAGTTAAGGGCTGTGAAAAAAGCTTAATAGGACCATAAAAATTTTGTATACTGTCAAAAACATGCGTGAAAAACATCGATTTAGATTAATTTGTCTTATCCAATTATTGCCAACATATGAAATTTCGCTTAAAAACTTATCCTGTGAACATGAGTAGCTGTTGGCCAATTATTAAATTAATACCGTGACCATATTTCATGATTCCCTGTTTAAAATTTGATGATGTACATTATTGTGAATCATTTCCTTGTCTCTTTTTAATATTTTTAAAACAAAGGGTAAAATAGTAGATTTTTGAAGGTAGCCATTATCGAATAAAGAAAAACAGCAAAATATCTGCTTAGTTCGATTATTTTCTTCCAACACGAGCTTAAAAAAAATTAATTGCACTATATCGGAAACGTTCCAGTCTCACGTGTTTCATGTCTTTCTCGTTTTTATTTTTTTAATAGTGTAATATCTAAAATATAAAAATAAAAATATTATATAATATAAATTCAACCTTAATACTCACTTCTCAGTGAATACCCATTAGTTCATCCTTGGGTTAAGCTAAGAGATATTTTCCTTAGATGAACTTCATGAATGTGAAATGTTTTTACTGCTCCAATGGTCAACATACTATTTTCTTTCGAAATACGTAATTTGAAAAAAAAAAAACAACTTGAACATTTTTTTATCAGTATGTTTGATTCTCGGCCTGCAGCCTAAGACTCTGAAGCTATTTTCTTCAAATTCGGTATACAAGGCGTTTGGTGATTCTCTAGATGAGACATGATTTTAACTCCAAAACTGACGGTACTATTATTATTATTACTTTTATTATTTTATTATTACTATTATTTTAAAAATGATTTATCTTAAAAACAACTGCAACGATTCAACGATCAAATGAACCCATTTGATTAAAGTTTTAGCGAAGGAGCGTTTGTAAATTTACAAATTTACAAATATTGTATATACAAAATTTCGAAAAAATATTTTTTTGGACTAAAAAAAAAACTTTCAAATTTGTTGTTGTTAAATTCAGAATTATTAAAATGGTTGTTATAAGTAAATATTTTCCAGTGTTAGTTTTTAAAAGGCTAACACATTTTTTTAGAAATATGATTTAATGAAAAATATCAATTTTAAATCGTTCAAATAAGTTTTTATATATAAAGATTTTAAGAAAAAATTGTAGTACGCCAATTTCAAGTTTTATTTGTTGTGGAAATGAATTTTAAAATTAAAAACAAAATTATTAAAATCCATTATGCCGTTAATGACAAGTCTGAAAATTAAAAAAAAAATGGCTCTATGGTGGGTACTGTCAGTAATATCTCAATTTCAAAATGTTTTTTTCTGAATTTCAGATCGTAAAAATTAAAAGAAACGAAAACAATTCTATAAAAATTCTGCGAACCGTTTTCAAGAATAATACAATTTTCCAAAACTATTTTTTTAACATTTGTACTATTATCTTAAAATATAATTAAAAAAAAAATCATAAAAATAATTAAAATCCTGTAAATTTTTCAGTTTAAAAAAGTCGAGCTTACTGAAAATAAAAAAAAAACTTTTAAAGAGCATTAGAATAACAAAAAATATACATAAATCTGTTATCTCTTTTTCCTCTATGGGAGGTTTCATTAATAAAAATTTTTCGAAAATTTGTATCGACTAATATCTATTTTTGAATATATTTTTTTTCGAAAAAAACATATTTTATACAATTTCCAAAAAAAAAGTTATTGTAACGTGTTGGGGGGGGGGGGTGTATCTAAAAATTCTTTCTACCAAGCTTAATGAAATCGTCCGTTTAGAAACAAGCAGACAGACTGGCAGAATTAGAACAGCCACAATTTTGAAAACAGAATTTTTATGCATAGAATTTTGATTTGAGTTTTGAAATGTAGAACTTTGATATACAGAGTCTTAATAAATTTTTGTGACCATTACCAATGCTAAGCTCCCGGGGTTTTTATAGGATCTTATGCTCATCTTTTGCTTTGCATAACACAAACTTATAATTTCAAAAATTTTCAATATAAGACATGAAATTTTCAAAAGCATGAAAGTATTGTTCCCCATTTGGTAAAACAATTATTCCTTTTTGAGTTTAAAATAATATAAAGCAATGACATAAAAAAGTGGTTTTATGCTCCTTACAGTTAATGTTTTTCTTATTTTAAATAAAAGATTAAATCAATTAAACGATACGGACAAAAATTGTATTCAAATTTCTTGGAGCCGTTGTCAAATAAAATTTTTCATAGCAGTTTTAAGCATTTCCAAGAAATGGTTTTTTTTTTTTTGAATATAATATTTTTTAAAACATAGTTTTGATTGGATATTTCTGATTTTCATTTTCAAATTAAAAAAATCGGTTTTTAAATTTTTACATATAAATAATTCACTTCCATTTAAATTTTATTTAGGCTAATTAAACTTATTTTGATAAGAAATAGAAACAAGAAACCACTATACACGACGAGACGGATGAACTTAAACAAAATTTGGGAAAGTTTGACTTTCAAAGCTAAAAACAAATTAATATTACAATTCACAGCTATAGACTTTGCTCATTCGGAGTGGGTTCATATAACCCATGATTGATTCAATTGATTGAATTTAATTATGATATTGCCACAGGGGCATATATGCTTAAATAGGAGATCATCAGCAATTTTTTACAAGGAAAATTTCAAACCGTTTGGAGTGGTGAGCGACGGGGTTGGAAAAGCAAATGAAATATTGTAAATCAATTAAGAATGAATTTGTAAGTCCAAACTGAGTTTAAATTTAAATTAGGAGTAAAATTCAAAATATTTTTTTAATAAAATAGAACAAAGAAATTGAAGATTGCAGAAGATGAATTTTTATCCTGCAACTACATTTATACTGTTATATCTTTGGTTCGCGTTATTATTTAGCTGCTCTCCACTATCTTTGCAGAAGAGATTTAATGCAGTTGAAAATCGACGGTGAGAAAAGAAGGGACAAATCGAAAGGACCAAGGGTTTGAAATATAGAAAGAACAGTTTTTGTCGCGGTAAATTTTTTTGCGCCTGCAACTTATGCAAACAATAAATTAATCAAATTCGGTGATTTGTTTTGAGAAAATTGAAATTAATATAAATCGTTCTATAAGAGAAACCATTGATATTCATTTCCAAAAATAATCAAAAACACGCTAGCTGCCAAGTGGAAAAAAATCAACCAAAACCTTGTTACTTACTTACTTACTTAAACGGCTCCCGATCCATGGAGGGTCTCTGCCTGAGATAGTGCGGTCTTCCATCGGTTTCGATCCCTCGCGAGCTCCCTCCAGTCGTTGGAACCAAGCGCTCTTGCTTCTGTAACCGCCTGGTCCCTTTAGCGGAGGCTCGGTCCTCCTCGTCGTCTCGAACCTGGGGTATTCGAAGATTTTCTTAGCTGGAGCATTGTTGTTCATTCGCTCGATGTGACCGAGCCAGTGTAGTAGACGTGTTTTGGCTCTTTGGACTACATCCACAGCTCGTATAATTTACGATTGAATCTTCTCCTCCATTCGCCCTCTTCGCATATAGAACCAAATATCCGCCAAAGAAGTTTTCTCTCGAAAGTGCCCAGTATCAATTCCCCTTTTTTACTTATCGTCCAGCACTCGGCGCCGTAGAGTAGAACTGGTAAAATTAGCGTTTTGTATAGCGTGCACTTTGTCTTTCGAGAAAGGAGTTTTGAACCCAATTGTTTGGCCAAACCGAAGTTGCTAGGGTAATTCTTCATCGGATTTCCACTAAGGTGTAATTCGTGAGATTGATGTGTGTTCCGAGGTAGTTGAACTCCTTGACTACCTCGAAATGATAGCATATACTTTGTTTTGTCCTCATTAACTTCAAAACCAACGCGTTTCACCTGTTCATCAATAGCTGTAAACGCTTCTAGCACAACTCGCTTGGAGCGGCCGATGATATCGATGTCGTCCGCATAGCCAAGCAGTTGGGAAGACCTATTGAAGATAGTGCCCTCCAGGTTAACACCACTCTTGCGCACTATTGCTCCAGGGCTAGGTTGAAGAAATCACATGATAGCGCATCTCCTTGTCTGAAGCCTGTACATGTCTAGAATAGCTTGGATGAGTTGTTACCCATTTGCACGTTGCACCGGGTATTTTGTAACGTCATGCGGCATAGCTGGATCAGTTTCTTCGGGATCCCGAGTTCCGATATCGCCAATTGAAGCTCTTGGCGACTTATGCTATCATATGTGGCTTTAAAGTCAATGAAAAGATAATTGGTCTCGACTTGAAATTCATTGGTATTTTCCAGGATTTGCTTCAATGTGAAGATTTGACCTATCGTTGATCTGCCTGGCCTGAAGCCACACTGGCACGTGCCGATTATAGTGTTGCAGAAAGGTTTTAGACGCTCACAAAGTACGGTGGATAGGATCTTGTAGGCAGCATTAAGCAGAGATATGCCTCTGTAGTTTTTGCAGGACATAGGATCGCCTTTTTTGTAGACTGGGCATATGGAGCTATCAGGATATCTCCTCCATACTTAAAGAGTTCCGCAGGTAGGGCATCCGAGCCTGCGGATTTGTTGTTCTTAAGCTTGCGGATTGCTTTCTTGACCTCTTCAGTACTGGGTAGTGGGAATGGATCTTCATTGATTGGTCTTATGCTTCTTTGCTCCCTGCTGCTGGAAATGCTGCTTAAACACATCTATAATTCACTGTGCTTCGATGACTAGGTTCCCTTCGCTGTTTCGAAGAGCTTGCGTGCCTATCCTATAACCTGATGCAAGGTTTTTGGCTGTTTTGTAGAACCGGCGCGGCGGGTGTTTGTGGCGGTGCTAGACTCCTCGAGATACCTGAGCTGAGAAGCTGCGGCTGCTCTTTTCTTTCTGCGCAGGGTTTGTTTCTCTTTCCAAAGCCTTATTACTATTTCGATTTTTCCAAAAGTTTAACTTGTAATAATAGAACTAATATGTACGAACATAGCAAGTAACAATAAAGCATCTATAGCAATTAGACAGTACCCATGGTTTTCGACTCCTTATTATATCTTGTTACATCAAAAGTTTTTAATCTTTTACTATTGCGTCGGTGAATATATAAGTCTATATGCTGACTGCACAAAACAAACTAGAATCTTTAGGAGTGAACCGATTTACTTCAAATTTGGTACAAAATATTTATAGCTATGTGATACTTTAGGTCAATTATTCGACTTTGTATTTCTGCTCCGTTCTTGGAAACCTGACAGACAAATATTTTGATCATTTTTAATATCCTTAATAAATGATTTAACTGTTGGAATAAAATTCATATCTTTAACTTCAATGATGCCTCCTATGACGAATTGACAGATCCTCCAAAAGTATATTATGTCATCAAAAGTGCTTCATCCGAGCATTTCCCTTCATTCCTGCCGTAAACATACAGAAAGGAATATTTGCTCTTTTTTTAGAAGTAATGCCCTATACTCACAGTGATGAAGTCACCACAGTTTTGATGTAAAATATTGTCAAGTTGATAAGCCCTCTCAAAGACAAAATAAAGTTATTTCGTTTAATTACAGACAATCTCAAAAGAGTAAGCTTTTTAATTGTTAACTGAATTACAAGAAATCTCAATGTAATTCCACTTTAACCTCAATCTCAACAACTCCATAATATTCAAAGTCCATTTAACACAACCAAAATTCAGTCTTATCTGTTTCTGATGCAGAAGAGTGCTTTTAATATACCTGAACCTTATTCAAAAAATAAAACAAAAATAAAATAATTGCCAAGTGTTGCGTGCAAAAATTACGTAATTTTCATTAAAGCTCCACAAAACTGAAGCATCATTTACCCCCTTAAGTGTTGGCCATTTCATTTAATTCACTTAAATACCAACCCGCAAAATGCTTAAAATATATTTTAATATTTTTTGTTCTATGTCACAATGGCGTAGCAACCAAATTGTTGACCACACAGAATTGCCAGTTTTGAAAGAAATTCACCCTCCTGAAAACTTGACAGTTTTTTTCCTATCAAAAACTTTTAAAAACTTTTGCACAGAATTTTTATCAATTCTTTATATACATGAAGATTGAAGATATAAAACATCAGGTGTGTAATTGTGTTGGTTCACACCACATTAAATCATACTAACATACTTTAAAGGCAACAATTACAAACCATTAACAAAAGCCACCTTTTTTGAAAAGTGTATAGTCAGCTCAGTAAACAACGAAACATTAATGTTTATTCGTGGCTTTCTATAAAAAGAACAATAAAGTACGCATGTTTATTTTAGGTTTCGGTAATGTTATGCTTGAAAAATGTACTCAACTCGCTAAACACTTTTCACAAAAACACTGACATGCTTATAGTAAGCATTTTATCAGTCACAAACTGCCTACCTGGCTTCTTCCTGAAAAATTTTTCACATCAATCACACCCCTCTATTACAAAAAACCCTTCAAACTGGCAACTCTGTCTGACCAAAATAAGCACACTGTCTATTCGATAAGAACTCAATGAATGGAGAGTCCTAGCTTAAATGTAGCTACAGTAGGCATGTACTTAAACTCGTTCGAGTAAACTAGAACTTCCCCCCAAATGCCCATACTATGTATAAATTTTGTTGTGGCTTCTGTTGGCTTAATGCGAATTTCGTGCTGGAATTCCTGCCTGGGCCATTCCTACCAATACAATGAAAAGGCAACAACATCAAATAAAAAAAATCATAAAGGATTCTTTTATTGTGACAAAACTACATTTTGTTGTTCGGATGAGAGAACAATAACACAAAGGCACTTCATTGAATATAATTTTGGCAGCACAAAATCTGTATTTTTTTTTTCAATTTAACAAACAACCCACGCCCAAAAAATCAACCTTTCCAATCGGAAGCCTGTAGGGCAATCAAATCAGAAAGGATATTTTTTTTCCTATTTTCAATTTTTCAACATTCAACAGGAAAAAAAAGAAGAGAAATGAGATAAAATTCGTCTGTTTGTGTAGCATGTGTGGCGTTTTTTTGATTGTACAGGAAACAGGAATCTTTTTCTCACCCTTACATTCATATGTGTTTTCAGGATAAGTTGTACACTCGATGTTCTGTATAGATACATAGTTGATAAATCGATGATTTTTCGTTTGGCACATCTGACAGCATATAATTGAAAATACATCTTGATTTTCAAAGGAAAATCTCAGAAGTGTATCGGGATTATTACCTACTGACTGATGGCATCGTTATCGATTTGGAACTTTGGGTGATGAAAATAAATTCGATTACCATATGGCTCTGCGTGTGAGAGTTTGGAGTTAATGCATCACGAGCAGAATGTTTACATTTTGAAATCAGTTGCAGAACACTTTTATAACGTGCTGATTCAGTCACAATTATCATTGAAAGATGTCTACAATTCACAAAATTCAGAAATGAATGATCTTCCCAGGTCAAAATGAAATGAACATTTGGGTTGATAGACATGTTGTGAAAACATGTTTTAAAAACTATACTAAGCTTTAGTCCCATATGAATAAAGTTAGATTGCCAAAATTATTTTCCAGATACGTGTGACACTGGATTTTTAATTTTTTAATCAGGATGTGTGTGGTTGCGTTTGTCACTAGTTGCATGTTAAGTTTTAGTAAAATTGTGAAATAAGTTCTGTATTATGTTACGAGTAGACTAAATATGACTCACGTGGCTGTCAGCAGGAGAGCCGACACTTAGGCTATGAGTTGATCCATTGTGACACCACCTTGAATCTTGAAGACTTAATTACTAATCGTTAAACTAATTTGAAGAAACTTTATGAAGTGAGCGAGATTGCCTTTACCTATATTTGCTAGGTCACTCCCAAATGGAGTCTACGTCTACATCTTTGGGATAAAGCAGGACATGTACGGATAAAGTGAGAAATCGATTCCTCCTCGTCTTCGACCATACAGTTTCTGCAGGAATCATTATAATAAACTCCAACACTCTACGTTGCGTGCTTGCCTATTAAACAGTGTCCTGTTATAATACCTATTACGGAGTTCTATGTACGATCAGTTAAAAGATATTACACATTTAGAGCACTTCGGTTCCAACATTGGCTAAATTTGTTTTGTATAGCATCTTGCTTGAGCACAAGTGTGGCAACGCTTCCAAAAGAAAGAATAAAGAAACACAAATAAATGTTCAGAAAGAAGATAAATGAAAAAAAGATATAATGATAATATTTAATAGAAAGAGACTACAGGTTAGGTAGAACAATATACTGAGAGAATAAAAATATGATCAGTTGTTGTGGATCTATTGACGAGGAAAGACCTTTATTTGTTTAACCGAATATTATTTTTGTTTTGTATTAAGCAAAAGTTTTAACTGATTACCCAAGTAAACTTTCAGCGATGAGAATACCTATATCTGCCTTGTCTGGTAAAATATGTATCATTGTTACACGTTTGGTGTGTTTTTCAGCTCTACAATTTCCTTTACAAAACCGTTTTGTCGAAGGTAAATGTTAGACTTACAATAAAAACTTAAAATTTTCGACAAAATGCTGTCATAGATTTTGGAAATATGTGGAACTTTAGCAAACGGACGATAGTTTGTAACTTCACACTTTGGGATCTAATACATAATATAGGGGCAGTGGAAGAGGTCTTCTATAGCTAAGAGAATTCTCTTTGAGATACAGATAAACTGAAGATTTTTGAAAGGGGAAGAGAGAATTTGAATTGTGTAGGTAAAAAATTGTTTAAAATAGGTCAGTTATATATCACAAATAACAGATACAGATAAATAAATTAACGAAAAAGTGCGAGGGTAATCACAATTTTTTCTTGGATTTATTGTCATTTTTATGAATGTGAAAAGTACGTAAAATGTCATGGGTATGAAAAAGAATGAATTTAAAGAACAAAAGACAAGCAAGGAGCGATTTGAAAATGCAACTGGTTTTGTAGACGGTTAAGATTTGACAATTTTTTTTTTTTTTATAAATAGCGCACCCTCAAAGGTTTTTTTGTATACCCTTAATATGCCAGAGACACAGTGTGAGCATTAGGAAAAAAGGGAGGGGTTAGAAAAGAGGTGTTGGTGTTCATTGGTTTTGAATTCTTGAACATTGTAATGACATGGAAAGACAGAGCGTGGTAAGACATTCCACATTTGCGTAGTACGGCGAATCTCTGTACTTCACAGTACGACCGAAGTAGGGCTCAAGGGTAAACTACTGAGCATTCCTAGAAGTGCGAGTATTACGGTTGAATTGTTTAAGGGGAGGAATGCAGCTGCCTATTTCACTATTGCATAGCTCGTTAAAATAACTGAAAAAAAAGTGTGAGGCAAGAGATATTACGACGATGTTGGAGTGACGTAAATGATTCAATGATGTTATTGTCACCAATCATTTTGAAAGGTCTTCTTTGTATACTGTCCAAGAGTCTTAAGTGATTTACTGGAGCACCAGCCCAAAGATGGGAGTAATACTTAAGTTTTGGACATACATACATATAAAGGTTTTATAGATTGTAGGCAGATCAGAAGGTGAGGAAAATTTCTTGCACCGTCTCAAGAAACCCAAACATATTGCGGCATTTTTAGCGACATTGCGTATGTGATTGTTCCACAAGAGGTGGTTTGTGACGCACATACCGAGAATATCGAGATGTTCAGTTTCATTGATGCATGTGCCACTCATAGATAGTGGCAACGGGGGTATATCTCGCTTAAACGATACAAGACAAAGACAGCATTGTGCCTTACCAAATATTAAAAATAAATATTAAAGTCGTCTCCTAATTTGATTATTGGTAAGGCCCATTGAGTTTTCGAAGCATTAAATTCCACGCGGTTTCCTATTCCCCATTGAACAATGCTGTTTAGGTCGTGATTTAATGAGCTTACCATATTTTTTCGTTGCAGTTCCACATCTGAAGAGGAGGGATGTAAGTCTGAAAATGAAAATGAAAATCTAAGAGTACTATCGTCAGCGAAACAATTAATTGGATTAGAGGTTGTAGACAGGAAATCATTAATAAAAATTAAGAAGACGGTAGGGGATAAAACGGAGCCCTGGGGCACACCAGTATTTATATTGAGGGTTTCACACTTGAATCCGTCCAATTCAACTTGTATTTAACGGTTCGAAAGAAAATTTCTAATCCAAAGAGGAAGGGATTCGTCGAAGAGTCGCCTTTTTTCGGAATCGGCTGAAAAAATGCTGTTTTTCAACTGCTCGGAACGAGCCCAGAAGAATAGGATAGATGGAAAAGCTTACGCAGGGGTTTTGCTAGCGTGGAAGAACACATCTTCAGAATAATAGCGGGGGTACCATCCGGGTGAAAAAAAAAAAAAAATCTGTATAGCAATAAGAATTCAGTGGCTTTCTTTTTGCAGTTTTACGACACTTTGTGTATACGTGGGTAGAAAATTACCTCAGTTTAATTTGTTGTTTCTTTGGTTTCCCTTATTGAAGATATTTTAAAAAACTACTTTGTCATATCATGACCTTTCAACCTTTATAACGCACTAAGCATATATTGCATAGATGTGAACTCCCTCAGATTATGAGTCGTGTAGATATGAAACTTTTCCAATTATTTTCTCAAAAAAAATAAATTTTCGCTCAACTATTACACAAGATTCTTATCTTATAAATCACGAGGAGCGCGTCTAAGGCTCATGGTCCCTTAAAAACTCACCCTTATTTAATTTTCTTTCATCTTCTGTCCAAAATCATGATTCATACTACCATTTCACCAGCAAACAATAAAGCGATTCCATCGTCGCCGCGCCGCACTCAACTAGCAACAAGTCTTAAGGCATAATGGTCTACATCGAAAGCAATTTTTATTACGATTACCTACATGTAACAATTTTGCCTAGTTTTCCTGGAAATTGATCGTAAAGTTGTAATAATAAGTAATTTTCCAATTAAATTGTTTCTCGAAATTTAATTTAAATGTTTGCAATTGCACTTTGCCCTGAAGGACCTTATATCCTTCGGTCCTTCGTCCTTGCTATACATTATACGTACACAACACATCACGCACATCACAACTGAAGGATATTTCATTCGAATAAAGTTGTCCCTTTCTATAAGGAACGATTTTCTTTACAACTTCCTTGTGTTATTGAAACTAGAGCATGTACTCGTATGTAGGTATCCATGTTTCTAATACTTTTATGTTTATCCTGTTTCTATTTTGTGAAATACCAGGTGGTAGTTTGAACTTTAACAGAGACCAACTTAATCAATGATATGCAAATGAGTGTATGGTTCATAGCTCTCTTTTAAGTTAAAGTCAATCTTGTCCAAGGAGCACACATAGAAGATGTTTGCTTTAGTAACCCAATTTTGTATATGAAGTGTTTGAGGATAGAATACCTGGAGTTTTGAGTTTTGAATTAAGGCAAAAAGATGAAAAGGCAAATATGAACCTTAAAAAATTAAAACGAACTTGTTTGCTTGTTCTTAAGGTCGGATCATGAGATGAGAGAAAAATTGTATTTGAAAGTTAAATTAATTTTAAATTCATATGTCATTCATGATACTCAGAACCATTTTGGGCAGTTTTCGGTTCAACCAGGTAAACAGGTGTTCATATCTGAAATAACATTTCTCACAACCAAAAAAAAAATGTCAATACAAAAAAAAAAAAAAACCCTGAACCCTTTTAGATCCTTGTCGTTATTACGAATCGAGAAAAAGCCTTTTTCCTCAAGGCACCTAATATAATGTGTGGGATATTTTGTCTGAATGACATGAAGTTTCACAGCTTGTGTCCTCTATAGACATATAACCAACTCATCGTGAAGAGGCAGTCCTTTTGATTGAAATTTTGTCCCATTTTTTGCTCAAAATGTACCTATGTTCAGAAAAGTGTATTTTCTCTTTTATGAGTTGCCATGATAATAACTATAATGGGGTGAGGGAAATGAGAAAATGAGAAGATGGGTATGATATACGATAACGACTTCTATCTTTTATGGTTAATTGAAATTCAATGTTGCACCAGTTAATGGATATTGGATACAAGTTGGGGCAATGCGATGAAAACTCTTTGGGTATTGGAAATTGAAATTGGCTTAAGAAACTTTTGGAAATAAAGGTGCAAATAAGTTTTGGGTCATCAAATAAGATATGAACGTACTCAGGTGTAAAGCTTTAAGATGGAATAAAATACGTATCATAAATTAATTAGTAGGGTTTTGGACATACATATGTTTAAAAGTTAGGATTTAGGTTAAATAAATTTAGTAGCGTGATAGCTCATGAATAACCAGATTCTAATGACTTAAAAGTGAATTAAGAGTCTCAACCATTACTGTATACGATTTGTTAATCGAATGGAGAAACTGATGGGATCTAAAATTTTAAGTCGAGACCCAACGTCACTTTTCACTTATCACTTTTTTATGACGAAAGCTACTCTTCGAGGAATTGTTAGTTCCTGGCAATAGACAGTACCCGTACAAAACAAGTTATTGTTTTAAAGTAACGAGTGATTTTTTAAGAACTATCGGAAATTAAAAAAAAAAAAAAAACATAAAATTCTGAAAAATGTTTTAAATCTCTATTTGAATCGATAGTACGGTCAATTTAATTCAATGTTTGAAGATTATTTCATGCAAATGTTGGCCGCGGCTGCGCCTCAATTGGTCCATCCGCTTAGTCCAATTTTGGCATACTCTTTCTAACATTTCGGCCGGTTTCTCACGGCCAATTGACCGGCCCCAAACGTGAAATAAGCTGTTCACCGAACTAGCTTCTCAATTGGTCCATTGTTACATGTGTTGTGTGGCATGTGGCACCGTCTTGTTAAAACCACATGTAATACAAGTCAAGCTCTTCCATTTTTCGCAAAAAAAAATTGTTATCATCGCACGGTAGCGCTCACCATTCACAGTAACATTGCAATTCGCATCATTTTAGAAGAAATACGGCCCAATGATTCCGCCAGCCCATAATCCGCACCAAACAGTGACTTTTTCTTTATGAATTGGTAGCTCTTGCAATGCTTCTGGCTGCTCTTCACTCCAAATACGGCGGTTTGGCTTGTTCACTTATCCATTCATTCGGAAATGAACTTCGTCGCTGAAAACAGTTTTTCGATAAAAAAGTGGATCTTCGGCCAACTTTTCAAGAGCCCATTCACCAAAAATTCGGCGTAATGGTAGATCATTTGGCTTCAGTTCTTGCACCAGCTGTGTTTTGAAAGGCTTCACATTTAAATCCTTCCGAAAAATTTTCCATGTAATGGAGTAACAGAGGTCCAAAATGGCGCCGAATCGATAATTCACGGTCATCACTAACACTGGCCGATACAGCTACGATATTTTCTTTAGTTTGCACTGGTGGTTTGATGTCCAACAATGTAAATTTGGTGCAAAATTAAGTCACAATTGTCCGAATAGCCGCTTCAGTAGGTCGATTAAACTGACCATAAAATGGAAAAAGCGCGCGATGAACTTTCTTAACAGAGCACACATTTTGATAAATTTAATAAAAAGGGTGTAGTTCCAGAACTTGGCTGGGTACTACCGTGCCCTTTAATTCAATAATTTGCAAGAGTGTTCCATCTTCCTTAATACCAACCCCCGCAACATACGAAATCCCCTTCTCTTTTATATACCCACCCACCGTACGTCTTATGGCTCTAATGAACCAGTCTCACGTATGCTAAGGAATGTCAACTCAAACCCAATAACCTTCGACTTTAACCTTAGTACCCCTTGCCTAAAACTCCGTCTCTTGAATCAATTCCCCCACTAACCAAAATTCGTAGCTATAAGTTTTCCTAGTTTTAAGTTAGATTAAGCTATAGCTTGTATTAAGCCTAATAAATGGGGGTATTGCCCCCACCAAAATCAAAATTAAATTGTAGGACGATTCATGGTTAAATTATAGACCAAACTGAAGATGTTTGACAGTGACACAAAACACGAAACGTGCGTGAGCTTACAAAACCAGTGTTGCCAAAACGAAAATAACAAACAAATCAACCATTAGTATTGAATGGGATTCAAAATCCATACATTCAAAATGGCCTGACAGTATAATAAGCACAACACTGTGATCTTTTTTTCATCGTAGCTAAGGTTTGCTCGTCGATGGGCAGGTTCTTTCCAAAAAAGGCAACAAAACTTGGGCTTGGAGAGTCTTAACTCCGCATGAAATAGCTTTCATTAATATTGCTTATCTCTTAATCAATTTATTTCTTAGTTTACATTTCTAACACAGTATTTCAATATTTTTGTCTTCAAAATATAAATAAAATAGTATTTCGTATAATACAATACTCAATAGCTCAAAATATCTTACACGGTACTTCATATAATGTGCCCTCAGCACGCAACCTGGGGAACAAAACAGTCGGAACCTCTCACAAAAGAACCTTGTCCAGCGCTATCCTTGAAGATACAAAGAAACGTCGTGGTACTTATCGCAACCCCTATTTGGCTAGCACGCAACGACTTGAAGAGAAGCTTAAAGAAACTGAACGGTCAAGAATCCGTACAAGAAACCCTTGTCCCTAGCAAAAAATCAAGGAAAAAAACGGTTCTCGAGGAGAACCTGTCCAATGAGCTACTTAAAGAGATGCTTAGAGGAATGAAGCGATCGGATTAGCAAATAAATGAATAATTATAATTATAATTATAATAATAATAAAACTTGCCCCAATCTAGCTAAAGTCCTAACGATTTGTTAGAAATTTTACATCGCCTTCACAAGCAGAATAATGCCTCTCTGTCACCAAAACGCCTTAAAAATGTTTTTGTTTCCGTCCGATCTTAAAATTTCTATGCACTAGATTGGTATCCATACTTGGACGAGAATAAGAGACGATTTTGTCATTTTCTTAACTTCCACTTACTAAATATGCAGCTTTAAGTCAATGTGAATTGAGAAGATAAGAGACAAAATAGTATGGAATTTCAATTTCGTAATGATTACATGACTTCAGGTGCACAATTAATGTGCATTATGTTTATTTAATAAGGCGGTATCAGGTGTCGTCTCGCTCGGTAATATGATTAGAGCATGAAGGTGTTGTAATACTGAGTTACAATCTAAGGGCTACTATTTGATTTTTTTTTGTTTTAAAAGAAACGATATAATAATAGTGAGAACATATTGCAAATAATGAAAAAGGTGAAAAACCTTACCCTTGATGATTTACATAAGCAAAGCGCACATTCCTAGGTCTTCTTACAAATGGAATGACTAACAAATGAATGACGAGATCGTACTTTTTAAATAATTTTTTTATCTTCCAAGTTTCTCTTCTAACCCTCTTAGTTGATGAACCCAAAAAACTTCAAGACAATGCAGGTCAATCTGGAAATACTTATTTTCTACTTCACACCCTGACAAAGATTCTAAAAATGTCTCATCCTTTTTAGGAAAGTGAGATAACTGTATCAATTCAGCAACTTTCCCATTCTGAAGGAGGCTAATACTATAAAACCAAAGGAGAAACCATGATACAACCGGAAATATTGATACACTATTAAGGGACATTAACTTTTGTCGCTTTTAATCTGATTGGTCTGAGATAAATTATTTTGAATACACTGACTAGAAGCAAATGTTACAAAGTAAGGCAAAAAATACTTCAAGTTCCCAAAGGAAGGAAACGTTTTTGGTAGTTTATCAGAAATATCAAAAACTCCAACAAATTATCCATTTCAACTCTTAGCCAAGTTGCAAAAGTACTTACAGAGCTTGATATAAGCAAGTCCGTTGGTCCAGATTGTGTTTCACTATTAGTTTTGAAGAGGTGCTCTTCCACACTGGAAAACTACTGCCGAAGCTATCCATCCAATTTCCCTGGGTTCTTTCCGAATGGATGAAAATCACATATGTCCAGACCAATTCCATTCTTCCCAACATGAAATATTTCGAAAACAGCAAAGCTTCTAAATGACCGCAAATATGATTTTCGTGCCAAAAGGCACACTGGTGATGGCTTATCTCACAGAAAAATAAAATCAATCTTTGTATAATTTTGGTGAAAGTATGGCGCTTGGTATTTCAGAAGCGTTTGACCATGCTTTGGTATCAAGCTCATTTGTCAAAAATATGTGTATTTGGTTTCAAGAAAACCATAATTTCATGGATCAGAAACAACGTTTGGAAACATCCCTCACAAGTAAAATTAGATGGTTTCAAATCTCGCGTACACGAAAGAAATGCTGGCCTACCAAAGGGTTCTGTGTTATCTCCAAACCTATTTCTTATTTTGATTAATGACCTAAAACTTCTTAGGCAGTTCATTATTTTGCTGCCGATAGCACTCACAGTATCTCATATATGTTCCCAGACTAGTCTTGACACTTTTCGGACGTGCAACTCCAACGTCTATATGATAAAGCTTATTAAATTCTGATCTTGATAGCATTGTTCAATAAGGAATCAATAACCACATAGAATTTAATGAAACCCAATGCTGCTTTCTATCGTAAAATAGAACCTAAATCCTCAAATCTATCAATTGGGAGCAGCGTTACCACTTCCGGAAAAAAAGTCGAAGTACGAGTAGATTTGAAGAAAAAAGTGAAGTAAATTGAGAAAAATCGAAGTAGATTTCAAAGTGACTTTTTACTTGCTTTTAGGAAAAATAATGCATACAAAAATTTTTTTCATTAAATTAATATTATTAAATATTTAAAATTGTCACTGCATTTCTTTTAATTTTAAAGAAATTTCGTATACAATTACTCATTTGTGTATTTGTATTGTATTGATGTTCTTTTATTTTATGGTAATTATGGGGCTACATACTACTACTAAGAGGGAAATAGAGAAAAAGAAGTAGATTTGGGCTTTATTTTGTAAAATTGAAGTAGATTGAAACAGAGATTTTTAAAATGAAGTAGATTTAAGTATTTTGATGATGGTGCGAAGTAGGAAGTAGATTTTGAAATATTTTGAAAAAAAGAAGTAGATCTACTTCAATTGAAGTAAAGTGGTACCACTGATTGGGAGTTCTTTTATCCACCGTCTATGGAATGCCCGCATAAACGAAATGCTCAAAAATTCTTTAGTTTCAGTGAAGTTGCAAGAAATTCTTTACTTCTTCAGATTTTGCTACATTTTGTAAAACTGATTTTAAGAACTTGCATCTACTCGAATACAAAATAAAGCATTAAAATTAATAGAGAATAGTTTTGTATTTGAAATCTTTGACAAACTTCATCACAACTATTCATCTCACCCCCCCCCCTCCCCTTTTAACGTTTTTTTTTTTAAACAAACAGTGTTCTACTGAACAATCTAGCTGCAATCCTTCCTTCAAACAATTTTGAAATTAATAAATTGTTTAAAATTGAATGCTCATCAATTAGATACTCGTATAGAGATTATTTCCTAAGTCGTACAGCACGAATATGGAATACTATACCAAGCTCCAAATTTCCATCTCATTTCAATTTTTAGGAAATCAAAGCGAATGTACATCGGCTTCTCCACTTGAAACTTCTTCAACTTTCTGATGTCTATTGATAAGCTGGGCAAAATTAAGTCCATTTTTCTTAGCGAATCAAACCGAAGAAGATGGAGCAGTTTAACTAACTGCATTATAAACGATTTGGTCCACTAATAATACATCCCGAATACTTGATCTGATATGCAGACCGAGGCAAGACATAGCCAGGATCGAAGCTACCCTGGCCAATAGGAGAGCATGCAGAGAAGAGGAGACCAGCGGGAAAAGGAAACAGTTCCTCTACAAATACTATGCTCTGGTCAAATTAAGAGCACAATCATTAGGAAGGCCAAGGAAATGAAGATCAAAAACTTGACGAAATAGCTCTACGACTAGCTTCGCCTACTTTTTCGCAGTGCCCTTTGTTTGACTCCTTAGATCGCGAGCTAGCGGACTGAAGGCTTTGACGGAGCCCACGGTGCAGGGATTGGCTATTTTTTCTGTACCAGTCAACAAGCTGCCTAGCTTAGCACAGTGTAGATGGTGTCGGATTCGTGTGGTGGTCCGGCAAATCATCCGATTTCCAGATGATTGTGTTAAATCAAACACACAATAAGAGACATCAAAACCTGCTAGAGCCATATTTTTTTATTAATCCACACTGGATGACTCTGTGCCTCTGTGGGAATGTCCACAATTTCTCATATCAATTCCATCCCCAGGTTCATATGAGTAATGGTATCAAAATGTCGCAATTCAGCACTAATTGGGCCACAGGGCAAGACTGCCGGTGGTCGCCATTTCCACCTACCTTATCTCCCTACTGGTAAGTCATCAGCTAAGCTGTTTCGAAGAACATAATTCCAGGCCTGAAGACCAGCAATCACTTGCTTGTTGTTTTCAAAAATAACCGGGGTCGTTTCGATCGCGAGAACATTCAAATAGAAAGTTTGGTATGGCCTATTTTTTTTACGAAGGACATTGTCTTTGTATAACCCTGCAGCACAGTTCTATTACATTTAATTTCCTTCTAGTCACTTGATAGGGGTTCATTCTGTACAAACAAACCCCTATTCAAAATAGGTTTATACGTATATAATGCAGGTTTTTAAACATGTGCAAGTAAATTTCTGAAAATTGCTAATGTCAGTTCTGAGAATGATAAATTACTGCTGGAAAAAATGTAAGGTAGAAAAATTATGATACTTCTCCATGACGCGAGGCGAGAAAGAGTTTGATTGAACAGCATAAAAAAAATAAGTAAAAACATATTCCTCCTACAAAATTCAATCAGTTTTTAGTAAAAGTTTATTTTGTTATTCTCATGGAAGGATTCGTTTTGCCAGAAGGGCCGATGAATTGAACAAACAGAAAAAAAATTCTTGCTTTCCATGATTTTAATTAAAAATTTTTTTTTTCACTTTTCCTAAGTTTCTGAAATCACAAAAAAAAAATTAAATCCTTGTGCTAAACATTAGTTTTGCCCAATGATTTTTCCAATTCCGAATTTGGTTTGCTTGCAGTGCAGCTAAAAATCATCAAATGTGCCTTAATCGCATAAAAATGGCTGAAATCTGAAAGCTAAAACAAAACCGAGAGTTCTTCATTTCGGAATTGACTTTGAGTTACATCCACGGACATGACCTTCCTTCATTTATGTATGTTCATTGAATCTCTCTCTAAAAATGTTCAAGTTCAAAGTACTTTCGTAGTTTATTTTTTTTTTGTGAGGGCTTAGGTATTTTTATGCAAAAAAAAACACTCCATGAAAATTATTTTTGTCATGCAAAAAAAAAAAGATTCTCCGTTTAATTCATTGAACAGGAACTCAAGCGTTAATGGACTTTTCTGGTAAAACCATTCGTTAAAATTTTAACATACAAATATTTGAATTTGAAATTCTCTATTCGCTTTTAAGCACAGTGAGGGTTTGACTTTTAAAATGGATTTAGTCAGAAATACTGTCTTCTGGTTGGTGTGGGGTACTCCAGATTAACACAAAAAAAAATATCAATTTTTATAATTGGTTGAAATATCAGACAACGATCGTTGCTAATAAAATCGTAGCAGTTCTGAAGTGCTTTCAGGACTTAAATCACTTGAACCGAATATAAACTGGAACCGATGGTAACTAGCTATGTATATTTCTCAAACTGTGTGCTTCATCATTTTTCTCCTGGTTTCTATTTTCCGAGGAGTCTTTCTTAATACAAAGAAGATTTCTTACCTTGCGCCGATTCATAAATGCAGGTCTAAAAATACGATAGAAAATAATAGAGGTATTTCTAAGCTATCAGCAATAAATTCCTAAATTTTTTGAGATTATCGTATAAAATAAAATTAAATTTTTAACTAAAGAATCTAAATCTGAATTGTGACATGACTTTATATCTGGGCGATCCACAACTGCCAATATAATATGGCTATTTTTTCTAGCGAAGCTTTAAATTCTGTGAAAGATAGCACTCTGTTGCAAAAACTAAATATTTTTGGATTTCATTCTAGGTTTCTTTGTTTGATTTCATCTTACCTCACTGGCAGGTCTCAAAAAGTTATCACCGATAACTCTCTTTCAAGTTACGAGTATATTGCATGTACTTCTCGAGTCACACGTAATCTGGGCTCTCTTCTTTTCAACATTTTAATCAATGAAAAATGTAATGTATTCTCGTTCTTCAAATCTAAAGGTCTTGATAAAGACTAACCCACTTTCTCGAGTGGTAAAAATCAATGCTTGATTCAAAATTCTCTTGAAAGTCATGTTGACTAGTACATTGTGGGTAGAGCTAATTCACTTGCTGGCTTCATAAAACGGAGTTGCGGTTTCTGTGACCCTTTTTCTCTGTTAACTCTTTACACATCTATGACAGGTCTATACTTTAATACGCAGATGTCATGTAGAATCCAACTTTTAAGACATATTCACCCTTATTCCGATAGTCGTTTTCCTAAAACGCCAGTAAAACGACAAGGCTCTAAAAATGAACATTGGAATTTTATTGAAACGACTATCGTTATAATGCTTAGAAAAGTGAAGAACATAGAGAACGCTGCCCTTTTCGTAATATTTAAACACCAAAATGTGGTCTGTGGAGCCTTCTCGTTTTAAAGGCGTTTTATTAAAACGACTATCGGAATAAGGGTGATTCTAACCGAATTGAAAAAGTCCAAAGGCATTTGACAAAATTTATATTTTTTAAAATGTATTGCAGATTTTCATCAGGTTATAGAACTAGATGTCTTTTTTGGGAATTACGTCTCAAGTCGAATTATTCATGATGTGATGCATATGAACACCAACAACTACTAATTGCTTAGTTCCATTATCTCTTTCCTCGGAAGTTGATGTTTCGTTAGTAGATTCTTTGTTTTCAAATAATCTATTCAAATAAATAAGGTTGCGAACTCACTAGGAAGATTTTTAGACTTAAGCATTATTGTTTCAGAAGATTTACAGTATTCTGTCATGGAGAATTATCCATTGCTCTCTAATTCTGTTCATCATAAATCTGTTAATATTTCCTTAAAAAATTATAATTTTGATAATTTTTGTAAATTCTATAATTTTAAAATAATTAATAAATTTGATACTAATAATTTGTTATTGATGAACAGTTTCTTTAACAATATTAATTGGTCTAATGAGTTTTTGGGTAAAAATATATCTGACAAGTTCAGCTGTTTTAAATCAATATTTAAAAATGTTTTAGATAATTGTATACCCATGAATAGCAAAAAAGTAAGCTCTCATCCAATTTGGTACAACAAAAGAATTCTTAAATTGAAAAATGCTAAAAATATTGCTTTCAAAAAATATAAGATATCGCCTTCAAACGATTCTTATGCATATTTCTCTCGCTTCAGAAAAGAGTTTATTTCCCTTTCTAAATTCATGTATGCTAATTATGTCCATTCGATAGAAAATAATTAAAAACATAATCCAACATCATTTTGGAAATTCATTAATGCGAAACGCAATAGTTCTGGATTTCCAACAACTACCTATGGTTTTTGAAAATGATTCATCGAGTGATCCTAAGATTACTGTAGATTTTTTTGCAAAATTTTTTGAAAATGTGTACAGTTCTTCTTCATTGTCAACAGTTTTATCATTTCATTAACACAATCCCATTTGTGTTTGATTGTGCAGGTATATATTTTGAATTAAATGAAATTGAAAGCTCTTTATTGAAATTGGGTTTTTATCCTATTGTTTTTCGTTATTTTACAAGATCGATTTATATTCCGTTACTGGAATTGTTCAATGATTCAATTTCCAAAGGCATTTTTCTTGATGATTGGAGGGTTCCTGTTATTGATCCAGTTTTTAAATTTAGTGTCGAACTACAGAGCAATAACTAATTTATCAGTTGTTCCCAAACTTTTCGATAATCTTGTTCAAAATAAGTTTAACTCTATTATAAAGCAACAAGTAAGTATATATCAACATGGCCTATGGAAAGGTCGGTCCACCAACTCCAATTTAGTTGATTTTACTATTTTTTGTATCAAAGCTATGGATAGTAGAAAACAAGCACATTATGGATGGAGTTCCTGAAGGCAGTCATTTGGGTCCGCCCTTATTTTTACTTTTCATTAATGATCTTCCAAGTTCTATTAAAAATTCTCACTGCCTTTTGTATGCAAATAATATAAAATTTTTTCTACGGTATCCACCATAAATGATTCCCAACTTTTTCAAAATGATCTTGATTGTTTTGTTGACTGGTGTAAATTAAATTATTTGTTTCTCAATGTCGAAAAGTGTGCCTGTATGATTTATAATAGAACGTTGTTTAGTCCCTAGAAGCGAGAAGAAAGGTGTATAGTATCATGTTTTTTGTCAGGTGGCCGTGGCCCGATGGTTGTGTGCTCGCCTGTCAACCTCAATATAACAGGTTCGATTCCTGCCGTCGTCTATGTTTTCTTTAATTCCATTAAAACCTTCTATAAATTGTCATCAATGGGATGCTGGTTTACTCATTACATGTTGTTTAGGCATAACACTAACAACATGTGATTGAGTTAAAACTAGTATGCCCAACAAGGATGAAAAACGAATAAAATAATGCGAATTATAAGGGACATAGAAATAAGACACGGCAATTCTCCGCTTTAGTTGAGCCGCCATCCCTGGAGATAAAAAATCTGAGACAACCACCTTAGTCTCAGAACATCGTGTCACACATCTTTCCTATCCTTCTTTCTCTTCCGTAACTTCACGCCCACGCTGTGTTGAAACATTTAAAGGGTATTCATATTCCCTTGAGCGTGAGTAAATTATAAAAAAAAAAAAGGTACTATTGATTCTGAAAGTTTACTTCGTTGTGTGCATTTGTATGCTCCATCAACTTTTTTGAGAGCTAGACCACACCTGGCAATTGATGCACATCGCACTTTGTATGGGCAGCAGGAACCCATTTCCGCAAGTTGCAACTTATTAAATGCTCACTATGAAAATCTAGATATATTGTTACGGTAAGATTTACCGCAACAAAAACCATTCTTAATCTTGGTTCTTCAAACCTTCTTCGACTATGTTGTTTAGTCATAGTCTGACTCTCGATATCTGTTTTCCCCTCCAACCCAACCATTCCCATTTTTCGACCCACATTTTGAGTCCGTTGTCCTCATGGAGCTTGAGAGTAGCTCAGAGAGGATGACAAAATAGGTACCCTATAATTCGATCGTGTTGAGCCAGCGGATGGGCTGGAGACTCGCACGCCATCTACATAAACGAGGAAGCTCTTTCGAAGACAACAACAGAACGAAGCATATACGTACACTTAAAGTGGATTTGAGGACAACACAACATCAACATAATTAAAATAGCTTAACTTACATTTTTGAACACGGCTTTGAGCCCATCGTAAAATTTCTTTCCTTAAAACTTAACTTAAATAACAGACCAGCATAAAAGAATGGAACGCTAAACGCTATCCCTTCAATACCCCCAAATCTGCACAAAGGTCCACCGAATAGTAGATTGCGCGTTAGGTAGTTTAATTTGAATATTTGCCTTCCTTCTTCGGTTTCTCAAAATTGTTTAAAGATTAAATACTAGTATTGGCTCCTTTTTCGAATTAGTTGAAAATAGTAAATTTAGTAGAGTAGCTGAGAGAATGCTCAGAATATTATCTTCAACTTTTTATAGTTTCTTTTTATTTTTCTCAAAAATAGTAATTGTAAAAAAAAGTCAGGGTACGGCCTTGGATTCGCTAAGTTTTGGGACAGCACCAACAACTTGGGGAATTCATTGACTGTGTGGGTGAATGAGAGTTTCGTTGGAACTCAACATCGGAGTGGTACCGTAACTGAGTTCCACGAAAGCTTTTGATTGAGAGTGTGAATGTGTGAGTGAAAGAGGAGGCCAAGAGAAATGAAAGGCAAAATGGTTAATCTAATTCTTGGTTGACTAGCTAAGCCGATAGGCGATTTGAAAGAATTTTTGTCGAAGAAGGAAAAGAAGATATAAAAAGTTAAAGATAATAGAAAAGTTGAGAAAAAGTAAAAAAAAAAAAAAATAGTTCTTGGAAAAGTAATTGATTCGTAAAAGGAGAAGGAGTTTTTTTTTATTGGAAAGGATCTTTATCGCCAGAACGGGGCGAGGAAAATCATTGAGAAAAAGAAGGAGGAAGGAGAGGAAATAATATTTAGAAAAAGGAAAAGATAAGTAGAGTGTTGGTTTTTATATTTTTATTCGATTATAAAAAAAAGTGTTGTGACTTAATAATTCGGTTGGCCCTTGGTTCGATTCTAAAAATCTCAAAATTGTGAGACGCGCGACCCCTTTACCGTAGTCTAAATTATCTGTTTTATTTCGGGACCGAGTGATAGCGGTCCATTCTAGCGGTCTGTGTTTTCAAAATTTTCTTTCTTTAATTTTATATAACTTCAATTCTTGCGATCTGCATTTTAAAAATTCTCTTTGTTTCATTTCCATTTTATTGTTTAATAATTTCATTTATTTTCAATTGGTTTCATCCAATTAAATTCCTATTTGTATTCTATTTTGTATTTGAAAAAATTCCAGGTTTTAATCCAGGCGTAAGCCACGGTTTCCTGGATACTTTTTAAATAAAAATATTCTCCTTCCCATTAGGAATATAAATCTGTGTTTGCTTCATTTCTTTGAAGAATAACTTACAGCATCCCGGTTAAGGCAAACGACCATAAAAAGTTTCCTGGCGCCCACCCCTCCCACGTAAGTACGCCCCAGTACTTGCATTAATTTAATTAAATTCGTATAGCACCCAAATTCTTCTTTTTATTAAATCTCAATTGTTTACTCTTTTTATTACCATTTAAATTCTACAAAACCCACCCCCAGCTGACTAGCCGGTGAGCTGCGTCGTTACCCATCGCAGTGTTGTTGCAATATTTTTTAATCTCTTTCTCTCATCATACTCGTACTTCGTTGATCTTTTTGACATTTCGTCAATTCGATCTTACCTTACGCGTGTGCCGGTTGCACAAATTATTAATAATTAATTCGTTTATTGTTTTATTGTAATTATAATTGGATTCGTATAATCCAAAGTCGCGGTCTTTAAGTACATAATCGTCATCCTAATCATCATAAAAACTCATCATAAAACTCGGGAAAAATATTGCAACAATATCTTTACTCAGAAATGTTTTTAAAAGTATATTATGTTCTTTATTAAATTGATAATTTTTTTCAATTTTATTTTAATATTAATTTTAATTTATAATAAGATACATTTCATAATTTTGAAATCTGTTGAATGTAAATTCGTAGATTGTAAAATAAACAATAAAAAACAATAAACAATAAACCAACGAGATGTGGTTTCAAAAAGATGCCGCTACATGCCTCACAGCCCGTGCCACAATAGATATTTTACCAAATAGATTTCCGCACAGATAGATAACAGACCAGAAAGAAAGATAGATAGATAGATAGATAAAATAATTTTATTTTCTGGTAAAATTAGTTATACATACAAGGAAGATTATGCTGCTTGAGAAAATTAAATATGACAATTATTTATTTAATTATTTAGTTGTCTGTCAGGTTAAAAGTTTTACAATTTAAATACTGGCTTAGCTTGAATTAAAGTTATTTATATTTATTTACAATCAGTCAGTCTAACTAACAAATACTTAAGCATTTTTAAGTACGTAATATCTGCGGTTTAATATGTAAAGAAATTCTGTGCGACCAATTGTTTCAGCTCCTAGAAAAAGTCTACGGTAGGTTTTGAAAATAAGAAATATGCTCACTTAGGCTAGGACTGCACTTGCGATTTCAATCGCGCGTTTTTTTAGTCGCAAAAATAGAACACATGAGTTTAAATGAGAATGAACGCACTTGATACCAACAAATCCTGACGATTTAAAAGTCGCAATTTGTTTCATTTTTCTTGCGATGCGATTGTCGTATTTTAAAATGAAACAAATGTACTCAAATTGACATGCTCACACTTGCGATTTAAATTACTACGACTTAAAAATCGTAGTCGCAAGAAAAAATTGTTATGCACGCACTTACGATCTTTAATCCACGATTTCTTAGCCGCATGAAATAGGACACATGGCGTTAAATGTGAATGCACGCACATGCAACTTAAAAATCGTAGCGATTATAAAAATGAAACAAGTTCCATTTTTTCAAGCGATTTTTCTGTCGCTACTTATTTGTAGCAAATGCGTGCACTCACATAAGAAGTAGTGTGTTTTATTTTTTGCGATTAAATAATCGTGCGCAAAAAAATCACAAGTGCGTGCATGACAATAATTTGTAGCGACTACGACTTTTTAATCGTCTCGACAAAAAACCGCAAGTGCGGTCCTAGCCTTAGGTGTTTTCTGTTGCAGTAAGATTACACAACGTACATAAGCTGACGGTGTGATTTCGGAAAGCCCTTGCATTCAAATCAAGTCACCCATATCATTCTTTTAAAATAAGAATTTTGAATCATTCAAAAGGATAAGGAGCAATCTCCCGCTGTGTCTGTAAACTTAATACTTTGCGAATGAACAATGAGTGTCGTAAGAAACGATTTTGAAAGACCAATTTCGATATGTACCACATAGTTTGGTGTGTTGTCGAAGTTCCTTTGAGTTTCTTTAACACTTTTCCACAATTTTTCCACAAACCAAAAATTGAAAAAAATTCCTCTTCAAAATATAAAAATTGAAAAAACAAAAAAAAACGAATTACTGCAACTTGTTTATGTTAGTGTAACGACGGGTGTCTGCTCTTCATGAATGATAAAAATACTCAATAATATTTAATTTCTGAAAAAGTTTCAAAGAAATTTTTGATGTTTCGTTAACAATTTTTTTTTAGTTTTCTATTAAATAAAATAACTCTCACATGTCTGTGGTCAATTTAGAAATTTTCAATATTTAAGTCTACTCCCAAATAATTACAACAAAGTTTAACCTTTTTTATCACACATACCCACACACGATTTCAGTCTTCTACTCAAGTTTAATTGATTGATTTACCTTTTCAGTAAATTTATTAAGTTTTTAAATAATAACTTGCAGAAGTTGAAGAAAATCGATTTCCCGAGGATTTTCCAATATTCTGAACTCATTTCCATGATATGTGAACGACATGCACTGCTATTTCCGTACTAATCCTTCGGCAAGTCTATAAGATGGAAAATGAATTGTAATTTCCTCTTGAAAAGAAGATGGCTCCTTACGTAAGGACCTTCTTGAACATTATTATAAATGAAGGAAAAGGGGTTTTCTACAAGAGTGGGCCATACTACACGAAGCAACGACGACGTTGATTTTATGGCATATTCACTTATAAAATAAGGAACTATGCTGCAAACATAATTAAATGTTATATCATCATCCATGAAGACGATGATATTATAGTGGAACAGCATATCTGAAAAAGTGGATTTATATAAAATTATATCATCATCATTCCTTAAACAAATTTCTAGGTTGTACGAAAACTGTAAAAGAATAAGCACTTGTAGCAGCATAGTCGGTTGATAACCAGGTCTAAATGGCAATGTTTTTTTTTAATTAAGTCCAAGATTACTGCATATATCTTCCCACTGTGTGGGACTTATTCTTTCCATGTTGACATACATACATATACATAACATGCTCAAGCTTAATCTTAATTTTATGGACTCATTTACTGCACAAAAGCCTTTCCTCCATTTTATCCTGGTGATGGTCAATATAAAAAGGAAAACGGTATAAAGTATGCAATTTATTATTTCCTAAGAACACGTCGCTTAATGAGTGTTTACAGGTTGAATTTTTTTTATGTATATCCTTCCCCAATCATTAATGTCATTTTTCAGCACGCGAAGGAGTGTTAAACCCTTACCTTCTGGTAAATTGGATATTGGTTGTCTTGGTTGAACCTGACAAAAATATTATTAAAGGGCTTATCCTATACATCTGAATGTTGAGTACTAGTATTAGAAGGGTTTTACCTACGTACTTATTATATCGACCTTAGTTTGATTTTAATCATGTGTTACTAGATTATATGCCATAATACGTACTGTATAATTACACGTCAGCAAGTTGGTAGCCTTAAATGTCACATGCAAAGCGTGGACTTTACCATAAGTGACAGCCATAAAGATAGAAAAGAAATTCTAACAACGTGGTTGTTAGATTAAGAGGGGAGCTAAAGCTAACAAGTTCGTTAGCATAATGTCATAAGCGATAATTACAAGACCTTATTTTTTGTGCGTTTCCTTCACTATAGAGCTGTTTTCCATATTTAATTTGAATGGGTGCTCTAAGAGTTTCAACCAAATAAGAATATTTTTTAACCCTAATAGGTTTAGTTAAAGATTGTAATCCTGATGTAAAACATGCACAATATACCGTGGAAATTAAATTGGATCTTTAGATAGTAGAAGATAAAAAATAAAGAACAAACATTGCTGAGCCGAGATCTCTACCTTGTGGAACACCAGAACCCATTTTCTCAAATACAGAATATTTTGTTTTTTCTTTTAAAATTTAATTTTAACTTTAATTTAAACTTAAAGAACCATACCTTTAATTAATTCAAGCTTCGACAACTCATCAATTTCATTGGTTAAAGTTGATCAATGTTGATTTACTATCTATACTTACTATATACGGTTTTGATTATACTTGAAACCAAAGGAATCGTCCGGAATAAGGTAGATAAAGTTCTGTTCAAGGTTATGCTAATCCAAGTCTCTAGGCATATCCTTTAGTTTTAGAATAATACCTTTATGTAAAAAATTTTGAGATTTGAAATAAACACAACACTACGAATAAACATGTCCAAAAATGTGGGTTTCTTCTTAGCGTTCATTAAACAGTGGTAGTGGTTGTAAAATTGTTGAGCTTGGAATTAAAATTCATCAACATTAATTCCTGACCTCTAGCAGCACCACTAAAAAATTGGCATCCCTGTGAAAATTTATAAAATTCTAGTTTATGTTTTATTTAAAACCTATAATTATAAACTATAACTCGATTTTAGATTTTTTTTTAGCTGTTTATAATGAGTCTGTCTAAGTTGGATAAAATCTGAACTACTGAAACAGCTTTGAATATTTTTTAAGTCTTGTTTAAAGATATTATTAGAAATAATCAATCACAAAAAGTTTTGTTTGCCTGCAGCACAGTTTCCTGATAATTCGACGCTGCCAGAGAGTGTTATGAGTCCTTTGTTTTTTGAAAATTTTAATAAAACTGATTAAAATCTGTTGTACTATTTTTGAGAAAATTGAAAACAAAACAAAAATTACATGGAGGATACAATTATTATAATAACCATTTTTCGGATTTTTACTTGCGACTTATATGTAGGTACTATAAGGCAAGTTATGCATTCGGATAAAAAATTCAACTCGAGATTTTGATCAAAGTTGACATTACGATGATAGCGAAGACTAAAAAAGTGGGTCTCGCAATTCTGTCTGTCTGTCTTTTCGACTACAGCCTAAGCGGCTCAGCCGATTTTCTTTAAACTTCGTAGATAGTATTTTTAATTTTTCCCCGACACGTTTTTTTCTTTTTTTTTTTAAGACCGAAAATACGGGATCTGCCATACTATTTTTTTTTTTCGAAATTTTATAAATCTTTTTTTTCTCAAAAACTGTCTAACAGATTTTTTTTTTTTTTAAACTCAAAAACTTTCATTTAGTTAAAGCTAGGAAATATGTAGTTGCAAAAATAAAATTACAAAAAATGGTTATTTTTGGTACACCCTTGTAACCATTTTTTTGGTTTTTGATTTTGATAATTTGTTTATGCTTAAGCTCCCCAGCAGTTTAAATATTATTGAGTATTTAAATTTTCCAAACTTTTTTTTTTTGATTTTTAAAAAAAAATTTCAAATTTTTTTTTTTAAACTCAATATCATTTCAAAAACCCCATGCTCGCTTCTTTTAAAACTTGATAAATAAAAGTTTCTTAATATAAATTACAAGATGTGAGAAAAAAAATTTATTTTACCTTAACCGTCCATACAAATGTTAAAAAATTGTTTTCGAAAAATCGTATGAAATAGCCAGTTGCATTCCTCCCCTCAAACAATTCAACCGTAATACTCGTGCTTCTAGGAATGCTCATCAGTTTACCCTTGAGCCCAATTTCGGACGTCCTCTCAAGTACAGAGATTCTTTTTTTAGCCGCACTACACGAATGTGGAATGCTTTACCCGGCTCAATGATTCCCACTCACTGCAATGTGCAGACATTTAAAATCAATGTGCATCAGTATCTCCTTTCTCATCCTATCCTACTTTCCTAATTGCTCGCACTATGTTTAACATTATAAGGGTATTCATAACACCTTGAGTGCGCGTATAATATACAAGCAAATTTGAAATCAAGGTATTACTGACTGTACCTACCATAGAACCATTTTTTTTTTCAAATTTAGAAGTTTTCTTTATCGACATAACGGATTTTACTGAAATTTCTTATAGAGAAGCTCCTAAAAAGCTTAAAAAACTGTGCATTTCAAAGCTTAAAAAAACAAGAATTTTTTGAACTTTTGAAAAAAAAAATCTGTTTTTTTTTTTGAAAATTCAATATATCAGAAACGGTTCAATATTTTTTTTTAATTTAATTTTTATTCGAACAATAATAAAAACTTTAAATTGGTGTACTAAAATTTTTTTCTTAAAAATATTTTAGAGATTTTTTATATAAAAGGTTATTTAAAAAAAAAAACAGTACAGACTTATGATTTTTCATCTTGTATAAACTAATATTCGTTTGAATCAGATAGCATCCTATTTTTAGCTCCAACTATTAAAGAAGTTGTTTTAGTAATTTGAAAAAATAATTTTATGTTTATTAACAGTTTTTTTCTAATAACATTCATTTTTGAAATTATTAGTCGTTTACATAAGAAGTTCATGCCACCCAGTCTTGCATTTTATTTTTCAACCATTAGCTTGTTTTTAATAAATTAAAAAAAAAGCACAAGACAAATTTTTCGGAAATAATAATATTTTCTAAAATTTGTAAAAATAATGTTATGCTTTCCTTTCCACCAAGTTTAAAGAAAATTGGCCAACGAGACAGACAGGAAAACAGAATTGACATACCCTTTTTTTCGTGTTCCCTACCATCGTAATGTAAAGTTTGATGAAATTCTGAATATTCGACTTTTTTACGAATCCATAACTTGCCATATAATACCTAAATACGTATATATGCCAAGTAAAAAAAATAGATGAAAATAAACAAGGTTATCGATATTTTTTAATTTGTGAGAAGTGAGAGGTTAAATGGGCGTAGAACACTTCAAATTTATTAAAAAGAAATAAAATTGGTGACCACAACTTGAATATAGTTTTTGTTATTCAAATAGATTTATTTATCTTTTTCTGATTTTTCACTTCTACAATAAAAACTATTTATTTTGTTCTAACCAATTATTTCATCTTTTCTAAAAATTATGATGGCTTGATATGGTATAAAAAAGCATAAGATTATCCTTAATAGTTTTTACCTTCGACTTATAGGTACTATAAGGCAAGTTATGCATTCGTAAAAAAATCGAACTCGAGATTTTGATCAAAGTTGACATTACGATGATAGCGAAGACCAAAAAAGTGGGTCTTTCAATTCTGTCTGTCTGTCTGTCTGTCGGTTCGACTACAGCCTAAACGGCTCGGCCGATTTTCTTTAAACTTGGTAGATATGGCTTTTGATTTTTCCCCCCAGACGTTTTTTTCTTTTTTTTCTTAAGACCAAAAATAACGGTACCTGCCATACGATTTTTTTTTTCGAAATTTTATAAATATTTTTTTTTCTCAAAAACTGTTCGACAGATTTAAAAAATAAAAACACAAAAAAATTTAATTTAGCTAAAGGTAGGTAATGGTTGAAAAAAATTTTCCGAAAAATGGTAATTGAGGGTACCCCCCATGGAAACATTTTTTTTTGTTTTTGATTTTCTCAAAAACGGTACCACCGATTTTGATAATTTTTTTTTTGCGAAGGCTCTTCAAAAATATAAATAGAATTGTGTATTCAAATTTTCAAAAAAAAAATTTTTGGATTTTAAAAAAAACTTTTTTTTTAAAAATTTTTTTCAAAATTTTTTTTTCAAAACTCAATATTTCGAAAACCCCATGCTAGATTTTTTTTAAACTTGACAAATAAAAGATTCTTAATATAATCTACAAGATGTGAGAACAAAAATTTAATTTTACTTTAAAATAAAGGTACTCACCATACAAATGTTAAAAAATTAAAAAAAATGGTTTTCAAAAATCGTATTTTTCTCGAAAACGGCACCTAGAATTTTGATAAAATTTTTTTTCTTTCAATTAATTTTTATGATCTTTAATTTATTAGAATAAAATTTGAAATTAAGATATTACAGCTTGTACCTACCATAGAACCATTTTTTCGAATTTTGAATTTCTCATTATCGACAAAACGGATCTTAATGAAATTTTTTATAGAGAAGCTTCTAAAAAGTCTAAAACACATTGCATTTCAAAACTTTAAAATAAATAATTTTTGAATTTTTGAAAAAAAAAAATGTATTTTTCTTTTTTTTTTTGAAAATTCGATATCTCAGAAACGGCTCAATTTTTTTTTTGGAAATTTTATTTTTATTCGAACAATAATAAAAACTTTAAATTGGCGTACTAAAATTTTTTCTTAAAAAGCTTTTAAAAAGTTTGTACATAAAAGCTTTTTTTTAAGAAACCACTACAACGACTCATAATTTTGTTCTTGCATAAATTTATATTTGGATAGCATTATATTTTTGTCTCTTACTATCTACTAAAAGAATTTAAAAAAAATAATTTGATCCTTATGAACAGTTTTCTCTAATAACATTCGATTCTAAAATTCCTAGTCTGTTACATAAGAGCAAGTGCGGCCCAGTCGTGTATTTTATTTTTAAATCTTTTAGATGAAATATCAAAAACAAATCTAGTTAATATTGATATTAAGAAATATTGAATTTTCAAAAATCACATTTGGCTTAAGCCAAAAAAATATTTCATCTCCGCTCTCGCAGAAAACAAAGTTGCTAATTTAAAGTTCTCCACCTCAAAAACACATTCTTTTTATAAATTATATGTATAGTATATCCCAAATTAAACGAGTGTAGTACCCCTTGGCATAATGGTTAGTGCGTTGGACTGTCATGCGAAAGGTCTCGAGTTCGATTCTCAGCAGCTGCAAGAAAGTTTTTTTCAGGGGTGTACTGCCTATTGCGAGGAATTGACAAATTCTCCAAGAGTATCTCTTGTCATGGAAAGTTCTGCTTATTAGCCGTTCGGAATCGGCAGAAAATTGTAGGTCCCCTCCGTTTCTGGTAACACGCACCCAGGAATGGTTGAGAGTTGTAAGTCACTAGGTCCTGGTTCACTCCGAGCTGTCGCATCACCAAATTTATTTTTATTTTTTTATAAGTTTAACGAGTGTCCGCCAAATCTTTCCCTATTTATCCTCGCCTTCCGTCAAATGGGTAGGTCCATTTTATAAATGCCATAATCATCAAACTTATATAAGACCACGAATTTGTTTCAGATTTAAAAAAAAATGGAAAACTTAATTAGTATTTCAAAAATTACCACTTCGATATTTTTGGAACTTAAGCCCTTGTGAGTTATAAACATAAGTATTTGTACAGTAAAAAATTCGTTATGGATAATATAATATTTATAAAAAATGACTCCAACGATTTTGATATATTCTTTTTTCAGAACGCTTTAAAATTGACTAGAAAATAATTACTAAAACCCGTTGCCAGCAGTACCTCACATAGAACCTTTTTTATTTTGATCATAATTGGTAACAGCAATTTTCTTGTAAGGAAGTTTTTAACAATATTGTATATCAATATTATTTAAATACATTATTGTTTGTTTAAAAATAATATTTTGTTTCCAAAATGTTGTTATTTCAATTTTGCAAAATTATATTTTATCTGTAGATTATGAATTTGGCGTGATAGATTTTCACTCAAAAAACGATACCTATAAGAATTTTATAATTTTATTAACCGCTTTAACGATTTTAGATTTTTTTAAGTTCACATTTGTTCAAGAAATCAGACAGGCTTCTTGAATTTCATGTCTTTAAACATTTTTCTCTAAGACATCCGTGTTCAAAAAGCCCCTAGGATATAACAGTAAGACAGATGACTCAGTTATGTATTTTACTATTACTGTTTTTAAAAAATGTAAAAAATCGAACTTACACCAACGGCACACCAAAAGTTCTAACAAATCCAAATAAAAAATGCATATCCTTTAACAGGTTTCTGGAGTGTATAACGAATTTTTTTCGAATTATACAAATTATAGATCATTGAAAAATATAAAAAATAATAAAATAATATTCAACAATTGTATTCGAAATTTTGTCTTTCTTATTTTATTTTATTCGTTGGATCCAAACACTATCAAGCTATAAATGTGTTGTCCCCTTTCCTGATAAACAAGTATAAGCTAAATGACAACACTAAAAAATTAAAATTGATTTCTGGGAAGGAAACTAAAATCTACATTCATCCACTCCTCAAGCTAATTTCGACAATACAAGCTAAAAGTTAAAAAGTGACAAATTTATTTCCAAGAAATATAACCTATGTAGTTGCAGTATTTCGCGACCCTAGAACAACTAGGTTCTAAGTACACCAAAGTGTGTTTTGAGAAAAACGCATCTGAATATTTGAAGTCTTTTATTCGGATACTGTTTAAAAAAATTAAAATTTTTTTTTTATAACCCGATGAATATGCACATCATCATCATCATCATCGGCTCGACAACCGGGTTCCGGTCCTGGCCTCTTTCAACAAGTCTCTCCACCTATCCCGGTCTCTAGCCGACGCCATCCAGTTGCGCACCCCAAGGCTTCGGGCGTCCTGGTCTACGCCATCTCTCCAGCGCAAGCATGGTCTACCACGCTGTCGTCTACCATAGAATGTACCACAAAGAACTTTCCGAGCAGGTTCCTCTTCGCTCATGCGAGCTAGGTGCCCTGCCCACCGGAGTCTACCGAGCTTAATTTTTGTCACGATATCTGCTTCTAGGTAGATTGCGTACAATTCATGATTGTACCGTCTCCGGAATCGTCCTTCCTCACATACGGGGCCAACAATTCTCCTTAAGACTTTTCTCTCGAACGCAGCTAAGAGGTCGGAGTGCCTTTTGCTAAGCACCCAAGTCTCGGATCCATATGTGAGTACTGGCAGGACCATGGTCCTGTACAGCAGCAGTTTTGAAGTTATGGTGAGATTTCTGGATTTGAAGAGCTTTGACAGACTATAGTAGGCTCTGTTGGATTTGAGAAGCCGCCCGCGTATTTCTTCTTCTATATTGTTATCGGCTGCTACTATTGACCCAAGGTATTTAAAGGATTGCACCACTTCAAATTCGTGCTCCGCTACCTTGATTGTTTGACCAACTGTTCCTCTCGCATTCGACGCCACCATGTACTTTGTTTTACCTTCACTAATGTGCAGCCCCAGATTTTGTGCCGCCTGCTCGATCTGGATGAAGGAATCGTGTACAGCTTGTTCGGTTCTTCCGATGATGTCGATGTCGTCTGCGTAAGCCAGTAACTGGCTGGACCTGTTGACGATGGTCCCTCTTGTTGCCGTGCCAGAGTCACGGATTGCTTTCTCCAACGCCAGGTTGAAGAGGAGGCAGGCCAAACCGTCCCCTTGTCGGAGTCCATTAAAGATGTTGATTGGTCTGGATAGCAATCCGGCTATTTTTACTTGGCTTGTTACGTTGGTCATGGTCAACCTACATAGTCGTGTCAATTTATTTGGGATGCCGAATTCTCTCATGGCTTTGTAAAGTTCTACCCTGGCTATGCTATCATAGGCGGCCTTAAAGTCTATAAACAGATGGTATGTTGGGATGTTAAATTCTAGACATTTTTCCATCGCCTGCCTAAGGGTAAAGATCTGATCAGTTGTTGATTTGCCTGGAATGAAACCACACTGATATTGTCCGATAACGGTTTTAGCGTATGGGGTTATCCGGTCTTGTAGGATAGAGGAGAGTATCTTATAGGCGGTACTCAACAACGTGATACCTCTATAATTGCTGCACGTTGTGACATCTCCCTTCTTATGTATGGGGCATATTAAACCTTTTCGCCAGTCTTCTGGCATTTCTTCCTGCTCCCATACGTGTACTATAATATCATGCATTGCTTGACGTAAGGCTGGCCCGCCGTGATGGAATAATTCGGCTGGTATGCCATCGGCTCCCGGGGCTTTGTTCTGTTTAAGCCGGCCTATAGCCTTCTCAACCTCTTCTATGCTTGGTGGCGGCAACATAGGGTTTTCTTCTTGAAGTAGTGGAGCCTCCACTTCTGCAGTGAGCTGACCATTTAGCAATTCATTAAAGTACACTTCCCATCGCTCCAGTATGCTTTCAGGATCGGTGATCAGATTTCCCTCCCCGTCCTTGCAGTATGTGCAGCGTGGTGTGTACTGCGTCATGTTTCGGACGGATTGGTAGAACTTCCGCGCCTGGTGCGGACCTCGCTCTCGGCTATTTTCTATTTCACAGATTAGGTTCTTCTCCCAGGCTGATTTTTTTTGTCTGTGTAGCCGTTTTTCTATTCTTCTGAGCTCTTTATATTCCTCTTCGCGTGCCCGCGTTCTATGAGATTGTTGCATTGCTCGGTACGCAACATTCTTACGTTCAGTCGCTAGCTTGCATTCATCATCAAACCAGTCGTTCCGATTTTTACGACTGCTGCCTAAGATGGAGTTGGCAGTACCAATGACAATATTCTTAAGGCGTGTCCACTTCTCATTTACGCCCAGCATACTGGCTCCAGGACTTACTCTCCCTAAATCAAGTGATTCTAGGGCGAGTCCTAACGCATTACCAAAGGTGTTACTGGTGTTTTCATTGCGCAGGGCAGCCGTGTTGATTCGAACCTGATCGGCGGATGCAATGCGTCTTCGCAAGGCAATCCGCCCTCGGAAAACCATACCAACAAGATAGTGATCCGAGTCGATATTGGCACCTCGGTACGTTCGTACCGTCATCAAGTTCGAGTAGTGGCGACGGTCTATCAACACGTGGTCTATTTGGTTACGAGTGACTCCATCAGGTGATACCCAGGTGGCTTTGTAGATATCTTTACGCGGGAACCTGGTACTCGCAACGACCATGTTTTTCGATGCTGCCAATTCTAAGACTCGAAGTCCATTGTCATTAGTGTTCTCATGCAAACTATGGGTGCCTGCGTAATGCCTGAATACCGGCTCCCGACCTATTTTTGCGTTCAAATCCCCAAGGATGATTTTAACATCATACCTTGGGCAGGCATTGAGGGCCCTCTCGACTTGTTCGTAGTAAGTCTCTTTTTCTTCGTCTGAGGACTCCTCCGTAGGTCCGTGAACGTTAATGAGGCTGATGTTCGTAAATTTGCCTCGCACGCGAAGGGTGCATAGCCTTTCGCTTATAGCGTTAAAGCCGATGATAGTAGACTTCATTTTTTCGCTGACTAGGAAGCCTACCCCGAGCACATGGTGTTTTGTATGACAGCTGTAATATACGTCATATTCTTTCTTCTGTAAAACACCATTCCCTGTCCATCTGATTTCTTGGAGAGCTGTTATGTCAGCTTTATATTTTGACAGGGCATCGGCTAGCTGCTGAGCAGCTCGAGCTCTATAGAGCGATCGTACGTTCCATAAGAAAATTCGTAAATCGTTTTTCCTTTTTCTTTGCGTTGGTTGTCGTCGTGTGATCAGTCCGTTTCCGAGGCTTGTTGTCGTTCTCGAAATTCTCTTAGTTTTACGGGACAGGGAATTAACCTGTCGCCAACCTGTGGAACCAGCCTGATCATATTAGCCAAACCTTTTTAAAAGGCTTGTTTCTAGCGGCCGCCGCGAAGAGGCTATGATCACACTTCCACCAGTCCCGAATAGTTACGGCACGTGCATGTTTTCGTATGCTACATGTTGTTCCCCCTATTCGTCTGATGGCTGACCGCCCTTAAATTTGACTTTAAAAATCATTATAGGACTTTGCTGCTCAACGATACGACACTATATTCTAGAACAATAAGGTTCTATGTAGCACTTAAAACCTTGTGAACTTAATTTTTTCGATTACGGAGGATAATTGAGATTGGATGAAATCAAAAGATTTAAATAAGTTTTCTTTATTGTGAAAGAGATGTGGAATATTATTATGTTAATAAAAAGATAATACATAAACAAATAATATTGTTGTTACAGCTGATAAATACACGAAAAAAAATATAATGGTCAAATTTAAATTTACTTGAAATAAATCTCAAAATCTACTTGATTCTATTTCAAAATTGCATTTAAATATTGTAACAAAGTTCTATCTGCATGGTTTCTTTTTTTGAATTTAGTGAAACAAAGTTCTAAGTGGAAGTTAGAACCTTTTTAAATAAATCTCAAATCGAAAATATATAGATAGAACTCTGTAGCTCTGGATATTTTGTGAAACAAGGTTCTAAGTGGCAGTTAGAACCTTATTGATTAAATCTCAAATGGAAAATATGCAGATAGAACTCTGTAGCCCTGTCTATCATGGAAATGGAAAGAGATAGAGCAAAATGGTTTACGGGAATCGAAAGAGCACCCTAAATTTACCCAGATTTGATATAAAACTCATTTTTTTCAAAATTGTCGGTTAGAACCTTGTTGTTCTAAGGTCGCGATTTTAATAGCAACCCTAATCTACATGCCTTAAAGTTTACTTAAAGAAAAATACCTGGAACTGAGTCTCTCAATTTTCCAATGAAAACTTTTTTGTTATGTAATTAACGTCAAATTAGATGAAAAACAATTCATTTTCCAGAACTTCATTCCCATCTGTACATTTTTTTCCCGATTTTACTATTTTAATCGTTTTACTTTTTAACAGGTAGCATCGTAATATCTCTCTAAACCAACTCTCATTATCCTCTCTCGTTTTCAGATGGTAGCCCAGGATGAAGCACAAACACAGAATGCTCCTGACACAGGAGGAACTTTTGGGAAATTAAAACAAACTTTATCGTCATCCCTGCTAACTGCACAAGATAAAGGTAGGTACAAATAAAAGAACACATTTTTTATTTTTTATCTTTTTGAAAAAAAAAAAAAAACACTAAAAAGCTTTTACCCAATTTTTACAGAAGACAACAAATTAAAGTGGAAAGGGAGGGCGATTTTCCACTGTTTAAATTCCGATAATTTACATGAATGCACTCTCGTTATGGCAATAAATAATTTTACACCTTCTTTTTCCGTTCCATTAACATTCGTTCACAGTAAAAATATTGTCACATTGCAAGGAATTTAATCGAAAATATTTTTCGATGATAAATTCAGAATAAGTTAGAATGTTTTTGTTATACTTTTTTGGGTTGAAACTTTTGGAATTCCTGTCCTTTTGTTGGGAAACCAATAACATTTAAAAATTTAAAACATTTTAAACTTGTGTCAAAATTCTGTTTTGTAGGTTATAAGCATGGAAACCTTGTTTATTTTTTATTTTTTTTTTTTAACTTTCGTTAGTCCTTATATTATTCATACCTCATATTTTGAGGTTATTTTGATATAAGCGCAGTCAATTTGAAGGTAAAGAAGATTTTTAAAAAGGGTGTTCGTCAACAGCCTAGGCTTTGATGAAAACATTGGTTCCCATCGATCAGCGAAATCAAGCATCAATGTGCGTATTTAGTACTTGGATGAAGGACCGTTCAATAACCAAACGTGTGCTGTTGACATGTGTTTCTTCTGGTGTTCTTTTTTTCTGTGTGCCTCCCTCTGTTGTAATGTCTAAAGGACTATTCATATGAAAACGACCAACGACCGACGAATGAGCGAACATTCGTCCATTTCGACATTTCGTTCACATGCACTTTTTTTATTCGTCGCGAATGGCGTTTACTTAGACAACTATCCAGGGTAACCCCTGGGGTTTTTCAAAAAGTCGCAGAAAAAAGTCGCTTTTACAAAAAAAGTCACAAATTCGAATTCTTTGAAAAAGTCGCATTTTTCAACAAAAAGTCGCAATTGAAAGAAAAATTCGCATACTATACGAAAAACAATTTAGATATTTTTTTGAATTTCTTTATTAAAACACTTAGATAGGTATACATTAAAAAATAACCATAACAAAAAAAAACCTAATTTAAAGACTTCATTTTACATAAATTAATATGTATGTATAGGTTTAAAGTTAAAATAAATACCTAAAAAGATATGTAAATCACATTAATGTTTAATTTTTTAATAAAGTTCCTCTATACTTTTTAATTAGGTTGTTTTCAGGAACCCACTCACTTATATCACAGTCAATGAGATTTGTGGAAGCTAAAATATTTTCGCAGGTTTCCCTTTGTAAACGGTTTGTTAATTTATTTTTCATAAACGTAAGCTTTGAAAACACTCGCTCAGCGCAAGCGCTGCTGTGTGGTAACTGATTTAAAATAGCTGTGGTAACGTTAAAATTTTACAAACAAATTCGTAAAGGTCAAAGTATAGGTTATCACCTAAACTATTTTTTAAAGTACCAACCTTGTACCAAAACTCTTCTATATTTTTAATTTAAAAAAATTTGCCATTGTTTTTGTCAAACGCTTGAAGCTTCAGGTGTTTGTATTGCTCTACCACTTTTTCTGGCTCATTTGTAAAGCTATTAAAATTTAAAACAAACCGAAAATAGTTAAAATCCTGATTTGACCTAATTATTTTTGGATCTATATGTTTTAAAATAGAAAGCTTCTCATCTTTAACATCTTGAAAAAATTTCTTCGCAAAGCGCCAAATAATATTGAAGTACATTTTTTTTTATTCAAATAATTTCAAAATTTGTGAGTTTTTTATCCTTTAAGCAATTTTCGGCGTCCATGCCGATATATATTTCTTCATTTTTTTTTTTAAATAATTTTCTTTTCGATGATCAATCTCAGAAATAGACATATACACATTCTTTCAATAAATGTAAAATAGTAAATGTTTAAGTAAAGAAAAAGTCGCAATTTTACACAATTTTAAAAAGGTCGTCGCACAGCAAAAATAAAGGTTGCAAAAATGCGACTAAAGTCGCATAAGGGTAACGCTGCAACTATCTTAGTTCCTTTTTGATTTTGAGGTTAGCCGCGTGCAAACAATTCATTCGATGCAGTGTGGATGGTATGTGGGACGCAAATAGTGTTTGACAGTTCGTAACAATAATATTGCAATTTGCAACGACTAGAGGTGGTGTGTCAAATACAAATGTTATTAAATATGTATATGCCTGTAATCTAGTCCGCCAAAGTACAGTAGCTTTTTTAATTCTTCAGAACGTATGTATAATCATGTCTGTATTAGCGTTTCTCACTCACATTCCTGATTAAAATCCAGAACATGATGATGATGAATTTTCCAACATAAAATAAATACCTCAAAGCATATGTATGTTTCAACATTCTTTTTTCTTCTTATGGTGGTTGTCTAAGTAGTGAGCTTAGTAACGATTTTTAAGTAAATGAAAAATAAAAATGTTGACACCGAATCTTTGAATGCTAGTTTTCGCCAAACCACTCGATAACTTTTCTTCTTCTGAGAAAAGTCTTAGAAAACAAAAAATTATTCAAATTTTGCTTATAATTTGGTGCAAAGGTATAAGTGAATGAGTTACAAGCAAAAAAAACGTTGAAAAAAGTCCGATTTAAATATATTTTTTGAAACCAAAATGTGGAATTTTGCAATATTGTTTTGGTAAAGTAAGATATGCATAGTGATTCTGTTTCAATATCCGAAAAGCACAATTTTTTTTAATTTCAAAATTCCAACGTAATTTCTTTCAAAAGTGCATATAGTTTGGTACATTTCTTCTAAATCCAAACAGGGTCTGAGAAACAGTATATCTATGATACAGGCTATTTTTATATCTAGCGGTATTCATTCTATAAATGTTTGAACTTACCCTAGTGTTAAGTTGCCCATTTATATACAGTTAAATCAAATATTTTGAGAGACAATAATTGTACCATCATATGTAGTTAGGAGTGGACACTATAAAATAATCATTACACACTCCTTTTGATCATAATTCTGTATGTACCAAAATTGAGTTTTCAAAATATTGTATTTCGAAATTGTGTAAATCCATAATTCTATAACTACAAAATTCTGAAAGTGCGAAATTCTGTTAAATTCTGAAAACCCATAATTCAATATTTCAAAATTCTGAAAATCCAAAATTCTATATCGTCGTCGTTCTATGAAAACTCCCTAAGTCCATTTTTTGTTTTTTGAGATATTTGCATTTAAACTTGGAAATTCATATAAAAAAATCCAAAGATTATCAGAATAGCACGATCTCAGGCTTCAATTGTAGAATGGGTTTGGCGTAGCCATTGTGCAATAAATTTTTTTGCAAATGGTTTATCCGAAATGAATTAAATAATAATTGAATCACATTTTTTTTAAAAATGGACTTAGGGAGTTTTCATAGAACGACGACGATATTTCTGTAAATAATAAAAGAAAAATTAATAGCAAAAATCTATTTTTCTTTTATCCTTACAGAATTTACAAATAGAACGGTAACAATATCTAAGAACCCAAAATTACGTAGAGGCATTAAATCGCACAGAATATTAAAGAAGGTTTGACAAAAATCTTCATCTTCATTCAGTACATTCATTTGAATTCTACGAGTATTTTCTTTTTCTTTCATATTTGAAAAAGGACTTTATCTTCTTTGGTTTCTTTATTTAAGTTTTTTTTGCTTATCACAAAATTTTTGTTTGTTGAATAAAAACGATTCAACAATTCTTCAGAATAATCCGCTTATGTCTTTTCAGAATTTTAAAACGTTAATTAATTTTAAAAATTTTTAATTTAATGGATTTACAGAATTTTCAAATGCAAAATTTTGGATTTACAGAATTTCTCAATTCAGAATTACAGTCATACAGAATTTTTGATTCATTTACTAAATTTTGCGCATACAGAATTTTGGATCCAGAATAACGAACCATTTCAGGATCTAACATATGAGAAATGAGTAGATTAGATTATATTAGATAAGATTTTTATTAAATTGCTTTGAAATTTACATTACATTACTTGGTTTTATATACAAAAAAAGCATTAAAGTATGGCGTTTGCCGTCTGCCAGATTGAAAATTAAAATAAATTCAATTTACATACATACATATCGTCGCCTGAGTTCTATCTTGTTCAAAAGACCATTTTTGGCGAAATTGAGTTAGAAATGCAGTTTTTATAAATCGAACATGCTCTTTCGAATGGCGTACTCCATTTTTTTCTATCTCTTTTAGTTTTAAAATTATGAAGAACTATTTTGTTCAATAAACCACTTTATAAAATATTTTGAGTGTCTTTTTTATTCAATCAACCACTGCTTTTTGTTTTTATATGAAATTGAACAATTTTATATTAACTTTAAAAAAAACTACCATGTATTTCTTTGTTGTTCAATATCCATATCTAATCCATTTAGTTTTGTATGTTATTGAACAAAATCCTATTAAAAAAGTTATGCAGACGGAAAACCGCATTTTTGTTCAATATCACTGCACTGTAATGTACCACATCAAATTAATACTGATATAACATTGGAAGCTGTAAGCACAATGTGATGTAAGCGAAAAGTTGGAACGTAATCTTCAAACGCTTTTAAGGTATTTTGAGAAACCCTTTAATCTTTAGACAGTTTTTGAATACAATATTTGTCGCTTACAGTATGATAAATCCAGCTCATCCAGGATCTGATATTTCAGAATTCTATGATTCAGAATTCTTTTATCTGAAGAAGTCATTTCAGTACCTTCATTGGAAAATGTAGTACCAGCAGAAGGTTCCGTTTCATCTAAACAAACTACATGCTTTACACCAATAGAAGCCCTGGATCGAGTAAAAAAAAATCGGAAACCATTTTTGTGGAAACAAAATATACAAAAACGGATGGGTCAAGGTGGTAAGCAATATTCAAATGACATTCGCTTGCAACGTTAGTTGCAGTCATAATTGTTTCACCAAATTTTCTTATGATGAACGTGTGAAAATATTTGATTCATTTTTGACGTTAAGGCTAGGCGCGCACATTCAATTTTTAGCTGCACAACTGTTTTGTTGCTTATAGAAAACATATAATTATATGTTATACAAAATAGCGAACTCATTTTAGGCAATCGTTTAGTTTGTGTCAAAACACAAACTGTTTAGTTGCTCGACCCAAGCAGTTGCGAAACTAAAAATTGAATTTGCGCGCCTAGCTTAAAAGATTCTGAAAAAGGACAGTTTTATTCCAAATTTGTGATAAGATTGGAACCAAAGTGAAAGAAAGTAGCTAAAGTAATTTCAAGAAAAAAGTTTACTTTCAATGTAGACAAATACAATATCGACAATCTGTGGCCTGTTTCTCAGATCATACACATCATACATTGTATGATATTGACAGTTCTGCTGTATGATTTCTGTTTCTCAATTTTGTTGTATGATCCACACTGTCATACAACAATGTATGACTGAAGATTACACTGGAAATATTGGAATGTTGTATGATTCTGTTTCTCAGAAATGTGTCATTTACATCATACAGCAAATTTACCTATAAATGATCATACATTTAATACAGCACAAAATTCTGTTGTTAAGTGGCTGCTGCATGTAACATGTAGCAACATTGTTTTCATCAGTCAAAGCTGGGGAAACAAAATTTATTTGAGAAGTTCTCTGGCTCGACATTCACAAAACATGGTAGAGCCTGTAGGGTATAGAGAGAGGTAGTTTCATTGGGGTCGTCTTATGGGCTTGCATTATACCGATTTCATAATAATGGATTCCATTTCCAAGCTAATGAAGGGTTAACAATATTTGTTGCAAAGGTGACAAGGCTTCGTTGCAATTAGTTGAACGCACAATTGATCTTCCCAATTTTTCCACTAAAAATGTTTGACATTCTAAATTTTTCAACAAAATATGGATCTTTAAGATTGAAATTAACAGGTTCTTTTATTATTTTAGGGCGTCATCTGACACGTATATTAATTTCAACTAGTTCCAACACGTCTTCACCATTGAGATTTATATTAACCTCACACTCAAATAATAATGAAATGTCAGAATCATACACATCATACAACAAAACAAATGTCATACAACACTTCCAATGAAATCTGAGAAACAGAATGATGTGTATGTTGTATAAAAATGTAGTATGTTGTATAAAATGTATGATGTGTATGATCTGAGCAACAGGCCCCTGATCTTCTTTCAATGCATTACAAATAAAATCATAATGGCACAAAATTTTAGTTGAATTATAACGATGTTAAATCTTTTTTAGTATGAAACTAGGTTTAAACAACGATTTTTATGAAAAAATAATAAGAAACCAATTACAATAAAACTCAGTGCGCAAAATTTTAAACAGCCTTTTATTAAGGTATTAGTATGATAATTCTTAACGATTTGCTATCTTTAAAGTAGTTTACTAACTCATTCTTAATTCTTACAATTGTCTAACTATTATCGTGCTAAGGCAATTTTCTTAATAAATTGCAGCTAAAACAATGAAAGTTCGTGCAAAGAACTAAGTCCTTTTTTTTTTTTTTTTTTTTTTTATAATCAACTCACGCTCAAGGGAATATGATTACCCTTTAAATGTTTTAACACAGCGCGGGCGTGAAGTTACGGAAAAGAAAGAAGGATAGGAAAGATGTGTGGCACGATGTTCTGAGACTGAAGGTGGTTGTCTCAGATTTTTTTATCTCCAGGGATGGCGGCTGAACTAAAGCGGATAATTGCCGTGTCGTATTTCTATGTCCCTTATAATTCGCATTATTTTATTCGTTTTCATCCTTGTTAGGCATACTAGTTTAACTCAACCACATGTTGTTAGTGTTATGCCTAAACAACATGCAATGAGTAAACCAGCAACCCATTGATGACAATTTTTAGAAGGTTTTTAATGGAATTAAAGACGACATAGACGACGGCAGGGATCGAACCTGTGATACTGAGGTTGACAGGCGAGCACACAACCATCGCGCCACGGCGTTTGTAAATAGCACGATACTAAAAAAATAATATAATAGGTATTCGACGATTTTAGTATCATACTAAAACAGCTTTAGCATCGTACTAATTTAATTAAAATTTTGCGCCAGTTTGTTTAAAACAATAACAAAATTTAAATTAAAAATTGTATGTAAAATAAATAATGTATTTATTTGAAAAAAGAAGGGTAAAAAGTGAATTCAAAAAAATGTTTAACAAATTTTGAATTTCATTAACTACCGAGCAGCAGCAATATTTTTTCTGATCACCTATTATGTTCTAGTGCTTAACTCAAAGAATGAGTTAGAATTTTTTGTTCTATTTTCATAGTATTTTCGTAGTTTCAATGATTAAATTATTAAGTGCTTCTATTTTGTTCAATATTCAGCTTTTTTGTTCAATATCCACCAATTTAATCAACTTGTTTACAGCCCATACAACGTTGTTCAATATCCAAAATGACATCCCACTTGATTTTATTTTTTAACTATTTCAGGATTTAATAAAACCTAGATTTATAAATCATTTTGCAAACAAAAATTATTGAGTTTAATGGAGAAAAAAACTCCACAGTGTTTCCTTTCAAATTTAAGTAAAAATTTTGCTTCTGAAGTTAAAAAATCGTTTTCCCAACATTTTCCAAAATGGACTTTGAACAAGATAGAACTCAGGTGACGATATGTAATAAGCTATCACAATAAAATTTGAGGTTAAAAAATAAAATAATCAACAAAAGATATGTACTAATCAAACAAACTTTTTAATAGTGATTTACCCACTGATCTCTATAATAAAAAAAGTTGACTCCAATTCAACATTGTTATATTATGAAGGCGACCACGGTGCCGTATAACAGTATAACTGTATAACATCTAAAACAGCATCATTGTGGTGCATTGCTGGTGCAGTGTTGTCAACTTTCCCACTGCAATATTTAGTGGCACCACAATGCAAAACAAAATAGAACTCAAAATATTTTTTTCATTTTGCTACTTTTTTATTTTGATTGCCATTAGCGTGTGAATAAAAAACAATAAATAATTTTTGATAAACTAAAATTGCAAAATTAGGTGACCAAAAAGTAATAAAGAATAAAAAACTATCGAGAGTGTTAAAAAATCGCTGAATAAATAAAAAAAATAATGTGCTTGCCAGTCTTTTGCCTAAAAAACAGACAACTGAAACGACATTCCTTCAATTTTATTAAATTGTCAATTTGTCAATCAAAACAAATGATTTTCGTCCAATTTTCAATTTATTATTTTAATTTTAATAATAAATATGTAAAATTTACAAATAATGCGAGAAACAGATTAGCACAGCAACTTTAACAACCACATCACTCTTTTTAGGGCCACTGTTTTAAATGGCTTTGATTTTATTAACAGCAACTTCGACAAAATATATTTGCAAAAAAATATTTTTTTTTGTGAAAAGAAGACATCAAATTATGAAGCTGCCCACCATCTGTCATCTTCAATTGGAGTCAAAAAATCTGTTATACAATGTAGGGAATGCGCAACCAGTGTATTTTATAGAGATCAGTGGATCTACCCATATCTTAATGCAAGTTTTGTAGTATTCATAAAGTTTGTTAACATTCATCTCATATATCATAATAAGAACTTCTTCTTCCGATAAAAGGTCACTTCGAAAAATACTTCTTCTAATTGCCCTGAGAATTGGGCACCTTTCGATGAAGTGAGTAACCTCCTATTTTTCCACTAAGTTGCACATACTACACTCCAGAGAAAGATCGGGTCTGTGTGGTACGAAGTTCAAACTGAGTAATTCACTCCGAAGTCTAACCATTGCAGCAATCACGTAAGCATTGTTTGAGTCACGAAAGTAGTTTTTTTTTCAGAAGCCTACTGTAAATTTGTCAGAACAAGGAACTGAAAACTTCAGCGACAAGTTCAGCTCTGCACTTCTCATCTACTGTTGATATAACTTCATACGGGAATGTCGTACTGGTTGATGCATTTTCTACGTTTAAATTAAAATTTAAATTGCATCCATGACCACTCTATGTACCAGCTATTTTAGCTTTCAAAAAAAACTTTTCTCACAAGGCGGGATTCAGGTAGTTTGGCGAGAAATGAGTATATTCCCACTATCGATAGCGGATAAGTTGGCGAACCTCTCATGCCTTCTTGTGTAAAACTATTTTATGGTATAGAGAGCATATCGAGATCGTCAAAGCAGTGTGAATCTGGCTTAAATCAAAATATTTCCATAAATTAAAAAAAAAATTGATTCTTAAAACTTTAATATGCCTAGATATATAAGCAAAATTGTACCCTCTGCAGTATAAGTAAAGGCTGTTTTAAAATTTGTAGGTGTAAATTCAAATTATGAAATAATTTTTTTCGTACAGCTTAAACATATTATGACACATGATGGTTAGTACATAATGATGGATCTAATGAGAAAAAAGCCAAGACGATTCAAAAACCAAGTATTTTATAAGCTTTTTTAAGAATTCATGATTGTATGGGAACGACAGGACCTAGTGGAAATTATGGTATGACAATGGAACTAAAAATAAATGTCATTAGAACAAAAAATCAAAAAAGTCCATAATTTTACTAACTTTACGATGTAACCAATAAATAATAACATGAATAGCAATGAATGATGAGATTATATAGTGAATAACAAATTCGAACTCACTACATACGTATTTTCTTGATATTTGTAATGACTTTATGATTATGTAGTGAGTACAATTTATTTGCATTAATATTATGTCTGCATTGTATAAACTTATTAAGTTGTTTAGTCATTACATAAATATAAGAAAATATTTACTAACATAAATATGTAGCGACACAGACACATTTTCCACCACACATGTATGTAATAGTAAAATGCATCTATAAGTATTTCTATATAAACTTTTACTAGGCAGTACATTCCCGTTCAACAAGTTTTACTTGGATTTAATTTATTTATAACTTTTTTCTACATAAAATTGTATGGTTCTAATGTGTACTTTAGGTCACAATTCATTAATTTTAAATAGTTAAAATTACTTTAATTTTAACTCAAATCCTGCCAGATAAGACTATAGCATGCATCCATTGGATCAATTATAATGACAGGCATACTGGTGCACAAAATTCTGAACAAAACAGTTTGTTCAAGGGATACGTGAATTCACTACATGTTTTATTGACTTAATACACATTTAGGGTATTCATGTAAACGCGGAAAACCCTGATAAACCTCGGAAACCAGATAATTTTATCTCTGCAGAAACGAGCTGTTAAAATTTGTATGGGAAAAACTTTATGCAAATCTGATAAAATTATCTCACGAATTTGATGCGGAAAGTGAAGAAATAAACCTGATAACTAAATAATATGGATTCTGACTTTTAATTTGACATTTCACAAAATATTTCCCACATTTACGCAAGTATTTTTTAGGGGATGTTCGTGAAAACATGTTGCTCCAAATTATATCTTTCTACAAAGTGGAAAATTATCTCGTTTCATGAATACCCTTATTGATTGTATAAATCCTATAACTTGCTGTGATAAATACACTTTCATAGTTGTTTGGCTGATAAGTCGTTACATAGTTCAATGTAACTAGTACATAGTTCTGTATTAACTATAAATCGTCTGTATTCAATACGCAATACATAGAATATGTTCTATTTACTCAGTTAGTATTCGGTAATGGTGGGTTATTAAATTAGGTTAATAATTTGAAATGAAACCATCAAACGAGAATTTTACACAGTGTATAAATCTCTCAAGGCAATTCCATTACAAACTTCTGTAAATTCATTTTACATAAAAATCTCTTTGCTGATTACACAGTTTTTTCCCTCCATTAGGTCTAGTCTGGAATTCTATTCTATTTTCATAGAAAATAAAATATTTTTAAATTGAAAATATTTACTAAAATTTTGTAGATATTTTCGGAATGAATTTAAAGTTTCATACTAAAAGTAAGGAATACCCATCTGATTCCGCAGCGAAGACCTAACTATATTTTCTTTTTAATTATTTAGCAATATTTATTACATAACATCAAGACTCAATAGAAACAGACCCACACAACGGCAACGAAGGAAAAACTTGAGGTAAATTTACCTTAAATAAAATAGATACAGCTTTAAGTCTTTTTTTAAAGACCGTACCAGGACGATAGCTCGCCCTACACAAAAGACGATGTACGAGTAGGTAGATACTAAAATTTTATATTCTTTCGGAAGATAAGTTTTCTATACAAAGCCACAGTCGCATTTCTATTTCCCGTTCCTCTTGGTGTTACGGGATACCAACTTGTACACATAGTGATAATAATGCATTTCCGCATGCTTAATGCAGAAGAACTTTGTAAATTCGCTTTCCTTGACGATGGAGCCATAACAACTATCCAGCAACATGTTCCACATCCCTGAGAATTCTAAAATCGATAATGTCTATCTTGAGAGAAACGAAAACACAGAGGATGATTATGTAGTTGGCTATGGGACATGGGAGCTATAAACTTATATACTGCAGGTCTGTACTCTGTGGCAAAGCACCTATGTAGCTTCTAGCTCTTCATATTCAGCACCAACAGCAACCGGTAACACGAAGAAATTTAAAAGAGGTTATTAATAAAATATGAAGCAGAAGCAATGGAGTGGCAGACCTTGGATACTGGCAAACTACTTATGTGTCGAAACGAAGGGCCAAGTTATTGGTGCCACATGAACACTCGTACACCAAGTATAACATATACTATAATCTATACACCTTGCCACATCGGTGCTGGTGTCTTTTTGAAGAATAAATTGGTCTTGTGGTAAAGACATATGCTCGAATTGCTATGGGGCTCCCAGTTCCACAGCAGTGAACGATTCAAGGATATTATCTGATGCAGGTGCAGTCATAAAAATGGTGCACTGGGGCGTATGAGTATTCCATCAATTCTCTTCTTTTTTTTGGTTGGTGTTCCTTACACTGACTATCTTACGTGCCAGGTCCATTTAACAGCGATAAATTGTTCAACGTTTGTAATGTGCTCGTTGAAATAGTCTTAAGCTTTCGGTCGCTTAAAATTGTCTTACCGCAGGGAGTGGGTTAGCGAAAAATATGGGTTCATTTTACAATTTAGAGAATTGATACTTTTACAAAAAAGGAACTCTTTTTTAAATTTTGTCTTTTTATTACATTTTATTTCATGCACCCTTTTCTCTTAATAACTACACTAAAACAGCTCCACGTTTTTTATTTACAGTAAACAAAATGTCACCACGTCCGTCACTGGTGCCAATGGACGCAGATGCCCTGAGCTCATTTCAAGAATCAACTGGTGGGAGTGCTCTGCAGCAACAGCAAACGACAAACCAACTCAATAATAATAACAACAATAATAACATCAACAAAGCCGAGCCGGGCAAGCCACCAAGCCGTGCTGGTGCGTGTCGCGTATGTCTAAAGTCCTTTAAGCCGGAAGACTACAGCAAAACATGCTACGAGTGCCAACAACGAGTTTGTGAGGACTGTGCCAGCTATAGCAAGCTGGACGAGAGTGAGGATCCGGTAAGTCGATAATGGAAGTAGAATAATTCTTTCCACAATAGGACTTTCAGAGAGCCAGTTTAAATTAAGTCCTTTATTGGTCCGTCCTTAAATAACGTAATCGATTTTAAAGCATCGCTGGATGGCCGTGCCATGCAGTTTGTTCTGTTTGAAAACCGTCCAATTTGATTTTATCGCAGTTTTCTTTTCTATTGCCGGAGGTTATCAAAAGGCGAACCCAGGACAGGGCAGCATTGTTTTGCAATAGATCTCCCTATTCACTCTATATCCACCTCTTTGATGGGTTTTCCATGTAGAAATGCAACCATACTTCGGGGAAATGTTTGGCAGCTTTTGGGTGCATTTATACTCAATCAAATCGCTGTAATGACACTGAAGCCTTTGAGGGAGTAACACGTTAATTGAATTTTTGTTTGTTGAGGTCTTCTAATTCGTTCTCGAATTAGATTGGTTGATTTGTTTAAACTGATAGTTTATGTTCGAATATGTTAGTAATGTATCGGAATTTGATAGTCATAGCGAATGTATCACTCCAATTGCTGGGGGCAATTTCGATTGCAAAATTAGGGAAGGTTTTTTGTGAATATTTTTACTTTAACCCTAAAGTAAATATAAAATAAATCGAATTGTTAACTGGAATATCGAAAATTCTCATATTCAGTTCATGTCCCTGTAAATTTCATTAAAAATAGGAGCTTAACTCTTTTTGGCTCGTACTACGCTTTCAGCCCCAAAATTTAGGAAATTTAAAAGCTCAAACTTTAACAGATGAAACATAACTAAACAGATATTATGTAGAAATACATTTTTAAATTTTAATTTATGATATATGTATGGAAATGGATGTATGTATGTATGTAGGTACTAAAGGACGACTTATGTATTTTGAAAAAAACAATTCGAACTCCAGATTTTGATCTAACTTGACAATACGATGATAGAGGACAAAAAAAGTGGGTCCCTGAATCACGGCTGTGTCATTGTATAGCTGTACCCTATTACCTTAAACGCAGATGCGATTTTCCTCAAACTTTATACTTAAAACTCTCTGCCGATTCCCAAGACAAAAAAAATTATTTTTATTTCTTTTTTTCTCATTTACGATATCTTTATCAAATTCTATGAACATTTTGAAACAACAACTGTTTCAAATTCTTAATAATATTGTAAGCAAATATTTTCAAAGCATATTTTTAGGATTTCTGAAAAAAAAACTATTTTTAACTTCCCATAAGGAGTTATTGTAATCGGTCCGATTTGTCAAATTGGAATTTTTGACATTTCTCGACGTTTCAAGGTCCCTAGAGGCTATATCAATCATTTTTAGAGAGAAGTCTGTGTGAGTGTGTGGACGTACGTTCGTACGTTCGTACTAGAGTTGCCGCGAATATTCGGCCACTATTCGGTATTCGGCCTATTTTTTTGATATTCGGTATTCGGCCGAATAGTTCACAACATTCGGCCGAATACCAAATACTCGTATTAAATGGAGAATAAAAAAAATTTATTATCTTACAAAAAATGTTGTAATTTTATTAAAATTTTTTATTGTAGTATTTAAAATCTACTAATGGTAAGTTGTGGTGGATAAAAACAGCTTTTACAGCATTCGTTGGTACCATACACTGCCGATCAATCAAATAAACTCAACATATTTTGTCTCTTACACTTTGATTTTCTCTTTTATGCAGAAAGCTATCGCCACAAGCTTTGTTGTTTTTTTTAGAGGAGAACATTAGGTAAATTTAAGTTATAAGAGTAGGCTGCAGAAATTTTACCGTTACCATTTATTCCTATTTTGCTTTGCCAATGCAAAAAAACAATGCTTTTCAGGCGATCACCAGAATAGACTCAGAGGCTGTAATTTTAGTTTCCGTTAAGCTGTGCAAGTTTAAAGGTGAATTTTGTTGTCCCTCGCAATTTTCGATTAAATAGATACGAAATGGGTCGTGGTGCATCCCTATCGTCGGTGGAAAAAGGCAAGATATTGGCCTATCGAGACAGCAATCTAACAACCCGGCAGATAGCAGAAAAAATCTGTAGAAGTCAGACTGTTGTATGTCATTTTCTAAAAAATCCATCAAGGTATGGGAAAAATATGAAAAAGCCCGCTAGGAAAGCACTTACGGCTTACGAAGAGCGAAGAATTCTACGAGAAGCCTCAAACTCAATGAGCTCTGCAGCAAAAATTCGCTTAAATTTGGGAGTAAATGCAAGTGTAGCTACCGTACGGCGTGTAATAAGGAGAGCAAAACATCTAAAAAGATTAAAATTAAAAAAAAAACCACCGCTTACCGACAATCGTAAGCATGCTCGCTGTTTTTTTGCTCGAAGTCACATGACATGGAATAGGGAGTGGTATCAAATTGTTTTTTCTGATGAAAAACGCTTTAATTTGGATGGGCCAGATGGTTTCAACTACTATTTCCATGACATAAGAAAGGAAGAATATTATTTAACCCGTCACCATAGCCGTGAGGGGGGTATAATGGTGTGGGGTGCAATCTCTTACTATGGGGCATTCGAAATCCAATTCGTTTCATCTAAGATGAATGCCACACGCTACAAAGAGCTGCTTCAAAAGGCATTTCCCTACTTTTCAAACATTTTTGGACATTGTACATGGACATTTCAACACGATAATGCCCCAATACATACCGCTCGAGTGGTAAAAAAATGGATTAAGGACCAAAATGCAACATTAATGGACTGGCCTCCGTACTCTCCTGACCTCAACATCATTGAGAACGTGTGGGGATGGCTCTCGCGTAAGGTCTATCAATCTGGCAGACAATTTGAAGATATCAATTCATTAAAAGATGCAATTAACAGCGCCTGGAGCGAATTATCCTTGGATCTTTTAAAATCCCTTTACGATTCAATGCCTAACCGAATATATGAAGTGATTTCGAATAGAGGTGGCTACACACATTATTAATAAAGCTCTAAACATAATAAAAATACAATTTTGCACAAGTTTTTTGAAGTTGTTTCTATTTAAACTAATTTTAAGTCCTTGAGTCTATTTGATTGATCGATAAAAAGTAACCATTTTTGAGGTTCACCCACAAAAAAATATATAAAAAAATAACCTTTTGATTTAGAAAGCTCAGTTTTGTTGGGTTTGTTTAAGAATTGAATACTTAATAATAAAAAAATTTATTTTTGCAAAATTTGTTGTTTTTTTAATTTAAAAAATTCAATATTCTCTGAAAGAACCTTTGAGTCTATTTGATTGATCGGCAGTGTACGTTTTGTGTAACGTCTATATTTGAAATCAATAACACCTTCTGCAAATAACCTCTCACTAATACACTAGTACTAGGAGACGAGAGGTAGATTTCAGCAAATGTTGTCAAATTGGGAAACAGTTTTGTATTTGCTGACCACCACTTGTAAGGGTCTGCCATCCGATCTTGGCGAAAAGTTCTTAAAAAAAAATTTTATTTTGTTTTCAATGGCAGTTTTTTCAACATCTTTATCATTTTGTCTATATAGCAACATTCCCAGAAACTGTTGTGCCTCGTCAAAAGTCACGTAGGAATCTATACACAACACATCGTTTCGTTTGCCGAATGTTCGGCTACCGAATATTCGGTATTCGACCGACGAGTGTGGCCGAATATTCGGTGTTCGGTATTCGGCCGAGTCACTATTCGCGGCATCTCTAGTTCGTACGTTCATACGTTCGTACGTCCGTACGTTCTGGTACCATTTTTCGTCGTCGATATCTCAAGAACGAGTAAAGATATCGACTTCAAATAAATTTTGTTTAATAGATAATAACTTCGAAAGAAGCTGAAAGGGCGTTTATTAAAATTCAGTGAGTAGTTTTTTCACTATAACGGTTTAAAAAATTTTGGTTAGTTTCAAATATCTCACGAAAAAATAATGCTATTAATTTCAAAACCACACCATAGAACTATTTTTGGGGATGAAGTGGTGTTTCTTAAACCACATCAGGCTTTTAAACCGACCGTGATGCATGTACTGTTTATTGACGAAGCAGCTTAGCCAAAAATGAGTTTTATCACTATGGATGATTTTGGGATGAATTGGTCATCTTCTTCCAACATTTCTCTAGCACAATCCGACAACGTACGTCACTTCATATAATCAAGTAGCTTTAGTTATTAAACCATCTACATCTTATAATGGTGTAGGCCAAAATCCTCTCAAAATTTTCCATTGTGTGGTCTTAGCGATGTTCAATTCTTGAGAACACCGTGGAACTGACTGTTTTGTTTCGTTTGTGATGGACACTTGTACGGCAGCACTATTCTAGGTGCCGAAACGAACAGTACCAACAGTACCAAGTCACTAGACTTGTCTGCTAGGGCGAGAATTACAACCAAAAATTGCCATTACCACTAATAAAGTTGCGCAACCTATCAGGAATTTAGGTAGCAAATTTTAATTATTTGTCAACCTTCTTCGTTCACGAACTAAATCATATTTTTACAGAATGTTGTGACATCAACATTTTGTTCATAGTGAAAGTTAAGTTCAAAGTTAGCAAGTCCGAATGGGAAAAATTTAGACTTGTACATACATAAGAGCAAGTAGATGCGATCCAGTCGTACATTATATTTAACACGGAGGGACTCTCATATTTCTTAAAATTTAAATATTTATTTTTCGATAGTCGGAGAAGAAATTGAAACAATTAGGAACTTGTTTTTTTTACATATTTTGAAATATTTATGGAAACTGTATCTATATAATTGTTTCTGATGTAAATTTAATTCAGATTTGAAAAAAAAAAATTAAGAAAGTCCAAAACCTTTTTAAAGGTTTGATCAGCAATATTTCCTTCTAAATATTTAGAAATTAAGACATAAAAAAAAGGTTTATAACTGTTAATTTTAGAATTAAATCATATAGAAAAGTGGATAGTACTTATCAACTTATTTACAGACGAAATTTCATTAAAATTCTTAAAGCACTTTTAGAGAAGATTAAGATTTTTCAATATGATAGAAGAGAATAAACTAAAATCTCTGGAAATTCCCCATAGCTATATTTAAGTCAAGCAAGTCTGGAATATGAGCCATCTAACTCAGTTCTAGATAGAGGCACTATAGATCTTAAGTTCGTAGTGCACTTGTGTATATCCCATTATTCTTATTCTATTATTCTATTATTCATTCTTAATTTTTAACATTTTGAAGAAACGTATAAAGGTTATAAAGTATATAAAAACCGGTGATTAAAAGCTTTCAAATATATCAGCCATGTTGCGCATTCAATCGGACTTCCTGAATCAATGTCATATCATCTGTTGATCTCTACAGGTGCTTCAGTAATTATTCGACTGCTCTGTTAGTAATGTGACATTCTAGTCACAGATCTTCTGTTTACAAGGGTTGTCAATACTCAAATAAACTACCTACATCCTAAGCTTCTTGGTATTTCGGAACCAGAATTTTTCCATTTAAGGGAATTAACCTCGCATTTCCGGATTACATATAATTTCCTGTCTTCAAATATTATGCTCATCACTTTAATGAAGATCAATTTATAACTGCCCAAATTACAAGCCATTTCCTGAAACTATCTCAGCATTTTTACAAAAACAAAAAAAAAACACAGTTAACGATAGGTATATGTTTTAGCGATTTGTTCTCAAAATCAAAAATCTCGAAATAAGTGCTTTTAAAAAATAAAATGTACACACAAATTGATTTAATCTCTAAAATCCACTTTAACCTCTGCTGATGGATTTTGATATATGACTTACACACTCAATATGTATTTCAAAATCTTAGAAGATATGTTTTTTTTTTTCAAAAATTGGTTATTTAATAAATCTATGTACATAGCTAATAGTTATAATAAATTTCAAAGCAAATTTTTACTAATCGTACCTCCCATAGATTGTCTCAAAAACGATACAACTGATTTTGATCAATCAAGGCTCTTTTACTATTTGAATAGTACCTACTTTGCAGTGAAATTTTCAATATTTTTTCCTGGATTTATAAAAAAATCCATTTGTTTTTATTAAAAACTCAGTATGTCTTTCGAAAACGCCATGCTCGATTTTTTGAAATACATGGTTATTTATTAGTTTTTTTTTAACCCTATCTAAAGGCAATAGATTACAATAGTTCTTTTCTTAAAAAATTGGAACTCACCAAATAAATGTAAATTTTTTTTTCCGAAAAATGTTTTTTTTTTTGAAAACTTCTAAAAAGTTTAAAGACCATTGAATATCTAAATTAAAAAAAAAAAACTATATTTTGCATTTGAAAAAAAAAATAATTTTTGAATGAAAATTCTATGTCTCAAAACCGAGTGAGTAGTTTTTTTTTAATTTAATTTATATTCGCACAACAATCAGAACCAAAAGTAATTCTTAATGATTTTTAAAAAAAATTTTTAGATGAAAATTCATTACTTAAAAATACCACTGATTTGAAATTTTAAATCAAATAAATATTTTAAACTTTGAAAAATGAATGTTGTTTCTCTCATATGATCCATTACTTAAATTCTAAGGCTCTTAAACATAAGAGCAAGTTGGTACTACCCAGTCATGAATTTTACTGGATTTGCTTAACTACTTACTCAAACATTTCACATGCCATACGTCAGTTCTCTGACATTAATTCCGTATCAGTCGGTTTTTATGTGCTTACTCTTCATCTCACAGTCTGTTTTAAAGCCACACTTTTTTTATTTTAAAATCGTATACTACCCAACAATAGCAAACAAACTGCACATTAGTCAGTCCATCAACTTTTTAAAAAGTTTTGATCAATTTAGCTCCCACACATTTTCATTGTTCGTAACACACAACTTGGAGAAATTCTTTTTTCAAAGAATCAGTTGATTTGATCGGATTTCCTAAACAATTCATTCGATAACATCAGTTTGACCTTTACAAAGTTAAAGTTTTAGTTAAAGTCAATAAAACAAATTCATTTAGAAATTAGTGCTCTAGACCTTTAGGCTTTGATATTAAAAACTCCTCTTTGTGTTGTCAAAATTCCGACACATTCATAACTAGAAAGCAAAGCTCTGATATCCTTAAACACCCCGCCGCAACGTATTCAAAGGAAACACATTCACTCCCCCTGGAGATATGCTGTCAGAAAACCATCACCATCCCCTAAAATATTGAAGCCCCTAGCCATAACATAAACACTGCCAATTAATCGATTACTTCACAAATTTAATTATTCATTCAACGTCAAATATTCTTTTATATCGATCCCCTGCCAGCCTCACCGCGCAAGCTGTTTGCGAGTTCCTTCTGCAAACTTGAGGAAAATTTCAAAAATATTCCATCTATGTTTCACAAGTTATGTTGCCTATCGGCTCGGAAACTCTCTGGCAACGCCAGCGCCTCCTTCAACACACCATTCCATTCGGCACACGTATAGATATTGAATACAACTTTAGTTTGTTCATTAGGCTCATGCATTATGCACGAAGTGCTTCTCTATGACCGCTTCAACCCCCACCATTTTCGGTAATTGATGCCCGGCCTAGAGTCAAGATATTAATTACTCGACCCATCACTCCCCAAAACCCGAACAATTGTCCATTATAACGGGCTTGGCAGTTTCTGTGTGGTGTGATGGGGGGTTTAGTTGGCTGAATAAGGCTAAGGCTAACTGTTGCTGTTCCTATTGCTGTTCCATAGGTAGGCAGTGTCTTTGTTAAAATAAATGTGAGCGCCATATTGGTTGATGCCCAGAGAGCTGGGCTTATAATTGGAAACGCCATATTCCGTTCATCATCAATTTTGGTGCGTAGCTGGTTTTCTCCTCAAGGCTGTGTGTAATTTGTGTACGGGAGCTCACATCGTATTTGTTTCTTAATTGTAAGAATTATCGACAGGATGCTCACATTCATTTCCGGTTTGCCTTTCCAGAACATGTGGCGCTGCAGTGTTTGTCGTCGAAAAATGGCATCACGAGTGTGCATACAACAGGACTCAACGGACTCGATGCTGGACGTACCCGTTTTAGAAGCACTTCAACGACGACATTCCGACGCCAAATTAGGGTCGAGTACACAGACATTGGCACCGAGTAACGGTGCAGCCCTCGCACCACCTCGAAGTCCGGAATTGCGAAGACACTCAGATGTATCACCAGCATCTTTAAAAGAATTGGAAAAGGTGAGTTGCGGAGAAAAAAAAAACAATTTTGAAAAGCATAGATCCTGACTGTTTTATGTGCCCACAGCTCAAAGGTGCCAAAACTCCTGGTGGGGATGGAGACTGGCGAAAGGGTGGTCGCAGCGTAGCACCCAGTCGGTCATCGAGTCCTCCACGACAGGGTGATATGGAGGTAGCACTTGGACCACCAATGACTCGAATGGCATCGAGAAGGGGTTCTCGCATTGCAAGACAGCATAGTTATGACGATGACATGAAAGATGGTCTGGCAGGTGGTGCTGCCGGTGCAGGAGTTCCTGGAGGTGCTGACTTGGGTCTTGGACTACCAGCTTCCATGCCACGAAGGTGAGTTTATGCCCTCTTAGCAATCAATATTTTACAAGTATTTTTTTTGTTCTTAAAGAAAATCAGCATATGACGTCTTTGCTCCTGGAATTCTTCAGGCAGCTGCTCAATCAGCCCTCGCTAGATCTCCCGCCGAGGGAGTGACCCCACACATCCCTCAACCAGGATCAAGACGACCATCTTTCCGAGTGCCACATCCATCGGAAATGGATATTCCACCAAACGACGAATCACCCGGCAGTCCCGATAAGGGATCTCCAACGCTAGGAATCGACGATGACAGACGAATGCGACGAAGAGGATCCCAATTGTACGTGCTGGCAAATATATCAATAAAATAAAAACGAATACCTTAAGTCCTTATTGGAAGTATTTTTCTTTTATGTTTTATTCTTTTCAATTTCTCGTTTTCACGTATTTATATAGACCCGATTTGGCAGCGCTACGTGACCGTGGTGCCCTTCCACCAAGTCTGGCAGCTGCTATTCCACCGCCAATGGCATCATTTACTGGACCAAACCTTGAAGACCTGGAAGCCCCACGACGGCAAACATCGATGGACGGAGAGGCAATTAAGATTGTTATTCATGATGTGGACTCGGGACCAATATGCTCATCGAAGCGACGCATTGTCCTCCGCAAGGATCCCACAGACAAGGCACATAGAAGTGAGTTTTTGTTAACACGGCACAGAATATATATGTCTTAATTTTTATATTAGGTATTCCCTATATAAGCTTCGCAGCTGATGGGGTTTTTGTTTTCAGATGGTGAACTAAATCCGAACTTCATACATTTAGGTATAAAAAGCCTTTTTTTTTTGCCAATTGTTTTTTTACGGACTTGATTGTGAATTCAGCTTAAGGTAAGGCTAATCAGCAGCCAGATTTAAGTAGGGAATATAGAATAGCTTTAGGGCGTTAGGTGTATAAAATATTTAAGAAAACAAAGGATTATTTTTCCAATGCACACTTAAATATTATTTGGATTTTATTTACCAAAAAGGCTTACAGGGTTGCCGATGTTTTCAATTAAAAGAATGAATTTCGCGATTCACAACAACAAGAGTTTTTTTTCGGCTTAGTGAAACTCATCGATTGACTAATGAAGACTTTGTACGTATCCAATTTTGGTAGAGTTTAGTTCTTCTTATATCGAAAAGAATGGAATAGTGCGTCACTTATCAACTTATTCCCGGAATTCCGGGATGAGCCCCCAAAATTTATGAAGCCGAGTTATATCATCTTGATATAAACAAAAAAGTTGGGTCTGTTCAAACACTTATAACTCGAGAACGGCTGGACCGAACAACTATTACGGTGAAAGTGAAAGGAAACGATTCCGTGGTCGACAACAGTTGAATAGATCCATATTCACCACTTCTTTCAAAAATATTCAAGGCACATTCGGTGAAGTCCCTCAAATACATTTCTAAATATCCAACATCGAATACCGAAGATGAAATTACGCGCTATAAAGTTGGTAGATTTATGTGAACTGCAATGTGGTAATTTGGCGTATATTTTGTTTCCCTACTCACGAACATACTCCCACTGTTGTAAATTTGGCGGTGCATCCGGAGAACGGTCAGAGAGAGCGACAACATTAACCAGGGGCCAAATTAGCGCTAGTGACCGAGTGAGTGAGTACAATCAGTGATCGAATGAAAATGTCAAATTAGTGTAATCGATTGCTCGATGACTTAAGCGGTAATGCCAAAATCACATAATTCAGTCACACATTACTTGAAAACTGATGGACCCAGTTTCTTTACTTGCCGTTTGCACGAACGTTGCTTTACTCGGAGATGCCACGTTATTACACTTGGAACGCTTCATCGAAGAAATTTCCACGTCACGTCGGAGGCAAAGCGATACGGTTCCTGATCATCCTTATATGCGTTCTACTAATGCTCTTAGTCGTATTTACACAGTTCATCCAAAGAATGATGAATGTTTTTATTTGCGGTTGTTGCTGGTAAATGTTCGTGGGCCAATATTATTTGAATTACTATGAACTGTTAATGGTATAATGTGTCCAACATTTCCTGCAGCATGTCAACAAGTCAATTTGCTTGAAAACAACACTCATTGGGACACGACAATCGCTGAAGTAATTATTCTAATCCACGTAGCCTGTGGAACAAATAAAAAAATAACATGTCAAAAGACATTTTACATCGAACTCGAGTCAGTTCAAGAAGTCCTGATCTTGAGGCGAATGAGGAGATGCATAACCAGGCTTTGCTCTTGATCGAAGAAATGTGTTACCTCATGTGCGGTAGTCTGTAAGTCTGGTTAAGAATGCCAGATCGCGAAGTGAATGACCCATTTAATAGAGAGTTGGAAAGTGATCATGAATATGATCGATATTAATTCGGCCAATCAATTCAAACGAATGTACCCCTGTTGAACCCGAAACAGAAGGAAATCTATGATATATAAACTAATGCAATTGATGATGGAAATGGTGGCTTATTTTCCCTGGATGCCCTTGGTGGAACAGGAAAGATATTCCACATATCATTAATTTTGGCCGCTTTTTGTGCGAGATCCGAAATTGGGGTGGCAGTTGCTTCTTCTGGAAGAGCGGCCACGTTGTTAGAAGGATGCAGTACGGCTCAATTAGCGTTGAAATTGCCATTAAATCTTCAAACTACTGAACAACCGACGTGTAACATTACAAAACACACTGTAATGGTAAAAGTTTTAGTAGTCTCAAAAATCATCATCTGGGACGCACAAGCGCACATTGGAAGCTCTTGATCGAACCTTAAAAGATCTGCGCAATGACTCGAGAATTTTTCCTGGCGCAATGATTTTACTATCTAGCGATTTCCGCCAAACACTGCCAGTCATTTAAATATCGACTGCTGCTGATGAAATAAACGCTTGCCTCAATATCATCAAATCTGTAGTGCTATATGTGAAGGCTCGGTAGTCATCACGCTTCGAAATCTAAACCAACACAAACAATACAATGAAACGCGCTTGGTGATAAGAAAACTGATGAGTAATTTGATTCACGCTACGATACTCAAAGGAAAATTTAAAGATGAATTTATTCTGATTCCGAGGATTCCAATGATTTCAACAGATATGCCCTTTGAGCTTAAACGAATTCAGTTCCCGATTCGTCTTGTCTTCGACATGTCGAATAATAAATCACAAGGGCAATCCTTCACTGTTTGTGGTCTCAACTTAGAAAACTTAGAAAATCCATGTTGTTTTTGTGGTTAGTTGTACGTGCTATGTTACCTTACTTGTTCATGCGCCTGATAAAAAAAAATGTCGTATATCACATGGTGCTTCAAAGAAGAAATTAAACCGAGTACATCCCATGCTTCACAATATGTACAACATAGTTTAATTCAATCATGTTTTGCTGACACGCGATTAATATACTTAATTTGTGTACACTTTTATTTCTCTATGTGTTATAACCTTAATAAAGTAGTGAACTTAATATTTATTTTGTATCCATTGTTTTACTTTCATCAAATCATAAACTAAGTTCAGCTAATCTGTAACATGACATTCATTGACTGTTAGGCGGGATGAAGTTCACCGGGTCGGCTAGATTCCTAATATATTTGAATAGTGAAATAGAATTTGTATTGGAAAGAAACCTTCCTTTTTCGCCAAGAAAACTTTCTTCGAAAAAATATATCTATAATAATAGAAATCAACTACCAAATTTAACATTTATGGAAGATCATCACTTGAGAACGGCTCAACGGATTTATCTGATTTGTTTTCTTTATAAAAAAAATTGGAAAAAGTCGAAAATTTAGATGATATTTTTGGTATGAAAATCTGAATAATAAATTTGACGTTCAGTTTGACAGTCCAGTTTGACAGACCAGAACCTTGATCTGAGCATTTCTTGGAGAATATACAAAGTTACAAGAGTTCTTTCCAAATGTCATCTGCTTCTGTTAAACAATGTATTCAGTTTCCACAAGGCTGGAGTTAGTAGAATAAGTCTTGAACTGCCGGCCGTGTTTTTCCCATAGTCAGTTGAACATCGTGGACCGAATGACAAAAAACTATCGTTCATCACCAAGCATTTCGATGAATGCATCAAAACACTAACAACACGTAAAAAGTAATCGGTTAGATACAACGCACATGTAAGATTAAACAAGTGAGTGGGTAATATTAATTCTACAAACTTACCGGTTAAAATAACTCGAGTCAAGTCGGCTTTTAAATTCAATATAAGTATATGATTAATTGTTTAAACCAAAAAATTGTTTAAAAAAAAAAAAGAAAAACTGAAAACACCTTCTTCTCAAAATTGGATATTTTACATGAAAAATTAAAATAACCCTTCAAATCAAGATGTCCGCAATCCTGCAATATATTAATGGTTGTAAATTTGTATTTAAGTTTTCTAAAAAATATTTCTTCATTTATGAAATATTAAAACGAAAACCAAGTATTATACTGAACACTTAATAGAACTACCCGGTTTTTAGAATTCGAAGTAAAATTGATAAAATTTAATATTTAAAAAATAATGTTATACTTTTTTGGTCTTTTATGAGGGTTTTCTTGTTTTTAAGTATGTTTTTTTTTAGTTTTTTTCCCAGAAATTTTGTTTAATTTCAAAGGGGACGAGGTATTATAAAACAACTTCCAAATTACTTGTTGATTGCCGTGACATAAGCCGCACCCTTTGCTTTTTGTCGTAAGCGGCCTCAAAGTCTATAAATGGTTGGCTTTACTCGATGTTGTTTATCAATTATTTTTTCGTCGCCTATCTAAAGTTGAAAATAAAAATCATTTAAGCCATTTATATTTCCCTTCGCATTCTATAAGGTGGCTTTTTCTGATCGGATCGGCAACTACTATTGGCTGAATTCTCTAAGACTAACCTAGAAAGGCCATTATGTTGTCCTGAATAGACTTGTAATATAATTCCGAGTTTTCAAGCGTTTATTTTCTTTGCTAAAAGAGTGCCATAAATACCTGATAATATTGACTAAAGTTACAACAGGTTAGATATTATTCCTGTGGGTATCGAAAAGTCTGGTAGATGTTGAAATAGAATATAACAAACTTTATGCGAGGTTTTGACAAAATTCTTTTTTTATTTGAAAGACTCATTTATGCCATTATGGTATGGTATATGACATCGTTCAAATGCCCACCTCAGCTCCTTAGGGTGCCACAGATCTGCGTCGTCCAATTTTCAATGACTTTTGCGCATAGCTGAATTTGAGCGATGGCTTGTGTTATGTTCACCTTAAGAGCATCGGTTGATTGTAGATTATTCAAATAGACCTGCTTCTTCAGGAAACCTCACAAGTAAAAGACTAGTGGTGGCCAATTCACGTCACCTCTGCGAGAGATATCCTTGCCCTCAAATCGTTCATGCTGAAAGTCAATCGAGGGATCCATTGTGTGGCAAGTAGCACCGTGCGTCGACATATGGTTCAATTTGGGCAATAAGAAATTGGTTTTCATTGGTCTGAAGCGCTCGCCATTGACGGTGGCCGTCTCAACAACGTCGTTTCGAAAAAGTGTAGATCAATGTGGACCAACCACCGGCCATAATTCCACACCAAACGGCAAATTTCCATTCATTCAAGAATATGCCTCGTCGCTAAAGATGATTTTTCGGCCAAAATTGGGATCCTCTTTCGAACGCTCTGAAGTTCGGTCAGCAAATAAACGGCGTTGTATAAGTTTATAAGCTTTGAACTCCTGAATCAGTTGAATCTTGTACAGGGTAAGGCCCAACACGAAATCCATCAATTTGAACTCTGCGAAATTCCGAATGATCTTCTCGGCCGGCTGGTCTTACGTTCCCTTAACGTAAGAATGTTGACTCATTAATTACCGAACCTGTCATCTAAAATTTGGCCACCAAACGTTATATAGTCGACTCTCGACTGTGAAGAGCCACCACGTCTACCGTAAAATAGGGGCAACGCACGCAACGTTTGCACTAACGAACTCTCATTTAGATAATAAAGTTTTTTCATTTAGATGTACTTTTCAACCATGTTACTTTCCATGATTATTTGTCATAAGTAACTGAATATCAAAGAAAAGATTTGACAGATATGTCACCAAAACAACATGGCCACCACTAGAAACCAAAATCTACCCACGCCCATTTAAAAACCGTTTCAAGAAATAGGCAGTTGCATTACTCCCATAAACAACTCAACCTCGCGCTACCGGAAATGCACATTAGTTTGCCTTGTGTCTAATGTCGGAAATTCTATTAAGTACAGAGATTCACCGTACAACACGAATGTGCAATGTTTTGCCTAGTTCTGTTTTTCCCATTCATTTCATATTTCAATATCCTAAAATTTTAAACCAATCTGCATCGGTACCTCCTCCTAAATCCTTCCATAATTTCTTAACGCTCGCCCTGTCTAAATATGTATATTGAATATATGTATATTAAAGGCCCCTTAAGTGCCTTATAAGAAAATAGTAATTTTTAAAAATTTCTCCGACCTTTTGATTTTTCTTTTTAATACCAAAAATACCTCGGATACATTTTTTTTATTGAAATATAAAAAAATATTTTTTTTGTTTCATTATTTAAATAAAAAAAAATAACCGTACCCACCATACAAATGTTAAAAGATTTTTTTATAAAACTCTTATTTTTCTTGAAAACGGCTCCAAGAATTCTTATAAGAATTTTTCTGTGACCTAATTATTATGATTTATCATTCAATTAAAGAAAATTTTTTATTAAAACGATAGTGACAATACCTGCCGACGGTCGGACCAATTTTTATAAAAAACATTTTTACAAACATTCTAAGTCAGAAGTTTAAAGTTCACTGTTTGATAACATCCATGACTTATCGGCGCGGCGTGACAGGGATTTTTTAAAGCATATCTGATTCTCCTCCTGGCTTCTATCAATAAACAGTTATTGTATTTTGAAAATATTTCCTGGAGAAACAAAAGGCTTAGAACTTTTGTATTAACTATATTTTTTGTGTATTTTACTTAAAATTTTTACTCCATATTTTCAACAAATACAATTTTTCAAAAAATATTAATTGATTGATTGATGGCAACAATACCAATAAATATGTTTTTTGGTTTTTTTTTGTATTGAAAAGTTTTAATATAAAACTTCAGGGAGAAAAAAACTTTATCACTTAAGTTCTTTAAAAGCTTGAAAACCTTAAGAATTTTTTTTGGAAACCTGAAGTTAAATTTGTTTTAAAAAATAATGATGTGGTGTCTTTTTTTCATTTCCTTCAAAATTATCAACATTCAAAAGTCAAGTTATTTTTTAAACAACAACAAAATAAATTTCACGCAGCAACAGAAACCAAATCTCGAGAACGTTTTCTACTTCAATCGATATGACTATTTATTAGGTTTTAGTGAAGGAAGACAATTTGGGAACCTAATTTCTGCTTGCCTCCTGATATGACTTAACAATGAAATCCTATGAAAGCCATTCATTCTTACTGTGGGTCTTCCTTCCCAATTTATTTCTTTCTCCAGGAATTGAAACTTTTTTATCAGAACCCACCTGATGGAAACAGCGTAAGCCAAATCCTTACTTTTATTCGGGAAAGTTAATACCTAAATTGTTCAATCGATTTCTGTTTTTTTTTTTTTCTTTTTTTGCCATTTTGTTCGTTTACTCTCGAAACAATGTCGTGTGTCCTGTCAGCGATTTCCAAAAAGATTTTGTTAAAAGCAAAACAAAAGACGCATTTATATTATAGAACAAAGTATTGGAGTGAGAATGGTGTATGTGTATGTAGGTAGGTTGGAAAAGGTTTTCAACCAAACGGAAAAAGAATGTTAAAAGTGGAAATTTTTGTTAACGTCTTACTTCTTTCTACGTCAACGATGACAAAGACTTCCTTTTGAGGGATATAGAGAGATTTTCTTGAGGACGAAGCGGAAAAAAGACAAAAAAAGAAATATTAGGAGGAAAACCTTCAAAACTCTTAAGAGTATTTAAGATTTTTGTTTTATAGAGCATTGAGGAAATGTAAGAGGTTTTACAATGAAGCAGTAAGTGACGTCTGGATTTAGTTCAGAAAGGTTTTTTTTTTGGTGGTAGAAAAAGAAATAACAGACTCCTGAAGTAATTAAAGAGGAGGGATAGTGTTTTTAAGGTAGAAATATTGGTAGGTAAGCTGTTAAACTACCTGAAGATTTTATAGGGACACTTAGTTTTAATTTAAGGTAAGTTGTAAATGGATACTGCTACAACTTCCAACTACAAAAGTTGCCTACTTTGTCTTGAATTTTTATATAGTACAGTCAATTTGTAAAATAATTTATCGTTTCAGCTTTTCCCCCAATCGCCTCCAATTTCACTCCTATTTACTTACCGATGGGATGGGAAAAGAGACAAAATCTTGCTCTTCTGTGAAGTAGAGGGGGTTGAACAATTATCTATTTAGCCAAAAGAAGCATCGATTAGAAAAAATTAATAGCGCAGCTGAAGTAGAAGAAATCCCTTTAACTCTCTACTAGTCATAGCTATCTAAGGTAACTTTTTCTCAAGATGTCTGTGCTGGATGTTCGTTTATGCTTACAGTTCATCCGGCTTTCATTGAATGCTTCCTCTTGCTCATTTCCAATACTAACAAAAGCGCCACTTACCTAACACATTATATTCTTATGGTTATGTAAGTAATGGAGGCTAACAATTGGAGGAAGATTTGAATGATTGTGTTTCTAATGTAAGAGTCCTCCAATATTCTTCCAATAACTTATTTTGAAATATAATCTATTAGGTCTTTGTAGAAATTAATGGAGCAAAGTGCGTTCTTCATCGTTATCTTGCAATAGCTACTGAACTTGTCTACCATATTAGAAATACCTACTTTACTTACATATATGTATTTGGTCGATAGTGGACTTAATATTAATATGGAATTATCAGGTTGTTGAAGAACGGATTAAGTTATTTTCTTAATGCAGAAAATATAATGTAGGTAACGTTCGGGATACTGACACTTCTGTAGGTGAGACAGTTTAGGTGTTCTACTTTCTTAAGGAACCGGCAACCAGTGCTGATATTCCATTCCTCGGACATATCTTCCTATAATTTCTAGCAGATAAACTGTCAATTAGAGTAGATTAGAGTCAAGTCATTGGCTCCTGTCGGATAAAGAATATTTCACTTCATTCAGGTTGCGTGATTGGATCTACTTCGATGTTGCCTACATAGATTGAATGGTAACAAAAAAATAGGTCGTTCCCCTTATAAAGTTTGCAGAATTAATCAATTAGTACTTCCCAAAATGCTATTCTACTATTATGTTCCCTTGATAGTACATGCATGCCTTGTACCAGGCCACAATAACGTTGAATGTAAATGTATAAGGCTTCTGAACCTATTTCCACCATCGTTTTCTTCTAATGTCCCTTCATCTTTCTTCTTAGAAAACAGTATTTTTGTCTTTTCTTCTCCTAGAAAAACATGCGAATCCTTTTGGTATTATTTAATTTTTGGTTTCACGTGTATCCCCAGCGATCATCCTCTAACCAGGCGTTCTGTTGCCATAGCCGTATGAAATCCAGGAATTCAGAGATAGAATATTAGGTTCTTGCCAATTTTGTCACTTGATCTCAGAAAATACCTGGCTAATGTCTTACGATTGGTGTGATCCACATTTATTGTTATCGAAGCTATACCTCTAGCACAACAAGGTATTGATCCGAGTCAATGTTCGCTACATTCAATATTCGGATATCTGCAGTACTGGAGGAATTCAATATGATCAATTTGGTTAACGATCAGGAAATGTCCATGTCTCTTGAGAATTTCAAGATGTGAGATCTTCACACTACGTATAGTAACGCTTTGCCCCGGACCAAAGTCAATCAACATAGGTTCGGAGATGGAGTCATGTAGTTTGTACTTTCCGACTGTTCAGCCAAAAATATTTTAACTTAAAAAAATTAATACATTTTTTGATACTCATGGCAAAGAAAATTACCAATACCCTTTACAACAATGTGTGAAACAAAGAAATGAAGATGAAATTGTATGGAGGCAATCGAGGATAGAGATTTCTGGATATCCAAAGATCCCTAGACATCTGACAAAAAATTACACAACTTAACTTAGGTTAAGTTAAACTCACCAACGCAAGTTATATCTAACGAAAGTGAGTTTCACAAAATGATAACCAAGTATTTACTAAGACAGTACAGGTGTAAATAGTTGAAACGTGATATAAGAGTCAGGTTGGACAAGTTGGCGGCGATTTCAGAAGTGCCTGAAAGAATAGGAAATTCAATGAAGCTGCACGTAATCACGAAATACAGGGTTATTGTTAAATTATCAAAGAGATTTAATCTCAGAACTACAATATCTGACCGACGTATCAACGTTTAATCACCTGAGTTCTTTTCTGTCATTTAATGCTGGTGGAAAGAACCTGTAGAATGAATAAAACCTGTAATTCATTCGAAATCCTTTCGCCACTGTGGAATTCTAGCAAACGATAATGCTTCACAAGACAGTATCAATTCATCTTAAAATCTGTACTGCTATACACTTCTGAATTATAGAACTACTTCACCAATATTTTGAGCGAGCTTTTGTTACTGATTGTATTAATAGATTAGGTTAGGTTGACGTAGCTAACATTAGGAGAACCGAAAAACATAGAACGTAAGTTCATCAGCCACCTTGGCGATGTCAATTGGCCGCCTCGGAGCTGCAATTTGACCCCTTCGGACTTTTTTTTTTTGTGGAAAACCGTGAAGAACCGATGTTATTCCACAAATCCGGAAACGATTCTACTCGTAGCACTTAAGGCCAATATCATCTAAGTAATCCGTGAGCTACAGCCCGAAATCATCAACAAGGTCTTGGAAAATTGGAGTGACAGAATGCACTACTGCGAGGCCTGGCGAGGCAGCCACTTGACCGCCGTTTTGTCACATAATTAATGGAAATATTTGCTTTTTCTAATAAAGCGATAATACATTATTAGTATTTGGTCCACCCATTACACAGGCATTATTGGGAATTCTGAATAACTACGGGCTAGAGTCCTCTACGACCTAGTAAAACATCGTTTTTTTCTGCTTCCCAAGATTCAATTTGTCAATGTAGAACTGAAATCAAAACAAAGTTACCGGCACGATTTAAATTTGTAGGCTCAGATATATTTTTTTTACCATAGTGTGGCAACACTTTCCAACGAAAGAAAAGAGAAAACAAAATGAATGTCCAAATACAACAAAGCTATAATGACTGTATTGAATAGAAAGAGACTATCGGTTAGGTAGAAGAATATACTGACAGAATAAAGTTATGATCAGTTGTTGTGGATCTGTTAAAGAAGAAAGACCTTTTATTTGCTTAGCCGAATATTGATTTAGTTTTGTATTAAGCAAAGGTTGACTGCTTACGATACTGTAATTTTTTTTAAATACAAGTAAAATGTCTATTTGGTAGATGACATGCATTTCTCTTTTAATAATTCACACTGTGTTTTATTATTGAATACTCAAATGCAGTATAACAGTAGGCGGAGCTGAACTTTATTGCAACACTATTTCAACAGCAAACTTTTATAGAGAACGGACCAAATTGTGTCGAGATTTTAAATGTCCATCATTCATTAGGCTTTAAACCTAATTTGCATAATGCCATCGTAGAGCCTATATGATTACCAACAGAGCTCTGATTTCATTCTATGCACTCATGCAACTAATTGAAACATCAGTAAATTATGAAAATCAACAAGGATAAAGGCTATTTGATGGTGTCTACTCAGAATTATGTTGATGTCAACAAAATTTTTAAAACCCCCCAGAAGAAGGAAAATATATGTAAGAACCATGATGATGATGATGAAAATGAGGACGTTCATCAACAGCAACAAGTTAGGTTAAAGCACAGGGAATGAAAACTCACAAATACTCGTTTGCATGTTTAAGTGAAATACCGAGCTCTTGCACAAGGTCTTTACTCAGAATAGAACAAAAAATACGTAAGGCATTTTATGTCATTCAAGGAAACCAAGGCATTCCCCCTTGAAATTGCTAGTTAAACTCGAATGAGAATTCTTTCTGCAAGCCTTAAAACATAGCAAGAACATACGTTTAATTTTTTGTCTATCCTGTTAACCTGCTCTATTAAGGGTAAGTATTGGTTTCATGTGCAAAAATATCGAGGTTTTAAATTTTAAACACACTAAGGACTACAAAGAAAGACAGTTCTAACAAATTGGAATTTTTTTTAATTTTAATCGAACTGAGTTCTAGGATGACAGCTTTTTCGTATCACCATCCGTGAGTCGATTTGTGCGTCTGTGTATCTGTATGTTCAATTTAATTCAATTTACTTAACAAAGAGCTAGAACATAAGCATTTTTAAGTTTAAAATTGCTTGCATTTAATTCTGATCCACATTTTAGCCTTGAAACACAAGAGCAAGTTCCTGCGATTTAGTGGTGCATATTTCGTTCTAATCACCCTTGACGCTATTTTTTTTTTCTTTTTTTCTGCATATACATACATATGCTATTTTGGGTTGTGAATGTGTAGGGTTGATGCGCGACAACGCGTTTCCTTATTCTCATATTAAAATCAGGTTCATGTAGATGTACAGCGTTGATAAAAGTTGCAGACATATTTGTGCTCTCCAGGGAGTTTTACACACGGGTGCAGGCATAAGACTATCAGAATAAGGCATGCCAAGGAAACTAAATCTGAAAAGCAATTTATTTCAAGGATGCCGCCTGCCATCAGCTATAGTATATATGGTATTCTCTTGCGATTAAGTCGAAGACGGTCGACCTGTTGATTGTAAGGACCCATTCAAGTGGTATCCATCCTTGCCAAAAGGAATCCTTTACTATTTCTCTAGGGGGTTTGCTTTTTCCTTATTGCACAAATAAAGATGGGGATGTGTGATATGTAATTGAACATATCCCTATATGCATGCATATATACTGAAAGCTACTCTCATTCAGTCCCCGAATTTACCCAAAAGCTGATTTGGATGTGTAAAATTAATGAAGCCACTAGTTCCATTCTACTATGCGCATAGCTAATTAGGATGTCGATGACAGCATTGGGATGATTTAGATCCTTAAGGATTTTTACATTAAGCCCACACAAGATGCCAACATTTAGAAATTACATGGTAGAGTAGCTGCTGATTCTCATTAAAGTTAGATAGCGGAAATTGGAATTTCTTTGGATATGAATTTTCAGCAGAGATATGAGCAAGAAAGACTGGATGGAAGATGGAAGTTTACCAATGAATTTGCTCCGTAGGATAGGGAAATAAAAAGCACCACGGCAGAGCAAATAATTTTGTTTACCGAATTTGCAAACAGATAGATAATTATTGGGTAACTGCTTTGAAATGTGAAAATTATAATGAGATATTTGCTCATTAGGAAAAGATAAAAGTGCGCGATTGAAGTGGGACTTATGAGCTTTAGAGTTATTTCTCGAGTGCCGGGCTATTATATAGATACGAATTTAATTCAATTGCTCAGTATCAAATATTAAATTGTTAAGAGGAATTGTTACCGAATCTGGAGTTCTCACACGGATTCCACTCACTTCACATCGCATTCGAATCTCAAATTCAATTATTGATTATTTCAGGTGTACTGCGTTATCAATTTGACAACCACCTAACTATTTTCCTAGAAACGCACTGTAAAAAATTGTTGTTCATTAACAGCAAATGTCCACTTTTTTGTAAGTTTCTAATGATACTCCCAAAGTAAAGTTGCAACGGGAAACCAATTTTATTGCAGGTCAGTCTTTTCCACAAAGTGTCATGATTCCTCCCGTAATATTTGGGAACGTTAACAGAGTAAAGGAAGAATTGGTAGATTCCTAAGACTCCATTGTGTAGAGATGTTCCTCAATGCTAGATAAATCAATGCGAAAGCTTTTATATCCATCCTACACTAATAGAATTTTTTAAAACTAACTCTTAGAAAAGTTAATCTTCATCAGTCTCTGTTTCCAATTAGACTTAAATTCTTTCTTTCTAGTGCCTAGGCAACGTTGGCGTTGATTAACCATCAGCTAATTGCTGAACGAAAGCTTCTTAATGAACGGCCTTAGGGTTAGAGGCGGAATGATGATCTGATATTTAATCTCACACATCAAAGGCAAAGATGTCAAAAATAACTCATTCCAGAGGTTCTAAATAGTATTATAGTCCAATGGTTGACAAGGCCATTTTTTTTTTTTGACTTTGCAGTGTTCTTGGGGCCGTTACCCTCTTGGAAACGGCATTTAAGGGGCATATTTTCATGACCGCATAAGAATCTGCAGTAATATTGGTTGCACCAAGAACAACAACCCCATTGCATTATGCTGCCACCTCCATGCCTTACGGTAGGTTTTGAGTACCTTCTTCGGATTATAGACCTTTTCATGTCCGTCAAGTTAGCACTACCCACTTCAAAATTTTAAAAATATAATAATTGGATTAATTGTCGTGAATTTGTCGTAAATATGTTGTAAAATCAAAAATTTTCTAGCGCAATTTTTTTTAAAAAATAATCCCTGGTAATGCTAACTTGACAGTCAAGTTAGCACTACCACCCCCCCAAAATAGGGTAAAATGAACTCGCAAAAGAAAAAGGACAGCCTAAATAATTGTCGTAAATTTGTCGTAAATGTATCGTAAAAGAAAAAAAATGTTCGCATCATTTGTTCTCAAAAAAATGCCATGAAAATGCAAAAGTCCATAAAATAGCATTTTTTCATTAAACCTAGCATACAATTTTCCAACATTTAATAACTAACATTGAGTTTTCACAGGTTATTATAAAACTTCAATAAAACTTGTATTCCTCAACGTAAACTACTTTGTTTACATTTTTACTTGCGACTTATAGGTACTATAAGGCAAGTTATGCATTCGAAAAAAAAATCGAACTCGAGATTTTGATCAAAGTTGACATTACGATGAAAATGAAAGACCAAAAGTGGGTCTCGCAATTCTGATTCTCTGTCGGTTCGACTTAAGCCTAAACGGCTCGGCTGATTTTCTTCAAACTTGGTAGATATGGGTTTTGATTTTTTCCCCCACACGTTTTTTTCTTTTTTTTTTTTTAAGACCAAAAATAACGGTACCTACCGATATAAACCATTTTTCTATGCTAAGGCTCCTCCAAAGTTTAAATATTATTACATATTCAAATTTTAAATTTTTCATTTTTTGGATTTAAAAAAAATTTTTTTTTTTGAAACTCAATATTTCGTAAGCCCCAAGATCGATTTTTTTCGAACTTGATAAATAAAAGTTTCTTAACCTTATCTACAAGATTTGAGAAAAAAAAATTGTTTTATCTAAAACTAACGGTACCTTCCATACAAATGTTAAAAAATAGTTTTCGAAAGTCGTATTTTTCTCGAAAACGGTTCCGAGAATTTTGCTAAAATTTTTTTCTTTTGATTAATTTTTACCATCTATAACTTAATAAAAAAAATTTGAAATCTAGATACTGCTGACTGTACCTACTATAAAATGATTTTTTCGAATTTTGAATTTCTCATTATCGACATAACGGATTTTAATGAATTTTTTTTAAAAGAAGCTCCTAAAAAGTTTAAAAAACATTGCATTTCAAAACTTAAAAAAATTTTTTTTTTTAATTTTTAGAAAAAAAAGTCATTTTGTTGGAAAATTCGATATCTCAAGAACGGCTTAATATTTTTCTTGGAAATTCAACTCTTATTCGTACAGTAATAAGAACGTAAAGTTGGTGTACCAAAATTTTTTTCTTAAAAATGTTTTAAGAATTTTACACGTAAAATCTTATTTTTTTTAGGAACCACTACAAAAACTTATAATTTTTGTCCTTGCATAAATTCATATTTGCATAGCATTCTGTTTATATCTCTTAATACTAAAAGAATTTAAAAATTTCATTTTATCCTTATGAACAGTTTTCTTTAATAACTTTCGTTTTTAAAATTCCTAGTCTATTACATAGTAGCAAGTTCGTGCGACCCAGTCGTGCATTTTATTTTCTTTATATACAAAAAGTTATACAAAATTAAAGTACAGAATATTCTCTTCACAAATATTTTTTTATTTACTCTTTATGTATTAATTTAATAAGTTAACTCCATATTCTCATACCAAATTAATTTTATTTATTTATATTAACTTCTATCGCCCATTGACAAAAACGGAAACATAAATCAAAATGAATAAAAACTAAAATACACACATTCTCTGCATAGCATTTCTTCTGTCACATACACTCGTGTCTATGAGAAAAACACCTTATTCTTGTAACGTTTTTTTCATCTGCTTCAAAAGCACATACATACCTCGAAGCATATTTATGTATTAGAGAGACTAATGTTACAAAAATATGTTGCCGTTGAGTCAGTTAAATAAGAACTGACACGATTCATAAATTTATTATATTCCTTATAAGGAGTATTTCAATAAAAACGGGTAGAAGTTGAAATGGAATGAAACAAGCTGTGTGTGATGTATTAGCAAAATTCTTTGTTTAATTTGAAAGACCCATGTGTGCCATTATACAGAATATAGAATATGATATCATTTAAATGTTCACCTCGGCTTCCGCATGTATCCGGCTGAATTTGAGCGATGGCCTGTGATATGTTCACCTTAAGAGCATAGGTCGATTATGGTTAATTCGCATTGAACTGCGACTTTAAAAACTCCACAAGAAAAAGTCTAGCGGTGTGAAATTTCACGACCTTGGTGGACATAATTCACCTCTGCGAGAGACAACCTTAACCTCAAACCGCTCATGCAGAATGTCAATAGTGGCGTCTGGTTCTGGTTCAATTTGGGTCATAACAAATTCAAGGTGACCGCCTTAACAACGTTGATTTCACGGAACAATCCACCACCAAACGGTAACTCTTTGAAAATACATTGTCAACTAGTGAACCGCGAGCAGGTCACGGCATTTTCACTTGTTAACACAGCCCTTTCTCGAAAAAGAGCCTAGTAGCTAAGAATGATATTTCACACAAAATTGTGGACCTCTTCCAAGCACGCCGGAGCCCAGTCAGGGAACGGACGGCATTATCTATGGTCATGAACTTTTAAATCCTGGATCAGCTGAATCTTGTACGGGGGTGTAGACTCAAACCCCTAAGCAAAGTTTGAGAATTTGAAGTCCTCCAAAGGCCAAGTTCTTGTGCACAGCGAGTTATCGTCGGCCTCAGGTTTTGCTGTACACTTTCACGGACAGTTGCGATATTCTCAGCCGATCTTGCGCTCCTCTAACGTCTACAATAGACAATTTTAATAAATCCAAAAAAAAAATTAAATAACACTCAATAAGAAAGAAATAGCCAAATATACAACAACAAATAAACATAGCACTCAGGAGATAACAAAAAAAAAAAATACCTACGTATGTCGGAGCACAGTAAGTGACATTTTCCTTTCTCCTCTTCTTTTTTCCTACAGTTGTGTGGCCTGGTGGGTGCATGCATTGTGCTGAGCTTATATATAAGCTCTCTCAGTGGTTGCATTTGCTAGGTCATACAATAACGGATGTATAGAGAATTATTGTTCTGACTGTTAGGGTTCGGATCGATTCAACGTCACTACTAAGGGCATAACACTTCTTAGTGATGTTGTATTGAAACGACTTTTTAATTAGTCTTTAATGTGATTTTCTTAGATTTCATCTGTTTTGGTTTTAGTTATTTTTTTATATTGCAATGGCTGGTTATTTTAGAGTAGACTATTGTAATATTCGTGGGCTGAGAGCGAATTTTCTGGCTGCGTGTATCCACACTGTTTCTAACAGGCCAGCTGTTTTGGCACTGAGTGAAACCCAAGTAGGTGAGCATTCCGATCCTACTGAAGTTTTTATTCATGGGTATAGCTTGGGGCCATTATTCTTTTCCCACCATGGTCTCGCCATTTACATTAGGAATGATGTTGCATATCAGTTCTTACCACAATATGGTCGCTGCACCAACTCCTTCTTCAATTTTATGTGGTTTAAATTTTCCATTAATAAGCACATCATTCACTATTGTTTTCTCTATCGAAGCCCAAACCTGGATAGAGTTTCAACTTCTCACGAATTTGATACTCTGTCCGACTCCATCCAAAGAATTGTTGCCCTGTATCCTCACAGTGAAATCGTTATTACGGGCGATTTCAATGTTCACAATTCTTCTTGGCTTCTCCATTCGGGCCAGACAACACCCGAAGGAATGTGTGTTGAGATTTTTGCTGAGTTTAACCACCTTACTCAGCTTGTCAACGAACCTACTCGAATATCAGACGTTAATGGCCGAGCAGAAAATACTCTTGACTTGTTTCTTACCTCTGACCCTGATAAATACACAATAAGTGTATTGACGCCTCTAGGCACATCTGACCATAGTGTTATATCTGCACATTTCTCGTGTCAAACAAATCCAGTTAGAGAAAGAGCTTCTAGAAGAACCGTATGGCAGTATGAGAAAGCAAACTGGAACGGTTTGAATAACTTTTTCAGGATCTTTAACTGGTCACTATGCTTCCTCGATAGTGAAGTAGACTCCAGCGCAGATATGATAACTAACATTATTCTTTTGGGAATGAAACATTTTATCCCGAATAGGGTTAAAAGTATCAGACCCAAGGATAATTCATGGTTTGATTTGAGCTGTAAAGAGGTTATTATCTAGGAAAAAGAGGTAAGCTTCCGGTGTTTTAGAGCCAACCCAACTGAGGAAAACTGGAAAAAGTTCAAACAAGCCAGGAAGGCCTGCAACGCCCATATTCGACGGCCAAATTTTTACATGATCAAAAATCAAGGCAAAACATACTGCAATATCCCAAAGGCAGCAAGAATTTTTGGTCATTTGTAAAAAATATGAGAAATTCTTCCTCTTCCTCGGTTCCTACGCTTGTTGTCAATTACACTCCTTTCGTTAGCTCTATTGATAAAGCTAATTTGTTTGTAAGGCAGTTCGCCGCAAATTCCACCTTGCGGGATAGTGTCATGACTCCCCCAATTCTTGAGCGCGTTAGTGATTCTATGGGACAAATCTTTTTTCGCACTCGTACCGTGGCAAGAGTCCTGAAAGATCTCAACATTCATAAATCCGCTGGTCCGGATGGTATCCCCGCTATTATTCTGAAGAGGTGTTCTTCCACGCTAGCAAAACCCCTGCGTAAGCTTTTCCATCTGTCCTATTCTTCAGGGCTCGTTCCGAGTGGTTAGAAAACTGCATTTGTTCAATCAATTCCCAAAAAAGGCGAATCTTCTTCTTCCTCTAATTATCGACCGATCGCACTAACGTCCCTTCTTTCTAAGGTCATGGAAACGCTGATTAATTATCAGCTTAAGAAATATTTTGAGGAACGAAAGCTTCTTAATGACCGGCAGTATGGCTTTCGTAGCAATAGGTTCACAGGTGATTTGATGGTTTATCTAACCGAAAAATGGAACAAATCTTTACATTGTTTCGGAGAAAGTACTTGATTGCACTTGATATTTCAAAGGCATTTGATAAAGTCTGGCATCTTGCTCTTTTATCGAAAATGCGTGCTTTCGGCATCGACGAATCCCTACTTCTTTGGATTAGAAATTTTCTTTCGAACCGTTCAATACAAGTTGTACTAGACGGATTCAAGTCTGAAACCCACAATATAAATGCTGGTGTGGCCCAGGGCTCCGTTTTGTCACCGACCCTCTTCCTCATTTTTATTAATGATCTCCTGTCTACAACTTCTAATCCAATTAATTGTTTCGCTGACGATAGTACTCTCAGCTTTTCATATTCGTTTTCAGACTCAGATCCTTCCTCTTCGGATGTGGAACTGCAACGACAAAATATGATAAGCTCATTAAATTACGACCTAAACAGCATTGTACTATGTTGAATAAGAAACCGTGTCGAATTTAATGCTTCGAAAACCCAATGCTGTCTTATATCGTTAAAGCGTGATATACCCCCCTTGCACTATCTATGAGTGTGGCACTTGCATCAATGAAACTGAACATCTCGATATTCTCGGTATGTGCATTACGAACCACCTCTTGTGGAACGATCACATACGCGATGTTGCCAAAAATGCCGCTAGATGTTTGGGTTTTCTAAGACGGTGCAAGAAATTTTTCTCTCCTTCTGATCTGGCTACATTATATAAAACCTATATACGTCCAAAACTTGAGTATAACTCCCATCTATGGGCTGGTGCTCCAGTTACTTACTAAAGTCTCTTGGACAGTATTCAAAGAAGAGCTTTTAAAATGATTGGCGACAATAACATCATTGACTCATTTACGTCACTCCAACATCGTCGTAATGTTTCTTGCCTCACCCTTTTTTACCGTTATTTTAACGGGCTATGCTCTAGTGAAATAGCCAGCTGCATTCCTCCCCTTAAACAATTTAACCGTAATACTCGCACTTCTAGGAATGCCCATCAGTTTACCCTTGAGCCCAACTTGGGTCGTAATGTGAAGTACAGAGATTCGTTCTTCAGGCGTACTACGCGAATGTGGAATTCCTTGCCACGCTCTGTCTTTCCCCACTAGCCACAAGCTCTACAGTAAAATGGGTTCAACGCCATTGATTGAACGTGCTGTTCAATTGTGTAATCTGTCATGGTGATTTGGCAACAGTAACGGAATAATAAACAACACATTTGACTGATGTCACTAAAACAACATGGCCGCGATATGCCGCCCAAATCTAGCTAATATTACTCGTATAAAGTTTTAACAAATTCCATCCCATTGAGTCATTTCAAGTACCTCTTAATGTTTATGAAGGAAATAAAACTACATTAATTTATTCATTGAAATACTTTTCCCAACTACATACCTCAGGTACAACTCTTTCAAAGCATTTCCAAAAATATCAATTCCGCAATATCGTATAAAAGGATTTATTAAATAAGCTCAGCCACATTCATCGTTGCTTTAATTTTGTTCAAATATAGCTACTCAGTTACCTCGCATTGAATCTTTGCTAAGGGTTATAAAAAAGTCAACTTACAACCCATGCATTCTCTTTTAACTCAATAAAATATAAAATTAAAAACCTTCCATTCATAAAATGGCTTCCTTATTAAAAAAAAAAATATCCTTACGTGACTAAAAAGATGCTTTTGATTGTGTGTTCATTTCCTTAGGGCAACCCCTAGAATTCTCTGTGGTGATATAATAATGTTCTATTGTGGTGTGAATCTAATATTCCAGTCGAATATAAATGATTTACTTAAGAAAATAATTGAATTAATCCAGAAGGAGGGGGAGAGAAAATTAAATACCAAATAAATACAATAGCTAGGTATAGGTATTGTTAGATAATTAAATTTTGTTTTATTACTCAAGAGATCCTGTAAGATAAATTAACAGATGTTTTTGTGTTTTATGTTGGCGTTCAAGTAATTAACAATTTAATCAACATTTTAAGGATCACAATTTACAACTGGCACGTACTTACTTGTTTATTTTTATGACTTTTAGAAAATGTCATAATTTCGAAAACATACATACGTCCTGCTGATTTATGGTGGGCTTTTAAATTTTAAGAGCTGGTTTTGTTTTATTCTGAAACGTGAATCAATAATTTTAATAACTGAATTTATGTTTTAAATACTCGTAAGATTGGATGTGAATTACAAAAAAAAGGAGGAATGGAGGGAACCTAAAATTTTCTGTTGAGTTCGAAAGGCTAAAAGAAGATGTACTTTTCATGACTTGCAGAATTTATAACGTCCTCATAAGACCCAGTTTAACTGCATACAGAAACAGATTAAAAAGCTTAGGTACATTTTTACTGAGAATTAAATTTGAAGCTAAAAAATGTGATCTTTCCAAAAATAGATAAATGAAAGTAGCTTTCCAACAAAGGAAAGACAGTGGCCGTATTTTTGTGAGAATGATTTTGTATATGAATTCCATTGTTCCAAACTCTTTCAGAGAATTCCTCGAAGGTCATATTTAACTGCAGAATTTAGGATACTACGTTTTTAATTCCGATATAGAAACTAAAGGTCAGGTTTTGCATTTTATAGTGCTTTATTATTCGAGGCTGATGTAGGCTGATGGGGTCTCCAAACTCAAAATCCATTCAGTCTTTATTTATTTCCAAATTCGCTTACAGCGTTAACCTCAGTTGTATTTTATTATTTACTTAACATGGTATTTTGTATAACCAACAATTAATATTCATACAATAAAATAACATGATATACTTTAAAAGACCGAAGGAAAAATTTATCGCTTTGTTTTTCTGTGGTACGCTTTGAAGAAGGTAGCCACAGAAATAATGATTTGGGAAACGTCCCTGCTCCTAGCAAAAGACTAAGAAAAAAATCGGTTTAACCTAAGTCTTATCCACGCTATACTTAGAATTAGAATATGTGGAGCGTGTGATGTTCTTTTTGCTTTCCAGCAGAGGTTTTTGTCATCGGCCTCAAAATGGCAGGCTAGAACGCTCTGGTACACCAGCAGGTACAAAGCCCCTTGTGGCACTAAAACAGCAGGCTAAAAAGCTCTGGTACATTAGCAGGTATAACGCGCCTGATGGCAATTAGGACTATTAACTTCGAACTGCGGCCCCTTACCACTGGTGGGGGAAGCTCCGAGAAAGCAAGGAAAGCTTAAATGACCAAATCGCCTACGCTCATCTACGACTGGATTTCAAATCATCAATTAAATCAATTTACTATGTCGCCTGACTTTGCGTATGATCGAAGGGGTACTTTTAGTTCTTCCAATTAGGTCATCATCATGCTTTTTCAGTAAAAACTGAATGTGAACTGTGTAAGTGGTGAAAGAAAAATAATAATGTTGTTGATTTTCCTGTGACGTCATGTATCCATGGTGCGTGTAAATTAAATATGGTGAATTACAATATTTTCACTAGTAATACCAAAGTAACATAAAGTGGAGTAACATGAAACGCTTCGTTACAAGCGTAGACCTTCTTGCTGCTAGCAACAAACTAGTTCACTCACGCTGAAGGGCTTATTAAGAGACCCTTAAAATGTTTAACATAGCACGAGTTATGGGGAAATTGGGGTGGAGAGAAAGAGGTGCTAATGAACATTAGTCTTTCATTTTTACAAATTAAAATGGCAGGGGAAACCGTGCCGGGTAAATTATTCCAAACTCGTGCTTTGCGACTTTATTCCACCGCCACAGTATGACCAAAATTAGGCTCGAGGGTGAACTGATGAGTATTTGTACCGAAACGGATATCACAAGTAAACTGATTGAGGAAGGTTACTGGCTACTTCGAGTGAGCATTCCTTTTTACCTTCGACTTATAGGTACTATAAGGCAAGTTATGCATTCGGAAAAAAAAATCGAGCTCGAGATTTTGATCAAAGTTGACATTACGATGATAGCGGAGACCAAAAAGTGGGTCTCGCAATTCTGTCTGTCTGTCTGTCTGTCTGTCGGTTCGACTACAGCCTAAACGGCTCGGCCGATTTTCTTCAAACTTGGTAGATATTTATGGGTTTTGATTTTTTCACCCCAGACGTTTTTTTTTTTTTTAAGACCAAAAATAACGGTACCTACCATACGTTTTTTTTCGAAATTTTATAAATATTTTTTTTTCTCACAAACTGTCCCACAGAATTAAAAAAAAAAAAAAAAAAATTTCATTTAGTTAAAACTAGGTAATGGTTGAACAAAATTTTCCAAAAAATTCTTATTTTTGGTAGCCCCCCTGGGTCCATTTTTTTTGTTTTTGATTTTCTCGAAAACGGTACAACCGATTTAAACCATTTTTTTTTATTCTAAAGCTCCTCCAAAGTTAAATATTATTACATGTTCAAATTTTCAATTTTTTATTTTTTGGATTTTTAGAAAAAAATTCAAAAATTTTTTTTTTGGACTCTACATATTTCGAAAACCAATTGGTCAATTTTAAAATTTTTAATTTAAAAAGTTTAAAAAACATTGCATTTCAAAACTTAAAAACAAATATTTTTCAATTTTTAGAGAAAAAAAGTCGTTTTTTTTTGGAAAATTCGATATCTCAAGAACGGCTTAGTATTTTTCTTGGAAATTTAATTCTTATTCGTACAATAATAAAGACTTAAAGTTGGCGTACCAAAATTTTGTTTTAAAAATTTTGTACATAAAAGCTTATTTTTTATAGGAACCACTACAACGACTTATAATTTTTTTGTTCTTGCATAAATTCATGTTTGCATTGCATTCTGTTTTTATCTCTTACTACCTACTAAAAGAATTTAAAAAATTCATTTTATCCTTATGAACAGTTTTCTTTAATAACATTCGCTTTTAAAATTCCTCGTCTATTACATAGAAGCAAGTTCGTGCGACCCAATCGTGCATTTTATTTTCTTGCGGCACCAAGCTAGTCTGTGGTATACTCTTTGAACAAGCGTAGCCAGAGAAAAAATCGTCAAGATACGGTACTGCTCCTAGCAGAAGACGAGAAGGAAAATTGGCTTAGGCTAAGCATTGTCTACGCTATACTTAGAAGAATTGGAGCGTAGAAATGAACAAAGGATAAAGGTTGGATTAAGCGGGAGTTCGGAACCAAAAATAGTTTTTTCTAACTAGTATCTGGGACAATTCGTACCCAGCAAAGTTTTCCTCCTTGTTAATGAAATTATTCGGTTCCCAAATTGAATTTAATCAGCGTGATTTTCTTACTTTTCGTATACTAGATTAAAATTCCACACCTCCATATTAATATTTGAGTCATAAGGCAGTGTGAGCTGAGAGAAGTAAACAAACTAACAACACATTTCAAGTTTAGCCAACATCTGTTGTAACGCTTCGAGATTTTGATCAAGCTTGAATTAACGATGATATAGAACATTAAAAAAAAGTACATCCAGTTCTGCCCTTTGTCTCTCGGTATTTTGTAACAGGATATTTGGCCCACCTATGATAAGCCCTGAATACTTGATCTGTTATGTAGACTTTGGCAAAATATAGCTACGATTGTTGCTCGTTAGAAAGTTCCTAAGCGCGACGAAATGGCTCTAGAACGAACTTCGGTTACTTTAGTGCCGTACCCCCAATTTGATACTTTAGACCGCGAGCAAGGACACTGAGGGCTTTGTCGGTGGGTTATGATGGTGCATAGTGATCACTAGATCGGATCGGAATTGCGTAGTTTAACAAAGTTCAGATTTTTTTTTATAATTTTCCGCGCACTAAATGAACAATGAATACCCTTAAGATGTTTGAACAAAGTGCAACGTTGATGTTTTGGGCAAATTTAGAGCAAAATTATTCTGAAGGAAATTTTTTGACGAAATTGACAAACTTGCGGAAATAAAGATCAAAACTTGATCTTTTATTTAAAACTAACACAACAAAATAGCTCCATAATCAACTCGGGTTTCTTCTTTATCATGCGCTCCGTTTTGATGTTTTAGACCGAGATGATGGCGAATTGATGATTTTGACGGAGGCTTATGATCCATAGTGATTGGATCATCACTCGATTGGATTGGAGTTGCTGATTGAGCACCACTTATGAAGCTGCATAGTTTGGCACATTGTAAATGTTTTTGGATGTGGGTGGTGGTTAGGTTGAGTGAGTGATCCGATTCCTGTGAATTATGTTAAGCAAACACGAAACAATAAGACACATCAAAACATACTACATTCATTTTCTCTTGTTACTCAATACAAACTGGACTCAGTGAGAGTCCACAGTATTAAAACGCCGCACTTAAACACTAGACTGCCAGTTCCCATTTCTACCTATTTATCTTGTAAGGGTTTCGGTCTTAAGCTTCAAAATGTTATAACTTCATGGACAAGTAAACACAATCAGCAGTATGAAAATTCTACTGCCGAAACTGAATATATTGTGTTTTAAGCAATACCACAAGAAGAAAAACATTTAGAAATTTGTGAGTGACTGCGTAAATAAGTTTAAATAAATTAGTTTATGTAGTCTTCAAAATATTTTTATATTCTATTTTCATTGTAATCCCGGTCGATAAATACGATTCTGCTGGATTTTACTTTATTTAATGAAACCAATTTTTCGAAGAACATACATTACCAATACCTCGACGAAATTCTGTTAAAGAAATTCCACTTAAATAAAATCTACTTTAGCTCAGATTTAATTGTGCTGCTTTTGAATTAAAGCATTAGTGGAGTTCTACAGAATTCGATTCGAACGTTTGGAAATCATCCTCATCCTACAGTCTCATAATCCCCCAACACTTTTCTAATTAAATCCATCCAATTGCATCAAATATCTACTATGCGTTAAGTAAAATCCTTTAACCACAATTTTCTATAAATATCGCAATATTCAGCAAATCCCTATGCACACCGTACACACCGCTGCACCGCCCTATGCATGCATTGCATAATGTATTCAATCCTCTTTCATTTATATGCAACAAAAGATAATTTTGTGCGGCATTGCATTTTGCTGATATGCTCTCGCCTTCAATTCCTACTTTTCTGCAATCGGATTTGCTTCGTTAACTCTAAGTACTTGAAGGCAAAACGAGCTAACTCCGATGAAACATCTCTAACCCCAAACCCTCTTATTCCCATAGTCAAGCCCTATTGACGGCGATATTATTCCTCTTTTCATGCATGGTTTGGGTTTGGAGGATGCCTCTACTTCGTATCTGGTGAAAGTGGAAAAACATCTGTATGGAGTGCTTCAGTGTAATTTTATTCATTTCAGGGCTGGGAAAACTGTGATGGGACGGCCTAAGAGATTGCTTGCTGCTAAGACTAATATTAATCCTTGTGCACTTATACTACACCTCATGACGCCTGCCAGTTCTAATTGTGGGCGAAGTATACACTCGGATAGAGTTCTGTAAACTTTCACTGAAGGCATAAGTGTTTTCGTAGACGAAGGCGCAAACCCATGATCGCTGTTTTGATATGTTAGTTTATGTGTGCACTCTCGCATTTAAAATTTGCTTAATTCATTCTGAAGAGAGAAAGTGCTTGCCCATTGAAGTGATAATTAGAATAACAATAATTGTGAAGAAGATAAAGAGCTTTGTTTTAAGAAGATATTACTGCAGAACTAGAAAATCATAAACAAGGTCGCCATCCACAAAACGGATAAGTGGTTTGGTGAAAGCTATCAAGTAAGGATAGCTTAGATTTTTACGGTATCTCTTACGTTCGTAGTGGTTCTAAGTTATGTAGATTGAAATGGCGACTACTAACAATCAAGCCCTGTGGCTCAATTAGCGCTGAATTTTGCCATTTGATACTATACAGCCTGTAAGCCTCCGTCAAAGCCCTATGACTGCTAGTCAGCAGAGTAAAGAATCAGACAAGGGACTCGGCAAGGAAATAATAGAGGTGAGCGCTAGAGCTATTTCGTCGCTTTGAGAGAAGAGATCAAGTCTTTGATTTTCATTTCCGAAAGTTCGTCAATATCATCAAAAAATGCGCTTTCTAGTGATTGTGCTTTGAATTTGGCTAGAGGAAAGCATTTTCGAAGGAAACTAATAGCTGTTTCCTTTTCCCGCTGGTCAGCTACCAGTGAGTGTAGTGAAGAATTTCTAGCTTTGCTGTATGCTCTCCTACTGGCCAGTATCCGCTATAGGTGGCAAAGACCCTGAGTATGTCTTTCTTGGGTCTGCTTCATATCAAGTTTTTGGATCTTAATAAAGATTGGGCATATCGTCTTAGATATAATGCAAATAGTTGAACTGCTTCACCTGCGGTTTCGCTATTATTAAGAAAGATTCAGAGAACATTATTCTCCATAATTATGAGCGGAATGTTGACTCTTCCAGAAAGTGAAATATGATAGGCTGATCCTTGCTTGTCCAGCTCATCTGCTCGGTCATTCACATGAATGCCACTACGACTATGAGTGACAGTGAATTTAATATTCAGACAAGCAAGTTTATTCCGCCATTACTGAACCAATTTGGAGGACGATGTACTAGAATGAATGGCTTTAATAGGTGTGACTGTCTGCGGTAATAGTCGTATTCCAGTTCTGATATGGATCTTGTTTGAGCACATTATAGGCTTCCCATAGGCAGTAATTCAGCTTGAAAAGTCTAGCAAAGTTGGGTAGTCGAAAATACCTAGATATAGTAAGAGCCTCAGAAAAGATTTCTGAATCAACACCACACTCTATTTATGAGCCGTCAGTAAAAATAGTTGTACCGAAGTCTTTCGTCACGACATCATGATTCGACTTCTTTTTGGATGGGAACATAACCTTAAAATCTTAACTAACTCCTAGCTTAGAAGTATAGAAAAGTCAGTGATGGTAGTCGATAGTATCTCTATTGGAATCCACTCAGTTATATTGCTGTGATCATTAGGCTTGGCAACCGAAAAGTTCGGTTTCTTTAGTCTTAATGTTCTACAAGATATAAAATACTTAAATCAATTTGTAAAAGGTGCATGAAAACGCTTAAGGCATCAGTTTGGAAAGATTCTAGGGTCCCTATGATGCCAACGTTAGCAGTTCTTTGTACCTTCTTGAGCTCACGATGTTATATACTTTTGGAAGCGCGGGCCACCACACAATCAAATCACACATAATATCGGTCCTACCACGTCGACAGCTATGTATTGTACATGCACAAGATTTTTTTAGAATGTAGATCCCACTTTTTACCAAAAGTTTTGTTATAGGCGTAGAAATATATTCAGGCCTTCTTACCCCTTTCTTTAATATTCAGTTTCCAATTCAACTAAGGGTCAGAAATAAAACCTAGATAGGTATTTGCACTGGATTGGAGCAAAAGTTCTTGGCCGTTGAGTTGCGGTAGAAATGCTGAACTAGATATATTAAATCTTTGCACATTAGATAGAATGATACTACTGATGATAGCAACTTAAAAGTAGTGAAGAAGTTCATCCATGCCCTAAATTGAATGTTTTACCTAGCTCTGTTCTTTCATCTTATTTCGATATCCAAACAAATTAATGCAACAGTTTCTCTTCGCCAATCCTTCCCTAATTGCCTAATGTTCGCACTCGTTTTACCATTTTAAGAGTAGTCAAAACCAATATAAAAAAAATCCGCTGATATTTTGATCAAGCGAAACATATAGCTTTAAAGGTTCTAACGTCTAAGTTGAACTGCATGATTAACAAATTTCTTATAATGATAGTCTAAGTTTTAGAAAGTTCGAATTCCCGACATATTAAGATTTGGTTGAAAGGCATCCACAGATCTAGTGATATGGATGGATTGTCTGATAGGGAACTTTATAAAGGAAAGAAGGCCAACGAACTGTGAATATATCTGTTCAGTATTAGATCCCAAAAAAGATATTATCTTCACTGAAGTTATGCGAATACAATGTGTACTAAGCCGATTACATGACACTTACCTAGAACAAAAGCATCATCTAATGTGCATTTGTCAACGGAGAACAATTTCTTGAGTTTCAGTTTTGTGAGGGGAAACACCCGAGAATTCGCATCTAGGGTTAATTCTTCAAAAAAAAACTTTAATGTGTGTATCCCCTAACAGAGGAGAACATTGATGATAATTGATACTTTGCACGAGCTCTCCCAAACTAAGAAAAAGGTAGACTGTCTGCTTTCTCCCACTTCCGACAACGTACTCAGCATGTTCGACTTTGCTGTGGGGCGAAACATTCTGGTGGCTAGTACAAAGTTCCGAAATATCAATACCCATAAGAGGCATGGAGATCTCCCGATAAATTAACAGTCCATTTGATTGAACAATATCTTACGATCGACACCCTCTTTCATTATTATGGATATCTTGTGGTTTCGAGAGACTAACATTGACACGGACCACTATAACTTTATAGCCAAGAAACGGTTGTAGAAAAACTGATAAAAAATATTCATCAAATCTAAAACAGGGAAAATTCGATTTCGGGCATGCCAAATTATTCTCTTATCGAGTCTCTGCAAAACCCGATTGAAGTTCTATTCTACCAGCATCGAAGTTTGAGAAGCAATGGCGACATTTCCAAGAATCTGTCCCTGACAGCAAGACAGGTTTAACGTTAAAATAAAAATCAGCAGACAAAGTGGCATACACTGGGGCCAATATTTGAAAGTGGTTTTGTGATATAACTTTCTAACAGTATTTTTTCACAACAATTCCCCATCCGCCGATGATTTTTATTTTGCGCCAATAGGGCGAATTTCATCGAAGGACGAAGGATATCCCGAATCGGTTGATGTGCCAGAAAACTCGATGATGTACTCGAATTGATGTTGCCTTTTGGCATTGACCCTAAAATGAAGACATGCTTTGGAATAACTTCTATTTTCATACATTTAATATTTCATGAACATTATCCCCGTCAAAAAGATTCGTTCGCGTCGAAAACCGCATAATTTGACGATCGTTCAAAAAAGACTCTTGTTGATTCGTGTCAAGAAATTCTGGAAAAATTGAATCGCAGTGCTTTGGAAGACGTCTGTAATCGTGACAGTTGACACAAATGAACCCGAAGATAAACAACAATCCAAATAATATGGGTTTTTCAAGACGAGAAAAATTCAACAAAAGTTGTTCGCTCACGAATAACTTCCAAGTTTGTTTTTTAGAGCATTGTAGAACGTTCAATTCTGAATAATATACACCACAATTTGTTTGCCATAAGTGAATAGAAAAATAAGGGAAACCAATCGCAGAAGACGAATGTTTCTTCACCGCTATAATGCAAGCTCTCACAAATGGGCTTAAGCAAGTGTGTTTTTTAGCATTCGAAACAGCGAACTGATGGTTTTTCCGCCATTCGGTCCTCATGTAGAACCCACTGATTTCTTCTTATTCCCACAGATTAAACATTAAAGGCGAAGTCAACGATGGCTGAACAAGCTGCTGATGCATTCAAGATACGAGTATGTACATGTTTTGGAGGTACGTCAATTCCACTGGAAAAAGTAGGTACTTCGAAAATATGTTTAAACACACGCAAAAGTGTATTGATCTTTCTGGAGAATATATTAAAAAAAAAAAAGACTTTGGATCATAGTTGCTCGACAGCTCTATGAATAAAGAAGAAATCAGGTTTTGGAAATTTTATCATTAGGTAAAAAGAACCTCTCTGAATTCAAGAACTATCGTCACAGAATCGCAATCGATGCTGAGAAAATGGACACCTCTCAACTGCTCAATATCATTGGAAAATTTTCCAGTAATGCGTTTCAGCTTGATAACCTTTATAAATGCTATTCACCAAAGGCTATATCTACAATCCTTTTCTTGGCTCGTCCAGCAACAACTGGCAGTCTACAAAAGTTCTAATATTTTTTTTTGAAATTACAGCACGTAGCTTATTATACATTTATGTGGCCATTATTATAAAAAGAAACTCATCATTTTTCATCTGTTAAAATCGATTTCAAAAACGAAATGGCCCAAGCTAAAGGTAGCTGGGTATATAATAATAATTTCTCAAATTTTCAATGAAAAAGGTAATATACATACGAATGTACCTATAAAAATAAACATAATTTTTCCATTTGAAATGCTGTTTTGTTTTGTGTCCTTGAACGACCTCTTTTTTATCATCAAAAATACACCTTCATAAAAATATTTATTGAACTGAAATCACCAGCACTTCCGTTCATTTATCCAGGAGCAACCTTTCTCTGCATATTATCACAAATTGAACAAAAAAAAATATCATCCCTTGAATATCATGCACCAAGAGAGCTAATGGCATTTAAAAAGAAATCGAATTCCTTTACCCTCTCAAGCCATTCACATTTCATAATATCATTTCTTGAGCTGAAAATATATCAATAAAATGGAGATGGAAAGCATAACTTTTCGCACGACTCTACTTAATACATTTCCAACCTCTGCTCTGGCCTGTCTCATGGATATATACATATGAGCAAAAACTCTTTAGGTTGATAGCCCTCACGTTTACATACAATGGCAATGGCCACTTCTTGAGCTACTTCAATGTCTATACGCCTCGTCACCGTTACGATAAATGAGTATAAATGTATTTTCTTATTTTTTTTTCTTTCTTGTTTGTTCTTATAGCGCGAGGCTTTGGAATGCGAGTTGTTGGTGGCAAGACTGGTGCTGATGGAAGACTCTTTGCTTATATTGTTTGGACAGTGCCTGGGGGACCCGCTGAAAAGAATGGATTACAACAGGGTGATAAGGTAATATTTGTTTGAATTGAATACTTCTTCCCATGTCGCATCGCAAGAAAACGTGGTGTACGTTCAGAAATCCGCAGTCCTTTTTCTAACAATGCCCCCTCGATATGACGGCAACCTGGTGACACAATAGGGAATCAATTTAATCAAAAAAGTTAGGTTTTTTGTAATCGTGATGGTATACTAGAGATAAAGTACATACTTTTCATTGAGTGTTGGTAGAAGATGAGTTTCGACACGGTAAATAACTGGACTGTTTTGCAACCTTAGTTTTCAACTAGTATTCAAAATGGTTTAATTCTGGTCTACATGTTGCTGAAGAAGAAGAATTACAAATAACACTTTCAAGTACTTTTTTAAAAAACTTTTCTTATTCAAGCCCTGTTGAGCCTAGAATTTAAAACGGAACAGTAAATTATTTAAAATCATGTTTTCGATTTCGATTTACTAAGAATAATTATGCTCAATTTTAAAATAGATTCAAAAATGATTCCTGATACATAAACTTGCACAAATTCGTATGAACGTACTCTAAGTAATTATCTGGTAAGTATAATTATAAAAATTATTGTTCATGAGACTCTATATGATTAATCCGATCTGATAGTACCTGAGTAATAAACGTAACACCCCAACATTAAAAACCGCAATCGATTTACACCATCTTTTCATAAATTATGTATCAGTTGTCAATATTCAGTGGAGGGACTTTTTATCTATGGTGGCGCACAGAAACTGTTTCATTTTTGAATATTGTAATATTTTTGCTAGGTTCGTTAAATAAAACTTATTACTCTTTCTAGTATCTCTTCTTTATTTTTACTTTTCAAATCACAACAATAAATCTCAATTTATAATCAACTCAAATACTTTATTCAATTTAAAATCACACTTGTTTTAAACTTTACACAATCCAATAAGCAGAGTTTTGCACACTTCCGTAATCAAAAATCAACTGTGTCGTGCTCACGGCGAGCACTCCCTTTTATACTCATGTTAGTTGTTCTCGAAAATTCGCGAAGCTTCTCGTCTTGGAATGTTCTAGATGGTTGGAATAAGGGGAAATACATTTGACATTGGAAAAGAGCTTTTTGTTTCTTCCATAAATTAGATATGTAATTTTCCAACAGATGGCGCTGTAGTAGTATAAAGCTCTGTTCACAACATTGCCCCCTTCTTAAGATTGTTCGTCCCGAACAATTCTATCTCCAGCTTCGCCACTGTATCGGTGCAGTCGATCACTATGCACAACTTTTAACTTCCCTCGTGACCCTCTTTGAATTCGGTAAACGACATCATTGATTTTCATGACGACAGTATAAGGGCCTTCCCAGTTTTGTTGAAGCTTCGGCGACAATCCCTTTTGACGATGTGGATTATACAGCCATACACGATCTCCTACTTGGAATCCTGTCGTGTTTGCTCTTGTGTCGTACCTTGTCTTCATTCGATCGCTGTAAGCGCTCATTCTAGTCCTGGTCCTTTCGTGGATGTCGATTAGCCTCTCTTTTAGGTCACTCACGTAATCCCCAGTTTCCTGAGACTCTTCTGATGGGTGTCCAAACCTTATCTCACTAGGCAGCCGTATGCTTCTTCCGAAGAGGATTTCAGATGGTGTTTGTCCTGTTGAGCTATGTATTGCACTTCGGTAGGCCATCAAAAATAGTGGTATGTGCCTATCCCAGTTTCTTTGGTAGTCGCCTACGACCTTAGTGAGGTGCTCTTTTAAGGTCCTGTTGAATCTTTCAACCATTCCATCAGATTGAGGGTGAAGTGGTGTGGTTCTCGTTTTCTTAATGCCAAGGAACGTGCACACCTCTTGGAATATGTTCGACTCAAAGTTCCTTCCTTGGTCAGAATGGAGCTCCATAGGCACACCGAACCTGCTTACCCAGTTAGACACAATCTGGTCGGCCACGGTCTTGGCTTCTTGGTTCGGGATAGCGTATACCTCAGGCCATTTGCTGAAGTAATCCATTACCACCAGAATGTATTTGTTTCCATCATTCGTTTCCGGAAATGGGCCAGCTACGTCAATAGCAATCCTTTCAAACGGTGAGCCAACATTATATTGCATCATTTTTCCTTGCAGTTTTCTACCAGGGCCTTTGGTTGCAGCACAGGCGTCACAATTTCGGCACCACTTTACAACGTCGTCTCTTGCATGCAACCAGTAGAATCGTTGTCTCACTTTTTCTAAAGTCTTATTGACTCCCAAATGGCCTCCTGAAGGTCCATCATGCATCTCTCGAAGAACCTCTTTGATTTTCGATTGAGGTAATACAAGCTGCATCACATAGGATTTACCATCAGCGGACTCCCATTTTCGCCGAAGAACACCTTCTTGCACATGAAGTGAGTCCCATTGTGCCCAATAGGCCTTTAAAACTGGACTCCTATCGGAAATGTCATTCCATGCGGGTTTTTCTTCATGTTCCTTCCATGCGAGAAGAGGTTTAATGTCGGGGTCTTCCTGTTGAGCAGATCTTATTTCTTCATTGCTCCATCCACAAATGGGGTCAGCCCTTATTCGCAGAATGTTGATGGATTCCTTTTCTTCTTGTCGCCTGCAGTGCTTGCAATCTATTTTACAAGGCCTTCGGGATAGTGCGTCGGCATTTGAGTGCAGCTTTCCCCTTCGGTGTTGAATTTCGTAATCGTAAGTCTGCAGTCTCTTATCCACCTTGCGACTTGTCCTTCTGGGTTCTTGAAGTTCAACAACCAGTTAAGAGCACCATGATCGGTTCGTAGAAGAAACTTCTGTCCATAGATGTATTTGTGGAAGTGTTTCGTTGCCAAGATGAGTGCCAAGAGTTCTCTTCTGGTCACACAGTAGTTTCTTTCGGTCTTCGACAGTACTTTGCTGAAATAGGCGACAACCTTTTCTTCGCCATTGTGCACTTGTGACAGAACAGCGCCGACTCCTACGTTGCTTGCATCAGCATCGATGATAAAAGGCTTGCCTGGAGTCGGATAGATCAGCACCGGAGCATTGCACAGACGGTATTTCAGTTCTTGGAAAGCTTTTTCACACTCACCTGACCATCTAAACTGCTTGTTCTTTTCCGTAAGCTGATGCAAACTCTTCGCAATTCCGGCAAAGTTCTTAACAAAACGTCTGTAATAAGTAGCAAGACCAAGAAAACTTCGTAGTTGATGTTTGTCCTGTGGTGTTGGCCAATTTTTGACGGTGTCAACTTTTTCAGGATCGGTCTTGACTCCTTGGGACGAGATGATATGTCCCAAATACTTTACTTCAGTCTGGAACAGTGCACATTTTTCTGGGTTCAGTTTAAGGTTAGCCTCTCGAAGTCTCTGGAACACACCCTTTAGGTTCTTACAGTGTTGGTCGTATGTTTTCCCATAAACGATAACATCATCCAAGTAGACAAGGCAAGTTTTCCACGTCACGCCTTGAAGGACGCACTCCATCAAACGCTCAAAGGTTGCCGGAGCGTTGCAAAGACCAAATGGCATCACGTTGAACTGCCACAGCCCATTACCTGTGGAGAACGCTGTCTTTTCTCGATCTTCAGGGTGAATTTCAACTTGCCAATATCCACTTTTCAAGTCCAGTGTTGAAAACCAGTGTGCTCCTTCCATCGCATCTAAGGTGTCACTAATTCTTGGCAGGGGGTAACTGTCTTTCTTGGTTACGTCATTCAACCTTCGGTAGTCAACACAAAACCGTGTACTTCCGTCCTTCTTTTTGACTAGGACCACTGGTGACGCCCAAGGACTTTTGGAGTTTTCAATCAAACCATCCTTCTTCATGGTGGTAATCATTTCCTCAGCTTCACCTTGTTTGGCCAGTGGAAGACGTCTTGCGGGCTGACGAATGGGTCTTGCATCTCCTGTATTTATTCGATGCTGCACCATTTGTGTCCTTCCATATTTTCCGTTTGGTGAAGCGAAAATGTCGGCATACTCATTCAGAAGGCTTTCTGCCATTTTAACCTGATGTTGGTCTAGGTTAGCTGAATTGAGTATCTTTGCCTTGATGCTATTGAGCTCTTCAGGGTTTAATGTCATTCTCGGTGTTTCAGCGTCAATTCGTGTTATGGCTGCGACAGATTCGCACTTACCGATAATTTCTCCTTTTGCTAACTTTACATCGTACGGTTTGGTGTTGAGTATCCGTACAGGGACCATATTGTTCTTTGGAGCCACAAGTGTCTTCCCAATGATGACGTTTTGGGAAGAACAATCTGGGCCTGGTTCCACTATTAGGTATCGATGGCGTCCACACTCACCTTCTAATTTTGTCCAAACGAATACCTCAGAAGAAGTTGGAATAATCACGTCTTCTTTGATGACAGTCCTTAGAGTTGTTGTTCCTTCGTGCCCATAGTTCATTGGAATCTCTGTATTCTGGTATTTGAGTACCTGTTTGCCAATATCCAAAATTACTCGATGTTCTTTCATGAAGTCCATGCCTATGATGCATTCGTCACATATATCTGCCACCAAAAATTTGTGTGAGAATTCTAGATCTGCAATTCGAATTCTAAGTCGGACTTCACCATAAACTCTAGCTGCTTCTCCTGTGGCAGTTCTCAGACGGTAGGTATTTGTGTTGTGTAGCCAATTCAGGTGCACTAGGTCTTGACGCACAATGGAGGCGGTGGCACCGGTGTCGATGGTGACCACACGTTTGTTGCCATTTAAAGTTGCCTCGACAGTCAGACTTTTGTTGTCTCTTTTAGTTTGGGAGACCTGGATGGTGTTTCTGGGGCCATCGATACCAGAAACCAGCTTCTGCCCCTCGAAGTTGGTTCTTACTCGTTTCCCTGTTGGGAAACTGTTCGGGAAGTAACACTGATGTTATTGTTACCTTGCTCTGGGTTTGAAACTCCGTGTCCACAATGTTGACAAGCTCTTCTTGGTGGTAATCGACATTGACGCTGTAAATGTCCGGTCTTGTTGCAATTCCAGCACTTTGCAAGTCCATTTCGTTGGTTCTTTTGGACATCAGTTCTTTGACATGAGCATTCTTCGACGACGGCTTCTCTAAGTCGATGTACTCCGTGAGAAGCTTGCTCAGCTGCTTCCATTGTCAAGGCAAACGCTAATGTTTCCGAAAGAGTTCGTTTTCCAGCAGTTCGCACGGCCCTTTGAAGATGTATATCAGAAATGGCGCGAACAAATGCCTCAACTGCGAACTGGTTACAAATTTCCTCTCCAACATCTGGATATGCAAGATGAACAAGCCTTTCAATGTCCGCTTGCAGTTGTTGTAGAGTTTCGCCCCTCTTCTGAACTCTGGAATTGAGTTGCACTTTGAAGACTTCTTTCATGTGGCTGTTACCAAAGCGTTTGTCTATAGCCAAAACCAAGGAATTGAAGTCGCCGCTCTTATCTGCTGGTATGGTTTGCAACAACTCAGCAGCTGCTCCTCTAAGAGCAAGAGTTAAGGCTATATACTTGTCAGCCTCATCCCAGCCATTTGTTGTGGAAGCTGCCTCGAATTGCTTCTTGTATATAGACCAAGAAGTTTGTCCATCAAAGGTTGGAGGTTGCATCTCCTTTTTCTTCAAGGTTTCTCCAGAACTTTCCCGAATCTTTATATTTCGAATGCGATCTAGCTCTTTTGAAAACGTCTCCATTTTGTTGTCGACTTGATTCTCTAGCAATGAAACACGTTCGTCAAGTGCAGACACATTATTCTCGATTTTAACAAGCTTGCCTTCTAGCATGTTTCTCTGTTCTTCGAGAAGGTCTTTTTGTTCGCTATGCTGTTTGTCAAGGTGTTCGAGAATATTCTTTTGTTCATTTTTCTGTTCATTTCGTTGTTCTTCGAGACGTTCGAGAACATTCTTTTGTTCATTTCGTTGTTCTTCGAGACGTTCGAGAACATTCTTTTGTTCATTTCGTTGTTCTTCGAGACGTTCGAGAACATTCTTTTGTTCGTTTTTCTGTTCATTTCGTTGCTCTTCGAGACGTTCGAGAACATTCTTTTGTTCTTTCTTTTGTTCATTTCGTTGCTCTTCGAAACGTTGAAGCAGAAGACTAATCATATTTGAAACATCTACATTTTTACTTACGTCTGCTTCCTCAGCGTCAGCTTCAAAGACGAAAATGTCCGGGTCTTCATTTTGTTGTTTCAAATATTCGGCCAAACGCAGAACAAGCTCATTTTTTGATCCTGCTCTAGAAAGTTCTCGCTTGCCTAATTCACTTTTCAGCTCATTACAGTTGAGCTCTTTTAGTAACTTGCTCATTTTTATTATTATTATTTTTTTTTTTTTTTTTTTTTCGCACACTTCACTGCACAATAAGTTTTATCCCACTTCTGACACCAATGTAATATTTTTGCTAGGTTCGTTAAATAAAACTTATTACTCTTTCTAGTATCTCTTCTTTATTTTTACTTTCCAAATCACAACAATAAATCTCAATTTATAATCAACTCAAATACTTTATTCAATTTAAAATCACACTTGTTTTAAACTTTACACAATCCAATAAGCAGAGTTTTGCACACTTCCGTAATCAAAAATCAACTGTGTCGTGCTCACGGCGAGCACTCCCTTTTATACTCATGTTAGTTGTTCTCGAAAATTCGCGAAGCTTCTCGTCTTGGAATGTTCTAGATGGTTGGAATAAGGGGAAATACATTTGACATTGGAAAAGAGCTTTTTGTTTCTTCCATAAATTAGATATGTAATTTTCCAACAGATGGCGCTGTAGTAGTATAAAGCTCTGTTCACAACAATATTGAAATAATGTTCTCATCTTGCTTTTAATTAAACTGAAGTACGTCGGCTCGGGTAGATTGAGTAATCGACCTTCTCATCCTTCTAGTTTAAGTATAAGTTCATAGGTGTTCGTAGAGGTGAGCTTCCAAGAATAGTTGCTCATTCTTGAAGTATTTTCACAGCCGATTAAGTAAAACCGAGTGCAAATCATCAGAATCTACCTCCTAAATACATATAGTTAAAGTTCCTTCAAAGCTATTTTATAGACAATTGATTGGTGGCACGACATTTCTTTTGAGAACGAGGCCCTAAGTGAAATACAACTTTCAAAGATTCGTGTTTTCGTGGTGCCAGTTGGAATGGAGGAGGCCTTCAATTATACCTAGTCCGGACGTCTTAAATTCGACGTACTTCTTGCCAGTCCAACTCACTTAACCTTTGAACTAGTTTTTGAAAATGAAAAGAGTCAAAGAAAGCGGTGCGGAATACCGCAAAAAAAGGCTAAGAAAGAAGCAGATGCGAAGAAGTCTCAAGGTGCATTACTGAAATATTTCAGTTCTAGTTCTGGTTCGAAAACCACGTTAGCGTCTTCGGCGGCATCCAGCAGCAGCGGAAGTGATTCCAGTGTAAGTATATGATTCCTGCATCTAGAATCGTGCGAGGCCTAGAATTGTCCTCCGGCCAATATTCATGGGAATGCATAACTTATTTTACAGGCAGAAGTAGAAGACGTGCCTGCCGTCGAAGTTGGAAGTCGTTCTGGTCTCACCACAGAGCAGGGTCAAGACGAAGTCGACTCACCAGAAGTACCTCAAGGATCTAGTCACAAGCCTGCAGAAGAAATGAACCTCGATGTTGCCAAAGAAGACATAACTGAAATAGAGCATTCTGCTCCTTCCGAAAAGCCAAAGATGTGAATCTCACTTGGAATCCAGTCTTCTTCTAACAGCCATGTAGTCATTCAACTTCCTCACTTTTCTTCGCTTCTGGGCTGCAGTGCTACCTGACCTGAGTAGATGATGCACAGATTTAGCTGCAGCATCGAGGCCTGAGTGTGGATAAGTGTGTTTAGAAACTCTGCGCTTTAAAAGCTCTCCTAGTGGAGAGCAGAGACCGTTTAGTCCAAGCCCCAATCGACTTTGCTAAGACTCTATGCAAAAAGTCCGGAATCGAACTTAAAATGAGAAGAATTCACAGGAAAAAACGCATGCATTTCGATGAATCGCCAGATGCAGCTTTATCTCGCGAGCAGGAACTCCGTCGAGAGGTGTTCGAATCATTTAACAAGATCATTCAAGAAATGACGACTCGATTCCAGAAAGTTCAAGAAATAGCAGACAAGTTCGGATCTTTGACGCCAGCTAAACTTTTGGACAGCAAGTACGAGTGTGATCTTTCCCATGTATTAGAAGACATCGACAAGGACGAGTTTCAGATGGAGCGTAAGCGTCTCCAGCAGTTTGTCGCCAGTTCTGAATCAGAGAAAGATATAAGGGGCAAAGGACCACTGGAGCTCCTCCAGTTCATTAAAAAACTGAATCTGGGGGGATTTCGGTTCCAAATATAGTCATCTTGATTCGTATATGTATGTACATATATTCGACTTTGGCAATTAGTGTCACTAGTTGTGAGAGAAGTTTTTCGAAGTTGAAGCTAATCAAAAATTATCTCAGATCCACTATGAGCTCCACTAGACTATCAAACTTGGCTATATTGTCGATTAAAGAAGAACTGGCTGCATATACTGATTTCGCTGCTCGTAAGGCCCGTAGAATCCGTTTGTGAAACCGCTGATCCTTTTTTACCTTCAATAAAAGATACCTCATTGCCTGTGAAATGATGTCTCGAAATTTAATTTTAATTAAGTATTGAATGGGGGCGGCAAAATGGGTCTCCCGGGCACCGAGATGGCACGCTACCCCACTGTTGGGACCTACATCCGCAAAACCTCTGATTTCGACAAAAAATAGTTCAATATCCGGATACTCAGCCAAATGAAAATATTTCAGCCTTAGAAGACCAGTGACTAATAAGCTTGTTTTTCTAAGGTTTTGATCACTTTGACAACAGCTATTGTTTAGTGTTTACCTCTGGTTTTCTTAGGCAGAAATCTTTCCATTTTAATAAATTTATTCCGATACTTATATATTTATTTATTTATTTAATACACAGCCAATTACTAACAAATTATCAAATATATTTTTGAGAATATCAAATAGCTTAAACGTTTTCTTCAAAGGAGAAAATCCTTCATAATTCTTCCAATAGTTTGAAATAAGTATTCTTAAACATTTCTGAGGAATTTTGAAGCTAATACGAGACAGGACACAAGAGGTGCAAGGAGTCTATGTAACCGTTTAAAAGTTTTACAATTAAGACAAAAGATAATTAGGATCGTCTGCTCTCAAGGCTAGGCATGTCGATAAATTTAAGTCTCCTATTGTAAGGGGTAAACCTAAAACATCTAGCCTTTATCAATGGTAGTTAAATTGGTGAAGTCCAAGAGATGATATTAAATCGTCAATTAATTTAAGTCATCCGATTAAAGATTACCAGATGGCAACATGACATTTGAATCAGAACAGCGAATCCATGTAAGGTTTGTAAGGTTGAAATCGCTTGAGCAAATGATTTAATCCTGAAACTCTTAAAGTTCGTTGATGAAACATAAGTACGCTTTTACATAGATGTCATGAGAGCTGCCAGGAACAGTACTTAAGGCCACAACGTATAAGTTTGTATCTTTTAAAGACACTTTAATGCAGAGAAATTCTTTGTCAAGTGCTGCGGGAATGTAAACGGGCGTAGCAATTAAACAAGACCTTACGGCAATCAAAATTCCACCACCTACAGTGACGATATTTGGGTCAAAATGTCTATCGCGCCTAAAAACATTATCATTGTCAAATATTTCAGAATCGGTGAGGGCAATGATGTCATAACAGCAGATAGAGGATGAATAGTAGACCTTGTTGGAATTAGTCCGAAGCCCCCTAACAATTTGATAAAATATGTCAATTATTGGCGACGATTTGTTTGTCTTGTCAGTGTTTTCCGAAAAGAATTGCGAACGATATTCTATTTGTTCACAAATTCATGGATAATGATATCTTCAGGCCAATATTTATGATCCAGCAGACGATTGAAAATGTCTTGGATAACAAACAATTTGAATTATACATAATCTATACTGTCAGTTGGTAATTTTTCGAGTTTGAACTTGGCGTTATTTAAACGTAAATTTATACACTTGGCTATGTCGTCGCATTTGCAATATGCACTTGAATAGGTCTGCTTCTTTAAGTTGAACTTCCTTATGAGCATCAGAGTTGTTAAAAGGTAGTAATGAAGATTTGGAAGAAAAACTAGGTACATCAATTTGTTAACATATAGTTGAAGACGTGGATGAAGGTGTAGATGAAGATGTGGATGAAGATGAAGATGTAGACGTAGATGAAGACGTAAATGAAGAAGTAGATGGAGTTACAAACGTACATAGATGTCATAGATGATGTTTGTGACGTTTTACATATTGAATTATTTGTTATTGAAATCAAAGGATTTGTGGATATAAGACCAACTTTTCGGACAGTTATCCATTGTGATGACAATATTTGAGCAACTCATCAGCAATGATAAGGTCATTACGTTGTTTGAGATGGATTGGTCTGCGGCCAGAATTCTGTGCAGAAATAGTCCAAGTTTTTAGCACCCAAGATGGTTTTTACTGATTCGTTTGTAGCTTTTCAGTAAGACTCAAAGAAGTTGATTAGTCCATGATGGAAAGCCTAGCAATTAATTTTTATGGATACGAACTTCTATTTGTGCACTACCAAAAATTTTCTGTACTCCCAGAAATTATCCGAAAGTAATACAAGAATTTTTCGGGTGATATCTTTCAGAAACTTAAGAAACAGATAGGGGAAACGTTTTCTTCCTAATCTGAACTGCATTTTGCTGATGATTTTGTTTCTGCTACAATACCTTGTAATCCTCCAGACTACTAGCTCGTACAAAATTTTAGTTCGGTTGTTGAGAAGATATAGCAGCGTGTAGTTGGAGATCACATTTCTAGGACCTTTTTTGGGAATCGCCACGATTTTTGCAATTTGTCACTTTTGATGAAGAAATTGTTTTTGATAAAGTTGTTGATAATGATCATCAAAGTAGATCATAAGATATGAAGCAAGCCTTTTTATTAAATTGGAAACCTCACATAGGCCAGATAAATTAGTTGAATGAGAGTTGCAACTTATCTCACTAACTTCACTGGGTTGATCAGGTTCAGGTTGTCTACTAGTTAGCTCTCAGAATTAATTGCATTATCAGTTCCTCTATCTAAATAAGGTTGTATGATGGATTGCATTTTTCAAAGTCATTTAGTAATACTAGGTTATCAGATGGGTAAGATGCAAAATAGACAACTTAACTTATAAAGGTACTCTATAATATTGTTATGGCAAATATTGCCGGTATCAATAATATTGAAAGCCTGTATAGGTATGCCTGTTAAACGTATTTATTTCTCATTTGTAAATTTCTTGTTTGAGTAGTTATTTTAAGTTTCAGGTCATTGTGATAGTAAGAGAAGGGAGATTAGGTTTTTAGTGTCCAGAGTTAGCTGATCCCGGATCAGTGAAGAAGAGAATGTTTTCTTTATAATTTACTGATATAAGAATTTAGAAGATAAAATGATTTCTTGATCTGCTTATAACTATTCGAATTAGAAGGTTCCGGTAACTGATCAAATTTGATATGCATCTCCTACTGTATTTAATAGAAATCCATCCATTTTGTTGGCTTCTTCACAGTTCATTTTTAGATGTGTTTCCTACATATTCCCTAGCAGGTCCTCAAGATCATCCATTCGAAGACTCATAGCATGTTCTCGTGAGATAAGAAATGAGTAAGTTATAATCGGCCCAAGTGATCTGCTTTCATAAATGAAGTTATGCCCTCTGCCCTAGTTTCTTCTGGTTTTGCATTGGTGGATAAATACAGCGAAAAGTAAAAATGAGCCTTGATTGAGAACGTTGAACTTTTATAGCTCATTAAACTGTCTCCCCGTGTTTTTCTTTATTTTGCTTATCCGACAGCTGTATTCCATCAGTTAAGGCTGATCTTTTGGTTCCCGCAGAATAATTGAGCATACTCTTCCACTTCCTGAGGTGTTTAGTTATCTGAAACATACCAGTCGAGATTTAGAGGAATTGATTTTGAAAACCCTATGCTGGTAGAACTCGAATAGGTCTCTAAAGATCAATAGCTGAAATGAGGCTCAAAGATTTAAATTCAATGCAAGCACTAGTGAAAAATTATACGAAGAGAAAAAGTAGAACATAGACGATTATTTCGAATTTTAATACGAAAATTTGGATTGTTCCAAAACGGTTTTAATATGGGATTCGATTTTTCCTTAGTTTTTTGTCGAAATGGTGAGGTAAGGTGCACTGGGGTTGTTGTTTCTGAAACACCTATAATATCCTTGATTACTTGGGTGAATTCAGCAAATGTCTTAGTTATATCTTCGCTAGCAATTCTCATGGTGTCTTGACCATTAATTTTGCTAATTTTCAGCTTAGCTGATAATAAGTCTAACCCTCCATTTATATAACGACAAAAATATTAGAAAATAAAATTTAATATTTCAAACCAACTTCCAGATCCTGGAATGGAACAGCATGTCTCTTATCGATCGCAGTTTCGAAGAGGTATGCTCCATCATGGACCGCACTGGAGACATTGTAGAGCTGCTTGTCGAACATGCAACAGACTTCCGTATGTGCGATCTTTTCGATGAAAATCTACCGCCTGGCAATAGTGGTGGCAATCAAAGTGGACCTCGAAAATCTGGTGATGGACCCGTTGGCTTGGGTCTTGTTGCAGGTGAGTTATGAGTTATGTGTATTTTTAGTTTGTTATTTAATATTTTTTTTAAATTAATTAATTTTGTTTGTTGGTTTTAATTTCTTTAAACAAAAATATCTCGTTTTGTTTTATTTCATTACAAAATTTAAACAGACCCTGAAACTACAGACAAATCACCGGCATCGCCAACAAGACGGAAACTACCCAAAACTCCGGTATAAATATAAATAAAAATAAAAATCTTTAAAAAAAAATTTAAACAAAAACCACAATATTGTTGCATAACTCGTTAATTTTTAAAGCAAAAAAAAAAAAACAGGAAACAGTGGAATTATTTTGTTTTCGCTTATTCTTAAATATAATTTATATGTATATTTTTTTTTTTAATTTTGTGTTCTTGTTATAAATATTATTTCTGGTAGTTTTAATGTCGGTAATCTTGTTTTCTTCTATACTTCTTCTTCTTCTACATTCGAAACGAAACATTTTACTTTCAGCGATTAAAATATTTTAAAATAAATAGCCTGACTAAATAGTATGAAATTTAACTTATATTGTGTAATTTTAATCGCTTTAATTGTTTAATTAAAAACTTTAAATGTAAACATTTTCTTTCCTCCTTCTTCAAATAAAATAATTAAAAACAAAACTTTAAAAAAAAATTGTATCGAACTATTCATGTGAAAGTTTTTTAACTATGGTAGTTTCTTTTTATATATGTACCTATTTGTTCTTTTTAACAAACCAAATAGAACAAAATACAAACAACAAAAAAAATTAAAAAAAAAATCTATATCGGAGAGAACTATATGACTGTCTATATATTCTTTTACTCTTTTGTATCTTCGATAAAAGGCTTAATTTTTACAGAGCGCAGTTTTTTTTCTAACAATGATTTTGCCAAAATATTTAGAAAAAATAAAAAGGTCTTTCAACAGGAAGAAAAAAGTCTTCTTATGGATAATCATTTTATCTAGTATATGAACTATGATTCTGAGGAAAAGCAACATAAAGTCTAATACAACAAAATAGTTTATCGTAGAATTTTTTTTTTTTATACAAAATCCACCAACTTTTGAAAGTAAAATTAGGACGAAAAACTGTAGAAAAAAATACATAGTGAAATTTGTACAATGTACATAAAACCATATACATACCTAATATATTAAATATTTATTATAACTTTTTGTTTGACATGAAACTTTTTAAATTATTTATTTTTTTGGTTTGCAAATTTATGAATAGTATTTTAATTTTTTTTTTTTTTTTTTTTTTTTTTTGAAAAATCAAATTTATTATTCATTTTTAGTTTTTACAATAATTCAAGAAGTATTTCTTTGAATTAATATTAAAACAAACAAAAATATAAACGTGTTCTATAAAGTATCGAAATCAGATTAAACATTTCGAAGAAACTAAAACCTTTATATTTGAGCTATAAACCTTTTTATACATATTTTGTATAGAAAAATATAATTATATAAACACATGCTAAATTTGTATACTAGGTATATTGTTCCAGAATATAATTTCGTATCCTAAGTTAGTTTAGATAATCTTCCATTTACGTGCTTCACCGTCCTTCAGGGTTGAACTTAAAAATTGTCCAAGTCGAAGAATTAGTGTCATCTACATACATTTCGAAGTAACCTCATTCATTGGATTTTTTTCTCATTTAAATAAGCCCTTATTGCTGTACAGCACATACATTTGGTTATTGTGTCTTTTTCTCTGCAGAATCTGGAATTACAAAAACCTCGAACACCAAGGCTTGAGAAATCCGTATCCGATAATCTCGAATGCCCTAAGAACCTCTAAAATTCTGAATGCCTGAAATCTCCAATTCCTAAAATCTCGCAATAAGTTTTTGTTTGATTTTGAAAACAAAAATTTTAATTTAACTTAAAAGCAAAACTGAGAATCAACAAGAACGACCAAATAATTTTATAAATTATACGCCAAATGAGACAAAAAAGTTAAAAAATAAGGACAAAATAGATACAAAAGCACAAAGTGATTTTGGGAATTGGGATATTGACTTTGGTTGTTTTGGATTTTCGTGTTCGTGATTTTGGAATTCTGAAGCTTTTCTTTATTCACCGCCTTTGAAAGTGTGACCAAAAGAATTGTTCCTCTCAAAACAATTTATTGCGTTTTCATTCAATTTTTGCAAGGGGTTTGTTTCTGCACCAATAGTTTCTTGATGAAGGTCTTTCCTACTCAATTGCATTCTTAGCTCAAAGAAGCCTCAAGTGTTCTCAAGTCTGATGTAGTTGTCTTAGCTTATAGCGAAGCCTTGGAAATCTTTGGTAACGTAATGTCCAAGATAATGGTTGGGTGTCTTTTGTTGCTTATTTGACTTGTTCCTTTGACCGTTAAACCTATATTTTTCACTTCAATACTCCCAGAAGCGTATCTCACGTATCTTGAAAATTTTTCTTTAAATAATACGCAAACTATGTGAGATGTCTCAATAATTTTAGTATTGATTCGAAGATGCATAGAAATCATTTATGCATGGAATTCGATGTCGTTCATATGTTCTGCATGCCATCAATTCTCAGAGATCTAAACTCCTCTACGACATCGGCTTGTTAACAAAGACCGATGATTAAACGTATCGCTATAAGAAAAGCATAAATGTGTTAAGACACTTGATCTAGGCGGCTAATTGACAAGACCATTTATCGATAAAACACATTCATCAAATTGAATTTTCAATTAGTGTGGCTTGTAGCACTGTCTTGTTGAAACCGCATAATCATTAATGTCTAGCCCATGCAATTGGCCAAATAACCTTGTCACATGTCTCTGCAGCTATTTCCTTGGACTCTAACGTGACGGTCATTTTCATCATTGAAAGAAAACGACAAAATGACTTCACTGCCGTTAAAACTACACCATACAGTTATTTCTTGTGAATGAAAGATGTTCGTTTGAGGCCATGACGGTATTCAATTGATCAATAACACGTATTCCGTTTATTGACGAAGCCGTTAGGCAAAAATACTTTTCATTACTGAGGATGATTTTTCGACAACTTGAGAAGCTGTATAAGTTGCTTCATATAATCGAGTGGCTTTAGTTCTTGAGCTAGCTTCATTTTATAATGGTGAAGGGCAATATGCTTTCGCAGAGTTATATAGCCATAATGTGGTCTTAGTGAAGCCCAATTCTTGAGAACGTTGTGGAATCAACTATACTGGTTAAACGAGAGCAATATTCTCGGCACAGGAATATCCATCAGCGAAAATTCGGACTTAAATTCATTCTGTGCACTATGAATTGCTTGGCAACTTACAGACAAAATATACAACCAAAAATTTACCTTATAGCTCTTTAAGCTGCCGTCAACGGCTCGAAATTTTGGTAATAATTTATAAATATTTGTAAACGGCCTTCACTTCTGAACTTTACCACCATGAAAATGTTGTTTTTACTGAATGTTTTGACATTGATAGTTTGGTCACTGATTTAAGGGTGCCTTACAGTAAGGGATAAAGTTTTGAAGTCCCAATTGGAGACCACTTTATTCTTACGTTTACATTGATATCGTTTGCGATTGGACGGACGTAAAAAGATTGTACTTTCGGTGTTGACCCGAAAGTTTTTCAAAATTATTTTAAGAACCATTTTAAAGAAAACAGGTGTCATACGCAGTTTTTTTCTTTAAAGAAGCACCATATTTAGCTCAAATTTGATTAGGTTTTTCACCATAGATATTGGACAGTCCAATTGTGTGTGGCATTTTTACTCTTGCCAAGTTCATTTAAACCTCCAAACACATTTCCATACAAGCTTCGCCATCGCACATAATGGGGCCCAAAGACTAATCCATCTGTCCTTTAAAACTTCATCTGATGGCTTTTTTTTCGAGAGTAAAGTTCCTCATCAGTTTTGCTCTGAATCCTTATATACAGGGCCACTTGCCATGCATGAGTTTGGTAGCACTCATCCATCGTTGAATCAAAGGTGTTAAATCAAGCGGAATACTTTATGGCTTCTTATCAATGTTGCCACTGATTCTTAATACTTAATATTGGTGGCATAGAGCTTGTTTAATGGTTATTAAAGTTTCAATCACAAAATTACCAGTTGTCGAACATAATCTTATACAATCCGGTTGGTGGTTGATTGATCAGGAAATTTCTAAGTTTGTTTTTGTAGCAAAATCGTGTAGCTTGAATCGAAGGTAATTTCATGCAGGCCGTGTTTTTTCGACTTCACCATCAAAGATTGCCATATTTTTCTCAAGAAAAAAGCTGATTGTAGTACCCCTTGGCAGAATGGTTAGTAAGTTGGAATATCATGCAGGAGCTCTGGATTTGATTTCCAGCCGTTGCGAAAATTGTTTAACCTAGTTTAATGTCTCAAATCCTCGAAGAATATCCTTATTTATGAAAAGTGCTTCTCATAGTTTGGACTCGGCAGAAAATTGTGGGTATCCTAGTTCAGACTTTTAAGAGCCATTATCCTCGTTACAATTTATATATTTTTTTTAATAAAAATGGTCGCCCAGTTGTTTTATCTGCTATGAAACATAAATTATGTCTGCTCAAAAATGCATTATCTATATTTTTTGATTCTGTTTTAACCCTTCAGTGAGCAATAGAAGTTAAGACACTTGACGATTTCAATTTAATAACACAACTTGATGTTCCTCATCAGAAATTAAAATAAGCTCTTAAAACTTCTGAAATCCCTCATTCAACAAATCTCAAGCACTCTTCATTAAATTTATCCAAAACTAAATCATAAATATTTCATTGTTTGTGGCTTGTGAAAATAAATTCTAATTAATAATTTGCATTATACTTCAATTCTAACAATTTCTTAATCCGTAAAACTTGTACAAAACAAGTTTTAGTATACCCTTGCAAAGATTGCTTGATTGCTTTGTAATAATTATGAAATAGTCCTGAAACTTACATACCTATGTATATCTATCTATATTCTTTCAGATTTATGAAAAGTTTCTTCATTGACATAAAATAATTGTCTGAGGTCAAAAAGTTGAATTGGTTTTGTTTCGCCATAATTGTCGGAGCAAAAGTTAAGAAAATAAAGTGGTTGTCGGGAACACAGATTTTCCATAGCAGATATTTAAAAAAAAAAAAAAAACAAAGAGTTTTTGCTGAATTAACAAAAATCTTAAACTTTTTTAATTAAATTTTATTTAATTCAGTTTGTATTTTATTTCAACTTATTTTATCTTTGAGTTTTATTATCTTCTTTCAATCTCTTTTTCAGTTTGATTTAACTATATCTGTACATATAATGTTTAAACTTAAAAAAATAACATTTTGAAACACAGTAAGAGCCAAACACCAGAATCAATTATATAAGAAAACTTAAATGTCTAGGAAAAAATCTTTATCTATAATCTAAATTAATATACAAAATTCTTTATTAACTCTTAAACATGTTTGGAATGATAAAAATGTTTTAAATAAAATTCTACTTATTGAACTTTGGCTTGGTAGTTTGGCTAATAGTCGCGACCGACCAGTGTCGTTTTTATACATCGTGCAACATCTGGTTGGTAAAGCGCTGATGTTATGTGTAAATGCTCATCAGTCTGCACATTCATAAATCACTTAATATTTCCACCATCTTAAGCCAAATCTACCTGTGAAAGTAAATCTCATAATAAAGTCCTTTTTTTTGTTCCATTGGTGTTGAAAAAAAATCGGTAAGCCCCTTTACCCCCTTTGCTTTTTTAAAACCTCAAGTAGATGCATCGATTTTATAATCTATATATAGTATAGGCCACCTATCGGTGAAAAAGTAAAGCTTGATCGTAAAACAGCAGTGTTAACTTTTGAATCTTGTAGTAAAATAAATCAATTTATTTTTAATTTGGACCTGTCAAAATTCCGACTTTGACAATATTTGCATTTCATTTGGCGAAAAAATTCATTTATTTTTCGAAAATCAATTTTTCAAATGTAAATTCTTTGGCAGATTTATCCCTCCATGCACATACTTATTCTTAGGTTTGTTTATTTTTTTTTTAATAGTGAAAATTGTTTAAAATACAAAATGGAAGCAGTTTTAAATGATTTGATATATAGCCTACATTTGTCTGCCCAAAGTAGATAAAAATGATGAAGATTTTTTGAAATAATGACACAAATTAAAATTATAAGAATAAAATAAAAGCGCATTCTATTCGTGGCGAAAAAAAAATAAATCTTTTTTAATAGAAATCTGAATTTACCAATGTAAAACCACATTTAAATAATTTTAATACTACGTTTTCACCAAGCACTTAATTGTGATTTAATTAAACTTACAATTAAAAAATCTCGAAGGTCTACCATGCAAAATTAATTCGTAAATCAAGTGGGTTAGAAAATTACTTTCATAAATCTTCATAGGGCCAATAGTATCTACAACGAATCGAACTAACCTATCCCTATGTCGAGTTGAACGCATTCACTGCACAGTTGTTTTTTTTTTTGCTTCGTTTGTCAAAACTTTCTGACTAACTAATTAGGAAAAAATGAAACATCATTTGCAATTTAAAAGGTAGTGTCCAGTAGATTGTTAACCTTACTGTGGGGTATGAACACTTCATAGATTTATTTAATCCAAGCTAAGATAATCGTTTGGTGGAAATATAGCATAAAGCATGACATTCATGATACAATCGTCGTGGTATCGAAATGCATCGAGCACAACCGTTGTAGGCATCAAACCAACAATACATATATACACCATGGCTAACTTTACGACAGTGAAATTATGGCGCAACCGTTGCGTCGCATCGTTTGTTTTAATACACACAATATAATCGTGGCTTCCAAAAGCATTTCGTTGAAACTCCCACTTAAGGTAATGCAGCATTTCCATCGACAATTAAATCGATATTAAATTTCATCTACCCTCAATCTTCTTCAAATCTCGAAGATTTTCCACACAGATTTATTTCCTTTACCTTTAGAAAGATTATCTTAATTTAGGTTAAATTAATCTATGTTGTGGTTCCACCACACAATAAGATTAAAAAGAAGATTTATTTTGACAGCACATATCAAAATGGAAGTGAGAGATAAAAAGTTTCAATTGTGCCAAACGATGAAAATGATCGAGATACCTCAACACGATATGGATGTAGGTCGATTCCATTTGCAAATCAATTAGGACAATGAAAATTACCAAGACTAATTTTTAATCTACTAGATTAATGAAATAAATTTGCATTGAAGATCTTAAAGACTTAAAGAAGATGAAGGGTAAATCACACTAAATCTCGATTTAGGGGGGAAATGAAATACAAAATACTATAGGAACATAGAATTAAGCAGACAATTCGATTGCCTTATTCAGCAAACCCATAACTTACTCGTAAGCGCACATTCAACTTTTAGTTTCGCAACTGTTTAGTTGCTAAAATGAAACATATGGGTTTATATGGGACACCGCGCACTTAGAGCAACTCGATTCGAGCAACTAAAAAGTTTGTGTTTTGACACAAACTAAACGATTGCCTAAAATTAATTCGCAACAATTAAGCTGTTTTCTATAAGCGCAAGAGAGAAAATTGTGTGAGCGTGAGAGTGAGTAAAGAGTTGCCACTTTGCCAGTGCGCGGTTCTCTTTCAACTGGTGATTAAACTATTTGATTTCGATCACAGTTGCCAGTGCGCGACTAGTCTTAGTTTTGCTCGAATATGTGATTGATGCTTGTATCCTTGTATGTACCTCGATGGATGTGTTCATTGAGTAGTTGTATGTTTTGCACAATGTATTTTTTCCATTGGGAAAAAAGTCAATCTTTTTTCGTTTTTTTATTCGGCAGCATAAAACATTCCTTATCTAAATGCTCATTTTACAGAAAAATGAATCTTTTTTGGATCTTTTAGTTAAGATTTCCTTCTTTTCTTTTTATATATATTTTTTTACTAATGTTATTTTCTTTGGGCAGTGACAAATTAATCTGTTTTTGCTAAAAACAAAAAATTTAAACAGCCTATTTAACAATTTCCAAATAGTAAGCAATGTATGTACTTTTTCTTAATATTATTTTTTTTTAGTCTTTATCATCCTAAGATAATTTTTTTTAATAAATTGCTTAGACGAACTCAATAAAATAAGTGCAAGAAACTAAGCAAACGGACCTTTCCTGACATTTAAAATTTTTAAAAAGTATAGCTTAGTACGCAGATCGCGCTAAACTTTATCTCCCATACGAAATTCTCTCCAAAATTTAGCAAAGCTAAGATTATGTGAAGCATTTTAGACGAAAGGTACGCTGCTCCAGCTAAAAATCAAAATTTCTCTTTGAACTCTACATAACTTATCTGTCAAAATTTAACGCACGAAATAATTGTCTGGCACATTTATTCTCGAGATAAATTTCAATTTGAAATGGATGAATATTTAAAAAAATATTTAGTGACGGAAGTATTACCAGATTTTGAACAGCAAAAATAACCCATAATTCATAATAATTCTCATTCATACTCGTAATTCTTAAAAAATCATACTTTAAAAGAAATTCTTTTAAATATTTGAAAAAAATTCATTTAGAGAACAGCTGCCTCTGTGACATGTTCTCCACAAAGTTATTATGTCAAAATTTAGCTTGGATTTTAGCTGATGTTTGGAGAAGAATGTGGGAGATAAAATAAAGCGCGATCGGCGTACTAGGCTTATAGTTAGAGTACTAGGCCAAGCGCGCACATTCAATTTTTAGTTTCGCAACTGTTTAGTTGCTAAAATGAAACATATGGGCTTATATGGGACACCGCGCACTTAGAGAAACTCGATTCGAGCAACTAAAAAGTTTGTGTTTTGACACAAACTAAACGATTGCCTAAAATTAATTCCCACCAGTTGAGCTGTTTTCTATAAGCGTAAGCATGTGAGCATTTTATTATTGAATTTTAATGTCCTAAAGTGGGCTTTAGGTCATGAAATGTTGCTAAATTCGATTGAAATTTTCAAAATTGCTTTTTTAACCTAGTTTTATACTAAAACAGTCTTAACACTGTTCTGTCATTCAATCATATCCACAATACATAACATACAATTCAGTTAACCAAACATGTTTTTATTGATCCAACATAAATTAAGGCCGATGACGTAATCTTTTGTAGATGCAAAATAAACGATGCCATTTTATTCTGACCATAATCTACGAACATACCTCTTCCCTGAGACCAATACATCCCGAATGAAGGAAAGATGTTACAAAAAAATATAACTTTTTCTGGAAAATTATCAACTGATTACTACAATTACTCGTAGTTTTTGGTTCAAGTAATTTTTGTTTTGTAAACTTTTTTAGCAAACTTTATTCCAGGTGTTTTTTTCTTCAAATCAAATGTATATGACATACAAAAAAGCAGACTGCTGTGGATTTGCTTTTTTCTTAATGTTCTGAAACGAGGCAAAGGGAGGGATGGTGGTTAGGAGAGGACGGGGTCAGGAAAGTGGAAAGGACCGTTGATCGTAATTTCTTACTTTTAGTTGGAAAGACATAGGAGATAGAGCCTGAAATTAATAATATTTTATTCAAAAATGAAATTTGTAATTGATTTATTGTAGGGAACGGAAGGGAAAGAATGTCCGCTGCGGGGACCGTGGCATGGTAGCGAAGCACGGCTCAGCTCGCCGGAATAGGGGGGGATCTTAGTCCCCAACAGCTGGACCTCACCTGTCTCAAAACACATATTTCATGCCAACATAAACTTTATAAACTCCACTAATTTAACCACACTTCGAGGCGCTGCGGCTGTCATTGCAGCGGTTGGTCTTGATACCCTCCCTACCTGGAATCCCTTTAGCTATATATTCGGATTTCCCGTTGCTGATTGTTGTATGGATATCGCTATTAAATCATCTTTGCTTCGTCCAGTACAAGGCCCGCGCCATCACACCCCCTGAAAATATACCTAACACGCCATCAAGCTTTTTGCAAGCTCACAAAGAAAAAACAATGTTTCCTTCCTCTGGACGTGATTTACAAACTTTATTTACTTTCCAAACAAAACTATTCAATCATAAAGGATTATAAACCTTTTTTTTTTTGTTTAAACATGACTAAAATTTTGAAAAGAAAAACTACTCGTAAACATCTGGGCTTAGCCACAAAGAATAAAGAAAACTTGAAATTTATAAAAAAAGGAAAACAAAGAAATAAAGTGTTGGAAGACAGAACATAGGTAGTTGACCTATACCGCCCTCGGCGGGTCTGGATTCCTCCTATCTCCTGCAAACGTTAATAGGATTATGACTGGCTTTCAATCTTCGCCAGCCGACACAAAAAGATACGTATAACTGAGGAATACCGTTCACCCTTATTTTCCTACCCTAACAGAGAGCTCTATGTACGGGGCCTTTAAGGGGGCAAAATATGCTAATTCGTGGGGGGGATATTTTAAGAATCGTTTGCCGTTCGATCGTATAGATGGACCCCAGGTTTTACCTTTCTTTTTCCAATGATTCTTACGACTCAAAACTTTAAACTAATAAGATAAATAAATACAAAAAAAATATTTGATACATACATATATAAAAATTATAAGAAAAATTATTTAAAACATAAGCAAAAATATCACGCCCGTTAATATAACTACTGTCTGCTGTACTGGTAAAGACCCCTCTGATCCTCACGGATTGGTTGCGTCTCGAATATCAACCGTAGGACTGCCTGGTGCACTTTCTTCTTCAATTTACTTCCGATAAGAAAACTTTATAAGTATACAAACTGTTGTTTTATTTTGCGCGGGGTGAATTTTTAATTTTAACCTTTCATATAGTTAAATTTGGGGCGGCCCTAGAGTATATCAGGCTCTTTTTTCGAGGAAGCTAATCACACAACAGATTTTTACTTGGCTTAGTCCGGGATTTCGACGGACTATCCTAATCCTGCTCACACTTTTCAGAGTTCCTCCGTTCCTTTCAATTTTATAGACCTTATTCGGACTGAATCGAATATATCAGTATTCTCTCGGGCCTGCGCTCCTTTCTAATGCGTCTCGGAACCCTCAGCCTATCCACCTGGCTCGTGGCCTCTTTAGATGATCGGCCGAGACGAACAGCCAAAGAAAATTCACCCTACATTTAGAAAATAGTAGATATTACCTATACTTGTCACAAAAAACTTTTTCTTCACTCACCCTTTTACGCAAACAGTGTTTTAAATAAAATTCAAAATTTCAAATTTTTTTCTTGCTTTTATTTGTTTGCTTAACGATATTTCTGCGTTATTACAATTCACAACTCTATTTTATTTTAACTTGCTCGCGCACCAATTTAGTTTTAATACCCAGGGCAGGTCAGGCGATCATACCACTATCTCTTGCACTGTTGTATTTTTTTCATAGACATCGTTGGTCACCGTTTTCAACAGTACACCTTCACGACTTTTACCTGCAAATACCCAACCAAACGGCGGATAAGCGGTAAGACGTGCTACATTTGTAACCGCCACTACCATCTAATCCCTATCCTATTCCTATTTCAAGGTCTGAAACCCATAGTCTATTTCTAGGGCTTTTTGCCAAATCCCAGATCCAAACCTTTAACTACATTGTTCGAGAACTTAGTTACCACCTTTTTCGGTCACCCTGTCTACTTTTTCTTAGCTGTCAGATTCTCTACTACCTTACCGAGCCTGTCAGTCAGTCATTAATTATTTATTTTGATTCCCACATTGTCGCACATTGATTTTATTCGTAACTTTTAATTAAATTTTTAGCGCGCCGTCCCGAAGTTTTCCTTCTTATTTCACCAGTTCCAGTTCTGGAAAGGAAATTATATAAAAAATTTCTGGCAACTGCCTACCCGAATAAGTCTCTCGGTTCGTATCCATCTGCTTGACAAAGCCAATGCTCCTTCTCGAGTCTTTTCTACCTTCCAGGTCCAAATCGTATCATTTCAATGATCCCTCATGAACCATTGGAGCGGCAGATTCTACTTGCGAGGATGAGTTCTATGAAGAACAGTGTTCACCCCCAATTTCCTCATCCCCCGACCTCTCAACCTGGAAGGAAAGTTTGTTTCTATGAAAGATGTTTTAGCATCTTTATCAAGCGAGTTACAGCTAATTTGGTTTATTCCAAGCAGGTAGCCATAACAGTTCTATAAATAAAATACCAAAAAATCATGGTTGATGTTTGTGGCAGTGATCTTAATTTCACACAGGGTAATTTACATACATATTTGATGCGATTAAAAATTATTTAGATCAAAACAAGATAAAACTGTAAGAAAGAAGGTCTATTTCACTAGTTGATACGGGAGCGACAATTTTCTGAATAATTGACTTTAATGGAAAAAATTATTAAAAAACAACGACAATTTAAATATACAGTTTTTTTGTATCTATTAAATATTTTCACATTTAACTAAAAAAAAAAGGTCTACTAACTTAAATGCTACCCACCGAGCTTAAGTCTTACTTATAGTCCTTTTTTAGTAAATTTTGATAAATAAGAAGAATTATAAGAGGGATTATAATATTAATTTTTAACACCAAATACTTTGTAACTTTACTTATTTAGAAAAATAATCGATTCGGCCTTTTTCAAATCGATTAATTTTAATTGTTATTGGTCTGCAACAAAAAAAAATAAATTGCAGATCTGAATATTATCATACCATAATCATATTTCATCATATCATATTTTTTTTCTTTAAATTGTTGAGTTTGAAAACATATTTTTTCAAAACTATTGCCGTCATCTCTTTACAATATTTTGTTTTCCATTTTATATAATTTTTTTTTTGTCTAAAAAAGTGCCCACCTTAGAATACTTTCCCCGTAATACTATAAGGGTTAGCCAAGCGACGAAAATAGGAGTTCAATTTGTAAATCTCTTCTCGGCTTGTGTTTTTTTTCGAAAAGAGCAAATCAATATGTGTCACATAAACGCAAATAAACTTAACCCAAACACAAGTAGATTTAACTCAAATCGATTAAAATTTAAACTATTAACAAATCAATTTAAACTACTATTTTCAATTTGAAATGATTTGGTAAAAGCAACTTTATATTTAAAATTTTAACAATTTTTATCATTCCAACATAAGATTAATCTGAAATTCTTTTCTTCTATTCATCTTTTTTGTGATCGATTTTTGAAGCGCAAATAAATAAATTTGACACAAAAATAAACAACAGTTTAAAATATATATCTATAATGTAGAACATACACCTAGATATTTTCAACTAAATCATGTCTTCGAATTTAGTACAATAATATATATATTTAATTTTAATGACAAATTAATTTAAGTGAAAAAAGAAATTAGCAAAAAAAAAAATTATATAGACTAAGCCAAATAACGTTGTTTTTGTTGTTTATTAGAAAAACAAAAATCTAGAAAAAAAATGTTCTCTTTATAAAAAAAACCATCGTAGTTCTTAATAACATACCCACCAATTTCATATACAAATATAAGATACATTAATCTATAATAAGTTAAAAATAAATAAAGTACTAACTACTATATGCATAACATAAATAAATACATAATATATATATATATATTTATATATTTTTTCATAACTCCTGTCAGATGGGTGATCTATATTTTTGTTTAAGCTTTTAAATTTAATTTTCTATTTATATTTATTTGTGAAAAAATATAACTCTTCTTTAAAAAAAAAAATGGGGACAAATTTTACGCTAGAACAATTTAACACTAAACTGAAACATATTTGAAAAAACATAAATATCAAAATACAAAAAAAAAAAGTTGTCTATTTACATTATAACTTACTCAATATAATATACTACACTCTATACATTAAATCATATACAAAAAATTCTATTGTATCTATACTAAAATAAAATAAAATAATACTATGCGACCAAGTTTGATGATCAAAAAAAAAAGAACATACAAAAATAATATTTTAAAACTATATTTAAAAAACAAAAAATTGTTACACAAATGTGAAAATTTAATATATAAATAAAAATAATATTCCAAGAAACAGTTATAAAAATTAGAGCGTGTCTTTTTATTTTAATTTATTGGTTTTCCTTTCCTTTTCGTTGTTGTTTTGTTTGTTGAATTATGCAATTTAACAAAATATTTCATTGCATATCATTGGGGTTCTATAATGATTTGTGTAAGGATAACTACAATGCAGCTGCAAACATGTTTTCAAAATGGTAAACTACAATTTTTTCCCTAAAAATTCAAAGCCCTTAGAGTCCTTAAACTGTACACAATAAATAATACAATAAAAAGTTTTGGAATGGGAATGTTTTAAGGATTCATTTTATTTCTAGCCTTTATCTTATTTTTTTCTTTATTCTTTTAATATAAACGAAAATCTCCATCAGAACCGTTTTGCGTCTCAATGCATTTTAAATTTCAGTTTGCTCATACTCGTAAATTCAGAATTTAGTTTGCTTTTAGTTCTCTTTTTTTGTTTAATAATTTCTATATTTTACTGTCTTAACTGTACTGTACATAATATTTAGCTTATTTAATTTATTTATCTAGTTTTTCAAAATCACAATTTATTTTTAATTAAATACTTTTAAATATCGATTTAACTATTACTTAATTATTCTAATTTGAATACGAAAAACTCGATATATAACTGAGAGAATACCACCGAAAGCTATTCAGCTTTGATTAAGTATTTTGACAATCTGCAATTTAATCAAATGGAGCTTGGGCTGAGTTATGTAGGTGAAATTTTGAAATTTTTCAATAAGCAAATCCCTAAAGAAAATTGTTTCCAAAAATAGAGCTCTAGAAGATAGAAACATAAACATGTATTTGAAATCAACAAACGTCTATTTTAAACTCGAAAGATGGATTATTTTAGCCATATGAAAAATTAGTTTTATACTTAAAAACATTTTTCTCTAATAACATCCATTTTCAAAATTATCTCTTAAGCTTAATCGTAAAAGCAAGTGCGAGTCATTAGTCCATTTAATTTTTTAAATAAATTCTAAGCAAAGCAAAGTAATAAAGATTAGTTACGTACCTACAAATAAATTAGTGCTATTTATACATCAGTCAAAAACATCAGTAAAAAAGATTATTTCCCATATTAACATTTGAGTTTGAGGGTTAGATTGATTATAAACATTGATACAACCATTTTCAAAAAGACGGTTTAGTGGAGGTTTATCTTTAAGTCCTGAACTTGTTTTGTTTTATCAAAAAATTAAATAAAAATTGAGAAATTTCAAAATTAATTTTGAAAAGAAATAATAATAATGATATTAATAATGGCTCATAGTTTTAACAATTTCAAAAACCGTCTGGATTTGCTGGATAATCCGAGTTTTTCGATAAAACCAAAAATTTATAAACCATGATTTGATCCATTAAAAGAGTTAGATTAAGAGGAATTCCGAAATAAATATAGGTTTTCCAAGAAAAGCATAGAAAAACTTGTATACTTCATCCAACAAAAATATGCAGTACACGTCTTATGAAGGAGCTTTTACAAAATCAGTAGCGTGCTATATTTTTGTACCATTCTGAATTGAAAGAACTTCTCCATAAAAGAGTGTTGCACATAAATTCTCGATTGCATCTGACGCAGACCCGACGTCCTATTGACCGCACATCTGAGTGTGCATGTGCACTGAATTGCTGTGGCCTATGGCTGTTGGTGCTATTCAATTTCAACCCCCTTTTAAATGTTGATGTGCATTCAGAGTTACCCTTGTCCATTTGGTAACTTGTTCATTTTTTTCCTTGGGTTTCTGTTGAGGTGCTTTTGATTTTAGAGCTTTAAAAAAAGGGTCCATTTAAAATCAACACTACGACAGCCTTGTGAGAGCTTTAATGAAGGACAGATTTATGCAATCCACTGTAGACAGAATGCGAGGTAAGCGTCCTATCTTGCCCACACTGCATATTTTTGTTGGACAGAGTATAGCTATTGTTGAGGCAGACTTATATGCAGAAAGAAGAGTTAGACATATTCCTATGGGTTTACGAGTTATGACTATGATCATTGACTGATTTATATAAACATAACCTTAAGTAGCATTACTGATTTAAATAAGGTTCAAGACGATCATGGTGATATGCACGACTTTAGTCAGTCTACATTGATCACAGTGTATTCATGAACTTTTAAAGCATTTACTTTGAAAGCAAGGTAGTTCATTAAAATGTCTTAAGCAGTTTCCGAGCAAATAAGAACTATGGAAGAATTAAGGTCATTTCCACAAGTAATAGGTGCAATTGACGGAACCCATATTTGGATACAAAAATAGGAAGAGGAAAACGGTCAATACTATGTTAATAGGAAAGGGTACTACTCCATTAATTTCCAAGTAAAGACAGCTTACTAAAAATTATATAAATATAAATCCTATCCGAACATGTTTTTAATTTTCTTTATACTACGTTTTCACCAATAGTAAATCCGGAATTTAAGTGGATTTACCATAAATCTTCTTTAAATCTCGAAGATTTACCATACAAATTTATTTCATAAATCTAGTAGATTAGAAATAAATCTCTACTAAATCTTCATAGGATCGATCGGTCGAAGTTTGAACTGACCTAACATCCATACCGTGCTAAGCTATCTCGATGATTTTTTATCGTTTGGCACAAATGAAACTTTCTTTCTCTCGCTTCTACTTTATAAGAAAAATTGAAACAACATTAGCAATTTGATAGATGCTGTCAAAGTTAATCTTCTTATTAATCTTTCAGTGCGGTGAAAACACCACATAAATCTCTTGCCTTAAATCTCAGATTATCTTTTGGTGAAAACGTAGTATTACTTATCTTTTTTCCTCTAGACAAAGGCAACTTGTGACGCCAATTTAAAAATAAGGAACATAGTTTATCACTGACGTGGAAGCACGCATGATTCCTATATAAATAAAAGACCGCCAATTTGACACAAACTCAAGCAAATGACTTTTATTAACTTAACTCAAAACCTCTTGTTTTGAGAGGAAAATCAAATCCAGTACTTTTTTGGTTTTGATGTCTTGAATTGCGTCATTGATTGTCCGGTTTTGTTATCAATGTTTAATAGTTATGCACCTTCTCGTACTTTGCGTCCGAGATATGAAAATTTTTTAAATGTTCCTTATCGCAGTACTAGCTACGCTCGCTAAAATCCTGTTACTAAAGCTAGCATAGATTTTAATAAAAATTATGATTTTGGTATTGACTTTAATTTAAACAGATCTCAAATTAAGAGTACCTTAGTTAATTTATTGTAATATTATTGATTGTTAAAATTATTGTATTTACAGATTTATTATTAGGTATCTTTAAATGTAGTCTAGGCAAAGTTTTGTAACTTTAAAGACAAATAAATAAATAAATAAATAAATTAAGATAGACATAGAATATCAAAAACAGATTGCTTACTTCTTGTAGTAGGTTTTTTAAGGGATTTTCGACAAACACCTAACTCTTCCGCAAGCATTTCGTTTTTTTTTTTAATGTGAAAATCTAAGCCGGAACTTTACTCCTATTCCATGGTCAATAAAACCGTGGAACAGAGGTGAAATAAGCGTTTTTTTTTTATTAATATGGCTGTCAGTATTTAAAGAATTCAGGAGTTTTATAACATTCTTTGTTTATATATTTAGTAAATATAAATTTATAATAAAATTTTAGCTTTACAATAAAAAAAGAAAAACAAAAGCAAAAGCAAAATGCTTATGTTTTCTTCCCATGAAATTTTGCTCGGTTTCTGATCTATCTAGATAACATCTTTCAGGCATATAACTCAAAGCTTGAGAATAACTCGCATTCCTAGGCGGGAGGCCCTATTACTCTACTTTCAATCTGTTGTATAGAATCGAGACCAGAAACACATCCCTTACAGAAAATTTTGTTTCTCTTCAACACCGTGCATCATCACGTCTCCTTTCTTTAATTGTTTCACCGTTTTGGTTTTTCATCAACAGTGCTCAATTGGAATAACCAGTTGCCTTCCTTACTTACTTAGTTGTCTAGCTATTAATATTCATCAGCTTATCTTAAGTTTAGCTTCAGACGTACGATCATACATATATAGGGGTTCTTTATTTAGCCGTCACAATTCCCCTCCCTCAATGTGAAATGTGCGCGCTTTGAAGATCAATGTTCATCGGCTCGGCATCTCCTATTCAATTCTCTCCACTTTACCTACCACTGAGTCACACTATAACATTATTACGGTAGAAATAATCCATGCCTTTAAAATCGCGAAACGTAGACCCGTCATCTTCGAACCATAATGATCTTCACTTCCATATCATCCAATTTTGGCATTAAGAAATAATTGGTTATCATTGGTCCGTATCGCTCCCCGTTGATGGTGATGGCAATGCTATCCTCGTTTTCAAAGAAATACAGATTGACGGACGATGGTTGAAGCCTTCAATCTACATAAAACAGTGACTTTTTTGATTTGTAATCGTCAAAAACTCAGCAATTCTGCACGATCACTTTCATCCAAAAACGGGCCACGTCGATGAAGATGATTTGTTTTTTTGTTTAAATCGTGGTTAGCTTCCAATTCTTCGAGATAATTAAGTTTTCCATTTACTCGTGTTGCTCAATCCTGGTAACTCGAACTGTTGAATTTGTCTTAATTGTCCAAAAAATTAAGAAACTAAAAAGAAAACTAATGACAACTGAAAAAACAGGACTCTGGTGAACTGTCAAAATTCCTATAACCCAGTTAAAAGACATTGGCGCAAAATTTTAAACAGCCTTTTATTAAGGTATTAGTATGATACTACTTAACAATTTGCTAACTTTATAGTAGTTTACTAACTCATTTTTAATTTTAAACATTTTCTAATTAGTATCGTAACTACTAAAAGAATTTTCTTAATAAATTGCTTCTAAACCAATGACATTTCGTATAAAAAAGTAAGAACACGAACCTTTTTTGATGTTTGCAAATGTCAAAGAGTCATTATGAAGCTAGCACGATACTAAAAAAATAAAGTTGGTATTCGATAATTTTAACTTTAATAAAAGGGTAGAAAGTATGACGCTATATTCGATTAAAATTTACAAAATCGTTGTTTTAACCTAGTATCATACCAAAACAGCTGTAGCATCGTACAAATTCAACTAAAATTTTGCGCCATTATTGGTTTCAAACGCTTTTGTCATTTTTACCTTCCTTCTGAAAGTCCCGAAAAATTAATATTTTAACTAAATGAACGACAGCTTAAAACGGTCGAAAACGCGGCCATCGGCACAGTAACAAATGATGATGGAAGCTTCATATTATTAATTGATTGCAGCTTTTTGGAATGCCACCATATAAAGTTGGTTGGAAATTTTGTTGGATGACGTTCTGGTGTACTACAGACTGTATCATCAATATATTAAATTTGAAAACAATGATGATCATCTAGTTATTTTGAATGCCAATTGAATAATTTTGGGTAAATTGGTCAAACAGTATTGTAAGAAAGGTGCTAATAAGTCCCTTATTAAAAAAAAATACGAATACTTAAATACGAATACTTAAATCTTTTAGTCCCAATTCATTCGCTCTCAATTAAATTCAAAGTCACCATTGGAAATGGGAATCAAATTTTAAATTTCTATGAACTTTTAAATAAATGGAATTGGGGCTTAGTTGTTTTATTTTGAAATGTATTTATTTATTTTTTTCATTAAATTAGTTTTTTTTTTTTTCATTAATTGTCCTCTGCTGTATGAAATTTTAATTTCCAAAAAAAAAAAAAATAAAAACAAAATAAAGTAATCCCAGCCGGCACGAGTTATGCTATGAAATTAACTATATTTTTTGCATATTTGAATTTAGTTCTGTGATGAAATGAAAATGTAATATACGTTAAAAATAGTTTCGCTATATACAACAAAAAAAAATTAAAACAACAAACTAAAATAAACTGCATAATGTATTCTTGTAGCTAAGCATAAATAAATTGCAAATAATATAATTTACATTGTATAAGTACCTGACCTACAAAATATACAATATATTTTATATACCTACTTTTTTTTTTATTTTTATTTTTTTTTTATTTTTTTTTTTCAATAAAATACTTTTTAAAAAAAGGAATGTGAACGAAAATTTATAAAAAAATTATATAGAAGTTCCTATTAATATTTAAATGTACACTAATATTATTTTTTTTTATTTCTATTCTCTTTTGTTTGCATTGCGAATGTATAGCGATGTATTTGTATAATCAATGTCGTGTTCCGTATTTCAGCTATCGTAATTATTGTTAAAAAATATTATAAATCTTAAATATATCTATGTTTTTAACAAAAAAAAAACTCAGCTAATGTAAATGTTTGTTTGATTTGTGGTCATTGTTAATATCAAGTTATAATATTCTATCTGCTATTTTTCAATTCAATTTTTTATTTGCAAGTTGCACGCAACTAGAACGGTGTTTAAATGCATAGTTTAGCTGGTTTTATTTAATTTATGTTTATAAGTGTAAGCTAGCATAGTTTTATCAAAAAACTGTGAAATTATTGAGCTCGAAAAAAAAAAAAATTACCTGAAAGAAACATAGCATCACTGTTCAGACTGTTATTAATGCTGCTTTTGGGAAATAGGTTTTTGAAAACTAAATCTTATCCTAGATTCAACCTTCAGCTGAGTACATATGTACATAGGTAATAAGGTAATTGAAAGTAAATTCCAATATATTGGTGGTTTGGTTACTTCTCAGTAATACAATGTGGAATATGGTTGGTTTACGTTGGACTGTCACGCTGAAGGTCTGGGATCGATACCCAGCCATCTTCAAAAAAAATATATTTTTTCACGGATGCTGCCTATTGTGCGGAAAGTACAAATTTCTTTTCGTGAAAAATGCTTCTCAAATCATGAAAGGAATTCTTATTAGATATGCCCTGCTGATTATCTACCATACCTTAAATAAGAACAACATTAAAATCAAATGTAAAATCTTATTTATCTCGAAAACAGCTCTTAAGGTTTTGATAAAAAAAAATAGGTGTGCTATTATGGGCATGGACTATATTTTAGTTACATAATAAAACTAGGAAAAAATGTTATTAACGATAACTGGCAGAGAACCGTTTTTTTTTGTTTTTTGATTTTCGACTTTCTCATTAACGGGTCTAACACTTGTGACCAAAATTTCTTAACAGGCGCTCCCTTAAATTTAAAATAATACCGTACATAAAAATATTCGAAAAAATATTAGCATCCCAAATTCTTTTCTTGAAAAATTTTAAAGAAATTTCTTATACGAGTATGTATAAAAAATGAATTTAATAATAAAAAGATTTTTGAACTTTGTTACTTGCGACTTATAGGTACTATAAGGCAAGTTATGCAGTCGAAAAAAAAATCGAACTCGAGATTTTGATCAAAGTTGACATTACGATGATAGCGAAGACCAAAAAAGTGGGTCTCCCAATTCTGTCTGTCTGTCTGTCTGACTGTTCGATTGCAGCTAAACGGATTCGCCGATTTTCTTCAAACTTGCTAGATATGGGTTTTAATTTTTTTCCCCCGGATGTTTTTTGATTTGATTTTTTAAGACCAAAAATAACGGTACCTGCCATACGAATTTTTTCGAAATTTTATATACATTTTTTTTTCTCAAAAACTGTTCGAATGATTTTAAAAATAAAAATACGAAAAAAAATTCATTTAATTAAAGCTAGGTATTGGTTGAAAAAAAATTTCCGAAAAATGGTTATTGAGGGTACCCCCCATGGAACCATTTTATTTGTTTTTGATTTTCTCAAAAACGGTACAACCGATTTTGATAATTTTTTTTTTGCTAAAGCTCCTCAAAAACATAAATAAAATTGTGTACTCAAATTTTCAAAAAAAAAAATTTTTGGATTTTTAAAAAAAGCTTCAAATTTTTTTTTTTAAAACTCAATATTTCGAAAACCCCATGCTAGATATTTTTTAAACTTGATAAATAAAAGTTTCTCAATATGATCTACAAGATGTGAGAAAAAAAAATTTATTTTACCTAAAAATAAAGGTGCCTACCATACAAATGCTAAAAAATTAAAAAAACATGGTTTTCAAAAATCGTATTTTTCTCGAAAACGGTGCCTAGAATTTTGATAATATTTTTTTTCTTTCAATTAATGCTTACGATCTTTAATTTAATAAAAAAAAATTGAAATTAAGATATTACAGCTTGTACCTACCATAGAACCATTTTTTCGAATTTTGAACTTCTCATTATCCACATAACGGATCTTAATGAAATTTTTTATAGAGAAGCTTCTAAAAAGTTTAAAACACATTGCATTTCAAAACTTTAAAATAAATATTTTTTGAATTTAAAAAAAAAAAATCTATTTTTTCTTTTTTTGAAAATTCGATATCTCAGAAACGGCTCAATATTTTTTTTTTTTGTAAATTTAATTTTTATTCGAACAATAATAGAAACTTTAAATTGGCGTACCCAATTTTTTTCTTAAAAAGCTCTTAAGAAGTTTGTGTATAAAAGTTTTTTTAAGAAACCACTACAACGACTCATAATTTTTGTTCTTGCATAAATTCATATTTGGATAGCATTCTGTTTTTGTATTTCAATAACAAAAATTTGAAATTTCTCAATTAACCGCACATGGCATTTAAGTGAAATTTCTTATAGAGAAGCTTCTAATAAGTTTAAAATATATTTTATATTTAAAATTAAACAAAAATATTTAGTCATTTAAAACATTTGAACATTTTTCTATAGTAACATTAATTTTTAAAATTTTTAGTCTTTTACAAAAGAGCAGGTTCGTACGATTAAGTCTTGCATATTAATTTGATTGTAAAGGTCTAAAAAAATCAATTATATTCTGTTTTCATTTTTATTTCTTATATTTAAATTTCAAATGTAAAAATGGTCAAAAATATAACTCGAAAATCGTACTTTTCTCGAAAACTGCACCTTGAATTTTGATACCAAATTTTCTGTTTCGATCTATAATTAAAATAAAAAAAAATTAAGATTACTGAAAGTACTTACCCAATGGTCAATTTTTTGATTTTTCTTTCTTCTTATCAGCAAAACTGAATGAAATTATTTAAACAGAACCTTTTTCAAAGGTTGGGTGCCTGCAAAGTTTCTTTTGTACTTCCAGAATCTGTAAATTTAAATATTTTTAATTTCCAAATAAGAACAAAAGCAAATTTTTTTTTTTTTTTTTGATTTTTCCTAAAAATCACAATATTTATGGACGATGACCTTGACCAATTCATTAAAGGGGTCTAAAATATATTTTTTATTGTTTCTCCTCCATTGGTACAACCCAATTAGCGAAGTTGTGGTTATAGCTGTCGTTATAAAATGACTTCTTCTCCACTCTCCATTGAGACTCAATTCTTTGATAATGAGTACCGTCTTCAGCAACAACCAGATTGTCTGGATCACTATGGTTTACCTTTTTATGGATGTAGCCATGTTGACCCAGATAATCATATGCCCTCCAAAAATCAGTATGTATAACTGATCCGTCTTTTAGGTGTTTTTTGATGAGAGGAATAAGAACCTGAGGAAAAAATTCAATAAAATTATATGACTATATTATATTGTAAAACAACTTACATCAGCACTGCGTACGTTATCAGTACACACTTTTAATATTAGATCTTCAGATCCGTCCTCAATCATCACAAGAACCCAATGCCTATCAACTCGACGATCTTTGTTGAATTTCCTTCGTCCAAATTTACTTTCATCGATTTGAACGATGCATCCAAGACCACCAATTCTCTCCTTTGATTCTTGATTCTCCAAGAAGTAATCATCTATAACTTCTCGACAATAGCTGAACCAATCAGCTATTGTCCTAGTTGACAAACAACTTGCTGAGGATGTAAAATCCTCAATCATTACAGTTTCATAAGGAAATTTCCTTGCGAAACTGTACATAAGGAACATAATAGCTTGCACGGAAATTTGAGCATGTTCAAACCATGTTCCAGTCGCTCTAGATATCCGTTTTTTGCCTCTGAAAAATCTAATTAAACTTTGGCTATACGATATCGTCATTGGCATTCTATGAAGTCGGTACTTTCTTTCCTTCGGCAACGACCCCAACTCCTCCGCCAAGCTTACAGCCAAAGGTTACTCACTTATACATGTTGGTAAAGCTTCACTAAGTTCCTAAAATTATATTTGTTAAAACCAATAATTTAAAACATAAACTATTTGAATATTTACCATTGTGTTATGGCATCGTCCGATTGAAGCCTTCTTTTTGGTAATGGTGTGTTACTTTCCTCACTAATCCTATTAGAAGGCCGAGAAACAGAATCACTTTCCACTTTACTTCCACTTGCATTTGTCATTTTAACCAATTTAAAATGCATTCAAAAATTGCATTATCATTTTTCTTAAAACCTGCCATTTTTGCCATTAAATAACTGTATTTTCTTAAATAATATTGTAAATATTATTGTTTCTAAATATTCAAATTCGTAAAAAGGAAATTTTCCCAAAATTTCCCTTACATAAATAAATAATTTCCTAAAAAAATACAAACGAAAACAATAAATTTCAAGAATATCCCAAAAAACAGCGCGTATAACATCACTGTACCAAAGAAAGAAAGGAGGAATAGTTTTTCATGTGGATCGCCGCAGGATTCCTCACCAAAGATTGTGATAAATAGTGTTGTTTAGTGATTATCTATCGAATAAAAAAATCTGCGTGTGAAAATTCGTGCTTATGTTTTGGAAAGTGGAGCCAAAATTCTAAGTACTCGTATCTAAATAAAAGATCGCACGGATCCATCCATGCATTTTGTTAAATGGGCTTATGTCTGTCTTATAGAAACGCTAACGAATGTAGTGTCCAAAGGCAAGTCATACAATTAAAATACTAATGACAAAAATAGGTACAATTTTCTTTGAAACCAAAAAATCAACCAAAAACAATGAAAGTCTTCAGATAATATTTATTTCAAGAAGTGACCCTCCCTGGGTCCATGGTATTTTCTGGTTGTTGTTAAATTCAACACTTCACTTTCCAATAATAAAATCAGGTACCAAAGTTAACTTTCAAACTTATTTGATAAAATCTGAAGTAGAATGTAAATTTTGTTTTCAACTCGCTTCAAAGAACCTTAGAATTTCCCTTTTTTTCTCCAATTATATTGAAGAAATCAGAAGATATCATATTAATTTTAATGGCTTCTCAAGTTGTATAATCTCTTTTCAAAATTTCGTAACCATTTTTTTCTATTTCGTAACGTGGTTGCTATATCGATGTTGGAGATGGTCGAATGGCAATAAATGTAATTTTTAAAGAAGTTAATCTGCTAATAAAACTTTTTCCATCTTGACAGGGTATCGAGCGATAGACTTCAAGGACAAGGACACCAACTTGATAACTGCTTTTGGCTTAACTTTCTTGATTGTTTTCGAAAGTTAGTTTCGTTTCAATACTTGCAAAGGCATCGCAACAAAGTTAATATTTAATTTCTTCATTTTTCAATAGAATCCAAAGAATATCTTTGGCTCGAAGTTAAGGTATCTAGTTAGTTTGGGCAGCTGTAATTATAGGGACTTATCTAATCACTTCTATTTTCGAGTTGACAGGTTTTCTTGAATTTTTGTTAATTAGCAGAGAAGTTGTTTGTCTGTCAATTACAATACTTCTTCTAGATAAAAGCTTCTCTGTAATTATTGCATAATAAATTCCAAAAGAAATTGTACTTACACAATAAATTATTAAGGCAAGGCCGATATAGGAAGATTAAGATCTCATAAATGTTAATGTTTTCATTCATAGCTTGGGAAGTCAATATTTTATTTTTCCCTATAAGAAACTCACTGAATAAAACCGAATCTTTGAAAATATTCATCAAAGTCATTGCATAAAAACAATTTAAGTTCTAAAAAACTTTGTCTAGCCTAAAAAATCAATTAAGAAAAATAAAGAAAATATTATGATTTCTATGGCTCGTAAGTTTCAAAACAAAACTATTTTCTTAAGCATTTCAAGGTAAAATTTGTTTTTCATTCATTCCTCGTCGTTTGTGCAGTATTTTCTTTTCATAAGTCCTTTATAGTTTCCTTTGGCAATTTGTCCTCTTTTTACCTTGTCGCCCTGATAAATATTTACAAGCCTTTTGTGAGTGTGGGTGTTTTTTTTTTTTTTTGTTCAAAGATTTGAAAGTTTTCTAAGGAAACAACTTATTTTTCACAATTCATTAGTGTTGGGAATTTCTGCAAGAAGGGAACGTTGGCAAAATCTCCCATCTCGTTTTATGACCAAACCATAAAACTAGTTCTTAACTTCTTACAAGTCATGTATGTCATCAGGAAGACGACAGGAATCTATCCACTTTATTTTTATATACATATAAATATAGAACCTTGACCGTTTAAGGACCTCCCTTACCAACAACCCACATCTTTTATTTTGAAGGCAGAAGAGCATTTCTTATTACAATGAAAAGGGAGAGCATAGAGGATTATGTTTCTTTAGTAGGGAATAAAGTTAAAAAAAAAACAAGAAAAATATTATCAAAAGACTCTCATTCAGGTGGCAATCCAGGAGGATATATTTATATTGTGTAGATGCACAAGCTAAAAAAAAACAATAATGGTCAAGTTTTTAAAACCGTTTGAATTGGGCATAAAAAAAAACTTGCCAAGTAAGCCCATCAAATTTTACTCAGTAATCATTAAATAATAAAATTTCTCTATTACATTGTAACTGTTTCAATATTATTCTACTTTAAATATTCGGTATTAAATCTTCATGAAGTAAGAACTTGGCGCACTTTTAGATCTCATTACTTTTCACGGCTGACTTGTTACACAAAGGTTTTTGTATAGAAGAACTTGGCTCTTTTTTTAACATTTATGTTTTTGGTCTGATCTCACTCCTTTTTGCAAAGATTTAAATATTTTGCCATGTCAAAATCTCGAAAGATAAGGAAAGATAGAAGGGTGGACTCTTCCTACTAAAATCAACTTAGTTTATAGCTTCCTATTTCTTTTGGTATATTTTTTTTTTGTTATTGGTTGTTTTAATTTGCGCTTCAATTATTTCTTCTTATCCTGGCAAGAAACATAACACTAACATACCTACCTTAATTACAGCAATCGGAAGTGCTCCATATAAATTAAACATACCACGCCCCCTGAATGGAAAACCTCAATTTTTATTGTTGGTCCTTTATATGCGACTTGAGCCCTACCGTTCTACCAAATTTCATTGTTTTACTGCAATTGGAAGTGCGCCATATATAATTTACATCAGTTCTGAGGAAGTGGGCGGATATCACGCCCCTGAATGGAAAACCTCGATTTTTATTTTCGGTCCTTTATATGCAATTTGAGCCCTACCGTTCTACCAAATTTCATTGTTCTACTGCAATTGGAAGTGCGCCATATATAATTTACATCAGTTCTGAGGAAGTGGGCGGATACCACGCCCCTGAATGGAAAACCTCGATTTTTATTTTCGGTCCTTTATATGCAATTTGAGCCATACCGTTCTACCAAATTTCATTGTTCTACTGCAATTGGAAGTGCGCCATATATAATTTACATCAGTTCTGAGGAAGTGGGCGGATACCACGCCCCTGAATGGAAAACATCAATTTTTATTTTTGGTCCTTTATATGCGATTTGAGCCCTACCGTTCTACCAAATTTCATTGTTCTACTGCAGTTGGAAGTGCGCCATATATGATTTACATCAGTTCTGAGGAAGTGGGCGGATACCACGCCCCTGAATGGAAAACCTCGATTTTTATTTTTGGTCCTTTATATGCGATTTGAGCCCTACCGTTCTACCAAATTTCATTGTTCTACTGCAGTTGGAAGTGCGCCATATATGATTTACATCAGTTCTGAGGAAGTGGGCGGATACCACGCCCCTGAATAAAAAACCGCTAATTTTATATTTTTTTCTTCGAATGCAATTTGAGCCCTACCACTTTACCAAATTTTATCGTTTTACAGTAGTTGGAAGTGCTCCATTCAACCAACACCAATTCGGAGAAAGTGGGCGGATACCACGCCCCCCGAAAGGAAAATCTTGGTGTTTATTTTTGGTTTTTTGTATGCAATATAAGCCCTACCGGTTCACCAAATTTCATCGTTTTACAGCAGCAGGAAGTGCTCCATTCAACCAACACCAATTCGGAGACAATTCGGAGAAAGTGGGCGGATACCACGCCCCCTGAATGGAAAATTTCAATTTTTCGATTTTTTCCTCTGCTTACATGACAAGACCTACCGTTGTGCAAAATTACAAGATTCTACGATGTCGGGAAGTGCTCCATAATTTTGATGATCTGTCAGTCAGTCAGTCAGTCAGTCAGTTACGGTTTTTGTGATTTTTGAGGCCTTATATCTCAGGAACCGCTTATGCTAGAAAATTGAAATTTGGTCAGGTGCATGTGCCTGACTAGCTTAGCAAATATTCGGAATTTCAAGTTTCTGACTTGATTGCTTGATTGGTACTGAAGATAGGGAGGGGTCAAAAGTCGCCTGAGTTTGTTCCTGTAAAAAGGGTGTAGTGCCAGAACTTGGCTGGGCACTACCGTGCCCTTTGATGTACTCGTAGGTATGATATATTTTTTCGACCGCTAAAATATCGCATAAGTTCTTGCATTCAAAGTTACACCCAAATTTACTAAGGGGATTCACTTAGGGGATTATGACTACCCTTAAAATGTTTTAGCACATTGCGAGCATTTTAGCAAGGTAGGAGAGGATTAAAGAGGAGATGCCGATGCCTGTTGGTTTTGAATGTCTGAATAGGTATTAATTATAATGGGAGGGAAATATAGAGTCGTGTAAAGTATTTCACATTCTTGTAGTGCGGCTAAAGAAAGAATCTCTGAATTTAACTATACGTCCGAAGTTGGGCTCAAGAGTAAGCTGATAAACATTCCTTGAAGCATGAGGTTCACGGTTAATTTGTTTAAGAGGAGGTTAAGTGTACGTTTAAAGTCCTGGATTAAGTGTAAAATCTTAATCATAAAACAAAAATATTTAGAATATTTTGCTAAACCATTGAAGAAAATGGTTTAACGAATGAATAAGTAATAGAACATCATATCAAAATCATATTACTTTGCCAGTTAAAACTCCTTTTTATTTTTTGAGGATTTTGTTAATTATTTTTTAATATTTACGAAAATAAGAAACAAAAAGAAAGAATGAGACAAAAAATATTGACGATTAATTTATGTACATAGATTATAAAAAAGTAGAATTCTAACTTATTGTAAGAATTTTTTTTAAAGCAAACCTTACTTTACTATTCCGAAAATATTTTGTTTTTTTTTTTATAAACCAATCTATATCAATTATAAAATAAAGCATTAAAACTAATAGGGAACAGCTTTATAATTGATACCATCGTTGTTACTTTTCCTATGTATTTTCCTGTATTCTCTATCATCGATTATTTTACAGTATTCTAGTGAAATATATAGTTAAATTCTTTCCTTAAAATAATTTTCCCGCAAAATAGAATTAGCAATGAATGATCATCAATTTAGCGTTGAGCTAAATTGTGACTGAGTCACACGAACTTGCTCCTATGTAATTGACTATAGGAATTTTAAAAACGAATGTTACTAGAAAAAACTGTTCATAAGGATAAAATTGATTTTTTTAATTCTTTTAGTAGTAAGAGATAAAAACAGAATGTTATGCAAATATGCAAGAACAAAAAGTATAACTCATTGCAGTAGTTTCTTAAAAAACATAAGCTTTTATAAACAAAATTTTTAAAAACATTTAAAAAAAAAATTTAGTACACCGACTTAAGGTTTTTATTATTGTACAGATAAAGATTAAATTTCAAAAACAAAATATTGAGCTGTTTTTGAGCTATAGAATTTTCAAACAAAAAATTAATTTTTTTTTTTGCAAAAATTCAAAAAATATTTTGTTTTTAAGTTTTGAAATTCAATGTTTTTCAAACTATTTGGAAGTTTTCTCTATAAGAAATTTCATTAAAATTCGTTATGTCGATAATGAGAAATTCAAAATTTTAAAAAGTGGTTCTATGGTAGGTACAGCTAGTAATATCTTAATTTCAATTTCTTTTTTACTAAATTTTAGATCGTAAAAATTAATCAAAAGAAAAAAATATAAAAATTCTAGCGGCGCTCCGGCCATTTTCGAGAAAAATTCGATTTTTGAAAACCATTTTTTTAATATTTGTATGGTGGGTACCGTTATTCTTAGGTAAAATAATTTTTTCCTACACCTTGTAGATTATATTGAAAAACTTTTATTTAGCAAAGTTTAAAAAAAAATCGGGCATGGGGTTTTCGAAATATTGAGTTTAAAAAAAAATTTGTTTTTAAAAATATGAATACACAATAATATTCAAACTCTTGGGAATCTTAAGCAAAAAAAAAAAATATCAAAACCGGTTTTACCGTTTTTAGGAAAATTAAAAACAAAAAACAAAATGGTTAAAATTTTTTTCAACCATTACCTAGCTTTAACTAAATGAAATTTGTTTGTGTTTTTTTTTTTTTAAATCTGTCGAAAAGTTTTTGAGAAAAACAAATATTTTTAAAATTTCGAAAAAAATTTGTATGGCAGGTAGCGTTATTCTTTCTTAAAAAAAAAGGAAAGAACGTGGAGGGGAATAAAAATATTATGTACCAAGTTTAAAGAAAATTGGCCAAGCCGTTTATAGGCTGTAGTCGAAAACAGAGATAGACAGAAATGCGAGACCGACATTTTTCGTCTTCGCTATCATCGCAATGTCAATTTTGATTAAAATCTTTAGTTCGATTTTTTTACGAATGCATTACTTACATTATAGTTAGTTCCTATAAGTCGCAAGTAAAAATTGAGTATAAGAATATGGAAATTGAATATTGAAATGAAAAAAGGCACACCATTTACTAACAACACTCAGCTCTTAAAATTTGGACTCAATCAATTTCTTTCCCTATAAAACTCAAATTTTTTTCGATCTCCTACACCAATTCATCGCAATTAGCTACTTGCCAATTTTTTCTTTGACAAATAAAAAAAATGTTCCTTTCACTTTATTCTCGTCTCTCACCAAATGTTCGGTATCTTCAAAAATCAAATAAGAAGTGCCTGTCTTCTTTTTACAGGATCCCCCTGTGTTTTCTATCAATCAGTAGCCATGAATTTCGGACACATCAGTATCCACCATCCTCCACATCGGATAACCGGTGTACGTTTTTACTCGCTGGCTTTTGCATAGTCATCATAAAACTCAGGCATTCTCACAAAGATCTGCTTCAGCATTTTGGACTCTTTTTGTGTTTTTAAGCTTGTCACACATTTATCAATTATTTTACAGGGTGTCCTCTTGTTCGTCAAAGGTATTTTAGGATATGATTTTTTGGTATATTCGAAGAATCAAATCGTCCTAGAGTATAGGGGTATCTCTATTTCTGACATTGTTTTTCGAGAATTTAAGAAAAGAAAATTGCTCAGTTAATACGAATGGTAGAAACGCTAAACCCTACACCTAACTCTTTCTGAGAACTTTAAAGTACCAGGGTAAGAAAATAAGAGTTCTGATAAGTAGACAAATAAATGAAGGAAATAAGGGTTTTGCAGTTAGACAAATAAACAAGCACGATTAAAAATTTTTACACCACTATTGATTCTTGAAAAACAAACATTATAAAAAATGTTAAAAACGTCGTATGTGTCGTCTTGATTCATATGCTTCAATTTGGGCCATAAGAAATTGGTTATCATCGTTCTGTAGCCATCGTCGTGACGGTGAGCGCCTCTTCAACTTCGTTGTCGAAATAGTACGGACCAATGCCGCCGTCGCCGTCTCAAAATTCACACCAAACGGTAACATTTTTTGAGGATGCATTGTCACGAAGTGAAATTAGTGTCGGTTAGTGTCATGCCACATATGGTAATTTTGACAGCCTCTGCCTCGTTGCTAAAGATGATTTTTCGGCCAAAATTGCGGTCCTCCGAAGCCCAGTCAGCTAACAAACGCCGGTGTATATGGTCATGAACTGTGAACTCCTGAGTCACTTGGATCTTATACGGATGTAGGCGACCCAAGTCCCGACCCAAAATTCGCCAATTTGAAGTCTGTGAACGTCCGAATTCTTGTGCCTGGCGACGAATCGACTGTCTCGGGTCGATTCGATTCATAAACCACCATGATGTTATTGCGTTGCGATTGTGGTGATGATATTGCGTTCCTTTGACGTACGAATTTTGTCTGATTGATTACCGAACCAGTCATCTCAAATTTGGCCATCAAAATTTAGAAAGCCGAGTGTGAAGAGTCACCACGTCTACCGTAAAATGGTTGCCAGTTTGCACTAACGAACAACTAAATACTCTTTATAATCTTCTAAGAAAATATTTGTTACCATGGGTCAGGGTAGACCAAAGTAAGCCTTAGTCAAATCCCTGAAAATGATGGCTAAATTGGAGACAGACTCATTTTGCAGAACAATTTGATTTTTAGAATATACCTAAGAATTATATCCTCGATGAATTAGGGGACACCCTGTATTTTTGTTCTGGGACCAGCTGTCTTTTAAAAATCGTTGAGGCGATCACGTATCCCCTTAATGTCAAAAATTGATGTCATTGATTTTCGTTAGACGCCCTACTACATCCAAGTATATTACAGGAATCCACCTGTAGGAAAAGAAGTGACACAAACGCCGAATCAAAAATTTGGAATATGGAAAGGGCAAAATTTGACGAAACTTAAAAAATCTTTAAATAGCAGTTATACTTGTTACTGAATTATTTAAGAAAATTTATACAAAATTTAAGGATTTACTTCATCCATCCCTTAAGGCTTTAGTCCCCTATACAGTGAACATATAGACGCACAGACACAAGAACGAACAGATTGATAAATGATATTAAGAAAGTTATCTTGTTCGATTTCATCCATTATTATGATGTTTACTTTGCTTAAAATCTTGTACTTTGTTCACGCAGAACCAATACTTGCGATATATAACGGCCAGTAGAATATATTAACTGTTTGCTATCAATTGAAGGTTTATGAAAGGGTCAATTCGAACTTATCCACCACGTTGTGAATAGTCCTCTCTTCAGGGTGATCATGGCGACCGTAAAACGGTCAAAGCAAGCGAAATGATGCTCGAAAAGAAGACCTCCTTTCATAAAACAATTTGATCATTTGCACATCATTTTGTTTTAGGTTATAACTTTCCATGTTGATTTGGCAAGACAGACTTAATAAACAACATCCAGTTTGACATACTCGTATGTTGCTGCAATCACCTGATAAGTTTAAAAATCTTAATTGGGAAACCTTTCTTTTTTATCTATATTCTGTTCTTCAAAGTTTCAAATTGCACAACTAACTGGCAAACCCAACCAATTTTACCAAAAATTCTTTCATTTGAAAAAGTTTCCCTTACATTAAATCCTCTAAAACTTCTTAGTTGAAATTAAAGTTACAAAAACAATTCTAGTTCTACCCTTTTTACCGGACCCTTAAACTTATACAACTGCCAATATTCGATTCCATTAGAAGTCCCTAATTAAAGCGAAGTCGTCATTATCTTATAATATTGATGGAATAAAGAATAAACCCTCATTAAATTCCCTTAGCCATTGTTACATCAGAACCATCTGACACCTAATTTGGGCTTACAACTTTTATTTCTCATAGGGTTGGGGTAATAAGTATAATTTTTTTTTTGTATTAAACACTTGTCTTTTTAACTCAACAATAATTTCACAGGGAGTGTCCTAATAAAGGTATCAAAAAAGTTTTGCATGCTTGCTTAAACACATTTAATTGTTCACACCACCACCTACACAACTCACCATCAAAATGTCAACTCGAATTAAAATTCCTTGTTCCTTTTTCAATCCAAAATAAAATGACACCAACTCCTTGTATATCCACCCAACTTTGTATGAATAGGAACAAATTGCCCGCGAGAAGCAGGTTAGCGGTCGAGTTCAGATTCAAGTCTGGTATCATACGGAACGAACTGAACTTGTGGTTTCATTAATGGCAGCCGATGATCTGGCACTAAGGGATGAAGCATATGGTCATGGAGCTCTTCCAGAAGCTTATGCCAAAGTAAGGGTTCTACCAAAGACGTAAGTGAAGTTGATTTATTGTTTTTTATTTTGGAAAATATTTGACCCCGAAATTTGATTGCAGTGGAGATGGCTGTGTCCAACAAACGGAAGTAAGTCGGCCATCACAAAACCCCATTTGGAACGCAACGCTCACCTTCGGTCATGTCAAGGCTGAGAATCTAATGGATCGCTACATTGAAATACAACTATGGGATTTGGTTCCTCACACGGAGTCTATTTTTTTAGGCGAATGTAATATTGAAATGCAACAAGCCTTCCTTGAAGATCGAGCCTTATGGTGTCGATTGGATGATCCAAAAGGCTTGAGGGGTATTAGTATGTCGAAATCTCCTAGTGTTTCCCCAAGGGGCTCAATTGCTGGAGGTGATTTGACGAGACTAATTCGGCGTGACTACAATATTCAACGTTCCATGTCGGACGATGTAGATTCTATTGGAGATGGAACTTCCCTGCTGCATCCTGACCATGCATGGATTGCTGGATCGCGACGTGGTTCATCACAATCAGAAACCTTAGAGGTTGAGGTGTATCAGTTGGGCAAAGATTTCTCCAGGTCTTTGCCTGGTTCACGGCGATCGTCGTTCCAAGACCGCGAGAACAAGGAAGAGGAAATGGTTCCACCATCACCATCATATATGCAAGGAAGACGAAGATCGTCGGTAGCTCGTCGGGATCCCGACGAGATATTAAAATCCCTCAAAGCTGTCCGCGGTGAACTAGGACGAGCTATGAGTTTGAATACCGAACCAAAACGAATGAACTCAAGGCGTAAGTTCCTTTTTTTTTTTCTAAACAAAAATATCTTTCTTTCTCTTCTCTTTCTGTCTTCCTCTCTTTCCTCGCTCTTTTGCTACCGCTTTAAATAAACTTATTCTGTATTTCTTTTATTGTATTTTTCTTTTGAATGTTTTTTTTTGTTTCGGTCAAATCTACACACAAAATATATGAACACTTCCAGCACCGCCGATTTATGTGTCACAAAATCAAAGCTTAGATCTATCACACCCCTGGATGTCAAAAAAGTTTGAGGCACTCAATTACAGAAATAATTTTACATCATAAATAAAATAAAATTTAATTTAAAAAAAAAATAAATAAATATCAAAATTAACGCACAAACCTCCATCATCATCACAATCAGACAAAAAATTAATTAAATAAAATTCAAAAAACTATTTGCCTTATTTTGCTCAAAACTCACGGTAAGATTTGTTTCTATGGTTTGAGTTTCGTTCAATTTTAAACGTTCTTTTTAAAAAGTTATTTGAAAATTACTTGTTTATTACAAATTGGAGAGTTTAAAAAAGAAATATATAATTTAGTTTTTTTTTGAATTTTTAATGTTGCTATACTGCATTTGTGCATGCACTTGTTGCAGTTGCAGTTTTATTGAAATTTTTTTTTGTCTTAAAAAGTTAATGTTTCAAACACACTTTTTCACAGCTGTGATATCTCCGAGTTAAATCAGTCTTAATTAGTCGTGAAAATAATTTTTTTTCTGATTAGACTCCATAAAAAAGGTTATTATTAACTTCAACTATTGAAAACGAAGTACGAAGAACTATAGAAATCACCCTTTTACTATCGAAATTGAGATGGCGCCACTAATCAAAGTTCTTTTTCTCCATAGTTTCGCTTTTCGGTTTCGTTAGAATTATGATACCTAGTCATCTGCCAGAAATATCCGATAGTTTGATTAGGGAGTGAGTGATCTAAGGATTAATATTTTGATACTACATGTCTGCGAAAACAATTCTATATCAAGGACTTAAAAAAAAACACGAGAAAACACTCAAATCACCATTAATAATGCTCTTCCTTAGATTTTGTTTTAAAATTATCATACAACGTTGAAGAACCCATAAGAATCTTGAAAATTTCTTGTACTTGCAGTTGCTATTAAATTTAAAAATCTAGGTCATCAATAGGTATTAGAATTTCAAGCTTGTTATAACATGGAATAGGTCGAAAGTATTCCACAAACTATGGGCAGAGAAAAAAGCAATAAATGATAGGAATTATTCATTGAATTATTCATCCGAAACCAGACTGAATGTATATAGCGTGCATTCCACATCAAATCTCTAAACGATGAGTTTTGAAAATACGATTCCCATTATCCCAGAAAATAAAATAGTTCAAGGTTGTAAGGAACACATTTCCCAGAATACGGACATTCTGAGAAACAATTTTTATATTTTTCGAAATCAATTTTCGATAATCGAGAAGCAAACGAAAAATTATTTCGTCATAACATTGGTTGGTGCCTGATTCTGTGAAGCAATATGTGAAAATAGAGCCAATACAGAAGCTCCGATTAACTTCAAATGTGGTAGATTCCTTTATGATCCCTTACTAGGAAAAATTCCAAATAACATGAACCCATCACAAGTAGCACAGAATTACTTAACGAAGTCTTTAAGAATTCTAAATCGGTATCTGACATCTTCTTTAAGACGGATTTAAGTTCGTATTAAGTAGAGAGAAGGCGCAAGTGGGCGGTCCGATAGAAGGAAATAAGAAGATAAATAAAAAAATACCTAATAAAGATCATATTAAGATGGAATTAAGTAGGCATAAATTGACATACCTAATAAAGAAGGAATAAAGTATGAATTAAGAAATGTGATACCGAAATTATACCATTTTGTGCTACTTGTGATGTCACCTTAACAAGGGATAACCTTACCCTCAAATCGTTCAAGCAGAATGCCTATCGGGGCGTCCGCTGTGTGGCACATAGGGCTATTTTGCTGGAACAACATTTTGTCTAGGTTCATATGGTTCAATTTGGACCCATCATTCTGTAGCGCTCGCCATTGACGGTGATCGCCGATATCCGATATCGTTTTCAAAAAAGTACGGACCAATCGCGCCACCGGCCTGGAATCCACACCAAACGCTAGTTTTTTGAGGACGCATTGCCTTCTGGTAAACTTCGCATTAATTGGAGTCCCCCATAAATTTTACTTGTCAAAACAGCTATTAATCCAATAATGCGCCTCGTCGCTAAAGATGATTTCTCAGCCAAAATTGGGGTCCTCTTCCAAACGCTCCGAAGCCCAATCAGCGAACAAACGGCGTTGTATATAGTCATGCACTTTGAGCTCCTGTGTTAGTTGGATCTTGTACGGGTTTAGGCCCATGTTTCGAGTCAAAATTGTCCAAGTTGATTCTACGAAATGCCGATTTCGTGTGCACGTCGACAAATCGACTGCCTCAGGTTCTGCTGTACATTTTCAAGCACCGCGGCGATATCTTCTCGCCCGATCTTGCGATCCTTTGACGTACGAATCTTGACTGATTGCCCGAACCTGTCGTCTCAAATTTGGCAACCAATTATTGAATTACGTCTACGCAACGTTTGCACTAACGAACAGTCATTTTGATTGCAAAGTCTAATCATTTTGACGTTCTGTTCAATCGTTTAACTCGCTATTGTGATTTGACATCAGTAATTGAATGATAATCATCAGATTTGACAGATGACTCCAAAACAATATGGCCGCCACATGTCCCCAAAATCTACCCGCTGCAATTAAAAACAAAAAACCTCCAAAGCCAATCAATTTGAATTGCTAATAGTTTTAATTGGAATTTGGTTAAATTTATTTACAAATCTTGTTCTAACCCTTATTGGTTCCTTTTCAATAAGGAAATCTATAAACGTGCTTACAAAATCAATGTCTTAGTTTTGTAACGGCCGTCGTTCAATGTTGGACATTCTCAAATTCCATTGAAGAGAAAACAGAATAAAAATTCAAAAATAGTTGTCTGCTATTTAGAACTGGTTAAAAAGCGCCAAACTTGGCTTTACGAAAATATTAAAATTTGAATTTTGAAATTTGTGCATAGAATATTTTACCAAGATTCTCTGCTTCTGAGTGAAGTTCTAAGCCCTATGTAGAACATTTTTCATTCAGAGAGCCTTGAATCTCTACTCTTAACTTTCCGCGAGATAAGTATGCCTTTTTGAGTAATTCGAAATAATAATGTATTAGGGTCTATAGTATTGACTGGCTGATGTATTTTTCCTTGTAACACTTATTGGCAGTTAAAACACAAGCCATGTTTTATTGGTTAGTGAATACACTACATCGCAAAATTTAACATGGAAAACAACAACAAATGATTAGTGAATAAAAATAAGCTAGCAATGGAAATGGATAATTTAGTGAAGATGGAGTTTCGGATGTTCAAATGTAGGAGGTGTTTAGGTGGTGTCCGAGAAAATATATATGGCATACTCGAGGGTGTGTTCGTTGGTATTAATTTTGTTATACTTTGCCTTTACTAATTCAAAGTGTGATCGCTCCGAAATTTATTGAACAAATATTTTTTCAAATGCAAAACTTTAATTCATACCATAATTCCAGCTTTACACTATCTACTGCCATTAATTTTGTCATAAAACATTGAATCAATTTACGTGAAGGCGATTGGTTTCGATTGATATGTTTTATCAGTTCACTGGCATTTGTTCAAAAATGTCGTGTAACTGCGGCATTATGCTGAATTCATATAAAAACTGAAAAAACTGCACATTTTAGTTGAATTAATACGATGTTAAAGCTGTTTTAGTATATGAAACTAGGTTAAGACAACGATTTTGCAAAATTTTAATCGGACACAGCATCATACTTTCTGTACACTTTTATTGAAGTTAAAGTCCCAGAATACCTATTTTATTTGTTTAGTATCGTTCTAACTTCATATGACTCTTTAACATTTAAAAACGTCAAAATAGGTCTGTTTACTTAGTTTTTTGCACGAACTAGTATTGCTTTAAGGTTGCTCAAAATCAATTTATTAAAAGAAATTGCCTTAGGCTAAGCGGTTTCGCAACTGTTTGGTTCAAGAAACTAAAAACTTTGGCGCAAAATTTTAAACAGCCTATTATTAAGGTATTAGTACGATACTACTTAACATTTTGCTATCTTTATAGTAGTTTACTAACTCATTCTTAATTTTAAAAATTTTCTAACTAGTATCGTACTTAAAGAATTTTCTTAATAAATTGCTTCTGAACACACCTAAACCAATGATATTTCGTGTAAAAAAGTAAGTACACGAACCTTTTTTGATGTTTGCAAATGTCAAAGAGTCATATGAAGCTAGCACGATACTAAAAAATAAAGTAGGTATTCGATGTTTTTAACTTCAATAAAAGGTTAGAGAAAGTATGATGCATCGTACTAATTCAATTAAAATGCATCGTACTAATTCAATTCAAATTTTGCGCCTTTGTGTTTTGACACAAACTAAACGATTGCCTAAAACCAGTTCGCTATTTTGTGTAACATATAATTATATGCACCTGCGCGGACATTCAACCAAATAGTTCATCTGTTTTCTATAAGTATCCAAACAGTTGTGCAACTAAAAATTGAATGTGTGCTCCTAGCCTTAGGACGATATTAATTAAAAAATGTTTAAAGTTAGAAAACTACTTTAAAGTTAGGAAATATATAAGAAGTATAATACTACTACCTTAATAAGAGGCTGTTTAAAATTTTGCGCCAATGTCATTTTATTGAGTACTATGTTTTATTCTCCAATACTCAGTATATATTATATGCGATATATTTTCGTACTTTTGTAAGTTTTAAATCAAATTTAACAGTGAGAAAAACTCTAAATCAACTCGATCTGCATTTTCATGAATATTTCAACTCCAGCTTAAAAACGAGATACAGATCTTTCGAACACATCCGTGTAAGTTAATTCAACAAGTAGGAAGGAAGAGTGAGTTAAAGAGTGAATAAAGCGTTTTTTTTGGTGCTTGTATTACTGCGCTAGATATAAGCCTAGTACGCAGATCGAGACAAGACAAATTTTATCTCTACAATTTTAATCTCTACAAAACTTTTCCAAATCTCGCGCAAAAGTTTGAAGTTGGAGAATTAAAAAATAATTTAAGGTGTTTTGTTGTATATCTCTGGAACGGGTTGTCTCACAAAAGTCGTTCATACCTTTTTGGAATCTCCTCTCGATGCTTTCAAGAAAAGCATCAGCACTTTTTACATAAAACCATTTTTGGCAAAAATCACTTTTGGCTGTCAAAATTTGTCCCGCAAAATAATGCTTGTATCATTATTTTTCCTGGCAAAATTTAGTGGAGACATTTTGTAGAGCAATTCACAATAATATGAATTTTGCGCGCGAACTGCGTACTGCTCGGAAAAATATCCGAGACAAAATTTGTCCCAGGAAAAAAAATGTATGGGAGACAAAATTTTTCCCGATCTGCGTACTAGGCTTATAGCCTTATAGATTACCAATAAAACGCGCCTACAGTTAGTTAATCCTGGTAAGACATAGAAGTATGAACTTTATGAGCACAAGTTTAGATTAAGCCTGGATTTCTATTAACAGCAAATTAAATATTCCCTAATTTTGTGAAAAATCACCTCTAAATGTTAAGATTTATTGGCATTTTTAATAAATTAGGAACTTGCGACGGGTTTTCACTTTCTATTTACAGGTAGCTATATTTTCATTGAATTCATTTTTAGCTTTTTAAGACAAAATTATTTCCAATTACTAGTTTTTATATATTTATTTTTCTTATAAGCCAAACAATTTTACACTTTTTTAAAAGTAGACATATTTAAAACAATAACTAAAATTATTTTTTACTTAAATGGAATTCTGTTAAAAAATTTTGATGTTTCACTGATCACATCATATGTATTTAAATATTTGTTATATTTTTAATCAATTTTTTCTATAGTTAATTAAATATATAAACTGTATTTATTTTTAATTCTCTTAAATGATATTTCAATTGCAATTCAATTTTAACATTCTTAAATTTTTTAACTTTTTTAAGTCAATATTCGAGTTTTTATTTTATTTGTATTCAATATTCAATATAAATTCTATGTGTGAGGAGTTATGTAAATGTTATGAGCAACAAATAATTTTGTTTAATATTTGAAATGATTTAAGTGAGTTTGGATGTTTTATATACGAAGACAACTATGGCACAACTTTTGCTAATTTAAAAAACAAAAATCAAGGAAAGAACATAATTTTCTTGAGCTTTTGACTTTCTTCATACTCGTAGTTTCCCTTTAGAATTATATAGTTGACTAACAACTTAATGAGATAGTAGACTAACAACCCATTGATTTTTATCTTCAATGCTTTATCACATTATCCTTGAATTTCAAAAGCAAGTCCGTGCGATACATCAGTGGTACTATATGGCAAGTTATGCAATCGTAAAAAAGCCGAAATCGAGATTTTAATCAGACTTGACATAACGATGATAGGGAAGATTAAAAATGGAGTCTCGAATTCTGTCTATATTTTTGTTCTACTAGAGTTTAAAGGAGTTCAGCCGATGTTCTTTAAACTTTTTAGATAGCCTTTTAAATGTCCCTTAATTTTGTTTTAAAAATGGAGTGAAATGTAAAATTCAACCCAATAAGATTTTATATAAATCTTTCCTTCTCCTCCTGGATACTCCTGGTATGATGCATAGTCAAATTCTTATCATTAGTCTAATTTCATTGATTTCCGCAGCATACATTTTAATCAGTCTTTCATTGAGAATATTTTTTAAAAATCCATCGAAAACACTTTAAAAATGGCATATCATTCTTCCCAAATCAAACATTCTGCTATTATTTACGAAATATCTCCCAGAATTTGCCGCATTTGATAAATTGATAGATTGAGTGCAAGACTATTGCCCAATACTCCATCAACCCATTGTGCACGTCATCAATCATCATTACCATTATTAAATGATTATTTCAAAAGTGCAAGAAATGGAACCTAATTGAAGTTATCGCCGAAAGCAACCATCAAATTCGATTAATTATTATTATTTCTGTCAGCAAAAGCGTACCGGATACTTTTTACTGTTGGAGAAATAAAATAAATAACTAACTTTCAACACGCTATAATTTTTACTTGATACTTTCACAACCACAAAAGGGCCAACAACACAACACACAAAAGTTATAGCTTGCGTGATTTGGTAGAGTGATAAAATCTTATAACTTTTGCGTTCAAGTGGGTTTCAGCAGGCTTTTTTCGCCATTGTGCTGTGAGCTTAACGGTTAAGGCATCATTCGCAGAGGGCAATCAACAATCATGTCGTTGCCATATTATTGCCGGCTTGCCGTAGTCGTAAAACATTGTCCTTATACAAAAACGTTTTTCTATTATGCTCTGTAGCAAGCAATACGAGAAGGTTACTAGGTTCATACATACATTTAGTACAATGTTTATGAAGTGCTCTTTCACGAAAAGTGTGCTTTATTCTTAGTGGAAAGACTTGATTTGAGAAAAAATACAGCAGTTAAGATTGATTACGTGTCAATTTATCAATAACAGTTCTCCTAAATGTAACTAGGCAGAAAAACAATAGCTGTAAAGGTTTTGATGGTATTTGAATACAAATACGAAATAATGGCGAGTTTTTTGGCATATGAGTAGGTACAAGACTTTGAAATTAATATTCAATAATCAAAATCATTAAAGCAGTTTTTTTTATAAAATTTGTAAAAAAACCAAAACCCTTAATATAATCAGTATGTTTATTGAAGTCTAGTTTTGAGTCCATTATAACTCGAAAATCATTGAAATTATCAATCCTTTCAAGTGGTTGACTGCAAAGTGAATATACGTTTATAAGATCGCTGTTTTACGAGAAAAAAACATGCACTTCCACTTTCGTACATACTCCGTTTATAAAGAGAATTGGATCAGGATTTAGCTCTATGTGTAACTGAGCCGATGACATACCAGCCGAATTATTTCATCACGGCCGGCGGGCCAGCCTTACGTCAAGCAATTCATGATATTATAGTACACGTATGGGAGCAGGAAGAAATGCCAGAAGACTGGCGAAAAGGTTTAATATGCTCCATACATAAGAAGAGAGATGTCACAACGTGCAGCAATTATACAGGTATCACGTTGTTGAGTACCGCCTATAAGATACTCTCCTCTATCCTACAAGACCGGATAACCCCATACGCTAAATCCATCATCGGACATTATCAGTGTGGTTTCATTCCAGGCAAATCAACAACTGATCAGATCTTTACACTTAGGCAGGCGATGGAAAAATGTCTAGAATTTAACATCCCAACATACCATCTGTTTATAGACTTTAAGGCCGCCTATGATAGCATAGCCAGGGTAGAACTTTACAAAGCCATGAGAGAATTCGGCATCCCAAATAAATTGACACGAATATGTAGGTTGACTATATGACCAACGTAACAAGCCAAGTAAAAATAGCCGGATTGCTATCCAGTCCAATCAACATCTTTAATAGACTCCGACAAGGGGACGGTTGGGCCTGCCTCCTCTTCAACCTGGCGTTGGAGAAAGCAATCCTTGACTCTGGCAAGGCAACAAGAGGGACCATCGTCAACAGGTCCAGCCAGTTACTGGCTTACGCAGACGACATTGACATCATCGGAAGAACCGAACAAGCTGTACACGATTCCTTCATCCAGATCGAGCAGGCGGCACAAAATCTGGGGCTGCACATTAGTAAAGGTAAAACAAAGTACATAGTGGCGTCGAATGCGAGAGGAACAGTTGGTCAAACAATCAAGGTAGCGGAGCACGAATTTGAAGTGGTGCAATCCTTTAAATAACTTCGGTCAATAGTAGCAGCTGATAACAATATAGAAGAAGAAATACGCGGGCGGCTTCTCAAATCCAACAGAGCCTACTATAGTCTGTCAAAGCTCTTCAAATCCAGAAATCTTACCATATCTTCAAAACTACTGCTGTACGGGACCATGGTCCTGCCAGTGCTCACATATGGATCCGAGACCTTGGTGCTTAGCAAAAGGCACTCCGACCTCTTAGCTGCATTCGAGAGAAAAGTCTTAAGGAGAATTGTTGGCCCCATATGTGAGGAAGGACGATTCCGGAGACGGTACAATCATAAATTGTTCGCAATTTAACTTGAGGCAGATATTGTGATAAAAATTAAGCTCGGTAGGCTCCGGTGGGCAGGGCACCGAGCTCGCATGAGCGAAGAGGAACCTGCTCGGAAAGTTCTTTGTGGTACATTCTATGGTAGACGACAGCGTGGTAGACCATGCTTGCGCTGGAGAGATGGCGTTGACCAGGACGCCCGAAGCCTTAGGGTGCGCAACTGGATGGCGTCGTCGGCTCGAGACCGGGATAGGTGGAGAGACTTATTGAAAGAGGCCAGGACCGGAACCCGGTTGTCGAGCCGATGATGATGATAATAATGTACCTGAATCTATGGAAATCGGATTACTCGACCCGATCCCACTATACGAGCTTGATCGAATTGAAAATATTTACATATGTAGACTTGAATCGACGAATTGAAGAATCGAATTCACAACTGGTTGTGTATGTGTTTTATAGTTGTGTATTTTGCGTTCAGAAGGTTAGGCAGCAAATCATTTGTTTTTTGTGTCGCCATTTTGAATGGTACCCACAACAACGCACACACAAAATCAGACTGTCACTTCGATTCCATTTGAAATCAATCTTTCGATCCAGCGTCGACATTTACCTGGATCAAAATTTCATTTCGCTTCTATTCGATTCGGGTTGATATTTAGTTCCATATCATTGAGAAACAAGAGAATCACTGTTTTAATTCCTTTTTGTTTAGAATAGAGCTCTGAAAAGTTCGAGCATGTCGAGCTTGTTCTGAACATTCCCTAAACCAACCTTGCTCTGAGCGCTCCGAGTTGTGTTTGAAAAACGCTAAGCTGTCACCACTTTTTTTTTAATTTCCATCTGTCAAATGCTTGTTTTAAGCGTTTAATTCTGTCTACTCAATTATTATATTCTGAGTTCATAGAGCGCACTCTGAACATGCTCAGAACGAAAATAGAAATACTTATTCGAAACTCTAAACACTCTAAACTAAAACAGAAACACAATTTATTTTTTGACAACTCAGGCTCTGCTATGAAGTAAAAAAGAAAAACATCTAATATTTCATAATCATCATTATTTTTGTAAGATAAGCGAAGCTTAGCGTCATCGGCGAATAAAAGAAGATCTGAATACTCGATTGCATTATGTACTCGTAAGTCATTACTTAAGCCTAGTACGCAGATCGCCCTGAATTTTATTTCCTATACAAAATTCTCTCCAAAATTTAGCGAAGCTAAAATAAAGTCAAACAGTATAGGCGAGAGGTACGCTGCTACAGCTTAAGAATCAAAATTTCTCTTCAAACTGTACATAACTTATCTGTCAAAAGTTATCTCAGGAAATAAATGTCTGGCACATTATTTTATTCTCGAGCTAAATTTCAATTTTAAATGAAAGAATATTTAGAAGAATATTTGGTGACGGAAGTCTTAAAAGATTTTCCACAGCAAAAATAAAAAATCACTCATAATTCATAATTATCATTCATAATTCTTAAAAAATCATACTTTAAAAGGAATCCTTTTAAATCTTTGAAAAAATTTCATTAAGAGAACATCTGTTTTTTGTGACATTTTCTCCACAAGGTTTCTAGGTCGAAATTTTGATTGGATTTTAGCTGATGCTCGAAGAAAAATGTGGGAGATGAAATTTAGCACGATCTGCGTACTAGGCTTAAACAACAAAAATATAAAGAGAACTAAATAGCTTCATTGAGGAACGCCGGAATTTTTAAATATCATAGTAAGACTCCAACCTGACTAAGAACCAATTTGGGAGCCCAATGGTCATAAGCTTTTTTAAAAACTAAACCATGATTCGCACTGTCGAACACTGTTGAAAAATCCATGTATGAGAAGTCAGTCATCCGAGCAAAACTCCATCAAGTTGATTGCGGTAGATTTACCCTTCATAAATCCAGGTTAATGCGGCGAAATAACGTGTTTGTATCTATTTCAATGGCTTCTATGAGAGGTATCTATTCTAAAGCTAGACCAAAACATGTATTTGAATTTCTCGTCTAGTAAGTTGAATAGAAGTTTTTGATACCAAATTTAAATTACCAAAATCTGTACATCTGCTTAGAGAGAAGGTTGATGTATAGATTGAAGCATACAACGACTGATGGTATGACGAACATCACTTTTTTGTTCAAACAAACAAACCCAATCCCAACCCCTCTTTTTTACAAAACCAATGCCTCTCCCTAAGAGCTACTTACATAAAAACAGAAATCCATCAAAATCCAAAGAACATAAACTAACTTAAATGCATATAATATTTTGGATAGTTTTTGTTTGCCCTAAATGTATACTTTAACATTTTGGAAACTTCTACAGGTACTTGTTGGTAAGTTCATGCAAACCGACACATTTTATTGCGATATGAAAGAGTTTTTGCGGTATGATAGACTGACATACCCCAGATGGAGTGTTTATTTTTATATCATAATACATATATACATATATAGAGATATGTAATATTTTTCATCAGAGGTAAATTTATTTAGAAGAAGGTATTTTCTGAAATTTTAACTACCTATTTATTTATTAAATGGGGATAAAATTCAATCATGACCAAACATTTATTTTCTAAAAGTTATTTTTAGTGTGCTGTATAGTTTTTGAAATCGGAAAATGTAGCAAAGATTTAAGAAAATTCTAAAATAAATCTATTTTCCAGATATGGGCAGTTAAAAAAAAAATTAGAAATGAAAACCTAAACACCGATTGATCGATGTGCTCGGTATTTTTGAAAATGATTGATTTTTGTTGTTGAATTGTCGGGGCTTTAAATTTTTTAATGTCTGACAGTAAAAATCTATGTATAACATCAGAAATAAATGGAGGAAGTTATAAAGTTTAATATTAAGTAAAAAATTTATTTGGAAGGAGATATTTGAGTATAAAAAGATTTGCATGTGAGTTTTGTAGATGCAATTTTTTAGTTGCATCTAAAAAACTCACTCACGGTTATTTCAATAGAAATAATTGATTTTTTAATGAATAGTACAAAATTGGCTTCCTAAAGTACTACTGAGCAAATTTCACTTCAAAACTAAAGCTGTTACACTTCTCATATCCGAAATTTAAATTATTTGCTGAGGCAAGAAAAAATTATTAAATATTGCTTGGTCGATTGCCATCCATCATCCAACATTAAACTTAAACCAATATGGTTGGCTTCGAAATCAAAGGGCACGGTAGTGCCCAGCCAAGTTCTGGCACTACACCCTTTTTACAGGAACAAACTCAGGCGACTTTTGACCCCTCCCTATCTTCAGTACCAATCAAGTCAGAAACTTGAAATTCCGAATATTTGCTAAGCTAGTCAGGCACATGCGCCTGACCAAATTTCAATTTTCTAGCATAAGCGGTTCCTGAGATATAAGGCCTCAAAAATCACAAAAACCGTAACTGACTGACTGACTGACTGACTGACTGACTGACTGACTGACTGACTGACTGACTGACTGACTGACTGACTGACTGACTGACAGATCATCAAAATTATGGAGCACTTCCCGACATCGTAGAATCTTGTAATTTTGCACAACGGTAGGTCTTGTCATGTAAGCAGAGGAAAAAATCGAAAAATTGAAATTTTCCATTCAGGGGGCGTGGTATCCGCCTACTTTCTCCGAATTGTCTCCGAATTGGTGTTGGTTGAATGGAGCACTTCCAACTACTGTAAAACGATGAAATTTGGTAAAGTGGTAGGGCTCAAATTGCGTTCGAAGAAAAAAATATAAAATTAGCGGTTTTTTATTCAGGGGCGTGGTATCCGCCCACTTCCTCAGAACTGATGTAAATTATATATGGCGCACTTCCAATTGCAGTAGAACAATGAAATTTGGTAGAACGGTAGGGCTCAAGTCGCATATAAAGGACCAAAAATAAAAATTGATGTTTTCCATTCAGGGGCGTGGTAGCCGCCCACTTCCTCAGAACTGATGTAAATTATATATGGCGCACTTCCAATTGCAGTAGAACAATGAAATTTGGTAGAACGGTAGGGCTCAAATTGCATATAAAGGACCGAAAATAAAAATCGAGGTTTTCCATTCAAGGGCGTGGTATCCGCCCACTTCCTCAGAACTGATGTAAATTATATATGGCGCACTTCCAATTGCAGTAGAACAATGAAATTTGGTAGAACGGTAGGGCTCAAGTCGCATATAAAGGACCAACAATAAAAATTGAGGTTTTCCATTCAGGGGGCGTGGTATGTTTAATTTATATGGAGCACTTCCGATTGCTGTAATTAAGGTAGGTATGTTAGTGTTATGTATCTTGCCAGGATAAGAAGAAATAATTGAAGCGCAAATTAAAACAACCAATAACAAAAAGAAAATATACCAAAAGAAATAGGAAGGCTATAAACTAAGTTGATTTTAGTAGGAAGAGTCCACCCTTCTATCTTTCCTTATCTTTCGAGATTTTGACATGGCAAAATATTTAAATCTTTGCAAAAAGGAGTGAGATCAGACCAAAAACATAAATGTTAAAAAAAGAGCCAAGTTCTTCTATACAAAAACCTTTGTGTAACAAGTCAGCCGTGAAAAGTAATGAGATCTAAAAGTGCGCCAAGTTCTTACTTCATGAAGATTTAATACCGAATATTTAAAGTAGAATAATATTGAAACAGCTACAATGTAATAGAGAAATTTTATTATTTAATGATTACTGAGTAAAATTTGATGGGCTTACTTGGCAAGTTTTTTTTTTATGCCCAATTCAAACGGTTTTAAAAACTTGACCAGTAAGCCTATCAAATTTTACTCAGTAATCATTAAATAATAAAATTTCTCTATTACATTGTAGCTGTTTCAATATTATTCTACTTTAAATATTCGGTATTAAATCTTCATGAAGTAAGAACTTGGCGCACTTTTAGATATCATTACTTTTCACGGCTGACTTGTTACACAAAGGTTTTTGTATAGAAGAACTTGGCTCTTTTTTTAACATTTATGTTTTTGGTCTGATATCATATAACTTGAGTTATAATAGCTAAGGTCATAAAGCTAATATCAGGCTAAAATTTAAGTACAAGGCGCGTTTAATGTTTCAGCTCGACGTTTTTTGCAATGACTTTTAAATAGAATACAATTTTGCAATTTATATTTTATTAATTGATCATATTTTCTTAATGACTATATGTATGGAATATGATGTTGGTCAATTTGGTGCCTTTGTCTGTGACGCGTCTTTGCTCCTTTAAGCACATTTTGTATAACAGTTTCTCCCACAAGAAGAAATCGGGGCGTCAATTAAAAGGATCGTTTGGGCTTCGCACATGATTATCTTATATCAAAAAAGTCACCCTATTTTCATTGCGTACCTATGTAAAATGTTTTAATAATTTCAAAACATTATTGCTGCGTTAGATGCTCCATAATAAATTGTTATCGACTGTCAAATACCAACTAACAAATTTCATTCGCCCAAAAATGCAACCAAACAAAATCGAACTGGAACATAAAACGCGCCCTGTATAAACCTAGAGCACACAGTTTATTACTAGGGGGGTGTAAAAAAAACTCTCGTTAATTTGCTCTTTTTATTTCAAAATTTGAAATTTTATTAAAAATTTCAGAAGTTTTGCAAACGTTTTTTTAATTTTTTTTCGATTTTCGGTTTTCCACAAAACAACAAATGGAAATGCGATAGGACGGATCGGTGTTGACTGTGACAGCCATATTGTTTTGGTCGAATCTGTCACATCTGTTATTTATTATTCAGTCATTGAAGTCAAATTTCCATGGCAAGGTACATGACTTTATTATCAAATTGAGAGTTCATTAGGACAAACGTTGAGCTTGTGCGTCTATTTTACTGCACTTTCAATGGCCCTTCAAAGTCCAATCTTCAAAGCTTGGTGGGCAAATTCAATCAGTCAAAACCCTTTCGTTAAGGTAACGCTATATCAACAAGAACGCTGTCTATGAAGGTGTATATTAGCATCCAAGGCAGATGATTCTTCCAAGAACTCGGAGAACTCGGCCTTCCGCAGACCTTAACTTGGCGAATTTTTTGTCGGAACTTGGGCCTACAACTTTTTACCATCCAACTGAACCAGGAGGTCAAAACTCAATGACAATTGATTGAGGTGTTTGTTCGGTGACGCTTCGTATAAAATAGAACCAATTTGTCGTGACCCGAATCGAACAATATGGACGTGGACGGCATGTGATTCCATCGCTACATTCCACACATAACGCCGAAATGAGCATTCTGCATGAGGCCAGGCTTTTTTGTAAGGTTTTCTGAAGTCGCAGAGGTATGCCAATAAGCCGCAACTATACTTTGCTCTTTAATTCAAAATAATCAAATTCAGCCGGATCTTTTCAGCAGAATCATTGAAATTTTTACCTCTTGAATCCGTGCCACTGTGCGAAGTCAAAGTAAAGCTTGTTTTATTCCATTTCACCATCGATCCACCTCGAGGGAAAAACTCTTAATGTTAAGCAATCGTTGAATTCAGTTGAAAGATTGCATTCATTTTAAGACTGTCATTTTTTCACCTTAAAAAGATTGCAATCACTTTTTCCCATTCACTACACAGCAACCGACTGATTGCAATCTTCTGAGAATTTATGAATTCTTTGCATTCAATTTCAGTTTTCGCATTCATCTACATTCATTTGCATTTACTTGAAACCTGTCTTTTGAATGCAAAGAAAACAACTGTAAATTAAAGAATTCAAAGAATGTATGAAATATTAGAAGATTGCAATCAATTGATTGTTGTGTAATGAATGGAAAAAATTGTATTGCAATTTTTTTAATGGAAAACAAATTTTGATGGCAAATTTGAAGTCACAGTCTCAAAATGAGCTCAATGAATGGAATAAATTATTTGAGGTCAATAAACATTGCATTCACAAAAGATTTCATTCTTTTCGAACCTTGTTAAAGATATTGCTAGTTTTGGATTCTTGTGTCTTGTCATAAATAGGAAATTTGTAACGTAAGTTAAACTTGCTAATGGAATATAATGGAATATTTAAGACCATTTCCACAATGAAAAAAAAAAAATGTCTGGAGTTTGACATAGATAAAAACGATTTGTGAGTCGTGTAACTCAGCATTAAATTGAGGATGAACCAGAACCAGACTGCAGTGGTAGATGTAATGCGAATTCCATTCCCATATCATGTAGCACTCTTATAGATCCTATATATCAAATGAAAATCCCCAAAATTTAAAATTTATATTTATGACATCTTCCAAATTCCATCGCGACTCTCCCTGGACAAAAAGTCCCAGGATTATCTATTTTACATGCCATAACTCATGAAATACTTTAAATAAGTAGTTTTTCATTTGCCAAATCCTTTAAAGAAAAAAACTAAAATTTTCACAGGGATAACGATGTGGTGGGTAAGAACGTATAATGCAGATGAAAATGTATCCTCTAAAAAAGTTCAAGTGGTTTTTATTTCAAAAAGGGTTTAGTTTTGCATAGAAAAATGTTCGTATAAAATCTATCCATGTAGGTACCTACATAAGTGGATAGTTTTTAATTAAAATTGACTTAAAAGCTTAAATAGGATTTACTTATTAAATTAAATGAAAAATGCTTACATATTTTTGTTGGCAAGATAGTAATTAATTAAAATTTAGACTATTCTTGTTCTATACTACATTATAATGAATAAGAAATGAATAATACGAGTATTTATACTCACGCACAAAAAGAATTTTTAAACATACAAAGTTCTTTTTAATTTTTAATTGCGATTTATATATACATATACTCGTATATAGCATGAGTTTTTGATTAAATCATACAAAAATTAAACTTGAGATTTTAATCAAATTTGAAATTATGAGGATAGATAATATGAACGATGTAGGTCCCACAATCATGTCTTTGTTTTCACCTTTCTCGCTCAGAGTTTACTGATTTCGATCCAATCGTCTTAAGGGTTTTGATATTGCATATTAAAATCATAAAACAAAATCTTGTATTTATACAAAACATCTTTTTGTTTTGAAAATTCCACATTCTGAACCATTTTTGTGATATTAAAGTTTTCAAGTGTACATCAGTTTTTTAAATGTTTAAAAATGTAAAGAAAAAGTTTTCCAATTGGGAATTGGTCTCTTTGTACTTTGACTGCGAACGCACATTTCAGGGTGCGTTCTCAAGAATTGGGCATCGCTCATATGAAGGGATGTAGGTTCTCGGATTGGGCTATAAAAATAATTGAGAAAGACATCCAATAATTTCATCGCAAGACTATCTTCAGTGATCAAAAGCATTTTCGCCTAAATGGTATATGCCTAAATAGTATATGCGGTATTGGTTAGGTGAAAACACTGTTCCAAGAACCACTACTTCATCTACAAAAAAAAAAAACCTATGGCGTGTGGCTTTCATGACGTTCACGTTAGTGTTGTTTGGCCATATTTTGCGTTGATGAAAATATCCTTCACGTAACAGTCAATGAAGATCGCGACAGAGATATGTGACAACGTTAATTCTTTGATCAATTGCATGGACTAGACATAAAAGATATGAGTCTCCAACAAGACGATGCCCTAAGGAACATATGTGGACTTAGAATCGACTTATTGAAGAAAAAAAAAGAATTGGCGGCCTAGATCGTGTATTTTAACATATGTAGACTTACATAGATGACGTTAAGGTACTAGTACGGTCTAGAACGCCAAAAAAACTCACGATTTTTGGGAAATTTTTTCTAGGAAACCTTATTAGGTAATAACATAATTTTTTCTTAAATAATGAATACATGCGTCAAGAGTACGAAAAAAATAATTTTTTTTAATTAACGAATTTTGGCCGAATTATAGAGGGTGCAAACGTCGACTCACCAAAAAATACGGCAGACAGTTAATCACCGGATCTACTGAACCGATTTTAAAAAAAACTTGTTGCAACTTAATTGTTTTTATGTTTTCTAAGACAATTTACCACAATTTGACCAAAAAATTATGAACAAAAAAAAAATGGTGACCCAAAAATGGCTAAAAAAATTTCCAAAAAAAAATATTTTTTTTTTCAAAGCTCGATATTTTTTTGTTTTGACTTTTTAAACAAATTGTGGTTAATTGTCTCGTAAGAAACCTTCCTTTAAATAACTGACTTTGTTTTTTTTGTTTCAGTCCAGCCAATTCTGAGATTAACTGTCCGCCATGGGACCATATATTTTTTGATGAGTCGACGTTTGCGCCCTCTATAATTCGGCCAGAATTCGAAAATTAAAAAAAATATTTTTTTTTGTAATCTTGACGCATGTATTCATTATTTAAAAAAATTATGTAATTACCTAATAAGGCGTCCGAGGAAAAAATTCCCAAAAATCGTGCGTTTTTTGGCATCCTAGACCGTACTAGTACCTTAAATCATTGCAGTCTATGCCAATAAGCCTTTATTTCACTTTAATTTCCACGCACCTTCTAATGTTAAATACAAACGTAGCACGAACGATGGGGAAATCAAGGAGGGGAATAAAGGAGGGAGATATAGGACGTAGTAAAAAATGGTCTCGATAATGTTGTCATTCCAATGATGATCTTCGTTGACACACATACATACCTAGTACAGAGAGCTTTTCAGCTTCTATAATGCAAGTGTTATTCAAGGAAAATACCAAAGGGTTTTCCGGCATTGATTTTTCGCAGCATCAAACTCCACACGCTTTAGTACCTATAACGCATTTAACAATGCTGCTAAGATCAGAGTTTAATGAGTCAATCCTACTGTATTACAACAATACGAGAACGAGTATAAAAAGGTGAGGATATAATCGTCACCAAAACATTGAAATCAATTAGAAGTTTCGGACAAGAGACCATTTATAAAAATGAGGAAGAGAATCGGACCTAAATCGGAACCATGAGGAACACCAGCATTCGTATTTTGTAAAGATCAGACTTGAAACCGTCCAATACAACATGTAAGATCCAGAATTTAATTTCTAGTCAAAAGAACAAGGGTTTCATTAATACCAAATGCACGTATTTTGGATAAGATAGGCTGGTTCGAAATTCGTATTTTTCCAAAAGAATGTAAAAATCTGTTCCATTCTTCGGTGAGACATGCCAGCAGATCATCAGTGGAACAATTTCTGCAAAAGCCGTATTGTTGGTCATTAAGAGGCTTTCGATCTACGAGATATTTCTTGAGCAGATGATTGACCAGCCATTCCATAAAGATAGGAGGAATAGGAAGAGGAAAGTTTGCCTTTTTTAGGAACAGGTTGGACAATTGCTGCTGAATATGAATAGTAGGAGTGATGGTTGATGGAAACGCTTACTTAATGGTTTTGCCAGCGAAGAAGAACTCTTTTTCAGAAGATTGGGGAGACCAGTGGATTTGTTTATATCAAGATTTTGAAAAGGTCTTTCAGATGTACAAGTGCGGAAATATATCTGTCCCATTGAATTATTTACGTTCTAAAGAACCGGAGGACAATGTTGCTGTCTGGTAACTTAAGGCTAGCAGTCAATATGAGCTGCGAGTATAATATTCTTACCTGAAAACCTAACGGGTGATTTTTTAAGAGCTTGAGAACTTTTTTTAAAAAAAAAACGCATAAAATTTGCAAAATCTCATCGATTCTTTATTTGAAACGTTAGATTGGTCCATGACATTTACTTTTTGAAGATAATTTCATTTAAATGTTGACCGCGGCTGCGTCTTAGGTGGTCCATTCGGAAAGTCCAATTTTGGGTAACTTTTTCGAGCATTTCGGCCGGAATAGCCCGAATTTCTTCGGAAATGTTGTCTTCCAAAGCTGGAATAGTTGCTGGCTTATTTGTGTAGACTTTAGACTTGACGTAGCCCCACAAAAAATAGTCTAAAGGCGTCAAATCGCATGATCTTGGTGGCCAACTTACCGGTCCATTCCTTGAGATGAATTGTTCTCCGAAGTTTTCCCTCAAAATGGCCATAGAATCGCGAGCTGTGTGGCATGTAGCGCCATCTTGTTGAAACCACATGTCAACCAAGTTCAGTTCTTCCATTTTTGGCAACAAAAAGTTTGTTAGCATTGAACGATAGCGATCGCCATTCACCGTAACGTTGCGTCCAACAGCATCTTTGAAAAAATACGGTCCAATGATTCCACCAGCGTACAAACCACACCAAACAGTGCATTTTTCGGGATGCATGGGCAGTTCTTGAACGGCTTCTGGTTGCTCTTCACTCCAAATGCGGCAATTTTGCTTATTTACGTAGCCATTCAACCAGAAATGAGCCTCATCGCTGAACAAAATTTGTCGATAAAAAAGCGGATTTTCTGCCAACTTTTCTAGGGCCCATTCACTGAAAATTCGACGTTGTGGCAGATCGTTCGGCTTCAGTTCTTGCACGAGCTGTATTTTATACGGTTTTACACCAAGATCTTTGCGTAAAATCTTCCATGTGGTCGAATAACACAAACCCAATTGCTGCGAACGGCGACGAATCGACATTTCACGGTCTTCAGCAACACTCTCAGAAACAGACGCAATATTCTCTTCTGTACGCACTGTACGCATTCGTGTGGCTGGTTTAATGTCCAATAAAGTAAACTGAGTGCGAAACTTGGTCACAATCGCATTAATTGTTTGCTCACTTGGTCGATTATGTAGACCATAAATCGGACGTAAAGCGCGAAACACATTTCGAACCGAACACTGATTTTGGTAATAAAATTCAATGATTTGCAAGCGTTGCTCGTTAGTAAGTCTATTCATGATGAAATGTCAAAGCATACTGAGCATCTTTCTCTTTGACACCATGTCTGAAATCCCGCGTGATCTGTCAAATACTAATGCATGAAAATCCTAACCTCAAAAAAATCACCCGTTAGTTATAGGTTTTTTGTAGTAGATGAGCGTTGGGACCGAAGATGAGAATGAATTTTTAAACCACCAAAAATTTTTTCTGTCTTAGAGATATTGCAGAATTCCATTTGCCTTTCGTATAAAACTCAAAGGCAAACATTTTACATTTTAGCCATTCTAAATTAGAAAATGAGGTAGGCTAGTAGAAGGGCTCACAAAAAAGTTAACATGTCAAATCTTATTTTCGAGGGATTTAATTTTAATTTCCTATACTATACTTCTAGTGGGCGTTGTGGTAGAGGTGTTTAAGAAAGAGACACTTCAATACATAAAGTGAAGGGAGCTTAACTTAATGTTCTCCTTTATTAAAATTATTATGCCTAAGGACACAAATTAAAATAAATAATAAAAGAAAAGTGGGCGAAAAATCGGGCAGATAACCAGATAAGATAACTTTTTTATATCAGTCTTAAGCTAATAAAAATAGGCATTGAAAATTTCACACAAATCCGTCAAGTGGTTTCCGTAAGCTACCAACGAAGACATTTAATAGTATTTAGGTGCGATACATAGGGGAAGAATATTATCTATCATATTAGGCCGTGAAAGCAGAGTGGTCTGGATGATTTTGTCCAGTCGTTTTGAAGATGAAAAATTACAGCTCTTTTTTTTGTTTACAATTCACTCGCACTGATTCAGTGACACTCTTATAATGTTAGACACAGCACGATCGATGGGGAAAATCAGAAAGGGAGAGAAAGATATCGATTAACATTGGATTTGAACGTTTGCAAATTGTAATAGCAAGGGAAAACAGTGTCGGGTAAATTATTCCGCAATCGTGTTGTGCGACCAAAAACGCATCTATCTATGACCGTACGTCCAAAATTATGCCCGAGGGTGAGCTGAACCGGATGTCATGGGTGAACTTTTTTTCGGGATGAATGCAACTGGCTATTTCAAGGGAGCATTGCTTGCGAAAAATCAATAAAAAAAATTAAGACATGATAGCTCTGTTTTCTATCAGTTTTAAGGCTCTGTTTTGAATTCTATCCAATAAATTAAGAGAAGTTTAGGCAGCACCTGCCCAATGATCTAAGTTATGCTCCAGCTTAGCACGTATAAACCCCACGCCTCATAAATTGTCTCTAGAGAAAATATTTCTTTTTGATAGTATCTCATTATTTCTTTCAAAAGTAATTAATGTTCGCATTTGTACGGTTAGAATATTTTATGAAATACCTAATGTTCCAAAAATATCTTTTATGTGTGACGTTAAGAGATACAAATAGCACTTAAATTGATGGCAGGACATGCAATGAATATAAAATACCCGTCCAAATAAAATTCACATGTGCAGCTATGCCGACTTAACTACAAATTACATTTTTATTAAAAAATATTTGAATTTAAATCTTTTCTGTTGGTATTTTTGGTCTATTAAAAAAAGGTCCTGGTAAATCACGTTCTTCTCGTTTTAACGCTACGCTTTTTTATATCTTTTTTTACGAATGTGCAAATTGTGCTTCAATTGTTTATTGTTCTCCTTTTATGTTTGTTTTTATTATGGTTTTGCTATAAAAGCAATTTTGTTTTATTCTTCTCGCATTTCAATTTGTGGTTTGCTTAAATGAAAAACAACCCACTCAATCACAAATAAGTGTGTCAATCCAGCATTTATAAATTCACCACCAATTTGTCTATAGTCTATTGATTGCGAGTGTTATGTTGTCCATTTCAATATCTGTTTCCCTCCTCTTGGCCGTGTATGGTAATTTGTATTATATCCTTTAAATTCATTATCATGCTGCACCCACACAATTTTATGCAACACACAAATCCAGGAGCAAGCCGAACCAGAAAGGATAGCGTCATGGAGATTCCTGAGATTTTACCAATTGGCATTGGTACAAACGCAACAAGTCCCCCATCCGATGAGGAAAGTAAAAAAATAAGAGTACCCCAATGGAAGGGTTCGGGTGGCTTCACCCCGATACGCAAACAATCAATGTCCATTCTCAAACAAGCCTCGTCTGTGTCGAATGTTAATAAAATTGGTCCGGAAAAGACGTCAATAATGACGTCAGTGGCAAATAGTCAATCGGAGCCATACCTTAAACTAGGACCCGGACAAGTACACCCTAAGGGATATCGATTGACATCCGGCCGATATGGTGAATTGAAGATGGGCTTTTTGAAAATAAAAGGAACAGTTGAAGTGGAGGTAAGATGAAAGTGTTTTGGTGTAATGTACGATTTATTACGATTCCTTTTTAGGTAATTTGTGCCCGAAATATTGTACCAGTTGACTGCGAAACACCTCCAGATACTTATGTCAAATGTTATATCAAGGATGGCGACAGACTGCGGCACAAGAAGAAGACAAGGGTAATTCGACATTCTGCTGAGCCCATCTATAAGCAAATAATTAAATATCAGGTGAGTTAAATACATATTAATTTATTAAATGGTGAATCCACTGGGGGTTGCTATTGCAAGTTAAACTTTCATCCAAGTAAAACCTGGAAGATATTTCGTTTTTTTGAAGACTTTTCATCGGCCTTTCTAAAGTCATTCACTTTTTGTGAAATCAGCTTGGATTTCATTGATTTGATTTTGGAGTCCGGACTTTGGCTGTCATCTGATATAAACTTGCACTCTTTAAGCACCAAATATCGAAAACGGATACACTATATTGGATATAGCAGGTTTTCATCATTTTCTGCCGATTTTGCATACAAACCTATTAACCTTAACATGTCCGTTACCACTTTGAAGACCGTCAAAGTACACATGAAATAAAATAGGTAGAAGTTGGTAGTTTTAATTAAATTATCCAAAATTGATTCGGTCAAAACTTGACAGTTTTTGAAACTAATTTTTGGAAAAAAAACGATATCGAAATTTTTATCAAACATGATATTACGATGATAGCGAAAACGAAAATAGTAAGACCGACAATTCCGTCTGCCTGTCTGTATGCCTGTTCCTTGACCTACAGCCTAAGCCTTTTTTTCAAACTCGGTACTTAAGGGTTTTCGGTGATTTCAATATTTTCTTTGCTCCAAAACTAACGGTACACCCCATACACCCGTAATACAAAATCTTATTTTTCTTAAAAACGGCTCTAAAGATTTTGATAAAAAAAAAATAAGTGACTTATTATTACATAGATTACATTTTGGTCAAAAAAAGTTTTAGGAAAAAACGGTATTAACGGTACTTGTCATAAAACCATTTTTTTTATTTTTAACATTCTCATTAACCAAAATTTCAATGCAGGAGCTCCTTTGAATTCAAAAAAATAATATTTATAAAAATTTTTAAAAATTTTTATCAAACTTGATATTACGATGATAGCGAAAACGAAAATAGTAAGACCGACAATTCCGGTCTGCCTGTCTGTATGCCTGTTCCTTGACTTACAGCCTAAGCCTTTTTTTCAAACTCGGTACTTAAGGGTCTTCGGTGATTTCAATATTTTCTTTGCTCCAAAACTAACGGTACACCCCATACACCCGTAATACAAAATCTTATTTTTCTTAAAAACGGCTCTACAGATTTTGATAAAAAAAAATAAGTGACTTATTATTACATAGATTACATTTGGGTCAAAAAAAAGTTTTAGGAAAAAACGGTATTAACGGTACTTGTCATAAAACCATTTTTTTATTTTTGACATTCTCATTAACCAAAATTTTTATGCAGGAGCTCCTTTAAATTCAAAAAAATAATATTTATAAAAATTTTCGAAGTAGTTCTTGGATTTTTAATAAAATAATACACATTTTTTTTAAAATTCAATATCTTGAAAACGGGTAGACGATTAAATTTTGAAATTACGTCCAAAAATGTATATCATTAAATCATAACAATTTGCATATTAATTTTTCTTAATAAAAATTTTAAGGAAAATTTAGTACACAAAAAACATGTTTCAGTATATCGGTAGGTTGTACCTCTCCCTACAGCCTAAGCCCCTGGATCATTTTTCTTCAAATCGATACTTCGGTGATTCCCTAAAGGAGAAATTGAAATTTGTTTTAGCTCCAAAACTAACGGTACCCCCCATACACCCGTAATAAGAAATCTTATTTATCTCAAAAACTGCTCTAACGATTTAGATAAAAAAAACACTTAGTGTACTAGTGGGTATAGACTACAGTTTGGTCAAAAAAATTATAAAAAAATTTATTAACGGTACCTGTTTTGATTTTCGACTTTCTCTTTAACGGCTCTAACAATTTTAAACAAAATTTTTCGACCCTTAAATTTAAAATAATATTGTAAATAAAAATATTCGAAAAAATATTTATTGCATTTAAAAAAAAAATCAAATTTTTTTTTTGAAAAATCAATATCTTAAAAACGTGTGAACGATTATTTTGTGAAATTATTTCCTAAAATCTTTATTACCAAATACTTACACTTCGCATCTTATATTTTTTCTTGAAGAATTTTAAAGAAATTTCTTATATATATAAAAAAAATTCACTATAAAACGATTTTCAATTTTTTGTTTGCCTTAATTAATATTTTTCTAAGAATCAGACGGCAATTTTATACATTTGAACATTAAATCTCAATAAATCCATGTTTATATTTATTTATACATAATTTTTAAAGAAGAAGCAAAATATATAAAAAAAATTAGAGTTTTTGTTTTTTTGTGGACTATATTGAATAGATCAATTGAAAGCATTTTGTGAGTCCAAATGTGTATCTCCCAGGTACGATAGTTGGGCTCATCAGTTAAATGCTGTCGTTCCCTTCTAAGGCGTAATATATTAGTCGATGATTATCAGGATCGCAATGTAAATTATATTTATCTAAGGGAATTTTGTCAAATTCAGACACCTAGAAAATAAAGCCCGTGATCTGGATGATGTAAGAAGAAGAAGTAAAAACGAAAAATATAGAAAAAAATTAGTCCACAAAAACATAATTTTTAAGTTCTAAAGTACTTTTACATTGGAGCAAGTACGTGCGATCCAGTCGTGCATTTTATTTTATTTTATTTTATTTTAATTTTAATCTTTTAAAAATGCATTCACAGCACTGTAAATAGTTTCTTTTAAATGTTTTAAAAAATTCTTAAATATTCGCCATTTTTTTATTTATTTAACGATGCAAGAAGATATAGATTACAGCTCCTATACTTAAAAAACACATTTAAACAATCTTTTGATGTTAAAGAGCTATTTTAAATGAAATCAAAATGCATTTATATTTTCTGACAGCTTTTAAAAGCATTATTATGGAGCATATTTATCGAGCGGAAATCTTTTAAACGTAACAGAGCTAAAGATTGTTAAGAAACTTCATTATAGAGATAGATTTTTAAATTTGTTCACCAAGATCTGCAATCAGTTTTGAAATAGAGGTAGGGCTTTTCTATTTATATAACACTCCCAGAGCTGCTAAAGAACATTTAGTTCCAGCGATGTAACTTGAGAACTCTCCTAAAATGATTTTAAAAATTTTGTTTGCATCAATTCGTTATTTTTTTGAGAAATCAAACGGTAGTTGAAACAATAAATTTAACAAATCTGAAAATTTTTCTCTAATTACATACATATGTACATGTTTCTACATCAACAATTTATTTTTTAGCGACCCTAATACGAGTACTATATTCCCACCAACACGAAATACGAGATATTGTCTGAAAATGTTTGACATTTCAAATTGATGGAAAAAGATTTCATGAAGATTTTGACACAAACTCTATGAAGACTCTGGATTTCAACAGAATCTCAGTGAAATCTTGCTATACTTATTTGAAATCTCTACATTTTCAGCTGACATCTCAGATTTCGATGTGGTAAGAACATAGTAGGCGACTTACATTTCCCATTAACACCTTCCTTACTTTACGTGTAGTACCTATTCCGAATTCTTGCAATACAACAACCAAGTTTATACGTATAAGAATAATTTTTTAATGTATTTTAAACAAAAAATCTGATTAAAACCCTTTTTCAGAGCTCTGATGTTTTTGGTCGTAACATAGTAATTATGGTTTGGCAACGCTGTGTTGGTTTCGAACACAACCAAGGACTCGGTGGCACCGAAGTTAATTTAGATAAAATAAATTTGGCACAACACATTGGCGGGTGGTATCCCCTATTTCCAATGCATTCATTTGGAGGATCCGATTCGGATAATTCTCCTTGACCGATCACGGATACATCTCTAAAAATTTCATCGAAGCTGTACATGGAATGTTATAATAATGACAAGTTGAGCTTACAACATGAACAATCAATGATCCATCAACATCAACAAATTCCTGTTTACTAAGTTAAAAAAAAAAATATTAAGTAATAAATAAATTTAAAGAAAAAAGTTGTAAGAAAAAATATAATTTCTGCATGTAGGTACAATAAAATTTATGTTTATCTAAAACACACTTAAAACAGTGAAAACTAGCTATATTGTTAAATATTTGTTTATACATATAATTTTGTTTAAAAAAATAGATTTGTTTATATTTTTATAAAAGAACAAAAGGAATCGAAAAGCACATAAACATTTAGTTTTTTACCATATTTATGTACATTTTTTTTTAATTTAATAAGATATGAGTATTTAGGAATAAAATTTTAATAAATTTATTTCTACATACTTAAAAAATGTTAATTATAAACTAAGCTTAGCAAACAAAAAAGAACAATAATTAAGTTACTCATGTAAAAACAATAATTAAGTTATCAAAATAAGCACTATTTTGTTAGGAACCTAAGCGATTAAAATGGGCTCAACAAATTGAATCGACTGATGATTTTCTAAATTTTTTTTATTATCAGATTTATTAAAATATCTAACCCAACTTATGTAGTTGGTCTTAAAGGCAAAAAACAAATAAAATTTTCCAAATGAATTTATGTATGTTTATCTCTGATTTTTGTCTTATTGATAAAATCAGATATACAATGAACTTTTCAGCAACTGTTTCCTAAAAAACGTTAATAGATAAAATACTTAAAACATCGAGATAAATATTTTTAAGGCCAGTTTTTTTTTTGTGAAAACATCTTTCTAAGGATAATTAGTTTTTGAGAATTTTTTTTTAAATGAAAATCCTTTCTTATTCAATTTGTAAAAAATTATTCGCTTAGGGAACCTATAGCTATTTCTATATTAATTTTATTAAAGGTTTGTGAATTGTTATATTAATGTTACAGGTTCAATTACTCTGAAGTTTTTTAGAGTTATTGAATCTGATATAGACCTTCATTTAACATCTGTTATACTCTTAATATACAAAGAAAATAACTTTATCTAAATCTTCTTATTTAAAATGTTATGGGGATATAAATTTTAGTTTAATTTATCTGTAAGTTATTTCAAAAGTTAATTTCTTTAAAGAAAATTAACTATGACAATGTGAGGGAGACATACAATTCATATGAACACGATTCCAAAATAATGTATTAAAAAATATCTCTTTTACTTTTTCAAAATATATGTAAGTGATCAACTAATAAGTTTAAGAAATCTAGATTCTACAGTCGGTATTTTCCAGCAATGTAAATACATAATATGAACATACCAAAACGATGTTACATTGAAGTTACGAACAATATATTACAGGGTATCTCAAAAGCGATACAGATACAAAATGATGTAACTTGTTCAATATTCGTATCAAGAAATTCGAAGAACGGCTGTTACTTGGTTCGAAAAAAAGCCCTACTTTGAAACAGATTTGCTACCGATTTGCCACAAACAAATGTATAATTTGGAAATTTGGTGAAATCTAGTTTCAATCTTTAACTATAGAATCTTGAAATGAAAATGCTCTAGATTTAATTAAAAGAATCGCATCATCACAATAGGAAGAATCTTGAGACACCGTATGGGAACAGAAAAGAAGATCAAGGCCAAAAAAAAAAACTAAACAAACAAACAAGAGGCCTAGTAAATTATGTTTTTTTTTTTAATGGAGGCTAATCCGATGGGGTCAGAACAAACATCTTTTTCTATTGAATAAACACAAAAAAAAAATTTGACTTTTCGGTTGGTAAATTATTAGAACTGTTTAATACTATGTTCCCACAAAAACAAAATTCGAGATCTTAGGATGAAAACTTTTGATATTTCAAACTGATGGAGATTTTAATGAAATCTCATTTAAAACTCTGTTGAAATCTCAATGAAATATTGTTATACTAAATTGAAACCTCAACATTTTCACATTTTCCAGCTGAAATATGAGATTTTGGTTTGATGGGAGTGTACTATTATTGATAAAAACGCAATTATATAGAAGTCCAGTCAAAATAGAAAATAGACAATGGAAAAATTCCGATACAGGTGAAATTTAATACAGACTTTTTCTTAAGTTTAATGAATCAACTGCAAACGGTCCCTGTCAATTCGATATCGACATAAAAAGTTATCCAAGATCAGTTTCAAAATAAAAGTATTTTCATAACGAAAATTCTAAATGATTGAATTCTCAACTGCAATCAATCGTTTAGTAGTTAATACTACGAGTATCACAGAAATTCTTAAATTTTGAGTATATAAGTTTTTGCATAGCAAAAAAGAATTATTCACATGCGAGCGACTAATGAACGAAGAATGTATGAACATTCATCCATTCTCACTTTTCGTTCACATAGCATTTTTTAATTCGTTTAATTCGTCTTAAATGACGTTTAAGACAAACAAGAACAAATCATTTGTGACAGTGTGGATGGTTTGTGGAACGCGAAAAAAATTGACAGTTCGGAGTAATCTTATTAGATGGTGACCAACTTTTTTGCTACAATATAAATATTTGATGGAAAGTAATAAATATCTATTTTTTTTTTTGAATTTGTCAAAAAGTAATAAACATTATGTTAACCTGTAAGAAAACCTACATTATTGAGGTATGTACTTACCCCATGGAGTAATGGAAAAACTATATATAAAAACTGTTCTTTTCAGCGACAGAATCGTTTTTTTTTTTTTTTTTGTCTTAACAACCCTTTAATCAAATAAAATGGCTACAATTTATAACGCTTTTATGCGTTACTTTGTACTCAAGTACAACTCAAATCTTTCGGCAGGTGGAGAACATCATCTTCTTCTCTGGATAGAATCCAGAAAAGAGCTTTAAACTGGTGAGAAACACAACTATCACGAAATCATTCCCATCTCTTGAACACTGTCTGAATGTTTCATGTGTTTGCTTCTTTTATCGCTTATTTCGCAATGTCACTCAAAATTTCCAGTTGCATTCTTCTCCTCAATCAGTTCCCTTGTGATAGCCGTTTTGCTAAGAATGCTCATCATTTCAACCTCGATCCTAATTTTGGATGTACCGTCGAACTCAGTGATTCGTTTCTTAGTAGCGAAAAACGATTATTGAATAATTTACCCGGCACAGTTTTCGCTTGCCATTTGAGTTTGCAAACATTCAAGACCAACTCCATACATGTCTTGTAGGCTTTATTATTAACATGACCCGATAGCGGTCACCAGCAACTGTTACAGAAATTGCATCTGGCATCCTCAAAGAAATATGGTCCAATTAGGCCATCGCTGGTCCAAACGGGCCACCATATACTAGTTACTCTACGAAGGTGTAGTAGTCTTTGGTGTATCAATCGAGGGTTTTCAGTGTCCCAATAGTGGATATTCTGTTAATTACCAAAGCCACGGCTATTTAAATAAAATGTTTTAATAATAACAACACGCTATGCTGCGTTAGATGCTCCATAATAAATTTTTATCGAAAACTCTCTACGACTGTCAAATTCAAATGCCAAATGACAAATTTCATTCATACAAAAATGATAACCAAATAAATTTGACCTGCAACATAAAACGCACCCTATATTTTCAAAATTTGACACTACTTTTCAACTCGAAATACGAGTATCTTGCAACTTGTGTGGTAGAAAGTGTCAAAATGAGCCTATGGATGGAATTGATATGAAAAACTGTGGGCATTCTCACGGAGTCATTCAGTTTAGATTAAGTTCAAAAATATGGATCTAGGAGGTTTAGTGTCGAATTAAGGAATTTTGTAATGTTAAAATCTCTTTATAAAAGAGGAAGCCACTCTTATCTCGTGTGGTGTGTTGTGTCGTCAACTGTGCACTGTGCACCGTACTCAAGGTTGTCCTATTACAAAACTTCTTATGCTGCTCGTTAAATAGAGTTGTGCACTTCCCGTTCCCATATACACATAAAGGTTTTTGGCACAACACCACTCTTGAACAAATCAGATAAATGAGGTTCCGGCTGAAATTGTTTTTTGACAGATTTGCCATTTGAAAGTAAGAAACAATTAATAAAAACATATTTTTTTAGACTTTTGAAACAATTTTTCAATTATATATTTTGAATGATTGATGTTTGGAAACAAATATTTGTTTCAAATAAATCCACATGTGTTACATGAAGTAATTTTCGATAACATTAACCATTTGAAGATGGCATGCCATATGTTTGACATTTGACATTATTTAATTCACAATATCTTCTAAATGCCCGCTCATAGGAAAAAAGTGTTTTAACATTTTTAATACCTAGTGGTTTACAAATTACATGTAAAACACCGATATTAAGTTCGATTGACTGAACTTATTGTATTTGGTTCCTTATGGTGGAAGAAAACTCTGCCACAATTTCATCTGTATCAGAATTTTCCGAAATTATATGAATATACACAAATAGTAACAAAAAAAATAAGTAATAAAAACTCAGTTTTTATGATATACATATTTAAAAACATTTTAAAAAAACACAGATTGTATTAAACAAAAAAAAAAACTGAGTTAAATATAAAAATAAAATCAACCAATGGTTGTTTTATTTTTTACTTTCAATTATATTTATCCTAAATAAAATAAACATTAAATGATACATAAGCAAACCATGTATCTCTGAATCTTTGTTGTGAAATATATGTATATGTATAAAACCCTAAATAATGACAATCTTCTGATGAAACTGAAATAACTAAAAATAAATCACAAAATCAATATCTTAACATTAATGCAGGCTTAGAACGCATACATGATAAGATACAAAAAATGCTATAATCTTTACTGCAGCACTGCAAGCTTGTATACACAATGTTACTAAAAAAAAAATAATATACATTTATAGTAAATAAAAAAAGAAGTTGGTATCACAACCTAGGCACTATAAGTAGAAAAATTTAGGGATTCTACAATTTTGGAATATTGGAATGACTGAAATATAATTATTTTGAATAAAAATATTTTTTAACAAAACTAAAACGAAAAATTTGCTATCTTCTACGGCATAGTTCATAGTTCAAATATTTTTCTTACTTCAAAAAAAAATAGATAGTCCTTAACTTTCTTAAACTTAAAACAAGAACAAAATTCTTTTTCCTTATTAATAAAATGGTTTCAATCGAAACAATTCTATGGAAAAACAAAATACCAGAAAGTCTTGAAATAATGCGAAGAATAATATAAATATAAAGTATAAAAATAAAAAAATATATAATTATTTTGTTTAAATCTTTTCCATTTATTTTATGATTTAGGATAAAAATATTTAATTGAATAAATATCTTGCACTCATCTTTGAAGACAATCTACTTACAAAAAAAAAAACTATAAATAAAAATATTAAATGTCAAATATAAAAAATAAAAATTAAAACTCAAAATACAACTTCTCGTATAACAATGAACATTTTTCTATTGGAAAATATTACGCTTTGAGTTCAAGCTCAATTGATTCTCTTGCAAGCATCTATCAGACAATTTATAAGTATAAATTTTTATTTAAAAGAAAATAAATAACTTTATTTAACTAAAAAGAAATATATAAAAATAGTTGTGATTATTAGATACTTATATTATACACATTATGTAACTTTGTATATCATTAAATCATCTATAGTTAAGCTAATCATAATTGCATAACAGCGACTATAAGGACACACTTTTGGAAGAAGAGCCGAATTAGGGGGTATGATTGGTGAATTAATATCGCCAGAAAGTAAAAAAATTACAAAAATGTATTTAACTAAACAAAAACTGCAAATGGTTGTGCAAACTTGTTGGATGAATGTCCGTTTTGTTAAAAAAAAAACTATATGACTAAAAAATGTGTACTTGAGTTGACTTTGACTTAAAGTAATAAAAAAATGCTTTTACTTTTTTAATTTGTCTTGTTATACATTTTTTTGTATTTAAATTAAGGAAGTATTTATTTTATTTATATAAAAGGAAAAAAAAAGGGATTTTTATCCTAAAATTTGTTTTACAATTTGAGTGATTAGGGACTATATCAGTGCCTAATATTTAAAATATTTTTTCTCTGTGTATCTTTTGCATCTTTCCTAAACTCTATTTTTATCTTTTTATATTTAAATTTTTTCTATAGGAAGTAAGAACTTTAAAAAATATATTGATTATTATTTATTTACACAAAATCTGTCACAAATATTGCTGTCTATAAGAAAAACAGTATACAATACACTTATTTCAAAAATATATATATAATTAAATTATTGTTAAACATACAAAGATAAAAATAATATTTATTGAAGCTCTGGTAGTTTGTATAGTTTTACTACCGCGCTATTGCATCTGAAACTGTAAAAAAACACCATATCAATTTTTTTGTTAAAACAACAATAATGTTTAACAAACCAAAATAAAATAAAAAAAGAGATATATAAATATTTTAATGATAAAGATTAATAAATAAATACATAAATAATAAAAATAAACTGATATGTTTAATGTGGATGGTGTGTTTTATTATTTGTTTATATTTTAAAGAAAAGTCGTATAGATTCTCCCAATTTTTAAACTTCTTAAGCTTTCATTTGGTTTGGATACAAAATCATTAAAAAACAACGACAATTGTGGAATTATGTTCTTCCCTTTTTTTCAAAGCCAGCAACCTACTTTTTTTTCTTAATTCTGAGACAACAACCTTCAGTCTCAGAACATCGTACCACACATCTTTCCTATCCTTCTTTCGCTTCCTTATCTTCACGCCCGCGCTGTGTTTAAACATTTAAAGCTCTAAATAGAGGTCAATTTTTCGGAAATCCTGGCGTTAGTTTTGGATTTCTTTAAAATGACTTGTTCGGTACAGCTGTGAGCCCTCCTTATGTAGTCATTCCACCACAAAAATAACATAGGCCCTGAGTAATAGATCCGAATCTAGCCTAAGTTCGATTTTAACCAAACATTCGTAGAAATAAAACAAATTTCAAGTATAAATACTTAAAAGCGGCTTTCCTGTACCTAAGTTAAATTTCAAATGATAGAATCACAATAGAACTTTACGAATCTGGTTAATAGAAATCTGTTTGTGTATCAGTTCACAATAACGAAATTATGAAAATGAGTCACAATTATTGGTATAAATAAGACTGTTGTTAAATTTGATCTGTTACTACGAAATTTTAAAAGCAACTTTTCTACATCTAATAAAAAGTGACTTTAAAACCGATTCTATGAATGTCTATTACTAAGGCCATCTGGATTTTCCAAGTGATTTAAAAGCCTTCAGATTTTTTTTTTAATTAATTTAATTTAATTAAAATTAAAAATTGAAATTGAAAAAACTATAATACATTTTTTATATTTTTCTGACGATATTTAATCTGGTGAAATATAATCTTACAAATTTCTACTCAATTTTATTTTTTAATATCAACTTTAACAGACTGTTGCCCGAAATTTTCAGATTTGGACAAAACCCAAACAGACAAACAATGTCAGTGGAAAACATTAAAATCGCTTTTTTAACATCTTTAACAGCCTATATTTTGACATACTAAAAAATATTTAATGTGAACTTTTATAGACTACACTTAAAATATCACGCGAAAAATATATCGTATCATGCGAGAAAACGATCATATCGAATGACTATTCTTTCGGATGATAGTTTTCTTGCGTGATATTTTTCTAACTTGAAGTTATACATTCAGTTTTCTCGCATTATATTTTTCTAGCGTGATGGTTTCTCACATGATATTTTTCTCACATGATAGTCCTTACGTATTTTTCTTGTAATTTTTCGGTTACCCACCCACTGCCACCACAAAATAAAAAAATTCTGGAAAAGTGCCTGTTGCGAAGATATGTAAAATTCAAGTGCTTCTCGTCTTAGTCTATCGGAATCGGCAGTAAATTGTAACTCACCTCCATTCCTGCTGCCATAATGACTCAGCTGAAAGGGTGCTGATAGATTAAATAAAAAATGTAATAATTTTTTTTGATACCCTTTTTCTTTTAAGACTGACTTTGGTCAATATTGATTAATTATCCGAGCTTTCCAATCTATTTTGAAGATACATATCTCTGATGTTCGGTAGAAACATGATAACTCCATAAAATATTTAGTGTCTCAACAGGTAAGCTGTTTTTCTTATAATTTGGAATATAATTTTTCAAAGAATGATTTCATAAATATTCCAAATTTGAAGAAAATCAGTCAACCCGCTTAGGCCCTCACTCCATATAAAGTGGACAAGAAACATAAATTATTTCATGGACGAAACATGTTTCTACCAAACAACACAGATAATATTACCCTATTCCTTCAAAACACCATTTTAAAATCTGTCTTTGATGATTTCTTGTGCTTTCAAATGTTGCGTTCCACCTAAAATCATAAATGTTCTATTGCATTGAAGTCTGAGGAATTTTCAGGCAGTTTCATGATATGAGAATAGTTCAAAATCAACCAAGTTTGCACAAGTCCAGACTTTTTCTTATGGTCATTGTTCATGCTATCGAAAACGATCTTTGACGTTGAGGTTTTCATCTCTTGTATCAAATTTTTCTCGCAAATATCTAGATTCATATTTTTGTCGATATTATACCTTAGCTAAAAATCAGGTTTCCTAGACCAGCAGATGACATACAGCTCCAAACCATAAATTGACCTATACCATTTCTTACTATTCCACGAACATTTCGAGCTCTGTATTTGTTTGCCTCCAAACGTGCGCTTCACCATCCGTCTCGTGAAGGTTAAATTAACTTTCATCAGTAAAAATGTCCTGCTCATTTTAAATTAACTACTACTTATTCAGGGTCCTTTTTGGAAACTCTTTCCATTAAAATTGACATCTCTTGAATTTCGGCATTTTTTTTAGTACCGCACTTCTAATTCAAATAATTTTCCGCTTCACTTTTCTATCAATCCACCGGACAATGGGAATATGTTTGATTTTTAGAATTCACAGATATCAGTCTAGAAATGCTGCCCTCTACAATAACTTATATTTTCTGCCTTTTACATGGTTTATTATCAATCCAAGGGTTTAATACTCGTATGGCGGTCGAAAAATTCGTTTGAGAATTTATAAATGTTAAGCTATACAATTTCATGATTGAACGGAGAGCTAAAGAAAAATTGTTTAACTCGATTTTGTTGTACTTTGTACACTGAGTATGTTTCTGTTTATCATGTCTGGTGTTTTGCAAAATTAAATATTGTTGTCCCATTTATCGTGTAAATGCATTATAACTCCGCATGTGAATGGTGCGTTTCACACAATTTTAAAGGAATTATTCTTTAGAGATTTTCGGTAAAATTTGAGCTTTTTATAGAAAAACCAAAACGATTGCATCAATATATCGGGGTGTCATCCCGTGCATTGGCGTCGTGGTCTAAAAACGAAAATATTTATATTATTTTTTTATGAGAATATTTAACTAAAAAAATACTTATCAATCATTATCACTGCTTTAGTTCAAGTTGGTGACTTCGATGGCATCACATACAATTTTGTTGAAGTTGGTCTCCGTGCATAGCGTCGGTCGTCTAAAAATCATATGCCTGTGATCGTCTGTGAGAATCTATCCGTTATTTGTCTGATCTAAATTTATTTGATTTTTCATATATAATCTCTCCAACATAGAGAAAAAGTGCTTGTTTCTCAATAACTGCTGACAAATTTAGGTGTTACATAGATGGGAAATACTTAAATTTGTTTTTGAACTGTCGAAGGAGTTTTATTCGACAATACGAAAAATTCAAAAAATTTCGCGCATTATTCAATCAATATACATAAAACCAGAGCTGTAAAATTTAAAGTACAAGTACTAGTACCGGGGTTTGAACTTGTATTTCAGTACTCTGATACTGGTACATGAAAATATAATATTTTTTAAGTACTTCGTCGCAAATACTTGTTTCCTATAAGAGTTGCCATAGCGACATTCTTCCAATCTATGATTAAAAAATGTAATATAGTAAATTAAGAAAAAAACTTTTAAGTACAGCAATTTCTTAACGAAATTTTAGTCTTTTTTTTAATTTCCATGTGTAATTCCACATTCATGTATCACAACGGTCTAACATAAGGTCTAAGTTTGTCGATACCCCACCGACATACTCACGAGTACATTATATGAAACAACTTTTGAAACATGAAACACAAGTTTCATTGAAATTCCAACATTCACATTGCATGCGAATTTCTTGTTCTTTGGTGAGAACTTTACATTATAAAGGTATTTCAATAAACCCTTGAGGGCTCGCTAAAACATAAAAATTAAAATTCGGGACTGAATCGCATGAACTTGTCTAAGCATAAAAAACTATGGCGCAAAATTTTAAACAGCCTATTATTAAGGTATTAGGATGATACTTCTTAACAATTTGCTAACTTTATAGTAGTTTACTAACTCGTTTTTAATTTTAAACATTTTCTAACTAGTATCGTACTAAAAGAATTTTCTTAATAAATTGCTTCTGAACACACCTAAAACAATGACATTTCGTGTAAAAAAGTATAGTTGAATAGTTGAATTAGTACGATGTTAAAGAGGATTTAGTATGAAACTTGGCTAAAACGACGATTTTGCAAATTTGATGCCTGTTTTATTTTTTAGTATCGTGCTAACTTCATATCACTCTTTGGCATTTGAAAACGTCAAATAAGGTCTGTTTACTTAGCTTTTTGCATGAACTGTCATTGCTTTAGTTGTGTTCAGAAGCAATTTATTAGGAAAAATTCTTTAATACGATACTAGTTAGAAAATGTTTAAAATGAAGTATGAGTTAGTAAACTACTTTAAAGTTAGTAAGTTGTTAAGTAGTATCATACTAATATCTTAATAAACATTGGCACAAAAGTTAAACAGCCTATTAAAAGTTTGGGCCAATGTTTTTATGTGCATAAAATTCATTTTTTAAATGACTAAGAAAACTGCCTTATACATATATTTGCCAAGCAAATTTTTGCATTTATGCAAGGACAAACAAGTCAGAAATATTTTATGACATCACGTTGTAGAGTTATTCCCGTTTGAAGTTTCAAAATCGTTTGTTCACTGTTTAACTTGTTATAACTTGAGGTGATTTTGTTAAATCTGTTCAAGTCTTTCCAATAATCTTTTTTTGTTTCATATTTGTCAGGATTAAGCCTGATTAAGATTTGATACATGTTTTCCTTTCTTTACGTTGTTTAAGAATGAATAAAAATTTTTGAAATTGACAAATAAATTTAATATTATACCATATTACGAGTATGTCAACACATTAACTATAACTTAAGATTTCTTGGAGACAGACCCCTCTTTACCACTGGGCCCACTGGGCCCAGGCCCAGGGCCCCGCAATCACCAGGGGCCCCCAAATTGTTGAAACATCACTTAACCTCTATTGGTCTATTTTCAAGAAATAAAATATTTCGATACAATTTTAGATGCTTAAAGAATGATCAGAATTCGTACTTTCTTTGCTGAACAACAACCTTTGCTGAACATTTTAAATCACATTCCCTGCGGAATATATTTCAAATTAAAACAGAAATATGAAGCACCTATAAACAATGCTCCGCTGTGAATAACTCTCGACTGAAAAGTTTGGTTCTGGATTTCCCTTTGTGCGAACGTTTTTCTTTTAGTGGATGAGTTGATAATTCAGTTCTTTTTTCATTTAGTGTTTTAGGCAGTGTTGTTTCATACGCGATTGAAAAGTTATTACTAATAAAACACATTTACATATAACAAAGAAGAGTTGAAATGCACGACGGGATCGCACGAACTTGCTCTTATATAAAAGTGCTTTGCAATTTAAAATACATTTTATAAATATAAAACATGGATCTAATGAGATAAAAATGTTCAAATGTATGAAATTGCCGTCTGATTTCCAGAAAACTAAAGCAAACAAAGCTCAAAAATCGTTTTATTATTAAAAGAATTTTTTATACAAGAAATTTCTTTAAAATTTTAAGTAATTACATAGTAGTATTGGTGCAAAATTCTAAAAAGACTAGCGCAAAATTTTAAACAGCCTGTTATTATTAATTTCTTAAAAATTTGCTAACTTTAAAGAAGCTTACTAACTCATTCATAATTTTAAACATTTTCTAACTAGTATCGTACTAATCCAATTTTCTTAGTAAATTGCTTCTTAACATACCTAAAACAATGACAGTTCACACAAAAAACTAAGTAAACAGACCTTTTGTGGCGTTTCTAAAAGCACGATACTTTTACGATGATTTTAACTTTAATAAAAGGGTAGAGAAAGTATGATGCTTAAGTTCGAATAAAATTTGCTAAATCGTTGATTTAACTTAGTTTCATAATAAAACAGCTTTAACATCGTACTAATTCAATTAAAATCTTGAGCCATTAATTTTAGGAAATAATTTCAAAAAATAATCGTTCACAAATTTTGAAGATACATAATATATATCGATTTTTCAATAAATCCAATTAATATTTTTGGAAATATTCTTATATACAATATTATTTCAAACTTCGGGGGCGAAAATAAAAAAAAAAACGGGCAGGTACCGTTAATAACATGTTATGCAAAAATTTGTCTGAACCAAAATATAGTTCATGCTCATAATAGCCCACTTAATTTTTATTTTATCAATATCGTTGGAGCCGTTTTCGAAATACGGGTGTGGTACCGTTAGTTTTGGAGGTGAAAACAATTTTCAATTTCTCCTCTAGGTAATCACCAATGGCCCTTGAGTCCCTTAGGTCCTTAAGTTTAAGTTTTTTCCAATGAATTTAGTTTTTTTTTAAATAATTTAATAATAAATATCTAATAAATAATTTATTTTATATTTTATTTGAATAATTTTTAAATAAATTAGTTAAATAAATCTAAACAGGTTCTTTTTGTAATTATTTTTTTCTGTGAACCAAATGTGATTTAATAATTTTTTTTTTTTTAAGAAATTCAAGTCTTTGTTATTTTTATTTTTTTATTATTAAAGCTCTATAGAACAAATGTGATTTTTTTATATTAAGTACTTAAATAAAAACCAGAAAATATCATCTTAAATCTCTTTTGTTCCACTTTTGCACACGCAAATCATCTTAAATGGACATAAGAATTAAAAACGCCCTTGGAAAACGCGAGGTAAAATATCTTATCTCAACTTAAGATCTTGGAAATTAATATAAAATTCAGTTTAAAGAAAAACCAAACTATCTTAAGTCATATTTTTCCTTATAACGGCCGAAATATTAAAAATATCTTTTTGACATTAATTTCAAAAAAATATCATAAAATATTACATACAAATGCTTTATTGAATAAAGTCTACATTTGAAAGATTTTCGGGAGGCAGCTTTGAAGTGTTTTTTGTTTGAATAGCCAGTAAAGAGGATAATTACGATATATGCGAGGAGACATCAGATGCATCGCTCATTGAACAATTTACTTATATCCAGCAGGAAGCAGAAAAAGGACAGTATGGATGAAGTTCCATTAGATGATTATCAATCAGACAAATAATTATCCTAAATTACTCATTACTTGCACCGTTTTCGTCATTTTCAATAGTAGTATTTTTTAATTAGATACAAAATTTTTAACTCAACAGGACCACAATAGATCGTGGAACAGGCCTATCGGGGAAACCACGTTAAAAAAAAACGTGCCAAACTACCTCACGGGTGGCGCGAAAACGTGTGCATATTATGAAGAACACAACTTTTTCAACTTTTTGCATAGCTGTTTCCCCAAAATGGTGATTCTTAGGAGAAAAAGTGTATGGACAATTTTTATAGATACTTGCATGATCAATAATTTTTGTCTCACCTATTTCTATGATAAAACTTGCCGTTTAGCTGAAAAATGCAAAAAAAAACAATTTTTGCAACATTTGACCTTGAATAAATTTTTTTCAACACGTCGCCGTCGGATCGATCGGGGCTTTCGACAAATTATTTGTAATAGTGTTCTCAACATTCATGCCAATTTTCAGCTTTGTGCGAGTTAATGTAACCTTACCCCTATTTTTGAAGCTAATTTGACGGGGCTAGTAAATAGTTTTTGTTTTTGTGCATTCAATGATATAAATGAAAGATTACGCTTCTCACTATTTGTTCTATAAGTCAATAGTAGAGAAAATGATAAGCGTATGTTTTCGCGCATGCGGAATTTTCAGATATACTCTTGTAGGGTTAGTGTGCGACTTTGCTCATTTGATTTTTTTATCATCGATCTGTGTCAAGTTTGTAATGTATTTTCAATTTGTGTTTTTTTAGTTAAAATGTTCCGTTTTGATCATCGTTCTGTGTAAAGTTTGCGTGTGTCATTTGTGTTCTTGAAGTGCATAAAAATATACTATATTAAATCAAAATACGTATGTCTAAACGATCATACGTAAGTTGATCCGAAAAAGGGAAAAAATGCTGCAATAATTATTTATCTTTTTAATGAATTAAAAAAATATTATTTATTTAAAAAATTAAAAGAATAAATATTAATTCAAATAAGTTATGTGATTTTTTCTGTATACCTTTATTACACAACATAACATTTTTATATAATCATACAGGGGCCCCATTTTCGTAAAGTGCCCAGGGCCTCCAAGAAGGTAAAGACGGCCTTGCTTGGAGAAGAAAAGATATCGGATATATACACAGAATTTGAAAGAGGAAAATTAGTTCTTTTAGAAACCAATACAAATTTTGTTGAAAATAACCCAAAGTTAAAGCATAACCTCGGAAATAGTAAAAACGATTTTTTTTAATTTTCAAAACGGAATATCTCAAAAACGTGACGTCATATATCTTTTCTGACTTCGGATACGAGCTCGGAACATTAAAAAATCATCGAAAAAGTACATTTTGGTTTCTGCACTAAGAACCTTGTTGACCTGTGTTATTAACCCGTTTTGAGATATCGAATTTTCAAAAATAAATGATTTCTTTTTTTTTTCCCAAAAGTCCAAAGCATAAAAATTCCGAAAAATGGTTATATGATATATTGAATTAGGGATCGTAAAAATTAAGCGAAGCAGAGAAAATTTATAGAAATTCTAGGTTACGTTTAGAAGAAAAAGAACATTTTTTTTTCACATCTTGTAGATAGTATTTAAAAATTGTGAGTTTTCAAGTTTCTAGGAAATCGAGCATGTGATTTTCAAATTACATAGGTATTTAGTTTTGAAACTAAAAAATTAAAATTGAATACACAGTTGCACACAAAAATTGATCAAAATCAGTTATACCCTTTTTGAAAAATCGATAACAAGAAAAAAATTTATTCGCGGTACTACGAGTATTTATAAGATAACCATTTTTTCAACTATTAGATAGGTTAATAAATGAAGTTTCTTGAATAGGGAAAAATCTGTTGAACAGTTTTTGAGAAAAAAATGTTTTTCTTAAATTTCCAAATATTTGTATGGAAGGTACCTATATTTTTTGGTTAAAAAAAAACTAAGAAAGCGTGTCAGGGGACAAATCTAAAATGCTTTCTACAAAGTTTAAAGATAATTGTCTGAGTTCTTTAGGCTGTAGTCGAATGTTATGTTATGTTATGATTTTTTATGAATGCATAAGTTGCCATTCTTCATGCATATCGCAAGTAAAAGTCACAACCACGGTATTGCGTAGATTCGAATATAAAAAGTAGTATTTACAGTTAATTCTCATTCTTTTTGAACTTACAAATCCCGATTTTAAAACGAATATCCCAGTTGAGGTTCCATAAAATTGAAAGATTATTGTTCTATCCAATACTTACAAAAATAATCCTTTATTCGACATAAAAAACCTTAACATTAAAACTACTACCGCATCACGTATTGCTAAAGCCGTTTACAGTTTCACTCAAGTTCGGTTCATACGAATCTTCGAAAGTAATCTCATGTAACGGTTCATTCAGCATACTCTCAATTCTGTTTTTGATATGTGTCTTCAGTGGTTCTGTAATGGCTTCCAACTTTGGAACCATTTTCATAAGGAACAAAAAATCTGGCGATAGATTCACTGCATTGGTCTTTGTTGTGCCTGAACCTGTGGCTGTTGTGGCTGGTGTTGGAGGTGCAGAAGTTTTGGCTAATGTCTCAACCCTTTGTATTTTTAATGGAAGCTCTATGGGAACTTCTTGCTTTTCTTGCTCCATTTCTGCAACTTGCATCTCTTCTTCCTCCTCTTCTTCTACCTCCTCTTCCGAATCGATCAGCAATACCGCTTCCTTGGAATTTTTCGCCTCATTGGCACTTTGAATCTTCTCAATAAGCTGTGGCAGAAGTTGTTCTATTTTCTCTGCAGTTTGTGCATCGGATTTGTCGGCAATGAGAGTGATTTTCTGGTGTTTCTTTGTTTCGTCATTGTCATCGCCATTTTCGAGAATCAAAAACATTTTACTTTTCTGTCCCGGCACTGCGTTGCAATCGCTGGGAGTGATAACAAAAAGCTTACGATTTCCACCGTTTATCATTTCGAGCGGAAGCTTTTTCAATGAGTCATTGCTGCTGCGCTTGGATTTTGATTCAGAATCTGATGTGCAATCGCTGTGGACGGATGATGCTCTGCTATTGGCGTCAACATTCCATCCACTTGTCGAGCTTTGTCTTGAACGCTATAGTAAAAAAAAAATATTTTATTTGAATCTTTTGAATTATTTTGAAAATGTGGTCATACCTTTGTTCCTTTTGATGATTGATTCGAGTTAATACTGTCTGCGGAAGGATGCCGAGTTACTTTGCCGTTTATCATTGTGACCTTCTCCTTGAAGTGTTTCATGCAAACACGCAGATTAACCAAGCTATTATTTCGAATGTGCTCCTCGCTGACTTGAAAGAAATCCACCCAATCTTGGCATCTGTTTAAAAGAAAATTGGGGTTCTTTATTTAGGTTACCACAGACTAAGCGAAAATTATTAACAGAAAAAGCTACAAGGGGAAACTGTCTCGAAAGCTAAACGTAGGTATATGTTAAACTGCAAATTATAAAAGTCTTTTACAGCTTTGAAATTAAGTTTCTTCAATCTATTTTAGATTTTGTTCTCAATTTGATTTCGTTTGAAAACGAACAAAAATTATGATGGTTAGTGCTTTACAAAATTAAAAAGAAAAAAAAAAACAAAGTTAGGAGAGGCAGGGGAAGGGATGTTATTTATAGAGGTTTTAAGAATCAATGACTGTTGGTTCGAGTAATAAGTTGCGCATTCATTGTTTTATGGGTACTTAAATGGGCGGCACGGCAGAGTTCGATATAAAAAAAAAGTTCAACTTGGAAACAATAGTGACTTTTTTTTTGTTTTGATGAACACTCGTTTGAGAAGAGAAGTTTTCGAAATGTTTAAGAAAAAATACAGCTCTGTGTTAACAGTTATTTAAAAGGCTCGATATTTTTTTTCCTTCATTAAAGTATTTGTTGATACATACATACTATATATATGGAAAGAAAAACAAATTGGACAGGAGCGGTACAAGTGACCCCCAAGCAAAAATATGAAAATATTTCCTTGTTTGAATAATGTGTGCACCTATACCCAATGGAATTTCGCATTTTCAAAATCTCACAGTAAAATCAAATATTAGGCGTGTTTTATTATCCACAAATCTATCTGGATCCGGATCTGGATTAACTTTTAACACGTATTACAAAAACAATTTGGGATCCTGTTCTCTATCTGGATCTATTTTTAAGATCCAACAATTAGTTCTTACTTTAGCGGGTAGATGGCTTTTATGATAAGGTAGTGTAAGCTACAGTGTAAAGAAAAAAGACAAGAAATATTTTAAAATTAACAAACCTAATAAAAAGAGACGGGCTTATAATACTGCTGTCACTAAGATCCGTATCGTTTTATTTTCAAGGGATGATCCAGATCCGAATCCAGATAGATTTGTGAATAATAAAACGCACCTATTGATTAATTGTGATTTTTTCTTGGAAATTTCAGACTCTGGTTTCCATATTTGCGGGATATTCGTAAAAAAAGTATGCCATATAATTGGTCAGTTATTGGTCAAAAAAGGTCAACTAGTTTTCGAAATTGGTCAGCCATTGGAAATTTTTAACCAAGAGTTTGCAAGGTCACGTATGTTTGTCTGTCTGTATGTCTGTACCTCGAACTAAAGCCTAAACTAATGGAGGTATTTTCTTCAAACTCGGTACTTAAGGGTCTTCGGTGATTCCCTAGAGGAGAAATTGAAATTTGTTTTTAGCTCCAAAACTAACGGTACCCCTCATACACCCGTATTTGAAAATCTTATTTATCTCGAAAACGGCTCTAACGATTTTGATAAAAAAAATTAAGTGTGATATTATGGAAATGGACTACAATTTTGTAAAAAAAATTTGGGGCAAAATGTTATTAACGGTACCTGCCATAGAACCGTTTTTTTTATTTTTGAATTTCTCATTCACGGCTCTAACGATCTTAACCAAACATTTTCACCATGAGCCCCCTTAAGTTTAAAATAATATTGTATATAAAAATATTCGAAAAATATGTTTTTTGTTTTTTGAAAAAAAAATTCCAATTTATTTTTTTGAAAAATCAATATCTTGAAAACGTGTGAACGATTATTTTTTTTTAATTATTTCCTAAAATCTGTATTAATAAGCACTTAAAATTGGCATCCCAAATTTTGTTCTAGAAAAATTTTAAAGAAATTTGTTATATAAAAAATTACTTTAATAAAACGATTTTTAACTTTATTTGGGTAAATTCGTACTTTTCCGGAAATCAGACGGCGATTCCATGCATTTGAACATTTTTATCTCACTAAATCCATGTTTTATATTTTATAAAATGTATTTTAAATTCCAAAGTACTTTTACATAAGAGCAAGTTCGTGCGATCCAGTCGTGCATTTTATTTTTAATTATTTTTAAAGTTTCTTTTTCCAACCATTCAACGCTCTAAAAAGGTCAGCCATAGGTATTTGTTTATGAATTTTTAAATTTTCTTTGAAAGTATAAGAGAATGTAAGCAGCTCATTTTGAACATGTAGGCCTGGTAACATCAGAAATTATCCTCTTAATTAACCTCTAGAAAATCTTAAATTGGTGCTAATAATAAGCCTGTCCTCTTCCTACTGTAACCAAGAAAAAACAAACTTTAAAAACTTCATAGAAAAAAACTACCTATTGCTGACCAAATACTCGAACTACCTGGCCCTTTCTGACGATTTATTAACTTTTATCAGAATCTAATGATCGTTTCGATGGTATAAATTTTTTGCGAATATCCAACGGTGCCAAAAATTGCTATGACTTGTTTAAACGAATATGCCATATATGTATGTATGTGGTGCCAAGATCCCAGAGCGAACCATGCTTCTAACATTTTTTGCGTTCATGTTTTTGTATAGGCAATAATACAAAATATAAAATATTTTAAAGATCTTGCCTTTATGCAGTTAAAACTAAAATAGCTTATGTTAGAATAGAGCATTTTACCAATATCCGTCCGCTGAAATTCAGTATTCGGCCACTTTGTCAACGTACCTGGTTAAATTTATCATAATAATGGCCGATTTCACGAAGTAATTTTAATCATTTAACAGGCTTCTAAACTTTAAAATAGGATTTTTTGGTTTCACTGAGCGCTTTATTTATTATATTTTTTAATTAAAGAAGCTTTTAAACGCCATGATAATCTAAATGCTCATTAAATTTTAAAAAGTGTAATTGAAATGTCATTAGATGCAGCTTACAAGAGGATATGGCAGCTCAAATTTTTAGTTTTCAATTTTTGACGATACAAAATGAATAGCTTAACAAATTTCCACTTTGCATATTAATAATAATATTTTAATGATTGGCTTTTGACTTAGAATAGATAAATATATTCATTCGACGAGGAAGAGCAACAAATAGTTATAATACTCTGTTCAACAAAAATTTTCAGTACAGGTCTTATGGGAGAGCTTTTTCCAAAGCAGTGGCGCCTGATGCACTTATCACTACACTACGTTGGGAAAAATGACACCTAAAAAAGAGCAAGCCACTGACTTTCCTTAAAGAATTGTTGTTTTAATTCTTCTCAAAAAGTTGTACATTCCAACGCGACCGTTAAATCCCACTGCTGAAGCAGTATACATTATCATTCTAAATTATAAGCAAAGAGATTATTCAGTGGAATTTATTAAGGAGCTTTTGGGATTTGAAGCTTTTGAGAACAAGTTTTATGAAGTTGCGTATGTTGAGTGTTGGAGATTTATAATGCAAACTAGGGAAACCCTGTGAGAGCTTTAAAAGGCGACACACTTATGCAAGCCAATGAAACCAGAGTGAGAGGCAAACGTCCTATCTTCCCTGTACTGACAATTTTTGTTGAACAGAGTATAGACATCCAATCTGGGTTCACAGGATTCCATTCTCCGACTATGACGATATTGATTTCAAATAATGTTCTTACTTTCCAAAGCATATGTGGATCGTATTTGTTTGCTCCTCATTTGGAACTTCAAACTAACCGAAACAAACCCATTAGTGCAATAAATTGAGTGATTATTACTTTACTATTTTATGCCACAATATCTTTCAAACTCTGTTTCTTTTGCATTTCGTTTTTTTTTTTTTTTTTGCATTTCTTGGCATTTGTTTCAACACATAATGCTTTTTCATTTTTTTCTCATACATTTCGCTTATTAGAACGAAAAAAACAATTTTTTTGCACAAATTTAGAGAGAACTCAATTTTAACAAAAATATCCCTAAAATTTCCCTTTTATAGATAAGTGTAACTCAAAATATTTAAGAGTCTGATAAAATTTAAGAGGATTTTTTGATAAAAGTGCTTATAGTTTATATAGTTTATAAAATTGGTCATAAATAATGGAAACCAATCAGTGACTAATAAGACTTTTTTTCATTATAGGTCCTCGTAAATCATCAAAAATCAAAAACCTTGATGATTTTTTTCAAATGTCGGACCTAAATAGTCCCAAACGTTGAAGCTATAGACATTTTTGAGTTTTTCATTTTTTGCGACCTACTCATTAGATAGTATACCTACAAATTTGTTCTAGAAAAATCGTAAAATGTAACTTTATAATTTCGGATACAAAAACTGCGTGATCCAATAACCGGCCACAGAATTCATAAGCGTTTCTGATCAAGTAGTGACACAAAAAAAATCAACTAACTCTCTAGCTTTAACATCAATAGTTAGTTCACTACTGCAAATCGCAGTCCAAAATCACACTTTTCATAGTTCGTAGGAACTCCACAATTTCTGTAATTTTTCCTAAAAAATCTGTGAAGATTAGAATCGTAAAATTTTTGACAAATTGTTGAACAGGCTTGAAATAATTAAAAAAACATTATTTGAATGTGACAAAAATGTTGTTAAATTCTTATTAGTTATTAATGAACATTTCGGTCAAACTCAACGAATTCCGCTCCGTCATTTGGTAATGTGGATTTAGGTTTGTTTGATAAATTTAAAATGTGAAAATTCTGTTCAAAGTAAATTATTTCAAGTAAAATGTGGGACAAGTTTAAAATGAATCGGTAAATTCATCAAACTCATATTTCTCTTCGTAAAATAAATTTAGGAAGAAGTTTTTTAAATTTTTGCCAGAAATTTGGAGCAATTAATTCCCAGGGTCACCAGAGTAAAATACCATTCCTCTTGGTAACTCCCAGCCTTTCTTAACATCATTCTATCTACCTACATTTGTTATTAAAATCCTAACTTGCTATGCGTCAAAACAATAGAGTGAGTATACCTACCTATAATGCGACGTCTTTTTGTATCTATTTTTCATCATTGTTTAAGCGGAGGTTCTCCTTTTTCGGCGACCAAAAATGTATTTTGTCTAGTAAAATATCAATATGTGTAATATTTTTTGAATTTGGCTCCTAAATATCCATACCATGGTAATCAGAGGTACCATATGGGCCACCAGGTATCGACATACATATTACATATGTCGACACTTAGACACATGAACCACCAGGTGTCGACACATGAGCCCTGATTCGAAAAAAAACTTTAAACGCGTTTTTTCTCGAAACCACGTTTTTCCAACTGTTGGCCACGATTATTTTAAGACTACATAACCGATCGTCATAATTTTCTTTTTGTTTTAAAGCTTATTAAATTTATTGGAGTCTGGACTAAAATCAGGCTGATACCTATATCAAAAACTTTTTTTTTTTGTACAGCGGTCAGAAGAGCGAAAAAAAGTGGAAAAAAACGAACACTAAAATTCAAGCGTCCGCCATTTTTTTAATTTTTGACTTTGGACAATTATTTTGGTCCAATCTCCCACTACACTCTTCTTTTTTATAAAAAAATTTGATTTTTTTAATTTTCCATAATTTTTACAGGAGTTATAGTGGCTAACAGCAAGTCTCGTTCCGAGGCGCATTGTTTTTTAACGGCCCGGTATTTTTTGATGAAAATATTATTTTTTGTAGGTACTTAATATGATAATAAACAAGTAAGAAAAAATTTGAATTGATTATATCATTTCTTCCATGAAAAAAAAATTCATTTTTGACACTGAAAAAGGAGAATCTCCCCTTAAAAAATCAACTAACATAATGTAAATCATAACATAACAGCATTTTTATCATAGTTTCAATTATTAGATATGCTGAATGCTACACCAGATACCTACCTACCTAGGTATCTATACCTACCGGATTTAATTTTCTTGAAGTGTCAAATTTAGTTTAATAAAGTTCTTTTTTTAACAAAACTTGATGGAGGAGGTTATCTTATCAGACTTTAAATTTTCAGATAGAAATCTTAACAATCGTTCACCGGAAGGTAAGTATTTTATAACAATCCGACCACCAGAAATGAACGGAATTGTAGGTATGTACTCGTAAATATGCTGAGGGGAGAGGAGAAATACCTACTTTATGTCTCTTTATAAAGTCAATCAATATTTAAACCTTTCACTTTGAAAATTTAGCGAAACAACGCAAGTTCGGGTCTACTAGTTCAAAAGTTAATAATTTGATATAATTTAAATATTAATCAATAATTTTGCGAAGTAGGTAGGTAGGTACGTAGGTATATGATTATTTTTGAACAAATCAATTGAAAATATGACATTTGAATCTTTTGAAGATAGAAATGTAAGTTCTTTAAAGCCCTCTATGCAATTTGATTACTAACACAAATTAAAAATAAATGAAAATAAATAAGAACATATACCTACATATGTATGTAGGTACATATTATGTTTGAATCATTTATGTACACATTAGCTAAAAGATACATTTCACACTCGATTTTCGCATCTAAAAGATTATCGGCTGAATAATGTAAACAAAAACAAAACATCAACACAAAAGCCATTGAACCATTAGGTACCTATACATAGTTATATATAGATACATACATACATTTGCACTTGAAAAAAAAATAAGGAAAAATAATCACGTAAGATACACCAAACAAATAAATAATTGGAACTCGGAACTTTGAGTGTATTGAGTAGAGTGAAGAGATGATCTCCATTTTCTGCCGATCAAAAATCTTTTTTTTTTTTAAATAAAATTATTATAATGTATTTGTTTACCTGCCAAAACAGAGAACAACGTAAACTAAACTAGGTATATTTACTAAGTAAAGAACAGAAAATTTGTTACAAGATACACCGAAAACAAAACAATAACCGAAGCGGAGAAGGAGAATAACTAAACTAACTTCCAGTGGCCGAACAAAGAAACAATTCATTCCTCCATCCACTCCTCGACACGAAAACCAAAAAGATACTTACTAAATGGAAAATGCATCTAAAAGTGTACGGGTATACATAAAAACACTTTTCCATTGCCCTTGCAATGAAAGGTACGTATCTTATCTAACCTAACCTAGGTTGTATCTTTTATATATAAAACAAAATGTGTACCTACGCAATGCACGTACACACACACACAAAAAACATTAATTTGTTACCGGCCGGCGGCGCGAGGTATTTAGTTTATAGCATAGCATAGGAATAGCTGTTTGACTTTGAGTTCAACATAAACAAACTCACTCAGGGTAATAACGGGACCTAAGAAACATAAACATCCCCCGTCGCGTCATATACATACCTCTATTTAAAATTTGAATGATCTGCATTTTCAGAATATCGCATTATTGCCTCGGCCTGTCTTGCATTTCCCCTCAATATAACTCAGCGGCATTATATGCACGTGGATGGTGGATGAATTACGAGTACCTAAGTACATATAATTATGAGTGAGCCAAAAAAAAAATACTCTTCCAGTCTTTCCCCTTACTTTTCACCCTAAAAACAAAACGATTTGTCTTTTCGAAAAAAAATAATACCATAAAATGCACGTCCTAGTCGCGTGGAACTGCTTATAAGTACACAAGTTGAGCATAGTTTTGTTCACCTGGGGCTTACCCAGGTACCTATGTAAAATTATTAAAAAGAAAATTAACCATTAAACCGCAAGTATACCCTCGGTCTTATGTTAAACCTGCCTAGAATTTTAAAAATTGTATTTTAATGATATAAACAAAACATGGATTTAATGTCCAAAAGCATAAAATTCAACAGTTAAATAACAGTTAAAAAAAACTCAAATTGAATCCCGTGGGAATACTTGACGAAACATGAATTTATATTTATATGGCAACAAAATTATTATTTAATTTTGTTTTTAGACAAAATTAATTTATATCTAATAAACGTTAAATTTTTATTCAAAAATCCAAAAACATTTCCTTTTTTCGAAAATTTTTACAAATATGCAATTATTAGTATTTCAAGTCTAAGAGAACTCCTTAGTCCTCGATACAAATCTTGTTGAAAGTCGATGTACATATGTATGTACAGCCAAAACAGATAGGAACCGTAATTAATCTCCGAATCTCAAAGTATTAGGTACATCCCAAAATTCTTAATCTAATAATCCCGAATCCTAACAATTCTAATTCCAGAATCCTGAATTTCAAGACATTTCACTACATTTTTTAAGTATAATTCCAACACTATGTATATTAGAAACAGAAAAAGTTCTGTTCCATACAGTGGTGGAAAAAATAATAGGTGTGAACAAAAAATACGCAAAACTTTTAATATTAGCATTTTTTTTATATATATTTGTATTTCAGTATTATAAGTCTAATGCCATTATTTAAAATAGTTACATTATATAGAAAACATAAAAAAGTAGTTGATTTTTCTTAGGTAAACAATAAAATTTATTTTTATAGTTGGGAAAAATAATGTGTGATTCATATGTAAAAATTCATAAATTTAGAAAAAATCGGTACAAAACTTGTTTTAAACTAATATTTGGTTGGATGACCTTTAGCTACCTTTAGCTTTAGCCTGCCTCGTAACGTCGCGGCAGGGATTCCACTTATTTTTTGCACTTTTGCACTGGAACTTTTTCTCAAACTTTTTTGATCCCAACCAGTGATGCCATATGGTGGGTTTTATCCCTTTTTGTGGGTTTTTTTGGTCTAAAAAAAGCAAAAAGGGATAAAGGGTTTTTTTGAAGCTCGTAGAACAAAAAAAAGGGTTTTTTCATAATGAAAATTTTCGTTTTTCGTTTGCTAAAAAAAAATTCTAAATTAGAAATCAGTTCCACTTTTCCTTCATCTAAACGTAGTGTTAGGATGTTGTTCAATTTTTTTCTGCTGCCCCTATTCACCTATTCACCTTCCCCATATATATTCTTTTTCACCTCATTCTTTTTCACCTCAGTGAGATTACCATAGAATACAACTATATTCTACAATGTTCTCTGTCTCGGTGATAATGTATCTTTGTTGTTTGTTGTTTGTTATTTGTTTTGAATTTGTAAATTACGGAACGACAACGAAGTACACTTCAAAAGTTTAATTTATTTGGATGGTTCTGCCTTGAACATTTTAAAACAGCCAATTGCCGATCTTTTGAATCAAATTGCCATTAAAACTTCAAACGTCGTTGAAGAATTCAGAAGCATTTCTGTCATTCTAAGTGATGAGAAAAAAGCTTCACTGAGGAAACTTTCGATCGACGAAATGTGGTTCGAGATCTGCCACATGAAGAATTCCAACGACGAACGAAAACGGCCTTAAGTTTTCCGCATTCGAATGCAGAAGCAAAAAGAATGTTCTCTATTGTAACAGATATGAAATCCAAAAAAAGAAATCGCCTCGGAAAAGATATGATAAATATAATTTGTTTATTAAGATCATGCTTCCAGGCCAAATATATTTACTGCTACAATTTTGAAATTAAGGAGGATCACTTAGCATAATTCAAAAATGTATACATAAAATATGTAAACGGAATAATGTTCATATAGGTATAAGTTCTTATAACTGCATTATGTGATTTTTTTATAAGTTAAGTGTGAAATAAGTTTTTGTTTTGTTTTTTTTTTTATCAGACTGAATATGTGATTTTTTGTTTTTTATTGTTAATTTTATTTTATTATTAAGTTTGTTGAAGACTGAATAATAAATAAGTATGTTTTTTATTAAAAACTTGTTTAATTTTAATTTTAAAATGGATTATAATGAAAAAAACTACAAATTTTTTATTTTACACTTCGTGGGATATTTGTGGGTTTTTTCTTGTAATACCGTGGGATAAAAGGGTTTTTTTCTATTCATTCTGGGATTTTACGCTTTAAAAGTCTGGCATCACTGATCCCAACCTTCTTTTTTTCTTGTTCTTTTCTGACACAAATGGCGTCTTCCTAGCGAATCGAGAACGTAGGTTATTAACCTGTTTCTTACAGTTCTTGTCATCAAGCTTAAATTTAATGTTTTCTTAATTTCAGAAGAAGTCACGAAAAGGTCTTTTTTAGCCATTTTTACTATCTGCCAGTCAGAGTATCAGATGTTTTCTTTTTTCTTCCTCTAGTTTCTTGAGATTTTTTCGGCTTTAAAGAATTTGTTATTATGTTCTCTGAGCAGGGCAGCTTTTCTGCAATAAATTTATACGTTTTGTTCTTAGAGCGTAGCTTTCGAATGAGACGTCTCTCTTTGTCAGTGCAGTGTATGCCACGGCCCATTATTTTGAAAAATTTTTTACCATTTAAACGTAAATCGTTAATATTCATGGGAAAATAATTGTAAAATAGAACTTACAGTAAAAATATGTTGCTTTGTAGTGTATTTTCTGGTTTAAATACGCGTAAAACCAACACATCTATTATTTTTCCACCGAACATGAATAGGACCTCTAATCTTATCTCGCAGAGCTTAACTAATGATCACTAATGGGAACTTTTAACATGCAGCTGAATAAAATACCGTTATGTTAACTTTATTAAACTTAAGTATGTAGGATGTTTTAAGTTGACCATTCATTCACACCTATTATTTTTTCCACCACTGTACCTATAAAAGAAACTCAATAAAAGTAAAATCTTTATCACCTTTTTTTTTCTTAAAAGATTAATAAAGTGAAAACGTCGAATTAGTAGCATAAACTAGGGGACGACTATCTTTTAAGGTAGCACGCGTATAATATTGATTGAACAGTACTAAAAGTGGCCAATAAGTCGTTTTTAGTATTATATCTACCTTTTCCGGAGCCGGAGGGTATGTTAAGTCGCCATGCAGAAGCATAATATGTTATGTCAACAGTTTTTTAACTTAACAGTACTGTACCGAAACCAGGAATTTCCCTATAACCAACAAATAATTCCCTTACAAAATCAACGAAGAAGCTAAGATTCCCAATAATGTCCTTAAAATAACCCAACGCTGGTAATACTTTCACAAAGAAAAATTTCAGAATACTCGTAAAAACGTTGATTTGATGAGATTTTGGATTTGTTGCTTGAAGTCTGAATTTTGATTAAGTGAGAAAAGGCTCAAAAACCATTTTTCTCAGCATTTTCATAATCCAAGTAATGCAAGGTTTGATAAGAATCGAAATGACATACAAAAGAACTTTTAATACTACAAACCGAAAAACTCACAAAAAATATTTCTATATTCAAAACCCATACTTGCCCCTTAGAGCAACTAGGTACCTAATTTACCAAATCCAAACCAACGTTTTGCATAGAACTCAATTCGTATGTTGTGTTCGCAATTTTGTCTTGTGTGTATCTTTGTTGAAGGTTCAGTTACCCCTGTTCAAATTGTAAAGCGATTAAAAGGGGAAATCCAAAAGTGCAACAGCTGTTCTAATCATTGGTAGAGTTGAACCATAAACAATATAAATACACGTCACATTTATAAGTCTCTTAGTCACATGGATATCATAACGGAAAGAAACTTTCCCACATATCAGAAAAAAAAATAAAATTCTCCTCTCAAAAGCTATACACAGAGAAGAAAACTTTATAAAGAGCTTTACTCACCTCTGGGCATCGTGTATGGGGAATCGGCAAAGCGTTGACGATCCATCTGTGCATCCAAACATGCAGCGTCGACTCGATTTCTTTATGTTACTCTTACCCTCATCAATGGAGTCAGAGCTTTTTCCCGTGGTGTTGGTATTGTTATCCATTTGTGTACCATTCCCATCGTCAATACATTCTCCCATGCTCTCGCTCATTCCTGTTTCGAATTTATATGAGAAATTGAGAGAAGTCAAGTGACCAGCTTTTATAAGCTCAGCTTTTTTCCTCGTTTTTATGGTGTTTTGCAATGAAACTTTTTTGAACTTTCAAACACAGTCAGACAAAACCCAAAAAAAAGCTAAACAATATATACTATGTAATATTATATTCTTTGATTAAAACAAGCCCGTTTGAGCAGTAATCGATTAATCGTAAGCAAATTATTAAATACACAATTTATTATTACAAACTGCACGTGTTTTGATTGAATTTATAGTCGGTTCCGCACAAATTATAAAATTCGTCTTGAATATTATTGTATTGTCACAAAATAAAAAAACTTAGAAACAAGCCGCACTGCCGAGCCATACAAGCGAAATGAAAGCTATCCGTTGTATGAGTGTCATCCGAATAGGAGCAATGAGCGAGAGCGACCCTAATGATTTTTTCCTGGATGTAAAAAGTTCACTCAAAAAGCACGGATTGTGCTTGGCGATCTAAAAGTGTTCTTTGGGCCTTAAAAATAAAGCTCGTTTTTTTTTTTTTAAATGGTACCTACAAGGAATCGAATTGACACCGATTTTAACGCAAAGATGAATTAATATGGTTATAAAACCAACCTTCACTGTTTTATACTTCATGGTTTATTTTAACAAATCGATCTTTTACAATTTGATCAGGTTCTTGTGTAGGTTCTCAAATGATTTTTTTTTTAAATTTTGGTTTTAAATAAATTGAGTGCATAACTATTTAAGTATATGTACATAGGTATATTGGTGTTTGTTTCTGATCATATGGGAGGATCAATCAAGCTTAATTGAGTTATTTTTATGTTCCTCAGCGAAAAAAATGATAACCATTTACCAGCACCTTTGTTTGATTAATTTTTTACATCATGCATATTCCTACACATATGTATATATACAAACATTATACATATATTTATCTCATAGGTTCTTAAATAGACATTTGTAAGTACCTCTTCATTCGAGCAATGGAAAAAAAATGAAAATTAGTTGGAAGAATGTTAAGAAAGTCTTAGCTAATAAGTAGAGTTCATAAATCATCAAAATTGGTTTTGTTGAACTTCTATAATATGTGCTTTGCTCATTAGACTAACTGAATTGCGCAGTGAGAAACCGAGGTGATGTGAAAAGCAATTCGAGTGTTAAGAATGCTGTGAGTGGCAATAGCGGAGGTTCGTTCTAAAAAGTAGGCCTTTAGGTACCCATGTATATTTTGATTAAATTTGTCTTGATAGGATAGTATATCTACTTGGACGGCCATACTCAAAAACAATCATACAAAACTGCAACTTGATCGAGAACTTTATTTAAAAAAACGAAATGCCTACCCTAAATTTGGCGAGGGTGGAGATCTTAAGGGTTTTAAAATTTAGTTTAGTCAGTTTTTTTTGCACAATTTCTCGAAAAGTAAGATTTTTTTTAACAAAATGTCACGGAAAAGATTGTATCTTATTTAATTCTCCGAATACAAAAATTGAATTAACATTTTCACAAGAAAACTGTTAATATAGACCCCTGTCTGTTGACTGAAAATACCTTAAGTGATGAAACGGGGTACCTAATTCCTTAAGTGGTACCGAAGATCCAAAAAGGTAGTTAAAATCTAGAGGAATCGCGAAACGGGTCACCCAAGTAAAGGTTGAAGAAAACTGTTAATATAGGCTCCTGCCTTGCGACTGAACATACTTTAAGCGGACCGAAAGAGTTGCTTGAGCAGTACATGTGACAAAAAAATTGGAACCCGAATAGCTACATTTTAAAAATTAAATTATATTTGCTCTTATATTACTACTTTTTGGGTAATTTTTAATTTTTTTTTCTGAGAATAAAAATATGTAGCCATTTTTCATGATGAAATTCGGCCACAAAATTCAAATTGAAATAAGGCCCAAAATAAATGAAAAATAAAGCTAATTCAACAAAATCTTATCGATTTTAGTTTTTTTATAACAAACATTTTGAGATCATTTTTTACTTGCGACATACATACTTGGTACTATAGGGCAAGTTCTGTATTTGGAAAAAAAATCGAACTCGAGATTTTGATCAAAGTTGACTTAACGATGATAGCTAAGACCAAAAAAGTGGGTCCGGCAATTCCGTCTGTCTGTCTGTACCTCGATCTACAGCCTAAGCTTACTGGAGATACTTTTTTCAAAGACGGTACTTAAGGGTCTTCCGAAATTTTTTGTAGCTCCAAAACTTACGGCACCTCCCATACAGCCGTAATGTAAATTCTTATTTATCTCGAAAACGGCTCTAACAACTTTGATAAAAAAAAATATGTGGACATGGAATACATTTTCAGTACAGTAGGTACCTGTCATAGAACTGTTTTTTGATTTTCGACTTTCTCATTAACGGCTCTAACGATCTTAACCAAATTTTTTTCACAGGAGCCGCCTTAAATTTAAAATAATATTTGATATGAGTTTGGGTTTTTTTTTAAATTCCAATTTTTTTTTTTTGAAAAATCAATATCTTCAAAACGTGTACGATTATTTTTGAATATCTACATATATCACGAAATACTTACAATTGGCTTCCCAAATTTTTTTCTTGAACAATTTTGCAGCAATTTCTTATAAGCATTAAAGTTATTTAATAATGAAACGATTTTTTTTAGAAATCAGAAGGTAATTTTATGCATTTGAACACTTTTATCTCATTAAATCCATGTTTTGTAGTTATAAATACATAATTTTTAAATTTCAAAGTACTTTTACATAAGAGCAAGTACGTGCGATCCAGTCGTGCATTTTATTTATTAACTCAGTGGAACGTGCACAAACATAACCGTAACTGTTTTTTTATGATCTTTTTCAAGCCAATACCACTACAATGCTGGGCGGTTTGCACACTCTTCTCAAAAATAATGTATGTAATATAATGTAAAATTGTACATTTTCTTCGAAAAAACTCAAGTCTTTCAAGGAATTGACACTTTAGTCAAATTTGGCCCTCTAGAGTACAAAATTAGACAGTCAAGAGTAGGTATTATACACATTAAAGCTTATGAATAATGTTTAAAAAATACAAAACTTTGTTTGAAAATATTTTAAATCTCCCAACTAACAGTTTTTTAACACTATATAAAAGAAGATATAGAAAATAATGTTCTTTAATATAGAAATAACAGGGATGTTTAAAAACATGATTTTGAATATCTCAGTTTTCGAGAAAACAGCTCTAAGAATTTTGTTACCAATTTTTGCGTATTGCTTAATTTATCATAAAATACCTATAAGACAAATTTAAATTATGTCATATTTTTAACAGCAAATACCACATAGAATAGTTTTTTCGACTTCATACTTCCTTTTCATGGGAATTTAGGATTTAAATTTAATTTTGAAATTAGAAAAAAATTTAGAAAAAAAAACTCTCCACTAAAGTTAAACCATACCAAGAGGATTATGCACATATAATGGATTTTTAACTAACCGATTTCTATCTTAAAATTTAAATAAAACAAACAATTAAATTTTATAACGGGTGATTTTTTTGAGGTTAGGATTTTCATGCATTAGTATTTGACAGATCACGCGGGATTTCAGACATGGTGTCAAAGAGAAAGATGCTCAGTATGCTTTGACATTTCATCATGAATAGACTTACTAACGAGCAATGCTTGCAAATCATTGAATTTTATTACCAAAATCAGTGTTCGGTTCGAAATGTGTTTCGCGCTTTACGTCCGATTTATGGTCTACTTCGGAGAACAATTCATCTCAAGGAATGGACCGGTAAGTTGGCCACCAAGATCATGCGATTTGACGCCTTTAGACTATTTTTTGTTGGGCTACGTCAAGTCTAAAGTCTACACAAATAAGCCAGCAACTATTCCAGCTTTGGAAGACAACATTTCCGAAGAAATTCGGGCTATTCCGGCCGAAATGCTCGAAAAAGTTACCCAAAATTGGACTTTCCGAATGGACCACCTAAGACGCAGCCGCGGTCAACATTTAAAAGAAATTATCTTCAAAAAGTAAATGTCATGGACCAATCTAACGTTTCAAATAAAGAATCGATGAGATTTTGCAAATTTTATGCGTTTTTTTTTTTAAAAAAGTTCTCAAGCTCTTAAAAAATCACCCGTTATAATTTAAAAATTTTTAATTTTCCATTGGTCGTCCAGAAGCGTGCAGAAAGCAGAAGTCTTCTCAAACCATTCCATTGGGAAAAAAATACTCTTCTGAGAAGAGAATTTCGCTTCTCGATTTTAAGTCAGAATCCACTCAGGAAGCACTAATACACATACCCAAATGTCAAAAGCAACTATCGCAGATTTTCACCAACACGACGATTAACTAATCCAAAGGCAAAATTTCAAAAGTTGAGTAGTAGTAGTGAGCATCGTTCCATTGGATTTCAGAATGAGTGGGTCCTTGAGTGAAACCAATGGAAAACGACATAAGAGAAATGAGGATTCGACACTCGACTCGAGACCGTGAAGCGAATATTGAACGAAAGGGCAGAAAAGAAAACACACAACATCGAGAACTCGAGAAGTGGGATATTTCTGTATCTCGTGTGTGTGTGGTGTGTTCAATTACTGGGTTTATATTATTTATTTTATACCTATTAATTTTCGCACTCGATTGAGGGTTGAATATGGAATTGTGAAGGAGAGACGAGAAACGAGAACCATTATGTTATGATTTTTTTGTTTGGTTTTTCCTTTTTTTGCCTTGAAATGGAGTGTTTGTTTCCTACTTTTTAACTATGATATTGTTTCGAAAACCATTCGAATGATCATTCGATTTTTTAAATAATTTGATTATGCCCAACACTACCCACGTATGTCATTATTTATGGAATATAACTCCATTCAAATGTCCGCCATTGGCGCTAATCCGAAATATCAAATTTCCGTAACTCTTGAGCATAAATCAGGCTGTTGACTTTCAGGATAGTGGAGGTTTTTGTTTTACCGGAATAGATCTGCGACTTATGAAAATCCAATTAGAGGAAGACTGACGAAGTCAAATCGCAAGGTCATTTTAATTCAAATCACCTTCGCGTGAGGTTATTATGTTTGTTCAAAATTTCCATAGTGGCACGGGCCGTGTGGCATGGTGTAGCGCCGGCAGTCCTTTTGAAACCACCCACTTGTCTTCAGTGTCCATATCATCCTATTCTGACCAAATGAAATTAGTTATCATCGAATGAAAGGTGATGATGATGACACTATAACTCTCCATGTTGATTTGGCAAGACAGATTTAATAAATTATACCTACCCAATTTGACAGATGTAGCGCAAACAATATGGCCGCAATTGTAAATTCCTATTGAAAAACATTTTATATTTCTGATAACAGGTTAGATAGAAGCATATGTCGGTGAAGAACCGAGATACACTTAGACCAAATGTTGGCCCATTGTGATACTTTAACATATACAATACATATAACATTATTCTTTAAAATTTTTCTTTAGGTATATTTTCAGAGTAAGATAAGTTAGAAGTTTTAGGTAGGTAGTATCTAAGTAGCGCACACAAAATTAAGAGTTCTACAAAATCACCTTCAGCATTATGTTCTTGTTACGATAAACAGCAAGATAAACCTAAAACACTAGGTATTTTGTTAATACAAATTTTGATCGACAACAAATTTTCAGTGTTGCCAACATTTTTTTGGCCAAAAGTACCTATTAGAGGACTAAGAACAAGGCATTAGGTATAGATTTTAAAAATTCTTTGTTAAAAATGAAGGACAATGCAAACATTTCTATTGTCATCCTTAACTGGACTTTTCAGCAAGAAAACATTTTTACTTTTGTTAAAAACCTATATAATAAGGTAAGAATATCACAAATTCTTCAATGGATCAATTGTTGCTCATCAATGTCGTTGACGACTTTCATCTTTTTTTAAATTATATTGAAGTAACGAATAATATCATTACATATAGATTGATGAAACTGTATTTAAAAAAAAATAACTGCCTGCTGGCATATTTTGTATACACACGTTCCAAACGTTCCAATAAATTAATAACGCCTTTTATTCACTTATACCTCCCTATAATCCCGTTTATCTGGCATTTAAGTTTGTATTTCGTTGTCTTAAAGTTAAAAATGTCCCCATATGTACATCCTTGAAATTGAATTTTCAGTTTTGAACATAATTCCATACTCACCTGTTACGCAGGAACAAAGATGTACAAAAGTAGTTACACCTAAATAGATAGGTATGTATCTGGTACCTGGCTCCATACAACTTTTAACTCAAAGATTTAATACAATGCTATGGTTTAAAATTACGAGTATTTAAATTGCAAACAATATTCATAAGCTTAAAATACAAAAAAAAAAACAATCAAATCAAACCTATACCATTATACGCCCATCTTTAGGTATATTTATGTCTTAGCATTACACCATAAGCTTTTTAGAATTCGCAAAAGCTAACTTTAACCTAAATTGTATTTCTACGCAGTAGCATTTTGCTTTAAAATATAACTTTAAAGCGTTTTTTGGCATTCCTATCTATTTTTATTTATTTCTTAAAATAAAATATTCTAAAGCTCTTATATAAAAGCTTGATTCTATAAATTCACAAAATCGGGTGGGGAACAACATATTTCTTAGAACTATTCTGTTCACAGCCTCGGTGGCGCAGTAGGCAGCGCGTAAGTCTCATAATCTTAAGGTCGTGAGTTCGAGCCTCACCCGGGGCATATCTTTTTTTTTTCTTTGTAAATTTTTCATCTTCGTTAGGTTGGTGCACTTTTTTGTCAGTACCCTTTTTTTATTTTCTTAATGCCAAAAATAACAAAATATAAAGCTGTAGTGAAAGGCTAATGCTTACAGTGAGTGAGTATGGCATAAGGCATAGTTGTCCCGAGGATTTTAAATGTTGAAAACTACATTTCGATACCTTCCCGCAAGAATGTATTAAGCGACATTTTAAAAATTGTTCAGGAAACGAAAAAAACGTCTCATTTAGTTATTTTTTTGTGTATTTTATTGGACGAAACAAATTTAAAAATGTCGCTTAATACATTCTTACGGGAAACAAATTTATTTCGTCCAATAAAATACACAAAAAACTAACTAAATGAGACGTTTTTTTTGTTTCGTGAACAATTTTAAAAATGTCGCTTAATACGAGTACGAGCAAATTCTTGCGGGAAGGTATCGTTTTGATTAAAATGTGCAAGCACAATCCACAACATTAAATTTTAAAGCAGAATCTATTAAATTAAAAAATTGAAACATAAACGTATTTTTAAGCAAAATTTATTTACTTTTTTTAACTCGTCATCAAAAAAAGTTATCAAATATAACTTTTTGTTATTGTGAACATACAGATTCTCTATGTATACTTACCTTTAGCTTTTCATATTCGTTTGAATAATCATACTTATATTGGTCCAAAATTGGAGTATTTAACTGCCATATCTGGGTTGATGCTCTTTCAACTCATTGGAGTCTTTTGGATAGTATTCAGAGTATGATTGGTTAGTAGGTAAATATCATTGAAAAATTTACGTCTCTCAAACACCGTCTTATTGTTTCTTGTCTCTTCTCATTTTATTATTTCTTTAATAGTCAGTTCTTTAGTGAAATAGCCAGTTGCATTCCTCCCCTTAGAGCTTAGACAATTGAACACTAAAACTCGCGTTTTAAGGAATCATCAATTTACCCCCGAGCTCAATTTAAAATGTACTGTTAAGTACACAGATTTATTTGTTTAGACGTACTACACGAATGTGTAATTCTCTACCCTGCTCTGTTTGTCTCTCTTATTATGATATGTAGAAATTCAAAACCAATGTGCACAGGTACCATCTTTTTAATCCTCTCCTCTTTCTCAAATGCTCGCTCTGCGTTATATAACATTTTAAGTGTAATCAATCTCCTGGAGTGCGCGTTAATTTCACAAAAAATTGTTAAGAGCTTCAAAATTCAACGCGTTAACGTCCTTTTTCTTTCAAAAACTTATCTTATATTTAGAAGTATAGAGAATAGGAACGAGAAAGTAATATAAGAGTTTTCTTCTAACCACTTCAAATAACCACAAAGGCTCGTGTCGCATCCATAATACTATAGCAATGAGTGCTAGTAGAGACTTCAAATACATAAGTGTAGCAAGATTTCTTTGAGATTTCATAGTAATCCAGATTTTTCCTTCAGATTTCGTCTAACTCTTGTTCCATAAACCTCAAAATATCAAAAGTTTTCAGTCGACATCTTTAATTTAGTTTTGCTGGGAACATAGTTTTTCTGTCAAATATAGAGATTCTTAATTTAGCCGCACTACAAGAATGGGGAATACTTTACTCTTCTCCATTTTTCCCCTCATCCTGGTGTACAAGCTTTCGAACCAATGTGTATCAGCATCTGCTCTTAAATTCTCTCCACTTTACACCTTGGAATTCATTACAGAACTGTCAACAAATTTTAATAAAATCTTGTTGACGAAAAAATTAAAATAAAAAAATTTTACAAATCTAATTTTGAAAAAAAAAGAAAAATAAAATTTGTAGAAATGTGTGGTTTTTAATTAAATTGGCGCTAAATTTTAGTCAAATCAGTACGATGTTAAAACTGTTTTAGAATGATACTAGGTTAAAAAGACATTTCATGCTATCTCTAGCACTTTATTAAAGATTAAATCATAGAACACCTATTTTATAGTTTTAGTATGGTGGTTACTTCACATGACTCTTTGACAATTCCAGATGTCAAAAGAGGTCTGTTCACTTGGGTTTTTGCACGAACCGTCAATATTTTAGGTGCGTTCAGAAGCAATCTATTGAAAATAGTTTTAGTAGGGTACTAGTTATAAAATGTTTAAAATTATAATAAAGTTAATAAACTGCTTTAAAGTTAGCAAATGGTTAAATAGAATCAAACTAATGTCTTTACACTAGACTGTTTAAAATTTTGCACCATTTTTTTAATGTTTCCTGTAAAACAAAATTCCACTGACCCGTTCTTGCGATGTTTTTATAGTTAACAGCGTGTTTTGAATTGTGAATATTTAGGGTGTATTAACAATAGACATACATATGTATTTAAATTAAGGCGCGGTCTTTACTTTTTACGAAACTACAAGGGTCACTAAAAATTTAACTGTATACAAGTCTAAGTAAAGAAGTGATCAATTTACAATTTCAAGGACAATTGATAATAATCTTTACCTATTAAGCCCACATAAGCGATCATAAATTCATATTATTCTATTCGATTTTATGATCGCTAAGCATTTAAAACGTTCATAAAAATTTAATTTGTAATTGTTATGTACCTTAATCTATCAACAAAATGCAAGTAAGTTGCAGTTAGATACAACAGACCAACACGAACATTGGAGCAGAGCTAACAAGACGGTTATTAAAAAAACAATAAAACGACAACTGGCGGCGGGTAATAAAAAAAGATCCAAACAACACAATCAAACAAGTGCGATTTATGTCCATTTATTGAGTCTGCAACATTACAATTTAACAACAGTTCTTACGAGGTATAAATTATGGTAAAACAACGAACCTATGGCTCGTGGCCCACCCACAAGAACGCGGTAGATGTACGCGACAACGCGACGGGAGGCCTGCCGAATGAAGTTAATTGGTTGTTCCCATTTTTTTGTAGTGTAGTTTTTTTTTTATCTGTCAAGCCTCTACAGTTCCCTGCTAAATTTTGTCTTCTATTGGAACATTATGGAGTTGAAAAAAAACTCTAAAAGTTGTAAACCATGCAAATTATTTTCAGCGTCTTGCCACTTGTTTCTATTTCATTTGCATCGTGAAGGGGTCAACACAAAAAACTGATGACAAATAATCGCAAACTAGCCTAACTATCATGTTACAATTTGTCAGCGACGACGCTGAGGAAAAAAATAACGAGTAGATAGAAATTCCGACAGGCTTTTTTATTTAAATTAAAAATTATTCTTAAATCCGAAACACAGACAAATGAAATAAAAACAATTAAACTATTAAAAATACATAATACTTAGTTAAGATCTAATTGACTTAATAAGTGGTGCAATTCTCTTTAGATTTTCACCGAACAAATAAATTAAAATTATGATTTTTGACAACAAAAAAATTACTACCTACAGTTTTGACAGTTAACCCTGTGTGGCAGTAAATTAATGTATGTTTGTATGAAGTTTCGCAAAATTCAAATAGAACAAATACCAACTAGTATAAACTTATTTTTGTTTCAATTTGAAGGAGTGAACAAATAGAAAAACTACATATAAAATTTGATTTTCAAAATATCTTCTGGAAGCTTACTTACAAAGTAGCGCTGTAGACCGTAGTGGACCAGGGCCTGAACCAACGATTTTCCTAATGATTTCAGTATTATTCCCATTATTGATAAGAAAATAATTATTAAGTTTATTTGGGTCGAGATCACCACACTTGTATAATGTTTTTTCAATAACTCTTTAGAATCTTCCTGAACTACATTGGAGATGCTTTATTTTTCTTGATAAAAACATAGCTTTCGCTCATCTTACCTCAGCAGTATACTGGTTTCGTAAGTTTTTGTATATTTGCCAATTGGCTCTACTAGGACTTCGGCGCCATCTATTATGCATTCAATTTTAAATTTTATTATAAAATATGTATGAATCATTGAAAAATATAATTAAGAAAACGGCTGAAAAGATCCTTCAGAAAACAAAAACATCGAAAACCGATAAATTTTCGAATAAAACAAAATCTCTAATTTTAAAAAAGAAAGAATTAAAAAACAAAACAAATTTAATAGAAACAGAAAAACAATATTTAAACATTTAAAAGAATAAAAAAAAGAATTACAAAAATTAATAGAAACTAAATCTCAAAACGATATAAAACACTTTTTAAATGAACAAATAATTTACGGACTTTTGCGATTGTTTAAATAATCGACGTAAGTCCGTAAATTATTCGTTCATTTAAAATGTATCAGTACCACGATAAAAAAAGTCTTAAATCTACGATTTGTAGTATTTTATCTATAACGAAATAAACATATAAAATCTGCGACAATTTTTTTTGAAAGCTGAATCATGAATAGAAGCTGAAATGCGTACGGTAAAAAAAAACATAACTTCAGTACTAACTAATCTTTTTAATTCAATTTCAAAACACAAAATAAAGCACAAATCTGCATCATTTCTACAATTTATAAGATTTTCGAGATTTAAGACAAATGTACATCGTTATCTCCTACTCAATTCTCCCTCTATTTCCCCTTAACGCTAGCATTGTGTTAAAATATTTTAAGAGTAGTCATAACCCCTTGACCCCTTGAAGCATAGATTGGAAAGTTACAATTCTATCGTTGACTGAAGACACGTACTAATAATGCTTCCAGCATTTCGAGATAGTTCATTCTGATTTATTCTATTCAAATCCAGTGGCGTATCCAGACAAATTTTTGAACAATTTTTCAATAATTGTATTTTACTTTTTATTTTTTTGCAGTCCTTTTAAGTAAGTAAAGTAATTAAATCCAGCATTTTCTTTTTGTCCCCTAAGAAACTTGTGTAATCAGTAAAATGTAACTTGTTTCGAATTTTTTATTAATTTGTTATTTTTATAATAAAGACAAACAAGTTTTTAAAACTTAAGTTTGAATGTAAAAAAGGATAAACATATTGTTTAGTTTATCTTTTATTGTTATGCTTTGTTATTTGTTTAGTTAAAATCACGCATTGTATAAGTCTTGTGCTTATTTTCTTAAGATGCTTTATTGACAATAATTGTTATTTTGAATGCATAATATTAATCTAAGGAATTCCGAACGATTTATCGAATTATGTGGTTTGACGCAAAAATCGGTCGATAAATAAAACAAACAAATTTCTAGAACAATATTTGGGATACGAATTTTAAGTGCTTAGTAATATAGATTTTAGAAAATAATTTCAAAAAATAATCGGTAACACGTTTTCAAGATATTGAATTTTCAAGAAAAAAAAAATTATAATATTTTTTTTAAAATCCAAAAACTATTTTTTTGAAAAAGATTTTGGATTATATTTTTTCAAATGCAAAGGAGCTTCTGTATAAAAATTTTGATTAAGATCGTTGGAGCCGTTGATGAGAAATTCGAAAATCAAAAAAACCGTCCTATGATATGTACCGTTAATAACATTTCCACCCAAATCTTTTTTGACCAGAATGTAGTTCATATCAAAAATATCACGCCTATTTTTTTGATCAAAATCGTAAGAGCCGTTTTCGAGATAAATAAGATTATGCATTACGGGTGTATGGGGGTACCGTTAGTTTTGGAGCTAAAAAAAAAATTTCAATTTCCCCTCTAGGTAATCACAAAAAATAATATACCTCCAGTAGTTTAGGCTGTAAACCCATCTGGGATGGTACCAAGTGGAAGAGAGCAACCTATCCTCTCAAAAAGTGCCCCAAATACTAAAATTCCTAAAAGCAATAGGTTTGGTGGAGGAACTGTAGGATGAGCCAGTTCATCATTTTTATAAGAGGGGGCACAATAGATCTACAGGTCGCAGTGCAATAACCCCCAATACAATTCATTCATTCATTAGGCTTTAGTTCGAGGTACAGACATACAGACAGACAGACGGAATTACCGGACCCACTTTTTTCGTCTTCGCTATCATTGTAATGTCAACTTTGATCAAAATCTCGAGTTCGATTTTTTTTCCAAATGCAGGGGCCAAATTACCGCATCAGTTTTCAAGTAATACGTGACTGAATTATGTGAGTTTGGCATTACCGCTTACGTCATCGAGCAATCGATTACTCTAATTTGACATTTTCATTCGATCACTGATGGGACTCACTCACTGGGTCAATGAAGAAGAACTTGCCCTATAGTACCTATATCGCAAGTAAAAATCATGGTAAGATGGGATACCAGGAATAACAAACTTGATTGAAAAATTTAACCAGATTCAAGTTTGATGCATGCACAAGTTCAAGAAGGCTTTGGCGAACATCCATGACAAAAAAGGGTTGGGTAAACATTTAAAATATCAAATTAAAGTTTAATATATTTGTTCAATTAATTAGATTTTTATTTGGTTATAGGTATGTAAGTAAATTGTTTTTTGTTTTTAAATATATTTAAAGATTTTTCCCAGTGCATGCTGCGACTGTTTTCTCATTATGATTGATGTGATGGAATTAGAAAATTCTCACTAGTCTGTCACGATTTGCCCTCTAGACAACTCCGTTTGCTATTGGTTGCTATTCGTTGAAACATTGTACCTACCTAGATCTTAAGTTGACACAGGAAAATAGAACACAAATTATTTTCTATCTTGAAATCAGATAAGTAAAGTATTGTCTGTTTCTGATAAATTGTTGATTTATATTAGTTTGCAACAAATAGATCAAGGACTTGTCAAGCACTTTGAGTCAATGAATTAATTTTGCAATATTTTTTTTTAAGTGATCTTACAATAAATACATATGTTGTCCTTGTTTTTTTTTTAATAAATATGAATTACTTTATAAAATTTAATTCGTTTTGAAAACTATTTGAGTCAATAAATTTTCATAACAAATTCAGTTTTTGTTTTGATGTCGTAAGAAAGCCAGTTTGAAAAATTAAATTTCAATTTTAGAAATCTCGTTAATTTTTCGTTGATAAAATCTATTTACATCTCATTTACAAAAATTCTCATTCTCAATTTTGCTGGTAAATACCGAAGTACAAAATTTTACATTAGCTTCTTCATTTTTTGATGAACTGTTTCAAGATTTTATTCCAATTTTGTAATATGCTACAAACAAAAATGCAGTAATTTTAAGCTCTTAAATTGCACGACCTGAGCGCTGAGTGACATGAAAACATTTCCGGCAAAAATGATGTCACTGAATTAAGCATTAGTAGGTATATGACTAAGCGAATCACTTTTAAGACGGATATTTCTATATGAATGCACATTAAATAATTCACAATAGTGACAGTTCTATCAAATCGTGAACATGAAGAAAGAAAATAACTTTTTTAGAAGTCAATTGAACTTTTAATTGAGTTCCATTAAATCTTTACGAAAACTTTAATATACCTATTTACACGCGGAAGTTCCCACTTTCATATAAATTATAAGTTAATTAACCATTACTCTTCTGCTGTATCTAACCTCAAACATTTTATGCACCTATTTGATGGATTAGATTCAGAAACAAAAGCAGTTAACGGCTTAAAAGATTAGCTATTGTATTTCATCATGTACCAGATATACATTTACCTGCATTTGGATTTGAGATAAATTAAAAACTATCTAAGTCAAGCTCGCAAAAGTTCATGAGCTTTCGGGGTTTCTTTCATTTTGTTCTTTTGTTAAGCCCCTCTACCATAGAAATATATACATTTGTATGGATATAACGACAGCCATGTATCTTTGGTTTTGCTAGAAGAAGCTATTGAACTTTACGAAGGCCAAGTCCGTTTATTCTCCTTTCGTATTGTTCTTGTTTCGTTGTTTTTTTTTTTTTTTTGTATTTTCTATTAACCCTATTTTATGCTCCGAAGTCTTTGCAGAAAAAAAAACAAGGTCGTGAGATATTCAATGTCAGACAAAGCTCGTATAAAATTCACTTATTTTGACAGAGGGTAAATTTATTAAAAGTCGCAGATAAAATCGCATACTCGTGCGAAGTTTCTGAGTCGACATTGTATCGTCAGTCTGTAGTTTCACCTTGGCATTAGAAGGATTTATTATGAATGATGACTGATGAAAAAATTGTTATGTCGGTTTAGTTTTGGTGACTGAGACGTGAATGGTGCATGTGGCATCTGATCTTCAAATGTCGTCATTGTATGAGTCAATAGATCCATTGATGTGTTGTCCAACAGCACAAAATTAACATCTTTTGCGATGCACTTTTTGATATTAGGTAGGTACTCGTTGTGCTCTAAGTTTTGTAGAAATTTGGAAATTAGTAAGGGAACAGAACTAAAACGAAATTTCTTTAAGATTTTTCTATAACAAAATTTGGGACGTCAATTTTAAGTAGGTACCTTTAGTATACATTTAAGGAATTAATTTCAAAACGCAATCCTTGTTATTGAATATCGGAAGCTACTGCTTGAATGTTTGAGTCAATTAATATGAGACTTGGTATATTAATATAACCGTAAAGCAAAAGATTATTTTAATATCGTTTAGTTCATGGCGGCAATTTTGTTGTATCTATACCTAGTTATATTTCGTATTTATTTATTTATTTATTTATTTTTTGTATACATAAAAGACCAATCACAGGAGCTGAAGGAATATAAACATAACCAATGTCGTGCATTTGAGGACTGGGAAGCGGGCACAAATTTCATCAAAAAGAATCTTTTTTAGCGACGTGGCTAGTTTATGCATCTACAGAAAGTCGTAGTTTGTGGTAGATTATGTGCCAGCAGTAGGTATCATCGGTTCACAGAATTGCCATCACCATGAATGAAGAGCACCACCACCGATCGATAATAACCAATTTCTTTTCGTCAAAATCGAACGATATGGATGTGAAACGGGTTGGGTACGAAATCCCGCATCACAAAGTCCCGATTCACATAATCCCGAATTAAGAAATCACGAAATCACACCGTTTCAATACTAAATTCACAGCACAGTATGGATTTTCATTTCCGTAGTAATGGTGACTCGAATCAATGAGAAGCAACGAGAAAGCAGTTTCCTACTACTGTACTGGAATATTCAATACGAAGAAGACCGCTCTGATTTCGTTAATTTTTAACGTACTCTGATTGGCTTTAAGCTGAAGACAAGCCTAGTATACATACATAAGTATAAGTATGGAAAATAATCAAAGTATCTTGAGTCAAAAAAATAAAAAATTACAAAAAAAATGGTTTAAAAAAAATCATGTGATACATCTCTCCCTACATCACGAATATGTAAATCTCAACTCGCTAAGATGCCTAGTTTAGCCAGAAATCACGTTTGAAAATGTCAACTTTGGGGGGTCTACGAAGCTCCGTTTAGCCGTAAATGGCGTTCCAATATACATTTTTTTTTTTCGTTTCATGCGATACGTGGATTGAAGGGTGACACTCCCTAGAGCATTTTTTATTCTCTAAGATGCATGGTTTAGCCACAAATCACATTAAAAAAAAGGTACCAACTTTGATAGGTCTACGGCACTTAGTTTGCCAGAAAATCGAGATTTAGAGATATAAAAATTTGTTTTTCTTAAAATATATGGTGTCAATAATTGCTGTGCTTGCAGTTTATTTTTAATAAACAAACAGTACTTTGGGTGGCCCGCTCCGCCGGACTTAAGGATTTTAATTCCCTTTTTCGGGGACACACCCGCTCACGCGACTCCGTTGCTTCGCTTAGAGTATGTTAAGACGCCTGGCAGGCGCCATTGTAAACAGTTTTTTTGATAAAAAAAATTGTTGAAAAAAAATTGTCGAAAAAAAGTTTGTTAAAAAACTATTTTTGACAAATATCCAAAAATATTTTTGACAAAAGTCTAAAAATATTTTAGTCAAATGTCCAAAAATAATAAAATAAAATTGACCAAACCATTGAAAATCATCTTATCTCTCTAAAAATGGAGAAGGTCTTAACTCCTCGGAGTTCCAAAAACAACTGAATTTTCCCGAACCAACAGTTCCTTAAATACTTTCCATTTGTTTAAAAATACATAAATCAAAATAAAATATTTTATTAATAGTACTAAAAGAGTATTGAAAGTCCCGCCAAATATTTCCAAAAATATCTGTCGGGGGGATTTTTATTTTCGGCGGGATTTCGTGATTCGGGATTTTGTGCGGCGGCATTTAACGGGTGATTTTTTTGAGGTTAGGATTTTCATGCATTAGTATTTGACAGATCACGCGGGATTTCAGACATGGTGTCAAAGAGAAAGATGCTCAGTATGCTTTGACATTTCATCATGAATAGACTTACTAACGAGCAACGCTTGCAAATCATTGAATTTTATTACCAAAATCAGTGTTCGGTTCGAAATGTGTTTCGCGCTTTACGTCCGATTTATGGTCTACATAATCGACCAAGTGAGCAAACAATTAATGCGATTGTGACCAAGTTTCGCACTCAGTTTACTTTATTGGACATTAAACCAACCACACGAATGCGTACAGTGCGTACAGAAGAGAATATTGCGTCTGTTTCTGAGAGTGTTGCTGAAGACCGTGAAATGTCGATTCGTCGCCGTTCGCAGCAATTGGGTTTGTGTTATTCGACCACATGGAAGATTTTACGCAAAGATCTTGGTGTAAAACCGTATAAAATACAGCTCGTGCAAGAACTGAAGCCGAACGATCTGCCACAACGTCGAATTTTCAGTGAATGGGCCCTAGAAAAGTTGGCAGAAAATCCGCTTTTTTATCGACAAATTTTGTTCAGCGATGAGGCTCATTTCTGGTTGAATGGCTACGTAAATAAGCAAAATTGCCGCATTTGGAGTGAAGAGCAACCAGAAGCCGTTCAAGAACTGCCCATGCATCCCGAAAAATGCACTGTTTGGTGTGGTTTGTATACGCTGGTGGAATCATTGGACCGTATTTTTTCAAAGATGCTGTTGGACGCAACGTTACGGTGAATGGCGATCGCTATCGTTCAATGCTAACAAACTTTTTGTTGCCAAAAATGGAAGAACTGAACTTGGTTGACATGTGGTTTCAACAAGATGGCGCTACATGCCACACAGCTCGCGATTCTATGGCCATTTTGAGGGAAAACTTCGGAGAACAATTCATCTCAAGGAATGGACCGGTAAGTTGGCCACCAAGATCATGCGATTTGACGCCTTTAGACTATTTTTTGTGGGGCTACGTCAAGTCTAAAGTCTACACAAATAAGCCAGCAACTATTCCAGCTTTGGAAGACAACATTTCCGAAGAAATTCGGGCTATTCCGGCCGAAATGCTCGAAAAAGTTACCCAAAATTGGACTTTCCGAATGGACCACCTAAGACGCAGCCGCGGTCAACATTTAAATGAAATTATCTTTAAAAAGTAAATGTCATGGACCAATCTAACGTTTCAAATAAAGAATCGCAAATTTTATGCGTTTTTTTTTTTAAAAAAGTTCTCAAGCTCTTAAAAAATCACCCGTTAGTTACTCCCTGTGGAACACATATTCAGTTGGACAGCAGGACGGCGCTGCGTGCCACACACAACACATTTTTTTTTTTTTTTTTTTTAATCTACCCGCGCTCAAGGGATTAGATTACCCTTTAAATGTTTCAACACAGCGCGGGCGTGAAGTTAAGAAGAGAAAGAAGGATAGGAAAGATGTGTGGCACGATGTTCTGAGACTGAAGGTTGTTGTCTCAGATATTTTATCTCCAGGGATGGCGGCTGAAATAAAGCGGAGATTGCCGTGTCTTATTTCTATGTCGCTTATAATTCACATTATTTTATTCGTGTTCATCCTTGTTAGGCATACTAGTTTAACTCAATCACATGTTGTTAGTGTTATGCCTGAACAACATGCAATGAGTAAACCAGCAACCCCTTGATGACAATTTTAGAAGGTTTTTAATGGAATTAAAGCGACATAGACGACGGCAGGGATCGAACCTGTGATCATGAGGTTCACAGGCGAGCACACATACATCGCGCCACGGCCACCCCCTAAAACACAACACATGATGCCAAAATGGAAATTCTGTATGATCTGTTTGATGGAATTGTTATCTCACACAGAAATACAGGCAGAGATCGTGCCATTTGACCCCGTTAGAGTTTTTCATTTTTGATCTCCTTAGATCACAGAGGTATAAGCTTTAACAATAAAATTTATGAAAAATTGTATAATTCCTTGGAAACAATCTATGAGAAGACTGATCCAACTGACGAAATCTTTGCTATCGCAGACTTTTATCTTGACAGCTTTGATTGGTATATTTACTAATGATAAATCTAATTGCCTGTTAACGCATCAAATGTAAATCCATCTCATGCGATTCAAAGCCTGTCGAAGAAGATCGCTATCATCCTGCCTCAAATATCATATTGAATCTAATGTTGTATGCAATGTTCAAAATACTTGCAAAAACGAACTTGGGTTCGACTTTAAAAAATGTACGAGTAATTTCGATAAACTTTTTAGTTTACTAATCGTGAACAATTCAGATGTCTTATTTAAAAATTTGAGTTTAGATGAAATGGTTTTGCGGTGTTATGAAATTGTATCACTGCGCAAAAAAGATATTTAAGTAATATTCCGCCATGGTTTGATTAATAAAAATTTTAAAAACAAAACAAAAAAAATAACTGGTCGATTTAAATCTATCAAAGGCTGATGAAATTCTCATATTTTATCAAGAACTCTCTACCGACTTGATGACCTATACAAATTTTCTTTACTACTGATTTGACGGCAAGCATGAATTATAATAATTTTTTGAGTCATCACCCAGGGACGATATCATATAACATTATTTTGAGAGTACATTAGAAGACTTTTCTCCAAATAGTACTTCTTTAAGGTAATGTTACACTCTTCTATCATTATTAAAACTTTATGAATGTTTTATTCCTGACCCGAATGGTCTTCCATCATTTATGTTGATAAAATGTGTATCTTACTGTCTTATCCGTAATTTGTTCTTTTCAATGAGTTCCTAAAATGTTTAAAATTTAATTCTCTTTAGAAATATTCTTACCTAACGACAATCCATAAAAAAGGTCTAAGAATGTGTTAAAAAACTATCATCCTTTTGCAAAACTATCTGCTTTTCCTACTGTTTGAATCTCTTGTTTGTGACATACTTTCTTTTATTTGTTCGTCTGTTATATGTGAAAACCAACATTGTTTTGTAAAGAAAAAAGCCGTAGTCAAATATTTACTGCAATCTACAACTCTCCGCTTTTTGTTAAGATGCATTTGAAAATCACTCGCAAGTATTTTTACAGACTTTAGTAAAGCTTTTGACAAGATAAGTTATAAATACTTTTAAATAAATTAAAAAAAACTTAGACTCAATGATCGTTTCGTTTTGTGTGTATCTTCAAATCATAAATATAGATATTATGAAGTCATCTGCAATAATGATGTCAAATTGAAGTTGTTTCTGGTGTACCTCACGGAAGCTATCTTGGCCCCTAGCTGTTTGTTTTATTCATAAATGATTTTCTTTGTATACAACAACATTCATTGGCATTAATTTTTGCTGGGGACATTAGATTAATCCATCGTGGATTGTGAAAAACTGAGTTTTTGGACTGTTGCAACAATAACCTTTTTTTTTAAATATTGAAAAGTGTGAACATTGTTTTTTTAATTTAAACGATTTTAGCGTCTTACTATCTCTCAACATTTTACTAAAGCTATAATTAAAAACTACCTACTTTAACTTTTAGTAACTTGCTTTTTTATAATTAGAGCGCTCTCAAAGGGTGCAATTTTATTTGAAAAAGTTTAATTTTTTATGATTCGTAAGCTTGTTGGTTTTAAAAGTAGATCAAATAATTTAAAATGTTTTGGGAACACGAATATTTTGATATACATGTTTGAAGAGTTAGCTTTGTGCAGTAAAGTGCGATATTTTAAGTCCCGAGAAAATCCTTTTGAAAAGCTAAACATTAGAGAATTTTACTCCAAGACAAAACAACAGTTCGGTTCTTGGTTGAAAACCTAAGCATCCATGACTGAATTACAAGCCATGGGCTTCTGATTTAACTAGAATTACAAGTACTATTTACATTACACATTTATCCATCAGGTTGATGCTGGTAAATTAACTTCCTAATAGAACACAAAGAAAATACTTATACACAACAATTTTTTTATAGGACCCATACATGGAATGTCCAGGTCTCAGTGGGGAAAATAATTAAAAACATTTCGAAAAAAATTGTCACAAATACACAAATAATAATAAAATAAATTGTAGGTAGGTTGTCAATTTGACTTCTGAGCTTCTGACATTTCAAATTATTAGATCTGTTCCCCAGATTTAGTTTTGTTTGGATTTTTAATTTTCACTAACTGTCATTATTTAGACGTGTTCAGTTTCTCCGTTTTTAATGAAAGAAAATTAGTATTTTACTAGTTAGTAAAACGAAAATGTTACTAAATGTTTAGCAAATTGATAGCTTGTAACAGTTTGTTGTTGACAGTTTGTCATTAAATTTTTTCAGTGCTCTGAATGCAACAATAGGGTGGTACTTCAACTATCGACGTAATACGTATTACAATTCTCACAATTTAATTGACTTTAAGCAGCCCCGAGCTTAAACATTTAATCAATTGTGTCTGGCGAAGTCTGTTGTATTTTTTGTTGTCTTGTATAATAGTGCAACACATTGTAATGTCTCACAGAATATTATTAGTTGCCTAGTCATTATTTCTGTCTTAGCTGTAAATTTAGGTCACAATCATCGATCACCATCATAACACTCTGCTCAACAGTGTTCTATAGGCATCAGATTCATACATATGTCATTTTAAAAGCGTCTGTCATAAATGCATGTAAGCAGCACTGTTTTTTCGATTTGACATTTATTACCATGAGAGTAATTTTCATTGACAGCCGTCACATTGGCTGGCGGCATATTTTGAACGAAACAATTGCAATGCCCAATAAACGCATTTTCGCAGAGCAACTCCATCCGCGGGCTAGAATGTTTGTCTTCATTTACAATCCATTAATGGGCATCCAAATGTGCGATATAGCCCCCGCACCAGTGTTGTGGTTCAGCAAGAGCTGACAGTCTCATTCCAAAGCGTTTTTGTCCTAGATCCACTGATCACTCGATAGCCAAGCTGCAATGAAACTAATGATGGTGGTCCGATTCGTATTGTAATTGATGCAAGTCTCTCGCTGACCTACAACACCATGGGCATAGAGAAAAGCTGTCAATGGCTGGCAGCGAACTGCAGCTCAACCTTAAGCATGCATCTTCTGGTGGCATATCTTTGGAGAGCGAAAGATCACTATCTTAAGTGTTTAACACTGTTTTCAATTGACGCGACGCGGGCAGCATAGTGACGACTTAAGCGGCCGACCGATACGGTGCTGTGGCGAACATTACCGCACGCTGATGTCTTACAATTTATGCGCATTTACTCGTACAGCTCGCAGCAATTGACAAAGTCACACTATCTATAAGAAGAGTGAGAAGATGGCTCATTCGTCGTTGTCTGATGCGGTCTTGAGCTGGAAAATGCCACAGAAAAATTGATTTATTGACTGACAGACAGGCCGCGCAGATCAATTGCGAAAAGTTGTGGCTTTTTAGTGCTGTGATGGTGGCGGCAAGCGTTATAGAAAAATTGTTTATGGTTTCTCTCTGCAGCTTTTCCCCTTCTGCGTTGCGAACGAATGCCTCTGAGGCAATGCATTCGGTCAGATTATGCAGATAAGGCGTCATGTCTTGAGACGCTGGCTGTTGGATGCTGTCATTAGAGAAGTGTTTTTTTTAGTAAAACAAGAAGTGATGTCGTTAGATTTTTAATTTTGATATTTTTTACTTCCATATGCATGCGGATAAGATTGATAAACAATAGAATTTTGGAAACTTAAAATTATAAATTATGCAGATTAAACTATCATTATGTATCAAAAGACGGCTTGTTGTAAATTAAAATTGATATTTCCGACATTTGGAGGTGTTTCGCGCATGATCGATTAGGTGTAACCATCGATTAGATTGAATTTATTTCAATTAAAATGCAAATTTGAATGAGCTACGCCATATAGAAGGTTTCATTTTCGTTGTATATATTGGTCAACACCCGATAGGCTATTAACACATACATAATACCTTTTTGAGGTTTATTTTAGCTAAGTCGATAAATATATATTTGTATTTCATTGACAGAAACATTAATTACAGGATTATAATTCTTAGTGAAAATAAAATATACATGGTATTGCCATTTAGGACAGATTTGTTTTTTGTTTGAAAGAAGGCTTTTTATAATCTCTTAATTTAAATTTTGTTTTAAATTCATTAACATTCATATAAAGGGTTTTTCAATTGGCGCGTGTAGATTTTGGCGGCCATATTGTTTTGGTTATATTTGTCAAATCTGTTGTTTATTATTCAGTTTCTGATGCTAAATCACAATGACATGTAACACGATTGAACAGCACGTCCAAGTGATATAACTTATTTATCAAAATGAGTGTTCGAAAGTGCTAACGTTACGCCCATTTTACTTTGAACGTAGTTGTCCTTAACCCTAGAAAGGTAATCTTCGTCGATTAGACGAACATCATTTTTTCTTTTTAAAATTTCTCATAGATTCTTCATCTTTAATCTTTAAGGAGAATAAAAAGTCACAAATCTAAAAAAACAAAATGAAAAGTGTGTTTTTATTAAAAGAAAGGTTTGATAAAAATAAATTATTAACATCTACAAGAATTTGTTAATAACTTTCCGAAAAAATTGCATTTAAATTTTACTTCGTCGATTCGACGAATGATTACCTTTAACGTACTAAAAAATATGATTACCTTTCCAGGGTTAACAGTTGGCTCTTCAGTCCTGAAAAGTCAAATTTGAGATGACGGGTTCGGAAAACACCCAACATTCGCGGTCTATGAAAGTGTCAGAAAAACTCGAGGCAGTCAATTCCTCGCCTTGCACAGAGCTCGGGTTTTCGCAGAATTCAACTCAGCGAATTCTGCGTTGAGAGTTGGGCATACACCCCGGTACATGATCCTACTGGCCCAGGAGCTTGAAGTTCTGACCATAGAGAACGCCATTTGTTCGATGACTGAGCTTCAGAGCGTTTGGAAGAGGACCCCAATTTTGACCGAAAAATAATCCTTAGCGACGAGGCGCATTTTTGGATGTAGGGCTGTGTTAACAAGCAACTGCCATACATTACACGACACTTTCCCACACGAGATTCACCAGGTGACAATGCATCCTCAAAAAATTACAGTTCTATGAGGATTTTGGGAAGCGGCGTCATTGGTCCGTAATTTTTAGAAAAAGACATCAATAGAAAGCGCTATAGAGCGATGATAACCAATTTTGTATGGCCCAAGTTGAACCATATGCTACGTGCCACGCAGCTGCCGTCACTATTGACACTCTGATTCTGTTTCACCCTTAATTTAACCAGCTACATCCTTAAGAGTACCTTCATTCTCTTCAGAGCCTGTTATAACGAAATTCGGCACTACATAGTCCATATCAGAATGGATCGATTGAATAGGCTGAACAATAGAAACAAAAAAGCCTCTTTTGTACGAAACACTCATCGAAATACCACCAAAATATGGATACAAATACGGATGATAAATGCAAACGCACCTTAGCCAGTAGTTTTAAGATTCTTAACCCAATATGGTACGAACTCGTTGACATGAGGTTTTATAAATGGATCGACAACCCTTCGGAAAAACGCACACCAAAATCGAAAACCAACACTAGGAAGCCTGTCCATAATTGGAGTTTTGAAATGTATGTTTTTCCTAATTTTTCTTATTCTAAGTTTCAAAACACAAAAAATAATGTAAACCTTCCTAGTGTATTTCCCAAATCTCTACATCTTAACCCCCCTAATACACCTCAACCTAGCTCCCATAATATCTACAGAAATGATAACCCCCATAATTTCCTTACTCTCAAACCCCGGCAGAAACGAGTTCCTTTTAAGAACTCAGTTCCACCAAAATCTCAGCTGGTCTCATTCAATCTTACCCCAAACTCAATCTGATTCCCCTATGTTTTCGTCTCCAATCCAAGCCTGCCTTTAACTACTTTCCCAAATGTTGGGCACAAATCTGGAGCCAACTACGCTTACTTTCACAGCTCTCATGTTCTTAACCCTATACCAACCTACAATAATACATCCAACCCAATTTCTTCTGCAACAGTCTCATCTGTATCTTCTTCAAACACCTCATCTTATACTGCACCCAATTCTTAATCCTTTCCGGATCTATGCGGAAGAGTTATTGAAAATTGGACCACTCGGACCCATGCCACCTAAAAAAGCCGATGCGGGCATTTGAAAGATGTTGTATTCCATATATAGTGACATACATGGGCCATTGAAAAACTAATACACACAGCTGGTTTTATTTCACTTCAAAATATACCCGCCCTTATTAAAATATTTTCGCCATTTCTCTTACTACTCGTATATTGTTGTAATTTTAAAATCTAATGATGTTAACCAAAGTCTTGAATTATTTGCTAACTTGATTTTAGTCTGTTTGTTCCAACACTCGCTTTGAATCTTGCCTAATACCTCGGTTATTCCTTCAATAATTTTGAAACAATGCTTTCGGACGATGGCCACCCTCTGTACCTCACCTCTGTAACCATCTTTTACTTACTAAGAAACTAAATAAATTTGGATTACACTCTGCAATGTTGAACTGGATGTCTTTCTTTCTCATTGGTAGAAGCCAAAGAGTAATAATCGATGATTCAAGGCCAATTTTCTGCTCTTCAGGAGTACCTCAAGGTAGTCATCTTGGACCATTGCTATTTATTATCTTTATCAATGACATAGCATCTGTGTGTAAGTTTTGTTTTTGTCTGATATTAACTGAAAATTTCAAGCTCTTTTTGAACATTAAATCCATGGACGATTGCCTACTTATTCAACACGACATACATCAACTGTCAAGTTGGTTTTTAAGTAACTGCATATTTGAATTTAAATATAGCCGAATGTAACTACTTTTTGTAAAGATTATATCGTCATCGTTCTATGAAAACTCCCTAAGTCCATTTAAAAAAAAAAATGTGATTCAATTCTTATTTAATTCATTTCGGATAAACCATTTGCAAAAAATTTTATTGAACAATGGCTACGCCAAGCCCATTCTACAATTGAAGCCTGAGATCTTGCTATTCTGATAATTTTTGGATTTTCTTATATTAATTTCCAAGTTTAAATGCAAATATCTCAAAACACAAAAAATGGACTTAGGGAGTTTTCATAGAACGACGACGATATATAATATTATTTTATATTATTATTCCCTTTGGAATAGTCCTCTAGGAAAAGTAAAATTAAAATTAAATTGCGCTATTATTGATTCTAAGGTATCTTTCAATTTACATATTGACCATATTGAAAGGCAAGTTCTATTGTAGGTTTCATTAAAACGAATTCTAAAGATTTCACTGACCCTCACACACTTTTTACATTATATACATATATTATTAGTGGTTGTAGGACAAAATTTCCAATCCGTGTGTCCCAATGTCCATTTTTCCCAAAATGTAAATTCCCAATTTTTGTCATTCCCAAGGCAATGGTTTCCAATCATTATTTGTCCCAATGCCAAGTTTTTCCAATAATAATGTTAATTTTTTACTTTTTTATGGGATATTTGCTTTTTTTGCTTGCTTACACATTACGGCGTATAAACAGTGAGATATGTATGGGGGGGCATGCTGCACCCCTGCAAACCCCCTGCTTGGGCACACTATAGGATTTGGGGTAGGTGCGAGGTTGGGTGTATGCAAGGTTTCTTTTGCATTTAAATAATCTGGATTTAAAGAAACTTTGAATATACCGTATGGCCTATATCCAATGTCTACTAAATATACAAAACGTTTTTATTAGTTTTATAAGAAAGATTAATTTTTTTGAGAAAAAAAAAATTGGGGAAAAATATCCCGTTGGGAGCGAGCCATGGATTTTGGGAAAATGGATTGGGAAAAATGATTTGGGAAACTTGACCCCCTACGATTATAAGTATAAGATCCATTCTTGAATACGCTGATATAGTTTGGTATCCAGCTTGTCAAATTCTTTCGCATTGCATTGAAAATGTTCAAACAAGGTTTACAAAATATATTTTTTGGAAAATGAAATAGAATTGCTTACCATCTTATGATGCAAGATGTAAACATTTAGGAATCCTGCCACTGCATATGATGCCATGTTTATAAGAGATTTGCTATTTTATCATATAAAAGGGTCTGCTCTTTTGCTTATGATACTCATTTACCATCCTTCTAGACTTATAACGGAAGGACAGTTTCTTTTTCAGCCTTTACATATATCAAATTGCGGTCAAAATGAGCCAATGGCGAGGGCTACTTCAACATTTTATGAATTCTGTCAAAGTATGGACTTTTATCTGTCATGAAATTTCTTCAAAAACATTTTATTCAATTGGTTCTCGTAAATAGTAGATTAAGTAATTTTATACTTTCATTATATTGTTATCTGCAAGGCATTGCTGGTAGATCAAATTAACAAATAAATAAGTATTCAAAATCCTTAAAATTCTAAGCCACTCCAACTATAAGACATGAAGGCCGTGGATCGTGCATTTAATTTCATATTAAACATCACTGTTTAAACATTTACTCAATTTACCAAGCCATTCGATCTTTCTGGCTGTGAATGCGATCTGTCAAGATCTTACCAAATCATAAAAGATAAAAAAGTACTTTAACTAGGAATTGTATAGAACTATGCTTTGCTTTCGAGAGATCTCGTTAGTAATAGCGCTGTAGTTAACTTTGTAGAATTTAGATAAAAAGATGTATGACTCGAAAATTTCTAGCACAAAAGATATTGTGACTCTTTCTTAATGAATCACTGTTTCAGATATAACTACATAATGTACATAAATTGATTTCAAAATAGAAATCAATCAATCGCATCTTGGTTCTTCACGGTCGCCACGGAACTATCGTCAAAAACGTTAATTTAAAAACGATTTTAAGTCACCATTTAAAATAAACCTCCTTAAAGAACGAATTAATAAAAATCGTAAGCGTTTAAAGTCAATAAATAAAGGGTGTAAAAGAAATGCCTATCTTATCTGATTGTATTAATTGATTTATTCAATGTGTCAACATATTAATAAAATTAACAAATTTGCATTTTCATTCTAATCGATATGTAAACGATAGTAAAGATCTTACAATTCTTGTTATCCACTCAGCAGGTGTTACAAGTCAATTCATTCACATCTCATAGATATAGATACCTGAACATTCTAAATTCTAAAAGATCAATCCATTCTCTTCAAAGCTTCCTTCATTCATATACAATAAATAAATATAAAAAAGCTCTGCTCCCTCCAAAAAAAAGCTCAAAAGTCTCGAAAACATAAACAATATCATTTCCAATTTGTAGAGTTATTTAACAATATTTCAATTCAAAAGTTAGAGAGGCAGAGATAAAATAATAAATAATGGACGGAGAGGGTAATCCATACACAAAAAAAAAATCTCTCATCGGGTGAACGATGGAAAAGAACCAAGACACAACGATTTTTCAAGCCAAAATCACCGAAGCAAGACCAGAAGCCTTCACTTTGCTTGGCTGTTGTTAGCTCTTCAATGTTTTGGCACATCAGACTGCGTTCAGTAAACATTGGAAATCGAAACGGTTCGGTTGAAAGTTGAAAGTATCTTCATTCAGGCTTCGAGAGTATAGAAAAGATATTGCATCTGTTTTCTTTTCTTTTGTGAGATTTAAAAGTTAGTTCGAAAAAAGTTCATGTCACTTCGAGTTCGGGTCGATCGTGTCCGAAGTTTCAAAGGTGATTCCATAAATAACCATACTTCATTCGTTGTGTGTATCTGTTCTCATCATTTCGAGCTTGTTTTGGTGTGTTTGAAATAAACCGTCCTGCTCGGCAGTAGGTGTCTTGAAGAATATCAAAATCAATAGTGGGTGGAAAGATGAGTTGCTGTTCAAATATGTTACAGGAAATTATTCGTTTCTAAACTGTGTATCCAATGCAGTTTAGTTTGTACATAGTATCTATAAAAACGTGAAGTGTGCGAAAAATCATTTATGCCAACGTCATTCATATCAACAAAAACAAAAGTCTTACCGTGATTAACGTAGTTTCACGTATCGGTAATAAAAGTGAACCAAGTTATTTGTATACCCTTCTACCAAATTTTGTTTATAATAACCGAGTTCTGTTTGTTAATTTTATTTATCTGAGTATGTGAGAAAATTTCTCAGCACGTTTGCTTATGATTATAATTGCTTTAATGTGGAATAATATTTACATGAACTTCAATTCACGCTGGGAAAAAATATCTCTATTATAAACAAATACAAGATAGAATAGAAACAGCTGACGTGTTAACAGTTTTCAGAAGTAACAAGCAAAAGTCTTAAGGTACGTACACATATGAAGCTTTTGCGAAAATTATGTAGGTAGGTATCTAGAGAGTTGCCAAATTTTTTTAGTTTTGTACCTCTAAAAATCAAATAAACAAATTTCCTCCACACGCCTTTCTTTCCTTTATCTTGCGCTCCGGTTGTTTTAAATTTATTATAATATGTATTTTTATTTCTTTGGCCATATTTGGAACAATAAAAAACAACCGGTCTTTTGTGGTTGTTCTGAGTTTCCGTTGGTTTTTTTCTTTAATTAATGTTTATCGTTTCATTTAGGAGGTTTTATTTTAATTTATTTATTTTAGTTATCTCTACTCCTTCATGTGATTTCATGTATGTATGCATATGTGAGTTTTAATACCACGTTTTAAAACGTTTCGAGTCATCAGCTAGTATCAGGTAGAATTAGAAAAAAGTCGTTAAGTGATAATTTAACATGTATTTGCATGCCAATGTGCAATTATTGTGATAAACAACATTGATTTTATTGGTGGCTAATGAATTATTTATAACTTATATTCATAAAAGGATATAAAAATGATCAAGTTGCACATACGTCTTAGACGTTTTGTGAAACTTCGAATTTGAAACTGCCAAAATAATAAAATAAAATATCCAAATGGAAACGAAGACCAAAACAGAATAAATTGCCAAAAACAAAATACCTAGGTATAGCGAAAATAAATATTTAAGTAAATAATTAAGTAGATTTATAAAAGGAAAATAAATTATATATTTAGACTTAAAAATATTTAAACTTCTAAATTAAATAGGTATGTAAATCAAAACTATTGAATAATATAAGATTTAGACAAAAGATGATAGAAATAAATTATTTATTAAAAGGTTGATAAATCATTATTATTCAATTAAAAACATTTTTAGAGCATTCGAAATCTATTAGATACATCAATATATTAAATATTTTTTAAGTTACTGGTTCATTGATATTTCATTGATATCGTTGTTAGTTGAACCATATGGAATAGAGAAAATGTGGTTAACCAACAACGCCCCGGAGTATAAGCAGCAGTTACAAAGTAGGACAATCAATATGACCAGTTACAACATTACGCGCAAGAGCGAACAAAAAGTGAACTCTCCTAGATTCAAGACTTTTTTAAGCCTATCGAGCTTTATAAGCCATAGGTGTAGGACAATTCAGATACCGAAGCGAAAACCTCGTGAATCGTTTTTGAAATCTTTCTATTCCATTTGATGGGTTGTTATACCTTTGTATATAAAACTTATAGTACTATCAAGAAGACGAAAGATTGTGGCGACATCTTAAGGCTAGGGACTGCAATTGCTAGATTTGTCTTTACTAAATTTAATAATAAAATATTTTCTTTTTTACTACTTGTTTTGTATGTTATTCTACTCTCCACTGTAAAAGCGTGCGCTAATTTCTGCGCCACCACCAGGCTAGCGTTCGCAATACAAAATCACGCTCCATGATAATACTATAGGTTATATATACAAAGGTTATACTATGGAGTCCAAAAAACACAACAGTATAACAATATTCTAAGACCAGTCGAAAGAAACTAACGAAAAGCCACTTCAAAGTGAAATGACATTTAAAATTTTTAGAGTTCCTCATCAGAAATCCAAGCATAGAGTTACCTCTGGAGATAATGTAATCCACGTGCATTCTAAAACTAATTTTGCATCAAATATAACTTCAAAATCCTTGTGGGTACAAAATATGACAAGCTCATTGCTTAAAATTTGTTAATCGTAAACCGAAAATGACAGAACCCTACGTTTACTTATATTGAAAGATAAGTCATTCAAATTACACTATTCGAGCAATTAATCTTAATACGCTTGAAGCTGAAAGTAATTAGCAAGGGATTTTACTTTTACTGTTTTATAAATTTTAGCATCATCATCGGGGGTGGCCGTGGCACGATGGTTGTGTGCTCGCCTGTCAACCTCATGACCACAGGTTCGATTCCTGCCGTCGTCTATGTCGTTTTAATTCCATCAAAACCTTCTAAAAAATTGTCATCAATGGGTTGCTGGTTTACTCATTACATGTTGTTCAGGCATAACACTAACAACATGTAATTGAGTTAAACTAGTATGCCCAGCAAGGATGAACACGAATAAAATAATGTGAATTATAAGCGACATAGAAATAAGACACGGCATTTCTCCGCTTTAGCTCAGCCGCCATCCCTGAAGATAAAAATATCTGAGACAACTACCAACAGTCTCAGAACATCATGCCACACATCTTTCCTATCCTTCTTTCTCTTCATTAACTTCACGCCCGAGCTGTGTTGAAACATTTAAAGGGTAATCATAATCCCTTGAGCGCGGGTAGATTATAAAAAAAAAAAAAAAAAAAAAAACAAAAAAAAAAAAAAGAAATCTGGGAAGGTTAAACATGATGAATAAGAAATGTGTAGAGGCAAATCATAACCAAATAACAGAAACAGAAGCCCAAGACGACTGCCTTGAGGAACATCTGAGTGATTGAAAATGTTCACAGATTTTTCAGGACCGATTTTCACATAATGAACATAGCTCTTTAACCATTTAAGTAATCGACCTTAAAAACCAAATGATTCAAACTTTTTACGCAGAATTTTATGATTCAGTCTATCAAAAGTCCGTAAAAATTATATCTACCTCATTTCCTTTTTCAATAGTAATTGATTAAGAAATATTGTTTTTAAAGATTAAATCACAGTATTGTAATATAAATCAATTAATAACAAAAAATTAATATATAAATAACAAAATACACGAATGGGTTTCATCTGAATTCTTGAGTAAATATAAATTAATTCATAAATAAATGTTCAAAAATCGTTAAAACGGGTTTTTAACTGGCAATATGCATAGGTACTATAGTGCAAGTATGTATTTGAAAAAAAAAATAGAACTCGAGATTTTGATCCAAGTTGACATTACGAAATGATGATATACGGCAATTCCGTCTGTACCTCAACCTACAGCCTAGGTCACTGAAGCTTTTTTCTTCAAACTAGGTACTTAATAGTCTTCGGTGATTCCCTAGAGGAGAAATAGAAATTTTTTTAAGCTTCAAAACTAACTTCAAAATATGCCATACAGAAGTTATGCAAAATCTTATTTATCTCGAAAACCGCTCTAACGATTTTGATAAAAAAAAATTAATTGTGTTATTATGGGCATGGACTACATTTTCTTCAAACAAAAATCTTAGAAAAATAAGTTATTAACGGTACCTGTTATAGAACCATTTTCGACTCTAATGCTAGATACACACGGACAATCGTAGCAGCAACGTGTTGCAGTAACGTGTTTCGTTTGTTCACTACACACGAGGCAACTTTTGCCGCAACCACAGTACTGTTGGAGCAACCGACCGAAAATATCAAATGTTTTCGGTATTTCTGGCAACGATTGCAGCAACACAAAATCAATTGGCAACACAGCTACACACGAAGCAACGGTTGCTACAACATGGCTGTGTCGCTGCAACGGTAGCATAATGATTTTGATCAGAATTTTTGTAGATTGTTTCTTTGAATTTAAAGTAATAGTATATTGTTTTAGGCTTTTGGAAATAAATTCCAATTTTTTGTTTAAAAAATCAACAAACGGCTAGTTTTTGAAGTTATTTCTTAAGATCTTTATTATTAAATACTTTAGCATTGGCATCCTTAATTTTTTCTAGAAAAATTTTAAAGAAATTTCTTATATATAAATTAATTTAATAATAAAACGATTTTTAAATTTCCTTCATAAGCCGTGTCTTATTTCTATGTCGCTTATAATTTACATTATTTTTTTTTTATTCGTGTTCATCCTTGTTGGGCATACTAGTTTAACTCAATTACATGTTGTTAGTGTTATGCCTGAACAACATGTAATGAGTAAGCCAGCAACCCATTGATGACAATTTTTAGAAGGTTTTTAATGGAATTAAAGCGACATAGACGACGGCAAGGATCGAACCTGTGATCATGAGGTTGACACTTGACAGGCGAGCACACATCCCTCGCGCCACGCCACGGCCAGCTGATTGAAATCTGAAGAAAGTTCGCTCCAACCTTATGTAAACCTCGATCGATTGGTTTTTGAAGAGTTCAATTTTGAAATGTCAAAATACTCTAAATTACAAGGGACTGTTTTGCTATTATTATTAATGACTAAAATTAAAGGGGCTCACTGCACAATCTTTTATAATCTATGAAATTGTTAGTAATAAAAGAAAATTTACCATACCCATTAGTCTAAAAGTTCGATATTACATGGTTGTACGGTGTATCGAAGTGCCGCCATTTTGATGGTCTGTCAATGAGTCATTCAATTACGGTTTAAGTGATTTTTGAAGTCCAATCTATCAGAAACAGTACTGCTAAATACCTGCAATTTGGTGAGGCGCCGCCGTGTTTGATCAGCTCAGCAGGATATTGGTACTGATGTTAGAAGACGTCAAAAATCGCTTGAGTTTGTGTCTGTGAAAAGGATGTAATGCCGCGAGCTTAGCTGAGGCATTACCGTGTCCTTTGATTTTTGTTTATTCAGTATTTTGATTGATATACTTATTTTCAGCTTCAGCTGCAATTTCAACTCCTTGTCAATTATGATCAGCCATATAAAGGTTCTATGAAATTTCTTAAATTCAACAAGAATCCTAAAGTCTGTTCTACTGATCGTCTAGAGCCTTAACCTATGAACTTAGTACAGAGTATTTTTATGTTATTTCATAGTGGAAAAATGTGAAGTTTCGATGATAATAGTCTACAATGAAATTCAATTAAAAATTAGAAATTACTTTCTATCTTCATAGTCTACAATGGGTAGTTGCCGTGCTATAGTTTTGGTTATTTTAAATTTTCTCAAAATTTCATTAAACTTCGTCCTGTAATATCTGTTATATCTATGACAGTTTCAATAAATCTGTATTTCAGATTTTTTCCAAAAGAAATCCAATAATAGAAATATGTAGCTATTTCTTGAAATTTTAAACATATTTTATGGTAAACAGATTTTTTCTGGAGGACTGTAGACGTAGAATAGTCAAGAATAGTCTGTCGATGCAAACCCTGGCAGTTCGAGTTATGGTTTCGTGCTGCTAAAACCGCAAACATCTTCCAGTTCCATCTGTTTCACTTCGGGCAAGTAAAAAATTCTGAATCATAGTTAGATAAGCTGAAGAAGGCACAGTAGCTGCTCGATCATTTGCTTTAATAAGTAAAGACCGAAGATTCCCATTCTTGATATTGAACACCAAACTGTCTTTCGGAGTGTAGAGGCCGCTGATGGAGTTTATTGGGATCCATCTTACCCCAGAAGCGAATATTTTGCTTATTAACGCATCTACTGAGATGAAAATGTGCCTCGTCAGAGAAGTAAGCGATAGCGTCACGAAGCAATGCAGCAAGCATGTTTAAGCTAGCAAGTTGTCTGGCTTCAAAATCAGGTGGCAAAAATTCTTAGACAACCTCCACTTTTAGGGTCGTAAATATTCTTTGACGATTCGTTGAACGTCTGCAAATATGAACACTTGGGAGATTGTTCAAATGGAGTTCGTATCATCTCAATGTTTTCTGGAATAGAGACTGTTCTCTGACGCCCCTTTCTTATCGTGAAATTAGATTTGACATGGGAACTCGACCACGGGAAGCGATTTTGAAATGTGAATGGAAGGCACGCTGTTGAACAGACCACACCTTCTTGGGCAACAAAGTACAATACAATTTTTCCTTCCCCCTCCTTAAAATGATCGCACAGTTTACAATCTACAACAGTTAGAAATTGAGTTATGACTAATTAAAATCCATCCGTATGTGCGTGCGCCACTTTATATACATCATAAATGGCTTGATCGATTTCGTTTTAATTTTGAAAATAGATCATTCTTTGTATTTAAAATAATATTGTATTTAAAAAAAAAGAAAAAAAATTAAATAAAAACTGTTCACCCATTTTCTTTAAAAATCTGATTATATTCGTATTACCATTTTTTGGCTTATTGTCTTCAAGTTGTGAGTAATAAGAAAATATTAAATAAGAGCAATCGAAAATTAACAAAAAAACATAAAATTCAGAAAAATGCAAGAAATCTTAATTTGAATCGATAGCACGGTCGATATAATTTAATTTTCAAAAATTATTTCATGCAAATGTTGGCCGCGGCATTTGACACCGTCTTGTTGAAACCACATGTCATGCAAGTCAAGCTCTTCCATTTTGCGCTAAAAACTGTTTGATATCATCGCACAGTAGCGCTCACCATTCACATAACCTTGCGATTCGTATCATCTTTGAACAAATATGGCCCAATGATTCCGCCAGACCATAATCCGCACCAAACAGTGACTTTTTCTGGATGAATTTGTAGCTCTTGCAATGCTTCTGGCTGCTCTTCACTCCAAATACGGCAGTTTTGCTTGTTCACGTATCCATTTAACCAGAAATGAGCTTCGTCGCTGAACACAATTTTTCAATAAAAAAGTGCATCTCCGACCAACTTTTCAAGAGCCCATTCAACATAAATTCGGCGTTGTGCTAGGTCGTTCGGCTTCAATTCTTGCACCAGCTGTATTTTGAAATGCTTCACACCTAAATCCTTCCGTGAAATTTTCCACGTAGTGCAGTCACAGAGGCCCAATTACTGCGAACGACGCCGAATCGATAATTCACGGTCATTACTAACACTGGCCGATACAGCTGCGATATTTAAGTCAGTTCGCACTCTACGTAAGCGTGATGGTTGTTTAATGTCTAACAATGTAAATTTGGTGCGAAATTTAGTCACAATAAACTGACCATAAAATGGAAGAAGCACGCGATGAACTTTTAATAATAAAATCCAATAATTTGCAAGCGTTGTTCGCTTGCAAGACGATTCATGGTTAAATTATAGACCAAACAGAAGATCCTTGACAGCGACACAAAACACGAAACGTGCGTGAACTGTCAAAACCAGTGTTGCCAAAAACAAAATAGTAAAAAAATCACCCATTATTAACATACAAAATATGACACTAAATTTTTTTTTCTAAAACAAAGATTTTATTTTATTATTTCAGCTTCTATCTAAAAACTTAATATCATAACTTTATTTTGATTTAAGAAAAAAAATATTTTATTTTTATAAAAAAATCTTTGTTTTTTTTTTTAACAAAAGGTAAAGTTATCATACCTATTTGTGAGACCCTTTCGTGTATTTTTTTTATTCACCAGTTGTATTTATCGATTCACTTGATCAAAATCCGCCTTGAAATCCTTTTCTTTCTGGCACTGCTTTTATTATTGAAGCCAATATTTGGCCAATAGTTGAGTAATACCTCCTGAGTCCTGATGCCTACTGGAGTTCACAACAATTCCCTTATCATCCACTTATTTATCGAAATATTATAATTGAAACGGTAGCCTTCCAGTATGTCTTGTGTTTAGGTTAAATTTATAAAAATAAACGCGCTGCGTTGCAGTGCGCATTCTATAGTAGATATACTTTAAAAATAATTTGCCTACATCTGAATTCCTGTGGAATTTATTGCGAAAACATTGGACTGCAGGCTATAACAGCAACGTAAAATATCTCTCAAACAACCGCTCCAACATTTGCTACTATTTCTTTTTATAGCTTTTGGTCTACATTCTTCGTGCTTCGCCCTTCATCGTCATTCACTTTTTTGTTTATATCGAGTCTTCCAAAGTTTATTTGGCGTAGGCTAAGTAATTTTAAATTCTTAAAATAGACCCAAAATATTTGCTAAATTTGAATAGTCTCCCATAATTGTAAATAATTCGGGTTTCCGCTTTTTGATTCTTTTTTACTTTGAACTTTTTTTTGGTTTGCCATCCTTTGTATCAGATTATTTGCTGTGTGTTTTTCTGTAGGTACAAAATTAATTCAAAATTCACCGATCTTGCAAAACAAATTACATGATCCTGATTAGTGACCCTCAAAATTTACTCTGTTAAACCGAAATAAGCGTTGAGTGTTCCTATAGCCAGCAATTCCCAAGAACCCATGTGGAGGATGACTCTGTTTATGTCCAATATATCTGTTCTCACTTTCATTACCACCTCCAGGCCTCAGGAAGCGAAATAATAAAAGCAAAACAGATGCAAGATAGATTTGTATTCCTAATAAACGGTGTAAACTTCTGAGCTTCTCGTGTGTATAGACTCCGTTGAGTTATAGCCCCACGGGCTAGCGCAATTCCTTTATGCCGAAGAATTATTTTGTTTTTCTGAAATAATTCTGAATTCTTAGATAATTTGCGTTAGTAAATTGCATAAAAAATTGCTCTTTTACGATCCACAATACACAATTATACGTAGGCACAAAGAAACGATAATGACATTAAATCAGAAAAATGCTAAGCAAGTCCTATACCTACTTCGGGGAAAAATTGATGGATTTGGCATTAAAACGACAATATACTCGTATTGTAACCCAATGAATATTTAATGTTTATTCTATATTTGAATAAATCATAACAACTTTGAGTTACTCGTAATTATAAAATGAATGTATCTATCCTTTTGTGGAGGAAAGAATAATTGACTTAAAGATATTTGTCTGAGAGATAAGTATTTAGATTTTTTGCAAATCGCAAACAAGTAGCAAGTATTTTTGCACATATCTGTCAATGTCAGATAACAATGATATATGAGGAGGCGTTTTCATCAGGAAGGTGAAAAATGCAGCAGTCAGATTCAATCACAGGGGCTTGATTTAATAACGATTTCGTTCTATTTACGATACTCCATTTGGGTTCATTAATAAACCATGAATAAGGAAATCAAACTGAGTGCTAAAAGTGAATATTATTTAGAAAGAGTCCCAAGATTTATTTTTGTATCGAACTAGAAAATTATTTCTAAGAAAATACCTCAGACTCACTTTCGCATCTTTAATTTTCAAATGTACAAACATTTGTTCGTGTCCAAGTCATGCATTTAAATTTTTTTAAAATTTGTTTTGATGTGTAAACACCTTTGCCGGCCTATGAATCTCTTTGGAAAACATTAATCATGAACGAAACATATTATTCTGTCAAAAACAATTCTCAAGCTACATATTCTTAAATGTTTGGTATAGTATGCTATCTGAGGGGGAAATTGAAGACCATCTGACAGAAATTTCTGACTATTTATTTTGTGAGGTGAGTGCCGCGACTTTTTAAATCTATATTAAAAAGAGTTTATTCGAATACGAAATTTCACTGTTTATTGGTTTTACTTTTGAGAGCAAACCGGTTTTGGCCGTTCACAAACTTGTCCAAACCACCAAGGTAACTCAGATAACTATCCGATAACTACCCAAGCGCTGATACATATTTTAATGTTTTTTTTTCTCAATTTTGTATTTAAAAAGTGAAAACAAAAACCACAACCTAAAAAGCTTTTTTTGAAGATGCCCTTTGCCTTGAGTTTTAAATTTAGCTAAACTTAGCGCTTACACGTTTCTGAAAGCTTAAACATTCATCTTCAAATTCTGACAACAAATGTTGTGTATAATAAATAAAATAAACATCAACAGGTAATAGTCCTTGAAGCAATTTATATTTATAATTTTTTTTTAAATGGTAACCACTTACGTAACAAGTTACCTTATTTTGAGGTATTCAATTTTTAGATGGAAGGTATTATGAAAATCTAGTTTTAAGACTTTTCCGTCACACACTTCTCCAAAATCAAAATGTTAATTTTCATTAAAACCTAGATTTGTTTTACAGGAAACCAACACTTTTATTTACATTTACACACCTTAAAAATAGCAAAACAGAAATCCATTAACAACTTAAATGGTTAATTTGAGAGCTTAAGCCTCTTGTGAATTAAATTTACTTAAAAATTAATTGAATTTCGTATTCGAAGTTTGTTATCACAATATGTTTCCCCTAGCACAACTTTAAAGGCGTTGACCTTATATCAGATGTGGATATGTAAATATGTTAGTACTTCCTCTAGAAGGCATCGGTTTTGTTTAAACAAAAATTTGATTATTTAATCAAAGCTAACAATTTACAAATTTTTTTTTTTTTTTTTGAGAAGAGAAGACTTTCGCAAGGGTTTTTAAAAAAAGTACATCTAATAGAAAAAACAAAATATTTAAAATCAACAGCTACATATATGTGAAGTCTGTTTTTATTTTTATTTGCGATATCTCAGTAGGTAGGTACTATATGGCAAGTTATGCATTCGTAAAAAAAATCGAACTTGAGATTTTGATCAGGAAGACAAAGAAAAGTGGGCTTCACAATTCTGTCTGTCTGTCTATCTGCTCCACTACAACTTATATGTCTTAGTCAATTAACAGATACATATTAGATAACATTTTTTCGGTTCGTTTCGTTTTTTTCGTAATTTTAGAACATATTTTTTGTCTTTAAATGTTCCACATAAAAAAAATCGATTAGTAAAAGTTGAAAAATATCACAAACGGTACAACTACATAATTGTGATCAATATTTAATTTTTATTTTGATTTAAAAAAAATGGAAAAATGTTGACATTTTTTTCTGTTAAAAACTCAATATTTTGAAAACTATACGTGTTTGATTTCTTGAATCTTGACAATCAACAGTTTTTCAATTCTATTAAGATGTGAGAAAGACTTTGTATTTTATCTAAAAATAAAGATATGCAAATGTTAAGAAATGGTTTTCGAAAATTGTATTTTCCTCGAAAATTGCACATGGAATTTTTATAACAATTAATATATTTTAGATATTGATTTTTCAAAAAAAAAATCTGTTTCTAAAAACCCAAAAAATATTTTTTGTTTACAATATTCTTATGCACAGTATTTTTTTTTTTAATTTAAAGGGCTCTTGCTCAAAAATTTTGGTTAAAATCGTCAGCGCCGTTAATGAGAAAGTCGAAAATAAAAAATATGGTTCTATGACAGGTAGCGTTAATAACATTTTTTCTTAATTTTTTTTACCAAAATGTAGTCCATGTCCATAATAGCCCACATAATTTTTTTTATCAAAATCGTTAGAGCCGTTTTCAAGATAAATCAGATTTTGCATTACGGGTGTATGGAGGGTACCGTTAGTTTTGGAGCTAAAACAAAAATTGCAATTTTCCCTATAGGGCATCACAGAAGACCCTTAAGTTCCGAGTTTCTTCAAACTTGGTATATATTTAAAGTTCTTTGGTGATTCCCTAGGAAAGAAATTGAAGTTTTGTTTTTAGCTCTTAAACTTACAGAACCTGCCATACATATGCATTCGTAAAAAAAAATCTAACTTGAGATTTTGATCAAATTTGACATTACGATGATAGCGAAGACGAAAAAAGTGGGTGTCGAAATTATGTGCGTCTGTCTGTCTGTTCGGCTACAGCTCAAACGGCTCGGCCAATTATCGTTTAACTTGGTAGATATCGCTTTAAAATTTTTCCCCCTATACGTTTTTTTCTTTTTTTAAATACAAGTATGTATTACAGTACGTGCCATACAATTTTTTTCGAAATTTTATAAATATTTTTTTTCCTCAAAACCTGTCCCAAAGAGTATTAAAGAAAAATTCCAAATCTTTCATTTTATTAAAGCTATACAATGGTTGAAAAACTTTTCCAAAAATTGATAACTTTTGGTACCCCCTTTGAAACCATCTTTTTAATTTTGGATTTTTTCAAAAACGGTACAACCGATTTTAATCATTTTTTAATGCTGAAGCTCCCCAACAATTTGAATATTATTGTTTATCCAATTTTTTTTTCGATTTAAAATTTATTTTATTTATTTTTTAAATTCAATTTTTTTCTTTTCAAAACTCAATATTTCAAAAATCTCATGCTCGATTTTTTTAAAACATTATAAATAAAAGTTTCTCAATATAACTTACAAGATGTGAGAAAAAAATTTATTTTACCTAAAAATAACGGCACTCTCCAAACAAATGATAAAAAATGGATTTCGAAAATCGTATTTTTCTCGAAAACGCGTTACGAGCATACTGCTTAATTTCTTTTTCTATCGAATAATTTATACAATCTATAATTTAATAAAAAAAAATTGATATCAAGATATTACTGACTGTACCTACCATAGAACGATTTTTTAAAATTCGAATTTCTCATTATCGGCATAACAGATTTTATTATAACTATTATTACTTTTAAAAGAGAAGCTTCTAAAAAGTTTAAAGAATATTGCATTTAAAAACTTAAAATAAATATTTTTTAAATTTTTGAAAAAAAAAAATCTATATTTACAATATTTTTTTTTTGTAAATTAGTTTGTTTTCGAACAATAATAAAAACTTTAAATTGCCGTACCATTTTTTTTTTTAAATATGTTTTAAAAATTTTGTATGTAAAAGCTTATTTATTTAAGAAAACACTGCATCGAATTATAATTTTTTTCTTGCATATTTGGTTGAAACACATGACATCTTGTGCTTAGCTCCAACTACTAAAGGAATTGTTTTAGCCATTTAAAAAATGAATATTATGCTTATGAACAGTTTTTCTCTTAACATTTATTTTTGAAATTCTCATTCTTTTACAGAAGTGCCAGTTCGTGCGACCCAGCCGTGCATTTTATTTTTTTATGCATATGTGAACATATGAACAAATATTTAAAACAATCGATTGTTCCTACGTTTCATTTCATTTTAGAAATAAAAATGTGTAAATATAGCATAACTATTTTATAGAGTTAAACGAATGAAACTTCTATAGTTACCAATTGAAATGTTGTTTAATTCAGTTTAATCTTTTTGTTTTTCAATCATTTTAAATCAAACACGTTTATGTACCAGACAAAAATGTGCCCCAAAAATTATTCACGAGTATGTACTCAGTTTTATTAGGTATATTGCCAAAACACAGGGAAGTTATACGAGTAACTATAATTATTCCCAATGTACTACGCTCTATTTTAACTTATCTAAAACAGAAACAAGAAAGTTGATGCCTTCTTAAACTTAACTTAAATGCTGAGGAAAGTTGGTTTGTCTATGGGAATTTTTATCCAACCGTCCCTTAATCGTCAATGATTTATGTATGTAAATCGCGCTAATTATATTCTTTCTTATATTATTTCAATAACACTATGTAATGCAAACAAATAGAAAACAAAATAAGTACTCACTGATCAGCACTTAATCAAAACTTGACCCACAAAATTGCTTTTCTAACCCATATTTAAAAAGCAAGAAAACCATTGGCATACAACTGCGACATATTGAACTAAATTTCCGAAGAATCAGAAAAACGTAAACAAACACCTGATGCTCGCTCGATAAAGCAAAGTTATTATTTTTTTTGAATAAAATATATTACAACGGCTCGTTTTACAAAGTTCAAACTTGGCATTAAAATAAATTCACGATAACTGTGTCACCTCGTTAGTTCGTTAGTTCAACGGGCCAATAATAATATTACTTTTTATTTTCCGTGCTCGTTTTATGCTCCCATTTCTCAGTTTTATATAATTTAATCGGAAATTTATTATACTCGTACATAACTCGCGCCTACAGCTGTATTGTAAGATAAACAACAATCTCTTCCACGAAGAACAATTCAAGCCAAAAATTACTGCTGACAGCCATTACACTCGTTATGCATTCACGGCAGATGGCACATGTCATCCATTTTGAGTGATTATTATGAATAAGCGATAGCATTCTGAACTGGACTGGACTGGCTTTCATTGTGAATCAAAGATGCATTTTTATTTTTTAGGACCTACTGTTTGTGAAAGTATTTTTATGTACATTTTTGGAAGAATTGTATTGTAATGGCTTTCTGCTCGATGCGACGCGACTTGATATTTCGTAAGAACTCTTTATGGACATAAAAGTTGTACTTGATTTCGATGACGTCTTGGCAGTGTGTTTGGTCGTCGAATTTTTTTTGCACCCACGCTGAATGTGGAATGTGCTGCGTCGCAACCGTCATCGCTGTTTAACCAAAAATGACTAAAAACTAGCTTCGGTGCCAAACAAAAGGTAATAACAATAAAAACAAATTAAAACTTGACAACTTGCCCATATTTGACGGTTGTGTCTGCACATGCAGACAGACTAAACTCACATACAACCGTAAGCTCGGAACTTTATTTCATTTTGGTGAAATTTCACTTTGGTCAGGGTCTCAGGCTTCCCCATACGGACTCGTGTTATCCGATCTGTCCTCTTTGGTGTTGATTCTCCTTTGCACACCATATGTTCAACGAAAGAAACGCAAAGACAAAAGTGATTCATTTCAGCTCCTCATTGAACTTTGGGGCATATGGATGACAGTAGTTGGGAATTTTGTAAGGTCCAATTTCATGACCTCATTGAATGAATATTAAGCGTTCTTTAAATTTTACGCCTTTATCGAAGCTTAGTTGCCAATTTGAGAAAAGTAAGCTGACTACTGCAATTGGCGCTTTTATTTAATCACGTACACACCTATCGTGCGACTGCGGGATTTCTGTTGTAATTCGTGAGTAATTTCCCGCATGGCATGACATGCAGATCCGCTTTTGGAGACAACTAGAGATACTTTGAAGTCTTTGGAAGCCGAGCGCTAGGTATAGTGCGTGATTTGATTGGATAACAGATGTGGGGCGTATGAAACTTCGAACAGAAGTCATACACTACATAATAAATGGTTGATTGTAAAAATTGATTTGTCTGACCACAACAACTTTGTAACCTCTGACTGGCACGACTTGACGACTGAGTCGTGAATGCCCATCAAACGAGCGGTTCGTGATGTAGGCTTCTTCATTTAAATCTATTTTGTTTGCAAATTTGTTCACATTATTTATTTTTAATGGTAAATGGGGATTTGTGTCGTTTTCAAGATTGCCGACACTTGGTCATTTGAAGTCTAAAACAATCAGATAAGATGTTAGTTCTTTTTTGTATACATTTTTCAGATTTTAGGAGGAGAAGAAATAGGCAGAAGTATCTAACGATCTATCCACTTTCAACGTATCAAAATTGGTTAGACTTTTGAACATGATTTTAAGCCCATTAATGTGGGTCAAGAGACCATAACCATGCGGACTCCAGGCGAAAATGTATACGTAAATCAACATTATGTCATGTAAAGCCATTTTGGTCATATGTACTCGTAGCATATGGCACCACCAAATCTTCTCTGTCCTTTACAAGACATTTCAACTGTGATCACATTTTCATCTAAAGGAGTTGATAAGATTGTCGATTTGCTTGTATCCTCAGTATTAGTTATCCCCATTTTTACTTCCTTATATCGAAGTACAACATTTCTTTGATTGTTCTATGCAAATATACCTGATTTGATTTAATTTTGTACCAAACGAATATTTAGGTTGTAACTCTGGCTGGGATCCACAAAACACTACTATATTTCCTCGAAGTTCTTACCAAAATATTCTAGGTTTCGCAAGCGTATAAGAGCTCGAATTTAACATTGAAATCAAATAATCTGAACCAAGTGCTTAAGAATATTTTACAGGATTTTAAAATTAGAGACAAAGTGCCGAAGGTAATACAAGCTTTATAATGTTCTTAATATCTCGTCCACCACCTCCCTTACTACCATCACCTGATAACAAACTCGTACTTCAAAGGTTTTAAATTGCTCGATATCTTCAATTGGACTTTCTTGCTGAATAATAGGCAAAATAAATACCTGAAACAATTGACTCCTTTCACCTGCAGTAATTGACACATATTTTTAACTCTAAGGGGTCCTGCATATTTAAAATCCTAGCTGTAGTTATAATAAAAAAGAAAATTGTTGATTTTGATGCAGTTTGGTAGTAAAAAATTATCTGAATCTGATAGACAAATTCTCGTTACCAGCGTTAAAATACCTCTCTCCTCTTTCTCCAGATGTGTCAAAATTTTACAGACAGAGAAACATGTATCAAAACGTTACACTCTTCAAACATTACATATAATTAACAATAACAATAACATGAACAGAAAACAAGACACACAAAACATCTCTGCTATCTATTGTTCTCTCGTCTCATCTTCCTAAATGTCGTTCCAAAAGTTTCTTTGTTGTTTTTTCGTGTTTTCCTTTTTTTAGACTCAACTTCATTTGAAGTGCCATATTTTATTTTAATGATTTAATAATCATATTAATTTTAAAATTTAATAATTTACAAATAGTGAGTGTATTTTTTATTGTTTTAATTGTTATTACACATTAAATTGTAACATTTGTATTTTTTGTCTCAATAAAGTTCCCCTGAAGAAGACAGCAAACCCTGTCGAAACGTCGGGAAAGCAAATGTAACTTCGTTGTTTCATTGCCAAAAATACAGTGACCAAAAAAAGCCGAAGGAAATATTTTATTTTATTTTATTTTATCCACTCATCTATGATATTCCAAATTGGTCAATAAATCATCTAAAGTAAAATACCTTTATAGCCATGTACATGTACAACCGAAAAAGCAATACCTCGTAGATATCCGAAGAAAAACATGTTTAGTGAAATATCTAGTAAATACGGGTCCTGTGCTTCTTTGCAATGAAAAAAAAAAAATTTCTTCAGAATACCTCGTAACCCAGATAAATATCTCGAAAGCCGATAAATTACAATACCTCTTAAGCCATTAATAACCAACATGAACTTATTTGACTGAAATATCTCCAAAAACACAGTGAACAAGAAAATACGAGTACCTCGTAGCAAAGAAATATACCGAGCAAACAAGAAATAATTCTTCGACCATATAAATACCTCTTTAACCATTATTTACCATTAATATTAGTTTAACCCCACATAACTTACGCCATTTATTTAAAATGGCATTTTAAGAGCAATAAATTATGACACAACGAGAAGTTGCAATTGAAAAAACTTCTACTAAAATCTGGTCAATTCTTAAGTTCTAATTTTCGCTTAAATTCGTTTTTGTGTCTCCGGAAAAATGTAGATACTATTTTGTGTTACGAGGTATTAGAACCACACCGACGATATATTACCTCCATACCCACAGTTAAAATGCCCTTGCCTTTCAAATAGTTTCAACTGTCCCAATCAGTAGGCAAGGATTGCTTTTAGAACAACCTCTTGTCTACTGACTTTTCCAATTCGAAAGAGTCAGAAAGTTAGATATTGATTGTAAAAAACGAAGCACCTATTGGTGTTGTAGGACTTCTCCAAAACCGTAACTATTTTTGGTGAAATTCATCTTCGAAGAAGTGATGTCTATATGCATTCACGATAAACTTGGTCAAAAGATTTTTCAAAATCCAAGAACATGATGCGGTGACTTAAATTCAAGTGTCAAGAAGTGATCAATCATTGTACCAATGCTATTGACTGGTTTTAAATGTAGAATCGATTCTAAAATTTATCGGCTCGATAATAATGTTAACTATAATTTTTATAAAAGTGAACAAATCTGTGATACTATACCGGTTTTTAAAGTCCTTGATATGCAACCTATCTTTGACAGCTTAATAATAACTGAGCGAGTCCGCTCAAATAGGTTTTATATTTTCCAAACTTTTTGTATCAACAGAAGTAGATTTCAGTCAATAATATTTGTTATTTTGAGAAGTTCAATTGCAATTTGAATTTTGCACATCTGTAGGAGGCTCGGTAGATCCTGCAGGGTCTAAGCGTTTCAGTCAACATTGTGGATTTTTTAAAAGCTCTGCTTAGTGGAATATTAATTTAAGAGGTCTTAAAAGTTATTCTTTCAATAACCTAGATTATCCCTAAATGTTACTAATAGTGTGCAATCCACATCCAATTCCAATATAGGATAAAATGTATTGTTTTTTTCTTCGAAAGTGTCTTTCGTCCATATGTCACGTCTCAGCTATCAACTATCATATCCCGGTCGCGATTTAAGTTTGCCTAATTATCTCTATCTCAGTATCTAGTTCCTCTAGAACGATTTGCCAGATGAATTTTTTCCAACTGTCTAAATATTTGATATTTTTTGCTGGATTATTGGTTTCTATTCGGAATTCAGGAAACCGCTAATCAATCATCAACTTGTGAAATATCTTGACTAATTAATGCTTCTTCGATCTAAAAGATGCCAGATGCATTCCTCCAATAAAGCCATTTCAGTCTGACACTAGGTCCATGATGAATGTCCTTCAGTATACCCTTGAGCCTAACTTCGAACGTACTGTCGTTAGCCGTACCATACGAATAAAAAATTCTTTGCCCAACTTTGTTTTTTTCCTTATCCAGCAGTCATGTAACTGTTATCTTTTAATCGATCTATCCCTCCTCTTCTTAAACACTCGGACTGTGTAAGATCTTTAAAGGGTAGTCATTACACTTTATTATTGCATTTTATCCCTAACTGGACTAAATGAGTCAATTCCAAAGATGATTCTTGGTACGAATATGGCTGTTAAGAGGTAATCAGGTTGAGAGAATTAAGCTTTCGATGAGATAGAACAAACCCCACTGAGGAAAACCGGGAAAAGTACAAGCAAGCGAGGAATACCTGCAATGCTTGTATTTTAAGAACAAAGTTCTTGAATGATTAAAATCTACGTCAAAAAGTACTACATTGTCCGAAATGTATAGGTTCTTACAAAATGTCGGTTATGCAAATTTGCTTGCAACGCAGTTTGATGTAAATTCGACTTTGTCACACAGTATTATGACTCCTCCTATAGTTGAGATCTTGAAATACATAAATCCGCTGGTCCAAATTCTATATCCCCTATAGTTCTGCAGATGTGTTCTTCTATGCAGGCAAAACCATTGCATAGGCTTTACCATCTATTATTATCTTTAGGTTTTTTTCGAAGCTGGTCCCTACAAATGGCAAATCTCTCTCCATCTCGAATTACCGACTAATTGAACTAACGTCCCTTCTTTTCAAAATCATGGAAATGCTAATCAACAATCAGCTTAGGAAATATCTCGAAGAAGGAAAGTTCTTTCATGTCCGGCATTATCGCTGTCGTAGCAATGGTCCACTTGTGATCTGATGGCAATCTCACCGAAAAGAGGAAACAATCTTAACATCATTTTGGAAAAACAAACGTAATTTCTAAAGCATTGTATTAGAAATAATCTTTCTGACCGTTCAATTCGAGTTTTTCTGGACGGTTTTTCTGATATTCATGATATAAATGCTGGTGTGCCCCAAGGCTCCGTTTTGACTCCGACAATCTTCCTTATCTTCATTAATTATCAGTCTTTAACTTCTTTTCTACCCTATTATTTCGCTGAGGACAGCACCCTCAGCTTTTCCTAGTCATTTTCAGACGCTTCGGTTGTGGAACTGAAATGGCAACATATACTAAGCTCATAAGATAGCGATCTTGACATTATAACTACAATGGGGTATTACCAACCGTATGGAGTTTAAGGCTTCGAAAACACAAAGCTGTTTTCTGTTGGCCAAGCCAAATATACCATCGTTATGCACTTGTATTAAAGAAACCGAAACAAAAACTTCTTGTTGTTCTTTAAGTCTTTTGAATGCAACTTGTATTGCAAGACACAAGTTCGAAATTTTAAATGAGGAAATTGGTAAATTGTATTTCAAATATTGAATATATTTAATATTAAAATTATGAAATCTTGTACAAACTACGTTGAAGCTGGGAGTAACTAAAAAATAATCATGGCTAAAGTGGGGCTTAAGCCCTCAACTTTGAGTTGAAAGACAAACACAACATTCAACTCTAATATTGCAAAAGTACATTCTGTTTGATTAATCAAGCAAACTTCTAAATTAGATTCCACAAAGTGAAACATATTTTTAAATAGAACTTGTATATAAAATAAGCTTATCCCTAGTTTTGTCATTATTTATGGCTTAAGTTTCTCGAAATATAATTCTTCTTTTTCGAAATTAATATTTTTACCATAACAAAATGTTGGACCTACTGCTATTATTTGACCGCATTACTCGCTTCGATCATTTTTCATATACATCGTTAACTTAATCAAACTTTTATGAACTCATTTAATTTCCAGATAGTTTTACATTCAAAACAGGTAATTACTTAAACCCATGCTTTTTATAGATAGCCACTAAGCAAAATGCTAACCTTGGTGGGGTTTATATGAGTGTTGCTTAGTTTATGCGATCAAATTTACCAGAACTTAAATAAAACTCAGATACTTTTAATGATATTTAAATTTTATAGGCAAATTGCCATTAAGTCAATTATAGTTTTTCTTATCTCTGATCGATGTTATTTTAGATTCGGAAAGTTCAATCCTATGTAAATATTTCAGTTCCATATCGAATTATCCACATCTGTCAAATGACAATATATAAGGTATTGCAGAACATTAAGCTGAAGGCAGTTCTGCTTCATTAGCTCGAAGACTAATTGGCAGTCATGTTAAATGTTTTATTTTCAATGAACAAACTAAGATACATTTTATAAGTTCATTAATGAAGTTCAAAAAATGAATGGGTAGATATGTTTTTCTTAACGTCTTTTGACAAGTATCAGTCGCCAGGTATACAGAAATGAAATAATCTAGTAAAATTATTTAGCACGCAATTTTCTGATTTAATTTACTCAGGACAAAATTAGATATAAATTCAAACATTCTAGAAGAAAAGTAATCTGAAAATTTAAACAAAAAAAGAATTGATTTCTTGCATTTCTTTCTTTTAAGCCCGGGTAGTGCGCAAATTTACGAACATCAGCCTCATTAACGTTCACGGACCTACGGAGGAGTCCTCAGACGAAGAAAAAGAGACTTACTACGAACAAGTCGAGAGGGCCCTCAATGCCTGCCCAAGGAATGATGTTAAAATCATCCTTGGGGATTTGAACGCCAAAATAGGTCGGGAGCCGGTATTCAGGCATTACGCAGGCACCCATAGTTTGCTTGAGAACACTAATGACAATGGACTTCGAGTCTTAGAATTGGCAGCATCGAAAAACATGGTCGTTGCGAGTACCAGGTTCCCGCGTAAAGATATCTACAAAGCCACCTGGGTATTACCTGATGGAGTCACTCGTAACCAAATAGACCACGTGTTGATAGACCGTCGCCAATACTCGAACTTGATGACGGTACGAACGTATACCGAGGTGCCAATATCGACTCGGATCACTATCTTGTTGGTATGGTTTTCCGAGGGCGGATTGCCTTGCGAAGACGCATTGCATCCGCCGATCAGGTTCGAATCAACACGGCTGCCCTGCGCAATGAAAACACCAGTAACACCTTTGGTAATGGGTTAGGACTCGCCCTAGAAACACCTGACTTAGGGAGAGTAAGTCCTGGAGCCAGTATGCTGGGCGTAAATGAAAAGTGGACACGTCTTAAAAATACTGTCATTAGTACTGCCAACTCCATCTTAGGCAGCAGTCATAAAAATCGGAACGACTGGTTTGATGATGATGCAAGCTAGCGACTGAACGTAAGAATGTTGCGTACCGAGCAATGCAACAATCTCATAGAACGCGGGCACGCGAAGAGGAATATAAAGAGCTCAGAAGAACAGAAAAACGGCTTCACAGACAAAAGAAATCAGCCTGGGAGAAGAACCTAATCTGTGAAATAGAAAACAGCCGAGAGCGAGGTCCGCACCAGGCGCGGAAGTTCTACCAATCCGTCCGAAACATGACGCAGTACACACCACGCTGCACATACTGCAAGGACGGAGAGGGAAATCTGATCACCGATCCTGAAAGCATACTGGAGCGATGGGAAGTGTACTTTAATGAATTGCTAAATGGTCAGCTCACTACAGAAGAGGAGGCTCCACTACTTCAAGAAGAATACCCTATGTTGCCGCCACCAAGCATAGAAGAGGTTGAGAAGGCTATAGGCCGGCTTAAACAGAACAAATCCCCGGGAGCCGATGGCATACCAGCCGAATTATTTCATCACGGCGGGCCAGCCTTACGTCAAGCAATTCATGATATTATAGTGCACGTATGGGAGCAGGAAGAAATGCCAGAAGACTTGCGAAAAGGCATAATATGCCCCATACATAAGAAGGGAGATGTGACAACGTGCAGCAATTATAGAGGTATCACGTTGTTGAGTACCGCCTATAAGATACTCTCCTCTATCCTACAAGACCGGATAACCCCATACGCTAAAACCGTCATCGGACAATATCAGTGTGGTTTCATTCCAGGCAAATCAACAACTGATCAGATCTTTACCCTTAGGCAGGCGATGGAAAAATGTCTAGAATTTAACATCCCAACATACCATCTGTTTATAGACTTTAAGGCCGCCTATGATAGCATAGCCAGGGTAGAACGAACTTTACAAAGCCATGAGAGAATTCGGCATCCCAAATAAATTGACACGACTATGTAGGTTGACCATGACCAACGTAACAAGCCAAGTAAAAATAGCCGGATTGCTATCCAGACCAATCAAAATCTTTAATGGACTCCGACAAGGGGACGGTTTGGCCTGCCTCCTCTTCAACCTGGCGTTGGAGAAAGCAGTCCGTGACTCTGGCACGGCAACAAGAGGGACCATCGTCAACAGGTCCAGCCAGTTACTAGCTTACACAGACGACATTGACGTCATCGCAAGAACCGAACGAGCAGGCGGCACAAAATCTGGGGCTGCACATTAGTGAAGGTAAAACAAAGTACATGGTGGCGTCGAATGCGAGAGGAACATTTGGTCAAACAATCAAGGTTGCGGAGCACGAATTTGAAGTGGTGCAATCCTTTAAATACCTTGGGTCAATAGTAGCAGCTGATAACAATATAGAAGAAGAAATACGCGGGCGGCTTCTCAAATCCAACAGAGCCTACTATAGTCTGTCAAAGCTTTTCAAATCCAGAAATCTCACCATAACTTCAAAACTGCTGCTGTACAGGACCATGGTCCTGCCAGTACTCACATATGGATCCGAGACTTGGGTGCTTAGCAAAAGGCACTCCGACCTCTTAGCTGCGTTCGAGAGAAAAGTCTTAAGGAGAATTGTTGGCCCCATATGTGAGGAAGGACGATTCCGGAGACGGTACAATCATGAATTGTACGCTATCTACCTAGAAGCAGATATCGTGACAAAAATTAAGCTCGGTAGACTCCGGTGGGCAGGGCACCTAGCTCGCATGAGCGAAGAGGAACCTGCTCGGAAAGTTCTTTGTGGTACATTCTATGGTAGACGACAGCGTGGTAGACCATGCTTGCGCTGGAGAGATGGCGTAGACCAGGACGCCCGAAGCCTTGGGGTGCCCAACTAGATGGCGTCGGCTAGAGACCGGGATAGGTGGAGAGACTTGTTGAAAGAGGCCAGGACCGGAACCCGGTTGTCGAGCCGATGATGATGATAGTGCGCTATAAACAAAGCAGGTGATAAAAAATCTATGATATATTTTTTTTATTTTGGAAAAATTTTCAAAGGCTAGTTGGTATTCATTTTTTACGGCAGGTGACGAAAAAATGTGTGTGCTGTTTATAGGAGTAGGTGTCAAAATTCTGAATAGATCAAAATTCTACTCTTTTTTTTTTGTCAAAATTCTTGCTTATTTATAAAATGCTCTTACCTAAAAATACTTGTACGTTTATAGCTCGAAATTTGATATTATTGATTTAAGAGAATGGCTTTGCAGGAATTAAATTATGAGCTCAGGACTTATTCTGGTTTTACAAACCCTTAAATTTGTATTTAAAATATATATTTTATTTATTGTTTCAATAAACCCACAGCAAATGTAGCACAACGAGTCTCAATTGGAGTTACATTGTTTGTGGAGACCATTTTTGGTAATGGCGTTTGGTTTAAAAAAAAAAATAAAAAAATAAAAAATTGTTTGTGAGCCTTTAAATATTTTGACATTTTTAAAAAATTTGCAGAATTTTATTGTGAAAAAATCAACTTTTAACTAATAATAATCTCGTATCTGCATTTCAATTGATTTATTAGTTTCATCTTGGTTTCTTTTGAATCGAAAAATCTCAGTACCTTCTCGGTATAGGTCTCGGTCTCGCTCGTCTAAGTCTCGTCTCTATCAATGAATTTTTGAAACGTGTACATGACGGAATTTGAAAAATTTTTAACTTGTAAGAATGTTTTCAAATTATCGGCACACATCAAAAAGAAAGCCTGAATAGTGAAATTTGATATTTACAAAGTTATGTGAACCAAATACAAGTTTCTTTTTAAAAGTGCAATAAAAAATGAATAAAATTAAATTTTTTCCATATATTATGGCTTTATTAGTAAGAGCAAACATTCCCATTAATTATGGAACCAAACATCGTTCAAGCGAATGCCTCTTGAATTGCTGAGTCAATTGGACCTTGTAAGCGAATAATCCGAGATCTTTGTGCAGAATTCTCCTCAGGCTAGTGCGTGAAATGTTGAGCTGTTGAAATCGATGATGAGCTGTTGTTCGTGAAATGAGTCTCACTCTCTCGGCTACAGCAGCCACATTCTCGTCTGTGCGCACCGTACGTAGATGGGGACCATGAGTGTTGTCCACTAGCATACCAACCTCACGAACTTTTTGTCCAAACTTGCGTACAGCAGGTGCGTTGGGTGCTTCATTTCAGCCAAAATTTCTTTTTAAAAAACGCACTGTTTGGGCTATACAGCACACACTTTGGAAATAAGTTTACAATATTTCCCAACTTTGTTCAAGCATAAAGTGACTCATTTCGTTTAACTGAGGTATGATACTGACTTTCTGTTAAGATTTCGAGCGGGAAACAGTGTCAGTGTCAAGATAAACTATGATTTCAAAAGAAACCACTAGATGGCCCACTCTGTACATTGAAGAACAATGGGTCCAAATAGTTTATCTAGTTCTTCAATAGTTCTCCAATACGCATTATCTAGTTTAACTATTTTATCCATTTTTTCCATAGCTTGAAATCTATTTAAAAAAAATAAAGCGAGTTCCAAAAGATTTCCCAAAACCAGTGCAGGCCACCTTCTTCTAAAGAATTAGAAGCTAACTTATGTTGTTGATCTACCTGATACGAAACCATGCTGATAAGGAGATATAATCGTATGTTCTTTATCATTAAAGTACAAATTTTCTGTAACAATATGTTCAAAATACTAACGGATAACTGAAATCTTAGATCAGAGGCAAATTAAAAGTTAATTTTAATGAACAACGTAAAAGATTCTGACAACATTTATTCAATGCGTTTGAGGAAATTTTAGCTAAGGCCTCATTGTTCCCTGCCATAGCTTATTGACTTGATATCTTCTTGAATGTATTTGAGTTGGCAAATATATAGATACCATATCAGCGATAGCTGGAATAATACTATAACAACAAGGGGTTTAGTATTTTTATGACTTATACATATAAACAATTAAAAAAATGAGGAAATAACTCACTCGTAGTTTGAATATCAGCAAATAAAATATCAGGAGGTATATTCCATGCTTTTTTGAAAATCAAAATATTTCTTTTTACCCTGATTTCATATAAAAATAAAAATCCACTCAATGATTAATTCTCACGAAAATGTTTATCATTGACATTGTTTGATCCTTTGAATGACTTGTGGGCTTTATTTTTTGCATTTTTTTTTTTAATTCATTAGCCTTTTTGTTATGTCATAGAAGAGGAAGACCTGAGTAATCTTTTTCACAAGCAATTTTCCCTTGAAGTAGCCAGTTGCATTCTTCTCCTCAATTAGTTCACCTCTGTGATACCCATTTCGCTAGGAATGTTCATTTCATTAGTTCATCCTCGAGTCTGATCTTTGACATAGCGTTAAAAACAGATAGATATTTCTTTTTAAGTCGCACAACAACAACACATTTATGGAATAATGTACCCGGCACTGTTTTCCCTTGCCATTTTAATTTGCAAATTTTTCAAGACCAGTGTTCATAGCTCGTGCTATGTTTACCTGTGTTTGAGGGTTCCAATATATTATATAACTTAGAGCGCGTGTGAATTGTAAAAAAAAATAAACTCAAAACAAAGCTTTTATCTCTGTTTTATAATCTTGCATTATAATTTTCCTCGAAAAGAGTTTTTATAAATTTCCCAAGTATTCATTAGGTGTAGATGTCGTTTTTAATTTAATTTGAACTTCGTTGATAATGAATTGAACAGAAAATTATTCATATCACTTAACAAAATAAATAAAAAGTTATGAACACTGCTAAAAAGTATGATTTAAATAAATGCTGTTCTGTTACGTTATTTTAAGAATAAATGTTATCTAAGAACTATATATTTAAGGAAATTAATCTTAAATATATTTTTCGTCAACTTTTGAATGCTACGAATCGAGTTTATATTTCTCTAAGTACCCTCCCGCATATTTTGTTTTGAAATTTCTTGCTACTTTTTTTTAAACCTTAAATAGGTATACGACCACAAATTCAACTAAAATTGTTTCTAATACTTTAAATTCAATTGAACATAAAAATGTTGACATGAACGTTTTTAGTTTAATTGCTTCACCTAATGATTCCTTACCTTTGCAGAAAGATTTGAACAATTTTTCTATTTGGTGCCATAAGAACAATTTAGAACTTAATGTCCGCAAATGCCTAGCAATCACATAATCCCGTAAACGTCTTCGCACATCACCTCGAGACTATTATATTAATGAAACCATTGTTTCGAGACTAACTACCATTCGGGATCTGGGAGTTATTTGCGATTTGCTCAACTTCAGATCCTACTATGACAACATTGTGGCTGAGGCTAATTCAGTTCTTGGTTTCGTTAACCAAAGTAGTTTTTAGACCCTTTCGTTACGTAATATCTGTATACAACCTTTACTTGAATATGCTAGCCAAGTATATTGTTCATATTAGGAGAATTGATTCAATTTCTCCGTTTTTCTCTCCTTGGGTTGACAATTACAACTTACCCCATATTAAGATCGGTTGCAGGTCGTGAAGTAGCTGATATTAACTGATTCGTTTGTCCTCCTTGGAGCAATGTACTTCAACATCAACTCACGTTCTCTTAGATCAATACCCCTTTTTCATCAAGCCTCTCACAGAACGGATTATGGTAGAAATAATGAACCAGTTACTAGAATGTTTGGAATTAAATTCTAATTGTAATACATTTAAGATTATCAATACAGCAAGATCACACAAGGAGATCTTTTGTATATCACTTCAAACAAGTAAATAAAATTATCTATTTAACAAACTGGTTTTGCGTGCTTTTTTTTTTTTTAAATTTTTCTTTTTTTTTTTGTGACTTTTAAAATATACTTTTAATTTTTGCTAACGGGGAGGGAGGAATTATTTATTTATTTAAATATTATAGGTATATATAATATAGATACATATATATAAATATTGAAACTTTTTTTTAAGGAAAAATCGGAAAAAGTGTTCCAAAAGTCTCTCTTGTTGGATTATCTCCGATTTGCTTAGGTACATTTTTGTAGAAAAAGACCGCAATTTTTTAATTATATTTTTAAAAATTCTGAATTTTTTATCAACTTTAGTATTTAAAAAAATCTAAATTAATTTGATTGGGGTTTCTGATAGGTACTCCTTCTTTGTTGTAAGATTTTTGGCAAACCTAGTTACGTATTTTTAATATGTACTCCACTCAACGAATATTTAAAGACCTTGTCTTCTGTCACATTAGGTTGGTCATCAATCTATGCGCCTAAATTGCTTGATTTATTTTCATTTATTCGAAAGATTTTTCACTTGTATAGCATACCTCAAGTAGGTAAAGATATATAAACAAATTCATACCTATACTTTCCAAGAACTAGTTACGGAGTTTCTTAAGAAAACACGTAAAGCCCTCTAGCTCAATCTTAAATCTTGTGAAATTCAAGACAACTTAATTCGAAAATGTAGAATACATAAATATGCAATTAATATTAATCAAAATTTAAAACATCAAATGCGGCATAATTTTCTTGCAATCTACATAATCGTAACGAAACTTAATCATTCAAAAATAATTCATACCCACTGGCAGCACTAATTTTAGTTTTTGATTTATGTGTCTCGTGTCACACATGACACACCTAATTTTTTCAATCATCTAAAACCTCAACTTCAAATAAGTACAACAGATAATTGTGTCAGTAATTTCTACAAATAAAATACAGTTAACTAGCTCCAGTGCCTTTGCGTTTTATTGGTACACGAGCCTACCCTTCCTACTCTTGATATGTTCATGATCATGTTCATGATTTTAAAATCTTTCAACCCACGAAAAACTATAAATAAGTACATACCTACCTACGACCTTCACACTCACGCAAGCATGATGTCTGACTTTTTTAACTGATATTTTTATTACCTTCCTGAGAAAAGAAAAAAAAAACATAAAGAAGAACAAATGTTATTGTGTTTAGAGCTTAATTATTAATTACTCGTTTTTATTTTCTCTTTTATTCCAGGCAGACAAGCTACCGATAACCTTCCGGTGTCGAAGTCGGCCAATTATCATGCGGCGGCAACTCTAATTTATTATGCTCATCTAAATCAACATAACATCCACAGATGATCTCCCACGTTAGATATGATTGTACAATCAAGCACAGCACAACAAAGACAAAACCTACAAACGGACCGCTAATATGGGTCACAGCTGCTAACACGCCATCTACAATACAAAAAAACGTCACTACACACTGACGACTACCGCTACACATACGCATTAACTGAATTTTAATTCAAAATTGTGAACGATTTCACACAAAACAACCACACCAACAATTATTTATTTTCTCATTACCCGCAGTCATAAATTACGTCTGATTCGGTGTCTGATTGCACAAAAGTTCGTGTCTTTGTTATCGTTAGCTCTATTTTTGAACTTCCCGATAGGAAATTAGAAAAAAGAAAAATACCAATAAAATACCAAGACCCAAGTGAAGCGCATCATGTGCCAGTGCGCACTCACCATAAACAATTTAAAAACAAAACAGAGACGCTAATCGTATTTGAAAGTTGGCTTTCACAATAAAAGCAAAATTATTAAAAATAAAAACACTCAGAGAGAAATTTGAAGAAAAGCTTTTTCGGCTCACGCAAATTCGAAGAGAAGATTTAAGCAAAATGAATTCACCACACACTCACCATCATCAAAATTCATCGGTGAATGACTCGATTCATTCGGTGGCGGGAAACAAATATGCGCCTGCACGTAGACTAGCTTCGCGTCATACTCTTCGACTGGCAATACCAAAGTACCAATGTGATAGTACCTTTGGCAGTGGCTACATCGGCAGCACTAACGGTAATGGATTGTCGGTTCATAGCACAAGTGCCAGTAGATATCAACCACATGTGTCTCCGCCGCAAATTCAGCATCCAACGTCCCATTACTATCGGTCTTCGAATGGATTGCACCATGGAAAAGCACCTTCGGCGCCGATAATAACTATGAATGGAATTCAAAAAACATCACCCATTCGGGATTTGGGACTAGGTTCTTCGGCCTGCAACCCCATGAATGGGAAGTTTTTGGGGGTAAGAAAACCCAGCATTACACTCAGTTCGGCAGATGCCACCAATAATAACGAGATGTTTGCCTTCGCCAAGGATTGCTCCCCGGTGGATCATTTAAGTGGTAAGTTTTTTCTTACAGTTAGTGAGATGTCTTTTTTTTCAGAAAAAACATGGATTAAGGGTCTGTCTGGTTGTTTTCACAGACATGTGATGGTTTAACTTGGAACTATAAATACAAATTCATGTATATACATGTGGGATTTTTATTAAAAGTATTCGTATTTCAGTACTATTCAATTATTCAATTATAATTATATTTAATATTTAAATGTACATAGGTAGTTTAAGGTAGATTTAAGTAAATTCATTAAGTTACTTTAAGTTAGGTTTAATTAAAAATAAAAAAAAAGATTACTTCTTAATTGTAAGCGATACGGACGTTCGTCGTTGCGGTTAAACTTCTTATGTCATCTTCTTCATTGTCGTTCATCGTTCATCTGTCGTTAATCTTCTGTGTTATATCAGCTGTTCCTGACTTTCAATAAAGCTTTTGGGCACACTCCAAATAGGGTGATCCCACAAATTCGGCCTTCCTGTAACATTTAATCGACCTCGGAAATGGGTATTTCATCTTTAGGGCATCTTCAAGGCTTAATCATCTTAAAACATCTTTGTTACATCATCGTCTTGGAAAATCGTAGAAAATTTGCTTAACGTCGTAAAGCGTGTGGTACAAGGCACCTTCAACATTGAATTCATCATTGGGAACATTCGGACTCTAGTAAAAATCTTTTCACATCGGTCTAGTTTATCATCGTAAGTATTGTCATTCGTCGTCACATCAGGGAATTAAATTCGTCATAGTAGGAGAAAAGTCATAGCTGGGAATTATGTTTAATTTCATTTAAAGAAGATCATCTTATAATATAGGATCTGGCATGGATCTGTTGGCTTCTTCTTCAAGATTTGTGTTTTCTTCATCACTGTCAGAGCTAGAATAATCACCCGTCTTCCACATCTTCATGAAGTCCGCACTTGTTGTTGTTTTTCGAGGACCCTCCTGAGCACCGACTTTTCGCACCTCATATCGATCATTTGGGGAGATCTTGGTGACACTATAGGGACCTAAATATTTGGAATAAAGTTTAAGATTAGGACCGAATTGAGTTCGTTTTATTGCAACAAGATCATTCAAGCTGTATTGGTGAGCGACTTTTCTTTTTTTATTGAAGTTTTTGGTATTTTCGTTTTGAATTTGATCAATACTAATACGAGCCTCTTTTCTAACATGATCACGCTCTCTATCAAAAGCCTCTCTAATTTCCTCGTTGATTGCTTCTGCTATATTATAGTCAGCTTTAGTTTTCATTTTAACACCTGTCAAGATTTCAAAAGGCGTCCGTTTAATTCCACGTTGGTAAGTAGAATTAAGAACCATCTGTAGCCTTGCAGTAAACCGGAACCATTTTGCTGGATTATCCATTGATAACTTTGTTAAAACTGAAATTATGATTCTGTTGATTCGCTCAACCTGTCCATTTGCCCGCGGAACACCTGTCGTGATGAGCAAATGCTGAATTCCTTCCTGTTCACAGTATTCCTTAAAGATATTAGACGTGAATGCTGCGCCTCGGTCAGAAATGATTCGTGTGGGATTCCCAAATACGGATTTTTGTTGATCAAGCTTCATTAAAACTTCTGCAGCCGAAGTGGATTTACATGGATATATCCAAACAAATTTTGAAAATGCATCGATGATGCAGAGGATGTAAGAATATTGCTTTCCTGAAGGTGATAGAGGGCCAAGATGGTCGATATGGTAGGTATCGAGTGGAAGTTCATTTTTTGGTATTGAGTGTAGATAGCCCTCTTGCTTTCCGATTTTTTTGTCGCCTAATATGCACCGGATACAATTGCTTCTTACTTTTTCAATCTTACTTCTCAGTTTAAGAATATAGTATTCCTTTGATAAAACTTCTTCTAGTTTTTTCGTCGCGAAGTGGCCTTCATCATGAGCTCCTTTTATTATCTCCGTCGCCATACTGTTAGGAATACACAAGAGCTTGTTTCCTTTACCGTCGTCTTTATAAATAATATCATGCTCTGTAAAGTAATTTTCGTAAGTTCCATGTTGTAAGGCATGTTTTATAACTTTTAGATGGTCATCTCTTATCTGAGCCTCTTTTATTCTGGATAAGAATTCTGTTGATAACATCATTGAAATTGGATTGCGACTAAGAGCATCTACGTGCTGCATTCGATTGCCCGCTCTATGCTCTAATTTGTAGTCGTAATCTTGTAAAAGTAGTGCCCATCCAGCGATCCTTGGGAGAATCTCCTTTTTCTCCATTGTTGCTTTAAATGCTGCACAATCTGTGACGATTGTAAACTGTATGCCTAGCAAATACACCCTTAATTTTTTCAGCGAATTGACGATTGCCAGAACCTCTAGTTCGTAGCTACAATAACGCTCTTCCGAATAGCTTGATTTCTTACTGTAATAGTATATGGGGTGGAACTTGGCATCATCTGATTTTTGCATCAAAACTGCACCAAATCCCCACTTGGATGCATCGGTATGAAGTTCAGTTTCCGCTTCTTGATTATAAAGCCTTAAAACTGGCTTCGATATAATGCTTTTCTTCAATTGTTCGAACGCAATTTTTTGAGGTAACTCAAATACAAAAGCCTGATCTTTTTTAAGAAGCTGTGTCAGTGGTCTAGCTAAGATGGAATAATCTTTCACAAATTTGCGAAAATATCCTGTGAGACCTAAAAAGCTTTGAACCTTTTTAACTGAATTTGGTTGAGGGAAACGTTCAACGGCCATTGTCTTACATTGGGATGGTTTTATCGAACCAAATGAAATCTCGAATCCTAGGTATTCTATTGTATGGCACATAAATTGACACTTCTTCCAGTTGATCTGCAATCCATAACTTTCAGCTAAATACAAAACCTCCTTTAACCGATCAAAGCACTCCTCGGAACTCTTGCCCAAGACAACCAAATCATCAAAGTAAATTAGAATAAACTTTTTGATGACCAGAGGTTTGAAAATGTTGTCGATAAATTTTTGAAATACCATCGGTGATATGCATAATTCAAAAGGGACACGAAGGAACTCCCATTGCCCTGATGGCGTAACGAAAGCTGTAAATTTAACGCTTTCCTCAGCTATCCGTACATGAAAAAACCCATTTTTTAGATCCAGCGTACAAAAAACTTCTGCTCCACTAAGGGCATCGATCTGATCCTCAATCAATGGAAGAGGGTGGTGTGATCTAACAACCTCCTTATTCAAGCGTCTGTAATCTACACATAAACGCTTAGAACCGTCCTTTTTATTAGCTAATACGATAGGGCTTGCATACTCGGATGTGCTCGGTCTAATTATTCCTTCAGATAACCACTGTGCTACCTGTTCGTCTACTATCCTTTTTTCAAGAGGCGCCAGTCTTCTCGGCGGTTGGCATATTGGTATATCTGTCTTCAAGGTTAGCACCATCTCAACTGTTGATTTGTTTTCTTCTTTAGGGCTATAACTTGAAACAAGATCATTGATAGCTTTCTTATAGCAGGAATTGCCTATATTAAGTGCCACCTCATCATTACTAATAGCTGAAATCCGACAAACCTGATGGAAAGCTTCCTCGATGTTAGACACGAAAACACCATCTGATGAAAGTCTAATATTTTTTCCTGACAGAACATCCTTTCCAATTATGAAGGGCGTTTGCATTATTGACTCGGACATAATAAAAACTTTTGTATCACATGCGCAGTCGTCGATTTCAATATGGGCATTAAAATGGCCCAATGTTTTGACAGAATCTGCTGATAGACCTCTTACTGGAACCGAGTTTTGCGTAATGAGTGGAGCACCCATTTTTATATAAACATCACTTCTGACTAAAGTAAGGTCACTGCCAGTGTCCACCAAGCCCCTAACCTCAAAACCATTTACACGTACTAACTTCATAGCGTCGGTAGTCCCAACTTTCAATAAGTGTGTCTTCTTCTCGTCTTGCATTCGTTTGGGACAACCCACCGATTTGTGCCCAAATTCATTGCACGTGAAACATTTGGGTTGTTTTTGGTTGCAAGAACTGCTTATGTGCCCACGTCTACCGCAGTTGAAACATCGGCCTCCACCGCGACCTTCTGCCTTTGATCGGTGTTCCTTTGGTTTGCTAGAACTAGGTAAGCTTTCTTTATATTTAAGGTAAAAAGTAATTTTTTCCTTAAATTCCTTGAAAGTTAATGCTCCATATAACATAACTTTATTACTTGGAGAATCTTCGATACCATCAATAATGAAACTTATTAGAGAAGCATCCTCCACTCGACCCTTGGCTCCTATTTCTCTCATATACAATAAGTAATCATGAATACTTTCTCCCTTCTTCTGCCGCCTCTGACCCAACTTCTTATAAACGTCCGCCGCACACACCTTTTGATCAAACTCTTCCAGCAAAAACTCTTTTAGATCTGCCCATTTAGACAGGGTTGGCTTTGATCTAATCGCCAGTTTCGCTGAGCCACTGAGCAACCTTTTTCCAAAAAGAAGCTTCTCGGCTTCTGACCAGTTCATGCTCTCTGCTGCGATATCAACATCTTGGACCCAACTATTAACATCATACTCATCATTTCCTGAAAATTCAGGTACAATCGCTGCCACATCTTGGAATGTCACATTGCTTGATCTTCCTTTCAGTCTTAAAATTTCCTCTTCCAACGTTGTCTTTAAAATAGACATCTCTAACCTTAAATTAACCTCATTCTCCTTTTCTCGAATTGAACTTTCCCTAAGACTCATTTCTAACTCTCGTTGTTTTTTTTCAATTTCTTTCTCCCTGGTATCAACCTCCTCTTGTCTCTTATCTAAGTCTCGGAAGACTTCTGACAAATCTTGTGATCTCCTATTCTCAATGCGTGTGCTGTTCTTATTCCTGTTAGTCTTACCCATTTCAATTTTTTAGAGAACGAAAAATATAACTGTGACCAATAAAATCTTCAGTGATCAAGTCGCCAAACAGTAACAGCAAATTATTTATTTGTTTTATAAAATTGAAAAGAATTCCAGTTACCTCAGTCCAGTTAACTTACTAATCCAGTAAAATCTTTACTGTTCATGAATTCCTTCATTTGCGGTATACCAATGGATCCCGTTGTAGATCTTCTCTAAAAGAACCGAAAGTTCTAGTTGTTTCCCGTTAATTGGATAGGCGATGATTATTGGAATCTAATATCAATTTTTCTCTTTTTTGTAGATAACGCTTTCACCAGTTTGCATTTTTTAAAGAACTTTTGAATACGAAAGTCGGAGTTTTTTCCAGAGAAGTTCTGAATAACTAGTTTCTACTGAAATACCACTTAGTTAGTTTGGCTTCTGACAAATCCCGGTTATGAGCCCCCAAAAATTGTGGGATTTTTATTAAAAGTATTCGTATTTCAGTACTATTCAATTATTCAATTATAATTATATTTAATATTTAAATGTACATAGGTAGTTTAAGGTAGATTTAAGTAAATTCATTAAGTTACTTTAAGTTAGGTTTAATTAAAAATAAAAAAAAAGATTACTTCTTAATTGTAAGCGATACGGACGTTCGTCGTTGCGGTTAAACTTCTTATGTCATCTTCTTCATTGTCGTTCATCGTTCATCTGTCGTTAATCTTCTGTGTTATATCAGCTGTTCCTGACTTTCAATAAAGCTTTTGGGCACACTCCAAATAGGGTGATCCCACATATGTACATTTTAATTTTTTTTTTATTTGGTGGTGCAACAGCTCGAAGTGAACCAGGACCTAGTGACTTACAAGTCTCAACGATTCCTGTGTGCGTGTTACCAGGAACGGAGGGGACCTACTATTTTCTGTCGATTCCGAACGGCTAATGAGCAGCACTTTCCATGTCAATTCTTCGCAAGAGGCAGTACACCTCTTAAAAACTTTTTGCAGCGGCTGAGAATCGAACTCGAGACCTTCCGCATGACAGTCCAACGCATACTTACCATTATGCCAAGAATGCAAGTACATATTTAACTGAAGTTAAACCTAAAGAAAGATTTGAAATGCTATTAAAGCGATTACATTTTGTTCGAGTTGTTAAAACATTTACAGCGAAACCTTGAAAATTTATCTATTTACGATCGAATATTAAACTCATTGGCGAAAATTTTTAAACATTTAAAACCTGCTCTAAGGGGCCAGTTATAGCTCATCAGAAAAGTCCATCAGAAAAATTGGAAGAATCGAAATCTGAAACATTTTTCTGATGGCTGGTTATAGTTACCAATAATTTTACGTCAGAAAATTTAATGTCACTTTCCTGTCATATCATCAGAAAAAAAATTTTCTCATCAGGAACAGAAAAAAATCGCAACGCAAAAGAAAAACGAAATGGAATATATTTTGAGTTTTGGCAATCAGCTGTTCAGAAAAATTAAATTCCATCAGAAAAAATATTTAAATCCATTTTCTGAGTAAATTTAGCAACAAAATGTTGTAATTCTTTTTGTAAAAATTAGTCCAAGCAAGTATTCGTCTAATTGCATTCAAGTTTTACTCAAAATCGAGTTGTAATATGGTCAAATTTGGAAGACAAAATTTTTTCTGATGGACTTTTCTGATGAGCTATAACTGCCCCCTAAATCAATTTTAGAATGGGAGTCGACTCTAAATATTGTGCATAAAACGAGAACCGACTTTTCTATTTTAAATGACATAAACTATACTTTAACATTAAAGAGCTCGTCTTACTTTAACAGTAGCAAATAGCTAGTGTAATTTTTAAAAGTATACTTTATCTAGATTGACAATGGTCATTTTGGTATAAAAAAAAACAATCGAAGTAAAAATGTTTTATTTGATTTTTTTTTAAGTTTACCTATTTATAAACTAAATATTAATTTTGCAATCTTAAATTTTGCAATATTGTGGCGGGCGATAGACAATCAAATCTGAACCTACAAATGTATAATGTATGCATATGAATGTATGTACGTGTATAGTAGGGTGTGTCAAAGTGCTCAAATGTAATATCTTTTAAAAGTTGCATTGCTTATCAAAATTAAATCCTGCGTTTACAATTTTCATTTTAATTAATATCTTTGGCTCGCTCAAAAATTAGATGAAATCCAAAAAATTTTGATTTTTCGAGATTTTTGAAATATGTGTTGTTTTAAATTGCACCGTGTGGAGACAAAAAAATTATATAAAATATTTTTAGGCTTTCAAGTCAAAGAAACACTTTTAAGCTTATATTTGTTTAAATTGAACACTTGATAAAGAAGCTATGAAATAATAAAATAAGGAAGAAAAATCATTTTTTTATGTAAAATCGTTTTTTTTTTTTTACATAAAAAAATTCTTAAAAATCAACGGAACCACCTACAATATCGTGGTATATCTTTTTGTAAAGGCAAAAATTCTTTCTGTATTTTGTTTAGTTTTTTTTTTTAGTTTACGTAAAAAAAAAATTTACTGTAAATTAAATTTTTTTTTTCAACTTCAACCGATTTGAGCGAGCCAAAGACGAACGATATAGTATTTTTTTTTACATGTTCTTAAACCTCAGACCCTAATACAACTTTTATGCACTATTACATTCAAAAATAAGAGTACTTTTTTGCGGCCATACAAAAGTGACGGGGAGAGTACGATAAAACCAGAAGACATAGAACCATGCGGTTTTTTGTGTTCGATTAAGAACTGATAGATACATGAAACACATGTAAGCTAATTTATAATTTCATTTCACAATTTTGAAAATCGGTCTAAACTTTTTTTTCACGTTTTTTTATCAAAATTTGGACTTTAAATGCGAATTTCTCAAAAACTATTGATATGAGTAATTTAATTTAAATGCAGGATTATAGAACAATCTTCTGGCATTCAAACGCAGTATAGCACTTTATTGTAGGTGCCGTTGTTTTTTAATATTTTTTTTTTCAATTTAAACCATTTTTTCTAAAAGTGCCCCTACCTCCTAAACGGGGGGAGATAGACCCCCCTCCCATAGTAAAAAGTGCTTGTTTTTGACCCCTCTACAAAAATCCGTCATCAAATCTTGGCAGCCAAGTTATCGTACTCGTGCCAAAGTGACACACCCTAGTGTATAGCCAAATGAATTTGCGCCTTGTAACAACAAAATTGAGTTTTTATTTTGTGAATGAGCGATATACAATCACCTGCATTTCAACCATAAATAAAGTTAATAACTAGGGCTAGGATTTTCATCCAAATGCATATTGAGAAACTTTAGAAACACGAATAAATAAAATACAAACACGAAACAATCAATTTGCTTTATAATGGTGAGTGTATATTTTTGCATATATAATAAATGCATATTTTATTTATAATTGATGGTTTTGCAAAAATAAAAAAAAATATGGAAGGCATTTACACTGAGTTATGTCGATGAGAATTAGATTAAGAACGTAACACCCCAAGAAATATGTTCTTTAAAGAATGCTCAATTAACTTCAGGTAATGTTGAGCGATCATTCTCTATATATAAAGCATTTCGAAGACCGAATCATCAAAGTTTCACGTTTGAAAATTTAAGAAAAAACTTTATTATTTATGCGAAAAAAGCATACGAAAATTTTGAAGATTAGATTTAATATAATAATGGGTGTTATTCAAATTCTGTGCTATTTTGAATATTTTTTTTTTCTGTTTTAATTGAATTGAAGACTTTTATTGTTGTGTTTATTGATATAATTTTGTGTTCCTCGATAATAAAAACTGAATTTGTTTTATAAACCTAAATACTATGGCGCAAAATTTTAAACAGCCTATGTATTAAGTAATACCTTATGATACTATGATAATACTACTTAACAATTTGCTAACTTTATAGTAGTTTACTAACTCATTCTTAATTTTAAACATATTCTGACTAGTATCGTACTAAAAGAATTTTCTTAATAAATTGCTTCTAAACACACCTAAAACAGTGACATTTCGTGTAAAAAGTAAGTACACGAACCTTTTTTGAAGTTTGCAAATGTCAAAGAGTCATATGAAGCTAGCACGATACTAAAAAAATAAAATAGGTATTCGATGATTTTAACTTTAATAAAAGGGTAGAGAAAGTATGATGCTATATTCGATTAAAATTTGCAAATTCGTTGTTTTAACTTAGTATCATACTAAAACAGCTCTAGTATCGTACTAATTCAATTAAAATTTTGCGCCTATGTTTTTTTCCCATACAAATGGTTTTAAATGCATATTTTAAGAGAATATTTTGCATTTTTAAGTGCATGAAAATCCTAGCCCCATTAATAACGTACAAACAATTAAAATGTGTATTTAAGCGTTATATAAAATGTACTTTTTAGGCAAACATTTATTTGGTTAGAAGTTGTTTGTGTTCATTTTTTGTGTCTAGTTATGTTTAGGTTCTTTATCTGTCAAATTTGGGGTTGTCCAACATTAATTAGCTTAGATTCTGTTGCTAAACCCATATTAGTTAGAAAAGTTGTCTTACGTGTTTAAAATTATGAAAAAGTTAGACAAAGTCTCCAAACTAAACGGTTTTATAGCTTAAACGAGCAACGTTTAAGATTGTGCGCCATTGTGTAAAAAACTATTCACATAAGAGAAACCAACGATAGACAAATAAAAAAGTGAGATGGGACTTAAAACTTTTACAAGCCTTAGTTTTTAACAAAAACTAGACAAAAGGCTACTAAACTTATTAAAATCTGAGTTTCGATTTCTAAAGTAAACTAGTAACAATACATTGGTCGCAACGAATTGCAATCTGATTGGATTGTTAACTCTATTTGCGTTCCACATATTATCTTCCACAGTGCAATGAATATAAATTGTTTTTGTTTGTTTTAATCGTCATTGGCGGCCAATAAAAAATACTATGTGAAAAAATGTGAAAATGGACGAATATTCGTTTATTCGTCTGTCGTTGATCGCTCTCATGTGAATAGTCATTAATACTACGTTGGATAAGTGGAGTAACAATAAATCTTCTTCAAATCTCGAAGTTTTACAACACAAAATTTTTTTCTAGTAGATTAGAAATTTATTTTCTTAAATCTACTTCTAGTTATAATTTAAACTGACCTACGAGTATATCCATATCGTGCTTAATCATCTCGATGATTTTTCATCGTTTCTCTCTCTTTCATTCTATAAGAAAAATTGAAACACCATTAACATTTTGATTGGTGCTTTCAAAGTTAATTTAGGATTTAAGCGTGATTCATGTTGGTTTCTATACTTATTAATTTATTTTAAAATTCTTCACCCTTCACACTTCTAATGAATGCATTCACAGACGAACTTTTATGTTAACAAATCTTTCTCGTGAGCTTATAGGAAGTTCGCGTGGGAAAGAATGTAATGTCTTCTACACAGTTATCCTCCTTTTATTTAATATTGATTCTGACGTTGTACCTCTTGTCATAATAGTTAGTGCCTTGCGCTGCAATGCAGATGCTCCTGTTTCTTCCCAGGAAATAACAAATCCTCCAAAATTATCCTTAGCCGGTCGGTAATGGCAGAAAATTATAGACCTCCTCCGATGCTGCTAACACGCGCACAAGAGTGTTTGAGAATTGTAGGTCCACTATAGGCTTATCCTCTTTGAGAGCCGTAGGAATGCTTTTAAAAGATGCAATATTACCTTACGATTTTTAAGCTCGTAGGTGGGAGACCAATGTGGTGGAGTTTGAAAAACTGCAGAGTTATCGTGGTTTTTTTTCTTTCGTGGGTACACGTCATTTCTATTTGATGTTTTCTCAGCGAACTTCGATTAACTAAGTAATGAGTGCGGAGAGATGACTCCTTTTCAATAGATTAAACTTAACTATTTTTAAAAAATCGCTGTGTTTAAAAGCATCCATGCAATCGAAAGGAAGCCAAAAGCAGTCTAATGGACTCTAATTTATTTCTTTATTTCTATTGATTGAAAGAATTTTTAAACGTTTTTCCTTTTTAGTTCAGACTTCAGAGCACAGTCTGAATTGTCAAAAAAAGAATCTGTTTCTTTTTGTTTCCTTCGAATTTATTTCTTTTCTGAATATGTTCAGACTCAGAGCATGCTCGAAGAGCTTAGAATAAAATAGTAGATTAGACAGAGTAAAACGTTGAGCAAACCAAACTTCACATTTTTTTCGCGGCGTAAACCGAAAAAAAAAAATACTTAAGAACTAAATACGTGTGATTCTAGTGCTGAAAGAAAAAGTTAATAAATAACTAGTAACACAAATATTCTCTCCGAGTTTTAAATTGGCGAAAAATATAGTATATTTTTAATAAAACCCTTTAAAAAAAAAATTTGAGAGCTTAGAGCGCACTCGGTCTGGACTTACTCTTAACGTACAAACTCTGTGCAAACCTCTGCTCTGAACGAACTAGATTAGAGGAAAAAATTCAATATCTGTACTTAATAACTACCTCTTGGCGTAATGGTTAGTGCGTTAGACTGTCGTGCAAAAGATCTTGGGTTCTTGGCAGCTGCAAAAAAGTTTTTTAGGGGTGTAATGCCTCTTGCGAGAAATTGACAAATCTTCGAAGAGTGTCTCTTGTAATGAGAAGTGCTGCTCATTGGCCGTTCGGAATTGGCAGAAAATTGTAGGTCCCCTACATTCCTGGTAGGACGCACACAGGACAGGTTGAGAGTTGCAATAAGTCACTAGGCTCAGCAAAAAATAAAATGGGACCATAAAATAAAAAAAGTTTGATTTTAACTTTGAAAATATTGTAAAAAAGGTCAATGGTCTTATAAAACGTTGGAGGAAGGAATTACTGTGTAAACTTGTAAAACCTTCTTTGTACAAGTCTTTTGTTGAGCCCAACTAATAATACACCTCAACCGTTTCATCGCTAAGCTACTCTGTATGCATTGATCTCATCAAATCTGTCCAGTGTGAATGTCTGCATTTTGTAATAGGTTACTTAAATTGCAGTTACACGAACCACCTACTTCAATATACTCGAATGTAGCGCTCGCTTTCTTCTTTCAAACATGACTTTTTTAGAAAAACCCCTAAAAGTTATTGATGTTACTCGTATCTTTTTACACCAACTCCTGGTTTGTTCTATTGATTGATGGGTTCTTTTAGGCAAAATTCTTTTAATTACTTAAGCCACAGTTTTCGAAAATTTACATTTTTATCAGGACTACTATCGTCATAACTATAGTCTCAATGAGCTACATATTTATGTGAAATATGAATTATCTATTCAAAGCCTTAACTTAAACCACAGTTGTAAGGCTTCCTTAATTTTTGTTGCTCACCAAACCATATGTTTTTTATTTGTACTTAATTTCTTGTTAGTATATATTTTTTAGGGTTGTGAAAAAATGCAATCTTTAATAACTTCAACTGAAATATTACATTCATTGGCTTCACTTTGAGTCTTTGATCTTAAGGTCTGATACCACCAATCATTCAAACGATTGCAATTATATGTTCACCATTCATTTGACAGCAATCTATTGAATGCAATCTTTTGAGAATTCCTGCATTCTTTTGTATTCTCTGCATTTATTTGATGTTTTTGCATTCTTCTTCATCATCACTTCACGGTCAGCATAATTTTAGATTTATTTAAAACATCGAAAATCTTTTTAAACACAAACTAAGGTTGAGATTTTTCTTGTCCGGCCATAAAGCCAAATATGTTTGCAAACAATTGGCAACTATATCTTTCTCTTAATAAATTAATCATTTTCCTAAAAGCTTATTTTTGCACAATACAGCACAAACTGTATAACTTTTTTATATATTTCAGAAGACTCACCGATCTTTTCCGAGTTGGCATCATCAATATCACCATCAACGAGCTCAAGTTCACCAACATTCAATCGTCTATTTAGCCTGAGCCCATCATCAATTAGAAGCTACGCGTTAGATAATGTAAGTATTGAGTGGATTAATTAATTAGTTTTGGATAATTATTGAGGGGTAGATAAATATGAAGTTAAAAAAATACTTTTGAGTAGCTATTTCAACACAAAAAATAATAATTTCTTTTTCGAAATTTACAATATTCATATCTTAGGTCAGCAGCCATCTAGAACATCTGAGGGCAAATCCAATTTTATTGGATAATACAGTAAGACCTAGTTTTTCGATAGTAATTTTACAAAGTTGTTAGATTATAATTTAAGCTTAAAACTACATAGTGAATAATAATAATAATACTATTATCATTATGTTTTGTTCCTTTCTTTTTTTTTTTGAAAAATGGTTGAAGTTTTTTATTTCAAAAAGATATATGGGATTTTTTTTCGCGTATCACTTTATGGAAAAATATACAATTTCGAAAATTGTTAAGGTACATTTCAGAATTTTGGCACTGTAGGGAAATACGTCGTCATGTCATTTTATGCAACACTGAGCTTGTATTCGGACATGGAACCCATGGAAATAAAAGAAACAATTAGCGTTTTAACCAAGCGAAATCGTATTTCATTTGATGAAAAACTACTAGATATCCAGAGTTTTCTTAGAGTTCCGTATACATATGTATATGTATGTACGTCCCATAACGACTTTCGGAGCAACTACATGATTAGTCATTTGTTATTGTTATTACTGATCACAGATTTGACATTAGAAGCAATTGAATCACTTAGGGATATCATAGGGAGCTTTTATGTACTTCTTCTTGAACACCAAAAAAGCATTAGGTTCTCGTTGATGCGGAAAATAAGGTCATCAATAAGTCCTCGAAAGATAAACCTGTATATCATCAGAATGAAGATGAAAGGAGAAATTTTCACAAAAATAAGGTAGCTAATTTATATAAGAAAGCAGAAGACAATAGAACCAAAAACAGTACCCTGTGGAACATCAGTTCGCAAGAAATTATGCCGTGGAAAATTATTATGGACCCCAACACTCTGGAATCCTATTATACAGGGTGTCCGGTAATTCGTGTGCCATACTTTGGGATGTGATTCTTGGTCATATTCTAAGAAAAAAATTGTTCTACAGTAAAGTCTGATTTTCAACTTTCACTTTTTGACGATTTAAAAAAAGGCTAACTTTGGTGTACCCTGACCCATGTTAAGGTCAATTTCTCTGTCAGTACTTATAGTAGGGACCTAATAATACTAACATTTTAAACTACGTTTAAACTGAGCTGATATGTTTTTAGGGTTGCCAGATATTCAATTTTAAATGGTGTTAAATTTTTCTTGCCAGAGCAAAATTTTGACATTGAGGTCAATTTTTTTCAAAAAATGCGTAATAAACATAAAGTTTTTTTATTTTTACCTGAAAAACAAAACAATAATAAGAAAAAACTCATTAATAAGTGCAACCGGAAACTCATACATTTTATAATACTTGGGAAAATCTAAAGCAGGTAAAAAATCGAATTTTTGTTTTTTTACCTACTTTTATTGCAGCACTTAGCAATTGGAGTGGTTTTCCAAGAATTGATAGTTTTTAGGTAATTTTAAAGACTGTGCAATCATGAAAAGGGTTAAAAGTAGATATACTTATGCCTATCTGACTTGCTGTCAAAACCCTAATTACCTTAATTATTCTCAGGGAGGGTTAAATTTGGGGTATGAATATTTAATGTGTAAATTAACTAAATAAGTCATATAAAAGAATAGAAAAACAAATTCATTCATCAGATTATCAAGTTAAGTCACGATAACAGTTGGATAAGAGCGCTTTTTGAAATGCCTTCATTTACGAGAGAAGAATACGCAGACATTTTATTCAAGAAGAGCACAACGAACATACCAGGAACTTCATCCTAATAGGCGACTTCGTTCTCGAAATGTTTTTGGAAATACCTTTCGAAGGCTTCGAGAGACTGAATCAGTTTCAACTGCAAGACCTAACGCGGGAGCTGCAAGCACAAGAAGAGTTTCGGTGGATTAAAGAATACTGTCAGCTGTTGATATCGATCCTTCCATTAGCATAAGACGTTTGGCTCTACAGATTAATGTTTCCAAACACAGAATTTCCAGTATACTGTATGGAGAAAATATATATCCATATCACCATACACATGTGCAAGAACTGCTTCCTGATGATTTTGAAAAGAGACTCGAATTTTGTAACTGGTTGCTAGAGAGAAGCTTGGATGACAACCAGTTTATAAACAGAATTCCTTGGACAGACGAATCTCAATTCACAAGAGATGGTATTACGAATTTCTATCATCTCCACACATGGGCTTCGGCCAATCCACATTCAAGACGGCAAAGAACATTTCAGCACAGATTCAGTGTCAATATGTGGGCAGGTGTAAGTGGAAATAAATTAATCGGGCCTTTCAAATTACCATCCCTACTTAATTCTACAAACTACTCGTATCTCGAGCTTTTACAAAATAATCTACCAGATCTATTGGAGGATTTTCCACTGCTTCAACTAGCTTCATCATATTTCCAACAAGATGGTGCTCCGGCCCGCTTTGGTCGTGAATTTAAGGATTGGCTGGATGAAGAATACGGTGATCGATTGATAGGCAGAAATGGACCAATTCACTGGCCTGCAATATCTCCCGATCTCACTGTACTGGATTTTTTGGTATGGGGACGAATGAAAGAAATCGTTTACTCATCTGAAATAACAACTTTAACTGAATTAGAACAACGTTTTTCGGAAGGATCACTAAAAGTAAGGCAAGAGTTATCGAGAATAAACACTCAAAATGAAATCCAAAAACGGGCTCTAGCATGCATTCAAAACACAAGAGGGTACTTTGAGCACTTATTCTGACTGTATTTGTGTGTAAATAAAATTAAAAATTTCTTAAAACTGCACAAATTATTGTTTTATTCAAGCCCTTTACACATTAAGGTAAAAAATTATTTTTTTTTTTTAATTTTACCTGTCTTAGATTTTTCCAAGTATCATAAAATCTATGGGTTCTTGGGTTCACTTATTAATGAGTTTTTTTTTTATTATTGTTTTGTTCATCAGATAAAATAAGAAAACTTCATGTTTATTACGCATTTTTTGAAAAAAAATTGACCTCAAAGTCAAAATATTCCTCGGGCAAGAAAAATTGAACACCATTTAAAATTGAATATCTGGCAACCCCAAAAAACATATCAGCTCAATTTAAACGTTGTTTTAAAGGTTAGTATTTCTTCTAAAAAAAATCTAAAACTAGGTCCCTACTATCAGGACTGACAGAGAAATTGACCTTAACATGGGTCAGGGTACACTAAAGTTAGCCTTTTTTAAATCGTCAAAAAGTGATGTCAAAGTTGAAAATCAGACTTTACTGTAGAACAATTTTTTTCTTAGGATATGACCAAGAATCACATCCCAAAGTATGGCATACGAATTACCGGACACCCTGTATAAATAACTTTTAATAAAAGAAACAGCCAAGTCAGAAAACCCAAAATTGAGTTTAAGTTTTTGACAAAACATCATTGTAGACCTTATCAAAGGCCTTAGAGAAATCCAGTAAACATTAAACTGTCAAATTATTTTGATCGTACGGCATTATAGTCCATTAAATTATTTTTTTTTATGAAAATCTGCAATTCAAATTGATCAGACTAAAATCTCAAACCTGTTATTCGTCTATAGAGATAAAAATATGATTTAATTTTAATTTAATTCTTTGTTTTTTTTTTCGAAGATAAGATAGATATGTATACCTATAAGTTTGCTAATTAATTGAGTCTATTAAAAAAAAAAAAAACATTTGAACTGTAGCAAATATTTTTCCACTGGAAATCAACCGAACCTACAATGAAGCAAGGCTGAAAATACCAAAACACTGTAAAAGCGTGCTCTTTTCTTTTTGTATCGCTTATGTTTAGATAACTATTTAGTACGTAGGAATGTCGTCACAAATTCCATTCCCGTTCAGTCAGAATGCCAGCTGTGTTGTCTTGTATTCTATTTGCTGCTGAAAAAAAAACTCATAACATTAAGAAGGCTAGATACATCTTCAAAACTAAAAACAAGACACGAACTTGGCCTCACCCTCTTGCCAACTCTTCGCATGCCAATGTCTACAATATCATAAAAATAAAGTTATTAGTATTTTTTCCACTCTTCTACTGGATAAATCAATTTTTGAATTAAACTTAACAGCAGAAATGTTTTTATCTAGAACTGAAAAAAAGACAAAGTATCTATGGCTTTTAATTCAGTATCTGTTGAGTTTTATTTGAAAGTGTTTGGGGGTTGGAACTGTATTCTGATTCTTTGGGTATTATAGCGTGACTTGGTGGATTTTGCTTAACATCGTGTCGTCTAAGCTCTAAGTTAAGCTTTGAGTATTGATATTGTCCTCAGTTGAGGTTTATTTTTCTATCTACAGTAGGTATAACCGTTTAGTATTCTGTCTAACGCAAACTGGCTTTGGGTGCGGGCTAAATTTTCATGATGACATCAACTTTCGCTGTTGTTGTCGTCAATGCTCGATGGTGGTTAGAAGTTATGAGTGAAAATGTGCTTTAAATTTGTTTCACTTAACAGTGTTAAATCGTTAAAGATACAATATCTTATATAAAGCTGTTTATACTTTTTCCGTAATTTTGATTTTGTATAAAATTCCTGTAGCATGGGAAACATGCATGGTTTGTGGTGCAAAAAGACATTAACTATATCACCGAAAGACAAAAGAAACGAATCAAATAATGACAGTGGTAAAGCGGAAGTTATGAGATCAGTGAAGACTGTGCCAGAAGCAAATGAACACCTAACGCACAAGGTGAGGAAATGTGTTTTGTTTTTCTTACCTTTTTTACTCGCCTACTGTTTGATTGCTTGTTATTTTGATGTGATGCTGATTTTTGATCATTAATCAAATTGGAATGATTACTTCTCTATAGTTTAATGTTGTAGGTGGTGACAGAGTTGTTGTATAGTGACAGTTGAATCCGGTGTGTTTTGTGTTTGTTTGACCTTGACTGAGTGTCAATAATTGTACTCACAACACCGTTAATTTAGTTTTGTTGACCTCGTTTTGTATTTTGTCGAATAAGATTTGGATAAGGTTTATTCTGATTAAAATTTGAGTTTGTTATTAATATAATTACGAAAGCAATGTTAAACTTTAATAATACAAAATGGACGGGTAAATATGTTTCTATGTAACTTACTCGTTCTAAGAATATGTTTTCGCGTTCTGTGCAATATCATTTGTGTTTTAAATATGATTCAACTTTTTATTCTTCGAAACATGAAAATATCAAAGCAAAATGGAAACATCGCAGCCCGGCACAGTTTTTAAAAATGGCAAGTAAAAGTCGTTCTAAGGGTAATTTTTGCGTTGAACAAAAATCCGTTTTTCTAGTGATCGCGGTTAGAAAAATGTTTTTTTTTCACTATTTTTGTTGTTACCATAGAATGCAAGGTGATTTTTTCTTAGAATTTATAGGTTCCTGAAAGTATTAATCTTGATCTTTAAAATTCAGTTTAAATCTTTCTGAGAAATTCTAATTAAGTTTTAAGTCTTTAGTTTTCACACAATTTCAAAAGAAACTAAATTACATGGCTTTAAGAAAAGTTAGTAACTGGGCCACGAGTTGTGGACTAGGTGTTAACCAAAGCAAAACTGAACTGATGCTATTTAGTAACAAGACTAAGATTTACCTCTTCGCTCTAACCCGGCCAAACGATCTTGCTCTTTTCCAGGCAAAATATCAAGGGGTTATTCAAGACTCTAAGTTGCACTGGAAACTGAATATTGATGAAAGGATTACGATGGCATAGCATTCTACATCTGCAGTAAAACCTTTGGTAGACAGTGAGGTTTTCAATCTAAGATAATTTTGTGGACATACAGAGCCGTGGTGCGACCGATCCTCACGTTTGGTTCGATAGGACGATAAACTGACCTTCTTCTAACAAAGAACTACTAGCGTTGGCGCCATAGGGGCTCTAAGATCTTGCCCATCTGATGCCTTAAGCGTTTGTCTGTACTCTTTACCACTTGATTTACACATTAAGGATCTAGTAGCTAGCTGTACGTTAAGACTTAAGGAATCGAACACCTTATGACCGAAGCAGTATTAAGAAGTTGATTCCAATAAAGATCTTTTCGACTCCCACTGACTAATGCGCCCCTAAAATGTGCATCAGTAAATAATTTAAGTTTTGTTCTCACCAAAAGAAAGCGCTACGATGATGACGTTGTGACGAAAGACTTGGATACAATTATCTTTACGGATGGCTCAAAGGTGTATTGTGGTGTTGGTTCAGGAATCTTCTCTGTGACTTTGGATATATCTAGGTCTTTAAGGCTACTCGACTTTGCTTTGTTTTTCAAGTTGAATTAGTGGCTATCAGGGAAGCATGCAAAGATTTAAACCAGAACCGGAACACGACTATTATCACAGGCATTAATTGAATACCAAAACATCGATGTTTTCGATGCATCCCTAAGATGTAACACTAGTATGTATTCCTGTACCTTGATCAATAGACAAAATGGCATAATCGATGTTTTTCAAATTTAACGACTTGAGGATTTCTCATGATTCCTTGAAGATTAAAACTTGAATTTTTAAACTTAAAAAAAAAACGGTACCTGCCCAAAAATGATTAAGCGATTTCTGTTATTGTCTGTCTGTTCCACTACAGCCTAAATGTCTTGACCGATTTTCGTTAAGCTTGGTAGATATCATTTTTAATTTTTCCCGCACACTTTTTTTCTTTTTTTAAGACTAAAAATAACGGTACCTTCCATACGATTTTTTTTCCAAATTTTATAAATAATTGTTTTTTTTTTCTCAAAACAGATATACTCGTAAAAACAAAAACATTTCATTTAGTTAAAGCTAGTTTATGGTTGAAAAAAAAAATCCGAAAAATGGTTATTAATGGTACCTCCCTGGAACCATTTTTTTTATTTTTATACGCAAAAGCTTATTTTTTTAAGAAACCACTACAACGAATTATAATTTTGATAGTTTTGGTTGAAACACATGGCATCTTGTGCTTAATTCCAACTACTAAGGGAGTTTTTTTAGTCTCTTATATCTCTAATAACATTCATTTTTGAAATGTTTTTATATAAGAGCAAGTTTTCGCGACCGAGTCGTGCATTATATATATTTTCGAATTTATAGCTAACGACCGATTTGATTTCGATCGAAATTCTTACACAAAAGTGTTTTAAAGTTTTAATTTTTTTTAATTCCCTATTTTAAAAATGAACTGATAATTTTTTCTTCAAAATAAGTTTTTAAGTGAAAGTAAAGTGGCATGCCAAATTTTTTTTAAAAATGCAAATGAAGTAATACGTGTACGAAATTTTTAGAAAATCGTTCCACTACTATTTAATGAGGTGTTTTAACAACTTACATAATTAAAGAATCAATTTTTGATAAAACTGATTTCTTTTTTTAATAATCCACCGTAGTTAATATCCAAAGTTTGGCGTTATTTTTTTAATATTTTTTAATCTCCATTTGAAAATGTTATCAAAATCGGCGGGGTAGTTAATTTTTTTTTAATTACTTGCGAACTATTAAAAATAACATAGTTAATCGTAGGGTTTTGTGATACATGGAAATTCCAAAAATAAATTTTTTCAGTAGAGGCATTTGAATGTTTTTGAAAACGTAGTAAAGAAATTAGTTTATCTACTTATTTTTTAAATGAAATATAAATTCAAGTGTGCTTCGTTACAAAATTTTCTAACATATTTTTAAACTTTTCACGATGCACAACCTGAATCACGTGCATCGTATCGTGTCTTTTGAATATTGGTAATGAATCAGTTGGTGCCTGTGCAGGCATTTTTAACACCAAAGACTCAAATTCCGAAGTGCAATATTTTCAAAATATTTTGCAACAAAATGAATTAAAAAATATTTATAAAAGTTGAGAAGAAATTCATGACTTCGGTCGTTTGACAGTATGTATTCATAATTTTAAACTAGAAAACCAACATAATACATGCGTTTTATTCTGTTGATCTCATATTTAACTGAGTTAAGACTATTTATATCTTCAATAATCAATTTGTAGTTTCTAAGGCAGAATTTTTGATTTATGTTCTTACTAATGAGTGGTTCTGGTTATAAGTGAAATATCAAAAATTCCTTTTCCGGAATCCAACCCTGTATTGAAAAAAATTCAACCCTGTGCTTTCAGTTACAAAAGAATGGGGAAACAACAATTAGTGTAGGCTAAAATATGCAAAACATTTGTATACAGTTTTCGAACTCCTCAAATTTTTGAATTGTTAGAGGTGGCCAGAGTTTTAAAGAAATACTTGCTTTAACTTTCCTTCAGTTTAAAAATAATTCTCAGACTAAAAATGATACAATTTTTATCATCATTTTTGACTATACATTAATTTTCCCAAAATAACAAAAATCTATCGAAATAAGGCCGGAATATCATACAAATGGCGCTAGATTTTGGAACAAATGTGTACTCGTATAATTTCTGCATTCGGCCATTTCATTTATGATATTTAAATTGTACCATTATGAGTAATGACATTTTTAAAATTTTTCACATTCCAATTTTATCTTCTTTCATATAAAGCAGTATGATCTCATCAAAATGAAACAAAGTTTAATAATGTGTAAACAGCAAGCTCATCTTCATCATTAAGTTGTTAGAAAATCTCACATACTGTCGTTATCAAGGTAATAAAGTCATATGATTCACAAATACACTTTTAATTTCTAACAAGTTCATTCTCACTTCCTTTCGTTATTCAATTAATTACTAGCCATACAAGCTGCTGATATTCAAAATGTCGTTCATTTTCACAATCACAGCAAAATATACTCACTAAATTGTAAGACATTTTTAGGTCGTGCGAATTGAATGCGAATAAATATTTCTTCGCTAATAGATAAAATTGATATTTGACTATTTTATCTGCATTCCATGATTCGAAACACTTAACCAAAACTGCAATTAAATAAAACAAGCTGCAATAGTAAGTTGATTCGTTCTTTAATTAAAAATTATCTTTGCATTTAGATGTCGGTTTCTACGAGAATTGTGACAAGCTTTAAGATAAAATGGCTCGAAGGCTTGGTTAGATAAGTCTTACTGTTGATTTTGGATTATAGCAATTTTGTTACCTACTCGTACTTAATGCTAATTAATTGACTCAGGCGTAATATTCTGCGGAACTACATATATATATTATATTCAAAATTTGTCTCAATATAAAAATAGACTCAAAAAGTTCGTGGGTCTGACCTCTATTTTGGAATATAAAAATGTTGACCCTCAGTTTTACTCGTATCATTGAGTTTCTTGGTAGACTTAAGTGGGTGTGACAAAAAGTGTTCAGCCAACGTGTAAACACAATGATTAATGTTTTATTAGTTTTTGATATACAAAGTGGGTTGCACTTCTATTCAGATTTCAGAATCAAGCTATGAGATGAAGATACATGTATATTTTTGTTTTGATTCAAGCTTTAAGTTTGCGATGTTTTAAAGCTTAGGCAAGATTGAAACCCCTGTAATGACCATATTTGACGAACCAAATTTTTGCATGACCACCAATTAAGGCCAAATGTAATAAAGAAGTTTTGTAAGAAATGTACTAAATATTACTGCTTCTTTTAGCCTAACGCTCGTATTCAATGACACTCTTTATGTCAGCTTTAAAAAAAAAAAAAAAACAAATTTACTTGAAGCACAATTTGTTGTTAATTCGACGCTACCAGAAATTGTCATGACTCCTGCTGTACTTGAGAGTATTAACAATTTTTTTGGGACAAATCTTCTATCGTATTCGTATAGTAGCAAGAGTACTGAAGGTTCTCGATGTACACAAATCCACGGCCCCGGATTGTTCTAAAGAGGTGTTATTGAATAAGCTTTCCTATTCTACTGGTCTCTTTCCGAGTGGATGGAAAGCAGTATTTGTCCAGCGTGTCCCTAAGAAATGTGAATCTTCTCTACTTAAGGTCCAATTGCACTTACGTCCTTTCTTTGCAAGGTTTTGAAAACGCTAGTTAATTACCAGCTCTAGAAATATCTCGAAGAACGAAAGCTTCTCAATGATTATCGGTATGGCTTTCGTAATAGGTAGAATAGGTCCACTAGTGGTCTGATGGGTTATCTCACTGACAAGTGGCACAAATCTTCACAGCATTTTAGAGATAGTACGATCATTGCTCTGTATATTTCAAAAGTATTTGATAGAGTTTGGCATCAAGCTCTCTTATCTAAAATGCGTGAATTTAGTATTGATGAATCTTTTCTTTGTTGGATTTGAAACTACTTTTGAACCACTCTATACAAGTTTGAAATTCATAAAATAAATGCTGGTGTGCCGCAGGGCTCTGTTTTGTATCCGAATCTCTTTCTTATATTTTTCAATGATCTACTCGTATTATTTGAAAGTTCTAATTCATTAAATTATTTAGCTGACGGCAGTACTATCAGCTTCTCATATTTGTTTTATGTTCATGTCCTTGTTCTTTTGATGTAGATTTAGATTTAGAACGGTAGAGTACTCTCTCAATTCTGATCTAGATAGTATTGTCAAATTTAATGTCTTCTGTCATTAAATCGGAAGCCATTCCCCATATCTCTCCAACTCCGCCTAAATGTTTCTCGTTTTTCATTATCTTATCGTTATTTTTATAAACAGTGTTTTAATGAAATAGTCAGTTGTATTCCTCCCCTTAAGTAATTCAATCGTAATACTCGCGCTTCAGGGAATGTTCATCAGTTTTCCCTTGAGCACAACTTCGGAATTACTGTTAAATTCAGATATTATTCTTCAGCCGCACTACACGAATGTGGAACGATATAGGCGGCTCCCATTGCGATATTCAGACATTCAAAACCAATGTGCATCGGTATCTTTTTTTAAATCTTCTCCATACTCAAACATTTTTGTCCCAGTTGCATGTGATATTTCTAACATTTCTTTAAAATTTTAACTTCAATATACAATTCACTGGACCAATGCACAAAATAAAACAGAAATTATTTTAATTATACCCATAACAAGATTTATTTAAAATCTCAAAGCCCAAAACAAGAATCAAGTGTCTTCATATCAAGTTCAGGGAATCCGTGACACATGCTACTTGTCTTTCCCTCCTACACCCTACACCCATACAATTCTCAAATTATTGACCAAAAATGGCCAAGTCTAAATTTCTCCCGAAAAAAAAAAAATCCAAAACACTTAGTCATCCGGAATCCAAAATGATTGACGATGGTGCTGCGACCGTGATCGAGGCAAATGGAGGTGTTGCCGAGATAAATCTTTAAACATGTCTAGAGAGAAAAATACTTGTCTTCATTCCACACAATCGATCTCACGGTTGTGCAATGTGCAATGCACCGCGGGACATCGTGAGAATGTCTCTATGTTTAGTCATCTGGCATCAATTGCTGGAGCTGGAGCAATGCGAATTCTTCACCATTCGCCAAGTCTGTAGCAATAATTTCTTTCCTTCTGACGACAAACGGCGACGTTCGGTTGACAGAGTCTTCTTATCAACGCTTTTATTCACGATCACTTGAACTTTCTAGTTAGTTACTAAACGATACAACGATCGTTTTGAGGCGGATGGGGGCCATTTAGGTTGTTGAATGGCGACGGATTACCTTATACGCCAGACGATGATGACGGGATGATTCATCTATTGGAATTTCGAGAGTCTTTCACTATAGTTTACGGATTTCATTATACTAAGAATCTAAAGAAGTAGATTGTGTAGTAAAGGTTAACATCTACAAGTTCACGTAACGTGTGTAGAGGTAGATACTTGTATAGAGGTTCACATAAAGAGAGGATTAAGAAGCAATTTTGTTCGCATTGTTTAAAGAGGGAGTCAAGTTATGAAAGGTTATAATTTCCCAGAAATCAAGATGTATGGCGTCAATTTAAGAAGTTTAATAAAATAGTATTAAAACTGAAAGTTGTATCTTTTACAAATTCAAGTAAAATATTATGAGTCAGCACCGATTCGATTTCACGAGAAGAATTTAAAGAATTTATGAAGCTTTATACTTTGGATAAAAGTTAAAAAACTAACAAAAGATTACAAGATCAATGAATAAATACTGAACAATGAAGTAATTCAGTTTTATAAACCCATTTAGTATGTGACTAGATCAAAAAAATGTTTATAAGAATGGCATTCTAAGGAACAAAAACTCGTAAACTCATATTTTCGTATACAAGTTAAATGACAAAAATAAGATGGATCTTAAATCTAGGTGATGAGAGTGTACCTTCCCTCTGCCCCCGTCGACTTTCTCACCATGTGTGTAAGAGAACATACCCATACATTATAAAATTTGACCCTCAGAAACATCTATTTAATTTTCCGAAAGTACTACGAAAATAAAAAAAATACTTATAACCCCTATTCCACAGATCTGTCTACAGATCAGTAAGTAAGGGTGGGCCAAATACAAGTTTTTTTTAAAAACTGCAATAAAATGAACAAACTTCAATTTTTTTTTCATGTATGTATTATGGCTTTATTCTTAAAACGTTTGAAAGACTGATAGACCTACATATTCGTGGCACTCTGAAACTGGTTGATTTATCCACAGCTCAACACGGCTACACAAAGGGGAAGAGTGTAGAAACGGCACTTCACAGGGAACGGAACTGGCAGGGATTCAGATGAGAGTATCCACATCCAGGGGCACCCTACAGGGGGGAGTTTTCTCACCACTCCTTTGGGTGCTGGTTATGAACACAATTCTCATTAATCTAAAACATTGTGCAGTAAAGAGTAGCCTACATTGACGATCTTGCGTTATTAGCTACAGGTAAATTCTTACTCACTATCAGCGAACAGATCGAATACGCCTTTTCTAAGGCTAGTAGATGGACTAGAAAGTGCGGCCTGATGGTTAACCCGTCAAAAACAGAATTAGTCCTTTTTACAAATAAAATGAAAATACCAAGCTTCAGGATGCCTTCAATTGAAGGCACCCCGCTGAAGATTTCAGAACATGCAAAGTATCTTGGTGTGATTCTAGATAGGAAATTAAACTGGAGTCTTAACACTAAAGAAAGAGTGAAAAAAGGAATGATTGCATTCTACTCCTGTAACAGAATCTTTGGGAAATCCTTGGCACCTAGCCCAAAAATTATCAGGTAGATGTATTTGGCGATAATCAGACCAATACTAACCTATGGTAATTTTGTATGGTAGAATGCAACGGAAACAAGCACGAACCTCAAAACTCTGACAAAAGTATAGAGACTTGCGTGCATTGGAATTACGGAATTACACCAACTATAGGGTTAGTGGCGATACTCAGCCTGAAACCCCTAGACCTTTTCGCACAAGAATCCGCAGCATATAGCGCCTTAAGGCTAAGCCAGACTAATACCTGGAAAAACAGCGCAATAGGACATGTTCAAATTCTTCAGAAATACAAATTATACAACACCTGAACTTGACTTTTATAAACCATTCCAAACAGAGAAGAATGGTTGAAGAACCAACCCTACACCAGTGAATCAGCAATAGCAATCTATACTGATGGCTCCAAAATGGACACAGGTGTTGGTGCAGGCTTTTTCTCAGAACCTCTTGAGCTAAACCACTCACTTAGGCTCCCAGATTATAGCAGTGTTTTCCAAGCGGAGGCCCTGGCAGTCACAACAGCTCCTAGACAGGTATCAATGATGGCGATACCACGGGCTGATATCACCTTTTACATTGACAGCCAAGGGGCAATAAAAGCGAATTCTGCCACTGTCGAAGCACAAAATCGACGCTTGTCTCTTGCTGTCGCGAAGAGCTTAAGGTTCTTGGCACGCAGCACAATATTAGACTCTGCTGGGTACCGGGGCACAGCGGCATACCATGTATAGAAAATGCCGATGAGTTGGCAAGACAGGGATCAGCGCTCGACGCCAGTCAATTGTCAGCCCAACAACCTAACCTAACCTATGGCTTTATTAGTAAGAGCAAACATTTCACTTCTGTCACTTCAAGCGAATAATCTGAGATCTTTGTGCATAATTCTCCTCGGGCTATTGCGTGAAATGTTGGGCTGTTGAGATTAATGGCGAGTTGAGTCTCACACTCTCGGCTACAGCAGCCATATTCTCGTCTGTGCGCAACGTACGACGACGGGGACCATGAGTCCTACACTGGCTATACAGCACTCACTTTAGAAATAAGTTTTCAATATTTCCCAAAGTTGTTCAAGCTTAAAGCGACATGCCAAGATTTCGAGCAAGAAATAGCGGTCAGTGTCAAAATAACACTGGTCAACAAATTTGTAATTTTTTTTTGTCACATGAAAACTTATATCAAATTTTGAATATACTAGGGCCACCAAACAATAATATATCAATGAAAAAAAATGTACACATCAGGTTTTCTTGTGACATCAAAACATATATTTTCGTAAAAAGTACAAAAATCAGCCACACTTACAGAATTATTTCCTAATATCTAATAAATACTTATTATTTTCTTGAATATTTGGCTTTTGGTAGGTCCCTTTTAAGTATCCAACAACAGTCTGCTAGCATTCCTGGACTCCATTTCCCTTGACAGCGCTTCTCCATTAAGGAAATGTCCTGATGGAACCTCTCACCTTGTTCGTCACTCACGGCACCCAAATTTACCGGAAAGGAATCCAGATGAGAGTCCAGCATTTTTAAGGACATATTACACTCCAAAGCTTTAAATCTTTGTAATTTTCCGCTTTATGGTTACCTAGAAAATTTTGAACAACATTCAGAAAACATTTCCAATCGAGTCTTTCCTGATCATTTAGTTTTTCTTCAAAGCTCTTATCCTTCATGAATTGCCGTACCTACAAATATTCCCTCTTTGATTTTCGCCTCGCTGAGTTTGAAGAATTTCTCTTCTTGTTTCGTCCAACCTAATTGGAGCCTCACACACGTTACACAACATTTATGTGGAACCCAGCAGGGGTGGAATCGGCTAAGGTGATAGTTGATTGTGATTGTCATTTTGACTATAGCTGTCTCCCTCATATCAATAAAGAAATATAGAGAGATCGATTGTCAAAATGACAATCACAACCAACTATCACCTTAGCCGATTCCACCCCAGGGTTTGTCTTGATTCCTTACAGGAAAACCAAAATAGTCTAAATAGCACTGTTCAATTAGTGATGTGAAATTTCGACGCTGAGATGTAAAAGTTAATTCTCCACACACATACGAGTAACAAAAACTGTCCGCGTTGCTACTCTCGTGGCATATTTATGATCTAACTAACGTAAATAAAATGTAATTTAACAATCACAATAGTTACACAGTCGACTAAATGCAGTTTTTTAAGCAAAGAAACGTATATAAGGTCAGAAATGAATATGTAGCTGTCACAAGAAAACTGGATGTGATAGAAACAAAACTGTTATATATTTTTAATGAGGGTACATCAACATAAACAAAAATCATAACAAAGTTCGTGTGACAAAAACAGTGTTTACCAGTGTAACCTATGACTTAAAAAGAAACCATGGTCAGCCCTGTATGAGGCAGACCATTTGAAGATAGTCTCAACCTATCGAAACTTTCCCATATTAAAATTAGTTCCAATTGAAAAAAAAACTCAGATTTGTATTTTCCTTGTAAATACCCATTTTAAGGAATTAAGCAAAGTTTAAAAAGAAATATAATTAATTTTTTTTTAAAGTTTACATAAGAAATTACTATTTTTTGTGTCGTGTTCAAATTTCTTATACATTTTAAATCGAATGCTAAAACGCAAATTGATTTACAATGTACGAGTATGTATACTTTTTTCAAATAATTTAAACCTAAACGCAAATAGATTTAACCCAATCGCAAATGGATTAAAACTGTAAACAAACATATTTAAATTGCTTAAGGTTCTAGTACGGTCTAGAGCGCCAAAAAACGCACGATTTTTGGGAATTTTTTTTCGCAGAAACAGAAACCTTATTAGGTAATAACATAATTTTTTTTTTACATAATGAATACATGCGTCAAGAGTACAAAACAATTTTTTTTTTTAAATTTGAGAATTTTGTCCGCATTATAGAAGGCCCAACGTCGACTCATCAAAAAATACATTGTCCCATGGCGGACAGTTAATCTCAGGATTGGCTGGACTGAAACAAAAAAACCAAAGTGCTTTTGTTTAAAAAGTCAAAACAAAAAAATCTCGAGCTTTCAAAAGAAAATTTTTTTTTTTGACAATTTTTTTGGCCATTTTTGGGTCGCTATTTTTTTTCATAACTTTTTGGTCAAATTGTGGTAAATTGTCTTAGAAAACATAAAAACAATCTAGTTGCAACAAGTTTTTTGAAATTCGGTTCAGTAGATCCGGAGATTAACTGTCCGCCATGGGAAAATGAGTTTTCTGATGAGTCGACGTTGACGCTCTCTATAATTCGGCCAAAATTCGACAAACAAATTTTTTTTGTACTCTTGACACATGTATTCATTATTTAAAAAAAATTATGTTATTATCTTATAAAGTTTCCGAGAAAAAAATTCCCAAAATCATGCGTTTTTTGCGATTTCTAGACCGTACTAGTACCTTAAGGTTTAAACTAATTTGCTAATAGCTTAAATCGATTTGCGTTTGGGTCAAATTGATTTGCTATTTGGTTAAATAAATTTGCGAATGGAAGCTACATATATTTAAGTTTGGAACAAAAATCTATGCGCGGGGAATGCGATCCTTTTCCGCATAGAATTTTTTCTTATTTGATCGTTATATACAAACCGTAGATACATATAATAAAATAAAATAATAAATGAATTTACTGTTATATGACAGGCAATACAGAAGATGGAGAGAATTTCGTATTCTTTAGTTGAAACCGGTTTAAGACCATAGAAACATATTTACTAAAAATCATAACGTTTACCCTAATATGCATCATACCCAATCCATACACAACTCTCTTAATTTGTTCATTGACCTTCGATCACCATTTTGTAAAATCGTTCTTGAAACTTCTCTCTTTAGTAAATATATTAAATATATTATGTGGCTGTTATAGATACCTCCAAAAAATTACAAACAAAACCCGACAACACAAGAATTTCCTGTAGAGTTTCTTCGTTTTGCTTCTTAAAATAGCACTTTCTGCAACTTGCTTCCAAAAATACTCTAAATTGACATTAAATATGAACTCGATGTCATTTGCGCCAAGTGACTGTCAATTGGGCGCCATTGCATCGCACCACAAAAAGTCTCCAGTTCCAAACACAAACGTCATTTTCGTTCCGCTCGAGAGCACTTAATGTTGCTTCTTGCTCAATATCAACCCGCCGCTGCTGGCATCCAGAAATTCATAAATCCCTCTCAGCGGGAGCAGTTAAAAGTTAAAACACACCCAACAAAAACAAAATTACACATTTCTCCCTTTTTATCCAGGCAAATACCATTCCTGACATGACGGATGGCGTGGAGTGAAAATTACGTAAAGTATATAACGAGTCACGTCTCGCTCCGTCTCCAGAAGCGATTTTTTCTGTTTTTATGTGCACACCAGTGGCGTAGATAGCTTTTCGCTATGGGGGGGGATGGATCTAGTTCGCTCATTTTTTTTAAGTTTTAATAATAAAAAAAAAAAAAAAAAACAACAAATAACAAATAACAAATAACAAGACTGCATTGAATTCATTATGTATGCCATAAAAAAATTAAATTTTTAAAAGATAATATATTATACGCATTAATTTGATTATGAACTAGAATAAATATTGATATACAGTGCCTTATATGTATATGTATACCCGCACCTGTAAAAATGCGTTTTGTAGAAAATTAAAATGGGAATGACACTTTACTATTTTTTTTATTGAATGGCATCACTAATCAAGTAAATTGAGAAGAAAAAAAGTTCTGTTATTTTCTCTTCTGGTGTTTAAAAATTAAAAACAAATTTTTATATATTGCAAAAGTATAACCGCACAATGCAAACCTCTCTTAAGCTTCATTCAGTTATGTGCTTCGAAATGGCAAGCAACAATACCGCGTGGTAAATATTTAAGCGATACGGAAAAAGTCAAAATTCAAGCTTTTCGGTTAACTGGCCTAAGCTTAAGGGCTATTGGTAGGAAAATTTAAAGATCCGATCGTGTCCGAAATTTCTTACAAGATCCAGAATCTTATGAGATGAAAATAAGACCCGGGGATCTGCAGAAGCTGACACGTCGAGATAAGAGGCGTTTAATAAATGCTGCATCCAATTCGGCGCATTCTTTACCGGACGTTCGTGACGAATTAGGCTTAGGAATTTCGGTTTCAACGATTTTTCGTGCCTTAAAAAGCAGTAAAGTGATTGTTCGGTGCAAAATGAGTCCTGCTCCAAATTTGACAAAAAAAACAACAGTCTACAAAAAAAAGTAAGAATTTGCCCAGCAAAACATGAAACGGAATTGGAAAACCATAAGTAACATTCCATTAATTTACACTTAACTCTTGTTATCCCAAATGGCATAATCTAATGAATGTTTTTTTTTAGATTATTTTAGATTATTTTCACTGGCGAAAAAAAGTTTAATCTTGATAGGTCAGGTGATTTTAACGGATATTGGCACGATCTGAGAAAGCTAAAAAGTTTTTTTCCAAGAGAAACTTTAGCGTTGGCAGTTGTAAGGTTTGGGGGGCCTTCTGCGACCGTGGTAAGGTTACACTTGCCTTCACCTCTGCTTGCTTGCACCCAGGTGCTTCAGGATAATTTGGTACCCTAATTAACACGATTTCGTCGAGTTCGGCATGTCTTCCAGCATGATAATGCCCCAATTCACGTTAGTCGTCAAAGTTTGGGATGGTACGAATCGAATAACATAAATTTTATGGTGTTCCCGACACGTTCTTCAGATTGTGACCCTATTGAAAATCTTTGGGAAATTTTGACCCGCAAAATTTATGCTCATAATAGGCAATTATACAGTGTTGCTGAGCTGCGAGAGGCGATTGTGGAAAAATGAAACTGTATAGACGATTCCATATTAAATAACCTTGTCAACAGTATGTCAAAAACAATTTTTAGATTGGTCGAAAATAGGGGCAGCAATGTCCTTTACTAATTTAGCCGAAAAAATTTACTTAAAATACAAAAAACAAAAAACGGATAAAAATAAAAAAGCGGTTATACTTTTGCAATACAAACAAAATCTGTTTTAATTTTTAACCACCAGAAGAGAAACTAACGAAACTGTTTTTTCTTCTCAATTTACTTGATTAGTGATGCCATTCAATAAAAAATAGTAGGGTGTCATTCCCATTTTAATTTTCTACAAAAGGCATTTTTACAGGTGCGGTTATACTTATGCAAGGCACTGTATTAAGTAAAATAATATTCATTTAAAAAATAAATCACAAAATCAAATCCAGTTTTCTGTTCTTTTTAGATAAAACACTAATAACCACGTGTGCAATTATAGGTATTTCGCGATGAATAGCTAGAGCAGCCAACATTGAAACGATCCTGCAAATAAGTAAACATCCACACCCATATTAATAAAAAAACGCTTATTCCTTCTAGTCCACTGTCTTACTAAACCATAGAATAGGAGTTTAGTCCTGGCTTAAATATTTATATTAATAAAAACAAAATGTTCCCGGAATAGTAAAATGACGTTTATCAAAAATCCTTTTAAGATAATCTTCTACAAAAGTAAGCAATCTCTTTTTTTATATTCTGTGGCTACCTAAATTGATTGTCAATTGCTTGTGTCTGACTGTGGACATTTCTATTTCTTATTCCTTCGCTAAACCACCTACTTCGGTGGTTTAACTTAATCATAATTAGTAAACGTCACTTAACAGAAAATTTGTTTTATTAATGAAATTTCGCACTTAGTCCAGGACTTAACGATAAACCTCCACTAAACCATCTTTATTAATATGGTTGCCAAAGCTTATCACACTGTTATTAAAATAGACATATTTTCAATAATCTCACTTCGTTGGTCATGCTTCTTTGTATTGTTTTTATTCTCTTTACTGACTGGAGAAAGTTCTTTCGGGAGTTGACGTAGAAATCGGCAGTGTAGCTAATATCTTTAATAAAAATATATATAGCTTGATGGAAGCTCTTTTTCTTGCACGTTTACCTATTATTAATTGGTGAGAAGCGTAAAAAAAATTTTCAGAGTGTGTTTCTTTAACTTATTTGGTTCATGACTGGTTATGTTGAACAATTATCGATCTCAATGGGAGGGGATATATCCCCCTGATCCCCCCCCTATCTACGCCACTGGTGCACACAGAACTCAAATATATATAGATTAATGTGGCATCAATCCTAAGCTGGATAGAATAAGTTGGATCTGGATGTGGCAACCACATACCATCGATTCAAAGAGAACAATGTAATTGACCACATGGTTCACAATCATTCTTTTTTACGAAATTACTTGTTTTTTTTTTATTTGATCCGACATAATTAGTCGCTATTGCTAATGGACTGGCACAAGATGACAGACATCATGGAGCATAAGTAATTTAAATTGTTGAGGTTTTCAATACAGGAAGTCGGATTAATGAGTTTGTTCAATACCATCTGATTATTAACCTTTAGCAAACATAACCGCTCCAACAACCCAACCTTGAGGTATTTCGTTTTTGTTGATATTTTTTTTTTGTAAGTACAAGGTGGCTCAAAAGTTTTCACCCAATGTTCTTGTGCTGTAACTTTTTTATGAATGAAAAACTTTTGTTCGATTCATGTCTTGTTGACGTGTATTTCGTGTCTGTTTGTTTCACAAATGTGAAAGAAGAATGAACATTTGCCGCCATTTGCAAAAATTATAGCATCTATCGATAGGGTGACAACTTTTGTGACATCTTGTTTAAAACATTGTAAAGTGGAGTTACTGACTTCAAAATATTACAAATTTAACGGAAACTAAACCTTCAAAACATAATTTTTGTATTCACGAGAACTGTTTAAACATATTCCAAGAATACTCTTCTGTCAGAGAATGAACATCAAAATAAAAATAAATTTCTTTCGATTTTTTCTTTTTTGAAGAGTAAACAATTTATTTAAAAGTTGGTAAATATTTATTCGAAATTTGAATGCAAGCGGAGAAAGGGACCGGATCTTTTCCAGGAACTAATAAATTTATCTTGGCAAAAGCATTGTTTTTTTTTTTGTTTACATATTTGTTTGTTTACATCGAAAAAAAATTAGTACTAGTTGATGAAAGAAAAATGAACAAACCATTTTTATTGTAGAGAAGTAAGCAGGTGTGAGTAATCAAAATGCCAACAAAGAAAAAATGAAGAATTTTAACCGATTTTAGATTTGAATGAAAATACGTAAAGTTCATCGATAAAAATTGAAAGATTTTTAAACAAATATTTTGGACATATTACTCATGTTTATTTACAAAAGGGGAAATTATAAAGATCCATTAATAGGAATACATTAAAACAAAAAAAAAAAAAAAACAATTTAATTCCGAAGTCTGTGAAAATTCATACATTTTGTAAAAGTTGATACGATCTGTTGACAGATCTATTGTTGCACCAAATCTACAAAATTTGAAATGTTCGATTGAGGCATATAGTACTATATTGAATAAAGATCGTTTAGTGTTTTATAAAAATTTTAATTTTTTTTTTTTTTCAAGAAGAAAATCATTTGTTTTGTTGTCTTGTGACAAGCTTGCATCTAAAGTACGAAAATACAGATTTTACACTGAGATGACTAAAACCGCATCCGCTTATGTTTAAAAGTATCAAAAACAAACTCGTCAATAACTGCCGCGCAAAAATATGGCAGTAGGAAGACCAATAATGAACTTATCGATTTATGTATATACTCAAAAACAGGATTAAATAGAAAATGGCGCCCGGGTGAGAAAGGAAAATGATTTTCCAAATTACGTCTAATCCTACTCTATTTTAATGGTTAGTAAAATACTTTAAAAGAAACGTTTGATTGTGACGTGTTTTATAATCTAAATTTTTCCAAGACCACTCAAAGTGAACTGACATTCGAATTCTTGAGTTCTTTCATTTATAAGAAAGTGATACTCCTTTGACGCCAGTACCATTCTTAACTGCAACCAAAAATAACTTTTTATTGGAAAATAGAATTAAAATAAAATTTTTGGAATTTAAGAAAAAAATCTGAGGATAGTTTTTAAGAAAAAAATATTTATAAAATTTCGACAAAAAATATCGTATGGCAGGTACCGTTATTTTTGGTCTTAAAAAAAAGAAAAAATGTGTGGGATGAAAATTTAAAATCGATATCGACCAACTTTCACGTTTAGGCTGTATTCCAAAAAACCGACAGACAGAATTTCGACACCCACTCTTTCCGTCTTTGCTATCATCGTAATGTCAACTTTGACCAAAATCTTGAGTTCGATTTTTTTACGAATGCATAAATTGCCTTATATTTAGTACCTACAAGTCGCAAGTAAGAATCAAAAGCTACTTTAATATTTACATACTCGTATCTTCGTTCTGAATTTGAAACCTGTTTAACTTCAATCCTTGGGAACTTTCAATTAAGCTCATGTCGATATTTTGTGCACTTTTTTCTGCCATCACATCTTTAAAAAATGTAAACAAAGTACCTACTTCCATATCCTCATATCCTGAAAAAAATGTATTGGCTTTCTAGTCATTGACCTTGTGATGTAACGCAACGGCTACAAATGCAAACCTTCACAAAAACTCCTTCAAGACAATTTGTTGTCTCACTGATTTATGCCTTAATGTGTTTTGCTATAGCAAGCATATACTCATAAAATAAAGTTATTTATAAATTTGTAGTCTTTTCTTCCTTAGGAAATTAATTTTTACGTTTTGTTTTGAGTCGATTTTTGTATGCAGCAAAATGGAAGTGGTTTGCGACTGCTTCCGAGAATCAATTGAAAAAAGGTGATGCAAACTGTTTGTTGGCGAAACTAAAATAACAAAAAAATATTCAAAATTTGTATGGTTTTTTTACGAGAGTATAAAATTTATAAATTTCTTGATATACGACAAACAAAGAGAGGGGTGAAAATAAATCAGGATTATGTTTTTTCACTGCACAGCACACAATTCAATCTAAATTTGCTTGCACCAGAAAAGTTATATCATTCTTTTTTTAAATGCCTCAACAGATTGAATTTTACGATCATTAATTTTAATTTTCCCACGTTCACCATCAAACTTATCCATAAAACTCATTTGAGCACATAAAATTCGCTATACTATATAATCACAGCTGTGCAGAATTTATGATGTCTAATTTTTTAAAATGAATTTTAAACCTACAATGAACATATGGATACTAACTTCGATATCTGCATTTCAAAGAAAATACATTTGATTTGAGTTACTTACAATATGTCAGGGACATCAAATTTATTTGACTAGCACCCGTTGGTCATTCTATTATAAATATTTAAATTAAAAATTGTATCTATAGGAGAAATGTATTATATTTTCATTATGACTTGAATAACGTTTTTCTTTTTTTTTTTCAGGTAAGTTTCATGAAATTGTACACAAGTTGTAAGTTTTATTACATATAAAATAGTTTAAGTAAACTTAGTTATTTTTTCTAAACTAGCATTTTATTATTAAAAATAAAAATGTAGTTTAAGTTCATTTTTAGTTTGTTTGACATTTGTTAAAAATGATTTAATCCGATATTTGTAATATTTTTAAAAGATTTCTCTGAAATCCTCAAATGGATGGAAAGAAGTGCACTATCATTATGTTAGATAAAAGAGATTTAATTTTTTTTTTAGATTAAGAATTTTTAGTTTTCAATTTGTTTTATATACAATTTAACTCAAAAGTAACTCATTACTTAATTAAATCACGTTGACTCAACAATAGGGGCCAAACTATCTTCTTTTGGCTTTACATAATGCTATTTGCTTACAATATCATACGAGTATTAATGTTTTCGTAATATAATTCATGATTATTTTAATATTAGTAGTGTTATAATTTTTGATGAGTGAGCTTTTTATCCCTGTAATAGTGATTGTTGTTCTTCTTGTAAAAGGGTGCTTCGTCGTTATCTATGATTTCTTCAAATTGATCGTCAGTGATGGCTCGGGTATATATATCGTTAACTGCTGTAGGAGTTGCTGCACTTCTGTGTTGGGATGATCATCCAGGTTCCTGTTGATTTTTTCGGAGAGCTGCAGAAAATACTGGCCCAGTGGTGTTAATTTTGCTTCCTCGTTATTTCTTCGTCAGTGGGTTACAGACAGTGTAGTCCTGTGCAAATGCGGAGCATTTTCTTTCAAATGGATTCATCTTTATCATTGCTGTGGGTGTTATGTTGATATGTTGGCTGATTGATCAGCAGTATAAGAGTTGAACAGTGAAAAGCAGCGGTCCAAGTTTTTATCCTAGAGGGACTCCACCGTTGGATTGCCTTGGTTGACGATTATTCATACCAAGTCCAAGATTCAAGAGAGTAAAAACTTCAGTTTTCTTTGCTCGTTTGAATAAAAAACAATTACTCGTAAAATATAAGGGGTTCGAGTAGGAGATTACAAAATGTAATAAGAATAAACCGTAAAAATTCAAGCAGAATAGAAATAACTGATATCAATAGCTTGCAAAAATCTATCTAGATTAAAGTTGAGGAAATTGAAATTTTCAAAACTTTCTTAGACTAACAGTTACTCTGAAAATTGAGTATACACTCTTCTAGCAAGCGGGAACTTTGCATACATACCGCAACTTAAACTGTATTACTATTTGATTTTACTGGATTTATCCTGGCTTGAATCGTGTCCTTTATAAAATTTGGTTTATTAATAAATTTGATATTTTGCTTAAGAATTGTGAAAATTTCAGGAAAAAAAAAGAAACCTGATTACGATTTTCAACTATCATTCAATCAATATCAATTGTCAATTTATAAATATAAACATTCAATATTTAACTACCCAATTGATCAATTTTTTGATTATTGAGAATGAGGCAAAACATTTTAAATACTTTAAATTTAAAATGACAAATAGCTATCAATATTTATCAATTATCAATTGATGATTGATTTTCGTAATAGGGGTGTTAATAAAACTATTCTTTTTTTTGGTTTTTGATGAACTTAGCTTGAAATTCTATTTAGACCTCCGACATGATAATTCAAGGCACTGATCATTACGATAAGTGGTAACACTCAAACAACTGTTATCAAATATTTGAAGTAAATTCAATTCAAATAAAACATCAAAAAAGAATGTCTGGAAAATATGTTTTTTTTTTATGTACCTACGGTCAATTGGGAGAGTAACTGTAAATTCGAATTATAGGTATGTAATACAAAATCATCTTCGTAAAATTCAATATGGCGTCTAACGCAAATGGACTAGAATCTCAAGAAGTATTATTTTTACGTCATTCGCCAACAAAGATCTCCTTTCAAATTTTTCTTATTTCAAATAAGATTACATCCCGATGGGGCTATTAGAATAAGGTTCAGTTCTAAGTTACTGAAGAATTCATCATCAGTGAACTCTCGATGCAACCAACTCTATTAGGTATTCCGTATAATTTATCAACAGGTAGATAAGATAAGAATTGTTAAAAATTAAACACAAATGATCTAGCATTCTAATTCTCTTTTACGATATGTTTTGAATACTTGGAAATTCGAGAGTATAAGATATAACTTATCAATATTTGTTGAACAGCTAATGAGAAAGTCAATAGAACACAAATACAATTTGTTAAAAGCTTCTGAATTAAATGCTATCTTGCTACCTACATCGAAGCTGACTTGTCGCATTCAGGTGCAGATGACTACAAATCAAATCTACTCCTAAAAGTTGTATATTTAATCAAGTGAAAAACTAAAAATCTCTCTTAGGAAAAACCCACTACGATAATACTTCCATTTCCATGGATCCGCCCAATAGGGCTTTATTTTAAGTAGACTGCATTATCCGCCATGATATTTCAACAAAAAAAAGTTAAGAAGGTGCGGCATGACGACGACGGCTACGATACACAAACACGACGCGTTCACGTCAATATTGCATGCTATATGTGCGTGCATTAGTCTTCCTCGTCGGTCGTAGCTTGTCGTATAGTCGGAGTCTCTCTATCTCGTCCATAAGTCATACACCCAAGACCCAACTGTTGTCTTCTTTTATTTTATTATTTTTGTTTCTTCTATTTTGTTTGGTTTTCTTATTTAGGCGAACAGGTCTTGAGCTTACCAGTTGCCGCCACGCGCCCGCACGTCTCTACACCACCGGATCAGACATGCCCCAAACCGAACGATCCCCAAGCCCCAAGTAAGCAAAACGAAATGGTGCAAAGAAAAAAAACTATCTAGAATAAAAAAAAAACTAGTATCTGAAAGACTGTGAGCTTATCGATGTATTTTATATGCCTCCAAAGATACGCTCACACTTTGCGCGTCGTCGTCGTCGGTTGTCGAGACCGTTGAATTTCATTCAAAGGTCTCTGCGCGCCTCTCAGTCCATTTTCGAACTCTCAATGGAAACGAACGTTTCGTTAACGTATCCAAACGACGACGACGACGCAACGTACAAAGCGACTAAATTTAGTTGCACTTCGAGTATCTCAGACGAATGAGCACAAGCGAGCGGTGTATCTACGAGTTTAATATAAAAAATAAAAATTCGCACAAAAAAAAGTTCTCCATAAATCGCGCATAGATACAATATCTTTATTTTTATCTAAAAACCGAAATAAATTGAAAAATTTGTATAGTTTGTGTGATTGATTCAAAACAGGAAAAGTTAACTATACAACGAAAACTTTTACTCAAAAAAAAGTTCAAGTGATCGTTTGATCTCGAGTAAAATATATTCTTGGAAAACATCGATCGATCAAATTCGATATTTATTTTTTCTTTGTTTAGTTTTATAAATAAATTAAAAGGTAACAAGAAATACTTTTATCCATTGTGAATATTAAATTAAAAATAGTTTCCAAACCTACTGTGAATTATTGTGCTCTTTTAAGACAAAATCCAAAAAAAGAATCCCTTCGATTAAAAAAAAACTTGTTCAAGAGAACTTGTTCAAAATTTTGTCTTCTCTGGTGGTCTGGTTTATTTTTGAAAAACTATAAAAATTCTTCACATTTCTAAAATTAATTCAAAATATTATAAATTATAATAGTTTGTATATTTTCTATTGTGACTTGTGATTTAAAATATTGTGCCGATGGAAGAATTATTATCTATCATTCGTAGTGTGTTTCTGTCAAAACACCATAAATATTGTGAATTATTATTGTTTACATGGAAGTATTACAATAATAAAATTTTTGTTTTTTTCTTTTCTAATAAAATTTTACCTTTACTTTAAAGAAAGATACACTTGACCGGCATTGAACTTGCTATTGGTACAGAGTTATTGTTTCTTTTTATTTGTTTACTCGATTTTGATATATTTTAATTATCAGAAGGTATACGTACACAAACACTGTAATACCTTTTTATCAGGTTTGACTGATAGAAGAAGATTATAGAAAAGTTGTTTGAAATTTGAAAAGCCTTTGTGAAGAATATTCGAGTTATTAAATTTTTTGGTTATTGTAGCAGTGTTATTTCTAGAATAATAATTTGGGAGTGTAGAGCACATTTAGTGACACACATTAATGTTTCTGCGATTTTCTTGACCTAGTTACAAAAATAATTTTTCGGAACGCGAGAAATAAAAAAATTGCATTCAAATAATATTACGACAGAGTGACAAAATCAGTTCGTTCAATTTTAATGGGGTTGACAATGTTGACATAAGGACGGCAATATTCGACAAATAATAATTTTCTGCAGGAATGGATTCCTTCCACTTTTGATTTTTATATCACTTCAAAAAATTGACCTTGTTAATGGCGTCAGAAGTCATTTTTGGTTAAAAAAAAGTTCAACTCATTCGTAATTTATTTAAATTTATTTTTAAAAGATAACAGAATCGTTTCAGCTGTTCTATGATTTTTTTGTTGTTCTTTGTCTTAGGTACTCGTATTTTTACAATCTTTCGAAGTATATGTACACTCCGTTAGTATCGTCTTTTTAAAAGTTGTTTTCTATAAGATTAAAAAAAAAAACAAATTAGGAACATACATACGAGTACATAGGTATAATACAAATTTCATTTTGCTCGGGTGTTAATCGATCGACTGGGCCTTTAATAGCAATTTAAGTTTCTATACTTTCAAAATATTTCAGAAAATAAATTGTATTTATTTAGCTTAATAGATGCTAATAATTTCTGACTGTATTTTTCTCTTACAAATTGTCTAAACAATTTTACACTTTGTAGAGGAATTTAGTCAAACAAAGTTGCTACAATAATTTTTTTTTCAAGTCACCTAGTCTAGGTTGTATGTATGGCCGAGTTTATCACTATACACTTGAAAATTTTAATCAATATTTGTTTGTTATGTTTAAGGTTTCTTAAAAGATCTAAGGACAATTCTCGATAGATTACAGAAGAAAAAAATTATTTATTCATATTTTTGCCAAAAAAGCTCTACAAACGTTGCTTTATCCATTATAACTTACTAGCGTTATAATTACTGCTTAGGACTGTCAGACCAAAGGTCTGCTGCTACCAAAAAAAAAGAGAACCAAAACTATGATGCGGTTTTTGCTTTCCAGCCGAGGTTATTCTCACTGATCTCACCAGGGTCACCCTGAAACACCAAACACCAACACCAAACTTCAATGGAAACAGTCTTCGAACCTTATTACAAAATCCTTATTGAAAATAACTCTTATATTTATAACACACAATATTCTGTACCTATAATTCACTATTGATTATATGTCGATTAATTCTAACAATCAAATTCAAGGGTAATAACGCTTCTGGATTCTAGTCGTCATGCCTTGTATTAGTACTGGTTTCTAATGTGTCGGGCTTTGGATTTTACGCCTGGGGTTTAGTTTCTAGTAATCTGGCTTATGATAATTCGGCTTTTAAGATTAATCCTATTATTCTGACGTCAGGTTTGTGACGGGATTAGACGGTATTACGGTCTAGGCGTCACTTAAAACAGCAGACTAAAAGCCCCCTAGATGGCACTCAAAACTCACCCTGGTAGCACTTAACACAGCAGGCTTAAAACGTTGTGGTACATCAGCAGATACTATGCCCCTGGTGACACTTAAAACAACAGACTTTGAACTAAGGCCCCTTACCACTAATAGGGGGAAGACTTAGTAAGAAATACTCGTAGCTGGACAATCTCTCCTATACTCTGTTCAATTTATATTTGCAGTACAGTGAAGATAGGATATTTGCCTTTCAGTCTGACCATTATGGATTTCAATAAGCTGTCTTTAATTTAAAGCTCTTACAGGATTGCCGTAGGACTGTAGGAGCATTAAAAATTGCCCGCAAATCTCTGAAAAATATTTGCTACTAAAAGCTCGAAAAAGCTTAAATCCTGAAAGTTACATAGCACAAACCAAAGAAAATGCCATGTGAATTTCTATCAACACGGCAATGGTAACTCTGTTTCAGTGTTTTTTTTTAATGAACACAATAAGGGTTTGTTGCAAATTGGTGATCATGATCAGTCTCCTTTGTCCTTTCACCCATGGACCAAGTAGGTCATGATGGGCTGTACGTGAGCTCAAAAAAGATTACACAAACAATTTTAATGTAACTCAGTGATTCGCTTTCTTATTTCAGTGGCAATTTTTTAAGTTAAGGTGCCGTGCAAACAGCAGCAGGCACCAGTGTTTCTGAAAAAGCTCTCCCATAAAGCCTGTACTGCAAATATAAATTGAACAGAGTATTGCAAGCTCAGAGATAGCAATCAAAGCTATAATCGTCTCCACTTTTTTGCGACCGGATTTAAAATGATCAATAAAATCAAATTTACTTTTGTCGTCTAACTTTGCGTATGACCGAAAGGGTCAGTAAAGACTGCATATTAACTGTATAAGTGATGAACAAAGAATAATAATGTTGTAGATTTTCCTGTAACGTCATGTGTTCATGCGTGTGAATTGAATGTGGTGACGTATTATTAGGTCAGAGTAGCATGGAGAATACTGCTTCTTGCGGGAAAGGGACACATATTTCGAGACTATTACTTGTCAAGAAAAATGCTTCCCATTTTAGCCGTTTGGACTTTGCAGACAATTAAAGGTACCCCCAATTCCTGGGAAAACAACGCAAAGAGCAATAAATTGGGAGTTGTAAGTAAGAGTGCAACAAGCACTACGAATTTATTTTTATATATTCTCAATTGCCATAAAACAAAAATTGTTACAAAACTCATTTGAAAAAGGCAAATATATGTTTTGCTCTAAAATCTTACTACAATTTTAAAATATGTACATATCGAAACTGTATGAAATTTTGAAGTCACTAGGCTCTGATTCTCGATGCTATTCCTGCTATTCAACCGGCTAAATTTTATAACTCTATCGCTATTGTTTTGGACTTTGTATTGTCAGTCAGTCATTTTATCAAAAAGTTATTCATCCAAAGCAATATTTCCTTGAATTTATGAGAACTGAACTAAAATAAATCATGAATTTAATGGAATGAAATTCATTGTTTTGACAATCATTTGTTGTTGTTTTTAATGCGTTCATTACAATACTTGGAGATAAATGATGTTTTTTGTCCAGAGAGAAATCAAACAGAGCCGATGGCTTACCGGCTCTCAATCACGCCACGTAAAACTAACTGTGCTCTACAATTCTAGGCTTATACTACGTTTTCACCAAGAGTAAATCCGCTAGAGATTTAAAATAAATCTTGAAGTGTTTTCACCAAAGAAACTGAGATTTATTTGACGTTTTCACTTTATCTTGTCATTCAATTGTCAATTTGGACAAGAGAAAAAAAATGCAATTGGATAGTAAACAGGAAAAAAACAGATATTTCTATTTTGTGTTAATTGTCAATTAAGAAAGTGGGTTTACATAGGTGCGTTCTACAAAATAAGGTTTGTTTGTTTTGCAAATCTTCTGATTGCGAGAAGATTTCAAGGAGATCTTCATTTGAGGTGATTTATATTTGTATGGTAAATCTACGAGATTTAAAAGAGATTTATGGTAAATCGACTTAAATCCCGGATTTACCTTTAGTGGAAACGTAGTATTAGTCGCCTTATTTATAACTGTTAGCATTGCGATTTATTAATTGTATTGCGAATGCAAGGCGAACCGGCAGTTTTTTAATTGACGAGCAGTCCTTATTGTTCCGAAGTCGACTGATACATCCAAGTCCGTTACTATCCTATCCGAAGGCGACACGTTCATTTTGAAATGTTACGTTTGTCAATGTTCCTTAATTTTGTTGTTGTGGAATAATTCGAGCTCGCCTTCCTCCATAGATCCGGATTAATAATGGGTCACGCTCGAGGGTGATATTTCGAAATAATTGGACCGCTCAAAGAAGTACACTACGAACTGAAATCAATTTAAAACTTTGAAACACATGAAATTAAAGATTGTTACGTACTTATACACCAAAAATATGTCCAATAATAACCGATTAAATACAATTCAAATCTTTTTCGAAAAATATAAATATTCAATGCAAACATTTTGTGTTGCTATGAACCCATGTGACAGCTGAACTGTCTAACAAAACGTCACATTTTCTTTTAGAGATTTTCATACAAAAATGTCATTCAAACTACTGACTTTTCTTGTGAAATTTTTAAAAATCCAAATCTTGTCCGGAAAATTACAAACATTAGCCAAATCATTAGATCCGTTTTCAAGTCATAATCTTTGGTCAATGCGGGAATTGGTTTTTATTCATGTATATGAACCTTATACTATGTAGATTTTTTAACAGGAATTATGTAAATAAAATCGTTTTCGAAAACGATATTCTAAAACGCAAACATCAAAAGTTAACTTTTCAAATACCCAAAACGAAATTTGTGTGAAAAAAACATAATTTTCGATAACGCAATTTGGTAAAATCATAAGTTCGATAACATCATTTTCTGGGCAGTTTTATCTAGTAAAAAATTTCGAGTTGACGACGAAAATATTAAAAAACCAGGGCTAAGAGTTAAGATTGTCTTTTTTGTTTGCGGGGGAATAAAAGTTGCCCGCGCAGCATATACCTAGCAACCCGAAACCTTACACATACTTTTGTTACATTTATCTATTTTACACTGATACTTACTAAAAGCTTTCTCTTAAACAGTCTATGTCAGTAACTTAAGGCGTGTTTGTAAACGTCAATTGCGTTTGCCAAAAAGTTGACTGACCTTAATTAAACAGATTTTGAGCAAGCATGACGATTGCATTTTTAATGATTAAAAAAATTATCTTCGTCAAAAAACTACTAGGTATCATGTGTCGATAAAATTGGTGTTGATTTGACGTTTTCAAAATCTGCTAAAATGAGTCGAATAATGTCCGAAAAATAACAACAAAAGGTGAATTAATGTCAAAAATATTTCAATGTTAAACATCAATCATCCATTTGGTTGTTAATACTCGGTTGCACGATGATTTTTTGTTCTCTCTCCCTTGGAATTTCCTCTTATTAACTCCATATTCCCCAAAAAAACAAAAAAGTTTTCCATTACTATAATTACTCATTCCTGGGCGGATGCAGCACCACAACATCCTGCTATCTGTCATTCACCAACATATTACACAACCTCCACATTTACTTGTCTCACGTTGTTTTCTAAAGCCAAAGTTGACATCTACTTCTACTCACTTACACAATCTCTATCTTATTTCTTTTTATGACTGTCTTCTTCGATTTTATAGCAAATAGAAAAAAGAAACAATCGACAACTTGTGTTTTGAACCTTCTTCTTTGACAGAAGTTGTCAGGCCAACCTACATTCGATTTCCTCCTCGTCACATATCCGAACAGTGCACCGTGTTATTTAATCGAGCATTAAACTCACGTAAATTACAAATAAAAAGAGCCACCATAAATGTATCTTATGGATGTAAATTTATATTAAAGAAAATGTAAAAATGCTTCATTATTACCTTTGGCCACAACTTCTTGAATTAAGCGCGACTCCATCCGTTTGTCGTGTGTTGCTCTTTCTCTCTCTCTTTGCATGCCTATCGCACAAGCGTGTTTCCGTTCTTGCGATAGATGTTCCGCTAAAGTCAAAGTGACTTCTTTAAGGTGTATCTGTATTCTATATCATGATGTTGACACGATCTTTCCAGAAAAAATAAAGACGAAAAAACCCACGCACCTTTCCGCGAATGTTACACGCGCAACTTATACCTTGTGAAATACTTTTTATCTATGAAGTCTACACTATAAACAGTTGGGTGGGTAGATATGACGCCGCTGTGTATCTTTCTATTGAAGTTCTTTTATTTTCTTCCACGAAATGTGCAACTCACCTAACTAGTTTTAGTTTTGGTCAGAAAAATAAGTCAACTTAGATGAGAGGTTTTTTATAAACGAGATTGGCTTGAGATTGGCCATAATTGGTAAGACGAGATTTATGACAGAGCAGTACATTACCGGCTAGTTTATTGCTACGCAAATAAAATTGTTAATACATACTAAACTTTTGTTGAAGACTTAAAGTGTGTTATGGTCATGCATTTGGGGACTGGTTCTTCTATTCTATTAACATTACGGATTAACTTTTGGCAAAATAATTTTACTGGGACAGTCGGAGATTATCACAAGGAATGGTAGTCTTCTTCCATTGGCCTTTTCTGCAGTGTGAATATATTTTTCTAAAATCATTTCAGTGACAAAAGTGAATTGGAAAATAACTCAATAAATTTGAGGAGCAATCGGAGCGAACTTCCTTAAAAAATAAAAATTAAAGTGTTTGAAATCAAAAAAAAAAGAGCAGAGTAATAACACATAATATTGTGAAATACGAAAATATATTAATTCGAAGTGATAATCCTGGCTTCTTTAAAATTAAACGATTTAGATCATCGTGATTATTTAAAAATCTATAAGCAGCAACGAATAGCATCGGACCTTAAAAAAAGCCATAAAATGGTTGTTACATCGGCAAGAAATCCAATGCCACCAACGAGGTCGTCGAGGCTGATTTTTCCAAGAAGTCATCAGGTAATATATATTAATAATCTTTTTGAACAAGGTTTTTTCTTTTAAATAAATTTAGATAACTTAAATTTTGATGTAATAGTTTAAATTTAAATAAAACTACATATTTTAATATTTCTTGATTTAAACAAACATTTTATTTAAGTAATTTTTCAAATGTATTTAAAAATCACGTATACCAACTGAAAATTTCTGCCTGAAATGTCACTTCAAAAAATTCTTACTTTAAGCTTAAAAATTCTTCCTAATAAAATGCCTACAAATTTGAGTAGACTGTAATATCTTCATACCTAAAATTTTAAATAAAACTTTTGAGATGATTCTCAAATTTCGATGAGGAAAATAGAAGGAAAACTCCAAGGCTCGCTTGTTTAAGAAATATTGGAACAATGAGAACTTGTCCTACAGCAGCTTTGGATGTTATTCTTCACCTGTTTCCATTACGTGTAGTAGTTGGAACTGCTGCTAAGGGAGACACTATGAGATTTGTCAATGAGGGACTGTGTCCGGCAAATGTTTAAGACACAGGAAAAGGGACAACCTTTTAAAGTGAGCAGTAACTAACCTTACAACTTTGTAAAAAATATTATCACGGAGTTAAATTGCAAAAAAGACTGAGTAGCCAAATCCGAAAACTATTCACTCAAAACCAATGCCATTAAGTTGTACAAATGTACACGGATGGTTTGAGAACCACAGAAGGGACTGTTGGTGGAATTTTTGGGCCTAGAACCAAACTTTCAATAGGACAATCCACTAGCATTTTCCAGGTGGAAGTCAATGCCATAGCGGAATGTGCAGGTCGAAATCTCGAAAGGAATTATCGAAACCAAAACTCTGGCAATACGTCAGATAGCCAAGCCGTACTAAAAGCACTAAGCTCATAAACTATCACATCTAAGTTGGTATTGCAATGTGTAGGCAGACTAAACAAACTTGGCAAGAATAATAATGTCTCACTTCATTGGGTCCCTGAACATTTAGGTGTCCAGGGAAATAAGGAAGCAGATTCCCTTGCAAAAATAGGCACAAGGCTCTTTTGCAGAATAGGATAAAATAGGATTAAAAACAAAATTAAATTAGATAAGGAGGTCACAAGATCAAAACTGAAACAGGTCGCCAAACTACTTCTTGGGAACTATAACTATAAGATCGTTTCATGAACTCTATCAGCTTGAGTAGGAACAATCTACGAATAGTTATTGGACTCTTCAGGGGCCACTGTAAACTAAGAAGACACTTAATTATTCTTGACCTGGTAAACAGACCAAATGCAGATTCTGCAATACTTATGACGAAACGTTGGAAGCACTAATGCATCAAAGAAACAAGTATCTGGGGCGCTACAAAATAGAAGAGATTGATTTATCTTCTCTGAAGGTACTCCAAATAATCAAATTTATTAAAAGGATAAACTTGGAGGACGAGATGTAGGCTCAGCAACTCACATAGCTCTGGATGTTGATTCAATAGATCTTAAGGCCGCAGTGCAATCCCTTTTCAATATTCACTCATTTATTCAAACTTTCGAATGTAAAATCTATAATAAAATACAAATATGAATACAAAATCGTAACTAAAAATAGAAGAATCTTCTGAAGTATTAAAAAAAAGAAAAATTCTTAATAACCTTACTTACTTACTTAAGGTGGCGCTACAGTCCGGGGTGGACCAGGGCATCAACCAACAATCTTCTCCAGCTAACTCGGTCCCTAGCTAGCTGTCTCCAGTTTCGCACGCCAAGTCGGTTGAGGTCCTCTCCCACTTGTGTGGGCCACCTGAGCCGCGGTCTTCCTCTACTTCGCCGTCCCTCGGGGTTTGATTCAATTACTTTTAGGGCCGGAGCATTCGGGTCCATTCGCTCTACATGACCAAGCCATCTCAGTCGTTGGACTTTTATACCTTTGACTAGGTCAGTTTCGCTGTACAGCCCGTACAGTTCGTGGTTAAATCTTCTCCTCCACTCCCCGTCTATGCAGACGGGACCAAAGATGACACGAAGAATTTTCCTCTCGAAACAGCCTAATCCATCTGGTTAAGAAATGCTGATTGCTCTTCAACTAACTCTTATGAAGAATAGCTCAACTCAACATGCTATTAGACATTTTCTATCCAAGGTTAAAATGGAACAGCACCACCTATTTTATTAGATATTATAAATATTGGTGTACCCATCCGATCGATATATGTTGACTAATTCTAAAGCAAGATGCTATACGTAAAGATAGCTGACGTTGGAACAAAATCACCAATTGCCTGACAACATAACAGATTTGGCAAATACTGGATCTGAAACACTCAAACTGTTTGATGTCTTTAAATTAATTGAGCATTACATGTGTCATTCCCCGTATACCAAACGAGGTATATATTTTTGCAAAAGTTGCTTAAGCTACTTCTACTTCTTTATACATGTCGTGCACTATGACAAAGTAGTATCGTAGACTCTACTTCAATGGTCATAGAAATAAGAAGTGTCACACGCTTAATCAGAAGCTCCAAGTGATTTTTGTGTTATCATAAAGTGAACCAATTCATGGTCTAAATGCCTCAGCTTTCCTGCCGGCTGCAAACTTCTACTCAACCTAAGAACTCAAACCCATGCTTGTCAACCAAATTGCTCATAATACAGAATGGCGCATAAGTAGAGTTATGATTTATTTGATGAATAACATTTTTCTTTATGATTTTATTAAACTTTGGCATTTATTAAAATATTGATTGTGGTTTGGTAATATTTTCACATGTTTTAAAGATAATCGCACAAAACTTAAGTTGAATCAGTACGATGTTATAACTAATTTAGTATGATACTTGGTTAAAAGGACAGTTTTGAAAATTTTAATTGAGCTTAGCATCAATACTTTCTCTAGCATTTTATTAAATTTAAAATCAGTAAATAGCTATTTTTAGTATCTTGCTAACTACATATTTATTATGACTTCTTGATATTTACAAAAATTTATAAAAGGTTTGTTCACTTAGTTTTTTATACAAACTGTAATTATTTAAGAGTTGTGTTCAGAAGCAATTTATTAAGAAAATTTCTCTAGTACAACACCGGTAAGAAAATATTTAAAATTGAGAATGAGTTAGTAAACTTCTTGAAAGTTAGCAAATGGTTAAGTATTATCATACTAATATACCTTAAAAATAGACTGCTGAGGAAAAATGGGTCTCATCGCTCATTATGAGCTTGTGAATAAATTCGTTGTTCTCTCAGACCAATTCTTGAAAACGCCCATTGTACTTGTGGATCATTTGCTTTCAATTCGTGAACCAATTGAATCTAAATATTTGGAAAGAGGTGTTACTACCGTTTAATTCTTTCAAAAGACCGCCTCGACGTCACCAAATTCCGAGAACGTCGCCTAGTAGAAGTTTCGGGGTTTTCCTCAATAATGTCTTGCATCCGAGCAGAGCTCACATCATTTTGAAATGCACGAGGAAGATCACAGACAGCCCCTTGTTTCAAAAACGCTGGACCAATAGCTAAATTTTTGGAGTAATGGGCGCATTTCGAACATGAAAGAAATTTCGGTATGATCTCATTGCCTGAATAATTGAATGTTGAATTTCAAAATAAAATTAAACAAATTGGGTCTTTGTTTTGTTCTGGTTTTTTCCATCATGAATTTCCCAAGTTTTTCAAAGTTATTTCTGAAAAAAAAAATACGTAAGCAAAGAATGAATTCAATAATTAAATCATAACGTTTCTTATGTACCACCCTGTATATATCTTAGTACTTTTCCATTCCAATGTTTTGGAACGTCTTTCTTATATCTTTGTCAATTCTACGAACTTTTATTATACATAGATATATAGCAGTTAGGTAGAAAATGAATAATATTTCTTGGCTATAATATTCTTGAGAAATAAAATTGTTTCACAGGCAACTGAAGATAATAAACCGATAACGATAAGACATGCACTAAAAGTTTCGCATTTAAATACAATTTTATTATAATGTCATTTATTATTAGACAACATGGGCTGGGAGGCGTATTTTTTACACCAATATCTTTTTAAGCTGGAAGTACCCTTTGGCATAATGGGCAGTTTGTTTGACTATCATGCTGTAGATCTGAGTTCATTCCTTAGCCGATGCCCGTGAAAAAAAAAATGTATTTGAGAGCTACTGCCACTTGCAAGGAAGTTCAAAATTATCCAAGAGTTTTTCATGTCATGAAAAGTGCTTCTGGTCTTAACCTTTCGAGATCGACTGACAATTATAGGTTTCCTCTATTTGTGTCACTTTTAGGAATGCTCATCCAGTTTACCCTTAAGCCCAATTTCAGAGGTACTGTCAAATAAAGATATTCTTTTTTCAACCGCACTACACTAATGTGCTCTACCTAACTATGTGCATCGGTACCTCCGTTCAAAACCTTCCTTATTTTATTTTCCTAACGCTTGCATTGTGATAATTATTTTAAAAGTAGTGCAAGAATATTATAAAATAAAGAAGCCAATTTATACATTTTAAAATACTCATGCAATTTAATTAATATTGGGAAAATAACTCTGTTGCTGCATCACCTCTAAAAGCAAGTCGTTAGCTTGAGTTTTCTATTTGAACGAAATATTCAAAAGTTCGAAATATGTTCTTTATAAAAACAAAACTAATATACATTTTCAAACATATTTTTAATGCTATAAATAAGCAGTGCAATTCCAGTGTATAGCCTTCTTATACATACATAGATTAAACTATTCTTACAAAAATTTCTCACCCGCCATTCTATAAGCTGCGGATTCCTGTGCCAGTTCAAATAGCATATTAATATTTCTCAATAAAGAACGAGCTTCACTTTCACCCTCTTCCCATTTTTAAATGTTGCAAATGTTGACACTTAATTGCTAAGCAAACATGAGTCTTTGGCATTACACAAACTATCTGCCCCAACATAACCCCAACCCATGTCCAATAATGTCGAAATAACTATAATTAAACAAACTTGCACTGACAATTAAGTACAATTTATGCTTCTAATTCTGCGACTGCATTGCAATAAAATATATCTCAAGACTGCACATTGCACCCATTTCGTTTTTATTACTTTTTTTTTTTGTTATCAAACACAACAATTCGCTGCTCCCATCTGATTCCGAAGCCAAAGTGTCAATTAACCACAAAGATTGAATTAGTTGATGCACATTCCATTCTTTGAATGTGCTGCAGACGCTTTTGCTTAAATAGTCGCTGGAAAAAGCCAACACTATTCTAATTGGCAAACTTTACTTAATTAAGATTGATTTAGTACGATCGTACGATTTGATTAAGTGATCTGGCTTCTTGTCTTACGATACGATGATGATGATTATGTGCGTATAGAAAGACGGCTACGGGGTCAGCTTTAGAAGCTATCAGAATTTGAAATCTGCGACGAGCAGTATAGTGGGCCTACGCATGTTTGAGCAAATGTATTTTTATGACTTGTATCTTAAAGTGTTTAACATGAAAATAACTTGCTCCGCTAATAGATGGTTGTGGATTGTCTACAGGGTGTTTTGTTTCAAGTTGTGATTTTAAAAGATTTTCTATCATTTTTGATGAAAAGTCTTACATTTAAAAACACTCTCAAGAGGTTAAAATTAGTTTTTAAAATATTGTTGCTGTTAAGATAGTTAAATCTTGGCGTGATCACCTGATTTTATGACTTAATCCCACGGTTCCCATGAAGAAGTGCTAAAAGAACCACTAACCAATGCTTAAGGGCAGCATCAGTATTAATCTTGAAGAACTTCGAAAACATATGGAAATGGGAAAACGTCTTGCCCGTGCTGTGATGGTAAGAGCATTGGACTGTCACGCCAAAGGTGTGGTGATCTTTTCCAGACGCTCTCACCCAAAAACAGACAACAAACGGTTGAGAGTTGCTACTCACTGTTACTGGTGCTCTATGAGCTGTTGGGCCAAAAATGTATTACACATATTTACTTTAGTTCCGAGATATGTATATCGAACACCTCTGTTTTCAAAAAAGATATCGTTGCTGATCCGAAGGAAAGTCCACTTTTTAGAAAAAGAAGAAAAGAAGATTTTAAGAAATTTTGAATTAAACTTTTAAAAAAATAATTTCTTAATATTATATTTAAAAAGAATAAATTTTGTCATTTCAAAATGATAAAAAAAAAGTTTATTTGTTATATAAAAGAAACACCCTTTCCAAGACAAAAAAAACCCGACGATATAATACATTTTATTAAATGAAAATAAAATTAAAAGGGCAAGATCTCACGCGCCAGGGAGGTCTAATCTTTATTAACTCTTAACAAATTTCTTAATAGGTATAGATATACATGATTCAATTCACTGACGTCACAAATCACAAAAAGAAAACAGCAATGTTTAAAAAAACCTGTTTTCAGAATTCGCGTTGTGTGAAAATGTTTGTTTACTTTTTTTATTTAAAGAAACAATTAAGGAAGTTGACTTGACGTACTGTGAAGTTAAGTATCTATATAATGAAATCATTGGCAGGTACATACAATATGCATGTAGGTGCGATAGGGCATGTTTTGTGAATCAAAGTCCAGATTTTAATCAAACCTGATATTACGAAAACAGACAATGTCAAAAATCTGAGTCACGCAATTCTTTATGTCTGTCTGTATGTACGTTTGTATTTCTGTCACTTTAACCTACAGCCTTAATCGATCTAATGATTAACTTCAAATATGTAACTTAAGAGCTGTAGGTGATTCCCTGGAAGGGAAATTGAAACGGAGAATAAATGGAAAAAATTGTTGTTTATAAAAACTTGCCATATAACTAATTTGTGATTTTTTTCGTATCTTTATCGTTAACAACTTCACCAATTTCAATCAATATTTTTGAACAGAGCACATTCAAAGTTAGAACTTGTAACATACATAGGACAAGTTTTGCATTTCGAAAAAAAAAAATCGATTTCGAGACTTTGTTGACATTAGGATGATAGTGCCTTTGGTGATTGCTATTATCTCGAAAACGACTCTTAACGATTTTGATAAAAAAAAGTGCTATTATGGACACGGACTACTTTTTGGTCATATAAAAATTAAGGAAAAAAAAGTTATTAACGTTACATACATATCATAGAACGTTTTTTTTATTTTCGAATTTCTCATTAACAGTTCTTACGATTTTCACCAAAATTTTTGTATCTTGAAAACGAGTGAACGATTAGTTTTTGAAATTATTGCCTAAAATGTATTTTATTGAATACTTGAAAGTGACATCCCAAATTTTTGTTCCAAAAACTTTAAAAATTTCTTATATATAATCAATTTCATAAATAATCGATTTTTTTCTTAATTTTGTTTGCATGAATTTGAACTTTTTCTAGAAATCAGGTGGCAATTTTATGCGTTCGAACATTTTTCTCAAATTTTATCCATATTATTGCAATTTATAAATTCCAAAGTACTTTTACATAAAAGCAAGTATGTACTTGCGATCCAGTCGTGTATCTTATTCTTATATAAAACGCAAACCATTTGAGATCTCTGAAAAGTTTCATGACTGGTTTGTAGTTTAATCAAAACAGTTTTGTATAATATTCGATCTGTCGTTCATTATGTATGTCCATTTCGATCACGTTGGCACTGTTCGATTCGTTGAACCAAATCATCGATTACTCGGCTACAAATTTCCACAGAAATGGCCATTATCAATTGTTAAATATTGTGTCTGAGCTATCTCTAACGATGCAACGCTGGCTTTTTGGCATAGTCTGGCTTGAATTGAGCTCAATAAATGGGGGTTAAGTCCCCACTAAAATTACAAAGCCAATTGACATGACCATTTCTTAGAACCGCTCGCGCTGTGTGGCTTGTGGTTCCGTCCGTTTGAAAACCTATATCATTAATGTTAAGTCCATGCAAAAACCAAATAAATAACTTTTCAAAATGTTTTTATGGCGATTTTCAATGACTTTGACATGACATGAAATTGTTTTCTCTTTCTATCTGAATCAAAAAACAAACAATAAAAGAAAGTTTGCTTTGTTTCAGTTGTGTCCTGTAATAGGAAAAAAAGTTAAAAATTGAAAATTATATTTTCAAATTTATAAAGAGGTTTTTGAGCTGAGGCTTAAACGGCAGAACAGTGTCGTTTAACTTAAACTACAGAATGAACTCTGTTCAAAGTTTAAATGACACTGTGAAATCAAATTTATTGTTGAACTAAATTTTCAACCAAAAGCGGAGTTTAAACTTCCACTGTGATACTGCGGGTAATACATAATATACCTATTATGTTCTCACCAAAACGAAATTTCGGCTGAAAACTTTTGATATTTCAAATTAACGGAACACAATTTCATGGACATTTCAACGAAATCTCAATTAAAACTCTGGATTTCAACGAAACCTTAATGAAATTTGAAATCTCAACAATTTTCAGCTCAAATATTTGATTTGTGAGAACTTAGTATTAATCAAATTCATAAGTATACAGAAAATCAGATATCATTCCAAGAAAGCTGTTTTATTGGAATTTTTGGATTTTAACTCGACCAGTTGATGAAACTTTCAAATATTTCGTGTTACCTTGTCTCATGTGGGTTTACTTAAATAGAAATAATAATTAAATACTTATTTTTTCTGGACGTAACCAATTTATTTAAAGAGTAGTTAGATACAAAATTTCTTTATTATTGAAAAATGTAACCAAACAAATAACTTGTCTATCGTGTGCCAGCTAACACGTGTTTTAATGAGCGAATTGTGTTTTCTTTAAATTTATAACAGTATATAAATCTTTCGAAAAATTGAAGCATTGCCAAATTTAAAAGTGCTCAAGAAAAACTAATAAATTTGCTGTCTCAATTTATTTTTTATTTAATTTTTTTCACCAGCTAAAAATATTTTTCATTTAACATCATTATGCACTTATTTACTGATTGAACAAAATGTTGCTTCGTAGAGCAATTAAACATCGTGACTATCATAAATTTCAAAACCTACCAGTCCGAAACAGTGAGAATATCAATTTGTTTTCAACAGCACTGTAAAAATATACTCTCTCCCTGCTACTTGCAAATAAACCCATCATCAATCAATATGTGGACCTGTTAATCAGAACAATAAATCATTTCCACGTAATCGTAATTGATATCTTTTGCAAATTGATTTATCGTATCAAAAATATCAATAGAAAAATGATATCCTCAATAATGCTCAAAAACTTCTTCTTTAAACAATGAAAGCTCTCTATTTCTTAAGATACATTTTAAAATGAATTTGCCTAATCTATCCTAAAAGTATACAACCTCTTAAAATGACAGCTACCAACGAATTCACCACGATTCCTATGCCAGTTCATTTTCGCTTTTCATAAACCAAGGTGAAAAATTCTATTAAATCTTACCGAATAAATTATATCAATAAGAAAATAGACAAAACAAACTACAAAAAAAAAAAAAAACAGAAAAAACAAAACCGGCTTTGCTCATGCTCCATGTTTCGAAAAAAAATTATTCATTTTATGTTGACATTTTATTTAAATGTCACTGTAATTTGACGTTTGTCTTACACATACCGGTCGACATGCGCCTTGACTTGTGTTGTCTTACGTTCATTCACTGTTAGTTTACGAATGGCCGCTGAATTCACCATTGATTTTTTTACCATTTGAAGCAACTTACCTAGTGGATTTAAATGATGCATTGCTTTTGTTGTTTATCTACAATTTTTGAATTTTGCTTTGATTACGATTTACACAGCAGATAAGCAAGAAGGGATTTCTGAATTCAGGTTTTGTTGAAGATTTTCGTATAAACACTTTGTGTATTTTGTTTCAATTCATTTGCGAATACCTAGGCAGGGGAATTAATGAAAATTTATGTTTATTCGCTTCCAATATGAAGGCAACATTTTGTGAGTGGATCTTAAGCACGCTTTTTTGTATCTCCTATTAAACATCTCTTTCCCTCTTCCTTCTTTTAACGGTTGGTTTGGTATAGTATCGGAACAAAACATATTCTCAATAATAAAGAGAGACTTCCATTTCATTTATTCGTGTTGTGTTGTTCATTTCCCCTTTGTTTCTATTTCATTGCTCCTTTTGTGTTGACATTTGGCACTTTGGCCGAGATGCATGGTGATATTCGAGAATGAAAATTATACAGCTAAAATGGTACTAAAGGCAAACAAATCAGTTCTTCAAAATGAACTTCGTTCAGTCGAACTCGATTTCATGCAGTGGTGTGGTGAGTTCAGTATCAGTTCCGGGCTTACTTCACTACGGTGAACACGTTCTTCGTTTACAAAAGTAGAGATGTCGGTTAAACATTTTGACTTTTGTTAATAGAATGTTCACAATAGCAAGCAACTAGTTGTAGTTGTATGTATTTGTCGGTAATAGTTTTCAGACTCACGCACCCATGTCGATTTTCAAGTGCAAAAATAGGCTTTCGTTGAAAATGTTTGTAGATTATCGGGATTTCTTCTTTTTGCAGTAATTAAAGAAGAAGAGCAGGGCTGTTTTGTTCAATTTTCTTCCTAGTGTTCTTGTGATTATTTTCGATTGAATTTTCAAAAATTGGAGGCGCGCCAAGAAAAACCAGAATCGTTGCCGTCATTATATTGTGATAGTGTCGCCATCAAGTCCCGAGTATATTTATGGTGAGAACGAGAAGTGTTTGACCGAGTTGTCGTGGTGGAGATTTCCAGTTTAATGTGCATCCGTGCATGTTCTTTCCCCTTCCCCAAAAGAAGGGTATATAATTAAATATTCCAAAAACGTGTTTTCTGAACTATGAATTATGTATGTACAGAATAATTCTTCTTTCTTTTATAGTTGAGTGTATTGTCATTTAAAATTGACAGAGTTTATTTGTATATCATCAACAACAAAAAAAACGGGAACAAAAATTATTTTAAACGAGGTGATTGTGAATGCAAAAAAAAGGTGTGTACGTAAACTCTGTTTCCGTTTTAAAGTCACAGTGGAGTTATTTTAAAAAGTGTTAACTAGTGTTTTAAATACATTCTTCCTAATTAGCTAGCACTGTTTGTATTCCACAAATTGAATTGAAGCTGACAAAAGAAACCAGTTATTTACATTGTAAGCCTACACAACTTATTACCTAGGAATTATTGTGGCTTATAAAAGGTGGGCTTAAGATAAAACGTGTATTACCTCCTCGTTGTTTCAATGACTGGTGAAATATCTATAGGTGCTGGTATGAAGCTTGCATTGAACATAATAAGAAGTTAATCAATGAGATTTTGTTTGTGGTGGTCTTATGTACACATTTTAAAAATAGATCCGTAAGCTATACAATACATTAACCTTCCAGTAATTGGTTAGAGAAATTCATTAAATGGCGCCCGAGTGTCAATTATTTTTTTTGTACTTAGATATTAATGGTTTTTCAATGCTCTATTTCATTTTAAAGAAAATCTGTACAATGTTGCGAGCGCAAACGTAATGTAACCCATCAATTTTGACAAAATCGACACTGACACTTTTCTTTTGCTAAATTTAACATGTACACATTAAATAATATACTTATACGATCAATTCAAAAAGTTAAAAGTGGGTACATGCTTTGGCACTAACCCAAAACCCAGTATTTCACGTCTATAATTTTGTCAAACACTTTCTGACGGAATCAAATAATTTCGCTATTGTCTTTTACAAACCCAGAATTTAAAATTGCGACATACCTGTAAAGGGTAAGATTTGGATTTGAAAAAAAAACTTGCTCAAACTTGTGACCATAGATAACACGAAAAAATGAGTCCCACTAATCCGTCTGCCTGTCAGTTTGCCACCATATGTCTGCTGTCTTCACCTCGACCTACAGCCTAAGGTGTTAAGTAATTCCTCAGAGGGATTATTTAAATTTTGCCAAAAATGACTGTACCTGCAATACAACCATTTCAAAAATGTTAATTGTTTCGAAAATGACTCGAGCGATTTTAATAAAAATAATAAAACTACAATGTACGACTGGGTGGCCCGAAATTGCTCTTATGTTTAGGAGACTTGGAGTTTTAAAAATTGTTAGTAGAGAACGATATTAAGAAGCAAGAATCTAATTTTCTAAATGGTTGTAGCAGTTTTGTTTTTCTATATAAGTTGTTATAAACTTATCTGCGTATATAAATTTTTTCAAAAATTTATAATACAAAATTTCGGTACACCGTTTTAAGTTTTTATTATCGCGCAGTTTAAAATCAAATATATAAAATATTTGACCCGTTTTTGAGGTATCGAATTTAAAAAAAAATATAATGTTTTTCAAAAATACAAATAATTTAAAAAATAAAAAAATGGTTGTATTGTAGGTCCTACCAGTATTGAATGTTATACTATAAAAACTAAGCAGAATAGAACAAAATTATATTTAATTTACTGAACAGACTTACAGTCATTAAAATGAAATAAAAGCCTGGTCTGATTTTTCGACAAAGTTCCAATTGTCGTAGTTAAGGGTTATTAAAGACTATTGGAGCCTTATCGAAACGTTTGGCGAAGGCTTTTAATCAGCATTAAAGAAATTTTAATCGCGGTAAATCAGAAAATTAAATAACAATCGCAAATATGAAATATGAAATTCTAGGAGTCGATTTCAAGAAAAATACGATTTTCGAAAACCAGGTTTATATATTCGGTACTCGTATTTTCGAATTAATTAACCGTTTGTTTCTTAATTTTTGTAGGCAGTATTGAAAAACTGTTTGATTGTTTTTGAAAAACGTATCCGTCATCATCAATTTTAAAATAAACTTATTCCTTTACTTTTCAGAAAGTCAACGAACCATTTAAAAAAAAAACACCCTATATTTATTTATTTCAGTTTTCTCAATATGGTTTTTTAATAAAAAAGTTTGGTTTTTAAAAAAATAAGTTTTTTAAATTTATTGTATATCTCAAATAAATTTGATTGTTTTAATGCAATGACATTTTATTCCTATAAGGTATACTCGAAAATAATTCATTTTAAGAACTAAAATATCACTAAAAAGGAAATCTATAAAAATGTGCAAATCCATAGTTAAAATAACACTCACTTCATAAAATATAAAATTTACATACATATTTCTAAATAAAAATGTGTGTTGAAAACCACTTAATCGCTCTAAAACTATTAAAGATGCGTAATTTCAAATTAATGGCACGAAGCTAAACGTCAATCTGCCTCACAAAGATCCCATATTCAATCAACTTCGAGTCTCATAAATATATAAATTCTGCTCTCAGTTGTAAATCCGCATGAATAATTCATTGATTATGTTACTCTTCGTTTAATTAAATATTCCAAAAATGATCATAATTTAAAAAACAAAAAATACTTAAATATAAGTTATCATCTGATGAAAGTTGCTCGAAAATTAACACCTCATTCATTTAAAGAACCTAAACAAAAACCTTCAGCCTTTCATGTGATTAATGGTCTTTCCCTTAGGTCTTAGGAAGTGTAATAATTATAATCTTCAATACCTTACAAAAAAACCGTCATAGCTGAGTGTGTCTCTGGCCAATTGTTCGTGTTTCTGCTTGGCATTGTTTTTCGTTGAGAGGTGAATTTTTATTCAAAATCAATGTCGCAAAGCATTTTCGAGAAATACTTTGTTTTATTATTTTAGAAAATGGTATTTTAACGAGAGCATCCGCATCGGTTCAGTTTTATGTGATTTTATTAAGGCAAACTTAAGTAATTATGACCGATTTTATGTTCCTATAAAATAATCACCGAAGCGAATAAATCGCGGAGCTCTCACCTCAAATTGTATTTTTAAAATTCTTAGAAAAAGAAGTCATGCCAAGTTTTACCTGCGGCTAAAGCTACATAAGTACGTTTTTAATGAAAACTTTTGTTGCAAATAATTTGGTGTATTTTTGGTATTTAAATTGTGCAAATGTATTTGCTACAGATGATGCAAATAATGATGATAAAAATAAACATTTTAATTGATTGACGTTGTTTAAAATTAAACATAAAGAAGTCAGATGTTAAAAACATCTGTGTTGATTTAGTTTGGGTTGAGTTTTTTTTTTTTGTTTCTTTCAAAGGTAGAACGTGCTTGGCATTTGATGTGCTTTAGAGATTTAAATTAAGTTTATAAAATTGCGATTCAAGCATTATGACATACATACATATATTCATTTTTTGTCAGCTGTTTTTTATCGATAAGAATTGAGAAGAAACAGAAAACGATTGACATATACGAGTATCATCTTTGGTTTCGAATCGAGAAAAAGTTATGTTTCTTTAGTAAGAAAAAAATACAGAAACAAGCATGGACAAAATATGCAGATACATAGTATAGGTTTAGGGTGCCCAGTGGGTTTTTTTTCAATGTTGTGAATTTTGTGTTTCAAAAACAATATCGTCTAAATGCCGTCATTTCATCTCATCACTTTCTTTGGTCTTTTAAATTTGTGAAAATGCAAAATTAAAGCCTTGGTTTAATGGCAGGAACTTCACGGTGAATCTTTATTTCAAGGGTCAGAATTGCTTGGATATTTTTTCAGTAAACCCTCTACTTTAGGATTCTCCTTAAAAAAAATCCTACTGTGTACGGTCCGGTGGACGGTAGCCATAGAAGTCGGAATCCGATAAGTAGTGTGTAACAACTCACCAGTATGGTGTGCACGCTTAGCTGTTGGTTAACTCGGTCGATAACTGGGTGTGTGCACCTGAGGTTGCTAGGCCTCGAGTTTTGTGGAACTCATCTAGAAGTGACTTCACGGTCGCGAAGCTCCACAAGAAGCTATATTCAGGTACCATGGGAGATATTGCCCAGGAGCTAGAGGCGGTTCTCGTGTCGCAAGACACTTGCTTCTCTCTCTGCTTCAGACTATCTATGAGGCAGGCCCCTTGTGGGAGTATCGTGGTGGCTGTTGTTTACTCCAAATCGCGGAAGCATATGGTTTCCAAGTTTACTTGGATTCAAAAGGTGCTAGGTAGACCTCGCTCCTCAGCAAGGGGTGTGGACATGTCCCCCAACATGTTCGCCTTGCACTTAGGGCGGTGGTCAAGGCTTAATCTGACTCCGTTAGTGTGGGTAGGCCCGCCGCGCCGTGGAATTAAGCTTTAACTGGCAGGTGTCCATGTTAAACGAAATTCGGTTCTATGTAAGGTCCGGTGAGCTAGCTTCCCAGCGCATGTCTCGGTGTTTCCTGATTAATTAAGGTTCTCCATTGACACTCTAGCTTAATGTGTGTGGGGTGGTTAGTTTTTGCTGAATTTGTCTTTCATTGTTGTGTCTGGGAAATTGCTGCAGTTTCGATACCACAAACTCGTCAATTATTCTGGAAAACAAGTCAGCAGTGAGTGTCTATACCTTGCTGAAAAAATAAAGACCAATACTGTATGATGGAGTTCCATAGGGTTGTTGTGGCAAGAAATATATTGTTTCCGAACAGAACATTCAGAACACTGAAACATATCTTGAAAATTAGGTAAATCTTTCTTAATAAAGTGTGAATATTTTTTCTAAAATATAACAATCTACTAGAAAGTGAGGGACGTCAGAGAACAAACAAGGTCCATTCGATATGGTCTTAAATTAAGTTCGAGAATGGAATTCTAATTTTAAATTAATTGCTGTCACCCAAATTCGGTTTTATCTACTTTTTGTATTCTGAGTTGATTCCGAGATTTTTTCAGCTGCATCTGCATGCAGAAAAATAAAATCTTACCAAAAACCATTTTCTGTGGGTTTGAAATAATATTTAAAAAACAACCTAATCTCTACGTTGTGTATGTTGCTGAAGATATTTAGTTAACTTAATGAAATTAAATTGTTTAAAATAAACAACGTAGATTGTTTATTTAATAGGAAATATACATAGGTTAAATTAATCGAGAAACTTGGCCATGATTCGCAATCTCCAGAATTGTATACTTTAAACGAGTAGCTTCAAATAACTACACTTATAGCCAATTAAACACATTCCTTTTTTAATATTAAACAATTTTCTTTATTAAATTAAACTAAGTATTGTGTTTTTTTTTTTTTGTTAAATTAAACGATTATCTAGGTTAAAATAATTAACCACATTTATTCAATCAAAAACAATCAACAATCAACAAAGTTGACTCGTTTAATTTTAACCGGGTGATTTTGCAGGTTGTATATTAAAAGTCTCATTTTTATAGTTTAACACTAGTCTATTACTACGTCTATACTACTACATAGCCATAAACCATAATCTTTTACATAAATAGCACTCAAAAATTCAAGAAAAGTTTTTTATATGTATTTCTAAAAAGGAGTTAAACCGCAGTAAAGGGAAACAAGTAATATTCGTTTATTTACGAGTTTTGATCAGATCTCTTCATAACTTTCGCTAAAAATTCTGCATAGGCCTTCAAATTTTTTACATGAATTTGCGGTACACCGGACTCAACATAAATAGCTGTAATCTATTGAAATAGTATTTTTGAACTATTTCAATCTACTCCAGTCATTGATTGGGCACCGAATTTATTTATTCTTTTATAAACATCAGAATATTTTAAACTTATACAAGTCTTTGAAAAAACATATTTCCAAAAGATACCCCCTCCAAGAAGATGATTTTCGGAATCGTTGATGACCAAAACGAGCATTAACGGACTTAGAATACATCCTTGCGGGATACCAAACTCTTTGTGACCTATAAGAATTCGATTAAATTTAGTTCAAACACTACTGTAGGTTAAGTCTAGTCTATGTTGAAGTGACCATCCAGTGTCACACCTGACACACTTAGAGTTGGTCCATTGTAAAATTAATCAAGTCTTGTAAATAGTAGAAGAACATAAGAACCCCATAAAAACGGCGCATTCCAGAGCTATTTGAGTCACTGAGCAAGACTACTCGTGAAAACTATTTCTTTCTTAATAGGGCCCTTTTTTATCACTTTGAGTGAAAAGTTGTCTTAAAGAACTCAACACTGAAATACTTCTATAACTTTCAGTTTCATTTGGGTTACATTTTTCCAACTGACAAATATATTTGCAAAAGCGAAAACTGCTGGCAAAAATTTTGATTTAGAATAAGTAATAGAGACAGGGCCGGATTAACCCTCAACGGGGCCCTAGGCAACCATCATTTTGGGGGCCCTTTTTTCACGTCCGTTCCCTTCTTTTTTCGATTAAAAAATACAAACTTATATCTTTCATAAAAATTTTATTGTCACAATGTAATAATATCAATAAAATTACTATCTACATTTTAAACATGTCGTTTTCTACATTTGTTTTCGGCAAATTTATCAATTATATCATCAATATCGATTTTGTTCAATAAATCTGACTCAATGCAAAGTATACCTAACATCTCGAGTCGCTCTTGTCGCGTTGTGGTTGTAGGTCTTTCAGCAGCTTTGATTATTTTTAATTGCGAGAAGGATCATTCGGCAGAACAATTTGTGATCATTAATGTTAAAAAAATCCGAAGAGCAATTTCTGTGTTAGGAAATACATCGGCTAATTGATCTTCCATTAGAATCTTATACAAATGACTATGAGTTTTTTGTGCATCAGTGCATCTGGAGTTCACGTAACTTTGGAATTGTTTCATTTCAATGATTTTCAAAGAAATCTTCCAAATCTCTAGAATAAAAACGAACTAAGTTATTTATAGCTTTGTGGAGGTTTCCATCACTTAGAGAAAAGTTGATGAGAAATGCAAATCTCTCTGAAACTTCCATATACACTTTCGCACGTCGTTTGATTTCACTGTGAAGATTGTTAATGATTTCGAGGAAACCTTTTGTCCTAAAATCATTTCCGTCATTAGGTTGTTTTTTTCTACGACTAGTACGTTTTATGATTTCTGTATAACCTACACCAGGTAATAATTGTTTTGTTTTTTCCTCGAAATCATTGAACTTTTCACGAAATGAAACTAAACTCTCTTCTAACGATCCGCACAAAAAAGCACACGTTTGCAAATCTGCTTTTTCACTTTGCAATGACTTACTCACTGCGTGTAAAATTTAACTAGAAATTGGCACCAAGTAGTGAAAAAGTTGTTATTAAAAACCGTTGTGATTGTGTTATTGAAAAACTTATAAGCAAACCCTTTTACAAGTGGAATTCAGTAGACAAATCTGCAATTATAGCGACTGAAAGACCTACTCCATTGCTGCCGGACCTGAGAACGAAATTTTGCAATAAAAAAAAAGTGTTACAAGAATTTTATGTTTGTAAGAAAATTTTAGAAGTCTTTTTCATTTTTCGGGGGCCCCCTAAAATCGGGGGCCCCAGGCAACTGCCTATTCTGCCTACTTGATAGAGTAGAGTAGTATTCTGCCCTAAATAGAGAAGTTTAATTGTAACAGTGGAATGTAAATGGGTTTCCATTAAACGTTTCCTATCTTTGAATTTATATAAAACAAAGTAATTTTGTATTTAGTTAAAAGGCCCATATATGCCATTTTGTATGAAATATACATAATTTCATTAAGATATCTGGGTGGCAGCACTCCTCGTTGACGGTGATTGCCTGGCCAACGTCGTTCTCAAAAAAACAGTGACTTTCTCTCCATGTTTTGCCATTTGGATCTCGTGTGGATTTCAATTGTTCTGAATTCAACAAATTTTACTTGTTGATAAACCCATTCATCCATAAATGGGGCTCGTCACTGAATATGATTTTTCTTATAAAGGGCGCAAAATGTTGCTCGAACAGAAGACCCACTTTGTTAAACAATTTAATCAGTTGCACATCTTTTTGAACGTTATAACGTTATAATTTTCCATGATGATTTTTAATGATAGACTTAATAAATGACAGTTAATAAATGACATATATGTAGCTTCAACAATATGATCCCAAACATCTTTCAAATTTCGAAAATCACTATTGCAAACTCTTTAGTTCTGCCATCGGAATACTTGTGAGTGCAAAACTTATCGTATTTTGTTTTTTTTTTTTGGTAGCAGATTGTTTTCACAATACCATTATCACTTATTCTTTGAAGAACTGATTTATTGTACCCTCCCAATACTGACCCATTACACCTAAATTACTTAAAAGTTCTTAGAGTTAATTGAAAAGTTCAATATTGTGTTTATATCTTTATCCACTGGTATTTTCGACACTCACTAGCTCCATGCATACATAATGTACAATAGTTTATTTTTCCTTCAAGTTTATCTTTTTGTTTTTAATGTTTTTTCATATCAACAAAGATCGTACAGGTATGTTATTATTTTACCAGAAATTTCCAATTTTTTCGGCATGGGAATCCCCCCATCGTGTGTTCCAAATAATAATTTGTTTATGATTTTCTTATCGAATTTATTCAGACTATTAGATTTTCCATTAAGATAAATAAATTGCTAAAGAGTGTAAAAACATAGTATCTTGAAAAATGTATGATAAATAAAGATAATTTTTACTAGCGAATGAATGGACCCCTTAACTTTGTTTTCTATTCTCAGGTATTTTTTTTTCTAATTTATGAATTTACTGCTGATATTTTATAGGGTTATAATGAAAATTCTAAGAAATCAAGTTTTGGTATTAATTTATTGAGACACACGATGACAGAATCACATTGCTTTAAGAAATAAATTAATCAAGTGATCTGTCAAAGAAACTGATTCTAATGGTCACTTTAAGTTTAAAATATCATTTAGTTGAAAGATTGTTATGAATTGCTTTCGATTTGCATATACAGAAGTCTTTTGCGCAGAAGTTTCTTTTTAATTGACTGTCAATTCGGGTTTTTGTGGTTTAATTTATTTTCAAGGACATACCATCTAACTTCGTTTTAGTTGCTTGCATCGAATTGATCAAATATTCATACACACATGCACACAGTCAACTAAAACGTTAAGGTGGCCATAACTTTTGTTTTTAGTTGACTTGATGGTGAATTAAGAGGATTGATATATGTACCTACCAGTTAAGGAAAATGTCAATGTTACTGATGCACTGAACTATTTTTTTAACCTTGCCTTTACTTCAGCATTGTATTAATGTGCCAATAACTCACCAAAGTGAGATTGTTCTTAGATTATTATAGATTAGAAAAACACGGAGCAAAAAGAGTGAACAAAATCGCTTGGGTCAAAAATTTGAAAATATTTGTTTCGTCATGTCAAAGGTGTCAAAATGTTCTGGGTCGAAGGTCAGTGAATCTAAACATTAAAAAAAAATGTGTGCACCTATTAATTAATCAATATTACTGTCAAAATCATCAATTATCGTTTTATATTGAAAACGTTTCATTAGGTTTCGTAAAGGGTCTCAGGCTGAGACACTGCAGAACGGTATTTCAGCAAACGATGATGTCACTATCGTCCACATGTCCTAGTAATTGGGCGGATCTGTTGAAGATAGTGATTTTATTATTAGTTCAACGTCAAATTATAACGGCTCTTGCTGACATACTGTACCTGTTTAGAATTGAACGAGTTATTCCCTACTTGCACATTTTCACCGTGCCTTTTCTAATTCCACGCGACGTAACTGGATCAGTTAAGCAGAATGGTTGGTCTCGTAGTTTTTTTCCAGGATTTGCCTCAGTGTGAAGGTTTGGTCTATGAATGAATGATCTGTCGGCTTGGAAGCTAGGCAGCAGGAGTATCTTTCCATAGTTTTTGCAAGGACATAAGATTCGCTTTTTTTTAGATGAGGCATATGGAGCTGATAGTCCAGTCATCGCTTTCGGCTGCCCTTAATGATAAATTCTTTAGTGTCTCTAACAATAAATTACATAGCGATATTAAGACCACTGCGTTTTGACGTCTATATGTTAGGTGAATTCAAAGTGGATATCTCCTCGCTCAGGTGCTCTCTGAAGATTTTGAAAAATCCATTAGTGTTAAGATGAGCACAGTTTCGCACAGATTCGCATTTTCTTTTTATTCGACAATAAATCTGTGAATTCTACCGCAATAGTCTTCTTTATTACTGAAATTTAAACATTTTTAAACTTCTTTTTGGCCAAAACTTTTTTTCAAAAAACGCACCGTTTGTTTCCACTCACTTTGAAAACAAGTTTTCGAAATTTCCCAACGTTTGCTTAAGCCTAAAGCTACTCATTTCGTTCCGCAGAGGTGTGATACTGGCTTTCTGTCAAGATTTCGAGCGAAGATCATCTGTTAGTGTCAAAATAGTTTAATGGTCCACATACTTAACAGGCTCCCGAACTATGAGACGTGGCAGCTCTCGGTACTCTCTATAAACAACTTATGAATACAAAATTGTATTTTTATACAAACCAAATTAGACAGGCGCCCCAAATCTTTCGACACCACACTATAATTTACCGAAGGTGTTCGTTCCGCTGAATTCTAATATTTTTTCCATCATGTCAGCTTTTAATTACATAAGATCATACATAAATTTCAACACGAAATTATTTCCCTTCACACATATTTTTACAGCATATAAAAGTTGTAACGCAGGTTGACAAGTTCTGCCATCCGTTTTCGGTTTATTTGACTACTGAACTACAAACTTAGATTTTTTGCTTATTTGAAATATGTGAAGACTTACATCTAACTATGGATTTCTTGAAGAGTAAAATAGATATTGAAAACATTACTGAAATTTGAAGAAGCATATTAATACTTTCAGAACTCAATGGTTTTGTTGAACAAAAAAATTACCTCTCGTTATTACGTTACCTCAGGTATACCGAAAATAATTATTCTTTCATTTTCTACTGGGAATATTTCGAAAACCTGAGTTGATAGCTTAAGAAATTATGAGTTATAGGTTCCAAGAGTGTGCATAGAAAGACTTGTTCCTGCCTTCGAAAATCATATATGAGGAAATCCAGCGTACTTTAGGATTTTACGTCACTAGCAGATATAAAAATATAGTTGATTACATAGTTGTTATTGGTGTAATTTTTTAAATAGGACTTAAATAGAAAGATGATCTATATGTATATTTCAACACAAAATGTTTTAATTTTGAATATACAGCTATTTTATTACGTGAAAACAACGAAATTTAATAATTTAATTTGTCCCTTTCAATGTTTTTTTTATTGCAAAACTTTGTAACTTTTTGATGCAATGTTTGATTCACCTGAAAATTGAAATAATTATTGTAGTTACTTCACTAAGTATAATCTATGTTGATATTTGGGTGTGCCACTAATAATATTGAAATGGTGAACTAATAAAAACACGTCCCTCGCTCTTTTTGAAAATTAGATCGTTACACTTTTCTTTTCATAACTTTTTGATGCATTTAAAAATATCGTAATAAAATTTTTTGTGCATATTCTATATAAAAAAACGAAGAAATTCAGCCCAGAAAAGTTAATGTGCCTCAAAAATGTACAAACTTATCGAGGAATTAAAAAAATGTTCGACAGCGTAATTCTTATTTTACATAGATGTAGAAAATTAAAGAGCACACTCAAAAAAAGCTTAGAAATGCCTAGAAACCTGAAGTTATCCAGAGAGTGAGTGCTGAAAAAGTAACTGTATTAAGTATCATTTTTTATTCAACTAAATAGATTATTTAAAATGAATTTTTATTTTAAACGAAAATTGATAAAAATTTTTAACTTATTTCATGTACGTTTCTCGGACTTTTATTTTATTATTTTATAATTTTAAACACTAAATTGATGTATAAATTATGAAATAAAGGCATATAGCATGACATACATGCATGAGGAAATTCACAAAACAAATCGGACGACCCAGGCATTTATGCCTCCGCAATGTGACCTGGAAAAAACGGCAGGGTGGTGGACCAATTCTAACTTGAAATTCAATTTCAGCGCGTCAAAATACGTAAGGATATGTAGGTTCGGTTTTTGAAATTAACTACTTTTTTATTTTTTTGTGCACCTGTGTAGAAACTCGACATATTTTTATCAATTAATTTTTGATGCATTGATCAATTTTAGTAACGCGACTTGATTTACATTTCTGACGTTACTTTGATTATAAAAACATCAACTGTTTTAGTGTGCTAATGATTTGAATTTTTTTTTTAACGAAAATCTTAAGGTACGCTGGATTTCCTCATATATACTTTGCAATATATATATATATCCACCTCGAAAAATTATTTGTCCTTAGTATTTAGTCTTCTTTTCTTGACCTTTCGTATTAATTTTTCGAATACACCACTATCACCATTTTTTAAAAAGCTTGTAGATTTCATCAAAGAATTTCTTCGGGTCGAATAATCTTGAAAAAATTTCAAATTTCAAAAAAAAAAAAAAATCTATGAATTTTTTAGAGAAGGAAGAAGAATACAAAATTAAAAAACCGCACGAATACGTGTTTCTCTATATAGAATTCGCCGCGTGAAAATTTTTAATGGGAAAAATCTGTTTGGAGAATAGCAGAAAAAAACGACCTGTGATAACTTACCAACCTGTTAATAGAAAATAAAAATTTCAACCTGATATACCAACAAAATTCATTTCACATTCAATCAAAAAATCTCAACTCCAGTTTTAAAAGCACAAATCACGACTAGAACTTTGGATTTGAAATGGATTGATTTTTGAGTAGATCTAGTTTCCGATTTGATAGATTTTTGAATATAATACCATCAGAAGTACAATCAAATGTCACCTTTTTTACTGCTCTTTTTTAATATATTAGTTTTCTTTTAATTCTGTTACTCTAGACAGTTCACATTTTTTCAATATAATGGCTGAAACTTAAAGTACATAGTATTTCTTTATAAATCTCCCTTGTTTTCTTCTATATGGTTTTTTTTTCACACAGAAATCATGTCCCGTCTGTCTTTCTGCAACATCTTTAATCAGTATTTGAAAGCATTTTTCATTTTTTTTGAAAGGTAATAGCAATTTAATAAACACTTTTGAAGCTATTATATATATACATATATAAAAAAAAAAACTTGTCTTTTAGTTGAACGATAATTTTTTTGTTTTTATTTTTGCGAGCTTATCTATGTTAATCTACATTATTTATGTTGTAAATTGTTAACTATCATCATTTATCTTTAAATTTATAGTTGTAGGGTAAAGAAAAAAACAATTTTCCCAAATTTGCTTTTTAGTAGACAAACATTCATTGGATGGATGTTTTGAAAGTTCTTATCTTGTATAACACTTGTTATCATCCCTCGTTCACTGGAACTTCGTGTGTCAAAAGTAAATAGTAAAAGTATTAATAAACGTTGTTAATTCATTTAATTTATTATTTGCGAAATTTGTATGTATGCAGAAAGGCAAAAAAAAAATTGCCAGCGGTATAAACTCAAAGAAATGTTTGTTTGTCGGAAAAATAAGTCAAACTGTTTTGATAAAGACAATCGGTAAATGTCATGAACGCATTAATTCATGAAAATAAGTATCACGAAAAATGTATACATGTAGTGACAATTCAATTTCTAATCAAGCACAACCACATTTAAACAAAAAAATATTTTAAATCCAATAAAAATAATCGTTATTCACTGATATTGAATAGCAATTAAAATACAAAAAAATATTTAACTTTTATGAATTTTGCTGATGGGTTTGTTTGAAAAATTCACAAGAAAAATCAATTTGACCGATCGATTCATAGAAATAATAAAAAAGATCTCTCTAAAGTCTTATGTGGATTATATTTTTAAGTTGAAATTCACTTGAAAGTAAACATTTTTTAAAAGTAATATAGAATTATATTTATCAAGAACTTATGAACGAATGAACGAATCAATACAAAGCCTAAACCGTTTTATTTCCAATTATACATATATACATATAAAGTAATTTGGTGGGAAATTTTACTGAATTGAAAACATTGTAATTTGAAAACTTCTAAATATAAGGTAGATACAATATTTCAAATATACTTTTGAAACACGTTGGGCCTAATCTAGTTGATATACTATCGCATCTTATCAATTTGAGTATAGCCTCTGGAAATTTTCCCGATGAAATTAAAGTTGGTATAGTTATTCCTTTATTTAAATATGGAAGAAGGGATATAATAAATCTAAAACTAGACCAATTTCTTTACAACCTTCGATATCAAGAGTATTTGAGAAGCTTGATAAAACCAGAATGCTCGATTATCTTGACACATTAGTCCATTGCAATTTGGATTTAGGGCTGGACTTTCTACTGAAGATGCTCATTTGGACTTTGGTTACATTCTATAATGTAGCTTAGATCGCAAAAAATACTGTGCTGGATTTTTTGTGGATTTTACTAAGGCCTTCGACTTGATAAACCATAACATTTTATTAGATAAACTCGATAGAGCGAGTTTTCGTGGATGTGTTTTAAAATTGTTCGAGTCCTATCTTAAATAGAAAACACAGTGTGTCAAAATTCAGTCTATTATTAGTTGGCCTAAAACTGGGCATTTGTTCCACAAGGTTGCGTACTTGGTCCAATATTAGTTCATAACATTAGTTCTCTGTTTTAACTTCCTTTTATAGGAAAAATCACAGATTTTGCAGATGATCTCGGTATTGTTTACTGCTCTTCTATTCCTTTAAATAAAATTTGTGAAATAAATCATAATATTCAGCTCTTAGATGTTGGTTCGGGAAACATGAACTGATCTTCAGTAATAAAACAAATCTTGTGTTATTTAGTCTTATACCTGTGACACCCATCTAGTATAGATAACATAGAATACGAATAAACTACATGTCTGTCAGGCTATACCACGGTAATACCAACCGAGCAAAATGGAATGAGTGTGATACAGTGCTACCACTTTACATCAATTGAAGTAGATCTACTTCTTATTTAAAAATATTTTTAAAATCTACTTCCTACTTCGCACCATCAGCAAAATACCAAAATCTATACTTCATTTTTAAAATCTCTGTTTCAACTATTTCAATTTCTATGTTTCTATGTAACCTCATAATTACCATAAATAAATTAAAAAAACGTCAATACAATACAAATACACAAATGAGTAATTTTATACGCAATTTCTTTAAAATTAAAAGAAATGTATTGACAATTTTAAATATTTAAGAATATTCAGTTAAGGAAAACAATTTTTGTATGCAATATTTTTTCTAAGAGCAAGTAAAAAGACATTTTGAAATCTACTTCGATTTTTCTCAATTTACTTCAATTTTTTCCGGAAGTGGGAACGCTGGTGTGGTATATATACTAGGCTTTTATGCGTGGTATAGTTTTATCCTTAGCGAAAATAGCGCCATTCTTCTAAAGTTTATAATAGTTTTACTAAAACAAATTTTCATGTTGTTTATTATGATTTTAACATATTTTTGACTTAAAATCGCAACGAATTGAAATAAAAACAGAATATCCTTGGCAGTGCCCAAATCTCCAAAATTTTTAATATTTGGAGTGAAAATTTAAACGTTTTAATGGGGAATATTAAAAAGTCCCGTCTTTATAAAAAAAATGTGTGCTGAGCTGGCAGAGGACGGAAATATGAATACGACAAGTTTGCAAACTTTACTACGTTCTGCAGTGTGACACCTAGCATGGTATTGAGAGAACTATGGTATTCATACCATGGTGTCTATACTAGATGTGTGTCACGGGCATTACTCGCAAAGTATCACCAGACATTCCCATTAAAAAAAAAAATCAAACAAATGTACCTATATATCGTTTTTTTAAAAACTATCTTTTGTCTTCCAGTTGCTGTTTTATCATTTGAGCACTGTTCTTAAAATTTTTTGAAGATGGCTTACTATCACATTTTCCATTCAAAATATCAATATAGCATTATGCTGCTTGGGTGGTGCAAATGTCAACCATCTTCAACAACTCACTGTTCTTCAAAAATCAGCTGTACAAAATGTTTTCGATGATTGATAGTAATATGATTTACATCATTTTGAAGTCTTGAAAGGTTTTTTTTTAAGAGTGCGGGTTGATTACAAAGCCCCAATTCGGAAATGATACGTAGTAATTTCGCTTTCTTAGTAAAAATCCCTTATTTGCATTTGCATTAAATAATTGCAAGAAACTATTAGGAATTTAACTGATACAAATTTGGAAAAGAAGAGGGCCAAGGTGGCTAACTTGTGGAACAACAAACGATCCTAAAACTAAACGTGGAAGAAAATTATCTATTGACTCAAACTGAAGGCACTCTATTAGACACTCGTATCACACCAAATATTTTAAAACACTATTTCAAGTAAGAACTTATTTTAATAATACATTGATTGTAAAACGGTTAATATTCACTCAATGCGGATATGTGTGTTCTTGAGTTTGTTATTCTTGTTAGTTTCTTTTTTTTGGATGGAGGTTGCATTTGTATATTGTATAACATTATTTTATCAAAGAAAATCTGCTAAGTCATGTTTCAAATGAAATGTTTGTTTGTTAAAAAGGTCATACAATTAACATACACTTATCGCCCACTTAAATAAAGGCAAGTTATCGCAAATCTTATTTTACCTTCACATTTTTCTACATATCTACTAGTTACATAAAAACTTCATTTATAGAGAGTTGATACGACAAACAATTTGATTTATTAATTGTATCACACTTTGACAGGCATCCCTTCACACTTCATATATTGATTCTACAAAGTTTAGAAAAACAAATTCGAGTGTATAGAAGTGCTTTAATTCGACCTCAAAATATATGACTTTAATCAATTTACCCGAGTGTGCATATGAAATTAGGTATTTTTTTTACCACACAAACATCCATCCCACATCAATCTAGATGCAAATGAAACAAATATCTGCATCTAAATTTGATTTCAGTAAACTTCAAGCTGTGAAGACAAATGGCGACATCATCGCGCAACTTTATTTATTAGAATGACAATAATTGTTCAAGGATAGGTTTTAATTCGCAAAAAAACAAAACTAAGTTTATTTATTTGTTATTTGTTTCAGTGTAGGAGGAGTAGTGAGTGATGTTGCGATTTTAGAAACAGACAACTTTTGTTGATCTCTCTAGCCATAATTATCTAAGATCAAGATCATAAAAGACCATACAATTTAGTGAAACGGCCACTTATCTCAGACACACTGAACTTAAGATATTTAAGCTGTGGAATAAAATTTTTTAAACGTCGCATCTCACGTGGCTTAAGGGTTCGAGAGGGCAAGAAATAGAAATAAATGAACACAGGAAGTTAAAATAAAACGTCACAAAAGTCAAACAGGGATGGATTTATTTATATTGGTTATAATGTGAGAAAGCCATTAAATTGTTAAGTTGTTTTGATTTCTGTTTATATTTTGCATTTTTAATGCAATTTCGACGACTTTATTAACTATGCTTTAAGTATAACTCAGTGGACGCAATTCGACCAATAAAATCTGGTACACAACAACTCTAGAGAAGCAAGAAATTTTTTTAAAAATAAACAACGACACAGGCAATGACACGGTGGATTCTCTGTAAAGAATTCGATATGTGCACATTTTTTTATGAAATAAGACCTATTTTTACCTCCCTCAACAGGAACATTTATGTACAGTTAAAATTGTAGTAGAGGTACTATCTGTACCTTTCAAACAAACAAAAATTTATGAAAATATAATGACGTTTAATAAGTTTAAAAATGTCATAATGTGAATGTGCTTAATTTTTAAATGGCTTCAAATGTCATTGACTCATTGTGCTTTATGATCTATGTTATAGACAGATAAATTAGTTACCAACAAGCTATTGAAAGATATTCCACTGCAGACCATGGAACTACAGTTAAAGTGTACAGACTTTTCGGTCTGTTGTTTTAACGCAACGTGAATTTTGTCGCCGCTTTCCTGATCGTTGTACACCTAGTGCGCGAATAATTAAGTTTTGCTCGTGACAACTGGGTCCATTTAAGACATCGCAAGAAGTGAACGGCCTCACGTTGCCCGTTGGACTGAGAAAATCACTGCTGTGGCTGTGCAAATTGCAAAACCGTTCACGGCTTGTTGAGTGCTAATAGAGGTGAACTTACTCCTACTCTCTGTTAAACTTGGTGCAAAAAGGATGATCTCGTATCCAAAATCATAATGTGGTTATGTTAGCAAACAAAATTTTCACAGATAACCCACATGAAATGCAAGAAGATCCATTGCGTCCCATCAAAGTGATTGTTGTGGCATTTGTAGTGTCAGTGCTTCGCCTTATTTTATTGAGGACGCCAATGGAACCATCGTAACCGTAACTGGTAAGCATTACAGGCATATGTTAAACGATTTTTTTTTCGACAAGCTACTGAATTGGATCTTGAGCATTATTGCTTCCAGCAGGACAGACCAATCGCTCACACAGTTCGAGCAATGATGAAGATTTTCCGAGCCGAGAGATCTCCCTTTTTTGGGATTTGAACAGGCCGTCCAGATCGAAAAACTTCTCCCATTGGAGCATTTTGGAATCTCTCTCTTACCACAAAAAACCACAAACCCTGCGATTCTTGAAAGCTTAGAAAAAATCGCCAATTTGGAGCCAGATTTTTTGCGAGCAACAACTCAAAATCCCGCAAAACGAGCATGAATGTGCATCAATTCAACTTAATGTTTTCAATTTGTATCTTAAAATAAACTTTTCGTGAAAACAAAATGGTGGCCAATTCACAATATGTATTAATATTGCGCCACCCTGTAGATAAAGTACAAGCGACCCTCGTTTAACCGGTATTATCGGAACGAAAAATGTATACCTACAGGAATACTTAAAATTGGCATACCAAAGTTTTAATTTTTGAAAAAAGTGGTAAAAAACTTAATATACAAAAAATTCTTTAAGAAAAAACTGTTCTGATGAATTTTTATTTTTTTCGTACACAAATACATAAAAATCTTTCCTTTTGTTCCACAAGTCAGAGGACTTTCTATTTTTAGAACTTTAACTGTTTAAAGAGTTGTTTTCACATTTAAAAAAAACTTAATTTCATGCATAAGAATATTTTAGAAATTTTGGAATTTAAACGTTCTTGTACATAATACATATCGATACTTTCCCGTAAGAATGTATTAAGCGACATTTTTAAAATTGTTCAGGAAACGAAAAAAACGTCTCATTTAGTTATTTTTTTGTGTATTTTATTGGACGAAACAGATTTGTTTCCCCTAAGAATGTATTAAGCGACATTTTTAATTTTGTTTCGGCCAATAAAATACACAAAAAAATAATTAAATAAGACGTTTTTTCGTTTCCTGAACAATTTTAAAAATGTCGCTTAATACATTCTTACGGGAAGGTATCGATATATCCCTGAGATCAAGTCGAGCAATCTATTTTTATATTAATTCAAGCCAACCAATTTAGTCGGTTTGCTCAATTTTTTCTTGTCAAGGGCCAACCTTATCTGAGTTAGTATTTTTATTGATTGTTAAACAAACAAAGTAAAAATAGGAAAAGATATAAAATCCTTGAAAATATCAACAGCCAAACTGTTGAGCTTTTTGGCAAAAAAAAATAATATCCCTAGGGGCTTGTCAAGAGACAAAATACAACTAACAACTTTTGCCAAACCTTAAGCAAAAAACACAAAAATCGCTTACAATAATTTCTTTCTAGACCTTAATTATTATAAATCAAAAAAAAAATAAATCCAAAATTACTCAAGGAAAAATTCGTCGAAGGACATTGCCCCTGATGGATAACAGTATAGCACACACATGAGCCGCATGGAAAAAGTAGGGCATGGCAGGCAATATATACAAAAAAAAAGAAACGAAAATAAAAACAATGTTGATGTTTTGACCAGATTAAGAGGAATTTAAAGCGTTGTTGAAACAGGCGTGGGTCCAGGATTTAACACAGTGGGGGAGGTTTATAATTGTGGAAAATATACATATTTTGTATAGCATGAAAGATTCTTGAACTTAGCAGCTATCATTAATAGATATCAAAAAAAAAGATTCTTTTAAAAACATTTAAAACTAACGATCGCTCAATCATTCTTCTTCCGCTGTTTTGATGAAATTAAAAAGTGTTTCAATTTTGAACATTTGTTCTCATGTACATATTTGTAGGTTCAAACTTCTGTAGCAAGTGCGTAAATAATTCCAACTACTCGAATTTATGTTCAGCATCGGAACACCCCTTGGCATAATGGTTAGTGCGTTGGACTGTCATGTAGAAGGTCTGTGGTTGTATTCTTAGCTGCTGCAAAAAAGTTTTTCAGGGGTGTACTGCCTCTTACGAGGAATTGACAAATCCTCTCTTGTTATGAAAAGTGCTGCTCATAAGCCGTTCGGAATCGGCAGAAAATTGTAGGTTCCCTCCAGTCCAGGAATGGTTGAGAGTTGCAGGTCACTAGGTCTGGGCTCTCTTCGAGCTGTTGCACTACTAAATTTATTTTTTATTGAAAAAAAAAACGGGCCTTATGTCTTCATTTGCTTATTTTTTTTTTATATGAAAGCTGAAATCGACAGATCTAGAAGGTCGAACGTATCTTTATGACCGACTCGGCAATTGTTCGTCTAGCGATCTGATAGCGAATTTCTCGAAGATTGAAAAAGATCTTAACATTGTGTTGGAAAAGTGAGATTATTGCGCTTCATATTTCAAATGCGTTTGATATAGTTTTACATCGAGCTATCGAATATGCGTGCATTTAGTATCAACGAAACATTTATTTTTCGATCCGAAACTATACCTCCTGGATCGTTCCATACGGCTCCGTTTGTCTCCGATTTTCTTCATTGATTTATAAAAGATTTCTTGTTCGAAACTTATACATTTTCGAGAACTCCAAAAACGCTGATAAATGCTTAAGAGTTCTATATATTTGTCACGCCCTCTGATCTCTATTATAACTCACATATTTGACTAGGTGCATCCCATACTTCTCTTCATTTCCTGTCTGTCAATTGTGGTTTATTTGCATAGACCTGCGACTTCAGGAAACCCTACGAGAAAAAGTCTAGCGGGGTCAAATCGCGTAACCTTTGCGCCAATTCACATCACCTCTGCGAGAGATAATCTTACCCTCAAACCGTTCATGTGGAATGTCAATAGTGGCGTCCGCTGTGTGGCACATAGACCTTAGATCTAAACCAAATGGATGCATTGCCTCTGGTCGAATCTCTTGCGGGTAGCTGTCTACTCATTATTTTGCTTGTTAACACAGCCATTAATCCAAAAATGCACCTTGTTGCTAAAGATGATTTTTCGGCCAGTATTTGGGTCTTCTTCCAAACGCTCCAAAGCACAGTCATTGAACACAGTTGGATCTTGTACAGGTATTGGCCGAAGTCGCGATGCCAAATTCTCCAAGTTAAAGCCTGCGAAAGGCCTCGGGTTCTGCTGTACACTTTCACGGAACGCGGCAATTTTCTCAGCTGATCTTGTATTCATTTTACATACGAATAATGGTTGATGGATTACCGGTCGTCTCAAATTTGGCCACCAAAAATTGAAGAGTCGACTGTGAAAGCCCACTACATCTGCCATAAAATGGGCGCAACGTGGCCAACGTTTGTACTAACCAAGACTCATTTTGGCAATTGGATGTTCAATTGCTTAACTTGCCATGTTGATTTAACATCAGTAACTGAACAATAAACAAATGATTTGACAGATGACACTAAAACAACATGGCCGACACAAGCCGCCTAAATTTTAGTCAACTTGTCACACAAAATTAAGGTATTTTCAAGTCCTTGGATAAAATAATATACAAAAACTTTCAAACTAAATGATTTAATTTACCATTGCTTGAAAATGGTAACCACCTTGATGTGGAATTCTTCATTTTGAACTTACTTTTTATCAAAATTACACAAAAATCCCTCATAACAATTGAATTATTTGAAATATGTAAATATTTACACGAAATTATAAAAGAAAACATTCTTCGCCACTTACTTGATGTGCTAAATATTTGTTTAAAAACCGAAATATGAAAAATCTATAAGTAAAACACATGTAGCCGATTCCCGTGTACTTTATCAATTTGTGGTTTGAGTGCTACCGCCCAAGCCGCACTCTTTCCATCGCTAAAAGCCCTCGTATGGCATGCAGTTCAACAATAATTTTTCAATTTTCCACTTGACGCCATGTCGGGGATTTTCTTGCTCCCCTTGGGTCGACCATCAGCCGCCTGACAAAGAAGCCGTCTGTCTTGAGTTAAGTACTTGGCTGAACAAGTAGTATGTTCAAAAAAAATTAAATTAAATTAAAAAAAAATAAACTTCAAGATTCTTCAACTGCAAAAAAAGAGACTATAATACGACCAACACTTATGTTTTTGTTGTGCCTCAAACCAAAGTCCAAGTATCTTTCGTGCTCTCATGTGGTTATCGGTATTTATTAATATTTTTTAAGAAACTTGTATAAATAAACAAGTCAGATGTCTATGTGAAACTGAAGTTGAAAGATCAGTTTAAGAAAACAAACCCAAAAATACTTATGTACATAATATGCACACGCACGCTTTTGAATTTGACAGCCCCTGGCAGTGGAATCTCATACGTGCCTATGCAACACTGAATCCAATCAATTCCCGAAACTTATTTTGAATTCTACGGATGAAGAATCTGGCTAATTGTAATGAGGAGCACAAGCTTGACTGCCAACTAGAAAGCATTTAGATTCAGTTTCTGCTAAAGTTTGAACCAGTTAAAACTGCTAGATGAACTTGACAGCCCGGCAGTTGTTATCTACGTTGACAACGCACATGTTCCGTTCCGATGATGTTTTTAAAATCAAAACAGATGGTGCCGGTTGAAGTATTGAATAATCATATCTTTTTGTTTGTCCTACCGTGATAGGTTCTGACGTTCTGAGTAATGCAGTGATATGCTTTACAAATTAACGATACATTTCAAAAGTAATAAATTAACGTTTTATGGCCATCAGACGCATGTGATATCGTCAGAAAAGTGTCTGGAAGCAAGTTTTCGAAGGTCAATTATTTGGGAATTTTGTTTTTTTATTTTTTTTTATTAATTATAAGGCAGCCGCATATTGTTTGTGGATTGAAAGGTTTTTATGGACAGATTTTCATAATCAATGTTTTTTGATTGGACTGAATTAATTGATAATGACAACATTATTAAATTCCTGCAAATACCAAATCAATAATATTAATTAATAATTATTAAAGAAAATCTGTTAAATTTATTATGATATTTTTAATCTCTTAGTAGACTTCGGTACCACAAGAAAAGAAGGTAAATTGGTTGATATGTGATCTGACAAATCGTCTTCTTACTTACATATTTACAAGTGAAGTGATATAATGAATTAGTTAAATTACATATTTACATACTTAATGTGGCGCTACTGTACAGATTGGCCTTCTAGCCAGCTCAATCGATAGCTAGCTGCCTCCAGTTTCACATGGTAATTTTTAAGAAATGCTCTTCTACATAATATGTGCCATCACTCGAATCTAAATTAAACCAATGTCAAACCTCAGGGTATTTCTATCAAAATACCTACCCAAAAGTGTTCTCATCCTTCTTTGAGAGAATACATATGCCTCTGCACATAATATTAGGACTGGGTTGATAAGTGCCTTATAAAGAAACACTTAAATCCAAGGAAGCAGTGATTTGCACCAATCATTCTTCATTTGATCTCAGCGCTAGTTCTTTTTGCTGAGTTAATAGCGCCACCTAGGTAGGAATTATCACCTCGAAGTTATTATGTCACTGATATCACACCTTGTTCTTCAAATTATGTCAATAACGGCCTATAATTGTTAATTTGTAATATTAATTGCTTATTACTCTTTGTTAGTAAATATCGTAAGGGGGTTTTGAATTGGCGCGGGTAGATTTTGGCGGCCATGTTCTTCTTATGACATCTGTCATATCTAATGTTTATTATTCATTTACTGATGCCAAATCACCATGGAAAGTTACACGGTTGAACAACAAGTCCAAATGATAAAATTTTATCATCAAAATGAGTAATCGGCAGTAGAAATTTTTGGCCCATTAACCAGTAGACGCGTGGTGGTCCTTCACAGTAAACTCTTCAACTTTTGGTGACCAAAGTTAAGACGACCGATTCGGTAATCAAACAACGAACATTCGTTCGTCAAAGGAACGCAATATTGACTGGGAACATAACCGCGTTCCGTGAAAGTGCAAAGAAGATTCCTCGCTGTGCACATGAACTCGGTCTTTCGCAGACTTCAACTTCAAGATCCATCTGACCCAGGAGCTCAAACAATGCCGTTTGTTCGCTGACTCGGCTTCAAAGCGTTTGGAAGAGGACCACAATTTCCGCCGAAAAAATCATTTTTAGCTACTAGGCGCATTTTTGTGATGCCCTTATACTGAACATTACAAAGGTCAAACTCAGCCGGGTCTATGCAGAAAAGCCATTCAAAATTGCACCTCTCGGATATTTGCCATCCTAAGAAGTCGAGACAGGCATTTGAACGATGTCATGTTCCATTGGCATATATAAACATTTCAAGTCAATTAAAATCTTTGTTCATATCTCGCGCACAGTTTGTTTTATTCCATTTCAACATCTAGGTACCCACCCTCTCATGAAGAAACGCTTTATAAATTTGTTAACCTAACTTATTAACTTTTGAAAAGTTGTGCGTCTCATTTTGGCGCGAAACGTGTTTGCTAGACAGCAATATTTTTTGACATCAAGAGAATCTTGAAGATGCAGTGAGTTGTCTCAATTGTCATTCTGCAAAAGTGCCAAAAGTAAACTTCGCACGAAGTTCGCACCTTAAGTTCTACGAAATGATTGTAGAAGCGGTTTTGAAATTCTTGTTTTCTACCTTTAATTGAATTTTTTTTCGACAGTGGACTTTTTTTGGCCTTAAGCTTCACTAAAATGGGCCAGGTTGTTGACGAATATCTGTAGGCATTCACATTTATTTGCAGAAAAGATCTTGTAGGCAAAATTTTAGAAGACCTATGCCTCTTTAGTTGGTGAAAATCAGAGAATCGTCTTTATTTAGGATCGGCTAGGCAAACATTGCCGAGTTCCTATTCATCAGGATAGTTTTTCTTCGACCATATTTTATAGTTGAAACGGTGCATATTCCCAATCAGTTCATCGCCTGGCACTTAGAACAGCTCTGTAGCAAGAACATCAAGTCCAATAGCTTAGTTAGGATTAACTTTATGTAGTTTATAATAAATATCATCATTTCGCTGATCTTCGAGTGGAAGAAATTCTTGGTCTACATCGTCTAGACTAGATTGAATAGTTCAAACTTCTTGACAGCAGAACTCGGTTTTTGTTGTTATATACTTTGCAGAATTGATTTGTTGCACTGATTGCGATTCTACTACCATGTCCTTTTGAACGTTCTTTGAGTGCTTATTTCGGACCTTATGACCTTTAGAGGTTTTCTTTCCATTATCTTTAAACTTCCGAACTTCAATCCTGTCATACCCTCTATTTCCTTGATGGAGTGTTTTTCATGCAACTTCTTTTTCTTCCGAGAAGCCGGTGTTCCTCTTTCTCCTTGTAATCATAGATCTGGGTTTTATATGTGCTAAAGCTGCATATGGTTGTGTGCACTCATCGGCAGACTTGGAAATTCACTGTGGTAGTTTTGTAAAACCCAGCAATTCCGAATCTTCTTGACAATGTTTTTTCTGATTCTCAATACTAGGTTAGTCCTACGTTATAGCTATCTTAAAAAATTATTAGATATTCAATAGGAAAAGGAACTGGCTATGTCTTCCGATCCGACGTTAAATTTCTTCACAGTATTTCTTTGCTTAAGTTTTGGCCGAGATTTCCGTACTGATCTAAAGTGGGAAGGAAATATGAATACGATCCACAACTTTTCCATGCACAAAAAGACAAAGTAGTCCTTAAGAAGAAATCGAATTAGGTAAATCAGTGTCAATTATATCACTTCGCAGTATAATTGACCATTGGTTGTAACGAAAACTTTCTATGGATGTGGCTAACTGCGGATTTAAAAATCTTAGAAAAGACACGATTGAACCACAAAATAAAATTTTAACGATTCGGAAGTTCTTATGTACATACGAGTATATGCAAAAATTACTCAAAACTGAAGAACACTGACAAATAATGTTAAATAACTGTAAAATTTATTTTTCATTTCTATTTATTTATCAAATCAACTCTATACATTTAAATTGTAGGCTTTTGATCCTATACATATACAGGATACACCAAAGGCTTAACAAAATTATGTTTCTTAACTTCTAATGCTAGATACACACGAGGCAACCGTAGCACAACGTGTTGCTGTAATGCTAGCTACACACGAGGCAACCATGGAAGCAACGTGTTTTAGCAACGTGTTTCATTTTTTCACTACACACGAGGCAACTGTTGCCGCAACCACAGTACAGTTGGAGCAACCGACCGAAAATATCAAAACATTTTGATATTTCTGGCAACGGTTGCAGCAACACAAAATCAATGGGCAACACAGCTACACACGAAGCAACGGTTGCTTCAACATGGCTGTGTTGCTGCAACGGTTGCCTCGTGTGTATCTAGCATAATGAGTAACTATTTTTATCTAGAGTGTCAAGAGGTGAATATAAAGAAATACAGTAGGGAAAAAAGGGGATTTTAGTTGCTGATGTTTGCGTAGCATTGGAAATGTTGTTCATTAAATTAAGCCATTACGTTTATTCTTCGAATGTTATGAGGAAGCTTATTCCATAGGCGAACTCTCATAAGCAATAAACTAACGACTGCTTATCAAATACCTATGTCTAGGGAGTATAAGCAATAAAGTGCTCTGAGAACGTGCGAACTTAAGCTTGTAAAAGATATAATTCGGTGTTTAACTTTGGATAATTTTAAATAAAGCAAGAAGTTGTTAATGTAAAATAAAGGAATGAATATCTTTGTATTTTGATAGTTTTAGTTTTTAACTGGTTCAAATTTAGTTGATGTGCTGAGATCATTGCTTAGGGCTGCTACACCATATGATTCAGCAGTTCTAGAAAATGTATTATAAATTTGGACACCATCCGCATATAAGTGATGTATACAATCAATAATATTCTTAGAAAAGGAATCCTTGATGAACTCCTAACCGAAATGGCAAACTCAAAGATGCCCTATTTTCATAATGTACGGCTTATCTAATATTTGAAAGATATGAAGTCAAGATGATGCAAACAGACTCCTCAGAAGCGAACTTAGTGTTAAGTTTATTTAAAACAATTTGGGCGATTTTTCGAATTAAGTGCTTTTGAGAAGTCTTGAAATACGGCTCCTATTTGACAACAAGATTTAAGAATTATACTTTTTGGAAAGAGTTTCGAAAAATAAAACGTTAACTGTACTTAAAATTTCATATTAAACAAATATATAATATGTATATAAGACGTATAATATGTTCCTAAGCAAGGGTAAGATTTTGCGGTTTGTCTGGGATTTACACGTATCCATTTTTTTTTTGCTGAAAATCCAAAAAGGGTCTTACTACAACATCATATACATATGTACTTAGTTAGTATTTTGGTTAATAATAACTTTTATTAATTAAGACATTCTGTTTACCTTTTTTATCGACAGCAAATTTGACATTAACCCCTATTAAAAACCTTACCAAGGGAAAAATTCTGCTCTCACAATTAAACTCGTATATATGTAGCTTTAAATTACACCACGTTTCCAACTCACCGCCATACGCTTTTTCCAACTCGTACTCGTACAACCCTGCCTATATCTACTATACTTAATAGTTCGTTGTAACTTTGCAAACAGTTGCATTGTCACCGAATGCAATAAATGGTCTATGACCATAGAAATAGGCCTTACTCTGTCTATGATATTTTTTTTTTAATTTATTCAAATTGCAGTCAGGTTTGTTCTTTGGACTTCACTGGGATTCACCACAATTTAAAACGTTTCACTTAACAGTGTTTTTTTTTTTTTTTTAGTTAGTGCATTGCTTTGGCATTTCCTGACCACCACGTGACTTGTTTTAAATACAAAATGAATCACACATTCAGATCACGTTTTTTGGATTTTTGTTTATATTTTTTGTAATTTGTTATTTTCAGCTGGTCTTAATAGCTTTATAGCCGAAGCCGACTTTGCTTAACGAAGAAATACCTACTCGTATTGATTGTTTGTAGGTTTTAAATAGCGGATTTAGTTACATTTGCGCCAGCAACCGGCATGATAAAGCTTGAATGAGCCCCCTGTCTTAAATGACTTACGCAATAATCACAACCAATTCCATTAGCGAGATTTTAGATTTAGAATCAGGGAAATTTTTCGTTTACAGTTTTTGAAAAGAGGAAAGGTGTTTGGTCGTGAACATTGTCGTTTAATTTATAGACGCCTTTAGAATTTCTATATGTAGGTGGAAAATGTAATTAGCTGCATGCAAACGAAGCGTGCACGTCTGGCGTTCTAAATACCAACGCAAACAAAAGACTGTGTTTGAGAGTACTCAGCAGGGTGTCTTATTATTTTTTCTTATAATTTTTAGAAATATATTATTTGTTAAGATTCAAAAAAATGTCAGATCAAGTATGTGAACGATATTTTATCTAAATTGTGTTGGCTTTCTGACATAAATGTATTTTTACTATATAATTAAATTGTATTCTAGAAGCATACAACAAATGTTGAAAGTATTTAACAGTACCGGACCAAGAGCACATCCTTGCGGAACTCCACACATTTATTGCATTATTCTTCTTACATTCAATTCATTTCATAAGTTAGGTTAAATTGACGTGACTGTCAGTAGTTGAGCCGACACACTTAGACAATGGGTTGGTTCATTGTGATACCACACTGAATCTTTGAGACTTTCTGCCTTATCGTTTAACCAATTGGTAGGAATCAAGCGAGATCGCTTGTATCTATATAGATCACTAAGAACATTGTAGTAGAAATCTCCAAGATGGAGTCTGAGTCTTTGAGATAAGGCAAGACATGTAGAGAGTAGGTGATTCTTCCTCTTCTTCGTCCATGCAGTTTCTCCGTGTTTCCTTTCTCTAGTTTATTTTGAATTAAGGATTCCTTAATATCCATCAAACAACTTATTTGGATTCTACTATTTTTACAACTTCTTCCTATTTTTAAAAGCTAATATTGTCATCTTGAGGAACAGTTCGTCAAACAATCAAGGTTGCGGAGCACGAATTTGAAGTGGTGCAATCCTTTAAATACCTTGGGTCAATAGTAGCAGCCGATAACAATATAGAAGAAGAAATACGCGGGCGGCTTTCAAATCCAACAGAGCCTACTATAGTCTGTCAAAGCTTTTCAAATCCAGAAATCTCACCATAACTTCAAAACTGCTGCTGTACAGGACCATGGTCCTGCCAGTACTCACATATGGATCCGAGACTTGGGTGCTTAGCAAAAGGCACTCCGACCTCTTAGCTGCGTTCGAGAGAAAAGTCTTAAGGAGAATTGTTGGCCCCATATGTGAGGAAGGACGATTCCGGAGACGGTACAATCATGAATTGTACGCAATCTACCTAGAAGCAGATATCGTGACAAAAATTAAGCTCGGTAGACTCCGGTGGGCAGGGCACCTAGCTCGCATGAGCGAAGAGGAACCTGCTCGGAAAGTTCTTTGTGGTACATTCTATGGTAGACGACAGCGTGGTAGACCATGCTTGCGCTGGAGAGATGGCGTAGACCAGGACGCCCGAAGCCTTGGGGTGCGCAACTGGATGGCGTCGGCTAGAGACCGGGATAGGTGGAGAGACTTGTTGAAAGAGGCCAGGACCGGAACCCGGTTGTCGAGCCGATGATGATGATGAATATTGTCATCTTATATTTTTGTAACGTTATCTATTTTATTAATTTTAGCTTACGGATTTTAATACATACTTTGGTTCCAATTTGTTATTACTCGCGTCGTTAATCCAGCAAAAGTGTCTTGAATTTTGGCCTTGAGCTCGTCCAAAGTGGATGGCTTCCTAGAGTAAAATAATGAATTTACGTAAAATAGTCTATTTATGTAAAGTTTCATTCATGTTTACAGCGGCCAATTGATACACGCTCGCCGTGAGATGATCCAAATCGTCAAAATTTTTTCTTAACAAGTTCAAGAGTTGTGTCGCTTGTATGCATTTGGCGCCTTCTTGTTGGAACCACAGCTCCGATATATCGATATTTTCGAACTCAAAGAGAGTAGGTTAACATCGCTAACATCATTAACGCAAACGGTGTGTCCTTCCCCACTTCGAAAGAATTATAGTCCGATGATGCCACCATGCCATAAACCCCTTCAAACAGTAAATATTTTTGAATGCATTGAACTCTTGTGGATTATGTTCACTCCAATAACGACAGTTTAGCTTGTTGGCATAGCCACTGACAAAAAAATAGGTCCCGCCCGAAAAGATGAATTAATGGCCAAAATCCGTATCTCCGACCAACAGTTCTGTCGTCCAACTCATTCTCATTTTCTAGTAAACTCATAACATTTTAAGTCCTGATGAAATGACAGATGGATGTCATTGGTAACTTTGACAGGTGCTAAAACACAAAATTTGAAAAAAAAACTACTCGTATTATTGCTATCTGGTCACCCTTTAATTAAGATTTTTTGAACATAATGAACTTCTTTTAAAAAAACATAGTGAAAAAGTGTTCCGGATCCCAATTTGTTCCAATTTAATTTGTGTACAAAAATCATATTGGACGAGGTCTTTATTTCACATTTATGCATCATTGGAACAAATCAGTGGAATGCTGACTATATTCTTTTGACAAGCCAATTATAGCAATCATTGAAAAATTGGTTTCAGTAAGGCGCCAGTTATAGCTATCATTGAAAACCATCATTGAAACACAAATCAGTGGAACGGTGGAATATTTTTTGACAAGTCGGTTATAGCAATCATTAATTTCGCTGTCATTGAAAAGATGTGTCATTGAAAATATCTGTCGCTTTGATGCTTGCTAAATTACTAGTGATGGGTACCTCATTCATGAGGCAATACAAAATGTCGCATGTTTTGTTATTGCTTAAAGTTTTTTTTTTTTGCGAACTGCAATCATTTAGGCCTATTCGGCGAAATCTTTTATTCTTCTATTCTGTTATGAATTTCAATACAAAAGTTTGAGATGTCAACAAATCTTTTATGAATTATAATTTTGGTATTCGGCATGGTAAAATCTGTTATAAAATCTGCTAAGAAAACTTTTATAAAATGTCAAACGTTCGAACTTGGAAAAAATCTTTTACGAATAGCATTTTTGGTATTCAGCATGTCAAAATCTGTTAAAAATCATAAAAGAATAAAAGACAAACTTCTGTGACTTTTATCATATAAGATTTCAATAAGTGCACAGGTGCATCAAGTAAAAATGAATATTTATCTTTTAATTCGTCAACGAAATGTTCCTAAAAAGAGCAAATGAAAGAAAATATATTAAAACTCATATCATATAAACATATAAGTAGAGTACGGCCATGGTATTCCCAGAAACATATGAGGTAAATTCCTGTTTTATGGTATAGATACCAATAGTGTGTAAGAGTTTACTTCTTTGTTCGTCATTCATTTTAATTATGTCAGATGAAATATTTTACATAATCGCAGCTGATTAAGATAACAGATTTTCTTGTTTTGTTTTTGTTAGAGATATGAGCTATAAGAAAAAAAAATCATTTCTTTGGAGTTCGGGTGCGTGATTAGTGTTTAGTCCAGTTTAGTTTATAGTTTCCTACTCGCTGCTTTGCTTTCCATAAACCGACTCTCACAGAATTACTCTATATGGCTATGCGCGCACATTAAACTTTTAGTTCCGCAACTGCTTGATTCGAGCAACTAAAAAGCTTGTGTTTTGACACAAACTAAACGATTGCCTAAAATGAGTTCGCTATTTTGTGTAACATATAATTAAATGCACCTCCGCGGACATTCAACCAAATAGTTCATCTGTTTCCTATAAGCAACCAAACAGTTGTGCAACTAAAAATTGAATGTGCGCGCCTGGCCTAAGTGTTTTTTGTGCTAGTCTACCTATCTAGGTACATACATACATATATAACTTTGTATGTTTTATTCAAATTTCATGATCATTAGAATTGTAGAGACGTCATTGAAAAACTTATTTTTTTTTGTTAAAATGCACATTAAAATAGTTATATCCTATGGGACATTTGAGGTGAGACAAAATACCACCTCATTTCGAAAAATTAATACCTCATACAAACTCATTTTAAATTCGTATCCTACCCATCACTATAAATTACAAAGACAACCTGAATAATTTTTTGAGGCTAGAGTTGATCATTGAAAAAAAAACTGACACATGAGAATAGAAAGAGAATCGAACACAAATCATTGAAACGATTGTGTTCCACTTTGTTGGAACGAAAATCTGCTGTTCATTGAAAACGATTTTCATCATTGAAAAATTAAAACTAGTTTTTTGAGAAATATTGAACATATTTGTTAATTTTTATTTGCAAAAGTAAAATATATAGTTGATTAGCTTCATTTGTATACCAAACATTCTCAGTGTTCATAGTTTAACTATCCCAAAAAGTGAAAACAAAATTTTCAATGATGGTTTTCAATGATAGCTATAACTGGCGCCTAAAAGATCATGTCAGTGGCTGATTACAACGAATTCTATGCATTTGAGGTTAGAGTTGATCATTGAAAGAAAGGAAAACTGATATTTGAGTATAGAAAGAGAATCGAACACATTCAGTGGAACGATTGTGTTTCATAATAAAGAAACGAAAATCAGCTGTTCATTGAAATTGTTTTCTATCAGTGAAATAATAAAAGTGGATTTAAAAGAAAGTTCAAATCAGAATTTTGTATTTTATAGAGTAAAAAAATTCTACTACTCATTACCTTCATTTTGGTACCAATTGAAGCCATTGTAGTTTGTTTATTCGTCTTAAAAATGGGAATGAAAATTTTCAATGATGCATTTCAATGATAGCATCATTGAAAATTATAGCAATCATTGAAAACCCTCATTGAAACACAAATCAGTGGAACGGTGGAATATTTTTTAACAAGTCGGTTATAGCAATCAATAGTTTCGCTGTCATTGAAAAGATCTGTCGCTTGGATGCTTGCTAAATTACAAAGACAAACTGAATAGTTTTTTGAGGTTAGAGTTGATCATGGAAAAAAAACTGATACATGAGAATAGAAAGAGAATCGAACACAAATCATTGAAACGATTGTGTTCCACTTTGTTGGAACGAAAATCAGCTGTTCATTGAAAACGATTTTCATCACTGAAAAATTTAAAGTAGTCTTATGAGAAATATTTAACATATTTGTTTATTTTTATTTGAAAAAGTAAAATATATAATTGATTAGCTTCATTTGTATACCAAACATTCTCAATATTCATAGTTTAACTACCCCAAAAAGTGAAAAGAAAATTTTCAATGATGGTTTTCAATGATAGCTATAATATGGGCCTTAGTCAGGAACGACTATTTTGTGATGCATTTTCTGGCTTATTTCAATGGGGTTTAAGTAGATTTTAAATAAAAGATACAATTTGTAAATAATCTATTCTTTGTTTTGTTTGTTTTTAAATCAAGAAGTTTCAATGAATAGATTTTAAAACAAAATTAAGAAATCAAATTATTGTATACTGATTCTTTTTAAGATTGTAAAGGGTTTTTCAATAAGAGCAGGTAGATGTTTAAATTGTGTGTGAGGTCTTAACACAAATTTATTTGAAGGGCACATGTATGGAAATGCCATCCTCATCCTCTTACGGTGGCACGGATCCAAGTGGTTTAATTTTCAATATCTTCCGTAAAGGTTCGGCTGAACTTGATGAACTTGAGCGATGGCCTGTATTAGGTTCACCTTAAGAGGACATGTGTTGATTGCGGTGCATTCGGCAAGACTTATGATTTCAGGAAACCATTCAAGAAAGTGTCTACCGGTGTCAAATCGCATGACACTGGTGGCTATTTCACGTCACCTCCGCGAGGCATAACCTTACTCATAAATCGTTCATGCAGAATGTCCATCGAGGCGTCCGCTGTGTGGCACATAGGGCCATCCTGCGGGTTGCTGTCGTCTCATATATTTCTCTTGTTAACACAGCCACTAATCCAAAAATGCACCTCGTCGCTAAAGATGATTTTTCTGCCAATATTGGGGTCCTCTTCTAAACGCTCCAAAGCCCAGTCAGCGAACAATCGGAGTTGTCTATGATCACGAACTTTGAGCTCCTGGGTCTGTTGGATCTTTTACGGGTGTAGGCCGAAGTCCCGAGGTAAAATTCGTCAATCTGAAGTGTGTGAAAGGTCGAGTTCAGGGGTCGAGTGGAAGGCGAGGAAACGACTGCCCTCGGGCTTTCTTGTACTCTTTCACAGACCGAATGTGTGTTGATTAAAGAACGGCGTTTCAAATTCAGCCAAAGGTTGAAGAGCCGACTGCGAAGGGTCACAATGGCCTTATGTGATATATTACTAGTTTTTGTATTTGATTTTGAAAGACAGTTTTGGTTATATTGGTTAAATTGGTTATTTAAAAAAAAAAATATTTTATTAGAAAAAAGTAGTTTTCGAAATTTTAAATTTTCTCAAGAACTAAGCATATTCACCGAATCTTCTTGCAATTGTTCGCTTTTTTATGGAATGTTCGGATTTCTCTTATTATGATAAGATGACAAACTTTGAAATTCGAAACGAAAGCAAATTATGAGACACCCTTTAAGAACAAAGTCTTTGTTTTCTTAAAGATTTAAAGAATATTATCAATTACAGAAAAAAATTAACTTTCTTTGATTTATTGACAATAAAATATAATGTAAAAATAAAAATGTATTCATCTTCAAATATTTATATTTAAAACAACTTTTTTTTTAAATAATAAATGCGATGTTTACACTATGAACTAACACCATTTATAAGATTATTCTCACATTAGCGTCTATAATGATATTCAATTCAACTCAAGCCTGATTTTTGTTTTCTTTTCTTTATTATAGATGTCTGACTTCTCGGATTCAACACAGCATGTGAGCCCGGCAGCATCTTTGATGGAAAACTTCCATAAGAAAAATGGTGCCAGTGCTGCCATTACAGTGGGTAATGGTGGCAGCGGAACAAGTACACCAACAGTAACTGGTGGCACAGCTAATGCCCTCAGTGCAATGTCATCAAATACCAGACAAAATTTAATCAATACAAGTTCTAGCTCTAGTAGTAGTCTTAAGGAAACTTCATCCACATCACAGCAGGTAAGTTATTGATACTCGTAAGTTAATAACTCAAAATGTGTTGAGATTGTTTTTATTTTCTCTTTTTTTATGGCACGATTATTGTGAGATTTATTTGACATTTTGTATGTGGTTATAAAGGGCATATTTATTGATCTGTGATACTTGGTTTACACTTTCACTGGAATTTATTGATAATAAAGTCGTTAGTTTTAAACTTATGATGAGGTTTTTTAATACAGGTGGTGTTCCAAAAACAAAACAAAAAAAATACGACTACTAAGCTCGTTAACAATTTTAAATTTAAGTAATTAATTTCTAAATTTAAAATAAAGTGTAAACATAATTTTAAAAAAAGAAACTTTAAACGTTTATATCATTTTTGTTTTCTTATTAATAGAACAATTATTTATTGTTAATTTTTTTTTGTTTTCGCAGTCTTACATTGACTAGTTAGAACAATTTTTTTAGCATTTAGTGAGAACTTCCTTTGACTATTTTCACGTGAAACCATTAGAGCGTGTAAAAAATTACATGTAATTTTTGTATCATATTTTCTTCCCAGTTATTGATTAATCATACGCAACAAATAACCACATTCACATTGAGTAAGATTCATTGTTTCTGTGGTTGAAAGGTAAATAATATTCAATTACACTTAACATTTCCTCGGGTTGTTGACTTCGAAAAGAGTAAAAAGCCCTTTCATTGAATACAGTTACCCAGACGTTTTATGATTATTGCTATTTCGTTTCTGACAGCAAAGTCATATAAAATTAAAAACAAAAAAGATTACAATATTTCGAGGAGAATAAAATATACCTAGTAATTCTTTATATAATTTATCATGAATTTATTCAATCAATTTAAATTGATTTTCTCCGAAAGGCTATTCACTAACAAAGTACAATTTTTCTAGTGAAATTTGGTGCCAATAATTTTATTTCTTCGAAAATTCTTAATTCTCTGTAATTTCGAATTCTTTTTATTTCTGTTGTGGACATATTTTCCAACAGGTGTTCTGTTCGTATCTATCTTGCAAAATGATGAGCTTTTTTCTATGTTTAAACAACGCAGTGTTTACTATTCTAGAAAAATCTTATGGATTTGTCAAAATTGTGTTGAAAAAACATAGATTCACTTCTTTGTCAATTTCTCTCAATTTCTATACTCTGATTCATTAATTATTGTGTGCGAATATTTAAATCATGAGTGGGTTGAACTGAAGTGACAGATTGAAGACGATAAGTTATACTGTGTACAAGATTTCTAGGCCGTAAAGCTTAGGAAAATCCTCTTGGTCATCATTCTTAATACAGATCATAGACAAGTCTGCTAGAACAACAAAAAGTCAAGGCAATTAAATAGGCATCTAAAAAAAAAATATTAAAATCTTTTATAACTTGAACTTTCATAGGCTTTTATATCTTATCTCTGATTTATGCTTTCAAGAGGGCTTCAATAATTTGTGTATAAATATTTTTATTTTGTTTATATTTTTCAAGAGCCGTAATAAGTATGCAAATGAGAAGGCATTCATTATTATGTAATTGTTTGTGTATTAAACTTAATTATATTGAGTTCAATACAATCGTATGTTGATAAATAAATATAACTTTTATGGTGTTATCTTCGATTACGAATTTATTAATTGATAATAATTTACTCAACAGTTCGAGTTGAAATGTTGGGAATGGGTGTGATTTATTATTATTATTGAGAATAATAAAATATGAATAGACTGTGTCATTTAGGTTTTTCGTCATTATTTCAAAAGTGAAAGTAGTTTAATGTGAAATATTAATTAAAAAAAAAAACCTCAAGTCTAGAGATGTTTAGAGATTATGACGATTGTTATTTATCAGTTGACAATTGATTGTTGTCAAATCAGAAAACAAAGGATTTTTAGGACTTTAATTTTCAAGATCCGACAATTAAAAATCATAAAAGGTGGCGCAAAATTAATCACCCTAGCGGAAGATGTTATAATTTTTGCAAATGGCGTCAAAAGTCAATCATATTTAACAATTTGTGAACTGCAGTATACAAACAGACAAGCAATGGAGGGATATAATATGTACTCGTACTTTACAGGAGCATGAAATAATTGTGTCGATTTTTTTTACCAGAAATTTGGTCGGTGGTGTTAGCGCAGCGTGAACATCGGCGTCAATTTCCTAATCGTGTTGCGCCACTGGGCAAACATTCCCGCGCTTAGCTATTCAAACAGACTGGCACCACACAAGACCATGCAGGGCATGGCCGCTATCGGAGTGGTCAATTTCGCTCAGAACGACGAATCATCAGCGAGACTACTTGCCACGAAATTGGATATCACCAGAGGGACCCTACAGCGAATTTTAGTGAAAGACTTAAGCACACGACACTTGTGTGCACACCGGTGTCGGTGTACAGAAATGTGTGCCGTGTGTGCGCTGGTGCGCACACCGATTTTCGGTGTCAGACACCGTGTGAGTATGATGTGTATGGGGATATGCGCGCGCACATTTGCTTTTCAGTTGCAGCCGAATCGTTGCGCTGTGAGGAGTGTAGAATTTTAATATTTGGTTAAATGACACTCATTGTAAGATCTTTGCGATTTGCGATTTTGCACAACTAAAGTGTGCACGATTCGGTGTGTGGTGGAATGCTACACCGGTGTGCACACAAGTGTCGTGTGTATTTGCCGTTAGACACCTGTTCCTGTACGAAGCGCAAACAGTGCCTTACTTAACCTCAACAACGAAGAGGGCGATTTTGATAATTATAGGGTTAGAAGTTCTGGCGCCAGGATCATACAACTTCGACCATTTTAAACGCTGCTTTCGTTTTAATATATTCAGTCAAACATATGAATTTCTCGAAATAAATTATCTGTCTTAGGTCTGATTATTATTTAGAAATTCATCTAATTTTTTTAATTAAGGAAACACCAAACTTTTGCAGAACTTGAGATTTCGATCAAGATTTGTGTAACGATGATAGAGAATGCGAAAAAATAAGTCTCGCAATAGCTGCAGCTTTAAGAGCTCGATCAATTTTTTTTCCTATCGATGGCCCCGTGCAAAACAATACTAAGTGCATTTTTATGTTATTTTTCAGGAGAGACGTTTAAAGTTTTTTTTTACTATACTTTTTTTACTATGAACAAATTTTCAAGTTGAATGCTTTAATTTTCTATTAATTTAATAATAATAATTTAATTTTTTTTTTTAAATAAAGCATCAAATATATTATACTATGTGCACTTAGTATGTTTTTCCATGGGGCCATCGATATGACACCTTCTTATTTTTTGATAAATTCGAACTCTAGGTTTTGATCGGACTTGTCATTTCGAGGATAGGAAAAACTAAAAAAAAATTAGTTCTGTATTTCCATCTATTCATCTGTATACCTTGACCGTAGCCGTAGAAGCGATTTACAGTCTTAGCTTATTCCCTGGAAGGGCAATAGAACTGTTTTTTTAGCTACAAAACTCAGCTCTACCGATTTAAATACAAAAATCTGCGTACTACCGTAGGTATAATCAATAATAAAAAAAAATATACAAACAAAATTACTTACAATAAAAGATTTCTTTTAACAGTTGTCAAAGTTACCAACGAAATCCATCTGTCAAAAATTCAGTAAGGTTTTCTATTTCATCAGAACTACCAAAGACAACGACATGAGTTTGTCAATTGGGAGCTCGAATTATTTGGCGGAGATCCTGATTTTGCGCCAAAAATCATTTCCCCGGGTGAGGACTATTTTTGGCACAGGGCTATGTCAATAACCAAAATTGCTGTTATTGGAACGAACAAAATCCACAAGAGTGTTCGAGAAGGCATTAATTCATTCAAAATGATTGACTGTTTCGGTACGGGTTATGGCATGTTGGCATTATTTCTTTGCAAATAAGGAAGGACACACCGTTATCGTCAACAATCTTAGGTAAGGAGCGATGTTAACCGACTTTCTGTGGCCATAGCTCGACATCATTGATGTATCCGAGTTGTTGTTTTAAGATGGCCCTACATGCTATACAAACGAAGTGTTACGGCGAGTGTTTATCAATTTGATCGTGTCAATTATGTGAGGTCGCATTAGTCTTCGCTAACAAGCCAACTACTGTGGGCCACTTTCCTATCTATACACTTTATTTGTAAAATAACAAGCTAAGTATATTTGACATGTTAATGTGAATATAAGTATTAAATCTTAAAAATTCTAAGAACCAGTACTTACTTGTACGTTCATATTATTTTTCTTCAAAATCTGCATATAAATAGAAATTAAGGCAAATTTAAATTGTCATTATGAATTTTTGTTTTCGTTGTAACTATTTGAACTATTCTTTATTAATTAAAACATTTTTCACGTTACCATAAATTTTCATTTAAAAATTCTTGGAATTAATTAATTTTATACACTGGTCCAATTTATAATTAAAAGCTTCACTGTAAAAGATGTCACCAGTCACACTCTTAAATATAGACATTCATTCACCACAAAATCCATACCAATGGTAGAATTTCTTGTCACTCTTAATTTCTGTAAATTCAACCCACAACACAATTATATCAGGTTATTAGAATGAAATATTTACAAAACAGAATTTCTCAAAAAATTCAAAAATAAATAATACTCCTGTTATTAGCCTATTAAGGTTATTTAAATACTCATGACTCATAACATTTCCAAGGGGTTCATTTCATCTATGGAAAATCTTTAATGGCCTGTTTTTACAGGCAATTATTTGCACATTCTCAATAAAAAACAACTACTTCTTCAAACCTTTTATAGATTTCGTAATAAATTGCCTATCTATAACAAGTAGTATACCAAGAATACCAAGCCCTTTAAGAAGAAGTCAAGCATAATAATATGAATTCACTTGAAATTCTATTTACGTCTACCAACCAATTTATTCCATTCCTAAAACATCAATCAATCCAACGCATGAATTAGCCCAAGAAAAAAGATAATATATTTGGTTTTGTCATTTGATTACACCTATATATACCTAGATAAAAAGCCGGCAGCAATATATCTTCGAGCTTTCACCAGAAAAACCACCCTCTCTATATCTACTTAACTGATAAAAGCAAAATAATAAAAACCCACCACGTTTGTCTTATCACCTGATCGAAAGTGTGATCGTGTTGGTCTTCGTATTCTCCATAGCCACCACATTTACTTATGTACATATCGAACACACACTAATTCTTAACTGTGGTGGGTTGGAAACGTACGATAAGTAATGTAACTTATATGTATGAATGTAGATGAAAGAAAATATTTTTAGACTATCACCACCTTAAAGCAGGAAACATGGCAAAACAGAACCAAAATCAAAACAAATATTAAACAAAAAATGCGAAAATTCCTAGAAAAAAGCTGACTTCACCACCACCATGATCTTAAATAGAAAAAGCTTTTTCGATCTTTTACTAACTACAGGGCGCTGCTGTAGGTTGTATCTATGGCAATGGTAAAAGCTTATTTCAATTCAGTCACTCAGTCAAACGAACGAAGACTATCATCTGTTGCGCGCGTAGATATTTTTTTGTTTAATCTTTTAATTTTGTTCAATAAATTGTCTTTGCGCTCCTCAACACGATCAGTCCAAATTAAAAAAAAAAAACGAACCTTATTTTAAATTTCAATCGCAAAAAATAACTAATAAAGAAAAAACGATCAAACGAACGAATAATATACATAGTTTATGAATTATATATTAAAAAAAAGTATTACTATTAAATAAAATTATAGATTAAATAAAATATAGCAAAATAAACACTCAGTGATATTTAAGGAAATCACCGATTACCAGACGGAAGTTGCAGATACTATATCTCAAAAAGTATTTGCCCACTTACACAAAACAAGGCTTTAAGCAAGGCAAGTAAAAGAGTTTCAATAATTCTCACAGAAAAGTTTTGTAAGCTATGTTCAAACTTCAAGTGTGTAGGTTGATAGGAAGATTTTTCTGGGCTTTCAAACCATTGCAACAAATTATTATATTATTAAGTATTTGAATACTCGTGCACCGTCTATTTTTGGTCTTGAATAAGTCACTTACACCAAAATAGATACAAAACTCGTTTAATTTTAGTTGTATCTATCATTTTATTTTGTTTTTGATTCTTTTTTTGAGATCAAAGTAAATTCCTTGTAAATACAATTTTTGTAAAGAATCAAAAATTAAATAAATTTAAAAAGTTATTTGAAAATATTTTAGAAAATAAACATTCCTTCGACGCTTGATTGATGAATTAAAATACGTTAATTACGTTACTAGAAACGGAGGGGAATACGATTTGCGTTCTATTCATTTAATGTAACGACACATAAATATTTTTCCTGTATTTAATTATTTGTAAAAAGCAAATTATCTATAAAACGTGCTTGAGTATGAAATATACATAATGTCCGTATGTAGTTTTAATAATACTTAAAATGATTAGATTACCAAGCGAAGTGTGCTTGTTGAGATAGTCGCTTGCAATTAAATAACTTTTATAATTGATATGCAGAAATAAATATTGTACTGACATGTGTTCGATTTAAAATGAAATTATGTATGTATAATAAAAATCCGCCAGGCCTCCGGGTGATACTTGCAGCTTCGAATGGCAATACTAATACATTCGGTCTACTACAATTCAGACTTGTTCCAATAGATACTAGATACTTTGCTTTTAATAGATTTATTTAAACAATTAAGTAGAGTTTAATCTTGAAAGGTTTGTACAATGCGTAGAATCAAATACGAGTAAAATAGATTTGTCTTGAAACGAATCTTTCAAGTGATATTGATACAAAAAAAAAGCTGCTCTTGATTTGATTCCTCCTAGTATATTATCAAAATGCTCCACTTCCTTATCAAGCTGTACTATCCCGTATTTATAATTCATCTCCTTCAGCTGGAGTTTTCCTGGAAATATGGAAAAATTCCTTCATTGATCTTTTATTTGTGAAACAAATCTTTACATCCTTTTGGAGGAAGTAAGATTATTGCACTTGATATTTCTAGGGCATTTGATAGAGTTAGTTTGGCATCAAGCTTTCTTATCGAAAATTCGTGCATTTGGTATAGATGAATCTTTTCTTCGTTGGATTACCTTAAGGACCGTTCACTACAAGTAGTATTGGAAGGTTTTAAATCTGATATCCACAAAATACATAAATGTTGGTGTGCCCCAGGGCTCCGTTTTGTCTCCGAAACTCTTCCATATGATCATAAATGATCTTTTGTCTGAAACTTCTAATCCACTAATTTGATTCGCTGACGACAGAACTCTCAGCTTTTGATATTCTTTTATAGATTCACATCCTTGTAGTTTGGATGCAGCGTATATGATAACCTCATTAAATTCTGATCTTGACAGCATTAGAGTACCTGCCATACGAATCTTTTTTCGCAGTTTAAAAAAAAAATATTTTTTTTTCTCAAAAACTCTGAAACAGATTTTTAAAAACCAAATTCCATTTTAAAATTCGGAAAGTTCGTTAATACTGGCACCCTTCTTAGAACCATTTTTACTTGCGACTTATAGGTACTTCAGTGCAACCTTAATATAAAGTACCTCAATATAACGACTTCCTCGATTTAACAAATTCTTCGTAATCCCCTTTAATTGTCCATAAGAGTCAATGTAAAATATACCTTTACATTGCGGACATTTTTTCTGCGAACAACCTCTTTATAACGAATTTTCAACTATCAAGAAAAAGTACTCTACTCTACCTCTAATTAACGAATTTTGTCAACCCAAAACCTTTATATAAAGTTCCCACCAATGTATGACCCTTAATCTCATAGTATGTGTATGTGATTCGAGAAAGGTTTCGACACGCTTTTGTTCGCAAAACAATCATTGTTGTTTGAGAGAAAGTAATGTGAACACTGCTGCTCGTCACTATTGTTAAAGATTCAAGTTGAAATGGCTCAGAAACGAAAAACAAAATATCATTAATTATGTTGACGAAAATTCGATGACGAAAAAATTAGACACATGTAGCTCTTCGAAATCAAAATTAAATTATCTACATAATGTACATTATGTACCCACCAATATATGTACCTACATTTATAATTTTACTGCATTTAATTTTGATTATTAATGTAAAAAAAAAATTGTTACCTACTTAATTGTTTTTAAATAGAAAATACATAGTAAGTTGATAAAAAAGTGTTACCATTTATTAGTATAAGTTGTTCGCTATAACAAGATGAGTACGTACTGTTGAGGTGAATAAAACTATTTTGTTTACCTCTGTATAACGAATCTTAGACCAACCTAACCTCAACATAACAAATCTCAGTTCAACGAATTACTTGATATAGCGATTTCTTATATCGAGGTTGTACTGTATAAGGCAAGTTATGCATTCGTAAAAAAATCGAACTCGAGATTTTGATCAAAGTTGATATTACGATGATAGCGAAGACGAAAAACGTGGGTCTCACAATTCTGTCCATCTAAATTCTAAATTTAAAATTTCTCTCCACACACGGTTTTTCTTTTTTTTAAGACCAAAAATCATGGTAACCTACCATACGAATTTTTTCGAAATTTTATAAATAATTTTTTTTTTCTCAAAAACTGTTGCACAAATTAAACAAAAAAAAAACAAAAAATTTCATTTAAGTAAAACTAAGTAATACTTGAAATCAAAAAACCGAAAAATGGTTTTTAACGGTACCCTCTTGGAAATATTTTCTTGTATTTGTTTTTCTCAAAAACGGTACAACCGATTTTGATCATATTTTGTACGCTAAGCCTCGCTAAAAGTTTGAATAGTATTGTGTATTCAATTGGCAACCCTGGTTTTTCAAGTGAAAGTTGTGTTTATTTTGAGCTCCTTATTTTAAAAGTTTTTTCTTCTTCTTCTTATTGTGTATTCAAATTTCCAATGTTTTTTTCAAAACTCTATGTTTCGCAAACCGCATGCTTTATTTTTTTTAAAACTTGAGAGTTCAAAGTTTCCTAACACAATCTATAAGATGTGAGAAATAAAGTTATTTAACCTAAAAATAGGTACTTATACTCACCACACAAATGTTCAAAAATGATCACAATTCAATAAAAAAAATTGAAAATAATATATTACTGAGCGCGTACCTACGATAGAAGCATTTTTTCGAATTTTGAATTTCTTATTATTGGCATTAGGGATTTTAATGACATTTTTTAAAGAAAAGCTTATAAAAAGTGTGAAAAACATTGCATTTCTAAGCTTAAAAAAAATATTTTTTGAATTTTTGAAAAAAATCGATATCTCAAAAGTGGGTCAGTATTTATTTTTTGAAATTTAATTTTTATTCTCGCAAGAAACCGCTAAACCGAGTTATGATTTTTGTTCTTGTGAGAATCAATATTTGATAAGTCTGCTATTTAACGATGCATCTAGACGCAATGTAAATGCAAAGGAAAAAAAATTACGAAAAGATGAAACGAAAAAAACCAACGTGTGTCGTGTGGATAAAATTTTCGGTGCAACAATTTGACCTTTATCTTTTCTCTTGTCCATTTTTCTACTGTTCTGCGAGGAGTAAACTTCGATGCAAGGCACCGAAATTAAAAATAAAGAGAACTGTCAAAGTGGATGCATACGAAATAACATAGAAGAATTCGAAGATGGTGCATGCATCTAGATTCATCGTCTGCTAAGTCTACTAAGTCTACTATTACACGATGAATCTGATGCATGTGCATTCTTCGACTTCTTCTATGTTATTTCGTCCACTGTTTGAAGAGCTATTGCACGTTGAAACCAAATGCTTGCATCGTGTAATAAAAGACTTAGGAAATCACGTGATATTCTGTTTTTATCTCTTACTACTAAAAGAATTTAAAAAATGAATTTTATGTTTATGAACGTTTTCTCTAATAACATTGGCGCAAAATTTCAGTTGAATTAGTACGATGTTTTAATATGAAACTTTGTTAAAACGACGATTTAAGATTTTGCATCATACTTTCTCGACCCTTGTATTAAAATTTAAATCATCGAATACCTATTTTATTTGTTAAGTATCGTGCTGACTTCATATGACTTTTTGACATTTACAAACATCGAAACAGATCTTTTTACTTAGTTTTTTTAACTGCCATTTACTTAGGTGTGTTCAGGAGCCTTAGCATGATACTAATTAAAAAAAGGTTTAAAATTAAGAAATAGTTAGTAATCTATTTAAAAGTTATCAAATTTTTAAGTAGTATCATACTTATATTTAATACTAACCTCTTTTAAATGTTGTGCCAGTTATTTTTAAAATTCTCAGTCTACTGCATAAGAGATAAGAGCAAGTTTGTGGGACCCAATCGTGCTATTTATTTTTCTTTGGATACTTCACATTCTAATGAGTTTGGCTCTTGAATTAAGAAAAAACTTACGGATTGCATTAAACTTGTTAACATAAAAAGTAGTTGCTCGAAAAATATTAACTTATCCAAGGTTGTATTAGTGCCACAGATTTATGTATATCAGATACCGTTATATTTAAGACTCCTAAGTTTATTTGAAATACCCCTAGAGACTATACTGAACAAGCTTCTTATATGAAGCTTTTTGAAGAAATTTACTACAGCTCATAAGATTCAAACGGTGTTTTTACATTCGAAAATATTTTTAAATTCTTTCCAATTTTTAATGTTAAAATAAAAAATAAACTATCAAAGTCCGTTTGCTCCAATGAGTCTGAGATGCTGTAATTCATGATTCAAGACGCTGAGTGGGACTTAACTTTATAAAAACGAGCCAATTAAATAACTGGATGATTATTTGAGGAATTTTTTTTCAGGTTAAATGTCAAACTTAAATCAAAATCAACATTTTTAAAGACTTGGTTTGACTAAACTTGAACAACTTTTGTAGTCGAGATAAATCAAATTTTTTCTAGCATCCTTATTCGAGTGTCTATTAGATCTTCAATAAATTGTTAAATATAGTTTCTAGTATTTGAGAAACTATTTATAACTTTAAAAAAAATGTAAATTAATTTTAAAGAACTTTTCTTTTTTTTTAAACTAAAATAATAATAAAAAAATAATAAGCTTAACTAGAATGCTCTATATAGCTAAATATTTAAGCATTCAAAATCCATCTAGTTACTCGTTTAATAAATAATTTATATGATAATTTTCTATTCGAGAACATTACCATCTATATTTATGATCCATAAAATTAGTTTAATTTTTATTTAAAACTATTTTCTTTTCGTATGAATAATATTATGGATCTTTTCGAAAACTTGCATTATAATTCCAAATATGTATGTCATGTTTAAAAATAAAACATCAAAACAAGATGATAATCAGTTTCTTTGATTTAAACAAATCATTCCCTTATAATATTTTTTTTTTATTTTAAATAAATAAAATAGCAAATTTAGATAAAAATGCTTCACATAAAGTTAAGAGCGATTGATAGAACTTAAAATTTCAAAGATATTTATTGAACAAAACTCCAACTTAAATTTGATAGAACAGTTTAAAATTACATTGGCTTTATCACTGTTTAAAAATAACTCTTATTAATTTTCTATTTTTAATCTATTATTTCAAACAAAATTTGTTTATTAATTTTGTATTATTTTGCAGGTCGTCAATAGTAGCAGTACGACGACACGTGTTGAAAAAAAATCCCAACGTTTACACCAAGTTACATCCTCATCATCGTCGTCATCATCATCAACCTCTGAAATGAAGGCGACCGCCCTTAAACGTGATTTAAATGAAATAAAAAATTCAATGTCTGAAATAAATGATCTGGCAATGAGTTGTACAGCACAACAAAAACTGAACGACTTGAAGATGAATAGTTCAGCAACGCTCGATCAAATTCAAAAGAAGTAAGTGATTTTAAGTTTTTTACTTTTGAAACTTTTCTTAGCTTTGTGTTTTTTTTTTTTATAGAATTCGTTCCTCCATTGAAAATCTTGTTGATAGTCCAAGTGGTGAACCGTTGGTGACATTTCCTGATAGTGAAGATGATCATCATGATCTTAAGATGGATTTAGTTGGTGCGTCAAAGAATGCTTTGACAAATGGTTTGAGTGGATCTTCAAAGACCGTCGATACAGTGAAATTTGAAGAGAAACGCACAAAAACCGAATCGAAAACTAAAGTGATTACCGATGGATTTAGCTCGGAACAAGCCACTAGTAATATGGCCTTAAGCAAACGTCTGCAGGCTGGTGATATTGATTACAAGGAGGCGAAAGCAGCATCTGCAATGAGAAATAGACTGGAAGTAGACGGTGTTAAGTCAGAAGAAAACGCTGCTGTTGTTCAGGTATGAGCTTAGTTTTATTTTTATTTTTTTAATGACAAGAACTTTTTTTTCGTGTACCTACTTGTGTACAAAACATAAACCAGAAGGTAAACAAAAACTTTGAAACAACTCCTTGCAGACATTTAAGTTCTTATTAAAGCCTACAACCCATCTTTAAAAAAAATAAAAGGCCATTACTGCTCGTATAGCCTAAACCTAGTTACTTACAACTGTCAACCATTCCTGTGTGCGTGTTAGAGGGAATGGCGGGGAATTTGAATTTTCTACTGATTTCGGACGGCCTTATTATATTACTTTGCATGACAAGAGATACTCTTGAAGGATTTGTCACTTCCTTGCAAGAGACAATACACCCCTGAAAAACATTTTTGTAGTGGCTGAATTCATGTTTAGGTGAAATCAAAAATGAATTTTCTAAAACCTTTTCCCTGTTATTTCTTTATTGTTTTTGACGCTATAAACAACAATAACGGAAATAAATGAACAAGCTATTCTAAAGCTGAAAGATTCATGCTGATAACTTTGTATTGAATGTTCATTTTTTCCTCATCTGTTACTTCCCTGAAGTGTGATGCTGAAATATTTGTCAGTCAATATTTTTCCTTTGAAAACATAGGAGTTCTGTAGAGTGTTGAATTAAAAATATCTATCTGATGTCTTTTTATGAATGCGTAGGGTTTTCACAAAAAAATATAATCTCGGATTTTCGCAAAAGGATAACAAAATCTAGTTGAATTGTGCGAAGCAGAGTAGATGAATCAGAAAAAAAAATTGACATAAAATCTGACAGTCAGAAAGCTTTAATTTATTTTAATTATTTAGGTAAGAAAATTTGGTGTAAATAGTTTGTGAAGTAAGCCGTTATCCCAAATGCTATCGACTGTTTTTCGCATGTCAAATAAAACCACATCTCCTTTTTTTTGCCTTTGAGTCACTCTTTTACTATGAGTGATTACTTTTCAGTGATTGAGTCTTTGAGTGTTCAATTTTTCAATTGGAATAAGACTGTTTATTTCTGCAAAGTCATTCATCTCTAGAAAAATTATTTTTTAATCGGCTAACCAAGTTTATTGATCGGTAACTAGACATTTAGTTGGTTTGGCTATTGAAATGATTTCAGCAATCTTCCATATTTTTTGGGAAACATTTGTGTCGCAGACAACTTTCAACTATGGATGTTAAATACTGAATAATATTTTTTGGTACATTTCTAATGACCTTGTTGGTAATTTTATCATTACCAACTGCAAATGGAAGTAATGGTGTTTTTAACAAGAGGTACTTGTATCTGGTTATTGTATCTATCAATTGACTATAGACTAGTTCAGTTGAAAGTGTTTTGAACTTTATTTTATTATCTCCATAGCCATCTGTTAGTAGGGTACTAGAAGCGAAATATTTTTCAAAGTCAGTAGCTTTCTGTCGATTAGGATTTACGAATTTTCTTAATTTTTGGATAGCTAATTTGTTGAGAAAATTCAGTTGAAATTTTAAAAATAGCTCTCTAGATCTTTGTTAGCATCTCACTTCATTTCCGATTTTTTTTTTTGAGTGCAACTTAAAATGGATTAATTTTGCGTACAGAGTAGATTTAGAAATATATACCTGCATCGTTAATTCCATATCTTGAAGCAAAAAAACTCAAAATGACTTGCAAAACAGAAAGATAAAGAGATTTACTTAAAGAAGGCTTTTAGAATTCTAAAGCGTTACTTGCATTTTTCTTTTAAAAGGATTTAAGTTCTTATTAAGCAGAGAAAATGTGCACTTAAGCGATCCGTTAAAAAGAATTTAGAAGCTTAATTGATTCTTTTTAAATCGGAACAATATTGCTCTTAATTACTGCCTTACTCTTTCCTAAATAAGTATATCATTTTTTTGCCATTCAAAAAGGCTTCTATAATACTTTTTGAGTTTTTCTAAGACGTATGATATTTCTTAAAAATCAATTTTTATCTTATTATTATTTTTTTAATTATCTGTGCTTTCATCGGAATTCAAGCTCGAGTCCTTCCTCTCGTCGTTCCTGTGCGCTCAACCAATCTAATATATGTCAATGATTGTCTAAAAAAGTTACTTTCTTTGTTCAGTTGTGCAAAATAATTGAATATTTTCAGAAGGCTTAAAGAAGCATTAAAGAAACAAAAAACACTATTTAAAGAAATGCAAATTTAAGAAGTATTTAAGAATTAGTAGAAGTGAATATACCAATTTAAGTTCTTGATGAAAAAATCTTATAAAGAAGGCAATAAGATAAAACAAAGAAGCCATAAATTGGCAAACCCATTAGCGATTGAATAAAGTATGAATTATGAAATGTGATATCGAAATTAAAAGATTTTGTGAACTGTTATGGATGTTATATAAGCTATAAATTTGAGATCAGCTTATATTTTTAATTCATGAAAATTTTGTCTGACGGTCGATAATTACATATATTCTTTCATATTCTTCTAACTTCCCCAAATTATTATTTTCATGCAACAACTAACCAAAAAATAAGTTTGTATTTACAATTGAATAATGGCTCTTAAATCGCCAGGCAATTAAATTGCAAAACCAAAATTTTAAACTTGTGCTAAAAAAAATTTACTTCCGGAATAATTTCATCAAATTCATAATATTTTCAGTCTTTAAAATTGAATTAAAACTATCGAATATTCCCTCTTCAATTAGGAGTGCACTATGGTTTTATTTCTAGATATAGAATATCTACACATCTGCAATTGTATCTGCACTATCATATCTTAAGTTCGATGAGTAGCTTGGTCAACTGATTCAAATGCTGGTAAGCAACGTTATCAATTCAAAACTATGCGGCTTTTCTCTTAGACGATCTGTCAGTATAGGTACGCCGCAATTTCTTTTCTTCTTTCTTTTTCCCTTTCTTTTGAACTTGGTAGTAAATAATTTGCTGACAGTTGGAGAGCTATAAATATGATTGTCTATGTCAATGATTTTGCTTTTGCCATATGATGAATATATCCTAACATATTAAAAAAAACTCCTACAAAACCCCTTTGAAAATGCTAATAAATTTGGCAGATTGGCCTAGGATTCAACTCTTATAATATGAAACTTGTCCTATTATATATTATTATATAGAAATATATGTAAAGTACCTCCTGTATATAATCCTTTTATCAAAGGTATTTCACTAGCTTTCTGATTCGGTAGTAATAAGCTAAGCAAAGTCCAACAATAATTTGGCTGTGCAAGAGCCGAGCACTTCGATGTTCTGCCGTCTCAAAACATTTTCACATTGAATCAACAATGACATTGGCCATTTCCATAATTTTAAAATCCTAATAATCACTTCGAAGTCACATTGAAATCTCCCATGTAGCCATTCCTTCTTGATTTTCCTGGGGGGATATGAGTTTCTTGAAGGGTGATTCTATCCATTTGAATACCCACGGATCAAAAACTGATGATGGTTGGTAGATGTGTGTGCTTAGATAGACTAAAATCATGCTTATCTTTCCGTCTTTCTAATTATTCTAACGGCAGAACCCATGGAGATTAAAGAAGCCCTATCTTGGCACAAGGAAATGTGATATATCTATCTTTTCTGATAGTCAATCAAGATATTAAATCTCTAGATTCGATCTTTACTCTACTAACTCTATAAAATAGACCTTTACTGCTGTTCAACTCTCATCTTTCATGTACCTGGCGCAGCGGTTCAATATTCACAAAAGTTGTACAATATTACCTTTATTACCTGATAAAGCTAACATAGATAATATACCCATCGCCTTATGTAAACTTATGCTGAAATAAGATGATATGGAAAGGATAAACCTAAGACTGAATAATTTAACTACCAATACTTAAACGGAACGCTCTAAGTGTTAGATATCCTTAAGTAAATTGTACATCAGCTTAGCAATTGGTATCATAACCGGACATTGTCATATAGGCAAGCACGCAACCAGTCTTGGAACTTGTATAAACGATTTTTGCAGAAGCTGCACGGACGAGGAAGAATCAATTCCTCATCTTTTATGTAAATGCCCAAACTGCAAAAAGCTGTAAATATTCTTCCACCAAGAACTCATAGATAGCATTGCTTATAACAGATTTTCGGGAAAACTGTTTTACTGCAATAACAAAATCTTTACTCTTTAGTGACGAATTCAGCTTTTTGAAAAAGAATGTCGATCTAGTTTAAATGTGAAGTTTCTAGAGATCTAACATTATTCCCATCTGACGAGTATTTCACGTTTGAAAAGTGAGCGAATGAATCTAACTTAAATACGGATATGTTTGCTTCTTTAATTCGAAAAAATTGTTGAAAAATAAATTCATTTAAAATGCAACAGCCCGTAGAAAACCGAGGCCTAGTGACATACAACTTTACTTTACGCATTTTGGCTCCAAAACTGGAAGGAAACAAATATCTGTAAGTTCAAACTCTTAAGAGAATTGTCACTCTCTCGCAAGACCGTTGACATTTTTTCTTTGTATTGAGTGGCAGCTGCTGTTGAAATCTAACCTAGACTTCTATTGTAATAGTACCGATAAGAAAAATGAGATCCTTCGCATTTTCAAATTTTGTTTTACTGGTTAATTTAAAGCTTTCGTTGTTTGCTTTTTCTGGTGTAAGTAGGATGTATGTTGCAACCTACGTCTGCATAAGGAACCTCTTTTCTCAAAAATTTCAGTTTATAGCCGTTTTATATTCCTCCCAACTTGTCACCCGCCATTTTCACTATTTTTAGGTTAATTTCATTCTTCTCATATTCCACTTTTTGGAAAAAGCAGACATGTATTAAGGATTAAGTACTCCTTAATTTCATATTTTTGACAGCACTATATCAAAATAAAAGAAAATCAAAAATAATCTTAAGGTAACATGGGGCGTATGAGTAACCTTTTCGTTTTCTCTAAGAATTTATTGATTTTTCACTTTGGAAAAACTAAAGCCATTTTGTAACGGCCGTAATTATAAACACATTTGACAGTAACCTTAACTTCTAATTCTAAAAACACACTCCATTTTATCTTTGTTCAGATCAAAAAAACTACACACGCAATGGAAATACCATTTAGCTCCTAAAACATTCTACCTACACTGTAAAAGCTTATGAAAACCCCCAAATGAACTTGAAGCTCTTTTCTTCCGAGGTACATTAACATTCTTTGACTTTAAGGAGTGTTGTCCTAAACAGAAATCATTTTGCGCAAATCCAACCCCCATACAGCTTTGTTAACTCTCTGTTACATGTATGCATGCTCTTGTAAGAGTAGGTATACTTTAACCAAGTTATATGCAAATAAAAAAAAAAAACTCCCTTCAATTCAAACGTCCCTGTGATTTCCCTCTTTTTCAAGGAAAAAGATAATATCAAACTACAAGTTTCACTTTTTTAGGGGAATTTTTGTTAGCAGTCTACTCGGAGGACTACTGCAGAAGTGATGACCTTATTTGTACCATAGAAATGGAAACATAAACACGTAAACTTTTTAACATAGACAATGTGTTATTCTTTTTTTTTTAAATAGAAATCTTGCTAATTTATTGATTTTATCCTATGTATTAATTAATTTAATTTTAAAGTGTCTGTGAATAGTATCTTTGCTTAATTCTTAACTAAACTTCAGAAAAAATGTTACTTACAAAGTGTTTTCCGGCTTCGAGGTCTGTCAAATTTTTGCCATCGACGTCATCATTTCAACAAAAAGGCAAACACAATAAATCAATTTTCAAAAAACTGTCGGTAAATATACATAAATCAATCCCTTAAAAATTGAATTATTGTTTTTTTTTTAAGAACAAATATTATAAATATCTTCAGGATGTTACAATTTTAAAGAAAAAAAAAACGTGAAATATTTTATTTATTTTGACATGTTTTTGTTTTTTGTCTGCCACTCGCTTGTCTCGACATTCTAATAAATAAGGTTTTAAACAATATCCTTGGATATACATATCGACGAGTTTATGTTTTTTGTTCTTTTTTATAACCCACGTGTGTAAGAAAAATTTGTCATATTATTTTTTTTAGTGACGTAGAGCTCCAGAAGCCTCCCTGAAACAAAATTTGTATACAAATATGATTTCCCAAGCTTTTTGGCATTTGGAAGATAGCCAAGAAAATGTTAAAAAAAATTGACAGAACATATCATGTCTTTTATTAGAATATTCTTGTCACTATATTAATTGAAAAAAGAACTTTGTCTGCAGGTGGGAAACTGCAAATATTTTAATTGAAAAGCAAAAGCCTGTTTAAGTAACACAAATCTTGTGAGTTATTTCAAAGACACTGAAACATTAACTATAAGATACTTTATTATTTCTATCGTGTTCTATGTATGAATCATTTTTGTGTATATTGAAATAAATAATTAATCAAAAAATATTATGAAATAGAATCTTGTGATTATAATTTCTACAGGGAGCCATCACACTACTATAAGAAAGAAGGCATTATTCATAATAGGTTTTTTTTGTTACTAATCCCTTAAGAAACTTAGAGCAAGTCATTTAGTCATTTCAGTAGAAGCATTAATAAGTTTAACCAACTTGATATTAGTGCACTCAAGTTGTTGTTTTGTTCTAACTAATAATCAATATTCATATATGATGGTGCGAGAAGCCTAGACTTCTCGTATGCGTATGTCTCAAGCCATCAATAGTTATGCATTAACTCTAGTTTTAGAATTCATGTTTAAGCTCTGTTTTTAACCTAAGCCTTATGAAAAATATATTTATAGTGAAAAGCTTATCTCATAATCAAGTATTTTAATGAAATAAATGAAGATAATAATTATCTTTTATAACTTGATACTGTTACAAATTTGGTAATTAGGAGATAAGCTTTTGTTGCTGTTTCCTGGTAATATTACATATAATAGAATTTCTGTATTTGCTCTTGAGAGTTATTCCAATAGTCGATACTTAATTAATAATAACTGAAGAAACAATTTTATTTGATGAATGAATGGGAAACTCCCAGGACAGTTGTACTGTAATACTTTAGTTTTGGTTAAATTATTCTTTCAGCCAAAATTTAAGTCATAGTGGCGCGAAATTTTAAACAGCCTAATGTTAAGGTATTTCTCAATTTTTATTAGTTTTAAAAAAACTGTTTAACCAGTTTCGTGCTAAGTCTAATTTTGTAATAAATTGTTTCTGAACACACCTCAAACAATATCAGTTTGTGCGAAAAAAAAGTAATCAGACCTATTTTGATGTTTGTTAATGTCAAAGAGTCTTATAAAAATTAAATATGTAGCTTTTTAGCTTTAATAAAACGTTAGAAAAAGTATGATGTTAAACTTAATTAAAATTTGCAAAATCGTCGTTCTAACCAAGTATCATACTAAAATTTTACGCCAGTGTCTTTTCCTAATATACACCCATGTTCTGTATTCCGAGTGAAAGTGAATTGAAAACGAATTTCAATTTCACTTAAAATGAAAAGGCATGTTCTACATTCCGAGTGAATTCAATTCACTCCGAATTTATTTGTGAAATGTCAAAATCAGCTGAAAGACAATTTGCATCATTTATTAAAACATTGTTTCTTGTGCATAACGAAAATAGATTCACTATTATTATTAATAAGTGGTAGAAGGGACGAAAATCAATGATAGAGAGTTTGTGGAAAAGTTTTACGTAGTAAAGCCATAATTTTAGATCTTCCAGAAGCAGTGTAAGTAAAAAATGGGGAATGAATTAACATGGTCATATTTGAATTGTTTGTATTTTCAAAAGAAGCTTTAGACTAAGCGAAGAGACATTTTTTTACATTTTTGAAATAAATCCCTTAATAAAATCAACTTCAATTCCCTTAACACAAAATTTCTTCCTTCTTATTTCATAAATTGCAGCACAACTTTTTCTTGTTGGGAGCTCTTTTGTATTTTCTTGTAAACAACAATTTATCAATCAATCAAATCAAAATCAATCAATCAAAATTTCAAATCTTTATTTACACGTTTATCAATTTCACCAAATAAAACTAAGTGAATTGAATTCACCGTAAAACGCTATGTATTCGAAATGTAGAACACCAATTTTCATCTCCGAAAACTCAATTCACAAACTTCATTTCGGGTGGAATTCAGAACACCAACATTTCACATTCGGAATGAACAAATCACAAACGTCATTTTATGCGGAATGCAGAACATCAAAATTCACTTTTGTTGCTCGAATTCACAATAAGTGAAATGCAGAACATGGGTGATATTATTCTAATCCAACAAACTAAAATCCTATTCATTCTTCTAGGGGCTCAACCCGGCGCTTAATCAATTTGATTAAAAGTAAAACGCAACGACTGAATTCCAACATATTAAAAATTGTTTAAAAAAAGACTTTAAAACTTTGCTTTCCATGTTCAGAAAATAAAATATTTATGATTTTCAAAAAGAATGTTATTCGAACCAGTAGTTACAAATATCTGTGTGTACAATTGGTATAAACATTTTTTTTTCTGAATTAAAATGACACCATATAGAGAATAATGCAACTTTCCCGACCAGAATTTTCACTCCATCATTTTAACTTTGAGCACAACTTCGGACGTACTTTTAAAACCAGAGATTCTTTTTTAGTCACACTACACGAATGTAGTACATCTTATAAATTCTCTCCAACTTTCCCAAAAGCTTGCACAGTGTTCAAACATTTAAATAGTAGTCAAAATCTATTAAGTGCGCCCACAATATTATAGTAAATTATTGGCAATATTGAGTTTTATGAGGCAATTGGTTTAAAAATGTCATTTATCAGTCACTTTTCACTAATCTTTTGACGTTTGGTAGTGAAATCGTAAGGACTGATTTTGCCACTTGGAAGTATGCGACTTCCAATCCAACTTTTTTTATGGGTTAAAAGAAGTTTCATTAAGTTTTTAAACATTGTTTAAGGGGATCGTGTTCCAATAACTGCAAAATATCGAAAGCGCTCTATGTTGATATAAGATTTGTATTACTTCAACATTATGTATTTACAAATGGTCGTTCGATTATAAAGGGTTTTCTCTCTGAACGCACCCTGAAACCAATAACCAAACTGTCAATGTCATTCAGTAAATCCAATATTTTATTATATTTAAGTTCCCGATCGAAGAACGTTTTCAAGCAATTGAAATTTATTATCAAAATTCCTAGTCGGTGAATGCAACTGTAAGAGTGTTAGCGCTATTTTGTTATCGAAATTATCGTCCCAGTATACAAGCAATTCAAAGTCTAGTGAACAAATTCGAAACTAAATTTTCGCTGCTAGATGTTCTTGTGTCAGTGATACCACGAGTTGGTCAAAGTGCCGAGAATATTGCTAAAATTAAAGCATTCGTCAAACAAACCAAAAACAGCGTTCCTAGGAACTGAAGATCTATAAGATCACACTGTGTCGAATTTTGGGAAAATTGTAAATTTGGCCCAAACATTTTCAATTTGCAGGCATATTTCTAAGATGTTCTTAATTGAGATATGGCGAAACTAAGTCAAAAAAAATAAATGAGAAGCTATTACGGTTCGTTGAGATCCTAAGCCTAGTGACTTACAATTCTCAACTATTCGTGTACGCCTTTTAAAGAAATGGAAAAGACCTTCAATTTTCTGCCGCTTCCGAACGGCTAATGAGCAGCACTTTTTATGATACATGGAATGTACTATCTCTCAGATTAAATTTCACACGTCAAAGACGTCCTGTCTTGACTTAAAGGAAACGTTATATTAAAGATAGATATCTTCATCATCTCTGACAGTCAAACTGCCATTAAATCTCTTGATTATAGGTATACAAGCTTAATAGAAGTCTCCTTCTGCTGGGCGCCGGGCCGCAGAGACATTTCATGAATTTTTAAAGGTGACAACCTTGCCGAAAGTGAAACTTTAATTGCCATATAAGAAAGTAAAGTTATGCCCATCGCTGCGTGTAAGCTTATGATATAGCAAGATGCTATACAGATGCTAACAAACCTTAGGTGGAACAGTTTCACCACCTGCTTTCCACAAAAAAGATTTGGTCAGTGCTTGATCTGAAGAGCTCCAAATGTTTAATATCGTTAAACAGATCGCACATCGGGCCCATAATAGGTGTTATGACGGAACACTGTTCGATTGGCAAACGGCTTGGATTTTTGTCTAACGATTTCTGCAGAATCCGCATGGACGAAGAAGATGAGAAACGATTCCTAACGTTCTCTGTACATCACAATGGACCAACCAACTCATGGTCTAAGTATGTAGGCTTACAGTCACATTATACTAATTCAAATTTGCAAAGAATTCACAAAACACCTTTGGAAATAATGAGGGATGTAAATATAATCGGCCGTAGCGAGGTTTCCGTTGGGAGCGGAAAATTGTCCGCAACGCATACTTTGTCGGAGGTTCACATTGCTTTCGAGGTATCCTATCGGAAAGAATAATAATATACAAATGCGTTGGCGTAATTTGTTCCGCGAAGAATTATTGTGTCAGACGAAATCGGAAAAACAATTGCATTAGCTGTCAGAAATTTCACAAATAAAGCACTTGATCGCACTTCAACGCAGTTCGCTGGGTCCATTAGAAAAAATGTCGGAGAAAAATTCCGAACAGCTGTTTGGAAGAATACCTCGAAGCAAAAATCCTCCGAATCGTACGAAATCCGAGAATTTTCCGCTTCGAACGGATACCTCGCTAGGGCCTAATGGAAGCATTTGCATTTCTAGAATACCGTAATTGCGTTGTCTCTTAATCTTTTATCTCTGTTTTTATTAACAGTGTTCAGCCAAATAACCAAACTCTTGATCCCAACTTCGAACGTATTGTTAAGTTCAGTGATTCATTCTTATACTGCTTACTGCATGAATGTGAAATGTTTTACCTGGCTTGATATTTCAAATCCAATGTGTACCGGTATCTTCTTTTAAATCATCTCCTACTCTCCTAAACAATGATTATTTGCTCAAACATTTTACCTTAACCCTTTAGTGCGCGCTTACCAAATCTTCGTAGAGAAAATCAAGGCGGGTTTAATATTTAAAAGGTTAAAATCATTCTTGGTTCTTGAAAACGAAGAATGTATGGATGAGCGGAAGATTTCTTAGCTAAACGTTAAGACGCTTAATCGTACAAAAGATTGCAAAAGTGTTTTTATTTCTCATCCTTTAGTGTTGGTTTTTAAAACTTTCTCAGTCCTGCATCGTAAAAGTATGATCTCCATAGGTTTCTATCTTAAATGTTTCAAAAAAAAATTACAGAAATCAATATCAATCCAAAATCAATGTACTCCATTAAGCAGCCATTGACTTGTTTGGGTCAGTTTGGCACACGGAAATATTCTTAAAATACAGAATATTTAGTTTTTTCGTTTCATTTTGTGATTTTCGTGAGCAATGTAGATTTTCAACAATTCATAGGTACATCCATCACTGTGTTTTCGCCTTCAAACAAGTGTTTGAAGCACCTGTTTTCCTTAAAAACACAATAATCAACGGCACATTGAAAATCTTGGAAAAACTTTATTTGTTTATTAACAATTTTTCGCTTTTAAATAAATCTTTCTTTTTCTCCGAAATTCCTCTCATGTCGATTGATATATACATTGTATGTAAATGTTATTTATTGAGCTTTTGGAACATTTGTTACGAGTATGTTTTTTCTTTTTTTTTTGTGATCTATTTTTGACCATTCGATTATTTTAAAGAGAAATAGAAAAAAATACTGGCTATTTCAAAAACACAAAAAAAAAAATCTGATGATCTTTCGAAGAGCGTTTTTCAGAACATTCATTTCCATTCGGGTGTTGTTCTTCAAAGCGGTTGTGTTTGCTTTAAGCGCGCTCCACTAACAATTAAAAAGAAATTTTTTGACGGACTTTGCTTCTTAATTTAATTATAGATACGATTCGACCTTCTAAGAGGAGACGTCAATAATACAAAAACGAAATAAACGACATTTTTTATCGACCACAAAAAGTGCATTTTTACGAAGAAGATTATACTTAAAGCGTATTTTACTTAATTCAAAAGTGCAATAACACATTGATTATGTGTGTGATTTCTGATATTTAAATCGTTTTGTTTTCGTCGAATACTGGTCGAATGCTCTCAAATGGATGACTGACTCGTATAAATAGAACCTTTTGAAATTTGTTGCTCTCGCATGTTCTTCTAGGAAGCATTTGTTAATTACAAATTTTCGATTAAAAAAAAACTTGTGTATGTTAATTTTATCGCTTTGTACTCGTAGTTGTAGTTGCATATTTTATGCGCAGTGAACTATTCTGCGTGTGCGGTAGAAAAAGTTTTATTTTAATGTGATCTATACAGACTGTCAGTCAGGCAGTTGAATTGTTATTTGCAAGCTTCACGTTGCCTCGCGTAATATATTTCGAGAGCGGTGTTGGTGCTTATAAAATTAATTTTCTTGTAGTTCTTCAATTCGAGAAGAAATTTTATCAACATTAGCTAATTTGTTTAAAAATAAAATTCACACAGATGCTAAATTTAAATATTTGTGTTTGAAACGATTCAGTGATACTGGTGGTTTGCTTGATTTTTATAAATTTCTGTCTGTCATTTTTTGTTTCCTGACGCGACGACCGATTGTCTTGAGTTTTTTTTTTTTTTATTTCCTAAAAACAATCCCAAATCGAAAAAAAAAACAAAACTAAATAGAACTTAAAGAATGTCAACTAATGCTCCGTGGGGTGTTCGAAAAGGTATTTTTCGATCGAGTGGACAATCTGATTTTATTCCGACGCGATCACCAAGTCCCATTGTTGAGATGCCACTATCACCACCGCCATTATCCGGATCTGAATTTAGTAGCAGTTCAAATTCACGCTATGAAAGTGAACGCGGAAGTCCATTTAGTCCGTGTGTGACAATTGTTGAAGGTCCATTTACACCGGGTGAATCGCCCTCGCCGCCATCTTCGCTTTCGTCGCGTAGCGGTAGGAAGCAATCTTCATCGCCACCATTATCTACAGGAAGCAATAATAGTAATATGAGGAAACGTTATGTTCGTGATATTCCAATTGAAGTTGAACAGCAAGCGGTAATTTTTTTGTACTTTTCAAAGTCCTTTTACTACTATGGAGTAATATTTATTCCACTTGAGGCTTTGAAGTTGATTTACTAAATTCTAGAAAACTTGAAAGTCCTCAGCTTAGACCTAGCTCTTGGTTGTCTTTTATATAGCTAAATAAATTATTTGCACACTGATCTTAGATGTAGTTATCAACAAAATTGTCTGTTGTCAATATTTTGTATGTATAAGTTTTTTTTAATAAATAAACAGCAAGTTTCGAGTTTCTTTATCAATTAATAAGCTAAATACACAATTCTTTGACTGTTTCAATGACATAACCTAACAACGAGCTTTTGATATATGAATGTAACTTTAGTACAAACTATGCAAATAATACTAAGAGCACTTAAGAAATTTAAATTAATAAATTAATCAAGAATCAACTATTGTCTCTTAACTACGTATTGTATCTATATTTTTGAAATAAAAAAAATACCAATAAATTGTTTATCTGTGTCATCAGTAACGTGTTTATCGATGTAGTACGAAATTAAAGCAAATAGACAATACGATTTAGTCTTCTTTTAAATTCAAAGCTGGATATGCTGTAACGCGAAATACGTTCTTGAGTGCTCTTCAAAATTGAAAACTAGAATTATTTGCTTATAATAATCATGTTTCTATACTTAAATATTAAAATGTTAAAGTGCTTGTTTTTAGAATCTACATCTAGTTCTTCATTCTTAAACTTCAATTTAAAGTATTAGATTGTGTTGCTTATAACAAAGTGAAAAACAGTTTTTTTTTTTTAAATTCGTCATAGTGCTACAAGATGTGTCAAAAGCTTTTTTTCAAAATTATTATACATTTTATTTATTTATTATACATTTTAAAAAATTAAAAACCGATAACTTTTCTAGAAAAGCTCCTTCTTAAAGCTTTTGGACTAGATTGAAATTTTGTTATTCCAAAACGTGATAAAGATTTTGAAGAATCATACAACTTAATCATATTTTTTTTAATTATATTTCACGACACCTTGTAGTTCCAAGAACTTCTACTGGTGAGCTACTTGACATTTTTTTATATTTGGTATCAAAAATACTTGTGTCACCTACTCTACAAATAGTTGTACGGCTTCAACTCTTTCTAGTATTGTTTTCAGATCATAACCTTTCTAACTTTTTGTACTTGGGAATATCTGTTTCAATAGTTAAAAAGCAAAGCAAAAAAAAAACGGATTATGTTCTAATAAATTTTAGTAAGTTCGTTGACAAATTTTCACATCTTGTTATGTGTCAAAAAATTAACAAGCTTGGGCTTAGTGTATGATTCATTGCTTGGATCAACATCTTATTTGTTTGAATGATCCTATTCTGTGAACTTGAATGGCTATCATTCAAACAGTCTTATAGTTAATTCTGGAGTTCCTCAGGGCAGCGATATGGTTCCAATTGTTTTTATATTATTTATAAATCATATTTCATCATTTTCAAAGTAGTCAAACTGTCTTTATATACGTTGAAGATGTTAAGATATTTAAAGTAATTTCTAATAATTCGGACATGTGTTTTATTAACATGCTTTTAAGAAATGGTGTACACATAATTATTTGTTGTTCGAAGTCGATATCGATAATTTTAAGATCATAAACTTAACACGAAAAATATCTTAACATTTAATGACTCTCTTATCGAAAATGCATGTGTTTGATGTCAATGAAACCGTTATTCTTTGGATTCGATTAGAATGTAACCTGTGGATCCTTCAATACATGTTATATTGGACGGTTTAAAGTCTGATCTTCACAAAACAAATGCTCGTGTTCCCAGGGCACCATTTTGTCTCTTTCTCATTTTTTATAAATGATCCCTTGTCTAAAACTTCTAATCCACTTAATTGATCTGCTTTTCGTTTACTGGTTCTCAAATTCATGTCCATCTCCTTCGGATGTAAAATTGAAATGCTTGTATCTAAGGCGCTTATGTGTCCAAAACTCGAGTACAACCCACATCTTTGAGCAAGTGCAGCCTAAACTTCTCTTCATTTATCCATCCATATCAAATCCATAACAGAGCTTTAAAAGTGATAGGAGACAGAGCTATCATGGAATCATTGAACACACCTTAATATTTCATGTCTTTCTTTGCTTTATTGCTTTTTTCACAAGCAGTGCTAGTCGCATTGCTCCCCTCAATCAGTTCACCCGTTTCGCTGGAGATGTTCATTAGTTCACCCTCTAATTTTGGACGAAACGTCAAATACAGAGATTCGATTTTTAGTCGCGCAACACGATTATGAAATAATTTACCCGGCACAGTGCCTTTTCAATTTGCAAACATTCGAGGCCAATGTTCATAGGCACTCCAATACTCCTAATTTCCCCTTCGCTCGTGATATATTTTATTTTATATTATGCCTTTCGATTATGGCTTCAGGGGCGTTAATCTTTTAAATGTAAATGTAGTATCTGTTCTTGGTGTTTTGTTTTGTAAAAAACTCGAATTCATTCATCATAATAATATTGCACACAATAAAGTCAATGCAATACTAGGGTGGATTAATCATGTCATTCTTCTGACCCCTATGTTATCAAACAATTGTTTAACTCATTTGTCACATCCAAGTTAGAATTTGCTTGTCAGGTGGTGGCTCTAGCTGTATAGCTGTAATAAAATGAGAATTGGAAACATTCAAAAAATATTCTTGAAATTTGCTCTCAGAGACTTAAGCTGGCTTGTTAAATCTTTCTCCATATAATAGCCGACTCAATCCTATTGATCTTCCTAGTCTTGAGGGTAGACGTTCTTATCTATTTTCGGTTTTTATTGTTAAACATAATCATGCTTTGAACCTTTTGTATCGCCTTAATTTGAATGCTCAAAAAATTCATTTGACAGTTCTATCTGACCCTATATACATATACAGGGTGCGTTTGATGTTTCAGGTCGATGTTTTCTTTTTCAATAATGATATATGTACAATTTCTTAATTTTATTTTATTGATTTATCATATGGCCTTTAATATGACTGGGCACATGACTAAAAACAAAATATCACCTTATTTTCTCTGCGTTTGAACAAGACGTTGTTGCTGCTTTAGATGCATTGAATAAGTTGTGTCTATCTATCTATCTCTACGTATATAAATGTATTTATATATTTAACTATCTACAACTTTGGTACTCAAACACGAAAAAGTTTCTCTGTCCTTCTTCTGGACTTATTATAAGATTTCGCAAAGCAGAATCGTTAGCCATCTGAATCTGAGAACTCAAATCCTCTCTACTCTTTCAATCCGTTTAACTTTTTTTCTTTATTATTTTACTGCATGAGCAACTTTTTCCACTATTATACTCGTATTGAGTTCTTTTATGTACATATAATAAGAAATCGGCTCATATATAGATCAGTCATTTAATTTCCTTTTAGACGATCATTTCAGTTTCAGTTTCAGTTGAGCTATCAGTTAGGCTTTCAGTTAAACTGATGTCTAAATACAAAAACTGAAGCGTTTAACTGAGACTGAAACTGATGAAATTACCATAAGTTTTCAGTTCAGTTATCAGTTCAGTCGTCATTTCAATTTTAGTTTGCGGTGATTTATTAAGCGACAAAACTATAGCTTTCATCGTCCATTACGCAATGTATTTCCTCTGACTTTCGACTGCTCACAAGTAAAATGAAAGCTCAACTGAACACTGGACTGACTTCTAAATACACTGCCTTTTTTAACTGAACTGATAACTGAAGGAACAACTGATCGTCTAAATGCATTTTTGGAAGGTTCGAAAATAATATCAATTTCTGTATAGGGTTAGCTTTTTTATCTCAGAAAATGCTTTAATATTTTGAATGAAAACTATTTCTTACGAATTTAGTAATGTTTTTTCTCCTTGGCTCGATTACAAGTCGCTGCTGTAGGAAGAAGTGACAGATCTCTCAAGAAGTCAAGAGTATTACTTATATATATATATATACGAGTATATATCATAAATATATATGTATATATATGAAGCAGACAGAGAGTATTGAGGAACAGAGATGAGACGAACAACACACTGTAAAGAGGGAAATATAGACGAAATGGAATAATTCTATCATTCGTAATAGTAATCTCATTGTAAACGGATATAGAGTTGATATTAGTTTAATAAAGTTAACCAACTGTAATTTGTTTAAATTATTTATTATTAAAGAACTTCTTTTAAATATATATATATATGTTTCTCATCAGAAAATTTTAAGTCCTTTCAGTTCTCCTAACAAGCACACGGGAGTGGCTGAGAATTATAAGTCACAAGATTTATGCTCTTTACGATGCGTTAATATTTAATTTATTTGTTTTTGTTGTTCTCAAATATAAATTTTTAATGTTTCTATGAAACAGCAAACTGCTTTAATATGCTATCACCAAGTCTAATAGTTCTAGTAATAGCTATTTCAAGGGGACCCACTCTTAAAAAAAATTATATTTAATTGAAAAATTGCTTTTTTCTGTCAGCTTAGAGGTAAGCCAGAACAAAGCGTGTCAGAAGTTTCAATCAAACTTGACACTACTATAATGAAGAAATTCAGCAAAGTGGGTTTTCGACATAGCATCCGTCAATTCAGATTTTGACGCTTTCCGATAAAATTGTTTTGTTTTAGATTATTCCCATATTTTCTTGTTTATGGATTCCAAAATATTACAACAAAACAACTTTTTTATAAAAATAAGATTAGGAAAAAAGTTAGTCTTTTTCCGTAAGAATTATGTTGATAGTATTAACTTAATATTTTTTGCCATCATGATAGCCTTGAACCACCAGGGCGAGTTCTTGTTACCCATTCATGTATATTTTTTTCGTTAATAATAAAGTTGTATAAGTAAAACCCCATCAACACCATCCCACTCATTATGACCTCATTAGCTATAGATTTCCCACGAACTGGACCAATGAAAAATTTGCATTTCTCGTTGGAATAAGTTCAAGATGACACTGCCATCATCTCGAAATGCAAAAATTATATATCGATCTAATTCTAATTTCGATCAACTTGTTTAGTATACAAATAAGATCGTAACTTGCTAACTCGTAGTTTACGAATCACATTAAAACTAATTTTGTGAGCTATAAGCTTTCTTAAGTTACCATATCGATTGTTTTTGAAAGCTTTCATAAAACAACGGGATACTAAGCAGGTAATTTCTTGCTTTGATTTATCGAGCAATTTTAAAATTATATTGAAACCGTGTACTCGTAAAGTGTAGGAAGAAACCAATTCTTGTATCACTCAAAAGTTATTCATAAGTTTAAGCACTTTTTAACTGTAAGTTAGAAATTCCAATTTTCCACCTAAGCTCGAAATCAATAATATTGTAATATTTTTACTAGGTTCGTTAAATAAAACTTATTACTCTTTTTAGTATTTCTTCTTTATTTACACTTTCCAAATCAAAACAATAAATCTCAGTTTATAATCAACTCAAATACTTTTATTCAAATTTAAATCACATTTGTTTAATAACACTATCCACAACCCAATAAGCAAACCTTTTTTTTGCACACTTTCATAGTCAAAAATCAACTGTGTCCCGCTCACCGTGAACACTCGCTTATATAGTCAAATTAGTTGTTCTCGAAGGTTCTCGTCTTGGAATGTTCTAGATGGTTGGAATAAGGGGAAATGCATTTGACATTGGAAAAGAGCTTTTTGTTTCTTCTATAAAGTAGATATGCAATTTTCCAACAGATGGCGCTGTAGGATTATAAAGCCCTGTTCGCAACAATATCTATACTCTGTCCAACAAAAATTGTCAGTACAGGGAAGATAGGACGTTTGTCTCTCATTCTGGTTGCACTGCCATGCATAAGTGTGTCGCCTTTTAAAGCTCTCACAGGGATTCCGTAGTTTAAATTATAAATCGCCGCAAATGAGAGTAAAAAACGCGTAGGGCTACCGTCTGCCGATTGAAAATGACTGAAAACAATATTCAATTTACATTTTCCCACAACGCCAAGCGATAAGATAATAGGCGCGTTTTTTTTTTTAAGTTGAAAAGCAATACGACAACACTCAACATACTCATCTTCTTAAAATATGTTCTCAAAAGCTTCAAATCCCAAAAGCTCCTTAATAAAAACCACTGAAAAAGCTCTTTGCTTGCGATTGCGAATGATAATGGTAACTCTGTTTTGATGTAGATAAAGAGCGCACGATCGTATTGAGTGACACTTGACACTCTTGTCTTGATCCTGACAGTGACAGTATCTCATCAGCAGTGGGACACGACGGTCGTGTTGGGGTGTACAACTTTTTGCAAAGAATTACAACAAAAATTGGTTAAGAAAAGTCAGTGGCTTGCTCTTTTTTTAGTGGCATTTTTCCTAACGCATTGTAGTGAGGGTGCATCAGGCGCCACTGCTTTAGAAAAAGCTCTCCCATAAGGCCTGTACTGACAATTTTTGTTAGACAGAGTATAATTCAAAATATTAAAACCCTCACAAATTCCTAGAAAAAACCGCCTTCCTACACACATGGTTTTCTATAAGTGCACATTTCTGTGGAAAAAGCTTTTCCAACGATAAACATATAATCTATGCCCCTGCTTACGTTATAAACTTATATAATAAACGGGCTGAAAAGGCTTCGATTACGATTCGATTATATACGATAAGTATGATGATGATGCTCTTGTACATCAAGTACTCGTATTCCAAGTGACAAATAAGATTCTACAATAATTCTCTTGTCATCTTGCGTTAAACGTTAAACAAATGATTCATCCAGAAAACACATATGCATAGCTTTAGATAACAATTCCGACCATCTGGATTTTCTATGATTCAGAATTTGTTTACAGAAATTTTAAAAGAGTAGTGTGAAAAATGGAACGTGATATTTGCAAATCGTTTTTTTTTTTCCACAATTCTATTTACAGTATGTGAACTAAAGTTAATCAAAATAAATTCATTTAGAAATCTAATATGAGTGTTTTTCCCTCGATGATAAGCAACATCGGGACTTTCTGTAATTTCAAAAAAAATCCATGGTTCATTTTGCTGACGTCTTGTATTTTTTCTTAATCAGTTGCAAGACCAGTCTTAACCTTGTGTCACCAACAAATCTCTCTAGGGTACTTTTCAAGAAATAAGGTTTTATATGATCGAAAAGATTAACAATGTTTCAAAATCCAAGACTTCTCTTTAAGACATTAGAAGTTTAGCGATTCACAAACTATTTAAGTCACACTAATACTTGACTCCAAAATAATCAATACTTTTCTTCTTGAATAATTTCAGGAAGCCTTATCCTTGCGGACCGGTGACGTTACCCAACAAAAATTCAACAATGTAGCTGCCGCAAGTATAAAAGTCCAAGGTGACAGTTTCAGCGCCGAACGAAAGGCAATCTCACAGGAACAAAAAAGTCAAACAATGACAACAAATGGTGGTATTATAAATCAGGAGAAGCAAGTATCTTCAGCATCACAATCCAACTATACCATCACAACGAGAGGTGTGTCAAGTTCGGCCACAAACACGATCTCATCATCATCACAAATGTCCTCGAATGGACAAATTAGGTCTGATGTGAAATTTGACGATTTGAAATCCCTGACATCTGGCAGTTCATTGCGTGATATTGAAAATGCCAAGAGTAAATATTCAAACTTTCTCAAAACCTTTGTGAATAGCCTGCAAGAAACGAATCCGCACGAGAAACCCGTCTATTTGGATACCATCAATAAGGTTATACAAAATGCTTGGGCTGTTCCAACTCATGGTCATGAACTTGGTTATAGTTTGTGTAATTCGCTGCGTGTAAGTGGCGGTTTGGATATGTTGATGGAAAATTGTGAGCTAAACGATCAAGCTGTACAGTTTTCATCGGCACGTTTGCTTGAGCAATGTTTGACTACAGAAAACAGAACCCACGTGGTAGATAATGGGCTCGATAAAGTCGTTAAAGTAGCCTGCGTTTGTACAAAGAACACCGACACTCAACACTCGAGAGTTGGTACTGGGATCTTAGAGCATCTCTTCAAACACAGTGAGGGAACATGTTATGATGTGATTCGATTAGGCGGTCTTGATGCAGTTCTATTTGAATGCCGAACTAACGACGTGGAAACTCTACGACATTGTGCTAGTGCCTTAGCAAATCTGTCTCTGTACGGTGGTGCAGAGAATCAGGAAGCCATGATCAATAGGAAAGTCCCTATGTGGCTCTTCCCGTTAGCCTTCCATCATGATGATAATATTAAGTATTACGCGTGTTTGGCCATTGCTGTGCTAGTTGCCAATAAGGAAATTGAAGCAGAGGTCTTAAAGTCAGGGACTTTGGATTTGGTAGAGCCATTTGTAACCTCTCACGATCCCTCGGAGTTCGCTAAGTCAAATTTGGCACATGCACATGGTCAGAGCAAACACTGGCTTGAGCGACTGGTACCGGTTCTTAGTTCGAACCGCGAGGAAGCTAGAAACTTGGCAGCATTCCATTTCTGTATGGAAGCCGGTATTAAGAAGGAACAAGGAAACACTGAAATCTTCCGAGAAATAGGTGCCATAGAGCCATTGAAAACTGTAGCAAGCTGTCCAAATGCCATTGCCTCGAAATTCGCTGCTCAGGCCTTACGTCTAATCGGCGAAACTGTTCCTCATAAGCTTTCCCAGCAAGTCCCGTTGTGGTCAGTCGAAGATGTCCAAGAATGGGTAAAACAGATAGGTTTTGCCGCCTTCGAGCGTCAGTTCGCCGAGTCACAGGTAGATGGTGATCTGTTACTTAAACTTAATGAAGAAAATCTCCGGGAAGATATCGGTATCTCAAATGGAATCCTTAGAAAGCGTTTCGCGCGTGAACTGCAGAATTTGAAAAAGATGGCCGACTATTCATCGAAAGACTGCGCGAAAATGTGCCAATTTTTAAATGAAATTGGGCCCGAGTATTGCACCTACACCTATGCCATGTTGAATGCTGGAATCGACAAATCCTCGCTGAGACAATTAAATGAAGACATGCTGCTCGCGGATTGTGGTATTCAAAACTCAATTCACAGGTTCAGGATTCTAAATGCTGTAAAGTCGCTTGAGAATTCCTTACAGAGTGTATCGGAAGAGAATATGGCCAAGACTCTTGATGTATTTGTGAGTTACAGGCGATCAAATGGTTCACAATTGGCCAGTCTTCTTAAAGTGAGTTTGAGCTTCCTTAAAAAAAAATACAATGCCTTATCTACTCTCTGTAATTTAATAGGTCCATTTACAATTACGAGGGTTTTCGGTGTTTATTGACGTTGAACGACTTGAAGCTGGAAAGTTCGATAACGGTTTGTTGAACAGCATCAAACAGGCTAAACATTTCATTTTAGTATTAACCCCAAACGCACTGGAGAGATGCGTTGAAGACTACGATGGCAAGGATTGGGTTCACAGGGTAAGATGTAAAGAAAGTTTTGGGAAAAATATATTTCAAAAATGTGATATTTTTAGGAAATCGTTGCGGCTCTCAACTCAAACTGCAACATTATCCCAATCATAGACAACTTCCGTTGGCCAGAGGCCGAAATGCTTCCAGAAGACATGCGCAGTGTTTGCCATTTCAATGGAGTCACATGGATACACGACTATCAGGACGCTTGCATCGATAAACTAGAAAGGTACAAAGTTGGAAAAATTTAAAATCCGCAGTTGGTGTCTAAAATGTTGTCTTCTTTCTTTTCTTTAAGATTCATGCGTGGCGAAAAGAATCCCGATCGAATTGGAATGGCTCCAAGTACACCGGGATCTGCTTCGGTGACATACCAAAGAATGCACAGCAACGATTCTGATTATCAGACGGGCGTGAGTAGTTGTGGAGGCAGTTCAGTTGGCACCAATGGCGGATGCAGTGCGGGCAGTGGAAACAGCAACGGTTCGGGCAACTGTCAAGGAACAAATGGCGGACAAGGTGGGCCTTCGAACACAACAACAACGGGGCGATCAGGTTCTGATTGTTGACTAGATCTCCCCAAGTCTACGTACACTAATTTAATTAATAATAATAATAATAAATTTAATACTAATCATAACCTAGCAGCTAATCATCCGGCAAATAGATACCGTAAATCATCCAGTCCGGGCCGCACATATTTTGGTGGTAACGGGCACCACGGAGGTAGCGGAGTGATCTCTGGTACAGGTTCGGTGGGTGGCATTGGTCCGTATGGTGGTCGCGGTGGATCAAAAAGGAATCTTCTTTTCCCGCCGTATCGAACAAGTCCTATTTCAGCCAGAACCGTGAATGGTAATACGTCGAATGGGACGTATAACGGCATCAATGGCCCTGTAGTGCCAGTATCTCCGTACAGATCAGGACGTCGAAGTTCGGCTGTTGCCATCACAAATGCGTCTCCACATTCGCCTACACCAAACTTTCGGAGTCACAGTCTGGGTGGTCTGCTGGACGGAGGATCTGCAGACGACGAGGCTGTTGTGGTCAATGGCAGCAACGACGAAAGTACACCCATCGAAGCAAGCTGTGATTCGGTCGTTCTCAAGAGAGACAAGTCAAATACAATGCTAAATACGCAAAACCGTAAATCCCGCAGTCTAGATCAACTGTTGGATGATTTTCCACTAACAGTTCCCGGCATAACTGAAGGCACTCAAAGCATGCACAATCTTGCCACACCAGTGACACCCGAAATCAATGGGTGCCTGGAACATATGGAATCCCTACATGAATCATCACCACAACCATCCAAGACTTTCGCCAGCCCATCGCAATCAACCAGAGATTCACAATCCGTCACACCTGAACGCACAGTGTCCCGTCAAAGCCCCGAAGGCATCAGCTCGGCCGAAGATGACCGTGAAGATACCCAATCGAATTACAGTACCGGCTCAAAGGACACCGGTAAAAGTTCAAATAGTCAGAAAACCCTCTTCAATCGGACTTTGAAAAAAGTCCGGTCGCTCATGAAAAAGTAAGCAATATTTGGCTTGAATGCCTTTTATTACTACCATAATTTTAATATTATGAGTCTTTTTTACATATTTTAATATGTTGTCTTATTTAAAAAATTTAAACAAAACAACCGCCCTATGCTGTCTGTGCGCGCGCCTTTTCATCCCACCCTAAAAACTGAAATTGCACATTTAACATTAATTTTTATACATATAGCTCATTTGTAGTTTGAAAATAGTTCGAAATATCATCCCATCTAGCGCTAAAAAAAGCTTCTTAATGTAACTGTTTGTACATATGTATTACATATTATATACGAAAGAATTGCTGGTGACATTTCATATAGAATGTCATGCTTTTTTCCTAAATTGTAAACCTTAGACCACTGCTCTATCCATGAGGAAAGGAAACTTTGAGAATATGTATTTCAGAAGTCTTTGCTTATTGATTAAACTTGGTAAACGTCATTTAAACAAAAATTGTGATAAAATACGTTTTAACATAAAAGAAAATTCCATTGTGAATGCACCATAAAATTCGTCATGGCAAAAAGGACAATTTTTGAAAATTACATACTCGTACATAAACATGAAAATAAAACTTGCTAAAAATAAGTTTAAATTTGAGATGAAAAACATTGCATACCTTTTCAGCTTTTATTTTTTTACTAACCTAATACGTGCACATTCATATATGTTTAGGGTTATTCGTAGTTTATTATTAGCGGCTCATAAAACTAGTAACAGTAAGGTAAAAGTCAAAATTTGTTAGTGCCCATAATACTTATGAGTGTTCGTGACCAATCTTAAGTTATGAAAGCTTGTTCGCAAAGTGTTTTCTAGTATAATGTCACTAATTTAAAAGCGCTCGATAATAACCGCCCTTACAGTTTTACAGTTGAGCATATTTTAAAAAATACTGGACTTGGATAGGTAGTTTCAAATGAATTTACAAATGCTTAGATTTAGATTTTGCTCATACATAACCATATCATAATTTTACTTTTTTGTTTCTTTTAATTTCGAACTCATGATTTTTCACATAAGCCAAGCCCAATATCTACGAGTATAATCTTAAATTGAACAAATTTAAAAATTTGATTTTTTTAAACATAAATCTATTGTGAATTAAGCAGAATCTAACTCTGTTTAAATTCTATACAAAATTCACAGTCGAAAAGTTATGTGTTCCATAATTTCAGTGAAACTAAACCTGGGGCCTATTGCACCATCTTACAAAATTGTGATTACAAGTTTTTGTTTACGAGTTTTTTTCATATCTAATTTTTTTAATCACAAATTTGTACTTGTAATTTGTAGTTGGTGCAATAGGCCCCTGTTTGTCATTTTGTAGTTTGTACTAAGATCGTCACTTGTGAATTAAAATGACGCAGTTTTTTACGATGTTAATAATGTTTTAGTATGATAGCCGTATTTTTTTCGCAAGTCCATATAGAATTGTAGAAAAAAACGACATCGACTTAGGAACTTCTTTTCAAATAGCTGGAAGCATTTGTCAGCATCCAGAAATGTCACTTTTGACTTCTCTGAACAAATTATCGATAACATACAGATAATATTATATTGGCATCAAGGTTTTTATCGTGTCTTAGATTAGTCTCCAAAATTATCTGGACTTAGCTAAGTCTGTGTAGACTTAAGTAGTTGTTGTTTTTACATGTAAATCGCTTAGCCCCGATGTCGTTTTTTTCTACAATTCCTTATGGACTTGCAAAAAAACACACCTGATTCTTGGTTAAAACGACGATTTTTTTTTATTTATATTGAATTTAGCATCATTCTTTTTTTAACATTCTATTAAAGTTAAAATCATCAAAAAGCTATTTTATTTGTTTTAGTCCCGTGCTAACTTCATATGACTTTTTGGCATTAACAGACGTCGAAAAAGATCTGTTTACTTATTTTTTTGCTCCAACTGTCATTGTTTTAGGTGTGTTCAGAAGTAATTTATTAATAAAATTGCTTTTGTACGATACTAGTTAGCAAATGTTTAAAATTAAGAATGAGTTAGTAAACTATACTTTAAAGAGATAGTAAAATGTTAATTAGTATCACAAACCCGTTGACATTAGTTTGAAATAGTAGTTCGAAGATTTGTGTTTTGGTGTTTCTTATGTATTAGTTTTTAAATTACTCTTTAAAAATATGTTTATGTAATTTCATTTTGAAAATTTTTATTTCCCTTGAAAAAAAAATTGGGGACAAAATTTTTGGATTCAACAAATTTCATTGAAAACCCTTGTGAAGTTAAACTGTCAAACACAAATGAGTCAAAACAACGAATCCATTTTTGTTGTCACGTCCGTCCGTTATAGAATCGAATTCGTAAGAGTTTATGGGATTTTGAATTGAACACCAAAGCGGAAAATATTCTCAAAACATATATGTACATATGTAACTCGGAAGAATGGAACAACAGTTTTGGTATTGTTTTTGTTTTTTGCCAGATTTCAAACAGAGCTGTCAAATGCTTCCTTACCATATGAACTTCATTTACAATTATTTAAGAACTGTTTGTTTGGCTAACTTTAATAAGGATCTTATGTCATTATGAATTCCTTTTAATAATCTTGTCATTTGAGTTGTGGATTTGAGTTTACCTTATTTGACTGCTCAGAAAATATACGGATGTTACTCGTATGTCGTATTCCATTGGTCAGTTGTAACAATTTCAAATCCCTTCCATTAATTGTTCGGAGTGATGATTGTGACTATTTTTTGCTTCTTGATTTCATTTAAAAGTTCTTGTCGCAGTACCTACTAATCCAACCAAGAAATTTAAAAAGGAAACAAGTACAACACAAGTTCTCTTACGATTATGTTTTCTCATGTGAAAGTTATAAGATTTTTGAAAGAAAACATCATCAAATCTCCAGTTATTTGTTTCTTCGTGTCAAAGAGTTCGTACTTTTCCTGTCAAAATTGTCAAAGATTTAAGGTGCGTTCCCGTTTAAAAAATTCGTTGACATTTTCCATAGAAGAGACTGAACAAAATTTATAGACAGATATGGTAAATGGGTGCCCTCATTGTAATTCTGAATACTTGAAAATTTATCATTTCGGTTACTTTAGCAGTTTGGACATTTTTCAGAGAATTCTAACTTAACTCTAAAATAATATAAATTTGTGTGACTTTCTGTACAAAAAGCAAAGAATAGACCTATGAGTTTTTAGGATTCGCTTAATTCAGTCTTGCCCTCCTTCACCGTGAAAGGTCAAAGTGACGGAAGAAAATTTCTTAAATATCCGACACATGATCTTATAAAAACGTTCTAAATATTAAAACGCAACTCCGAGTAGCTACGTACTCATTTTTTTATCCATCAAATATGATTCTATAATATAAGTTTATCAAATTTTAGTTATTCCTTTATTTTTTTTGTATGTTTTGAATTTTTTCTTCAAACTAATTCATTTCCTCTTTGCATGATTTTTAATTTGATCGTTTGGTACTAATCATTTTCTTTGCTTCTTAGGTTCTTCAATTAAAATCAGTATGTCTATTCCAGAAAGTGCGACAGATCGTATTGAAAGCATTTACTCAATTTCGAAAATCTTCGCTTCTTGAAAATGGATACACATTTTTTTTTTTCATCTAAATGTCAAATATTTCCAAATTTTTCCCAGTGTCAGCTATTTCAAAAATTTCAAAGTTGTCTGTGGCCTAAAAAATTCTTTGTTCATACATGGTATGTATGTTCTTTGACAAAAAGTAGGTGTTTTAATTTTTAAATTCAATTAAAAGCTCAAGTGACCTCAACTCCAAGGTGCGTTACGCCCAGGTACGACAGTGGGCTCATCAGTTTGATGCTGCCGTACCCTTGAATTTAATTCAATCACTCCACTTAAACAGAAATTACTTTCTATCTTCATTGGTGTTTTAATTTTTAATTTAGTGATTTTGTTGTTTAAAAATTAAAAAAATTTCTATAACTGACCTATTAAATAATGAACATCGTTATATTTACAATTTATTTGATATCTTCATTTTGTTTCTATGTTATGTCTTATTGACCAATTTTGTATTTAAAGAAAATCGAACACGACACGTCAAAACAACAATTCGTCACACATACTTACACCTATCGCTTTCATACACAAAATGACATTTCGAACTGGAAAGTGATTTCGCTTAATTGTTTTTGTCTGGTTTCCATTTCCATAAATCTATAATTAGTAAGATTTAAATATATATAATATTTGTTCTGAATTCGAAATCTCATTTTCGGCGTGCTTCGAACTATTAAATTATAAAATTTGAAGGAGATACTTCAAAGTTCCAATATTTCCAATCAAGTGTCAATAATCGCACCAAAATTAACTGGAGCGAAAGTGAATCAATTTATTCAATACCATGTGTTGAATCCGCTACTAAATACAATCTGCTCCAAATCCCTTAAGCAGTAGACGGTTAAATGTTGTTACAAAAGGTTATTCATTATTGTGATAACATGTGCGTAGAGATTTTGTTGAGACTGGAAAGAATTCACGACTACTGAGCCGGTCGATGCAACGACCATAACAGATTTTAAAAATATAATATTAACTTATTAAGTTAGGTTAGGTTGAAGTGGTTTCTTGGGATACCACATGAATCTCGAGATTTTCTACCTACCATTTGAACCATTTGGAGATCCTTATGAAGCGAGAGAGATTGCAAATGTTTATATTAAATTATGTAGATCACTAGGTTCCTCAGAGAAAAACTCTTCCAGATGGAGAGTTGAACTAATTAGCTTAACTACAATTTATTAAAGGATGATTAGCTGCAGCGTTTATTAACCACAAGCCAATCATATCAAGACCACATTAACTTGCCTAAGGACAAGAGCCCAGTTGGCAATTTTGTGTTGCTCCCAATCGGAGTTTAGTACGTGTCAAACTGTTTGCGGCAAATCTATAAAAATCGAGCAACAAAAATTGCCAGATGGCCTCTGCTCTATGACTGTCAAAATTCTTCAAATTATTTTGTCAAAATTTTGTTTGTTCCATCAAATGATTCATTTGATTTCTTTGTTTGTTTTGTGTTTGTTTTTCGTTTTAATTGCTTGTTTAGTTTTTTGTTTTAAATTTTAAATGTTGTTTTATTAAAATATCAAAATCACATTTTTTCCACTTTTTTTTTTATTTGTAGACCGTAAAAAGTCATCTCCGTTATGCCTGATGTGTCCGTGACAGCATTAAATTGAATGATTGTACAAATACAGTGCATCAATACACCCATTTATACAGAAAGCAATTAATATTCAGTTATATTGAATATTGGGGTCAAAGGTGCATTGCATTATTGCTTACAATGTTTCATTTAAATTATAAGTTTTATATTATTTAAATATTGTGTTGTTTTGCCTGATTTTTTTGTAAAAGTCTTGTTATGTAGATATATTTTATTTTTATATAGTTTTCTCTTTTCTTCTTCTACTTCTTTATGTAATTTATTTTAAATGTGATTTTTTAAGGAATTTTATTTATTTTTTATTTTATTATATTTTTGTCACGATCACAAACTCGCACTCATTCAAAAACAAAAATCAATTTATCGAAATTCAGCAGTGACAGCGAAGATGATGCTGAAATAAAAGGAATAGTACTTTCAAAGATCACTGTACCAACTAATAATAAAAGTATATTCTGGTAGACGTGCATCACATACTTTTTTTTCATTTAACAACATAAAAAGTGAAACAATACTAAGCGAAAAAAACTTGACTTTTCTTGGACTGGTTCTAAGAATATTCTCATCAAGTTAATTTTGTTTTTTAATTCAATTAATTACATTATTCTTTTCATGTAGTAGATTGTAATTTTTTCATCTTAAATTTAAACAAATATAATTTGAAATGAACCATCAAACTTCATTAATTCAAAATCTGTTTTTGATTAAATTAACTTAAAATAGAAAATTATGGTGCCTTACTTTTTACAGCTTTTTTAAAAAAATAAATAAATTAAAACTCATATATTCTTACATCGAGCATTGTATAAAAGTAAAATAATTTTAAAACTATTTTAAGTTTTAACACTTATTTAATGTATAGTACCTGTTAAGTATATGATATATTATTTTTTGTCGTAACATTGTGATTTATTTTTTTTTTTTTAATTAGTTTACATAAATGTATACATATATAACCAACTATCACCAAGGCATATTTGTTTTCAATGACAATGTTCTTAATAAAAATAGGAAAATATATTTGGATAGATTTTGGTTATTGTTTAAGAAAAGAAAAGAAACTATATAAAATCCGATTTGAAAGAAAATACAAGAAAAGAATTAATTTCTAACCACATAAAGTTTATTCATTTAATTTAACAAAAACAAAATTATCAGCATCATAAAACGAATTATGCTGCGAGAAGCATGTATGTATAATTATTTCGAAATCAATAAGTTTGTATTTTAAATACACACTTTTAAGTTGTTAATTATATAACAAAATTTACCTTAAGTTTGTATGAATAATACTTTAATTCATAAAAGAAACATCTGCTTAAACAAAAATGTAAGGAATAAATAAAGTTAAAAAAATAATAAAAAACTTTTCTAAGACAAAAAAATTAACGAATGCTGTTTTATTTTAAAATTAATTTGACAGCTTATTTAAGCCCTTTTTCTTATTTTTAACCATAGAGATTGGAATGAATTTCCAAATCAGATAGGAGAAGAAGCTGATCATAGACTATTTCATAATAAAGAGTTTTTCAATTGGCACGGGTAGATTTTGGCAGCCATCTTCTTCTCGTGACATTTCTGTCAAATCTATTGCCTATTATTCAGTTACTGATGCCAAATCACAATGGCAAGTTATACGATTGAACAGCATTTTTAAATGATGAGACTTTATTATCAAAATGAGTGTTTAGTAGTGCAAACTTTGCGTCCATTTTACTGCAGACGTGGGGGCCCTTCGCAGACAATTCTTCAACGTTTGTTTGCCAAATTTAAGACGGCCGGTTCGGTAATTATTATCCAACATTCATATATCAAAGGAAATCATGATCAGCCGAGAACATAGCCGCGCTCCATAAAAGTGTACTGGATAACCCAAAAGAGTTGATTTCTCGCCTTGCACAAGAACTCGACCTTACGCTTACTTCAACTTTCGAATTTGGAGTAGGGACTTTGGCCTACGCCCGTACAAAATGCAACTGATCCAGGAGCTCAAAATTGATAAACATAGACAGCGCCATTTGTTCGCTGACTGGGCTTCAGAACGTTTGGAAGAGGACCCCAAAAATTAACTTCAATGACGAGGCGCATTTTTGGATGAATGGCTGTGTTACACACACAGTGAACGCCACGATTAACATTCTGCATCAACGATTTTACGGTAAGATTATCACTCGCAAAAGTAACGTGAATTGGCCACAAAGATTATGCGATTTGACTCCGCTAGACTTTTTCTTATGGGCTTTCTTTAAGTCGCAGGTCTATGCGAATAAACCACAGTCTACCGATACCTTTAAGGTGAACATAACACAGGCCATCCCTCAAATGCAGCCAAATTCATTGAAAATTGAACCACTCGGATCTGTGAGAAGCCAAGCCGAGCGTTTAAACGATTTCATAGATATTCCATACATAATGGCATGGCCCTTTCAAATAAAAAAAAATTGTAAATAGGTACATACTCGTAGATACATCTCACCATAGCTGGGCATTAACTCGTTAATCCGTTAATCGTTAATTAACGAAGTTAAAATTTTGATTAACGGATTAACTTTTAAGTTAACTTTTAAAAATGTTAACGGACACGTTAAATCCGTTAATCTACGTTAAGTCCGTTAAACGTTAATGGAATGCCTACTATTTACCGCGCGGCGCGAAAAACAGGTTCAGACAAGTACTTATGAGACAAGTGCCGTGCGGCGCGTGCCGCGGGTGAAACACAAACAGCTAGGTACGTATTATATTTTGACGGCGCATGCGAGTGAGAAAACTGCGAAGAGATTTGTTTCGTTTAATCATTTAATTATGCCGGTTGTCCACTATGTGCGCGATAAGTTCGGTTAACTTTTTATTGAACTCTTTCGTTGGATAAACGAATTTACAACCTCTTACACTAGTGCAGCAACTTACGTAATTCACGTTGAGCAACTAAAGTTGAACAAAATGCGTTTGGAACCCCGTACACATAATTGACCAACTTTCCCATATGTTGATTAACCCCGTACACCTAGTTGATCAACTCTTAAAACTTATTCCAGTGTTGAATAGCTCCGTACACCTAGTTGACTAACTTACTCAAATGTTGAATAACCTCGTACACTAGTTGATAAACTTGTTCGATTTTGACAGAAAAAATTTTTTTTCGAGTTGATCAACTGCGTTTTCGATATTGTTGCTCAACCAGTTGATGAACGAGTTGATACCTTCGTACACTTAACCAAGGATCACTCGTTGGGGAACGCGTTGAACACACCACGATAAACAAAAAGCTCAAACGTCAAACCTGAAATAATTTTGACATCAGTTCGGTACATACATTTATTGTCGACGCACGCCTTCGCTTTAAAATATTCTTAAATTTGTTCCGTATGAGTATGATTTCCTCTAAAAAAAAAAAGTGGCTGCCGCATTAATAATATTAGAAAATAAACGACAAAGGAAGAAAAAACAGCAAAGACGATTCCGGGTAGATGATTTTTTCTTGAGTCGCGAAGAAATTTTTTTTTTTCAATGAAATAACATATATATGAGAAATTAAAATCGATTGATCTCACCGCGCCTGTGAATTCGAATTCAAAGTTTAGGCAATTGCATTTTCGAGGAAATTTGAGACCAAGCCAATTCCCTGGCATCTCGATTTTTATAAGAGGGGCTCTTAATGTCCCATATATTGGGCTTTTCCTCAATTGCTGAAATCATTTGCAAAATTAATTCACTCTGATTTTTTATCACCTTCCATGACGAAAAACCAAAATAAACTACAGTTTGCAAGTTGCAACAACTGCAAGTTCATGGCAACGCAACACAATATTACGTCAAGAAATCCCAAAGAAAATTAAAAAGTTGATCAACGCGTTGAACAAATAATGTGCAACACATTACGAGTATCTTGAAAATGTTGCTCAACGTGTTGATCGAACACGAGCTCGTACACTACCCGTACACTTGTTGCGCAATTCGTTGAGCAACGGCCAACAACTAGATCCAACCCGTTGATTGAACAGAATTGAAGGCACAGTACATTAGAGTTGAATGCGTTGAACTCGAAATTTGTGCGTTGATCGCCCAGTGGATGACTGGCATTACTTAGCGCCGGTGTGCTCAGAGTAAAAAAAATATTAAAAATGCAACTTTTATCACATGTTAAAGGATTAACGATTAACGTTAACTTGCGTTAATTCTTCCGAAATTTAACGCTTTAACGTTTAACGAACCTAACTTTTTTAGTAGCGGATTAACGATTAACGAAGTTAACTGTTTGATTAACGGTGCCCAGCTATGCATCTCACATAACTTGTTTTATTGCATTTCAACATTTCACTATTTAAAATAAAAACATCCCATTTGTCACCATTTTTAAAGTCGCCGATGGCTTCCTAGCTGTATAAAGCTGCATAAGAACTGTAATAAAATGATGTTTTGAAAAAAGAGCGTATCCCTGTAATTCCTCTTTAAATTTTGTTATTCGTCACCCTTTCATTTAAATGGTTCTAGCTAATTATTTATACCTGGCCATGTTACACCCCACGGTAACCGGACGCCCCGAGCGCAAAAAACCCATGCTATGCCACTGCTAATCTATGTATAAGCATAATGTAGAATAACTGTTGAATATATAATCTTTAGTACTAGTGACGATCGAATGTAGTGCCTCTAGGCGGATCCACAACTCTTTACTGTGTTCGGTGTGGTGATTTGGGTTGTGGACCTAGGACTTTTCATAAAAAAGGGATTATGAAGTAATAGCATGATGAGAGAACTATGTATATAAACCGCTAATGAAACTTAAATGTAGGCAAAAAATCAACAAATGTGACGTCCTCTCACCACACCGTCGATGTGAAAATAAAAGATTGAAGACTCATGCTTGATATGTGCATACGCATTTTCAATCAGAATTTAACTATTTGTATCTGGCTTTAAGCTGCATTTAGACTTTCGCACCCATATTAATAAAAACGCTTATTCCACCTATATTCCACGCTTTTACTAAACCATGGAATAGGAGTTTAGTCCTTGCTTAAATTTTCACATTAATAAAAATGAAATATTCGAGGAATAATTAAGTTTATCAAAAATCCTTTTAAAAAATCTACTACAACAAGTAAGCCATCTCTTTTTTATATTCTGTTTCTGCCTAAATTGATTTTCATTTTCTTGTGTCTTGCGTGCTTTCACGCCATTGAAAAACTATGCCCCTTATTTTTAAATTGACGTCACAAACTGAAACAAAGACAAGAAAACAAAATTAAAACATGTTTGGATTTATATTTATATAATTTTAAGTAAGCTGTCTTTACTTGCATATTACTGGAGTAATACCCTTTCCTATTTACATATTATTTACCGTTTTCTCCTGCCTGTTCTTTTTTCATCCTAACATGGGTGCAGTCAAATGCACCTATGACTTGTCGAGCTCGAAATCTACGTATGACCTTAAATCCTTTCTTGGTTCTCATTTTATTAAACTGCCTTGCTTTCAAAGCAAATGCTTTGACAACTTGTGAAAGACACGTTCTTCGAACTTTTTTTTTTTAATAAAATAAAACAAGTTTGACAATTCTATTTCTTATTCCTTCGCTAAACTACCTACTTCTACCTACTTCGGTGGTTTAGCTTAATCCTAGTTAGGAAACGTCACTTAGCAGAAAATTTGTTTTATTAATGAAATTTCACACTTACTGGCTGAACACAATAGAATGCTGCAACTGGAGCTGCAGCTGCAACTGGAAGAGCTGTCAAAAAGTGTCGTACGTACTTTTTTTTATGTGCCCACAATGAGGCTGTACAGCTTTCATTGTTTTGTTGTCATTTGTTGGGTCAGGTGTTGAATCTTTGGCAAATTGTAAATATTTTAAGTAATTGAAACTATAAAATGGACACTGAAATTGAAGATTTTCGTCCATTATTTTAATTAAAATTTAACCACGAAATCACAATACAACAAAACAACACTTAAAATCACAGACAGATATATAAAATTTGAAATGTCAAAAATGCTGCACGAAAAAGTTAAAAGTTCGCCAACTCTTGCAGCACCGACTGCAGCACCGACTGCAGTTGCGTTGTGTTGTGTTCGTAACATTGAATTTACGTGTATTGAATATTTTGACAGCTATTCCAGTTGCAGCTCCAGTTGCAGCTCCGTCTCCATTGTGTTCAGCCAGTTAGTCCAGCACTTAAGGATAACTGGCTGAACACAATAGAATGCTGCAACTGGAGCTGCAGCTGCAACTGGAAGAGCTGTCAAAAAGTGTCGTACGTACTTTTTTTTATGTGCCCACAATGAGGCTGTACAGCTTTCATTGTTTTGTTGTCATTTGTTGGGTCAGGTGTAGAATCTTTGGCAAATTGTAAATATTTTAAGTAATTGAAACTATAAAATGGACACTGAAATTGAAGATTTTCGTCCATTATTTTAATTAAAATTTAACCACGAAATCACAATACAACAAAACAACACTTAAAATCACAGACAGATATATAAAATTTGAAATGTCAAAAACGCTGCACGAAAAAGTTAAAAGTTCGCCAACTCTTGCAGCACCGACTGCAGTTGCGTTGTGTTGTGTTCGTAACATTGAATTTACGTGTATTGAATATTTTGACAGCTATTCCAGTTGCAGCTCCAGTTGCAGCTCCGTCTCCATTGTGTTCAGCCAGTAAACCTCTACTAAACCAACTTTATTGATAAGGGGCGTCGGTGTTGTGCTCTGTGTACATTGTTCGTTGTTGGTCGTACGCGGAACAACGAGAATGTAAATGATAAAAACTAAAATCGAATGAAGAATGTACAAATTCATAGGAACTCGGATATTTGCATGTTTGTTGTTCGTATCTGTCCAAGGAACCTGTGTTTAAATGCGAAAACTGTTTAAATGAACATTGTTAATCGAAGTTCACTGAGCGAACATCAAATAGAAATAAAACATATCCGAGAAATAAAGAAAACCACAAGGGAGAGAGAACAACAAAGTCTGCAATTTTTCGAACTCCAGCAGTAGAACGCGTATAATATTGAGTTTTTGTACAGATAGTTAGTGGTCCCATTATAACAGATTTATAATATTAAAATAAAGAAACACTGTTAAATGACAAAAAAAAAAAAAAACGTTTACTTTTTCAGTTTTAACCTGACTTTTTTTAAAGTGTTTTTTGGTTAACAGAACTGAAAGTGCAGACCCCTATGTCAACTGTTTTTTAACTTAGAAAAGGACTGTAGGTTCAGAAACTTCCCTATAATCAACAAATAATTCCCTTACAAAATTAATAAAATTAATAAAGTAAAGAGTTGCCAGTGCGCGATTCTTTTGTACACCTGGCACCAAATTCATACGTCTCTCAACTACGGTCTTAAAGATCGCAATGTAATATTAGGTGTGTTTTTTTGCAAGTCCATATAGAATTGTAAAAAAAAACGACATCGGGACTAAGCGCTTTACATGCAAATGCAACAACTACTTAAATCTATACAGAGTTAGCTAAGACCAGATAATTATCGAGAGTTAATCTAAGACCCGATAAAAATGGTGATGCCAAAATAGTATTATCTATATGTTATCGATAATTTGCTCAGAGACGTCAAAAGTGAAGTTTTTGGATTGGTTGATGCTAGTCGTCAATAAGCTGACAAATGTCATAGCGTACACAGTGCTTCCAGCTATGTTAAAAAAAGCTCCTAAATTCCGATGTCGTTTTTTTTTACAATTCTATATGGACTTGCAAAAAAAACACACCTATTGCATCGTTTAAAAGCAGTCTGTGTGTTAAATTATTCAAAATTACACATACAGAATTCCACATCTCATTAATATCTATAACATCTCTGATATCACAGAACCATATTCGGGGAAAGCCCGCGGAACAAAATGAAAATCGAAACACTAAACGTCACAAAAAAACACTCGCCATTTTCCACGTTCCACCACCATCATCATTCTCGAAAAGAATTCGGCCTTGTCAACAGGCAACGCTGCTCTCGGAAGAAAAAAGTATCGTGCGATTTTAAATTAGCAGTGGGCGTCGGGCAATTTTTCATTAAGTTTGTTCACAATTCTCAGATTAATTTAAAAATGTTCAATCTGCTATATTTTTCTAGCAATCAAAATCAGTTAAATTGTTAAAACAACTCCCTCCTCTTACCCCCGCGGCAAGTGGTTTCTTGTAAATTTGTGTGCCAAGTCAATCAAACAACAACAAAATTGAAGAAGCAAGTGAAGTGGTTTTCTTGTAATTGAAAAATAGAAAAAGGGAAACCCAAATAATACCTAATTATCCAATCGACAAATATATATGTAAATGTTGAGTGTGATTTGTCTTACTACTTGTTTTATTTTTATCGAAAATTAAAAAAAAAAAAACAAAACTCACAGTGTAGACGGATGAATTAACATCTTCTCTGCCCGAACACGGATGCTGTAACCACTTTGATCTTTGATGACCACCAAACCATCGCCACCAAACAGGATTTGTGCTTCTTTTTTTGGATTAAAAGCGTTTCTTCTCGGGCGTAAGTTTAGAATTGGATTTTTCTTTTCTCACAAAAATTCTCTTTCTGATCGGAATTCGAGTTCTTCGGTGCCAGGTACCTACGCAGCGATTTTCTTGGGTTTGTTTTTGTTGCTCGGAATTATTTAGCTGACGAAAAGTTTCTTTTTTTTTCTCCAAAGTAAAACGACGACGCAGAAAGTGAAAAAGCTGAGTAGAAATTCTTATTGCATTCGACTTAAAAAGTGATTGGTTTTCGTTTGTTCTGCTTTTGACATCTTTCGTTGACTTGTTTTCGTTTTTCGAGTTCTCAAGTGGATAAGCCTCAAATAGACTTGTAGGCAGCGCAGCAGGCATGTAGATAGACGAGTACCTAGGCAGTACTTGTTCTGTAATAAATATGTATGTATGGATGTATGTACAGTGAATCAAATATTTGATAGAGGTAACCTGATTCCTAAGCCATAATTTGTAATCTTGAGATAGTCTCAAGGCTGACGCGGTTTGTAATATATTTTTTTCTTAGTTTGGCGAATGAAATTAAAAACAATAGTTTTGTTCAACCAGAAAAATGCCAGTGTAGAGTAGTGTAGTGCAGTATACATGTTCGTGAAAACTTTCAGACCAAATTCAAGCAAAAACTCATATGTCAGATGTTAAAATGAAGAAAACAAATTAAATTCGGCGCAAGTAAAATGCCTTATGCCTGCGCTGAAGTCGATGGCAAAGGGATGAAATCCATTCCCAGTGCCTGCGAGCTGCGACGACGTTGTGTGCACAAAATCTCTTCCTCCTCTCCTCTTCACCTTTTTTCATCGAACTTTCAAGCACTTGCGTTCGGAATTCTTCGTCTAAATATAGGTACATACATAGATTAAATTAAGATATTATTGGATTAATTGGAGAACACTGAATCACCAGAGATTGCCCTTCAATCGGGTTAGCTCTAATCTATACATTACAACTTTATTCATAAACAAAATATAATCGAATAATGACATCACAAACCTGCACTAGCTCAAAAGTTAGTCCTGAATATTCAGAACTAGAGTGCACTAGTTCAGCTCAATGAACGCTAATCAGTGTAAGTCAGTGCCGAAATTTTCTCAATGAACACCAAAAAGCTACACTTTTCTGCCCATTCAGTCCAGTGCAGCTGGTTGAACAGAGCTAATAGGCGATTTTCATTTTTAAGTTCAGAACAGAGCCTGAGTTGTCAAAAACTAAATTATGTTTAAGGTGGTTCACATTGAAGAACATGGTTCTATGGGAACATAACTGTACACACTAATTTGCGTTCCACATAGGATGTTGTCGAACATAAGTATAAAAAGCATACCTATACCATGATACTAGCTTTCTTGTGGTGTATCTAGTATCATATTCGGTATTTGGTAGTCGTCTTACATACAGCCAAGATCCTAATACACCACCATAAAGAATAATCTTACTTTCGTCAGTCCAAAGAATTTTCCTCCACTTTTCAGGAACCCAACCCAAATGCTCTCGCGCAAGCAAACCTAATTCTCTTGATTATGTGGATTTTTTAGAAGTGGGACTTTCAATCGTCTTCTTACTGTATGGACACCGCATGGTAAATAAAGTTCACCTACATACTATTGCCGTAGCTGCTGCGTACGGACGTTTTTAAAAACCGTATAACACCTTTGATGTATAACCGACAATATCCTGAACTTTTGAATAAGTTTGCATCTTTTTTGTGTGCAGTGTTTAGTACGATCCATTTCAGAGGAAGAAATTCAACGGTTGTGAAACTAATTTGGTAGAAATTAAAAAAAAAAGTAAAAGGCATACTTTGTAGGTATTAAAAGTTATGGTAATTTTATACTTTCGCGGCTCTAGAAAATCGAAAAATCTTCCGATTTCGCCGATTTTTTTTAAATCTTTGTTTTTACGGGGATTTATGAAAAAAAATATGGGAAATATCTAAAATGAAGATTTCATATAGTTTTATGACTTTAAATGCGGTCATAAACGCACTTCTTTGAATATAATCGTTTATAACTTTTTTGTAAAGCATTAAACGAAGTTCATTTATTTTTTTTGTTAATCTACACAAAAAACGAACATTTTAAGAAAAAAAAAAACATTGAAAAATGTTTGTTTTATTAATTTGGCGCCTGTAGCTACATTTTTCTTGGGCAACAGTACATAACTGTTTGTTGTTTACTCCAATTGATGTAAAATACAGAACTATTGCTACAGGCGCCTGCCTGGCCATAGAACATTCCCTAAGCGGAGCAACGGAGTTGCGTGCGCAGGTATGAGCCCCGAAAAGGAAGTTAAAATCATGAAAACCCACGAAGCGGGCCACCCACACTTCTGTTTAGCTAAAAAATAAAATAAACATTTTTATATATTTTTTTTAAGTGTTCGTTTTTTTTTGTATAGATTAACAAAAAACATATTAACTTCGGTTGATACTTTGCAAAAAAGTTGTGAACGATTCTATTCAAAGAGGTGCGTTTATGACCACATTTAAAGTCATAAAAGCATATGAAATCTTCAAGTGAGATATTTCTTATATTTTTTTTTACATAAATCCGCTTTAAAAACGAAAATAAATTAATCGAAATCGAATGATTTTTCGATTTTCTAGAACCAAAAAACAAGGGGACCGCGAAAGTATAAAATTACCAAAATTATTTTTTTTTATTTTTGGAAAATACGTGTTTTTTATTTTCCGAAACATGCCGTTTCTCAAAAAAATATCAATTTTTTATGATCTTGGGCTACGAAGGGTTAAATATAAATAAAAAGTAAAAGAAAGAAAATTTTAAAACAGAACCTAACAATGGCTGTTATTATTTTGGTCGCCTAAAGTACTGAAATGCAATAGACAAAAAGAGATTTAACAAGAGAGGAGATAATGTACCTTTAGGCCAGGCGCGCACATTCAATTTTTAGTTTCGCAAATGTTTAGTTGCTAAAATGATATATGGGCTTATATGGGACACCGTGCACTTAGAGCAACTCGATTCGAGCAACTAAAAAGTTTGTGTTTTGCGCTAACTAAACGATTGCCTAACATTAATTCGCAACAATTGAGCTGTTTTCTATAAGCGTTAGAGAGAAAAGAGTGTGAGCATGCGTAAAGAGTTGCCAGTGCGCGGTACTCTATCAACTCAAACTCTAACAACAGTATATTTTAATAAAATCAAAATTTCAAAGCTTTATTATCATGTTTGTCAATTGCCGCGCAAATGTAAAGTTTCACCAAAAAAAACTAAGGTTGTGTGTACAGTAGTCGCAACGCTTCTCGTATCGCATCGCATCGCTTTTTTGCTCTACTGTACGCGCGGCATTACCGTTAAACGCTATGTAAAGCCAAATGAAGAACGTTGGGCCCCTATTGTTGAGCCAACATGATTTAATTTAGTAATAAGTTAGTTTTAAGTCAAATTGTATATAAAACAAATTGAAAAATAAAATTCTTAATCTAATAATCTAAACGCTATGTATTCGAAATGTAGAATACGAATTTTCATCTCCCAAAACTCAATTCACAATCTTCATTATCAATATTCGCTTTTCGGTCTTGAATAGACACTCGGTGTCGCTTAGAGTAAGTAGAATAATTTGAGTATTCGAAAAATTTTTGTGAAGAATCGAATATCTCGAGATGTTGTCTGAATCGATTATAATCGAATTTATTATTCGAATGTGCGCACCACTACTTCAGATGTTAAATCGAGTAATTGGAGGCTTAAGAGCTGATAGATTACACATAATAGCCGTGTTTTTTTTTTCGCAAGTCCATATACCTAGAATTGTAAGAAAAAACCAGATCGGGATTTGGAACTTCTTTCCAAATAGTTGGAAGCACTGTGTACGCTATGACATTTGTTATATTGACGACTAGCATCAACCAGCATCCAAAAACGTCACTTTTGACTTCTCTGAACAAATTATCGATAACATATAGATATTATTATTTTGGCATCACGGTTTTTATCGGGTCTTATGCGCGAAACAGATTAAACCAGCAACAGCACCAGCATCGTCAACAGCAAACAGCACGCTGACCAGCAAACATTTCTCAAACACATTACCACCAGCAACGTCATCTCATCTGCTTGACATTTCATATTGAAAAAAAAAGTTTTTCATTGTGGGGCAACTGAATATTGCAGTGGAAAAGTTGACAACACTGCACCAGCAACAGCAAATTTAGGACTTTGGCCTAACGACGCTGTTGGCGTTGCTGTTCTTATGTGTGTTGAACCATTGAAATACATTGGCTCTAAATTAATGGCGGCCGCTGTTGCTGTTGACGGTGCTGTTGCTGGTTCAATCTGTTCCGCGCTTTAGATTTGATGTTTTACGTGAAAAATTTCGAGGTACATACCTAGATATCAAAGATCATGCGTGTAAATGAGGAAACCAGCGTAGTCATATTTGTTATAGGTACTCGGTTTTGTAAAGTCTTAGCTAATTTTAAATTTTGGTATTTGTTGGGATATTGAAATTGAACCACCCTGTTGGTATATATAATTGAATGTCTGGATGTTTCAAAGATTTCACTTTGCTGATATCTTAAATTTGGTGTAGAAATATGTTTGTATGGAGACATACAGTAATGTATTGCACATTCTACTATATCCAAGCATACACAATTTTAAAATTCTCTGCTCATTCCTCAATATAGATCATCACACATGTCAGCCAATGTTGTACGTTCGGTAGCTAAAAATAAATTTTACCTCAATTAGTGAATTTCTTTCTTTCATACATATACCTACCTATTTTTGTTTTCAAGCTATAAGATCAATTCTATCGAAATAAAATTATTTGATGAATTCAACGTTCACATAGACTACGCATACCTACATATCTACTTACCCATTAAAGTCCAAAACAAAATTCCTTGTCTCGTTTTAGAATGGAAAGTTTTTTGTTGTCGGTCGGTGGCGTCGTGTCGGTCGGTCACATATCCCACCACTGTCTCCGAACAATGTTTAGAAATTTGCACCAACGATATTAATTAAAGGTATAGATACGAGCTTTTGCCAGATTCAAACTTTCACTTAATTTCAACGTTTGTATTAGTTTGTTAGGTTTTGATTTGAAAAAAAAAATCGAGTAACGTTCGAAGTTTAATTAACTTGTGCATATATTTCGTCTACCGCGACAAAATTTTTAAACTTATAAATTATGCACACGCTTGAGATTTTAGTTAAATTTAAATGATCGGTACGTACATGCTTGGATTTAGTGATGACAAAATTCATACAAAGTTTTTGGTTGGATCAGACTAATTACTTTAGTCCAGTCATTTTAGGTTTTATCTGCTGAAAAATTCCTAGTGAGCTGAATTTTTGTATACACCTTTATTACATTGTAATGAAGATGTGAAAAATTGACATTGATATCGTGCCGGCTAAAAAAGTTATAAGGGTCAAAAGGTCACAAAGTATATAATTTTTTTATCATTCATTGTCGATATCTTCAGTTTCTGTGTCATTAACAATTGCATACCGCAATCTTCGATATTAAAAATGGTCTTCAGCTGTGAGCGGTTAACTCGCTAATTCTATTTAGCATTTACACCAGCGATCTAATAGGTAGTCTAACTCGGGCAATTGTGTATGCCGTCGACCTAATAGTGTACAGAACAGCTTCCAAAGTCGAGGTCATCAGAATTCTTTTGCACTGTGACTTCAACAAGATTCAGTGATATTGCGAAGATATGGAAGTCAGTTTCAGAAATCTGAAACTATTCTGTTTAGGACTCGATCCATCAGTGCGCCACTTGATGATATTTGTTTCGAGGATCTCAAGATAACTCCTATTGCCGCACTTCTGATGGCCTCTATAGCTGCGGTAGGACAGGTTCTCATTGCTCCTGTAATACAGATACACGCGAGCCCTTAGACTTTTTCTAGAGATTTCCTTGTTCTTGATAATTCGGTTCTCTTGTGCCATGCAACCGCCCCATATGTAATGATTGGTCTTACCATCATAGTGTATATCCACCTAAGGATGTTCGGTTTGCATCTGCATGACATGACTTGACCTCCAAGTCTCTGGCAAATCATTAGGGCTTTCCCGACTATAGCTTTTAAGTGTTTGTTCAAAAGGAGTCTACTATCTGGTAGAAATCCTAGCTATTTTACCCCTCTCTGCGTTTCAATCACTTCACCAGCTAGATGGATAGGTTTCATATGTGGCAGAAGTTATTCCTTGTAAATGGTATGATTGTCGTCTTGGAGGGGTTTATTGATAATCCTACAGATAGACACCATTTCCGTGTAATTGTTAGTCCTCTTTGGATTACCTACGGCTATGATAGCAACATCATCAGCAAATCCAATGGAGAATATACCTTGGGAGGTAAGATTTTCTAACAATTCATCCACTACAAGACTCTTCAACAAGGGTGATAATACACCACCCTGTGGACAGCCTCTTGTTGTGATTACTTTTTTTTACATTTTGTTTTTTTTTTTTGTGACAGTATTTTTAGTGCCTAACTTTTCCATCTAGTTATGGTGATGGGTACGCATTTCCTAACAAAAGCAGTGCCTATAGCCTCGTGGGATGTGTTGTCGATGGCTCCCTCTATGTCTAAGAACGCATCTAATGTATCTTTTTTCTATATTTTGGGAATAAATATTAGCTTCCCTGTTCTCCATATACTTGGTATATACCCAAACGCAATGCTACTACGAAGAATATTAGTGAGATAGGGCATACGGTTTTCTTTTCCCTTCTACAAGAAAGCTGGGAAGATACCATCTACATCTGGTGACTTTTAGAGTTGTTTAATAACCTTGATGTAAATATAAAAACAGAAACTAATATTAATTTATTCAAAAATAAATTGCGTTGCATATTGTGATTTTGTGTATACATAAGTAAAAAATTGTTAAAAAGAGTTTTTTTAAAAAACTAATAAAGAATTAAAACTAAAACTAAAAGTATTATCCTTTTACTTGAACACATGTTCCTACCTATTTACCTGTCCTCTATTTTTGGTATGAGAGGTATTCTATCTACTAACTTGGTATTTTATGTTTTATGATAAAATGCTATTTTTAGGACTTTTGCCATATTTAAGTCATTTTTTGAGGCATTCACGGGCACGAAATGTCCTGTCTATACTAGTATTACTAGTGCTATAATGTCTATTAATATTGCAATCATAGTTAGAAAATACTGCAAGAATGAAGTTTAAGATCAAAATGTAGATATAATGATCTTTTATAGAAACTTTATTTTTTTTTTTTTGTATTTTCCAAAAAATGGTTCAACTTGAAACTACTATGCCACCGTTCTTTTTAAATATTTTAAAACTACATTTCGAATATAATATTGAAGCTACTGTAGATGGATGAAAGAAGAATGTCCAGTTTGGACCTCAAGGATATAATAATATTGAGAGGCAACTTTGTCGAAAAAATGTGAAGAAATAGTGGTTGGTTGATTGATCGGAGCCGCTATTCTAAGAAACTTGTTTGAAAAATTTACTAGATGGTGTAGCTCGCTCAGCTTACAGATTATGTCTTGGAGGCTCAATCTTCTTGGTATACGATGATGTACTTATATCCAGCTGGACTAAAACTTGCAATGAAGCTCGTATGTACTTCCTAATCGATTGCCACTTTCAATAACAAGTGTGCTATTTAAAGTAAAAGGAGAAATGATCAACTTCAGCTACATTTCACATCATCAGGACCTGACTATTTTATGCGATATTTGCAACCTCAAGAAAAGAGAAGATTTTGACCACTTTATTGCCAGATGTCCGATTCTAAGAGAATTTCGTGTCAGATAAATCGCTAATTATTATGAGTGAAGTTGTATGTATTTTAAATGGAAGTCATGTTTGAGGAAATTTGTATTGATACAAAAAGATGGTACTGAAGTATAGAACCCGAATAATCGAAGGCGACTTTTGAAATTCAATATATACCTAATATTGGGGGCTATTGTGAATAAAATGTCCCTCGGAATTTTTCCCAACTTTCAAAATTGTCACCTTGAACAATTTCTAAACTTTCCCTTGGAATTTATTGATATCGGGAATTAATGTCGATTTCCTTTACACACTAACGATTTCGATTCCGGATCAATTTTTTTCTTTTGGTGTGCGTATTTCGTAAACATGTAAATCTCTCTTCGAATACGGATTCGAAGATTTTGATCTCTGTAAACGATTTTTTTGGTGTGAAGGAATGTAAAATCTGTCGAGAGATCCAAATCTTCACACAGATTGATTTCTCATGTGTAAAGGAAATCGACATAAGTTTCATAGGGACTGTGTCTCTCATTTCAAAAGGCTATTCTCCAGCTTACAAGAAACAGTGCAGTAGTATTGTCGTTTCCAATTTTCGAAGATGGGAAAAATTCCGAGAGAAATTTTGTTTACAATAGCCCCCATTATGTTATAGTTACATTCTGGTAGACGGCCTCAAGTCAAAAAATTATTGTAGATCGAAAATTTTTTGGAATATAAGAAAATAAAGTTTCTATATTAAAAAAAAGGAAGAATTATTTAAAAAAAATTTAGGTAAAATATGTAAATGGCATTTCAGTGAAACAAAACCACCAAAAACCTCTAAAAAACTCTAACCTTTTCCAAACTTCGAAGATGTAATGCTGAAATCAATTGAAATAATACTACGTTTCAAATTCTTGTCTAACGGAAATATTTTTTTAAAGTTGTTTGTTTTTAAGAAAATTGCTTTTTGCAGTTTACACACAAAAAGTCAAACAAAATATTATTTTTTAAGACTTTCATCTTTTTTGCGATAGCAATATAATGACATTATTGATTCATTACCAATCATTAAATGTCTAGCTTTAAAAAAAACACAAGTGCACTTTCATGCTATCCAGACCTGCATTTTATTTTTGTTATTTACTCATGTATTTTGTGTAAAATTTAAACTAATTGAAGCCTGCTCAATAAACAAATATAAATTAAACGAAAATAAACAAAGCATTTTTTAAACCACCCGACACCACAATTCGTTTACACTTTGAACTTTTCCTATTTGTAGCTTGTCAACAAAATTGCTTCTTTTCAATAATTTGCTTTATTATCAGCAATCATAAGTATTAATTTCACATGCACAGTTCCACAGTCCACAGGGTGTTAAAAAATAATAAAAATCAAATAAACCTATGAATAAATATGGGGCTTAGGTGAACTGCGACCTATAGATCTATTGTGCCCTAAATAAATAAAAATAAATAAACCCTTGCAACTGGCAACTTTAAGAGAGCATTGCTTGTGAAAAAGCGATAAAACAAGGAAAGACGTGAAACATTCCGACGGTGTTCAAGAAATGGGAATGATTCCGTGATAGTTTTATTTTCTATCAGTTTTGTTCTGCAATATATGTAGTAAATGAAATGAAGAGAAGTTTGGGCTGCATCTGCCCAAAGATGCGAGTTATACTCGAGTTTTGTCTTACAAATTTTAGCCAGATCAGAGAGGTGAAAAATTTTGTACACGATATAAAAATGCTAAGAATTTAGCAGCGGTTTTGACGGTCTCGAGAACGTGGTCACTCTAACGAAGATCGTCGTTGACACACAAACCGAGTACTGACAGTTTTTCGATTTTCTTGATGAAAGTCTCATTTGTCACTAAGGAATAATGGCATTGGGGGTAAATTTTGCTTTAACCACAGTAGAAAACATTGAGTTTTCGAAGCATTAAACTCGAAACGATTTTTTATACCTCATTTTACAATACTGTACCAAAGGAGATGGACGTACATTTGAGATCATGAGAAGCTGAGGGTAGAGTCGTCAGCGAAAAAATTAAGTGGAAGTTTGAGAACAGGGATCATTTATAAAAATGAGGAAGAGAGTCGGCCCAGGGCTCCACTAGCATTTATTTTGTTTAGATCACACTTAAAACCGTACAATATAACAAGTATTGAATGATCCAGAATTTAATCTCTAATCATAATAAACATAATTTAGACAACAACTTTTTTACACAGCTAAGCAACAAAAAAGAGTGGGTAAGAGAGGAAATAAACTGCATCCTCGAAACAAATACCATTAAGTGTAACACTGATGGATCGAGAACAAGCGAAGGGACCGGGCCAAGAACCAAACTTTCTATACCGGTGGGGCAGTCCACGAGCATCTTCCAAGCGGAGGTAAATGCCATAGGGAAATGCGTGGATCAAAATCTCGAAAAGATTTATCGTAACAAGAACATTGCCATTCATGCAGATAGTCAAGCGGCACTCAAGGCACTAAGCTCATACACCATCAGCTCTAAATTGGTGTTTGAGTGCATAAGCAGGCTAAATGAACTTGGCAACCAGGGCCTGAGCCTTATTGCGGAATAGGAGAAAATGTAATCAAAAACAAAATTAAACAAGAAGAGGAGGCAAACAGATTCAAGAACTGCAAAGAACTCGCAGAACGGACCACACACTAGGAAGTTGCTGTCCACTCATGCACCAAAGGAAAAACCATCTGGGACAATACCAAGAGCAAGAGAGCAACCTATCCTCTCTGACGGTGCCCCAAATACTAAAATTCCTGAGAGCAATAGGTTTGGAGTAGGAACTGTAGGATGAGCAAGCTCATTAATTTTTTAAGTGGGGGCACAATCGACCTCCAGGTCGCAGTGCAATAACCCCCAATACAAATTCATTCATTCATACTTTTTCCAAAACAATCTAAAGATCTGGGGTGGAATCGGCTAAGGTGATAGTTGATTATCAATTTTTTGATTGTCATTTTCGCTATAGCTGTCTCTATCATATCAATAAAGAAATATAGAGACAGTGATTGTCAATCAATTGAGTGATCACTTTACTCTTACGCGATAGGGGCCCTGGTCTACTCTTCGGTGAGACATGTCATCAGATCACCAATGGAACGATTGCTGCGAAAGCCCTATCGCCGGTCATTAAGAATCTTTCAGTCTTCAAGATATTTCTTGAGCTGATGATTGATCAGCGATTCCATGACTTTCGAAAGAAGGGAAGAACATAAGCGCAATTGATCGAAAGGAGGATTTAGAGGAAGGTTTGCCTTTGTGTCAAATGTTGTTCTCCCTTTTTTAGGGAAGATCCCAAAAAAGTAGGAGCAATTTTAACGCTTAGGCAATGTTTTTCCCAGCGAGAAAGAAAACATCTTCAGAAGAATGAGGTTATAACATCAGCACCGCGGATTTATTTATATCAAGATCTCGAACGGCTCTTACAACTGTACGAATACATTTGCCTTTTCTGAAGAGTTAATTATCGGGTTGTCGGTGTAGATGAGCGTTGGAACGGAAAATGGAGTTGAGTTTTTTACGTTCTTGACAAATGATTCTGTTTTATTTGGTTCCGTTTTTTCTCAGGAAGCAAATTATTAAGAAAGCTTTTGATAAATCACGTGACGATGTTCACATTTGCACATTAACTCCCTCAATCGACTTTTTTTTTAACATCAATTGCAAGGCTTACAGTTTTAAGATGAATATTTTCATGAAATATCGGATACATGACGAAAGTATGTCTACATAAATAGCAAATTATAGAAGCAGTCAGTGTTATGCCTATGATTTGAGACTTCCATTAGAGGAATTATCACTGCTTGATGGATCTGCATGCATCTATTTTGGGACACTTCGTGTGCCGATGGCCTAAGATTCTGATGGAATTATTTTTTTTATTAAATAAACATTGAAAGTAACACCCTGTAATCAACATATTTTCGCAATCGAATAGCAAAACACAAACATACGAGAAGTCCAACAACTTACTGATATTAAACCAAAAAAAAACAAAATAATGCGCATGAATGCACTACTTACTTTATGTCGACACCAATTGAATGCATAATGACGACATTCAGTTTAATGACACAGCCAGCACTTGTCACTGATTAACGTGAAAGCATTGTGCATTTGCATCCATGTAGATCTGTTAGAGAAAATTTATTCGATAAAAGTGCATTACAAAGCTTTTTACGACAGCCTTTGTGTCTTCGATTGATTCACTGTCATATTACCGCTTTTTGTACTCGTATAAGCTCGTACCGGCAACAGCCGATAATTTATTTATTATAAGCTATTATTATGGAACGAGGAGATTGTCTCAGTTAATTTTGTTATTTTATATTTAATAACTTATAACTCCAATGCCATGGAAAAGTTCAGTGATGTGTCATTTGCGGATTTTCGATCATTTGGTGACATTTTCTATCGAAAAATTGAAAGCTGGACAAACAAATAGTGTTTGCCAAATAGCAAAAAAAAAAAATTCATATTTTGATAGATGTGGAGTAAGTACAAAAAAAAAAATAAACAGCTGAGTCGATATCAACGAATTGCAACTCAATTATTTATTTTTTCGAGAATCTTTGAAGTGAACGTGACTTTTTGTCGAATCACGAAACAATAATAATTTATTTATCTAAAATGGTAAAATAACTGAATTCACACTCAAATGTTTAAATGGACACATTTGTTCATGTGCGCAGTGTTCCTGTAGATACGAATTTATGGTGAGAAAAAAAATGGCATTGAAATAGAAAATTTCCACGTCAAGAAATAATAATAATAATAGATTAATAGATAAGTTGTAAGGTCGAATAAGTTGTCCGTTTTTGGTGTTGGAAAATGATGCAACTATGCAACGTGACAGAAATCAATTTAATTAAATACTCTTGCAGGGGGTTTCCCTTGTTGCTTATTGCGAATATTGATAAGGATATCTAAAGTACCGGATTCTCGATTAGCAAAGTTCAGGAAGCACAGTCTCAAAGAAAGTGCAGATTTTCTTTCAAGTTCAATCGAGTGTTATCGTATCGCGAGTTGACACATGCATGCATTTACTAGGGGAAGTTGCTGCATTTCTCGTATTTAAAATAGTTTTTAAATGCGAAATCTCATTTAACCGTTAATTTAATCAGTGCATGTTTAAAACAAAAAAAAAAGTTTGTAGACTTTAAAATTACGGAAACTTACTTCTCTGATAGACTCTTTACAGCCCGAATCCAACCAGGAGTTATATTTCGGTTCGATAGATTTTATCCCATTCGGAATAAAATCTCTACCACCTTAAAGAATCAGATTTGTGACCATTGCCCTTAAAATTGTTGGGAACAATGCAAGCGGTTAGCAATGCTTGAGAGGATTTACTCGTAAAAGGAGAGACCGTTTTTAAATTTTTGAAAACAAAGAAAAATATTTTTTTTTTTTAATTCGATATCTAAAGAAACGGGTCAATTTTTTTTTGAAATTAAATTTTTATTCGTACAATAATAAAAATTTAAAGTTGGCGTTTAAAACTTTTCTTAAAAATGTTTTAATTTTTTTTTTCATAAAAGCTTACTTATTTTTAAAAGCCATGACATCCTGTTTTTAGCTACAATTAGTAGTTAAAGTTGTTTTAGACATTTAAAAAATTAAATTTATGGTTTTAAACATTTTTTCTCTAGTAACATTTTTTTTTAATTTTTAGTCTCTTACATAAGAGCATGTTCGTGTGATCCAGTTGTGCATTATATTTTTAAATGTTCTCAAAACCCAAGTTTGAAGAAAATTGCGAATCTATCAAACAAAGTCATATGTATGAGAAATTGAGGAGTGTTTGAAACTCACTTCAATCTTATGAAAACCCTTTATCCAGTGGTTGAAATAGGGATCTTAAATGACTGTAAATTGCTTGGGAAGCCTCTCAAGCTGAATTAAAAGCCAAGATCTTTAAACAAAATACAATATCGGATCAAAATGGACCATTATTACCTCGTCCAAACCAAACGGACAATGTAACGGGTCGTGAATTTTGAGAAGAAAACTAACGAACAAAAGCCAACCGATTTAAACAATAAATTAATTGCCCAATATGGACCCAACAGACAATGAAATAAAAACGATATATAATAAAAATAAATTTGGTGTCTGCAACCAATTCATTCAGCGTTTTTGAAGCCTTTTTCCACTGCATCACAGATTTCTCCTCACTTTTTCCAAAGCTTCCTTCGACTTCTTTAACAAAATAATTAAATTCTTTCGATTTTCTTTAATCTCAAAATTAATTCAATATTTTGAGTTTTGACACTTTTTCTTTGATAACGCACTCTCTCTCTCTAAATTCTACTCTTTTATAAGCTCTTCTGATAAGAAGAGCCCGTACAGATTTTTCGATGTCTGTTGGAACTACTTCTTGTACTCATCCCTCGAGCTCTCGGCCAGTTTGAAGCCTCAGAATTCGATCACGTCATTTGTAAACCAGTCACATCTAAGTTGTTGCACCGTTCGCGAAATCCAGCGATCATACTTACTCGCACAAATTTCTGGTTTATGCAAAGCAGGAAACAATGAACGCATTCAGCCATTTTACCACAATTTTTTTTGTATTTTGAAGAATTCAACAGGTAGGAATAACGCCTATTATTAAGGTGTTAGTTTATTAATTTTGACCATATTCTAACTAGTATCGTACTAAAGCAATTTTCTTAATAAATTGCTTCTGCTTCTGAACACACCGAAAACAATGACAGTTTTTGCAAAAAACTAAGTAAACAGACCTTTTTTGACATTTGTAAATGTCAAAGAGTCATATAAAGTTAGCACGATACTAAAATATTAAAATAGGCGCCCATCTATCAATTAGTTAGTTGATTCACTTTATCTGTGAAAATAACGGCATCACCATCACCATTTTCAAAATACTGAGAGTTTTAACCGATGGGTAATGGACCATTGCTGTCCTTCTCTCTCCCAGTATATAAAACTGTAGCGAAATAAAAGAAATGGAAAGGCAGGAACAAGGATTTTGAAAAATTGACAAAACGAATTTATTACACTATACATTTTACCGTTTGTTTTTTATCTTAAAAATAGTCTTTTTTTAACTATTTCAAAAACCTATTCCTTAAAAAAAAAAAACAATACAAAAGGTATTTAAATGGCAATAAATCGCTTGCATTGAAATCTCTTAATTCAAAATGAATGATAATTAGTTTTCTCATTAAAATAATACATGAAATTTTCCCATAATAAAGCTGAAGTTATTCACACTTATTTTTTGTTAAAAATATTGTAACTTTTGTTACATACTCACTTTATTTCAACTTGCATGCTCGAATGCAAAGACATGAACTACCTATGAAGAAATATTGTATAACTGATTGGTTAACAATGAAAAAGGCACAATAACATTTGAACACGAAAATACTTTATCGTGGGAGCGTAAATCACTCATTAATGTACATTAGACGTAGCCATTTTTAAAAGGCAATTATATACTAATTTTCATTTATTTTCCCTGCAAAATATTATTTGTCTAATTAAAACTGAAATAAAAATCAACCCCTTTTGAAGTATTTTAAAGCCCTTTTTGAAATGTGCACATGTTCAAATAAAATATGTATGTAGTATGGTGCGATTGCTTGACAAAATACCTGCGCTTTTAAAAAATCAATACAACACCATAACGACAATGTAAATACTGTCCCCAGCCATCTTTCTTGTTGTGACTGTAAGGGAGGACTATAGCTGCACCCACCTCCCATCATAATACGCTCCGCACTGATTTTTTACACTTCAAGTCAAGATCCTCTTTAACCGTCATTATCATCATCATCAGCGCCACCTTCCAGTCCATCCGAGCGCATAGGAATTTTCCCCAACACAACATAAAGCATGGACTCGTTTCAATGGCTTCCACTTTAATTAATTCCGCATGAAAAAAAATTAAACATCATTCTTTCATAGCAGTTGTCAAGGCAAAAGAGAAATGCGAAAAAAATCCTTTTTTTATTTTCTCATATCCCAGATCCTAGATAATTTTCCAAACTACAAAGCGAACTTGCTGCTTAACTGTCAACGAAGAGGACATCCATTGTTTCAGTCAGCATTAATTCCTGTTGAAAAAGGATTCTAAGCGAAAGCGAAATAGGAAAGAAGAGACTTGTTGGTAATTAATACTCTTGTTATATAAAACAAATAAAAAAAGCTACAGAAGAAAATGGTGGACAAAAAGAAAAAAAAGCGCATTTCATGTGGCAACAAAGACTGCACCGCGTTAGAGATTTTTTTATGGTAACACAAATATAACGACGACAAAGAGAAGACGAAGAGTTATAGTTGAAAGAAGAAAAAAAAAACAAGAATATCAATTTCAATTAAACCACAAATTGGTCTGCAATTTAATTCCAAAGGAGAAGAATTATAAGAAATATAAATAAATTATATGTATAAAAAAAATTATAACTTTTTCTTCCTATTGTTATCTCATAAGACGTCCACTCAAGTAAAGACCTCCACACCATGAGTACAGTTTGCAAGCGTGTTGGTGTACTTGTTGTAATAAAATGTGTACATATACCTATCAACAATCCAGAAAATCAAGTTCTACTCACACTTGTGAAGTTTGTGCTGCTAATGTAGGTACACTGCGGTTCAGTTGGTTAGGCACTTTATAGTACTTCATTTTAAACCAAATATTCGTTTATTTACTTGTCTACCATCTAAATACTACTAAGAGATATGAGCACTCCAAGTGTTATTTGAAATATGAATAAATACAGGGTGAGCCATCTAGTGGTTTCTATTTAAATCATAGGTTATTTTAACACTGACAGCGATTTCCGCTTGACTGAAAAATTAGTATCATACCTCCGCAGAACGAAATGAGCCGCCTTACTCTTGAGCAACGTTAGGAAATATTGGACACTTATTTCCAAAGTGAGTGCTGTGTAGCCCAAACAGTGTGTTTTTTTTTTAAACAAGTTTTGGCCGTAAAGAAGCCCCCACCACACCTGCTGTACTGTAGGCAAGTTTGGGCAAAAAGTTCATAAGAGTGGTATGCTAGTGGACAACACTCATAGTACCCATCTTCGTACGGTGAGCATAGACGAGAATGTGGCTGCGTAGCCGGCAGTGTAAAACTCAATTTTGGAACATCAACTGGCCATCGATCTCAACAGCTTAACATTTTACGCACTAGCTTGAGGAGAATTCTGCAAAAAGATCTCAGATTATTCCCTTAGAAGGTCCAATTGACTCCAGTTGAGGCAGCCACTCGAGGTGGAAAAAATTTAATTTTGTTCATATTATTACATTTTTAAAAAGAAACTTATATTTGGCCACACTTTACAATACATCAGTCTTAAATTTATAACGACTAAGATTAAAAGGATCGATATTTGAGAACACTTCATTGAAATATACATATCTACAATAGATCTTGATAACGGTTCATAACTACTATAGTTTGTTAAGTGAGGTCTTTGAAATAAAAAGTTTCTTGTTCGTATTGACCTTGGGGGAACATAGATACGAGTAAATTGGTATTAATGTAAAAGGCGGTTAACATTTAATGTGGTCAAAATCCACAGTACATTTTATTAAAAATGTGTTTGTGAAACGCTTTTCAATTTTTTTCAATCCGGTCTGAATGAATTTTGTATGCGGGACTTAAAATAACATCTTCGTATTCTAAAAGAGATCTAACAAGAGATATAAACAGGGATAATAACGCGCAGGGGTCTTTAAAATATTAACTATTCCGTTTTATGAAACCAATCAATGAATCGGCTTGAGGGACCAAATAATCGATATGGCTTTTAAAGGAAAGTGAGGAGTCGAGAATAACACCTAAGTCCTTAATACTTGAAACCCAGTTTTTATTGTTAACTTAAGAACATTTATGTTATACCAAATTGACAAAGAATTAGGATCAGATTAAATAAGTTGACAATCATTAAGACTCGAAATTTCAAAAAATAGTTTCAAAACAGCATTTAGCAGGAATTTACAATGTGCAGACATTCAAAACCAATGTGCATCGGTACCTCCTTTCTCATCCTATTCTACTTTCATAATTGCTCGCACTATGTTTAACCTTATAAAAGTATTCATAACCCCTTGAGTGCACGTATAATATAATAACAAAACTTAAAATGATATCATCAATGAAAAATATGAAAAGCCAAGGTCCAAAGTGGCTGCCTTGGGAGACTCCTGATGTACACTTAATTTCATTTGAGCAAGTATCTCCAATCTTAATTAGTTATATTTTGCAAGATAAATATGAAGTTAATCATTGAAGAACCGGAAAATCAAAACCAAAGGCTTCAAGTTTTTTCATAAGTGTTTGGTGATTCACCGAATCTAAAATCCATGTATACAGCGTCCATTTGAACTTTTTGCTTCAAAGCTTTGGTGACGTACGAAGTGAAATGGGTCAAATTCTTAGGCTAGATTTTCCGGACAAAATCATGTTGTACATCTGATAAATATTCACTTGTTTGAAAATCGAGCCTTTTATTTTTCTAAAAATTAGGATCAACACCCATCACTAAAAATAAGGAGAACTGTAAAATACGAAGAATGATTGCTTAAAATATTCAAAACACCATGTACTCGTATGCCTATAAGGGCTCCCCGTGTTCTGCTTTTAAGCACTTCTTAAGACTTCATAATTGATTGGCAATCCACCTGCCAATTAATGGGTCTAGTTTCAGCAAAGTGAGTACACTAGACATCTTAAGCTGTAAGGAATTTGTGAGATGCTTTTTTATCATATGCTGAGACATGCCCCTGATTTACCAAAGAACCAGCTCACTTTATTGTATTTTGAGTTTATGTGTTCATAATTGTCTGGTTTTTACTACCTATTGTAGACGTCACAGTCAAAGGCAGTAAACACCATTAAATAGTCAAAGATAGCAAAAGTCAAATTTTACTGCTTAAGGTAGCAGACGTCAATCCATCGTTGTTGTAGATTTGTTTAGAAATAAAAGTCACTAAATAACAATCTGATGTAGCAGACATCAATAAATCACTGTCTGATACAGCTGAAGGCACTTACTTATAGTATGAGATAGCCCAATTCATTTACAATCTGAGCATACGCAAATAAAGTATAGTCCTTAGGTAGTAGATATCACTAATTTTTATTTTAAGATGGTAGACTTCACTAAATCTCAGCCTGATATTTGTTTAAAAATCGACGTTACTACATAACAGTCTGAACGGGCAGACGTAAATAAATAAAAGTTTGAGGAACCGTGTGATGTGCTTTTTGCTTTCCAGCCGAGGTTTTTGCTCGCCGGATTTCCAGGGTCGCTCTGAAGAAAACACGAATCTTCAGTAAGAAGGTGTTTAAAATCTTATACAAAATCTTTATTGAAAGCAAATCTTAAATTCATATAACAACTAAAACATTCTAGACTTCAATTTATTTACACCTTGCATTGTGTATCTGGTAAACATCGGATATTCTCCTTGTATTGTCCCCTGTCGGTTTTCTTTAGAAAGCTCTGTTCTGGCATTTGGTTTCTCATTAACTGGTATTTGGTATCGGGTTACTCTTTTGGAAGTACGGACTACACCCTTGGCGCTTACAAGATCAGTAGGTTTGAAGTCCCTTGTGGTACTAGATAAGCAGGTTCGAGGCCCCTGGTGGCACAAGATCAGCAGGTTTAAGCCCCTGGTGGCACTAGACCAGCAGGTTTAAGGCCCCTGGTGGCACTAGATCAGCAGGTACGAGGCCCCTGGTGGCACTAGATCAACAGGTTTATGGCCCCTGATGGTACTTGATCAGCAGGTTTGAGGCCCCTGGTGGCACTAGATCAGCAGATTCAAGGCCTCTGGTGGCACTAGATCCGCAGGTTCAAGGCCCCTGGTGGCACTAGATCAGCAGGTTCAAGGCCCCTGGTGGCAATTATGACTTTTATTCTTCGAACCAAACTGAGGAACGAAATAGTTGGACAATTTCAGTTGCCTTGTAAGCTAAAATCAAGGTCGTTAGCTTCGGCCGTTGCAAACAAGTGACTTTCCTTCATAAAAGAAGGTCCTCTTGTTGTATTTTCTGTATAAACTGCGTCTGAACTATATACGGGTCAAACGCAAATTACGAAATGTGTTATCTTATAGTGACATGATATAGAGCATGATATCAAATCCCTTATCTTGCCGAAGTGACTGGTGTCGTCGGTAGCTGCAGCGTCGTATGGTGTCGTCGGCCGTTGCTGCGGCAGTGGCTGCGAAATCATGGTTGAACAATGATTTATTATTGATATTGGTGGAAGCATGGAACGCTTCGTTACAACCGCCTATCCACAGTTCTATGGCCGACGTGGTAGATTAGCGGAATCCAGAACCAGCACTCAACTGTCTTAGTAGAGAAAGTCATCGGGCGGGATGAAACCGCTTAGACGCACACTTTTATAATACTCATCTTTAGGTTAGAACGCCCCAAAAATGAGGCTGTTGGTCGAGGATGTCGCTCTTGCAATATGAGCCCGAATGAGCCTTACAAAAAATTATTAATTCTATTTTTGTTGGCTCCGCTGTATAGAACCTGGTTGGAATAATAATGTTTGTCATCCGACTCTGGTGTTTTGTATAATCTAAAGCAACGTCTAAGACTGCCTCTCAAGCATACGAATCTTTTCCATTTGAAATGGAGAAACGTTGAACCACTTCGAGCACTCATAAGCAATCATCGGCCGGATGATGGTAATTCACATTCACCCTGCTATCAAGCCGGCTGCTGTAAAAAAAAAACCATTTCGTCACGGCAAAGGCTCCACTAGCCATGGTCAGAGCAACATTTATATGTCTGCCGAAATACAAATACTGATTCAACCAGATTCAGATGCCAAGGCACCTTACTACACTTTCAATTAACAGTTTCTGTCCATTTGGCAATACGATCACTAGCTTAAGCCAGTTCTTTCTCGTATTATTTGAGGCTCCATGCAACGTGGTCTTAAACAGAATAGTTTCCGGTCTATGAAGGTTAATTTTCAACTTCCAGTCATCGCCATATTGCTGAATCTTGTTGAAGTCACGTTGCAAAAGAATTACTTATCAACTTATCAGATCGCTGGTGTAAATTCTAAATAGAGTCGGCGAGTTGACCGCTCTCTTCTAAAAACCATTTTTAATATTGAAGATGTTATAGTGATTTACTTATGCTGCCTTAAATCCCAACTGAGTATCCGGTATGATATTGTTGTCCTCTGGGAATTTTGACGGAGCTCTATAAATATCTTTTTCGAATACCCTAATTATACTCGGAAGAAGACTTTAGACTTATCGACCGGGGATACATTTAGCTTGTAATGTTTAATGTAAAAGCTCAATTTTTGAAAGGCCAAAGTTAATCCAAATTGCACCTTTAGATAACAAGTTAGCAACAAGTTATACTGTCAATATATTGTCGTCGTTCTATGAAAACTCCCTAAGTCCATTTTTATCAATTTACTGAATAAAAGAAAACTAAATCAAACATTGTGTCTAATCAATTGTATCGCAGTGTATCAAATGCATCCATAGGATTACGAGTCTTAATGAGCTTTATGCATTTCAAACTTTACTTCGTCATATAGCTTATACAGACTAGCCTAGTAGTCTTGTTGTCTTTTGATACGTAAGAACTTACTGGTGAGTGAAATAACTGCATAGATGGAATGCTATACAGGTAGTTTGCATTTTAATACAATATGGGTAGACTATTGGAAGACGTTAGTTAAGGCATGCATGTAAGAAAAAGTGAAGGCGAACAAGTTTACTGAAAGAAAATATCATCATCTGTCACTTATGATAAATTACACATGAAATTTAATTCGTGCTATTAAATCAAGTTAATTAAAATACAGAAACAAGAATAGTTAATATTTCACTTCAAGAACTACTTTTTGTTCAGTTTAGAAAACTTTTGTTTTCTTTGAGAAAACTCATCGAAAAAAATTCCATCAAGAATTTAAAAGTTTTACAAAAATATAACAAAAACAACACATCGGAAAAAGACGTGCTTTAATGAAATCAAAAACGAAACAAATCTCAAATGTCATTTTTTCGCACGAAAATAATTGCCTGTGAAAAATGAGTGCAGACTGCTATCGATTAATCTGGTACAACTATCAATTTTGCTCGGCGAACAAGGCAATGCATAATGAAAAGCAAAACAAAATTGTTTTTCATGATTTTGTTGTGTCATTTTTGTGAAATGCAAAATAAGGGTTTTGAAATAAGGGCAGGTGGATGTTGAAATGGAATAAAAAAATATTAGCAATTTTTTTTATTTGAAAGGTCCTTGGATGCCATTATGTATGGAATATGACGTCGTTGAAATGACCTCCTCGGCTTCTTACTGTGGCTCAAATCACAGCGGTTCAATTTTCAATGACTTCCCCATAGAATTTGAGCGATGACCTGTGTTATGTTGGCCATAAGGGCATTGGTCGATTGTGGTTTATTTTTCATAAGTCTGCGACTTCAGGAAACCGCACATGAAAAAGTATAACGGGCTCAAATCGCATGATTTTGATGACCAATTCTCGTCACCTCTGCGAGACGTAAACTTACCCTCAAATCGTTCATGTAGAATATCAAACGTGGCGTGCGCTGTGTGGTACGTAGCGCCGTTATGCTGGAACCAGTTGTCGTCTAGGTCCATATGATTCAATTTTTGCCATAAGAAATTGATGTTCATCATTCTTTTGTTCTTGCCATCGACCGCATCACCAACGTCGTTTTCGAAAAAGACTTCTCTGGCCGGCCCGAAATCCACACCAAACAGTAACTTTTTGACAATCCATTGTCGACTCCCTGGTGAGCCTTATGAGTGCATTGGTATCCTCCCATCTACGGCAATTATAGATTTTAACACAGCCATATATCTAAAAATGCGCCTTGTCGCTAAAGATGATTTTTCGGCTAAAATTGGGGTCGTCTTCCAAGTGCCCGGAAGCCCAGGCAGTGAACAAATGGCGTTGTCTATGGTCATGAATTTTGAGCTCCTGGGTGAGTTGGATCTCGCACGGTTGTATGCTCAACTCCCGACGCAAAATTAAATCGCCAAGTTGAAGTCTGTGAGTTTTTCTGCACGGTGAGGAATCGACTCCCTCGGGTTCTGCTGTATGCTTTCACCAACCGCGACGATGTTCTCATCCAAAATCAATCTGGCTTTTCTTTGACGTACGAATGTTGGCTGATTGACTTCCGAAACGTTCGTTTCAATCGTGTAACACTCTATGGTGATCTGATCAGTAACTTAATAATAAACATCAGATTTGACAGATGTCACAAACCAACATAAACGCCACCTGCCGCCAAAATCTACCCACGCTAATTGAAAAACCCTACATTCTACGTTGTCTACTAGTTTAATATTGTACCCTTGGCATAATGGATATTGCGTTGAGCTGTTATACAAGAGCTCAAGGGGTGTACTGCCTCTTGCGAGTAATTTATTCCTCTAAGAGTATTTCTTGTCATAAAAAGTACTGCTTATCAGTCGTTCGGAGTCGATAGAAAATTGTAGGACCCTTCCATTCCTGGTAACATGCAAACAGGAATGGTCTATAGTTGTAAGTCACTAGCTCATATAGTTCTCCTTGCTTAATATCGAGGTTTTAATCAAATTTAAAAACCCAACTGTATGTGCGCCCATGCGTCTATACATATGTCCACTCCACATCGAACTTGAATCTTTTTTTCCAATTTCCCCTCTATAAAGTTTCATATAATGTACAAATAATCTGTACTAAATTTGAAGCAAAACAGCCCACCCGTTTGGGCTCTTGCTCAACTAGACTGGAAGTAAAGACGAACAGACGCAGAGACCGCCGAACACACAAACTGACGGATGGTATGACTTTTGACTTCTCAATTTTTGTATTGTTAAATTTGACTAAAACTTATTTTTTTTAACACATAACAATAACTTACTTTATATAGAGCAAGAAAAAACCTTGACAACTCTCAATTATGACCAAAATATTAAATGCCCAAACCAGACCTTAGTTTCCGTAGGTTTTTGATGCTCTGATTTCGAATAGGTATGACCTCGTTATAGTACGTTTTGTCTTTTCCTTGAATTTAATTTAATAATTTTCCTCGTTAGAATCAGAAATAATACATTTAATATTTATACGCATTCAATTAGTTTGGCTCTAATAAATGTGTCATTGTTAGTGCAAATTGCCTCGTTTCCATAAACAGAAACTGCTCTTCCCCCAAAGGAAAAATAAACTTTTATCTCTCACCATCATGGTTCGCTTCCCCTCAGCATTTCCAAATTTATTATTAAACCAAAGTAAATTTTCATTACGAACGAGTATTTTCTCCAAAGCAATTTAGAATTTTAGTTGATCCCAATGGACTCCCTTTATTATTTCCGTTTTCGATGTTGTTAATGCTCCAACAATTCGAAATGAAAATGTTTCAACTTCTAAATATAGTTCAAGGAAGATTCTAGAGGTATAGACGTTCGTTGGTATTATGTTTTCAATTGCCTTAAATGCTTAATGAAGATACTATACTTGGAGGTTTGTTTGTTCAAATTAAAAGAAATGAGTGTGTTTCTTTGGAGCTAAATCTTGAAATAATTTTAAAATTAAAAACGAACATTTTTAGTACACATTTATAAACATCAGGAACCTATTGAGTGCTGATCATAATTTGGTAGCATGAAAGTGTCAGAAGTTCATTATACGAACAAGTCAGTTAACCTATACACAATGACTTGTGAGTGATGGTCATTATGCAAATCCATGGTAAGCAGTTCAACAAACCGTTCCCGTTCGTATTAATTTTTAATTATTGCTAAATTTTTATTTTTCCAACAAATTCAATAAAACAATGATGAAGAAAGTGTGCCACTTCGATTGGCACAGAAATTGCCCACGACGCGACGGATTTCGAATTTCCACATTGGGGTACTTAAAAGAAAACACTGACTAAAATAATTTTAATTTTTTTGTATTAAAAGTAAACAAAAAATAATTTTTCAATGTATGTTCCAATGATTTTGTATTGAAATTTAAGCGGAATAATTCAAGAAATTTGTTTTCATAACATGAATATCAATTCCTATAAAATAAATTGCACAGGACTGGGTCGCACAGATTTATAGTAGATTTAGAATTTTAAAAATGAATGTTATTAAAGAAAAAATGTTCATAAGCATATAATAAATTTTGAAATGGCTTAATCAACTCCTTTAGAAATTCAAGCTAAAAACAAAATTCCCTGTGATTTATACTACACAGAAATTATTTAAAACAATAAATAAAAATTGCAAAAAATGCCCGGAAAACAAAAACAAAAACAATTAAAAATGTCAAATCGACTGACACATAATTAGAAATGTCAAATCGACTGACACATAAAATGTCAAATCCAGAATATGAAAAATGAAATCATTCAGCGAAAACCCAAAGCCAGAACCCGAAACATTAAGGTGGATTCACATTACACAAATCCGCCAACACGATAAAAGTTGATGAACATGTTGTTGAATGTGAACCCCCCTAAGTGAAGAAATATTATCAATATAAATATTAGGCATGTGTTTTTTTTAGTAGTTGAGCTCTTACAATAATATTTTGAAACATTAAGCGTTAACTAAAATCGGCACTTTTTGCAAAAAGTGAAAAAAATTCACACATACACTAGCCACATCTGTTGCTGAAAAAAGCGTATAATTTACACCATACAATTTCAGTTCAGACATCTATCGGTGATTTTCTGAAAAAATGTATTCCATGTAATAGTGTTTTTAAAAAGTGAAAAAGTAAAAAGGTAAAACCATTTAAACCATCAAGCGTTAACTACAATTGACAATTTTTGCAAAAAGTACAATAAGTGAAAAAATGAAAAAGAATACACACATACACTAGCGACATCTGTGGCTTTCAGTTTGGCAATTTATTAAATGTATTAGTGTTTTCAAAAAGTGAAACATTTACTTTTTGTTTTTTTTTTTTAAATGGGAGATAAAATTTTAAATCGAGTTGGAAAAGGAGAGCAGATTTTTTTTTAAATTTTCACTTTTCAAGTTCATTGCAGTTATGGCTTTACAATAATAGGGGTATTCATGCAAAAGTGTAAGCTCTGCGTATTTGTATAGGTCAATTATTTTCAAAACTTATTTACATTTGTCTGCATTTGAATTTTAAATATTTGCGAAAAAAGAAAAAAGAGAATACTCGAAATGTATTTGTCAGGGAAAAAGAAAAGATAGAAAATGCAGACGTGAGACGTCGCGTCGTCAAAAATACGGACGAACATGACTTACGAATCTTACGATACAAATTTAAATCTCCATGGCTGAATGCGTTCCATGGGCTCAAACCTACCTCATCCTACCGATCGATGTGCAAACAAAAAAAGTTTTACATTAGTAAATTGAATTTATGTTTTTTGAAGTTAGCTATATTTCTTTAGGCGCGTTATGAAAAAATGATGAGAGTGAAATTTAAAAAAAAAATTCACATGTATGTAACACAAAATTCACAGGTTGACTTCACTGCAACGACGTGGGTTCGAGTCCCAATAGAATGATAAATATTTTTTTTTATTGCCGCGATATGAAAATATCATGAGAGTGAAAATTTTAGATGTAACACAAAATTCACATGTTTACGTCACTCCGGCGACGTGGGTTCGATTCCAATATTATGTCCATAACAACAGCTGAAGGACAATGACATGAAAGAATCGAAACAAAAATTGTTAATGTGTCAAAAATGTGTATAGGTTTGAAAGTTTGTTTACCATTAACTGTTTTCCTTTGGACTCCAGGATTGAGTGCTTAGTAGGTACTTCTCATTGCATTCAACAATTTAAAAAAATCACGAATTCTCTGTCTTTTATTGAATGATAATGAATTAAATAAATAAATTGGCACTCGAATTTCGAGAGCTGGGTCGGCTAGTATTCATAAATCGCTGGAGCAGTTAAAACAAAAAATAAACAAGCTTTAAAATACAAAATTTGTAAAACGATTTTTGGTAAGCCAATTAAAAGTTTTTGTTACTTTACAAATAAAACTTTACTTTCAAAAACAAAAATTGTTGACCTGTTTCTAACTTTTTTAAAGTTAATGTTCAAAATTTCATTAAAATACGTTATGCCGATATTGAGAAAGTCTAAATAAAAAAACAGCTATTTGGTAACGACAGTCAGTAATATCTTGATTTCAATTTTTTCTTGAATTATAGATTGCTGAAAATAAGCGAACAAAAAAAATTGCATTAAAATACTGGTTGCCGTTTTTTGAGAACTATTTTCGAAAATCATTTTTTAACATCTGTATAGTGGGTATCATTATTACTGAAAAAAAATTTAAAAATTGCCTAAATCTTTTAGATATTACTGTCAGTAGTCAAGTTTCAAAAACTACCGAAATATTGAGTTTTCAAACAAATAAATAATAAATAAATTAAATGGGTGTGTTGGATAGTTGTTGGTTTAATTTTCCAATGTAACAGTGATGTTTGCTTCTCCTCATTTCTGAATTTAAGTTTATGTTCGTGAATCGTTAAATTATTTGCTGGAACAAAAAACAATAGTGGTTCTACTTACAATGTACAAATAATATTTTTTTTATGGTTTCGTGATTTGTTGATAAGTTAAAAGTTAAAGATAAGTTAAAAAAACATGAAGTTACACTGCCATTTTTTATTGACGTTTGAGTTTCAACGAGTTGAATCTGATTTAAAATTAAAGAGAACGGTAAGAAGATTACTTTTTGTGGCAAAAAATGGTTTCAGAATATATTTTAAAATTTCCAACCTAATTTCGTGCAAATATGGCTGAAACTTCGAAATTTGAATTTCTATTTCAAATGAGATGATCTAGAAATAACTTCATTTGCCTTAGTAAATGATTAATTTGTTGGATTTTTTTTAATTCGTTTCGTTGATCTGAAAACTAACAATAGGTTATTTACTTTCTTCATTTTGTGCCATACATTTTGACTAATTTATTTTTGGGAAAATGAATATTTATTATTTTTGCCTCAATAAGTCTGATACAAGTAGCAGCAATAGATATATCGAATCTCAGTTTGTAGAAATAAAAATACGCTTCACTAGAATTGTCGTTTTGGAAATAGAAAGAAAGAAAGAACCATATAACTAGCAATTTAATTGTTATACAATCGTTTTAAGAAAAATATCTTCATTTCAACTAAATATGTATTTCTTTAACTTCAATAAAAAAAAACTTTTGGTCAGCTTTTGAAATCAAATACCCTAATGTTTTCTGTTTCATAGTGTAGGTAGGTAAATATGGAAATTTCTGTCATGTGGACACGTTTTTGTTTTGTTTAAATGCCCTTCTGTTTTTTTTTTATTTTGTTATTTTTCTTAACACAATTTGGGCTAATTTAAGTTGAATTGCAGGAATTGCGGTTAAAAGCTGTTAAGAAAGTTTTTGAAAACAATATGATATACGACGCCAAGACGTCGTGTCGCGAACCATGAAGTAAACATAGTGTCACATTTTATGACTGCTTTAATAATTGTATGGTATCTTGGGGTGAAGTAAATGTATAATAAAATTTTATTCAAATTTATGCCGAATTGAAATTTCAAAAACAAAAACAAACAAAAAAAATCATACAAAAATTATTTTTATTTTGGAACAACTTACTAGAAGTAAAAGATGAGGAATAGGAAATACTATAGACTTAAGTATATTATTGGATTTACATACATACATATGTACATATGTATGTACATACTTACATATTTAATTTTATGGAATGAAGTTTATACTTGTTACTAAATTCTTTCAGAAAGTACTAGATTAATATTCATTTTATTTCATTTGTATAGTTCTTCTTGTGTTTACAAACAAAATACCTAGTTTGAAAGTATTACTGTTTAATCCAATTGTGATTTCTTAGTGACTTTTAACTCTCAACCATTTCTTTGTGAGTTATAAATTATTCAAACTGGCCTAGAAGCCCAAAAAAATAAGCTTTATTTATTTGTGTTAAAATGGACTGGACATTTGGGGTGGTAGAAGTCAGAGTAAGGCCGCCATTATGAAAAAGGTGATGTTTTAATTTTGATTTAATAACTCGTTCAAATTTTATTTTACAATAAAATGACTTATGAAAAACTTTTAGAGTATAAAATACTCTACGAAAAGAGCTTTTTAACTAGCTTTGGAATTTTATTCGTCTTTTGGTAACAGAAGGCTAAAGTTCGATTATGATAGTTTTCGCAAAATTTTCAAAGAATTCAATTTCATCCGCATAAAAAATTAATCCCCGGTTCAAATTTAAGGGTATTTTTGAGGAAATGCTTAAGACACATAAATAATGCTCTTCACGAAAAACTCAGTTTTTTTTGTAATTTTTTACTGTTTAAGGCAGATATTACCTAGTTGCCTGTTAAAAAAAGTATTCGAGGTTTTAATCAAACTTGAAAGAATGATACTTGAGAATTCTGAAAGAGGTTTTCATCATACTGTGCGTATAAAGGTCTATTCATCTATTTACTATGTCTATTGTACGCGACCATAATGAGCAGGAAGAAAATTCGAATTTCATCTTAAGTTATCTATAACAAGTAGCTGCTATAAATCGGTTTTGGTTTTTCCATATTTTATCCAACGGCTCTATAGATTTTGATTAAACTTTTCAAGTACATACATGTGATACCCTAAGAGGTTTGTAATAAAATAAAATTTTTGACGAAGTGTTTACTTTTACGGATATAGAATTTTGACGAACATTTTGATTTTGCAAAAAAGTACTTCGAAGTGGTGCAAATAAAGCTCCGTGCCAAAATTTTACAACAAAAATTCAAAGCAAAATTAAAAATCAAAGAAGAAATTTAATTTGTTGTATATTTCTGAACTTTCACATTTGCCAGTAACAATATCTTCGGTACAACTAAGAAGACAATTCTTTATGCCTTCAAGCCTTGGCAACATGCATTAGAGCCTTTTATCATAAGATGAAGTTGATGCATATCTTTAAAAGTACATAGAAGTTATTTTTCACCAAGGTGATGGTGATTATAAGATACGAAAAAAAGGGTAGGACACGAAGGTTGAATTAAGGAATAAAAGGGAATCAAAGAAGAATCTTAAATACCGAGTTTGAAGATAATCGCTTTAGCGACGAAATTGCCGGACCCAATTTTTTCGTGCTCTCTTCCATCGATATGTCAACTTTAACTAAAATCTCGAGTTAAATTATATTTCCAAATCCAAAACTTCTCCTATAATTCCTATATCGCAATAATACAATGATACTCGTAGTTCAGTGCTCAATTGTGTATCTTAAATAGATCAGAACGTTCAGGTCACGCTCAGTTCGGAGTAAACTCTATTTGCTCAGACCCCGCTCGGGACTGAATACGTGACTTTTTTTCCCACGACCGAAAATTAGAGTACTTAAGAGCTCTTAAAATTGCACAATTTGAATAGGTACATATAATTTTCAAAAGTTGCTCGCTCTTGAACTTCACCCTGGTTAAAACGTAAAACTTGTCTTGAGATTTAGAGGTCATACGAAAACTCAATTCGAAAACCTTTTCCATAGTGACTTCTTGGAATAAACCAACGAAAAACATAAAATTGATATGAGTATTTAATTTTAATTTTACCTATGAAAAAAAAGTATAAAACAATATTTGACAGTTTTACCATAACTCGCTTCGAGGTGGCACCACCCACGCTTAATTCTTCAAAAAGACTTGCAGCCATATCAAACGTTTTATAGCATATCTCCTCGCATCAATTCACATAGACATCATAAATTGATTTTTTTTTTGTTTTGAGTGAGTGTGTTCATTAAAAAAAAAACAACAAAAAAAAAAACAATAATAATAACAATTTACCAGACTATAATAAATCTGACGAACCTACTGTGTGGCAATTATCAAATTAAATTCTCGCTATACTCATACAAGTTTCCAGGAATTCAACCCCAACGATGAAAGATGAAAATATTTTCCATTCATTTCTATCAAGAGAACAATAAAATATTTTGTTAAATAAAAAGCAGAGACAGTTTTTAAAAGATAAATAAATTCACAGGGTGTTTCTGGTTTAAAATGATACAACTTCTAGAATTAAATAATTAGATAAAATACTAACCACTAAGAAATAAATTCTGTGAAAGCATCCAGTTGAATCGTATCCATCTATCCTATGGTGTTTTCTATGTTCTTAACTTGTTGATTAACTTAACTATTTAGTGACAAGACAGCATTTTTGTAAGCTTGTTGGAGATTATCTCATAAAGTTCGATTTAATTGGTAAATATTGATTATTTCGTTGCTAATGCTTTAGTAAGTATATTTAAACTTTTACAGTGGTATTTATTAGATTCTCAAACACCGTTGTTTTAACTATAAAGAGCGTGTTTATAAAATTCAAATACATAAAAAAATCACCTTAGTCAAGGTTTAGCCAACAGAATTTTGCGTCTAAATTAAAAAAAAAAAATTGGGTACACATTTAAAATATTTGTTTATAACTACCTATTTAAAGATGAACGGCAGTCTAAACTAAAACAAAATTTAAAAATACGACAATTTTAATAATAATAACAAGGAACATATATGTATAATATACATACATATATTATAAAAATAATGGTTGGGAAGTAACAAAATGACGTTTAGACGATTTAAGAAATCGTTAAATCTTTGACCCATTATTATACAAAAAAAGCTGATTGATAATTCTATTTGTTAATCCTTCGCTAAACCACCTTTATTCGGAGGTTTAGCGTAATCGTAGTTCGTAAATGTCACTTAGCAGAAATTTTGTTTTATCAATGCAATTTTACACTTAATTTAGGACTTGAAGATAAACCGACACTAAACCGCCTCTAGTTTTATCAATGTTGACTTAGAAGAACACAATTTTGTATGCATTTAATGTTCTAAAATTTCGTAAGGCATATTTAAATTAGATTTAAATGAAAGTTATAGACTAAGGCCCTGTTTTCAGATTGTACCTCCAATTTAAATGTAAATAATAACTAATTTGTATGTGGATTAACTCCCTCGAGATTTCCATTTACTGAAAAATATGTTTGAAGAGCTAACCCGAGACTAGGATCATCTCCTATTAAAAAACTGGTCCTAAGTATATGTAACAAAAATCCACTTAAGAAAAATAAGCCAGCAAAATCTGTCACTTTAATCTGATCTTTCAAGCTAATGTAAGTCACCCTGTAGTAATGTGTAATTCAATATGGATGTCAAATGTTGAACAACTTTGTCATGTGCTAACAATATTTTGTTCTAAAAAAAATAATTCAGATAGTAGCAGATTTAAAAAAAAAAACAACAGGCCGTCTGTTCAATGTCCATGTGCATTTATAGTGCTCCGCGCCGCCCGCCGCCGGAACGTGCTAATAAACACGATTAGTCATTAAGTTTTTCTTTTTGAGTTCGAAGAAATTGAAAATTAGATTCGATTTTCTATGATCACCGCTGTAGGTAGTGTCTATGGAAGTAGGCAATTGTTTATTTTTTCAATGCTTTAAAATAATTCATTGAGAAAAATCCGAAGTCACCTTGAACGAGGCCGGTTGGTCAATTCTGGGAATCGAGGGATGATTGTTCAGATTGAGTACGAATACACTTCATGATTTATGAATGAAAAGTCGTATCTCATTGTTTCTGAGAATTGAGATCAATCTTTTATTTACATTTAAAGAAAATCTGATTTAAAGGTGCCGAACTGATTAAAGTTGTTGACAGAATTCTTGTTGGATGACAAATTATGACAGTATGATTTATTAAGTCTAAAATTCACGACTGGGTTGCGTGCAATAATTTTTATTTGATGAAAACATTATGAGTCCAAGTAATGTACTTGTTTGAAATCGAAGACAATATAAAAATATAAATAGGATATTCGGTCCCATCAAATTCGTGCGAATTAAGAAGTCCTACAAAATTCAAAGCACAAAATGAGCATGTATTAAAATAACAAACAGTAAGTGTAAACAGTTCTGGATAAGTAGTCTAACGATCCAAAAACTTCATATTAACCTCCATCAAATTAAATGACAGGGCGTCTCAAAAGTAATGGTTCAAAGCAAAGCTGAAATATGTGTAATGTATGTAGCTCAAAACAACCAACTTGTCTATACCATACGATTATTGGATTTTTTTTTTTAATATTTGGAAAAAATCTATATGTAATAGAAGGCAGTTTTTGCTCTCCTCGTCCAAAATAAATACTTTTTTTTTTCAATTTTCGCATTTTAACATGACTCTCTAATTAAAAATATATTTTTTTGCCGTTTTCAGTTGCCAAAAAAAAAAAAAAAAAATCTGTAATTTTGCTCAAACCTAGAGTTAAACAGGTTTAACATTTTCCAAAACTTACGTAGAGAAGATCGAAGCTAAGTAACACTTTTTACTAAAACCAATGGTTTTCCTATGATTTTGAAAATACTTAGCCAAACTTTTCTAAATTTGAAATACAGGTCTCAGCTATAAAATCAAATAAAAAGGCCAAAACTAAACCCAAACAACCAAAACCGTTCTCCATTGTTTTGTTTATATCGTTTTTCACCCTGTCAAAAATGTTACAACTTACCCCGCCATACATTTGAACAATAAGGACAATAAGAAACAAAACAAAGGTCATATATGTAAAACATAAAATACTTTGAAGACCAAAAATAACGGTTCCTGCCATACGAACTTTTTTTCGAAATTTTATAAATATTTTTTTTCTCAAAAACTGTTCGACAGATTTTTTTTTTAAGTTAAAAAAAATTTCATCTAGTTAAAGCTAGCTAACGGTTGAAAAAAAATGTCCGAAAATTTTTTTTTGTTTTTGATTTTCTCAAAAAGGGTTCAACCGATTTTGATATTATTTTTATGCTAAAGTTCCCCAAAAGTTTGAATAGTATTGTGTATTCAAATTTTCCAAAAAAAAAAATATTTTTTGATTTTTAAAAAAATTTAAATTTTTTTTTAACTTGATAATTAAAAGTTTTTTTATTATATTATATTATATTCTACATTTGAGAAAAACAAATTATTTTATCTCAAAATAACAGTACCCAATCATCGTTTTCAAAGTGTACATTTGCTGTAGATTTTGGTGCCCACCTTTGCCATTGCTCCGTACTTTTTCGACAACAACGTTAATAATCCGGTCACCGTCAATGGTGAGCGTTACAGAACGATGATAACTAAGTTCTTATGGCCAAAATTGGACCATATGGAGCTAGACGACATGTGGTTCCAGCAGGTCGGCGGTGCTGCCACGGCAGACGTCACGTTTTACATTCTGGAATGTGGGATTTCCTGAAGTCGCAGGTCTATAAATAAACCACAATCGACCAAAGGTGAACATAACACAGGCTATGGCTCAAATTCAGACAGATCTATGCGGAAGATTTATTGAAGTTGGACCAGTCGTAAGAAGACGGAGCGGGTATTTGAACGATATCATATTCTATATACGAGTACATGGGATTTTTAAATTAAAAAAATAATTTTGTTAACATCTCACACAAACAAAATTTGACGACTTTAGATGAGTAATAATTTATCCACTATATACTCCACTATATATTCCCTAGAGTCTAGACAAACAGAATTTCCAAAAACTTATATGATTCAGCATTTTTCAAGGTTTTTGACCTACACCAAGTGGATTTTCAATAAATCCACTCCAGATTGGATTTTGTTTTTTTTTTTTTTATAGAAATAGACTCTCCTGCTGATTCCATATCGATATATTTAACATGAAAAGAAAGATCGATAAAAATATTCCATAATTCACTCTGCGAAGAGTACAAATTTACTGGTGGGCATTGGTTTTCGACTTGGTGGCTGTTTCCGACTCAGCAAACACATATTTTCCAATGAAATGAATGGGAGTGTTTCTGTATCGTTTTGATGATTTATTTTTGTATGTTGCAAAATTATAATTTCCAGTTCCTTGGTCACCGAACGAAGCACTCAATTTAAACCCATAAAATCAAATTGGCTATGGGAAACCAAGCTGCACCCTATTTTATTGAATCCAGAAAGAGTACTTTACACTCCTCCCAATGGACATATATTTTTTGTATCCATATACTGGTTTATATATACAAACGCAATAGAGTTTAAGTTGAGAAGAATTTCCGGTTTGAAAAACACTGCGCACATTTTTTTTTGTAAAAATTTAAATAAAAACATATTCGCCGAAAGGGTTGGTTCTCGAATACTGTTTATTATTTGAAATTTGTTTAAAAATAAGTCAAATGACAATTACTCATATTGTAAGCTCAAATGGTAAATATTTTTGATCCAAAAAGGTGTTTCTATTTACTCAATAAACATATGTACATAATTCATTTGAAATCGTATGTTTTGAGTTAATTTTAATCGCCAACCCTCCGGAAGTTGTAATTCTGTTTTAATCAACTTTTGTGCCTGAGCATTGCTTATCATCACATTTCAACATAGAAACTTATTCAATGTCGTTGTAATCAAGGCTAAAGATTCATAGAAGAACGAAACATTTTATCATTTATTTTGAAAAGAACTATTACTCGTAAATCCATCAAAATTTTCTAGGCCAGGGTGTCATTGACCTTCAGCAGTTCTAGTACATACTTTACTTCCACTCGACCGTCATTTTGATTTTATCAAAATAAACTTCATCACAAATTTGACAGACCTAATTTTATCAATTTTCTCGCTTTTACTATATTGGATGCATATGATAAACGAATTATGTCAATTGATTGCAGTATCCATCAAAGTAAATATGATTCGAGGCCATGTACACATGAAAACGAACAACACAATAACTCATTGACGTGCATGGTGTTTCTGGTTGTCAGTTGTCACATTTGCTTTGCATGAATGTCACCTCGTTAAAACAAAACAGTAACATAATTTAAATGGGACCATCGTCGCACAGAAAATAAATAAACAAAAAAAACACAGACAGTTGTCAGTCATTTAGCAAAATAAAAAAGTAGAACACATCCGAGGTGGAGTGTGAAATTATATATTTCAAACTTGTAAATGATATCTCGAATGCAATGGATCTGCTTGGAGCAAAAAACTTGACAACCATTTTGTTTTTGTTTTTTACCTCCAATTTAAGGGCAACTTATGCATTTGCAAAAAATAGAACTCGAGAATCAAATGAGAAGCGAAATTAGTGTGGCCTTCAATGTTCTGTGTGTTCGTCTAAGTATACATATGGGTATGTATCTGTTTGTATCCGTGCCCGCAGTGTAAGATATCTTTTAAAAATAGATACTCTCCATTTCGATTTTCTTTTTGTCCTAAAATGGGCATCAATAAAGGTTTTAAGGTTATGTTCTCATCAATATAGGACTGGAATGATGAAGTCGTGACGAAATACTTCGACAGAACTATCTTTACTGATGGCTCAAAGATGTAGTGTGGTGTTGGTTCAGGAATCTTCTCTGTGACTTTGGATATATCTAGGTCTTTAAGTCTACCCGACTTTAGTAGTTTTTTTTAAGCTGAATTACTGACTATCAGGGAAGCATGTAAACCAGAGCCGGAACTGGGTTGCGGGTTATTGTGGCATTGATGGGAATGAACGGGCGGACGACCTGGCCAGACAAAGATCAGCCCTTCATAACTCACTTGCGGAAAGAGTCAACATTCAGCTCGGAATTATGAAGGGAAACATTATCTCAATTTTTCTTAACGAATCAAACCGTAGGGGGAGCAGTTTAAATAATGTCTAGAATTATTTGGCTCACCTATAATAAATCCCGAGCACTTGATCTGATATGCAGACGCATGCAAGACATAGCCAGGATCGTAGCTACCTGCAGCGGACACTGGCCATTAGGAGAGCATGAATCGAAGCTAGGCATTCACTTTCATAGCTGTGGGGACCAGCGGGAAAAGCTGCCAGTACTCTATTTCCTCTGCAAATGGGCAAATTTAGAGCACAATCATTAGGAATGGCATTTTTTGATGGCCGGCATTGACGAACTTTAGGAAATGAAGATCAAAGACTTGATCTCTTTTCTGAACGCGACGAAATATGTAAATGTAGGACCAACTTCAGTTACTTCTGTGCCATGCCCTCCGAATGGCTCCTTAGATCTCGAGCTAGCGGGGGCTTACGGTGCGGGTGGCCGGATGGTCACTAAATCGGATTGGCTACTGTTCCAGCACCAGTCAATAAGCTGCCTAGCTTGACACAGTGTAGATGGTGTCTGATGAATGTAGTGGTCCGGCTGAGTAAGTGATCCAATTTCCGGATGATTGTCCAAAAGCAAAAATGCAATAAGAGATCAAAACCTACTACATCTTTTGATATTTTTTAACAATTCCATCCACAGGTTCATAGGAGTTATGGTATCAAAATGGCGCACTTCAGCCCTAATTGGGCCACAGGGCTAAACTGCCAATGGTCGCCATTTGTAACTACCTACCTATCTACCTATATCTATTTGCTTGGAGTAAGTAAGATTGTTGAACTTGATATTTCTAAGTCATTTGTAAGGATTTTATCGAATTTGCGTGCGTTTGATTTAACGGAACCCTTATTCTTTGAATTAAAAATTACCTTCTACATCAATAGATGTTGTACGGTTTCAGGTCTGATCTTCACATATAAAATGCTGGTTTTCCCCAGGGCTCCGTTTTGTCCCCGACTCTCTTCCTCAATTTTATAAATGATCTCTTGTCTTTTTTTTTTTTTTTTTTTTATAATTTACTCACGCTCAAGGGAATATGAATACCCTTTAAATGTTTCAACACAGCGTGGGCGTGAAGTTACGGAAGAGAAAGAAGGATAGGAAAGATGTGTGGCACGATGTTCTGAGACTAAGGTGGTTGTCTCAGATTTTTTATCTCCAGGGATGGCGGCTCAACTAAAGCGGAGAATTGCCGTGTCTTATTTCTATGTCCCTTATAATTCGCATTATTTTATTCGTTTTTCATCCTTGTTGGGCATACTAGTTTAACTCAATCACATGTTGTTAGTGTTATGCCTAAACAACATGTAATGAGTAAACCAGCATCCCATTGATGACAATTTATAGAAGGTTTTAATGGAATTAAAGAAAACATAGACGACGGCAGGAATCGAACCTGTTATATTGAGGTTGACAGGCGAGCACACAACCATCGTGCCACGGCCACCCCTGAAGCTTCTAATCAACTTCATTGTTTTGCCGACGACTTTACTCTCAGCTGCTCGTAGTAGTTCTTCCGTCTCCTTCGGATGTAGGAATTGCAACGGTAGGTATCGTATGATTAACTCATTTAACTCCGATCTTTACAGCACTGTTAAATGGGCTATAAAAAAACACGTGGAGTTTAATGCTTCGAAAACTCAATGTGTCTCTTGTCGTTGAAGCAAAATGTTCCCCTTATGTCATTGTCCTTGAATGGCACTTGCATCGAAGAAACGAAAAGCTCTCAGTACTCGGTATGTGTGTCAACGACGATCTTCGTTGGAATGACCACGCATTCTCGAGACTACCAAAATACTGCTAAATTCTTAGCAATTCTGTATCGATGTTAGATGATTCAGCCCCTCTGATCTGGGTATAATACATAAGGCATTTATACGTCCAAAACTCGAGTATAACTCACATCCCATCTCTTAATGGAAATGTTTCATGTATTTCCTCGTGTTATAGCCTTTTTCATAAGCAGTAGTCCCTTAAAGTAACCAGCTGCATTTCTCCTAAATCAGTTTATCCGTGATACCCGTTTCACTAGGAATGCTCATCAATTCACCCCGAACCTAATATTGGACGTACTGTTAAATACAGAGATTCATTATGGAATAATTTCCCCATTACTGTTTTCCCTTGCCATTTCATTATACAAACTTTCAAAACCTCTCGACACCTCCTTTCTTTCCCCATCGCTCGTTCTCTATTTAAAATCATAGGAGTTTGAATAAATCCTTGAACCCAGAACATGCAACATTTTTGACACCCATATATAACGAAATATTGTTCAAACTAACCCATGAGATACAAATTTTATCGTTTTTAATAGCAAATCTTTACGGACGGCCTTAAATTTTTAAGCTACCTATGTATTTACATACACGCATACTTATTCCGAACCTATCAAACTTGACTTCTGAGTGCATTTCAGTTCTTTATTTTTATTAATTTATTTAAAAGACTACGTCTTATGAGTTCTCACTTTTACTTAAAATAAAAAATGAATTCTTAAAATATGGTGTCGTAAAATTTGACATTAATTAACACTATTTTCAATTTTTAAATTATAAAGAACATGTTTTAAAATAAATCATACTTGTTTACAGAATCTCCCGTCAAACTTCATAACCACTTTGCCAGAAGACATAAGAACAAGTGTATGCGTGGAGCTTGACGTATAGACCCAGTAATTTAGTACTAAATTTTTTTTATAACTAATTATAAACCGGCTTAAGTTGTTAATTCCTAATTCAGCTTGAGAAGGTTTTACACAATTTAACATCTGTTACAAAAGAATTTTACTAATTCATGATTGAAACCGAATAAGTACTCAATTAGTCATAAATAATAATTTACAATCAATAGGTTCGGTATTTAGATGTGTTGTTCTATGAATATTGGCAAAAGATACTAGTTATAGGAAATTAAATTGCAACCTGCTGACAGTACTTGAAAATATTTCATTGTTCACTTTTAATATAAAATTAACAATGCCGTGCTATGACAGCAAATAATCGATTCCATGACCTGTTTTTGCACAAAAAAACAATGTCTTGCCGGTTGAAGTCTGGGTATATGATCGATTACAGGATTAGTCTAACCCCTATATAAATAATGGTTCTAAAAACAGCAACAAAGGGTTGACTAACAAAATTCTTCTGAGAAATATGAGATATTATAAAATATTTTAGGGTAGTTAAAGCGAAGGAAAGTTGTCTCAAAAAAGTTTCTTAAACCCCTTTTTGCAAAATGTGGCTTTTTATATTTTTATAGCTAAAATCAGAGTGTTAAAGCACGTAAATATGTAAAAACTTTCAAGTATTATATTTTACGATGTTTAGGTGAAAGGCTTGTGATGTTTTTAACCACAGAAAAGTTAAAACGCATAAAGTCAAAAGCAGATGACATTTGTCATGAAACTTGAGAAATTATTTTATTTTCGAGTAACCTCGTATGGGTTTTTATTTCATAAATTTTTTTTTCACCCTGCAACCAAAATTGCCCTAAACGATTATTTTGTACAAACTAAAACATAAGGTAAGTTGTACCCCTTGGCCTTATGTTTAGTGTGTAAGACTGTCACGTCGGAGAACGTTAAGATTAAATCGTAGCCTTATTCTTCATAAAGGTTTTTTCAAAAGCTCCTGCATCTTGCGAGAAACTGAAAATCCTTCAAAGTCCACTTCATCTTAGCGGATCCTTTCCATTCCTGCTGATTAATAACGCAAACAAATTAATGGTTTTCTGCAAGAAGATCAGTCAGCAGAGCTACGCCGCAAGTTGGTGTTCTATCTCCCCTTCTTTGGAACTTGATAGTGAGTGAGCTGTTGAGATATCTCGAAACAGATAGTTACAGAGTGATTACATGTGTGGATGACATTGTTATTGCCGTATCAGGAAAGCAACCTTTGCCTCATATTTATTTTTACTCTTGTTGCTGGCACGCGAATTAAGTGATGTTCAAGTTTCAGGGTTCAATAGTAGCCAATCATTACTGTTCAATTTTTTGTATGTTAGTGAACCTCTCAATGGACGCAATGTTTCCTTGAAAGATTTCAGACTTCCACTCCAAACACAAAAAAAAAGATTAATTTTTACAAAAAAACCCAAATTTTGCTGCTTTCTTTTAGAGAAATCCTGGAATGGAATCGGCTAAGATGATAGTTGATTATCAATTTTTTGATTGTCATTTTGACTATAGGTGTCTCTATCATATTAATAAAGAAATATAGAGAGAACGATTGTCAAAACGACAATCAATTAATTCTTTGTCCTTATTCAAGAAGCATCTCAAACTTTCAAAATAGTTTCGGCTTTGCAATAATGCCAAGGATTGTAAATTTTCTCTCTACCTTTGTAGGAAATGTCAAAGGTCTAAGGAAAGCCTTTAACTTGTGGAATTTTTGCCGCCAATTAATTTCGTATCACCAAGATAAGGCAATCAAATAAATCCTCGCTATGAACATGATAAGTGAAGAATTTTTTTTAATTATGTACTTAAACGAAGTAATTACCATGAAAAGAAAATCCCTAACGAATCTAAAGTCGAACCGCAGAACACATAAATAATAATTTAGCAGAACAAATTGTTCCACCCTCATTAAGAAATTCTTTTTATATCCGTTTGATGTTTGATGTACTATAGTATAGTAATTAGAGAATCTACCATGTGTGAAAAATTGTATTCCATTTCCAATTGCCTGGCAAAAGTTGCTATATTTCTTCACATTTATTTACTACAGAACTGTTAGTACAAAACATCGTGGCAGAAAATCAGTTTTATAGAATTTTAATGCCTTTCCAATATTTATTTGACACTTATGTATGCCAACATATTCGACTGTACGATGCGGGTATTTTTATTTGAATATAAAACCAGCATGTTCCATTTGAAGAAACGAAAAAAATAAATTGATTGATGCGAAAATTTTAGACTGTTTAGAAATATCAGAAAGAACCAACATTTGGTGTCAGTGTATCGGTCCTCCGTCATCATCCACTTCAACCTAACCTAGAAACTTTTGTATATAATAAACAAAGAGTGGTTGAACGAAATTTAAAGGAATCTGTCAGAATAAGTTCGAGAAAAAAATGACAGCTTGGTGTTTTATGAGTTTGGTTTTTTTCCATCTGTTAAAATGATTGCATTGATAATAATAAAAAAGAGAGAAACTGTCATACCTTATTTCTTTCATTTTTTACCATTTTTGAACTCATAGTGTAAAAGATCTTACATCCACAAGTCATATAAGAACTGACAGATACAAGCGGTGTTTATTCTTCGCACTGCCAACCTCTTAATATTGTCATTTTGCAAATTATAATTAACAAGTTGTGCATTACTTTCTTGCAGAATGGCAGAGTAAAACTTCAAAGTGACATCATTGATTTTTGGTCATCCATTATATATGTATGTTTAATAATAATATTAATGTGTCAAAATAACTCTTCATTTGTTTTTTTCTTTATCGATAAATTTTGCTTTTACATTCCTGAAATTTCTGAGGATTTTGAGAACTCAGTAAACTGAACTAGCTAAATGAACTCCTTTAAATCAAGAAAGGTCATTTCAGAAAAATGAGATCTCACAACTCTTAAATGAGACTTAAATTTGTCTGTCTGTTGATGTAAGTTCAAGCCCAATATGCTTAAATTTGTATGTATACAAACTGAACCAGTTAAAATTATTTAAATTGGTTTAAGCGAAAGACAGCCCCTACTATCAAATTAACACTTCCAGATATTTGTATCAAAAGCAAATAAACGATAAAAATGTCGGCCGTCTGAATGTTTACAGCGATGACTTAAAATAAACAACCTGTCTCAATATAATGAATAATGAATACAAGCGATGTTGTCTTTCGTCTTTCACTTTAAGGCAATCAAATCAAAGTTCGTTTTGATTTTATTTTTGTAAGTGGTCTTCACCACCCTTCAAACAATTCACACACAAAGGACTGTTTGTTTCAGACTCATGATGAGCCGAAAGAAATATGCGAAACGTTATTATTATCAATTTTATTGCTAACTTCCGCACTTCATATTATATTCATTCACACACCCGTACTCGTAAGTCACGAATCTAGTATCCCGCGTTCGCATTCACATCATAATAAAATAAACAAAGCAGAACAGTAGCGGTAAAATCTTTGCTTAACTGTCATCACAAATGTCATTGAGATTGGTATTGTTTGCCTGTGTGATTGTTACCCCCCATGGAGTAAAGTGAGTAATGTTTGTTAGGTTCGCATTAATAGTGTCTCTTAAATTGCTGATAACGCAAAATCTTTGTGGTCGTTTGGCTTTTTGTTTTGCACTGATTGCCAATGGAACAAAGAAATATAAACAAACAGTTGAATCGGTTGTTTTGTCAAAACAAATGATAAAACATTGATTGTAACGGGATACGTTTTGTAATTGTACGGATTAGGTTTCTTTAAATCTTATTGTGGATATAGACTGCCTTAAATGTCAAAGGAGACAAATATTGTTAATCGATTTATGACGGGGAGCGCAGAGAATGTTTTTGAAGAAGTTCCTATACATCTGAAGGCGCCCTCGATCCACAAATAATACGCTGAAATGCTGAACTTAACATAATTACCTCTCATAAAAAGTATCATCATAATCTTCTTTGTTTTTTTATTTTTGTCTTCATCGTATGGCTTTAAGGGAGAGACCACATTCATATTTCTAAGTTCCATTTCAAGTCTTGACATTTATTGTTCTCATTCAACAACACTCTAGTGACGAGTGACGACGACGACACGATACGATATTACAACTAGAACAATGTGTACAAGTGAATAACATTCTTTTTCCATGCATCGTTCTGTCATCGTACTTCGTAGTCGTCACAGGAAATCAGGTCATTGCAACGCGTGACAGAGTGAACAGTTAGTGTGCAACTCAACGAGTATGGGTTCGTTCTTTAAATCTAGAATCTAGATACAATTTGAATAACTAAATGGAGTCTTGGGAATGCGTGAACGGAACATACTAATGCAATTGTACAGCGGCTCTAATTGACCACTTGTAAGATATGTCAATGAGAACTTCCTAAACTAAGTAACGAAGAAAAAAAAGTACGGAATACAAAATCGTTGATTTATGCCAAACAACCGAGAAGGCAATGGTGACGGGTGGGTGGCAGATTCTATTTAAATGATTCTTGATTGATGGACTTTTGAAAAATTATGGTGGCGGTATGTGCACATTATGTATAGATACAGGGTTAAGAGTTTAGTTCAGAAATTAAACGCGAATATACCTAATTTGTCATTTGACACAATGGATCAACTTATAGTCAATGCTAAATTCTCACTGGTATTTCCAAGACCCATTTTGACAAGAAGGGTGGTTTATACCAAAAGTAAAAAGAACTTTGATAAGAAACGGTAACTAATATTAAAAAAAAAGAAACTGAGTGGTAGTAGATAGTTGGTATGAACCACCATGTCATGTCAAACTGTGTGTTTCAAAGACAAGTGTGTCAGTTTTCATCTTCACTTTAATCTTACAATACCTAATATGAATAAATTAGTTTTTCTAAAAATTCATTTTGATATATCAGATCCAACCCAAGACTGCCAACGTGATTAGTAAAAATATCAATTTGTATCAGTCAAAAAGCCGATTTTTAAAATTCTAGCTTTCCATTAGGCAAGTTAATTGACATTGGTTGAAAATGAATTTTACTCTTTAAAAGTTTTTGGTATATGAACCGCTCATCTTAATATATGCAACTGTCAGTTTAGTTTTTGATTCGTTTAATTTATTTCGGTTTTGAAAATTGTGTTGAAACTGTGATACAAATTATCTCTAATTAAAAAGAAAATTGTTTCTCATAAATTTTTTTTTTTTATAATCTACACGCGCTCAAGGGATTATGATTACCCTTTAAATGTTTGAACACAGCGCGGGCGTGAAGTTAAGGAATCAGATAATCTATCTAGTGATTAAATTGGTTTTTAAACAATGACAAAACAAAAATTAACTTGAAATCGTATTCTATTCCCCTCAAAAACAAAATCAATTTTTGGATTGAAATTTGCAACTCTACTTGCCAGTCTGTAAAGTCGTACTTCTTAAATGTCACTTTAGATAAGTGAAGACAAATAGAATTCTGAGAACTTTGCAATAAGTTAAATTTAATTTCGATTTTACTCATTCTCTTCAAAGATAATATGTATGTAAAGATAAAAACTGCCATAAACATTTTTTTTGTTAAATATTGTAGTATGCGGGTCTTAGATGTTTGATGAATGAGTGTATTTGACATACGATAAGGATTGATCGAATGCGGGCTTCATTTTACAAAAAAAAAAGTTGACAGTTTCTGGTGTGTTTTGTGTGATATTTAAATGTTCTTTATTTGTTTTGATTTTCACGTTGTTTTTTTGGGTGACTGATAAAATTTTATCGTAAAGAAACCTTCATATTTATATTATTTGTTTGTATTTCGTCACTGTAAATTTTCCACAATATGATAATGTAAACAATTTTTAGCGAATATTTTGCCGAATATATTTGAAACAAGTGTTTCTTATTTTAATGTACAGGGTACCCAGCTCCATTTTAGTTGTCTTTCATTCTGTAAAGGCCACATGTTTGCTGGGCACGAGGCGCACGTCAATGTCAAGAACTTCAGTTGCAATAATATGCCAAAGGCATTTACACTCTAGAGGTTTTCCATTGGAAAATTCAGATTCCAATAAAAAATGAATTTCTTTTTTCGCCGCGAATGGACTGCGATGTCAAATTCTTTGTTATTTTGATAGTCTAATTTTGTTCATGATTTAACCAAAAAATCTTCAACCTTAATTAAATTTCAATAGAGAAATATGAGCTTGACGAATTAATTATCTTTCAAACTGCTTCCATTTTATATTAGAAATAATTTCCTAGTGTTTTGAACATAATTTTTACATATTGATATTTGTTAAACGAACCTTAAACTACATTTCGTCGCTTTTCCGGCATAGTGGCATAAGTCGAAATTTGTCGTTTTTTAGTTTAGAACACAGAACTGAGCTGAAAAAAAAAACACACTTTTTCTGTGTAATCGGCATTAACCTACTTCTTCTAGTTTCCGAGTTATGAGAAAGCGCCGCTCTCAATTTTCACAAACATCCCTGTCATTTTCTACGTATAATCACGGCATAAATCAATTTTTGATTTTTTTTTTTAATATTTCGTTTTTTATAAAACTTAACAAACAAAAAATGCAATTTTTTCACGTATTCAACATTTGAGTTTTGTTTTTTATGAATAACGAAATTTTTTTTTCAGTATGAAAAAAGCTTTAAAAGGCTCTCCTGAAAATTTGCGAATTTCGACTTATGCCAGTCTGCCGGAAAAGCGACGATTTGTAAACTAACAGCTCAAAATTGTTTTGGTATAACTACAGGGAGACACAGAGCCGCAGGTCATGCGCAGATTCTACAGAAATATGCGGGAAATAGGGTATGCATTGACTGCTTAACACCGCGTTTATACTTTAACAAGCCTTTCACGACCGACTTTCTTAACAGACAGAACTTGAAAATTAATGAGGTATCAACCTGCAAATCGATGATGGCAACATATACCGACGGTTCCAAGATGGATACTGACGTGGTTGCAGGGTTCTTTTCAGAAACTCTTGGACTAACCACCTCATTCAGAATTTCTGATTACTGTAGTGTCTTCCAAGCTGAGGTCCTGGCAGTGACGAAAGCTGCTAGGCAAGTCTCAATGAAGACAATACCACAAGTTGATATTACTTTTTTCATTCATATCCAAGCGGCAATAGAAATGATCTCTGTCATTGAAATCAAATCGAAGGTGGTAACTTGCTTTTGGGAAGAGCTAAGGGTTCTTGGTACACAGTGGTAAGATATAAGCAATGGTGTTACCATAAGAAAAAGATATAAACTCGGATTTATGCAGAGGATACGGTGGCGAGGAGAGACATGAGAATACTCCTCACTACCTGTATTACTGTTCTGCGCTATATCATCTGAGAAACAGGTTTCTAGATAGACACTTCTTCAACGACTTAACATTCCAAGGAAAAACCTGTTGAAATTTATTAACGCTACCAAATGGCTTGAAAATTTCTAAGCTCGTATCAACCAGCCGACCACGAAATTTAAAATCGCCTTCAAGCACAGTTAAAAGACATATAAAAAGAGTCAAGAAGGATAACGAAAACGACTGAACGACGCACGTGTTTCTTGTAGGAGCGATTGCCACTCCTACGGTAAATACGGGAGTGAGTTAGTTGATGGCCACCTCTCCGTAATATTGGTAAAATCCTCTTGAAGAAAGAGACAGCCCCTACGAATTATTCAGCAATTCTGACCGAACACACGGACACATAATCCAACCACTGACCTATCAAACACATCTTGCCTTGCTCCTACGAGGGTGGTAAAGGAATGATTCCTAAAGTCTGGGTAAAGAAAAGTATCACGTCCTTAAATAAGGTCTACCTCTCCTCAATCAGGTGACTATAGCCGTTTTTCTTTTTTAACTCTGAGCAGAGCACTGAGCAGTATGTCTAGTATGCTCTAAGCAGAGTTTGATCAGAGCTCTTCGATTGGAGAACTGAACTGTCAAAGGCTTCGAACTAACTATATTCTTATGTGTTTGTTTGTTTGTTTTTTTTTCGCCGTCTGTCATATCACACAAAAAAAAGGGAAGTTTGCCGCGCTCAGCTTTGTACCATCTGTTCGACCATTCTATTTTGAGCTCACAGACAGCACTCCAAGCTAGCTCTAATTGAACAAAGAAACACAACCTGAGCGCTCGCTCTGATGTATCCGAGCTTAAAAAGAAACCCAGATCTTCTGTTGATATCTGAGTTCCCTGCTCTGAGCTTAAAAAGAAAAACGCCTTATGTGACGACAGACATTTCTACAATGACATAAAAGTACCTTCCGACATTTTGGGCTTGGAAGCCATAGGATTTATCAAAGGTTTCATTACATGCGAGTCACAATCCCAAGGGTATCACAACGGATCTACTTTGATCTAAGTGTGACGGTAACAAGATAAACTATCAGCCCATTAACCTTAATTACAGGGAGACAGGGTACAACTGACGCCAGATTTGCAAAATTGATGTTAATTCGAAAGTAAATCATTTTTGTTCCCAATGCAAAGCAAAAAATTGTCAAAATCGACATTTTGACAGATTTAAATCGCTTATACCGTTTGTTTCTAGTTGAAAAACGCATTGACCTTGCTACGAGTACTTTGTAATATTAAACATTATGTATGTAGTTATCTTGTTCTCAAAAATCACAATTTCCTGAAAAAAAAAAAAAAACAAAAAACAATAAATAGTACATCTGTTTTTCTTGAACTGTGAAGTCACATTATATATTTACAAAAACAAATAGTTTTCAGCCAATATGCGGACATATGACAACCTGACACTACCTTACCAACGCAGAATTCCTAGAAGATTCTTGAGCAGGTTAACATCTTAAAACTTTAAAATTAATTAAAATTCAATTTAAATTCCATTCTTTTAGTACATTTACTGTTCCATCGAATTATTCTGGGAATTATGAAGGCGATTTGACAATGTTTCAAGCTACAACATCAGCAAGAAAAGGTCGTATTTCGACCCCATTTCATAATAATTCTGATTCCGATGAAGAATTCAACCATCTAACTTATTTCGATGAAACTGAAAATACCCTGGAGACATTAAGGAATCGACTATTTCTCTTTGAACTATCGCCCAATTTATCGAATATTATATTGAAAAATATTTTCTACCAAAAACTGATTCAAATCATTACAATTACTATTTTCCTGATTGCCTTAATGATTCTGTCTTCCTTGGATATTATTAAAAGGGTGGCGAGATTTTTTATACGAAGAAGATATATTCTTTATTGGTGGGTCAATTATATTTGTCGTAATTTAACTCCAATTTCTGGCTTTTTAGTTGTATTTTTTATATTTGGATATTGTAATTATATTTGCTTTCGAAGTTCCTATGAAATTATCAATTTAATGAGTTAACTTTATGGAGTATTTTATTTTTTGAAAATAAAGACAAACTAATTACTGGGTGGCAACCTTGAAATTGTTTTTATTTTTTTTGTTGTTGTTTGGTTGGCTTTTGAACCTTGAAACTACGGACAGACAAGCTTTTTGAGGAACGAAAAGCAACTGTTGCGTGATGCAATAGGTTACACTTTATATGGTTCGGTTAAATGTATGGTTCTGGGTCTGGAAATTATAGGTTAATAAGTTGTAATTGTTATCAGGGTAGAATATTTTATTTCATTGTTGCATGAGCTTAACTATTATTTACCTAATATTTGAAAACAAGACTTCAAAGTTTGCGTTGCGATTTTAGTTCTTTCGGACCGAACTGGAAAACAGTCATTTCACTTTACGTTTAAGCTAAAAGTTCCATTCTTATACTATCAATGAATCAGCGTTAACTTTTTTCATTCGGAGCAAAAATCTTTTAATTTTGTATATTACTGCAAGTTCGACCGAATATTTCGAAAGTACCTACAAATATTTTTTGCGTGGAAGTAAATTATCATCTAAAAGTAAGTCTTATAATAATAATATGCCTTTCAACTCAAACGTTCGAATTCGGGAGAAAATGTAATGTCGCTTTTCCATTCAATGCACAACTGAATGGTTGGGAATATAACAGCTGTATTCTGATATTCAATGAATCTAATTCACATGAAGTTTGCTATTCATCGGGGAACCGCATAATACTTCAATGTCACAACTCACAACTCGATTTGACAGTAACGTTAAAAGCTGTTCATTCAATCTGAAATCCTAGTCAATTAAATAGTTATGGCTGAATATTTTAAAGCTGCGCATACAGTGGTGCGACAAACAATGCGATATGAGAAACCTTTACAGGGACCATGAGTGTTGTCCACTAGTACTCACGAACTTTTTGCACAAACTTGCGTAGAGCAGGCGCCTTCATTTCGGCCAAAATTTCTTTTCAAAAAATGCACTGTTTGGGCTACACAGCACTCACTTTAGAAATAAGTTTTCAATATTTCCCAACGTTGTTCAGGCGTAAAGTGACTCATTTCACTCCGCGGAGGTATGACACTGACTTTCCGAGCGGTCAGTGTCAGTGTCAAAATAACCAATGATTTAAAAAGAATTTACCCTGTATACCCAATATAAACGAGGTGAATCAGATCCATCTCTGAGCATAGCAGGATAGTGATTGGTGAATATATAAAGAATATTCCCCCCATGAAGAGCAGATTAGGGCTGTAAGTCACCAAGCCCTGATTTTTTCGTGTTGTCACAAGCCACTAAATTTATTTTATTTGTTATAAAGGTAAACGAAAATGGACAGTTTTGTTTCCTTCAAACGTCAAATTGTACGATAGTTGTGTCTAAACAAAACGCCTAATATGTTGTCCGTTTCATTCGGTGATTTTCAATGCATTTTTCAGTCTAAAACAAGTGTGTTTAAAAAATTTTTTTTTTTTAAGAAACCCCTCCCGATGCGATGGAGTAAAGTAAAAAATTTGCCCCTTATCTGTGATTTTTCAGTCCAAGATCATCAAGCGGACTTAAACTCATAGCTCACTTTGAGAGTTGGTACCTATGAGAATACAATAATGGAAATCGAATATCGTCAATTTCGACATTTTTTTACAATCGCTTAATTTTTAAATTTCTTACATCCTTGGCAAAAAGTTAAGGATTGATATTTAATCCTTATGTAAATTAAGCACTAAGTAAAAAGTCCTTAAAAAAATATCATCACAAAGTGAAAATCGAATTTGTCTGGACACGGAAGAATGATCCCTGCAAAATATGTATTTCCAGAATATCTTGTCCTAATTCAGCTCTATATTTGGTTCTGAAATCATTTTCTTCAGAAACTAAAAAAACAAATTAATATCTTTTTTGACAAAAAACAAATATGTTCATACGTATAACATTTTTATTCATTTAACTATCTAATATTTATCAAAACAATCTTTTCCTTCCAGGTACACAAATACCGTTTTAACTTGCTTGGAAAAAGCAAAATCTCAATTTTCAAAGGGAAGAATGTTAAAAGAATAATATTAAAAGTAAACATAAAAACACTGCCATTGCGGAAATCAAAATCCAATCGAAACTACCTGCATTTGAGATATCCATCCTATCGCCGAAAAATAATAATCTATTCAGAGGATTAAAATTATCATCCATTCCGAATCATAGAAACATTTAATGGAATCATGAATGCAAATATGTTGAAATTTATTTACCTAGTGCTGGCACTAGGTGTATGCACTGCGATATTTAGTGTAAATGCTGAAGTATTGGAATCAGATGATTCTGAACTAGAAGGTCCCCATGTTTGCAAGAAAACTGAAAAGTAAGTGGATTAAAAAAATAAAAAGAACCTTATAATATTTACCTAATCAAACTTTCTCTTATAGTTACAATGTTGAAGTTACGACAACGGAAATGCAATCGTTTCAGGAACGAGTATCAATTTGGTGTTGGAATGTTCCACCTCGTTGTTCAACCTACCGACTTAAAACAAAAAAAGTGAACAAAACCCAAATATTGTCCAAATCTCGAATTGTTAAGGACTGTTGTGGTTAGAATTTGATTATTTTATTTTTTTTGTTTGTATCACGAAAACTTTAATTATTTTTTTCTTTTTTCATAGAGGGCTACGCATTAAACCCAGAAGAAAATACTTGCATACCTGTATGCAAATTAAAATGTGATCATGGTTCATGTGTTGCGCCAAATAAGTGCAAATGTGAACATGGATTTGGTGGACCCTCATGTGATATAAGTAAGTATCTAACAAAAAAAATTGTTAATGGTTTTCTCTCCAACCCAATGTTCGTGTATTGTACACATGGGATTTCTTAAAAAAAAAACCTATAAATGTAACTAATACATATGTATGTGTGGGTTTTGTTTAAAAGTTGATTTCGTTGCTTTTTAGTTCTTTAAGTATTGTTTTACGCTTTGTTTTTATGTTTCACATACTCGTAGCTTTTTTTTTTCAAAAATTTTGCACATTCATCATTTACGTGAGTTTCACTATCTTTTATGAAAAATAATTCTAAATTACTAGAATGCTTTTGCTTAGAGTGTTTTTTTAGTAAGACACGATTTTGACTGTTTTAACCATCAAAGTAAAATCCATTACTCTCATCGTAAATATAGTTCCTAGTATGCCTTTGAAGTTATTTAAAATACCAGTTTTGGTTCTCAAGATTAAAATTAAGCTTCGAAACAAAATACGAGTAGTTAGAGTTTTGGTATCATCATCTTTTAAAATTTGATGAATTGTGTTCAATCACTTTTTGGGTAACATTTCTGCTTCCTTATTTCATCATTTTTTGTCCATCAATTAGTCATAAGCAAGTAAATTCATGATTCTGACCCCAAGTATATTGTAACATAAGCTAATTCTGAGAGGATTGAATCACACCATTCATACTAGAGACATCCGAAATCCCACAAAATCTGTGCACAATAATGTACATAGTATAGTTCGTTTGAATACGAAAAATTAATTTTTGTGATGCTGATCATGATTTATTAAGCGGGTTAACGGTATTTTTTAGAGGTAGGAGATAATGTGAGATTTTAAAATCGAAAATTTATTTTGGTATCATTTTGATTTTGATATTTTTAGATCCAACAATAATGAGATTTTATTTCTTCTTTAAAATAATTTACATATGAATTACGAAAATCTACAAAGCATTGCTTTGCCAATCCTACCTGATTAACAATTATATTTTTAAAGTAAATAAATAATTTTATTAAGATATTAACAAATAAATCAGTTCCTATAAAGCCCCATTTAGACTTTCGTTCTTCATTCGTTGTACGTTGTTTGTTCTTCTCTCAACAACGAACAACGAAGAAGCATTCACATTGATTCAGTTTTGTTTTTAGTTCGTTCTTAACAACAAAATGGATAACAACACATTGTTGGCAGTAGCGGCACTATTAATTGTTCAAAAAAAAAAAGTAGATCCTGTTGGACGAAGGGTTGGTTGATGAAAAGAAAACATTTATCACACACAAATATAATAGAAGAGTTAAGACTTCAGCTAGACGATTTCCGGAATTATTTGCGAATGCCCGAAGAAACATATGTTGAGCTTCTTGGTTTGGTGAAACCACTTATTCAAGAAAAATATCTTGTCATAATACCATAATGTTGGTACATAGATATTTTCCGATCCTGCTCCAGATTTTTGAGAGGCTATAACTTTTTTATATTCCTTCCAGAAGTTCACCCTCATGGGATCTATTTTTTTCACCATCAACTCTTTTGTGCAGTTAGGAATTGATTCTTTGAGTTTATCAACTAAAACTCAATAAGCTTTTTTTTTTCATCGCGATTACTATACTCTTTTGATTTTATTTTCCATAAACATGGAAAGCTTTGTATAAGTCAATAAACTCAATTACTTCTTTTGATAAATTCCTTAAATCAGACATTTTTTAATCAATGCAACATCAATATGAACGTACACGATGAAAGTATTTTTAAAAAAATGATTATAAAGAACATGAGATAGGTGTATTTTGTTTTTTCAATTCTCCTCATTGTTTTTGTTCGTCTGCTACTATATGAACTGAAGGATAATTAAAAATATAGTGATAGTTGTACATATACATATAAATACATAAATATATAAAAAAAATGTATAAATGTCCCCACAAGTTGCACGCTACTGCCAAACAATGTTTATTTAAACAGTTTTCATATTTAAACACACGTTGCCGGGATTACAACGAACAACGAATATAGAAATTTCCGAGCTCCTTTGAATTTGTACGTTCTTCATTCGTTGTTATTTCGTTGTTCGTTTTTATCATTTACATTCTCGTTGTTCCGTGTACGTACAACAACGTACAACGTACACAGACGACAAGAAAGAAAGTCTAAATGAAGCTTAAGATTGTTTAGAGCAATTTTACAAAATTTTAACAGTTTGATTGGATCGGTTTCAATCAATGCTCTTGTCACTTCTCCTTCTGGAAACATTGCACTGTTCTAAAAATATTTCATCTAAATTCTCTCAAAATCAGCCAGCAGCTTCCTTATTTGCGAATCCACATGCCCAAAAAGCTCATATAACTTTAGTTTCCAACTTGTTTTTTAAGATTATAGGGATTATAGGACTGTAGATAATCCTACAGTTAAGAGGAAGGCGAAAAGATCTCTTAACGTAGAACTCCAGTTTTATATTTTCTTCCACCCCAAACTTGAGCACCATTCACCGTTGTTCTTGTACTAGGTCGAACACGTGATATTTACTGATGTAAGCTATATGCTTATTGTTCATACAAGATTTCCATGCAATATTTACTGCACTTTTGGCTTTTGCGAAATTTTATTTCAAATGTCTTTCCATATTCATATTTTCGGTCAGATAAACTCCAAGATATTTGTATTTCTTGACAACCTCGATACTATCTCAGTTGTAAAACCACGTTTTACTATCAGGCTCTAGGCTCAATGCATTGTGAAACGTTACCCTTGCAGAGATTTTTGTGTTGCAATAATAATACTTTTTCTTTTACCCTCATTTATGTAAAGTAAGCCCTCTTCCAATTTATCGACAAAGTAAAGTACGAGTTTTTATTAGGAATATCAGGTATTTCTTAACCTTCATAATTCCATTTACAAGGTAGTGTAGCTAGATACATAGCGGCTTCAGGTTATTCAACATAATTTTAATTTTTAGCGAGGTATATACAAAAACTCTAAATAACACTCTTAGAATTTTCGCTTTACATTTATTAATTACCAGTCCACTTATACGTCCAAACTAACCATTCACCGTGTGTGTGCCCCCCTTGATGTTTTTCCACTAATCCCTTAACCCAATTAACAAAAAAGGAGAAAATTTTGTTCACTTGTGGCTTGGAGTAGTTTTGTCACCTAACATTGTGTTTTTTTCCAAATAGATTGTGACCTTTTGAACTAAAAACAAAAAATCAATTCCTCCCATTTCCAAATCAAATTTTTAGACTGTCCTCCTGGTCGTTGGGGTCAAAACTGCGAAAATAAATGTGAATGCATGAACAAAGGCACCTGCGAAGCCTACACCGGTGCATGTGAATGCGCCAAAGGTTATGTGGGTACCAAATGTGAAGAATTTTGTCCACCTGATCGATATGGTGCTAATTGCTTGGAAGAGTGCCGCTGTGAAAATGGGGGCAGCTGTCACCATGTTTCTGGTGAGTGCACATGTGCACCCGGCTACTCTGGACCATTGTAAGTTTGTTCAGATTTTTTTTTTTTTGTTATTTGTGTAACTTGGAAACTACACGTTCACGTTCTTTTACAAAGATGTCAAGACCAGTGTCCAGATGGCAAACATGGTGATCAATGTAAACAAGACTGCCGCTGCCAGAATGATGGCAGATGTGATCCCCACAGTGGAGAATGTCAATGTACGCCAGGCTGGATTGGCTTGGTGTGTGCGAATCGATGTCCCAAAGGGAGTTATGGTGAAAACTGCGAGCTGAATTGTGAGTGCTTTGGTGATGCATCGTGTCATCATATCACCGGCAAGTGCGAATGTCCACCTGGTTATATGGGTGAAAAGTGTTTCGATGAATGTCCAAACAATAAGTTCGGTCTGAATTGCACTGAAGATTGTGCTTGTCAGAATGATGCTATTTGCAATCCAGCGACTGGGACATGTAGCTGCCAACCGGGATGGACTGGCTCAGACTGTAGCAACCGAACTTGTCCAGACGACAAATTTGGCCTTAATTGCAATGCCACATGTGATTGTGAAATGGAACACACCGAAATGTGCCATCCGTGGACGGGAAAATGTGACTGCGCCGTTGGATGGAGTAGTTATGAATGTAATCGTCCTTGTACTTACCTTAAGTACGGTAAAAACTGTGAGTTAGCATGCGAGTGCAAAAACAACGCCAAGTGCTCCCCCATAAATGGAACGTGTTTATGCTCGCCTGGTTATCGTGGACCTAAATGTGAAGAGACATGTGAGGAGGGCAAGTATGGACAGGACTGCTCGCAAGTCTGTGATTGCCAGAACGGAGCCAAATGCTCCCCTGAAACCGGACAGTGCTTCTGCACTCCTGGCTGGAAAAATATTAAATGTGACCGGCCCTGTGAAGAGAATCACTATGGAAAAGACTGCCGCGGAGTGTGCGACTGCAAAAATAATGCATCTTGCAATCCAGAAAATGGTATTTATTTTATTAGAGAGTTAAGGTAATGGAATTTATTTTAAACCAAACCATAATTCGTAATAAAGGAGCGTGTACTTGTGCGGCCGGCTTCACTGGAGCAAAATGTGAACGTAAATGCGATTTTGGAACCTTTGGACATGGCTGTGAACAAAAGTGCGATTGTGATTTTAATAATACAATTGCTTGTGATGCCGTCGATGGGCGATGTATTTGTAAATCTGATTGGGGAGGTACGTGCATTGCATACGAGAATAGACATAAAAAATCATTCGATCATAAACTACAATCATATTATACACTTAACACAGCATACTTAGTAGCATTGTCATTTTTTACATTCATTTAAATCATTCTTAAGCTCATTTACAATATTAGAACACACATAACACTTTGATTAGTCACTATTGGTGATTGGTTTTTTTTTTTTTTTTTTTTTTTTGCTAAGAGGGGTAATGAACGGAAAATAAATTATATCAGCTTTCATTCTCAATGCGAATTGTTAGATGAGTACCTAACTTTTGCTTCCGCCTTAGACTCAATAGCTTAAAATTGAGTATTCCTGAATGTGCGTCTATTTTAGGTAAAATTTTTCAGTTGTGCGTGGCATTATGTGATATCTTTTTAGGGAAAATGTTAGTTAGTTAGTTTTTGGTTTTGCTTGTACACGCTAGTAAAACAATCCGAACTTTAGCTGATATTTTTGTTAAAAAATTTAAACTTTTTTTGATGAAGCAGGAACTGAGAACAAAGATATGCAAATTTAAGTTTTGTTTTCCCTTAATTTCTTCCAATCTAGAGGCAAATACGTATGAAAAATCGGCTTATGAATTTTCTTCTCTCCAGGTTATATTTGAAGTAGTAGAATTTTTGATCATGCAGTATGTCGATTTAACAATTGAATGTATTTTTATTTTTTTTGATGACTCAAATTAAAATTAGAAGAATGTAAAGGGTATTTGTTTTGAGGTGTAGAAAGAAAAACACAGGTTCAATTAAATTTTATTTAAAATGTTTGATTAATGAACACGGGTTTAATTGTTGAGCACGATGATGAATTTACACTTTTTTGATGATCGAAAGCAATCGCTGGTTCTATATGCACTTAACGACGTCTTACGGGATGCGTATTATCGCTTAGAGTAAAAGTTTTGCTAAAACGATTCATATTTTCTCAAGTTAATCGCTCTAATGAACGATTATGAGCACCATTAAACGTACGTAACGCCCGAATTGTTTCTCAAATTGAACCATGTTCTTTAAAATAAATTTGAAAGACTTGCAAACGTGGGTCCGGCGTGAGTCTATTCATGATGAATTGCCAAACTAAATTATCCTCAAAACGACGGAAAACTTTCAAATCCGAATGTTGCCAATTTAAAGTCCTCCGCCTCTAAGAAAAACACTCTTTAAAACAAGTTTAAATTACCACTTCTTGTTTTTAAAGAAATGGGGCTCTAATTTTTTTATCAGCCGAAGTATGTACCACAGCAAACCGCTGTCACGGGATTTTAACACCCGAGAAATGCATAGAATTGTTCATTTTTCGACTTCTCATTATAGGTTGAACTGATTTCGATTAAAATATTTATATGGAAGCTCTTTAAAAGTTTAAATACTTATTGAATATAAAATTTTTGAAACAAATATATCGTCGTCGATGGATTTTTTTTTAAATAAAATTAAAATTGGCTAAACAAATTTATTTTTTGAAAATGTCAAGGAATATTTTGTAATTTTGAAAATAGATTTCATAAAACAAATTTATGATTTAAAATTAGCAAAATACCTACTTTAGGCTTTCAAAAAACGGGCGACCACAAGGTGACTTCAGGGCTCAACGGCAAACTTATCTCTGTTCTCCTTTGAGGGACAATATATTCCATACTAAGCATAAATCATTATTTGTGATTCTAAAATAAAATCAATAAAAATCATTATCACTTTAAATTAGGAAGTCACTTTTGACCCACCGTGTATGATATTGAGGTTGAAATAGGCTTTGTCTGACATTCATTCCTATTTTACTATTCGACTCGATACGAATTTAAAAGGAAAATAAATATTTGAGCCTTCTATCTTTCCACCTGGAGTAATACCCCTTGGCATAATGGTTATTGCTTTGCACCGTCTTGCAGAGGGTCTTGGGTTCGATTTTCAGCCGATGTTTTTTCTGGGGTGTACTAGCTCTTGTGAGGAATTGCCATATCATCCTCCAAGAGTATCTCCTGTAATTGAAAATTGTAGGTCCCCTTCCCCTCCATTTCTAAGTTGTAAGTTACTAGGTTTAGGCTTTCTATGAGCCGTCCTGGCCTCTAATTTATTTATTTTAGTTTATCTTTGCACTTTAAAAAATTACGGCTAATTTCTCAATTGATTTTTGAAAAGTCATTTCCTTTTTACGCCATCAAATTGGGAAATCCAGCTGATATAATCAATAGGAATATGGATTTTGATTTTCAAGAAATAGAGTACTTCTTCAAGGAAATAGCTAGCTAGAAATTGGTTACTTACGAGTAATTGAGTTTTGTGTTGAAAATAATTCGAATCCTTCGTTTCAATGTTATAGTCTTTTAAAACTCTGTATATTTTGGGTCTTCGTCAACTTTTCAATATATCATGTTCTCCTAACTCAATTTCTTCTTAGATATTTTTTATATGTAAATATTCTGTAAGTATACTCTATACAATTGCACCCATTTGCCTGAATGGTAACAATAAAGTCGGTTTTTGTAGTGCCAGGAAATCTTCAAAAAATTCCTTCCCCAGTCTTACAGGATAATAAAATTGATTTGGAATTAGATGCTCCCGTTTTATATGCATGATGGATGTAAGGTATCTTTGGTTCCTAAACTTATTAACTTAAGCTTGTTTATTTTGCCTAGGGAAGAATACATTTTCATTTCAATAAAAGTTCTTAAGCATGATAATATCTCTACATAGTTCTTTCCAGGCTTATTATTGTATGATTAAAGTTTGATCAACTCATTTGACTTAAAGAAGTAAGCCTTGTATTTTATTAACCAAAAAGATGCATGAACATTACTCACTCACAAACACTTGCCACATACAAATACTTCATTTTTCTCACAGCATTCAAACAATAATTTAATTTAATTATTTAACATTAATTTAATATTTTTATTTGCATTGTTTTTCGTTTTTTTTTTTTGTTTTGTTTTTTTGTTTGTTAATGTCTTGTTGGTCGTGTTAATGTTGGTGGGGTTCCCTTAACAACCGCGTACAAACACGGACGTTGTGTAGGAGTCCATTGTGAAACACAATGTCCACCTGGCTATTATGGCGAAAATTGTGAACAAGCTTGCAGATGTATGAATAATTCCTCGTGTGATGCCGAAACTGGAAAATGTATTTGCTCCAAGGGTTGGACTGGTGATGATTGTTCGAAACCATGTCAGAAAGGTTTCTATGGAGCTGGTTGCAAGGAGAAATGCCCTGATATTATTCATGGTGAGATTGCTTCAAAAATATGTCCAATTTTCAATATCTTAAGTTATGTATGTATTTATATTATCTTTAAAGGAAACAAAAGTTGTGATCACATAACTGGAGAATATGTCTGCCGACCAGGCTATGTTGGAATGACTTGTGAGCATCCTTGCCCGTTAGGTTTGTATGGACCAGGATGTGGTCTCAAATGTAACTGCAAGTATGGAAGCGAATGTAATCACATCAATGGACATTGCCAATGTCTACCTGGTTGGACTGGCGCCAATTGCAATGAATCCTGCCCAGAAGGCTTCTATGGATTGAACTGTGCTCATCGGTGTCAATGTGCCTTTGCAGAAAAGTGCAGGAAAAATGACGGCTATTGCATTTGCCTTCCAGGTTATACAGGAACGAGATGTGATGAAGGTTTGTATTTTCTAAATTTTGAAAACAAAACTTCTTCTATATTAAATAACGGTTAATTTGAATTTCAGTGTGTCCTGAAGGCTTCTATGGAGAACATTGCAAACATGTGTGTGATTGTCCTAGTCAAAACTTCCAGTGTCACATCACACAAGGATGTGTTTGTCGTCGAGGATATAAGGGTGAAAACTGTGATATTCCAGCAGCTGAACAGAGAGTTCAAGAAGTTGTTATTGAAAGTAAATTTTCATTAAAAAACCCATTTTCAGAAGTATTTTTCAAATGTAATTTCCCCTCCCAACAGCTGGTCGTGCCGGTTTGGCTTGGGGTCTTGTGTTGGCAATTCTTTTTGTTGGAATTGTTGTTGCAATTGTTTTCTATTACCGTCGTCGTGTTTCGAATCTTAAAACTGAAATCCAACATGTTCAGTATATAACCGATCCCCATGGAACATATCCAGATCGTCATAACTTCGATAATCCTGTTTATGGATTCCAAGGTCCTGACACTAGATTGCTTAATAATTTACGTCCTAAAATGAATAATTTAGATCGTAGCAATTCCGAATATGGAGATGATTCCAATGCGAGCAGCAGAGGTAAGTTCTTTTTTTTAATTTTTGAAAAACAATTAATTTTCTGAAAATATTTTGCAGCTGGCACTTATTCGATCAACTACAATAGCGATATGTTGCAGAAAAATCTTAATGCTGATCTCACTAATCCTAATGTTTATAATAGTATTGAAGATCCACTCAAAGAGGAGCATGTTTATGATGAGATTAAACAAAAGGAAGGATATAAAGATCCTGGTAAGAAGGCATTAGGTTATGTATAAATTTCTGTTGCTTAGTATGTTTAAACCAACACATAAAAACAGTATTTGTTATTTTGTTTCAAAACTTGCACTTGAATTGTTTCACATGTAGAAGTTTTGTTTTTTTATAAGCGTTTACTTTTTTTTAAAATCCAACTCTAGAATTGTAGATATATAATATCATTTTAAATAATACAAACATTAGAAAACTCCGATACAAAATTGTTCGTATTGTTCTAAAATTTTTATAAAGAATTAAGGCAAATTGTGTCCTTTGATGAACATTTTTTACACAATATAAATTCTCTTAAATAAAAATCTTGAAGATTAGTTATTCGATTAAAAATTTTTTTGATTTTCGGAGAAAATTTAAACTTAAATCTACATACATAATTTAAAAAGAGACAAATTGAATTAAAGTTTGATATACATCTTGTTAGAGGTTCATTAGTTCTATGATGAGGCTAAAAAAGAAAATACCGTTGTCTAAGTGGTCTTATAGACATAAAAGAGCAAGTGGATCACTTAACCTGCATTTCTTTTGAAATCCTACCATATAATTTGCCTCTGACGTAATATAATCAACATGATCACTAAATGATAAAGTCCGATCGAATTACTCCAAGATCTTAAATTTTATCCAACCTGTTCGAAAGGATATAATCTATTGAGTTACTATATCTAATAGGCACCGCGGTTCTATAAACTGACATGACATTACATTTTTGTATGTTAAGTAAAAGATTAATTTTCTTGCACCATACTAAAAATTCGAAATCTTTCTGCATACTACAGCAATCATTGATGTTTGATATGCTTGTGAACATTTTTAAATCATCTGCATAAAGAAGAACCTGTGCGAATTGGAAAACAGATGTTATGTCATTTGATATGACTGCCCTGAAGCAGCCCTGATATACAGTGGAATGCTCTGGAGAAGAAATTTCCAAGTTATACTAACTGTGCTCGGTTTTTCGAAAACGATCCAATCCAATCCAAAAGCTTTCAATTAAATCCAAAGCGCCTTAATTGTTCTATACATATATATGGTGTGTTTAACCGAGTCGAAAGCTGAAATCAGTTTATATGACATCAAATTGCCTTCATTTTTCAATAAAGTTAATGGCTAAGGAAGACAAATACGAAAGATTTGTTGATGTGTATTTACCATTCTCAAATCCATGTTCCAGCTCAGAAATATGCTCTTTTACAAAAAATTCTATCTTATTTTTCACTATAATTTGGAATAACTTTGGGATTGCAAAAAGTTCACTAATATCTCTGTAGTTCTTAACATTATTTTTTGAGCCAGCTTTGTAGATTAGGACAAGATGAGATATTTTCCATTCATTAAGAAAAATTCCCTCACGCAATGACACATTAAAAATAATGAGTACAGCTAAGCTTAGGCTATTAGTACAGTTTGTTAAAAAGCAAGCTGGGATACCATCAGCCCCCAGGAAAGTTTTCGGCTTAAGCTGCTTTATTGCAAAGGTGAAGTGAAGTGAAGAATTTAAAACCATCGATTCTAAGTCTACTGGTGTATTACATATTGTTTCTTGGCTCAAGTTTAACACATGGCTAGACGCCCTTTGCGATTGGCAACTGTTAGTTCATAATTGATAAATTTTGGAATTTGGCATTTTAAAACTTATTTTTTTTTAAAAACTAATCGGGAATTCATTTATAATAATTATCAATTGTCTGCATAATCATTAATGATTAAAACTCTTATCGATTGCGTTGTTAAATATCGATTTTCAATATATACCAATTATGAATTGATATTTTTTTGACAATGTCAATAGGGATGATTGGCTTTTATTTTTTTCAATGTGTATTGCATGTATCGTTGGACCAAAGCACCAACCAAAATGAGATTGAAACATAATTTTTTCAATCCAAAAAGTCGAGAAATTAATGGAAATATTTAAAGATATCTCCGATTACAATGTCTCAATATCAACAAATCGCGACGAATGTTTCAATCTGATTTTCTCGAAAAGTATATTTTGTTAGTTAGTGAGTTTTATCTTAGAAAGAACGAAAGTATTTTTTGTATCGTTTTTTTATTGAATATTTTGTGATTTGTAAAAGAAAATAAATTCCCTAATGAAAGCCGTACTCTTTGTTAAAACCGTTTGCCTGTTCGTATCTATTTGCATGAAAATTTATGTTAACCTTTATTCCTATCTTCCTCCTTTATAAAACGCACCTTCAGTTAAGGAATATCGAAAGAAACTATTCCCTGACGGTAAGACGTAAATCTGAAACATTTTAACTTTATTCAATATTTACTATTTTCATCTCGATTTTGATGTTGTTTTTAAAATCAGGCATTGATATATTTCCCTCAGATGAATACGATCACTTGGACTACTCACGGCCCAGTACTTCATTTAAACCACATTATCATCGGATGAACGACAGCACCATTCTAAATATAAATAGTGATGAGGAGAAACCAAGTAATTTAAAAGCTATGTCAGTTCTCTTGGAGAAACCAACCGATACCGATAGTGAAGAGGCTGCTGGTGATGAGAGCATTTGTGACAACATGGATGTATCAACAGCGTCAGCAAGTTCAAGTATTTCTCCAAAGAAGTGAACTTAGCAAAATTCTAAAACAACGATCTGTGAAAGATGGGAAATGCATATCCATTTTTAGAAATTGAAAAAAAGAGTGAAAGGAAAATATTTTTTTTTGTATAGCACTGTAGAAGATTTTAGTGTACATAATATGCGCTAAGATGTTGAATACTAAAGTCGAAGTATGTATGTTTAAATATTTTTTTATATATATTATTCATATAACGTGTAATAGTGTAACGGAAAGAAAAGAGCAAAGAGTTTTTATTTATTAATTTTTTACTCGCAAAGAAAATAATTAACGTGATTTTTTTAATTATTTTAATTTAAAATGTATTGTTATCCTGTGTCGAATATTTGTCAAGCATGTTTTACAATTTTTAAAGTAAAGTTCCATATTATTTTTAAAACTTATTAACGAATTTTAAGTACTTTTGTTTAAACATGATAATTGGGCTAGTTAAGAAAAAACGTGATCCAAGTAACATTTCATTTCGTATTAAATTAAAATTATATAAATTTTTGTCACAGAAACTGGTCTATACTTTTTCCAGGGATTCGTATGGTCTGAGTTCGAATCGAATTGTAATATTCAGTGGCGCCCGTTGGACTGTCATGCAGAATGTCTGGGTTAGATTCACAGTCGCTGCAAAAATGTTATTTAGGGATGTACTTCCACTTAACAAATTCTCCAAGAGTACCTCTTGTCATGAAAGGGATTCTCATCTTAGATGTTCGAATTTGCAGAAAATAGTTGAGAGTTGTAAGTCACTATATATAGGATAAGGTTCTCAACAAGCCGTTGGCCTTTGTTTTAAGTTCGAATCCATTCTAAGAAATTCTTCATCGCGCCAGTTTTTCGAGATATTGAGATTTTCTTACTTTAAAGTTCAGAAAATCCCATATATTTATATAACGAAATAATTTTTCTATTAAAACTTCTTAGGGTACCTGAAAATGCTAGTTTGCCGTCAAAAATTAGTTGAATAATTAGTTTCGCCTTAACAACTTAATATGGAAAACTCACATATTTGGAATGAATTAAAAGATTGTAACAATTATAAATGGATTTTGAAGAGAGAATTATTTACTTAAGTTTTTTTTCTGGAGAAATCATAGCGTTTTTAAAATTTTAGATATAATTTTAGGGGTAGTGAACTTCATTGCGACCTTTAGACCAACTTTCAGAGGAGAATTTTTCGAAAACCTGACGTGAATAAGTCTGCGGTGGGATTCAAATTCAGGGTACTTACATGCTTTGGAAAAGTAAAGTATAGTTTCTGTGACAGAAAAAAAAAAAACAATTTTGTAGTGTATTACTGATCAAGTTGTTTAATTCTATTTTTTCTAAAAAATGTAACTTGGATCACTTTTATTCTTAACTTGCTATTTAAACATCGGAGTTTCTACAGCAGTCATAAGGTCTGGAACCTTCTATACGAATTCTGTTCATTATATAGAAATAATTTAATATTTCATGGTTTATCTTCATTTCCGAATTTGTCGGTATAGTAATGTTTAATCTTTTAAAAATGCATTGTTTCAAAAACGAAAAAAAAATAATAAAAACTGTGGAAGTTCTGTTACTCTGTTATACATATTTGTTAATCAATGCATTGTTAAATTATTACATATAAGATATAAAAAAAATATGTTGTTGGCTACTAGACCACGAATTAGTTTTAACTAAAAAATTAATTCTTGATGTCTTGATTTATTGAAAATTCTCAATAAAATCGATAAATCCTTGTGATCATTGCCATTCTTTCTGACAGAAAATGAAAAAAAAAATATGTCGAAGAAAGAGCATTAAATCCTTGGAGCCCTTAACATTGTTAAAAATTGATATGATTGCCAAAATATATGTTGTCCACTACTAAACTTTATTTTAAACCAGCTCATAAAATTGAACACACACTCTGTGCCAATTTTTAAAGGACACGCATTTTTGTATTTTTAAAATTGTACGATAAGATCCCTTAGGTTTGTATTGGTTAAAATGCTTAGACACAAAATTTAGTTTTAACTATTTGTAAACCGTATCGTTATGGTTTATGCAATGTACTCTCACACCGAATGTCTAATTTTAATCAAAATATACATTTATCATATTTCCTTCTACGATATTTGGTTCCTTGAATCCATTCAAATTGGAAGGTCTAACCTACTTCTTTAGTTTTATATGAGATGCTGTTTGGATTGGTCTTAGCTTTAGAGTATGAAGCAATACATTTTGGAATTGATTGAATCAACAACAAAATAAGACCAAGTTTTTGTGGCATAGATACATATTTCATCGGGATAAATGCCTTTATCAGACAATTTTAAATGTTGGTGTTGGTCCAATCCACATTTTTCTGCACCCAGACAGCCAGTGGCTCGAGATATTCAACTAGCTACCTCAGTGTTATACATACTATGTATATGCACTGAATCGTACTCGAGATGACATAACATTTTAAAAACTAAATTTCGACGTTGAACTAAAAGAAAATAATTAATGCACGTTAACAATTTAATTATTAACGAGTTAGATTGTAAACTATAAATGATTAAATATAAGTTTATTTTAGCTGAACTGAAGAGGCCAAAATTGTGTTTAAATTAGTGAATCGCTTTGCTCAAGTTAAAATGAATGTAAACTATATGACTGAAAGATTGATTCTTATTCAATTTTAACTTTCCGTTGTTTATTAATAACATAAAAAAAAAATAATATTAATTTAACTATATGTAGATTCGTATTCTTCATTTGTAAATATTGCTTTTATTTGAATTTTTGTTCTATTTCTTTTATTTAAAAACTCAATTTTGTAAGATTATTAGCAGTAAATAATAATTTAAAAAAAAATTATTAACATATTACTTATATTTTCAAAATTTTCAATTATAGTATGTATTGGTAGATTAATAGAACTTAAATCCATTAATATTCAATTTATTTTCATATGACATTATAAGCCATAGCATAAAATTTATTAAACACATACATTAATAATGAGGACATTGAAATAAAATCAGACTTCGTCGTATTCATAGATCTTAAGAGTTTAAATTAAAAACACAACAAAAGAAATGGTCAAATTCTTAGAAAATTTTGAAGTACATATTTGAAAAAAAAAAAACAAATATTAATTATAAAAAAATATATTTATATTTTATATACAAAAACAAAATTTAAAATTAAAAAAAACCCTTAGGGTACCTAATGAAGTTGTGCAAAAATTATTTTTAAAACAAAAGTTTTACTTTCAAAATTAAAATTATATTTTTTAAATGTAATTGATTAAATTATACACAAAAAGAAAATCAAAAGTTTGATTGTATTGAAATGATTAATAGTTCATATTTTGAAATAAAAACATATTTACATAAAAGAATGAATTTTTTTTTCGCATGGAAGTTCGTGATGGTGCTGTGTATCGTACATACATATATGAATGTTTTTGGGAAATCCGTGATTTGTGTTTCGTGTGACAAAAATGCCCAACTAGTCTCCTTTAGTTATACTCATAGTGTTCTATAGGGTTTTTCAATAAGAGCGCTACAAAAGTTTTTTTAAATAAAACAAAAACGGTTTTGGATATCAATGAAATTCTTTATTCCTGTGAAAGTTCTTTCTATGCCATTATGTATGGAACTCCATTACTTTTGCATGGCTACCACGGGCACGCTTGCAGAAGTCCAGACGCTGAACCCAAATTTCGACGGTTTTCAAATTCGCTACAACGACGTCACAGAGATGCCCAACGCTTGTGAACGACGTGTGAGAGACACATTTGGCCTTTCTGCAACTGAAGCCTCAGCGGCAGCAATATTCTCGACACTACGGGCATTTCTTTGTCTCACTGGCACGGGAACATTTTGTACTGTGCCTGTGGATTCAAATTTTTCCACTAGACGCTCAATTGTTGATCTGCTAGGACGATTATGACGACCATAAATTGGACGTAGCTCTAGGCATTTAATAATAAAACGATTTTGTAAACTGGGATTCAAGCAAGTATTGAGGAAACCCTAAAACTTCCACCAGGTGACGTTCTCAGCACTTGGTGATGCAAGCGAGGTTTTTGTAATCTTTATCCATTTAAGATTCTATTGGTACACCAGTTAAAACCAAATGAACTATAAATATACTTTGAATATGTTCGCCTATTTCATTTTTTCACAAACTCAGAATGATTGAGAGGTACCTCGTAGTCGTGTGGAAAAATATAATTACAAAATGGGGCATCCAATATGCAAAAATAATTATTGAACATCAAATGCACCAACTTAAATGCGCATATTAGGTGTGTGGATCACTGGCCCATATTTTTTTCGAAAACGATGAACAAGTTGCAATTAAAGTGGATAGCATTCTACATCACGGATCAATGATTTACAATTTTGAAATGCGTGAGGTAGAGGGCAATCCGGAATCGTGGTTCCAACAAAATAGAGCCTCAGCTACGACAGCTAGTTTGCAATCGGATAAAATCTGTTTGTGTGATTTCTAATATCCACCATGTTCGTCTGATATAACAGCTCCTGATTTTATACTTTGGGGGTACCTAAAGGGCAAGGTATATGCCAATAATTTTCGAACTATGCAATAGCATAAGACTAATAGGCCTATTCCAGAAAGGCGGTGCATCGTATTGAAAACGATGCCTCAATTTTGGCCGTCTTCGCTTTGGGTTATTGTAAAAGGCGAATAGGAATAAAAACGATTCTTTCAGATCTACAATTTAACAGCCAGGTAGGTTCTACATTTCTCTTTCACTCGAAATGGTATTGAAATCGATATAAAATAAAATTTAGTGTTCAACAATTCGCTTTTGACGATATCAATTTTATTTTTTTCGAAGTGAAATTGATGCGAATTTCCATGTTCCAGATTTCGATTTTCAGGTGATTTAAATTCGATCAGATCTAGTTGTGAATTTATTATTTATTGCCAAATTTTCAGAAAAAAAAATGAAAAATATCCTTTTCTATTAAATAGTGTTGGAACTTGACTCTCGTTCTCGTCACATCGATGCGTTCTATGACTCCAGGAATATTATTATTTTTTTCAAAAAAATTAATTCTAGATTTCCATGCCTCTTCATTGGACATTTCAAGCTGAATTCAACTTGGACAAATTTTATTCTCCGAATCAGAAACTTTGACACAGTACTTCGACATAGACCGATATCAAAATATTTTCCGACTGATTTTTGAAAATTTCCTTCGACAAGAAAACGTAAGACCGCGGCCAGCTGCAATGATGCTGATTTACTGATTTTGAGGCCCTGATGGAAAGGCTCATCTATCAAGTCGATAGTATGATACAATTCTTTTAATCACATACGCAGCGTTATCAATTCCTAATAGGTTTGAATGATCTCTCAATACTTGCTTCTTTTTGTTCCTTCTGCATATTCCCGATTGGTAATTTGTAATCCTATTGCAAACAATCACTATATTTTATAGAATTACTTTTATCAAAATTTACACACACAATTTTAATAGCAGTCAAAAAAATTCACAAGCAAAATAGTTTTGTATTTGCAAAGTGGAAAGTGACAGCTGTTTGCAATTTCACTTTATGGCTGAAACACATGTGCAGCATTTCCCCTGCAGCGAAATTTAATTACACAGGTTCTTATGGGAGCAGAATCATTGAAAGTCTGCATGCAGCGCTGCGCTGCACGATGTCTCTATTCCTAAATTTGCTGCCTAGTTTCATTGCAGCCATAATTGTAAATCAAAAATTTCCAAATAATTGCTATTTGGCATTACTGATTTTGACAGAGTTTGTTTGTTTGTTTTTGTCTTTGGTGGAAAACTTGACATTGATACAATAATGGAATAAAAAATAAAACAAATTCATTTATGACAAAACAAATTCGTACAATGAACAAGAAGTGAAAAGAATTTGTTTTGTCTCCGACTCGTATTTTTGTTTATTTTCAGACAGATGAAAGATTTTTACTGCTCACCGTCACCAGTTCCTGTTTGGGATAGGTAAATTGTATCCAACTAAGGACATTTTCTTCTGCTATACATAGCAACATCAACGCGAGGGAAACTACATGTCTAGTATAGTTTTGTTTTTCATTTGTGCCTTGTATCTTCTTTTGCTTTTCCTACTTATCACCAGGAACGAATTTTGAAAGTATAGGTGCAATTCTCTTTCATTTTCCGATTAATTAAATTTGTCCACGGCCTTGAAGTTTTGATCTGGAACAAATTGTATTCATTTAAAAACTTGAGGTATTTCTCATACACGGCAATAAAAATCAAAATTTTGTCCTTGTTTGTTGAAATATCCATTTAATTTAAAATAAACTTATAAAACTTTAAGTACAAAACAATTTAAGCAAACAAAAAGAATGAAAATTTGGCAGATGTCATTTTTGTTTTAACAGAACTAGGCATCGTTAAAGTTAGGAAGTATGCACATGTGTTCTGTCTGCAGCGCTGCATGCATCGCTGCGTGCAGACTTGCTGCACATCTGTTTTAGCCATTAAAGTGATTTCGAAAGGATTTCGAAATTATGAAAGCGGGTAAAATGTAGAACACTGAAAACAAATTCACTCGATTTGGAAATTCGTTTTCATTTCGATTTCAGTCGATTTTTTGGAATCTGTCTTTAAATGTCATAGATATATTTCCAAGACTGTTCCACTTTTTCTTCCAGCCTTCCAACTTAAATGGCAGCTCTTTGCAAAAACGTGACAGTTGTTTCCTGGAAAACAATTATTTTATAAATAAATTATTTTATAGTTGGTGATTTTGTTTGATTCACAAAGAAAAAATTATAATTCTATGGATTCCACAAATATTTTTTTAAATGCTCAGAGCGAGAAGCAAGTTAAGCAGATGCAGAGAAGTGCATCTTTCCCGCTTGATATTCCTCTCAAAAAGATAGTACCTATTATCGAGGGAAGCATTTTTATATGTTGTGGAAGACATCAAAGATGATTTTATACGCCAAAATAATAGCTCAAATATGAATAGATTTTTAATTTTCACTTTCGCTTTCAAAACAAATGACATTTTCATGCAACGATCTTTCGCTTTCCATATAAGGTCGAATGGAAAGCGAATCGCTTTTGACAATATGAAACTACTAATCCGTCATTAAAAGCGACCCGTACCTGGAAAAGGCCTGCCTACAACATCCGAAAGAAGTGAGGGCGCTGAGAGCAGAAACTCTAAGGCCGTGGTTACGGCCAACGCTAGTAAGCTAGTGCGCTAGTCCGCGCTAGTAAGCTAGTAAATCTAATGTTTGGATAATCAATAACGTGGTCATAGATCACGCTAGTAGCTTTAACGCTAGTAAAAGAGAGCGCGCTAGTCCACGCTAGTAGGCTAGTAAATCAAAACTCATTTGATTTTCAAGCTTACTAGCGCGAAGTGTGTTTTAATTTTTCTAGTGATGGACATCCAATTTTTGGTAAGTAAAGTAAAAAAAAAGAAATTCTTGTGGGGTGAAGGGTCAAAAAACTACAAAAAATAGAAAAACTATACAAAAAGCATGGAACAAAGTCGGATTAATAATAACAAATACAAGTTATTTATTCATATTTTCATTTTTTTTTTAATTTTTAACAAAGGCACGAAAAACATAATATTAGATTCTGCAATCAATTTTTGTATTAATTATTTAAATAAAAATATTCTATATCTATAAATATTGCGAGTATTATTTGCTGCGAAGCTGTAATTTTTAGCAGAAGTTGTAGTAGGTATAGGCTTCCAGAATGAGATGGGCGCTTAGTTCTAATGTGTTTGCCATCGATGGAACCTACTCGTACACAATTCAGAAATCCTCACCGGGTACCTATAAAATTTATTTACAAATTCTTTTAATTGTTTTTCACATGGACGTGGTAAATGTTTTTTTTCACAAATCTGTTTCAAATTGCTGTGCACACATTTTTTGCAATACCAGAAATTGTGATCTGTGCCATTCTGTAGCTGAACGCCAAATTTCAATACGATATCTTCAAAGGAATTAAATTTAAAATTATACATTTTTTTTAGGAAAACTGTAAGCGAGTTCTTTTGGGTATAAATATCTGAGCTTATTGACTTATTATGATAAAATGAGGAATTTATGTTTTTCCTAGTTGGCTTAAATCTTTCACATTTTATTACCTTTGGTATTAATTTTCAGGTTTAACTTTTAAGTTCACATCAACTTCAGCGCATTTTAATTTTATCGATATGGACAACATATGTATCAAGAGAAACAGTTTACGAATAAAATTGAATTTATTTTTTTAGAAATTATATTTCTTTTTTTTATAAATAAACCTAAAACTTATAACTGTGTTAAACTAAATTTCTAAAAATTCATATTTATTTTCTATGCTTTGAAGGCCCTTTGTCACAAAAATCGAGCTATGGTTTCAAATCAAACATGACTTGCTTGATTGACTTTAGCATAACCTTTGAGCATAAATTGGTTGAACCAATACTTTAAATTAAGGAGCTTCAAAAGAAAAATATATACATCCAAAATATGCATGTATATTTTCTGTAAATTTGACTACATTAAAGCTACATATATAAATTTAAATATATAGTATTAAGAAGCCTGTTTTGAGATTCTTATCAAATTATTCACACTCGTGAATGTAGAAAATACCTCTTAATAATATAATATTTACTTATAGCACTACTCATCACATTTTTTGGGACCATCAGACTAAACTTTTCGTAAGGTTTTTGATGCCCTGGATTCGACATCAAAATTGTTCCCTAATTTCAGGATTTTTTTTTGGCATGTTTGAGGCTATATTAAATTACGAAATAATTTTTTTTTCCAAAAAACTCGTTACAGAATTCTGAATGCAGTAATCTTCTTCCTAAATATTCATTAAAGATTTAAAAAATTTTGTTTGTTCCTTTCGGAGAATTTCTTAAAAAATTGCGAAAAAAGGTATTTTTTAACTTTCAGCTCTGTTTACATACGAGTATATCAAAAGCGATTATTAAGGTCTTAATTTAAATACACAAGATAAACATAATATTTTGCTTATCGCACCACAGGGTTATGGATAGTCTTTCTGTAGATTTAATTGAAAATTTCGCTTCTTGAGTTTGAATGATTGGATATATTTCTTTCAAAATGTAGTCAAAAGTGTTTGTGGTCATTCTGTAGTACTCAAAAAACTTTTGTTCGTCCTTCCTCAAAAAATCATATAAATGATGGAATGGAACTCGTAATGCTTCCAGCAGCGGTCAGAAATAATACGATGTTGTGGTTTTTCTCTTTTTATAAAACATTTTTCTTTTAAAAAAGCTATTTTCACAGCAAAACTCGAATTCTTTTCGTGAAATTTATTAGATAAGACATAAAGAACCGATTGGTATTAAAACCGACCTCACGCCAAGTTAAAATTAGTACTATTTGGGTATTTTTTAAATGTCTTTGACAAGACATATATGTAACTATAAATAAATAAATGTAAAAATTGTGTACTCTTTTCTCTTCCCAAATGAATGACTTAATATATCCTGATGATGCTCTCAAAATAGACCACACGATCAAATACCAACTAGTGCGAATCGAACTAGCGTGAACGATCGTCCACGATTTTCTTACTAGCGCACTAGCACAAAATAGCGAGAACTAGCGTGGACTAGCGCACTAGCTTACTAGCGTTGGCCGTAACCACGGCCTAAGAAAGGTTTTGAAAATGCTTTAAAAAGAAGAGCACGTTAGATCTAATCAAACAAGATAGTGTGAAAACATTTTCCAACATTAATCTAAACTTTAATAGGTTCCAAAATTAAATTAAATCATGATGACAAAAGTAATTCCTTTCCACTCCACTTTATTATATTGTAATATTTTTCCAAGGTTCGTTAAATAAAACTTATTACTCTTTTTAGTATTTCTTCTTTATTCACACTTTCCAATTCAAAACAGTAAATCTCAATTTATAAACAACTCAAATACTTTAACTCAAATACTTAAATCACACTTGTTTTACACAATCCAATAAGCCGAGTTTTGCACACTTCCGTAATCAAAAATCAACTGTCTCGCTCACCGTGAACACTCCCTTATATACTCAAATTATTTGTTCTCGAAAGTTCTTGTCTTGGAATGTTCTAGATGTTTGGAATAAGGGGAAATACATTTGACATTGGAAAAGAGCTTTTTGTTTCTTCCATAAATTAGATATGCAGTTTTCCAACAGATGGCGCTGTAGTAGTATAAAGCTTTGTTCACAACATTGCACCCTTCTTAAGATTGTTCGTCCCGAACAATTCCATCTCCAGATTCGCCACTGTATCGGTGCAGCCGATCGCTATGCACAACTTTTAACTTTCCTCTTGACCCTCTTTGAATTCGGTAAACGACATCATTGATTTTCGTGACGACAGTATAAGGGCCTTCCCAGTTTTGTTGAAGCTTCGGAGACAATCCCTTTTGACGATGTGGATTATACAGCCATACACGATCTCCTACTTGGAATCCTGTCGTGTTTGCTCTTGTGTCGTACCTTGTCTTCATTCGATCGCTGTAAGCGCTCATTCTAGTCCTGGTCCTTTCGTGGATGTCGATTAGCCTCTCTTGTAGGTCACTCACGTAATCCCTTGTTTCCTTAGACTCTTGTGATGGATGTCCAAATCTTATCTCACTAGGCAGCCGTATGCTTCTTCCAAACAGGATTTCAGATGGCGTTTGTCCTGTTGAGCTATGTATTGCACTTCGGTAGGCCATCAAAAATAGTGGTATGTGCCTATCCCAGTTTCTTTGGTAGTCGCCTACGACTTTAGTGAGGTGTTCTTTTAAGGTCCTGTTGAATCTCTCGACCATTCCATCAGATTGCGGGTGAAGTGGTGTGGTTCTCGTTTTCTTAATGCCAAGGAACGCGCAGACCTCTTGGAATATGTTTGACTCGAAGTTCCTTCCTTGGTCGGAATGAAGTTCCATAGGCACACCAAACCTGCTTACCCAGTTAGACACAATCTGGTCGGCCACGGTCTTGGCTTCTTGGTTCGGAATAGCGTATGCCTCAGGCCATTTGCTGAAGTAATCCATTACCACCAGAATGTATTTGTTTCCAGCATTCGTTTCCGGAAATGGGCCAGCCACATCAACAGCAATCCTTTCAAACGGTGAGCCGACATTATATTGCATCATTTTTCCTTGCAGTTTTCTACCAGGTCCTTTGGTTGCAGCACAAGCGTCACAATTTCGGCACCACTTTTCAACGTCGTCTCTTGCATGCAACCAGTAGAATCGTTGCCTCACCTTTTCAAAAGTCTTATTGACTCCCAAATGGCCTCCTGAAGGTCCATCATGCATCTCTCGAAGAACCTCTTTGATTTTCGATTGAGGTAACACAAGCTGCATCACATAGGATTTACCATCAGCGGACTCCCATTTTCGCCGAAGAACACCTTCTTGCACATGAAGTGAGTCCCATTGTGCCCAATAGGCCTTTAAAACTGGACTCCTATCGGAAATGTCATTCCATGCGGGTTTTTCTTCATGTTCCTTCCATGCGAGAAGAGGTTCAATGTCGGGGTCTTCTTGTTGAGCAGATCTTATTTCTTCATTGCTCCATCCACAAATGGGGTCAGCCCTTATTCGCAGAATGTTGATGGATTCCTTTTCTTCTTGTCGCCTGCAATGCTTGCAATCTATTTTACAAGGTCTTCGGGATAGTGCGTCGGCATTTGAGTGCAGCTTTCCCCTTCGGTGTTGAATTTCGTAATCGTAAGTCTGCAGTCTTTCTATCCACCTTGCGACTTGTCCTTCTGGGTTCTTGAAGTTCAACAACCAGTTAAGAGCACCATGATCGGTTCGTAGAAGAAACTTCTGTCCATAGATGTATTTGTGGAAGTGTTTCGTTGCCAAGATGAGTGCCAAGAGTTCTCTTCTGGTCACACAGTAGTTCCTTTCGGTCTTCGACAATACTTTGCTGAAATAGGCGACAACCTTTTCTTCGCCATTGTGCACTTGTGACAGAACAGCGCCGACTCCCACGTTGCTTGCATCAGCATCGATGATAAAAGGCTTGCCTGGAGTCGGATAGATCAGCACCGGAGCATTGCATAGACGGTATTTCAGTTCTTGGAAGGCTTTTTCACACTCACCTGACCATCTAAACTGCTTATTCTTTTCCGTAAGCTGATGCAAACTCTTCGCAATTCCGGCAAAGTTCTTTACAAAACGTCTGTAATAAGTAGCAAGACCAAGAAAACTTCGTAGTTGATGTTTGTCCTGTGGTGTTGGCCAATTTTTGACGGTGTCAACTTTTTCAGGATCGGTCTTGACTCCTTGGGACGAGATGATATGTCCCAAATACTTTACTTCAGTCTGGAACAGTGCACATTTTTCTGGGTTTAGTTTAAGGTTAGCCTCTCGAAGTCTCTGGAACATACCGCTTAGGTTCTTGCAGTGTTGGTCGTATGTTTTTCCATAAACGATAACATCATCCAAGTAGACAAGACAAGTTTTCCACGTCAGGCCTTGAAGGACGCACTCCATCAAACGCTCAAATGTTGCCGGAGCGTTGCAAAGACCAAATGGCATCACATTGAACTGCCAGAGCCCATTACCTGTGGAGAACGCTGTCTTTTCTCGATCTTCAGGGTGAATTTCAACTTGCCAATATCCACTTTTCAAGTCCAGTGTTGAAAACCATTGTGCTCCTTCCATCGCATCTAAGGTGTCGCTAATTCTTGGCAGGGGATAGCTATCTTTCTTGGTCACGTCATTCAACCTTCGGTAGTCTACACAAAACCGTGTACTTCCGTCCTTCTTTTTGACTAGGACCACTGGTGACGCCCAAGGACTCTTGGAGTTCTCAATCAAACCATCCTTCTTCATGTTGGTAATCATTTTCTCAACTTCACATTGTTTGGCCAGTGGAAGACGTCTTGCGGGCTGACGAATGGGTCTTGCATCTCCTGTATTTATTCGATGCTGCACCATTTGTGTCCTTCCATATTTCCCGTTTGGTGAAGCGAAAATGTCAGCATACTCATTCAGAAGGCTTTCTGCCATTTTAACCTGATGTTGGTCTAGGTTAGCTGAATTGAGTATTTTTGCCTTGATGCTATTGAGCTCCTCAGGATCGAATGTCTTTCTCGGTGTTTCAGCGTCAATTCGTGTTATGGCTGCGACAGATTCGCACTTACCGATAACTTCTCCTTTCACTAACTTTACATCGTACGGTTTGGTGTTGAGTATCCGTACGGGGACCATGTTGTTCTTCGGAGCCACAAGTGTCTTCCCAATGATGACGTTTTGGGAAGAACAATCTGGGCCTGGTTCCACCATTAGGTATCGATGGCGTCCACACTCACCTTCTACTTTTGTCCAAACAAATACCTCAGAAGAAGTAGGAATAACAACATCTTCTTTGATGACAGTCCTTAGAGTTGTTGTTCCTTCGTGCCCATAGATCATTGGAATCTCTGTATTCTGGTATTTGAGTACCTGGTTGCCGATATCCAAAACTACACGATGTTCTTTCATGAAGTCCATTCCGATAATGCACTCGTCACATATATCTGCCACCAAAAATTTGTGTGAGAATTCTAGACCTGCAATTCGAATTCCAAGTCGGACTTCACCATAAACCCTAGCTGCTTCTCCTGTGGCAGTTCTAAGACGGTAGCTATTCGTGTTATGTAGCCAATTCAGGTGTACTAGGTCTTGACGCACAATGGAGGCTGTGGCACCGGTGTCGATTGTGACCACACGTTTGTTGCCATTTAAAGTTGCCTCGACAGTCAGACTTTTATTATCTCGCTTAGTCTGAGAGACCTGGATGGTGTTTCTGGGGCCATCGATACCAGAAACCAGCTTCTGCCCCTCGAAGTTGGTTCTTACTCGTTTCCCTGTTGGGAAACTGTTCGGGAAGTAACACTGATGTTATTGTTACCTTGTTCTGGGTTTGAAACTCCGTGTCCACAATGTTGACAAGCTCTTCTTGGTGGTAATCGACATTGACGCTGTAAATGTCCGGTCTTGTTGCAATTCCAGCACTTTGCAAGTCCGTTTCGTTGGTTTCTTTGGACATCAGTTCTTTGGCATGAGCATTCTTCGACGATGGCTTCTCTAAGTCGATGTACTCCGTGAGAAGCTTGCTCAGCTGCTTCCATTGTCAAGGCAAACGCCAATGTTTCAGAAAGCGTTCGTTTTCCAGCAGTTCGCACGGCCCTTTGAAGATGTATCTCGGAAATGGCGCGAACAAATGCCTCAACTGCGAACTGGTTACAAATTTCCTCTCCAACATCTGGATATGCAAGATGAACAAGCCTTTCAATGTCCGCTTGCAGTTGTTGTAGAGTTTCTCCCCTCTTCTGAACTCTGGAATTAAGTTGCACTTTGAAGACTTCTTTCATGTGGCTGTTACCAAAGCGTTTGTCTATAGCCAAAACCAAGGAATTGAAGTCGCCGTTCTTATCTGTTGGTATGGTTTGCAACAACTCAGCAGCTGCTCCTCTAAGAGAAAGAGTTAAGGCTATATACTTGTCAGCCTCATCCCAGCCATTTGTTGTGGAAGCTGCCTCGAATTGCTTCTTGTATATAGACCAAGAAGTTTGTCCATCAAAGGTTGGAGGTTGCATCTCTTTTTTTCTCAAAGTTTCCCCAGAACTTTCCCGAATCTTTATGTTTCGAACACGGTCTAACTCTTTTGAAAACGTCTCCATTTTGTTGTCGACTAGCAATGAAACACGTTCATCTAACACTTTTGAAAACGTCTCCATTTTGTTTTCGACTTGATTCCCTAGCAATGAAACACGTTCATCTAACTCTTTTGAAAACGTCTCCATTTTGTTGTCGACTTGATTCTCCAACAATGAAACACGTTCACCAAGTACAGATACATTATTCTCGATATTAACAAGCTTGCCTTCTAGCATGTTCCTCTGCTCTTCCAGAAGGTCTTTTTGTTTCTCCAGGCGTTCGAGAATATTCTTTTGTTCGTTTTTCTGCTCATTTCGTTGCTCTTCGAGACGTTCGAGAACATTCTTTTGTTCGTTTTTCTGCTCATTTCGTTGCTCTTCGAAACGTTGAAGCAGCAGACTAATCATATTTGAAACATCTACATTTTTACTTACGTCTTCTTGCTCAGCGTCAGCTTCAAAGACGAAAATGTCCGGGTCTTCATTTTGTTGTTTCAAATATTCGGCCAAACGCAGAACTAGCTCATTTTTCGATCCTGCTCTAGAAAGTTCTCGCTTGCCTAATTCACTTTTCAGCTCATTACAATTGAGCTCTTTCAGTAACTTGCTCATTTTTTTTTTTTTCGCACACTTCACTTCACAATAAGTTTTATTCCACTTTTCTGACACCAATGTAATATTTTTCCAAGGTTCGTTAAATAAAACTTATTACTCTTTTTAGTATTTCTTCTTTATTCACACTTTCCAATTCAAAACAGTAAATCTCAATTTATAAACAACTCAAATACTTTAACTCAAATACTTAAATCACACTTGTTTTACACAATCCAATAAGCAGAGTTTTGCACACTTCCGTAATCAAAAATCAACTGTCTCGCTCACCGTGAACACTCCCTTATATACTCAAATTATTTGTTCTCGAAAGTTCTTGTCTTGGAATGTTCTAGATGTTTGGAATAAGGGGAAATACATTTGACATTGGAAAAGAGCTTTTTGTTTCTTCCATAAATTAGATATGCAGTTTTCCAACAGATGGCGCTGTAGTAGTATAAAGCTTTGTTCACAACAATATTTTTAAGTTGGTAGTTATTCGCTGAATAATTTCTGAAGCTTACTGACGGTGTGGCCCGAGTGGCGTATGTGGAATCTTTTCTCAACAAGAGATGTTGTAAATCATTTATTTTTATTTTTTTATAAATTCAGTATCTAACAACTATCTGTATACATTTTTGACGTTAAAACCTCTTACCATAAAATTGTTTCTTACCTGTTTATAATAGGGAAAGGAATACGTCTATTTTAAGTTTTCGACTTTTAGGAACAAACATGTTTTTGTTTTTCAAAAGTGGGAGGCGTATAAAGTGTATAAAAGCCCTCCAGTGGACTTCATTGGGTATTATTAGTTTCTTTCAAAAATTGAACTCATCTTCTTTTTCTGTAAATAGCCCACCAATTAAAACACATTTGCTAATATTTATATTTAATAAATTAGCATTATTATTAATTTGTGTGTGTATTTTTTTTTTCTTATTTATACAATAATTATAATAATTACACATTTCCTTATCAATTATACCCGATTACTGAAAACATTTTATTTTTGTATTTTGCTTGCCGTAATCTGTTACACTTTAAATTACAAACATTTGGTGAGTTTAAGATAAAGGACCATAAAATAATAATATATAACATCCTTAAAAAATTACAATACCTATAGAAAAAAAGCCCATTAAAAGCTTATTTTATTCTTTATTCTTCAACTATTTTATAAAAATCCATGTCCGGCCACTTCGGCAGGAATATATCCTTCACGTCCATCTCGAGTTCTTACATAGAACCAATGACGACGATCCTTTGACTCCCGGCATTCACAAAGCGTGACGATCTCACCTTTTTGCAGAGTGATACTCTGCGTGGCATAGTCCATCATGATAGCCACGAGGGTTTGTCGGAGGCTTCTATTTTCAGAGGACGCTGTTGAAGCAGCTTTTTGACTCATCAAACATTGTTGCTTTTGGAGCAATTTTGTCTTATGTTGTTGTAGGTACTCGTTGTTGGTGGTCCGGACAGTGACATTACAAGAATTGACTATTGCTGGAGAGGCTGTTGGGGTTTGGGATGTTCCTACCGCTTTACCAGCGGCAGCGGTGGCTGCAGCTTGCTTCTTATACAAATTCGTTGATTTTAATTGGGCGTAAGCTTTTTCAGTGAGCTTTGGTTGACTTGCAGCTCGGAGATACAACTTGTCAACGTGGTGCTCAAGAGTTCCGCTCGGTGGAATCCGTTTGAGACGTGGGGTTCTAGCTCCATCGGATCTTGTCCCACCGCGAAGGCGTATTTCCTTTTCGCTATCTGTCATGTTTCCACAGGGACGTGGAAAGACATCACCATTGGTATCCCAGCAGGGAGTCGGCTTTGATGCGGAGTTCCCTCGCGCTGCTGGTGGTAAAATGCCCAGTGGCAGACAAGCGTTATAACCGACATAACCCTCTTCGGCGTGAGGAGTTTGTACATAAAGCCAGTTTTGATTCTTAAAAACAGCATTTACGACCATGCCCAGTGGAAGTGGAATCTCTATCTGATAACCTCCGGGACGGGTTTGGTATAGTGTGCTAGAAGAGGACAACACCACGGGAATATTGCCGGGAGACGCCAACGAACACTTAGACAGGAACTCATCTACATTTCGAATTTCGTATCCAAATTTTTGAACGCGATTTCTGTCCCGACGTTTTCGGTGTCTGTGTCGACGATGGTGGCCTTCACTGGCAGCTATTAGACTAGGCTCGGAGTAGGTTCCCTTGAGGGACTTAGCTTCTTCTTTCTCGCATTTCTCTAGAACATTGCCGTCACTGACTTTGAAGCATTTCTTCTCGGGAACTTTCTTAGTCTCGCCGATAACGAATCGCCGTCGTAAGGTCGAGTCCGGTGCGGTCGTGGTATCGCCGGACTTGAGGGAAATAGGCTGCCTCGACGGGGTGCACACAAACATGAGATCCTTGGAAGGCTCTCGTTTCTCCTGCAATTGCTGCTGCAGATTGTGATTACTAACATACTTCTCATGGAAAAGTTTATCGTGTTCCTTATTATTTTGTTTTGCTTTGAGTTTCTTTTTGAACTCCAGACCTGCCGATAAGTTCGGTTTAGCATCGAGTCTGGTCGACGAATTGTTGTTATTCTGATATTCGGCATCTTGTTCGTTAGTTTGTTGTTGATCTGGTTGTGGTTGATGTTGATTTTGTTGCTCTCTGAGAACCCAAGTCAATGATATACGTGGCCTACGTAGGCTTAAATTCTGACCCATTTGATTCAGCTGTTGTGCTGTATTTGAGTTCGTTACACATCCTTCGTTGGTCGATCTTCTTTGGTGATATAGTGCGGGTGTACTTTTAGCTGATGTAAGAGCATTACCTCTGCAATTAATAGTATTGGAAATTTCATCGATTTCAGCGTAGTCCGAAGATGAGTATGCTGCCGCTGCCCCTGTCGACGATGAAGGACGTTGAAATGGTAATTGATGTTTAAATTGACTTCTTCTTCTTCTTCGATTTGTACTTTGTCGCTCAGGTGATGAATCACTCTCTTGGGATGGGAGTATCAGTGAACAAGCGTATAAAAGATCTGGACAGTAAGCACCTGAAACGGAAGAATTTTAAGAAGTTAATAAAAGTGGGTACGTGTGGACATTTCGGGGTGAATCTTCTTATTTGGAAATAATATAAAGCTTACATCAAAAACCAGATTCTGAAAGGAAAACTCAACGATTTGGAGTTTTGGTTATAAAGTTACTAATGTGAGATTTTCTCTTCTACTCTTTTTAAGTAAATTGAAATGATGGAGTTGAATGCCTACGGATTATTGAACACCATGAAAGAAAGCTGATTTCGTACAGTCTGGGTTTTTATAAGTACTCCGAATTTGTTAGCTGAAATATATTCTATCAAAGTAACTTACTTCATTGTTTGAATTGGGGAATTCACTAATATAGTGACTACATAGTCAAAATTCAACTAGCGTTTAGAATGCACTACCAAGCTAGTCCTAAACTGTCATATTAATGACAGATGTAAACATGAACAAAAAATTGAGAACTGTAAACAATTTATTTTTACAGTTTAAATTAAATAAAATCAAAATTATTTTGAAAATGTCTTCATAATAAGTTGACTACGTAGTTACTACATTAGTGAAAGCCCCTGAATGTTAACTTAAAGGACGAATAGATACTTGCCATTGAAAAGGTTCCTATCGCTTGGACATTTTCGGGATAAGTGAAACCTAAATAACTTGCAAAATATCTTATTTTTCAGATAGACAGCTGGTCAACTTGTCGTACATTCTTCGAATCAATTTAGCTCATCAAATTTGTTGTAAAATTTTCTCGAAAAGACTTTTATCTGATTTTAATAGATTTACATCAGATAACATAAAAGTGACAAGTAACGTAGGGCAGGTATTTAAGCACCCTATGGTTTGTATTTTGCTCATCAATGACCTACTATCTTCTAATACTATCGATTCCAAGTACTTGAAGTATGGCCTTATTTTTTTTTGACTGGTGTGCTTGAAACTGTTTGTTTTTTGATATCGATAAATACAAAACTATGTACATATATACATTTCATAGTTTGCTTAACGGTGTATAATTATCACATAGATTCAATGACGCAAAATTGTATGCGAATAAATACCACACTAAACTATTTTAGTTTGATACTAGGTTAAAATGAACATTTTACTAGATTTGTTGAATTCATCATTCTATCACTAATATTTTATTAAAGTATAAAAAGACCACCTATTTAATTTTTTAAGTATCGTGCTTATTTTATATCACCCTGACACTTCCAAACGTTGGAAAGGTTTGTTTTTGCTTTTGGCATTTCCATTGGCAATTCGAAAGAACTCTCCGATGCAAAATGCCAATAACAATCAAACAAACCCAATTCAATTTAAAAGTTTTCGTATAGTGATGTTTGGTGAACTTTTCCAAATTCCTTAAGCAAGAATTATAATGCAACCATAATAATTTTAATTTACTAGCTCTTCGAAAATGTTAGTCCTTGTTTTTTGTTTTACTAACTAGTAAAATACTAATTCCCATTTATTAAGAACGGTGCATCTGAAAACTTTAAAGCAATGGCAGTTCGTGAAAAAAAAAACAAAACTAAATCTGGGGAACGGACCTAATAATTTGAAATGTCAGAAACTCAGAAGTCAAAGTGACAACCTACAATTTATTTTGTTAATTGTTAATTTGTGACAACCTTTTTCGAAATGTTTTTATTATTTTCCCCAATGTTGACTGGACCATTCCATGTAATGCTCCAATAAGATTAATTGTTGTGCATATATGCTTTGTAAGATGTTAAAGCATCTTTAGGTTTTCAACCAAGAACCGAGCTGTTGCCTTGTCAAAATCTTTATCTGGAGTAAGATTCTCCATTGTTTAGCTCTTCAAAAAAATTTGCTCGGAACTTAAAATATCGCACTTTTCTGCACAAAGTTGAGTCTCCAAACATTTCGAAATCTCTGTCTTCCGAAAAGATTTTATATTATTTTATTTACTTTTTAAAACAATTAGCTCACGAATCATAAAAAAACACAATTTAGTTCTTTCAAATAAAATTGCCAATATTGTCGTATTGATTAAGCAAGTTACTAAAAGTTAAAGAAGTAATTTTGTGATTTTAACTTTAGTAAAATGTTAAGAGATAGTAAGATGCTAAAATCGCTTAAATTAGCGAAATCTTGTTTTTAACTTGGTAACTTATTAAAATGGCTTAAGCATTTTACTAAATCGTTTAAAATTTTGCGCTTCTGTCTTTAGTACCTCATTTGATTGTAAACCTGATTTATACAATATAATATGTAGGTCAATTGGATAAAGAAGGAGAGTGTTAAAACATCCGATCCTTTTTTTACAAACTAGATTTGCAAAAAGTTTGTTTGGCTTTGTTCTGAACAGAGTCCGAGCATGTTGGGCATGTTCTGAGCATCCTCTGAAGTAAGCGTTTTTGAAACACATCAGAACACTTAGCTTTAGTTGTGACTCTGAGCACGCTTAGAACATGCTCAGAATGAAAAAAAAATAAGAAATAACGAAATGCCTCATCTCCTATAAAATGTATTTCTTCTGACTTTCGACTGCTCACAAGTAAAATGAAAGCTCAACTGAACACCGGACTGACGTCTAAATACGCTGTCTTTTTTAGCTGAATTGACAACTAATCGTCTAAAAGGGGCTATACATATTCGAAGCTCTGAATATTCTGAACTAAAAAAGAAACACAATTTATTTTTTGACAACTTAGGCTCTGCTCTGAACTAAAAAAGAAAACACCTTATATCATCAGCGACTGTCATAAAGTCAGATAAGAATTGATGCAAAAAACCTATGCGCTCATATGATTAGGTTGAAAAATGACTTATGGAGATTTATCTTATGTCTTTAACATATTTGTGTATCAACCATTTTTATTTGTGTATAAATCGACTTCACTAAAATCGATTCATCAAACAGTAATTTAGATTGTGAAAATAAAATTCCCTTTCGTTGCACAGTAAAAAATCGACTCAATGTAGACTAAATTGCATATTTTCTTGCTTCTTTCCTCCACACAATGCAATCTGAAACAATTCAATGCCAATAGTCAAAAACAAAATGACAAAATTAAATGAAATAAAGGACTCTTCAAACAACTTCTACGAAAATCACAAAACTTCACAGCATCAACAACAATAAAACTAATTCCTCGTCTGCAATTCGAACGATTTCAACCATCAAATAATGTCCTATTAATCATTTCGAAGACTCTTCTGTCAGAAATAATTAAGGAAACCCCAGAAGGAACTCCGCTAAACTGTGTCAAGTAGCCAGGTTCAACACTTGAAGCCAGCACAAAGATTTATTTTTTCCTCACGACAAAAGCTTCTTATCCAACAAACAATAAAATTGTCCAAAAGTAGATTCCTACAATTTGCATTCTAAGTATCATCATCTGGGTAGATTTATCTTACCCCACAAGTAATAATGCTACTGGCTTTGTTAGTCCTTACCATTATTTACTCGAAGAGCAGCATTCCTCCTTGAGAGTCCATTGTTAATGTCATCGTCCTCATCGCTACTGTTGTTATTGTTGTTGTTATTGGTTGTGCTAGTACTGGTGCTGGTGGTGCTTCTGCTACTCCTACTGGTGTCACTACTTTCGGACTCATTATGTCTTCTACATTGATTGTTGCCTCCAGCTGCAGCTATTTGCGCCTCTGTCCGCCTCACTTCTGGTCTAGGTGGCAGTGTCCTGGCATTATATCCATTATTGTGAACTTCTTGTGCCGGGTTAAAGTCCTGATGTTCGGGCTTTCTTGGAGTGTATGAGGGTGGTGGGGTTGATGGTAATGGGTTATAGTCCCTAAATGGTGGTACCGGACTAAAATTGACCGAAACAACTTCCTCGGCAAGTGGTCGTCTTGTGATTTCTAAAGGATTTGTTTGCTGGCGAGAAGAATTTCGTTCTGAAAATAGGCAAGAAAAAAAAAACAAAATTAGTCAAGTAAAACATTTTAATTGTCTTTTGTTCCTTTAAAATCTTTCGAAATTAGGACTTTCTTTTAAATTGGAAGGACTTATGTATAATGACGTCCTTAAAATCCGAAATATAGGATTCAATCAGCAAAGTCTTTGCATAAGCGTGGTAGAAAAACAAAAAAAAAAAAAAACAGACCGTTTTCAGTTTGTTGCCAATTAGAAGACAATTCTTTAATTTTGCTCCCTTCTCCTTCTTTCTTCAATAAAGAAGTATTAAAGGTTAGAAAATTTCTTTGCAAATAGGTATATAAAGCTAATTGCCTAATTAGTCACCATTATGAGGGTTAAAATGGGAAAGCTTAACTTTTTAGAAGGAGGAAATTTCACTTTGTTGACAGTTTAACACCCGGTTTTTTTATTTCATTGTTTGCAAAACCGGGAGGAAAATAAAACGAATTAATGATGTGGGGTTTAAACCACGTAGCAGTTTCAATCTAGATGGGAAAACGTGTCTTATTATTGAGGGTTTCAATTATGTCCTTAGGATTCATAAAAATAGATGATGGATTCAAAATAAGAGACTTACATATATAAGTGCGTTTATAGAACTAAGGAAGAAGAGTTGTGGGTAGCTTTTGATGGAAAGATTAGTACGCCTTTTTATCATCCTATATTGGTTGAATTTGTCAATAACTATATCTGTACTAGTTCGAGCAATTACTGGAGCTTCACTGGTTCAATCAAAACCTATCACAACACTTAGAGAACAATTCAGAGTTGTGGTTCCAACAAGATCGAACCACAGCTCACGCAGCTCATCCAACTATGGCTCTCTTGAGAAAAATCTTTGGCGATCGGATAATATCGCATTTTTCTGAAATACCTAAAAAGTTAGGTGAATGCCAATAAGCCAAAAACCGGTGCAACAGGTAAAGGCCAATATCCGAGAAGGAGTGAGGGCTCTGGGACCTGAAATTCTAAAAAAAGTGATGGAAAATGTTCTGGAAAGAGCACGTCAGGTTGAAGAGAACAATGAGCACCATTTGAGAGATAGGTATTAATATAATACTACTTAAAAATTTGCTAACTGTAAGGTAATTTAATCACTTATTCTTAATTTTAAACATTTTCTAACGAGTATCGTACTTGAGCAATTTTCTTAGTAAATTGCTTCTGAACACATCTGAAACAATGACAGTTCGTGCAATAAATTAAGTAAACAGACCTTTTGTGGCGTTTTGTAAATAGCACGATACTATAAACAAAATAAAATAGGTATTCAAGAGTATGATGTTATGATCGTTTGAAATTTACAAAATCGTCGCTTCAACTTAGTTTCATACTAAAACAGCTTAAACATCGTACTTTTCAACTAAAATTTTGCGCCATTATCTTTGGAATATAATGTAAGACCTGTATATTATATATTATAGTTTTGGCCATTTAAAATTTGAATTTTATGGTTATGATTATTTTTATCATATAGCATTCACATTTTAAATTCTAATTCTTGTATATAGTACATGAAAACAAGTTTGTGCAATCAAGTAGTGTATTTTATTTTAATTATTGTGGCAAAAAAATGCAGTTTTTAGAAAAGGCAAGATAATGTTTGATGGGCTGATTAAAGTCAAGAAACAATTTTTTCGAACAAAATCAATTTGTTTGCGAAAACCTTTTAATTTTTCAAATTCCCTTTCTCTCCCCCACACCTATTTGGCCTTCTTACCAATAAATCTTTTGCAGATATTTGTTTTCACCAAATATTTCTGTTTTTTTTTCTATTTTTTAATTTCTATTTCCCCTTTATGTATGAAAAGAATCAATTTTTATTAAAAATCTTCCCGAATGAACATCGTTTCATAGCCAACTATATTCAGCTTCTCGAGTACACCACCACCATTTTGTTTATATCATTTTTTTATATACATAAGTGGCAATTTGCCTGCTAATTATTTTTGCAGATATAATAAATTCCAATAAAACCCTAAAACACGGAATAACATCACGTCCTACCAACCCATTCTCCCTATTCTATTTTTATTAGTATGTGCCTGATGCCTAAGTATGATATATAGACTTTCTTATCCTTATCCAGCTGTTCATTAAATTAAAGTAAAATATGCCTGCCAAAATAACCCTTTATAAAAGTTATTTCCCTATGAAATATGTTCCCAACTTACCTAACTTTTTCACATTTTTTTTAAGTTCCACTTCGCAAATTTTTATCCTTTCCTATTTCACATTCCATCCAAAGGATGCACTTAAATTTAAAACTCCAACCAGAATCCTTAAAAGTCATAAAAATATTTCTTTTTTTTTTACAGTGAAATAAAATATTTTCACCTTTCGCTGAGTTGCAAAAAAAAAATACGGCCAACCCAAACTTCTGTTGAACAGGAAACCCTTTTCGTAAAAGTTGCACTTGACACCAGGTTCGTTGTTGTATCCTCACACCTTCACCCAAGAATCCTTATGTTAGACAAGCAAAATAAAAATAAATCAAGGAACAACTTTAAATTGCTGCCAGAGTTGCCATAAAAAAAAAAAACAGGAAACACTAGGACTTTTCTTCATTTTTGTCAAAGGTGCGTAAAAATAATAAAACGTGCGGCAGAAGTTGCACCACGTCAACCTGAGCTGGACAAAAAAAAAACTTGTCAATATACAGTCATCTCGAAAAAGGATGGATATTTTGCCTTATTGAAAAAAAAAAATAAAAAGTCCCCAAGTAATGTGCACTACTTGTTGAAGTTGGTGTTGTGAAGAGAGGAGTTTTCTTGGTTCTTATCTTTTACCATTCAGAGTCTTTTTCTTTGGTTCAATTGGCACATAGAAAATGCATAAAAGACTACATACCTAAGTTCTCATGTATGAGTGTGAAAGCTGTTTTTCTCGCAAATTGGAGCAATCAATGGGAAGGAGTAAGTAATAAACAAATATCAAAGTGTTTTAAGTTTCTACCCAATTAATCGAAATTCGAGGAAGAAGAATAAAAATGAACGATCAAAGTGTAAGATATAAGTGGTTAGTCTTGATGGTTGTTTCGAAATTACTTGATTGAAAGTGCGGTTAACGACAGTAATAACTTCGGTTGGTTTTTGTGATGTTTGGTTTTTTTGTGCAGGTTTGAAAAGTAACGAAAATTATAAATGAATGAATTGGGGATATGTCAATATCGAAATGTCAGTCAAGGTGTACATGATAAGCTAATTTAATTCTGATCTCGATAGCATTGTCAAATGGGAAACCAAAAACCGAATAGAACTGAATGATTCAAAAACTCAATGCTGTGTCCTGTCGTTAAAGCGGAACCCAACCTCCATGCCACTATGCATGAGTGGAACTTGCATTGAGGAAATAGAACAGCTTTCAGTTCTCGCTATGCATCACAGACCAAATTGTGTGGAATGACCACTTATTCGACGTCGCCAAAAACGCTGCTAAGTGCTAAGGTTTCCTTCGACGATGCAAGACATTTTAACCACTTCTGATCTGCCTCAAATCTATAAAGCCTTTTTCTGTCCAAAGTTCAAGTATAATTCCTATATTTGGGCAGGTGGCAATAACAGAATCGAGTCTCTTCGATTGAATCCAAAAACGAGCTTTAAAAATGAAAGGTGATAGAACACTCTTAGCAATGTGCATCGCTTTCTAATTTTAAATCTTCTCCAACTTTCCACGGTCGCCCTGTGCTCATACATTTTAAGGGTAGTCAAAATCACTTTAGTTTATACAAAATACTCTTTTTTATTTAACTTTTTTATTATCTTAGTTACTGTTAGTGAGAATTGTATTTCACCACATTCAATTCACACGCACTTGACGACACAGGAAAATCTACATAATTATTATTTTTCTTTCATCACATAAACAGTTCACATTTAGTCTTTACTGAAGAAGCACTCTACACTACTTCCTTTTCTGAAGCTCCAGCATGACACCACCCTCAAAAGTCATCGTGTTACCTTCGGATGTGGAGAAAGCATTCGACAGAGTCTGGTTAGACGCTCTTATACACAAACTACATCTGCTACATCTACCCCCGCCACTATTAAAAATTCTTTTTTCTTTTCTTTCTTCCAGAAAATTCTTCGTGCAATTGGAAAACTGATCATCAACTATGAAAAACATCAAAGCTGGAATCGCACAAGGTCCCTTCCTCTAAAGGCTAATGGCATCAGACCAACCCATCCCAAACGGTTGTGAAAACCTGCTGTATGCTGATGACTTGCTTACCTTTGCAACCCCAATGCCACCACTAGTCGCTGTCCGGAAAGTAGAGGCTCAAACAACAAACTGTTCGATTTTTACAAAAAAATGGGCATCAACATCAATACAGACAAATCTAAGCTTGCCGGCTTCTGGAGACCTCGTCAGGCAGATTTCGCTCAACAACAACCTGCAGAAACTTAGTTCTCAAAATTCCATATGAGTCCACCATTGCAGCCAAAAGGAACGTCAAGTAACTGGGTATCAACTTCAACGAGTTGCTAAGGTTCAACCCGGACTTAAGAAGTATACTTAGAAAAACGAACTGAGCATTCCACCAACTACACAATTGATGAGGAGAAGATCAGGACTTAGCCAACAGATGAAGGTATTCACTTACAAACAACTCCTGAGGCCAGTTATCAACTATTGTTTCCCAGTCTGGTTCACGATCTCAAAGACAGCGATGAGGGAACCCCAAATCTTCGAGAGGAAGATGCTAAGAATCTGCACCGGACACCACTTCGACCGGCAGCAAGCAAAATATTACAGGAACGAAGATCTCTTTAGAGAAGCAAAGATAATACTGCTGGACAAATACCTACTAAATTCGGCAAAGAAGCTGGTGAACACCGTCAATCACCCTAATCAACTAATGAGAAAGATGGCCACCGAGCAACGAGCAGTGCCGGATTAAGCCAGCGCGGGGCCTGTAGCAAATTCTATCAAGGGGCCCTTAGACTGTTTTAGGTTAGGTACTTATCAAGTTTATGGTATTAAATAAAACAAAACTTTTCTTGATTTAATTTGGGAAAATTTATAAATAATGCTGTTGATATCGACTTCTCGGAGTAAATCATGTTCAAAATTCATTAAAGTGAGGTGATTAAGACGTTGTTGGCTCAATTCATTTTTAACACGTTTTAATGTTGAGAAAGATCGTTCACCACTGCAGTTGGTGATCATGAGAGACAAATAAATGCGCAAAGCAATTTCAACGTTCGGGAAACAAGATTGTAAAAAGTTATTTATCAACAGCTTGTAAACCTGCATTTCCAGAGCCTCAAGATTCCTGCTGTCAATAATACCAGCCACATCAGAATTGAGCATTGAAGCGAACTGCACTAATTCGTTGCTCAGACTGTCCTCCATCTGCGTAAGCACTTACTATGGTTGCAGATTTTTTCAAAATTTCTTCTGGTGGAAGAGATTTTATATGAAGGTTTTTATAATACAAATTCTATATACGACTGAAATAAATCAGCAAAGCAGAAGACAGCACTATTAATGGACTTATTGAATTATTGATTCAAAATAGTTTTTATGGCCTTTAGTCCACAAAAATTGGCGTTTCGTCCGAGTGATCGCACATGGACTCATCAGTTGACTGTGAGGACCTTGTCAATACACAATTTTTATTAAATTCAGTTCATTTTACATCGATTTTTTGACAAAAATGCAATGTGAACTATATCCAACCAAGATTAAAATTGTACTCATTAAAGTTGGAATATTTTGCCCGTGGCTCAGCTTTGATTCTATATGAAGGTTTTTATAATACAAATTCTATATAAGTACTACTGAAATAAATCAGCCAGGTAGAAGACTTCACTATTAATGGACTTGTTGAATTATTGATTCAAAATAGCAAAATATTCCAACGTTAATGATTACAATTTTAATCTTGGTTGGATATAGTTCACATTGGATTTTTGTCTTAGTTGATCATTTTGGTGCAAATATTTTCTTCTTAGTAATTGTAACTAAATCTAATATATAAATAATACTTTTTTATGGTCAGAAAACGTTGATGCGCGGGGCCCCTAAATGCGCGGGGCCCGTAGCATTTGCTACTCTTGCTTCGTGGCTAATCCGGCACTGGCAACGAGATCCCGTGACGAGTTAGCTCAGTGTGATGGAAACCCTGGACGATACTATTTTCACGGACAACGACGAAACAGCCATTTTCTTCCAGATGTACCAGAGCGTTATAGCCTCCTGTTTTAAGTGTCACCAGAGGTGTAGTACCTGCTTATGTGCCAGAGCGTTTTTAGCCTGCTGGTTGGAAGTGAAGCTTAGAGCTTGATACCGTCAGAAACCGGACTTTAGAATAATAGAACCATTTTTACCATTTTTAAAAGCCGAATTATAAGAAGCCAGATTACTCGAAATCAAGTACTAGGATTAACTCCAAAACCGGAATCATCAGAAACTAGTATACCGACTGCCAGAATCATCCGAAATACCAGTGAACTATAGTAACTGAATATTATGTGTTTTAAATACATATAAGTTATTAACAATAAAGATTTTGTAATAAGGTTCGAAAACCTTTTCCTCTGAACTTTCGTGTTTTTTTTCACCCTTGCGAGACCAGCAAGCATAACTTTGACTGGAAAGCAAAAGCATATCACAGCGTGTTAGCATAAAATATGTAGGACCTTCAATATTCTGTCAATTCCAATCATCTTAGATCACCTTTCATATCAACAGATACTCTTCCTTTTTAGCAAGGGGCAGTATCCCTTATTTAATGTTTTTTAAAGGAGGAAATTCCTGGCCTATATCCTTACAAGATCAACTTAACTCAAGATCTGAACCCTCAAGATCATTTGAAGGGCCAAAAATTATCCGATTGGGCTTGATGAAAACTTGGACTTTTTTTGAAACTTTATTAATTTAATAAATAATATAGCGTCAAAGGGGAAATTGTGACCGATTTTGTTCCTTCATTTATTCCAATCGATAATCTAAATGAAAAATGATCAATTGTCACATGTAATGATAATTTGAAAACGACTCGATCGATTTGACAAGCAACGTTTGGGGAAAAATCGAATAGGAATTTCTCAAGCGCGATCCATTATGACTCCGGAGCAAGGGATATAGAGTTCGACCCGTGTAGTTAAAGCTGACGAACAAGATAATCTGAAACTTCGATAAAAAAAAGATGGCCTAAAGTGAAATTTCAAAATGATCCTTTAGTTCTCAGTCGAAAATCGTCAAAAAAATAGCTAAAAAAGAAATGTTATTCCCGAATACTTTTCAATTTTGCAATCTTTTCATTCATAAACACTGAAAATTAATAGATAATTGCAGCGCAATCCATTTTTTAACACCTAACGATCGAAGAACGATCAAGCATGAATCCATAAAATACTGTGCACCAAACCATATTATAATGGTTTGTATCAAGAATGAATATTAGAATTTTGTTTTATAGATTTTTTTTTATGAAAAACAATCTTGATTATAAAAAAACAAAAACCTAATTAAAATCCTTCCTTTCCAAACCAAACCCACCCACCTAGGTTAGCAACCTTTTCTTGTCATTCCTTCCGAACATTACGAATCCAGCAATTATTATTATAGGATTCTCCATCTCACGTAAATTCCATTAAATTGTTAAAAGCAAAGCGAAAAATTTCCATTGCCTCCTTCTGCGGGTTCTTGAGAACGACAGCGTCTCAACACAACACACGGAGTCTATACAATGTGAAAAAGGTTTCACTCCTGTCCAACAAAAAGAGGTAGATACAACTCTCGACAGTGAACTACATATGTACCTTTTGCTTTTGCCATGAATCCGCCATCTAACAATCGAGGAATATATAGTTAAAAGGACTAAACTAAAAAAAAAACCTCTTGCGGGAAAATAACTTGCGATTAGGTGATCATCATGTAAGAAGAGATCACATCGCGTTACATGACGTATGCACTTATGTAATACGTGAGGGATCACTAAATTGCTCTACACACGCCTGCACTAAGGCTCTGACTTCGCTTTGGATTTCCAATGAGAGAACGGGCGCGCGCCCAAGCTTAAATGCTTGTGTCATAGCTGAGACACAACCCACAACAAACATATAGCACAACACAACTCGCGCTCAGAAGTTAGTCCGCAAAGAAGAACAAAACGGACACTGAGACAGACAGACGGAATGATTATTGGTGGCAGGAGTTGGTCGGTCTTTCTGGCTGTCTACCTGATGAGTTCGATCAAACTGAAATGACGGCTAACGAATTTGAAATACCGTCACGTTTTCATGCATGTCGGTTGGGGCTGCTATTAAGGTGGGATGTGGGATTGAGATGATAGGTTCAATAAGAGGTGGCGGTCTCATAATAGTGTCTTACACAGTAGTGATAAAAAGTTTACGTCTACCATATGTACATATGTATATGTAATATAAATAATTTAATAATTTTCTATTGAAATAAATTGTTTATTTTATTTTATGAGGAACGATAAATGATTTTTTTTAACTTTGAATTCTTTTAAGAAAACAAATATGTATAACTCAATTGAGTGGACTCATCGATTTAATGCCGTCTGACAGTTAATTCTTAAAAATACATAGTCCCTCATTATGAATAGCAAATTGTACATAAGTCCGACTAAAGTCGAATGATTTTGCGGATTTCTAGTTCTATTAATTCCAAAAGTTCTTTCTATTAATTCGCAAATCGATTTCTATTCCTTCTTGAAATATTAAATTATTATATTCGTTTCTACATAGAACACGATACCATTATACCAAGGGCTGGATGTTTTAACATATTTTTTGATATTCTTGAAAATTTGAAATTTTTAAAATTGAAAATTAGTATTTTCGGATCTTCTAGAAACGGCATTATAGTTTTTAAGAATTAAAAAAAAAAGGATATTTGAAACAATTTTTATTATTTACCTGTAACTCAAGTGAAAACAAAGTACTATGTTACGGTTTTGCAACATTTGCTAAAAGAGTTATCATTTACATTTAAAGAAAAAATTACACTAGAATGTAAAGGGTTTTGAAATTATTTCGTTAAGTTTGAAAATGAGTCCTTCCCTCTATTACCATTGCGGCAGATATATGTAACCGGTGGTTTAATTTTAAAGAAGTCCCAGAAGTTGAAAATATAAGTTTTTTGAAAATAAACGAGTCTGTGTCTTAGCTTTTTGATATGACAATTTTTTTTTATTTTTGATGTGTAAACATCTTTCCCGGCGGTAGAGTGAATCGAAAACGTGTCTAAAACTTATACGTCCCGTGTAACCCGTTACGGTTACACGTTACGGTTACACGTTACGGTTACACGTTACGGTTACACGTTCCGTGTAGCAATCTACCTTACCGACGATTGCATTTAACACCATGTTTACATTGTTAATATTGCTTACTTACGACATCGTGTTTACATTGGAGACTTTGAGTACTGAAATCTCGATTTTATTACTTTCTATTGCTGGCAAGAACTTAATTCAATCACTCATCAAACATTTCTTCACCTCTCGACCAATTAGGCCTATTCTGCCACATTTTTTATTCTGCTATAGATTTTCTGTTATGAATCATAAAAGATTTTCACCTTAAAAGATCTTTTATGATTGGTATTCAGAGGTTCGAACTTTTATAAAAGTCTATTAGGCTAGTCGTGCACTGGCAACTGTGATCGAAATCAAATAGTTTAATCATCAGTTGAAAGAGAACCGCGCACTGGCAACTCTTTACTCACGCTCACACTCTTTTTTCTCTTGCGCTTATGGAAAACAGCTCAAGTATTACGAATTAATTTTAGGCAATCGTTTAGTTTGTGTCAAAACACAAACTTTTTAGTTGCTCGAATCGAGTTGCTTTAAGTGCGCGGTATCCCATATTAGCCCATATGTTTCATTTTATCAACTAAACAGTTGCGAAACTAAAAATTGAATGTGCGCGCCTGGCCTTATGCTACTTCGAAAATGAGTTATGAAACTGAACTAAATCTTTTATCATAATCAGCTGTGATTATGTAAAATATTTCATCTGACATAATTTAAATGGATGACGAACAAAAAAGTAAAGCCAGGCGCGCACATTCAATTTTTAGTTTCGAAACTGCTTGGTTCGAGCAACTAAAAAGTTTGTGTTTTGACACAAACTAAACGATTGCGCGCACATTCAATTTTTAGTTGCACAACTGTTTGGTTGCTTATAGAAAACAGATGAACTATTTAGTTGAATGTCCGCGCAGGTGCATATAATTGTCTTTTATTCTTTTATGATTTTTAACAGATTTCATAACAGATTTTGGCATGCTGAATACCAAAAACGCTATTCGTAAAAGATTTTTTCTATGTTCGAACGTTTGACAGTTCATAAAAGTTTTCTTAACAGATTTATAAAAGATTTTAGCGTGCTGAATACCAAAATTAAAATTCATAAAAGATTTGTTGACAGCTCAAACATTTGTATGGAAATTCATAGCAGAATAACAGAATAGAAGAATAAATGATCTCACCGAATAGGCCTAAATATGTGAAAAAGGCGAAAGACAAATCAACTGGTGTAAAATTTCATAGCGGGTTCATTTAATGTCTTAAAAAATCCACTTCACGTTATTGATGGACGATAACATTTTATTTTATGCTCGCAAAAAATGCATTTTCAGAGTTGAATTTTAAAAATCCAAAAAATGTTCTTCAGGGCAATCAGTTGACATCTGCAATGAAATATTCTCGATACGTCAAAATTTAATTTTTCCCTTATCTGTCATACCATATAATTATTTTAATTATCGAATTATTTATATCAAAATATAATATCAAAATATTATATCAAAATATACTTTTAGCATTCACTATATCAAAATATAGATCGTTCTCCATCTGTCAAGCCATGAACTGGAAACAATCGTTTAGTTTGTGTCAAAACACAAACTTTTTAGTTGCTCGAATCGAGTTTCTCTAAGTGCGCGGTGTCCCATATAAGCCAATTTGTTTCATTTTAGCAACTAAACTGTTGTGAAACTAAAAATTGAATGTGCGCGCCTGGCCTTAAAAGGATCGAAATAGTTCGTCGACACAATTTTTTATGTTGTTATTCGGTTTTAGTTGTTAACTAGTGTTTTTGATCCCATTAATCTTAAATTCACTTTATAATTTTTTGATTATTACATTAAAAGTATCCTAAACACAAGTAATAATGGAAAATGAACAAGAAAAATGTGTTTGGACTCGTTTTGAAATAATTATTTTACTAGAAATAAGTAAAGACAACAAAATAGTTGATTATTTCAAAACGTTTTTACAGGACATGGTCCAAGAATACATTTGTTTAGGTGGAAAGCGTTATGTACAGCTATGAAGAGATATTTTTGGATTTAAGTATAAGTGGAAGGGATAAATTGTGGAAAAATAGTGGCTTTCATTTGAAAGTCACAAACTAGTACGATCGCATTGTATGTTTATTGGGTACGTTCGATAACAAAAATTCGGCACTCGGACGAACGTTGATGTTTACACATCTTAACCGTGAGTCCTGGCACTCACACTTTTTTTTTTTTTTTTTTGTGTCTTATCGTCATTCTCATTCTTAGATTGGTTCTTGAATTTATCCATATATTTCTTAGGATCGACTTCGATGTAATTGAGCTGTCAACATATATGTAAGTTGTTTTGAATATTTAAGTCATTTTTAACTTAACATATTCTTGCTCAACAATAAACAAAAATCTGTTAACAAAAATAAAATCTTAAAAATAAAAAAATGTCAAATCTCAAATTTCTATAACGCACAAATAGCGCAGCGCCTCTATAAGTAAATCAGAGAAATAGTTTTATGTGCTTGAACGTTTTAAATCAATGTTTTCAGCAAAGGAAATAAAATGCACGACTTGGTCGCACGAACTTGCATCTTATGTAAACGACTAAGAATTTCAAAAATGAATGTTATTAGAGAAAACTGTTCTTAAGAATAAAATTCATTTTTTAAATAACTAAAACAACTCCTTTAGCAGTTGGAGCTAAGCACAGGATGCCATGTGTTTTAAGCAAAAATTAGTTTATGCAAGAACAAAATTATAATTCGTCGTAGTGGTTTCTTAAAAAAAATAAGCTTTTATATACAAAATTTAAAAAAAAAAATTTAAGAAAAAAATTTGAAACGCCAATTTAAAGTGTTTATTAATGTACAAATAAAAATTAATTTTACCAAAAGAAAAATATTGGTTCGTTTTTAAGATATAGAATTTTCAAAAAAAAAAAACTATATTTTTTTCAAAATTCAAAAAAATATTTTTTTTTTTATGTTTTGAAATGCAATGAGAAATTCAAAATTCGAAAAAATCTTTCTATAGTAGGGGAAGATGGTCTAAAATGGCCCACCAAGGTCAAATGGCCCCCTTGCTAGAAATTGTAGAATCGAACAGAATTAGAAGGTTTTGGTAACACAATTCTTTAGTTTATCTGGTATCACTGACATAAACGAAATATTAGCAGCTTCAAGCTATTGTTTGAAATTTTACAGGTCAAACTGTCTCTGCCATCTACAAAAGTAGAACCAATAAAATGATGTAAAAGGTTTGTTGACAAAAAAAATATAAAAAACATTCAATTATGGAGAAAACAGTAAATGCATGTAAGTATTAAGTATTTCTTATTAATTTACTGAAATTAGTTGGCCTATAACTACATATTTCAGTGTGTTTGGAATTAAAACTTAAATAAAAGAACCCTAAACGGGCAAAATGGCCTACTAAGCACTCACCTAAAATGGCACAGTGTGGCATTTTATATTTACCCTTATATTTTCATTTTCTTTATAGTGAAAATGGTTGGAAAATATAAACGATGTACAGAGACGCAGTCCTGGACGGATAAAATGCATTAACAAAAGCCCAAAATGCCGTCCAAAAAAAAGTACTTGCAATAATTGAGTATTATTATAATTTCTACTTTTCCTAATTTTATTTTAAGTGAAGTTGTTTTAAATGAATTGTTGTTTTTATTTTTTTTTATTGATTATTGTTTATGTTTATTTTACTTTAAACTATGATTTGTTTAAAATAAAGTTTGAATTAAATTGAAAATGGGTTTTGGTTTACTTGCTTAGTTGGTTTACTTTCAAGGGTAAAAGGCATACCAGTATGCCATTTTACCCGGACAATTTTGATCGTTGGAATTTGAAGAGTTTTTGAAAATTAAATACTTGAAATATTTTTTGAAACTTCTTAAAACAAATGTAAGCGTTATTAATTAAGCTTTGAAAAGAATATAACATTTAAGTTTAAATGTCACATTTTTGTGAGATATGACACATTTTCCTTAGGGGTGCCATTTTAGGCCACCTTTCCCTAGATATATTCAGCAATATCTAGATTTCAAAATTTGTTTTATTAAATTATAGATCGTAGAAATTAATCAAAAGAAAAAAAAAATATTAGCAAAATTCTGGGAACCGTTTTCGAAAAAGATACGATTTTCGAAAACCATTTTTTAACTTTTGTGTGGAGGCTACCGTTATTTTTAGGTAAAATAATTTTTTTTCTCATTTGTAGATTATATTAAGAAACTATTATTTATCAAGTTTTAAAAAAATCTAGCATGGGGTTTCCAAAATATTGAGTTTTCAAAAAAAAAAACTTGAAATATTCTTTAAAAATCCAAAAAATTATTTTTTGAAAACTTGAATTCACAATAATATTCTAACTATTGGGGACCTTTAGCAGGAAAAAAAAATGATCAAAATCCGTCGTTCCGTTTTTAAGAAAATCAAAAACCAAAAAAATGGTTCCAAGAGGGTCACCAAAAATAACAATTTTTTGGAAAATTTGTTTCAACCATTCTAAATGAAATTTTTTGAATTTTGTTTTAAAAAAATCTGTGGGACAGTTTAATAAATAAAAGCGTAGTTCCTTCAAAATATGTAATCTTTAGGAAATCAGTTTTACTTGCGACTTATAGGTAATATAAGGCTATTTATGGATTCGTAAAAAAAGACGAACTCGAGATTTTTATCAAAGTTGACATTACGATGATAGTGAAATAGAAAAAAGTACTTCTCGCAATTCCGAGCCTAAGCGGCTCAGCCGATTTTCTTTAAGATTGGTAAATAGCATTTCAAATTAACCCCCCAAACACATATTTTTCTTTTTTTTATGACAAAAACTAACGGTCCTGTCATACGAGATTTTTTCGAAATTTCATAAATATTTTTTTTTCTCAGTTTTTTAACAGTTTTTTCGTTTTGAAAACTTCAATTAGGTTTTTAATGCTTGAAAGTTTTTCTCTCGAAAACGGGGCTTAGAATTTTGATAAAATTCGTTTTTCTTTCGAAAAATTTTGCGATCTATATTTCAATAAAAAATTTGAAATAAAAATATTACTGAAAATTAAAATATTACTAAAAAGTTTTAAAAAAAGTATTTTTTTGAATTATTGAAAAAACAAACTTTTTTTTTGAAAATTCGATGTCTCAAAAACGGTTCAATAATTTGTTTGGAAATTAATTAAAGTTGACGTGCTAAAATATTTTCTTAAAAATGTTTTAAAAATTTTGTATATAAAAGCTTATTTTTTTAAGAAACCGCTAAAATGGCATATCACTTTTCACTATCAGCACTTTTGACGTTTCAAAATCTAACTAGTCAAACCTGTCGATGCAGGTTGAATTGATCTTTAAGATCTCTTCAATTCCTAATATAATGAATTTGTTTAATAAATTCGGAAAAGATTTAAATCAACTGACCCAAATGTTAGAAATCTGTAATCACGAAAAAAATATCACGTACGAAACTTTTTGGCAGTTATTCCAGCTGCAGTTCCAGTCCCAATGCAGTACTGCTGTACTGAAAATTTATATGCTATACTTTTGACTGCTACTGTCCATTTGGTAGAGTCATATTATATCGTGATAAATCGAGAGCAAGTTCTTTCTGGGTGGGTGGCGCTGACTATGTATCCTAAAGTTTTATGTTCTTTTCCAAGATCAAGCAAATTCCATTTTTTAAACGAAAAATCTATTATCCATGTATGTTTATTATGCTTTTTCAATGAACGGAGGTGTGGGCCCAATGCACCGATTTCCAATTTAGGTCAATTAAACAGAGAAGCACACCGGAGCCAAAACCAATTTCTAATCATGAGCACAACGCTCCGAGCGCTGTTTTCATTTGATCTCGATCTATAGGAATAGCTGGGTCAGAATATATTATATACTAGCGTATATCAGCAAGGCAGAAAACTTAATCTCGGAACGCGAATTATAAAATGTACGCTCATAAAAGATTCAGCCGTGCATCAAGCAAACAGATCGCAATTAAGATTAGGTCATCCAAATTCATATCTCCCACCCAGACGCTATTTTTATTTTGTTTTTTACTTTTTTATATATGTATATTTTTCATTCTAAGACCAAAAATTCCTTTAGAACAGGAAAACAAAATAACTTTGAAACCACATCTAAGACAAAATGACGATGATGAAGACGACCGACCATGATGATGATGAAGCCGCCGGATTTATCAAACCGAACAAAAAAACTGAAGGATAGAAATTTAGCAGATGTTCTTCCTTCAACACACATCTATGGAAGATAAAAACAAAAGGCTGCCCTATACGAAATCCTTTCCTCGTCTGATGGGTTTTTATAACAAAAAGCACCTTTCACATAATCTAACTAATTCTTTGCCCAATTCCCCGCACCGCAGCCGCCCACCAGGTGCCTGAACAGAAAAAGAAGGGACGAACTGAGTGGGGCAACAGAAAGAAATCTCGAACGAATTGAAATTAAGTATCTTTTATGGGTGGACGGTTTGGATTAGGGTTTAATTTCCACATTGTCCTCAGATTAGCTAGATTGGTAGACGATGAACGTTTTTAGGTTTTATCTTTGTGGCTTTGTCTTTAGGTTTTCTTTTTTTTTTAAATTGACGGATATACCCACACAAGAACTGTTGAAGCCAAGACAAGCTACGTGGCAGAATAGAATTCAGTGTTCGTATCCTTAAAAACACATTTCAATGGACTTTCGAATTTTTTAAAAGCAATTTTAATACAGGGTGGTTTAGGTGTATGACTAGAATTTGTGAGCAGTTTACATACATTTGATACAACGGAGCAATTTTGGGTATTAACCGGTTCTTTATTGATTCTAAATGAGCAGTTATAGAATGCAAATTAGTTAAAGGTAATTATTTATAATGTATAATTTTATAATTTCATTGGCACGGGTAGATTTTGGTGAACTGCGACGGCTATGTTATTTTGCTGACATCTGTCAAATCTTTTTTTTTTATTATTCGGTTATTAATACAAATCACTATGGCAAGTTACACGATTGAACAGTACGCCCAAATCATAAAACTTTTTTATAAAAAGAAGTGCTAGTCATTGTAAATGTTGCGAGCGTTGCGTTCATTTTACGGTCAGCATAGGTGGGCCTTCACAGTCGATTCTTCAACATTTGGTGGCCATTCTGTCGTTCAGAGTAGAACTATGAATGGTGCTCGATCGCAGTGCTGTGACCATTTTCTGAACTAAAAGTGTTATGAATTATTTTTAATATACACTTGTACATTTAGCTGTCAACTTCATTCACCATAAAAATTAAGATAAGATAAGACCTATATCCATCTCTAGTTTCTTCATAAACGTCGAAATATTCACTTTGTTCCGATTGACGTTTTTTGACATTTGTTTATTTTTTGCAAATACTGAAATTTTGTGAGATATATTTTTTAAAGTAAAAAAGTAAAAAGTAAAGTTTAAAAAGGCAGTGTATTTAGACGTCTTGTGAGCAGTCGAAAATCAGAGGAAATACATTGCGTAATGGACGATGAAAGCCTTATTGCAAAAGCTATAGTTTTGTCGCTTAATAAGTCACCGCAAACTAAAATTGAAATAACGACTGAACTGACAACTGAACTGAAAAGTATTTACACATCAGTTTAACTGATAACTGAACTGAAAACTTATGGGAATTTCATCAGTTTCAGTCTCAGTTAAACGCTTCAGTTTTTGTATTTAGACATCAGTTTAACTGAAAGCTTAACTGATAGCTCAACTGAAACTGAAATGATCGTCTAAAGCCCCTTTTACATACATATGTACATATAAATATATGTTTCGAAATTACATTAAGGGGAGGTTCTCCTTTTTCAGTGTCAAAAATTACACTTTTTCATGAATTTTTTTTTTCATGGCAGGAATGATATAATCAATTCAAATTTTTTTTACTTGTTCATTATCATATTAAGTACAAAAAATAAATTTTTATTTAAAAATACCCGGCCGTTAAAAAACAATGCTCGGAACGAGACCACCTCCAAAAAAAAGTGTGAGTGCCAGGACTCACGGTTAAGATGTGTAAACATCAACGTTCGTCCGAGTGCCGAATTTTTGTTATCGAACGTACCCAATAAACATACAATGCAATCGTACTAGTTTGTGACACACACACAACATATAATTATATGCACCTGCGCGGACATTCAACTAAATAGTTCATCTGTTTTCTAAAAGCAACCAAACAGTTGTGCAACTAAAAATTGAATGTGCGCGCAATCGTTTAGTTTGTGTCAAAACACAAACTTTTTAGTTGCTCGAACCAAGCAGTTTCGAAACTAAAAATTGAATGTGAGCGCCTAGCCTAAAGCCTAATACGCAGATCGAGACAAGACAAATTTTATCTCTACAATTTTAATCTCTACAAAACGTTTCCAAATCTCGCGCAAAAGTTTGAAGTTGGAGAGAATAAATCTAATTTAATGTGTTTTTTAGTGTATCTCTGGAACGGGTTGTCTTACAAAAGTCGTTCATACCTTTTTGGAATCTGCTCGTGATGCTCTCAAGACAAGCATCAGCAGATTTTACATAAAACCAGTATTGACAAAAATCACTTTTGGAAATACGGTGGCTGTCAAAAAAATTTAGTGAAGACATTTTGTAGAGCAATTCACAATAGTATGAATTTTGTGCGCGAACTGCGTACTGCTCGGAAAAATATTCGAGACAAAATTTGTCCCAGGAAAAAAAATGTATGGGAGACAAAATTTTTCCCGATCTGCGTACTAGGCTTAAGAGTTTACTTTTTTGTTTGTCATCCATTTAAATTATGCCAGATGAAATATTTTACATAATCACAGCTGATTATGATAACAGATTTAGTTCAGTTTCATAACAGATCTCGTTTTCGAAGTGGCATAAGGCCAGGCGCGCACATTCAATTTTTAGTTTCGCAACTGTTTAGTTGCGAAAATGAAACATATGGGCTTATATGGGACACCGCGCACTTAAAGCAACTCGATTCGAGCAACTAAAAAGTTTGTGATTTGACACAAACTAAACGATTGCCTAAAATTAATTCGTAATAGTTGAGCTGTTTTCCATAAGCGCAAGAGAGAAAAGAGTGTGAGCGTGAGTAAAGAGTTGCCAGTGCACGGTTCTCTTTCAACTGGTGATTAAACTATTTGATTTCGATCACAGTTGCCAGTGCGCGACTAGCCTAACAGACTTTTATAAAAGTTCGAACCTCTGAATACCAATCATAAAAGATCTTTTAAGGTGGAAATCTTTCATGATTCATAACAGAAAATCTATAGCAGAATAACAAATGTGGCAGAATAGGCCTAATTGGTCGAGAGGTGAAGAAATGCTGAGGGATTGAATTGAGTTCTAGCCAGTAATGGAAAGTAATAAAATCGCGATTTCAGTACTCAAAGTCTCCAATGTAAACACGATGTCGTAAGTACGAAATATTAACAATGTAAACATGGTGTTAAATGCAATCGTCGGTAAGGTAGATTGCTACACAGACCGTGTAACCGTAACGTGTAACCGTAACGTGTAACCGTAAAGTGTAACCGTAACGTGTAACCGTAACGGGTTACACGGGACGTATAAGTTTTACACACGTTTTCGATTCACTCTACCGCCGGGAAAGATGTTTACACATCAAAAAGTTGTTCGCTGTTGGCCACTCTAGCTCCTGCAAAAATGATCTAAAATTGAAAAATCAAAGTTTTTTATAAAATAGAAGAGTGTGGTTGGAGTCTGGACCAAAATAATTGCCCAACGTCAAAAATTAAAAAAATGGCGGACGCTTGAATTTTAGTTATCGTATTTTCCACTTTTTTTTCGCTCTTCGAAGCGCTGTACAAAAAAAAGTTTTCGATATATCAGCCTGATTTTGGTCCAGACTCCAATAAATTTAATAAGCTTTAAAACGAAAAAAATTATGACGATCCGTCAAGTAGTTTTAAAGTAATCGTGGCCAACAGTTGGTTTCGAGAAAAACGCGGTTAAAGTTTTTTTTCGAGTCATGGCTCATGTGTCGACACCTGGTGGCCCATATGGTACCTCTGCTTACCATGGTATGGATATATAGGTGCCAAATTCAAAAAAACAAATTATGTAAAACCCGCTACGCTCAAAATACCGCTAAATGTCATTTTTTGAGACAAAAAGGTAGGTCTCGTTTTTGTTCTATCAATTTAAAAAAAAAGTATTCGGACAAACGGTTTTAGCTACATATTCTACACATATTTTACTAGAAAAAAAATGAAAAAAAAGCATTTTTGGTCGCCGAAAAAGGAGAAACTCCCCTTAAAAATCATTATTAAAAAAATCTTCTTAAAATAAAAGAACCTTATTTTATTTTTGCTTTGCAAAATTTTGCTCTGTCAGAGTATAAAAAAAAGTTTTGGGTGTCACTTTTGACGTTAAAAGATAATTTCTTATTAAATTTTGAAAAAAAAACTGTTTATAAACAAATTCATAGTTTTTCCACTTTTTATCGCAAATAAAATAAAAGGAATGAATATTCGAAAATCAACAATTTTAGTTCTACTACATATACTTTAGAAGGCAATTCCCCTTCGGTAGCTCAGTTTGCCATTTTCATATATAAGAGAGCGAATCGATCAGCTCTTGGATCAATACAAAACTGGGACTGATCCGTAACTATACTCTGTCCAACAAAAATTGTCAGTACAGGGAAGATAGGACGTTTGTCTCTCATTCTGGTTGCATTGCCATGCATAAGTGTGTCGCCTTTTAAAGCTCTCACAGGGATTCCGTAGTTTAAATTATAAATCGCCGCAAATGAAAGTAAAAAACGCGTAGGGCTACCGTCTGCCGATTCAAAACGACTGAAAACAATATTCAATTTACCTTTTCCCACAACGCCAAGCGGTAAGATAATAGGCGCGTTTTTTTTAAGTTGAAAAGCAATACGACAACACTCAACATACTCATCTTCTTAAAATGTGTTCTCAAAAGCTTCAAATCCCAAAAGCTCCTTAATAAAAACCACTGAAAAAGCTCTTTGCTTGCAATTGAGAATGATAATGGTAATTCTGTTTTAATGTAGATAAAGAGCGCACGATCGTATTGAGTGACACTTGACAGTTGACACTCTTGACAGTATCTCATCTTCTCATCAGCAGTGGGATACGACGGTCGTGTTGGGGTGTACAACTTTTTGCAATGAATTACAACAACAATTCCTTAAGAAAAGTCAGTGGCTTGCTCTTTTTTTAGTGCCATTTTTCCTAACGCATTGTAATGAGGGTGCATCAGGCGCCACTGCTTTACAAAAAGCTCTCCCATAGGGCCTGTACTGACAATTTTTGTTGGACAGAGTATAAGTTGTTGCGTTTGGGGATGGAAAAGACCATTAAGGATAAAAATTGGGGTACAAATGCATATTTTTAATTTTTTCTTTAAAAGAAATTAATAAATCGTGAAAAATTTTCGAGGATGGTAACGATTATGAAAGAAGTGTATTTTCAGAGGGGGCTCGATAGCCGTTTGAGTTCCATCAACTACATATCTTATGACACATGGTATAACACTTTTCTCGAAATAGTTTTTTGTTTAATAGTTGCGAAGCTGGTATTTAAATATAATGTTTCTTAAATATTTACAATTCATCCGAAATGTCTATGACGTCCTGTTTATCACGTTCTCCCTTCCGATTGGCACACTGAATAAGATTGGAGATCTCAAAAACATGGCAACACTATCCATTTTCTTAAGTTTGCTTTGTTTGTTAAAATTATTTTGTTTTTTTTAAACACATGAGTGTAATACTGGATTTAAGTGGATTTATCATAAATCTGACCTAATATCCATGTCGTGCTAAATTATCTCAATGATTGTCCATCGTTGAGCAAAAATTAAACTTTCTTTCTCTCACTTCCTTTATAAGAAAAATTGAAACACAATTAGCATTTTGATAGGTGCTGTGAAAGTTAATCTTCTCATTAGTCTTTTAGTGTGGTGGAAACACCATATAATTTCGGATTATCTTTTGGTGAAAACGTAGTATAACATTTCTTCTATGTAAATCATAGAAATGAATGGGTAACGAATAATTATGTCGACTTCGTTCAATTGTTCTATATTCTTTTTTTATGATAATGGGATGTAATTTTCATTTTAAGTTTAAATTAAAACGTTGAATATTTCTCAAATCAAAACGATCTCTTCATCGTTTTGTAGTTTTTTTTTTTGTAACTGAAGTAAAGTTTCCTTTGTGGTCCTAATTCCAGGCCTCCAAAAGTAATAATTCATTTAAAAAAATCGGACATGCAATAGAAATTTCCAATGCAGACCACAAATTTAATGGAATCCATTCCAGCGTTTTCTTTTCTCCCATCGCTGGGGAAATAAGTGAAGAATTAATTTGACGTCTACTAATGTCACTTCGACTGGTTTTCAACTTTACATGCTGATTTCTTTTCATATTCTGTTTTATTAATTCAGCCGATATTCTAACTGTTTAAAAAATAGCTTGTTGGTTGCATGGCAGCCTGCATTCAAATAAGATTTCATCTAATAATTTTCCAACCGAATACTGAACTCATTTTGTAGAAGCCCAGGTAAAGCTTGACATCCAAAAATTAGCCATTAAAAATAAACATAAAATCCATGATTCTCAGCCAAATTTCGAAATGTCAGATTTATCCCTCCCTTTTCTAAAACCAAAACAATTTTCAGCTGTCACTTTGCTAATGTGTTTTAGGATTTTTTAATTTATTTTAACTGTAAAAATTATACACAAAAAACGAAGAAATTATTTCGTTTGTAAAATGGAAGCATCGTTTTAAAGTTCTAGTTCATCGAACAGATATTTCTCTAATGAAAGTATTTGAGGGAGAAATGTTTTTTGAAATAATAGGACACACAGAAAATTCAAAGTACATAAATTATGTATGAGGTATTTTATTGATGTTATAATAATTCGAAACTTTCTGATTAAACTAGAAAGAAACACCCTGTTTTGATGTATGAGAATATAAAAATCATTCAACTTTATTTTTTTTTTTTAGTTTGAACTTTTTATTTGTCCATTGAATCACATTTTATAGATAAAGTAATAAAAAAATATTCAATAATGACAAAATAAAAAAATAATCAATACAAAATAAAAGAAACATTTGTCCATATAGCTGACGGGGCTGTAAAATGGATTTTATTTTTTTTAATATATTTTATTGTCATACTTTGAATTTTATTTTTATTGCATTTAGGCAACAATTTCAGCTCAAAGGTATTCGAGGCTATCGCTTATGGAAAAAAGTCTTTTTTAATGGAATATTTATTTACCTTTAAAAATTGTTAAGTAATTCACTTTGAAAGTTTTAATGGCAAGTAATTATTATTATTATTTTTAAATTTATAAAATATACATATACTATAGGACATACATACGTGTGTTAAGGAAGCAAGGAAAACAACATTTCAAGGCTTTAATGGGTTTTGTTAAGTCATTATGATTTTCACCATATTACAAGTAGATATACAGAAAGAGATGAATACATTGGGTTAAAGTATCTACATTATGTGCAAAATGAATTAATAAAATTGAACGAATAAGTAATTAAGAGTGTTTGTATCTAGAATGATCAAAATGAATTTTTTAATTTCGTTCAAAGGAATAAAAAGATAAATTTGTTTAGTTAGTAGAAAACTCCATTAAACAAAACATAATTTTTTATTATCAATTCGTTTTTATAAAGTTTAAGATGGTTAAGCCAAAGCCTACCAAAAACTAATTAAAATTAATAGAAATAGAATTCATGTTAAATAAAAATTTAACTTGTCAATACAAAATTTTAATTTTTATTCTGTTTATTTATTGGGGAAATTTTAGTTGATACAACATAACGTAAAAGCTTTCATTAAAATAAAAAAGTCGTTTTAGAGTACAGAGTAAAATGATTTGAATGCAAACAGCGTAAATAAAGTTTTGCATTGATCCAACATATTTTTAGATGAGTAAATAAAAACTCAATATTATTTTTTTATTTTGTTCTGGAAATGTCGCTAATAGTGCAACGAATTAAATTGGGTCTAATAAACTTTGGTGTACTTTTGCTCCTAATTTTGAAAATTGTATACATACTCGTACATAAAAAATATAAAAGAAAAAACTGTTCAAAAGCATGAAATTTATTTTTTCTTGTGACTTATACATACTCGTATTATGTACTATATGGAAAGATACAAAAAATAAATAAATTTGGTGGTGCAACAGCTCAAAGATAACCAGGACCTAGTGACTTACAACTCTCAACCATTCCTGTGTGCGTGTTGTCAATAATGGAGGGGACCTATAATTTTCTGGCGATTCCCAACTGCTAATGAGCAGCACTTTTCGTGACAAGAGATACTCTTAGAGAATTTATTAACCACTGAAAAACTTTTTTATAGCAACTGAGAATCGAACCCAAGACCTTCTGCATGACAGTACAACGCACTAACCATTATGCCAAGAGGTACTATATATGGCAAGATATGCATTCGTAAAGAAAATCGAACTCGAAGTTTTAATTAGATTTGACATAACAATGATAAGGAAGGAGAAAAAGTGAGTCTCGCAATTCTGTCTGTTTGTCTGTCTTTTCAACTTCAGCCTAAACGGCTCGGCTGATTTTCTTTATTCTTGGTAGATAGCATTGTTCAACCCGATACGTGAAAATCTTAAATCTAAGAAAAACGCATGTTAGGCTTTAGGCACTTATGTAATTCAAATGTAAACATGTAAACAAGAAAACATAACCAACCTGACGAAACAAGCAGACTCCCTTTTGTGCTCTCAAATTAAAAATGTTAATATTTTGAGCGTAAATGCAAAGAAACTTTCGTTTTAAAATTTTTCACATCTGTTTTTTGTAACTTTTTTTTGTTAAGATACAAGATAAGGGTATTTTTTCGAAATTTCATAAAATATTCCGTTTTTCTTAAACTATTCCGCAGATTTTTTTAAAAGAAGGCCATATCATTTCATTTAGTTAAAAATAGGTAATGCTTGAAAAAATATTTACTAAAAATGATTATTTTAAGGTACCTTCTTAGAATCATTTTTTTTTTCTTTTTGATTTTCTTAAAAACGGTACAACCAATTTTGATATATTGTTTTTAAATACTAAAGCTCCCCAAAACGTTGGATAGTTTCTTGTATTCAAATTTCGACAAATTTTTTTTTGCATTAAAAAAAAAAACTTTCAAATTTGTTATTTCAAAACTCAATATTTTGAAAATCAAATTGTTGATTTTTTTAAAACTTAACAACAAAAGGTTTTTTTTATCGCAATCTACAAGATGTGAAAAATTATGTTATCTATATATAAAATATACAAATACTAAAAATGGTTATTGAAAATAAAATTTTTCTCGAAAACAACACTTGGAATTTTGAATTTTTTTCTATTAATTCTTATGATCTATAATTCAATACAAACATTTTGTTACTGACTGTACCTACCATAGAACCATTTTTTAAAATTTTGAATTTCTCATTTTTGCCATAACAGATTTTAATGAAATTTTTTAAAGAGAAGCTTCTGAAAATGTTGATAAACATATATTATTATAATGAATTTTGTTTATAAAAATTGGATATCTGAAAAACAGCTCAATATTTATTGTTTTGAAATTTAATTTTCATTTAAAAAACCCCGCTTAAGATATCTAGTTTTAGTGTTTTAAATGAATTTTATGATTATAAGCCTTTTTCTCTAGTAAAATTAATTTTAAAAATTTTTGTTCTTTTACATATAAACAAGTTCGCTGCTATCCAGTCTCAACAAAACAAAAGTACTTATTAATTGTCTTCAAAAAATGACTATATTTTTAAACTTTCGTCAAATTTAAGTCAGAAATATCGGTTTTTGATCTTAAATGGCAAAACTGCTCAGTTTGTAGACTATAAAATGTCCCATCTAAAAGGTTCTAACAATTTTTATTTTTATTTATGTTCTGTCTTGTTTTCAAAATTGCAAAATCTTACACTTAATCGGCGAAGTTTTACAAAATCATGTTCAGTTTATATATTATAAAATTTTTTGCAGAAATCTAAAAAGTGTTAAATTTATAGTTAATCCAAGACAGAAAAATTGCTATTGCCAACTTTAAGTTAAATAAAATGTCTAAAGAAAGGTTATTAACCATTTTTATTTAAAACCATGCCACTTAAACTCAATATTTTCTTGTAGTCAAAAAAAGGACTTTCAGAGTTTTTTAAAACAATATTTAGAAAAACATTTTTCTCTTTTTCAAAAATAACGGTTCTTACCATACAAATGTTTAGAAAACTTAATGAAAAAAATAATTTTTCTCCAAATTCCATCAATAATTTTGATACAAATTTTGTTCGTATCCCTTCAATTGTATTATTTATCACTAAAATAAAAGGCAGCTTTTTTTATTTTTGTTTTTTTCATTAGGAACAGACAAAACATTCCTATTCAATTTGATATACATGCAGTTCGAATACAGAATTGGATTGCACTCGCATTGGTATCATTGCGAATTGCACCAAAACTGTTGATTTTCGAGAAAACAGCTAACCAATGGGAAGCTGCTCCTGCTGGTTATTTCCATCAAAGTTTGCCTGTTATTCCCCGACCAATGTTTCAGATGAGCTTATTATATCCTTGGAACCGAGTCAAGAAAATCACGCCATTGTGAGTATTTTCTGCAAGACCAGTCTGTCAAAATATTCTCAAAATAACTTTTGGACATCGAAAATGCCAAAATTCAAATTGATCGGCCATAAACTGATTTCTTTCCAGTCGAACTTATTTCAAATGCAACTGCCTTTTACGAGGAGGTATTCCCGAGGGAAACAAGCAGCTTTACCAATACGGATTTGCTGGGCGAACGTGTAATTTTGGCACCAAAAACTGATGATATCAATAAGCTCAATGAGCAAATTCTATTTAAACTGCGCATCGTGCGAAATAGTCAAATACAAATCGATCCACCCAGAAATGGACGAAGAACAAGTCGTTCATTATCCGACTGAATTTTCGAATTTATTGGAACCATCTGGAATTTAACAACACGTATTAGCATTGGAGGTTGGATTACCGGTGATGTTTGAAACGCACCAAAGATATGCAACGGATCTTGATTGACCATAAAAAGTCCTCACCAATCGAGACAACAATCATTGGTAGAATATTCAAAGGCAAAAACTTCCTGATTACATGCATACCGATGATTTCCAACGATTCACTATCTGAATTCAAGCGGTTCCAGTTCCCTTTGCGTCTGACCTTTGCTATCAACATCAATAGAGAACAAGGCCAACCATTGACTTTTTCTGGCTTAAATTTTGATTTTCATTTTTTTCACTTGGCCAATCGTATGCGGTTTGCTCCCGAGTTTGTACACCGAAAAACACGTTTTGATTCCTTTATAATATTCTTTTTTTTAAGCGAGACAAACACCTTGAAAAAGCATTAAATGCATAGTTGTTAATTATGTGCTTATTTTTGTATTTGGAATTACATTATAATAAAAAAAAAACAAAACATAACTAGAAAAATATATATATCTCAATCAAAAGCAAAGAAGTTGAAATCCACATCCGTTATTTCTTTCTTCCATTCCAACACCAAAACTTTCGCAATCAATTTAAGTATGAACCAAGACCTTCCGATCTACATAAATAGATACTTTCCTTATATTTTCCACACCCAAAACTCAGCCATGCAGAGATCCTAAATCTGTTATGCAAATGTGAAATTCCAGCTTGTGTTTTATGGTCAAAGTCAAATCCTATGCATTCCATTAATCAGAAAATTTGTGCTCTAAAACTTTTTCATCAATAAACTCAGAACCCTATGACAACTGTCAAGTATTGAATTTACAATGCCGTCACTATTTTTCTTTTCAAGCCCACAATCAATATACGCCTGCTATGGTCCCCTTTTTAGCTCCACATACAACTGCCACATCCAATAAACCACAATTTTAATAATCCACTCCACAGTCTTGAATGTGCGGCTCATCATAAAACCCTGCACGCAACCATATGTGCTGTGCTCGGTGGACAAAAATATAAATTCACACCAACCGAGAAAATACTCGTAAGCAACAGCAGCTGAATCAGTTATAAAGTGCTTTGGCAGTTAAACTCAAAGAACCACTCCCAACCAAGTTCCAAATCATCATCATCCTGCAGAAAGAGCACTTAAAACGATAGTAAATTGCCATTAAGCTCGCTATTAACTAACAATAACGATTTCGATTCCACAATTCGCCTAAGGATCAGGGCATATGCAGAAGACCACACACATGGCTACCCTCACATCCGAATCAATAAAGGTTTTTGAGAAATCTTTGCGAACATGGTCGTAAAATCAGGAACAATCTTGGATTTGGAGCTCCGGTGACACAAACGCCCATCGGTCCCGCAACAGTCTTCCACTTAAGTCAGTGAATTTATAGGCAACATAATTTTTGAATTTTTATTTCCTCCCGAAGAAACCGAGTGTGTCCTATGAGTTGGTCGGTATTGGTATATGTATTTGCTTTCATTATGGCCAATGATAAAGGATTAGCGTGCCAGCACTTAAGTTGCTCGCTCACTCTAAACGTTCTCAATTCAATTACGCCCTGATCGTGGTCAATCTGGTTCAGGGATAATTTGATTAGGAAAGCGCAGCAGTTTTATTGCTAATTTGAGTTAGTATAGTCATTGTGGATGCTATTTTTATAGGATGCGGTTTATCGTTTATCCACAGACAGACATGAAGCCAGTTCTGTGATAGTTGGGAAGCATTTAATTGCTGTGATTCGGCTTCTTTAGTGAAGGCACACTAGTTGATTAACAAATTTTATTGGTTTTCAGCAGACTATGAAGGAAGGTGTTTTTGTTTAAACCAAACGATGACAACGAGTATGTGAATAAAAAGATTTGGTTGTTGAGTTCTATTTCTTCCATCTCGTGTTGTTCTGGTCTCTTCGAGGAGAGTGCCGAACGCCTTAGAGTCTAGAGTGAATTTAGTCACTATTGTTGAACTTGGCGGAAAATCTTAATTTGGTCAACTTCGCAATTGGTCGCAACTCGAGATTCGATCGACAAGTTGAAAGTTCGTTTTGTTTACTGTTTTTTTTTAGAATTTTAAGTTCAAAAGTAGACCAACTTGCAGTTTCAAAAACTTCCATGGAATATTAGTCTAAATTGACTCTTGAAATAATGTTCTTAATTTTTATTTGACATCTGTACCCTTAACCATATTCAGCCATATTAATAAAAAACGCTTATTCCACCTATAATCCACGGTTTAACTAAACCATGGAATAGGAGTTAAGTAATCGCTTAAATATTTACATTAATAAAAACGAAATGTTCGCGAAATAGTTAAGGGACGTTCATCAAAAATCTTTTGAAAAAATCTACTACAACAAGTAAGGTGTATCTGCCTAAATTGATTGTCAATTGCTTGTCTAATTGTCTATGTTAATTGTTGTTTGTTTTGTAAATTATATTGAAAAATCAATTTTGAACAATATCACAAAAAAAAGAAAAAGGAGTGAGAATTGAAGCATAAAAGAATATAGTAACCCTTTTATTGATTATTGTTAATTGATTATTATTTTAGAACCTACTTCGAGAATTGTGTGCGAAGGCAATCAGAATTATCGAAAACAAATGTGTTGACACCAACACAAATAAAAAAAAGACTGTTGGACATAAATAACGATGATAAGAAAAAACGAATTTGACATTTCTATTTCTTATTCCTTCGCTAAACCACCTACTTCGGTGGTTTAACTTAATCATAGTAAAAGTCACCTAACAGAAAATTTGTTTTATTAATGAAATTTCGCACTTAGTCCAGGTCTTAACAAAAAACCGCCACTAAACCATCTTTATTAATATGGGTGATTATCTTTAAACTATTAATTTCGCAAAATGTCATTATTTTTTTTTTTTAAATTGAAATGCATACTATTTTTTGTTCCCAAAATTCAAAAAAAGGACTACGGTGGGCTGCTAGCTGGACGTTTCTCAACTGTTCCGATAATAATTTTAAAAAATTATTAAAGGGCTTAGAAACTTCAACGTAGGTTGTTGCAATTTGTGTGTGCTATGAAATTTGCTTTCGGGACACTGTGGCGTATACGTATTTTTTTGAATCAACAATTTTGATTTATTTTACAAATTGAATTTTTTGAAGGAGCTTTTATTTGCCCGCTGTCAAAATTTAAATACAGTATCTATAGCACCGTACCTAGAGGGGGGGTTAAGGGAATCTTTGATCAGAGCTTATTATCTTGAAAAAATATCACTCCAAGTTTTTATTGTTGAAAACTCAAAAATGTAAATTAGTTTTAATCAATAAATGCAATTTTGTATTGTTGATATATTCGTAAAACATATTTTTTGCTTAAAACGGTAAAATTTAAATTTTGACAGTGTTCCCTATTGACGATCTTTAAATCTCTTAACAATTGATCGTCTTCAACCTCAAGTGAAATTAACAGAGTAGTGTTAGGGCAAACATTTCCCCAAGCTATGTATATTTGCATAAGTCACTGCTTAATTATTGGTAAAACAAGAAAATCTCATAAGCAGATTTCGCTCAAGTTTTTCATTGGATTATTAGAATTTTAAACGCCTTATTGATTGCAAATCATCTTTCTTAATTTACAAATTTACTCGCATACAGTCGCATGTGTCGCCATTTTAATAAAATGGTTTCTTCACTCATTTATTATTTTCTTTAGTTCTAAGACAAAAGTGCATACATGTGCCCTTTAAAATGCGAATACAAAAATATCTTTTTAAGCACCTAAGAGGGGCTGCCTTACCAACTTTTGTATACCATATACAAATTTCCCAGTGTCCGCGACACAAAATTTCTTGTCGTAATAAAAGTTGTCAAATTTCCATTTCTTTCGAAATAAGGGATACCAAATTTCACAAAATTTATATTTGATAGCAGATTTTCCATTTATTATTCACCACCTAATTCTACAATTATTAGACCTCACAAATTAAAAAATCTTATGAGGATTTTTTTTAAAGATTCCCCACAGAAAATTCATAATAGATTTAGGTTTTAGTCTGGATATATCGAGTGAATAATATAGCGGTAAGTGTAAGTAAGTTTTCATACTTATTTTGTTGAAAAGAGATTTCACCCAGCCAAAATTTACCGATGTGACAGTTTCCAAAAATATTTTCCAATTCGTCAAGAAAAATTATGTATTTTGTGAGAGATACATAGATCAATTTAAAAGGTGTGATACTCGTATTTTGAAAGATAAACCTAGTTCTCAGTTCAAGTGAAAATGAAAATTTCATATAAATGTGGCGGCTGGTTCACTCGCATGAAATCCCCAACGAGAAGTGAGTTCCAAAATGTGAATTGGAAAAGCAATTATGTTCCACAACTTTTTCCACGCCAAATTTTCATTTCTCAATGTACAACCACCAGGAAAAAGTTTAAGGAAGTGCGGAAAACTGTGACATTTGTCAGTTAATTTAAATATTTTGAAAGTATTCAGTATTTCAGGTGAGTATCAAAAATTCACGTGGAAAAGTTTATTCTGTTTTCATTTTTATTCTCCGCGTGTAATTTGGAACGTATTTATTTTTCATTTCACGCTACGTGAGTACTAGGCTATAATTGGCAATTGACATTTTGAATTAATTTTAAGTTGAAAAACTATTTCTGAGGTAACTTGAGTTCAATTAATTTGCAGATTTGAAGTTACGATCAGCACTGAAAACTGGGCGCAAATATCCTAAGCCCTCCTTATATTTTTGTCATAAAAAACAGGTAACATTTTCACTCCTGAGCTTAACTCACTTACGCACTTGCGATTTCAATCACGCGGTTTTTTAGTCACAAAAATAGAAAACATGTGTTTAAATGAGAATAAACGCACTTGATACCAACAAATCGTGACGATTTAAAAGTTGCAATTTGTTTAATTTTTCTGGCGATACGATTGTCGTAAGTTAAAATAAAACAAATGCACTCAAATCGATATGCTCACATTTGCGATTTAAATTACTACGACTTAAAAATCGTAGTCGCAATAAGAAATTGTTATGCACGCACTTGAGATTTTCAATCGCACGATTTTTTAGCCGCAAAGAATAAGACACAACATGGCGTTAAATGTGAATGCACGCATATGCGACTTAAAAATCGTAGCGATTATAAAAATGAAACAAGTTCCATTTTTTCAAGCGGCTTTTTGTCGCAAAACTAAATTGATCAAATGGATTTAAATAATGCTGCACGCGCTTGCGATTTTTTACCAAAAATTAATTCTTGTCAGTATTAAAATGGGTTTCATTAAGAAGTGTTGTATAGTTGCTCTATTGTTTAAGTCTATTGTTTTAAGTCGGTTATAAGTGGCAGATACTTAACGGTCAGTTTCATAAAATCAAACGATAGTTTAAAAGACTGTCCACTGAAATTTGTGCAATACTAAAGAATGATTATTGAATAGTTCAAGAAACTATTGCAACTAGTTGGGCAAAATACAAAATCGAGAAATTCAATATCGCTTGAGAAACGATTATTTGTTACGTTGAGTTAAATAAAACAAAATTCTTAATCGTTGCGATTTTACTGTAGCAAATGTGTGCATTCATATTAAAAGTAATGTGTTTTATTTGCTTGCAATTAAATAATCGCGCGGCAAAAAAAATACCAGGTAGTGGATGATAATAATTTGTAGTGACGGCGATTTTTTAATCGTCTCGTCAAAAAATCGCAAGTGCGGTCCTAGCCTTAGTAGATATTCCGTATAAACTCAAAAGCAGCTTTTCAGTTTAGAATTTTCAGTTGTCAAAAATTTTAATGTAATTAATTCTAAAAGTTAAATAGCTTAAGTCTGCCTTGTGCAGTTGCAAGGCAACAAAAAACAAAAAAGAAACAGTTTAAAAATTGTAACGTATAAATTATCTATACAGTGTTGAGGTTAACTTGATGGATTAACACAGTACTCTATAAAATAAATAAATTCGATCGTTCAACTCATGGATCGAAAATCTAATCCAAATCAATCCTTAAATGATGAGAAATAATGGCTTACTTGTCAAGTTTTTAAAACCTTTCGAATTGGGCAGAAAAAAACTTGCCAAGTAAGCCCATCAAATTTTAGTCAGTAATCATTAACTAATGAAATTTCTCTATTACATTGTAGCTGTTTCAATATTATTCTACTTTAAATATTCGGTATTAAACCTTCATGAAGTAAGAACTTGGCGTACTTTTAGATCTCAGTACTTTTCACGGCTGACTTGTTACACAAAGGTTTTTGTATAAAAGAACTTGGTTTTTTTTAACATTTATGTTTTTGGTCTGATCTCACTCCTTTTTGATTTTAATATTTTGCCATGTCAAAATCTCGAAAGATACGGATAGATAGAAGGGTGTACTCTACCAACTAAGATCAACTTAGTTTAAAGCTTCCTATTTCTTTTGGTATATTTTCTTTTTGTTATTGGTTGTTTTGATTTGCGCTTCAATTATTTCTTCTTGTCCTGGCAAGATACCTAACACTAACATATCTACCTTAATTACGGCAATCAGAAGTGCTCTATATAAATTAAACATTTTCTCAGAAAGTGGGTGGATACTACGCCCCCTGAATTGAAAATCCCAATTTTTATTTTTGGTCCTTTATATACAATTTGACCCCTACCGTTCTACCAAATTTCATTGTTCTACTGCAATCGGAAGTATGCCATATAATTTACAACAGTTCTGAGGAAGTGGGCGGATACCACGCCCCTGAATGGAAAACTTCAAATTTTATATTTTGCTCTTTGTGTGCAATTTAAGTCCTACCACTTTACCAAGTTTCATCGTTTTACAGCAGTCGGAAGTGCTCCATTCAACCAACACCAATTTTGAGAAAGTGGGCGGATACCACGCCCCCTGAATGGAAAACCTCAAATTTTTTCCTCTACTTGCATGACAAGACCTACCGTTGTGCAAAATTACAAGATTCTACGATGTGTGGAAGTGCTCCATAATTTTGATGATCTGTAAGTCAGTCAGTCAGTCAGTTACGGTTTTTGTGATTTTTGAGGCCATATATCTCAGGGACCGCTTATGATAGAAAATTTAGTGAGGCGCCTGTGCTTGACTAGCTTATCAAATATTCGGAATTTCAAGTTTCTGACTTCATTGGTACTGAAGATAGGGAGGGGTCAAAAGTCGCCTGAGTTTGTTCCTGTAAAAAGGGTGTAGTGCCAGAACTTGGCTGGGCACTACCGTGCCCTTTGATAATAAGTCAATGGTTCTTCTTAATTGTGCAAAATGAGAAATAGGTGTGTTCATGTATTTACTTTGCATTTTACTTCAAGGGTACGTGTAGATTTCCAGAAAATGTGTTTTACACTAGGAATTTATAATTCATAATGAATTTTGTAATTTATATCGAAGTATATATGTATGTACTCAAAAAATGTTATTTTTTATTTTTTTTTATGAAGCATTTAAAGCAAATGTGTGTGATTAATAAGAGTATAGCATATCTGTATTCATTCCATAAATGAATGCGTTCCCACATTTGCCTTTTATACCCTTCAGGTCAATCTACCATTATTAAGAAGATTCTCTCTTATCTACTAAAGTTTTACCAAAAAAGACCCGGACATCGACGGGTATTATCGTCTTGTATGTAATAGATTTATTTTTACTTCCACAACACAAATATTTTCCACTCATGACAATCTCGAAGAGCATGAATCGGAAGATACAAAATGCATGTTAAGACCATACCAAACAGCATAAGCTGCAATGGGGTTCAAGTTTGGCCATCAGCTACCTAAAGTAAAAAAAAAGTCAGGAGTACTAACCTGCGTGAGAAAGTTATAGATCCTCAAAGAGTATCAGACTTGGCATACAATTTTGAGCCCTTCCATTCCCACCGACAGCACGCTCATAGGAATGGCTGAGAGTTTTAAGTCACTAGGTCCAGTTTTTTACGAGTCGTTGCCCTCTATTTTCTTTTATTTTTTTTTACCAAAAACAAAGTACGTTCGAATTTTTTGTTAAATGGATATTAACTATTAAATCCATTTTACTGCCACAACAACATAAACCGCTTGGGAAATAAACTTTCTATATAAATTTCCGCTTCCGCATTTGGCTATAAGTTTTCCTTGATTACATCAATCATACAACTTATCTCCCGAAAATCCACCTTCTCTAGTTCTCTGAACAGATGTTTAATGAACACACAATCGTTAAAGAAAATCCCTTTAGGTTGAAATAACTTGATTGACATTTGGTCGTAAAACAAAATCCGTAAAAAACCGCGCAAAAAAAGGAATTTTGTTCCCCTTCGTGGATCGTGATATCTGATGTAAAAAACCCCAAAAAAATAAAGGCCGGTACCTTTTACTTTTACAAAATAACGCAAAAGATGTTATTTCTTAAATTAGATTTTTTTTGTATATTTTTGTGTAAATTGTAAGGCACTTGTGTTCTTATTGCTTTTCTGTGTAAATATGGCTTTGTCTCGACTTAAACGAATGGCGATGGTGGAATGAACAAAAAAAAACCGCTAAACCTAGGAATCCCATAAAAAGGTCCTAAAAAGACTGAAATACGACAATGTTCAAAGGACTTTCTTGTAAGTAAGTAAGCATGCCTTTACTGGAGTGCAAGCCAATATGGCGAAGCCCCTACATCTGATGCCACTTATGTGCTATGCGTTCCACTACACCACCGACCAGCCCTCACCGTGCCCCACTGCCGCAAACACCGTTGTCGACTGTCATTGAGGACGCGATTGTATTAGGGGTTTCTTACATTCCATATAGCTTTTGTAATAAAACAATGCCCCGAAGGGACATTTTTGTATTCAAGGAATTCTTATATTAGCTTTGTGTAGATAAAGTCTTCTTTTTTTTAATTTCATGCGACTTAAGTCTGTTGTACGAGTAGGGTAATTTGCCTGTTCGGTCCTTTTACTTACATATTTTATTTTCAGATACAAGAGATGTCGAAAACATTCACTTTCCTTTGATGTGTTATACACAGCTATACTCGTTGTGTATGCCAAAAAAAAAGGATGTTGTACCTACTTATAATTGCCTTCATAAGAAAATGATGAAGTCTAAAAGATTAAGAAGAATATGTATTTTTTTTTTTTTTCAAATATTATATTTCAATTTTGAATGTAGGTAAGACGAGATGATGATGGCTTTGCTATCAATTATGCAAAGGAAATGAGGGGCATTTAAAAGGATTTGTAATATTACATTGCGTATTTGAATAGAACATCATTTATTCAGGGATAACAAGAGTGCTCTCTGAGCCTTTTCAAATATACATGTAGGTATGTATTTATGTAAGTTTTATTGTACTCAATTTCATGTTTTAGAAAGTAACCCTCTTGAATGGAATGGATTTGTTTATTTGCAATGCTTATTGACTTCGGGCTTGGACTTTTTGAGTTGAGGATTTTCGTTTGAATATCTATATGCAAAAAAAGAAAAAAACGAAGATGGTTTTTGAATAATTTAAATATTTTCTCTTAGAAGAATTGAGTGAAGTAAATTGTTTACGAAAGGTGTTTCTTTTTTTTAAGAACATCTTTTTAGACGCTGATTCGGGGCGTGTTAAATTCATTTCTTCAGCCCCAACTGAATTCTATCTCAGGAGTGATAAAAATGGTAATCGTGATTACTCGTTACAGATAAAAACATTTGCAAAATGAACAGCTTAAAGTGCTGGGAGTTAATTTGGTTGAGATATTTGTTTAATATTTGATTCGACATATACCTACATACAATGTAGGGGAAAGTTACTAACAGTGAGACACTTTTTTTTCAAATGACTATATCGAAAAAAGTATTCGAAGCAATTACATGATTTAAATTGCTTTAGGTAGGTTTATTATTTGTGCAGTTTATTGCATACTCAAAATCAAATTTACCTTAACCGATAAAATAATTTAAATCAAAATGTCCCAGTACCTCTTTTGTCCCACTGTTTGTACCTATGCTCCAACAGTAAGACAGTCCTCCTCCTTCAGTGAGACACCTCCAACAAATATTTAATTAAAAAAAGTTTTGTTTAATAAACATTTATATTTTATTATTCAAAAAAGTCTTATGAATAAAACTAACGAAAAAAAAAATAAATAGCGCAAATAAAAGTTAACAAAAATGTCTTCAGTGACAAAAAAGGATAGGTATAACAAAAACAAAAACGAATTCATTATTCATGAAAAAAAAAAAAAAAATTTGCGCACTTCAATTTGGTCAAATGTGATTCCCGAAATGAGCCATGACTTAATAAAAAGGGATAAAACATTTTTTTTAACTAATTATTCAAAGCAAACATAAAAACCAACAGTGATACACTGTCTCACTCTTGCCAACGGGATTTTGTCTCACTGATGGTAAATCGAAAAAAAAATGTAAACAAAATTAGAACAAAAAAACTATGCATCGAAATGCCTCAAAGTCAAGTTAATTGTTTTTTGCATAATCTAACCTACATTATATATAAAACATTGATGAAAAACTCACCTGTATAAAAAGTTATTACTTTTTTACTAGTACCCTTAAAATTTTCTTTCGCCTTGTTTTCACCACTGCACTACCATGGAGCGAATACTCTTCATCGAAACGAAATGCAAACTGAATTGATCGGTCGAATATTTGTTGAATGACCTATGACAACAAGCGCGAATTGTTCGTACATGTTGCTTCGGAGTTATTCGGAATGTCTCACTGTTAGAGGTGTCTCAGCGTTAGTGACTCTCCCCTAAGTTGAAATGTCTGTCAACAAAATTAAAATAACATGAAATATTTACATATATATTTATACATATATTCAAAACCTCATAAAAGACTTGCTTTGTAACCATATTAACTGCACTCATTTGTTGAGAAGAATAAGTTTCGACTCTTCTTGTAGAACTCTTCGAATTGATTTTCATTTCCGAAAAAAATTTTTGAAGAAGAAACTATAGTATGAACGAACATTTTGAAACCAATTCTATAATTATATAGATATTTTTAAAAATGTTTCATAAGATATATATACGTGTATGTATATTGTATATATGTTAAATTAGTCTATTTACAAATTATACCTCCGATATTTATAAGCGCTTTTGGCAATCAAAATCAAAAATCATATAATAAAACGGCAAACATGTTTTTTGTGGTACACTTTACGCGGCCCACAAAAACCGAAGAGGCATAAATTACATATTAAACGAAAGCATTTTTTGCATAGATGTGCACAATGCCAAAATTATTTAAATATACTACACAGAAATTGTTTAAAACAACAAATAAAATTTGCAAAAAAATGCCCTGACATCTGTTGCTGAATAGAGCATACATTTACACTATACTGTCATACAGTTACTGTCATACATTATATAATATAATTATCTGTGGCTTAAGTTTAGTAAAAGTTAGAACCATTTTAACTTTTGCTTTTGTTGTTGTTTGGAAAAATACAGCACATTTTGTTCACTTTTCACTCTTTGAAGTTGAATGTAGTTAAGTCTTAGAGTATTACTACATCTATTGGGCAATTTCCGTGTTAGGCTAGGCGCGCACATTCAATTTTAGTTGCACAACTGCTTCGTTGCTTATAGAAAACAGATGAACTATTTGGTTGAATATCCGCGCAGGTGCATATAATTATATGTTACACAAAATAGCGAACTCTTTTTGGGCAATCGTTTAGTTTGTGTCAAAACACAAACTTCTTAGTTGCTCGAACCAAGCAGTTGCGAAACTAAAAATTTAATGTGCGCGCCTAGCCTTAGTGTTTTTAAAAAGTGAAAAAGTGAAATTTAGAACCATTTCAACTTTTACTTTTTGTGTTTTTCGAGATGGAAGATAGAAATTTGAAATGAGTTGGAAAAAAGAGCATGTAGTTCTAGCTTTATTCTATGCGTTACTGTTTTCAAATCTTCCCTGAAAATAAAATATCTCCCTGGTTTGACAAGAATGCATTAACAAACAAACAAAATATCAAATTCGAATTAGAGCTGAGTAAATCGTTAATTTCAAATGATTGGATCGTTTAACAATCGATTACGAAAATGATCCGATCATTTCAACCAACCGATCATTGGATCATTTTCATTTCACTGAAATGATTCAATACTGTTCCTATTTGATTTTAATTTCGATTTCAATGATAAGATTGACTTATGGCTTTGATAGTTCTCACAAAATATTCTATTATTGTAAGCCATAAATTGCCAAATAACATCGAATGATGCCTACTTTGTACATGGATTAAAAAGTGTCAAAAAAGTTTTCGGCTGACATTTTGTACGAAATACACTTTGTACGTCAAAGCTGAATTATCTATTTGTCAAGTCATAAACTGTCAAATTCCATCAAAGGATGGCTAAGATTTCGATGGATTAAAAAACGTCTATAAATATCCAAAAAAAGGTATTTTCTTTGTTGCTCCGGAAAAGAGCAATTTTAGGGCTTTCGGCTAACATTTTGTACGAAATACTCTTTGAACGTCATAACTGAATTCGTCCTCTATTCGTCAAGCCATAAACTGTCAAATTCCATCAAAGGATGGCTACGATGTCGATGGATGAAGAAACGTCCAAGAATCCACATTAAATGTACCGGATTCTGATACATCAAATAACATCAGTTCAACCCAACAATTGTTTTTGCGGCCTGCAACATCAACAACCAATCTGCAACGTGTCAAAAATCTGGAATGTGTCAGAAATGTGTATAGGTTTGAAATTTTGTTTACCATTAACTGTTTTCCTTTGGACTCCAGGATTGAGTGCTTAGTAGGTACTTCTCATTGCATTCAACAATTTAAAAAAATCATAAATTCTCTGTCTTTTATTGAATGATAATGAATTAAATAAATAAATTGGCACTCGAATTTCGAGAGCAGGGTCGGCTAGTTCTAATAAAATGGAAACAGTCTTCTTCTGTTGTCCTAATCCTGAATATGAAAGATTTTGGAAGCTGGGAACTAATAATGTATTAGGTTATAGAACAAATGAGATGAATGAGGTTCTTAGAAGAATCATCTGGATCTTTACATAGGGTGATGTATAGCCAACTTGACCGCAATCTACTGCATAATATTTGTATTTGTATTTCTATTTATTTATTTTGTATCGCTTGATTTTAAGATTTACATCTTGCTTATAATAAAGCTTTGAAATGGACATACAATAAATGGCATTATCTTACGACTCAAAACAATTAACAATTATGGTGAAATAATTAACTTAAGGTTAAAACAGATGGAGCCACTTTACATAGCGCTGGAGTACTAGGACATTCCCTGGAGTGCTCGACTACTGATCCTGACACCTTGCAACTTATTTGTATGGAGATATCTTAGCAGCAACAATGTTCAAACAATTTAAACGATGAAACGCTTTGCTTTTACGTGTTCACAAATTTAAGAGTTCAAGTGTTTTTGAGAGGAATTTACGTTAGTTAGACGATGTTGTTTTTAAAATATAAAATAAAACAAAAAAAGAAAAACTCCGAACGGCTAAGATAAGCAGTACTTTCTATGGTAAAAGATACTCTTGGAGGATTTGTCACTTCCTCGCAAGAGGCTGTGGCCCAATGAAAAATTTTTTTGTAGCTGCTGAAAAGTGAAACCAAGGTAATCTGCATGAAAATTCAATGCACTAACTATAATGCCGAGGGGTATAACGAAGTCAACTGGTTGTAGCCATATTTTTACTTGCGACTTATAGGTACTATAAGGCAAGTTATGCATTCGTAAACAAATCGAACTCGAGATTTTGATCAAAGTTGACATTACGATGATAGCGAAAACTAAAAAAGTGGGTCTCGCAATTCTGTCTGTCTGTCGGTTCGACTACAGCCTAAACGACTCGGTCGATTTTCTTCAAACTTGTTAGATATGGGTTTTAATTTTTTCCCCCAAACACGTTTTTTTCTTTTTTTTTAAGACCAAAAATAACGATACCTACCATACGTATTTTTTCAAAATTTTATAAATATTTTTTTTTTCTCAAAAACTGTTCGACAGATTAAAAAAATAAAAATACAAAAATAATTTATTTAGTTAAAACTAGGTTAAGGTTGAACGAAAATTTCCGAAAAATGTTTATTGAGGGTACCCCCCAACGAACCTTTTTTTGTTTGTTTTCGATTTTCTAAAAAACGGTACAACCGATTTTGATCATTTTTTGTTTGCTAAAGCTTCCCAAAAGAACTTGAATAGAATTGTGTATTTAAATTTCAAAATTCAAAATTTTTTTTCAAAACTCAATATTTCAAAAACCCCATGCTAGATTTTGTTTAAACTTGATGAAAAATATAATCTACAATATGTGAGAAAAAAAAATTATTTTACCTAAAAATTAAGCTACCCACCATACAAATGTTAAAAACTGGTTTTCAAAAATCGTATTTTTCTCGAAAACGGCGCCTAGAATTTTGATAGAAATTTTTTTCTTTCAATTAATTCTTACGATCTTTAATTCAATAAAAAAAATTTAAAATTAAGATATTACAGCTTGTACCTACTATAGAACCATTTTTTCAAATTTTGAATTATGTACTCATTATTGTCATAACGGGTTTTAATCAAATTTTTTATAGAGATGCTTCTAAAAAGTTTAAAAAACATTGCATTTCAAAGCTTAAAAAAAAAAGTATTTTATGAATTTTTGAAAAAAATCGATATTTTAAAAACGCCTCAATATCTTTTTTGGAAATTTAATTTTTATTTGAACCATAATAAAAACTTAAGGTTGGCGTACCAAAGTTTTTTCTTAAAATTATTTTAAATATTTTGTATACTCGTATAAAAGCTTATTTTTTTAAGAAACCACTACAAGGACTTTTAATTTTGGTTCTTGCATAAATTCATGTTTACATAGCATTCTGTTTTTGTCTCTTAAAGAATTTAAAAAATTTATTTTATCCTTATGAACAGTTTTCTCTAATAACATTCGTTTTTAAAATTCCTAGTCTATTACAAAGGAGCAAGTTCGTGCGACCCAGTCGTGCATTTTATTTATAATACAGAGTCACAGAGTTTCTGAAATATATATAAAGTAAGTGTACCTTCCGATATGAAGAAAATCACTTTGTTGGACTTGACCATCATTCTTATTTTTAATTAAATTAAAAGCTTAAAATTTGTTTTCTCTTTACGAAACCAAAACTTCCGCTGTACTATATATAGCAAGTCATAATTTAAATCCTTATTAGTATATAGTTTAATAGGAATTTTTGGATAAGACTCGATAAGAAGCTAAAGTTTGCAAAGACAAAAATCACTGAATGATGAAAATAATTTCAGAGTATTTAAAGCAAGTTTGGTTCTTTATTGACTTCAAGTTTTTTTTTATAATAGAAGCGCCAGATATAGCTAGAGTATTCCACATTCATGAAGTCCGGCTAAAGAAAAAATATCTTTACTTAACAATGTTTTTAAAATTGGACGCAAATTGATGGGCATCACTCAAAGCGCGAGTGTGAAGAATGCAACTGGCTATTTCACTATTTCAGGAGACGTAAACGATATCAATATCTCCAATCATTTCAAAGGCTCTTCTTTGAAAACTATCCGAAAGACCGAAAAGACCTAAGTGAGTCGAAGATGCACAAGCCCAGATATGAGAGCTATACCACATTTTTTTTCTTATATATAATAGCCAGATCAGAAGGACTATTAGTTTTTCAGTTTTCTCGATGACAGTGGCAAGGCTGGTAGGTTTCACTCTAGCTACAAGAGACAGCCTTGAGTTTTCAAAGCATTAAATTGTACGTGGTTTCTTGTTGTCATTTGGGTATTCATCATCAAAATTTAATGAGTTTATCATACGATCCCGTTGGAATTTTATATCCGAAAGATACGGTCGTGAATCTTCTCTTCAAATGAGTATACAAACCTGAGAATACTATCGTCAGCAAAAATAATTCAATGGATTAAAAGTTTTGGACAGTAGATCAAAAATCAAAAAAAAAAATAAAGTTAGTTATTATCATAACAAATTTTGTATTTCCAGTTCACCAAGTAGTTCCCCTTAGCATAATGGTTAGTGCGTTGAACTCTCATGAAGAGGGTCTTGGGTTCGATTCTCAGCCACTGCAAAAAAAGTTTTTCAGGGGTGCACTACCCCTTGCGAGGAATTGACAAATTCTCCAAGAATATCCCTTGTCATAAAAAGAGCTGCTCATTACCTGTTCGGGAGTTGAAAGATTTAAGTCACTTGGTCCTTGTTCTCTTCGAGCTGTGGCACATAATCAAATTTATTTATTTATTTCGAATTCATAATTGTGACTTCAGAGAATACTGCAAAAAACAAGGAGATAGAAAATAAGATACCAAAAAAGAAAACCACTTTAACAATTACAAGAGTTTTTACATTTACAACTGCTCGACTTGAAGTTCTGAACACTTCTACTCTACTCATTGATCAAAGTCACTGCAATTTGTGTTCAGTAAAAAGAAGGTGGCAAGGTTTCTGCCGATTGATTTTTCTCTTATTATTTTGAAAATTAGTTCACATAGCGTTTGATGACCAATCACCAAGGAAAAAAAATAAGAATGATTTTGAGTTATGATACGGCGTTTATGTAGTAGATCAATACAAAATTATCCAGGGTTCGGAAGATAAAATAACCAATGGACAGAAGTAAGTTTTCAAATGGTTCGGAATGATGGTTCGAAGGTTTTTATGGGTAAATAAAAAATATTACAAGTTTTAGATCTAAACAAATTACATCTGCATATACCACAGGTAACACTTCCTATTTTTGAATATTCAAAAATTTGCTTGGATCTTTAGAAAAATGCACCTCCCACCTTTGCGAAGGGAATAGATCCCTTCACACACAATTTTGTTCTTGTCTACACACAACCTACACCATTTAGCTTTTTGTCGCACCTTAGGTGATTCACCCAGTATTAAATCTCACATAACTTTTTTGTTCTTTTTTTAAAGCTTAGCAGTTGCACTCTACAAAAAAAAAATACAACTTGACCTATAACTACCCCATTGCTGATAATATAGCCCTAAGTCAGAAATAAAACTTGAAAGAAATTTAAACCTTTTTCTTTGCCTTGTGCGAACTTCTTTGCCAAATCAAAGAATCTGCATCTTGGGAAACTCCCATTTTATAGAATGATGCATAAATGGGAGTCTTGCTATTCCCATTTAGGTGAACGATACATATTTTGCTGCCTTTAATATTCCAACATCATCGCATCTCATCTAAACCATGTTTAATGGCTTTCTGCCTGAATAACAAATTTAAAGCTAAGCACTCTCAGACCACCCAAACAGGAAGCTAGAAAAATGAAGGCTACTGCGAATAGAATCGCATTATTGAAATATGTACATTATATTCCTGCAACCGCGTATAAAGAAGCCAAGATTCAAATCATAAACACAGACAAAAAACCCTCAAGAAAGAAAGATAACGACGAAGAAGACGCATCCTGGAAACTGAAAATCATTCCTTATTCAATTAAGCAGTTGGAATTTATTGGTATTATTAACGTTGCGCCATTGCACGATATGATTTTTTTCTTTCTTCTTCAAAATATTTATGTACAGTCGAATCGAGAGCCTATCGATAGATTCTTAAGCCAAATCGCATTCGTCTCGTCCTTCATGAGAAGAGGATTCAGAATTAAAGCGAAGTGAATGGGAATATATTTCTGAGAAGAAATCGCTGGATAAATTGTGATTGGAAAATCGTGCCCAGAGAGCGTGTATAGATTACCCTCAATGCGCAACTTTCAGAGCCTCTATAATCCAGTGTGTTGACTGGTGTTGTGAATTTTGTTACAATGTTGCAGAAACGACGGTGACGACTGAACTGATGTGCTGCTGTTAAAGGTGTAAATAGCTTTGAACTTGTCGGAGGTTCATCATCAATGGAATTATTAGATATTGCCAATTCGGCAAGCTGAGGCTATGCAGACTTGCTAATAGGTTAGACATGTTCTCGTGGAAGAGAATTAAGAATACATTGTATCAAGGTAAATTACCTTCGTCTTTCAAAAACGTGCCCACTTTGGAGTGGAATCTTGCTTATCTGGAACCGAATATGCATATCTTTTTGTTTGAACCAACCAATTTGTTGCGCATTGAAGGCTTTATTTTTTTCCTACTTAAGAAAAAAAAATGCCACTTAATGTAACCAATCCATCATCTTTAGCGGAATAAGTATGAAAATTATCGGTTGAAACAGTTTAGAAAATACCGCTATGTTGGTTTGGAAATGCAATGTACTTTTTTTACTAGTCTTAATGGATAGACCAATTTGATTCAATAATTTGGATCAGCATTGAAGAAAGGCTTGATCGAAATGTATCAGGGAGTTGGCCTCTGTATCAAATACCCGAATCGAGTAAAAATGAATTAATTATGGAGAAATTAGAGACAGGGATGGCGAAGTAGATAATATTTAACTCTATGAAATTTTTGAGGTACCAGGTTTAGAAACATATGTCAAAGATATGGTATTGAGAAACTTGGTATCTTCGATAAAAAGTGGGATATGGGAATATTCAATGATTATATCAATATCGGTAATAATTACAATGAAAACAGAACCCTAGTGGCTCCCCTACGAGACCTTGGAAGTATCTAAAATAACGACTTTTCAGGTAAGAGGGGATCCATTGCAAGAATATTTTTTCAGAGTCGAAGAGGAACATTTTGAAAAGTGTTTGTCTATGGGGAATTTTGTCAGATGAACTACTATTTAGTAAACATTTTTAACAGTATTCATAGAAAAAAGTATGAGCATTTTATTTTTCTACAAATTTTGTCATGTTTTTAAAAAATGAACTTGAATATTTGGTAGTGAATTCTTTTTTTAGTAATCAGATAACCTTATGGAAAAAGTAAGGTTTACTTTGAACAAATTATAGTTTAAGAAAATATCTCACAATTAGGATCATGAATTTACTACCCTGGAAACCAAGCTTAGAATTGCATTTTTGTGTGAAGTACAAAACAAGGGTTTCTTCACCCAAATCATTTATAACGACTGCAGAGCAACTTTATTGGATACTGGCCATGTTAGTGTCCAGAGAAATGAAGAGGCAGACTCGCTAGCAAAAATAGGCGCAAGGACTTCTTTAATAGGGCCAGAGTCCATCTGCAGAATTGGAGAAAACAGAATTAAAAACGAAATCAAAATAGATGAAAAGGTCAAAAGATCCAAAAACTGGAAAGAACTCCCAAAACTGAGACAGGCCAAACTGCTTCTTGGGAATTATAACCAAGATCGTTTCATGAATTGTATCACCTTAAGTAGGAACAATCTACCAATAGTAACGGGACTTCCCAAGGGTCACGGTAAATTAAGAACATACTGAGTATTCTAGGCCTCAAAAACAGCCCCACATGCAGATTCTGCAATACTTATGACGAAAAGCCGAAACAACTACAAGGCGAATGCATCAAAGAAACAAAAAAGTATCTGAGACAGTACTATTTAGAAGAGAGTGATTAATCTCCCCTGAGGTACTCCAAATAACCAAACTCATCAAAGGGATAAACTAGGAGGAAGAGCTAAGCAAGGCTTGTTGAATTCCATGAACCATACCATCGTTTATCAAGGTTAGGTTAGGTTAGGTTAAAGTGGCTGCTGACCAGAAAAAGGTCAACACACCAATATTTGGTCCGTTGTGATACCACAAGGATTTCAAAAATCATCCTTACTCGTTAAACCATTTTGAGCTAATAATGAAGCGTTTGAGACAGTGAATGTCGGAATTATTTAGATCACTAGGATCGTTATAGTAGTAGTCTCCCAAGTGGAGTCTACGTCTTTGCGCTAGGGCAGGACAAGAACATAGAAGGTGAGGAACTGACTCCTCTTCTTCTTCATCCATGCAGCTTCTGCAAAAATCATTTGCAGGAACTCCAAGACGAGAAGCATGTCTTCCTATTAGGCAGTGTCCAGTAAGGACACCTTTAACGGAGCTAATATGCAATCTACCAATAGAAATTAGTTGTTTTGAGCGTTTAGCATCAAACAATGGCCAAATCAGTTTAGTAGACCGGCAAGTTTGGGTGCTGGTCCATCTGAGGTTAGCTTTCTTCATGGTATCATGCTTTAGCATAAGTTTACAAGTAGCTAGGGGTATACCGATGTTAGATTTGCTATTCAACAAACGTAAGATTGTTCCGTTTTTTGCAAGTTCGTCAGCTTTACAGTTTCCTGGAATGTCTCTATGCCCCGGCACCCATGTAAGGTGAATGTTAAACTGTTTTGACATCTCCACCAGAGATGATCGACAGTTTTGGGCTGTTTGTGAGTTAGTGGAGACAGAGTCCAGTGACTTTAAGGCAGCTTGACTGTCTGAGAAGATACGTATATCAGTAGTCGATATAACGTTTTCTTTTAGCCAAGAGAGGACTTCTTTTATTGCTAGAAGCTCTGCCTGAAACACGCTACAGTGATTTAATGTATCGGAGTATACGCCTCCACCAACCCTGTCATCGGTTTTAGATCCATCTGTATAGAAATCGTTTATCAAGGATTTCTTGAAAACCTTTTGGAAGGAACTGTTGATAGTTATGGTATGTTCAAAAACTGAGGGAACGGCTGTATCATGGCGGCTATTTTTAGATATTTATGTATGTCGAATACCAAAGAAAGTTAACACAATAAATCTTAGCACCTACTTGTAATATAAGTATTTACTATAATTTTACTAGTTGTTAGTTCTGGAACTGAACTTTCATACTTTTAGCTTAGCTCAAATTTAAGCAGCCAAGAAGTCGAATGTTACTATCGAAATTTTTAATTTTCTAAATTTGTAATTTTAATCTTGTCCACTTTTCTTACGTTTAATTTATACAAAGCACCTTTTTTAGAAATCTTCTAAAAAGTGAAAAAAAAATTGAAGGTTATACGAGTTCAGTTTACTTTAAAATGTCATGTTTAGATCTTTGTTTAAAAATTTGTTGAGTTCTAAAATAGATTGGTATGTATTCGAAGTTGATATTTGGATGTGGTGGAAAAATCCTTAGGTAATCGCTCAAGAGAACGCTCAAAATCTTAGCGAATATTTCTTACTTATAAAATATTTTTTGGGGCGAAATTTTCGTAAATAAATAGTAGTACCCCTTGGCATAATGGTTAGTGCATTGGACTGTCATGCGAAAGGTCTCGAGTTCGATTCTCAGCCGCTACAAGAAAGTTTTTTTCAGGGGTGTACTGCCTCTTGCGAGGAATTGACAAATACTCCAAGAGTATCTCTTGTCATGGAAAGTGCTGCTCATAAGCCGTTCGGAATCGGCAGTAAATTGTAGGTCCCCTCCGTTCCTGGTAACACGCACACAGGATTGGTTGAGAGTTGTAAGTCACTAGGTCCTGGTTCACTCCGCGCTGTTGCACCACCAAATTTACTTATTTTATGTTCGTAAATACAATATATGTATATACTACCTCACCCGACACACGTTGTTCTTTCCTAATTTCAATAAATTAGTTTAATATCGTATTAAAAAAAATTTGTCAAACTGTTGCAAATGTATGATGCGCCTGGAATTTGATCGACTTTGAACAATACATTTGTATTTAAAAAACTTAAGTCACAATAGAAAATAGTCAGAATTTTAAATCAGTTCTAAATATGAAATGCTCAAGTGGATACTTTTTGTTTTGTAAGCAAGCAAAACTGATGACTTTCCAACAAGGGAACAGGCGATATACAATTTATCATCAAAACTGCCCTTGCTGTGAAGATGTAAGTGTATCAGAATTAAATAATATGACAGAAGATTATTTTTACTTTCGGATCTAATAAGACCAAAACCTTAAAATAAGTTTAAGCCCTCTTCGGCAGTATTTTGAGTAAAACAGGGCCCATTTGAATGATCACGGAGATCTCGATGTTTTCCTAAGCAATAAAAAAGGAAAACAATGATCGTTTAATCATTTAGGAATTGTTTTATATTTAGGTGAGAGTGTTTTGCAGTTTTAAAGTGATACAACGCTTGCTAGGTTCCGCTAGTCTATGTGAATCCATATAGAAATTAATGTTAGTTTGTGTGTGGCTTAAAAATTCGAAGACTACTAATTTCGCTGAAATATTTTAATTTCTTTCTCATTTATAACAGAAAGGTTTAAAAATTAGTTTCAATTAAATCCGTCTGCTGCCACGCCCACTTGTATTGCATTTAAGTTGAGTTTATAATCCAGTTATCTTGAACTAAAAGTAAGTGTTATCAATATGGGTGGGTTGAGGTGTTAACAATTTTGCTTAAAAATTTTATTTGAAAGGCCCATGAATGCCATTACGTATGGAATACGGCAAATGCCAAAATCGGCTTCTTACCGAGTGGTCAAATAATGACTCCTTCGCAACTTTTTGAGAATTCATTGTCACCGTGTGAACCTCTTGTGGGTTGGCGCTTCATCATCATCGGCCCGGTCCTGGCCTCTTTCAACAAGTCTCTCCACCTATCCCGGTCTCTAGCCGACGCCATCCAGTTGCGCACCCCAAGGCTTCGGGCGTCCTGGTCTACGCCATCTCTCCAGCGCAAGCATGGTCTACCACGCTGTCGTCTACCATAGAATGTACCACAAAGAACTTTCCGAGCAGGTTCCTCTTCGCTCATGCGAGCTAGGTGCCCTGCCCACTGGAGTCTACCGAGCTTAAATACGATCATTTGTTAACACAGCCAATTGTCCAAAAATACGCCTCTCGAATATAAAGTAGATTTTTCTGCCAACATTGGGATCCTCTTCTAAATGCTCCGAAATCCAGTCAGAAAACAAATTTCGTTGTCTATAGTCATGAACTTTCAGCTCCTGGGTCAATCGTATCTTTTACGGCTGTAGACATATGTACGTTCCGACGGAAAATTCGCTAAATTGAAATCTGCCAAAAGGCGAGTTCTTGTGCACGGCGAGTAATCGACTTTATCATTTTCTGCTTAACACTTTCACGGACCGCGCAAATGTTTCAGGCCGATCTTGTGTCTATTTGATGTATAAATATTAAGTAAATGAATATTTGGTCACCAAACGTTCAAGAGTCAACTTTAAAGGCGCACTACGTCTACCATAAAATGGGCTCAACGTTTTCACTAACGAAAACTCTTTTCGATAATAAGAATTTATTATTTGGGCGTGCTGCTCTATCTATTGCAAAACCATTTCTAATCAAACATTGTTTACTATTTTTCTGTCAGTGTAACTTCTAAGAATTTCACTTCAAAATGCCCGTGCGAATATTTCCAAGCTATGGTGTCTTGTTATACATCATCTATGTATTCGTAATGTTAGTATTAACAGCTTTTTCACTAAACTATATTACTTTTCATTTTTAATTACACATAGACGGAATATTCAAATAATATGTTTTTTTTTTTCAACGTTTTAAACTTGTTAAGACCATATCACCAAATTTCCACAAGCAAGTCTTCACACTTGCAATGAGTTCCATAGGTCTGAATTTTATATGCATCTCAATTATGTCTGCCTTTTAATGTTTAATCACTTTGATCAGACGTTAGACCTGATGAAACATCTTATTTAACGAAATAAGAAAACAGAAAAAAAATGACATGAAATTAAGTTCCTCACTGCATCGTACGTACTAGCTTTTATAAAAGGATACATGTTTTGTATATTGAAAGTTAAGATTTAAAAACAATTCCAACCAAAATATTAGACCATTCAAAAATGAATAATACTAAAACTTCAGATAAGTGTGCAACATCAAATGCTAATTGCAGAAAAAATGCATGCAGAACTGCAGTTTCTACAAATTTACATTCTTTCTGATATTTGCTTGTGACAGTAATGCTGGAAATCGTATTGTTCACAGTAAATGCCAGACCCATCTTTTCTATCATACCTATTATATGTATCTCAAGAGTTTTTTTTTTGGTAAATCTTGAACTTACCCCTTATGCATAGCTCCTATATTGGAAGTTAAAAGTGCAAGCAATTCAATCGAAAGAAAAAGAAAACCAATTTCACACTTACAAGCCACAAAAGCAGACGTGGTCTAAATGGAAATCTCAAGAAAACAGCAGCTCCCCCTAAAGAGGCACCAAAGAAAAAACCAAAATCACAAAAAACAAAGGAAGCCCCTGCTGGATCATCTCATGAACTTGTCCGTTCGATGCGTCCCTTCCACCGCATTGTGCGGTTCAGGTATTGAGAGGTATTTCCTTGTTTACCTACTCGTATACCTGTCCGAAGGCGAAAACCACAATGCGCGTTCATTTATTGGTAATAGCCAGATAATAGCCAGCCAGATTCATTCGATCTCCAGTCTCACAACAACATACCTGATGAACCGGCAAAAGCACGCGTACGGTCCACAATCTAGACCAACAATGGGGAATACCACAGCGAAGCTAGAAATCTGATTCCAGCAAAAAAGAAGGCCAAACGCAGATGAGAAGTCTGTGTGTAGATTTTTTTACAGCATCTGTGCACATTCTCTTGCCTATACGTGCCAAGATTGATGATGTGCAGCTTCCCCGTGGAGGTAAGATGCCTCCAAGAATAAGTTGTAATGCGCACAACCGATCATCAATGCATGGATTCTACGGCTGACTGACGGAATCGTGGTGTGAACCAGATGCGGAATTATTGCGTCTGTTTTATCTATCGAACTCATAATTATTTAACAATAATTCTTGTGCGCCAATTATGGTAAGAACTAATCTATGGAATTCACGAGGGAAATTAACAAAAAACGAAATAAAATAGAAGAAAAAGTGTTGATGCTGCTGGCGCATTATGAAAATGAAGATGGGCAGTGCTGTCGTTTTTACAAACTGTCGCTGGTAGCAGTTTGTACGACTTAAAAGCACACATTATCTTCACAAATTGTGGGAAACACTGAAAAAAATTAAATATTCCATAATCCAATGTGTTTTTTTTTTAACACATGTAATTGTATATTAGATTAGAAATTCAAGAGAACTTCAAAAACTCTCCAGTTCCTAAAATTTCACCCTGTTTCCTCAACAAGGCTAACAGTTTTCTAAATTCAAAGCAGTTTAATAACTTTTTCTTAATTCTTAACACTTTTTAACTTGTTCTGAACGCACCTAAATTAATGACAGTTCTTACAGGAAATCTAAGTATACAAACCTTTTTGACATTTGTGAATGTTAAAGTGTCATAAGATCTTACTAAGCAGAATTAAATCTGACTATATAGTCGGATCATACAAATAAATGTCTTTAAACAAACCTCAAATGTCAGGTTACATTGTGTATACCCCTTCGATAGATTAGAATAGTTTACCTTTGTAAATTTGCACTTCTCGCTCTGTATCTTGTCTCCATGCGTTAATACCTTGAAGAATGTATTTTTAAATCTCATATTAACCCCATTTTCATTTACCTTACTTGACAGACGACGTTAAATGTCAACAAATGATAGGTGTCATATTCAAGTTCCATAAATGGTAAGAAAGTTGACGGATCGATAATAAAGTTCATTTGACGAATTCAATAATTGAATTAGAAATAAACGCGTAAGTGAATTTACTCAATTCCCCGCGAATAAAATACTGCAGGTTCCATAATCGACATGAAAAAATAAAATGCACACCTGCATGGTCATTTTTTGCGGGACAAATTTTGACAGCTGACAAATTTCCGAAAGTGATTTTTGTCAAAAATGGTTTTAAGTAAAGGTGCTGATGCTTCTCTTGAAAGCATCAAGAGGAAATTCCAAAAAGGTATGAACGACTTTTGTAAGACAACCCGTTCACTACACTAAAAAAACACATTAAATTAGATTTCATCTCTCCAACTTCAAACTTTTGCGCGAGATTTGGACAAGTTTTGTAGAGATAAAATTTGTCTTGTCTCGATCTGCGTACTAAGCTTATGTTATAAAAGCTTCAGTTTTAATTCAATGCATGCATGCCGGTGTCGCAGAATCCTACGACAGTGGTGCGACAAAGCGATGTGATGCGAGAAACGTTTGCGTGCGAGAAAAATATTTACATTTATTCTTATTTGTGCGTACAGTGAAGCGATATTTGATGCAAGTGTTTATTAATAATTTTGGAAGCAATAATTATAGAGCAATCAACAACACACTCGCACGAAATCGCTTTTACAGTGTCGCATCTAATTATCGCCCCTCGAATCGCTTGTCGCATTGCTTCTCTTATCGCATAAGAATAAATAAGAAAATAACTTCTATTTAGGTTGAACAATTAAAATTATTCAATTAGAACTTCGAGTGAAGTTATTTATTATCCCATTTCTTATTGTACACGCTTTTACCTATTTATTTTATAAAATGGATAATATCTCGTTTGAAACGAAGAACATACCAAATTTTGTTCAGATTAATCACTTCTCATTCAATAAATACTTCTTCGGGTGTATCTCAAGGTACCTCAAGGTAGAAAACTAGGGCCACTGCTTTTTACATTTGCTATCAATGATGTGTTTTCGAATTTCGTAGAATTGATTAGCACTGTTTCGAAAATGGCCTATTACAATGACAATTCTTTCTTGATGTTTAAAAACGAGGTGGTAATTATAATATAACAGAGCTGTAATATATGTAAGTATAAGCAATTTAACGCGGTATATAGACAGTGGTTGTTGTTATTAAGGGTAGAGAGATATTGTGTGAGATATGAAAATAATATTTTTTGTTGTATCACGTTAAAAAAAATAATAACCCCTGACGGGTTTACGTGAGTACACGTAGATTTTTTTTGTTTGTAATTTTGTTGTTTACGCCTTGTAAGAGATAACCTACCATCAGCTTAACCTCTCTTTACTTTAACTGTTCTGAAACATGAATTCTAAAAAGGTCTTTCATGCTTTCGTTGATTTTATCAATATTCAATTGAGTCTTTTTTATTATTTTGATGTGACCTTTGATATTTCCTGACTTATTCACTTTTCATTAAAGTTGTCATATTTATTTGGGTATCTGTTTTATCATATGCACCAAAAGTTTCAATACCAAAGTAACGTAATGTAAATATAAGAGTACATTCGACATCTGTGGTGATAAGTAGTGAATGAAAAGCAAGAGGAATGATGGAACTCTTGTTTGAATCTATAGCTGCAGGAAAATAAAAGCAGTGCAAAAAACAATTGGTTTTGGTATCAAGTAATAAAATTCACGAGAATTTCATATTAATTAAACAAATCGACGCTGTACTAGGTTTCTGTGGATTTATAAGAAGGTCACCATCAGAGCAAACATTTGAATTATCTAGGAAATAAACAGTTTTGTTTTTATAATTTTGAATGATAATCGAACTTAAAATGGTTCAACAATTCAATTGTAATCCAGATAAAATGATCAGTTGTTTATATTTACAAAGTAAAATGCTTTTATTAAAAGCTTAAAATTGAAGCAGTAAGTTTGCTCGTTTATGGATAGGATAGTATCTAATTATTAATGACGCATAATTAAAAACTTTATGGTATTTATTTTCATTAATGCAATTCATAAATTAGATGATCATTTATGAAATAGATAGTTTGAAGGAAACTCACGAAACACTTTGACAGTTAGAAATTGATAAAGAAATCCAGTATTAAGTAATGAGTCCTTGAAATGTTAGGGGAACAAAATTGTAAAATTGTAATATTTGACCATTTGATAAAAATGACATTACACAAATTTTGATCCTTCATTATTAAGCAGTTAACTGTTAAAGAGTTAAATGGTTAAGGGACAGAATATTTTTTTTCATGCGTTTTCTTCCATGAAAGTTTTCGCGTGGGACAGTTTTGTCATTTGATAATTTTCTTGCATGACGTATGGATCTCGAAACATTTAATAAATTACAAAACCCTGTTAGCTTTTTGTATGATTAAATTAAAGTGCTCATTCAATGTCAACTTAGAATCCAAAATGATTCCAGAATCTGAAAATATAGACAGTTTATTTAAAGGACACGAATCAAACATAAAATTGTCAGTGTAAGAACAGTACAAGTGCAAAAAATTTAATTTTGAGGTGTAAATGCAAAAATGTTCTACATATATGTAGACCCGCCTATGAGCAAAATAATAGTACATTTAGGGAACCGTATTCATACTAAACTAAGCTGCTATTTTCGTTGATTGAGTATAAGAACAATACAAATCTAGTACTTGTACTGTTCTTACACTCTGTCGATGCGATTTTCATTTCATTCATCGTTATTCAATATATACCTGGAGAGGCCCTGGAGTTTTATTTTCACATTATATGTTAGAGAAAAACATCTAATGATCCTCCAGAATATTAGTATTATTTACTGAACTGTAATTTTTTATGACCTGTTTTCTATAAGCGCAAGAGAGAAAAAGAGTGGGAGCGTGAGTAAAGAGTTGCCAGCCTTACAAGATCGTCTTGTAGGTATACAGTCATTGAGTGATTTTGTAAAGTTTAATGTCATCACTGTCATCAGCATAGATAACAACAGAGGAATTTATTATAATTGAAACCAAGTCAATTATAAATAAAATAAATAATATTAGGCCTAAATGGCTACCTTGAGAAACACCTGAGCTAATTTAGAACTTAGCTGATTGCTCATTTATAAAAGAAACACTGTAACATCTATTTTTTAAATATGACGAAATCCATTTCAGGATAATATTTATTATCCGCATAATTTTTTACTCACATGAGAGTCTTACGCATTATAGTTTAGTTACTATGATAGTTTTCTCGCATGATAATTGTATTGCATGACATTTTTCTCACAAAGTAGTTTCCTAGCATAATAGCTTCCATGCATGATAGTTTTCTCGCATGGTAGCTTTCTCCCATGATAGTTTTCTCGCATGATAGTTTTCTAGCATAACAGTTTTCTCGAATGATGATTTTCTAGTAAAATGTAATATTTAACCATTTCCGAAAATTGACATATCACAAATTGTGTTCCGTCAATATTTTTCAGTTAACTGAGAAATAGATTAGGCATAGGATATTTATTTTGCCTGATAGTTTTCTTGCGTGATATATTTCAAGCTTGATATATTCCTAGCGTGATTTATTTTTGTTATGATATATTGTTGTGAATGATAGTTTTAGACCATGACAGTTAGGCTGTCCTATCGTTGTATGAAGAAAAAAAAATTCTCGAATTTTGTATCGAAAGGGACGGGACAGCCTAATGACAGTTGCTTTTCTTACTAAAGCATATAACATCGATAAACTAAAGAAGGCACAAAGTATGGCTAACGTTGGCACCACAGGAGCTCTAAAATCTTGCCCAACTGATGCCCTAAGCGTTTTTAAGTACGTTTTACCACTTGATTTACACATCTGGTATCCAGTATGTTGCAGTGCATTAAGACTAAAGGAATCGAACTTTTGGATTGCCAAACCTTATGACCACCGGAATATTACGGGATTGTTTCGAATAGAGATCTTTTCGACTCCCACTAGCTACTGCACTCCTGAAATGGGCATCAGTTAAGATTTTAAGGTTATGGTCCCATCAAGAAAGGCGGCTGTTAAAGCTATTAGTTCTAACTTCTAATACTTCATACTTCAAATTGGCCCAGCAATAATTCCGGGAGGAACTTGCTTGCCTCAATATTAACCAAAATATCACTCTTATCTGAGTTCTGGGTCATTGTGGCATTGATGGGAATGAACTTGCGGACTAGCTGGCCAGGCAACTATCAGGCCTTCATAACTTACTTGCGGAAAGAGTCAACATTCCGCTCGGAGTTATGAAGGGCAAAATTGTCTTTAGCGAATCAAACCGTAGGTGGAGCAGATTAACTTACTGCATTATATCTAGAAATAGTTGGCCACCTATAATAAATCCCAAATACTTGATCTGATATGCAGACCCAGGCAAGACATAGCCAAGATCGTTTTATCTGTAGCGGCCACAGGCCAATAAGAGAGCATGCAGCGAAGCTAGGTATTCCTCATAACAGTCCCTGTCATAACTATGATGACCAGCGGGAAAAGAAAATAGTCTTCTACTTCCTCTGCAAATACCCTATTCTGGGTAAATTTAGAGCACAATCATTAAGAAGGGCATTTTTTGATGACATTGACGAACTTTCGGAAATGAAGGTCAAAGACTTGATCTCTTTTCTTAACGTGACGAAATTGCGCTATAGGGCGAACTTCGGTTACTTCTGAGAAGTGCCCTTCTCAGGAGTCAAACCTTAGATCCAGAGCTAGCGAACTGAGGGCTTGGATGGTGGCCTACAAAAAAATTATAGATTTTATTTATTGGTTTCCAAATTGTAATCATTGATAACTTTAAGTCTTCATTTGAAATTTAGATTATAAGAAATAAAAATTATAATTCATTTTATCCATTTCAAGTTCACGATTTTGAAAGGTACCTTCCGGAATTAACGAGGAAATAAACTCTCTAAGTTACGTTTTATTTTTTTATCGAATATGACCAAGAAGCATATGCAAAAGTATATCTTAGCCTTAATGGAAACTCAGGATATAAATAAAATGAGATGAGCTCTAAATGAAATTACCAAAATCAATCAACAACCTCGAAAACATTCGAAGCAAAGTTAGTATCAATATAAAAATTTTTATAGACATTCGGTTGAGGGTTAAGTTGTACTAAACTAAGTTAAAGGCAAAAATGCATAAGACTGTTACACTTTGTCAATAAGGACTTGCCGTAACAGCTTTAAAAAAATAATAAATATAAACATTTTTCCGGAATAAAAAGGTTATAAACAATTCAAACTTTAATTTTGTCCCACCTAATGTAGCCTTACAACATTCCCACATAGTATCGTTCGACTTTGCCTTCTTCCCATAAATTACCTTGAAAGACATAAACTTCCAGCCTTTAACCATGATGACGTCTCTTAAAAATAAACCCAAAACCATCACAGTCTCGCAATTTGTTCTCCTTTTATGCGTTAGTTGTAAACCCTTTATGTTTTATCCATTGACAATAATATCACAACTACGAGTACCTTGACTTCCCACAAAGATACCATCATTCCCAGACACCTTATTCAATGTCGTTATTTCAAGCAGAAGCTACAAAGTTGCCAAAGGAAGAAATCCGTACGAGCAAAAAAAAGTAATCGCAAATTATCGCCTGACAGACGACTTGGTCAAGAACAAGAATGTAAACAGATTCCCGGTGTAGAGTTTCATTGGAAGCAACATTGTTGCCCAAAATGACTCTTTTATTGAGTGGAAAAGCATTTCGAACCCGTATCGCTTCTGTAGAGTGTGTTTCTGTTTTATTTTTTAAGATGAAGGTGTTTATGATACTAACGCGAATCACTCGCGTTTGGCTGACCAAATGATGACCACTGTTACCACTTCGTGCGGTATCGGGAGGCAGCAGTGGGGGCGGCTTCAGACAGAACGAAATGGATAAGCAGACAGGAGTGTAAACAATCTTCAACAAAACTGGTGAGATTGTATCAATATTAGCACATCGTCGCGTCGGTCGTCGTCGGATAAGTCCGTCCAAAAACACACTACCTGTATGGATATGAGGTGAGGATTGATTGAATTCCGGTCGACTCGACTCCACGAAAATATGCCAATAAAGGTCGCTTGAAGGAAAATTTGTTCCTTGAAATAAGACTGGAAGCATTTTAAAATGAGGACAGTCATCAACCTCTGGAGGAGTCAAGTCCAAGAGGTTATGGAAAATCAATATTCATCTAGAGACTGATCACAGACATACGAGCAAATAAACAAGTTGAACATGACACACATGACTCCCGGTGTAAAGCTCACGTATTCGTGTGTCACTCGGGGTGAATATGGCTTCCTTCTATCCTTTTTGCCGGTCTTTTCATCTTGGGTTCAGTTCAGTTCGGTTCGCTTCGGTTCGGTTAGTTTAGCTGCCTTGACTCGATGGTATTTTAATTAGATGTAACTTCTGTCTCCTTGCATCGCGTCGAGCTGTCTTGGTTGCGGAAAGAAACAACATTAAGGGCACCAGTTAAACAGTAATTACAATTTTTTTGTTGCCTCTGGGATGTCGGTGACGATGTTCGACAAGGATTCTCTTTAAAGAATTTGTAGACCTTAGAACATAAATATTCACTTGCTTTCGAACTATACACACGAACACGATTGGGTTGTTGTTGTTGTTGTTTTTATTCCTCTTCATCTTTGGGGTGTGAATAATATAAACCGTAGTAAATGGCTTCCGGGAATGTCCTCGGGATGAGAGTAGCCGCATCAGTAAAGCATGATGTGAAAAGTTCCAAAGGGGAAGTCTTGCGTAAGTGTAATTAAGAAATTTTCTTTTAATTGGAAAAACTTTTAGCTATGGGTGCGTAAGAGAATGTTAATGTTGACTTAATAGAATGTGGTGCGAAGCCATTGAGATATTACGGAAGGCTTATCAACGAATTAAAGTTGAAAAGTTAAAGTGACAAGAAAAATGTCTTAATAAAAACACACAGTCACTCCTCTAGCTTCTCTAGAATTAACTTAACACACCACTTTTCTTGATAGGGTACTAGAATGTGTTTAGTAAAGGATAAGAATACGTTAGGCAAGAATTTTAAGGGAATAATTTTTTTTGAAAGCATTTAAGGGTTACTAATGGCTTAATGCTGTTATACCTGTAGCAATAAATTGTATTAATTTGTACTTCGCTCTTAGTTTAGTTATTTAGTTTTTTTTTTTTTTCTTAAATATAAGAGATGAAAAATTACACAATTACAGACTATTAAGGATACATAAACTAACGATGAATAATGGCAAAATAAAATCCATGACTGTATAGCTTGAAGTTACGTTTGGATTCAAACCTTTGATGACGTGACTGTAAATTTAAAAAGTTATGTTAATGACTAATGAATCAATCAACTTGTTGAAGTAAATTCAATAAATTTTATTCATTCAAAATTTCCTATATAACATATACGAGTATATACGAGTATGTTTATTAAATTAAACTTTTATTTCAATATATGGCCACATATGTAAATATATGAAAATGGTCCTTCTCATCGAGAATATTGACATAATTTATTAAATTCAAATTGAATTGAGAAATTTTGCAAAGGTCAGATCTGTGGCTCTGCGATCTTGGCACTCCATATATGGGTGGGATAATTGTAAACAAATCTTATGCCATCTTATTATTCAAAAAAGGGCACCTAGTTTTGGAAATTGGTCAGTCAAAAAAGTTTTGTAATCCAGCTTTAAACTTTTGCAAGGTAAAGTGCGATTTTTGGCACCCCATTTATGGGATATTCACAAAAATTTATTTACCATCCGAAAAATCACTATATCCTGATAAAAGGTCGACTATTTAGACTAATTGGCCAGCCACACATTTTTTGTATGAGTTTTTAAAGATTGTTTGAAGACCACGAAAAAAATTTTTGAACCCCACTTGAGTCATTAAAAAAATGGGTATGGCAGGTATCCCTTGGTATAATGGTTAATGCGTTATACTGTCATGCAGAATGTCTTATCTTGGGTTCGATTCTCAGCCACTGCAAGAAAGTTTTTCAGGAGTGTACTGTCTCTTTCGAGGAATTGACAAATCCCTTAAGAGTATCTTTTGTGATGAAAAGTTCTGCTTATTAGCCGTTCGTAATCGGCAGAAAATTGTAAGTCCCCTCCATTCCTGCTAACCCGTCCACAGGAATCATTGAGAGTTGTAAGTCACTAGGTCCTGGTTCTCTTGGAGCCGTTGCACCACCAAATTTATTTATTTTTTTATGTCATTATAAAGTTTAAAGTTATAAATTTAAAAAAAAAAATTGTTCAATGTCATAGCTATTTTTGGCACCTTTGTGGGATATTCGCAAAAATTATATACCATCCGATAAACCATCACTAGATCCTTATAAAAGTTCAACTATTCTCACTAATTGGTCAGCCATAGATTTTTTTAATGAATTTTTTCAAATTGTTTAAAGGTCGCGAACAATTTTTTACCCCTAATTTGGGAAATTTAAAAAAATATGTACACGCCATTTTAAACATTTTAAGGACCACTTAACTGTTATAAAAATTCAGTTAGTTTGAGCAATTGGTCAACATTGTACACCAGCCATAGAAAATTTGTAAACAAGGTTTTAAATTTTGCAAGATCACACGTGGTGTAATCTTAATGAAATAGATCTGATTTATTGTTTTAACAAAATTGCTGAGCAGCTTTAACAATCTTCAGACTGTTAAAATAAGGAATTACTTTTATCATCACTTTTCAGTAAAATCAAACGAGAATATTACTTAGTTTTAAAATTTTAACCCATTTACTTAATAAAAACAAATAAATCTAGTTAATTGTTTTAATCTAGATGTTTATTGAAATTAAACAACAGAACGATTACTTAATTAAACCATGAAGAAGATTATTCAATATTAAATAAGGAATATGTTAAATTAAGTGTAGTTATTTGATTTAAACATGTTACTCATTTAAAGATAACAATCTTGGAAATTACGATTAAAATCTTAGTTTCACCATTAAATAGAACTAAAGTTTTAGATTAAACTAACATTCTTAGCTGTTTATTTTAAACAATTTCATTTAATCGAGTGAACTATGTTACTTTTGGCAACATACACTACGTAGTTTTTTACCGAGACTACGTTGTTTTTAACACATTTTTTTTAACCCGAAAAATCCTTTCGGTTAGATTTTATTTGTCTGCATATAAAGAAATTTAAATACATATAACAATAACGGTGTAATGCCCGTGACACACATCTAGTATAGACTCCATTGTATGAGTACTATAGTATTCTCAATACCATGCTACGTGAAATATTTCAGAACGTAGTACAATTTAACAGCCAGTCAAATTCAAACAAAAATTTTCAATCTTTCAAATTAAGATATTCAAGATTTGTGATGGATTTTTACAGCTTAATCACATCAAATAATAATATATTCCCCCTTAAGCCCTCGATATTTTCCCTCAAAATATTCAAAATCTTGACGATTTGGTCACTGACAAGAACTTTCCGTTTTTTAAATTTGTTGCCATTTTGAAATCACAAATTTGTTTAAGTAAAACTACTATCCACTTTAGAAAAATGGCGCTGTTTTCACTAAGGAGAAGACTATTATACGCAAAAACACCCTAGTATTGACGCATGGAGTCACGGCACCTGGCAGTCAGCGCGTGAACCTTCAATTGGAGACAGATTTTTTTTCGATTTGACGTTCAATGTATTTCCCATAAGAAAAAAGCAAAAAAGGGCTGGAAAAACATTGAAAACTAATCAAATTTATATGAACCGGTATGCATTTTATGATTTTAAAAGAATAGAAATATGTGTTAATTTCTAAATCAGGTTGAAAATATAATAGGAAACTTAATTAATCTTTTGTAATTTGTCTTCAAAAATCGTAAGCTCGGCTGTTATTACCAAAATATAGCCTGACAATCCTGACATACATGTAGTTCATTCGATTTGATGTAGTCGACGAGAAAATAATCGAGTAGTGTCGAGTTATGTCCGACCAATTATTTGGATATTGCCAACGACATTGACATAATTGGAAGAACAAAGCTTGATGTCAGTGGCGTGCTTGTGAGCATTGAACCGAAAGCGAAGAAGATGAGTTTATCGGTCAATAAAGCTGAGACCAAGTAATATATGTCATCAAGATACACAGACAGACATAGACAGATATAATTTTGAAGTAGTTGAAAACTTTGCGACACAGGGCCGCCATTACGTCAGACAATAATACTATCGCTGAAATTAAATGGAAAATAACTCTTGTCAATCGCTGATTCTTTGGACTAAGAAGGCAATTGAGTAGTAATGTCCTCTCTCTATAAAACTATCGTCATCCCGGTCCGTGTGTTTGGTACAGAGAAATGGACCTTGTCGAAAGTGGATGAGACTGCTGAGAAGATTTGAGTTAGCGAACATTTCAAAATGAAAGCAATGGGTCTGTAATTATATTTTTCAGTACAGTTCTGTAACTTTATATTAACTTTTCTATTTTGAAAAGCGAAAATCATATCAAAATCCTTCATCACAAAACGTTCATATCGGGAATGCTAAATCAGTCCCCCGCTGATGAATCAAAAAAAAAGACAAACTATTTATTGTTTTTCGTTAAATGTACTTGGGAACTTGTAGTTATATAGAAGCTTATTTTTATATATGTAGTTTGAATTTCTCAAGCTTAAATAAATCTTTATAAAACACAAAACTACAACTCTATATTTTTTTGACCTTGTTTATATATAAGTCTACTAGAGCAAGGATAATAGTCTTTTGAAAAAGTTTCCTGAATGCAGTGATAAATAGGTCAACGTCATGACGAAAATCTTTGTACATAATAGTAGTTTTGCTTAAAACTTCGACATTTCCTTGACACGAAACCATAATACCTGCTCTAAAGAGCAAATAAAATAAACGAAGCGAGTTTTTTCAGCAAGAATACAATTTTTTGAAAAGCTTATATGTTTTATAGATCTACACAGTCTATAATCGATATAATCTTCACCATACCACTGACACCGGAAAAGACTAAAGAATACCAAATCAATACACAACATCTTCTCTTCGACTTCTAGGCTAGTTATGAGATTATTTATAAAGAAGTCCTCTACGATACTATACTCGCTGGGGTAAGCTGTTCGGATTTCTTCTTAAATACGATTCAATATTAATTGGTTCAATTGCAATTAGTTACATCGACATTGTGTACGATTCCTAACTATAACTACCTACCTACTTTTTTAGACAGACTCTCTTCTTCCATATTTCCTTAAGAAGCAACGTGGTGAGATTTAAATCAACTTTTATTTACGGGATATCGGATTGAAAGTCAGATCCAATCAATTGCCAGCATACATATAATATTATTTGGTCAAGGCTTATAATTTCTATATTTGTATGTATGGTCAGTTCCTAGAGGCCATCATCATCTTTCTCTATAGACAAGTTCCTATATGTACATATTTTACTTTGCTCGCCATATATTTTCAATCAATCGTAAGCAAATTCCCTTAAAGCCTGTAATTGCCAGCCAAACACATCCGCCACCCCTCCACCCAACCAACCGCCATCAACATAAAATCGAAGATTCGAATTCCTGTTTGCATATTGCATGTGCATCCGTCAAATTCATTTCAGATCAAAATAAACGTTTCATCGTAAATACAGAGCTTGCGTACTATCCCCAGTCCTGATGAATCTTCCATAATCACCATGAACATCATCACATATCGAATTCCTCAGATAAGCCATAATTCAACCACAAGCATGCGTTCGTCTGTCATACAAGCCTTACGCATCATAGACCACGATGATGATGGTACAACGGCACTCTCCACAACTCCGCACTTGTCCATATGGCCATATTCCCAACTCAAACTCATTCCTTTCCTCGTCATTCTTCGTCCAGATTTCGTCCAGAGACCATCAGCTTTTTGTTTGCATTACCTGACGCCTTATGATGGTTTATGATGATGCGAGATGATCTTGATGAGCATCAATACATGATAATTCATGAGTCCGTGCCGAGCCATGATATGAATTGAGACACCCTAGCGCAACGCCAATGGGTTGAGGGGAATCTTAGACAAACAAAAAAAAACAAAAGCCTTACTCTGAAAACTCAAATAGAAATCATACATAAATGGCACCTCAGATCTGCTATCGGTACCGCAAAAAAAAAATCAAGTCCATAATTTTCTTTCCAAACGGTCCGAAAAGAATTCCTTCGTGCGCACATGCTTCATGGCAATTACGTGCTTCTTATGATTTTATTAAGATAGATTCCATCGTTATCGTCCCCCATAATGGCAGTTCAGGTCAACGATTCAATCGCCGATTGTTCCAAATTGAGTTGTGGCCGGACATCCACGTGAGGCAAAAATGAAGGAGACTTGCTTCCAATTAAATTGTTAATACTTGCAATATAAAAAAAACCTTCCACGAACGCAAATATGAAGGTGCCTACACTTTGCCTAGCATGGTCATCCGACACAGCCAAGGACAGGGACATGAATCTCGTTTGTGAAACACACTATGTCCACAGAGCACCTTTAACATACAATGGCACGTTCCATTAAAGATCTATTAGTGCGATTTTATCTGGAACCAAGTCAAGGGAACGCACACACATAGACACACAAAAACCTAGAGGGTTTCCTTATTCTTTTTTTTGTTTTTTGTCAAGTCCTCGAAGGACATCTCTTGCGTTGTAAAAATTCAGAAGATTTCCATCGTATGGAAACGTGGCAGTATTCTCTTAAGTGGGTTATGAAGGGAATTACGTGAGTTGAATGCTGACTTTGGTCTCACATCTCCATAGAAGACGTTACCCTAAAAGATAGGTGCTTGGACTTGTTCCATTCTATGGTCCTTATAATTGAATTGTGAAAATTAGCAACAAATGTCAAGCCAAAAGGAAGGCATGGCAATGCAATGTTATGAAGGCAACTTATACAAAAAGAAACTAACTGCCACATGCCCCGCATCTTTGGCAAGGAAGTTTCTGTTTTTAATAATTTATATATATTTTTTAATGTGACTTTCAAAATGGAAATTGAAATTTCCAACCCCAGAACGTGGTTTTTCTCATATTGAATTTGTTTTCTTTAAGGACTTTAAGTAATTTAATTTTAAATTAAACTTAATTTTTGAGAAGCTTTTTTCCAATTCCATTATGTTTCTGAGTGCCTTACTCAGAAGGATAAGGTAAATTGTTTACGAAGATATCCTGCAAAACACAAACACAAAATGCAAATATTCGAAATGCAAAATCAACAAATCCTTTATAGACCGAAAACTGTGCAGTATTGCCAACAAATAGTATTGGTGTAAATAGACCTTTCCTTTGTATGGAAGACAAATATGTATAGGCTATTTTATAGACAGGAAATATTGGGAAGTAAGGAACAATATTACATTATTTAATATGTTTGTTTGCTTCCAACGAGTGCTTTAACCCCAATGTCCTACTAAATTCACAAGTGGGTTTTTGAGAGAATAGTAACTCTTTTCACGTTTCAGTATTGTTGAGTTGATATTACTTGAAAACGAATTGGAACACTTATTAAGAGCTTTTGGTAAGAAATTAAATTTTTTTAATTTATCAATGCAAAAAATGCACTTTTTTCAAATTTATTTAACCAAATAGTTAATAAATTTAGCAAAAACGCAAATAGATTTTACCAAAGTATAAATAGATTTGAACAATTAGTAAACCATTTTGCATTGCCAATATTTTAAATTGATTTTGATAATAAATTTGTGTTTGGGTAAAGTCCTATCTTCGTTTCGGTTAAAATGATTTGCTATTTGGTTAAATAAAATGTAAAATGCATTATTATTTTCTTTTCCAGATTCTTTAAATGCTAAAGAAACTTTGCTGCACCCAACCTCGTACCTACCCCAAATCCTATAGTACGCCCAAGCAGGGGGGTTGCACATACATACCTCACTGTTTATATGTCGTAAAAAGAAAAGGGATTATAAAAAAGCGTGATTATAAGAGACGGGATTTTTAAAAGCGGAATTTTAAAAAGCGGGATTATAAAAAGCGGGATTATAAAAAAGCGTGATTATAAGAAACAGGATTATACAAAACGGGATTATAAAAACAAGATTTAAAAAAAACGGATTATAAAAAGCGGGATATCGAACTCAACCCGATTAAAATTCTAAAGGGAGCGTAACGGAATCCCGCTTTTTATAATCCCGTTTTTTCAAAAATCCCGAAAAAATTTTTTTAAATACCGTCCTCTACAATACCTTTTTTTTAAATACCGCTTTTCAAAAACCCGTTTATTCAAAATTCCGATCTATTATAATCCTGCTTTTTAAAATCCCGTCTTATACCGCTTATCCCATTTTTTTAGAATACGTAGCTAAAATTTATTGATTTTATGTTGGTTATTTTCCAGATTCTTTAAATGCTTAATAAACTTTGCATACACCCAAACTCGCACCTACCCCAAATCCTATAGTGTGCCCAAGCAGGGGGGCAGCATGCCCCCCTTACATACCTCACTGCTTATACGTTGTAATAAGAAACGGAATTATAAGAGGCGGGATTTTAAAACGCGGGATTTTAAAAAAGCAGGATTATAAAAAGCGGGATTTTAAAAAAGTGGGATTATAAGAAGCAGGATTATAAAAAACGGGATTTTAAAAACGGGATTATAAAAAGCGGGATATCGTACCCAACCCAATTCTAAATTATTAAAGGTGACCAATTTTACCCAGAAGTTACGAGTACTACCAGAAGGTTTTTTTTTAATTCCTCTATAAGGCGAGTACTGGTGTTATTCCTTCGTTTTAACAATCCTTCGCATTCCAAAGTATAAATATTGTTCCAAGAGATGAGCTGTTTCCAGAAATTTAAGAAAATTCAAGTGAAAAATCCAATGAAAATTTTGCAGATGATGCTACCAAATGGAGTGACCCATCAATAGGCGGGAACAGTTCGAGATGGTTTGCAACTTTTCACTTTAACTTTGCAAATTTAGTTTCACCAAACGCCAATTTATTTGCAAAGAGGAAATTATTTTTTTGAAAAGCAAAACAAAAATTCCTTCTTTGCAAATTTTGTTTCACCAACCACAAATTTGCACAGTACCTTGCACTTTGCATTTCAAATTCTTCAAAGCTTTTCAATAATATGCAAAGACAAAATTTCATTTGCTTTTGGCGATTTGTCGTGTTAAGTTCGGGTATATTAAATAATAAATTAAAATGAATCGCTTTGAGCGACTTTTTGAAGACGAAGAGTATAGTAATAGTCATGTACGTAGAAAATGTAAATTTAAGAATAAATTTTGAAATTGCAAATAATTTTTAAATAGGGGAAAATTTTCGCTTGACAAAAACAAATAAAGAATTTGTTTTATCGAAAATTGGACATAAGTTGCAATATAGCAGTCAAAGGAATATATGTTTAGTCCAATTTTTGTGCACGGAATAAGCAAAGCAACAGTCTGCAAAGTAGTACACCGAGTTTCAGATACAATCATCACCAATACGACACCACGATAAAAACGATGATGAAGAAAATGAAAACATTGAAGACATTGAAATAGAGGATATTGAACGACCAAAAAACGCTTAATCAGTTTTGAATCAGTTGAGACTTTATTTTTCTGATTAAAATAAATTGACAAATTTAAAAATAAATAACAATTTTCATTGAGGTAAATAAAACAACTTAGTTATTTAAATATTCAGACAAATTCAAAATATTTTCCAGTCTGAAACATGAATCTTTATCACTGCCTTCTGAATTGTTTAATTCTTTTTGAATTCTGACGCCGGTAAGCTTAATTCATCATGTTCCAGTTTATATGCTTCCAAGGTAACTTTATAAATTTCGATTTTTAATAGTTTTTTTTATTTCATGGACTGCTCTTTTACTATGGCCGGCTACGTGGCCTCATCCAGCGTTGCCAACCGCCTTATTCAAAATTATGCATCATTCAGGGAAAAGTAGATATTTTAATTAAAAAAATACAAAACAATTGTAATCGCAAGTTAATGCGATTATTTTCTTCTTTAAAAAAATATTGTTTTATAACAAAGAAAAGAAGTTGAAACCATTTAAACTGTTTCACTTTGCAACTTTTTAAATTACGACTGAAAATGCAAAGCTACATTTTTAGTTGGTGAAACGCCCACACTTTTCACTTTGCAAAAACCATAAATAATTGCAAAGTGCAAAGTCGAGGACTTTTAATTTTTGGTGAAACACTTTGTACTTTTACTTTGTAGGAAATTATTATTTTGAAAAGTTGCAAAGTGCAAAGTGGTTGGTGCAATAGGGCTCTGATTTTCTTAGGAATTCAATACAATTTTGGCCCATTCAAGCAAGAAAGTGTGTTGTCGAAGAAAATAGTTTTTAAGTTTTTGGGTCAACTTTATTGTTAGTTATTTTGTATTTTATTGTTATAATTCGCAAAAGTATTGTCGAAAAAGAAACTTTTTTTACATTTTTCAAATATCAGCGGGCTAGGAATAGGATATTTCGAAAAATTCAAATGGATTCTTTGCCAGTAGATTTTGATTCTCTAAGTACCAAAGCAATGGTAAAGTCAAGTAGTCTAGCTCTATTTTCAGTTTATTTAAATTTCTTGACGATCATAACACTATTCAGATGAGTTCTAGAGCCCAGAAAGAATCCAGCAATCTTACCAAAAAGTCATCCATTAGAAGACACGCAGATTGAACATCACCATAGTAAAAATAACCATCTAAATATCTATCTTATACATTTGAGAAAGGGCTTGGATAATGGATGATGTGTAAGAGGCTTAAATCAAAACCAATAAGATCGATCATGAGCAGCTATCTAAATCCCGTTTGGCTTTCAACTTAAGTCCATTCACTCATGTTGGCGTTGATTGTTTTGGGCTGCTACTCGTGAAGATTGTAAGAGAAACGGTTAAGCGATAAGGAATGATTCTTACATATCTCATTGGTGCAAATTTAATTGTTAAGTGATCTGAATCTGGACCAATGCTCAATGACTTCAGGACGTTATTAACCGAGTGGTCAGTCTTGTGACAATGGTGTTAACTTAATCGGAACAAAGAATCAAATGTATAAAAACATTAAAGATATTGAAATTGCAATAAGTGGATTAACAGCGAAGTTTGAAGATATTTGTTGGAGATTCATTTCTGCATATCACCCATAAATGGGAGCGCCTGGAGCGACTAATTCAATAAATTAAGAAAAACATTGAATTTTTTTACAGAGGAATTGTTCTTCATGAAAATGTTTTACGGAACGCGTTTATGGAAGTTCAAAGGCAGATAACTCGACAACCACTTACACATATTCCAGAGTTGATCCAGATAACCTTAGAACCCTCATTAAATTTTAATTCCTATCGTTGTTTTTTGAAATCCTTAAGCAATTTGTAAGTAATCCTGCCTTTTATTTTTTAACATTCAATTAAGTTTTTGACTTTAAACAGAAAATAAAGTTGTTAAGTTTCCCAACAGCTGCAAAGCTACAAATGATATTCAATTGTCAAAATATCATTTAAGGGTTGCCATTATTTCCAGATGACCACAGGCGTGAGTTTACCATTTGGGCACTGAAAATGTTATCCAGGTTTCATAAGTACTGCCAAAAAATCATCTTCTAAGACGATGTCCATTTTGGTTAGCGGTTATAACAAACGAAATTATAAGCATTCGACCAATCATCGAGCATGAAAAAAGATTGACAGTTTTGTGCGGTAATTGGCAAAGCAGCATCATCGAACCTCATTTCTTCCGAAATGAGGAAGTACACTCTGTTACCGTGAACGGTCTTGTGTATAAATGGATATTAACAGCATTTCTGTGGCCAGAGCTCAACAACATTGATAGAAAAATGTGTCTCTTAATGATGTTACCTATATTGCACTGGTAAATGTCACTGGAACTGAAGAATAAAATAGATAAATTAATTTTATAACATTAATTATTAAAATTATAAACGTATGTTATGACGAGAAAGAGTGCCCAATGAGGGTTGGGTTTCAAATATTAATACAGAACGAAAAATTATAATGATTTTTGTAGGAGAAACAGGATATCACCTCCATTAACCAATCATCAATTTCACTATTTCGATCTTCGACTGCAAATCCACTTCGAAAAACGACCCGCAAAGATTTAAAATGCCGATATCAATTACATTTTCCTCTATATTTTTCTGGATACCTGCGTGGGTTTTACCTTTTGACTGACACTATATATTTTATGGATGTGCACAGAACTCTCTTTATTCAATTTATTCAATTGTTTGCTGAAAGATTAAAAATTGGTCTTTCAAAAACATTTAAATTTTATCAAGAAAGAATTTGTCCATTAAAGTATGATACCAATTTACTGAATACAAAGAAGAAATCCCTAAACTTCTTATCTACTACAATGGAAAGGAAATATACATAGATAAGATTCATATTGCCAACATTCCATTGGATTGCAATTCAAAAGTCATTAAGAACGTATTCCATCTACAACTCAGACAATTAGCATTGACAAGAATGTAAACCTGAATATCTTTTCTTCCAATTTTTAGGTAGGTACCCTGAAAAGACAACTAACAGTTGAAACTTAAGTTTTTTCTTCCGATATATTTTCGTATAAATAGGTCGAACAGAATTGGACGGAGTATCAAAGAGAGCGCAAACTCCAAGATGGTAAGTTGGAATAATACTAAAAATTTTCTTCTAAGCATTTTTCCTGAAAAAAAAAAATATTTTTTTTCTTTTTTTTTTTTGTTAATTTGTAGAAATTCCTCATTGCCGCATCATTCTTGTGCATTGCACTTGTTGGGCAAATTCAAGGAGGTAGTCTTCGTGGACTTTCTGCTATAACTCCTCACAAGCAATATGGTGTTCCAGAAATTGAAAATAAACCATATGCCATCAACACCGAATTGACAAATCAAGAAGAACCAATAACTTCTAAGCCATTTATCAACGATCTACCTTTGATTGACAATGCTGTGAACTTTGGAAATCCTTCAGGCAAACCAATAAGTCCAAACGAACATGTAACACAGAAACCAGATCTTCCTTTACTTCAACCTGGACTTCCGACTCTGCCAGCAGCTCCTATTGTGCCACTTAATATTGGGCAACCTATTCAAAGCAATGTTAACGATAATCTTCCTTCAAAGCCTGAGATCCCAATCGTGCCACCTGTTCTTATTGTGCCAATTCAACAACTTTCTAATTCATACTTGCCACCAAAACCAGAACTTCCTCTTCTTCAACCGGGACTTCCATCTTTGCCAGAGGTTCCAAAAATACCACTCATCATTGAACAACCCATTAAACCTCAACTATCCAACACTAACTTAATACCGAAACCACAACTTCCTCTTCTTCAACTCGGACTTCTAGGATTGCCAGAAGCTCCACAAGTTCCACCAACTATCGCTATTGAACAACCCGTGCAACCTCAATTATCGAACACTTACTTACCGCCTAAGCCAGAACTTCCTATTCTCCAACCGGGATTACAATCTTTCTCAGGGGTTCCAAAAATACCACTCATCATTGAACCTAACTTAACACCGAAACCAGAACTTCCTCTTCTTCAACCTGGACTTCCAGCATTGCCAGAAGCTCCACAAGTTCCACCAGCTGTCACAATTGAACAACCCACTGAACTTCCATTATCGAACACTTACTTACCACCAAAACCAGAACTTCCTCTTCTTCAACCTGGATTACCATCCCTGCCAGAAGCTCCAAAAGTTCCACTAATACCTATTGAACAACCTGTTCAACCTTCACCTGAGCTATCAAACACCTATATTCCACCGCAACCAGAACTTCCTCTTTTACAACCGGGACTTCCAGCATTGCCAGAAGCTAACCAAGTTCCACCAACTGTCACAATTGAACAACCCATTGAACTTCAATCTTCGAACACTTACTTACCACCAAAACCAGAACTTCCTGTTCTTCAACCTGGATTACCATCCCTGCCAGAAGCTCCAAAAGTTCCACTTATACCCATTGAACAGCCTGTTCAAACTTCACCAGAGCTATCATACACCTATATTCCACCCCAACCAGAGCTTCCTCTTTTACAACCGGGACTTCCAGCATTGCCAGAAGCTCCACAAGTTCTACCTACTATCGCTATTGAGCAACCCGTTCAAACTCAGCCAGAACCAGCATACACCTATATTCCTCCTCAACCAGAGCTTCCTCTTATACAACCGGGACTTCCAGCATTACCTGAAGCTCCAATAGTGCCACCCAGCATTGTGTTGGTTGAAGAGGAAAAACCAAGTTCAGTCACCGATATTCCAGCGCTTCCCGAAGCTCCCATAATTCCCGCATCGCCTCAAATTACTGAAGAATCCAAAGATGGTTATATATACAACAAACCTGTTCCTGCTTTAATTGAGACTCCCATCGTAGATAAAATCAACCAGAATCCAATTGGTCAAGCACCCACTCCAGCTCACCAACCATCGTCACAGATCCACCTCGCTCCTGGCTATATCAGTTCACATATCATTGGTATTTCGCACATTCAACCAGCTCAACAAATATTGGTTCAACCTCCCCTTCCAGCTCAGCCGGTGTTGGTTCAACATGCAATTCAAGAACAGCATCAGGTATTGCTTCAACCTTCTTTCATAATCCAGCAGTCTCCGGCTCAACCTACGGTTCAAATTGTTCCAGAAGTTAATAAGGCTCCAGTTGGATCATTAACACATCCAGGATACAGCTATAGTCCTCCAAAAATTCAATTTTCGCTTCCGATTCGGCAACAACTTTAAGTCAGTTCAATCTCTTCTTACCAGGCTTAAATCATATTTATAGCTCAATTTGAATAATCCTTACTTAAGCCCTAAACTTCAACTAATTAACATCCGTTAAGGGCTCTTAAAGCTTGTAATTCAATTATTGTTTGATTAAAAATAAATAAAAATACCTGCAAGAAAGTCTACACATCTTTTGGTTCTTACGGGAAGCATTATAGTTCACTCAATTAGAAACATTGTTGAGCAAGGGTTCCCCACTGAACTAACCTCAAATTGCAAATATAAATTGAAACGTTTTTAGTTCGTCTGTCTACCCGAATTCCATAAAGAAACATCTTGATTAAAGTAATTTTATGTATTACCCCAGCAAATATACGCACAACAACAAAACCCAAAGGGCAACAATATAAAATGGCAAGAAATCCACAAAATGTTGGCTTCATGATATAGATATGCCACGAAAAAAAACTGTAGCTAGTTGAAATGGGTTCCAAGTTGATATTATCTTCAAAGAAACCAAAATAAAGTTTGTTCATACATGACATGACATCGGAACTCAGGAATAAGATGCTCCCAAAGAGTTCGAGTTCAGGCCCCATACCTAATGAACACAGAAAAAAAAGAACGGGGATAGATACCTACCAACAAAGACGACCTATAGCAATATGTTTGTAGTTCTTACTTATGTTTGAGTTGGCCTAAAAAGGAATATCAAGGTTTACAAAAGAAAAAGAAAACTTTGAGACTCTCTTTTCACCCTGGTTGGATTATTGGTTCAGCTTGAATACATAAATACCAAATAACTTTCTGGCATTGCCAGTGGTGCCTTTCAGTAACTTTTTAGGTTTCCTGTGGACATGATTTCTCAAGTGGGGTAGAGGAAATGATCACGCCCTTAAAAGACGTCTACCTCTCCTTAACCAAGTGATTATGTGACGACAGACATTTCTTCAATGACTTAGAAGTATCCACCGACGTTTTAGGCTATAGATTGCTGAAACTCATCAATACCCTGAACTGGGAGTCACAATTCCTAGGGTATCACAACGGATCTACATTGATCTAAGTGTGATGGTAAAAGATCAACTTCTGTGAGCCCAATAACCTAACCTAAGCGAGTGAGAAAGTGAAATTTATTAAAAACATTCCAACAAAAAGTTGGGTATTGGCTTAAAAGGGCTTTAAACATCTTTTTTCTGTAAATTAGCAAACACTCAAAGGGTTATGACTACCCTTTTAATGTTATGGTGTAATTTAGTGCAAGCGTTTGGGTAAAGTGGAGAGAATTTTATAGGAGATGTCGATGCACATTAGTCTTGAAAGCTTGTGTATCACAATGGGGGGGGGGGGTTATCGAGAACGGCAAAGTATTATACATTCTAGCAGTGTGGCTAAACATAGAACCTCTATATTTGACAGTTCATCTGAAGTTAGGCACAAGAGTAAACGGATGAGCATTCCTACCAAGACGAGTATTAAAGCGGAATTATTTGAGGGGGGGAATGCCACTGGCTATTTTAATTGAACATTGTAAATAGAAAAAGCGATAAACAATTAAGGACAGGAAACGTTACGACGGTGTACATTAATACCCCAAATAATGTCGAGATCGTAATCTTATGAGCTTAGCACACGCTGCGATTTCAGTTCCACAACCGAAATGAAATATGGAAAGTTAAAGATGCTGTAACCAGCGAAACAATGTAGGGTGTTTAAAGTATCAGACAAGAGATCATTTATGAAAGTACCCCTTGGCATAATGGTTAGTATGTTGGATTGTCATGCAGAAGGTCTTGAGTTCGATTCTCAGTTGCTGCAAGAAAGTTTTTCAGGGGTGTTCGAGTAATTGACAAATCTACCAAGAGTATCTCCTGGCATGGGAATTGCTGCCTATTAGCCGTTCGGTATCGGTAGAAAATCGTAGGTCCCCCCCATTTCTGATAACACCAACGCAGGAATAGTTGAGAGTTGTAAATCACTAGGTATAGGCTTTCTACGAGCCGTTATGACCTATTATTTATTTATTTTTTTGATCATTCATGAAAATACGAAAAAGTATCGGGGACAAAGCGAAGCCTTGGGGGATACCAGCGTTTATCTTATGAATATCAGACCTAAGACCGTCGAGAATAACTATAATTGAACGGTAAGAAAGGTAATTTCTAATCTAACAAAAAAGGGACTTGTCGGTACCAAATCAATACAGAAATATTGATGCAATCACATTTGTTTCTCCAAAATGATGTAAAAATTAGTTCCACTTTTTGGTGAGATATGCCATCAGATCACCAGTGGACCTATTGCTACGAAAGCTGTACTGCCCGTCATTAAAGAGATTTCATTCATCGAGATATTTCTCAGGCTCCTGTAAATGAAACAAACGTGGATGAAGTGTTTACTGACAGTAATTTTAAGCCACATAAACTTTAAGTCCGTATTAGAACAGTGGCCATACTTAGACTTACTTACAGGGCGAGACTGACTATGGTGTGAGAAAGTTATTATGAGACACTATATTATAGCCCTGTAGGCTAAATTCTGAGGTGTCACTATATGCAAGGTGGCGCAAAATTAATCACTCTATCCAAAGCTGTTATAATTTTTCCAAACGACATCTTACGTCAATCATATTTGACATTTGCGAACTAAACAGCTCCAGTATACAAACAGGCAAACAATGGTGCGCTATACTCCGCAAAAGCATATAATAATTGTTCCGACCACCGGACTGGTCGTTCGGCCGAGAATATCGCGGCTGTGGCTGCCGATGTTGCTGACAAGGAAGAAACATCAACCAGACAACGAGCCACTCTATTATACATATCCAGACGAACTCTACAGCAAATTTTAATGAAAGACTTTTAAAACATGTCTCAGTACAAAGTGCAAATAGTGCTTCAGCTAATGCCTGCTGACCGTCCGTCCCGTGTGATTTACTGTCAAGCCATCTTCAATCTCAACAATGAAGATCACTATTTTGTGTCGAAAATCCTCATGAGCGACGAGATGCATTTCCATTGGGCTTCTTTTTTTTTTGAGTACGCCATTGGCAATACGGTCACTGTTAATAGCGAACGCTACAGCGTCATGATAAATGACTTCTTACTGCAAGAATTGGATGAACGGAGCTTGGTGAACATGTGGTTTCAACAAGACAGTGCAACCGCACACACAGCACGAGCTATAATGGATATTGTGAAAGAAGCGTTTCACGGTCGCGTAATCTCCCGTTTTGGTGATTTGGCATGGCCAGCAAGGTCGCCCAATCAAACCATCCCAGACTTCTTTCTTTGGGGCTACTTGAAGTCGCGGGCTTTTATTAGTCTCAGACAATAGCAGCCCTTAAGGAAAATATTCGACAGGATAGGAAAGTCATAGAAAATGCGATAAAACGGGCACAAGTGTGTATTAACACTGGCGGATATCATTATTTCTACTTAACAGAAAAAGTCGCGAAGGTCCAAATAGAAATTTCCATCACCCAAAAACATTTTTTTTATTTAGTAAAAAAGTAATTCAAAAACAAAATTGGATGATAAATTTTGCGCCAGCTTACACTTGGTTTTCTCTCAGTGCCAAATTAGCTTGTCTGTACTTAACAGAGCGGATGTACACAAAACACGATGTACTTAAACCACGAATGTTACAATAGTTCACTCCAAAATTACCCATCACGAAAAAACGCATAATTAAAATACCCTATTTTGACGATAACGAAAACTAAGCTTAGTAACAGGTAGAATTCTAATGTTGATTCAACATACAAGCTAAAAAATGTGTTATGCCTTTTTCTGCCTTTAAAGTCTTATGCCGGTCATCCACTATGTGCGCGATAAGTTCAACCAACTTCGTTCAACTTTTTATTCAACTCTTTCGTTGGATAAACGAATTTACAACCTCTTACAATAGTGCAGCAACTTACGTAATTCACGTTGAGCAACTAAAGTTGAACAAAATGCGTTTGGAGCCCCGTACACATAATTGACCAACTTTCCCATATGTTGATGAACCTCGCACACCTAGTTGATCAACTCTTAAAACTTATTCCAGTGTTGAATAGCTCCGTACACCTAGTTCACCAACAACACTGCTGTCACTAAGATCCGTTTCTTTTTACGAGTATTTTCAAGGGAAGATCCAGATCCGGATCCAGATAGATTTGTGAATAATAAAACGTACCTAATATTGACTTCAGTTCGGTTAGACAATTGCATTTTCGAGGAAATTTGAGACCAAGCCAATTCCCTGGCATATCAATTTTTATAAGAGGGACTCTTAATGGCCCATATATTGGGCTTTTCCTCAATTGCTGAAATCAATTGCAAAAATAATTCCGTGGTCCACTTTGTTTTTTTATCACCTTCCATGACGAAAAACCAAAATAAACTACAGTTTTCAAGTTGCATCAACTGCAAGTTCAACCAAGTAGACACATTTCACTGCAACCAACGCAACGCAACACAATATTACGTCAAGAAATCCCAAAGAAAATTAAAAAAGTTGATCAACGCGTTGAACAAATAATGTGCAACACATTATCTTGAAAATGTTGCTCAACGTGTTGATCGAACATTTTCAAGGAGCAACACGAGCTCTTACACTACCCGTACACTTCTTGCGCAATTCGTTGAGCAACGGCCAACAACTAGATCCAACCCGTTGGTTGGTTGAACAGAATTGAAGGCACCGTTCATTAGAGTTGAATGCATTGAATTCGAAACTTGTGCGTTGATCGCCTAGTGGACGACCGGCATTACTGTCGCCGAATTCATCAAATGCCACTTGGGAGACTTAAAATTCGTCCTTAATAGCAGCGTGTTATTATCGCCAATGATATATATATATATTAACGTACGAAAAAAACGATACGGATCATAGTGACAGTTGTGTTGTATGCTCATCTCCCTTTTGCTTAAGTTTGTTGATTTTCAAAAGTTTCTTGTCTTTTTTGTTTACACTGTGGTTAACACTACCTTACCATAAAAAACTATCTACTCGCCAGAGTAAGAACTAATTTTTGGATCTTTGAAATAGATCCAGATAGAGAACTGTCTTTGTAATACATGTTAAAAATTAATCCAGATCCCGATCCACATAGATCCGCAGAGAATTAAACGCCCACTTCTTCAAAACGACTATTATCTCTGACTGACCCCACTGTTCATTGATATTTCCCACAGGCATAGGCATTCGGAACCAAATGCCATCGGCTAAGCCCATGACCACCAACAAAAGCCACCTGTGTTTTATATTGTTTGCAACATTGTACGAGTATATGTATATCATCTTGTCTACCAGTTGGCTACCTTGTTATGTTTTGGTGGATAAGGTGGGTTAAGTTAAGATGATGACATCAACAACAACAACTGTAACAAGACAACGACGACAGAAGAAGGAATAAAGATGATGATGATGATAAAGATGATGATGGTGATGATGATGCAACAAAGTTTCAATGTAGTTTGACAAGAATCCGTAAAGAAGCCGAGAAAGAAAAATAAACCCAGAGAAAGAAAAAATGCCAAAAGTGCGGAAGGATTTTTCCTTAGAACAGAACACAGAAGTTATGACCTCTGCTTTAGATCTAGGGTGTTTAGGAATAAAGCAAGTTTTGTATAGTTCGTCTTACATATACAAGGCTACAGAGCAGATATAGTTCACTGAGCTGGATATTCTACTCGGATATATGCTTAAAAGATTATGTTCTTATTTGTGTGTGGAAAAAAGTTGTCAACTTCTATTTATTAATTTGACAGAACTTACAGCAGGGAGACACTCACTGGCGGGAACAGGAAGTTTTGGGAGAAATTTTAAATAAAAAGCAGACATATTACGAAGCACAAACAGAGAACAAAAAAAAACCAACGAACTTTTTTCTTTGAGTCCTTTTTTTCCAATACAACATTAAGATGCTTAAACTTAAACAACTTAATGTAGCGAGTAACAAAGTTTCAGAGCTGCTTAATATGTACAAAAAAAAAATGGGGAATATAAGTTGGTCCTTCCCTAAAAGCGAAAACACCAAGAAGAGGAGCAAATATGCCACAAAGTTTCAAGGCGCATTGAAAAGTGCTTTGGTGGCAATATCAAGGAGAGGTGACGCTTATAGGTAATGATTAATTAGTTGAAGAAAAGATATTTCAAGGATGCCTCACCAGGAACTTTGGTACTTTGTGGCAAAAGAAAAATACTCAATTATTTAGAGTTAATCTTTCATTATTTGCTAGTTAGTTTGGTTTAAGTTGGAGTATCGACTCGAGAAGGGTAGATTTTTGTTTGTTGTGTGTTGCTGATTACAATGGGGGGTTGATAAGTGGGGGCGGCTTTGCTTTCTCCCAGGGTGAATCAATGGGGTACTTAAGTAGTCAGTAAGTAAGTTTCATTCACACACAACTTTGTAGAGAAAAATAGGAGTGGGGGATGCCTTCGAAAATAGACCAGACTCATTGAAGCTAAATAATTAAGAATCTTTGTTATCAAAGGATTAATAGGAATTATTTCTTTTTTCAGAGTTCTATTAACAGAGGTGGTATTGATTACCTAATAGCACTAAGATGATTTGGTAAATCTTGATTGAAGGTAATCAAGTTTGGGTTTTTAATGAAAAAACCCGCTTAATGTTTTCCTATTTGATCTCTAACTAATTAATCGAATCATCATTACTTAGTTAATAGCTTTTTCACTTCTTTTCTTAATGCGAATTGAGGAAAACATATAGGTATACAATTTTTATTCAATACATTTTTACTTATAAATTTTTACTGAAAAATGTATTAAGCATCATATTTACTCATGATTGACTTGCTCAGACTGTGTTTTTTTATTTAATCGCCTACCACTATGATACATTAATAGTTAATAGTTTAAATGATACACTCTCGTCGGCTATCAATTTCAGAATTGGCTATGGAAGAGTGATTTTAATCAGCATCACCATCCCACATAAATGACGACTAAAGATGAATACAAAATTATTAAAATTCTGACACTTTATCATCTTATCCTCTCTCAGATAGAATCCGCACTGTTTAGGCTATACAGCACTCACTTTGGAAATAAGTTTTCAATGTTTCCAAGCATTGTTCAAGTATAAAGCGATTCTTTTCGTTCCACGCAGACGTATGATACTCACTTTCTGTCAAGATTTTGAGCTGTCAGTGTCAAAATAACCTAAGATTTAAAATGAAACCACTAGATGGCCCACCGTGTGCATTTTATTTATATTTAAATTGAAACATTTTCGAAAAATAATGAATGTATATTTGCTTTGAAGATATTCTGTGTCCTTTGGTATGACACGTATTCGATTTATAGTTTGCCGCCTAGTTTTTACTCACTTTCGGTTCAAATGAATATGGAATAATGTACGGAATGCAAAAGAATAATTGTGCACTAAATGAGGAATGTTATTCAATATGTTACCAACAATGCTACCAACAATTTAATTAATCCATATATTGGTGGCAGCTCTACGTTTTCGGAATCGGAATCGAAACCGGTCTTTTAAATGGAAAAAAAGATTAAGACCATTCAAAAAAGGGACCCTCGTACCAGGTGGAAAATCAACGCAATGAAAAAAAAAAATTATTGAAAAATAAAGTTGAAACATAAAGAAATAACTGAAAGAAATTCGAATTTTAGAACGGATTTAATTCACGATTAATTAACAATTTTAACAATGTTATTAATTTTATTTAAATGCAAAGATATGACAGATTTAACGTCAATCCGTTTCACAAATAAATTTCCCTAGAACCAATACTGGTCCAGATTTATACGGCTGGGAGAAGTTCAACTTTAGAGATGGAATGCACATTTTCGTACATGGTGTCTCATCGTGTGCACTATCGTATCATTTTTAAATGAACATTGTATTAATTTAAATTATTATAAACACCCAACTTCTTAAAATACCTGCTTGTTTAAATTGTTTCCCAAATAATCAATAAAGAAAATCTTAAATTTCAAAATATTTTTTTTATCATTCAGAATTTTTTTTCCAAAAGAACTTACATACATACTTCGAATTTATAAAAAATATATAATTTTTTTCGTTGGAATTATGGTAAGTTCTGTTACGAGAATACATACGGATGTGTGACTTCAAGCATTTTTTATCATATTATTCTTCCATTTTTTCAACAGAAATCAATTCAAATTACATTCTTTGTTTGCATCATCATTGCCTTAAGAGCAGTTTATGGACATAACATTTATAAACGACAGGCAGTAACTACAGAAATGTCAATTTTAGATGAGAAAACCACAATAATTTCTATTCCGATAACTACGGAAGTTTCGAAAAATGTTGCAGCTGATACTTTTACAGAAGCAGATCCTCCAACAATAACTTCAACAAGTTTACCTAAAAACGTTGAAGAACCGAAGGAAACATCTCCTGTTCCATTAAACGTTGAAGAACCGAAGGAAACATCTTCTGTTCCATTAACAATACCAGTAAAAACTGTTCTGTCCGAAGTCACAACCACAAAATCTGCTCAATCCAATGGCACTTTAATTAATTTGAAGCCAATTGGAAAGAAAGTTCAAGTGAAGCCAAACTCTAAGACAAATGGAGTTTCGAGGTTGCAGAATTTTTTTAAATCCATGATAATAATTAATTTATTTTGCCTTTCCAAATTATTTGTATGAATTTCTTTGTTAAATTTTGAAATTTTTTCAATTGAACTTTGAGTTTTAAATAAAACATTGAATAAAAAAATAGAATTGCGAGACCAACTTTTGTCCTCTTCTTCATCATCGTAATGTTGAGTTTTATCAAAATCTCGAGGACCCATATTACGAATACATAAGAAAAAATAGTAAAACGGTATGTTTCTTACGCATTTCTGGACTAAATTAACCCCAAAGTCAAAATTTAGCGTGTGTAAGAAAATATTAACGAGCTAAGATATTGGATATCTTAAGAGCCCAATAAGATATCACATTTATTTAATCACAGTTTATAACAGTAAAAATAAAGTCCGAAATTTCTACTATTCGTATTAGCAGAGCAATTCTCGTTAACATCATTTGGGGAAGGCCAAAGTGGGCCTTTTCTAAAATCCCCGAAACATTATGTCAACATTAGAGATAGACACATACTCAGCCTTATTTTGAGATTCGAACGAATAGCTAATTCGATAGAATAGATACTTTCATTCGAATGAACTATCCATATTTTGACATTCGAACGAAAAATGTTCATTGTCGAATGATTGCATAAAATGAACCTCAATGAAATTCATTTCCGAAATCAGCTGTTTGAAATTTACTGACATTTCTATCTGATTTAGTATGACCAGACTGTTTTTTTTTTTGATGATTTTTATTTAAAAAAAATTATGGTCTAAAAATAATAATCTATCATTTAAGGAAAATAAACTAATGCTTACGCCACGGTAAAGTTTAAATTTGAAAAACATCAATAAAACTGACATTTTAAAAATTGGGAGCATTTAGAAAACATTATGGTAAGTTTATTGATATTAAAAAGAAGTAAAATAACGGTAAAACTTCTCTGTATAATAAAATACTTGATTTACGTTTTAATTTTCATGTAAACTAATTTTGTTTTCCAAATTGATAAACAAAAGAAGAAGGCAACTTCAAAGCCACTTAATTTACACAAATCTGGTCACACATGAATTTTGAACCACCATTTGTAAATTGTTTTATGAAAATAATTGATTAATTGAAGCCAGACGTTAAAAAATCAAAATGGCATTTCTTTTATGTATGAAAAGAGAAAACGGTGAGGAGCAGTTGTATAGGGGAAGGATAATGGATGCATCACATCCATTTTATGCATCCAATACTACTAACATTATACTAAACTTACATGTTTTATGAATCTATTCGCCAGAAAAAATTGAACGAGAATGAAATGACATTTCTTTCGAACGATTCGAAAGTGAAAATTTGCTTAGTTTTCGAAAGATAAATGAACATTCCATTGATAAGGTGAACTTTCGAATCGTTCGAATCTCAAAATACAAATTATTCGAATTCGACATACTTTCTAATGAAATCGAATGTCAAAATAAGCCTGACTGTAAAAGGATTTTATTCTTAGAATATACTCAAGTAACATCCAAAATAGCCTTAAAGAATTGGGGGATACTCTGTAAAGTACCTTAAGCAAGTTAAATAAAATGCACGACTGGATCGCACGAGTTTGCTCTTATGTAAAAGTACTTTGGAATTTAAGATACATTTTATAAATATAAAACATGAATTTAAAATGAAATTGAAGTCTGATTTCTAGAAAAGTATGAATTTATGCAAACAAACTTTAAAAAATCGTTTTATTATTAAATAAATAAATTTTGTATACAAGAAATTTCTTTAAAATTTTTCAAGAAAAAAATGTGGGATGCGAATTTTAAGTATTTAATAATATTGATTTTAGGATTATACTTAACAAGAAGAGAAGGGGGCCAAGGTGACTACCTTGGGGAACGCCTGATGTTGAGCGGACAGGGTTGGAAGTACTTCCTCTGAACAAAACAGTGCCTAAGCGATCACATACATAAATAGGATTGGACCCAAGATAAAAACGGAGATGGGAATCCATATGATTTCAATTTGAAAATTTGAAAATAATTATATTGTGAGCGATCCTATCAAATGCTTTGCTGAAATCAGTTGCAACTACATCAATTTCGTAACATAATTCCATGGCACAAATAGTGTTAGATACAAATTGAGTAAGATTAGATGTAGTTCATCTACCTTTAAGAAAGCCATGTTGCTTATCAGAAAAGAGTAATTCACAATGAAGAAGTAAATAATCGTGAACTAAACTCTCGAATAATTTAGGAATACATGAGAGCTTTGCTATCGGCCTATAATTTGAGACATCAGTCTTAGATCCTTTTTTATGTATAGGGATAATGAAACAATCTTTCCATTGATTGGGAAACACACAGCAAGAAATAGATAGTTGAAATAGAGTAGTGAGTGGTTGAGCAAGTTTAGAGATGCATTTTTTAAGAACAATAGGAGGAATACCGTCAGGACCCGATGAAAAATCGTCCTTAAGCTGGCGAACCTTAATAATCACTGATAATTGACATATATTAATCGATGTTAAAGAGGTCTTGAAGTCTACTTCAGAGTTATTAGAAGAAAATGCTTGGCCAAAAAAATCGGCGAAATAGTTAGAAATAGTTTTAGGATCAGCAGATGAGGCATTTCAGTAGTTCAAGGTGGAGGGATATTGATAAGTTTGATATATTATCTGATTAATTAATTTTTCCATTTGTAGAAGCTGTGAAATATAATGATATATTCCATTAGTTTAGAACCAAATTTTTGCATGACCGAAAAAAAACGGCAAAAAAATACAATTTGACAAATGTAGTAAACATTTTTGGTCATTTGTAAAAACTGTGGGAAACACTACATCATCTTCGGTTCCAACGCTTGTTTTTAATGGCACTCTTTTGGTCACCTCACAAGAAAAAGTCAATTTTCTTGAAGCACAGTTTGATGTTAATTGGAAGTTGCCACATAGTGTCATGATTCCTCCTGTAATAGAGAGCGTTAATGATTTTATAGGCCCAATCTTCTTTCGCACTCGTAAAGTGCAAGATTACTGAAAGATCTCGATATATTGTTCTGAAAAGGTGTTCTTCAACGCTGCTGGCAAAACCATTGCGTAAGCTTTTCCATCTGTTCTATTTTACTTGTCTCTTTCCGACTGGACGGAAAATAGCATTTGTTTAGCCTGGCCCTAAAAAAGACGGATTTTACTTCCCTTTCTATCGTCCAATTCAACTTACATCCTTGCTTTCTAAGGTCATGAAAACGCTGATAACTATCAGCTAAAGAAATATCTTGAAAAATGAAAGTTTCTCAATGACCGGCAGTATGGCTTTCGTAGCAATAAATCTACCGAGGGTGATCTGATGGTATATCCCACCGAGCCGTGGTACAAATATATACATCCTTTTGGAGAAAATAAGATTATTGCACTTGATATCTCAAAAGCATTTGATGGAGTTTGACATCAAGCTCTCTTATCGAAAATGCGTGCATTTGGTATCGATAAATCTCTTCTTCGATGCAATAGAAAACTACCTTTCAATAGTTTTGGCTGGTTTTAAGCATGAAATTCATAAAATAAATGCTGGTGTGCCACAGGGCTCCATTTTTTCTCCGACTCTCTTTCTTTTTATCTGAATCTTCTAATCCATTAAACTGTTTTGATGACGAAAGTACTCTCAGCTTCTCCTATTCGTTTCCAGAATCATGTTCTTGTTCTTCGGATGTGCATTTATAACGGCAGCTTTATCAAATGAAGAACGTAAAATTTAATGCTTCAAAAACTCAAAGCTGTCTTCTGTCGTTAAATGCAACCCACCTTCCATGCCGCTATACAGGAGCGGCGCTTGTATTGAAACCAAAACAGCTCTCAGTTTGTAACATTAGAGACCACCTTGTGTGGAATAACCACATATTCGATGCCTCCAAAAAAGCTGCTAAGTGTATAGGTTTCCTTCGAAGTTATAAGAAATTTTGTACCCATCTGATCTGGTTGTAATCTATAAGACCTATGTACATATATTCGTCCAAAGCAAGAGAACAATTCCCATATTTGCGCAGGTGCTCCAATAACTCACTTGAGTCTCTTCGATAGAATCCAAAAAGATTTTTAAAAATGATAGGGGACAGAACTATAATAGAAACATTAAAATCTCTTGAGCACCGACGCAATATTTCTTGCCTTTCATTATTTTACCATTTTTTTTACAAACAGTGTTCTAGTGAAATAGCCAGTTGCTTTCCTTATCCAATTAAACTGTAATACGCTTTAGGGAATACCCATCAGCTTTACCTTGATCCTCAATTTGGGCGTACGGTTAAATTCAGAGATTCTTTCTTTAGCCGCACTACACGAATGTGGTATGCTTTACACGACTCTATGTTTCCCTCCCAATATAATATTCAAACATTCAAAAACAATGTGCATCGGTATTTCCTTTTAAATCCTCTCTTTCAAATTTCTGTGGATATTAATAAGTACCAACTAAGCTTAAGGTATAAATAAACATCGTTCAGATTGAAGTTGGTGTTGCCAATAAATTGTCGGTTGTACCCATTGAAACTCATAATTTTTGGTGCTTACAAGTTTACAACCAAGGAACCGTGTGATTACGTGTAACTTGTACATCACACATCATAGCCTCCTCCAATGAAAACAGAATACAAATAATTAACTCATAAGACTGCTTTTACACGAATGTGATTTTTAATCTTTGTTTCTCTTTTGGCTCCCTTTCGTTTGCATGGATGCTTTTAAATACAATGGTTTTTAATCAAAGTTAACTTTGCTCTTTTGAAAATGATACATCTCTCCACACTCTTTACTCTACTTATGCCGGTCGTCCACTATGTGCGCGATAAGTTCAACCAACTTCGTTCAACTTTTTATTCAACTCTTTCGTTGGATAAACGAATTTACAACCTCTCACACTAGTGCAGCAACTTACGTAATTCACGTTGAGCAACTAAAGTTGAACAAAATGCGTTTGGAGCCCCGTACACATAATTGACCAACTTTCCCATATGTTGATTAACCTCGCACACCTAGTTGATCAACTCTTAAAACTTATTCCAAAACTTATTTTTAAGGAAAAGCTCCGTACACCTAGTTCACCAACTTACTCAAATGTTGAATAACCTCGTATACTAGTTGATAAACCTGTTCGATTTTGACAGAAAAAAAAGTTTTTCGAGTTGATCAACTGCGTTTTCGATATGGTTGCTCAACCAGTTGATGAACGAGTTGATCACTCGTTGGGGAACGCGTTGAACGCACCGCGATAAACAAAAAACTCAAACGTGAAACCTGAACCTGAAATAATTTTGACTTCAGTTCGGTACATTAGGCAATTGCATTTTCGAGGAAATTTGAGACCAAGCCAATTCCCTGGCATCTCGATTTTTATAAGAGGGGCGCTTAATGTTCCATATATTGGGCTTTTCCTCAACTGCTGAAATTAATAGCAAAATTAATTCCGTTGTCCACTTTGTTTTTTTATCACCTTCCATGACGAAAAACCAAAATAAACTACAGTTTTCAAGTTGCATCAACTGCAAGTTCATGGCAACGCAATAGTTCAACCAAGTAGACACATTTAGCTGCAACCAACGCAACGCAACACAATATTACGTCAAGAAATCCCAAAGAAAATTAAAAAGTTGATCAACGCGTTGAACAAATAATGTGCAACACATTATCTTGAAAATGTTGCTCAACGTGTTGATCGAACATTTTCAAGGAGCAACACGAGCTCGTACACTAGCCGTACACTTGTTGCGCAATTCGTTGAGCAACGGCCAACAACTAGATCCAACCCCTTTGTTGAACAGAATTGATGGCGCCGTACATTAGAGTTGAATTCGAAATTTGTGCGTTGATCGCCTAGTGGACGACCGGCATTAGTTAATCCAATTTCGCTTACCGAACACAAAGAAGAAAGAACGATTACTCTGCAATTTTTCGAACTCAAGCAATTTGGGGAACCCCCGCCACCAAATATGTATGTCTCTCACCAACAGGCTTAAAAATCCCAAAGGCCAAGGCAATATATTTTCGTTTAAAATCAGTCGAAGGAATCTTAAAATAAATTCACTGAACTGAAAGAAGCTTACTGTAATTCGCTGAATTTTTCCAAAATATAACAAGCGTTTAAAAACGAATAAAATAAAATAATTTAAATAATATTTTCACAATCGATTTGAAATTTTCTTCGAGAATACACACGAATAGTTCAGAAATTTATTCTTTAAATATGGTATTAAACATTTCTATTTCGATGCATAAACTAGTTTCCTTTAACTTGAATTTTTATTTTCAACAGAACGGAATCACAATTGCAATATTTATTAGCTTGATCTTCATCGCACCAGCATTTGGGCATACAATCCATAAGAGACTATTGGAAAACTCAAAAGAACCAACAACTAAAGAAACCAATTTGCTTAACGGAACCAATCTTCAGGTCTCAACAACACCAACAACTACAATGTCGTCGACTCAAATGCTAAGAGAACCCGAAACTATTGCTGGTCCTTCAGGGCAAAACTGGAGTTTAGTTTCTTCAACAGAAGCACCTGAAATACTGGTTCACCCTTTCGTTGAAGCCACTGAAGTTGATCAATCCAATGAGTCTGACCTAAAAGTTCTTTTGAAAGGTATTCAAATATGTGTATGTAAGAATGTACGTAAACATTCTTTTTCCTTAAGCTGTTCCTGATGAAAAACTTCCAACTGAAAAACCCCAAGAACCGAAACACACAAATTCATCTACACCTGGAGAATCCCCGTCAGTGCTTAATATTTTGAGTAAGCCCTTGCAAATCATAAAAGAAAACTGTACTTGCTTCTCAGTTCGACGACCGAGTTCTATAAAAAATTCTCGAAAATTCGAAAATGCTACTACAACACTTTTGTCCGAGGTAGAATCAGAAATAGGAGTTCTCTTCGAAATTGCAGCCGGTGTCTTGCCTAAGGTGAATGAATTTATTGGAAGGAACGGAAACGAAACTTCAACAAAAGATTCTCCAGCTGCTCAACCAAATGGCACAGAAATCATCGAAGTTAAAATCGATGAACCACCATTTTTCGAAGATTTCATTCCATTTTCTCCGCTAGAGTATTTAGTCAACCGACCAATGCCTCAGGAAACCATCATAATTCAAACTGATTCTGAAGGAGTTGATCCTTTGCAACTTTTTCCAAGTCTATCACATGAATTTATACATGGTCCGACACCAAACGTACACAATGTTGCAATGGAATTACCAAATCTAACTGCAAAGAAAAATGATAATACAAAACCTTTGGGAGCTTGAATTCATGTTAAACATATTGGAAATGTAATTTTTCTAATTTTCTCTTTTTGCTTATAACTGTTCGAGTCATCTTCTACATAAATTATTTGCCATTCTTGTAGCTAATAATTTGTTTCTTTATTAAATAAATGGAATCCACATAGATTCCACAAGTTTCTATTGTATCTGATTATTTCTAATTTTTGTTTATGGATTTGCATTTGTGTTTTTATACTTCAACTTTTTTGACTGGGAATGTTGAAAGTATTTATTTATATAAGCTTGACTGATCGAATTAGGCTAACGCAGCGACTGAACACGTTCCATTATGAATTCACTAAGAATCGATGAAAAAATGCTGCAGCTTAAAACAAAATGGGGTTGTTCCTTAAGATTGTAAATGCCTTAGAGCCTACACATGAACTTATCCGGCCCTGGTGAATATTAATAAGATTTCTCTCCTTTTCAGAGTCATGGACTTCAACGTTGAACTAGTAGAGTATTCGTTTTTTCTAACCACTTTGAATATGGTGTTACATCTTCTTTCATCTCCATAATCTATTGCCTTTGGGAACCTAAATCTTACGCCTCATAAAAATCTTGGTGCCAAGATAATGAGAAGTTACTGGATGTCTTATAGAACCAAAACACGCCTCCCTTAACCTTTACTAGGCCCATTCACATAGACTACAGAAGACTTTCTCAAAGCAGTGAAAGCTTTCAACAGTTTAGTTATCTTTCATTCGCGAGTTCTTTCACCTCCTGTCGTTTATTGGGTTGTTTGCTTAGGCCTCCATGGTGCTTGAATGCTTGTGATGGCTAGTATTGGGGCTGATTCCCCGCTTTTCCCAAAAGGATCCACAATGTTCAATAAACAACGCCCAACTATTACGGTTCACAGAACGGATAATGGACTAATCGAAAAGAATGAATAATGAACAAACACAGATGGTGAGATGATGATGACGCTGCTGGTGGGATGATGATAAATCTATGTATATGATGTTGTACCCTCAGGACCATTCACACGCGTCACTACATCAGATTAAAAGTCTCTACTATGCTAAAACAAAAAAAAAAGCTATGCAACGACTTCACATGCACTGAAAGAGATAGAGAGGGAGATAGAGGTGTGCATCATTGAGATCTCATGAATATACACATGTAGGTACGTAAACCGATTCATGTTGAGGGGTGTCGCAAATTCAGTTCCATTGAATTCAATTGAATGCATCTTCTGTCCACATGGAGCTCTCTATGCACATTTCTTATTCATCGCAATGATGTTGAGAAGAGATGCCTCCCTGTCCCCAGCAGGCTGCAGTGCCAGAATGGCTAGTTACCTGTTTCACCAGCATCAGGAACTATAAACTATAAACCACGAGATCCTCTGAGCAAACTTCAATGATTGGCTACAAAAGCATCAGCGAAATGGTTGGTTTGGTAGAAATGGAAATGCCAGGTGAAATAGATTGTTTTTGTTTTTCATTTTAAGGGATTATCCTGAATGATATCAAAATTGCAGAATTCGTTAATTGCAATTGCCAAAGATTAAGCCATGGTGAAAATAGTATTTAAGAAATGAAAATTTTTGATATTTCATTTGAAATTACTCCCACTTTAAGCCTAGTACTCAGTTCAAGTGAAAATGAAAATTTCATATAAAAGTGACTGCTGGTTCACTGGCATGAAATCCGCAACGAGAAGTGAGTACTAAAATGGATTGGATTGGAAAAACAAATATGTTCCCCAACTTTTTCCACGCTATGATTTTCATTTCTCAATGTACAACCATCAGGAAAAAGTTTAAGGCAACGTGGAAAACTGTGACATTTGTCAGTTGATTTTAATATTTTGTTTCAAAACAAAAAATTGAAAATTTATAAACAGAAAGGACGAATCAGTTTAAAAATAATTGTCATTTTTTTTTTTCATTCAAAGTGAGTATCAAAAATTCACGTGGAAAAGTTTATTCTATTTTCATTTTTATTCTTCGCGTGTAATTTGGAACGTATTTATTTTTCATTTCACGCTAGGTGAATACTAGGCTTTAAGCCAAATAATTTGCTTAATCTAAAGCAATCCGGATTTCGTGAAAAACACAGTTGTATCACAGTATTTCCGAGCGTTACTGACGATATGGGACAGGCGTTGGACGTTGGACAGGAATTAAGTAACTTTTCTTGTGTTGCTTGACTTTCCAAGGCATTCGATGCAGTCAATTATGTTAAATTATGTGTAAAGCTAATGCAGCAAAACAACTTTTGAGCATTGCCAAGTATTTTTTGTCCTACCTTACTAATAGAAAATAAGCAGTTCAAGTTGGTTATCTGACTTTCTACTCAATGTTATACTGGTGTCCCTCAAGGTTTCGTTTTTGAGCCCTTATTTTGTCAGATGCACGTTAATGAGTTTCTTTATTGAGCATGGTGCTATAAATGTTAACGAAGATTAAGAGAACATAGTACACTGGTCCAATCTAAATGAACTTATTTTAAACCTAGAGAAGTCGTAAAGTCTAATATTTTCAAGAAATAATTTAGATCTTTCTTATTTTCCTTCGATCGTGTTGAGAAACGTTCCCATCGAATATGTCGAAACAGTAAAAAATCTTAACGCACTCGTCTGAAGAGTATACGCTGTCTTGCGTACCTTGTGGATGACTTAATCTTTTACACCTGTGCAAACACTTTTATTACTTGCAAAGATATTGGTAATACCTACATTGATCTACGGCTGTGCATTTTGTTTGTAACTTCAACAAATGTAAGTAAAAGAAAGTTGAATGTCGCCCTTAACAGCAATGTGTGCTATGTATTTGGACTGCGTAGATATGACAGATTGCTTGGCACCTCTATTAGTTTACTCGGTATGCCTTTCGATGCTTATCTCCAGCCTCGCAGTTTGATCCTACTCTGTGACATAATTGCTAACTCACCAACCCTAATATTGTTTCCAAATAGTCTAGATGTATTAAATCACACGATCGAGATAGATGCTGTATACCCGTCCATGCAATTGACGAAAGAAATAATGTGCGATATGTCTCTGTAGCGATCTTCGTTTACTCTTACTGCATATTCATTAACATAAAAAAAATAAGGCCTTAAGGTACCGCCTTCCAGAAAACCAGACCATAGAATTATTTTTGTGGATGAAATGGTGGTTTTTGAAGCACATGAGAGTTTTCATCTGGCCAATAACGGATAGTTTGGGGACGAAGCCGCTTAGCCAAAAATACACTTCATCACTGAAGACCAAAATCAGCGTTAAAGCTCGCTCTTAAAGTTGCCGTCACCAAATCTGAACTGTGGTAATAAAATTTATTTATGTGTAAACGTTCTTCATTCGTAACTTCACAAAATTGAAAATGATTTTACAGAATGATTTGACACTGACAGTTCGGTCATTTACTACGTTTATATGCAGTATCGAAAGATCGAGTTGGATTAGGGTCCGATTTTTGACCCAGGTTTTTCGTCATTTGATACAGGTATACAAAGCCAACCATATTGGTTTAAGTTTAACGTTTTAGTAAACTAGCGACATTCTGCCATTAGTAGATGATAGTTGGCTATGACTTTGATTTTTGATTCTTGTATATTACGTTACGTATTTTTTCAATTATTTTCGTTACAAAAAATGGATTAAAAACCTTAGAGATTGAGAAAAAATAATATCAAAATCGAACCTTTTAAAATTTTTGTCTGATTTTGAAACTCATACAAAATGGCAATGCTGTAGGGAAGTAGATGTGTTGGATCATTGGATGTTAATAAGGACTCTTTTAAATGCATATCCTCGTCTCCGACAAAGACAATACAGTGCAAAGTAGTGCCCGAGAAGGAAACAGTAGAGCAGTAGTAGAGTAGAGATAGTATCGTTCCACCATCACCACTCCACGACAACGATGACACAAGCGTCATGTTATGGAAAATTCGTGTAAAACGGATGAAGGTACTTAAGTGGATTGCTATAGCGCAATGCTGGAGGTCCCATATCGTCCTTTTTATTTTTATTCGTTTTGTGGTATTTTTCAGGATACTAGCTGGCATTTTATTTTTCGTTTGTTTTTGTTAAACAACATTTTTCATATAATGTAGATGGATGAATTGAGTGAGTTGCATCAGGTGCAGGGAAAAAATTGAGCTCAACAGCACCACGTTCAGTGTGTTTATGTGTATCTTCATCAATGGCTTGGATAGATAAAATAGAAGATGATGTTTTGGATTGGGATTTACCATCCTGGTTGTTGGAGCAGACTGCGTTTAAACACAAGGATCATGGTAAGGTGTGCAAATGAATTCACTTGTTTGGAATTATAAGTGTTTGGTTGATTTTGCTGTTTCTGTGTTTTTATTTTGTACAGCCATGGGGGATCAATTTTATGCCATCCATGAAGAAGAAAAAGGTGATTTTTCAAAACAAGATAGAATAAAGGAATAAACTATTCTTAAGTGAATGAGAAGTTTTATCGATTTGATTGATGATGATTGCAGTTAAATTAAGAATTCTGCGTTGATGAAGTTTGGTAGCAAAAATAAAACTATAAGAAATATACGAGTATGTATCTAGAAACATTACGCAAATTAGAATTTTTGTAATTTAAATTAGTAGTAGTAGTTGTTGTTGATAACAACACCATAAGCGATCTTAACTCAAAACTTACAGTTTTTCCAGTCAAATTCTTGTTTCTTTTTTACTCAGAGCTAGCTCGGAGAAAGTTCTATGAGCTAAGAATAAAACTAACATAAGCAGATGAGTAGAAACCTAAGCGATGTTAACTAACTTAATGCAATTTTTTATGTAATTTGAGATTTCAATGACAGTATACTTCGCAAGTCGTTTTTATTTGGCAATCCGGAAGACTTCTGGACTCTTTTGATAGGGTTCACTATGGAAAAAGTGACAGTTCTGATTCTGAATAGAAGAGTAATTTGCTTTTGGATTTGAAATCAGAATCGAAACCAAAAGCACTCACACATTCATACATTTAAACGTCAAACTCTACAGTTGTGATTTTTTGTATCCTAATTGTGGGAAGTGGTTTTCTTTCAACAAACATTATTTTTGATTTTGAAATAAATAACATTACTGTCCATATTTGACATTTGACATATACAATCACAACAAACTTCGGAATCGTCAGAATCAAAAAAAAAGGGTTCAGTTGGGATACCGGATTGGAGAGAGATTCCGGATTGCTAAATGAAAATGACAATAGTTAAACCTGAGAAATGTGATCGTAATACGCTCAGAGCTCGGAACTTTTAAAATTCAAATCTAATTTCGAAATGTTGTTAACAAAAAATATTTTTGTACGAACTACGCCATTCTTAACTCTGTAATTTGTTGACCAATTTAAATTTCTTTAACGATTCAGAAAACGGTATGTTATTCCTTTTGATATAAATATTTTTTTATTTTTTGTGCCTTAGATTCTTTAGTAATATATTTATTTTCTTATTGCTTTAATACATTTTGAAAATCGTTTTTGACTATAGGTACATATGTATATTTATTATATTTTGAATACATTTATTTTATAAAGTGTTTTCCAATTGAAACTTGTAAGACTTTGAACTTTTATTGTGAACGCAGCCAATGACCAAACTAATGTCGAATCATTTAGTAAGCACAACATTTTCATCATGGTGAAGTTCACAAACGAAGAACCCTTACAAATAATTAAAATTTATTACCGAGTAGGTTACACACAGAAAAAAAACAAGGTAAAATCAACAAAAACAATGTTGATTCAACATATTTTGCCAATGTTTTTGCTTCATCGAGCATTCGTATTATTTTAACATGATTTTTGTATAAGGGAAATTAATATTAATTCATGTTAAAATGAGAACGTTTTTATTGTTAAATCAATATGTTTTCATTTTGAAATAAGTAGAAAAAACCTGCAAATTAAAATGAATTTCATACCAAATGAATGCTGAATCACTATGGTTTCAGGTTGAATTTCAACGATCATCATGTTGAATCATGATGATAATCATATTGAATTACCATGGTCACTATATTAAATCACTTCGATCATCATGTTAAATCACCATTATAATCATGTTAAATCATTACTAACATCATGTTAAATCACTATGATCATCATATTGATTTACCATGGTCGTCATGTTTAATCACGATGATCATCATGTTAAATTACCATAATCATCATTTCGAATCACGATGATCATCATTATGAATCGACATGATCAACATGTTAAATCACGACGAAAATCATGTTGAATCACGATGACCATCAAATGGAATCACCACGATCATCATGCTGGTTCACGATGATCATCATATTGATTTATAAATTACTGTGTTCGATTTCAATAAAAACATATAAATATTTTTTTTTTCCATTTTTTTGTTATCTATATAATATTGCCACATAGCATTCCACCATTTTGAATTTGTTCATTTTTAATAAATTTTCAATTATACATGCCCTAATAATATCAAAACAAAATTTTTCAACCAACTATCAAAGTTATTTCATTTTTGATAAGTTTTTTCGTATGACATGACGCCATATTAGGTCGGCCATTTTGAATGTGCTGATTCTGATAAAAGATTCGTAATCAGCGATCCCAAAAACCCCTATATACCAATTTGTGGATCATTCTCTACGTTTTTCGACTTTTGGCCGCACAAAGCGGCTTTCGGCCGCACTGTGCTATAATGGTGACAAAGCTTCAATGTTATCCCATATAAAAATGTACGAGTTGGATATCTAGTCAATACATTAAAATCTATGGTGCAAATTAAATTAAATAAGATTCAATAATGATATTAGATTTGCTCGTTGTTTCTCGATCCAGTGTGCTCTGTGGGGATGTCAATCAATCAGAATATTAATCATGATACGAAATATCCAATTTAGGTGGGTTGTTTAATATCGTGCTTAAGTTCGATCTCTCATATTGGTGTAAAATGTATTTAATAGATATCAGTTTTTTGCATCTTATTCAGATAACTACTCTTTTCGATCATTTCAAGTATAATAGTTTTTTGTGGATATTCAATTTAATTTTGTAAGAAGCAATCATTTATTTTATTAATGGATATTTGTTTTATATAATGTTGATTCAATAGGTAATAAATAAATATTATGTAAATTCAATATAAAAAAAAGTGTTCAGGTGTATAACATGAAAACTATTTGTTTTGAAATTTCTAGCTAAGAATTATTATCCAAATTGTTTTGTTTTTATACTATTTTAATTTTAAAATATGTTCAACATGATCTCACACATGAACTTATTCGTATCCATATGAAACCTTGATGATTTAATAATATTTCCTTTATAACAAAAATCATATTGAATCAAAATGAAAAACGTTGTTTTAGTGTAGCCATGTTGTTTTTACATGAAAAACGCTTGTTTTAACATGAAGTACTATTACTTGGAATTAATATGTTAATCATTTTATTTTTAATGTCAAAATTATTCAATCATGTTATTTCAACATGATATCACACACAAATTAATTTTTATATGAAACCTCTATGATTTAATAATATTTCCTTTAGAACAAAAATCATGTTGAATCAAAATCACAAACGTTGTTTTGGTGTATGTCCTGTTGTTTTAACATGAAAAACACTTGTTTTAATATGGAGTACTTTTATTTTTATTTTCAACACAACTTCAAAGTTAAAACAAAGTGAAAACGGTTTAATTTTAAATAAAATACCTATTAACCTTTGTTTCAATTTTAAATTAAGAGGATTTAGTATTAAATTATTATTTTGAAATGTTAAAATAAAATGAAAACGTGTTAAAGCAAAATGAAATCCAATGATTTAAAAATTCATGTTTTTAATAGAAATCAATAATTCGTCATGTTGATTTTACATTGCGTTATTTTTCTGTGTGTACGACAACTTCAAGAGCTTTAGAATAAATTTTTGGTCGTCACGAAACCTCATTTCTGGCTGAACGGCTTTGTTCGCAAAGAGAATACGTATTATTGGTCGTTTTCAAACCCTCCTCTTCTTCAAGAAACACGACTTCATTTACAATAGATCTGTATAGAGTGGTTTTCGTGTCGGTAGTGTTTTTGGCCCGTTTTTTTTTTTTTTTATTTTTAGTCAATTTCGTTATTTGTTAGGTCAATTCGTTGGACTAAACATTTATGATTTGTGGTTTTTACAAGTACTACGTTTATATGAGGTATTGAAGCGAGCTTGAAGTGGGAAATATTGAGTCTGGTAAAGCATTCCACATTCGTTTAGTGCAGCTGAAAAAATATCAGTGCTATAAGTCTTCTACTTGGCTGATTTATTTCAGTAGTATATTGAGTTTGTATTAAAAAATAATTTTGTAGTACCCCTGGGCATGGATAGTCCGTTGGATTGTCATGACCGAAGTCGGGGTTCGATTTTTCGATTAACAGCAGCTGCCACCTAAGAAAATAAAAATGGTACTACTGGCATACTGCTGTACTGCCGCTTGTGAGTGAGAAGCAGCGTTGCCGATGTGGCACGATCGTGTCATTTTGACACGGTGGCACGGAAAGTTTCAATATGGCACGTTTTTTTCATTATTTTACCTAAATGCGTTTAAGATAAACCCAACCTTTTTAAAAAAAATAATCAAAACATACAAAGTTTTTTTCCACACTTTTGGTATCAGAATTTTCTCATCTATATAAGAGTGCGAGAAAGATGTTCTCTTTGGCGAAATAAGAAACATTTTTGAGATTGGACTAGCCGAAAGTATTTTTCTTGAAGATTCAGAAACGTTCTAGGTTAAGTTGTACAAATTAAAAAAACAATATTGACGAAGAAATGTTCATTAATATTTCAAAATTTATGTGGATTCTTCTTCGTTTGCCTCACGGAAGTGCGTCAGCAAAGCGAGTGTTTTCAAGGCTAAATAATATTAAAACAAACAACAAAAACAGACTGTCATACAAAACAATTAATGCTATAATGCAATATAATGAAATTATTAAGCCTAATAATTGTCAAAATTTCAAACCTCTAGCTAATTTATTTATTTAACTTATTATAACAAAGCTTTATTACGTCGTTATATTTTTAAATAATAATAAATAGGTACTCTTCATGTGATGTGAAATAGGTAGTTACATAATATCTACATACTTATTACTTATTATAAACTTGCCAAAAACTCCTGTTTCTGGAAAATACCTATGCACGAATAGAGGAAGTGATTTTTTGTTTGTTATTTGTTTGTAATAGTATTTAATTAAAATTTATTTTTAAAGAATAACTTGAGCTTTTTTTCATATGGCACGAAAATGTCATAAATGGCACGTTTTTTCAAAGAGTGTGGCACGAAATTTTTTTTTTCGGTGGCAATGCTGGTGAGAAGTAATGACAAACCCAACACAATACAACTCAACACGCATACAGGAATGGTTGCAACTTGTAAGTCACTAGATTTTAGGTTATCAACGTGCTGTTGGGCCGAGCGTTGCCACAATGTTGCAATAGTATTACAGTTTCTTAAAATTTTACTTATTTTTTTTTGTTCATATTTATATTTGCCTTCCTTTAAATATTTGTCTTGAGTTTCTCCTTATTATTTGTTGTAAGTACAACTTTTAGCAGTTTTCTTATTGTTGGTTCTTGTTTATAGAAAATATAACTGACAGAAACTATTTATAACTTTTTCGAACAGTGATTTTCGACATAAAAAATATATTTATAGGTAGATTCATCTAACTGTAAGAGTTATTACGTGTTCATAAAATTGATGCCTTGATATATTTCTTTATAAAACCTTACAGAAATCTAAAATCTGTCAAAAACTGTTTTTCAGAAAACTCGCATGTGAACATTACAAAAGTTAATCTCAAATTTTCTATTAAGCAGTAAAAGTGTGTGTAGACAAAGCAAAAAGTATCCATGCCGTCTCTACAAGCTAATTTTCAACTCACAAATAGACAACTGTGCTAATTTGATTGGAAAATTTGTCGAATTGTAAGATTTGTAAAAGATAGAGCTGAATGATTATTTTTGAGCAACAAATTCTGTTTTGGCTTCATACAACTCAGAAAATATTGCGTAAGTGAAAAATTTGTATTTTTATAAACTCTTTTTTAACTTCCCATAGGGAGTTATTGTAATCGGTCCGATTTGTCAAATTGGAATTTTTTTATTTTTTTTATAAAAAAGTATTTTGTGAAATAAGAAAACCATAACGCAATAAGTAACTGCCATTTAAAGTCTTTCTAGCCAGATTATACATTTTACTTTCACTCTAAATGGAATTGAAATTGAAACAAAATAAAATTTGGTGTTCTACAAATTAACAATCGATAACGATTTCATGGTTTTCGAAGTTAAATTGATACAAATTTCAGATTTCCATATTTCGATTTTCAGATGATTTAAATTCGATCAATTCTATTTGCGGGAACTTATTATTTTTCATGAAATTTTCAGAACAAATATGAAAAAAAAATAAAAATATCTTTTTCTATTAAAGAATAGCTTTGGAACTTGATTTGGCTCCGCAAAATTCTTAAGTGCGTCCCATCAATACATCCTATGAGACCATGAATATTTATTTATTTTTTTTTTTTCAAAAAATGAAGCTTATTATGTATTATTTTGCCTCTTCATTTGCTGATTTTCAATTGAATTGAACTTAGACAAATTTTATTCTATAAGATATTGAAAGTAATGTGTCAAAATCTTTGACACAGTAAGTCGACGAAGACCGTGAACACAACTTCGCTAAATTATCAAATTCATAAAAAAAAGTGACCCAAAATCGACCTCGGCCAAGTCTTATAATTCTAATTAAATATATTATTATTAAGATATAAATAGAAAATAAGCAACAGTATAAATTTAAGACTTAACCAACTGCAATTATCACCCCTATTATAAGTAAATATAAGTCAAAAGCTTATCATACTGAATGTCAAAGTGTTTTTTTAACAAATTTAAATAGAAAACGGACAACAACTAACAATGCAACCGGAGAGCCAGAAATCTAAAAAAAAAGAGAGAGCACACGGTTGGTACTCGTATTGAACCGTTCCCCATCCAAGTACTAACCACTCAAAACGATGCTTGATTTCGTTGATCGATAGCGATACCATTATCAAAGCCTAGGCCGGTTGACTAAATGTCTGTAGCTGACAGTGTCGATACAAAAGTTCATAAATGATGAGGTAATTTTAGGAATCGACAATATAGTTCATCCAGCGAATTTCATAATTCAGTTTTACAGCGGATGCGAAAGGTCAACGGATCGAGACAACTCACCGGGAGTAAAATTCTGCGAATTCTGTAATCGACATGTATATAAAATTATAAAATCCGATTTAAATCATAAATTAATGAGCCACTACATAAATAGCTGACTGCCTCAATCAACTCTCAACAACCAACCAAAATAAAAAATAAACTGAATTTCAACTTAAGCTCAACTGAACGTAAATATCCACATGATGAACTTAATAATTAAATGGCCCTTTATTTTCTTTTAATTACTTTGCCGTTTTCACCATAAATCACAAACGAACTTACGAACTACAAGGATATAATAATAACCATTCATATGGCAACATATTTAAATTTAATGAGCTCCAACATCCGTCTCATCCTGCCAGGATTCCATTTGGAGGATTCGAATTTCCGATTCGGATCCTCAGTATAATATATGATAATCACGTATAAATCATATATACACAAAAAAAAGTACAAACAAGCAAACACAAATCCCCAATTACCAAGGATTTACTCGACATCAATAAATAAACACCCCCATACCCTTATTTTACTTCAATATTATTTTTATTTTTTATAACAACGATTCGAGTACAATTTGTGTAATTTTTTTTTATCTCACGTCATTGCATTTTCCAATCAAAGTTCGTTTGAGATTCAAAGCGGAAAAGTCTAATAGATACTTTCCGTAATTGTGGCAGCGCATCGCCAAGTGGGCGGGAAGGTGTCTATTAATGTAAAACAATACTCACCCTAAAGCCAAGGTAATATGATATTGACATTGCCAGTTGTAGTTGATGTTGACATTCAAAAGTCAGCGAATCATGTTGTCTATACCGTTTTATTTTGTAATTTCAAACTGAGCGAAGAGGGAACACAATTTATATTCTCACGTACCTCTTAGATTATGATAGAAAATTAACTATCTCCAGATGGATTAATCCATTGGATCAACTTCACAGATCAAAGTAAATTCTTTGACTCACTTCATATAAGTGACAGGCGGGCTTTTTCACGACAAAATCGCCTGAGTAATTCGCCCTGTTATAATTTTTCACCAATTTTAAAACCTCACTTTGTGTTATCACTCGAATTTAAGAATTATTATTATCTTCCCGGTAAGATTGACACCGAGAATTACTTTCAAATTAGGAAGGTACCTATTTCTACAATAACCTGATGCAAGAAGCTATATGTAGCAAAGAGCAAACCACCCGCGTTCAGATACTCGTTGATACTGAATTTTCTACACATCCCCCACAAGGCTATGAGGCTGACATCGACAACGCGACGACGAATTATACGACGATACGAGGCAAGGCTTTGCGAAAATCTATCTTTGCATGGAGGTTGTTGAAATTTAACAACCTGCTGTCTGTGGGCATCAAACCGTCTCATACACAGCATCCAAGATTTGTGCGGTTTGATGTTGCGTAGTGTGCTGCAATCCATTCATAGGATTAGGAACTTACAAGCCCAAATAGAGTCTGTTAGGGGAGCATTAAAGCGGGAAAATTAACTTACGTTCCACATACGAAACACAAGAGAAACTGTTGCAGATAAAATAATGGAATTGTGTGCAGTTTGAATGGAATTCATGGCGGCTATTTTCTTTATAAAAGAGTTTTGTCAGTTGGACTTTGCGGATATTCTGATAACACAGCTACTCGTACAGTGAGTCAAAGCATCGTGGTTTTGTGTATAGTATTCATCTCAAGGGAAATTTATTAATTGACTACTTTGTAAGCGAATTTTGTACAGTTCATCCATACAAATAAAATGACCGACTGGATCGCACGAACTTGCTCTTTTGTAAAAGTACTTTGCAATTAAAAAATTACTTATTAAGGACCAACGACCAACGAATAAAAAAAACAAATGGGATTTAAAACATATAATAAGCCTTAATTCGTCACAAAAACTTTACAAAAGGATAGAAATCCAGTTTAATTTAATGTTAATATAATAAAATTTGCGTTGTAATTGCTAAAATGAGAGAAATTTAAGAAAATAAATTGGTCGTCGCGAATTGGAACGTGATTGCTACGAAATGTCAAACACTATTCATGTTCCACATACCATCCACACTGCAACGAATGAATTGTTCGCGCGCGACAAAAAAATGCATGTGAACGAAATGTCAAAATGGGCGAATGTTCGTTCGTTCGTCGGTCGTTGGTCGCTCTCATGTGAACAGTCCTTTGATATAATACATAATATGAATTTAATTAGAGAAAATTATTCAAATGCATACAATTGAAGTCCGATTTCTAGAAAAGTATGAAACAAAGTTTAAAAATCGTTTTATTATTAAATTGATTTTTCATACAAAAAATGTCTTTAAAATATTTAAAAAAAAATTTTGGGGTGTCAATTTTAAGGGCTTAATAATATAAATTTTAGGAAATAATTTCAAAAATGAATCAATATACATATTAATATCAAAAATCCAACAAACATATTTTCCTGTATACAAATTTTTGGTCAAAATCTTTAGAACTGTTAATGAGAAAGTCGAAAATAAATAAAATGCACGACTGGATCGCACGAACTTGCTCTAATGTAAAAGTACTTTGGAATTTAAGATACATTTTATAAATATAAAACATGAATTTAAAATGAAATTGCCGTCTGATTTCTAGAAAAGTATGAATTTATGCAAACAAACTTTAAAAAATCGTTTTATTATTAAATAAATAAATTTTTTATATAAGAAATTTCTTTAAAATTTTTCAAGAAAAAAATGTGGGATGCGAATTTTAAGTATTTAATAATATTGATTTTAGGAAATAATTTCAAAAAATAATCGTTCATAGGTTTTGAAGATATTGATTTTTCAAAAAAAATTTTTTTTCAAAAAAAAACAACAAATAATTTTTCGAATATTTGTATATACAATATTATTTTAAGCTTAGGGGGACGCCTGCTGAAAATTTTTGGTTAAAATCGTTAGAGCCGTTAATGAGAAAGTCGAAAATCAAAAAAACCGTTCTATGACAGGTACCGTTAATAACATTTTGCCCCAAATTTAATTTTTTTTACCAAAACGTAGTCCATGTCCATAATATCACACCTAATTTTTTTTTATCAAAATCGTTAAAGCCGTTTTCGAGATAAATAAGATTTTGCATTACGGGTGGATGGGGGATACCGTTAGTTTTAGAGCTAAAAAAAAAATTCAATTTCCCCTCTAGGGAATCACCGAAGACCCAGAACTACCGAGTTTGAAGAAAATAGGTCCAGTGGCTTAGGCTCTAGATCGAGGTACAGACATACAGACAGACAGACAGACAGACGGAATTGCCGGACCCACTTTATTCGTCTTCGCTATCATCGTAATGTCAACTTTGATCAAAATCTCGAGTTCGATTTTTTTTCCAAATGCAGAACTTGCCCTATAGTACCTATATCGCAAGTAAAAAGGGGTTCTATTACAGGTACCCTTTATACCATTGTCCATGTGCATAATAGCAAAACAATTTTTTTTTGTCAAAATCGTTAGAGCCATTTTTGAGATAAATAAATATTTGCATAGTGGCAGTATGACAGGTACCGTTAGTCTTGGAGGCAATAAAAATGTCTCCTCTAGGGAACCACCCAAGAACCTTAAATACCAAGTATGAAGAAAATCGCTTCAAGGGCTTAGGCTGTAGGTCGAGGTACAGACGTACAGACTGAACCCACTTTTTTCGTCTTCTCTATCGGTGCAGGGAAATAAGTCCACGGGAACTAAGTCCACTGAGGGACTAAGTTCTCACTTGAGGTGGGAAATAAGACCACGGGAACTAAGTCCACTGAGGGACTCAGTTCTCACTTAATTGGAACAAAATCCACTTTACTAAAGTGGTCTTTGTTCCCATTAAGTGAGAACTAAGTCCACATTCTTATGGGAAATGAGTACACACTCGAAAGTATAAAGTGGGAATAAATTTCCAACAACAAAAACTTATTGATTTTATGTTGGTTATTTTCCAGATTCTTTAAATGCTAAAGAAACTTTGCAAACACCAAACCTCGCACCTACCCCAAATCCTATAGTGTGCCCAAGCAGTGGTATTGCAGGGGGGCAGAATGCCCCCCCTTACATACCTCACTGTTTATACGTGTCGTTCCCATGGCTTAACATGGGAATTTATTTCACATTCAAAGGGAACTAAAACCCACAGTTTTTTGTAACGAATTTCCCACCTTGCATGGGAACAAAGACCACTTTAGTAAAGTGGATTTCGTTCCTATTAAGTGAGAACTGAGTCCCTCAGTGGACTTAGTTCCCGTGGACTTATTTCCCACCTCAAGTGAGAACTTAGTCCTTCAGTGGACTTAGTTCCCGTGGACTTATTTTCCTGCACCTTCTCTATAGTTAAGTGAACTTTGTTCAAAATAAGTCCCAATGTTTTGTACCTACCTGGACTTTGATTTATAAGGCTACTCAAACTCTGAGCATAGTCTAAAGCATACAAAATAAAATGCACGTTTGAATCGCTCGTACTTGTTCTTATGTTCATGGGGCTTAGAATTTTAAAAATTAGATGTTATAAAAAAAAGACTATTCAACAGCATAATTTGTTTTGTTAAATTGCGCCCTTCAAAATTTTGGCTAAAAAATGTTCGTTTTATTCCTTAAACAAATTTTAATTTATAAAAAAAAATAACAAATTAATTAAATGTGTATAAGATGTTGAAGAGATTTTTAAGAAATATACATTTCCAAGAAAATCACTTACCAGTTTTTGCGATATGAAATTTCAAAAAAAACAAAAATTTGTGTTGTAGTTTGTTATTTTAATATGCAATAAATCTTCTGTAAGAGAAATTAAACTTCAATAGAAGAAAATCAAAATAAAAATATTTTATATTCAATTGAAAGTTTTGCTGGTAATAGTACACAAAAAACCTTTCAATCATAATCGCGGGAGCTTTTCACCAATCCTAGAAATCTTAGATCGGTGTCACTATTTAAACCGTTGAATGTAGATTCCTTCGTTTTGCCATTCGCGGGTTACGTTGGCCTAGTATGTTTAACCTCCCAGCCTATGTTGATCGCCTAGAGCTTAGAGACTTAAAACCCTTTGATAAACGCAGCAAAGTCGCCGACATTATTTCTGTGGTGTTTGGTACAAACATGATAGGTCCATAAAATAATTTGCGTTTTTACGTTTACTTTACATGGAGCTAGGGGCTGCCACTTTTTTCGCAATAGTTTGCTGCTAAATAAAAGTATTCTACGAATGTTCTTTTTAAAAAATAGCTAAAAGTCAATTTCCAAAAAACCGATAAAGTCGTTATCGAAAAACAGTCAAACTTCGATAGCTCGAGCTAATATTATTCACAAGAAAAGTTCGACTTATCAAGACTTCAAGTTATTCAAATACATATAAATATCATTTTTTTGCACGAACTTTCATTGTTTTAGGTGTGTTCATAAGCAATTTTTTAAGAAAATTTCTTTAGTACGATACTAGTTAGAAAATGTTTAAAATTAAAAAAGAGTTAGTAAACTATGGTACTATTATACCAATACCTTAATAATGGGCTGTTTAAAATTTTGCGCCAAAGTTTTTTTTTTACTAAGCCACAGAAAATATTCTTTGAACAAACATTCTCATTTTAAAAGAGAAATCGCTTCAAAAATTTCAAATCCTTGCATAATTTTGATTTTCTCTCAAAAAATGGGGACTTCCCCAAAAAATCGATCTACAATACTCGTACTTGTCATTTTTTCATTCTTACAAATTTATGAAATTTCAGCTTTTAAGGCTGCTGACACATAATTTGATTCAAGATATCATAGTTCGAGCTATTGAAAATTTTACTGTATTTCAAAAAATGGAAATGTTTGTTCTATTGAAATCTTTATAATGTTAAAACAGCACAAGTGGTGTAGAAAATTTGTGAGGTAGAGAAAGGAGATGTCGATGAACATTGGCTTTGAAAGTTTTGCAAATTGAAATGGCAAGGTAAAAACGTATCGGGTAAATTATTCCATAATCGTGCTGTGCGACTAAAAGCGAATTTCTTTATTTAACGGTACTTCCAGAATTAAGCTCGAGGATGAATTGATGAGCGAATAATTGCATCATAGTTCTATTTCCAATCAGTTTTAACGCTCAGTTCTCGCTTCTGCCAAAAGATGTAGACGAGTTTTGGACATACCTATAAATTCTATCTAAATCAAAAGGAATGACAATTTTCTTATACCGAAATAGAAATTTTAAGCATTTAGCACTGTTTTTGGCGGTCTCAAAAATGTGGTTATTTCAACGAAGATCGTTGTTGACACATATCGAGTGCTCAAAGATTTTCGGCTTCTTCGATGCAAGTGTTTTTCAAGGACAATGGCATACGGGGTACATTTTTCTGCATCGACAATAGAAGCACTAAGTTCCACACGATTTTGTACACCCCATTTAGCGATGCTGAAAAGAGTATAATGAGCTTATTATACGGTGCCATTGAAGTTTCACTTCCGACGCGCATGGACGCAAATTTGAGACCGAGAATGAGAAGCTTTAGGTAAAGTCGTCGACAAACCAACGATAAGAGAGCTTGATGCCAAACTCTATTAAATGCCCTAGTAATATCAAGCTCAAAAACATTGCTTTCTAAAAAGGAATTTATATCTGTTCCATTCTTCGGAGAGACCTGCCATCACATCGGCAGGAAACGATTGCTGCGAAAACCGTGTTGCCGGTCATTAAGAACCTTTCGGTTTCGATATTTCTTGAGCTAATGATTGATCATATGTAAACCTTTTCTAGAGAAGTTAAAACAAAAATGCGAACTTCTTCTCTAGGGAATCACAAACAAATGATCTGTACTAAGGTTAGGTTAATCCATCTGGAACCCACCTAAGCTTCTTTGTTTGACCTCTCTACTACTGTTAAGTTTTAGGTAAACGAAAATACTATTTTCCCTATTGAGCAAGTTAAATAAACTTGGCAACGCCACAGCCAGGGCCTAGTGACTTTCAACGCTCAACCATTCCTGTTGTTGTTTCGGGAAGAATAGAAGTTATACCCTTGGAGAATTATGTCACTTCCTTGCAATAAGCAGTACCCCTGAGAAAAAATTATTATTGTTTTTAGGTTTGACACTTTTCGGGATCGATCGCCAGACCTGTGGCGTTAAACACCTACGGTTCCAATCATTAAGCTAGTGGGCAGATATGGTCAAATTTTAAACAATTTTGATTAAATACATTTTCCCATAAAAACAAAAACTTAAAACCGGCGCGTATAGGAAATAAATGGTTTCCACAATTATTTCGGCTTTGTAAGTCGATTAACATCCTAAACTGCTGAAGCTTTTTCCTTCGTACAAATTTTTTTTAAATATGTAATGTGACCGTCATACAAAAAAAAAAAACCTAGAGCGGGTAGGTTATATCAAGATAAGAAAAAATCGAGTGAGAGGGGGTCTATTTCCCCCGGTAAGCCTAAAAAATTGACTCTAAACGGGGACCAAATCATTAAAAGCAACACCAGCACTAACAATATTCTTTTTATTTTATTTTCAAATCAAACTTTTCTACTAAAAATTTTTGACAAAATATTTTAAACTCAAAAATCTGCACGCGATATGAGTATTTGATTATTTTTTTCCTAACAAAACATGACATTAAAAACGAATATTTTTTTTACATTCCCGCTTTCAAATTACTTTCAATAGAAATCACCGGACTCACTGTACATATTTCTCATCTAATGATGCGTTTCAATAGCCAAGGAATGATAATCATCAACACAAAACTGAGGTTTGAACTCTTTTCCTATTGAGTTATATTCACATTTATCCACGTATCCACCCCTGCTACAGAAGTCCAGACCTTCCGAGTGCGAAAAACAAAAAATTGAAAACAAAAAAAAAATCATTGAGTTATCCCAAAACCACCAAACAATTGGAGGAATCACGGTTCTGCACAGACACAACCCATCTATAAACGTGTACTCTCGGTTCGGAGGGCGTTGTTGACGGGTGGGATTTGGGTAGACCTGGATATGGAGTTGGACGAAGAGAACCTTAACATTTTCGCTAGATAAATAGACGAACGAGTGGACTGGACAGTTGTAGAGTTTGTGGTCTGGTCTGTCGGTTGTTTTCGTCGTTATTTTTTCGCACAGTGTTGCGGATCGTTGGTTTATCGGATGAATGAATAGATGGATGTATTTCTGTCTTTTTGACGTTGGTTGATTCGCTTGAGGAAAGGTCCGTTTAGTAAATGTTTTTTTTTTTTTTTTTTTTTTTTTGTTTTTGTTTTAAGGGAAGAAATATGTTACCAATCACTGATGCGGAAAGAAGAAGAAGACTTCCCCATATCTCTGAAAAAGAAGGTTTTTGTGGTTTCTATTGATTTAAGGAAGGTGTCTCATCTGGTATACGTACACACCAGGGACGAAGCGTCCATATATTGAGTGGAATGAGTGCTTCCGTTAAACCATTTGAAAAAATCGTACCTAGCAAGGAATTAAATTCAAAATTCCAAATTGTATTAATATTTTTATTATTTTATTTGTGTCTATTAATGAATCTTCATTTACTCTGTAAATTACATTCCAACATCATTATGACAACATTATCATCTTTTACTAAAATTACTAAAGGAAATCATGATCTCTCGGGTTATTACAACTTAAAATACCAAACTGCAAACCAACTGAGAATGCTCAACATCACTCCATTATTTATAATGCTCAATCTCATGAAAGTTCTTACTAAAATGCTTAACAGCTATGCATTCCTTATTATCGCCTTCATAACTCAATTTCAAAATACCCTTCCACTCCAAGTCAACTGGAAATATACCTACAACATCACTCACCAATATTCACAAAATGCTCAAACAAAAATGATTCTCAAACAATATAGAATGCACAACAGCTGGGCATTCCATTATTTCGCATACTAAACTTAAATCTCAACCCAAAGTCAAAATAATTTTGTCTCGTTTCTTGCCTTTTGCACAATGTGTGAAGAATGAGTTGAGTGAATGCATTACGAGAATTTCGTACAAGAGAGATAGAAAAACAAAAATGTATCTATTGAGTTGCTTATTATTGTCTCAAACTGATAATGAGTTTAATTTCGTGGACAAAAGGGGTAGAAGAGTTTTATTTTAACATAATGTGTGTGCAAATTTAGGTGCAATTCATTCATAACTATCAGAAAACAAACAAATATGAATTTAAAAGGTGGTAGTTTTTTAATTATTTTCGTGGCGATAAATACAATCCACCTGTTTTCTGTTTATTTTTTGTTATTATAAAAAAGTGGTCAAAAATAGTATTTCTTATATTCATATCTGAGGTTTCTTGACATTCCAGCAGAAATATAACTAAAGGTTATTTTCAATTATGAGAATTTTAAATCAAAAAAAAACTTCAAGGAATGTTAAGATTTTTAATATCCCTTAATACCTAATGGCATCTGTAGAGAGATCATATTCATGTTTTAAGAGAATTAAATATTTTTTTAGAAATAAATGTGGACAACAAAGGTTATCTACTCGTAGCTTAGTTCTTATCAAATCGTACTTAGATAATTTTGCCTTAACAGAAAAAGGATAAATCTTTGCGCAAGGCAACAAGCTTTTTTTTTTTAATAAGACTTTACTGTAATATATTATTTATGTATATTATTTTATGTGTATTACCATAAAGTGGAATTTAAAAGGTTGGATCTCAAAGGTCTTTCATTTTTGGTTTTATGTTCAGTGCTTCCGCTATCGAAAAAATCACGCCTCGTGCCTGGTACACACATATATCTCCCAACCATGGATACGTTCAAGGTTTGTTAACTCACTTCCATAATAGTTTGGAATTTATTTTTGCCGGAAGAGGATAATAATGGAGAGCAATTCTGTTTTGTTGATAACAATGTATCCCAAACCCGAAAACTATTCCCCAAACAGAGTTTGGTTCATAAAGTTGAAGTTAACTGCTCCCCTGTGCAAACAAAAAAACCACCTCATCAACAGAAAAATAAAACAAACCAGCTTTGCAGAATCGAAGTGTTTTTTTCTATTTTTTGGTATAGTTAGGGTTACAAGCCATCATCTCTAATTAGTTGAAGTTTAAAGTCAAAGTAGTGTGACCTTTCTAATGAATTTTTACTTGTGTTGTCGACACACTTAGAACAAATGGTGGCAGGTTAAGATATGTTGAAATAATTTATCTTTCTTTTTTATTTAAGTGAAACACTTCCTTTTATTGGTAATTTTATACTTTCGCGGTCCCCTCGTTTTTTGGCTCTATAAAATCGAAAAATCATCCGATTTCGATGGATTTTTTTTTTTTGGATTTCTGAAAAAAATTATGATAATTATCCATCGAAATCGGATGATTTTTCGATTTTATAGAGCCAAAAAACGAGGGGACCGTGAAAGTATAAAATTACCCTTTTATTTTATAATTATGTTTTATTTTATATTATTACAAGATGTTTCTCCATTGAGTTCAAAAATGCAACTGACTAAATTTACATATATGTATAATAATTCATTTGCATACATATACTTATACATAATATGTTCATTTGCATACATATATAAATTCACAAGATACATTGGTACTATCTAGGGTGGGTTTTAAACTCTTGATTCTAATCAAACCTAATATTTCGATAACAGAGGACATGAAGAAAACGGATCCCATAAATCCGTGTGTCTCTCTGTCTGTATCTTTAACTAGAACAAAAGCTTCAGAATTGAGATTTCGGGAGTTTAATTAAATTTAGAGGGGGAATTTTGAAATTTTTTATTATATTAATATTGTAGATATTAAATAACGGTACCTGCCATATACCACTCATTATGGGGGAACTTAGCATTTTGTCAAAAATTATTTCGAAAATCTTAAATACACCATATATGCACATATTATGCTTTTTTGCCAAGTTATCATTTCGCCAAACTACGAGTATTTTCGGGCTTTTAAGTTTCGTTTATTTTGAAACCGTTATTTGTGTTTCGGTTAAATTTGTTTTCCCAACTGTTATTATTCTGATATTTGTCTTTTGTAAGAAATTGCCTCACAAATCTAAATTTGTTTTGGTTATCATTTATCATGTCTTTTAATCTCATTGATTCTTCAGAAAGCATTAAAGGTATGAAACGAATGAGTTCAACTTAATTCCACTTTGTGTTATTTAGCTTCAAATGGATGTATAATGTATTGCACATGTATTTACATAATTGATCCCAAGACAAAACATTTTAAAATCTAATTAGCAAAAAGCGAAATAATAAAAAGCGAATAGACAAAAACCGAATAAACAAAAAGCGAGAAAAGAGGCTGGGTGCGACCCACACTCACACTGATAACTTCCCATTTGTGGTCTTGAAAACTTTATATTTAGTTTTTTTTTTCCAAATAACCGACAATAAGCGACATTAATAAAGATCTCATTGTCGTGAGCAACAAAAAATTTTGTTAGATGTCACTTAGTTTAACCAAAATTGTCTCTTAGCACACTATGATTCAACTAGAACTTTCTTCGTTTTTTTCGTTTCCTGAACAATTTTAGAAATGTCGCTTAGTATACATTCTTACGGGAAGGTATCGATGTATAAAACAACATACTTTAGAAGGCACTATCGGTGTTCATTCCCGAGAAATTCGACTTTAAATACAATTTTAGCTAGTTTTCACTAGAATTTTTAATAGTTTTTTTATTTAAAAAAAAAACTATTGATTCAATATTTGTCAACATTTTACCAATTGTACAAAATTATACTATGTATAAAATAAACTAAATTAGAAGTCAATATCACTACTAGTTCTCGAGAAATTTGAGTCGAAAAACAATTTTTACCAATTTTCAATAGAATTTTTTATAGTTTTTTATTTTTTGTAAAAAAACTGTAAACTGATTTTTTTTGAAATTTTCACCAGTTGTCAAACACATTATTTTTCGTAAGATAAAATTATTTTGCGTTTCAAATTGTTTTCCGTTCTTAGAATATCTGGGTTATGAAATTTTTTTTTTCAGTTTTTTTTATTTAAAAAAATAATGGTATGTACATATTTTTCCAAATTCATACCAAATCTGTATGACCTTATAATGAGTACATTAAATTTTATTTGAAATCAATAGCATTATTTTTTCGTGAGATATTTGAAACGTTATACTGAAAAAACTACTCACTGAATTTAAATAAAAGCCCTTTCAGCCTCTTTCGAAGTTATTATCTATTAAACAAAATTTATTTGAAGTCGATATCTTTACTCGTTCTTGAGATATCGACGACGAAAAATGGTACCAGAACGTACGGACGTACGAACGTACGAACGTACGAACGTACGAACGTACGAACGTACGAACGTACGAATGTACGAACGTACGAACGTACGAACACACACACACACAGACATCTCTCTAAAAATGATTGATATAGCCTCTAGGGACCTTGAAACGTCGAGAAATGTCAAAAATTCCAATTTGACAAATCGGACTGATTACAATAACTCCCTATGGGAAGTTAATAAAGATATCTAAAATAAAAACTGGTAAAATGAAAAACGCCAAGCAAAATTTCAAAGAACTGCTTAAATATTTGAAAAATGGTTTTTACAATTTTGATAACAAAAATCTTTGTTCTAAAAAAGATATACCCTTCCTTTGTCCATATTTGTATAGTTGCAGGCTTCATTCTCCGAGAAATAAAAGAAAAAATAAATTATGGACAATTTTTCTACTGACTATTCTAACTACTCGGTACTCATCATCACTTTACCAAATCCTTTTTTTAGTTTTCCAGTTAAAAATCTAACTCCGATGGCTGCCCAACATTTCTCTCTTTCGAAATGAATCAGCTGCCATCTTTTTCTTTTATGTCATCGAAAATGATCAATTTTATGATAAATTCAAATTCAATCACTTTTTCATCTAAATCCATCAAATATCTTAACCGTCCTTACCTTGTCCATATCTTTAACGCGCTTTAACGATAAAAGATTTTGAAGCACTAAATTCCACACGGCTTATGGTTTCCCATTTGACAATGCTATACGCTGCCGTTCTTAATCCACATCCAAAGTACAAGGACATGAATCTGGAAACAAACATGCGAAGCTGAGAGTACTGTCATCAGCAAAACAATTCACTGGATTAAAAGTTTCAGAAAAAAGATCATTGCTGAACAAAAGAAAGAAACTCGGAGACAAAACAGAGCCCTGTGGCACACCAGCATTTATTTTATGAATAACAAACTTGAGGCCATTCAATACAACTTGTATAGAGCGGTTTAAAAGGTAATTTCTAATCCATCAGATCACCGGTGAACCTATTGCTACGAAAGCCATACTGCAGGTCATGCGAAGTTTTCGTTTTTCAATTCTTCAAGATATTTCTTGAGCTGATAATTCATCAGCCTTTTAATCAGCTTGGTAAGAAGGCACTTAAGTGCAATTAGACGATAGTTTGATGGGGAAGAAGTTTCGCCTTTTTTTATGGGCAGGCTGGACAAATGCTATTTTTCCATTCACTCGGAAAGAGTCCAGTAGAGTAGCAGTAATGGAGAAGTTTACGCAATGGTTTTTCTAGCGTTGAAGAACACTTCTTCAGAACAATGGGAGGTACACTATCCGGTAACGATATCTTTCAGTACTCTTGTACCTGTACGAGTGCGAAAGAAGATTTGTTCCATAAATTCGTTTGCGCGCTCTCAAGTACAGGAAGGGTCACGACACTTTCTGGGAATTTCGAATTAACACCAAACTTTGCTTCAAGCAAATTTGCTTTTGAGATAATTATTAGGGATGTCATTAAAGACCAGCGTTGGAACCGAAGACTACTCGTAAGTATCATTTCGGTCTTTCCATCATGCTTGGACTTATTCTGACTCTAAAAACGGTAATGATATGAATAACGGTTTGATAGATTTTTTCCTATTCGGAATAAACTTTCTCATTCCAAAAAGAACTGATTTTGTAATCATTTATGCCTGAAGTACCTAGAAGTGATAATACACTCATAGTGTATCTATCAGGGTCAGAGGTAAGAAACAAGTTTAGGGTGTATGCGGATTGAACTATCACACCAGGAATTGGAGTATGCTCCTGAACGCGAAAGAAATTTACCCCTCACTGTGATAGTCAATTTATTTATAATTTTTCAGGGAGGAACTTTTTTTCTTGTTGAGTGCACTTTCATTGACACTTTGACTTTTTTTTTCGCGCTTTCTCGAGGGAATTTTTTGTCAGCTCCTTAACTGGACCGATCACTCTGAGGTGTAGATCAGTACACGTTGCCTTCGTTTTATCCTACCTCCCTATGATGACTGCTTGAAACTAATCAACTTGAATTCGCTGAAAGAATGAGTTAAGAATACGTAAAATTCTCTTCACTTTAATTAAAATTACTTTTGTTTTGAAAAATCATATATTTCAATAACGGGCCATTCTTTAAATGAGGTTGTTAGGTGTATTTTGGTAAATAATTAAAAATACTTAACCCTTAACCTGCCTTTTAACTCTACTCCCTTAATTAAACATTTCAAACACAAGATAATTCCTTAGAATTGGATGCCTCTTCTTATTTTAACCCCATTTCACCTTATAAATAATTTTATTTAAAAAATTATTTACTTCATCCAATATTTTCTTTAAATAGAAAAAGAATTCTCTAAAATCAGAAATGGTCACCCCATTCCCAAAAACTTGCTTAATTCCCAAAAATTATATAAAAAATAAAACTTAAATTTCAGGAATATGTTTTCATTCTTTTAAAGCCTTCATTCATCTATAAGTTCAATTATTACATAAAATAAAAGGAAAAAATAATATCTACATTAAATTTTAAATTATTTTTTCCTTCCACACATACCACGATCCAGAAAATAAAATGTGAGGAGAGTCCTGACGTTTGCTCGTTGAGAGGAATTGAACTTGCAACTGGAAAATTCAGTTTTGTTTTCGTTGTTTCTTGTATATTTTGTTTTTTTTTTTAACTTAACTCCCATTTAGGGTTGAAATAGCACTCAGTGGAACGGATAAAACTTTGGTTTACAGGTCTGGATGGTTAAATTTAAATAAAGATTAATGTGGGAATGTTACCTTGAAAAAAAAGGAACGAAGAAAAAATAAAATAAAAATTATAATAAAATAAACACCATGTATAGGGTTAGAAAGTTTCATAATGAAAGGGTTGGAAAATGGGTGCATTAAATGTTTATGTAAGTAGGTTTTTGATATTTTGGTCTTGGTAACCTTGTAGTTTGACGGTTGGAGGAGAATTATGTTAACATAATAGCTATACAAACGTACTTATTGACTTTGAAGATTTTAATAGGGAAAATGTTTGGATAATTATTTACATAACTTGCGGCTGTTTATGGAATGTTGAATACCACAAAAGGATGCCTCAGGATGGATTTGAAATAATACCATACAATCTACCCGCAGGATGATTGTGTTGTATTTAAAAATGGAATTTTTTACTTTTTACATATGTATATACATTTACATATGTATACTCGTATGGATTTTAATTGAGTTTGAACATTTTTATTGCAACACTCGTATCTATGTAAAAGGCTTTTCAAGAGATGCTTAAAAAAGATATGCATCAAGCCCCCATCAACCACTAACATAGATTCTACAATATTTCCTTTGAAGCCTCATGTAACAAAAGTAAAAGTTGAGTTATCCCAAACTGAAATTTTAATATGACGACTGTAGGGAACAGAACCAACATTTTCAAAAGCAATCGGTTACACAATGGAGATGCTGAATGGGAGATTCAACAATGTTCCCTAATTTAATGTTTATTCAAAAATCTCCTCAGGCTTCGATTTTTTGCAGTTTTCATTATTTTCCACTGCAGCTTTAAAAATAAATAATTGAACTTTGAGCTTTAATTTGTTGCTTTGAAATTGTGTTCTTCTTTGCAAAGCTGTATAGAGCTGATTCAATATTTCAGGATCTCAATTTTCAACAAGGGCGGGTAGATGTTGAAATACAATAAAAAAAGTTGTGTGTGAGGTATTAACAAAATTTCATTCATATTTAAAAGACCTTTATATGTCATTATGTATGAAATATTACATTGCTCAAATGCCTGCATTGGCTTCTTAGGCTAGCCGCGCACTGGCAACTGTGATCGAAATCAAATAGTTTAATCACCAGTTGATTGAGTACCGCGCACTGGCAACTCTTTGCTCACGTTCACACTCTTTTTCTTTCTTGCGCTTATAGAAAACAGCTTAACTGTTGCGAATTAATTTAAGGCAATCGTTTAGTTTGTGTAAAAACACAAACTTTTCAGTTGCTCGAATCAAGTTGCTCTAAGTACGCGGTGCCCCATATAAGCCCATATGTTTCATTTTAGCAACTAAACAGTTGCGGAACTAAAAATTGAATGTGCGCGCCTGGCCTTACGGTGGCACGGATCCGAATGGTACAATTTTCAATGACTTTTTCGCATAGCTCCTGAATTTGAGCGATGGCCTATGCTAAAAAAAAAAAAATGTCCACCTGAGGGGTATTGATCGATTGTGGTTTATTTACACAGACCTATGACTTTAGGAAGCTCTACAAGAAAAAGTCTAGTGGGCACAAATTGTATGATCTTGGTGACCAATTCACGTAATCTCTACGAAAGATATCCTTATCCTCAAATCGCTCATGCAGAATGTCAGTCATGTCGCAGACTGTGAAGCACGTAGCGCCTTCCTGATGGAACCACATGCCATCTTAGTCCATAAAGTCCAATTTGGGCCACAAGAAAAAAGTTATCATCATTATGTAGCGCTCGCCATTGACGGTGACCGCCTCACCAAGGCCTTTTGCAAAATAGTGCAGGCGAATAATGCCGCCAATCCAAAGTCTACACCATGCTTGTTAACACAGAAAATCATCGAAAAATCTGCCTCATTGCTAAAGATGATTTTCGGTTGAAGTCTGCGAATGGCTGAGTTCTTGTGCACGATGAGGAATCGGCTTCCTCAAGTTCTGCTGTACACTTTCACAGACTGCGGCTATGTATGTTCTCGGCCGATCTTGCTTACCTTTTCCGTCCGAATTTTGGCTGATTGATGACAGAACGGAAAGTGTCAAATTTGACTACTAAACTTTGAAGAGTCGAATGCGAAGGGCCACCATAAATAAGTTTATCTCTTGGACGTGCATCAGTAACTCAATCATAAGCAACAGATTTGACTACGGACTCTGAACTTTTAACTTTTCCCTCGGGCAAAACTGTTGACATCAGTTGTTAACAGTAATTTCAAATTTTGTGTACTCACTGCAAATGCTTCAGTTTAATTTCATTTTAAATTTGAAACTTTGTATTTTCTTTGAACAAAAATAATGAACTCTGCCATCAAATTCAAAACATGTATTTCAAATTCGCTCGAATTGTCCATTCAAAACAACAGATTGGTGGCTCCAATGCATTAAATTTATTTTATAGGACAAAAGAAGAAGAAGAATTAAATATCGGTGTGTCGATACTTTATTGGCTAAAATTCGCAACACAAGTAGCACAAAATGGTATAATTTCGGTATCACATTTCTTAATTCATACTTTATTCCTTCTTTATTTGTAATGTATTGTAATTGTATGTAAATTTATGCCTACTTAATTCCATCTTAATATGATCTTTATTAGGTATTGTTTTAAAGAACTTAACTTGGAGTGTTTACTCCTACTTAAAGCATTCTTAAATACTTCTTAAATGGGCATTTCTTAAATCGGTTTTTTTTGTTACTTAATTCCTTCTTTAATCCTTCTAAAAACATTCCTTTTCTATTTTGGTATTAAATCGGTATTTTTCAGGTTCTTTAATATGAATTTAAGTCTTCTGAAACAGTATGATTTATAACGCCGTTTTTGTACTTTTAGTTTTAGATGGAAAGCAAAATGTGTAAACCGAATTTATTAAATCTTAAAAAAAAGAGGTTGTTTCATTATTGCAGACAAACAACAATTAAAATAGCATTTATTTAAAATGCGACTTTTTTGATGACATCCGTTTATGTAACTGACAAAATGTCCATACTTAATTCATACTTTATTCCTTCTTTATTGGGTAGGTGTTCTAATTTATGGCTACTTAATTCCGTCTTAAATTTCGTCTTTTTTAGGTATTGATTTACAGAACTTAATATTCATTCATTCATTCTTAAATACTTCTTAAAATGGCATTTCTTAAATCGGTTGTTTTTGTTACTTAATTCCTTCTTTAATCCTTCTAAAAACATTCCTTTTTTATTTTGGTATTAAATCGGTATTTTTCAAATTCTTTAATACGTATTTAAGTCTTCTTAAACAGTATAATATTAAAAACACGAGAGAGTTATTTGAGTAGCACTTTGAGACAAGATATTTTATGTGTCACAGTGGCACAATAGGTAGAGCACAAGGACGGCAAGCGAGAGGACTCGGGTTCGAATCTCAGTGGAAGCACAGAAGTAAATTTAAAAAAAAAATAACTTTTAAAATTCTTTCATTTCAGCAAAAAATCACATAAAGACTAGAATATAATCAACAATAATAAAAAAACAAACAGTTAAAAAAAAAATTTATTTTTATTGTTTCTAATAATTTTTTTAAGAATTGCCGTAGCTCTTTAAGAAGGAGTTAAGAAGTATTTAAGAAGATGTAAGGAACTATTTAAGAAGGAGTAATGAAGTATTTAAGAAGAATGATATTCCGATTTAAGACCATTTTAAGACTCAATTTATCTTCTTATTTCCTTCTATCGGACCGCCCACTTGCGCCTTTTCTCTACTTAATAGGAACTTAAATCCATCTTATAGAAGATGTCAGATACTGATTTAGAATTCTTAAAGACTTCGTTAAGTAATTCTGTGCTACTTGTGAACCTGTCAAAAATTGAGGAGAGGATATGAAACTATCTCAAAGAGAGAAGTGAAATTGCGAAATAGTACACGAAAGCTTTGATTGAGGATTTAACTCCTTGAATAACTGAATCGAGTTGAAATCGAATTACTCGATCAAAAATATGTATGTATGGATTGACGGATTGAAGAATCGAGTTTACAGCTGGTTGTTGGTGTTTGTATACATTATTTTCAGACAGTTTCCGTTATGTTTGGCTTTTTTCTGTTTCATGTTGGTTATAACATATATATATGATCAAATAATTTTATCTTTTGGTGTTGCAATTTTGAATGGTACCAACAACCCGTATGCACACAACTAAAGTCAGACTGTCACTTCAATTATATTTGAATTCAATCTTTTGATCCAGCGTGGACATATGTATGGATTGAAATCTTAGGTCGGACTCGAACCGATTCCCCAATGCACTCATGTAATCGGGGTAAATATCTACCGATTCAAATTGATTAATTTTTACAATTTGCTGTCAAAGCTAACTTCTCGCTGTGAAGAGATGTTCTATTGAATGTCAAAATAGATTTTGATGGAACTAATATTTCTGTCCGAAGAAATTCTCTTGACTAAAATTCTAAGAAAAAAGAAAAAAAATTGGCCTTTGAGCGTTCTCTTCTGAGAAATACAACACATTTTTCGCACATCCGTACGTGAACAGGATTTTACTGAAATTTAATAGAATTTTTCAAAAATTCGTAATTTTGGAAAGTAAGCGAACGAACCTAATATAAAAACAAAAAACTTGTAGATGGCGTTGACATTGAATTCACTCTACCAACTGATTTTAATGTCTCAGATTCATATTTCGTACTAGTTTGGGAGAAACTTTTTCACTGCTGAAAGAGAAATTGAGTCTGCAGTGTTAACTATAACTCCGAATTCATGAATTCACCTCTAACTAACATTGATTCATTCTCCATGACAAACACTATTTTGATGAAACTGACAGTTGGAAAATTGGAAAGCGAAAGCAATAGCGTTTTTGTTTCCTAGTCTGGAAGAACCTTCCACAACTCTCCGGTCTAGAATAATAAAAGTACAAGTTGCTGAAGTAAAGTTTCGTTGTAAATGTGTGTATGCAGATGGAAAATTGAAGTTATTTCCATTTGTCATTATTTGTTAACATCGCAAACACTAATTTGGAAGATTTTGATCCTATTTGGGAGGGATATTCCTTAATAACTGCCAGGAGTTTCCCAATTTGGGGTCTTTTACTTTGAGTAAACTCCTTTAACAAAATTTCATTAACTAATGCAGCCTTAAAGATGACAAATGACATTTCAGAATTTTGACGTTTAAGGTTTGCCGATATTTGCGTGTTTATAGTTTTGATTCTTTGTTCAACTAAAATAAAATTTTCGAAAGGAGAACTGTAGTTCCAAACGAACGATTTCAGAAAGCAAACTACTTAAATATTATACAACACAATATTACCTTTCAAAACAAGTACATAAACGTCCGTTTCATCAGAATAAAGACTTTGACGTTTGTGAATAAACGAAAGGGAAATATATTGCTATTTGCCAAAAATCAATAAAATTCATCTAGATTTTGATTTATACAAATATTGATTTTATTCCTTGATTTCTATTTTGAATATCTATCTGTTATTCTTAAATATGATAAAGTTTTTCATCACCACAAATTTGAACAACTCAAGATTGTTGAGCTACCATCAATTAAGGCTTGAGTTATGGCAAATCTATTACCTAGCTTCTTTAGTTAGTCTTTTTACAATCGATTACCATATAGAAGGACGCAATAATGAACTTACTTATAAAATAATCGGGGGAAACCTAATTTGTTGTGAAGGACTTGAAGTTCTTCACTATCAGTCGTGACAGTTCATCACAATATCTTATCAGACTGTCAATCACGTTTAAAATATATTCAAACTCTCCTGAACCAAATACGAGGCACTAAACGATTTTTCATATTGATTGATGAGTTAAAATTCTGGGGCACTGAGATTTCACGTATTATCCACGAAAAGCCATGACATCCACTCAAAGGCACTGCATGGGAGACCATTTACGCCAGAGTACCTGGTAGACAATTGGAAATTGATTAAACCACGGGAAAACCGCCACAGAGGTCGCTCGATAACTGACATTTTAAAAAATGTGTTTCCAGCAGAACATCATCTTGAACAAGTAAAGAAAAGACATCATCTGATGACTGTTTTGGGGGACCACCCTGTAGAACCGAGCGAAAACCCTAGTTTGAGGACTAATTGGTTTTGAGAAATCCTGATTTCCTTTTACCGTACTTCGTACTTCTCCCATAAATTCAGGCCAGTTAAAATGAAATCAAAAATTCCTCACTAAAAATTAAGCTACACGATTTTAAACAATCAAGCCACAAAAAAGTTTGATTACTTCGTCTGCCTTGACCAGCCAATATACTACAGACTGATCCCTCAAACTATGTGGGAAATTTCAAACCTAAGAACCTTCTGTTGTTTCTTTCGACTGAAAAAAAAAAGAAAACCAAAGAACCAAGAAAGAAAAAAAGAACAAAACAATTTTAAAATTTAAAACAATACCAACTCTCTATGGAGTCTTCCCTATATCAAATTTTCAGACTCTAACGAAGACACCACAACTAAAAGTTTCCAAAGTGCACTTCATCCCATTCCAGCCAGCAAACCAGCCAGTCACCCAGTCAGAGAGCGCGAAGGATATATATAAACTCATTTAACAACCACCGCAGTTCAAAGTCACGCATCTCACGATCAAACTATTAAATTCCCACCTCTTAAATGCGAAAGAGCACCTTAATGGCAGTGTTTCCGTACTTGATTCCGATGCTCTGTGTAGAGTAGATCCATCCGCGACTTATGGATGCATAGATGGATGGGTTATGTGCTCCCCTTCCGTCGTTTTGTGGTTCCTTCTGTGACTTGGTTCAATTGTGCGGGATAAACTATTCTTTCGCAGGTATAACTCCTAAGGAGGATTATAAAGGACTCGTGGAGGATTACAGCGAATTCCGTCATGATTGGCGTCTTCGGAACGGTTATTAGCTGGCATGCATAATTGGCAAGGCATCGGTCATACATACATACACACACATATACCTACATACAGGTATGGAGGATTTTGTGTGCCTTTGGATCTGTAACTTTACGTTCTATAGCAAACTCACACTAGAAAAAGGAACTCTCAGTCTCAGCCTAAGTGACCCATTTCTGACACCATCGCCAGTATCCTGTACATGCATCTTTTGAAACAACAACAAAAAACCCATCAGTAATGTATTGGCAACGCCCAGATATATTTTTTTGACCAAATTCTTCCACCATCGTTCTCGGTAGATATCATATTTAATTAGTTTCGCCACGCATTCCGCAGCTGAAATCCCTGTTGATCCAGCAACGACCATAAAGCACGTCCCTTGCCGCAGATAATTATCATAAAACTCGGTCATAGGTCGTTGGGTCTTTTTAAGAACCCGAGACGCGATGCGCTATGGCTGTTTGGCTGTTTTCAAAAGAAGAACTTCGTTTTCGGTTAATTTGCCGTAACCGCCTTAAGTTTTCGCAAGCTGTGTCAAATCAAACTTATACAATCGATGGTCGAAGTTATACAACATTTTGCCTTGGTTGTCGGCCAGCAGGTGTTTCTGCACAGGCTAAGGTGTAGGAGGAGGAGAAGCATGAGGACGACGACGGCGGCACCATGTATATACTGTCCAACTCTCCTGCATCTGAGTGGCATCCGCTCTACCAGCACTCCATCGATGCTAAGAGTCTCAAGATTTGAAAGGATAATGAATATAAATTTTGGTTTTGGTATTAATTTTTATTGGCATGTTGTTGGCAAAAGAAATCGTCGTCATTTGGGAGAATGAAAACAACTAGTGCGAACGCCCTTGGGGTGATTTTTTCTTCCAAAGGACTCGATTTTTTTGTACAGAGAGTTTGATTGAATGGAGCATGAAATTGAGGACGGTTTAATTTTACGAAATTCATTTTGGTTAAAATAACATTTTGACACACTTGGACATTTGTTGAAAACAGCCTTGGGGTGTGTTGAGTAGAAAACACAAATTAAGATATTATGTCTGTTTCAACTACAGGTAGGTAGATGTCATGGCTGTACGTGATTTTGATTGACAGACTATATTATACATATCTGTAAGAAGTCCTGTTCCAAAATGATTTGTTAAGACTGTAACAATGGGTGATATGCATAAAACGGAAGTATTTACTACAAGTAAAAGATAATAGTAAATACTATAACTTAAAGCAAATGGTTAAATTTAAAGTATTTACTTCATTCCATATGCATAAAGTTTAGTACTTACTAACTGGCAAATACTTTCAGTATATACTAAATTCATCCAAGTAAATACTAGAATTCATCGGAAATTGATAGTAAATACTTTTTTTTTCTTATCGGGTTAGTAAGCAAATAGTTTTTTGCCAGATTAACCGTTTAATCCCTATATTAAATTACTGTTGCCCTTCTTGTTGTTTTGTAAACATCTGTTACAAGTTGCCTGGATATTGATGGAAGCATATCCTTTTCGGTTAATGTTTCTTCCGAATGAAATCTAGGTTGTAATATTTCCACGTGAGTACAGTCCAAGGCTCCTAATGCATAATGGGAACCTGTATTTGCTTAGCCAATCATTTTTTGCTCCCAGCTGTTCTTCATAGCTCGATGGAAATTTTATCCAATGAGAAGCTTTGTCTTTTATTAATTTTGCAACAAAATTAACTGTTCTGAATACAGTACTGTGATGAACGCCTATATCTTCACCAACGCCAACTTGAAATCCAGGATCTCCAACGTATCGTAAAAAAATTCACATCTTTTCTTGATGAGTGATTGCTTCTCCTCTTGTTTCAGTTTGAGCTCCTTAAAAAGTATTACATATATACATATACGAGTATGAACCATTTGTTCAACATAAGACTCTATATAAACTTGGCGACTAAGGGCAAGTTTTAAAACTTCGCCAGTAACTAAAAACCACTAACTCGTTTAACTAACGGAAGCCTATTGGTATAGTATCGCAATATACTCGTACATATATAACAGTTTTCATAAGTGTTTGCTTCTTGTAAAATTATAAATTATATTTTTAAGTTAGCAGGCGTATAAGAAAATAGAAAGTTTAACACCATTTCCGCGAACTAACAAAAGGCTCCAAATAGTAAGGGTGTGTCAAGTTTTAAAACTACAAATTACGATTTTGCAATGACTTACCAATGAAGTATTCACTCAACCAATCTACGTTTTCCCTTTCAAAACGATAGAGTTGTTTAAAATTTGATTCTGAACCCGATCTTTGACTTTTATAGACTTTTTGTGAACTAACGCGTACAAATTCCGCCATTTCAGTACAGTCAGCAGTAACTTAATTTTAATTTATATCAGCGACGTGAATCCTTTGAGAATAGAGTTCAGACTGTAAGTTTTTATGGTTTCGAAGCTACATAGTTGTGTGTTTAAATCAAAAAAAGTATGTACTTTTAAATTTTCATGTTGCTATCCTTTGACTTTGAAAAAAAGAAGTAATTCCTACAGAAAAAAAGTACTTGCTACTTTTTATGCATACGGAATAAAGTATTTACTGAAAAAGTTCATCCGAAAAAAGTAAGTACTGTGGCCTCAAGTAAATACTTTATTTTCAGCATTTACTGCATTTTTATGCATATCAAAAAAAGTAATTACTTAGAAATTCTCAAGTAAAAGCATTTACTATCTTTTATGCATATCACCCAATGTAACGACATTTAGTAAGAGGACTTGAGGATTTTAAGATAAATCCAATCTCATGCAAGGCTTTCATATGCCAGTTTTTAAATTCCTTTGGAACTTAAAAAAATATATAAGAATTCAAAACTAAGTAGGTCTGAAATACGTTGGGACTTTTTGGACATATCTATCTATTGTTAATTTATATTCACGGCAATTCTATCAACTAAAACAGTTATTTTGTGTTCAAATGAGTCCCCCTAACAGGAAAGTGAACACTACGGTACAAGCTTTAATTCTATATTTTTTAGGTTGCTGTGTCCGAATCTAACAAAATTTCTTAAGTGGTTTCAGTATAGGTTAGCCAGTTTACTGGAAAATAGATGGTGCCGAGTGAACCCATTATGGCCCGACTTTCTCATATCACTGCTGTCTGTTTGTGGTATTGAATTATCCAGCCTGGTGTCATAGTCCTGTCTTCCGGGTATAGGGTTTTGCGTCGTCGGATTAATTTCTCCGTAAAAACTTCGTACGTAATGCATACCGGTTATTAAAGAGACACAAGAGGCCTCAGATAATGATTATCTACAAATTAGAACAAGACCCGCAACATCAAAGAACCTAAGAGTATGTACCTAAAATATAGGAAATGTAAGCCTAAAATGTGCAGACGCTTCTTCCAATGAAACTGATGAAGAAGTTGTATGACTTCCTGGATGGAGCCTGCAGAGGTTGTCCGATGGAGGATGTAAAAGTTATGCAACGAGACTACAGAATTTGATGGCTTGTCAAAGGAACTCCCCAAATACGAGGATGATGTTTTTGTAGACTCCACGCATTAGATCATGAACCATGTATGGATGGTAGAAAACTTGCTGTATGCTCTATGTACCCCATTTAGCAAAACCTGATCCTCCCTACTGTAAGAACTATTAAGGCACATCCCTGCTAAATGTTGCATTGGAAATCAAAAAATGCAAAAAATTCCTGAGACTGGTATGCTGGTGGACAACACTCATGGTCCCCGTCGTCGTACGGTGCGCGCACAGACGAGAATCTGGATGCTGTAGCCGAGAGTGTGAGACTCAATTCACGAACATCAACTCGCCATCGATCTCAACAGCTCAACATTTCACACACTAGCCGGAGGAGAATTCCGCACAAAAATCGCTTACATGGTCCAATTAAATCAATAATTGAAGACGCACGACCTTTTGCTTCGTTATCGCTTCGTAGTTTGGACCTTAGAGCATCTTCAGCTGGACAGCGATTTTGGACGACGAGGCTCATTTTCATCTCGATTGCTTATTTATTATTTTCCAAAAGCCAATGCAGCCACAGAGAGTGAAAGTTTGGAGCGGATCGTGGAGTGGTGGCATCATTGGGCCATTTTTCTTTAAAAATGAGGCTGGAAACGGTGGGCGTTACAGAGCCATGTTAGCCGACTTTTTTATTTACTTAAATTGAAGACATGGATTTCGACGACCGCTGGCGCTGGTTCATGCAGGATAATGCTTCGTGCCGCACAGCCCATGCCGCAATCAATCTTTTGTGCACCAAATTCCTAAATCGTTTTATCAGCTGTCTTGGCGATTGCAATTGGCCGCCTCAGAGCTGCTATTTCACCCCTTTTGAATTTTTTGTGGGGAACCGTATAGGACCGATGTTATACCAACAATACGGAAACGATTCAAGCACTTAAGGCTAATATCATCCAAGTAATCTGTGAGCTAAATCCCGAAACCATCAACAAGTTCTTGGAAAATTGAAGTGACAGAATGTCATACTGCGAAGCCAGCCGAGGTAGCCACCAGAACGACGCATGTTGTTTTTCATAATTAATGGGAATGTTTTCTCTTACTAATTAAACAATTTAATTTTATTTATTTTATTGCATTTTTAAAAAGAAACTTGTATTAGGCCCAGCCTTTATATGTCGATGCCTCTCCATCCCACGAAAACTGATCCAGCTGTGTGGCATAATATTGGAAAATAACTAACGAATACGCATACAAGGCTTTTGCATTATCATGTGACTTCTTCAATCATGATCAAATAGTGCTCAGGTCAAGTATTAATACCATTTTTAAAAAATCTGTCCAACTATTAGGTATGCTGACGATATCGAAATTATCAGCCTATTTCAACGCTCCCTTATAGGCTCCTTCACGGCGATTAAAAATCAGCTGAAACTTGTTGGCCTTAAAGTAAACGAGGACGGGTTGGTATAAGTGCGGAGAACGTTGTTGCTGGGTATTCGGCAATCACAAACGAACCAAAATGCTCAATTCTACGGTATTCTCATGAATTGGGCATCGATAAAACCACACTATGACGAAGTTTTTGAAAAGATCTTAGCCTGCAGCCTTAAAAGTCGATCATATTAAGCGACGTTCATAAGTTCTCGGATTGGGTTCTAGAAATGTTGGAAGAAGATGACCAATTCCATCGCAAGATAATCTTAAGTAATGAAGCATAACTTTGACTAAACGGCTTCACCGAAAAACAAAATATGGGTTATAAGCAAGGCGAACCCTGTGCTGTCTTTCAAAAAACAACACTTCATCCACAAAATAAAATGTACGAGTACGACTGGATCGCATGAACATGACTTAAAATTTAAAAAATGGATGTTACTGAAAAATGTTCAAAAGAACAAAATTGGTTTTAAAATAATATAACTAAATAAGAATAATTTTTTTTTATCCCAAAATAACTGTACCCATTAAATTAAAAAAATATCCTTTTCGAAAATGGTTTTATTCCCGAAACAAGAATCTAGAATTTCGAAAATTGGGTTCGACGAATCGAACGTGGGGAACATTTGAACGATGTTGATATTTTATAGCACTTCTATAATAAAATTTTCGAGATATCCCAAATTGTTCAAAGTGGGATCCAGAATAACAATTGCTTAAAACTTTAAGCAATTGACATAAGTGGGCTCTAAAAATAAAAGAGGTAAAATGGGAGCAAGTACTGGGAGGGGGAAAGTGCCCAATTCCGTATATAAACTTTAGATTTTGAGAAACAATAAAATGAAAAGTAATAATGCGATGAAAAAATAAAATAAAACTAGGCTCAGAATTAAAAAACTTAACTCAAAAAATTGTCGAACAAAACTTTATTTTCGTTGTGTTTTGCATTTTACTCGTTATAGTTCATTTAGTGTTAAATTAAAATCGTTAAAGTTTAACAAACTTTCATTTACTAAATATTTTCATTTAAACTCTTTTAACAACAATTCTGCTCTTACATAACGTCACAGTTTCAATATGGATCTAAACACCTGCATAGAATTCTAACAGACTTTTTAGAACTCTATTTTTGTCCACTTAAAAAAGTTCAATGTTCTTCGCCTGCCAAAGTATCCTCTTAGACAGAATAACATGTAGTTGGCAGGGATCTCCATGTGCACATCCTCACCTTGCACATTGCACCTTGCATTTGCATAGTCATAGTATTACCTTTTTTTCTGTTGGAATAGTTTTTGCTACTCAACAAAGCTAGAGTTTGTTTTTAATTCCAACGAAAAAAAATAAGGAAACAATGTAACTTTTTAAGTGGAACACTCCCGAACTTGTTCTAGGAGGTAGCAATGTTTGCTGAAAATAATTTAATTTTTTTTTGTGGGAAAAAATTAATCGAATTCCCTTGTTCGACTTAGAACAATACACATTCTCAAGTCTGCTTGTTTTTTATTTTCTTGGTTGTCGTTTACCCCTTTACAGAAGTGAAGCTCTCTCTCCGTCCGCCCGCTTTTAAGTTTAGCTCCAGTGTTTTTTAATTTTATACCAGTAAAACTTTCATAATATATTCATATTTTGTTCATTAATTGATCATTAATTGTATTGGCATTTAATCCGCCGCCTTACTCTGTGATTATTTTTTGCCTAAACCCTTTAAATTATATTTTTTATAATAATTATATTATTGAGTGTTATTCAATATTTTTGCATATCAACATCCTAAGTTGCTCCCGTTAAAGTTGAGAAGAAATTTTTTTTTCTGCCGGTGAGTGAAACATTTGTTGTATATGTTCTACCTCCGAAGCAAATTTGGTGCTACACACAATCAAACAAACGTATTTCTACTTTGCATGCCTACGACCACAACCCGACACCCGCAACCCGTATCACGGCACTCTTTTATTTCGAGTACCTGTGTCCAGAGTGACAATCACATATAACCCTTCATCGGAATTTGAAACATCTTTGGTTGACTTCTCCCACTTGCTATCAACATCAAGCCGTCTGTGAGCAGTATACGAAAAAGAAATAAAAAAAAAACAATTACAAAGTTTTTTTTTTATCTTACCTCCATAGGTGAGTTCATTTTAGTATTGTTCTGCCAAGCTTACTCAGACTCTACTCTAATATAAACAAAAAAAACTGTTCTGGTTCTCCTTACATGATTCAACGACTGATACATCATCTCTCATCGTTATCAACATTAACTAATACTCAAGCACTATTCTCAATAGAGAGAAATAATATTTTTGAAAAATAATAATTACAAGTACACTCAAGTGAAAAAAAAAATTTTCAAAAAAATAAAAATCAACAATTACACTCCGGTGAAAAAATAACTGTCCGGTTTCTAATTTTACATTTTTGAGTTAGAACTTTTTACCAAAAATCAATTTTCAATATTTTAAATACTTTATCTATAATTTGCGGTTTTGTTCAATATTAATTTAATTTTTCCCGTGATATAAACATTATTATTTCGGAATTAAATATGGATAACCAGTGCGACGCAAATGATTGCCTTCTAGACAGCAAATATACTCAGCGAATTTCGTGTCGGGGTCTCTGCGGTAAATCTTTTCATCCTCTCTGCCTCGGGCTTACTAAAAAATCATGTCCCTATCTCAAAGAATACTTAAATTATTTCGTTTATCTCTGCGATCAATGTTCGGAAATATCACTCTCCCATGTCCTTCTCGCCGTCAAATGTGTTAGTGACTCTACAAATTCTATCTTAACTGACAATAATCGGTTCCATAAGAACGTACTAGCGCAATTTCATCACTTTGATGACTTCTCTAAGAGCGTTGAAACCTTGGAATGTTCTATTGAGACCCTCGCTAAACGTTTTTTCTCTAACCTATCTATTTTGGAAAAACAACTATCATCTATAGAGAAGACACTGAATTCGCGATTGGAACACTCCCATTGCCGCTTTGACAACATTAAAGATGAAATTCGTTCTACTCTCATTTCTATCTTAAATTCATATCCTCTTGATAATTTATTTGATCATGTTATTAACATCCGGTCCACCCTCGAATCTACACTACAATCAACATCAAACTCTGCATCTTCACCTTCCTCTCAACTAAACATAATCCTTCTCGATCTAATATCAAAGATAAATGACATCAACAGTGAACTAACCGTAACACGCGCTTCCTTTGTAGATATAATCGATGAATTAAAAATAACCTCGAGCAAAATTGCTGATATTCCAATGAACATTCAACCAATTGAAGTCAATTATAATACTTCGATCCTTGCCGAAATAACCGAGTCCACTCTCAACCCTCCTCTCTCACTCGGTCCTGCTTCAATCAACATTGCTTCAAAAACTACTATTTCTACCCAGACTGAAAGTCCTACCTCGCCCGTGCCTACTATCATTCGCCTTAACAACACATGGACTGTTGACGAGTGGAATAATAGGCTAAACAAATTGAAAAATCTCAATGAGTTCGACCCTTATTTTTTATACAACACTCCGATCAATGTCGGACGCCCCTGGATCCAGAATCTTTTTATGCGTAAATTCAAAATCACTATTGGTGAATGTCGCAAGATCAGCTCTTCAAGCTTTAAAATTTATATTCCATCCAAATATCAATGGTTGTTTTGTTTTTCTAATAATAAACCCATATATGTGCAAGATAATGTAAAAATTTATAAATGGTCAAATACTAAAATTAAAGTATCCCCCAAAATCACCTTGCCAAACGTAATTAGTAATAAGAAAAAAATTGTAAATAGATATAAGAACAACTCTTTTTCTTCCAATTCTTCCACACTCCCAATTACTTCTACTTCCAATATATCTAAAAAGCCCCCTATTCTACATCAAAAACCTGTCTCTTTCAACACTGATACTAATGGCCTTTATACCAATTTTCTCCATTCCCACACCATTAACCCCACACCTGTGTCTCTCACTCCCCGTCCTTTTTCTAGAGCTCCCCGCCCCCTTAATGCTATGGTTGACCATTTACCTACTCCTATTTTTGATCCAATGTTCTCTCCCGTTGCGAAGCTTACTACAAAACTTGCTGCCCCTATTACTAACAGTGATGAGTTTGATGGTCGATATTTGATGGCTAGATTACGCGACAGTAAACTTTATGAAAATGTTCGTCTATACCTTTCCTATCTTTATAACAAGTCTGATAACGTTTGTATTAACGGCAAGACCAAAATGAATGTTTTGGTATCTATACAAAAAGAAGGCCTTCCAACTGACCCAGCCACTCTCAACAAAATATACGTTCGCTTCCACGAAACTTTGAATATCTCTCCTTCCACAGTTTCTAAGGACCTCGCTACTTACGCTTCGCACATACGCTCAAAATGTTTACCATTCGCTCGACACGATAAAAAACAATATCTTTAATTGTAATGTGGCTCCACAGCCAGTGTCCACAATTACCCTATCTCTCTATTATCAGAATGTAAGAGGTCTCCGTACCAAAACTTCTAACGTTTATCTTAGTTCCCAAAACCTTCATTTTGACATCTTCGCTCTAACGGAGACAAATCTATGCTCTGATTTTCTGGATAGCGAATTATTTACATCAGATTTTGCTGTCTTTCGTGCGGATGGTCTAACTAGTGACACTGCTCCTACGGGGCGTGGTGTTCTGTTTGCTGTCCACAATCGTCTTAATGCTTCACTTGTCGAAACTTCTAAATCACCCCTATTTGAATATGTATGCATAAAGTTATCTGTATCTAAACGTTGTTTTTATCTTTTTTGTTGCTACATTCGTCCCTCACAACCTAGCCCTGTCTATAAACAATTTGTGGATTCACTTAGTTCCTTGGTCGAGGGTGCAACTTCCAATGACGACTTTATTATCCTAGGGGACTTTAACCTACCTGATTTGCAATGGATACCATCAGAGGATGAATCATGCTATGTGCCCTCTAATCCTTCTTCTGAAAAAGAATTTATTTTCACAGATAATTTACTCGAGTCTGGACTTTTCCAAATTAGTGGTATCTGCAACAATCTAGGGAGACAACTTGATCTTGTCTTCTCCTCGGACCCATTTAACTCAGCTGTCTCTAAAAGCCCCCATCTTCTTTGCACTCTAGATCACTATCACCCTCCTCTTTCTTTTATATTCAGTCTTGAAGATAGCTCTCCAACTATTGAATCTGAGAAATATTCCAGTTTCAACTTTCGGAAGGTCGACTTCAATAAACTTAATAATCTCCTTAACAACATAAACTTTAACCTTTTCATCAACCTCACTACTCCCATCGATATTTCGCTTTCTTTCTTTTACACCTCTATATTTGCTTGTCTCATTCAATGTGTCCCTTATACAGTTAAAAAAACCTGTGTATCATCTCCTCCCTGGTACACACAGGAATTACGTCACATCCGTAATGTTAGAAATAAGTTATGGAAAACTTACCTGAAATCCCAAACACCTTTAAACTATTTCTACTACCAACAAGCATCTTCTAATTTTTCTGTTCTCTGCAATTCTCTATACCAAATCTATCTCAATAAAATGCAAACCTGTCTCATCACCGATCCAAAACGCTTTTACCAATTTATAAACGTGAAAAGAAAATCCGACGGTCTTCCTTCAACATTCAATTTCATCGGCACATCTTCTTCTGAAGCTAAAGTAATTGTTAACCTATTTGCTACCTTTTTTAGTCAATCCTATAGCAATAATTCAAATGAACCTGACCTTGACTACCACAAATTTCTTTCAAATAGCCCGCACACTTCTCTGTCTTCTCTTAACATTAGTTCGCATACCGTCCGTGAAAAGTTAAGTTTACTGAATGATGACTTTTCACCCGGTCCTGATTGTATTCCAGCAATTTTTCTTAAAAATTGCGCTTCGGCACTCTATGAACCCCTCACTAATCTTTTTCAACTCTCGCTTTCACAGTCAGTTTTTCCCTCTCTTTGGAAGGAATCCTTTATTTTTCCAATTTTTAAAAAGGGTTGTAAGAACGAAATCTCTAACTATCGTCCGATTGCTAAACTCTCCGTTATCCCCAAGCTCTTTGAAAGTATAGTGTATGATTCGCTTTATTTCCATTGTAAATCAATTGTCTCTCCACTTCAACACGGATTTTTAAAAGGAAGATCCACTACGACTAATCTTATCCAGTTTGTCTCCACGACACTCTCGGCAATGGAAAAAGGCTACGATGTTGATGTTATCACCACTGATTTCAGCAAGGCGTTCGATAAAATCAGTCACCAAATTATCTACGTCAAGCTACAAGCCTTTGGCTTTCCACCATCGTTCATCAAGTGGGTCAAATCTTATCTCGAGAACCGTTTATACAGGGTTGTTTTCAGAAATGAAGTGTCCGATCCCTTCCTCGCCTCTTCTGGCGTTCCCCAGGGTAGCCATCTCGGTCCACTTCTATTTGTGCTTGCTATAAACGATGTCGGTAGAATCATCTCCTTCTCAGACCTTTCTATTTATGCAGACGACATTAAAATAATTAAAGTAATCTCGTCTTCTCATGATTCTTCGCTGCTTCAACTTGATCTAAATACTTTTCTTACTTGGTGCAACAAAAACTTTCTTGAGCTTAATATTAGTAAATGCCAATCTATGACTTTTTCCCGTAAACGTATACCTTCAAATCCTCGAATCTATTACTTCTGTAACACACCTGTCCCTATCGTTTCATCTATTCGTGATCTCGGGGTTATATGTGATAAGGAGTTAAATTTTCGCTCTCACATTGATCATATCATCGGGAAAGCGAATTCTACCCTCGGATTTGTTAAACGATGGTCTAAAGAATTTTCCAACCCCCATGTTACCAAATCTTTATACACCACATACGTCAGGCCTATCCTTGAATATGCTAGTCAGGTTTGGTCTCCCTTCCAAGTCACTCAATCTCTTAGAATTGAAGCTGTTCAGAAGAGATTTCTCAGATTCGCTTTGCGCAGTCTACCTTGGTCTGATCCCGTTATTTTACCCCCTTATGAAGCCCGTTTGCAACTAATTGGCTTGCACACCCTTTCTCAACGTCGCCGTATCGCTGACATAATATTCGTCCATCAGCTCATCATTGGAGCCATAGACTCTCCTGCTTTGCTCGAATGGATTAAAATTAATACCAATCCACGTAACTTAAGAGCTGTCCCCTTCTTCCGCCTCCCCATTCACCGCACCAACTACGGCCATTTTAATCCAATGAGCAGAATGCTTCGATTAGCCAATACAGCACAAGATATTTTCGATTTCTCCATTAGTTCCCCTTCCCTTAGAAGAACTCTATACACCTTCTCTCCCTAACCTCACTCCAACGTATTATTTTCTTTTTATTTTCTTATTAGCGTTAAGTATATTATTTTTAATTTAAGTTTGTATAATATAATTTAAGTAATTCGCTTGCAATAAGCTAACTAAAATATACAAAATATAAATATACTTACACATAATAAAATAAAAATTCATAGCTGCTTGAACATGAATTTTAAAGTAATTATATTTCTATAATATCTGTGAGGCTGTGTAGGGGTTCAGGGTTCAGGATTCACCCATCCACACAGAGAGATCTACGCAACCGTAAAATTTAACGAAGAGTTGTAGACGTGTATATGTATATAGTACAACCTACCCTACGAGAAGTGACTTACGTGTAATCATTAGGAACGTCAGATTTCACACAATGTAACTCAGTCTCTCTTCACTGATTCAGGATAACAACAATATGAGGTCTATATACAACACATGATGAAGCAAGCAACAGTGCCAAATGTCAGAGTTCCCGACATACCATCATCATACTACACAACACAGGTCGTGATCTCCCCCGCATATAAACTCTCAAGCAATCGCTTCTTTAAACGGAAGCTTCTGCAACAAAAGGCAGCCAACCCTGAATCGGTAGTGGGGGTGGAAAAATAAAAACAAAAAAAATACATACTTCAACTTTTATTTTACCTGTATCCAGGATAATTGTTTATCCAGGACTGAAAATCTATGAGAAGTACACAACCTGCCTCTGCTTCCCGCATTGTGTAACAGGATGCACGGCATGGGAGAAGTTCTTTTCATTATTGCCAACTTCGATGTAGGTAGGGGTTGTAAGAATATCAATGTGATAAAGGTCATTTTCTAATTTGAATTATTAAATTCAAATATAAAGCTGAACATTTTTTGACAAAAAATTAATTTTTTTTTAAATATTTGCATTAAGAAACTAATGCAAGGCATTCAAAAATGTCATTTCAAAAATAATTGAAATTGTTAAATTCTAATGTTAGAAGTATTTCTGATAATATCCGATAAATATATAATCCTGGGGTACTATTAAACTGACAGTGCTTGGCTGTCTAACTAACCTGACCCTTATTTAAAACAGATAACATGTAAAGTTTTCGTGAGACTAAAATGAATTATTATGGAAAATTATCATCCGCTACCAATTCCAAACGCACCTACTACACATCCTTGAGAAAAGGGAATTGCAATCAATTGACCAATTACTCCAATCAATTTGATTCACCACAGTTTACTGAATTCTGTTAGCAATATGAAAAACATATTTCTTTTTAAAAAACTTTGATCTAAAATCTTAAATTAAATATAGTGTCTATTATAGATGTTTGAAATGATTGTTTAAAAAAAATAAAAATAAAAATCAGTTTAATATCTGAATTTGAGAAATACACAGATTATTTTTACATAACAAATACCAACAATGAGTGAAGACAAATAGCTGTCACAGATCCATTCCATAGAACTTCGACATCACCACTCATTCTCTGATTTTAATACACAGTACTTTTTTGGTAGTGAAATTCGCGATCATCAAATACATTCAAGAGAATCTTATATCTACACACCACAAGTTAATCAGATTGTTTGAATTGAGATAACCAGATTTACTGTTAAACGAACACTGCTTATAGTTAGTTATAATGAAAATTCTCCCTATTTGTTTTATTAATAAACAGGATAAAATGTTCGATCTATTGCAAGAAGTCACTTAGTACACTTTGATGGATTTTAATCTAATATCACAAATCTGGGAATTTCGATCGAACGACGACGTAATAACTGCTTAAGGCATCAAAAATACAAAATCTCTATTAAACATCAACAAACAAATTCAGTTAGTGAACAATGTTCTGATTGAGCAGATGGAAAAATTATCAAATTCGATTATCTCAAATTTATTAAAATGGAATTAAGTGACTTTTCTCAATAAGCCGAAGAAATTGGTTAACTGATCAGATGATATGAAGTTTCATTTCATAAATTTATTTTTTCATACAATTAGATGTAATTTTAGAAAACTTACACGATTATCAGCTTAAATTAACAAGGCCAGGTTAAGTTTACCATGTAAGGGGGTGGCCGCGGCGCGATGGTTGTGTGCTCGCCTGTCAACCTCATGATCACAGGTTCGATGCCTGCCGTCGTCTATGTCGCTTTAATTCCATTAAAACTTTTCTTAAAAATTGTCATCAATGGGTTTACTGGTTTACTCTGGTTACTGGTTGTTTTGGCATAACACTAACAACATGTAATTGAGCTAAACTAGTATGCCCATCAAGGATGAATACCAAATAAAATAATGTGAATTATAAGTGACATAGAAATAAGACACGGCATTTCTCCGCTCTAGTTCAGCCGCCATCCCTGGAGATAAAAATATCTGAGACAACCACCTTCAGTCTCAGAACATCGTGCCACACATCTTTCCTATCCTTCTTTCTCTTCATTATTATCACGCCCGCGCTGTGTTGAAACATTTAAAGGGTAATCATAATCCCTTGAGCGCGGGTAGATTATAAAAAAAAAAAAAAAAACAACTACATATATGAACTGTAGTAAAGTTGAAATTTACACGAGAAAATGTTAAAATAACAGAAACCTGAAAAAATCCAACATTGTGATCATATCAGAGTGTTGTAAATTTTTGTATTTAAAAGAATTTTATGTTGAAGTTTTGAACATAATGGTGCAAAATTTTAAACAACCTATTATTAAGGTACTAGTATGATACTACTTTACAATTTGCTAAATTTAATGTAGTTAACTAACTCATTCTTAGTTTTAAATAGTATCGTACTAAAGCAATTTTCTTAGTATATTTCTTATTCTGAACACACCTAAAACAATGACAGTTCGTGCAAAGAAACAAAGCAGGTAAACTTTTTTGACTTTTGTAAATGTCAGGAAATCAAATGAAGTAAACACGATACTAAAATAACAAAATTAATTTAATAAAATGTTACCGAAATTAGAATGTGAAACTCAATTAAAATTTGCAAATTCGTCGTTTTAAATAAGTATCATACTTAAACAGTTACTTAAACATCGTACTAATTCGACTAAATTTTTGCGCCTTTGTCTTTAGTTTTTTTTTTATTTTTTTTTTAATGAAATTTTAGTTTTATTAATGAAATTTGGTTTGCATCGATTTTAGGCTACAAAAAAATCAAATTGAAATCTATCGAGATATGGCAACCCTACATTATGGGAGTTTTTTTATAACAACAATAATGCAACCACAAGAAATTCACTCAAATTTAAATACTCGTATAGTGATTGGGGAGAGCAAAAATGTTATAAGATACAAAAACTCATAGGAATAAAATGGGGTTTTTAAGTGGCTTAAACAACTCCTTAAGTATTTGGGGCTAAAAGCAGAATGCCAAGCATATTATGGTAAAAGAAAATTATAAGTCCTTGTAGTGTTTTTTTTTGAGAAAATAATTTCTTAAAATTTTTAATACATTTTTAAGAAAAAGTCTTGCTACGCCAATTTTAAATTTTTATTACTGTGCAAAAAAAATTAAACTTAAAAAAAACCGACATGGAATTTTCAAAAAATAAAAAAAAATATTCTAAAGAACTATGTTTTTTAAGTTTTGGTATGTAATATTTGTTTTAACTTTTTTGAAGGTTCTGTATAATAAATTTCATTCTAATCTCATGTGTCGATTTTTTTTTTCAAAATTGGAATTTATAATACTATTCAAACTTTTAAGGAGCTTTAGTATAAACAAAATTGATCAAAATAAGTTGTACAGTTTTAGAGAAAATAGAAAAAAAAAAACAATGCACGACTGGGTCACACGAACTTGATCTTATGTAAAAGAAAAAGACTAATAATTTCAAAAATGAATGTTGTATGAGAAAAACTGATCATAAGCATAAAATTCAATTTTAAATGACTAAAGCAACTCTTTTGGTAGTTGAAGCTTAACACAGGATGCCATGTGATTCAAGCAAATGTTAGTTTATGCAAGAACAAAAATTATAAAGCTAAGTGTACACGATTGGTAGATCTTACAATATTGTAAGATCTTACAATGTCTGACAATTATCTACCAATGAGCTGAAAAATAAGTTGTGTGTGTACACGGTTGGTACAAAATCTACCAATCTATTACAATTAATTGTCAGAAGTTGGCTGACAATTCATTTTCAGATAGCCGGCTTAATACCTAACAATTAATTGTAAGAGATTGGTAGATTTTCTACCAACCGTGTACACACACAAATTAATTGTCAGTTTTTGTTGGTTATGGAAACTGACAATTAAACCTTGGCTGCAAATTTTCTGACAATGAAAAAATTGTATGATGTTAAAAACGAACATCTTACAATTTTTTCATTGTCAGAAACGTCAGACAACGATAAAAATTGGCAGGCCTGACAATAAATTGTGTGTGTACACGATTATCAAATACCTTACAATTTACCGTCTTACAATTAATTGTCAGATACATTTTCTGACAATTAATTGGAAGATTACACGATTGTCAGCTAGCGTACAAATGATTGTCAGGTTTCTTACAATTAATTGTCAGACAATGATCTAACAATTAATTGTCAGACAAATTTTCTGACAATTAATTGTAAGACTACACGGTTGAAGACATTGTTAGCATGTTTTTCACTGACAGATCTGACAATATTGTAAGATCTACCAATCGTGTACACTTAGCTTAAGTCGTTGTAGAAGTTTCTTTGAAAAACATTTTGAAAACATTTTTAAGAAAAAAATTTGGTACGCCAACTTAAAGTTTTAATCACTGCATGAATAAGAATAAAATGTTCAAAAAAAATATTTAGCTGTTTTTGAGATATCGAATTTTCCAAAAAATTTGTTTTTTTTTCTTCATCTTTTTAGGTAAGTAGAATTCAAATTTACAATACATAATGTTGATCCATTATCTAGCTTGAAAGCTTCATTGGCGTCTTTTCTTTTACTACAAACACACAGTCCACGTGCAATTTTTAAAACAAAAGTAAAAAAGTGCTTTTGAGAAAATTAAAGGCGTCTACGTTTATTGCTAAATTTAAAACATGTTGGCAACAGTACATGTCAACGTTGGGATTGTCTTACAATTTCGCGTGGAGTTTGGGTGACGACACAATTATCATCGTTTGTTGGGTAGGTAGTAAGTTAGGTAGGTATACGTAGATATACCGCTTAGAGTATCTCTGATACTGGGGTAATATAACAAACCCTTATATTGCGAAAACCTCTGTATGGTGAATGTCAAGTACGGGTTTGGTTACTGTTACAGTTTGAAGCCTTTATCTTGTGTATGTAACTACAATCTACGTACAGATGTATGGGAAACAAATTTTCAAGAATTCAAAGCTTCAAACGTTAAAACAAAGCACTAGAAAATATACATAGGTACGCAAAGCTGAGAGAGTAAGTAGCAGAGGAAACGAAGAGGGAGTCTGAACTTCGTCAAAGATTTATGTAAAAGGAAAAGGAAACAAGGTGGCGCACACATACGTATCTACTCCCTTTCGTGTTTACACTGCCATAGAATTTCTGTAATTAAATATCTTGAGGGATAGCAATTGGCATGCCAAGGGATAAAGGTTCGAGTTTGTGAGTTTTCTTCTGGCTACAGGCTTTTAAAATAAATTTACTTCTACATTCCACCTTGTTAATTCAGAACCTCAATAAAAAATAATATAAAAGGCAAAACAAACGCTACACACTAATTTAATACTGTAAATGTACTTAAATATAATATGTTTTAAATTGTGGTTAAAATAGCTTCATTGAATCTCTGCTCTTTAACCACCACTTAGCCTTCTCCACCATAAAGAAGTTATCATTAGTTGAAAGGACACTTAATGTGAACCGGAAATTAAAATAATAAAAACAGGAGACCCCAAATTTAAACTGTTCTTGGAAATATAATACACATGGGTTCATCTTCGGTTCTAAAAAGGTTGTTATCAGCTTTTTTTTGTATTTCTTAATGTATCACCGGGTTGTTCTTGAACCCAAGAAATAGGTAAGACAAGGCACTTGTTGGTTTGATGTACTTCATTAATTATGCTCCATTTTTCTTTGAATTACCTTTAATTTATGTGTGGTTTCTAAATATTTATGTAATTCATACAATAAGGGTTCCTTGATTAGACACACTCAAAATATAGCATAAGTTTAAGCTTATTGAAAATATTCTAAGAAAAAACCGGTATAAACGTATTCTTCTCTCAGAAATTTAGAAGTCTTAACCTTCTCTAAAAAACGACCCAAAATATACATGTTTCAAATTTAAAGATGATTATCTTTAAACGTACCCAGAAGTTCACTCAAATTCATCAATTACTTCGAGATTGACACATACATAGTACATATATGTCAGTGAATGTCATGGAGGCATAATTTCGAAAACTGTTAGAATCGGCATACATATTTATATTGTGACAAAACACAATAGATCAGAAAAATAAACAAACACATCTGCTTCATAATCGGATTAACAAGTTAGTTCTGTTTGTTTGATCTATTCTATTATATCACATTAGACATTACGTAAGATATCCAGCAATTTAGACAATGACAACTATTAAAGACTGAATGTTCTATATTCGAATGTAGTATATTCGACTGTTAATTTTAAATGTTTTTAGACTACGTTTTCCATAGATCTGAAAAAGAAAGTTTGAATGAAAATAAAGTTATATGGTTGCCATGCACCTTTAAATTTTGCAGATCGATTAATAAAACAGCGGATGGTAATTTCAATTTTTATGTTGGAATGTCATAAAACTAAAAAATATATCTTGATTATATTTGCGCAATGCATATTATGTGATATTTTTACAAAAGAAATCGTCTTCATAAATTTACACGCATACACTACCAAACTCTGTCCGTTTAAATTTATATTTTCTTCAAGTATTCATCACATTTGACAACTCATCCAACGAAATACTTCATCATATGGGTGTGTTCAGGGTATACTTTTTTTGAGAAGCGAAAAATAAACTCCTAAAACAATGGAAGATTTTTAGAGTGCTTGAAGAGTAAAATAAGTACTAGAAACCAAAAGAAAACTGCATTTGTTTAAACTTAACTAAATATTTAATATTTATTCCATCGTTCTATGGATTCATAGCGACAAACATAGGTGGAAAATATCACAAAGCTTTTCATTCATTTACTTTCGGAGTTGGTGATTATAAATCCGACATTGATGGTTTTTCACTAAAAAATAAGGAATAGGTACCAAATGTCTTTCTAACAAAAGTTATCGATGAGGTGCCTAAGTTAGTGAATTAGGAAGTCGATATAGGTTTCACTGAAAATCAAAAGGCTGAGTAATTTTAATAAACATTTTATCACACAAAATTGACAGTTCTAGATTAATTATAATGTATAGTATGAGCATTTTTGAGCGCTTTTATAGTTAAATTCCATTGAATTACAATTATTTAGTAATGCCGGCATATACTAATCTGTACTTTATAGAGCTTTTTACCTTCAGAATAATAAAACTCTATGTTTGTCGGCGCAAAATTATGTACTGCTTTATTTTCTACCAAATTACTTATACTCCACGAGAAAAATCTTTCCATTTAAATTGTCTCCTCTACAAAAGTTATGTTCCTAACCTTTAACTATTTAACTGTAATATTTGCACTAATCAATTTGTGCTAATCAATTTACACCCGAGTGTACTTTTATTTACAGAGATTCATTTTTTAGCCGCACTCTGTAAATGTGGAATGTTCTACCCAGCTCCATTTTTACCTCTCATTCAGATACATATTTGGAATTTTCAAAACCAATGTACATCGGTACCTTCTTTTTTATCCTGCCGACTGGCCCTTATGCTCAACACTGTCCTATCTAACATATGAAGATGATTCATGTCCATTTAAATCAATACGTTTTCCTCAAGGATTAGTTCTTGGGCCTATATTATTTTCTTAATTCATAAATTATTTGTCATCTGTTCTTATACTTCTATCAGTCTTAGGAGTTTCAAAAAAATTTCTAAAACTGATTTCTTAAGAATAGGTAGATCTTAATATTTCCTATGATAAATATTTGATACTTTTAGCCATTCTGTGATCGATTATAAAATATCGATACGTACTTCAAAAAGGTGAAGTGCGAAATATAAGTTTGTTATCTACAGCTCTTAAATGATAATCTTACCAAAAATTATAGGTTTTATGAATGGATTATGTTTTGGGTTAACATGTTTTTTCCAATAAAAGATATCATTATTTCTCCTTACCTTGGAATCTCTCCGTTATCCCGAAGCTCTTCAAAACTATAGTTTACGATACATTCTTTTTTCATTGTAAATCAATTGTTTCTCCACTGCAACACGGCTTCCTAAAGAGCAGGTCAATCACGACGATCTATCCTAATTTGTCTCCATTATAATCTGGGAACAGGAAAAAGGCTATGACTTCGATGTTATTACCACTGATTTCGTTATTAATGAAGTGAGCAGACGCCTACGTTACCGAATGTCTATACATCACATACGTCAGGCCCATCTTTGAATATGCTAGTCAGGCATTGTCTCCCTTTCAAATTCCTAAAAATTGAAGATTTCTCTGATTCGAACTGCACAATATGTCTTGGTCTGATTCCTTCATCTTACTCCCTTATGAAGACCGTTTGCAATTAATTGAGTTATAAAGCCTTTCTCAATGTCGACGTCTCCGTACCGCTGAAATACTATTTATCCACGAACTTATCACTGATATCTTTGATTCCTCTCGTTAGTACCAATCCACGTATCTTACGATCTGTCCCTTTCTTCCGCCTCCCTACTCATCGCACTAACTACAGTACATGACATTCTTGATTTCTTCCTTAGTTCCCGATCCCTCAGAAGAATTTCATACTCCTCTTCATCCGAAACCTTCCACCAAGTTTATTGTAAGTTTGTCTTAATTATTTATTTATATTGTATTATATTATTACATTGTATTACTATGTAATTAAAATATAAATAGTTGCGCAACATTTCGAATTTGTATGTATGTACCTGTTACATATACCTATTTTATGTTTCAGTATCTAACTTCACTTCACACTTTAACATTTCCAAAAGTCAAGAAAAGGTGTGTTTGTTTAGTTATTTGCACGAACTGTCATTAGCCAATACAAAATTGGAATATAGCAAATACATATTACAGAAAATTGCTTATAAGTGCCTCTAACCAACTGAATCGCAATGTGTATCAATTTCACCTTCTCATCTCATTTATCCACTTTTTTCCATTATAGAGAGAAAATCAGTTTTGTTATAAGTGAAATATTTTCCCCCAAAACCAACTTTATCCATTTAAGATATTTATTAACACTTAACCGAAATGTTAAGAACAATCCACAATTGTACCAACCGACCGCCGACCGACCGAAGCGACGCTCAGGGGCCACATTAACAGATACATAACTTTATGGATAGACTCCTTGCAGCGGTAAATAACTTATCCCCCACAAAAATATCCTACAAAAAAAAAAGAAGCAAAAACAATAATAGTTATACGCGCTTCGCCTTTTGGATTAGAAGTTAAAGTATACATAGAATTCGAAAAATAAAAGGAAGCGATAAAGAATCGAAAATCATTGATTTCGAATCGTAGCCGTACATTAAAGTATCTATGGTCGAAGCTTCGTTATAGTGATGGTATGATTTTACCTATATAACAACCATTATGAGTTCAAGACCATCTAATCCAGCCAGGCCACAGCGGATATATGTACATTCTTGTAATAAGCTATCGACGTAATAATGCAATAAATTTACGCTCTATTACATATGGCTAATGTCAAGCCATCCAACAATATTATGTTCGGGAAAAAGCAAACGGTCTTAACACACAAACTTACATCTAAACACAGAGACTTTCTGAACTCTGAGGGGCTAAATTGGATTGGTTTGGTTCTTCTCTTATGATAATGATGGAGTTTTTCCTTGGAGTCTTCTATTTTTTTGTATTTACCTGTGGAACATGAGGTTTGAGAAGGAACAAACTTCCACTTTAATGCGGTATTGGACGATGGTATTGTCAGGGAGTTGAGTGGTGCCATTAGGTTGAATATAGCAGCGAAACTACGAATAGATATTTTGCTAAAGGTGAGAGTATGAAAATGAATTATTATGTGGGCGAGGCTAGTGGGAGGTTGTTATCGCTTGTTATGGTCAAGGTCTAAGGTAATGTGGAAAGACTAAAAACGGAAAAAACAAAACAAGATTCTTGGCTGGACGAACTAAAAATAGTAATTAGAGCTCCTTCTTAAAGATCTTTCTTAAAATAAACATTGCACGAATTGGTACTTCAAAAAAAAGCAAGAACTTTCATTTGTGGTTCTCAAGACTTTAGTGTGGAAAAGAATGTATAAAGTATAAGGTCATTACCAATGTTACGAGAAAATTCTGAAAAAAATTCAAAAGTAGAACAAAATTAACACACGTTAGTTTTAAAATGTTACAACTTACCCCGAAAAAGTGCCACCAACTAACTCCGCCAATTTAACAAGAAGAACACAAATTAAAACCAAACCAAAACCCATGCCCAAAAGAAAAAAACCGGCAACATAATTCTGTCGTGTGAAGAGAAAGACCAAGAAACCAAAAAAAAGTTAGAAATGTGCTAATTTTTGGGACCACCCACAGAATTTCCTTGAATGGCCTCGTAATGAAAATTGAAGCAGATAAACCGCTAGCTTGAGAAAATAGGAAAATTTGTCTCTTTCACGCGATTCCTCAAACAATTATTAAAAAAAATGTTAGTACCACAATTTTAAGTTTGTATAATAACAGTTATTGACCCGTTTTTAAAATATCTTATTTTCAAAAAAAAATTAAAAAATTAAGAAATTTCCAAAACCAATTTATTTTTTAAATTTTGATATGCAATGTTTTTTTTTAACATTTTAAAACCTTCTATATGAGAATTTTTATTTGAATCCGTTATACCGTTATTAAAAAAAAAAAAAAAAAAAAAAACAATTTTCTTTTAACATCTTGTAGAAAATGTGAAAATACAATTAGGTATCAAGTTTCAAAAATATCGAACATGTGGTTTTCGAAATATTGATTTAAGGAAAAAATAATAAATTTTCTTTAATAAACAAAAATTGAAAGTTTTAATAACAAATACTTTTCAAAATTTTTAGGAGCTTTAGCGTAGTAAAATTTATCAAAATCAGTTGAACTTTTCTGCGAAAATCGAAAAAAAAAGGTTTTATGGGAAGTACCTAATAGTAATAGTAAAATTTTGGAAAATATTCTTTTTCAACCATTTCTAGTTTTTACTAATTTATTTTTGTTTAATTTTTTTTTAAATCAGTAGTTTTTGAGAAAAAAAAATATTTTCTGAAATTCCGGAAAAATATATACGCAGACAAAATTAAAAAATGCTGTCTACCAAGTTCATGGGAAATCCGACGAGCCAACCGAATTGTTGAATATTCCTAGAAAACTGAAATTTTGAATTTCAGCTATCTTCAATCCAAAGCAATACAGTGTTATTTATTTTGAAATCCATCTACTGCAACGCTCAATTTTCCCAATTGTTGAAATTGTTCCTAATTCATTGACTTTTAGACCTGAAAATGTTTAATTACCTCTCTAGAACTTTAGAGCTCCGTATAACGTCAGCTTTCTTCTTATTAAATTCCAAAAAAAAATGTTTATAAAGCTTTCGTACTTTTTCTTAATAAGCTCACTGTAACACCCACTTTTTATAATAAGTTCCCTGAATATTACTGTGCCAGATTGTAAGCAACTTTTTCACTGCAGAAAGTAAGAAATTTGAATTCTTTTCAAGTCGGGTTCCATTCAGTTTATCTAAGGTTCCAAGTTTATTCTTTATATTGCTGATAGTTCTTATCAGAATGTGCAGTGATTTTTCGTTATTACCGAGAGAAATACTGAATAGAGGACTTGAAATAACAGTGATCGATTGTGTTTTCTCAGTAATTCATTGTAAGAATAAAGTCTTTCACCACTAACGAAACTAAACATAAATATTTTGTTTTTCCAGAAATAGTTTGTTAATAGTAATTTATTTAAATATATTTGAATTAACTCAACCATATTGTGTGTCGCAGTCACATTAAAAAGAACTCAAGCCTCTGTCTGGTATCAATTTATTTTCATATTCCCATTGTATGAATATGTGTACCTATCTATCACCTGAGCGTATTATATTTTCTATTTTATTCCTTTGTTATATACTTTCCATCATGTCAGACAGGAAACTGACACCTTGGAACAAGTATCTTCACATTTTGAAATGCTTGCGTGATTTCCGTTTTGTTTTTTATGCGCCTCGTTGAATTCTATAATGAGCATAAATATACAAAAAGAAGAAACTTAAGATTATAACATAAGCATTACTTGTTAGGTTGCAATTTTTATTTTGATATCAATTACATCATCAACATAACGGTGAATCGTATTTATAACGACCCTCCATAAATTCCATCGACACAAGAAAAAAAAAACAAAAACTGAATGCATATTTTTCAAAAGTCTGAACTCAATTAAATTCCCATAAACTAATCAAACTAACCACACAGAAAGTTTGTAGGATTAATATCTTCGAGGCATTATAAACTCCTATGTACCTAGATAAACAACTCCAGATTCAAGATCTAGAAACCGCACATACATAGACTCTATAGTTAAGTTGGGGTGGCTGTTTAAACGATAGACAAGTGTAAGTCAGCAGGCACGGATCTAGAAAGTTACGCAGGGGGGTGGGTTTCTTCTTTGCGGGCATAAATACAAAACTTGGAATTATTTCTTATTAAAATCCAGTATTACAGTTAAATTGTCATCTTTAGCCATAGCTTCAGCTGATGCAGGTTATATTAACTATGCAAGCAATTTATCGTACAAAATGAAATAAAGGAGCTGATATTGGAAAAAAGAAGAGCTCAAAGAAGAATGCAAACTGCAAGCTTTCCAGGCGGTAAGCCAGTATTTAATCGTCTGAACTAAAAAAAAGAATCAGTGAATTCAAAAATGATTCGCTTGATAGATTCCTAAGAAGTTTGACGACGGATACTCTACATAGCGAATACTGTGTCTAAAAAGATCGGAGACACAAAACCCGCCAAGAAAGTCTCAAGATGGAAATTGGATCGGAAACCCGGAACAGAAGGCTGACATCTTCGTTGAACATTATGCGAATGTCTTGCCATGCTCAGCAAATATAGCTTACAGTTTTTTGATAGAAGCGGCGAATGTGAAATTCCCACTGTCACGCTATGTAAGTAGCATGTGTCAACATAAGTTATCTAACAAAAATTCACCAAGGTATGATCTAATAACTGCTCAAGTTTTGAAAAAAAAATGCCTTCAGTAGCCTTAAAAAAACTACAATTTATTATAAACACATGCCTAAAGCTTAGATATGTGCCACATCATTGGAAAATTGCAGAAATCATTGTTATACCTAAGCAAGGTAAGCCACCAACAGAGGTAACCTCTTATATGCCTATATTGCTTATACCAATCATGGCAAAAGTTTTCGAGAAACTGCTCATGAAAAGGCTTAGCAAAATAACAGAAGAAAGAAAACTAATCTCGAACCAACAGTTAGAATTTAGAAATAAACATTCCACGATAGACCAAGTGCATTGAATTACGGATGTTGTAGAAAAAGCACTTGAAAAACAAGTATGTTCAGCTCTATCCTCAAATGTAGGTCAAGCCTTTAATAAGGTTTGGCATTCGGGACTTGAGTACAAACTGCATAGAGACCTTCCCAGGCAATACTACTAAATACTGAAATCCTACTTTACAGACCGACTCTTTGGAGTACGGTACGACTAAAATTACTTGGAACTAATGAAAAATGAATCCGGTTTACCCCAAGGAAGTGTCTTAGGACCAACCCTTTTTATATATCGACTGGGGATATTAAAGTGGACATCAACGCTTTCATGGCCTTTTTGCTGAGTATACTGCGATATTGGTACCTGATAAATCCGTTACGAATGTTGTAGAAAATCTCTAAAATTCAGTCGATTAAGTTAGAGATTGGACGTCAAAGCTGTACCTTACGCCAAAACTGCCAAATACCTTGATATGACTTTGGATTGAAAGCTAAAATTGAAAGAACGCATCAAAAAGAAAAGAAAAAACTGAACAAAAAGTACAGAAAAATATACTGGTTACTAGGACAGAATTCTGGCCTATCTATCCAGAACAAAATAATTTTATACAAGCAAGTACTGACACCCGTTTGGCCGCATGGCATCCAGCTATGAGACTTACAAATGCTGAACCCATCCAAAACAAAGTCCTTCGTGGAATAATAAACGCCCCTTGATCTAGAGCAGTGCCAATCGCGATTGATTCAATCTTTATGACTCGTTCACCAAAAAGTATCGGTTTTAAACTCGTTCGGAACGAGACGGCTGTATGAAAATGATTTTGATTGAATGAACAATTGATTGAAAAGATAGAATGCTTGAACCAATCTATCATTGATTGATTCGATCTTTCAAAATGAATGATTGGCACAGCTCTATTCTGATTCCGGTGGTTTTTGGTGCGGTAAGAGTCCCACACTACTTGGTACCGAATATTACCAAGTGTCTTTTGGAGATTTCAACTCAGCCAATAGCTTAGATCAACCAACAGCTCAACTCAGTCAATAGCTCAGCTCACTCACCTCACCTCATTTGAGCTAGCTCACAAGTGAGCTTGGCTCGGAGCTAAGCTAAGCCAAACTCTGACAACAATGGGAATATGGAGTCTTTATATCTCTCTCTCTCTATCTATCTTTCCATCTGTTTTTGATGATCCAAAGGAAAGTGCCTGACTCCTCGTTAATTTAAAGGAATATAAAAGCAATGCACTCACTCTTATGATTCAAGGGAAGACGCTCGGCTCCATAGTTACGCGGAATCCGTGTTCACGGACAAAGACAATTGCAGAAAAACTCTGGTAAAAAGAGTGATATGGGGTTTTTGCCTCTCTTTCCCTTTTTTCCTACATGTATTTCTCATTCTCAAACTATCTTTTTATCTCTCTGATGATTCAAATGGAGACAAAGTTAAAAGTCTGTTTCTCCCCAAACCTAAGCATTTTGGACAAATTCAAGCTTGAAACACACGTTTTAATTTTTTGTGTAAACGGTTTTTCAAGCGATAATTTTTTAGCAGAACTTGAAGAGAAAATAATTAACCACTTACCCCTCTCTCTATATCCGGGTATGCCTATATATGTATAAGCAACGTTTAAAATAACATTTTCACCTCATAGCCGCAGATATTCACCAATAAATCATCAACTAAATAACGGTCATAATAAATTTAACAATAAACCAACACTAAAGTGGCACTTAACGCCCGTTGGCTATAAAACTTTTAAGTTTAAACGTTTTTCGCTTGATTTGCTGGAAATATTTTGCGAATTTTTATTCCTTCGCGATTTTGAGAATCCATCCATCCATCCATCTATACATCGTTTGAGCAGTTAGTCGTCTCGAGCAGTCCTCGTCTGGATATATTTTTTTTTGGAGGGTTATCAAAAAACTATCATACTATATACCGAAATCGTGCAATAAATTTAACAATTTTTCTTTGTAATTTATTGTTTGGAGGAGCGCAGGGGACTGCGACTGCGCCCTGCTCGCATATTGTGTGTTAGTTGGCCGTGCTATATGGGCCTTGCTATGCCGGCCGCATGCGTAGCGTATATGCATCACTGGTTGGTAACCGGCGCATCATCTTCATCATGGTCCATGTTGTCGACGATGGCGACGGCACAAAGTCATTTTGCTCGTAATTTTGGATTTTATAGAAATTTCCCATTGGAATGTTGAAATTTTTGTGAAATATTGTTCGGAGTAAACAAAACAAAAAAAAAAATAAGACAACGATGGGTCACGACGATGCCTCACCTATCCCTCGTCACTCTGTCTGTAAACGCATCTGGTTGTGGCTATGACTGTGGTATACTTAAACCAATTTTTATCATGGAAATTATTGGTCAATTTGTTGATCTGCAAAGTCATAAATAATTTATCTTTGCGGGTCGAGTTCTCATGCGATGGCAGCGCAACGGTGGTGTTCGGTGGCAGCGGGTTATATGGCAGAGTGTTGTGGTGGAAGAAATGCAATAGTTATACAAGTTCTTCCACAGTCGACTTAACTTCATGCGAAGGACCCTAGGGTCATAGGTATTTCAGGTTGATGTGATTTTCCCTTTTTTACATGCATCGTGTGTCGTATCTTCATGGCCGTCGTCGTCATCATCATCATCATCATCGAAATCGCAGGAGTAAATGCATTTGGTGGATATGTTTATGTGCCGAGAAAAACATAAATCCCTGGTGTTAATTTGGATCAGCCCTTGATAGTTATGTTTATTGCTGGGCTTATATGGTAAGTGCATTTACATATACATATCTACATATTGCAGGTAGACTGAAATGCAATCATAGCACAAAAAGCTTGAAGCTGCCTTCAATGATGTTGGGGAGTTATTAGTACTCTAAGGTTTTATGCAACAGATTAAATTTCATCCGTCTCTAGGGTTACGTAAAAATATGATGCTTGCATAAAATTAAAAGTTCTTTAGAATAAATTGTCAATACAAATTTAATGTCTTCACTTAACAGAGCTGTTAAAAGCAATTTAAGATGTCAACTTTGTTGTTGTATTTATTCTTGGTATTCGAGATTCAGGCAATTTTTATTTTTAGGCAATTTTTTATTTGTTGGTAAGAGTACGAAAATCATTGAACTTGCTTAGCAACAGGAATACTGCAGAAAATTCTGAATGAAATTATACACAATGCAGTCTTGCCAGATAGATATTCTCAATGACAAAATATTAAAATTTATTGAAATAGTTTGTGTGTGGGGGTGGCCGTGGCGCGATGGATATGTGCTCGCCTGTGAACCTCATGATCACAGGTTCGATCCCTGCCGTCGTCTATGTCGATTTAATTCCCTTAAAAACCTTCTAAAAATTGTCATCAATGGGTTGCTGGTTTACTCATTACATGTTGTTCAGGCATAACACTAACAACATGTAATTGAGTTGAACTAGTATGCCCAACAAGGATGAACACGAATAAAATAATGTGAATTATAAGCGACATAGAAATAAGACACGGCATTCTCCGCTTTAGTTCAGCCGCCATCCCTGGAGATAAAATATCTGAGACAACAACCTTCAGTCTCAGAACGTCGTGCCACATATCTTTCCTATCCTTCTTTCTCTTCCTTAACTTCACGCCCGCGCTGTGTTCAAACATTTAAAGGGTAAACATAATCCCTTGAGCGCGTGTAGATTATAAAAAAAAAAAAAAAATTTATTTAATACAGGTGAGTATTCTACGTTTGTGAAATGCCACATTTCGGATAAGGGTGGTTTTATTTCGCCCAACGGTAATTCCGGAGTTTGATTTTAAAATAATTTAACCGAAGAATTCCCAAATTTCGAGAATAGAGTGAAGGCGTTCCTGAACTAGTCAAGAAGCCGAACAGTCTTGTTATAAACCGTTTTTTTTTTTCAAGACCATATAGAATTGTAGATAAAACGAAATTGGGACTTAGGAACTTCTATCCAAAAGTTGGAAGCACTGTGCACGCTATGGCATTTGCTAGCTCTATTGGCGAGTAGCATCATCCAGCATCCAAAAACGTCACTTTTGACTTCTCTGAACAAATTATTTATCACATATACATACATAGATAATATTATTTTGGCATCACCGTTTTTATCAGGACTTAGGTAGTTGTTGTAGTTACATCCCAAGTAACATTTTTCATCTCATAAGATGCTCCAAGAGTTCAACTAGATTAGTTAAGAGGAGCTAAAAGTAATCTTAAAGAATACTACGAGATTCTTTTAAAACTGTTAAAAGCCTTAAATGGCCTAGTTATGAGAGGCTCTTCCTACTCATAGTAGCAACAGAAGTTTCTTTATGGGATGACAGATGCACGTTTATATTAAAATGGCACTTCTAAGGCTCTAATAGAGATCGGCAAAATAATATTATGAGAAAGCGTCTCTTCCAATAAGAGGTGATAAAAAGAGAACAAAATATTTGTTAACTTATTAAAGAATGAAACAAAATACTTTTTAAGTTTGTGTGTATACCTGATTTGCTATGCCAACAAACTGTTAGGCTTGATATAGTATTTATTTTGTAAGTCTATCAACTATTATATTATAATGGCGATGCATGATATTTATTATTTTGCAGATATGGGAATCGAAATGTTAATGCGGTTGAAATTGTTTCTACTAATTCTAACATTTTACGTCGAAAAAACACAAAGCCCCTTCAAAATAATGCATATTTAAATTATTTTGTTTATAACTTTTATCGGAAATAGGGTTACCATATATTTCTTTTGTAAGCAAATAAAATCAAAATTAACTTTGAAATTTGTTTTTATTTAGGTCGTGGGTCATTTGCTTGTGAGAGTAAATAGGAACCAGGAAAGGTCAAATTTAATATAAAATATTCCAAATTACACACTGAGAGTCTTACAAGAGTAACAAAATCTCATATTCTCTGTAATTTTCTACTATTACTCTTGTCACAAAAAATTACTACTCGTGTAATGCAACATAAAGAATACATTTTTTTGTTAATTTTGAATGAAAAGATAGTAGTAGCAATAAAATCCCAAGATGTTAATGTATTTAGTTTAAATTGAAAAATAGGGTACAGAATATATTTTATACTTTCTATGTAATCACAACAATGCTAAATGTAAACTTGAAAATGCCACGTAATAAATTTTAAGCCAGTGCTACAGCCAAGTTATTTTATCGAGATCATAATTTTTTAAGTTATGGTAACCCTCAAATGTACAGGCAACTACTTTGCTTGTGTATAGGAATATGGCTGCTGCTGACGCGAAACTAACTCTTCTAGTAACATCTTTATTCTTTCTATAGGATCTTAGACGCTTCTTTATGATTTATGTGTACTTACGAGCGAGTGAGAGGAGAATGTTTACATCAGAAAACTGAAGTTTGTGAATAGTTGTGCTTGTTGCATTAAGGATCTTATTAGGATCTTACGGCAAAGCTTATATACTTTGAACTCCAAATTGTTTCTTGATATGGGAGGATTTAAACTCAAATTCTTTTAGAATTTTCTAAGTGGTATACAAATAACTTTACTCTTAAATATGACTTGTTATGGGATTATTTGGACATATTTAGAGCTCAGTTTTCAGAAAGGGATTCTTATAAGACTATAAGTTTTTATAATCTAACTACAAGAAGAGAAAATAGTTTTGCTATAAGATTTAAGTTCTTTTAAGCTGGAAAAGTGTTTAACTCTTAAAATAAAAGTGTTATGACATCCAGTTGAGTTTCATAACAAGATATTAATACTTTAGTATAGCAATGGGATATAAAAGAGTTGTATTAGAGTTTTTTTCAGATTTCAAGAGCTAAGCTCTGGAGAGTATACTAGTTGGGATGTAAAGCGCTTAGTCCCGATGTCGTTTTTTTCTACAATTTCTTATGGACTTGCAAAAAAACACGCCTATTATGTATGTACATCGTTGAAATGTGGGTGACAGGACAATCTACACTGTAATAATCCGTACACTCGAAGGACACCATTTTGAAAAATGAAAGTTATTCTGCTAGTCGAAGATGAACCGGCGCACTACCTATGAAATTGACAGGGAGCAGGGCCCATTGCGCTCAGTGATAGTGGCTTTTATTTAGTGTTCTTCTCCGTAATGTTCTTTTTAAATTTCATTCAGATTATGAAAAGCAAATTTACCTGTATTTTAAGTTATGTGTGACATTGAAAATATAAAAAATTTTCACAAAACAACCTTAGTTCTATTGTTATCTAATATAATTCATTCAACGGTACTGCCATTCGTGACAAAGTGATAAATCCTCCAAAAGTATCTCATGTCGTAAAAAGTGCTTCGGATTCGGCAGAAAATCGTAGGTACACCAGACCTAGCTAGTGTATTTCAAATTTCTCTCTTTTAAGAAATGCTAAAGTGCAAACAAATTTCAAAACTTAAATCAAAACGATATCTGAAAAGTTATTGCTAATTTTTCTGTGCTGGCAACATGCTCGTTATGTCGTTAAGGTTACCCGACTTTGCTATTGTTTTTCAAGTTGAAATACTGGCTATCAGGAGAGCATGCAAGGTACTCCAAAAATATCTAAGCCAGAACCAGATTACAGCTATTATCACAGAAAGTCAGGCGACTGTTAAAGCCATTAATTCCAGTACATCATACTATAAAACGGCGCTCAGCAATGCCGGGATGAATTTGCTAGTCTCAAAAGTAACCACAATATCACTGTTGACGGAGTAATCCATCAAATAAAGACTCAAATTTTAGAACTCAATTTCAATTTTATTTAAGTAAAAAAAAAATACTAAATTAAGGCACAAATGAGAAAACTAAAATTTATGTTTTTGTCGGTTGCGTTGCTGGTTCAATTCTAATCTCTTCTTTTTACCTCGTGCAAATCTTCTTTTTGACGTTGGTTTTTATGTAAGTGGTACCAAATTTAGATCAATATTTTTTGGGGGTGTCAGCGTTGCCAGGTTTGCCAACACTCCCCCCTGGTAAGCTGGAGCCCTGTTCCTGGTTACCATCTAGAGCCAAACCTGGTCTATTGACATCTTAAACTGCAAGTTTGGTGGCGGACCTAGTGTAACACCCTGAGGATGTTTGTACGAGGGCACTCCGTACTTGGCCGTCTTTTCCTGAGAACACCTTGGTAACGACTCCTTTCGGCCATTGATTTCTTGAGAACTGTGGATCTACTACAATATCCACATCGCCGGTACTGATTGGTCTGGTGGGTTGAACCATTTTGTCCGCTTAGTCAAGGTCGGTAGGTACTCCTGCACCCAACGCTTCCAAAATGAATTCGCAAATTGTTCACATGTCATCCACCCTTTTTTGAGAACAGTACCATCGTCATTGAATTCTCCAAACTGAGTTTTGCCGCTCGATGAGCCCAATAAAAAATGATTTAGCGTTAAGGCCTCATCGTTGTCGCAATCTAATGGAACATAAGTTAATGGTCTCGAATTAATAATATTTTCGACTTCAGCCATCATACTCAAGAGAATTTCATCCGAAGGGTTTCGAGAAGGTTGCATATTTGTTTAAACTTGTTTCACCGAACGAACCATTCATTCCCAACTCCGATGCTGGTGGTATGAAGCTCCATTTCAAGTCGGCACCTACGAACTCTTTTGTTAATTTTGACTGGTCAATCTGTTTAACTGCATCACTAACTTCTCTGCTTGCGCCCCGAAAATTCGTCCCGTTATCACTAGTTATCTCCAATGGTGTGTCTCTACGTGCCATAAACATCTTAATCGCTAAGATACATGAATCGGCGGATAAACTATGCGCGACTTCAATATGAATTGCGCGGATGGTCAGACAAGTTATAATGACACCCCATCTCTTTTCTAAATGTCTTCCAACCTTCACATTCATTGGTCCGAAGTAATCTATCCCGATGTAAGAAAACGGACGCATAAACGATTTTAATCTGCTAGGTGGAAGTTCACCCATTAGTGGAGGTATAGGCTTTGATTTTTTGTTTCTGCAGCCCTGGCATTTGTTTATCACTTTCATTACCGTAGTTCTAAGTGATGGAATGTAGTAAAGTTGTTTTAGCTCGTTAATGACGGTCTCGTTTTGTTGGTGATAAAAACGTTGATGAACTGCATCAATGATTAAATGAGTGACATAATGATGTCTAGGCAGGATAACAGTTCGGCCACTGATCCTCCTGCTCGTAAAGGAATGAAGGTCACCTGTACCATCTGCACTCAGACTTAAAATTCATGTGAAGTTTCCACTTTGTCGCTTCGTCTGCAACATTTTCTTTTGTTGGAATCCACCTCCAATCACTAGGGTCAGACGCTTCGATAATTTCTCCGATTCTAAATGCAACAAAGTGCTTATACCGACGATGTTCTGACCTTATCCAATACAGAACTGTTTTTGAGTCAGACCAGAAAATTGTCTTATCTATGGGTATGGAATGACCTTCGCGAATAGATTTAGCAAAGCAAGGACACCCAATACTGCAGCTTCTAGTTCTAATCTGGGGATAGACGTATCTTTAAGCGGTGCTACTTTTGCCTTCTCACTAACGAGAGCACATTCTATAAGACAGCCGGATGTGAACCGAAGGTAAGCAACTGCTGCGTATGCATTCTCACTTGCATCCACAAACAAGTGTAATTGCACTTTAGGTTTATTCGTATATTCAATCAAATTTAGGTATGGACGATGAATAATAAGCTCCTGTACCGCGGGCAGGTAATCCACCCAATCGCACCATTCGACAAAGTGTTGCTCACGTATTTTTTCGTCCCACTGTACTGATGATCGCCAGATTTCTCGTAATAAAATTTTTAACCTAACCAAAAAATGTGTAATTAATCCAAGTGGATCGAATATGCTCATTAATGATCTCAAAACTTCTCTTTTTGTTGGACATATTTTCCCTGACAGAATACCTGGTTTCAGCTTTGGACATTTTAATAAAAAAAAAACGTATCGCTTTTGTTCGACCACCACATTCCCAGTATTTTTCCATGATAATTAGAAATGTTCCCTCCGGTAATCTTTTTTGTTGTGTGGTCATTAATTGCCAGGTTTGTCAACAATCACTCTTATCTGGGTTCTGGTTCATTGTGGTATTGATGGGAATGAAAGGACGGACGAGCTGGCCTGGCAAGGATCAGCCCTTCATAACTCACTTGAGGAATGAGCCAACATTCCGCTCGGAGTTATAAAGGGCAAAATTCTCTCAATTTTTCTTAACGAATCAAAACGTAGGTGGAGCAGTTAAGCTTACTGCATTATATCTAGAAAGACTTGGCCCACCTATGTATAATTAATCCTGAACACTTGATCTGATATGCAGACCCAGGCATACAGCGAAACTAGGCACAACACTCACTGTTATAGCTGTGAAGACCAGCGGGAAAAGAATTAAGTCCTCCATTTCATTTGCAAATGCCCTGCTCTGGCCAAATTTAGAGCACAATCATTAGGAAGGAGATTAATGAACTTTTGGAAATGAAGATCAAAGACTTGATCTTTGTTCTCAACGCGACGAAATGGCTCTAGGATGAACTTCGGTGGCTTCTGTGCCGTGCCCATCGTTTGACACCTTAGATCCCGAGCTAGCGGACTGAGGGCTTTGAGGGAGGCTTATGATGGGGGGGGGGGGGTCGGATGATGACTCAATCGGATTGGGTACTGTTTCAGCACCAGTCCACAAGCTACCTAGCTTGGCACAGCGTAGATGGTGTCGGATTAGTGTGGTGGTCCAGCTGAGTTAGTGATCCAATTTCCGGATGATTGTGCAAAAGTAGTCACACAATAAGAGCCATCAAAAACCTACTAGATCCATATTTTCAAACTTAATCCAAATTGGATGTCTCCCTGAGAATGTCCAACATTTTCTATATGAATTCCATCCATAGGTTCATACGTTCAATGGAGCACTTCAGTGCTAATTGGGCCAGAGGGCTAAACTGCCGGTGGTCGCCTATCTAGCTACCTAACACCCCGACTCCACAAGATATCTGTCTCTCCAACTCAATGTCTGACATCTCTATCTCTACATTTTCTTATTGCTTCGCTTGGCAAATTATGTCATGATTTTTCATTTCTATCCCTACTGCACGGGATGTGTTTTGTGCGGACAACAGAAATTAGCAAAAGGTAAAACTAACAAAAATTATATATATTTGCAAAGAAAAGAATGCGCATCTACCTAAAGTATAAATAAATAACACCAAACATAATTTAACGCACGAACAAATGAATAACATGACACGTTAAAGTATTTACTTACAAAATTAAAAAAAAATATTTGCCGGCGGAATACTTGACAAGAACCAACCAAATGAGAAGACACGAAATAATGAGACAAAAGTACGAAAAAAACCATCTGTCAAATTTCATATCAGAAATCTATATCAAGACAAAACCGCTGACATAGATCGCTGACATCACATCATAAGAGGAAATATCGCGTCTCCATTGGAGATTTCATATCATGATGAGCATCCTGAGAAAATTTATCTCGGGGTGTAAAGGACTATTCACATGAGAGCGACCAACGACCGAATGAACGAACATTCGCCCATTTTGACATTTCGTTCACATGCATTTTTTTTTTATTCGTCGCGAATGGCGTTTACTTAGACAACTTAAAATGATTTTGAGGTTAGAAGCGCGCGAACAATTCATTCGTTGCAGTGTGGATGGTATGTGTAACGCGAATTGTGTTTGACAATTCGTAGCAATCATATTGCAACCCTTTCTAAAGGGAGGAGAATTTAGGCTTACTATTTATATTATATGTATACGAGTATGTTTTAAATCCCATTCGTTTTTTTATTCGTTGGTCGCTCTCATGTGAATAGTCCTTAAGACTTTTCCTGTGATGTGGGTTTTAGTTGTCCTGTGTCCGCCCCTGTGCATATTGGGGTACCTATCTTTTGCCATTACTTTACAAGTTATAGATATTTCCAAGTGCTCAGCGCTTATTTTTGTTAAAGGTAAAAACCAATTTCCTTAATTAATCGCCTTCGAAATTACACCTTATATTTTTTTTTTCCATCAACAAAGTTCTTTTTATTGTCAATTTATTTGAAACAATGAAATGACATTGTGGTAAAATATAAACAATTATTATTCAGTCCTTTCAATTCCACACAATGAATTGGTATTAATTGTTATATCACAGAAAATATACGTTTTTTTTTTGTGTGCATATAATGGACGGAGTATTGTGAAGACTATCCCCAAATGAATTCATGTTGAGCTCTCAATCTAGTATAATTAATCTCGTTTTATCGATATGGAAAACCGTTTGTGTATGTGTGGATTTTTTTGAAAAATCAAAAAAAAAAGGGAAAAATCAGATTTATTGTTTTAATATCAATATTGTCTTTCTCGGCCAAAAACGCACATTCATTACTTTCATTGCTTTAGGGAATGCATTCGATTTATTTGAGTACTTTCAAATTCATCCCTCCAGCGCAGCGCAGCACCCACCAGGGAGAGGATACAGGATTTATTAAAAATTAAATCCATATCCAACCACTCCCTTATGTAAATAGAAGCAAAATGAAAGTATATACGAGTAAATACTGTATGAAATGTTGGCAGTTATTTTTTTTTTCTTTTTGGCTAACGTGCAAAACATGGACTGCATTTTTGAAATTTCATATCATCGTGTTTTAGGGATATTTCTGGTTCCGACTCACATACTAAAATAATATGATATGGATTGGAGGTTTCTTTTTTTTTTTGGGTGGGGAATGTAAAGGGAGAAACAAACGACTTTTATCACTGCTATTAAAGACTGTGGTTGCTGAGGTTTAGCATTCTTGCTGTATAATGCTTGGCAATGAATGTTTGAATGTACTTGTTATATCTTATACTTTTAGGTACTTTTCGAAGGGAGCTTAAGCTTACTCCTTTTCATTAATTATTTATGATGAAAAAGGATTTTTTTTTGAAGAGTTTAACGTTACAGTAACACTTCTCTTTCATCGCACGTGTCCTTTTGCTTGATGTAATATGATACTTATTCAGGTGGAAACCGTAAAAATATATAAAATTACATACATATATTTAGCATGTTATTCTCTTTTGTGTCCTTTAAATCACTGAACTGGTTCATGAAAATGGGTTTCCTTTAAGTATTTTCCTTAAATTATAAATAAAGAGTTATTTGGAAAAATATATGTATGTATATCTACAAAGAGCTAAAAGATTTATCAATTTTTTTTTTGAGATTACGAGAGCACTAGGAGTAGCATACTGACTATGCTCTGAAACGAAATTCTTCGCACTCAATTATTGACATCTTTCAAATATATTAATTAGTACTATGGAAGCACTGACTGGCATCAATATGGCGATATCTACTGCCGCAACAGTAAATACACAACAAATTTGCTTATTTAAACTCCTAGTTGGGCCGGGAACCATTGGGTACTGGTCTCGTCCACGAAAGCGAATGAATTCAGTAGAGTGAATCAATTATATCATCAACAGCCTGGATGATAGATACCTTGCGTTAGCTACTCTGAAATACATACAGGTGTGATTAGTAAGTATTTCCAGGCCCAGCCAAGGTCCTCAAAGAAATAATGTGAACCAATAGCAGCTTTAACCTCCCCGTAAGATCTGGCCCGCTGTCCTAGGGTTAAGCAAATTCGTATGTCTTCGGGTTGAGTGCGAATGTGGTAGCGTTAACTTCCTTCTAGGTACATGTATCAGGTTTTTAGATAAAACTAGTTAGAAGAAGTTTGGTGATTCAGGCCTTTTTGCTTCCACCACTTCACTCTACTGTAGAGTTATGTACCTCAATTAAGTAAGTTCTAAATTATCAATTATACAAAAAAAATGAAGCAACAGCTCGTAGATAACCAGGGTCTAGTGACTTGCAACTCTCAACCATTAATTTTATAACAAATTAGGAATTAGCCCTGCCAGTCATTTGGTAATAATTACATACGTCAATTTTAAATCTTTAAATATTTAAAATTAGAATATAAACGGATTAAAATGTAAACTATTGTTTTCAAACTTTTTTGATTTTGTAAAAACATTTGATATATTTTTTTGTTTGAAACTTTTTTATTTAAAGAAAATTATGAATTCTTTAATTGTCATTTTAAATAATTAGACTTGGAATGAGTCTAAAGTTTAAATTAACAAATATGGAAGAGCAAGTAGAAGATGCATATACGGTTTTCAGAAACTATTATAAGGAATTTTTGAAATTTAAAAATATCGAGGGTTAGCGTTCTTAACTTCAAACTAGAGAACAATTGCAAACATTGCATCCTACCGGCATACATAAGCCGTGTTTTTTATTATCGCCAATGATCCATAGAGATTATCCCATGTAAATAAAATGGTATGGATCTTAGTGACTGCAGTGATATACGCCTATTTCTTTTTATTCTTTCTTGTCTTTTTTTCACTGTAGCTTACACTACCTTACCATAAAAAGCCATTTACCTGCTAGAATATAAACTACTTTTCTGTTCTTTAAAATAGATCAATATAGAGAACAGGATCCTAAATTGTTTTTGTAATACGTTTTAAAAATGAATCCACATCCGAATCCATTTAGATCTGTGGATAATAAAATGCATCTATTAATTGCAACCACTCGGAAGATGATGATTTTAACTCATCCAAAAACACATTTTCCCATTGCGGACAGTTAATCTCATAATTGGCTGGACTGAAACAAAAAAAACAAAGTGGCTTATTTAAAAGAAGGTTTTTTACAAGACAATTTACCACAATTTTTTTAAAAAGTCAAAAAAAAATGTCAAGCTTTGAAAAAAAAAAATTTTTTGACAATTTTTTTGCCATTTTTGGGTCGCCATTTTTTTTTTTTGTTCATAACTTTTTGGTCAAATTGTGGTAAATTGTCTTAGAAAAATAAAAACAATCAAGTTGTAACAAGTTTTTTGAAAATCGCTTCAGTAGATCCGGAGATTAACTGTCCGCAATGGGACTATATGTTTTTGATGAGTCGACGTTGCCGCCCTCTATAATTCGGCCAAAATTGTACTCTTGACTTTTTTAGCGGGACAGTCCCGTTTTTGAAGTCTCTGTCCCGCAGCCATAACTGTCCCGCTAAATGTCCCGCTTTTCTTAAGATTGTAAAAATGTGTGTAGGTCTCTACAATTCTCAAAATGAGCAATTATATCACATCCATGTGCATACAACTTGGCGCATATAAAACAAAAGTATGAGCTGTTAAAGGAATAAAATGAGTGCATGTTTATTCCATGTTAAATTAATTGTCACTTTTGCCTGTATATCATTTTAAAATCGAAATGATGTGGTTTATTGGACGCATAGTAGCAGATAGGTAAATAAAGAACAACTGAAATGTTAGCACAATAATCAAAACGCTTCTACAAAAAAATCAAGAGGGATTGTAAATTCTCGGAAGATCTGAAAAAAATATCTATTCCTTTAAGCGAGTAAACGTAACACATTTGCTTATTGTAATTCTGCGAATGCGAATTTTCAATATTTCCAGGAGGACAAAATGAGGTAATTCGCCAAAGCAAACCAAAAAAACCAAAAGACAAAATCATAAGTCCAAAGTAATGGGCTCTATTGCAGCAATGAAGTTGGGTTCATTTTTTCGGAGTAGCGATTACACAGATCGTGAGAAGGAGTTAGCACTTGCACAGGCAGTGATGTGTATCTATACCATTTGCCATTACCACAGCTGTAGATCAATGGATTTCAACTGCAAATTGTTAAGCCAGCTGCTCGATAAAAAGTTCTCCTGTGCTAGAACCAAAACCGAATTGGTTGTGAAAAATGTACTCTCTGCACGAGTTACTCCAAGAACTAAGTAATATAAGTTTTGAATCAATTTTCTCCGATGCATCCAACAAAAAGGATCTGAAGCTGTTTTTCATTGTTGTGAGGTGTCCCGCTTTTGCTTCAAATAAATCTGGTCACTTTACGTCTTGACGCATGTATTCATTATTTAAAATAAATTATGTTATTACCTAATAAAGTTTCCGAGAAATCGCGTTTTTTGGCGTTCTAGACCGTACTAATAGCTTAAATGAAAAAATTCTTTTAGTAGTTAAAGCTAGAAACAGCATGCAAAGTAATTCAAGCAAATATTAGTTTATGAGTAGTTGTAGTGGTTTCTAAAAAAAATAAGCTCTTATATACAATTTTTTTTAAAACATTTATAAAAACAAATTTTGGAACGCCAACTTAAATTTTGTATTACTGTACGAATAAAAACTAAATTTTCACAAAAAACTACTGAGCCATTTTTGAGATATCGAATTTTCAAAAAAAAAATTGATTTGTTTTTTCAAAAATTCAAAAAATATTTTTTATTATTATTGAAGTACAATGTTTTTAAAACTTTTTAGAAGCTTCTCCATAGAAAATTTCATTAAAATCCGTTATGCCTATAATGAGAAATTCAAAATTTGAAAAAATGGATTTCAATTTTTGTATTAAATTATAGATCGTAAAACTTAATCGAAAGAAAAAAAAATTTATCAAAATTCTCGGAGCCGTTTTCGAAAAAAATACGATTTTCAAAACCCATTTTTTAACATTTGTATGGAGGGTACCGATATTTTTAGGTAAAATAAATTTTTTCTCACATCTTGCTGATTATATTAAGAAACTTTTATATATCAAGTTAAAAAAAAAAACAAGCATGGAGTTTTTGAAATATGTATTAAGTTTTGAAAAAAAAAATTAAAATTTTTGTTTTTTTTTAAATTCAAAAGTGTGTTTTTTAATTTGAATACATAATAATATCTAAACTTTTGGGGAGTTATCATAAAAAAAATGATCAAAATTGGTTCTACCGTTTTTGAGAAAATCAAAAACAAAACAAAAATGGTTCCAAGGGGGGCACTATTAATATTCATTTCTTGGAAAATTTTGTTCAACTATTAGCTAGCTTTAACTAAATGAATTTTTTTGGATTTTTTAATCTGTGGGACAGTTTTAAAAAAAAATAATATTTATAAAATTTCTAAAAAATTGTATGACAGGTACCGTTATTTTTGGTCTAAAAAACAAGAAAAAAACGTGTTGGGGGGAAATTTAAAAATGATATCTAGCAAGTTTAACGAAAATTGGCCGTGCCGTTTAGGCTGTAGTCGAACACACAGACAGGCAGAATTTCGAGAATCACATTTATCGCAATGTCAACTTTGATCAAAATCTCGAGTTCGATTTTTTTACGAATGCATAAAGCACCTATATGTATGTATGTATGTATGTGTCGAAAGTAAAAATTGAAATTGTATTACATACGTATCTAAAAAAAATTCAAAAGGCACCGATCCATCCAATATGTTTTATCGTTTATTCCAAATAGTAAGACTCCGCCTCCTAAAATTTTCAATATCTTGGCAATTTCATTTATATTTTACAATACCTTCATTCAATACTTCTATAAAGCCCTCTTTAAAAAATCCATAGTTCGTTTTGTTGGGCGCCATTTAATGCTTCTCTTCTTATTTAAAATAAAACAATAAATTCCCATTAACCGAAATGAAAGACTTGTAGCTCGTGAAGTATGCAGGTACTTAAGGTATTCTCAAATACAAAAACAAAAAAAATAAAGGGCTACCTACTTCAGCACTTTCCTTCCACAAAAGTCATACACATCAGCTTTAAAACAAAAAATCAACAACATCCAATTAAAAACTTCCTAGTCTACAACTCTGAGCTTCCACTTAAAGTAAAATAGACCACTAAAGACCTAATTTTTAGTATAGTAGAACCAAAAAAAAATATCTAACTAGGTCTACTACACATTGTTTTCTTAGAATGCTTCCGCAAGGCTGGCTAGCAAAGTCTCTTCGCAAAAAAAAATTAACAAAAAAAAAAACAAAAACTCTCTTTTAAATTAATTGTTCCTCGTCATACTTTTTTTTTAATTATTTTGGTGCGTCCATTGCACTGCTTCACAAATCTCTTTTTTTTTCTCCGTCAATGAATGAACAAAAACTTATCCATCTGACTTTCAATGCAAAGCCCTTTGAAGCGACCGCTTGCACCATTAAGTCAGAAGCATCACATCACAATCCCTAAAAAAACAACATCACGCCAAAATAGAAAATAATTCACATGTTGTATAAAAAACTTAATTCACAGAACGATTTTATGACGAGCGAAACTAAAGCCCTTCCTTGGTTTTGGTTTCGCCCTCGCTATCTGGCAGAATCACAATTGCTTTCGCGAACTAAAACAAAAGTCCCAAAACTGCGTTTGTTTTCGAGAGAAAACATAAAATAAACTCTAACTTGAATTGAAATTGGAATGGCGTGAGGGGGTTGGTGAAATCCTTGTTGTTTGTTTTTTTTTTTTTTTTTGATTCTATGCATATTGCATATGATCCTGGTTCTGGCTGGGCTCGTATGCCCTGGCACAAGTGAGTCCCCATTGTGAATATTCTTTTCCTTTCAAACACACGCTGGCCGACTATGTTCAAAACAAACAAAAAAAAGAACAGAAAGAACATACACAAAATGGGAACAAAGCCATTAGATTAATATTGTAATATTAAATTTAAAGGCACGCTTGCATCCTTGAGTGAAAGTGTGCAATTTTTGTTTGACAATGAAGCTGGAACTCGGCGAACGCGGAAGGATTATGAGCCGCTCCTCTATCTCGTGTCCAATTACCTGCTGCGTTCTATGAATAGAATATACTTTTTTTGTGTAGATATACTCAGTTTTTTACAACATACATTCAGGAACTCAGGATATTAAAGGGATAAAAGCTGTTTCTAGCTTTGAACTTACTTACCTATGGAGTGATGGAGAATAGGAAATGTTTGTTTTGCAGGCTTCAATGAGTGGAACAAAATTACAAGTGCATAAAAGAATAAAGGACTCACATCGATTGTTAGGAATTTCTAATAAACCTGCATGAACAATATTTTTTTTAAACAACTTTTTTTGCGTTATGAGATATTTCGAGGATCAAGTAATGAATTCGAACTAAAAGGGTGTACTTAAGATTTAACATGAAATTATATAATGATAGTGGATCAAATCTGGCGACTTATTTAAGTAAACTTAATTTTTCGTAAATATCTATTTCTAGTTTTGAGAATGTTTGTCTTTGCGACCAAGCAACCCAGTACGTTGGTCTTCTAATCGAATATCGAAACTGAATTATCGTAATACTGAATTCTTAGTGTTATTTTTTTAATATCAAATCCGTTCCTTGTGAAACCTGGAGTCCCAGAAGGCAGTCATCTGGGGCCTATTTTTTTTTCCTGTAAATAAATAAGGTGGATTCTGTTATTTAGTATTAGGAACTTCTTACGTACACGGTTGACCGGGACATTCTCCACGTATGTAAAGGGGGGGAGGTCACGGTTTCAAATAATATTATTGATCTTTTACCAACTTATTTCCAATGAAATAAATTATGATAATTTTGTCTGACAATAAATTTGAATAATTCAACCAATTATTATTTTCTCTTTCGAAACTGATATACCGACTTTTGAAATTTCTACAAACAAACTTTTTTAAGTCAACCTAATTTTGTGAAAATTTGGAATTATAAATCTGAATTTTTAAAGGAAATAAGATAATTTGGAATCGAAATTGCCATAATACCAAAATCCATTACCATTCATTGTTATACCTAAAACACTTTTATGGTATTAAAAACTTATATAAATTCTTTAAAAAAAATGTGCCGGATTCAGGATCACAATATAAAAAGTTTTTCAATAAGAACGGGAAGATGTTGAAATTGAATTAAACAAGCTGGGAGTGAGGTATTACCAAAGTTCTTTTTTTTTTATTTGAATGACCCTTTTATGCCATTATGTATGGAAAATAACATCGTTCATATTTCCATCTCGGCTTCTTACGTTAGCGTGGATCTGAGTGGTCTAATTTTCAAAGGCGTTCGCTATTGACAGTAACTGCCTCACAAACGTCATTTTTGAAAAATTACGGACCAATGACACTGTCGGTCGAAGATCCACACCAAACGGAAACTTTTTGAGGATGCATTGTCACCTGGGGAACCTTGGGTGGGTTTGTGCGTCCCATCTCATATACGGCAATTTGGCTTGTTAATACAGCCATTCATCCAAAAATGCGCTCCCACGCTAAAGATGATTTTTCGGCCAAACTTTGTGATCTTTCCCTATATACCCCGAAGCCTATAAGTCAGCGAACAAGCGGCGTTATCCACGGTCATGAACTTTGAGCACCTGGGCTCAGTTGGATATTTAAGGCCCATATCCCGACACAAAATTCGCCAAGTTGAAGTCTGCGAAAGGCCGAGTTCTTGTACAAGGAGAGAAATTACCTTGGATTTTGTTGTACACTTTCACGGACGAGGGCGATGTTCTCGTCTGATCTAGCGTTTCTTTGACGTACGAATGTTGGTGTTGGTTGATTGGAGAGTCGACTGTGAAGAGCCACCAAGTATACCATCAAATAGGCGCAACGAGCGCAACCTTTTTAACTAAAGAACAATCATTTTGAAAATGAGATTCTATCATTTGTACGTGATGTTCAATAGTGCCACTTGCCATGGTGATTTGGCATAAGTAATTAAATAATAAACAATAGATTTGACAGATGTCACCAAAGCAACAACATGGCCGACACAATCTACCCGCGCCAATGGAAAAACCTTTTGCAATACAGTCTCGAATGACAATTTGGTTTGCAACGACAGAAGCACTACAGGAACGAGCATCTCTACACAGAAGCGAATTTAATCCCACTGGACAAATATCTAGTTCATTCAACGAAGAAATTAATGAGGAACATCATCGACCACCCGAATCAGCTTATGAGAAGGATGACCACAGAACAACGACATCCCGAGCCGAGGTACCTCAGTGTAATGGAAACTCTGGATGACAACGTAATCATGGACAACGAGGATGTAGTCTCGTTCTACGCTGACATTGGGTCAGCCTACCACCGCGGCTAAAACGCCATCCCTGCCCACAACCCACAAAAATCACCACTGACAACCAGGAATGAACACCCTGAGGACAATACAGTCAACCAACATTTTAAATTAAAATTTTTTTTTTTTTTGTCATGTAAATTTTATATAAAAATAATTAAACTTAAGTCACTGTATATAGTTAGGCCCCCTATGAGCCAACAAATGTAAATTTTCATGCATATGTAGTATCTTATTAGTTGTAAGCCAAATTGTAAATAGTATGTTCAATAAAACAAAATTGAATTGATTGAATTGACAATTTGGTTTGACTTCAGTGCCGAGCAAAATAATAGCTTTTTCTAATTTCTATTGGAGGGTGATACTCATAGTTAGGTTAACCGTTTGAAGTGATAATGTAACGGTACAATATCTATTCTCTTTTTAAATGTCACTTTGTCTGGTGCTTTTCAGTATTTTAGGCGACCAAAATAATATCAGCGATTGTCTGTCTAAAAATTGTGTGTTTGTTTTTTAATTTTGTATTTGATTTAGTAAAAATAAGTCCTATGGTTCTATTATATATTTCCACCGAATTTGTTTTGAAACCGTTGAATTTGTTCCTTTGAAGTAGGCCATACTAAACACTGCACACCAGAAAGACGGAAATGTATTCAAAAGTTTATTTTGAATGGCAAAACATATAAGGAAGTTCTAGATCTAGTCTGGTTTTTCAGCAAAAATGGTAAGAAACGCTGAAGAAAAGTCTGAAACCCGCGGACGTAATCAAGTTCTAACGCCTTCCTACTTCAAACGTTTTATTTGGTTTTGAAGAACGCGTTTTACTACAGTAGCCACGGAAATAGTGGGTGAACTTGATTTACCATAAAGTAAGAAGACGATTGATGGAACACAATTTAAATGTCCTCAGACCACGGAAAGTCCCACTTCTAAAAAAAACACAAAACCAAGAGAACTAGGTTTGTGCGAGAGCATTTGAAATGTTTTCCTGAAAATTGGAGGAATATTCATTTGGCTGATGAAAGTTAAATTGTTCTTTTTGATAGTAAAGGATCCCGCCAGTATGTATGTAAGACAACCCAAATACCCAATATGATCCTATAGATAAACCACAAAAACGCTAAAACATGGGGGATCTAGTATCATGGTATAGGGATGCTTTTCACACTATGGATGTTAGTTCAATACATATATTGGATTAGAAGTATAATTAACCAGCATTCTTACGACGAACTATTCCAAAATATCATGCTACCATATGCCGACTTCGAAATGCCGCTTAAATGGGCATTTCAGCAGGATAATAACCAAAAGCACACCAGCAGAACAGCTAAGCAATGCTTTTAGGACAACAAGATTGAGGTTATGGAGTGGCCTGCTCAGTTCTCTGACCCCTATCCCATTGAGAATCTTTGGGGTGGAAACAAAAAAAGAAGTCTGGAATTCAAAACCTGTGTTTCACAGCTCTTAACGAACGAATTTTTGTCAATCAAAAGTCGAAAGAGATTTTCTTTGGGGAATTTTCTTGGACTGTATTCAAAGTAGATATTTCTCAAGGTTGTAATAGAGTTTCTAAGATAGCCCCGAACTTCGGAATTATTAAATTTCACATTTTCAAGTACAGTAACTACATTTTCCAGCTTCATCATACAACACTTCTAGTTGGATATGTGAAACAGAAAAATGATTTAAAAAACTGATAACGTGATTCAACTGGGAAACGTGCGACGTATGTATGTATGTATGTACATGTACATGCCTGGAATTATATATATATATGTATATATTTTTTTCCAATAACTTTTTTATTGTTGATGAAAAGTAAATTTCATAGTTTTCTGGTATATGCTCGCTTTTGACATATACTCGTAGTACCTGTGTTATTAGAACCAATTGGATTTGAAATTGAATGGCTGATTGAACTTCTGCACTAAGCCATGTTTTATAACGGGGTGTTTTGAACATGATGTGAAAATTAAAACAAAATATAAATAGTTTAAAGTCGCGATGGCTTATGAAATTATTTATCCGGATTGAGTAAATAAATAAAGTAAATGTAAATTCAAACAAAATGAACTAAGGACATCATAGGTACGAAATTTAATAATTTAATAAAAATCGTTAGGGACGGTTTAGAAAATTGTAAAAAAAAAAAAAAACAAATTTTTGTTCTTCTAGTTCGGTGTAGAAGGCATGTTTGAACATAAAGATGAATAAACGCACACAAGCATTGACGCGCAGAATCCTTGGAAAACACCAATGATAACTACTATAGTCTTCCTCTTATTTCTTTTAGAGTACCAGAGCCTTATGGCTTACAGCTACAACTCTCAACCATTCCTGTGTGTTTAAAACTCTTAGATGATTTTCCACTTCCAAGAGCCATTAGCACTGAAATAAAATGTATATTTTTCGGTGGCAAAGGCCAGACTTCCGGGGTGACAATTCAATGCATCTACCATTGCCCACCATGGGGTACTACGGTGTTTAAATTAAAATCCGATAAATACAGAAATCTGATTTCCATTAAAAAAAAGTCATATCGAATAAAAATACCAACCTAAACACAATAACCTAAAGATTGATGTTAATAGGTCCATTTGGCCGGTAACAAACTTTCATTCAATATGTATACAAACTGAAATGCAATATGATTGTGATGTTTACGTTTTATGATCTTTTTTGTATGAGTTTCTCACCACCCGCACCGGTTGTCACGTCAATTTAAAGTGATTTTTATGAGCGAAACCAACACTTCTCACTTACCTGGAGCTGATGGACCTACTGTGGGCATCTGCTGCTGTTGCTGCATACCTTTGTTACGACACAATTTCCGAAAGAACATCATCGAACACACTTCACACTTTACACAACGCCGAGATTGAGAGGAACGAAAATATGTAATCGCACAAAAAAAAAGAAGATACAAAAGCTCAAAGATATGAGACGTATGTAAGTATCTTTTCAGACAGATCACTTTATTATCTTTTATTGTATTAATTGATCGAGGTATGATTTAGCTACCTCGGCTTCTGCAGGTAACTGTCACCGGATATTAAACAAACATCGATGACACAAACCGGACACCATATTTGAAACGACGTGTTTATAAACAAAATGCGCAGAGAGAAAAAAAAATCAATCACACTGACCAAGGTATACTCGGACTGGATTGATGAAAGACGATACTTTAAGACTGCGGGAGCTACCACGGTGCTTCTCCGTTCTTAGCTCGTGCCGTACTTGACTTCACGAATAATTATCGAGTAATAAGACATCAGCTGAATGCCAACACCGCCACCGTGATTCCACCGACTAACTTCGTCATAGGGTTCATACAATTTCACACGTGTGATGTGAACCTCACTCGAAAACCTGGTAGTTGATTTTTTTTTTTGTTCTTGTTTGTGTCCTCTGTTGTTCGTCTTCTGCTTCAGTGGTGTGTTTTAAACCTAAGTTAGATATTCCAAGATAGACAACACACAACATTTCCTTCATGGAGGAGGGAATTCTCTCATTAAAGTGTCCATGGCACAACAAAATACCACCAGCAGCAAGCCGCGCCACCACCGTCTGGCGAAGCTGATTTTAATGCCGCCACAGGCACCAGCAACAGCAGCAGAGGGCAAGTACAACAATTTCTTTTGCATATTAAACAATAAAATCGACACGAAATCAGCAAAGCGTGCTATACCGAACTGAACGCGCTTTGAACAAAAAAAAATTAAACATAGAAGAAGCTTCAACTATCACTCGAATTGTCTGCGGATGGTCTTCTAGGCATTCAATCGGCTCTTTTCTCAACCCATTCATGAGGGAAACAACTAACAACTCTTTGGCCATTTTGAAGGAATTAATAAACAAAAATAATACAAAAAAAAACACCTTAGGCAGCCAAGCGAAAAGTTTCTTCACTAGTTGCATATAGTGGATGGAAGAACAGTGTAGTGAACAAGTCTGTAATGGTTCATAGGAACTTATTTGTGACAGATAGCTTTAAGTGGCTTCTTTCATTGCTGCACTTTGTAAAGGAGGATGTATTTAAGTCGAAATGTCTTTTAGACGAACTTCAGCATCTTCTGTACCGTCTCCTCTGTCACAAGAGCATGTCCAAGAGCATGTGCAAGCGGCTAACGGGCTTTTGAAGGACAAGATGCTGGTATGGTACCAGTGTATATGGTTTCAGGTCTACATCTTACTAGAACCTAGACAGATTTGCTATGTTAGTCCCTTGAGGAGAAATTCGAAATCTTCTCTTAGTTTTTCTACATATGTACATAAATAGCGGGAAGTCCCCATAAATAATGGCTATAGTGATTTCGACATCGAATGTGTAATAGTCTAAGAAACGATAGCAAATGTTTGATTTGGAGGTATAACCATGCGATTGAAGCGTTCATTTTGTATTTATTTTGAACTCCACGAAAGCAAAAAATGAGTACTCTATCTATACATCAAAGTGAAGTTTGATTGAATTCACTGTTCATGGTTGGTAAAAAAGTATTTTTGTATATTGAGAACTTTTATTTTCACAAAATGAAAATCACCACGGATCCACACTGTAAGATTTAGTTTAAAAAGGAATAATCATCGCTTCAAATATTGTCTTAATGACTTATACTGTTCCGAATTAAAAAGAAGATGTCTTACCATTGAAAAAATGATCTCCATCTACCAAAGAATACTCCAAACTCTTTAGAGTAGAAGAGTTCACTCTTTGATTCGATTCGTGAATAACACAATAAGAGTTCACCTATAGAAACCGAATAAGCTTTATAATTCCTCGCGTATAGAAAATCCGTGGTAAAATGAATTCGCTTTCATACAATCGGAAGGTAACCCAAAGAGAAACCATGGTTAAAAGTCGCTTTTCGGTTCAAGCAGTCATATTAATCAAAAATTGATTAATGTAAAAGCAGTTAACTAACTTTTCCGTAATTCTAAACACTAATTAGCTAGTTCGTGCTGAAGCTACGTTTTTAATAAACTAAAACTGAACACACCTTAGACATTGACAGTTCATGCAAAAATATAAACAAACTCACCTTGTTTGACATTTGTGTATTTTCTTATTTTTTTGCACGAACTGTCACTGTTTTAAGTATGTGTTTATTAAAAAAAATGGTGCAAAATCTTGAAACTGTTTTAGTGTGATACGTGTCAAAACGTCGATTTGGCAAATTTTAACTGAGCTTAGCATCATAGTTTCTCTAACATTTTTTTATAGTTAAAATCATCAAATAGTTATTTTATTTCTTTCGCATCGTGCTAAATTCATATGACTCTTTGACATCTACAAACGTCAAGATCTGTTTACTTTGTTTTTTGCTCGAATTGAAGAAACTATTTATCAAAAAAAATAGCACCATTATAGTTACAACGGCACAAAATTTTAAACAGCCTATTGTTGGGGTATTTATATGATACTACTTAACACTTTGTTAACTTTAAAGTAGTTTACTAACTTGTTCTTAATTTTAAACATTTTCTAACTCATATTGCACTAAGGCCAGTTATTGCAAAAAACTAACTAACCAGACCCTTTTTGATTTTTGGATTTTTGTAAATGTCGAAAAGTCATGTGAAGTTAGCACGATACTAAAAAAATAAAATAGGTTTTCGATAATTTTAACTTTAATAAAAGGTTAGAGAAAGCAGGATGCAATATTCGATTAAAATTTGGAAAATCATTGTTTTGACTTAGTTTCATACTAAAACAGCTTTAAGATCGTACTGATTCAACTAAAATTTTGCACAAATATGTTTAAAATTAAGAAAGAGTAAGAAGACTGCTTTAAAGTTAGCAAATTGTTATAAGTATTATTATACTAATGCGGTTGTTTGCCCCAATAACTTAAGCACTGGTAAAATTTCACACCGTTGTATTTTTTTGAGATCTTTTCTTTTTTTCATACTGTTAAAAAATGCACTAAGTGTTCTTTTTTTTATTTAAGGTATGCAGGTACACAACTAAGCAATCTTATATGATGAACCCTAATCTGTGGAATCTTTACTTTATTCCTTTATTTATAATAATTATCCTAATAACTGCTCAAATTAGTTATTTATACATCGGTGATTTAAGTTAGTAAAGTAATAAAGTAGAACAACTTAGATTTTGTATCAACTCGAACCGTAAAAAAGTATATTATGGTTTAAATTTACACCAAACCAGAACTGGTGGCAAGTTAACGTAGTTGATAATGTACATGTGAATTGAAAATGAAGAACAAACTTTACAATTTCGCGGGGAAGCAAATAGTGTTCTGCTCGAAAAAGACAATGACTACGCGCTGTGAGATAACATATTTTTTCGTTTCTGTCAGTTCAGTCGGGTAAGCGAAGCGCAACCGGAATAAATTAGTCGATGTCTTGCATGTCCGATACGGTGCACTATCGTCTTAAGAGTTTTAATATATTCAACTTACTACGAGCACAATAATTTTCACAAGCTTATTTTTCCCAAATGATCTAAATAAATATGTATAAGATTGTTGCAATAATGTATAATAATCATTTTTTATTACAGGGAAGTTTATTTGAGAGGAGAATGTAAAGTAAAGTTTATTTCTTATATTCGCAGTAAAAGCGGCTGAAAGAATCAGCTATTTTCCTGTATCATTTATTGTATTACCGATTTGCATTTTTATATAGAAAATCTAATATACCAAGCGTGCCATTATTTATATCTTTATTAAAATCTTTAGAAATAAAAATTTAGAAATATGACTTAGAAACACTTAAGTTTTATATTGATACCAACAGGGACTTAGTTACAACTTAACGATATTCTCTAATCTCTCGCTAATAATGTTACATTTAACCTCAACAACCATATTTTTATAAAACTTGATTAGAAAAATCTAGAATTTTTAACGTGTCTAGCTATCAATTTAAATTATTTAGGATTTATTTTTACCAGTTCGGCGATTTGTCAAAAATTTTTTGCCAAACCTCACAGCAAATATTTTTGCATAAATTGGTTTATTTACCCTTCCGACAGTAGACTGTTTGTGAAAATTGGACTAAAATTCATTAAGTTACGAAAGATCACAAATTAAAACACCTAAAAATAACAAATTTTCTAAAAAAAAGTTGACATACTCGAACCTCACTTTGGAAGGAGACAGATTAAACTATTCAAATTATTCACTGTAAATGTTAAATGGATAACCTCTGCAAGAGATAACTCTACCCCAAATCGTTAATGTCATTCATGGCGTCCGGTAAGTGGCACGTAGCGCCATCTTGCTGGAATCACATGTCACCTCTAGGTTGTATCAAATTTGGCAACCAAACGTTGAAGAGTCGACTGTGAAGAGCCACCACGTTTGCCGTAAAATGGGCAATTACTAAATAATAAATGACAGGTTTGACAGATGTCATGAAAACAATATGGCGCGCTAATTGAAAAACCATTTATTCTTTCAAATCAATCAAAACCAAAGATGGACTGAATCTGTTTTAGAACAGAACCGATTTATTGAATATACTAATTGATTCTTTTGGAAGTATGTACATTAGGGGGTGTCAAAGTGCTCAACTATGGTATTTTCAAATGTTATAGCTTTTAAAAGTTGCATTGCTTATCAAAATTAAATCCTGCGTTTACAATTTTCATTTTAATTAATATCTTTGGCTCGCTCAAAAACAGGATGAAATCCAAAAAAATTGATTTTTCGAGATATTTGAAATATGTGTTGTTTTAAATTGCGCCGTGTGGATACAAAAAAATTATATAAAATATTTTTAGGCTTTCAAATCAAAGATAATAATAATAAGATAATTGATAAAGAAGCTATGAAATAATAAAAGAAGGAAGAAAAATCTTTTTTTTATGTAAAATCGTTTTTTTTTTTTTACAACAAAAAAATTCTTAAAAATCAACCGAACCTTCTACAATATCATGGTATATCATTTTGTTAAGACAAACATTTTTTCTGTATATTATTTAGTTTTTTTTTTTTAGTATAGATACGTAAGAAATAAAAAAAAATTACTGTTAATTAAATTTTTTGATGTGTAAACATCTTTCCCGGCGGTAGAGTGAATCGAAAACGTGGGTAAAACTTGTAACCCGTTACGTTACACGTTACGGTTACACATTACGGTTACACGTTACGGTTACATATTACGGTTACACGTTACGGTTACACGTTCCGTGTAGCAACCTACCTTACCGACGATTGCATTTAACACCATGTTTACATTGGAAATATGGCGTACTTACGACATCGTGTTTACATTGGAAACTTTGAGTACTGCAATCTCGATTTTATTACTTTCCATTGCTGGCTAGAACTTAATTCAATACCCTAACGAAAGATTTCATAGTGGGTTCATTCAATGTTTTTTAAACAAATCCACTTCACGTTAGTGATGGACAATTAAATTTTATTTTATGCTCCCAAAAATGTATTTTCAGAGTTGACATTAAATAAAATGTACGATTGGGTCGCACGAACTTGCTCTTATGTATTTGCAAAATCGTCGTTTTAACCAAGTTTCATTGTAAAATATCGTACTAATTCGACTAAAATTTTGCATCTTTGTCTTTCCAAAAAATATTTGGAATTTTGTTTCTAAATACAAAAAAAAAATACTCATACTTTTGAGGAGCTTTAGCATAAAAAAAAACGATCAAAATCGGTTGTACCGTTTACGAAAAAATCAAAAACTTAAAAAAATGTTCCAAAAACCATTTAAAATGTTTTTCAGGGCAATCAGTTGACATCTACAACGAAATATTCTCGATACGTCAAAATTTAATTTGTCCCTTATCTGTCATACCATATAATTATTTTAATTATCGAATTTAATATTCTTTATTATATCAAAGTATACTTTTGTCATCAAAATAAAGACCGTTCTCCATCTCTCAAGCCATGAACTGAATAATGACTACGAACTTCAATGGATTAAAAAAATTAGGTTTGAAATGATGTCAATCGGTTTATAAATCTCTGACGAAGGGAGTAAGATAAAGTACAGAAACCAAAAAAAAAAATTAAAGGATTGGTTTGATTTTGATAAGATGAACTCTCCATCTACTGGCTTGCCAAAAAAAAAAAAGTTTTGACATTTTCGCTGCAAGATAAGTATATTTGTTGGCGGCGTTAAGCCAGATATACATTGTTCAAATGCATGACAAGCACGTTCAAGTCTATTATTTCAGTGGCAAGAGGACGTTGCCCTTTGTGAGTTTTTTTTTCTGTAAAATTGTGTTTTTACGAATTTCTTTGAGATTTTTTTAAATTTTATCCGAGTAATTTGTTTTATTTTGTCTGTCCATTTCATCATATAATTTTCGTTTGCTGTTTTAATATTTTTATCAGTGCTCATGCTGTGCTCCAACGTACTATACGTCAATGAACCAATAAATGCATGATCAATCATCAATCTTGCATATACAATATTTCTATGCAGTACGCTAGATTGAAAGGATTTGGATTTTTCTTCAAGCCTACATCCGATCTATATGTGTGACTTTTTCAATAATACACTTACACGCGTGCTTGTCATGCATTTGAACAATGTATATCTAGCTTTAAACGCAATTGCTGAGGTTGAGAAAAAGGCGGAGTTATCGTTCATTCTTCTTTGTGGTTTTCTTTTTTTATATTTGGCGTTCGCTCAGTGAAATTCACTTAACTGAGTAGAGTAACGAGTGCGAAAAGATTTCTCCTTTTTGCATAAACAAAGTTAACTTACATTAAAAATCGCTGTGTTTAAAAGCACTGATGCACTCGAAATTAAGCCAAAAGAGAAACGGAGATTAAAATCGGATTCGTGTAAAAACAGTCTATTTTCTATCAGATAACATCTCTGTTTGAATATAAGTGTAAAAAGCAACATCCCTGTTTAAACATAAGTCAAACAAACTTTACGTTACGCAACGGAGTCCACTTACTCCTGTCCTAACACACGCCACGAACTACTTCATCGAAGCATATTGTCGATAAGGTTTTTGGGTTGTGTGAAATGAATAAGTGCCGACACGGCAGTGCGAACTCTGGGAATCGCAGTAGTATGCTGACATGGCGTGTAAGGCTAGGCGCGCACATCCAATTTTTAGTTTCGCAACTGCTTGGTTCGAGCAACTAAAAGGTTTGTGTTTTGACACAAACCAAACGATTGCCTAAAATGAGTTCGCTATTTTGTGTAACATATAATTATATGCACCTGCGCTGACATTCAACCAAATAGTTCATCTGTTTTCTATAAGCAACCAAACAGTTGTGCAACTAAAAATTGAATGTGCGCGCCTAGCCTAAAAAGGACCGAAATAGTTCGTGGACACAATTTTTCATGTTATTATTCGGTTTTAGTTGTTAACTAGTGTTTTTGAGTATCCTAAACATAAGTAATAATGGAAAATGAACAAGCAAAATGTGTTTGGACTCGTTTCGAAATAATTATTTTACTAGAAATAAGTAAAGACAACAAAATAGTTGATTATTTCAAATCGTTTTTACAGGACATGGTTCAAAAATACGTGTGTTAAGGTGGAAAGCGTTATGTACAGCCATTGACTTATTTTACTCGTACATGGACTGCCAGAACTACGGAACTAGTGCTATTGGTGCAAACTCGGAAAACATAGTGTAACTTTTGGTTTTGGTATTTGATATATCAATTTTTGGCATAATTGAGTTTGTAAAGGGGGTTGAGCGGGAATTGTTTAAATTTATTATTAAATAAAAACTTGCGGGCTATTTTCATGCTTTATTTGCGGATTTAAGAGTCAAAATATGCATTTATCATAGACAAGAGAAGAGCATTACTTTATAGTGCTGTGATTCGTTAGAGTTGGAAAGCACAAAGAACTGTCGAAATGCTGGGGTGGAATCGCGTAAGGTGATAGTTGATTATCAATTTTTTGATTGTCGTTTTGACCATCGCTCTCTCTATAATTCTTAATTGATATGATAGAGACAGCTATAGTCAAGAACGACAATCAACAAATTGATAATCAACTATCTACCTTAAGCGATTCCATCCCTGAATTTGGAAAACTATTTAAATGAAACAAAAAATTGATTTTATTTTCTTATATGAAATCAAGTATGCGAATCTGTCATTGTTTAATTTATTTCAACAATAACTTTAGTCATAAAAGATATATTAAACCGAACAACGTGGAAACATATAATTGAAAGGAAAAGTGAAATTTATCAATTTGTATACACCTTATTGCTTAACATAAATCAAAATTTCAATAAATAAATAAAGTTCATATAAATTTACTTAGGACCGGTCTCAGGATCTTACACCGTTCTACCTTTTAATAAGGTTACCTGTCGAAACCTTATAGCAACAATCGCCAAGAAATTCAGGCCTTAGAAGCAGTTTTCATTGAACTGAATGATTTGTTCTCGCAAGTTCACAAATTTCGCTGAACACCCTTCATATTGTTGTTATTATTTTGTATTGGCTAACGGTAAAATGTAAAGTTTAATTGAAATAGTCATAATCGTCCTAGCAGATCAACAATTGAGCGTCTAGTGGAAAAATTTGAATCCACAGACACAGGCCGCCTCGGCTGTGCGATTTGACGCCGTTAGACTATTTCCTGTGGGGCTATGTCAAGTCTATGGTCTATGCCAACAAGCCAGCGATGATTGATGAACTTCGTACGAATATCGAATTATGCTTGAAAACCGTCGAAAATTGGGTTCAGCGTCTGGACTTCTGCAAGCGTGCCCGTGGTGGCCATACTAAAGAAATCGAGTTCCATACATAATGGAATGGAACGTACTTTCACACGAATAAAGAATTTCATTGATATCCAAAACCGTTTTTGTTTTATTTAAAAAAACGTTTGTAGCGCTCTTATTGAAAAACTCGATAGTACGATTGCATTGTATAGTTAATGGGTACGTTCGATAACAAAAACTTGGTACTCGAACCAACGTTGATGTTTACACATCTTAACCGTGAGTCCTGGCACTCACACTTTTTTTTTAACTTCAACCGATTTGAGCGAGCCAAAGACGAACGATATCTTATTTTTTTTCTACATGTTCTTAAACTTCAGACCCTAATACAACTTTTGAGCACTATTACATTTAAACATTAGAGTACTTTTTTGCGGCCATACAAAAGTGACACACCCTAATGTACATATATCTTATCGTACTTAGCTCAACGAGACTGTATACATAAGCGAATCGAGAGTTATTGACATAAGCCCATGAGTAGCTCCAAAAAAAGAAGTCTGGGATGGTTAAATCGGGCGATCTTTCTGGCCATGCCAAATGGCCAAAACGAGAGATTACGCGACCAGGAAACGCTTCTTTCACAATATCTATTGTGGCTCGTGCTGTGTGTGCCGTTGCACGGTCTTGTTGAAACCACATATTCACCAAGCCCCGCTCATCGTTTATCATGACCTAACGCTACAGGTTCGCAAGTAACAGTGACTGTATTGCCGATGGCGTCCCCAAAAAATTGCAACCAAATTACTCTTTCCGCTTTCCGTTGCTGAGATTGAGGATGGCAGTATGATGACAGTAATTCACATCCAACGGACTGTTAGCAGGCAATAACAGATGCACTGTTTGCACTTTATACGGGAACTAAAATTCGGTGAAGGGTCCGTATAGTGATGTCCAATTGCGTGGCCCGTGCGTCGTCTGGTTGTCTATATTCTGCCATATTCTCGGCCGAACGACCAGTCCGGTGGCGGCCACGCCCTGCATGGTCTCCTGTGGTTCCAGTCTATTCTAGTCAAGTAGCTGAACGTTGGAATATTGGGCAGAAGAATCGACACAATTATTTCACGTATATTGCACCTGTCTAGTTCACAAATGTCAAATATGATTGACGTACGACGCCATTTGCAAAAATTTTAATATCTTCCGTTATTTTATTATTATTAATGAATTGGTAAAAAACACTTTATCAAACCCTTTTGATGATTTCAATGATGATTTATAACTGAGCTCGGATGATTCTATGCTACTGGGTAGTTTTAAATGAAGACATTTTCAAGCTTTTAATGACTTAGTTTTGAAAATTTGTCTGTTATCGGTATCTTTGGCCATTGAATAAAAATGATTTCTTAGAAGTAAATCTGTCAAAAAAAATTAGCACACCTTAGATGAAAATACTTTTTCTGGGTATTTGGTATTTATCTCACTGCGGCTCTAATGAAAACGAAGGAAAATAGAAGGCTTTAATTAGAGCTTATCTGAGATTAAAACATTTTCTTTGCAAATTTGAGAAACAGCTCGGTTTAAGTTAAATTAAATTAAATTTGTCTGCAAATTATTAACTTAATTCTGCAAGCAAATTGTTTTCATCTGGAATGTACTCTCTGTTTTCATGGATGTGGTTGCTTAAGGTAAAGATGACATTAAGATCCAAAGCATTAATGAATTTTCCATTTGAGTTTCTTCAATCCTTTTGGCTAAAGGACTCAGAAAAGAGCTATAAACATTACGATTCGAAGATTGCAGTTTGACGTACCTTTTTATCTGAGATTTTTTTCTTATGTACAAAAAATTATGTATACATACGTTCTCGTACAAGACTTGTTCAAAAACAATAAATCGATTAAATTTTTGACTTTTCCTCCTAAAGTGAGTTTAAACATTTTTAAAATAAAATGAAAAAGTCAACAGTTTCAAGAACTTCCTTTCGAAAAGGAATAAGCAAATCCGCATCTAAGATTATTATCAATGCCAACAAAGACCTCGATGAGACTTCAAGCCTTGCAACAAATTCATCTTCTTCAAATAAATCGACTGCTAAGTATTCCAAGGATGTGGCTATATCTTTGCGTCGCAGAAAAGAATTTCAGGTATCGAACCAAAATAGTGCTTAGTAACTGCAATAAGTTTGTTTATTAAAAAACTCTGCGCAGGTAATCGATAATAAAGAAGATGTCACTCCCAAGCTCATTGAATCTGAAAAAAGTACAAAAGCCTTTCAGCAACTTCACCAACAAGCTGACGAATTTTTCAAAGCACTTGGTCAAAAACCTGACTTTGTTGACACGTCTATGAAACGAAGCAGTTTAGGAGGAACCCTAAGGGTTTCCATGGACGATATTGTTCATGGAGTAAGAAAATTGAGAAAGTTTATTAAAAGCTAAGAGTCTTGATTTTTTGTCTATCTATAGATTTCCCAAGGCCTTTTCATATTGCATGAACAGACACAATCATCAACAAAGCAGTCAAATAATGTCGAGGGACTTGGCGAGAAGGAAAAAAAAGTCTCACCGTTCATCAAAATATATTTGCGACAGACAAAAGATATTTTGCTCTTCGAACAACGAAGCACAACAGTGCCATTTGGGACCGAAGATGCTGAACGTGTGGAAAAGGAAAACAAAGCCTACGAATATATAACCAAAGGCAAGGGTCGACTTAGACGTAAGGCTGATTCCGAAGCTCAAACAACGAATGTTCTACTTAAGTCAAGAGATGCGAATACCGATACCATCAGAAAAGCTAACGCTTCCTCATATGTTTCGAATTTCGACATGTTTGATACATACCAGCTGCAGCAGCTTAAGCCTATTAAATCTAGCCTTCAGATGGATGATTCGAAGATGATCGATGTCATGACATATAAAGTGGGTGGTATTGACCCGTGTGACCAGATAGGACGTTTGCCACAATTTGATATTGCCCAGATGGTGACGCAGCGGATTCTGGCGGGGAATGTCTTCAAAGAGCAGCAACGTCGCTTTCGGAATATGTTCATGCCAGATCCCTTGTCAATGGAAGTTGAGTACTTATATAGAACCGAAGTTCTTTGGGTGTTATGGCCAAAATCTGAGGACAAGGAACGCCATGCTGTGAGTTGCATGAGTTGGTGTCCTTCAAATGGAGACATATTAGCTGTTGGCTATGGAGTCTTTACTTGCGCACCAAACTATTCGCCAAAACGTGGTTATGTTTGCATTTGGAGCATTAAAAATCCTGTCAATCCAGAGAAGTTATTCGAATACAAGTCTTCTGTGGTATCAGTCGAGTTTTCACCATATAGACCACAACTCTTAGCTATTGGACTTTATGATGGAAGTGTCGAGGTTCGAGATATAACTACAAATCGTGATTGCACTGTTGCCATTTCACAAAGAGAAACCTCTCCAGGATACCAACCAGTGACCGACATTAAGTGGATTCCAATGGATGCTGGTGAAACAGCCGATGTTGAGCCTTTTCTCACTGTTTCCCAAGATGCCAGCGTGATGAAATACCGAGTCATCAATAGTCCATATCTACTTGGATACACTCATGCAATTCTCAATCGAGTGGAAGGTTCTCCAGAAGGACTTCCAGTGCAACGTCCTTGGAACACTTTGGAAGCTGTACGACATGCCCAATGTTTGGGTATTACTTTGGACCCACTTTTAGAAGATATATTTTACGTAATCTCAAATGAAGGCGTCATCTACAAATGCTCAACAAACTATCCACAACAACATTTGAGTCTATGGCAAACTCACGAAGGAGCAGTTTATTCCATGGAGTTCTCGCCATGGTCTCCAAAAATATTTCTTACTTGTGGAGACGATTGGTAGATAGAATCAATATAAGTATATATAATATAATATATAATCTTTGTTCATCCATCACCAGGTGCATTCGGATATGGATTGATGGAATTTTCAAACCTCTCATAACATTGACAAACAAGTTAAGCCCCATCAATTGTGCCTGCTGGAGTAAAACACACTCAACGGTAATTGTATCAATAAATAGAAAAACTGTGGATGTTTGGGATATCAGACGCAGTACATTGAAGCCGATGTCATCGAAAAGACTGGAAAGATCTTATCTTACAATGACCAAGTAATTAAGCGTTACATTTAGAAAAATAAATCATAAAACTTTCACTCATAATTTCCAAGGTTTTCAAATTGTGGTCGTTCAATTGCAGTAGGAAATGAACGAGGTGCTGTTTATGTATGTGCTTTAGAAGATATGCCATTTCCACCACATTTTCAATATGAAGAATTGGAAACAGCTATCTTTAAGGCTTTAATGCCATTTCCAGATTTGGTTAATGAACTCAAGAGTGTAGGATATTTTGGATATCCGAAAAAGAAAGAACCTGATTAGTGATTTATATTGTAATTTGTCAAGAAATATATTTGTTTTAAGGGTTGCAATAATATTCCACTGGAAAAATGAAAAATAAAATTTGTATCATTATTTTTACGGGACACTTAGGCGTATGCGTCTTTTTATTTCTTTTTTCTATAAATGAGTAAATTTTAATTAATTAATTTTAGTATAGGTTTTTGGTGTGAAAGTATCTCGTACATTGATAGAAGCAAGAAATATTCTGAAATTCACCTCAATTACGATGGTATCAATTGTAAATTTATAAACATTCGATATTTAGCAACAAAATTGATAAATTTTTTGATCATTAAGAATGACCATTGTGAATTGGAAGAAAATTGGAAATTATCAATGAGTAGTTTATTACATTTTTATAACATTGAGTTTTGAAACGACAAATTTCAATATTTATCATTTATCTACTATCAACTGATAAATATTAAAACTCGATATTTAACAATCGATTTAATAAAAGTGTTGCATCATTGAGGATGGTGGAAGCCCTTGGAAAACACGAGAAAATTTTTTAAAGCAATCTAACCAATTAATTGTATGGAAGTAGATTGATTTTTTCCTGAAAAAGTAGTAGATTTATTGCAATTACAGGAAAGTGACACCGCTGTTGGTAGCTCCTCTCAAACGTCAAACGTAAGCAAATGCAAATTGTTGATGGCTGATCGGCGAACTGGTGAAATTTAATGAATGTTCGCTATTGTAATACCGAAATTGAACTATTGGCCTTAAAAAACATTCCATCGAACACCCAACGAAAGATTTTGGAGTTTTGTGAATGAAAAATGTGTGCAATGAGTGACTAGATGAAAATGACATTGAGTACACATTCAAGTTTTTGTCTTAACATTTCTCGATTCGTTTGGAAAATATTTACATTCAAAACAATGTCAATGATATGCAGAAATATTCAATTCATTGATAAACCTTACTTCATTTATTCAAAAACCGTAGTTTTCTTATCAATTTTATACAATTAAATACGTAACGCAAGAAACAACAGCTCCATTAAATGTAGGGTAAGGTAATTATTTATACCTACAATACTGATAAAAATAAACTCCTATTTCCAAAATAAAAGCTTGAAAGTCTACTTTCCTATGTGAGGTTTCATTTCATTTACGTTCCAATTGTGTGTGACACTGTCATCTCAATCTCAACGATAAATATTTTTGCGCGGTTAACAATCACAAGCCCTGCATTTGCGGTTAAATAACACCACTACAACAAGTGATCTCCGTAATCTGATAGCTCAAGTTCAAAAAATCATCTTTTCTGCGGTGAATATTATCTCGAAGGGGAAAAATTAAAAAAAATATCGAAAACAAATCAGTGTTGCAATAGGTTTTGTGAAGACTGCTATAGTTTGATTGATCCGAGTGCTTTAAGAGTCTTTTGCTTTTTGTTTTTATTTATTTCGTATAACCGCCATTTGTGGCTATGGATCATAGGAATTTGACAATCCTAAAGGTCAACCAAGATCGTCGAATTATTGATTTGTTTTCATTGGCCTATGATGAATACTGCTCGCCATACCAGCAATCGGATTTTTCGGAAGAAGTTAAAAATGCAATGGCATTGAATAGACCAATGAAGATGTCACCGTGTAAAGCTATTTTTATCGGTGACGTTTCTGTTGGTAAAACAACTATTGTGAATAGGTGAGTGTAAAAAATGAAGATCAGTGAAATTAACAAATGATGGATGTTAGAAAAGTGATTGTGATTTACATATGTACATGTATTACAGATTCTGTCATGACAAGTTTCCACACACCTACAAAGCTACAATCGGAGTGGATTTCGAAGTTGAAAATTTTCGAATACTTGGACATGAATATTGTTTGCAAATGTAAGTTTGAATTGTTAGCAGTACCGGTACCTACCTATTTTTTGGGTTTTTTAGTTTATTTCTGCAAAAAGAGGGGGATAATTAAACATTATCTGTTAGAAGTATGTAACATGATTCTACATTTGATTCTATTTGTAAGTTGCTTCCGATTCTAATCGAAATGGGTGCTATGAATGACAGTTAAATCTTATTTAAATTGGTGCTATGTATGAAAGTATAATCGGGTGCCGGGAATGTCAATTATTTAATTTAAAATTTCGTAATTTCAATCGAATCTGACACAGTTTTTGACAAAGTCAAAAACAGTCGCAGTAAACTGTAGATTCGTTATAAGTGTACACTATGAAACCGGGCCTGAAGTCCCAACAAAATGCCGCCTTCACTGAACATGAACGATGAGTAACTTCAGAACCAGAATCCAATCAATAATATTATAAGTTTGGACAAGTCGTTTTATTGGCACGGATTTGTGTGCTTCTTTTGATACTTTTTTTTAAGAAGTTCATAATCCGACCGTTGGCGTTGTTCAAATCCAGTGGAGGCAGTTTAACTCTCTCGGTTAATTTGTACTTCTTTAAAATTCAAGATGTCTGACATTTGTTTTCAATTTCTTTCAGATGGGACACTGCCGGTCAGGAACGGTTTAAATGCATCGCACAAGCATACTATAGAAATGCTAACAGTAAGATATGGTTATCTCTTTAAAAAAAAACATATGTTCTTATAATTTATTTTAAAAATCTAAAAGTTATAGTGATCGTTTATGATATGACAAATGAAGAAAGTCTTCAAGAAACACCAACTTGGCTTGAAAGTGCATTAGCCGTAAATCGTGTTCACAGGCCTTTTGTGTTCTTGGTTGGAACTAAATCAGATTTGTTGGTGAGTTTGTTTTTTTATAGGGTTCTTAATTTCGAAACTACTTTGGGGGATTTTCTAAAAAAATAATGGCGCAAAATTTTAGTTGAATTAGTAAATGTTTTAGTATGAAACTTGGTTAAAACGACGATTTTGCAAATTTTATTCGAATATGGCATCCTACTTTCTTCACCCTATTTTATTCTTTTGGCATCGTGCTACCTTCATATGACTTTGACATTTCCAAACATCAAAACTGGTCTGTTTGCTAAGTTCTTTGCATAAACTGCCATTACTTTAGGAGTGTTCAGAAGCAATTTATTAAAAAAAATAGCCTTAGCGCGATACTGGTTAGAAAATGTTTAAAATTGAGTAAGAGAGTTAGTAATCTACTTAAAAGTTAGCAAACTTTTAAGTAGTATCTTACTAATACCTTAATACTAAGCTGTTTAAAATCTTGCGCCAATGAGTCAATGAGTTATTCGAAAATCGTGGATTTATTTGTAAGTCCTCATTAGTTTTAGAAAGTTGTCCATAATATTTTTTATTACATAATAGGTTTATTCTTTGATCACTGAAATCACACTGGGTCGCCTTGCCTTTAATCGAAAAATCTGATCATAGAATTATTTTTTTGTTTGTTTTAGTTGTCAAAAAAACAATTGACAGCTCTTGGGTGTTTTGAAAAAAAAACCGAAAACCCCATTTTTTATAAGGGACCGGTTATAGCTATCATTGAAATGCATCATTGGAACAAATTAGTGGAATGCTGACTTTATTCTTTTGACAAGCCAGTTATAGGAATTATTGAAAAATTGGTTTCAGTAAAAGATTCTGTCAGTGGATGATTACAACCAATTCTATGCATTTGAGCTTAGAGTTGATCATTGAAAGGAAAACTGACATTTGAGAATAGAAAGAGAATCGAACACATTCAGTGGAATGGTTGTGTTCCATATTAAAGAAACGAAAATCATCTGTTCATTGAAATTGATTTCTATCAGTGAAATAATAAATGTGGATTTAAAAGAAAGTTTAAATCAGAATTTTGTATTTTTTAGAGTAAAAAAATTCTACTACCTATTAGCTTCATTTTGGTACCAATCATAGCCATTGCAGTTTGTTTAATCATCTTAAAAGTGCAAATGAAAATTTTCAATGATGCATTTCAATGATAGCTATAACTGGGGCCTAAAGTTGAACGAACCTAATGATATAACATACATATCTATACAAATTTTAAAATAATTAAGACAAAAATTTAGCTTTAATAATTTTGACAATTCACACTTGAAAATCACACCATATTCTCTATGAGTTTGTGCTAAAAAACTATTAGGGGAAACATTAGCCGTTTTTCATGATCATACTCGTATATTATACATACAGCTGTGTTCATAAAAATAGCAGTGCTCCCCAAATAAAACAAAAAGGCTTTCATTATCAACGTTATACTATATTTCACTTAGCTTCTAATAACAATTTAAGGTATTTCATTAATATTAACAGAAAAAATTAAGATTGATTTTTTACCGTTACTTTTATCACAGTAAGAAGCGTTTTTAAAATTTATGGCTGTTCACAAAAATAGCAGTGCATCTGAATGTTCTGAATCTATAACGCAAAAAGTTAGAAAAACTGTAAAAAACGTATATGAAACTATATTGATATTTTAGCTTACCATTAATACTTCGTAGCATAACCATTGTTTTTTATAATGGAAATGCATCTGCGTGGCATGAAGTCCACTAAAGTTTGACACCTCTCGACTGGTATTGCGTTCCACGAATCTCGCACTACTTCCCACAATTCTTTCGAATTCTTCGGTTTCGCTTCATGAACCGCATTCTTAAAATCCCCCCACAAATTTCCAATGGGGTTAAGGTCAGGGGATTGAGCGGGCCACCCCATAAGGCATAACTTGTTCTCCTGGGACCATGATTTTTCCCTTTTTGAAGTGCGTTTTGGGTCATTGTCTTGTTGGAATACCCAAACCAACGGCATTTCCTCTTCAGCATAGGGTAACATGACCTCCTCGAGAATTTCAACATATTCAGCTGCATCCATTATACCCTAAATGGGATAGATAGGCCCAACCCCATAGTAAGAAAAGCAAGCCCATATCATAACTTTCGCTCCGCCATGCTTCACTGTTTTCACAGTGTATCGTGGATCGTTTGCTGCATTTTGTGGTCTTCTTACGTACACTCGACGACTCTTGGATCCAAATAGAACAACCTTGCTTTCATCGGTCCACAGAATATTCCTCCATTTCTCTCGTGGCCAATCTCGATGCATTTTGGCAAACTCCATTCTCTTTGCCACATGCCTTTTTGTCAAGAATTGTACCTTGCGTGGACTTTGGGCTGGTAATTTGGCATCCAAAAGACGTCTTCGTACGGTTACAGCGCTCACAGACAGTTCAAGCTTATCTTTAATTTCTCTGGAGCTTATGGAAGGGTTCTGTTTAGCTAACTGAACAATTTTTCTGTCAGTTCTAACACTCGTCATCCTTTTTCGGCCGTGTGTTTCCGGTTTATTCCGCCATTTTATAGCGTTACTTATCTTTTTTGCTGAATATCCTAAGATTTCCTGAATATCCTGGTAAGTTTTCCCCCTCCAAATGTAGTTTTCTTATTAAACTTCGAGTTTCTTCGTTGCAATGTTTTGACCGACCCATTGTTTATTTTTGAGCTAATATTTTATAATTTTGTCTATAATATTATCTTGAGAATACTAAAAACTACAAAAAGTAAAATTTTTACTTACCGAAAAATAAAAAAAAAGATAATGTTTAACACTTTTTAACTTTAAATGCAAGACACTGCTATTTTTATGAACACGCTATATTCAGAGAGCTTGAACAAATGCGTCTATAACGGAAAAAGTAAGGTTCAATTACAAACTTAAGGCCTCAAATATAAAAATGAAAGACCGTTAGATGCAAATAACAGGTTAATTTTTTTTGTAAGAATCTGCGTGTTTAAAATTATTGACTAATTAATAAAGTTTGACCAGCACTGCTATTTTTATGAACACAACTGTAATTGCTTACTACCGTTATTTTTTATTTTAATAATTGAACTCGCTTCTGAATTCCTGTCTACATTTAAGGTCAGATTGCAGGTAATTCACAAGATGTGTCCAGCTCATTTCTCCAATTAGTAAACTGACAACCATGTTTTCGTCCATCGAGGTCGAGGCTCTTTCCAGGTACATGCGGCGTATACTTCTCAGAATTGCGCAAACTGCGATTCTTCTTCATGCATGTTGCAGAGTAGGCAATCAATACTAAAGCCTTCTGTCCTTGTTGTTTCATTAAGATTTATCAGGCCAGCTCTTGGTTTGAATATCCATCGGATATTGAGAACTTCTGACCATAACAGACACATTACTTGCCGGCATCGAAATTAATAAGATGGTAAATGCTATGGGAGCTTGTAAGCTGTGGCTCTATGTAATGCTTCATGTTTGTCTACTTCAATAATTGTATCTGCCACTTCACCAACAGCAGCATTGAAAATATTTCTATTTGACATAAAATCTTGTAGATTTTCCAAATTTCTAGCCTGATTGATGTTGCTAACCCAGCTCTGGAACCAATATATCCGCCGATTCATTGTTATTTTTACCAGGAACTTGGGTAGTCTGTTAGTACCATAAGAGTTGAGAACTTTCTCTAAATAATTCATGGGGCAGCGCATCGATTGTTCAAAAATTGGCTTCATTTGGCATTCAAGAGTGAGCATATAACTCGGTGTGAAGGTTGATAGGCCAAGGTATCTTTGAACTTTTTCGACTTCATCATGCTTACGGTGGTATACCCATACTTGCGCTCTTTATCCTATGATAGCCCTGGCTACAGCATTTAAAATGTACACTTTTAATGATAGTTTGATATCTTTACTCGTAGTCAAATTGTTTTATGTAAAGTTAATGCTCTGACGAAGACGAAAATGGTCTGTTAGGTATAATACAGGTGTTAGCCATACTCCCTGGTATTTACTCGTATACTTGTTGACATCTTCTATAAGTTGCCGTTTAGCCTCCAGCATTCTTGGGCATCTAGTCTTCCTCCTATTTTTTTTTTAAATGAGAACTTTGGAATTTTCTAGATTAATCAGAAGATTCCACCTTCGGGTATATTCCGCTATTTTTAGCATACATAAGAAGTCTAATTTGTGAGCCGTTTAAATTTATTCCCCTCTGAATTCTTGGATATCGTTCATACATAGCTGCGTCTGTGCTTTCATAAAGAATTTTTGTTATTAGTATAAAAGAGCTTTGCGGTCTATAGAATCGAATGTTGCCTTGAAATCAATAAAGATACAGTAAACTTATTTGTTTTCTTGCATTTTAAGCTTGATGATACTGAAAAAGTTGCCGTACTGTAACCTTCCCTAAAACCTACCTGAAATTAATTTCTTTTCCCACTTTTGTAACCGGCCTAAGAAACAAAAAGATTTAAGCAATAGAATCCATGAAAGATATCTTTCTGTACTTTCGACCAAAATGAAAACATAGTTTTTATTTATTTTGAACTTTCAGACAAAAGAAGAATTTATTTCAATGGAAAGACTTGGTTATGAATTTGCCAGAGTAATAAAAGCCGAATACTGGTCAGTTTCGGCAAGAACTGGCTTTAATATTATAGAACTATTTCAAAGAATTTCTTCCCTATCATTTGACTCAACAATGAAACAGTGCATAGTTGAAACAAATTTTTTTGCCAAGAAGAATGACCATGCTGGAATTGGTGAGTGAAATATTTTAAAATGTTAAGTTCCTCAGTTTTATTATAATTGAGTTTATATGATCATTTTTTATTGAAGGTTTTTTTAAAGGTCTTCTCAATGGTATCGAATGCAGTGTAAGCAGTGGTATATCCAGCAACAAAACATGTTTATGCTGATAGTTTGTTTGTATTTATCTTAGTATTTTTGTTTTTATTTATAAAATGTCATAATATTTTGAAAATAAATATTTTATATAAGTCAAACCGGACTTATTATATCATGTATGTGTATGGATTTCTTGGAGCTAACTTTACAATGGTTCTTCTATAACTAACTATATGCTACAAATGCACTAGTTTCAGGAACGAAAAATTGGAAAACATTTTGACTGTTTGGTTTTACAATGTTTGTTGCTTGTTCTATCATTGTTCCTTTATTTATGTAAACAGAATGATGGGTACCACCGAAGCAGCAATAACTGTTTCACTGTAGGGGGCACGCAATTTGTTTCTTTTCATCAGAGTATTATTACTTTCATTTACAATGCAACTACAGCGTTACAAAATTTGAATTGAATTTCCATTAAGTATTCTCAGGATATGATCAAAATCATCATCTAGAGCATTTTGTGGATTCTTCTTCTTCTTCGCTGTTGTACGCTCATCGTACTGAGCCAACTGAATTATGTCTCCATTATATGTACAAATAGAACTATTTCTGTAATTAGATAAAAGTCTTATGCGAAATAATAAAAAAAAATTATACCTATTCATTTGTATAGGAAATAAATCAAAGAAAAACACAAAATAGCTTTTTTCTCGTCGTATTTCCTATTACAGATTTCTTGACTGTCCTCAACTCCACACAACTCTACTAGAATTAGTGTGAAAATGGCCCACTAGGGGGCATGCCATTGGTTTCTTCTTTTCATCAGAGTATTATTTATTTCATTTACAATGCAACTACAGCGTTACAAAATTTAAGATGCGATCAACGGATTGCAATTTAGACTACATCTCCTTGAATTTCTTAATAATTTATAGTTGAGTCAAACAATGCCATACAAAAAACCTGCGTAGGTGATTTGCATTTCTTTATTTTTCCGTCACAATAAAACAAACAATAAACCAAGCTCTAAGCAAAAGTGTCAAAAGTTACACCGTGTTTCCCACTTTTTCTCCAACTAGCACTAGTGGCGCATGGTTATAGATGGAACGAATATGAAATTGGCTCCTTAAAGCTTACATGTTTCTGCATCTGCAAAATGCAGAAAAGTAGAGAGAGAGCAAAAACCGAAAGTGGGAGAGAATACACATGTGGTAAATCTTTTTTACTTCCTATAAACTGCTATAACTTGTTGACTTTGTTAATAGGAAACAATGGGTACATTCACTATGTAGTCAAAATTCAACTAGATTTGTGAATGCAAAATGCACTACAAAGCTAGTCAATCTTAAACTGTCATATTAATTACAGATTTAAATATATAAAATAAGAAAAATTGTGTATTGAGAACTTTAAATAAACTTTTTTTACAGTTTAAATTAAATAACATCCAATATAAGATACAATACTAATTTGTTTCATAATTTCACCTCGAAAATATCTTCCACCAAAAATTTTATTTGTATTTTCAACGAACAGAAGATTGTGAAATGTCAAAATCATTATCCACTAGCTTTGAAGCAGAAATTTTTACACTACGTCGGAGAGGAAATTTTAACTCAATTTTCAGTTGTCTTTAGCCAATCAGAACGAGTTGACTACGTAGTTACTAGATTAGTGAATGCGCCCAATGCAATGAAAATTGAACTGACCTCAGTGGTCTTCCATTTCTATTTAATGTTTTTTTCATATCATGCGCCTGTCAAAAAAAATAGAAAAATGTGAAAATGTCGCAAAATTACAAAATGCAGACGAAGATCCTATAATAAAGATGAAAATGTTCGTCTTTACTATATCTTGACTTCTGCATTTCTCGAATTTTCTATAATGCAGAAAAGAAATTCTTCTGCATTTTGCTCTTTTCTCTCTATCTAACAAATATGAATTCTGTGTTTGGCATCCTTTTTTTGCAGAAATCAAATCCAGATACATGTAAATCCATCATTGTACTCGTAGTCAATAGCTATAATAATAAGCCAATGAACATTTACTAAGTCATCCGTAAATTGTCATGTCATTGACATTGACATAGTGACACATAAACTTTTTAAAAATCAAGTTACCATATGCTACATTTATCCTAGTTGCCAAATGCACCTATTTCTGCCATTTTGTACTTATTTTCTATCATGAAACACGATTAGAACTTCTAATAAAATACAGCCTGCTCTAGACATAAACTATGTCCAAGACCACAACCCAATCAACAATCTTTGGATATTTTATTGCATAGACATGAAAATTTTGTAAGTACTAATTAGCTATATACATATATGAATAATTTTAAATTCAGATTAATTGAAGTAAGAATGATTCTCTGATAGTTTTTCGATGTTTTTTTCTAGCGCCATCTATCAAAATTAATACACAACAGCAAAATCACATCATGTCTGAACGCAGCCACTCACAGCAGACAATACCATTTTCCAAACACTTTCTTCGAAAATATCACCCGCCATCTTTTCGAAGTTAAATTTTTCGAAAATCTTCTTTTCCGGCATTTGACAAAGACAAAAAACCTTCCTTTCTATTTCTTTTTTCGTAAAAAATGGCACCCAAAAAGCCAGCAGAGAAGTCCGGTGAGGAAATTTTTATGAAATATATTTATAAATAATTAGATAATTGAAAACATCAAGTAGAAGTGTAATTGATATGATGTGATTAAAATAATTATCCAAATTTTATCCCGAAATTCGATTAACCTCAAATTCAAAAGTGTAAAGTAAATTTTGCCATGTGGTTTTTGTCATGACAGTGCGCTCGGAAGGTGTAAATAAAATTTGAATTTATTTGCCTTGAGTTTGAAAGGATGTGTGTTTAATATTGAAATAAAAATTGAATTTCGATGAAGTTTCTTAAGCATAAAATTTGTTGAGTTTATCCATAACCTCTTTATTGACAAAAATAAAAGCAATTATCACGCAGCAACTTCATTGGACATTTTTTATTTACAGCAAAGTCGGGAGACAAAAAACCCGAGAAGAAACCAGCCGCCGCTGCACCAGCTGGTGCTGCTTCTGGTTCTGGTGCTGCCAAGCCAGCTGCCGCCAAACCAGCAGCTAAGCCAGCCGCAGCTGCCCCCAAGAAGCCTGCAGCTGAGAAGAAACCTGCTGCCGCAGCTGGTGCTGCCAAGAAGGCCCCAGCAAAGAAGCCTGCAGCTTCAGCCAAGAAACCAGCGGGAGCTGCCAAGAAGGCCGCCCCAACCAAGAAGGTCGGAGCCAAGGCTGCCGCCAAGCCCAAAGCTAAGGATGCCAAGGGCAAGAAGGTTGCTGGCAAACCACAATCGTTGGTTGCTAAGTTGGCTGCCAAAGCCAAGGCTAAGGCTCTCCTCAAGTCCAGGAAACCAACCAAACCAGGCCAGAAAATTCAAAAGGGAACCGCTAAGGCTAAGGCTGTTGCTATGTTGAAGGCCAAAAAGGCTCAAACCAAGGTAAGTTGATTGATGGCTTTCTAGTTGTAGTCCTCCACGAGGTGGTGGTTGAATGATGAATTTGTATGTAGGAATCTCATTGAGTGAATTCTGTGAAAAAACTTTCCACACTGATTTTACCAGAAATCATGAAACTTATGTGTTGACTCTCAGATCTTTCTAATCGCTTGTTCTTTGTTTTAGGTTATCAAGGGTGCTTTTGGTACACGTACCAGGAAGATCCGCACCAACGTCCACTTCCGCAGACCAAAAACTTTGAAATTGCCCCGCAATCCCAAATACCCAAGGAAGTCTGTCCCAACCAGGAATCGGTAAGAGACGTCACTTTTCCCCATTTTTCTTTCTAAAACTTATTGCGGAACTTTTTTTTTTCCTTAGCATGGATGCCTACAACATCATCAAGTATCCATTGACCACCGAAGCAGCAATGAAGAAGATCGAAGACAACAACACTTTGGTGTTCTTGACCCATTTGAGGGCCAACAAGAACCACATTCGTGCTGCCGTCCGCAAGCTTTACGACATCAAGGTCGCTAAGGTCAACATCCTTATCAGGCCCGATGGACAAAAGAAGGCTTACGTGCGATTGGCTAGGGATTACGACGCGTTGGACATTGCCAACAAGATTGGCATCATATAAACAGTTCCTTTGCTGTTATTTTTTATATGTAGATATAGGCGTTTGTTTGGGCTGACAGTGATGTGGTCCAAGTGTTCGTTCTAACAACAGAACTAAAATAATAAAAAACAAAAAAATTTAAATCTTTGTTTTATCACTTGTTTTAGCTTTCTTTTATAGGGTTTTCAAAGACGGGATGGTGGGGAAAAGATGCTTGGACCATTGGATGGATAAGGTAAGAATTCATTAAAATCGTTATTATTTAGCTTTTGTGATGATCTTATTAGTAGGAATCTCATTGAGCCCTTGTTGGCATTGAAAATAAATTTAATATCTGATTAAAAAAGTATAAATACTTTTTTTAAAATATCATAATTTTTCTATAAAGATTTTGCTTTTTCCAGATATTTCCTGTTTTTCCAAGTAAACAACACTAACCAGCTTCTTGGACTTAAGGTGAGATAAAATTCTATTTTTCAACTTAGTTTTTTTTTATTAATGATGATTACGTTAGTAGGAATCTCATTGAGTCTTTATGGCAATGAAAAAAATTTTAACACTGAAAAAAATAATGAATAATTTAAATTCTTCCACAATAGTACAATTTTCTTAATGAAATTCTCTTTCTTTCCAGGGGTCCAGTGGCTGTTGTTGATCTAAATAAAAAATAATGTATACATGTTTAATGGAAACATATTTCATATTTAAATAAATAAAAATAATGTGAAAAAAATATTTAATTTGTTTTTGTTTTAAAATCTTTCAAAACGAACTGTGTTAAAGCACATTTTACACATATACAAATCAGAAGGTTTTAATTTAAAAAAAAAAGTCCATTTTTTAATTTGAAATTAACAAATTATTAATAATCAGCCAAATTACGGTTTTCATATTAGAATAACGCTCCCAGAAACCGACAATATTAGCGTTATGTAAAAATTCAACCTTAATTTCTTAGGTAGTTTCGAAAGAAGCCAAATTTAAGTATTCCACAATATCGGCAAGTTGCCGTGCGAATTAAAAAGTCTTCGCATTTTCTCCTATGTTCTTAAGGAATATTGAAATAGCTTTAATCTAAGGCTAGCCGCGCACTAGCAATTTTTAGTTGCGAAACTGTTTGGTTACTTATAGAAAACAGATTAACTGTTTGGTTGAATGTCGGTGAATTTGCAGATAATTATATGTTCAATAAAATGGCGAACTTATTTTAGGCAATCGTTTTTTGTGTCAAAACACAAACTTTTTAGTTGCTCGAACCAAGCAGTTTCGCAACTAAAAATTGCTAGTGCGCGGCTAGCCTAAGGATTTGTCTTTTAAGAAAACTGGTACGTGTAGCGTAGGTTACTTTTATAGGATCTAATTAATTGCAAAAAGAAGCAGACAGTCGTTTGTCCTCTTTAGTGCGTACTTCTTACTGAAGTTTTGGAATACTCAGCCCTATCACAAATTTCATCGTAATCGGAACTTTTACGAATCCGACAAAAAGCTATCATGAAATCCGTTCGTAATAGCAATTTGTATGAGATTTTCCACTACGATAGAACTACGTTAAAATACAGGGGTGGAATCGCGTAAGGTGATAGTTGACTATCAATTCGTTGATAGTCGTTTTTGACTATAACTGTCTCTCTCATATCAATTAAGAATTATAGAGAGAGCGATGGTCAAAACGACAATCAACAAATTGATAATCAACTATCACCTTACGCGATTCCACCCCAGGGGCCCTATTTTGTAAAACGATTATCGTTAAAATTACTTCGTTATCGTTGAAATGCGATTATGTTTAACGAGAATCGTTTAATTTTAACGATACTCGTTAGTTCTAACGACTGCCATATACCTATCGTTTAACTTTCGTTTTATCGTTTCTTGATTTATAATTTTTTTTTTATTTATTTATGTAAATTTTTGACATTCCTAATAGTCGAGAAGTTGGTTGCACTTCAAAAAAATGTGTTTTTTTTCGGTTAAGCTTAGCAACATCTTTTGTACGCCTTTTTCGTTTTACTTAATCGCTCTTTGTCGTGACTATCGTATTCCTCAGTATCGTTGACTTGCCGCTCGTTTCGTATTACAAAATAGGGCCCCAGCTTGTGGCATTTGATATACGTATCGAGCAAAAGTCGTTTACCGATTAACAAACGACACCCGTAATAAGAGCCTAAGCTGACATGTTTATATGGTCATGATAGGTATATGGGTACATTAGCCGTGTTTTTTTGGAAAAGTTATCCGTAGTACAGTAGGATTTTATATGAATAACAAATACAACAACCGCAGTAGGATCACTGCCGATACTCGAATAAACGTCAAATCTCTATCTGCAGCAGGATTTCACTTCTCCTTTTATCGGCAGTGATCCTACTGCGGATGTTGTATTTGTTATTCATATAAAATCCTACTGCACTACGGATAACTTTTCCAAAAAAAAACAAGGCTAATCATAAAAAAAAACTTCAGAATCAAAAAAGTGTTCAGTTGGGATCTCGGATCGGAGACAGATTCCGTATTGCCAAATAAAAACGACATTAGTATCTAAATGTCATTTTGACATGAAATCGTTTGTTACTAAGGCAAAATGAAAAGATATTTTGCATTACCTAATAAATTATTTAGATGTTTCAAACGCTCTAACAGTTGTGATTTGTACATTCATTTATAGGATTTGATATTTATACAATCCAATTTTAAATGTTTCCAATTTTCAACATGCGTAAAAAACGGAAATCAGCTGGGGTTTGCTTTACGTTTATAATAAATAACCAGAGGTGATTTTTTGATAGTATAATATTCACATAAGGACGGCGTAGCTTTAGGCTAGCCGCGCACTAGCAATTTTTAGTTGCGAAACTGTTTGGTTACTTATAGAAAACAGATGAACTGTTTGGTTGAATGTCGGTGAATTTGCAGATAATTATATGTTAAATAAAATGGCGAACTTATTTTAGGCAATCGTTTAGTTTGTGTCAAAACACAAACTTTTTAGTTGCTCGAACCAAGCAGTTTCGCAACTAAAAGTTGCTAGTGCGCGGCTAGCCTTAAAGAACTTGTTTGGTGTGGCGTAAGACCCAAGTAAGTGCTACGGCTCGATTTAACTATTCCAAAGGTTAAACCGAGTTTAAGTGAAATCTATAAATAAGGCTGATGGGGTTTTTCATTGACAAATTCAGATATCAATCAAAAATTGATTTTTTTTCGAGACGAATGGAATGCGATTTCAAATTGACTTATTTTTTTTATTTTATCTCTGTAGTTTTGCGTGTGCCTGATTATTTTGAAAAAGAAAATCTTCATCCTTAAATTACTTTCAGTAGAAAAATATGAGTTTGATAAATGTAACAAATCATATTAAACTGCTTCCATTTCTTTGGTAGAAATAAATCTTCTTATTTTTTTTTTAATTGAAATAATTTAAACAAACCTAAAACCACATTTGCAAACGGAAAACTGAAAATTGTTTTGATAATTATACTGGGAGGGGTAAATCTGTCGAAACTCGACATTTTGAGACATATAAATAAAAAATAAATTGATTTATTTTCCCAAAGGAAAACTACTACCTATATTTCAGGGAATCCCCCATACTATTCTTACTTGTTTAAATGATAGGTATGTGTTATCCTACATTTGTCCCCTTTTAAGAACATATCGTTCAGGAAATAAAAGATAAATATCTGTTCTTAGCTTGATAAACCTGGGTTGAAATCTTTTATGATCACAGAAGTTTATGTTTTATTATTTATTAGTTAAGTAGGCTTTTTTGGTCTGTTTGTAATTTAATGCAAATAAAACAAGTTTATTCCATCTTTTCCCAACGTTTCGTCGCTATCCACGACTTCTTCAGGGGTGTTATCTAGATTTTTATTGAAGTTGTATAATAAATTTTACATTTGTGATGATTTTATTTTTATGTAAAGGAAAACTTACTGATTTTTAAATTTGTTTAATTTTACATAAATAAATAATTCTTAACGATTATTATTAATTAAATTGATTTGAAACACAACAAAATAAATTAACACTAAAATAATTTAACATAGAAAGACTTATTACTTTACGGAACAAACAAAAATTATCACAGTAGTGTATTCAGGTACTTATTGAATTGCCAAAGCATAGCTCACGATCGTATTGTCTCTATCCTCTTGTGTATTCATTGTTTTGCTTATTTTTTGTTGAATTCGTAGACTCTCAAGAGTAAATCTCGCATTCATTCTCTTTTCTTTGTCCAGTATTCTTACATCGTCAAAGTTGGCTCTGTGTCCGCTGTCAAGTATGTGCTGTGAGAGACCCGTTGATTCTTTCCCTTTTTTAATGTCTGCTTTATGCTCTGTCATTCTTATACCTAGCAGTCTTTTCGTTGTTCCAATATATACCAAATTGCACGCTTCCCCCTCTTTTCCATCGCAGCTGATCTCATAGACAACATTGTATTGTTGCATTTTGTCTATTGGAGCTTTGGTGTTAGTGAACATTGATTTTAGTGTTCTGTTCGACTTATGTGCATATGTATGCGATGCACTCTTTTGTTTGATTGTCTGGTGTAAGCTTTTGCTGTCAGTTAAGTTTGGTATATATGTCATGCTGAAGTATTTGGTGTTGCCATCATTTTTGTTTTCGATTGTTTTATTATTTGTCGAGTTAGGTTTTTGTTGAGTTTTCTTTTTTAGTAAGTTATTAATCAGAAAATTTGGAAAATTATTCATGTCGAGAATGGTTTTTATTGTTTTTACGTTATTTATTCTAAATTGTTGATCGCTGATATCGAGAACTTTGTTGATGAAATTGGTTGCTGTGTTTATTTTTTGCGATATAGGTTGTGTGGATAGGTAACTAATCATTCTTCCGGAAGCTGTGGGTTTAGAATACCAATTAAAAACAATTTTCCCGTCTATTCGATGAATTCTTACGTCTAAATATGGTAGGCTGTTGTTTTCTTCCATTTCTATTGTGAATTGTATTTTGGTATGATAATTGTTAAGTGTCTCTAATATTTTAACTTTATCTCGATCTTTGATTATTGCAAAAATATCATCGACATATTTTGATATGTGTTTAATATTTATGTTTTCAGCTTTTAAATTATTATTTATACTGTCAAGAAGATCGTCAAGAATGATATCTGCTATTGTAGGAGATAGCGGATTCCCCATGGGCATTCCAAATGTTTGGTTATAGAGTTTGTCATCATATTGGAAATAGTTATTATCTTTAAGACAAAATTCTAACATACGTAAAAACTGTTTCTTTGGTATTCTTGTAAATGTCTCTATTGTTGGCCACTGTTTCATAATAATCTTTATAGCGAGGTAGGTTGGTATATTGGTGAAGAGCGATACCACATCAAATGAGACAAGTTTGTCGTCTTCTTCTAAACTAATATCTTTCAGTTTTTCCTTAAGCTTATAACAATTTTTTATGTTGTATTTATCTGAAATGATGTTTTTTAGAATATGACCAATGTATTTTGACATTTGGTAACATGGTACATTAGTAGATGAAAAAATGGGTCGGAGAGGAATATTTGTTTTGTGAATTTTTGGCAATCCATAAAGTCTTGGAGCTGTTGCTGCGGAACAGTAAAGTTTTACTTTTTGCCACTGTTCTATGTGTTTATTTTTGAATAATTCGTTTACTATTTCATTATTGGTTTTTTGCAGTTTTTGGGTAGGGTCTGTTCGTATAGTTTTGTATGTATTTTTATCTTCTAATAGTTTTTTCATTTTTATATTGTATTCTTCTCTGTACATAACTACCGTTTTGCTACCTTTGTCAGCTTTTGTTATTACTATTTTATTTTTGCAAGATTGAAGGAATGTTTGTGTTTTTTGATGTACTTTTAAAATAAATTTTTCAACTGTTGTATTTTTAATTTTTCTTTTGTAATCAGTAATTTTGTATGATATAGTTGATCTGGCAATGTCTCTTTCCCTCTCGTCGTCTATTGTTCTTATGCTTTGTTCGACATCGGTAATAATGTGAATGGGTGAGAAGTTTTTGTTGTTTACTGGAATTGCAAATTTTTCTCCTAGTGAGAGTAACCATTTGCTCTCTAGCGGAAATTCTATGTCAGTTGTATTGACAAACCAGTCTTCATTAAAAACTATTCCCATATTATGAATGTGAGTTTCTTTAAGCTTTGAAATTTTGCATGTGTGAGTTTGTTGAATAAGTGTTGCTATTTCATTGTACATAAAGTTCTGTTTCGTGGTGAATGTGGTATACTCCATTTCATTTAGCATAGATCGCATTTTGTTGTCTGTGTGAAATATATTTTTTTTTATGTTTTATTCTTTTATGATTTTTAATAGATTTTGGTATTATGCTGAATACCCAAAATGCGATTCTTAAAAGATTTTTTCTGAGTTCCAGCGTTTGACAGTTCATAACAGATTTTTGCATGCCGAACACAAAAATTATAATTCATAAAAGATTTGTTGACAGCTCAAATTTGTATATGGAAATTCATAGAAGAATAACAAAATAGGAAAATAGAAAATCACGCTGGTTTAGGCCTAAATAACTACATTCTGTCTAAATGAACTGGAAAATTTTAAAAATGTACTCTCCTGATGATTTTATTACTATTGGCATCACTTTTCAAAATTATTGAACAAAAAATGTTCCCTTTACAAATAAAAATGGCGTCATATGTCAAAGACAGGGGAAATTATATATTTTTCAATCTTCATTATGATACAAACTTTGAAATCTGGCTTATTCCGAACTCACCGAGGAGTTCCACAAGGATCGGTTTTGGGGCCGAGGCTTTACAATCTATTCATGTATGACTTCCCACATCTAATGACTTTACCGAATTCACCAACCACAAAAGGTATTCTTTTTGCGGATGACACAATAGTGCTGGCTCATGCAGACTATCCTTACGATGCTCTCCGCTCACTCAAAGCACACATCGATAAGATAATAGACTTTTATCGGAAATGGGGAATAAAATTAAACATTTCAAAATCTGAAGCAATTTGTTTTCGCAACTCCTACAGCAAGGGTAAATTAGGTGTTGTGGCAGAAAGCAAGAACTTAATCCTTAAAATAGATGACATAGAGATTCCATTTAGAAACAAAATAAATTACTTAGGAGTACAGTTCTCAAATCTACTTAAATTCAATCCGCATGCTAGAAAAGTTAAAGAAAAAGCTATTAAAATATCAAATATACTAACACCTTACCTGAGACATACAAGTTTAAAAAAGAACACCAAACTATTATTTTACAAAACACTAATAAGACCAATTATATTGTATGCCTTCCCTTGTTGGTTTCCAGTGTCACCTACGGTGGCCAAGGAATTGGAAGTATTTGAAAGGAAAATATTACGATATTGTATAAACAAAAACTACAGAACAAGAACAAAAAAATTCTCAAACTTACATATATACCAAGATGCTAAAGTCACTCCTCTAATGACCTATGCATTCAATCTAATGAAAAAATTTACAGATAAAATGAGTTGGTCTGAAAACAATCTAATAAACGAAATCTATAATAGCCAAAAAAGTATATCTTGGGAGAATTCAATATATGTTTCCCCAATCGGAATTGAATGTGAAAACCTGTCATTGAATGGGGAGTGTGCCCTTCCATCGTTTTACCAACGAACTGTCCAAGGACAGAACCGTGGATAGTAAAGAGAAGTCATTTTGTGTTGATTGGGATGCATCCTTGTGTGCCAGTTATAGAGATTGGTACCCCCACACTGTACACATCTGTGAGCGATGTGGTAAGGGTGCCGTGCCTGTGTGGTGTGCGGGGATGTTGCGCATTCAACATAGGAATCTTTATTTACAATTTTATTGACCAATTTCATAATACACAAATTAATAAAAATATCCTTCAGGAACAAACCCTAAAATTTAATAATTCGAAATTTGTAATGAATCATGATTACTTTATATTAATAACCTTAACTATCCTCAAACATACTGGCTAAGAATATCTAAACGCTCAATGTAAAACATTAATAACTAAGAAATTTTGAACTTATTTTCATAAACAAATGTACTATAAAGAAACCACAAATACAAAATGTATGAAATTCAATTAAAAATAATTGTGACAAATATTTCCATGAAATAATAAACATTACGTCTATATTGACCACAGCTTGCTAGAATTTCACTAATATAGTGTTTCTCCTTTATCATAAGTTATTTTTTAAGTTATGTTAAGTTTTCTCAACTAAAACGTCAAAAAATTATGAAACAGCCCTATAAGCAGGAGCTCTCACACTTTAACATAAAATGAAATGAAATATAACGAGTTTCACTAATATAGTGTTTCTCCTTTATCTTAGGTTATTTTTAAGTTAGGTTAAGTTTTCTCGACTAAAACGTCAAAACAATTGTGAAACAGCTCCATGAGCAAGAGCTCTCTTACATATTAACTTTAGCAATTGAAGCATATGTCAGTAAAACAAGAGAGCCATACTTGACAGTTCTCAATGTATCCTTAGTGTAAGAAAGAGACGATTGTATTACTTATAAGAAAAGAAAGAAAGACTCAATAAAATGAAATGAAATGATATATATTTTTCAAGAAGACAAGCAAGAAGAGGAAGACGTCCGTCGTCCTCCATCCATCATCACCTTTACATTCATAAATCGCGGGTGTTGTTTGCTTGCATCTCAAAAATTTTCATTTAATTTACACATTAATAAAAAGTTATTAAGAACTATAAATAAATAAATGAAAATACGTATTTAATTTCTTTTATTAATAAGCCAGACTTATTACAAAGGATACATTATGTAATTATTAAATCAAATGAAATCCTTGGTGTATGTACAAAAATAATTTCTCTTTTCTTATTGATTTTGTTCAAAAAACCCGGCAGAAGAAGATTCAGGTTACCTTTAACAAAAAAAAAACTATTGCGTATAATTAATAATCAGAATAATGAACTTCAAATAAAATTGCAAATATAGTTTAAACTAAAATGTACAATGGAATTGGATTGACGACCCCTCGTGGTTCTGGTACTAATGGTCATGTACAACGCAATTGGGCATTTGTTCGACCTGGGAAGAAGGATAATCCGACGTACAAATCAGAGGACGATATAAAAAAATTGGATGCTTCCATTAATCGTCCACCAAATCAGGAAATACTTGATCACGATCGCAAGCGCAAAATCGAAGTCAAGTGTGTAGAATTTGAAGAGATTCTCGAAAAACAGGGGTAAGTCGTAGTTATAATAAATGGAAAACAGGAAAAGATGCATGACCTGATAATTAGTGATATATTTAAAAGAAATTGCATCGGAAAAAAGGATATGCCAGTCGGAAAAGTCTCCATGAAAGTTTCTATATTGCGCCAGCATAATGAGAGCTTAGTTCTGAATTTGCCTTGCGTGTGGTCGTTCTGGTTGTGTCACATCCCATATGTATATGTAAACACTTCCCTGCTTTTTTAAACCCATCAACCCCTAATTGCCACCCTATTTCCTGTGTTCATTTCATACGTCATAGAGTACTTGTCACCGTCATCACTCTCCCAAGTGCGGTATGGGTGGATTTTTTTCTTCTAAGGTCCCTTAAAGCTTTGTCACAGTTGCAGAGCACGACCAACGTACCCTCGCATATTTTGTTGTTTAGTCCGCCGCAGAGGCAATCATAGAAATGCAGACAAAATTCCAATAACATTGCACTTTCAAAAAAATTACGTTTGTTTGACCAAGAAAAAGCGAAAACAAAATCAATTTTATTTTCATTTTCCAACAAAGTTGTCGTCTAGTCTTTACGGTTGATTTAGTTTAGGAAAAGTTCCTTTTTTAATTAGGGGGACATGTACGTTTATTGATTTATCCTACTCGAGTTTGGTCAAATTGTTTTGTGACTAATTTCATTTTTCTTGTCACCAACTTATAGATACTCAACGGAAGAGATTGCGGTCAAGATTAACTCTTATCGACTCAAATTGACAGGGCAAGGAAAAAGTGACCAAACTAAGGACGAATTTGGAAGAATAGTGTAAGTGTTTTCTTCTTTTTGTTTTAAGTTTAAAATATAAATTTTAATTTATTTGATATTTGGTGTGTGTCTTGCGTAATAGTTTTTTCTATATGCAGATATGTAGTTGAAATTCGAAAGTAAATTTTGGCGCACTCCATAAATTAAAAAGTGGAAAGTTGGACATTAATGTTTCTTCACAAAGATTATTGATTTTTTTTTTACTTTTTCGAACGACAAATAATACATTTTTTTCATTACTTATTAGTGGTTTTTAGTCCGAAATATTTCTTTGCTGTTTGGTACAAACATGATAAGTCCATAAAATAGTTTGCGTTTTTACGTTCACTTTACATGGAGCTAGGGCTGAAACGGGTTGACTGATTTTCTTCAAATTTGCAAAACTTTTGAAAATATTCTTTGAAAAATTATGTTTCAAATTTTAAGAAAATCGCTTTTCCCGTTTAGGTTTGAGCTCGATATAAAGTGAATGTAAAGATGCAAATTATTTTACGGAGTTATCATGTTTCTACCAAACACCACATATTAATTTTTCTATAAAACTTTAATTTATATTTATATTATTTTTTATTCCGACACAATGATGAATTAGTTGAGAAAAAAATGAAAAATTGAAGTTAGAAGATATACATACAAAACATCAGCTTATCAAATATATTCACTGACTGATTAATTAGAAATACATATATATGAGAACATCAAGTATATATTTTTAACACTTCTATACAATTTGGTATAACACGTCGTATATTATACTCCTTCCATGCAAATTGCACTCTTAGCATTTGAAAATGGTCACTAAATGATACTTTGCGCTCCATAGGATAGGATGCTTCTTTAGTCTGAGATAGACTCGGCTATTCCGCCTTTTTTTTAACGACACTTTATGACACAATTTCAATCAAAAGAACATTTGAGATCTGTCAAGCTTTTTTTTAACATTCTAGCAGACTTTTATCGATGCACGACAAGTTTCGATTGCTGTATTCAACTCTATTCGTGTTTCGATGGCGTAAGTAATGAGGATTCCGTTTGAATCGGAGCAAGCGGCAATTTTTCTTTTCACCCAGGTCATATTGCATTTTATTGTCGTTCATATTGCGGTGTCCTGATATCCAGCTACCCCGCATTGATCTATCCAAGGGTCCAAAAACAGACAAAATATTTTCCCCCTTGAAGGAAAGGTATATTTTCTATAAAATATACTTAAAAAAATATTACAAAACAACGGCAAATCTTCAATGATATTCTATAGTTTTTAAAGCAATGTGTACATATTTACATATATCTATTCTTTTATTATTTTTAATTCAAGTTTTATTTTATGAATAGTTTTTGAACTTGAGACTTTAATAGTTGTTGTAAATGGTAGCGTCTTGTCAATGGGTTTTGAAATTATGTATACACTTATTGCAACTTGTCCAATACCTCATTCGAATCTGCAATGCCATAATGTGTGACATAAACTTCTGATCAACTGTAGTCGCAATTACTTCTTGACTTAAAATTTAACCGATTTGAAAATATAAGATGCGTACAAATGCATCCTTATCTTAAATGTCCATGCTTGAAAGTTGACTGGACTTTCGATATACATTGTTTTCATTCTTTTTTTAATAACTGGCGATTTTAACAGTTTCTTTTTGCAAATATCCTTTTTCTCTTAAACTAACAAAAATAAATTTTGCACATGGTTTAACAAAGTGTAAAAATCTGAGATTGTTTAATGAAGAGGTCTAGCAATTTTATATCCAAATGGCATTTTCTTTGGCATAGTCTAAAACTAGTTCTTAAAATCAAATCCACAACAAAAACCACATATGATTCGTTTCGGATTCCATAATCGCCCCGGAATTTTTAATTTCCATCACGACTTCTGGCATTTGCCGCCACTATGCGGAACCATTTAAAAGATATTTGGTTATCTTATAATATTTCAGTATTAATATTTTAGAGATACCCTGCAAAAAAATTAATTTTCTTGCTCAATTATTGCAAGAGGAAAAGTTGAGGCTCTTCAGAATTATAAATTGACTAAAAAACTGTATTTAAGTATTTTAATATTTAAAATTTTTAAAGTTATTATTATTGCAGCATAGTGTGCATTTATAAATAAGGTGTATATTTTTTTTTATTAAATGAACGAAAATTAATAGCCAATTTCAAGAAGTTAATTTTCTTCTCAGTTTTTAAAATCAATAACAACATCCCTTCATGTATGCTCTTTTGGGAGATAAATCTTCTTTCTCTAGATTGTCAAACAATAGCATCCAGCTTTTTCTGCGCATCTCCATTTAATAACAAGTTGAATTTAAGGGTTGAGTTTAATAATATCACCCCCGGTATAAAGTTAGTTTCCGAAAGTCTTCCATCGACAATGGTTGTGTTTTGCCATTGTAGACACTTTTTTCATTATAAAGAATACAAATATTAAAAAAAAAACGAGAAAACTATTTTGAAATCGTTAAATCTTAAATAAGTAACTTTCCCTTCACAATCGAAAATTTCGCGAAATAAAATAACAAAACATGAAACTTGCGAGAAAATAAATGTGAAAAATCAATAATCTTCTGCAAACTGTGAAGCCCTGTTATTAGCAATCCCTGTAAACAAATCAACTAAAGAGGGGGGATGTGGACAGATTTTGAAAAAATCTAAATGCAAATAGAAAAATCATCGTGTAAATTGCGTAAATGGGGAGCAGGTGGTATTATGAAGCTGACAAAAAGTAATATGATACCACCTATTGGGATTTGTAATTTCAACTGTCATCGTAACAACGATGATGTCCCAACGAATCACCCCCATCATAATCCGAACGGATTAAGGAGAAACCTATTTCTCGAACAAAACACGCAAATAAAGATAAAAAGAAAAACAAGAAAATTTAATTGATACAACTATGTAGAGCACAAAATAAATCCTTGACAAAGTGAAAATCACTTAAAAAGTCTTCCAAAACCACAGTTGGGTACCATCTAGCTGTTAGTGTAGTTCGCGGGTTTTAAACTTTATCTTTTTTACTTCGCGCGTTTGTTTAATATCAATATTTTTATAAATCAAAAGTCTTCCTAGTTAATTAAGATAGTATATAAAAAGTAGTTTTTACAAGTCTTCCGGTTGAATAGTTTTTGAAATGCTTTCATCTCAAATGTATTCAACACAAAATGGTGGTGTTTTGCTGCAACACATAAACACTCCTCCAGAAAAACCAACATCAAAACCTAAAAGGCGTCGTCGAAAGAAAGTAGCTCGACAGTATTTCGAGCATGACAATCGCGACTTGAACATCTCGACAGCTCCTAAGTCGCCACGAAGTTCTGTGATGGCTTATCAAACAGTGAGGAAAAAGTTTAGGCCACTGAAACCGGCAGTGGCCGCCTTGAAACGTGTCCGCAAAAAACCAACCCCACCTCAAACCATGTACATAGTTCAATGTGCATGCGCAGGGAATGGGCAATCAACGCTTCCACTCAGTAACCACAACAATAACCATGTGCATGGAATTCTCTTGAATTCTGCACTCTCAGCAGGTGGAGTAGGTAGTGTGATGAGAGAAAATAAAGCTTCGCATGTTGATATCAATGACGTACGATATTTTGCCGGGATCTCTGCCATTCCAATAGCTGGTGGTGGAATGAATACCCTACAGCAGCAATTTCCCATAGAATTTTTGAACACTACCCCATTTTATGGCAACCACCAACATCGCGTGTGTCAGAAAGAGCTGAGAAGTGTTGTGAGGTAAAAGTTTGTTTTATAAATTTCAACAATGACGTACTCAAATTCTTATTATTAAATAGAAGAATGTAGCTATAGGTCACCGTCACGACGCATCAGTCGATGAAACTTAAAGTATCTATAAAACTTAAAGTATCTATTTATTTTGATTTCAGTGTTCGTGAGACTCATCAAATTGCAGAAGCTCAACAGGAGAAAAACGCCAAACTGCGCGAAGCATTCGGAATATCTGAGTACTTTGTAGAAGGAACAAGTTTTGATTCAGATCGTAAAGCAAGAGAAGATCTGGCGAAGAGTTCTGCATTGCAAAAAGAGCTAGATGCTCAGAAGGATACGGAAAAGGATAAAAGCCGGCGATATGGATTAGTCCGGACTCCATCAAAGGAAAAAGATGCAAAAGCCGATAATGGTGAGGATGGTGAAATTCGGGGTAAAATGAAGAAGAAAAAGAAGAAGAAAAATCGCGATGGGTAAGTTTTTTTTCCATATTGTGCATAAATGGTGTCACATTTTTTTTTTAAATTTTTGTATTGCAGTTCAGCTAGTCCAGAACGTAAAAAGGATAAAAAGAAGAAATCCAAAAAACACAAAAAAGAAAGGTAAGAATTTTCTGAAGAATACCTTTTTCATTTAAATCATTTTTGACAGTAAGTTTAGATGAAATATTTTTTACTAATATAATGAAAATTAAGAGTTAAATTTTTTCTTCTTCGTGCTTAACAAAAATTACTGTACATTACAAAACATAAATAAGGGATAAGACATGAAAGCAAATAATTTTCAAAATAGAAAATGTTCAATTGTAATAATTTTAATAATTGTTAATTTTTATTACAAAAAATTGTAAACGATATTTACGATGCTTAAAATGGTAAGTAACTTCGTTGTGATGATAACAAAAATGTTTAGTTTTGTTAACCTTAATTTTATTTACACGAGCGAATTTTTTTTCATTAAGTTTTATTTTTTTAATAAGTGAAAATAAATCACTACTAATAATAGAAAGATTCTCAAACATTAAAAGTAGATCAGATTGTCCAAAGTTATAAAACAACATAGCTTTTCCATGGTGTTTTGAAAAATGTTCCGAACAATTTTACATCAATTATATCAGCAACGTAAAAAGTTACTACTAAATTACTTAAGGTGAGGGTACAATTGAGAGTGGACAAGGGCCTAAATTAACTAGCTTCTTCCATTAAGCTCGATCTTTTGGTAACTGCCTTCAATTTCGCAAGCATAGTTGGTTGAGGTCCTCTTCGACTTGCGTTCCCCTCCCAAGGCCAAATACAAGTTTCTTTTTAAAAATGCAATTAAATGAACAAAACAAAATTTGTTCCATGTTCCAATTGGACCTTGTACAACAGGCGCATTGGGTGCTTCATTTCGGCCAAAACTTCTTTCCAAAAAACACGCTGTTTGGGCTCAACAGCACTCACTTTAGAAATAAGTTTTCAATGTTAACGTTGTTCAAGCGTCAAGCGACTCATTTTGTTCCACCGAGGTATGATACTGACTTTCTGTCAAGTTTTCGAGCAGGAAACCGCTGTCAGTCTGAAAATAACAAATGATTTAACAAGAAAACACTAGATGGTCCAAGCTGTGTGTTCCGCTCTACTGCGCGAGGGATTTTATGAAAGATATTTTTTACCAACACCGTTAAGAAAAAATTTCGTATGAGAAATGATTTTTAAATAAATTCATAATTCTGAAAACAAAAACTCATATTCCCCGAAGAAAGAAAAATCACGGGAAATGAATCGAAATGATTGCAACTAAAACCATTACAATCTTATGAAACACTAATGAATGGTATTTATAGTGTGAAAAATAGTGTTTTTGTTATTATAAATGCGAGTTTTATGATATTTTGGTTATACATAGTTTTAAAGTGATTACAGACTTACTTATATATATTTTTTTTAAATATTAATATTAATTTAATCAGTAGTTACAAATTAATTAAATATCTTATAATTTAACTGTTTACATTTTTGGTTTTCTATCCTTTTCTCTTATCCAAACAATTTTTTTTAATCATCGTAAATATGCGAACATTTTCGAATTATGTAAAACAAAAAATAAATATTTTCTCATCTCTCTTTTCCTTAAAACAGACCATTATGATGAGTTTTGAATAAGGTAAAAATTTAAACAAAAAATAATGTGCAAAATTATGTCTGTGTTTAAAAAGATTAAAATTCTTTAGATTAATATCATAACTATTCAATGTGAAGTTGAATAATCAAATATAATTTATTAGCAATAAGCGTAGGTAAAAATATATCTAATTTGAGACTTGAAGTGGATTTTAAAATATTAAATAAAATCGCATTCAAAATACAAACAAAACTTTAATAATTATTATTGCTTTCCTTCGTGAATTGTCCTTGCTGCCCATGCAAAGCCGTTTTTAAAAGGTATTTATTCATAATGAATATTGATGGCAATCTTACGGTTCCAAATTCTATATCACTGTGGCCATTTACATACATCGATTAATCATGAATCTATTTCGATTTGTCTTATTTAAACGCGATGTTCTCATTTTCTATTAACTCCTTTCATTTTCTTAGAAAAACTTTGAGCTTCGAATTAAGGCCATCCAACTTCTTAGACCGTCCGCCTTCGAGTTTAAAACACTAAATCCACTTCAAATTTCTCTAAAAAAATAACCAAACATACATATGTATGTATATTCTCCCATTGTATACAAAGTATATTTTTACTTTTATTTCAGCAAATCTAAAAAGAAGAAATCAAGAAAACGCAAACTAAGTGAATCCGGCGATTCGTCGGACTCAGAGAAACACCATTCTGATGATGATTCATCTGACAGCGGAAAAGAAGTAAAAAAACGCAAGAAATCTAAAAAGGACAAGGTAAGCAGACAATAATTATACCTCACAATCTAATTATTCGCAAAATGTACTCTCCTTAATCGCATGATAAATTTTATTAAAAAAAAAAATAATATCATGATGGACAAAATCCTAATCTATTTTTGCTTAAACATTTTTCGTAAAATAAAACCCCAAACACTATACACACGAACGACGAAGGTAATAAGTAATTATGTAAATTTTATCAATCATGGTTAAGTCTTCCTTAAATTTTGTTCTTTTTTTCTTTATTAACTTTATTTTTTTTCATTTAAAAGTGTTTTTGTTAATTTTTAAATTGAGGTGGATTTACGTCTCCCAAGGGATTTTAATATCTCCTTGTGTTTTCTTTTCTATATAACCCTAACTGATTACAAAAAAAAAAAAAACAATATTAATTTTAAAAACTTAAGAGATCAAAGAAAAAAATTATATTTTTTGTTTAAAACCCTTGGCGCTTCATTAAATAGGATAGCTATCGAAAGGCTCTCTTGTAGTTTTGTAAGTACTTTCATTTTGTCAAATTATTATTTTCATCGGTTTTGCGTTTTCTCGATTACTTAGCACTCTATGTTTATGTATTTAAAACGCTATAAAATCTAATATCTTTTATGTTTAAAAAAAATTAATAAAAAAAATATTGTGCGGTGCAAAACAAAAGAAATTTTAAGAAAATAAGTTTTCTTTCTAAGTAATTATAATAACTTATTGCATTTTCCACCTTCAAACTTTCTCTCTTTTTTTTTCGATTCCTCTTTGTGTAGAAAAAGAAGAAGAAGAAGCATCGAGCATCGTCTGTCGACTCTAGATCGAGGTGAGTTTACTTTTACGAAGTTATCATTTTGCAAGTCACTTGATTTGAAAATATTACAGCTCACCCCGACGTGATAAAGAACTAAAATCATCCTCTAAGAAAAAGTCTGACATACAGGAACCCCCAAAACATCGAAATCCATTCAGAAGTCGATCCCGAGAGCGTAGGGATCCAGTTTCATCTTCATCCAAACCAACACGTCGAGTTGATCGATTGTCACCATTGTCAAAAAGTAGAGACCATCGTGAATCTCAAAATTGCGGCACTAGAGACAAACGTAAACCAAGTCCAGCACCTAACAGGGATGTTGAAAAACTTCGAAAACGAGATTCTTCTCCGGTGAAAGAGAGATCGCTTGACAGAGGTGATCGCAAAAGAAAAACATCGCCCGAGAAAGCAGCACGTAAGGGCGATGAGAGTCGCAAACGAGAAGATGGGAACAAGCGGGATGAAAGTCAAACAGATAAGCGTCGAAATCGCTCAAGGTCTCGGTCGCCAATTCATAGATCGAAAGATCGACGGGCCGAAAAATCATTGCCAAGAGTTGCAAGGCGTAATGAACGTTCCAAATCAAAGTCCCCTCGGAGAATTGAAAAAAACAGTGGCCATTCTAAGATCACTGAAAAGAGAATTGAGTCCCCAAAAGCAAAGAAACGCTCACCTACTCCCACTAGAAAACATTTTATTAATCCTTTTAAAATGGCTGCAGTGGGAGAGCCAAAAACTATTGCTGCTGCTGAAACAGTTCCCAGAAGGCCTATTTCTCGTTCTTTCTCGCGATCATCTTCTTCATCAGGATCATCAAGCAGTTCAGCATCGGCGTCTCCGCCAAATAAAAAGTCTCTGAGATTGTCTGAGAAATCATCAAGAAAAGATTCGCCTTCGACTAAACATTCGAAATTATCAAAAACAGAAACAAGCGAAAGAAAAAAATCAATTCCTCAAGATCTACTTAAGCAAGAAAAGCGTAGAGAGTCACCTCGTAGAAAACGATCTGCTCCGAAAAGTTTAGAGAGAAATAGAGTTTCTGACCCGCGTTCTTTATCTAGAGAAATTAAGTCAAATAAAGATAAGATTTCAACTACATTCGATAGAAAACGTTCTTGTTCAAGAAGTGGTTTCGGTGAAAGACGGCGTTCGCAAACGAAGGAACCTTCTTCTAGATTGGAATCAAAACTTTCGACATTGAAAGAAAGTTCAGAAGTTAGAAGATCAGGCTCAAGAAGCAATCAAGATAGAAAACCCATTAAAAATGAAACAGAGAGACAATCTACGAAACGCTTAGAGAAGAAACGTTCAATTTCAAAGGAAGCACATATTTCACGAAAAGAAAGAAGATCTCTTTCGAATAATAGCCCCCGAAAACGTCGATCTAACTCCAGAGGTACAGAAAGAAGTTCGTTTACAAAAGCATCCCAACCACGCAAACGTTCAATATCTCGAGAAGCAAAGCGCTCGTTATCGAGAAGCTCACATGAAAGAAAAAGGTCTCCCCATCGAAAGCGTGTAACATCGCGCAAGCGTTCAGTTTCTCGAGAATCGGTTCCGAAAAAGCGATCACTGTCGCGAGGAAAAGCTGAAATAAAACGATCATTATCTCGAAAGCGATCAGTGTCTCGTGGGTTAGTTCAGAGAAAACGATCGGATTCCCGAGCACCAACTGAGCAACAACGTTTGCCGTTGAGAGATCGAAGACGCTCAACTTCAAGAGGTGACGATCGTAGAAGACAAAGATCGAGATCGAAAAAATCACCCTCAAAGGTGGCTCCGAGAAGGGGCGAAGCTGACAGAAAATTTTGTCCACCATGTCGTTCGACTTCAGCTTCAAGATCACGTGAAAGACGTAGATCGGTATCACCTTCTCCAGCTGAGACAAGGCGACAACATGTTTCTCATGACAGATCCCGTGTTAAAAGATCATCATCACTAAAAAGATCACGAGAACGTCGTAGATCCATTTCACGTTCCCCTTCCCGTCATCATCGTAGATCACCATCCTTACGATCAAAAGACCGTAAGCGTTCTCATTCGAAGAAAGGCCCTCGTCGCTCATCATCTTACCGTCGAAATAGATCAGCAGAGAAGGAACGATCAAGATCCCGATCACCTCGATCCAGATCGGGTCAAAAAATTTCGAGACGAGGCTCTGTTTCACCTAGAAAACAATTGAAAAAGTCGCGTTCTCCTTTGCGTGATACGATGATTCGACCAAACTCTTTCACTAAAAGTCGTTCACGTAGCAATAGACGAAATTCGCGTCCAGCATCTCACGCAAAGTCAGCAGCGTCTCCAGGTCATAGATCCTCTATACCTCATACTAGTCGTCGAAACTCATCCCGAAGTCGAAGTGCAAGTAACCCGGATATGGAATCAACTCGTTTTCGGAAGTCTTCTTCGCGGAGAAAAGAATTTCCAAAATCCCCACCTAAATCAGATACGAGTTCCATAGAACCCCCTGCTCCCGGCACAGATGACCTTCCAATTCTCATTTTACCCAAAACCGAACAAAATCCCATTGAAACAACAGAATCCACAAAAGTTCAATCGATTCCAGAAACAAAACAAACTCTTCAATCGCAACCCACTAAGAAAAGATCATCCTCATCCACCTCAAATGAGTCAGGTTCTGATTTAAGTTACTCACCAGCTAGACGCAATCCTGAACGCTATCGCGATATCCTTAATCAGATTGAAAAAGAAAAACGTGAAAAACGCAAATCAATTAAAAAAGAAGTCAAACCCAAGGAAAAGGAAAAAGAAAAGGAGAAAGAGAAAGAAAGGCAAAAAGATCATAAGCAAGAACTATCCTCATCGCAGCGTTCAAGATCTCGTTCACATGGTATAGCAGCAAAGAACCTCCGCGCTTCATCAAAACCAAAACCAGTTGTACGCTTACACAGCCAAAGCGAAAGTGAAAACGAAGAAGAAAACGGTGGACCTTCAATTGAGTCCCTCACCCAAGATGACCGCAAAGACGAACTGAAAGAGATTGAAATGCTTGAACAACTTAAATCAGGCATAGCGGCGAAGGCAAAAGAAAAAATCAAAACCATTGAGAAGATGGCCAACGAAGTAAGTCCCAAGCGCGATTTATTGCGTACAAATTCTCTGAACCAATTCTTAGCTAATAATGCTGCAACGGTAGCGGCCATAGGCAGTGGTTGTATTTATCCTGCTGCTCCGTTACCCGCAAATAATCCACTCCTTACTGTGGACAGTCTTCCCTTGACCACGACTGTTCTCAGTACAGCAAATGGTCAAGCGGATGTTAGTCCTACAATATCATCCATTCCTCTAATAAGTGTAACACCACCGCCGCATTCAGCGGGGAAGCTCCTATTTTCGCAGCCTCCCACTGTAATTGTGACGCCGTTGTCTTTGGTAAACAGCCATCACTCACTTAATAATAACACTAACCGAAGGAGAGACTTTCGTCGAAACCTCTCAAATCTGATTTCTTCGTCGGCTGTGACATCGTTAGCTTCGATGTCTATGTCTTCTACTAGGGCTCTGCAACTAACGACAGTCACCACTACTAACAGTAACAATCAAATAATTCTAGCTACTAACAACAATCATTATAACAGTAAAAATAACCATCACCACCATCATCATAGTGCAGCTTATTTTAAACCAAAAATTGTAATTAAACCTTTTAAGCTACAAGACCCCCAGCCAATTGTGTCGGCGTTGAGCGATAGCACGCTAGTGGATACCATTGTTGCAAAGGTCTCGAATGCAACGGTTGCTGCAGCTGAAAGCCTAGCTAGACGTAGCAGGAGTCGTTCACGTAGAAGTGACCGTGATGAGAGTGGCAGACGATCAACAAGCCAATCGAGATCTTCGTAAGTTTATTATTTCTTAATATTTATTATACATATATTATTGGAAATTATATTACAGACATGGATCGTCATCAAGTAGTGAAAGTGGAAGTTCCAGATCACGATCCCGAAGCCATTCTTCTAGATCTAGCCGATCGTCGAGGAGTAGCTCGAGAAGTTCATCAAGGTAAGAAAAAATAAATAAGAATCTAAAGGGAAAGATAAACAAGGCTGATGATGAGGCTCAAATTTCAGTCACCTTATAAATATAGTATCTTTCTTGGACAGCGAAATCTATGTTTTCATCAAGAATGTTTTTCTTAAATATGGTTCAAGTTTAGATAATTTTTCTGCCTTGGTTCCAGAGATATGATATTAATCATTCAATTATTGTTGATTCCTTATATGAATTATGATGCCACTTCCCAGATGGTCGTCTAAATTTTGAAATACATCTTTATTATTACCCTCTCAAATCGTTAAAGTTCTATTGCAACTGACGGAGATATTATTATTATAATTTATTAACATATAATTAAAATTACAATGCTAATATTAGAACGAGCAGAAGCCAACTGTGACTTTTGGTCCTAATAATGTAGTTTCAATATAATATAATATAATATAATATAATATAATATAATATAATATAATATAATATAATATAATATAATATAATATAATATAATATAATATAATATAATATAATATAATATAATATAATATAATATAATATAATATAATATAATATAATATAATATAATATAATATAATATAATATAATATATGTATATAAAGATGAAATAGAAATACTTGTTATAAATAAGTTTCGCGCGTTTATTATCTTTAAGTTTATCGCCCAACGAGGCTCCTAGATAATTTATATTTGTTTTAGGTTAGTTGTACCCCCGATAAATAGTGGGATTCGTTTGCTCTCTTTAATTGCAAGATAGTGACCTCTCGGTGACGCGTTTCTGAAGCAAATTAGTTCACATTGGGTAAAATTCAATTCTATATCCCAATTCTTAAAGAAATCTAGAGCAAGTTTCAAAAATTGATTTCGTTTCGTACCGAATATAATTTAATTAGAAAATAAGTTTACGACTGATAAAATTCGTTTGGAGTGAAGCCACTGTAACTAGGTCTGCGGGATTAGCTCTGCCCAAGTCATTTCTAAGAAAATATTTACTCAAAAGCAAGGCCCGTAGCCAGTAAAACTAAAGTGTTCGCTCGCTTAAACGACTGTCATTTTGACATATTATTTTTCGAAATACATAGAAATAACGTTTGAATTAAAAATATTTGATATTATTATGTTATTTCAGTGGTAGCTCAAAACATTCGCATAGCAGATCCCGTTATCGTTCTCCTTCCATTCCACGACGCCGTGGCTCACCTAGCTTTCTAGATCGTCGAAGGATAACCAGGTAAATATTTCAGAGCCTTTCAGATTTCACTAGCAAAATACACCACGAAACTGCACTACATTATTATCTTCATCAAAATACACATATTCTTATTTATTTTTATTTTTTATTTTTTTTATTTGAAGACTTTATTTAACCATTTTCTAAAAAGAACTATAATTTTCTTTTCTTTTTGTAGCAAACCCAGATATCGAAGATAGGCACCACATATATAATTATGTTTATATATTTTTTTTTTATATTCAAACTCGTATATCATTTTTATTAAAAAAAAAAAAGAATGATTCATTACTGTAAAATTAGTTAAGAATAAGTAATTTGAGCTTGAATATATCACAGTAATTATCGCTTTTAGACCACAGCGAATGATAATTTGCATTTTATTTTTATTATTATTCTAATATATCAGATACTGCAACATGTAGTAATGTATTGTTAAAAAAAAATAATCATTTTCATTTCAATTTATCTTCGTGTATACCTCAAAATTGAATTGGAGAACATTTTGTTGTTTCGCAATAAACAGAAGGAGAGAAATCCACAAACAATTGCTTTTTTAAATATTTTTATTTCATACTTTGAAGATTTTTTTTTATTTTATAATTTAGAAAGTTTCCTCTTACGTTTATTTTGTTTGGTAAGTTTTTTTTTAAATTATTGTTTTTCATTACTTTTCCTTTGAATTCTTTTATTTCAATCTTTATTAATGAAAAAAATAAAAATTTTTGTATCCAAGTATACTAATCAAACTAATCTTAGTGCGCGAAAACGACCTATTCCATATCATCGGGTAACACCTTCGGATGCATCGACCTGCTCTAGCTTTGATAGTCGAGGAAGCTCACCGCCATCGTTGCGTTCCCCAACAAGAAGTCGCACCCCAAGTCCAATGAATCCAGTTTAAAATCTAACCAATTTCCTATCTAACTGTAAGCCATACCAAAAAATTAATAATGTGCAGTTCTAGTCTAATATTGATCTCGTATTCTAGTCCTAAACTAAAATACTCATTACTTTAAAATACCTAACAAAAAATAAATGTTGATATTATGAATTTATAAAGTTATAATTTGATACAAATACTTGAAATTGTAGACCAATCAAAAAAAAAACATGAGATGTAAAATAATTTCCATATACTCAGTTTAAGTACTTATACATACATATATACTTAATTTAATATTTATACAAAAACTTGTTTTATTAAAAATAGAGAAATTTTAAATTTGCATGCACGCTTAATCCATTTATAACACTTAATTAAATAAGTAAATGTTGAAATAATAAAAAAGTATTGATTATTTAATTACCAAGCATTTATTTTATTTACTAATTTCAACCCCTGAAGTTCATTTCAAATTTTTGATACAACCATTGCTGCGCGACATATTATTAAAAAAAATGTACAAAACTATGAAAAACGAAGGAAATTTACTTAGTAGTATGAATGCTCTACTGGATAAAACTTCATAAGTATAAAAGATAACGAATAAAATATCAAACAAAAATAAAAAATAAAATCAATGGTAAAGATTTGTTCGAAAATTATCAATATTAATGGTAAAAAATGTTTGTTAATCAATAATTTTACAGCTCATAATTTAATGATTATAAGCTTTTCGTACAATCTATTGCTCAATTGCTTTTCAAAAGCATAGTCTTAATCTTATGCCGAATTGCATTAGAACAAAGATTTATCGTCTTATATGTTATATCTACTCGGTTGTCAAACAGTAATAAATATTACGATAACAATTCAAAATGCCTCATGACCGTTATATTGCGATTATGTTTTACGTTAATCTTTTTTTTAAAACGATACTGGTTTGCAAGATGTTCTAAAAAATAAAAGTAATATTTTTGATAACGCAGTTTGCTACAATCATGATGTTCGATAATATCATTTGCGGTGCAAATCTGCAGTAATAAAATCAGGTTGACGATAAAAATATTATTAAGCCAGAGAGCATGTTGGTTAACGTGAAATGCGTTTGCCAAATTGACTGGTTGATCAGAAAGATTTTGTGCAGGCATGACAACTAAAAATTTGTCGATTGCGATTACTATTTCAGTTGCATCCGAAACACTTTCAATGTGCTTCAAATGTCGTAATAAATTAAAAGTACTTAATACCATATAACTCAGATTAGTAAGTAAAGACGTAACATTTTTGAAGGGAATACATACATAATATGTAAGATAATTAATTATTTAATTTAGATATTAATGGACAATTTGTGAAATTTATCTGGGTACAAACGCAATAAAAATAAATTGAATGCGTAAGTAGTTTCAAGTCATTTTCTTTGTACCAGTAAAATATACATACATTCACAATTTTAATTTTTGGCGTTTAAAGAATTTCATAAAAATGGTTAAATCCCATGTCTCAGGAATACCCATCAACTCAATACCCATTTACAAAGGGTCGAAGTGAGCTTCAAGCTCGCTTCAATACCTCATATAAACGTAGTAAAAGATAGCGACATGTTTTTAGAATACAAAATGTTTATACGTTTATAGGTTAGAATCTTACAGAGGCTTTGCTTGAGGGAAAAGAAGATTTACTTCTACCGCGCGTACATCAGTACACAACCTTTTCTTTATAAGTTTCACGCACTAAAGGGATTATGACTACCCTTTATCCTGGGCAGCTATTCTTTTAGCAAAGAACCGTTTGGCTATATGGCAGCTGGCACGCAGCAACGCCTAGAATATACCTCTTGCTATTTTGAATACGTTCCCTCCCGTATGAGTACCTATAAATATGCTAGAAAGAGTGACAATTTCACCCGTCGGAAGGAGAAGAACTTATTCAGGAGGTATATTGCTCTTTTAATAATTATTTCTGCCACAACTGCCTGTATAACTTCGATCGGATTTTATCTTCGATACACAAGTTTGTAAAAAAACCGATATAATTTTAGGGAAATCGACCGAGTGCACGGCTCATAATCCTTATTAAGTATTTTTTAGGCCTTTTGATATGTTTTATGCCCACAAAGAAGTCTCGCTTTATGAACGAAAGATCATAATATGGAAAATATTCATTTCTTTTTAATGACATTGAACATTTTGTATTTGGCTTATTAAACTTTCGAATATATACAAACAAAATTGTTCATTTTAAACTACGCAGATCGGGAAAAATTTTGTCTCCCATACATTTTTTTTCCTGGGACAAATTTTTTCTTGGATATTTTTCCGAGCAGTACGTAGTTCACGATCAAAATTCATGCTTTTGTGCATTGCCTTACAAAATGTCTCCACTAAATTTTGCCAGGAAAAAGAATGATACAAGCACTACTTTGCGGGACAAATTTTGACAGCCACCGTATTTCAGAAAGTGATTTTTGTCAAAACTGGTTTTATGTAAAACGTGCTGATGGCTTCACTTGAATCTTGAAAGCATCAAGAGGAGATTCCAAAAAGGTATGAACTACTTTTGTAAGACAACCCGTTCCAGAGATACACCATTGTATATAATAAACTATAGTACTCTCATGAAGAGGAACGAACGACGCGGCGCCATACGAGCGTATTCCATAACTTTTTAACTAGAGTTGTGGAGAGTAAGGACAGACGATAATCAGGAAGGGGTGATAATATTTTCGGTAAAAGCAAACCGAAGGTGCAGAACAAAGCGACATTTTTTGTTTTGTTTTTATTCATTTTCTATACAAATAAGTATGATGTGGCATTTTTTGCTTCACGCATAGAGAAAAACGGTATATTGTTAGAATGAAGGTTTTATTTTTTTTCGTTCGCTGTGTTGTATCTACATATGTTGGAGCAAATAAATATATGTATGTATGTAGGTACGAGTATAGGATTTTAATTCAAATACACGATTACCACTCAGAATAATTTTTTTGTATAGGTAGTTAGATAATTATTTATGTAAGCAGATTTTTAAAATGCAGAATTTCGAGAATTAGAGTATTAGAGTTCTGAAATAGGTACAGAAAAATTATTTTGAAAGCTAAAATTTTGAAGAGTAGAATTTTGGAATGCAGATTTTTGGGAAATGAAATTTTGAAATGCATAAAACTTAATAAGTAAAATTTTGAACAACAGATGTTTGAAAAAGGAATTTTGAAATGCAGAAAGCTTAGCACCTAAGTAAAATTTTAAAAAGCAAAACTTTGAAATTCAGAAATTTAGAAAATAAAATTTTGAAATGCAGAATTTTAGGAAATAAAATTTTGAAATGCAAAATTTTGGGAAATATAATTTTGAAAAATGTACTTTGAGCAGTAGAATTCTGAAATACAGAAAACTTAATAAGTAAAATTTGAAAAGCAGAATTTTGAAAAAGAAATTTTGAGAAGTAAAATTTTGAAATGCCATATTTTGAGAAATTTTAATATGCACAAAACTTAGTAAGTAAAATTTGGAAATGCAGAATTTTGAAATGCACAATTTTGAGAAGTAGAGTTTCAAAATGCAGAATTTTGAAAACTTTAATTTTGACAAGTAGTATATTTTGAGAAGTAGAATTTTGAAATGTAAAATAACAAAAAAAAAAATCACTCCCTACATCACGAGTATGCAATTTTTAACTCACTAAGATGCCTAGTTTAGCCAGAAATCACGTTTGAAAAAGTCAACTTTGGGGGGTCTACGAAGCTCCGTTTAGCCGCAAATCGCATTTAAAGATAAACATTTGTTTTTCGTTACATGCGATACGTGGATTGAAAGGTGGCACTCCCTAGACCACGAATATGCAATTTTTAACTCGCTGAGATGCCCAGTTTAGCCAGAAATCATATTTAAAAGTACATTGGGTGGCCCGCTCTGCAGGACTTAAGAATTTTAAGTACCTTTTTCGGGGACACACCCTTTCACGCGACTCCAACGCTCCGCTTAGGGTATGTTAAGTCACCTGGCAGGCGCCAATGTAAACAATGTATGAAAAATCAAAATTTTTTCAATTTTTAAAATAAATATTTCAAAACTCAATATTTCGAAAACCCCATGCTAGATTTATTTTAAACTTGATAAATAAAAGTTTATCAATATAATCTACAAAATGTGAGAAAAAAAAATTATTTTACCTAAAAATAAAGGTACCATCCATACAAATGTAAAAAAAAATTAAAAATGGTTTTAAAAATCGTATTTTTCGTGAAAACGGCGCGCCTGGAATTTTGATAAATTTTTTTTTTATGATCTTTAATTTAATAAAACAAATTTTGAAATTAAGATATTACAGTTTGTACCTACCATAGAACCATTTTTCCAAATTTTGACATTTGACAATTTTCTCATTATGGAAATTTTTTATATAGATGCTTCCAAAAAGTTTAGAAACATTGCGTCTCAAAGCTTTGAAAAAAATTTTTTTTTTAATTTTTGGAAAGAAGTAATTTTTTTTCTTGGAAAATTCGATATCTCAAAAACGGCTCAATATTTTATTTCGAAACCTAATTTCCATTCGTACAATAATAAAAACTTAAGGTTGGTGTACCAAATTTTTTTATTTTATTTTCACTTACAAAATTATGTACATAATTGCAAGTTTTGTATGTGGAAAAAATTTAACGCTAGATTTTGATCAAAGTTGACTTTACGATGATAGACAAAATGGAAAAACATTTTTTTATCTAAAAAATTTTTTTTTGAAAAATCAATGTCTTAAAAAAGTTTGAGCGATTAATTTTTGAAAATATTTCTTAGAATCTTTATTTTTAAATACTTAAAATTAATATCCCAAATTTTTTTCTAGAACAATTTTAAAGAAATTTCTTATATTTAAAATTAGTTTAATAATAAAAGGTTTTTAAAACTTTTATTGCATAAATTCGTACTTTTTATATTTATATTAACAAAATACAAAAAAAAAACAAAATTTTTATTTTAATGAATTAATAATTTCCAAATTTGATGAAAATTCGTAGACAAACATTAAAAGAAATATTTGTTTGTTCAAAATTCGCAGGGCAAATATCTTATTTTTTTACAAAATATATGGATAAAAACTATTTTTTATAAAAAAATGTTTATTTTTATTTTCAAAGTTTTTCATGTGGGGTGTATCAATAATTTTTTTAAATTGACACCAAATTTCTTTTTTTTTTAATTTTTCTAAAATTGCTTATGAGCAATATGTAAATGCATACAAAATATTTTTTACAAAAAGGTATCTGATTTTTTTAAAATACCTATTATGTCAATAATAATTTTATTCAATTTATTTTAATTTTTTTTTAATTAATTTAAGTTTTCTGAAATTATTTTTTTCTCGAAAAAATTATTTAATTTTTTCACAATTGCTTTATGTGAATATTTATACATTTTTGAAATTGTTTATACACACATAAAAAGTATTAAAAATTTTCTATATTTTTTGTAAACAAAGTTTATATGAATAAATTTTAAGAACTGTTCTATACCTATATCAAATTTCTTTTTTTTATTTTTAATTATATAAATACCTATCAACGCATAAAAATATTTTTTTTTGTAATCAAAATTATTTTCTACCATACCATATTTTATATAGGTATGTACATACATATGTAAAAGCTATTTTCTCTAATAAAAATATAGGTATACGTACCTATTAGATTTGCTTAAAGAAATAGTTTTATACCTATATATGTACATAATTATATTAATTGCAAAAAAAAACAATTTCCACTACCTTAACACCCACTGCATCTAATGTAGGCAGTTAAAATAGTTGATTGCAATTATTATTTTTGTTCTTCAAAATTACACCAATTATTATACTTTTGAATAACAAAAATAATAATAATTGCAATTAACATTGGTAAGTTACCTAATATATTAAGATAAAGTTCCTATGTAGATATACTAAAGTTCAAAAAAGCCTAATCCTATCAAGAATCAATTTTCAAAATTATTCCTACTTAAATCTATTCAAATAGGTATGTGTGTCCATACAAATAAAAAGCAACGTTGTATTTTGGTTAGATATGCCGAAATTGAACAACGTTGCTTTGTTGCGTATGAAATAGCAAAAACAAAACAAATATTCTTGACAAAAAAATAAAACAACAAAACACACAGAAGATCCCTCAAAAGGAAAATGATACAAAACAAATTTTATTTTCTCTTTCTCGTCTTTCTCATTGCCAGAGCTGATAAAATTTTCTCGCTCTTCCTCAATTACTACCCCACCCTAAATCAAAAGTCTCCACGACAATATTTTCCTACGACAGCGCCCTCGGTAGAGTGTATTCCATAACACTTTTTTCTGTTCCATGAGAGTACTATAGTTTATATATACAATGGATACACTACAAAACACATTAAATTAGATTTTATCTTTCCAAATTCAAATTTTTGCGTGAGATTTGGAAACGTTTTGTAGAGATTAAAATTGTAGAGATAAAATTTGTCTAGTCTCGATCTGCGTACTAGGCTTAATACTACGTTTCCACTGAACGATAATCTAGATTATTTTCCAGTTTGATTTAAAATAATCTAATAGTGTTTCCACTGGACTTGTTAGATTTATTTTGACATGTAAAATCTTAATTACAAGCAGTGTCACAATTGAAAGTTTTGTTGGCTGTTAAAAATAGAATAAGAATGTTACTTGAAATCTCGAATCGAGATGATTAATTTTGTATGGTAAATCTAGTGATTTCAAGAAGATTTCAAGTAGATTTGAGTAAATCTCAGATTATCGTTCAGACACATTAGGTGTGTTTTTTTTGCAACTCCATATAGAATTGTAAAACAAAACGACATCGGGACTAAGCGCTTTACATGCAAATGCAACAACTACTTAAAGCTATACAGAGTTAGCTAAGACCAGATAATTATCGAGAGTTAATCTAAGACCCGATAAAAATGGTGATGCCAAAATAGTATTATCTATATGTTATCGATAATTTGCTCAGAGACGTCAAAAGTGAAGTTTTTGGATTGGTTGATGCTAGTCGTCAATAAGCTGACAAATGTCGTAGCGTACACAGTGCTTCCAGCTATGTGGAAAAAAAGCTCCTAAATCCCGATGTCGTTTTTTTTTTACAATTCTATATGGACTTGCAAAAAAAACACACCTATTATAAGTAAATAAGTGGTGAAATACTATTTTGTTTAGATTTGTAAATTATGAGTACAATTTGTGCTATTTTTTACTCTTTTTTAACAAAATCGTTGGGATTACTTTTGTTGTTTGTGAACAAGTAAAAATTTGTGATTATAATTTAATGAAATATGCCAATGAGCCAATCTAATTTTCAGAAAGTTGATGCCAAACCCGTTTTTGTCACCAAGAAACGAAATAGTATAGACGGCTCTGAACCTATTTTCCGATTCCGTTCTGAATGCAACCATTTACTGAATCAAGTGTTTTCTTTTAATCACCTGAACTTGACACATGACAGCGACGTCTTGGCAAAACAAATCGCAGAAAAACTTTTTTTTCAAGTGCAACCATCAATCATTAAAATTAATTCACATAACTACGCCTTTTTAAAATGGGGAACTCGAATTCTCGTACTACGGACACGAAGTCCATCACCCAGCACACAGAAGGTCAAACCACAGATAATGGCCATCACTTAACAGCTACAACAAGCAGCAACAATAAAACAACAATGTCCCGATCAGCATCGGGTGCTGAAATAAGTGAAAAATATCTCACCCAGTTTGTGCCTGTGGAGAAGTTGGCACAAAAACTCCAAGAAAAATCATTAAAATACAATGTCAATGGAATTATGGGTGATATTTTTGTAAGTCAAGTTTTTCCGCGTTACATTGATTTGGGACATCGCCTCTTCAAACTACTGCATCACAATTCACGAGCACAAACCGAGTACCTTGGAACAGTGGCATTTCGTCAACAATGTGAACGTTTTCTTGGCATAATTGATGATGTGAAAATATTGGAGTGTTATATTAGAATGTACGCAGAGGATGATAGGCCCGATTTTATCAATAAGCAAGGTGTTACAAGGTTACTCTTGATCTGCTACACAATTGCAATGGATCATTCGGGTAACGCCGTTCTCTGTCCAGCTATAAATCGAACTTTCGACTCTGTTCTGAAGTCAATCTTCTTCAACCAGTCTGATAGTCTAAGCATTGGCTTTGTTTGTCGATGGTTCGAGGACAATTTGATTAGGTCGGTTCTGCTGGTGCACAAATATTGTCTTCATACGCTATCAACAGCGTACCGCGGACTTGAACAGAGTGAACAATCGTCTGGTATAGAATTGTCAACACCAGTATTAGAACAACGAACTCCATTCCCTGAACAAGCCGACTCGGAATTAAATACGCTGATGCCCCTGTCTCAGGCCTGGCTACTTGCTGGAGCGCTACCACCATTGTATTCAAAGCCACAGGCCGTGGTCTCACAAAGTGCCAATAAATCAGCTTCAGCTGCCCAAATCTTTAAAGATAAATTGTCGATGCTCCCCTCACATTGGACACTGCTTTATGACTCAAATGAGCACGGACTTGGGTCGAATCGTTTCTTGCATCATCTCTTAGGCTACCGCGGACCTACTCTCATATTGTTAAACACAAAGGACCACCAGACCTATTGCATCGGCTCGCCCAACGAATGGAAAGAAACCCACTTGTATACAGGTTCAGAAGGCTGTGTAGTGCTTCAGCTCCTTCCTAAGTTCGCAATTTTGGAGAAAAAGCCAAACATTTTGTACTTAAACACTTGCGTGCGTGGTTACCCTAAGGGTCTGCGTGCCGGGGCCGATCCAAAAAAGCCCATTCTGGCTGTGGACGAGCATTTCGAGAATATCGATTGCAAAGGAATTGCTGCTGTCTTGACTTCCATCGAAATCTGGGGATGCGGTGATAAGAGTTCCCGTGAAGTTCAACTGGATATCAAAAAGTGGCAAATCAAGGAAGCCGAACGCCAGCGTACTGTAAAATTAACAGCGGCAGACTGGATGGATCATCCAGATAGATATCTTCTGGAACTTGGTGGACGACAGAACTACAATAACTGATATTCAATTGGTCTCCATAATATGATAGTCCTTATTCACAACACGGAAGGAGGATGAAGATGATGACGATTAGAGTAGACGCTTATGAGATGGGAGAAACGCGATGGCAATGTCCTTGTTGGCTTTTGCACAAACAAACAACGGACTAGCTTTCCTTAGTGATAATAATTTACTTAACATTTTTATTCTTCTGTATTTTTATTTTTCTTTTTTTCTTATTTTTTTGAGAAAAAATCCTATTTGAAAATAAAGCTCATTCTATTTTATTATAATGCAAAGGCAAACTATAAAAGGTGAAAGAAAAAAGAAATATATTTTTTTTTGTTCAGATGGGAAGGAATTTTTGAAGCCTAAGAATGGTGAGTTCTTTTTATTTTCCATAACATCTAAAGTTTTTCGCATAATCATTCTACTATCAGCTTAATCGTTATATTTTTTTGTATTTAAAAGATAAGATTAAAACTGGTTGTTAATGCATATTATCCGTTATTGAAGACGCATTAAGTTATTTAATTGATAAGAAAATTCTAGAGCAATGTGTTGCATTTTTATTGACAAAGATTTCTGATGTCAAAAAATCGCATGCAAAATTAAACAAAGTAACTTGCATTTATCTGGCATTATATTAAGTTATCCGCTTAAAGAGATAAATCTCTAATATAAACAGAATCACCAAGTGGGTTATGTTTTGGAAAAAGTTGTCGTTATGCAGTACCATTCAAAACAATTTCCGAATAAATTAAATGAAGGAGGGTACTGAATATTTATATCTTGTTTGAATCACCATTATTTTTAAAGCAACCAAACAAAAAGTAATGATTCATCTAAAAAATCAAATAAAATACAGCACTAGATGCCGCAATCTTGCTCCTGTTGGTCAATGCTATAGTGACTTAGTCACCCTTATTCCGGTAGTCGTTTTAATAAAACACCTTTAAAATGAGAAGGCTCCAGAGACCACATTTTGGTGTTTAAATAATACGAAAAGGGCAGCGTTCTCTAGGTTCTTCACTTTTCTAAGCATAATAACGATAGTCGTTTCAATAAAATTCCAATTTTCGTTTCTAGAGTCTTGTCGTTTTAGTAAAACGACTATCGGAATAAGGGTGAATAATTACCAATTAAAAAAATAGTAGTACCCCATGGCATAATGGTTAGTGCGTTGGACTGTCATAACGAAGATCTGGGTTGGATTCCCAGCCACTACAAAAATGTTTTTAGGGTTGTACTATTTCTTGCGAGGAAACGATTCGTCTAAGAGCATCTCTTGTCATAAAAAGTGCTTCTCACCTAAGCCGTTCGGGCTAACACACACACAGGTATGGTTGAGAGTTGTAAAGCACTAGAATAAGGTTCTCTACGAGGCGTTGCCCACTAATTTATTTTTAATTAATGCAATGTCATTGTTAAATTACATAATTATTTTATGACATCACTTAAGTTTGATGTTTTTTTTAAATTTATCTAACCTAAACTTCTCTCAAAATTATCCTGCAAGTTCTCAATGTGATTCAGGCCGGGACTTTCCACTTGTCAGTTTAGAACGTTCTCTTTTCCTCCTCAAGTTGGCTAGCAGTGCCAACACCATAACATGAAAAGGCTTCCCAAACCATTACAATTCAACAATTTTTTGTAAATGGTCACTAGCAAATCATTACCGAAGGTTTAAATATTATTTTCCTTAGTAATTTAAGATTAGTTTAAGGATTTAATTTAAGCTTAGATCTTAAGTATTTTTTTTTTAAAGATTTTAGTTACAGTAGCTTTGAGCGAACTTCCCTTAAAAAGGTTTGAGCACAATGCGAGCGTTTAGGTTAGTTGAAGTTACCAATGCACATTGATTAAGAATGTCTGATCATCGTAATTTGAAGGAAATATTCAGCCGGTTAAAGAATTCCACATTCGTGTAATGATCCATATTAGACAAACAAACAGGGGTGCCAGCACGTTGATACAAGCAAGTCTAGTCGATCCAGTTTCTTATTTGATCTTATTTTCTTATTAAATCTAATCCAAAACAATCAGCTGATCCTAATAAGGAACTGCCTGTCCTCGATTGTATCAACTTTACTCTACATTAAAGCTCAAGTTAATTTGTATATACAAAGTTATACATTCTTTTTGATACGATCGACTTTTATAGCATCGAATTTTGAAGAACACTATAATGATTGCAGCCACATGTTAAACCATGTCAAAGTAGAAAACATCTCTTTCTGCACAAATACATATCGTCGCTTTTCCGGCAGAGTGGCATAAGTCGAAATTTGTCGTTTTTTAGTTTTGAACACAGAACTGAGCTGAAAAACAAACACAATTTTGCTATGTAATCGGCGTTAACCTACTTCTTCTAGTTTCCGAGTTATGAAGAAGCGCAGCTCTCATTGTTCAAAAACATCCCTCTCATTTTCTACGTATAAATACGGCATAAATCAATTTTTGTTTTTGTTTTTTTAATATTTCGTTTTTTATAAAACTTAACAAACAAAAAATGCAATTTTTTCACGTATTTAACATTCGAGTTTTGTTTTTTATGAGTAACGAAATTTTTTTGTTCAGTATGAAAAAAACTTTAAAATGCTCTCCTGAAAATTTGCAAATTTCGACTTATGCCACTCTGCCGGAAAAGCGACGATATGTCAATGGTACATAGTATAATTCCTTTTCATAAACAAAACCAAACTTCCTTACATATATTATGAAAATAATCAGGGCTAAGTATTTTATTTTATAATTTTGGAATGCCATAAAAAACTTATTATCTTAAAAATATACATGTACCTATAATATAAATATTTAAAGAACCATTGTGCCAAAACAATCTTTTAACAAATTACCCATCATCCATAACAAAGAATTATTATCTTCATCTAAAAAAAAAAAAAAACATTACAAATTCTATAATTATTATAGTAATCTATTTCAAAATGCTTTTGGTTCCTTTAGATGTAGTTGGTTCATCAGATTTCTTTGACTCAAGACGTCTACGCACACCAGCTAGATATATAACCCAAACAAATGATATCATGTTGAACGTAAGCGTACGAACCTATTACAATAGAAAAACATTATTAACCACCCATTTTTCAAATAAAGATTATCATAAGAGTACAAATTTTGATTTAAGACAAATAAATGATTCGTTTAACTAACCATCGGAGGAACGTAGTTCATGTTAAGGAACACTGGAATTGATAAGTATGTCCAATTTGTTTGAAGGAGCTTCTCATAGAGTTTTTTGAAATTCTGAACAGCATGCTCGTGAGTATTACCCTACAAATATGAACAAGTTAAAAGAACCTACGTTATTGGTACCAATACACTGCTATAGTTTCTGTACACACCTCAAATCTGGAAAGGAAATAAAGTGAAAGACCTTGATAAAAAGGTGCAAAAATAAGTCGCTCGGCCAGGAAAACTAGAATTTTTCTGTAGGCCATTTTATGAGGGAACATCTTATCAACCAGTTGGTAGAAAAAGTGTGGCACAGTGCCTCCGAATAATAGTCTAGAAATAAAATAATGTCCAATTTGATTCGAATTCAATTAAGATGCTTATGAATAATTAACGATTAGTGGTATATGTATGTATAATAAACTTAATAAATAAATAAATATTTTGCATCATTATCAATCTGATTGTTTTCTCAAAAGTAGGTATTAATCATCTACTGTACTAACTTACCCGAAGGCTCCATAAGCCAGTAATGCCTTTTGACTGATAGATTTATTGCCTGCGATTTTCTGAGAAGTGTAGCTGGCTGATGTAGCCATTATACAACTGGAATAAGGAAAATCGAACACATTAATAAACAGAATTATAAATTTATTCAACTATTGACCTTTATATATATATATAGTCAACAACTCACCTGGTAATTGATTTTGTGCGAACCGGGTTATTGAAGAGTTGTTCTAGGTATGCACCAATAATGGTGTACATTGGTTTAGATAAAGCCATGATAATTTACAACAAATTTGAATTCGTTTTCTCATAAAATACAATTGTGGACCTTTTTTAACACTTGAACACCCGGTGCAGGCTTTAACAAAGAGATAGATTATTAAATGTGTGATAATCTTTCTTTATTACAGTGAGACTTGATTTGCTAGGACTTCATGGATGGTACTTATAAGTTACCTATCTGTACATAATAACAAAACTAAATAAAGAAATAAATAAATAACCCAGAATTCAGCGGCGAATCCGAAGACCGAATACCGAAACCGAAGTCACGATTCACGAAACGTACAATCAATGGCGCAGTTCATTTTAATTTTAGGCCTTTTAAATTCTGCATGTTCACGCTATTGAGTTCACGTAGATAACGAATCTGTCAACCACAAACATTTAGGCAGGCGCGCACATTCAATTTTTAGTTTCGCAACTGTTTAAGCCTAGTACGCAGATCGAGACAAGACAAATTTTATCTCTACAATTTCAATCTCTACAAAACTTTTCCAAATCTCGCGCAAAAGTTTTAAGTTGGAGAAAATAAATATAATTTAATGTGTTTTTTAGTATATAGCCTAGTACGCAGATCGGGAAAAATTTTGTCTCCCATACATTTTTTTTCCTGGGACAAATTTTGTCTCGGATATTTTTCCGAGCAGTACGCAGTTCGCGCACAAAATTCATACTATTGTGAATTGCTCTACAAAATGTCTCCACTAAATTTTGCCAGGAAAAAGAATGATACAAGCATTATTTTGCGGGACAAATTTTGACAGCATAATGCAGAAGAACATCATTTCTGCTTTATAGGAAATTCGAGAAATCAAGATTATAGTAAAGACGAACATGTTCATCTTTATTGTAGCATCTTCGTCTGCATTTTGTAAATTTGCGATATTTTCCCATTTTTCTATAATTTTTGTCGACGGACGCATAATATAAAAAAAAACATTAAATCGAAATGGAAGAAAATGGAGGTTAGTTAAATTTTCATTGCATAGTTTCGTATTAACAGGCCAACAAGTTATAGTAGTTTATAGGAAATGAAAAAGAGTTACCACCTGTGTATTCTCTCCCATTTTCGGGTTTCGATATACATTCTGACCTCTCTCTACTTTTCTGCATTTTGCAGATGCAGAAACATGTAAATCCCCTTTAATTTTCAATTCGGCATTCGCTCAGTGATTTTCATTTAGCAACAATCACATTTCTTATTCCAGGTTTTATTGAAAATTTAGGTTTAATTTAAACGATTGTAATTAAATTACAAATTGATATTTGCTAAAAATTCCGTTGCAAAGTTGTTAAATGTAGCATTTTTACCAAAATAATTGTTACCCATATATTATGACACAAACTACAAATACATATACACCTGAGCTGACATTTGACTAAATAGTACAGAAAAGTGTGGGCGTAAGTAAAGAGTTGCCAGAGCGCGGTTCTCTATCAAGTGGTGATTAAACTATTTCAGCCGAATCTATAAAGAAATTTTAAAAGTTGCTTAACTTTAAAATACCTCCAAAAAGCTCTTAAGTATGAAATCGGTATCAATAATCAATTTTCACATTTAAGTAACGTTACTTAAAGGCTTCTTAATTTAAACGCCATCCACCGCGTTTAAAGGTTACTTAAAGACATTTTAAAATGTATTTTGACATATCATTTGTCATTTTTGAAATTATGAAGTTTCAAATTGTGAGTTTGTATTGTTTGTTGTAATATTTTAGAATTATAAAATGCAGAGAATTAAGATAAAGAAAATCAAAATATGTATTTCTTTTTTTTTTAAATTTGTTATTGTATATTTTAAATAAAGACGTTTCCTTGTCCCAATTTTCAGATCTATTTCTTTTTTTCGTGGCGACGGGAGTGGGTTTGTGTTCCATTGCGTTTTTCTCAATTTCACAGATATAAAAATGTTTCTTCCAAATGTTTACTAATTCAAGGTGTCACAAAACAGCTGTGTTGTATAACATGAAGTTTTTTTTTTGTATTAGATTTTCACATTCTTTTACGTTACGTGACACAACATCATTTAGTTAAGAATCAATGAAAAATCGATTATAGATACAAATAGGGGTCCCCTGTCCTAGAAAGAGAAGGAAGTGCTATCGAAGAGAGAAAGAACTCCGTTCAATAAAATAATAAGCAAATAAAGACAGTTTTATGAAAATTATAAAAAAACAAAAGCCATAGTATTAATGCTGATTCATTTTTTACGATACACCCTGTTAAAATTTTTTTTGACATATTCCATCGAATTCGCTGCATTTGAAGTAGTTATTTTTTGCTGCTGTCAAACAGTTGAATGATTTTTTCATTCTGGGAATTTAGAATCGCGAAAAATAATAAAGTATTAAAATAGTTGTTTTTCACAATAAATCAAATAAAATTATAATTAATGGCAACGTCAAAACTTTGTTAACATTAACTGCCTTGCAGTTCATAACAAATAACACCGAGAACTTACTGTGGGACTGAAATTTGTTAAAAACTTGGCAACCTTCATTATTTGCAAAAAAAAAATGTACTGCCTACAATGCCTCATCCCAGTGCTCCTGATTCCAAAACCAACGAATCCGGCTCTAATGCAGACCCATGTCATGTTCATTGTTCTCTATCTGATCGGTTTCTTCCTCGAACGTAAGCCCTGCACCATTTGCAGTCTGGTATTTCTCACAGCCGTGTTCTTGATATGCTACAGTGGCGTGGGAAATTGCATATTTTGGGGCAATTGTGAGGGTCACCAGTGTGACAACGGATAGAAGACAACTACCGCAATCATCGAATCGGGTGCGATTAGATTCGATGACCCTTTCTGCAGAGCATCAATATCTACCTAAGCAACTAGTAACTTCAATTACCGCAAACTATATTTCCTGATCACTTGCCTCCGCCTGCACTTCCCCATGCCAGCAAAACAAATTTCTTATTAAAAATCCCAAAAATAACCAAATGCAAGATTGGATTTTTTGTTATTTAAATTTGAGAGAAAGTTTATTTATAAATAAAAACAAAAATAAAGCAAAATTCGTAATACTCACAAATAATTAAAAAAAAACATTCATCTTTATCAGTTGTACCTATATTTATTTGTATTTTATTTTATAAATTTCTATTGTAAAATGAGTTTTTTGTTATATTTGATTACTCAAGATTGTTTTTATTTAGTATGTGACCTTTCATTTAATGTCGAGAGGCTCCCCGTTTCTAGTTGTATTAAATCTGAATTGGAAATTTTAATTCAATTCTCTCATGCAAACAAGAATTGAATCTAATTTAATACGAATGGGAGATACATAGCTCTGCACACAATTCTTCGTTTGACTAATTTATTGTTGTATTAACGAATTTTTGTAAATATTGTTAGGGAAATATATGTAATGAAAATTAATTCATTGAAGACAATTATCGACATTAATAATACAAGTTTTTATTGTAAAACACAAAGCAAACAAAGAAAACGAAGAACAAAACTAATAAACGTGAGAAACAGAATAGTATAACATGTAAAATGTAAAATTTAGCACGCCTTTGAAAATTTGTGGTTGATAAATAGATCTTAAACTTATAGAACATTAAAATAATACATAATGTACGTACGATTATGATTTATATTGGTTTTTAGTTATAAGTTATTTTTTAAATAAACGATAAAATAGAATTCATTTGAAGTTTGAAATCGTGTGGTTTTTATTGTGTATGTACCTTATGCAAAAAACTAAGTGTAGTTTGTTCATACAAAAAACTATCACGTCGATTTCTTTTACACACTAGAAATTTTGATCACGGATCGAAGTTATCGTATGGTGTGTTTCGTGTACGTGTTAATAAATTGCTTTTTTTGGTGCGAGGGAACGCAAAATCTGGCGAGAATCAAAATCTTCACACAGAAATTGATTTTGTTTGTGTAACGGAAATTGACATAGCAAATTATTTTGATATACTCGTGGTTTTTTTTTTTTTTTTTTTTTTTATAATCTACCCGCGCTCAAGGGATTATAATTACCCTTTAAATGTTTGAACACAGCGCGGGCGTGAAGTTACGGAAGAGAAAGAAGGATAGCAAAGATGTGTGGCACGATGTTCTGAGACTGAAGGTTGTTGTCTCAGATATTTTTATCTCCAGGGATGGCGGCTGAACTAAAGCGGAGAATGTCGTGTCTTATTTCTATGTCGCTTATGATTCACATTATTTTATTCGTGTTCATCCTTGTTGGGCATATTAGTTTAACTCAATTACATGTTGTTAGTGTTATGCCTGAACAATATGCAATGAGTAAACCAGCAACCCATTGATGACAATTTTAGAAGGTTTTTAATGGAATTAAAACGACATAGACGACGGCAGGGATCGAACCTGTGATCATGAGGTTCACAGGCGAGTACACATCCATCGCGCCACGGCCACCCCCAATTCTATTATTCTGTAAAGTATGAACTAAATATTTTTTTCTGGGGCCCTAGCACGTAACTTGATACGATCGAGTTAGGTCGATACAATCGAGAACAGGCAGTTCTTTCTTATGATCAGCCGATTGTTTTCGATTCGATTGAATCAAATAAGGAACTCCCTATACTCGATTACATCGACTACACACTACAGGCAGTACAGGAAAACAGGCAGTTCTTTCTTATGATAAGCCGATTGTTTTCGATTCGATTGAATCAAATAAGGAACTCCCTATACTCGATTACATCGACTAGACTCGATTGAATCAAGTTACGTGCTGGCACCCCTGAGTTCTATGTAGTACCCCGTGGCGAAATGGTAAGGTTATGAGAATACCACGCCGAAGGTTTGACGATTGATTCCCAGCCATTCGCCTCTTGCGAATAGGTACCAAATTCTCCAAGAGTATATCTTGCCATAAAAAAAGTACTATCTACTCTTAGTTGTTCGGCAACGTGCACAAAATAATGATTAAGAGACGTAAAATCCAACCAAACTTAGGCACATATTTTTACTAAATTAAATTAGAAACCTGACACAGATAAATGCACGGATGTTATATATAGGATCAACTGCATGAGTAAGACTGTTGAATCCTGCAATTTATATTAGACCGACGAAAAAATTCTACTTCAGCAGTGAATGTCAAATCATAGATCTTAATTATTGCTAAAATTACTGTGAAGAAAAAACTGCCAAAGGAAAAGTTTTTCCGTAACTGTTTTTGTTTTAAACATAGTTGAATTTGAGCCATAATAAGGCCTTGTGGATTGCCCATGTTTATGACATTTTCCTCTTCTTGTTAGCAAAATGATTCTAGGAATTCGAAAAAAAACCTTAATTCATACAAGTTCTTACAACTTAGTTGTAAAGCTGTTCCTCATTTACTGTTGAGTCCTTAAACGTTTCCAGTTGTTTGAGCGTGAAGGTTCTATTAATTAATCCCATATTCATTGTATATATTTACAATACGAAAATATAACAAACGACAACAAAAGTTTTTTTTTTTATAAAAACTAATTTTATTTACAATTTTATTCCATCAATTTGGTTTCATACTATACATTAAAAAAATATACTTTTTCATGTATCCTCTTTCAAAAAAAAATTATATATACTCTTTTAAAAAGTTTAAATATCTCAAAATAATACCAATTTGCTGAATTTATTGTTAAAACATCTTTTTCTTTTTCATCTTTTTTTTTTACATTAACATAATATACATAATAATAAAAGAAATTTTGCATCTTTTTATTTAAATTTATTTTTGTTGAAAAAGAAATTGTTGGCTGGCTGTTAAATTATTTTTGTTTATGATTTTCCATTTTTTGTTTTATAGAAAAAATCATTTATTTAACAGCTGCATTCACAGGCGCACTGATCTGATTTTAACATGTTGTCTGTGCTTCGAATGGAGCGTGGTTGGACATCTGAAATGAGACAAAGACAAAATTAGTAATACAAATATAAGATATGAATGGAAAATTCAAAGAAAACTACATTTGTATGAATAACAAAAAAGGCTGTTTGAAATAATAATCTGAATCTGATTTAAGAAATGTTTTTTTGTTATGCTACTTTATCAAGCTTGATAGAAACATTCGTTATAGAAAAATTAAAAACTAAAACGAAGTTTAAGTTAAAATTAGCTTTTGTTTTTATCACAAAAAATGTAGCAGCCATTATTCCACTTGGCTCGTACAATTTCTTAAGTTTAGTTGGAATGTTTGATTCGATAGTCTGTAAAAGGCACAACTTTCTTTGTAAAGATTTTTTACTTTTAACAAATTTTGTTATTTTTTTTTAAATTTAAATTTCAACTCATTTCCAACTTACAGTGTGGCCTCTCAGGTTCCATTGCTTCTTGATTCATATCGGCTTGTGCTTGATTCATTGGAATAGGAATGTTCACTGGGCTCATCAAGCTGCGTCCAAAGGCGTTTCGACCGATTTGAATAATTTGGGGTTGATCGGGCATTGGAGGTGTCATGGTGTCACGGGGTTCCATAGGCAACTGTTGGGTTGTTAATTGTTCCTCTTCCTGTTGTCTCTGTTGTTGCTGTTGTTGTTGCTGTTGCTGTTGCTGCTCTTGAATATTCATTTGCTCGTTTGACTGAGTTTGTGAGTCATCTTCCTCGGAGCTATTGCTATCTGATTCAGAATTCGATTCAAGAGCTTCTTCGGCCGCCAGTCGCCTTAGTTCATCGGTGATTCTCTCTTCAGCTGCGCGTTGGATATTTCTTAGATCCTCAGCAGTAATACCGGCACGCTGTAAAGCCAATCCCAATGGCACCCTCTGGACTTGAATGTGTGGTAGTTCTTGGTTGCCGGATGGGATTTGAACGGGAATATTTTCAGAAACATGGATTTCACGGAATGGCAACTGTTGGACATGGATGCGAACTTGTTGCTCCTGCATGGGTTCGGGATGTGGAGCCTGCATGATTTGTGGTGGCATTGGTGGACGGCCTCCCATTGTTGGCATGTGTTGGAACGGTGGGGGCATTTGACGGACCATCATTGGTGGTTGTTGTTGCTGTTGGGGCATAGGTGGCATCATGTTCATGCGTTGTGGCATCATACGTTGTGGCATGTGGGTCAATGGGAACTGATTTGGGGTCTGACCGAATGGAATGGGAACGCGTTGATATGGAATGAACATTGGACGGATTGCTTCGACATCATCGACTTCTTCACGCAAGTTGGGGCGTGCTTGTTGTTCCTTTTCCTCGTTGCCACTTTCACAGAAAATGGAAATACGTTCACCGGTAATGCGAGCCTTCTTAGGGTCAGTTGTAAGGTTTACTCCGAATGGAAGATTGACGGTTTTTGAGGGAGAATCGACTATTTCTTCAGCGTGCTTACGTTCGACTACACAATTCATGCGAGATCTAGAAAAATTTAAATCAAAGGTAATTTGGGTAAAGGTAAGAATCATAAAAAATCTAGTTATACTTCTTGTTATTCCGTAAAAGAGCAGCTGCTAGGTCACTTAAATCTAATTCAAGAGGAACTTTGTTTGAAATCTTTTGCAGATCATCGGCTTCTTCGCTGTCCGAGAAAGATGAATCGGTTTCACTTTCATTTGTTGGTTCGTTGCGAGAATCTACCGGTGCTGCAGCAGCTTCTTTAGGTTGTTCCACTTTCTTGACCATTCTTGGTTCTTCTTTGTCGATATTTTGCAAGTCAATTTCATCATTGGAATCAACACCAATCAAAGCATCGGCACGTGGAAGTTCCTGTTAATATATAAATATAAAAAAAAAAATCAATATGAGGAAGAGTTTGAATAAAATTGAAAAAGACTAAAAAAAAAATTATATTGTTGGCTTGATAGATACTTCGGACAACATCACTATAACAACTAGCAAATGATGTCTTAATGGTACACGATTACATAACCGTGTTGGCCATACGGAAGAGTTCAATGGCTTGAGGAAGTTATAGTGGTGTTTGTTTGACTTGCGATCTGTTATGGGAAAACGTTATGCAATTGCCTTTCTTGTTTACCGTGGACATATATGGAAAGTCGGTTAAATACTCTATCATAGCCAGCAAACCGTGCCTCCGGTAGAGGAGTTTCTTATTTTAAATAAGAAAAATATTTAATTAAAAGGCGAAATAACTTTCACAGCTTTAAAGGTAATCTTATATAGGGTCCAAAGTTATTTTTGTTTTTATTGTAATTAAAATTTCTTTTTTTTTTAAATCTTATTACATAAAAAGAGGAGGGCCATATACACCCATGGGCTGGGCAATAAATGTTTTAGCTGATTAAGCTTTGGTTCACTTTGAAAATGGGTTGTAATGTATCTGTAAAAGTTATTGCTTCACGATTATAATTGGTTATGATGTTATACATTCAGGCATTGGAGAGATTGTGTTGGTTATATTTAAATGTGATTAACATTTTTTACATTTCATAATCTATGTATTTATTATTGAACCAGTATCTTGATGAGATAAGTTATTAAGCCGAGATGAATCTGATTTTATATTTTTGTTATTTTTTTTTAGTTCAACAAAGAGTATGTTTTTGAAACTTAAATTTTTTTTAAGCGGTTTTCAAAATTGAAGCATAGTTATTGGTGAAGTTTATATTGAAATACAACGTTTAATAATATTATGACATTAAACTTTATTTTATGAATAAATAACAAAAATTTTGATAATTTTGAATTTATCAAAGTGATTATTAATTCTGAAATTATAAAATATCTAAAAAAAACACCCTTTATCATATGTTAGCATTCTGCGGTTGCTTATAGCCAGTTCTGCGGAGTGTGACTCACTAAAAACATTAACCTCATATCAAGATAAAAAGTATCTTTCACACTTCAAACACTTTGGTCATATACAATAAACATCTGCAACGAATGGCTTGAAACCACTTCCAAGCCATTCTATATTTTTTCAAATACACTATTTGCTGCTTTCACTTCTTCTAAAACAAAACAAATGAATCATCACCCCATACCAAAACAAAAGAATCGTGTATTCACTCGAAACGAATACACCATTTGATTTGTTTTCTCAAATGCATCGAATACAGCGAGTTTATATCGAAAACATCGAATACACCAAATAATACACTAAACACACCGAGTACACCAAGCGAACTGAGAACTTTCAATTGCTAAAGAATGTGAGGGTGAACAAATAAAAAAGATGTTCACGCCAAATTTTACTTTTACTTTTAATCAAATTATCCGATCATTAAGGTGAAGATCAATAAAGAAAGTGGAAAACTCAAGCTAAATTTTGATAAGAACTATTGGGAAAGGGTAAAACTGACCATATACATAATTATATTAAAAGAATGGGTAAAGTTCTTTTAATTTCAACTTTTGTTATGAAAAATTTAAAAGTTGATGAAAAATTGAATAATTTTAAGAATCTTATGATGCAAATTTACTATCGTAATGATTCTCTATAATGTTTCATAGGCAATAACTTGATATATGCAACGGGAGGCGAGGTAGAGAAACTTTATTTAATTTCTCACTATAAGATTAAAAATTAAAATCGTGAAAAAATGCCGATTTTATCGATTCTAACTTGAGTTCTTGAGTATTACAAGTCTTTATGATTGAGGTCAATAGTTCAATGAAATATGGTCATCTTTATTTTTGTTTAAATTTTTTTCCAAACTGACACCAAATTTAATACTAAAAAGCTGTGTGAAGCAAAACTGGGATAGGCTCTTATAATTAAAAATTCAAAAGTTGATGAAAAATTTATGAATATTGAACAAAAATTAAAATTCATTTATTGCCCCAACCCTGCTCTTAGATAATGCCGAACAATATTTTACGATCAATTCAACAAGTTACACACTACAATTGGTCATAAGGATTCGAAAAAAAAAAAAAACAATTTTCATAAAACAATTCAAACGAGATGGTTCATAAACTAGTTTCTAACTTCCGAAATTGTCAACAGATCTATAAAATTAAGGTCTAATAATACTGTCATTAAAGCAAATATACAATTTGTGAAAAGAAATTATCCAACTCTACATGATTAATCTGAAAAAATAATATTAAAAGAAATTGAAGTAGTGTTTCTTTTCGATTGACTAAAAATGTAAAATCTGTATACAAAATTAAAAATGGAGAAAATAGGTATTTTTATATTATTGGTTTGCTTATTCTTTAAATAAACATATTATGTAAAAGATTACAAAACCTTAAATCTAAGAGGAAAGCTGATATAAAAGTATTTTCAATTAAGTTTTTTTTAAAGGCTTGTTCCAGTATACCTACATATAATATCACTCATTAGTTTTGACATTATTAACGCATTTTGAAAAATTATCTTGTCTACAAATAAGCTCTTATTCAAATATATAAAACATTACCATGAATGACATAGAAACTGTATTATAATGTTCTATAAAATTTGCAAAAAAAAAGTTTTAGTACATTTTCCTGGAACATATTTCATTTTTAAGAAAGATATGGGCTTATCCCTGTAAATTTTAACTTCTTGAGTTTGAAAAAAAAAAACAAAAAAAATTAAGGCACGCATGTAAATTTGAGTTTTTCTTCAATTATAAACCACGAATAAATAAAAAACTTCAAAATAACTCATATGTATTGTTTGTTGAAGAGTATAAAGGTATAAAGTATAGAAAAATGAATTTAAAATAATTTATTTTAAGAACCGAGTTAATTGATTTGGTTTTTATTTTTAATCTTCTCACCTTCTGTCTTCAAACTTATTTGTTTAACACTTTTACCATTTTTTTTATAGTTTCTACAGTTTAAATTACGCTCATTGTAAGGGTATAATCAAACAATGCTTTGGTGTGCTAGTAAAAAATGTGCCTTTTTTGAAACAGTTACGTTTTTTACTTTCGTTTTGTTAACTTCATAAAATTTGTACATAATGAAGCACGCATTGAAGCCAAAGTTTTTTTTACTCTAGATAGCTTAAATAATGATGCAGACCATAAAAAAATGCCCCATGATCAATGTTAAAAAAATAGACACGAAAATTTGTGACAATTAAAGATTTACGAAAAATCAGGCATGGCAGTTTTTTCTAAAATTTATATTATATAGGATTATTTATAAGGAAGGCCCCAACTAACATACTCTCCAGAGCTTAGCTCTTGAAATCTGAAAAAAACTCTCATACAACTCTTTTATATCCCATTGCTATACTAAAGTATTAATATCTTGTTATGAAACTCAACTGGATGCCATAACACTTTTATTTTAAGAGTTAAACACTTTTCCAGCTTAAAAGAACTTAAATCTTATAGCAAAACTATTTTCTCTTCTTGCAGTTAGATTATAAAAACTTATAGTCTTATAAGAATCCCTTTCTGAAAACTGAGCTCTAAACATGTCCAAATAATCCCACAACAAGTCATATTTAAGAGTAAAGTTATTTGTATACCACTTTGAAAATTCTAAAAGAATTTGAGTTTAAATCCTATATCAAGAAACAATTTGGAGTTCAAAGAATATAAGCTTTGCAGTAAGATCCTAATAAGATCCTTAATGCAACAAGCACAACTATTCACAAACTTCAGTTTTCTGATGTCAACATTCTCCTCTCACTCGCACGTAAGTACACATAAATCATAAAGAAGCGTCTATGATCTTATAGAAAGAATAAAGATGTTACTAGAAGAGTTAAGCTAAGTGTACACGATTGGTAGATCTTACAATATTGTAAGACCTGACAATGTCTGACAATTATCTACCAATGAGCTGACAATTAAGTTGTGTGTGTACACGGTTGGTAGAAAATCTACCAATCTCTTACAATTAATTGTCAGAAGTTGGCTGACAATTCATTTTCAGATAGCCGGCTTAATACCTACCAATTAATTGGTAGATTTTCTACCAACCGTGTACACACACAATTAATTGTCAGTTTTTGTTGGTTATGGAAACTGACAATTAAACCTTGGCTGCAAATTTTCTGACAATGAAAAAATTGTATGATGCTAAAAAACGAACATCTTACAATTTCTTCATTGTCAGAAACGTCAGACAACGATAAAAATTGGCAGGCCTGACAATAAATTGTGTGTGTACACGATTATCAAATACCTTACAATTTACCGTCTTACAATTAATTGTCAGATACGTTTTCTGACAATTAATTGGAAGATTACACGATTGTCAGCTAGCGTACACATGATTGTCAGATTTCTTACAATTAATTGTCAGACAATGATCTAACAATTAATTGTCAGACAAATTTTCTGACAATTAATTGTAAGACTACACGGTTGTAAGACATTGTAAGCATGTTTTTCACTGACAGATCTGACAATATTGTAAGATCTACCAATCGTGTACACTTAGCTTTAGTGTCGCGTCAGCAGCAGCCATATTCCTATACACAAGCAAAGTAGTTGCCTGTACATTTGAGGGTTACCATAACTTAAAAAATTATGATCTCTTTAAAATAACTTGGCTGTAGTACTGACTTAAAATTTATTAGGTGGCATTTTAAAGTTTACATTTAGCATTGTTGTGATTACATAGAAAGTATAAAATATATTGTGTAACTTTTTTTCAATTTAAACTAAATACATTAACATCTTGGGATTTTATTGCTACTACTATCTTTTCATTCAAAATTAATAAAAAAATGTATTGTTTATGTTGCATTACACGAGTAGTAATTTTTTGTGACAAGAGTAATAGTAGAAAATTACAGAGAATATGAGATTTTATTACTCTTGTAAATGCAGCATAAGACTCTCAGTGTGTAATTTGGAATATTTTATATTAAATTTGACCTTTCCTGTTTCCTATTTACTCTCACAAGCAAATGACCCATGACCTATGTAAATAAAAACAAAACAAATTTCAAAGTTAATTTTGATTTTATTTGCTTGCGAAAGAAATATATGGTAACCCTATTTCCGATAAAAGTTATAAATAAAATAATTTAAATATGCATTATTTTGATGGGGCTTTGTGTTTTTTCGACGTAAAATGTTAGAATTAGTAGATACAATTTCAACCGCATTTACATTTAGGTTCCCATATGTGCAAAATAATAAATATCATGCATCGCCATTATAATATAATAGTTGATAGACTTACAAAATAAATACTATATCAAGCCTAACAGTTTGTTGACATAGCAAATCATGTATACACACAAACTTAAAAAGTATTTTGTTTCATTCTTTATTAAGTTAACAAATATTCTGTTCTCTTTTTATCACCTCTTATTGGAAGAGACGCTTTCTCATAATAGGATTTTGCCGATCTTTATTAGAGCCTTAGAAGTGCCATTTTAATATAAACGTGCATCTGTCATCCCATAAAGAAACTTCTGTTACTACTATGAGTAGGAAGAGCCTCTCATAACTAGGCCATTTAAGGCTTTTAACAGTTTTAAAAGAATCTCGTAGTATTCTTTAAGATTACTTTTAGCTCCTCTTAACTAATCTAGTTGAACTCTTGGATCATCTTATGAGATAAAAAATGTTACTTGGGGCACGCACTCAAAATGAATGATTTCAATTAATTTTGACCTCCATTTATCTGAAAAAACAAAAATTGTACTAAGTAATCTTATGTTAAACATTATTTTTGCAATAATACAAAACGTTAATTTTATCCACGCACGCAGCCAAAAGTCTCAATATTCGATGATTTTTTCGATTTCAAACACTTTCGCCCTATCTCGATGGTTTATTTTATAAATTGAATAGTTAAAACTCAATGATATAGGTATGTATATAATATTATAAGTTCCAAAACCTGAATATTTAATAATAATGTCTTTATATTTCGACGCATGGCAAAAGTTAAAATTTGCACGGATAAGCCCATATAATTAAAATTTGTAAATTATTATCGATTTTGCTATACAAAATTTCTATAATTCCAGAAATACTTAGGAGAGACACCAAACAGTGTATTCGTTTTTATACTCGCTGCGTTCGCTGTATTCGGTGTGTTTATAACTGTTAAGCTAAGTGTACACGATTGGTAGATCTTACAATATTGTAAGACCTGACAATGTCTGACAATTATCTACCAATGAGCTGACAATTAAGTTGTGCGTGTACACGGTTGGCAGAAAATCTACCAATCTCTTACAATTTATTGTCAGAAGTTGGCTGACAATTTATTTTCAGATTGCCGGCTTAATACCTACCAATTAATTGTAAGAGATTGGTAGATTTTCTACCAACCGTGTACACACACAATTAATTGTCAGTCTTTTACTACCAATATGTACCAATTAATTGTAACAGATTGGTATATTTTCTACCATTCGTGTACACACGCAATTAATTGTCAGTCTTGTCAAACTATTTTCAGCTAATTTTGTCATAGATTATTTAAGCAAAAAAATATTAATAATGGAAGCGCAAAATAAAATAGTAATCGCGACGGTTTTGGCTGCTTATATATTAGAAAGCAGCGATGAAGAAGAAGTGCCGAAAAAAAAGTGTCGAACGGTATGGACGAAGGATTGGGTGACTCGTCGACAGGAGGAAGGATGTTACGCTAAATTGCTGGTGGAATTGCGAGCAGAGGAACCAGAATTGTATCGCAATTTTTTACGTATGGATGCAAAGCAATTCGATGATCTTTTGATGTTGGTGACTCCGCATATTGAAAGAAAAGATACGAATATGCGTAAGAGCATTTCAGCGGGTGAGCGGCTTAGCTTAACGATTAGATACTTGGCTACCGGGGATAATTTTCGTTCCCTGCAATACTTGTTCCGGATTCCAGCGACGACAATATCAAGGATCATTCCAGATGTTCTCGATGCCATCTACAAAGTACTTGTAGATGAATATCTTCAGGTTACTATTTTAATTTTGTGTTCCTTTTTGTTCAGTGTATTTACAATTTATATAATGCATTTTATTCTAGACGCCGAGAACATCTGAAGCTTGGGATGCTATTGCCTGCAAATTCAACGAGCTGTGGCAATTTCCAAACTGCATTGGAGCAGTGGATGGAAAGCATGTGGTGATGGTTGCCCCACATAATGCTGGAAGCATTTTTTATAATTATAAAGGCACACACAGCATCGTGTTGATGGGCATAGCCGACGCAGAATATAAACTATTATACATCGACGTCGGTCGAAATGGACGGTTTTCTGATGGAGGTGTATTTAATCGCTGCACGTTTGGACAAGCCTTGGATAATAAGCAGCTGTGTTTGCCACCAAACAAACCACTTCCCGGTAGGGAATTGCCCGTCCCGTATGTTCTCGTTGCAGATGATGCGTTCGCTTTGCGTCCAAACATTTTGAAGCCATTCAGCCAACGTGGTCTTTCAATGGTGGAGCGAGTGTACAATTATCGCCTTAGTCGTGCACGCCGCATTATAGAAAATGTTTTCGGTATCATGTCGGCGCGCTTTCGAGTCTTGCGTAAGCCCATAAATTTAAGTGCCGAAAAGACCAAGAAAGTCACTCTTGCCTGTTGCGTGCTACACAACTACCTGATGACAACTAATAAAAATAATTACGCGCCGCGTAATTATTTTGACCGCTACAATGAAAAAAATGAACTTATTTTAGGTGATTGGCGACAAGATTTAGATCCAGAAGCTAAAACGTTATATCCATTGGAAAGAGCACGTTCTGATCCACCAGCGCAAGCCAAGGATGTACGGAACGAGTTCAAGGCATATTTCACCGAAGAAGGCGAATTGGAGTGGCAGTACAAATTTTTATAAAATTTCAAAAAATTGTTTGCAAACAAAGTTTACTTCAATTTATTGCAAAAATTGTTTAAAATTTTATCAAAAAAAAAACATTAAAAAACATTGTTTTACAAAATTCGTTTTTCTTATTTAACATTAAGGAATTGCTTGGGCCTTATCATCACAAAGTTCATCTTCTAAAAATTCTTCAGAATCATCTGCGGATTCATTTGTAACAAGTAACATCTCATTCGAATCAAATTGAACCACTCGGGGCTGCTGCTGCTGAGAGTAAGGCTAAAAAATAAAAAGTTAATGAAAATAATTGCATGGTACTAAAAAATAATGCACTTAACCATCATAGCAACTTCATCCATTATCTCATTAAACGCACGCCTCAATTTTGATCTTGCGAATGCTGCTTGATCTGTTGTTAGATTGTTCAATTCAAAATCCATGTACTCGCATAGAGCAGTCGATGCGTTCTTAGGTTTACAAACCGATGAACGCATGGACTGCAAAGCCTCTACCGCCATTTGTTTGATTGTTGAACTTTGACATTGACTTTGGCTGGTATCAGAAGAATTGCTTGCAACTTTGCGCCTTACATATTTGCTAGAAATTGTAGGAGACGGTGTACCGTGGTCAACATTTTCTAGAAAAGAAAAATCGTCCAGAGCGGAGTCCTAAAAAACAGAAAACAAAAACAATTTTTTAGCATAAATTAATAAATTGAAGCAAGCAATGTGTAAACTTAACATAGTGATCTGTATAATTTTTAGTTGCCAAACAGTTTTAGTTTACCAAACAACAATACAATGCAGCAAATGTACGCTTTCCCTAATTCAATGCCAATGGTACCGGCAATGTACAATCCAGAAACAAATCAAATGATGACCAATATGACCTCGGCCGGTTATCCAATGATGTGTAACATGGGATTTCCTCCAGGATTCTATCCACCAAACATGATGAACATGCACATGATGGGCTACGGCGTTCTGCAAATGAATGTTCCTCCATCAAATAATAATGAAGTTGAATGTCTCCCAGTGGTCAGTAATTCAGGATTGCCCAAGATTCCATTTAAAAAAATCAAATTAATAAAAGTTTCCATAACAGTTCCGCCAGCTGAAGACCCTAAACAAAAAATTATTGATGCTTGCCGGAAATTATTGGAGAAAATGGATATTGCGGAGCCATCAGGAAGATTTGTTTATACATCCACAGTTACAAAAGATAATAATGCCGCTGCATCAAATTTAGTTTTACAGAAAATAACAAATGTTAGCTACAATTTTCAGTCTATCCAAGCAAAATCTAAAAGACTGGGGATTAAAGGGAATACCCAATGCAAATGCTAAAATTGCAAAGAATATTTCTATGAGTGCAAATATGTATTTTAATAAGATCGCAGAAAATGCAAATACAATTGCACGAAAATTAATAAAAGAAGAAGTTGCGAAAGCGGACAAAAATCAAGATCAAGAAGAAATGGAAGTTGAGGAGATGTCACTATCGTCATATTTCAAAAACTCCATGACTCAGACAGATGCGCTGATTTGTCGTGAATGTGTTGCTAGGAAACGGATTGTAGGACATGACAAAGCAGTCCAAGCTTCTGTTTATACAGGTAGTATGGGCACTCAAACAACTCCCGAGGTGCGTTTCAATGAGCAACTCACAGAGGGACTGAGTGATAATCAATTGAAGGCTATGTATGAATTTTCTTTGTTAATTCGAGAGCCGCCAAAGAACACGTCTGTTGAACTTTTAAGATTGAGAGAACAACTAATGAATATGTACAATTTGTCCCAACGACACAAGGGGATTGTGCCATTTATAGATGCTTCCAGCTCTCATATTGGAATTGTTCCAAGTAGAGATCCAAGAATGGACAATCGTTCGATTCCCGATCGAAGAAGACTCTCAAATCCCGGAAATCAAAATCAAATACCACAAAACATCCAAAACTATTCTCAGCATGCAATGCAAATACCAAATCAACAATTTCCTTCGCTTCAGTTTCCTGGGAGAACAAGCAATGATCATGAATATGTACCAGGTAGACCTCAAGAACATGCAATGCAGATTCCATCCCATCAAAGACATCTGGGGCATCCAGGGTACGCTCCAAAATATCCTGATCATTCTTTACCGGAATTTCCAGGACAACAAGATTTAAGAAAAAGTTATGGACGCGGCGGATTGCGGCGGCGGTGAGAAAATTATTATTTACGACTTAAGGAAAGACAAAAATCTGTTCAAAACAAAATATTACGAGACAGGCCAATCCAAGTCTCATAGAGATTTTCTATTACAAATAGATTATGTGGAATTCCGATTTATGTGAAAAGCTTATGTCGATTTCCTTTACTCACTAGGGATTTCGATCCCTTGTCAATTTTTTTCTTTTGGTGTGCGTATTTCGTATACATGTAAATCCCTCTTCAAATACGGATTCGAGGGATTTGATCTCTGTCAAAAAAAAATCGATTTTTTTGGTGTAAAGGAACGTGAAATCTGTCGAGAGATCGAAATCTTCACACAGAAATTGATTTCTCATGTGTAAAGGAAATCGACATTAATTAATTTTCAATTGTTTAAAGAAAAATATTTGTTTAATAAATCAACCAATCAAATTGGAAAAATTATTCAGAGCAAACAAAATATGATGATAGACTTACCATTGGCGAATCTTAATTCATTAATCTCAGGTCCAAAACTCTACATGAAATACTTACCAATTTTAAGGAAGATGTTGACTGCGTTGACCGAAGAACTTTGTTGGCTTCTAAAAATAACATTTGTTTAAAGTATTTCCAGGTTATGGAAACTGCTTCTTCTGCACCTTGGCCGGACTTTTTTTTACGCTGTTTTTCGAGGTTGGAGTTGAATGTGGTGCGTAAATTTGCCCATTTCCCCTTGCATTCAGCTATGCTTTTACCTATAATATCTGCGACTTCTTGCCACAACATTTCTTTTGGAAGTTTGTAGTTTGGGCATCCAGCATCCCACAGACTGCCTCGCACCTCGATCTCCTGAATAAACTTCAGAGTCGTTTCATGTGACCATTCGCTCTCAACCTTCTTCCTATAGGATTTTTGTCTTTTTATTATTTTGGAAGATGGCTGAGGCGGTGACTGGGAATTTAATGGCACATCGGTTGTTAAATTGTTTTCCATTTTGTTTTCTATTAAATAAATTAATTAAATACAGTAAATTGTTAAATAAAATAAATTTTAGAGGATTTACCTGAGTAACTTCAAATCAAGATTCACTGAAAATTGTCTGACAATGCAAAAATTGTATGATGCTAAAAAACGAACATCTTACAATTTCTTCATTGTCAGAAACGTCAGCCAACGATAAAATTTGGCAGACCTGACAATAAATTGTGTGTTTACACGATTATCAAATACCTTACAATTTACGGTCTTACAATTAATTGTCAGATACATTTTCTGACAATTAATTGGAAGATTACACGATTGTCAGCTAGCGTACACACGATTGTCAGGTTTCTTACAATTAATTGTCAGACAATGATCTAACAATTAATTGTCAGACAAATTTTCTGACAATTAATTGTAAGATTACACGGTTGTAAGACATTGTAAGCATGTTTTTCACTGACAGATCTGACAATATTGTAAGATCTACCAATCGTGTACACTTAGCTTTAGGCTTGTTCTGTTCTATTTGGTTCAAGCATTCAAGCCTAGGAGAGAAACCAAACAGTGTATTCGTTTTGTTATAAGGGAATCGAATGGTGTGCAGTGTTTGTTCTTTTAGAATAGTGTATTCATTTTCAGTGTACACTACTTTCTATGCATGCAACGAACAGAATACACTGAAGTACTGTGCTTACTCAGAGAAGGTAAATGAATGTATTCATGCAGACCTTTAATATACAACAAACATACTCGTACCTATACATAAAAAATGGTAAGTCTCGGAATTTTTCATTTCATCATCCTCATCATCGTCTAATAAAAATTAAAACTAATATAAAATGCACAAAACGTGACAATCTAACAGAGTTTCCTTAACAATAAACATAAATACAAAAACGTGCATACTTTCCATTTTCAGCATAAATCAAACAGATAGGTATGTATCTAATCAAAATGAAAATTAATTAAAATTGTTCGTTTAGATATCATAGGCTGTTGTTGTATAATATTTGCAATACGTGCATTGAATTGAAAATACAATCTCTAATACGATCAGTGAATAGGCCATTTGTATGCATAAACCTTGCCGTTGATTTTTATTCTTAAAATAAATTGTTACATTATATTTATAAAAATAAGTTAGATCATAGAGGGTGTTTCCTAAGGTGTTAAATACCTAATATTTACATCTTAATTAAATGATATTCACCATTAATTTGAATTTTGACAACAACAAATGATAAAACATTGTCAGAAATATATTTTCAAAAATAAGTACCCAAAATTATTTTTAAAACAAAAAATAAAATGAATGGTTATATCAAAGCTTCTTTGTTTTATTCAAATTTTTCTATTAAAAAACACCCTTTATTTGAATTTGTTTTCTTGATTAGTGTTGGAGCTGATCACGAAACAAAACAAGAGTTTGGGATCGTAAGTCTTTGATTTATTCAATTTTTATAGTACTTTCAAGAGTTTGTGTATGTAGAGGTATATTTAAAAATGAGTAGCTTTAGTCATTGAACCGGATGCTTTGCATTTTAAGTATGGAAAATCACCGAAGCCTCAAAAGTTGTTTTCTTGTTTGTTTTATTTTGATGGTAACTATCAAATGTTTCTTTTTTTTTGTGCTTTATTGGTTTGGTTTCTATTTTTTTTTTATTCTTATTCCGGAGATACATGATCTGCCAAATTGTCACAATTTCTTTAATTTAACTACTTCCATTTTTTGACATCCTTACTTAAATTCTGTCAATCTTTTTGAAAAGTAATTTTCAAAAGTGCAAAAGTGCTATTAACGAAGCATATTGTATTATTATTAGGGAGGTGTTGAAATAGAATAAAAGAGGCTGTGTGTGAGGTATTAACAAAATTCTTTTTTTTATTTGAAGCGGCCATGTATGCCATTATTTACAGAATATGAAATTGTTCAAATGCCTCTCTCGGCAATTTAGGGTGGTATGGATCCGTGTGATCCAACTTTTGATGACGTCTGAATTTGAGCGATGACCTGTGTTATGTTTACCTTAATGGCATCGGTCGATTATGTTTAATTCGTATAGACCTGCGGTTTCAGGAAACCCTACCAGAAAGTCTAGCGGGGTCAAATCGCATGACTTTAGTGGCCAAATCAAATCGTCCATGCATTAATGTCAATCGTTGCGTTCGCTATTGTCCGTCTATGGATAATATTGCAATATGTACAAATTTATGTATACATATACATTTGTACACATACACATAATACTAATTATAATAATTGACTTTTAAAAACCCCCAATGAGCTATTAAATTATTTAAGTATATTCGTTATAAATTTGATTTTGTTTTTCTTAACTTATGTAAGAATTTTAATGTGTATTTTTAAACAAATGGCTTATAATAAAAAAAGAATAATTAACAAAAAAACCTCTTTCAAATTTTGTTTATTATTTTTTGATATGAATTTCGTAGGACACAAAAAAAAGATTGAAGCCGGCTTATAAATAAAAGTGAAATTGTCTTTCTCTTATGGTAATTTAACGATTTTATTCAAAAAATAAACAAATATTATTATAATTGTTAAATAAAAACCAATAACAAAAGCTGACTAATTGTATTATTATAAATATAAACTATTCAAAGTAGAAGAACAATCTAAAAATTTCGACAAAATTTTAATAACTCGTACAAATATTTATCTGAACAAACTTGTTTCCAACGATATTGAAATATATGTAAAGCTTGTTTAATAAATCAATGTCATGTGTGTTTATCATTTGATGCTTTCAAGCTTAATCACAGGTTATTTTCCATAAATTACGTACTATACAATTACACATATTATCTAATAATGATCTTATTAAACTTTTTTGTTATTATTGATGAAACAAATTTGATTTTGGTAAAAGTGTTTATGTGTGTATATATTCAGCTTAAGCTTATGAAAGAACAAATATTTTTTTTTCATATACTCGTATTTTAAATTCTTTTCTTTTTTTAAGCGTATCGAGGTTTGGATGTTTATCGTGATTTATTGCTCTCAAATAAATAATCATATTCATCATACCAAGAAGTCACTTGTTATATTCATTATTTAAGAAGTCACACATCACTGCTAATTCAAAGTCATACTTCAATGGCAGTCTTGGGTCAAAAATGTTTCACAATAAGCTTTTTTGTTATTGTTATCGAAATGGTTCATGCTCATATCACTTTTAAACTGATTTTAAGCTTGAGTGAAAAAAGTTTTTTTTCAAACCTGATGTTTGTATTTAAAGTTTGAGTCTCAAAATTTTATATTAATTTTTCAAATATATGTATTGACTGCCATAGTTATCAAATATGATAACTGGTGAAATCAAAATTGATAAAAACTAACACAAAATGAAAGCCCCTGTATCCGACTATTTTTTAGATAAACTTGATTCGAGCAAGTTCGTGACTGTTAAGATTGTATGGCGTACTTTTAACATATAAAGTAATGTTAACAAAGAAGTTGAAAATTGTCTTACAAAAGATCTTTAAGAAAACAAAACCTTTCAATAACTTTCCAAAGAGAAAAATATAAATACCAGCTTTCTATAATTTGAAAAAAAAAAGATTATTTAATTCCGGCTATCAAACTCAACAGTAAAATTAATACATAATGTATGTACAAGTTTAAGCGATATGACTCTGAAACAGATCTATATGTCATGTGCATCGCATTTTGCAATCTTTTAATGCTTTACAATGAAAACAGACTTTTCCGAGTTAAAAAAAAGGAGGAAAGGATCTGTGAAAATGTACAATCGAGTTAGTCGATTCCTCCCCATGCACAGGAACTCGCCTTTTCGCAGACTTAAAATTGTCAAATTTTGCGTCGGGATTTGTGACTACACTCATTTGAGATCCAACTGACCCAGGAGCTTAAATTTCATGACCATTTAAAACGGCGTTTTTTCGCTGACTGGGTTTCAGAGCGTTTGGACTCCAATTTTAGCCAAAAAATCTTCTTTAACGACGAGGCGCAATTTTTGATGAATGGCTGCGTTAACAAGCATATTTGCTGTAAATGAATCGATACCAACCTACACGAACTTTGACCGCTTCAGTGGTCCGTACTTTTTCGAAAACGACAGCGTTTACCGTCGATGGCGAGCGCTACAGAAAGATGATAAGCAATTCCTTAGGGCCCACATTGAACAAACTGAATGGCCCGGGTTATTTAACAAGATTTTAATGGTAACTTGTGTAGTAACCCCCAGGTCCTAAACTTAAGTGTCCCCCAAGGGTCAGTCTTAGGACCGGTTCTGTTTTTGATATTCATTAACTCTTTGTTTTCTTAGGTTCTCTTGAGTCGCACCATATTTCGAAGTCAACTTCCACTCGTATGATTGCCAGCGCTTTAGCTTAATTAATTGCTTTTGTACATCTGTGTACAACCTTCAATGAAAATGCGGCCTGCAACTCAAAGTGTTTTCAAATTGAAGTAGTCAGGAACTTTAAATACCTTGGTACTACAATTGATGCAAAACATTTCACTAGCTATTCTCAATTGTAAAACTATTTATATAGAATATACATATCATGTAAAAGAGAATAATGAATACAAATGAAGGGACATACTGTAAAATCAACATTATTTTCAATGTAATCAAGTTTTATTTCATACACGTAGATTCATTTTTAGACCATTAACACGATGCTCTGTTTTAATGAATAGACACACGTTAAGTTAACTAGAGACCAGGTTAAGTTCATTCTTCATGCTTTAGGTAGGCTGTACGGGGTAATAAAAGCTTTTTTTTCAAGATCAGAAATAATTCCATTATGATTATATTTAATCATAATATCATGTAAGTTTTTGAATTTTCTGCAATATGGAAAAGTGTATCTTGTAAATTTAATTTAATGAAACTCTTCTTGAATATTTTATCTAGTGCTTTCTCTGAGTGATTCTTTCGACTTATGAGAAAGTTCATATAAAAATGCCGCAGCTTAATGATTGCAACTAAACAGTAAAGTTTAATCCAAAGCAAAAACATTTTCAAATGTTATTTCAATGACTAAAAATTTAATATCATCCAAGTGAAATGCCATCAGTCATCAGTGTCCCATAATGAAATTACTAAAGAGTAAATAATGTGTACGAATTGCAATATTAAGACATTTAAAAAGTAAAAGTCCATTATTATTGTAACCTCTCACAATCTTTCACACTAAAAAAACAAATACGAGTATCAAACCCATTTTGCATTTGTTCACTTTCAACTTTTACCAATAAACTTTCCGTTTAGTTCAAGAAAACATCGTAAACTTCCAATTCACTCTTAGCATATTATGTGATTGTGCGCAGCATGATGACCACCTACTATATGGGTCATTAATTTTTTTTCTTTCTTGTAAAGAATAAAAAAACACAAATAAAAACTTTTCTCTCGAGTTTCTCTCTTTAATTTATTAACCTTTTTATTGCACTTTTATTTGTATAGGAAAAAATTCCATTTGCAGAAAATGAAACAAATCCTATCTCCATTTCTGCGATATATTTTAGTTCATTAACTGCGAGATCTTTTTAAGGTATACCATAATCTATATGACCAAACTGGCTAATGATCCATGGGATACGATATGTTACTTCATTTATTAAGCTCAAATGTAGGTACAACGATTGCAACGTAAACTGTATCTTTATACGATCTTGAACTCAATGCCATTGGAAAAGGAGGTTACGATAGATTCTTTTAAAAAAATTTAAATAAACTTACAATAAATACTCCAACAATTCTATTGTTTGCATGCAACTTTAAAAGATGTGAAGGCTACCCCTAGTCAATGTTAATCAATGATTAAGTACACACGCAGCTTCAGCTAAAGTTCAACAATAAATTTTTGCTTTAGCTCAAAGATCGTTATATGAAATATCTTACATATACTCTCTATCCATGTGTTTGATATTGTATTGATGAATGAGTTATTTATTTAAATTTTATTTAACAAATATTCTTAGACAAAAAAAATGAATATTTATTGAGAACCAACATCCAAAGTTGACAATGACACAACACGAAAAACTACATATCAACATCAGGAGATAAACCTACGTCAATCTTCAATATTTGTGAAGTCTTAGCACGTAGTTTGCATACACCAAACCACTCGATGGGTAATAAATTTGTTTGGAGTTTTATTCCACCTAATGGATACAGTAGCAATGCCATATATTTCTTCAAAAAATTTCATATAAATATAAATAGACTGTTAAGTATTTGAGTATATAATTGCATCAACTTCTGTAGATAAACAAAGTAAACCTTATCTATAAAATTAAATTTATCAAATTCACATCAATCTTCCTTTTTTTTGTTTATCCAAATCTGGCATTGAAATTATTCGTCAAGAACTTTTTAATCTGTTCAAGGTTTACTGATCATTATTATAGTATCCATAATTATCATTATGGCTAGTTAACGTGGCTCAATCAAATGCTTATCTCAACAGAAAAATAACAAAACAAAAAAAAGTAAAGATATAATAATGATATGACGTGATGATGTACGAGTCAGTAGACATATTCGAATTTCAAAAGCTTCAGATACATACATACATATGTATTTTTGTATGTACTATACTTTGTGGTTATATTAACATTTGGTCATGGCGGATGCTTTGTGTAATTGTTTGGTTAGACCGGTGCCGTTCGTGCCTAGGAACGATAATTAACAGTGAGATTTACCCATTATTTTCATAGATATTTTCAAATAAACTATGTATAAATATGTACACACTTATATACATAAATATCTATAAATACACAGCTTAGCAAATGCAAATATGCATAAATATTATCTAACTTTATAAATATATACATATGTGTTAATTGCCCATTCGATTTGGTAGCAAGATCGCTTTATTGCGACGAAGCAAAAAAAAAAAAACGTCAAAATATAATAGTTATAATTATTTATTGATGTTATTTCGTGACTTGTACTTTTGATATTCATTAAAAGTTTAAACGTCAATTATAATTATTTTTAATATCTGCTTAAAGTCTATCAAATAGGTTTTTAGGAATTGACTATTCGACTTTTAATTTTGAATACTTCTTCAAATTCAATCGATATTTCCTCAATAACTTAATTGAAGCGAAGCATAAGCAGATTGGTTTACAACACGCAAAATTTACATTTTGTAATAGGCGAAAGAAAATTCAATAAAGTTTCGAATTTCCATTTATCTTTTTAATTATCAATTCCACACAAGAGCTTTGTAAGAGAAGAATTTAAAGAAGATTCTGGTATCATTCATAAGTATGGTTTTTTCTACACGAAAACATTTAATTTGTTGAGTAGTGTCGTTTTTCTTTCGAACCGACTATATCGATTCTGAAATTTGTTTTGCTTTTGTTTTTCTGAAATAAATAAGTATAAAATTTAAGCGTCCAAAGTCCTGTTTATATTTATATTTTGAAATAAAGTTCTGAATAAGGATAAAAATGTTAAACTGTATACCCCTCAAATATAGATATGAATGCAACATCATCCCTCTCCTTATTTTATTGTTATTTAACTAAATTAAATGACCCGTATACCAGCATTTTTATGCTACAAATTAAATATATATATGTATATGCACATACATGTATATATGTACATATATTTCAAATAACTATCATTGCATTACTTGCAACATAACTCAAATGCATACCACCTGCATTGTCAGCTCAAAAAAAAAGCCACAATCTCTGCCGCGAACAATATGTTAAGTATAAATATTAAAAAAAAAGAAGAACTTCCATCAAACTTGCAACACCATTCACCACATCAATAAGGCGTTTCTATATTTGATGATTCATTTGCAACAACAATAATTACATAATCTGAAAGCTAACATCAACGTCACCATTTTGACGAGACGTGTTTTTGTGACAGGGACTGGTAGAAATCCAAAACGAAAGAGCTGAGTGCAAAACCATATTTCTGTAAAGTTTCAAAGGTGTTTTTTTTTTCTCGTACCAAGCACGAGTATGTACCATTTATAAAAAAAAACTCTCAACTTGGAGATGTTTCATTCACATTACCCGCACGCCACCATAATTCCATCTGTCGGTTATTACCACTCTCCGAAACATTCGTGATCTTTAACATTTTTCATTTTTTTGTAGGCATATAGATTGCAAGTGCTTTTTATAGTCCGTATATTTCTGTCTACGAACATGATATTTTATTTTTCGCTGACTGCTTTCACTTTAGATGAAGTTTGTTCGTTGATTGCACATTGCCTGTTAAATCAGTTTTTTTTTTTGTTTGAAAGTCTACCCTAGACAATTTACTTGTTTTATCACCCACTGAATATTTCCTCCGACATATAGTTACCACCATGGGATTTTAAACGTCAATTGGGGGTGCTGAAATTTGTATTTGCTTTTTGAAATATTGTAAAATGTGACTTTCTATAATTCAAATTATATCAATACATATACATACATATATGTATGTACATATGTATATATAAATTTCGTCATCAGTGTTTTCTTTAAAGATAAATAAAATATTATTTTCGGGATGAAACGGTATGTTAGCCAAATTGCCTTAACAGCTTTCTTCGATACTTCTAATCGAATGTGAATAGTTTTCAAAATGTTGCATAGTTGTTCTGGTTTTGATTACAGATTATCAACTCCAATACTAGCATTTGAATGATACAAATTGTATGCTGCTAAGTACTATTTTGTGCAAGCTCTCATGTGAGCAAAAAACAAAACTACTATATACTCGTATAAAACCCCTCATACTCGTTTATATCGCATAGAAAATATATTTTCAATAACTCATTTCAATTTTGCAACTGATTTTTTTCCTCGAAAGAAAATAGACCTGGGATGAGAGTACACGGCCTGATCACACATCGAATACAGATAAAATAAAATTAGGGCGAAAAAAAGCTACACAAAACACTTCAGAGCGAATTCGGGGCACAAAAGTGTGTCCAATGCTCACAACAAACAAACCTAATAAGGCTAGCCGTGTGTCAAAACATAAACTTTTTAGTTGCTCGAAGCGAGTTGCTCTAAGTGCGCGGTGTCCCATATAAGCCCATATGTTTCATTTTAGCAACTAAACAGTTGCGAAACTAAAAATTTAATGTGCGCATGTGGCCTAAGAGTTGTCATATCTGAATGGGTAATGAACAAAACAAAAATTCAGGGATGTCATGTGACTAGCTAGTGAAATGCGATTAAAAGCTATGGGGTGGTTACGATGGCAATAGAGTTCATTGTGCGAAAATGAGGCGTTCGAATTTCTTCAAGTTTTCAAAAACAAAGAAATGAATATAAGAACAAGAAAGTTGATGATATATGAAATATGAGGAATTTTAATATATGTATTTTATCCCGAAAAACCATTTTTTTGTTTTTATGTGGCTGTGCCTGGGAAGGACCCTTAGACCTCTGAAATAACAGTCCAACGAAGTTACCAATTCACCAAGAGGTACATAGTACACAAAAACAAAAGAAAAATCATTAAATTATTTGAAAATAAAACTAGTATGTCAAGGAACTGGTGCTTGAAGTGTTCAGCAAAAGTTATATATGTATGTATTTAAAATACTAAAGTAATCATTGACTGACCATTTCGCTTAGTCCGATTTGCCAGTTTTTTTTTCTTAGATAGGTTCTACCTCTTGCGAGGAAATTACAAATACCTAAAGTGTCCTCATCTTGTCCGATTGGATTTGGTCTCATTATTTCTGCTGACCAAAAAGATGAGGAACACAGGAATGATAAGTTATTGTAGACTCTCGTATTTAACGAGATGTTAGCACCTCCACAAATTTATTTATTTTTTTTTCTTTTGAATTAAGATTAATTTTGGGCTTTTTAAAACAAGATGGCAACCGTCAACCTCCAGGTGTAAATAGTTATTGTGTGTCCCTTCCCTGTGAGTAGTGCAATGCATTTAAAGTAGAGAATTTGCAGTTTCAATTTTTTTCATATAATATAAATACATACATGGATATGTAGGTACATATATGAAAAAAGTATCGAATTTAAAGACCTTTCATTATGAGAACGGTACAATATCAATTTGGACAAGTTGTACATAAATGTATACATATGTCTGATGACCCAGGAAGAAACTACATTTTACCACATATTTCATGTGTGTGTAGCATTATTGCTTTTCTCTTTTCACCTTAATCTTAAGGCGTTTGCTGTGCGTTTGTGTCAACAAATTCTTCATAAAGTCTAAAGTGGAGATATAAATTGAAATTACGTAAGCCAATAAATATAAACTTTGTGAAATAAGTTGTTGCTTTAAAGAATTTGAAAGTTTATTTTTTCTCTCTCCTCATTTTAATTGTTGGGATTCCCGAGAGCAATTTGGAATAAAATTGAAAATTCAATTGTTCTTCAATTGGTGAAGCCTATTTGTTTTTGTAATTCAAATCGAAGACAAGATATCAATAGATAATCAAAATTCATGACTTGTAGCAAAGTATTCATTAAATTGCCATTATTCTGTTTTGCTGATGCTCATTAAAATAGTCATGAAATAAACATCACGTTGAAAAATAAAATAATTTAATTTTAAGACTTACACTATAAGGCATAAACTATAATTATTATTATCGAACGGACGGAAGTTAATATCATAGTATTATCTTAAGTTTTCTTCTGTTCGGAGAAATTACTTAAGTAGCCCCTAAATAGGCGCATGTGGAAAAAACGCGTAACAATAACAGTTCCAATGTAATTTATCTTTTAATAGGCTCATTTGTATTTATGACTACTCATATGTATATTTTAAACCCTCTGACATAGAAATTCGAAGTTTATGTTCATATGCTTCGAATCCGATTCCTGAAAGTTACTTATCATGTTCTTAAGGATTCACTTTAAATAAATTTTACGAACAGTTTCTTCAGTTCGAGATCATCCTTGTTTTGTCGGTATACCCGAGTTAAATTCTAAATCATGGTGTCTGTCCATCAAGATCCACGAAATTTACTTTCACGCAGGGGTGCAAAAGTTTAAGTCACTTTTTAGATTATGCTTGGCTTTAATTCAATAGCTAGTGGGTGACTTATGAATTACAAAAAATGTAATTCAGCAGCTAGTTACTGACTTATGAATTAAAAAAAATTTAATTCATAAGTTGGTGACTTCTGAATAAAAAAAAATTAAATCATAAGCTACTTAGTGACTTATGAATTAAAAAAAATTAATTCGCAAACTACTAAATGACTTATGAATTAAAAAAGTTTAAATCTGCAGACTAGTATGATTTATGAATTAAATAAGATTAATTTACAACCTACTAAGTGACTTATGAATGAAAAAAAATTAATTCATAAGCTAGTTGGTAGATTGGAAATTCCTAAGCTTGATTTGGTTACATTTTAGATTCTGAATCTGGAAAAGTAAAATAGAACAAAAAGTTTAATCCCTCACAACCTCAAGTTCTCACTCATCCAATGCATTGAGTCATTTACATAAAAAAAACTACGAATGCAAATTAATAAATATCGATACTTTACAATCAAATGTCGATAATTATCGACGGCGGAGACTATCGATAGCTCTCCATGTATACAGTCTAATACTACCTTTTCACTAAAAAATAATCCGAGACTTAAGGTGAGAAAATTTTTCGTTTCTGCCAAACGATGAAAAATCATCGAGATAATATAGATCAGTTCAAATTAAAGAACAATTCTGTGGCAACAAGGAAAAACAGCATAAGTCGACTTATGTCGAAAATGAGTTTTTGATATTATCCGATGCGCAATTAGCCATTCCGTCTGTCATATTTTTTTCGTATTCTTACGAGTATCTCAAACGGTTAAGGAATTACAGGCAAAAGAAAAACAAATCCTGTACCTGGTTTGTATTGCAAACTAAACATTCAAATCGCTCTCCTGAAAAGTAGTAAAAACTGACTTATGTCGTTTTTCCTTATTGCCACAGAATTGATCAAAGGAAGATTTAACAAGATTAATTCCTAATCTACTAGAATTATAAAATGTACAATGTATTTGTATGGTAAATCTTCGAGATTTGAAGAAAATTTATGGTAAATCCGCTTTAATCCAGGGTTATCTCTTGCTGAAAACATAGTATAACTGTATGCTATGATTAGGTTAATAAATCTCTAAGGACTGGATGTGAGTGTAAATGTTAATTTAATTGCTTGTTTTTAGCAATTTGCTTAGTAACTTATAATTAGCAAGTTATAGTTTAGCTTAGTATGAGCACAAAACTAAAACTTTTTTTGAAACACTATTTAAATGATTTTGGAAACAAAATCTATTTATCGATTTTTGGATTTAATTTCATGTTTCCTTAAGAAATCACATTGCGTTTTTTTAGCTCAAACTACTCAATTAGTTGTTTTAGTCATTTAAAAAATAAATTTGATGCTTTTGAATATTTTGGTCTAATACAATCCATGTTTTTGTATAGAACATTTTAAAAATTCCAAGGCTCATAAAAATAAGAGCATGTTCGTGATTTTTGTTTATTAAGAAATCATTTTTTAATTTCCAAAATTCAAGAAAAAACCGCAAAACGCATTTATCTCAATGGAATTTTTAAATACTCATTTGTAGAGTTTTGTTCTGAGTTTTAATAATCCCAAAAGACATTTTTGAAAAGAAAGAATAACTAAAATGTGTAAACCACACATTTGAAAATTCATCTTACTTACTTAACCCTACAATTCAACGATTTAAAGTATACAAAATAAACAGCTTCTCTGTTCTGTTAATAAGGAAGAACAATAACCACTAAAATCAATTGATATCATCTCTGCTACTCATAGTACTGCTTCACTGAACCCAATAATTCCAATCTCTTTTTTCTTATCGACAAATACACGACCTCGTTGGGGAAGTAATTTATTTAAATTTAAATTTTTATCAATTTATATAAAATAAATCTAGAATCGTTAACAAAATGAAAATACCCATTTACTCATTCCAATTTCCAACCGAAAAAGTAAATATGCAAATAGGCTGTTGTTCAAAAGGTCGGTCGGTATTAGTTCGTTACTTTCTAGGAACACAATTTCGACGAAGTCATTAAAAATAAAAAAAAATATACATATCATTATTACTCACCTTATTCACCTGCTGCAGGGTCTCTAACATCAGCTCTTTCTCAAGTACAGAGTCGAGGGCTTGAACCTGATCACAAGATACTCGGGCTTGCAAATATGTTGATGCCAAAATGAAAGATCCAATTATAAACGACGATACAATAATCGTGAATGCTGTAATTTTAGCGATTTTCACTGAACTCGATTGACGTTTGTAAGCCTAATGGTCAAAGAAAAAAAAAAAACAAATAATATAGTATTATACAATAAATTATTTCTTCATATAAATTAATATATGTAATTATTATTTTCCGGTGAATTTGTGTGCTTTCGTAAGCGTTTTGTTATTATTTTTATAATTTCCATAAACCAAGCTATAGTAAATGATTTTTGATTTTATTTAATGATAAAAATGTAGGTCATTAACTCATGAAATGAGCAAATTTTTAGTTAGAACGTTAGTAATGGACTATAGTGGCAGGTTTTTGTTAATACTTTTTACTTAAGATTTATGTATGTAGTACTGTCAAACTAAAGGTTGTACTAAAAAAAATTGAAACAGACTGGTGTTTTGAATTTTACTGTTTTCTAAAGTTTAAAGCATATAAACAAATTTGGCATGTTTCCCAGCACAACTCCACTTCTCACTCATTTCAATCATTTTTAGTACTTCATCTTAGTGCCAGTATTGGTTTGAATAAATAAAAGTATCGACGTTTTAATTAATTTTAAAGCTGATATGATCAAGAAATCGAACAATGTGGTTTTCGTTATACAGTCTGTCTGTCTTGACGTAAGTTCGTTTATGCGACTTGTTAGCCGATTTGTCTCAAATTTGGCACAGAGAATTAAAAGCTTTAAATTTTTTTGAAAACGGCTATCAGGATTTGGATTAAACTTTGTACATGTGCCCGATGCGATTGTAATAAAACTACTACTACTAACTGTGTTATTATTTCTTTTCCTGTATATTTCTTCAAAAGCTTCACCAATTTTCTAAATGATACAAATAATATTGCATTCTAAAATTTTACAAGAGTACAAAAAAAATTTGTGTGTCGAATTTTGGTTGAATTATAGAGGGCGTCAACGTCGACTCATCAAAAAACACATTTTCCCATGGCGGACAGTTAATCTCCGGATCTACTGAACTGATTTTCAAAAAACTTGTTGCAACTAGATTGTTCTTATGTTTTCTAAGACAATTTACCACAATTTGACCAAAAAGTTATGAATAAAAAAAATGGCAACCCAAAAATGGCCAAAAAAATTGCCAAAAAAAAAATTTTTTTTTTCTAAGCTCGAGATTTTTTTTGTTTTGACTTTTTAAACAAATTGTGGTAAATTGTCTCGTAAGAAACCTTCCTTTAAATAACCCACTTTGGTTTTTTTGTTTCAGTCCAGCTAATCCTGAGATTAACTGTCCGCCATGGGACAATGTATTTTTTGATGAGTCGACGTTGGGCCTTCTATAATTCGGCCAAAATTCTCAAATTTAAAAAAAAAAATTGTTTGTACTCTTGACGCATGTATTCATTATTTAAAAAAAAAATTATGTTATTACCTAATTAGGTTTCTGAGAAAAAAATTCCCAAAAATCGTGCGTTTTTTTGGCTTTCTAGACCGTAAGTAGGTATAAAGCTACTTGGCTGTGGGAACCTTTTGTGGGTAGTGTCTAGTGTGTAGTGTTTTGGGTGTGTTTGAAAAGTAGGTATTGTTTTGGGTGTGTAAAAAATGTTTAAAAGTGCGTTCAAGAAAGGTACTTTTTTTTATCTTGTTTGATACTAGATTTTTAGTTTTAAAAATTCGCTTAGTGGTTTCCTAAATGAGTAATATAAAAAATGTATGTTGTGGTAAGTGATATGAGAAATATTTGTATGATTGATAGTAATTTGTAGAGTATGAAATGTGTTGTAGTTAAAAAAAAAAAAAAAAAAAAACTTAAATGTTTGGTGCCGGTGGTGCTGCTGCTGGCTGTCGTGTGGGAATTGGACGGCGCGAGGCGCCGGCCGGGGTCTTGTTTAATGAGGAGTGAGTGGTGGCTGTGCGACGGACGGCATGTGGCGCCGGCCAGGGTCTTGTTTGATGAGGAGTGAGTGTTGGCGGTGCGGCGGTGCAGCGGTGCCGCGCGGCGGTGCGGCGCGTGGGTGGATGGCTGACGGTGTGTAGGGAGGGTGAAAAAATTCTGACTAGATTTTTTGTTTTAAAAATTGGTGCTGCTGCTGGCTGCCGTGGGGGAATTGGACGGCGCGAGACGGCGGCCGGGGTCTTGCTTGATGAGGAGTGAGTGGTTGCGGTGCACGGTGCACGGTGCGCGGTGCGCGGTGCGGCGGTGCGGCGCGTGGGCGAATGGTGCATGGTAGCGTTTTTTATTTATAAAAGAGTCAAGAGAAATATTATTTGTTCTATGAAAATATAGGTATAAGGCTACTTGAGAGCGGGAACCAGATAAGAGTTCATGGGGGGTCAGATAAGAGTTTGTAGGTACGGTTGCGGTTGGGTTGATAAGAGTTTGTAGGTACGGTGGCGGTTGTGAGATAAGAGTTTGTAGGTACTGTGGCGGTTGGGTTGATAAGAGTTTTAGGTATGGTTTGTTTTAGGATTTGTACATCTGTTGTGATTGATAATGACAAATAATATGTATGACGTGTGGAAGTGGATGCGGTATTAGATTGAAAATGTGTTCGTCTTGTGTTATGAGAATAGTATTTTATGTTTATGATTCATATTTTGAAAATGTATGGCTATTTGTGAGAAATGTACTATGATGAGTTGATGATATTTAGGCAGGGGCGGGGGTCGGAATCGTGGGGTTAGGGTTGGGGTTGGGTGGGTGGGAATGGGTTTGCTTGATTTGAAATTGAGTGGGTTGTGTTCTAGGGTGGGATGGGTGGTATGGGTGGAATGGTGGGTGTGGGTGTGGGTGTGGGTGTGGGTGTGGGTGTGGGTGTGGGTGTGGGTGTGGGTGGGGTGGGTATTGCTTGTGTGTATTAGGGCGCGCTTGACGATGGCGACAAAGACTTTAGATAAATTATTTGTGGTTAGGTGAGTGTTAATAAATGCTTGGTTTGATAATGACTTTAGATATTTTAGGAATATATATATATATATATATATATATATATATATATATATATATATATATATATATAGTATGTCAGGGGCTTAATTGAATATATTTATAGTTTAACTTTTGTTTGAGGTGGACCATTAAAAAGAGCAAAAAAAAAAATATGTTTTGGTGTGAAAGATTACGGGAGGGAGAAACATTCTGTATTTGTGAGTCCGGATGGTTGGAAATAAAATTTACGGATCTAATATTCTATCGTGAAACACTGAAATTACTTGTACAACCTGAATATGGAAGAGAATGCGTGCTGTTTCATTTGAGAAGTGGGGAGGCAATATCTCCTATAATCAATCATAGGTTACAGTTTCAGTCCATGCAACATGTGCGGTTTAGACTTATGGGTGAGAATATGCCTTTGGAAAATATTAAATAATATTATGAAACTAAATTATCTTTATATAGGTGGGGAGTTAACACTGAGCGGATCGATTACACCTAATTCGAATGTCGTGAATAGAAAAGAGAGTGCATATCCAGTACTTTGTCCGTTTGGTGACACAGAATTACTTAATGATCCTCAAAAATATAAACAGAAATTACATAGAATTGACCAAGCTCATGAGACATTTCAATCACATGTTTCTTAATATTTATGTATATATATATATATGAGAGAGAGAGAGAGAGAGAAATAGAAATATTTAATAAAATTGATATAAATTCAAATCTTGAAGTGATTTTGTATCATTATATAATATACGTTTGCAAAGTAAACATATTTTTCAAAATGCTGTTTAACTCAATCGTTTTATGTGTGCTTTCAATTTTTCCTTCACTAATTATTACTTTACCCTTACCGTTGGATATAAAATTACAACAGCCAAATATAACTGACAATCTTTCGTTTTCGTTGAGCTTACCTAATAATGATACTGTACAAATAGGTTTATCGTTTCGATTATTAACCTTTACAAATGGTGCAAATTTACTTAATACTACAAAAACGGGCACAGAGATATTTCAAAATGATGATGATACATCATATGATGCAGCAGTTAAGTCAACAACAGCAAAAACAGTGCACAACATTCTGGAGAAGAAAATAATAACCGTAGAGGAGGCAATCGAGAGTTTTAGGCAAGACTTAATTAAAAAAGAATCCGAGATATCGGGAATCATTCAAAGTAAAGATGTTTTTTATAGACATTTCAAACTTGAATTTGATGATGATAAGGCTTTAACAATTCGATGTTCGTATGATAGCAATTATAATTTGCGCACACTCAGTATCAAATGCTATGAATATCATGAATATGAAACCGAGAGAGTGTTAAGTAATGGAGAAGTTGAGGTCTTTATGAAGGAGGATCTTGAATATAAAACTGATGTCGAATTACTGGACTTTAAATCAATGAAACAAACATACCAAATGAATATTTCTTAAGAAAATTGTACATAAATGTACATATACATTTATTTGTCAATAAAAATTGTTATTCAAAATACACAAAAGAAGTAGTATTATTATTTATTTTTTTCTTTAGGGATAGGTATCCAAGAGTTGTGATCTGATGAAAAACCCAGCCATTTTACAAATATTTGATCTTTTTTCCTTTGAAGTACTTTTTCGATTAGATATGTATCGGATAACTTGGTTTTCTGTAGTTCCAGCTCATAAAATCCACCTTTAATGGGTTGGCCTTGGTAGTCTTCCAATAAGTATGTCAATGGATTAGTACGCTGCACTTTGATTATCTTAAAGATTTCCGTGGTCCAATTCGGTGTGTATCCTTTATCGAAAACATGTTTGTATTTGCTTATTCTGACAAAGTCGCCCACTTTGAACTTTGGAGTAATATGGATTTTAATGCGATTATAAATTTTGGAGTGTAATATTTTTTCGTTTGTAGCATTGACTTCTGAAGGCATCATCTTTATGGTACGATGTTTGGAATTATTGTATATTTTTGTTAGTTTTTCTATAATATCAATCCATCGATATGAACCATTTAAACTGAATTCCTTCCACATAAGAGTTTTTAGAGTACGATTAAATCGTTCGACAATTGAGGCTTTGAGTACACTAAATGTAGAGTAATGATTTATTTGATATTGCTTCATTAGATTTTTAAAATTTGTATTAAAAAATTCTTTTCCATCATCTGTTTGTAAATTTTTTGGGTGACGACCTTTATTAAATATATCCTTCATGGCGGTAGTAACACTATTTCCTGTTTTATTTTTAATAGGAACCGCCCAAGCGAATTTAGAAAACGTATCAATAACTGTAAGAAGGTATCGATAATTTTCATTATCAGAAGAGTACACAACCATTTCGACTAAATCAGCTTGCCAGGAATCATCTATCCCCTTGATAATAACACGTCTTCTTGTGAAATTCCTTCGAGCTGGTTTATGTAGTTCTTCGACAACGTTTCTTATACTCATCTTGGAATTGAATGATAAAAACAAAAGTGTTTATTCTTTTTATGGTTGTTTATTTATTCACATATTTCATATAGTACATATACAAATAACTACGTTACATTTTGCTCATATTATTTTAACCTTTTTTTTTTTTATACAAACACATCAATTTTTTTATTCTTAAAATTCTATTTTCAAGCATGTAACATGCACATGTATCTGGCCCGTCCTGACATAAGTTAGAAGACCAAGGACAGTTGTAAAAATGACATCCATGTTTTGTGGTTATGGTAGATATATTAATAAACCTTTTCAAGAAGATTATGCCATTCAATATTTCCTCATGATGTTCTTCCAGTATATCATGTTGATTTGATTTTAAAAACTGTAAAACTTCATCAAAAATCAATGAAGTATCTATACCTGACATAATAATTGTCTTGTGCATATACTAAGATGGTAAGCTGAAGACTGAAGTTAAAAAGTATTACTGTCCTTATTCTCACTTATAATTTCGTATCTGTTCTTCATATCTTCCATGCAGTCAGAAAGTAGTTTCTGAAATTTTTCAACAATTTCCAATTTAATATATTCTATAAGTCGATCATATGTGTCATCAACATAATGCTTAGTAGCAGCATCTTCCTCTTGTTTCGGTCTTTGAACATTTGTTAGTCGTTTAAAGGTTATATCGTAATCATCATTTTCTGTTTTTAAAAATCCCTCCCCTGCTGGTCCTGGTAAACCTCTCTCTCCTTGTTTTCCTCTCGGTCCCCTCGGAGGGGTTCTATTTGAAAAACGACCAAATTTATCAACACTCATATTTCTTTAGATTTTAATGTTTTTATTCAATAATATTGGCTTCTTTAAGTTCTTCAACGATTGAAACAATTTCATTAGAGTGATTGTTGTTACCAGCCTGTTGTGAAGCAATAAGAAGCCTCATTCGATCTACGAGTTCATTGGGATTATCCCAAAATATATAGTCTTTTTTCATTTTCGATAATTGCATTAAGCCGTTTCCTGAAGGAGAGTGCATTAGTGGTGATAGTGACGTAGTAGTGGAAGTATTTGTTGTCAAGTCGAATAATTTACTTATAATTTTTTTATACTTATAACCCCGATTGCCGTGTACTTGTCTTTGTGAGTCATGAGCAATTCTATGAGCATTGGTGTCAAATAGTATAGTCTTGTAGTTTTGTAAATCTTCGTTAGTGTACATATTTGTATTGGGGTTTTTCTTAAATATAAGCTCATACAATCCATTTGTCCCTTCGAAGGTTTTATTTTTAATTTCTATATCTTTTCCAATGATTTTGAACTCTGCATTACCGATGTACCATTTCCCATCTCTTAAACGTACACCATATGTCTTATCAAGGCTGGCGGAATTATTCATAAATAAGTCTGTATATTTTTTAGGTGTCTCATGAAATTGTTCTTGTAACATTCGTTTTGCAAAGCTACTATGGCGCAACTTGTTCTTTGTTCTTTTTGGGGTATCAGTATCAACAGTTAAAATGGGTGAATCATCAATAGAAGTGTTAGGCGTAATGAATTCATCGTGTGAATATTTTCTCGTATCATTTTCTTGTGGTTGATGTGGTTGTTCATAGTCTAGTTTTTTCTTTTTAAAAGGCCGCTCGAGAAAGGTACTTTTATCTTGCTTGATACTTGATTGTTTTACTAATTCATTTAGTGGTTTCGTAAGTGGTTTGAAAGTTTCTTCAATTTGAGTTTCGTAAGCTTCCCTGTCAGTCTTTAGAGCTTTGTATTTTTTTCGCAGAGCATTAGTAGTTTTGATTAGTTCTTTTGTTAGTTTAACATCTATATTCATAATGAATTAAATTTTCTTAGAGAAACAGGTGGTGAATAAGTTTCGAAGTCGTTGAAAGAATCGTTCAACAGGTTTTAAACTGAATCTGATATTGAGGTTACTGGTCTTAACTGAAGAATACTGGGTCTCGAACTGGTTTGAACTGTTTTTACTGCTACAATCTGCTCACTGAACTGTTCTGTACTGCTCTCATAGAACATCTCTTTAGGTATGATATGAAATTAAATGTGACATCCTTTTTTTATAACATAAGGAAACAGTCGAAACCTTTTCTATAACGTCCTTCATTTATAGGGCTTTCTTTGTCAATGACCACAAAGCCGTAGTCTGCATTCCAGCATTCTGCACATACCTTTTGAAATGCAATGAATGTCATATCTGAATTGCTATGGTCATTATAAATGTGTTTTAAATTCATATCATCTTGTTTGAAGATGATAAGGAAATTTGCATTGTCTCGAATTAGGTGTTTGGGTATTCGTGTGTACGTTTGACACAAATAAAAGCTATCGAGGCCATGGTGTCGGCCCATACTAAAGTATACTCGGATTGTGTCTTGTTTTTCACAAGCAATGTCATCAAAAATAAATATAGAATTAGGCTTGGTCTCTTCGACTGGAATAACATCTGCGTTATTGGAGAAAGTGAAACAACCCATATTTTTGATTGGTTCTATGGCTTTTTGCAAAAACTCATACTTTGGCTGGTGTAAAGATTTAGAATATATATAGATATTTTCAAATTTCAATCCATTGGGATGATGTAACAAGCTCATCATGACATTTGTTTTTCCACAGTTTGAAGGGCCTGTTATTAACCCTCTTATACTATTAGGGAATAGTTTGCCATGTTTTTTTCTTTCAATATTTTTAGACAGTTCCATATTTTGTACAGGTAACTGACATTGCTGTTTAACGAAGCGCATAGTGATAAAGACTAAATTTTCCTATAAAATGTAAAGTTTATATTCAAAATTTTCATTTAGTTTTCAATTGTTCTTAAGTAACGATGTTGATGATGGTGAAAATCTTATAAAATGTTTGATTATTCGAAAAACCCCATCAGTCGGCGAAACGTCGTCGTGAAGGGAAGAGGATTATTGAATTCTGTAATAAATAAACTTCCGATAGAACTGCATTTACCTGGTTATCAATACTGTGGCCCAGGAACAAAACTCCAAAAACGTTTAGCTCGAGGTGATTCAGGAATTAATTTGCTTGATCAAGCGTGCAAACAACACGATATATCTTATTCAAAATTTAGCAATACATCTGACCGGCATATTGCTGATAGAATTTTAACTGAAAAAGCTTGGCAACGAGTTCAATCAAAAGACGCTAGTATAGCTGAACGAGCAAATGCACTATTGGTTACTAATCTTTTGAAGGCAAAAACAAAATTCGGCATGGGTTACTCTAAAACTAACAATGAAATGCCTAAGGGGAGAGCGAAAAATAAAAATGTAGTTAAAGAGATCAAAGTAAATAATAATAACAAGATAAGGCCACCTTCGTTTAGAAAAATAATGAAAGTTATTGGAAATAATCTCAAACGCAGAAAAGTACTTAATCTGGAAAAAGCAATTAAAATAGCAGTATCAACTGCCAAGAAAACCGTTACAAAAAGCAGTAATAAAGTAAAAACACCTAGAGTTATTGCAGTACCGAAAATTGGTGGGGCAATTCCATTCCTTGTTCCACTCTTTGCTGGGCTATCAGCTCTTGGAGCCTTAACGGGAGGGGCTGCAGGAGTAGCCAAAGCTGTTAATGATATAAGCTATGCTAAGAAGGAACTGGAAGAGAAAAAGCGTCATAATGAAAAAATGGAATCCATTGCAGTTGGACACGGCTTACACCTTAAACCTTATAGAAAGGGTCTTGGGCTTTATTTAAATCCACCAACAAAAAATTTTTAAGTTCGCTACCCAAGCGTGCATTAACTGAAATAGATTTGAGAACTTTTGCAAATAAATATATTTCGAATTTTCGAGGAGTTTTCATGCGAGATAATTTACCGAAAACTAAACCTCTGAAAAACGAGTGTGGAATTATAAATCTCGATTCCTCAATTGGTCCAGGTACACATTGGGTAGCATATAGCAAAAAAGGCAAACAAATTGAATATTTTGATAGCTTTGGAAATCTTCAACCACCTATGGAAATCATTAATTATTTGGGTGACAAAATTAATTATAATTATAAAAACTATCAGGATTATGACTCTTTCAATTGTGGACATTTATGTTTAAGATTTTTGTATGATTCAATAAATAAAGAGATTTAAATACATTTGATTTCATTGAGTTTTATATCATCATGGCGATGACACTTACACTAAGCGGGACAACTTCTATTCTTTCAGCAGAGTATTTTCCAGTTCTGAACCTGGATCAAGACTATGTTTGTGGATTGATTGATTTCCAGACGTACAATTCTATACCGAATGTTGATGTGCGTAATAACTTTTTCCATGTGGGGGAACATGAAATTAAAATTCCTACTGGGTCGTATGAAGTTGACGCCATTGCAGAACATATATCTGCAGAATTATTATTGCGAAATACTACTATTGCTGTAGACATTGAAGCAAATAATAACACCATGCAGTGTGAAATTCTAAGTACCGAGAAAATATACTTCAATAGGGATAAAACTATTGGAAAATTATTGGGTTTCAGTGAGCGTATTCTTGAAGAGAATAAGACTCACATTTCTGATTTACCTGTTGACATAAACAAAGTAAATGTAATACGAATCGAGTGTAATATCATAACAGGGTCTTATTTTAATAATACCCCTATGCATACAATACATGAATTTTCACCAGAAGCAGGATCTGGGTATAAAATCATAGAAGTTCCTAAAAATGTCATCTATTTACCCGTGAATACCAAGCGAATAAGTACTATAACATTAAAACTTGTAGACCAAGACGGAGACTTAGTAAATTTTAGAGGAGAAAAAATAACAGTGCGGTTGCATTTAAGCCCAAATCGAAATAATGTTAATCTATAATAATTATATAAAAGAAACCAGAGTGAACAGTTCAATTAGTTCTACTCGAACATCAAAACTGTCAACAACTAATCTATCACCTGAAAATAAAGCCTATCTCCTTTCGTTAGGATTCAAATTAAAATTAAAATAATATGGATGATATACTTAACATTACACATGGACCGGGCTTTGATAACAGCATATCAAAGTTTGAATACCACAGTTACTCGCCCTTTCTTCAGTCCTTCAATCCAAGTGATGAAATACGTATCCCCATACAACAACAGGACTTATGTATATTACCTAGTGAAAGTTATATTTATATTGAAGGGAGTCTAACAAAAGAAGATGGAACTCTTTCAACAGGAAAATTAACTAATAATGCAATTGCTTTTCTTTTTGAAGAAATACAATATGAACTGAATGGAGTGAATATTGAAAACAATAAAAATGTGGGAATAACATCAACCTTGAAAAATTATATATCCTTAAACGAGAATGAAAGTAAAAGTTTAGAAAATGGATCATGGACTGGTAACAGCAGTAGTTTTTCTCCTGCATCTGGTATTTTTAATTTTTGCTTAAAATTAAAATATCTCCTAGGATTTGCTGAAGACTATAATAAGATCATAACAAATGCAAGACATGAATTGATTTTGATTCGCACTCGATCTAATGAGAACGCTTATTTTTCTAAAGATAACGAAGAATTAAAACTCTCAATTTTTAAACTGCAGTGGAGAGTTCCCCACATAACCTTATCTGATTCTAATAAACTAACATTATTGAAACAAATACAATCATCGAATCCAATTCAAATACATTTTCGAAGTTGGGAAATGTATGAATACCCAACACTACCAACTACCACTGATCATGTATGGACAGTTAAGACTTCAAGTCAACTTGAGAAGCCAAGATATATTATCATTGCTCTACAAACTGATAGAAAAAATCAACAAAATAAAGATTCTAGCAAATTCGATAACTGTGATGTAAGCAATGTAAAAGTTCATTTAAATTCCGAATCTTATCCACGCGAAGATTTGAATGTTAGATATAAATTGGACCGATATGCTGTTCTCTATGAAATGTACAGTGAATTTCAACATTCATACTATCGGAAGCAGTCAAAACCTCTATTATCGCGACAAGATTTTAAGGATATCGCCCCAATTATAGTCATCGATTGTTCTCGTCAAAATGAAACAATTAAAACTGGACCTGTGGATGTAAAAATTGAGCTCAAAACACTAACGTCAGTTCCCCCCTTAACGAGCATGTATTGCTTGATTCTTCATGATCGTATAATTGAATACAGTCCATTAACTGGGGAAGTACACAAACTTACTTAATAAATTGGGTGACTAATCAAGTTTTCGAGTTTCATGGATGTTATTATCATGGACATCCAGTATGCATGACCAATAGAAGGAATGAACCTTTAGAAGGAGATAAGCTCGATACTTTAAATTTAAGGTTTGAAAGAACGCAATCTAAAACAAAACGACTTAGATCATTCAAATATGAGGTCATCGAAATATGGAATTGTGAGTTTCAAAGAAAACATTCAATGATGAGCCAGGAGGATTTAGTATTCTTGAGAACACATCCTCTTATTGAAAAGAAGCGCCATTTTCTCCCCAATTACAGTTCCCTTCCTTATGGATTCCAAAGAAAAAGTATATCATCATCAAATAACCAATTAATAAAACTATAGTATAAATAAAAAGAAATAATTTTAAGTATTTTGTATTGTTTTATTTGAATCAGGATTTTTTAGCTTCACAAATAAACTTTTTTAATAGATAAACATTTTGGAGTGCACAAATCTTTCTATGGTATTTACATTTTAGAGTTATTTCTGGATACATATTTTTCAGTTCTTTAATATTTGGACATGTGTTGTTGCTGTTGTTGCTGTTATTGTTGTCTTCTAGGTTCACGACTTCCACATTTGCGTTATTGAGTAACGACTGAAGCCATTGTTTCTTTTCGGAGCCCTTAACGAAAACGACTCCAGTTTGAATTTGTTCTTGAAGAAATAATTTAACTTGGTGAAAATTAACGTCTCCTCCATCCCAGGTTAAACCGTGATGGTTTTGGTGTAGCCAACGAACCTGCCTTTTGAGATATAATGGAAGATAATTAGAGCTGAATGGTGGTGTTAGTATGAAGTGCTGGTGATGTCCATTGAAAAGCACCGCTATTTCCTTTAAAATAAACTCGTTGTTTAACCCTCTAAAACCTTGGAAGTCCGCAAAGTGGGTATCCATGTTTAGTCAACTAGTTTTATGCTAACGAACTGGTAAGCGGTGCCGGCAATGTTAATTACAAATGCAAATTTAAATAATAGTGCTCCCCTTTTTATATGCCTTAGCTTGAAAACAGATAAAACACAAACATCATCCCTTATCATTCCCTCCCTCCAAATATGTTTTATTAATCAGCATAGGCAAATTTAACATTTGATGATATGATGTGGTTTCTAAAAGTTATTATATTATTTTTAATCATTAAGCTCATCCATAAGTAATTTAACTTTAATCATAAGAACGGAAATACAATTTTAATATTTCCCATTAAAATTTATTACCACTCACCTAACCGCATACACAAAGCAGATATGACACTGTATCGCCTGACAAGATGCGGCTTTTTCAAAGTTATTTTATTTTGTCTAATCAGTAGGCTATTCACCCATACGTAACATTAACCATAAGAACAAAAAAAACAATTTTAATATTTCCTATCAGTTGCGAATTTGTATCGCCTGACAAGATGCGGCTTTTTCAAAGTTATTTTATTTTGTCTAATCAGTAGGCTACTCTCCTATACGTATATTAAAATTAACCATAAGAACAAAAAAAATAATTTTAATATTTCCTGTCGTCTGAAAATTTGTATCGTCTGACAGGTTGCGGTTTTTCAAAGTTATTTTATTTTGTCTAATCAGTAGGCTATTCTCCCATACGCATATTAACATTAACCATAAGAACAAAAAAAAAAACAATTTTAATATTTCCTATCATTTGCGAATTTGTATCGCCTGACAAGATGCGGCTTTTTCAAAGTTATTTTATTTTGTCTAATCAGTAGGCTATTCACCCATACGTAACATTAACCATAAGAACAAAAAAAAAACAATTTTAATATTTCCTATCAGTTGCGAATTTGTATCGCCTGACAAGATGCGGCTTTTTCAAAGTTATTTTATTTTGTCTAATCAGTAGGCTACTCTCCTATACGTATATTAAAATTAACCATAAGAACAAAAAAAATAATTTTAATATTTCCTGTCGTCTGAAAATTTGTATCGTCTGACAGGTTGCGGTTTTTCAAAGTTATTTTATTTTGTCTAATCAGTAGGCTATTCTCCCATACGCATATTAACATTAACCATAAGAACAAAAAAAAAAAACAATTTTAATATTTCCTATCATTTGCGAATTTGTATCGCCTGACAAGATGCGGCTTTTTCAAAGTTATTTTATTTTGTCTAATCAGTAGGCTACTCTCCCATACGTATATTAAATTTAAGCATAAGAACAAAAAAATAATTTTAATATTTCCTGTCGTCTGAAAATTTGTATCGTCTGACAGGTTGCGGTTTTTCAAAGTTATTTTATTTTGTCTAATCAGTAGGCTATTCTCCCATACGCATATTAACATTAACCATAAGAACAAAAAAAAACAATTTTAATATTTCCTATCATTTGCGAATTTGTATCGCCTGACAAGATGCGGCTTTTTCAAAGTTATTTTATTTTGTCTAATCAGTAGGCTACTCTCCCATACGTATATTAAATTTAAGCATAAGAACAAAAAAAAAATAATTTTAATATTTCCTGTCGTCTGAAAATTTGTATCGGCTGACAAGATGCGGTTTTTCAAACACACCCACACCCACCATTCCACCCCATCCCACCCTAGTAAGCCCCTGACATACTATATATATATATATATATATATATATATATAATATAGAAATATATGTATATATATATTCCTAAAATATCTAAAGTCATTATCAAACCAAGCATTTATTAACACTCACCTAACCACAAATAATTTATCTAAAGTCTTTGTCGCCATCGTCAAGCGCGCCCCTAATACACACAAGCAATACCCACCCCACCCACACCCACACCCACACCCACACCCACACCCACACCCACACCCACACCCACACCCACACCCACCATTCCACCCATACCACCCATACCACCCATCCCACCCTAGAACACAACCCACTCAATTCCAAATCAAGCAAACCCATTCCCACCCAACCCCAACCCTAACCCCACGATTCCGACCCCCGCCCCTGCCTAAATATCATCAACTCATCATAGTACATTTCTCACAAATAGCCATACATTTTCAAAATATGAATCATAAACATAAAATACTATTCTCATAACACAAGACGAACACATTTTCAATCTAATACCGCATCCACTTCCACACGTCATACATATTATTTGTCATTATCAATCACAACAGATGTACAAATCCTAAAACAAACCATACCTAAAACTCTTATCAACCCAACCGCCACAGTACCTACAAACTCTTATCTCACAACCGCCACCGTACCTACAAACTCTTATCAACCCAACCGCAACCGTACCTACAAACTCTTATCTGACCCCCCATGAACTCTTATCTGGTTCCCGCTCTCAAGTAGCCTTATACCTATATTTTCATAGAACAAATAATATTTCTCTTGACTCTTTTATAAATAAAAAACGCTACCATGCACCATTCGCCCACGCGCCGCACCGCCGCACCGCGCACCGCGCACCGCGCACCGTGCACCGTGCACCGCAACCACTCACTCCTCATCAAGCAAGACCCCGGCCGCCGTCTCGCGCCGTCCAATTCCCCCACGGCAGCCAGCAGCAGCACCAATTTTTAAAACAAAAAATCTAGTCAGAATTTTTTCACCCTCCCTACACACCGTCAGCCATCCACCCACGCGCCGCACCGCCGCGCGGCACCGCTGCACCGCCGCACCGCCAACACTCACTCCTCATCAAACAAGACCCTGGCCGGCGCCACATGCCGTCCGTCGCACAGCCACCACTCACTCCTCATTAAACAAGACCCCGGCCGGCGCCTCGCGCCGTCCAATTCCCACACGACAGCCAGCAGCAGCACCACCGGCACCAAACATTTAAGTTTTTTTTTTTTTTTTTTTTTAACTACAACACATTTCATACTCTACAAATTACTATCAATCATACAAATATTTCTCATATCACTTACCACAACATACATTTTTTATATTACTCATTTAGGAAACCACTAAGCGAATTTTTAAAACTAAAAATCTAGTATCAAACAAGATAAAAAAAAGTACCTTTCTTGAACGCACTTTTAAACATTTTTTACACACCCAAAACAATACCTACTTTTCAAACACACCCAAAACACTACACACTAGACACTACCCACAAAAGGTTCCCACAGCCAAGTAGCTTTATACCTACTACCGTACTAGTACCTTAAAGGATTAATTTTAATTTATGTTGAAATTTTGAAAATTGTCATAGAGAGCGTCAAAGTTTTCAAGCATCATTTTTTCGTGTTTCGATTTACATGATTTTTAGAAACCTTTTTTACTAAAATGAATTTGATATCTGCTTTTAAGTGGAATGAAAAAAAGAAAAAAGATTAAAGGCAATTAATTTTTTTTAACTTTCTTCCTTATTTTTTCTTGTACATTTTTTTAAACCATCCATATCAATAGGAAATCTTGTTTTATACAAAAAGTTTCTTGAGTAAAATTGCCAAAATCAGCTTAGTTTTCGAGTAATATCAGTGTGACCGTTCTCTAAGAAACGCATGAGTGAATTTAGTAGTAGTACGCAAAGGGGGTTGGATCTTGCACATTTGCTTTGATAATTGTTTTTTAAAATCTATGTGTACCAAATTTAATAATAAGAAGCTGTAAATGTAAACAATAAAACAGTTTATTTTGTAAAGAATAAGTACTTACGCACTACAATTCATTTTTTGTATATTAATCTTCTTTTTTTGCGTTTTTTTTTGTTTTGCTTTTACCGTTATTCTTATAAACAATGTTCTAGTGAAAAAGCCAGTTACATTCCTCCCCTTAAACAATTCAACCGTAATACTCCCCCTTCAGACACTGCCCATTAGCTTACCCTTGAGCACAACTTCGGACGTAGTACTTTTAAAATCAGAGTTTCTTTCCTTAGCCGCACAACACGAATGTGGAATGCTTTACCGGGTTATGACCCTTTAGTGTGCGCAAAATTATAAAACAAAACAATATCCAACGAAAACATATTTCGAATCGCTTTAGAAAGATTTTAAATTATTTTTTTTTAGAGTTAGATGACAGTATTTCTAAAGCCGATGAGAACATCTCGATAAAGGAACGCCAAATATTTGACTGGTATCCATCTTAGTAAACTTGCATCTCCATTCAGTCGACAGAGTGCACTAAAAACTCGAACAATGCCCCCACTTGAACTTGTGTTTTTCTTTTCGATTCACACGCAACAACAAAAAACCCACCCACCTGGCAAATATGCTTGCATTCAATTTAAATTTCAATCTTTCTCTTCTGCAGAAAAAGAGAAATTAAATTTTATTATGTATGAAATGCTGCATCTCCTGCTGGAGCTGCTCTGTTCTCATTTCAATATAATGAGAATCACGGTTTAATTTGCTTCTTTTTTGTTATTGTTTATGATGGTGATGATGATGGTGAAATGGAAACCTTTTTGAATCATCCGCCCGAACGAACAACCAACGATGCGACGACGCGACGCGACGTGACGAAGATGGCGCTGACGTGAAAATAAAAACAGAATAGTAACCAAAACCCATCTACAAAAATGCAAAAGAGATATCAGTTTGAATATATTTTTCCTCATATAAAGTGAATGACAATCTCTGCTGCAGATGAAGAGTAGCTATACAAACAGTCACAGTCACCGTCATTAAGATGAAGAAGGAAAAGTTGAGGTGCCTCTCTAATCTGACCCAAATTTCATGCATCGATTTAGAGTTTTAAAACAAAATCGAAATGTTGCAAAAATAATATAAGTACATACATACTTATTATATATGTATGTATATAGTTTGAAAGTCGACGGGATGATTTATAACAGGCCTATCATTTAACCATAAAATTTATAAAATTTGATGGATGAGAGTGGTATAGATTTTCATTTAATCTGGTTTTAAATACATACATACATGTGTATAAAAAATTGTAAGATTTAAGTTTTTTTTTTTAATAGGAGAAAAGTAGATAGTTGCAGTAAAATTTTCGATTGAATTAAATTTCATTCCTTGCGAAAGGAATATTTAACGACAAGTGTACTGTGCCTGAGGTATTATTTTAATTTGTTTGCATAATAGCTTTGTATATAAAACTTATAGTACTCTGATGAAGACGAACGATTGGGGCGACATCTTAAGCATAGCGATAGTACTTATTAGATTTGTCTCTGCTAAATTTAATAATAAAATATTCTCTTTTTTACTACTAGCTTTGTATCATATTCAACCCTCCACTGTAAAATCATGCGCTAATTTCAGCGCCACCACCAGCATAGCGTTGGCATTCCAAAATCACGCTCCATGAAAGTACTATAGGTTATATATACAAAGATAATAGACAAAAAACAAATGACAGATTGAACAAAAACAAAAATACGTTTCGAGTGACATTTAAAAAAGTGACAAATTGCACAAACAGGTGATGTTTAATTTTACTATTATACTTGCATCAAGTAAATATTGTGTAGACACCATATTGCAAACAATGACAGCGCACGATAAAGAAACTATTACAATTTTCTCTCTGGTAGACCCATTATTGCCAACTGCTCTTATTTGAACATTAGTGAAAAAAGCCCGTAGTGAAAATATTTGTCTACTAAAAGTTGTTTAAGACCGCACTAATGTAATTTCCGGTTCATTGAAGAAATAATAACGAACAAAAATCATTCATATTAATGAGGGTATACCTACACGTTATGTACATAATCGTATGTAACTTTATTAGAAAAAAAAGACTGAATGCACTAATTACTTAAAATAAATTTGCCTTAACTAAGCATGGTATCTGAAGTTATCTTTAGAGAAAATGCCTCTGAAGTGAAGAAAGAATTTGTGAAAGATTGTCGGGACCGATTGCGCCATACCAAGCTGTGTTAAAGAAATTTTCTTCAGAATGTGGGAAAACGAAAATACTGCTCGCTGAAAAAGAGGGGTTTCAGCAGAAGTCATAACATCAAACAAATATGGGTTCACGCATGTGAAATCCTTTGGAGTGATAACGACACACTAATCCACAACACGCCACACGAAACAGGTGTGGTTTCGACTTTTAAGTTTAAAATCACTACTTTTATAGTTTGTGATCCAACAAAGTTAATAATTTTCCACCGGATAATCCTTTTAAATATTCCAGTCATTAGATTGTTATTGATATGTAAATAAGAAAACTTTATAAGCTCAACTAATCTCATTTCACCATATTTTTGAATTGACTTGAAACTGCATTTTTGATGGCTGCATTTGTAATACCTATCTTATCTTCATTTTCCATAAAATCATCTTTATATTTTATTCAAAATAGCAATCTATCAACACTCAACAGTTGCGTAATACCAGTTTTGCAAAAATAAAAGTCAACGTTGAATAGATTACCTACTTAAAAGTTGAAAGTACATAAATATAATTGGCACTCAAATGAATGAAAAACTTACGAAATAACGTTCAGCAACGCACATCTAGTGTGGCTATATCTGGTTATGATTTGAAAAAAAAAAAGTTTGCTTACGATAGTATCATCATTACACAGGCCAATGGTCGGTATGTTGCCCCTTTGATGGTTTGCTACATAAATCATAGCCCCTATATCTGCTTTTCGCTTTTTATTGTTGACATTTTACCATCTACGGAGTCAACAACAGCAAAATTACCCAATAAATATACTGTCAGTAGTTGTGTAGACGTACATTTAATCTTGCATAAGTGACAAATATTGGCAAATTGACAGTTGACTTTAAAAGTGTGTTAGATGGCTGAACATAATACTGCAAATTGAGAAAAATCATTTTTTGATTGAATAACATCTGCTTATGCTACACACCTTGCCGTAATAGTCAGTTCGTTGGCATGCCATGCAGTGGGTCTTCAGTTCGATTCTCAGCCGCTGCAAAAATGTTTATTCATGGGTTTACTGCCTCTTGCGAGGAAGTGACAAATTCTCCAAGGGTTTATCTTGTTCAGAGTTGTAAGTCACTTGGTTTAGGTTGTCTACCAGAGTTAATGCATTTAATCAATTTAGATTTTACTTATGAAAACTTTTAGAGATATTATTCAGAAAAGTCTCAATGTACAGACTTATTGTAAAGTCTAGATATTTATCCGATATCGCTACCAGTTATCAATGATAAATAAAAGGCCAAGCTAGTCAGTTTTGTATGTCGTTTTTCTTTGACCATCCTAACCAGTGTAAGTGTTCCCGTGTCAATAATTCAAAAATATTCTTTTATGTTTGATGTACTCAGAAACTGAACACACAAACCTACTAAATATAAATAACAATGTTTTTCATCGGATAACCTCTCAAAACCAATAATTTGAAATAGTCAAAGCTAACAATATCAGCGCCAATTTATACTTTTACACTGTTCTTCCACTCATCGATTCAATTATTAGTGAAACCTTACGAAATCCAATGGAAAATGAGATACTCGTATGAAGTTTTTGTTTCTTCAAAATCTGGGTTTCTTTAAATCTGCAGTTTTGAAATTTATTTTCAGCTTTCTGTACTTTTCTGTTGGCGTTCAAAAACCACCCCAAAAGGAATTCCTTTTTTTTAATCTGTTTATGTAAAAAATATTTTGGTTTGGCAACTATGTACTAGACTTTAAAGTGATTCGGTCGTCAATTGAGTCATTTCATCTATTTTTATCAAAAAAAATGTCTCCGTCAAAATTTGACAAAGATAATTTTAATGTCGATTTCCTTTACACATTAGGGATTTCGATCCCGTGTCAAATTTTTTCTTGTGGTATGCGTATTTCGTATACATGTAAATCCCTCTTCAAATACGGATTCGAAGAATTTGATCTCTGTAAAAAAAATCGATTTTTTTGGTGTGAAGGAACGTAAAATCTGTCGAGAGATTGAAATATTCACACAGAAATTGATTTCTCATGTGTAAAGGAAATCGACATACCGTCCCGTTTCTGCGTTAACCTCGTATCTACAAAAACACAATTTTTCAGGAAACGAAAAAAACGTGTAGTTTCCGTCAATGGAACCTAATAACGAAACTTTATATGTTTTCTATTTATATTTTACAGTTGTTAGTATATCCTAGTTTTAATTTTGCTAGGACATCACAAAAGTACTTGTTTTAACTGTTTTTGTTACATACGAGTATCCGTCTCTTATGTTTTGATTTACCGAAATGCAGATACGAGGTTCTTTTTCTTATTTAAAATAAATTCAAATAATTGAAAATTTAAACTCAAGGTTAGAAAAATAGCTGAAGCATAAAAAAATACACAGATTAAACTGAAATACTGTTGTTTTAATTCATACAAAAATAAATTTTAAAAAAGCGAATTCAATGTTTGATGAAATGGTTTGTTAAATTAAATATCATCATACAACTCAAAGGATATGTTATTTAAATACATATGTATGTTATTTATGTACATAATTTATAAGCATGTATTTACAAGTAACTTATGAACTAAAAAATATATTTAATAAAAGTAACAGATTTTATTAATAAAAAAGGGAACAAAATTAAATCTCAAAATATTTCTATTCTTTATTAGAATTAAATTTAAGGTTATCATAAAAGCCGTGATAATCTTTTGGAAGTAGTTTCTTTAAACTCTGTAAGTCGTTATATTTTTTTAACGGCAAAAGTATGGAATTTTCATAAAGTGATTTTAAAATAGTTTTTGGAATATCTATTTTCGCTTTCCTTTGCGGAGATAATATCCAATCATTGTCGAAATCAAGTTTATAATACATACCCGTGGAATCATATCTTATGCATTTAACATCTGTTACATACCTGCGGATCACCCGTTTTAAAGCCTGGTCTAATGGATTTATAGAAACTAATTTTGGAAAAGTTTTAAAAAAAAGTATAGTCTAAGACGTCACTTTATAGGGTTCGGGGAATCTTCTTGCCTCTGTTATGATTCTATCAAAATCAGCTGAAACGTACATTTCTTTTGACTTCTTTTTTCTTTCGATGGTTGAATGGACAGAATCACATTCCATCTGGGTATGTCCAACCGTCAAATACTTTTGATAAATCATCGTATTATGTTTTATCGCCACGAATTGTAGAAGATTAGCTAAGTTGACGTTTCGATTTTGTGCGCTACATCCATCGCTAAACAGGACTGTTGGAACAGTAAGATCACAAACATTTTCCAAAACATGAAAAACACATGAAGCAAAAACATTAGAATCCATTCCACCTTCACCTTCTTGACATACGTAGCAATGAACTTCTGATGTTTTCAAATTGAAAAAAGTAAACTGATGCACAGCGAGCTTTTGTTCAAAGTACCTATGTAGCTGATGAAGCTATGAAAGGTACCGATTGGACAGCTTGAACGTCCAAAGTATAAGCATTTATTTCATTTTTTAACGCTTTTTCTTTGTCATTATCTTTTTCCAACCTTGCTTTATTTTTGTTGCTAACATGTTCACTATTATGTATGTCTTGGTCAATGTTTCCGTTCTTAAAACTATAGCATACATCATATTGATCTGTTTTTGGCTTATACAATCCAATGTTAGAAGAATGTGCTGTCTTCAAAATGGATAAATACGATGATCTTTCATTATTTGTCCTTCGCAAACTGTTCATACATTCTGTAAACATCTTTAAAAGATGTGTAGCTGAAATCAAAATATTGTTTGTCAGTTTTTTGCCAACAATAGTGAGATTCAAGCTTAGGTAGGCCCGCTAAAAAATCTTTGACATGTTCTTTTTTTTAAGTTGATAGCGGATTCTTTCTTTTTCGACTTTTCTGTTTGAAAAGGAATTCCAAAGTCATTGGTTGCTAAAACCCAATTTCGTACCGTCCATTCTCCCAAATTAAATGTATTTAAAAACATTTTTTTGCAGACTGGTAAAGCAATATTTTCAACTTTTAACTTATATTTTAAAGTTAAATTCCGTCTTGAATTATCACCACCTGTACGGCGAGCTATGGACTGCTTTTCTACAAGAGCTCCAATCATCACTTTTCGCTCTTTCCAAGACATGTTTTTCCAAAAAGAGTTAAATAATTGTTTTCTTTGCGATTCAGGTATTTCATAACATTTAAAATGCTTGCTCATTTTACACTTAGCGGAATCACAACGAGGCTTGAGCCCACGTTTTTGTCTTTTTTGTTTCCCGACTATCTTTCCTTTTTCTTTTTTAACACTATAGTATTGCTTTCCTTTTTGCCGTGCTTTTGCGACTATATTCTTCTTCCATTTCTCCGGTCTACCCTGTCCTTTCTTCCTTCTTTTTTTAGAAATAAGACCGAAATTTTCATCTAGATCAAGGCTTCTGCGATTAGACCTGTTACAATCAACAAAGGAAGATTTTGATGAGGGTTGACAACAGCTTGATAAATCAGAAGTAATGGAATCTTGATTATCGTTTGTTTCAATAAATAGTCCGGTCTGATCATCAAGGATGAAGCCTTCGTGTTCGTAGTCTAATGTAGGAATATTGTCTTCGACTTCACATTCGATAAACTTCAGTTTACCTTTTGTTTCATCTAACACCAAAACATGTTTATTTAAAATTGCTGGTTTAGAAGAGCCTGGTTCAGTAATGTTATTATTTTTGTTAAAGTTTAAAATTTATTGTTAAGACTTTTAATTTAACACGATAACGAGAACATTTTGAAGAGTATTTATATAAAAAAAAGAGATTAATTTACATACATACACATATTATTTACCGATCCATATTGTGTTTTTTATTTTATATTTTTATTAAATTTATAACCTTAATACTAAGCCAAATCCAATATATATAAAACTGATGCTCAAAAAGCTTGCGCCACATACAAAGCTTAAATTCACTCTAAAGGTACCTAATTAATAATAATATTATCTGCCTCAAAGCTAAATCTGAATAATGGTACTTTTGACTTGTTGTTCTGTGTAAAAAAGATTAACAATGAAGAAATTAAGGCCTCACCAAGTACATACGAGGTTCTCATCGAAACTTAACAACATGAGAGTAGTTACGAGGAAAAAGAATTAACGGTAAAATAGATTAGATGAATCATTTTAACATTCAGACTTAGCTCTATTATTCTGTGAGCCCTAGACAGTGTTTTTATATAAAAAAACGAATTTGCCGAAAAATGTAGTTACGAGGTTAACGCAGAAAGGGGACGATACACTTTGTTCCCTCAGTGTTTGACAGCAAAAATGAAAAATGTTGAAAGTTTCAATTTCTGAGTACGGGGTCTTGCATTTGTAAATTCGGATTTCAATCTTTAAATTGATTTCTTTCTTGGCAAATGGAATACGATTTTGAATTGCTTTTCGTGGTATTTTTATAATTTCAAAAAAAAATTAACTTTTTATCTACTTTCAGTTCTTCATGTTTTGAACAATATAGATTTACAAAATTAATTTTCAATCAAGAAATAGGTAATTGATTTATCTTACCAATGGAAATCCCATCAATTTGAATTTGATTTAATTTTCAAAGAAAATTTCCAAGTTTTGGATTTAATACTTTAAGGTGAAACTAAAATTGTCTGAAGGGCAAAAAGTGATCGTACGAAACAAAGAGAATAAAAGAAAACCACAAGACGCACTCAAATTGTGGATTTTTATCTTTCTACACTTCTGCTTTGCCCGCTAAACAAACGTCATTGAGGTGAAAATAAAGGTAGAATTGGAATGAATTGTAAATCTATTTTCAGTTGACCTCAGTGAGCTATTGCCCATTATAGTTCTACCTTTAACCAGTTCAGGTTAGAGAAACTAAAATTTGTATCTGCGGTGTTTTACGTCTAAGCTGATAAATTTTAACGAGGAACCATCTTCCTCTTTGGAATTAAATCTGTGAGATTTTATTTATGTAAGCTGGCCTAATATATTTATGATTTTGTATGGAAGCATGGGTATCATAACTTAAATATAAGAATATGAGTTAGTTACAAAAATTATTCTTTAGTTTTGTTTCAGCCGTTCAGAAAATGTCGATCATAAAATATACAAGCTTCGTAAGTGATAAAATGTTGATAAAATGAACTTAACCAATTTTTAAGAATTAGTATAGAAACCCCCAAACACAAGATTAAAAAAATTTAAATTAATTTTATTTTATTCATGGAGTTTAATATTTGATGTGGGGTTGAACAGAAATAATGTAAATATATCATTTTTCGTAAAAACTCCGATTTCCTAGTTTGCTACAACCTAATTCTCGTATTTGTGACAAAATCTGTTTCAAGTCACAGCTTTCTGTAATAAAAGTCATTTTTGCATTCAAACCTTGATCACGAAACTTATCGTCTAAACGTGATACACTCAGCTTGTAATATGATCTCATTTTATCATGAAGTGGCAATAAACAACAAACACATCACACCTAATACGAATGACCAGAACTTTATACTATCGACGAATGATCACGTTTGTAATATAAGTATAACCTCATTTGACCGTTAGAGTTTATTTTTTCTAACAGAAAGTCATTTGAGAAAGCACATTCAATTTCACTAACACCAATCAAAGAAAAGCGATAGTTTAGTTTTGCTTATGATAAAAAAATTTCAATGTCAAACTATAGAAGGAGACAGCTGTCAAAGAACACTCTTGTATTATATTAAATGTAATCGACCGCATTTAAGTGCATGTTATTATATACGTTCGTTGCATTTGGTGCCTTGGTGATGCAAGCAAATTGAGAAAGTTTACTTAATGGAAATTGCAACTCGCGGCATCTATATGCTTGTGTTTTCTATATGTCTGATTTATTAGGTGATGTCTGTCGTAGGTCAGTTTATTTCATTTAAAGATTCCATTTTATTTACTGCGCCCCGCCGGGTGATTATTTGAATTGCGCATCATTTAACTGACATTGCTGATGCATAACAAAAATGCATGCATGTAAAGCCGGGTCAATTACATTTTAAACTTGAAATTCTGCTAAGTTAATAAATAATTATGAGTAAAAAGTCTTGAATTGAGAAACAGTCTGTTCAGTGTCATTAAATATGATGTCTCAAAAGCAACTGCAACATAAACACAAATTTGTTCAATGTCAGTGTCATTATTGTTATTAAAAGAAAGTTTTCTAGGTGAAAATTGTATTGTTTGCATACGTGCTTGTTCTAGTACGTGCTGGCAGACAAAAAAAGGTTAAAAACGAAAGAAAAACTAAGTTAAAGCAAAACAAACAAAAATGTTGATAGTGTTTTGTTTGCTTAATCTTATTTTTTAATAAAGATCATTGGAAGATCAAATCGTGACAGAGGGTATCAAAATATAATTTATGAGAGATTAGTTTATTTGTTGATTTATTATAACGGGTGATTTTTTTGAGGTTAGGATTTTCATGCATTAGTATTTGACAGATCACGCGGGATTTCAGACATGGTGTCAAAGAGAAAGATGCTCAGTATGCTTTGACATTTCATCATGAATAGACTTACTAACGAGCAACGCTTGCAAATCATTGAATTTTATTACCAAAATCAGTGTTCGGTTCGAAATGTGTTTCGCGCTTTACGTCCGATTTATGGTCTACATAATCGACCAAGTGAGCAAACAATTAATGCGATTGTGACCAAGTTTCGCACTCAGTTTACTTTATTGGACATTAAACCAACCACACGAATGCGTACAGTGCGTACAGAAGAGAATATTGCGTCTGTTTCTGAGAGTGTTGCTGAAGACCGTGAAATGTCGATTCGTCGCCGTTCGCAGCAATTGGGTTTGTGTTATTCGACCACATGGAAGATTTTACGCAAAGATCTTGGTGTAAAACCGTATAAAATACAGCTCGTGCAAGAACTGAAGCCGAACGATCTGCCACAACGTCGAATTTTCAGTGAATGGGCCCTAGAAAAGTTGGCAGAAAATCCGCTTTTTTATCGACAAATTTTGTTCAGCGATGAGGCTCATTTCTGGTTGAATGGCTACGTAAATAAGCAAAATTGCCGCATTTGGAGTGAAGAGCAACCAGAAGCCGTTCAAGAACTGCCCATGCATCCCGAAAAATGCACTGTTTGGTGTGGTTTGTACGCTGGTGGAATCATTGGACCGTATTTTTTCAAAGATGCTGTTGGACGCAACGTTACGGTGAATGGCGATCGCTATCGTTCAATGCTAACAAACTTTTTGTTGCCAAAAATGGAAGAACTGAACTTGGTTGACATGTGGTTTCAACAAGATGGCGCTACATGCCACACAGCTCGCGATTCTATGGCCATTTTGAGGGAAAACTTCGGAGAACAATTCATCTCAAGGAATGGACCGGTAAGTTGGCCACCAAGATCATGCGATTTGACGCCTTTAGACTATTTTTTGTGGGGCTACGTCAAGTCTAAAGTCTACACAAATAAGCCAGCAACTATTCCAGCTTTGGAAGACAACATTTCCGAAGAAATTCGGGCTATTCCGGCCGAAATGCTCGAAAAAGTTACCCAAAATTGGACTTTCCGAATGGACCACCTAAGACGCAACCGCGGTCAACATTTAAATGAAATTATCTTCAAAAAGTAAATGTCATGGACCAATCTAACGTTTCAAATAAAGAATCGATGAGATTTTGCAAATTTTATGCGTTTTTTTTTTTAAAAAAAGTTTTCAAGCTCTTAAAAAATCACCCGTTAGTCAGCAAAAAATGATAAGTTAGATAGAAATCATAGCCGTAGCTGTGATTTTTTTTTTAGAAAGAGGGAGGGGAAGTGCAGAGAACATATCAAAGTGGCCATCACTTAGATGGTTACTGACGCTGTTTCGTTTAAATGAAAATCAAGTGGAAGTATTCCACCAAATGAAATCGGTTATTTTATGGAGTGAAAAGGCACCGAAACATCGGGGTAGTGGGAATGGTTTAATCATTAATCATTCAAACTTTCTTATTGAAATTTAATTTTTAAAATATGAAGACACAACAGTAACAAATCAAGTGTCTGAAAATGGTAAGTTTCCAAAATATTTATTATTTTTCACTTAGTAAGAATCTATTTTTTAGAAAGATTTTATTTTATCATAGCATCATATTTTGTATTTGCATAAATAGGTGCATGTGACAGTATTGGCAGATTACTGGGTTATTTTTTGCAGGGGACTGCAAGATCGGTCGAGAACATCACCACAGATGTGAAAGGGTACACCAGAACCCGAGCAAGGCAATCCATTGCCGAGCACAAGAACTCGTCCTTTCACAAACTTCAACTTGGCGAATTTTGCGTCGGGACTTGGGCCTTCATCCGTATAAGATATAACTCATTCAGGAGCTGAAAGTTCATGATCATATGCAGACAAGGCAATTTCTTCGCTGACGGAACTTCGGATTGTTTGCAAGAGGTCCCCAAATTAGGCCGAAAAAAACATCTATAACGACGAGGCGCATTTTTGGATGAATGGCTGTGTTAACAAGCAAAATTGCCGTATGTGGGACGACACCAACCAACACATGGCTCACCAGTTGTCATTAATCCGTACTTTTTCGAAAACGACGTTGCCGAAGCGGTCACCCACAATGGCGAGTGCTCTAGAACGATGATGAAAAATTTTATGTGGCCCAAATGGAACCATATGGAACAAGAAAACATATGGCTCCAGCAGGGTGGTACAACGTGCCACAGAGTGGACGTGACGAATGACCTCCCGCAGAGGTGACGTGAATTGGCCACCAAAGTCATGCGATTTGACCCTGTTAAACTTTTTCATGTGGGGTTTTCTATAATCGCAGGTCTCTATACGAAAAAACCACAATCTATCGATGCTTTTAAGGTGAAAATTACACAGACCATCACTAAAATTAATGCGGATTTAAGCGAAGAGTAATTGAAAATTGAACCACACGGATCCGTACCACCGCAAGAAGCCGAGGCAGGTATTTGAACAAAGTCATATTCTATATATGGGCCTCTCAAATAAAACAAGAATGTTGTAAATATCTCACACACAGCTTATTTTTTTCCATTTCAACATCTACCTGTTCTGATTGAAAAACCCTTTAGAATCCCTGTCAAAGAAAGTCAGTTAAAATCAAGTTTTTTTTTTTTTGTTTAAGGAGATCATACCAGTTGTGCCTCATTTATACTGATTTCAAAGTGTTGACACGCAAGGTTTTGTAATTGCGAGATTTCAATTATGCGAAATTCTAATTTGTGAGATTTTCAAATGTAGTCAAATTTTACATGTTCATTTTATTTCTTTAGTTTATTTTCATCATCGTTATTACGGTTCTCTCCCGGCTTCTTAAAACAAAAACCTCCAATTACTTATACCGAACTTGAGTCCATGTAACAAAGTTGTGAATCCTAAGATTGAATTGTGTTCACTTCATCCAAAACGAATTTAGTGATTAATATCAGCACAGTCTCCTTTGAAGAAGATCATAAGGAACACTTCAGGGTTGTTGCATCTTTTCTTCATATGTGATCAACAATTTTCCCTAAGAAATTTTTCTCGAACTCGAATATGAGATCGGAGTTTCGTTTCAAGTCTCAAGTTTAGTCTCGAATCCATGTGTCATAATTAGTAAGATCATTATCTTCTACAGGAATAGCTTTAAATGTATAGTTAAGTTTCTCGATTTAAATAAGAACCTTGACCGATAATAAGAGGGAGTGAAAATAACAGTCGATGTAGGGCTGGAATGGCAACTTAGATGTGTTTATAGGTTCGAGACCCTGCGAGATTTGTTGAGACAATATAAACCTTATATCTCATTCACTGAACCGTACCAATACAAATTATTTCTTATTTTTCTATAACTTCTTACTAGTGCTGTGCAATTAACGCTGCATTAAAATGAGGTCTAATGGACATAAAGTTAAAACTACTATTTACTATAAGGGTTAATTTTGTGTACATTTCGTCGTTTGCAATGCTCATAAGATTAAGAATAGCTATGGGTACCTTATTGATACACTCGCGTTTGTATATTAACTATTGAATCACACCCAGTTGTGATTTTAAAATCAAACTTGAATCATTAAACAATAAAGGAAACATAATTCAGTCTTGCCTACACAAAGCACCGCACCTTCTTTATATGGCGAGAATATTACTAAAAGCATTAAATTACAATTAATTACTTAAAAAAACTCATAAATTGTTCTCATATTACATACAAAATCTTATTTGTTCAGATTTATCAGACAATCATATTTCATCCGCCTCCACTTTGCTGAAATTAATGTGAAAAATTTAAGGAGCAGCAACATCAGTATTTGTTGCAATTGTTCTCAAAAAATTGTATGTTTAAAAAGTTTTAAGAATATATGTATATAATGTAGATAAAAATGTAGAAATTTAAAATGAGTATAAAAGAAGAAAAAAGTATGGTTCATATGAGTAGGTGGTGTATTAATGCAACTTAAGTCTGAAGGTGGAAGATGTTTGTGCATACAAAGTTGTGAGATTAAAATCGAAATAAAAAATTAAAATTCTACAAAAAATATCTATAAATAAAAAGAATACTGCAAGTGCTATAGTGTCGCCAAAGATGGCAATGTGCAAATATTTATAAAACAAAGACAAAAAATGAAGAAGAAAATACCAAACTACAGAAACAAAAGACTTGAGCGACAAACCTGATTGTAGCTAAACATTCCCATCTGCAAACATGGTGAACAGAAAAAAAGAAGAAAAAATAAGGAACATTTTAGTATTCAACAAACATACAAATAAAAATAACAAAAAAAAAAGAATTCAAATAAAAACAGAACAAGGACAAAACAATTTATTTTGTGTTGATGAAAATCATAAAAATAAAAATCACGAACACTTTAAACAATTATTTTCATGAACAATTAATTTAGCCAATGTACATAATGACAAAAAAAAGTACTCTGAAATAAATCTTACTTCAATGTCAACATTTATAGCACATTACCTAAAAATTCTACACTATAATATTAAACCGATGATGGCTGTAAAAGTGCAAAGCAAATAAATTCTTGGTTTGTGGTTTAATTAAAGCTGTGACAATTTTTGTCACAATTTCTGACATCAATAAAACATACAACGTTTGTTATTCCAATCACTGATCTTCCTAAAGAATTAAAACGAACACACAGTAGTCGCGTTCGAATAACAAAAAATACCTGACAAACAGTACATAAAATCTAAAGCAGAAATATTAGTGATGGCTGATGGATAGCTAAATTTTACTGAAGCGTTGAGCAATGCATCCGCTTTTGTGAAAATTTTTTTCATGCTCGAGTTGCAAACATATTGTGGAATGAAATACATACATAGGTGAAAATGTGTGTTTCTTTTATGCTTTAGGTCTTTAATGAACCTGTGTAGGGGGCTATAACCGAATATGTAATATTATGTAATACAAAAAGGTTTTTGGTTGATTTAAATTTTTTATTTTTATATGTTTATAATATATGCATGTATTTTATTTTGGTTTTACTTGTGCTCTCTAATTCTAATAATTAATTGTCAAACGAAAAGCACTTACTGAAAAATTAAGGAATTCCACTTTCACTTTATATGAAATAACAATTGATAAGCAAACAGAACAAAAAAAAATGGCGCAAAATTTTAAACAGCATTCAAACAGTATGATACTTCTTAATAATTTGCTAACTTTAAAGTAGTTTACTAAACCATTCTTAATTTCAAACATTTTCTAACTAGGAACTAAGGCGATTTTCTTAAACCAATGCTTTAGAACACACCCAAAATATTTGAATTTTGTGCTAAAAACTAAGTAAACTGAACTTTTTTGACGTTTGTAAATGTCAAAGAGTCATATGAAGCAAGCACGATACTAACAAAATAATTCGAGGTTTTTAACTTTAATAAAAGGGTAGAGAAAGTTTCGTACTAAAACAGCTTGAACATCATACTAATTCAACTAAAATTTTGCACAAATAAGTTTAACTCCTAAAAAACTTAAACCACTTCCACTGGGCGCGTTCATACATATATAACATATGGAGTGTCATAGAAACGGAGCTGCATGGCATTGCAATGCGGAAATACACGTGAAGCTGTCAAACAGTTCTGGAGAAAAAAGGCCAGATTTTTGACAGGTTATGATATAAGATCCACGACGAGCAAATTGCAAATAGTGAATGGTCGTAAATCTCTTTTTAAGTAAGTATTTTTTTTTGTCACTGAAAGCTGCGAATTACTATAAAATATAAACTCATAAAAATAAACAAAAATTTGAGGTTATATTTTTATGATTTCTTGTAATTTGCAGCTTACAGAAATTGTTGATTTCATAGAAAATACTAAAATTTTAAATTTTGCAACTCAAACTAATTTAACACTATGGTTTCTATTTAATTTTTTAGATGGGATCATTTAAGGACAAATGAAGTATTATACGATTTCGAGATGTGACCAATGTCGATTTTCCTTGGTTTAAAGTGTTATTTTCTTTACATTGAGATAACCAGATTGAAGTTGGTGCATCAACTCAACTTGTTTTTACAATGCTGATTAGTATTTTCACACTTATTGACAGCGGATACAGTTTTTTATAAGCGAAACTTCTTCTTTGGACTTTAAGAGAATAATGCGAAAGTGAATAAGCCTCAGTGTCTTGTACTTCGCAGAAAAATCAATGTGAATCATTATTTTTTGTGAATTGCTGCATTACTTAGGCCAGTTTTCCAAAAAATGACAATATGCCATCATTGAAATGGTATAAATCAGCACAATATTTAAATGTTACCAATATTATGGGAACATTGTAAAAACAATTTGTATTTAATAGTTCTTCATAGCCGTGTTTTATTATCGCCAATGATCCATATAGATTATCACTTGAAAATAGTACGCAACGGATCATAGTGACATCACTGTTATATGCCCATCTCTTTTTATCCATATGTTTGTTGCTTTTCAAATATTTCTTTACACTACCTTAAGCCTAGTACGCACATCGCACTAAATTTTATCTCCCACATTTTTCTCCAAACATCAGCTAAAATCTAAGCTAAATTTTGACATAAGAACCTTGTGGAGAATATGTCACAGAAAACAGCTGTTCTCTAAATTTTTTCAAAGATTTAAAGGAATTTGTTTTAAAGTATTACGAGTATTTTTTAAGAATTATGAATGAGAATGAATGAGAATTATGAATGATGAGTGATTTTTGCTGACAAAAATCTTGTAAGACTTCCATCACTAAATATTCTTTTAAGTTATGTACACTGTACAGTTCGATGAGAAATTTTGATTTTTAAGCTGGGCAGCGTACCTCTTGGCTAAAATGCTTGACGTAATTTAAATTTTGGAGAGAATTTTGTATGGGAGATAAAATTTAGCTCGATCTGCGTACCATAAAAAACCATCTACCCGCCAAAGAAAGAACTAATTTTTGGATCATTATCAGAAAAAGTCTAAATCAGAAGGCAAAATACTCGAGTAATTGAAAGAAATCTCAATTTAATGCGAATATAAATTGATTTAAAGGTGTTAAGCTTAAGCAAATGGGACGTTCTGAATTTAAAGTAAAGACCGACAAAATGCAAACAAAAATCACAACACCAAAAAAGCTGTGAAATTGTGAAAATATTCTAGTTAGCGTCGCTCGATCAGCATCTAATATTTTTTAAAAGAATTGATGCTTGCAACAACCATAGAAAAAGCTTAAGCTAACAGTGACCTGGTATTCATAGAATTAATTGGATATGAACTGAACATGGCTTTAAAACATAAGGAATAAAGAAGCCAAAGTATTTTAAATTTTCAAAACTTAATTTTAGGGATTCGTATAAAAGTTCGTTTGTTGTATTTATGTTTGCAAGATTTTTTTAACTTAAAGTTCCTTTAATCTTCTTATGCATTTGAGTGGCTCTATATGATTTTATATATGCACTTAAGCTAAAGGCTTATGAATTCTTGAAAATCATTATTATTCTGAATGCAAGCGATTCAAGATACTGGACAAAAAAATGAGCCAAACAAAATGCAAAATTCAACTCAAATTTATATACATATGTACAAAAAAAATACCAAAATAGCCAACAAAATGCAAATTATTCCACCCGACTAGCCATTGACCAAGCAAATAAAAAGCGAAGTATTTGTAAATACGCGGACGCCATGCCGCCGTCCGCACCAACAACGCAATCTACACGGATCCATCAACACAAACAACAACGATCGTATATTTTAATCAGAGATAGGTGTTTTTTATTGGGTCTGTTTTTTTTTTTGAAATTTATTTAAAACAAAAGCCTACAGATACGTCTGAAATTCAAATTGTGCAATCCGTCTACAAATCGAATTTTCAAGGAAAATCCAAAATACCAACTTTGAGTTGTGTCTACTGCAACCAATGACTAGACTAGAGAGTATATGGTTTGTGTGTTTTTGCTTGGAAAATAAAAAGATTAATGTTTTCGTCATACAAAAAAATTTTCATAGCTGCATATTGCATTATATAGTACTTGTACTTAATATCCTCTACCATTATTTCATCAGATATTAAAATGCTATAGATGCGTTTGCAGAAGGGTGGGTAGGTTCCTATACCGGGCTGAATCTATTTTTGTATTGCGATTTATTAATTTCATAAAATTCTGATACCGGACGTGGATATAATGAAAGTAACGTAAATAGCAGAATTTGCTTTTATAATTGGTTTATTGGACTTTTTTAATCGTTTGACTCAGACTTCTATAAGAAAAATATAAATCCATTAACACACCCCAATTAACAAGGTATACAGGGTGTACTACAGTCGACGCTATAAAATGAAAACCATGCGTTGATGAGATTATTTTTAACACGAAAAACCCAAAACGTAATACTTAAAGATTTCAACAACAATAGGTGCGTTTTATTATTCACAAATCTTAGTGACAGCAGTGTTATAAGTCCGTCTCTTTTTATCCTTGGGTTTGTAAATTTTCAATTATTTCTTGTCTTTTTTCTTTACACTATAGCTTACACTACCTTACCATAAAAAGCCATCTACTCGCCAGTGTAATAACTGATTTTTGGATCTTTGAAATGGATCCCGATAGAAAACAGGATCCCAAATTGTTTTTGTAATACAAGTTAAAACTTAATCCAGATCCGGATCCAGATAGATTTGTGAATAATAAAATGCACCTAATAGATACCTAAAAGAAAATTCAAGGAATACAAAGCTATAACAACAGAATCGAATCTTTTTAACGTATAAATGTTTTCAACTATTCACCTCAAAATGTTATTTGTTTCTGTTAATATTTTGAAATATTGTTATTTACAGAAAAAAATTTAAGTTCTTTCAAGAGAATAAATTGGCATTTCATAAAGAAAAAACTACTCGATAACTTATTTTGTTTTAAATAAACTGATGAAATAATTCAGGAAACTGTTAACCGTACAGAAAAATGTCGCTGACTAGATTTGAATGGTTAAAATTTTGTGTTTGAATACAAATAACCTCAAAGAAGTTAAAGTTTTCGTTTATGGTCTAGACTGTGGGAAACACTAAATATGAAATCTTTCATATTTCAAGGACTGTAATTATCGAGCCCTCTTAATTTTATGGGTTAACATTGAAATGTTTTTTGGGTTACGCTTAGTTAACCATAACTTAATAGGTTTCTTGACAACCACATAAACTTTTTATAAGTCTTTCTAAATATTGACTTTTATAGCTTCATTAATATGGGTTTTAATCTTATTAACTCAATTAAAACTCTTTAATTACCAACTTAAGTCACATATTTAGTTATAAGTTAGTAAACTGCCATTAAGTACAACATTTCTCACATAAGCTGATTGGAAAGCTTAAATAACATGTTTCAGACCAAATAGCAAGGTCCCCAAAAGTTCTACAGACTAGATCATCTTATCTTGGATATCTGCGCAATGAGAAGCTTTTGTAGTCGTATTTCCTCCTTTGGAATTATTTTTCTAACTTATTAACGTCTGTCTTTGGTTTTTGTTTTGAAAAATGTTGTCACTTATTTTCAACACACAAAAATGCATTCCATATTATGTTTCTCATTTTTATTTTGTTACACCAACAAAAACAAAACAAAGTTACTTCAAGTAAACTTGTAGAATGTCTAGTTAATTCCATTCTAAGCTTTAATAAAGATCTAGAGACTCCAATTATCTACATTAATTGACCAACAATAAAAAAGGTTTTTACTCTCAGTAAAAATGTGTCTTAATATTTGTCAGCTTCTTACAAAACTTTAACCAACATCCGTGGTAAAGCTTTTGAAAGAAGTGGCAAATACAAACTACCAATACCACTTGGACTATTTACGAAAATTCAATAAACAATCTTCATGCAAGACACGAAAAGAAATTTCATCACAAAAACCAAAGTAGAAAAAAAAGAACGAAAGTAAGTGGAAGTATTGGATTTCCACAAACCAGAGCCCAATCATCTAAGCTTTGGAACTGACTATATTTATACCGCTTTGGCTATAAGAACTTCAGCTTCAATTTCAGTTGATAGGTTTTTATTTCTGCTATAATGACGAAATATATGAAAAACCTATACCTACACATTAACTTAAATCAGGTTTCGTCTTTATAAAATGTAACTGCAATACAATATTCTTTGGACTTTGTTTTGTTGTAAATTTGTTTTGTATTGCTTGTTTTTCTTATACAAAGTTAATTAATTTTATACATACGTCAAGGTTCTTTGATATTGAAGTTGTTATTATTTGAAGTGGTTGAGAAGATATACAAAACTGCAGCGATAGAGCTTTGAATACTTTGACCTTTAATTGACCTTAAAGGCATACACATATGAAGGTAAAATTATCTACGTAGTTTGTTGGAATAAAATATTATCAAAACAAAATATTAAATTTTCAAAAATTATAGGTATATAAAATATACTAATGTTGCTAATCCATTTAAAATTTGATGAATTATTAGTTAATTAAATTAGCATTTGAAGTTTCTTGCTTAATTTATAAAACAAGTTTTGATTTTTTTATTATTCATAAATCTCATGATTGAAAACTTTCCAGAAAGATTTCAAAGCTTTTGGGCTTTAATAAAATCAAACTTGTCAATTGATTTGTAGCTTGATGTTAGGGACTTCTTTATTTTCATTCCATTAGTAGCAACATTGAAAGTATGTAGATAGATACAAAACACAACTTATAAAACTTAAGATTACCCTTTTGGTAAAGTAGTAAGTTTAACCATTGTGCCTGGTTTGCTAATAAAAGGAAATACAAAATGGCTGCACTTATTGGTTATGCAACGACTTTAGTGTGGGGAATAAAGCTTAATCTGATGGTTTGTGGGTTGTAGATTGTCCAATACAGAAATATAATTTATTTTCAATTAAGGTATTGGTATTGATACCTACATATATCCGCATTTTTACTTGTTTATGTGATTCAAGGCTGTAATGTGGCTAAACGGCATAAAGTGTTATATTATTATTATTATCACATTGTTACTGGAAAGTGTAAGAAAGGCACTATTGACTGTATAATATATAAGTATCCTTATGTAATTGGAACTAAATTGCTTGAGCCACTAACCTAATACAAAATATATAATACGCATACGGAAATATTGCAATATCTCGAAAATGTTTCGTGCCAAAATCGCAATTTTATTACAATGACTAAGGAAATCACATGTACGAAGTTTAATCAATATCGTTAAAGCAGTTTTCGGGTGATTTTGAAAACAACAACACTTCCTTTGTACAGCACATACGAAGCCAAGAACCTAAGCCATTAGTCAGTGGGTTGAATATATTGTATATTAAAACATATTCTCTAGATGATTAAATAAATTGTTATACAGTATATCGAGAAAATCAAATAGTTTACTTATATCAAGTAGAATTTTTACTTCGCTTATCTTTAGTTAAATCATAAGTATAAGTTACATTAAAAATAATTACTACTAAGATAACTTATACATTTTTATACCTATTTAAACAGTTGCACAAATACAAATTAACTGAATTAATAAAATTTGTTTTCTGTTACTGAACACGTCTTTTTAACTTGCCACTTCATTTCGGTTAATGTGTAAATTTGACAGCTAAACATTATGTGTCTTGGAAGCACCTTCCATTTATTAGGTTTTAATATTTGTTAGGTACACACTTATGTAATTAAATACGGCTTAGAATAAAAATACAAACAAAATTGTGTAGCTTCCGTTAAAACAAGTCGAAGTTGTTTTTGAATTTTTTGACAGTTCAACAAAAAAACATCAGAGTTTTTGAAAATAAAAGTTCGCAACAAAAACAAATGTAGTACCCCTTGGGATAATAATGAGTGCATTGGACTGTCATGCGGAAGGTCTCGGGTTCGATTCTCAGCCGCTGCAAGAAAGTTTTTTTCAGGGGTGTACTGCCTCTTGCGAGGAATTGACAAATTCTTCAAGAGTATCTCTTGTCATGGAAAGTGCTGCTCATTAGCCGTTCGGAATCCGCAGAAAATTGTAGGTCCCCTCCATTCCTGGTAACACGCACACAGGAGTGTTTGAGAGTTGTAAGTCACTAGGTCCTGGTTCCCCCGAGCTGTTGCACCACCAAATTTAATTTAATAACAAAAACAAATCCATAATAATTGCTCTTCTAAGCCAACTCAAAATATTCAGAACGATAGCATCTACTTAAATTTGACAAGAAAATTCGCTAGTTTACCAACTCTTGTCGTTAGCGACAAATCGTTTTTAACCAGATCAGTATGTCAAAAAAATGTCACGTGCACAACTCTAATGTCGATTTCCTTTACACATGAGAAATCAATTTCTGTGTGAAGATTTCGATCTCTCGACAGATTTCACGTTCCTTTACACCAAAAAAATCGATTTTTTTTGACAGAGATAAAATCCCTAGTATCCGTATTTGAAGAGGGATTTACATGTATACGAAATACGCACACCAAAAGAAAAAATTTGACGAGGGATCGAAATCCCTAGTGAGTAAAGGAAATCGACATAACAATACGGGGATAAAGGTGCGGTGGCACTTTAGCCGTAGCTATATCCACAACATCATGTCAGTTTCGGTAAATTTCACCTTTGACAGGCGAAAATTTTGTTGTCATTCTGAATGTTATGTATTGGCTTGAAAAAAACAGATATCTTGAAAAAGTAACGATCATTGGAAAAAATTATGATTTTATGAAGAAAATTAAAACAAAATTGAGAAAAAACCTTTTTGACAGATTTAGGTAGAAATTTGATTGAAAACTAAAGCATCAATATATTCTATTAATAAATATTTGTTAAAATCAGTACAGTCAATCTTTAAAATATAATATTAAAAAAATATGTGAGGTTATGAACAGTTAAATGAACACGATCTAAATGCCATTTAAAAGAAATTTCAAAGTATCCAGACGAATTTGATCAAAACTGATCATTTCCTTAGTTTCTTCCAGACTCCTTGGAACAGCAAAGAACACATTGTTGATGTTTATTGAAAATAATAATTGTTCCAAAATTATTTGACTGCTGAAAACTCAGTTTGTCTGTCAATGTTCATATGAGAAAAAAGAATACTGGTAGAAATTGTCAGTTTTGGTAAGTACACGAAAGACTGAACAAGTTATAATGGATTTCTGAAAACTGTCAAAATCATTTGTGATTGAAAGTTTTTTGTTTCTTTTTTTAATAACTTTCTTTCTAACTTTTAAATATTTCTGAACGGGAATGTTTCGTAATATTTTTAAGAAGTATATTTGTCAATATAATATTAACACTAAATGCCAAAGTGAAATCCTGATTTCTCCTCTTAAACACAATAAATTGCATATGTGATGTTTGATGAAAATCAACCAATATTTTTAGTACTTTTACCCAGCTTGAAATAAAATTCATATATGCCCTGCAGACTTCTAAAAACTGTTTGATGAACTCATGTAGCAAATTTGGGATAAAATTTGGCTTGAACAAAAGCTTTTGAAACCACAAGAAAAAAGCTCTTATTTAACAATTGTACTTCGAACCAACGAGTTAATTTGCTTAGTTATGCAACAGTTAAAAAAAAAACATTTCAACAATGTAAAAGACTAGAAGTATTTTTCATTCAGGATTAGTTTATGGTTTAGATAAGGCATTAGATGACATTTAAATTCAATATTGAAATAGTAAAGTAAAATGAATTCTGAAAGTGAATTTTCAGCATTTAGATTCAAATTCACTCAAAATATTTAATTATTCATGCCACAAATTAATACATTTGGAAATTCTGATAATAATCTTAATTTATTAAATCTTTGATAGAAATTCAATAACACCGCAAAACATTTAAATGTTTCCAAATTTCACCGGCATTTTAAGCACAACTTTGTAAGTCTTCGTGCTCAACACACTAATTTCGCCTTTTTTCTAAATCAGCCTTACGAAAGTTATACATGCATAGTATTGATATTTAAACTAAGATAATTTTATGTACTATCTACATTTATTATATCACTCAAAAATCCTTACCGGTGGTGGTTCACTAGCAGTGCTGTAAACCTCGCTAGGAGCATATTCAGGCTTGATTTGCACAGTAGCCATTGAATCGTTGTCCTTTTCTGCCAAAGGCTTCATTTATCCACAAAAATAAAAGAATTTACGAAGATCAAAATTACGAAGTAACAAACGTCCTTCTTAATTTGTTGGTCGTTAAAAATTCAAAAATCCACACAACGTTCAAACAAATATAAATCACAATATAGATTCAAAGTTATATGGTTCAAATTTTCACAATCCGAATTATTATAAATCGGTCACGAATGGACAGTTCGAATTCTGTTATAAGGATGCACGAAATTATAAAGTTTTGTAAATTAGCAAATCATATATCAAAATTAAAAAAAAACTGAAGAAAAACGAAAAAGGGTTTGTGATTTCAGAAAAAGCAGAACACGTCTTAACACTTCGACTGCTACTCGACGTCTGAGATAATGCCAGTCAACGTTCGGAGATTTTTCTACCAGATTTTTAAACAACTGCGGAAAAAGTTGTTTGTACATTCGTGCATTTTGATGGGGATAAACACCGACAGCAACAGAAAAAAAAATAACCGCGAACCAACAATAAAAGAAAACAACACAAAAAAAACGAATTATAATGTATCTGCGAGATATAGACAACATTCAAAACCCGAAAAAGCTTCTTTTGCTCGGCTGTGGTGTACCTATGGTTGAAATTAAAGCACACGAATGGGTACGACTATCTTGATGTTACTATTCACATTTTAGTTGTACAAAACAAATTTCATCTTAAATTTATAATGTACTATACTTATGTCTAAAACAGATAGTTATGTATTTGACTTAAACAGATCTTTGGATATTTAAAAAATGGATGAAATATCAGAACTAGTGGGAATATGGTGATTTTGTTTTATTATATTTTTCTTCATAATGTTTTCAAATTTTAATATTTAAAAATATTCCAAAAGAGAACATAAGGTTCCATTGTGTCCTAAAAATGCAGATAACAGAATTTACTGCAAACTTGACAAATTTCCGCTTTCACTTTAAATATTGATTTATCTATGTTTAAAAAAAAAATGTTTTATCAAAAACAATTGCAAACATAACCTTAAGATTCATATATTTCGAATGGGTGCGTTCAGAAATTGTTAATATAAAGCGTACGTTAAGTTTTTTAATATCATTCATTGTTGGTAAGGTTCATTCGACATTTTTGATTGTGAATAGGGGCGTTCACACTCTTGAATTTGTTTAGCAAGCAAATCATGATAAATATTTGATGGATGACATTCGTCAAACATGCTGTCTAACATTACTGCTCATTAGAGTAGAGTACCATGGCAGACGAACTGAAAAAACTTATATTAATCTTATGAAATCCACCTGAATTACCGCTATTGCTTATAAAACTCATTTTGACATATTTTCTTACGACGTGCATAGCTCTATAACTTCATGGAATATTAAATTTGCTTCAGACTTGACATGCATGCGTTCACATTTTTAAATCTGCTTGTCAACCCAGAAAAATATCAAAATTTTTTGATATTCATCAAGTATGTTTGACAAACCGTTTGATGAAGCGTTCACTTTTTCAAAATCGTGTCAATCAAACCCTGTTTGCAAACATATTTGAGAATGTGAACACTCTCCTATAGTTTTGGTTTCAGCCATATTTACTTCTATAAAAGGGGTTTGTTCGTAGATTATGGTCAAAGTAAAATGTCGTCGCTTATGTACGAGTATCATGTAAATAGTAGATGACATCATCGGCGGTTATTCTTGTTGAATCAATAAAAACATGATTTGTCAACTGAATTGCATTATGTTGTCCATTGGTTTATGGTTGAAGTTGATTGAATTACAGGAATATAATCCGGGTTTATGCTAATTAGGATTCCAATCAATTTGTTTGTCTTTAACAGAATTTTTTAACCAAAGGAAATCCCATAAGATTATTTTAAATAAATGTCAAGTAACTCTGGTTCAATCCCAATTGCAAGTGCGCTCAGCTTCCAGTCAAACTTTACTAAAATCGATATCAAACAAAATTAATAAAATTTTTTGATCAAATCGAAAATAAAAAGTGTTTTTAGGAAAAAATATATTAATTAGTTACTGCCCAAGGGAAATAGATAAGTTTTAAAAAAATAAATAAGTGCAAAAAAATAGGAAACCTTAGCTAAAAACGATTTATTTTTTCTGTTAGTTACAAATAAAAATAAGTTATATTTTTAGATGCCGATTCGAATATGAAAAATGGGTATACGAAAATAACGGAAAAAGATTATTTTTTTGCCTAATAAACTCACAAAAAATCTTTTTTATACTCGAATAAATGTTGAAAACGCATCCACAGTGGAATTCTACTTTACACTTATTGACAAAAGTCTGCGTACACTTGTAGTTTTTGGTAAAAACACGATTTTTTATTGTATTCACATCTGCTAAATTCAAAACAATGATATATTTCACTCAATTTTAATTCAAAAATTAAATCATTAAGAAAAAAAGTAAAAACTAAATAACAAATTCACTTTTTACAAATTCTTAAAAAACTAAGATGACAAAAGTCTGCGTACATTAAGATATTATTATTTGAATTTTAAAAATAAGCTTCTTTTTAATAAGAAGTTGTATTTCCTTTTGCCAGTAACACAGCTTTCATCCTTCTTGGCATGGATTCCACAAGTTTTTTGGTGACAGCAGGCTCAATTAAGGCCCATTCTTCTTCAAGTGCTTGCTTTAAGAGCTTCTTGTTGGTGATGTGTCTTTTCTTCAGACGCCTCTTCAGGAGATTGAGGTGGCGTCTTTAATTGTTTTGTGTTATATAAAAGCCATTCCTGTACTACGCGAGAGGTATGTTTCGGGTCGTTGTCTTGCTGGAAGACAAATGACCCTTCTAATCCTAGGTTTTGGGCCATCTTTTTTAGATTATTTTTTAGGATATCCAAGTATACAAACCGGTCCATTATTGAATCAATAAAAACAAGATTTCCAACCCCCGCCTCCGACATACAACCCCATAGGAGCACATTACCACCACCATATTTCACTGTGCCAACCATGTTAGATTTTTCTAACGCTGTATTAGGCTTACGCCATACTCTAACCTTACCATCATTATTGTAAATGTTAAATTACATTCATCACTGAATATGACCTTTTGCCAAGACTCAATTCCATGATGTTGATGAGAATTAGCGAAGTCTAGCCGTTTTTTCCTGTTGACTTGACTAATGTGGGGTTTTTTTCTGACCACTCTACTGCGAAAACCTTTTCTTCTCAACACTCTTCGCACAGTGTTTCCATCACAAGATTTACCCGTGTCCTCTAGCATCTCTGCTTTCAGTTCTGATGAGGTCAACCTCGGATTTTTGGTAATTTTTCGTGCCATAAGACTCTCTTCGCTAGCGGTAAATATTCGTGGACGTCCTGATCGGTGTTTAGAATTCAATGATTCTGTTTTTTTTATAGTTTTTTAAGTATTGTTTCGATTGTCGAATGTCGTCTTCCAATAAGTTTCCAATTTCACGCAATGATTTTCCGTCCGAATAATACTTAATTACTAAACTAAACTTTTTTCTTAGACCATATGCCAAAGCACCTAGAGATGAAATTTACTAAAAAAAATATTTTGGGACCGTTACATCTGAAAAAGATAACACTTACAAATCGTGTACGTAGACTTTTGTCACCTTGTAAACTCAGAAATTGATAAATTAGTCAACCGTTATTCTTAAGTGTGCATAATTTGGGGGACAAAATCTGCGCAGCGTAAAGGTGGAAACATGAAGAAAAATTAACATGCATAACTGTTTCTCTTTAAGCAACTTTGTTCGCATGTTCTTAAAAAGACTTGTGAATTTTAAGGTGTACGCAGACTTTTGTCAATAAGTGTATATTTTATCGGTAGCATTCCTACTACCGATATTGTACTTGTTATTCGAGTAAAATCCTAATATACTACGGATAGATTTCTAAAAAAAAACACGGATATTAAAATCAAAAACTTTAAATATTTATTAAATAGATACTGTTGCTGAATTCCATGATTCATTCGGTTCAATATCAATGTTCTTGTTCGTCAGTTCATATGTGGAAAGATACGAGTATTTCTTCATGGTCTTCATTATTTTTGTAAGATAAGTGAATCTTAGCCTTATCAGATAACAAATCAAAAACAGATAGGATTGCATTTTATACTCAATCAATAAAAACTAAAGAGGGCCCCAGGTATCTTCCTTGAGGAATGCCGGAACATCTGGTTTTATGTTTAATTAAGTAAACAAAATATGATTTGCAAACAAACTTACAAAAAAACAACTTGGGAGTTAAATAGTCTTGAATGCTTTTAAATAGTCATCCAGAAACATTTTTTTCCAAAAGCACTTCCCCTTGAGACGAAATTGACAAAAGTATCTCTTATCCTTCATCTTAGCCATTCGACCTTGGCTTGAAAATTCTAGGGACTTTCTATTCCTGCCGAAAATATGCTCACAGTTTAGAGTTCTAAGTGACTAGGTGACTAGGCCCTTGTTCTTCATGCGCTTACGCGTATCAAATCACAAGTAAAGAAGAAATATAACGTTTAACAATGAAGCCTTGTTTTCATCAGGTCTATAGGATGATGAATCTTCAAGTATGGAAGCTCTGATTTCATTTTGTTCAATAGCTGATCTAGCAACGTCAAGTTGGAAAAAGGTACAAACATAGGAACAATTTTAAAACAGCAATTCAAATTGAGTTTAGCACTTAAGTTTCCATAGCTTTATTTTAGAACAAAATATTTGAGTGAAAAATAAGCCTTTCCTTTGGTTTTGATATGTAAAACTCTCAAACAACTTCCCATTTTCCAGGATATTTCTTTTGTTGAAAATATAATTTAACTCTTAAAATCATAACTTATTACTACAAAAATCTTTTTATAATGTTTCACTTCGCTTGAAATAATATTTAGTTTATAGTTCGAGTGGAAATGAACTTGAATCTCTTATCTTCAATTAAAACAAATCTACTGATTGACATTTAATTATGGTCCCAACCAGCGGAATTTTAAACTGTGGAACGTATATTAATTTTTTATTTGGCGAATTACTGTAGGAAACGAAAAAAACTAAATTTCAATTTATTTATGAATCTCAAACCTTGCCTTTATGTTGTTAAACACAAAATGAGAACAACACTGTATCGAGTCTTTGAGAAGTTCGGTGGACCAATCTGCTAGTTGGGGGACGCACAATTGGACACAAAAAAAATAACAAAACAAACTAAGTGAGACGTCACGACCGACGTTATATGCATTAAGGTGGTATGGTGCCCCACCATCCACCAATAAGCCGCACCATCATACAAAAAAAAGCGTACAACGCAAGCACCTGGTACTTAAATCGAGCTTGAATCAATTGGCTTGGAGGCTTTTTCGCGATTGAATAACGTTTTTTTTTGCTGAGCAAATTTTTTTCGCATTAAGATGATCCGAAAAGGGGGAATCCAAGACGACTAATAAATAGAAGAAGTTGACATTAACCAAATCTTATTTTCCAGACTTAACTCTAAAAATTTTAGATTTGATTTAAATTTTACGATTTATGCTAATTGCGTAGAAGGGGAAAATTATTTATTTAAAATTAAAAAAGAAATAAAAGACTTCTGTATCTGTCGTCTGGAGATGTGAGATGTGGGTGAACAAAATGTTACGAGTATACTACATAAGTTGAAAAGCAAGTGCATTTATAGCACTTCGTTTTAAAAGGTCTTGGGTTGGTATTACATGTTGACCTTTCTGTGAAGATGCAACGGAGGTGTCAGTGTACTTACTTTATAAGTGGAATGTCATTTGAGATTCGATTTTTCTAAGCTGATGAACAAGTTTTATATACCAACACTTTTTCTAAAAAAAATGATTCAGAAGATTCATCACCTTGGTGTATAATTCCTTAGCGAATTGCGTTGGATGTGTAAATAAAGAAACACTGTGTCTATTTTAAAAATAAAAATATTTTTTGTTCATACTTGACAAGGTAAATATTTTGTAACTTCTTATAACCTACTTTAGAAGATTTTCATGAGTCGCCTAGATGTTTTGAATTTTAAATCTATGAAACCTTTAGGCTAGGTTTTTTTTTAATTGTGTATTTATATTTTTCTGGAATTACGTATGTATGTATATCATGTATATACTACTTATGTATGTTTGTAAACATATTACGTGTATATATAGTACATGTAAAAGCCTACAACACTCCCAATTGAAAAGTCTTCTTCTTAAATGTACAAATATATAGAACTTTTAAAGGGTTTTTCAATAAGAGCAGGTAGATGTTAAAATGGAATAAAACAAACTGTGAGTGAGGTGTGAACAAAATTCTTTTTTATTAAATAAGACACATATGTACATACATACATGTTTTAATTGGTGCTTTGTAAAATATAAGAAAATCTTAAGTAAACATACATTTCTAAGCATATCGTTTTCCTTTTTCAAATGTATTTTGCTGCTACTCTACAATCTCAGAAACCAATCGACTGATTTCTATGATATTTTCAGAGGTTTAGAAAATGATTAGAAATTCGCTTTTCTTGCGTCTATTTCCTATTTCTTCTCCCCATATATTACTTAGTGAATAAAAATTTTAAATAAGTTATCTTAAATCTAAAACATGACATAACGTAATTTTCCCTACCTATTGCCCAGCCTATCTTTTCTATATTTCAATTTTTTTCCCACACCAACTTAGACGTGATGGCGTATAAGCTTAGCACCTTGAGTGGGACTTGGCTATCTGACAAGCCATTATAAAACACCAATACTCTTAGAGAACTTGTCAATACATCGCAAGAGACAGTAAACCCCAGGACCCAAAACTTTCTGCATGGCTGCCCAACACAATAACAATTATGCCAAGAGTTACTACAAAAAATTAGGCTTTTCAAATTTTGTGAATAATACGAGTATGATATTAGTATTTTTTCGGCTAAATACTTTTCCACTATCGCCAAAATTTTAATTGGTTATTATTATTCATTACTCCCCGGCTGTTGTTAACGATATTTTCATATTTTTCGCTTAATTCGTTGTTTCCATATAACAAATCATATGTAATATGTTCAATCAACATTTTTAATCTTCTGTTCTGATAACCTTGGATAAGGTTTGTTGCTGTTGACTATTTAAATCGGAAAAAGAACATTTTTTAGTTGAAAAACATTTCACAATATATTTTAAATTATTTGCATATTTATTTTTCTCAAAGGGAAATCGCACATTTAATATCAATATCTTATCAATTAAATAGTGAGTTATTTTTAAACACTCGTTTGTGTTATACAAATCTGTACTTATATTATGAAGCTTATATTTGATGGGGTTCTAAATGCCTGAGTATAACTTCGCACAAAAATATTCTAGATTTTAATCAAGTTTAATTGTTATGGCAATTTAGCTAGGCCTCTTTTTCATTGTGATACAGCTACAGACCTCATATCGAAATGAATGCTTTTTTTGGTTTACTAAATAAATAGAGTCCATCTTGTGACATACACATCTGGTCTATTTAATTTATGGATTTCATGCCACGATCTTAAATTGCATTTGTATGCAGAGTTTTATAGTTTTTTTGTACGACAAAACCATTGCAAACCGTTTTGAGGCATGTTTCTTCCAATCCATTATTACAATTCTAAGAATGTAGGAGCTTTCCTGCAATTTATGTTTAGCCGATTGATCTTATCCGTATTAGAATGAAAAATTGAAATAATTTACAAACAAAAATCTAAGCACCAATCAGATTAAAATATACAAGGTTAAAAAAAATGTGAAAAAGTTTAGGTATTTTAACATTTTTCCTCTCAAAAGATTTTATATACTTTATCTTTTTATGGTTATGTTTTACTCCGAAAAACAGATTTTTCCAATTTTGATTACCAATAATCTCTCATTACGCAATTAAAAATATCAAAAGTTGTTATCGTCTGTCATTATTATTCTGAGTGTTTCTTCAGATATTTATCACTTTGACAAGTAATGTGACCAAAGAAACCTTATATGAATATGTTCAGAGTGCACTGCTAAATGAAATCAAGAAGTAATAAACACTACAAAAATAAATGAGCCGCTATTCCAATGTTTCGGGTACGAAAAAGAAATACAAAATGAGTGCCAGGAGTGACTAATGGTCTTTTCGATTAGCAATTCAGATCCGTTTGTTTGTTTCATTGGCATCCCAGATCAAAGAGTTCTGTTAAATTACCAATCAAAAGGGCCACAAAGGAAAAAGACAAGAGACAGGTGCCTTAATATTTTTTAACACGCCCATTTTCAGCTGTCAAACTCACTATACAGTGAGTTACTCAAAGACAACAAGCTTACTATACATACTATCTATAACGGAGGTAAATGATGTTGCCACATAAATGATTTAAAATGTAGTTGAAGTTCCAGTAATGACATAAATATAATAAAAAATATCAATCCACGGATACCTCTACAAATCGTAGCTGTCAAAACAAATTCATATTTCTGCACACATGCAAATACCAAGTCAAACGCAGTACAAGTATTTGTCAAAATTTCATAAATTTCGACTTGATTATTGTTGTCAATAAACTTTTGTGCAAGTTATTCTTACGCCTTTATTCTGGTCTTCATAGTTTCATTAGTTTGTTTTCGCCATGTTTTATTGTCTCCCAAACAAGAAGACTCAATCTGCTGATTTCAACAACAAGGATTTTTGTGATCTCACCAACTTAAGGTCAAACCAAAGTCAGATTATAATTTTAACATAATTGCTTTAGTGTATTAAAAACTAAATATCAAAAGAAAAAGAGTCAGACAGTCCAATAAACACAGAAAGTTAGCAAATTTTAGTCCTCTTAATTTTGCTCAGCAAAATCATTTCAGAGCAATCTGCAAATATTTAACTCTCTTCATTTCATATCCACATAATTTTCTTAGAGGCAAATTTTTTAATTTACCTTTACATAACTTTACAATATATTTGACACTAACAAACAGTTCCGGTGGAAGTGTACAATACAGAAGATGCAAAACTCAAGACAACACTATTAACTTCTTCCGCAATTTCCATTAAAATCTTCAGATTTCATAAGCAAATGACAAAATTTAAACGCAACCTTTACATTTCCCTTCACATCCACATCAACTACGGACGGTTTTCCCAATCACGAGTTTTGCCATTGCGGGTTCCTCTAGTCTAATCCCATTATCAGTGAGAGAGTCCATTGAAATGGAAACTATATTCCCACAACTAGAAATAAAGGAAATAATGCTGCAATTACAAGTATAATTACATTTTCTTTTAATGCTTATTGGATTTTTCATTATATTTTTGCATTTCAAAGCTATTCAACACTTCAAGACCGTGGTCAAAAGAAAATAACAGGGAATTAATGCTTTACCTTTTTTTATGTGTGAAAATACTTAAATTAGTCTATAAGCTAGTGACAAAACTTAATTTTCCAGAATTCATGATTTAAGTGAATTTTGTGTCGGTGTATTGGGTGAAGTTTTGCGATGATTTGTAAAAAGAAACATTAATTGCTCCTTAACACATGCTAGCTATCATACGGACAATTATCCTTCCGAACGAAAATTTTATTAACCCCAAGATGTTTTTGTATGACAGAAATTATTTTTGGGGGATTTATCACTTTCTCGAAAGAGTTCGAACCCTTATTTTTTTATTAAATAGTTGTGAATATGTATATGACCCAGATCTCGGGTATGATTGTAATAATGCACTACAAATTACGCAAAGAGATATTATTTTTAGCAGCAAAATCTTTAAAATAAATGTTGAGAAAATGAGAAACGTAAGATTTTCGATTATATTGCTTAACATTTCCTCGATTCTCCTAGCCTAAAATGTATCTATTTTCAACAGTTAAGACATAGAAAATTAAGAATTTTTAATTCTAGTACGTGCTTGTTGACAGCGAAATCAAGCTTAAATTATATGCAGAGTGCTTAACTGCAACTATTTTTTAAAAAAGTTGATTTAACGTATTCTTATTGGTAATTTAAAAGTGTTCGAAATGCTTCTGAATTGTTCTGAAAGTGTTTAGAATGTTGTATTTTATTAGAATTGTTGTATTCTACTTAAAAGAAGTGAACACACTTCTGTATTTTATTTTAGTTCCGAGCTTAGAAGTAGCATGAGGTGCTAAATACATCAGATGCGTATTTGATGCAGAGTCATAAGTTTTGAATGTCAAAAGATAAAATGTTGCCAAAAGCACGAGTTTCTCAACGATGCGCATTAGCTGAGCAGACAACGCAATCATTTTTATTTCAAACATTCAATCGATTCATTTTAAATTTGGTTCAATTAAAAAATGGCTACTCTCGAATCTAATGACATAAAATGAGAACGGTAAAATGAATTCTTCCATCCCTTTCTTTTTTAGCTCCCAGAGTGTTGTATAAAATACATTTAGAAAATGTCAAACTAAAAGCAAATGTAAAATTTAAGCAAAGAATCAAGAATGCGTTCAATGTGTGCAAAAAGTGAACTTATTTTTGACGTTTTAACACTCAGGTGCACCCATAATTTTAAAATTATATGCCAAATTAGTTTCAGTTTTTCTTAGCTGGAATAAATAAAAAAGATATTACAAAATTTATGAATGACTAGTGAAATCTAGTGATGATAAGTTAATCTTTGAAATCTAAAAGTTTTTTTTCCAACAAATACCATTCAATATTTTCCTTACTACGGGCCTGCTAACTCATTTAGTGAGGGATGTAATCAGTTATGTACCTGAGATATTTGATACTCTTCCACTCCAAGTCAACCTTTCTCGCAATGGTACTTTCTATTCACATTATCAAATTCGATTTATTAACTTTGATATAGACTCGTGTAACTGATGCATTTTATTATTATTACTGCTACAAAAGATATACATCATTTTTTGTTGTTTATAAACCTGCTATATAACAACTTAAATCGAAAAAATCGTGCATCAAACTTTAGTGCAATAAAGTAAGGAATTATTAAATAGATTTTATTGCAGGCAGGTAAAACCTTTTTTTTGCTGATGATGCTGCTGCAGCAGTAACATCTGTCAAGCTCAGCAGTTTTGTTTGCAGCTAGTGCACGGCATCAATTATATAGTTTCTATAATTTTATATACTCACAATCGCAAGCCACAACTCCATTATTAGGTGTTAAAGCTATATGGCAATGAATACTTTAAGTGCTTAATTATTGTATAGTCAATGGCATTTTAGAAAATTCAGTTTTATTGTTCGAGTTGTTGGTTAGAAAATTAGTTTTTAATTAATTCATTCATTCGTTAAGTTTAAGTGCAATGACAATGTAACGTATACGCCATGTATGCCTGTTTATTTGTACATTATATTCAGCTGACCGATATCGATATCGCATTATTGGTTTTGTCAATTATCGATTTAGAACTGATAAATATTGAAATTCGATATTTTAAAACTCAATTTAAAAGCAAAAATTGGTCAACTATTTTGCTCTAGTGATTCACAGCGTCCTGTACCATTTTCAATGATAAAAGTTGTTATCAATTTAGTTGTAAAATATCAAGTTTCAGTATTTAACAATTGATAAAATTGTAGTAGAGATGAAAAAATTGATGAAAAATGAATACATGTCCAAATTAATTTGAAGAAGTAGGATATTTTGATGATCGCTATGAGCTTTTCGGAGACTACCTGTCCCAACTTCTGTAATGGTCTATATTGAAGAGAATTCTTTTTCAGTTGTTGCAAGGAACGTCGGCAAAGGAGTAGGCTATGAAAAGGAATAGGACGGACAAATAGAAAAGAAAGTACTTGGAAAGGAAGGTCAAGAATGTCAATTAGATGTATTACCCTCTACAGAGCTCTATCGAGTCTTGTAGTATTTCCGTCCACGGACACTGATATTGGCTCTGTAGCGTCTCAAGTCTAAAAATAAAATCATCCACCGTCAGAGTTAACGTTGGACCTTCCAGTTTAAGGCCCATTTGTTATTTGATTGAAGATTTAAATCCAGAAGTCAATAAATGAGGTGCAAAATGGAGATGATAGTATGGTATGTATGGATAGTATGGATAGTATTACGAATTCAATGGAATTCTAGCCGGAGCTTGGTGAGCATCATGGAATTCATTGGGTTCGTTTATTTTATTCTACCTTCGCCTAAATTGCTCGAACGATCTGTTACGATGCTGCCCAGAAGGGACGGAAGCACTTCGGCTTGACTCTGGCTTAGAACGTTGAGTCGGTGGTGGATGTACTGGTGGTGAAAATCAATAAGAAAGTACTGGTGGTCTAGGATTTTGTATCGTAATTTGGTGCAGTGATTTTGCTAGATTCAACTCTCTGCGGAATTCTCCAAGCTGATGCTGAATCTGATCCTTCAGATAAAAGCTTATTTCAGATTGAATGGAATATTTAAATGAAGAGAAAAAGCATCTAAAAAGTCTAAATTTATCTATGCCTTCAAGTCCTCAGAGGAAAGTCTTAGAAATACCTGAATATATTCCGACGAGCGTTTGAGAATCCACAGAAAGTTTGGTTTGACTATCACAAAACCAAAAACTACAAAAATCAAAGCTAACACGTTGGAAGAGATCAGAAAAGGGAATGAAAGTCAAGTTTTGGAGGACCCGGCCTGGTTGCGGTAAATAGCGTCAGCTCGTCGGTTGGGTGGGGGGAATTGCTTATCTTGCCCCAAAACTTAACCTCGCATGCAAGCAAATTTGTACATACATAAATCAGGCCAGGGAAAACGAACAAAATTTCGACTGATTGACTTTTATTGCAACAGGGGTTAGTAAGGTTAAAAAAAAAATCTTGATTGAGGACATATTATTACCTATCAACAACAAAGTCTTTGTTCAACTTGGAGTTTCGGGGTTACACGTTATACAAAACAGTGGTCAAGACAGAGATCTGATGCGAGAACAATGTTAATCAGCTACACCAACAGGTTTAAATTCAAATAAGACAGTTGTTTTCTGATCGAAAAAAAATCTTTTTTAACAAATACATGCAATGTGTTAGAAGCGGCAATTGACGAATTTTTTTCCCTCGATACGACAGGAGGAATAGTCAAAACATTCTTTATCAATTGAATCGGTGATTTCAAAAACCTCATAAGTCATTCAATTAGAATTTTTCAGGAATCAATAAAAACTGTCAAACTGCTCAAACAAATGAGTTTTAAACCACTTATGCTTAACTAAGTATTTTAGTGGTAAGAAAATTAAAAAGCGAAAAAAATTCACAGTTTATTAATAAAAATAATGAAAAAACCTAAAAAACTGTTCTTGACTTAAGTTGTTTTAGCAAGGACTGGGGTAAGTGGTATATAATTTAACCAAAACAATGGTAGTAATCATATTTTGTATAGATTATTATTCAAAATTACACTTAGGAATAACGTTTCGTCATGCTTTAATATCTTTAAGGTACATAGATTGATTATCTTCAACATTTTCTTATTGATTAAGCCCTTGCTGATAGAAGTGAAACAGAAGTTGTAACTTTCTTTATTAATAAGAATGGATGTTTAATCAATCCATCAATATATTCCTATGATAGTACCTTTTCTATGTGAAGCATACTTAAAGCTCATGTATGTCGAAGGTGCTTTTTTCTGTTTTTGTGGGACTTTTTTCTATGAATTCCAAAACATCTTCATTTTTTAGCTCTATGACTATATTTTCTAAATTTCTAATAAGATGGACGAGACGGATGAGTATGAAAAGCTGAGATAGACAATGAAGTGCAAAAGATCATTCAATTTCAGAGATCATTTAGAAAAATGAGAAAGAGAGTCCGAGACTAAACAGAGCCCTTGAGGACCCCAGCATTTATTTTGTGAAGATCCGATTTGAAACCTTCCAAAACAAAATTTATTGAACAATCCAATAGAAAATTTTTAATCCAACGAATAAGGGCTTCATTGATACCAAACTCACGTATTTTGGATATACTCGTAAAAGCTTGATGCCAAAATCTATCAAATGGCTTAGAAATATCAAGCTCAATGATCTTACTTCGACATATGATTCTACTCTTCTGCAACTTAATATCGACAGTGCCTCGGTTTTTCAAATCTCTTAGATAATTAGTTTATGCTTGTCTCTAAATTTTATAATTTGTTATAACATTTCATTAAGGTATACTTTAGGGAATTACACGTTCTCTTCTTTTTCGGCGCATCATCACTCTCTGTTTAACTTGAAGACATTTTTAAAACAAAAATTACTTTTGGCAGAAAACAGATGTTTGAAAGATGCAAATATGGCATTAATGACGGTTGTTATCAAATTGAAGATTTGAATGCTGTTGAACCAATCAGAGCAAAGCAAATGTAAAAAACTCAGTCATAAAACTATACTCCAGCCATTTTGGTAGTGCATGCAAAAACTTCTTAAGTCACTGACTAATGTTGTGTATGCAATGAACGTCTTTCCCACAGTATTATTTGAAGGGGAAGGAATGTACAGACTTACGTGGTTCTTACCCAGAATAAGCATCTCCCTTTAAGGAACCATTTTCAGCAAAAAAAGCATTTTGGAAAAAAATGTGATTTAAGAGGTTTTTGAAATGACCGATTCAATTTAGGTTTGGCTCAGTTTAAATGCAGAAATGCTTTCCACACGCAGTGGAATCATTGAGAATTTCATTAACGTTATTGAACGGCGAAACGGCGTAATCAGCGTCTAAGCTTCCATTTAATTTGAACTACTCAGAAACACCAACTTCCAATCTCAGACCTGACCACAATCCTTAAAACGTAGAACGTGAAAAATTATCATTTGGGACAAATGCTTAATGACTCATTATAAAGCCCTCGAAGATCTTTCCCAGAACCAGAATAATTTTCAAGGAAACAATCAACCGATGAAAAGGCGCTCTTATTCTTTTTGCTGGTGATTTCCCCCAAACTTTGTCATTCCACGATCGGTAATCGCAGATGAGGTGAACGTATGCTTGAAATCATCATATTTTTGGAACCAAATCAAGAAAATCGCGCTATTTTCGATCATGTATGAGCATTTGCTGCAAGACCCATCTTTCCAAACATTCTCAAAATAGCACTTGGACGTCGGAAATGACGAAATTCAAATTGATCGCCATCGAACGAGATTTCGTTTCAGCCGAACTTCTGTCAAATGCAACAAAAAAGTGATGATATCAACTAGTTCAATAATCAAGTCATTCTACAGAGTAATGAACGAAAAACAAGACGTCAATTATCCGACTGAATTCATTGAGACCACCTGGATTTCTGCCGTACGTACTAATATTGAAGGTTTGATCACCGGTAATGTTTATTCGCAACTGACACTTAATCAAGACAATTATTATCGGTAGAGTAGCCAAAAGGTGAATCTAACAGAAACTGGATGAAGGCTGCGTTAGGCCAGTGCAATCAATCATTACATCCTAAACTTCAGAGGGCCTTAAAGAAGGCTTGAATAAGCATAGTCTGTGCACACCAAACAATATAAAAAGCATGTTGGCCACACCAGCATATATTTTGTAGTGAAGCTTTTATTATTATATGAGACATATTAACAAAGGCTCAACAAAAATTAGGGTTTTTAATTTTTCTTACCTATCATCAACAAATCAACAAGATAGGCCCTGATTTAAGCTTTCAGAGCCTTTAATTATTGCTTTTCCACGTTTCAACGAATTTTAAAGAGGCTTAGTGAATTGACCTCTCAGTGTCATTCCATCTTTATCAAACAATGAACTATTTGGAAATTATGCTAATTAGTTTTTCTTATAGTCAAACTTTTAATGTTTAACATATGCAAATGAATTGCTTTTGCATAAATCAGCTAGCTGCAATATTTCGTTGTCCGCGTGCCGCGGCAAACAGTGAGCAGATAAAATGCTTGGAAGCTTAATGTCTGTAATCCACCTAACACAATGGCCACTTTCTTATTGTAATCAAGCTATTCATTGGGCTTAAGCCCCCACTGTACACACACATAAATCATAGAAAAACTTGGTCCGCTACCTCATCCAATCTTCATTGAATATTATTTCCATGGACCCGATGGTGCTCAAATATTACATGTCTCGGTTTGGTCGCAAAGTGATTATCCAAATTATTTTTTCTTTGATGTGCGGGTTTTATAATAATCTGCGTGTTTTTTTGTTGTTGTTGTATTAAAAAATTTTACCGACAATACTTATGCGATGGGAAAAATTGGAGAAAAAAAATATGTGCATTCACCACCCAACTGGTACTTGCCAGCATGCCCAAATCATGAAATCCTGTTTCGTTTCTGAGAGCTGAGTACGGACCATGTGGTGATGGTGATGATGGTACTTGCAACTTCAACAATCGTAAACTATTCTTCGACTTGAAGCTGAAGTTGAAAATGATGAAGATTATGGCGACTTGCTGGCGATGGCGTTTGGACATTTCAAGAGTGTTGTTTAACATAGAGACGAATAATTTCCAAAAACTTTCGCTTTCGAATGGAGGAGGGCTTATAATCTTGTTAGAGATGAAGGCAGGTATATGAAATAACTTAGATGTTGTTTGTGAATATTTTTTTTTTTTAATTTTTGCTAAGAGTTGCAAATTTTTTTTTAGCTTTAAAATGTAAATGTTTGCTTATGCTAAAGAGGTATTCATTTTTTTTTTGTGAGAGGGAAATGATTTAATTGGGCTTTTTCCATTACTGAATGTATTTTGAGAAAGTTTAAAATCGCCTTTGACAATGCGACATTATTTTCTAATGGCTTCATTGTAGATAAAGTTTATATTTAATCAGAAATTCCGAGGATCTGTGGAAAATATAAATTGGATATAGTTAACTTGTTTCTATATGTGGATGGCCCGACGAAGTAGAAAATCCAAGCTTAGATCGTATTTCATATTCCAAAAACTTTATGATTGTTTGTAAAAATAATGGCTTTTTCAATATGTTGAAATGGAATAAAAAAAAGCTGTGTGCAGGTATTAACAAAATTTTGTTTTTAAGGCCTATATACGACATATGACATCGCCTACCTTCTTACGGTAGCACAGATCCGATTGGTCGAATTTCCAATGTCTCTGCATAGACCCGACTGAATCTAAGCGATGGCTTATGTTATGTCTACCAATTCACGTCACCTCTGCGAGACAACACAGGATCTTCAAATCAGTACCCACCGATCGATTTAGAGGGCACGTATGAAAGTTTCAAATGAATTTTTAATTTGCCGCTTGTAGATTTTGGAGCCTGAGACGGGCATGTTGTTTTGGTGACATCTGTCAAATCTATTTTTTATTAATCAGTTGCTGATAAAAAATCACCATGGTAAGTTACACGATTGAATATTAGATTATTGCAAAGTTTGCGTACGTTGCGCCCATTTCACGGTAAAAGTGGTGGCCCTTTACAGTCTACTGTCTCTCACAAACGAGCCCGACGAAGTCGATTCCTCACCATGCATAAGAACTCGGCTTTTCGCAGACTTCAACTTGCGTCTGGGCTTTGGTTTATACCCATTCAAGATACAACGAACCCAGGAGCTCAAATTTCATGAACATAAACTACGCCGTTGTTTTGCTGACTTGGCTTGGGAGCGTTTCAGAGAGGAACCTAATTTTGGCCAAAAAATCTTCTTTAGCGACGAAGTGCATTTTTGGACGAATGGCTGTGTTAAGACACGATACCTACCCACGCAAAGTTTACCAGGTGACAATGCATCTTAAAAAGGTTACGAAGGTTAGGAATAACGATGAAAACCAATTTCTTATTGCCCAAATTGAACCATGACCAAGTCTGGTTCAAGGGAGATGGCACTACCTGCCACATAGCTGACGCCACAATTGATATTCTGCATGAACGGTTTGATAGTAAGGTTATCTCTTGCAGAGGTCATGCGATTTCACTAGACATTTTTTTGTGGGGTTTCCTGAAGTAGCAGGTCTATGCGACTATATCACAATCTCTTTGAGATTCATCCGTTTGCACATAAATGATGACGATGAAGAAGAATTCAGCGATACATTTGATACTAAAAAGAGTTTAACACAAGGCGATGCGCTTACTTCCTTAACATCGTTCTTAAAAGAACTCCCATGAGGGCGAACTCTAGAGACCAATCTTTCAATAAAAAAAAACGTTTCAACTATAAAAAAGTAAAACTAATATTGCACAAGGCTATAATTTTGTACTATCATATTGTATCATGTATCAACGAACAATTTCTAGCCCTCTTATAAACTAAACCACACCAAATTCCAAATAAAATGATTTATAATTTTGGAAGAAATCCAAAAGTTATGAATTTTTGACGGAAATCAACGAAATAAAAACATATGTATCTTTCGTGATAAAATCACAACAAACGTCAAAATATTATTCTTGACACTCAGAGACAGTCTTAGAACAATTTCATCAACTCAAAACAAATGTCTTAAACTACTCGTTACTTCACTTAAAAGTAAAACCAATTGTAATTAAGTCGAAGCAAGGTGTTTTAATGTTTTGCTTTTATTATACTTTTACCATTGTAATCCAGTTTGTAAGTGAAAAGTGAGTGCATTCCATGAAGCAAAAAAAATATCGCGATTATGGACGGATATCTTGTTCAATCAAGTGTGAAGGAGTCTCAATCTCAAGAGTGCAATTCGTAATGCATGGTTAGAGGAGAAATCACTGAAGTAACGATCACATACAATTTAAATTATATGTTAGTTGTTGTTTTGTCGTCATATAATAATTACAAGAGATCCATTAATTTGATTTCTTATTATTATTTTTGTCTTTATTATTTATTGCAGTAAAGGTAATTATGTAGTATTTGTTGGTTGAATATATAAACCGAAGATGATCACATGGCGTGTTATGTTTCAGTGTCATTGATATTAAACAAAGATGGGTAATATTGCAGATATAAGAATCTTTAGTCTTAACAAATTTCATATAAATTATAAAAATAAGTTTTTCGATCGCAGAAATTGTTGAGTTTGTCTAAACAATAGATGATTGTTATCAAGTAAGTCGGGGTAATGTGCATATTTTTATTGCGAAGGTCAAATTAAAGTGGAATATATTAGGTTTCAAATGATATTTCCACAAACAGGTATTTAAAAAAAATTAAAAAAAAACATTGATAACGATGGAAAACATAATTAATTTGAAAATGGTTTTATTATTATTTATCAATCAAACAAGCCGGCCTTACGTGACCTTATTTGAGTTTGAAACTGCGTTTTATTTGATACTAAAGAAGCATTTTTACATGTTTTTAAACTGCGGTTGAGGTTTTTTATTTTTTTTATAAATTTTTTGAAATTTTGTAATATTTTTTTTTGTTTAAGAGCTATGTATGTACATTATCAAAAACATAACAAATGTTTACATGATAATACATACATTTTTAAGTATTTTTTTTTATATTTTAATATCTAAGTTACATTTTTCCGTCAGTAACGTTGAACTATTGGGGTGAACAATGCAGTATTTGCATATGTAGTACCGCATTTAAACGAGTGATAACATGACATTATTTCAGCCATTAGGTATATAACTTGCGTTTGATGACAAAAAATAGGTAAAAAAATGATAAAAGGGGATATTGTTCCAATATTTCGTATTTTATTAACTCTTTTTCTTTAATCAAAACATCCCCTCAATCAAAAGTCAAGTTACTTCCATGATTACTCCCGATTCATGAAGGATTGTCGTATGAAACATGGCGGCTTTCCATCCTCTAGGATTCCAAGCGCTTTCTATCCAGTACTCTAGAGAAAACGGTCGGACATTTGCAATGGCTTTGTTTTTAAGGTCTCGTCTTCCAAGTCGCTGGAGCTATTAAACGTAGACTCTTCTGACTGAAGCATTGTTTTTCATGCGATGTTAAAGTACTCCGTAGTATAATGGCAAAAACGTTTTTCAGGCTTTCACCACCAAAAAAAAAATTAACGAGCCAATGCATAGACGTATTTTAAACTTTCTGAACTACATTCATGTCTTCTTGGTACAGCTCATAGAGTTCCCCGTTGTATAGCTTGTCCCTTGAACGAAATTGAAGAAATCACATGATATCGCATCACCTCGCCGATACTCTGTTCATGTTTAAAGGAGATAGGTATTTCCCAATTGCACTGTATTCTTATAATAAACGACAAAGAGGGATCAGTTTTATTATGTTCTGGAGTTTGGCCATCGCCATTAAGAGCTTTTGGTAAAGAATGCGGCTTTTAAAGCCGATAAAAAGGCCTTAAATCTAGACTTGAAATATTTTGTTTTTTCCAAGATTTGCTTGAGTGTTATGGTAGTTGAGTTGATCAGGGATTGATATATTTCCTGGAAAACACGTTGCTACTTGCCGATTATTATGTTACAGAACATCTAAGGACCCTGACACAATACATACAATCGATAGTATCTTATTCGAGGTTTTAGGCGGGATGTGCCTCAATAGTTCTTGTAACTCATAAAATCGTCTTCTTTTGTAGTAAAACAAATCTTCTTTCGCACTCTTACAGTTTCAAGAGTACTGAAAGAAAGAAAAAGGTCTGTTTATTTAGTATTTTGCACGAACTGTCCTTGTTTTAGGTGTATTCAGAATCAATTTATTAAGAAAATTCCCTTAATACGATACTATAGTTAGCAAACGGTTCAAATTAACCTTCCGATGACATCAGGAGTGCTCCATCACCCCAGGCAATTTTATTTTAACTGTAATTTTGATTTGGCTTGATTTCTCTTTCTGTCGTTTTATGTATTTGTCATTCAATATCTCAAGTGTCGATATCTATTTATTTATTTATTTATTTATTTCATCTGTCGATAAACATCTATCAGATTAACATTAAATTAAAAAGTATCTACAATTTATGCAAAAAACTATACAAAAATACGGAATAATCAATTTAAAATCTGTATATCAATTACATCATGTATAGTTATAACACATTGAGAACATTTTCTTTAAAATCTGATCTTATTTGACTTAGGTCGATTACATTGCCGAGTGAGTTGTAAGCAATACAAGATTTGGTTATAGTGTCGCTCCGACCATAATTTGTTCTATGATAATCAACATAAAAGAAGTTTCTTGATCTTATAATTCTACCAGGCGCATATATATTAAAAAGAGAAAGAAGAGGAGGACAAATAATATGGTTCATTAGCACATCCCTAGCAAGCATTATTAAGAAATATTTTCTTCTGGAATGAAGAGTCATTAAGCCAAGAAGATAACAACGACTTGTATAAGAAGGGGCAAAATTCCAACTCAGCTTACCGATAGCAAAACGAGTAAACCTCTTTTGGACGTTTTCAATTCGTGCTATATGACATGTATAATTTGGGTCCCAAACAACGCAACTATACTCCAGTACTGATCTTACTAACGATATGTACATTGACTTTAATGCGAAAGGATCAGAAAAATCTTCAGAGTTCCTTCTAAGAAATCCAAACATAGCATTGGCTTTTGAAATAACATAATCATAGTGAGGTAAAAAACTTAATTTTGGATCAAAAATAACTCCTAGATCTGACTTAAAATGCACCCTTGTAAGTGCACTTGAAGAAATGCAATAATTAAATGTTAAGGTATTTTTACGCATCGAAAACGAAAGTATATTACATTTAGATATATTAAAATGCAGTCGATTAATTAAACACCATTCAGCAACATTATCTAGATCTTGTTGAAGAAGTCTGCAGTCATCGATATCTTTTAAAGACCTGAAGATCTTAAGATCATCAGCATATAACAAGCAATTAGAATTCGAAATGTACAATGGAAGGTCATTTATAAAAAGAAGAAAAAGTAAAGGACCTAGATGGCTCCCTTGAGGAACTCCAGAACGATTAAAAATTACCTTCGATATTTTATTGCCAATACTTACATATTGCATTCGCCCAGTCAAATAACTCGAAAACCATTTAAGCATTGAGGAGTGAAAACCCATGAGTTCCAACTTTCTTATCAATATTTGATGCTGCACCCTATCGAAGGCTTTGGCAAAGTCAGTATAAACAACATCTATCTGATGACCATTTTCAAGTTCAGTCCTTAGAAAATTAGAAAATAAAATCAAATTCGTAGTAGTTGACCTACCGGTAATAAACCCATGTTGGGGATCACAAATATAGTTTTTTACTTCATAGTAAACTCTTTGCTTAACAATCGCCTCGAAGACTTTGGAATCAACTGCAGTTTAGAAATAGGTCGATAGTTCGATATATTTTGTCTGGAACCTGATTTGAATATAGGAGTTATTGAGGATACTTTCCATGAGTCCAGAAATTCCCCACTTTTTAACGATAAATTAAAGACCAGTGTTAGTGGTTTAGCTAAAAATTCAGAACAGTTCTTTAAAAATATCGATGGAATGTTGTCAGGGCCAGAAGATACTTTTGAATCCAATTTTAATAACTCTGACCTCACTTCCTCTTCAGTAAGAACCAAAGAATTCAGATTAGTAATAGTTTTACCTCTATATATAAAATGGTTTAAATCCGAATTAACGTCTTCCACAAAATATCTGATCAACAGTCCCGGCTGTGGGTTGTAGTTTTTGAATGCGAGAGCATACGGGATGCACTGGGGTGATATATCACCCCATGTTGTCTTTCTCGTATGCGAAAATTCTAAAGAACTTTTTTTGCACCATTCCTTAGGTTATTAAAATGATACCCACCAGTCAATAGGACTTAAAATTTTTTCTTAAGAAATGCTTTCGAATGTGATGATGATGAAATGGACCTAAGTTCCGAAGGTGAATGCCTAGAATTAACAGATCATCATCCAATAGACTCGGAAATTGCTGGTGTTATAAGTGGAGAGTTATCGGATGAAAAATAAAAACCGCTGTCATAAATGTGGAAAGAAGATTCTTAGAGGAAAAATGGTCATGTGTGGTCTAGGCACCCATTTAAACCTCATATAGAGCGACGTCTAGCTAAAAATTTGCCTTGAAATTTAGTTGAAAAAAAAAATTTTCCACGAAAATTTGTTGAAAAAATAAAGGGGGTTTTAGGAAGCAGTCGGGGTGTATGATTTGTTCATAAGAACAAGAACGCAAAAGCAAGATTTCATGCTTAGAATGCAATTATCCTGTATGTTCCGAATACATCAGGAAAGAAATATGTATCAATTGCATTTAACTATTTTTTATATATTTTTTAGGATTATGTGGTGTTATGATTCAATAAAAAAAATAATGTTATTCTTTAAAGTATTTTTTTTTTGCATTTAATCCTGGTGTTATATCACCCCTGTTGTCATGTATGTACATTTTAAATATGTTGTAAACGGAAGGTTAAGAATGAATTTATGAGTTTATAATTTAGAAAATTATTAAGTAGTATCATACTAATACCTTAATAATAGGCTGTTTAAAATTTGGCCCCAGTGTTTTAGTGAAATAGCCAGTTGCATTCCTTCCCTTAAATAATTCAGCCGTAATTCTCGCGCTTCATAGAATTTCCGTCAGTTTACCCTTGAACCCAACTTCAGAAGTACTTTTAAATTCAAAAGTTCTTTCTTAAACCGTACTACACGAATGTGGATATTTAAAAAGATTTCCCCTTTCCAATTTTCCTAAGCGCTCGCACTGTACTCGAAAATTTTAATGCGGACAAAATATTAAAAAAATATCATTGTCATTTTTCATTAGAGTGTTTTACCTTTGTTTGATTCCAATGCAATTAAAAAATTCACCTCCTCGAATTAACATAAAAACTATCAAACTTGCTTCGCCAGTTTAAAATATGGTTTTTTTCGTTGTCATTTAATCAAACAAAAAAGACATTGTAAATGAATGTTCAAAGTTCACTCCTTAATAAAATCGAGAAGTAAATATGACTCCATAACCATCACTCTGAACAGCCAATGAAAAGTTTTTTGAGTGTTATGAGTGCAAAATGTCTAAAAAAAAAGGAGTATAAGGATTGACCAAACGAAAATGTAAGCAACAAAAAGTCAACTTTAACTTTGGCATTCAAACTCATGTCTCCTTCTTCCCAACCATCAACCTTTTTTGAAAAATTCACATGTGGTGAGTAATTGTCATATTAAACGATGAGTATTTGTAGCGTGTCTAACGCTTATGTAGTCACGGTCTTAGATCGCCAATATATAACTAAAAGAGCTTCTAATTGCTATTAATTGGCTTCGTACAAATGTTTATGATATTAATAAAACAATAACATACAGATTTTTACCAGTTTTTGACAAAAATTTTGATATTTAGTCATTCAATAGTCAAATGATAGATAAATATTTAAGTTTTACATGTGTTTACACTGTGCCTCACCTGCGTCCTAAAAGCATTTCAAAACGAGAGTTTAATATTGAATTTATGTATTCTTAATGTACACATTATTTATGAAGCGTTTGAGCAGATGGGTCTTCAACTCTACATCTAAATGTTAAATAAAAGAAACTCATATGTGTGTTTCAAAGTATCATGGAACGAAACATTTAAGAAAAGAGGTTAAAATGTTTGAAGGCTTTATAACGATATTAAAACTTCATTGAAGTTCTAATCTAATACACTTTTATGGGTACTTACGTGCATACATATTTTACTTTAAGTTCTATTGAACAGAGCAAAGAACTTAGTGCACGATAGAACCAGTAACGAAGAATAAGACATCTATTAGCAGATATAGCAAATAGCAATTAGATTGCATTGTAGGTTTGTTCAAGGGAAAGATCTAGGTCAGATTAGCATTGGGAAGTTAATGATAGGAAAACAAAAAGACGACGCTAACTTAATTAAAAGAACGTGCAGTGCTGTTAAGATAGCGTGAGGATAAAAAAGCATAATGTAGGTTTTTGGCAAAACCAAATGAATTGTCTTTGTTTCACGGAGGTGATGTTGTGATATCTTCTATTGGAGTTAATTGTCACCTCGAATGCAATTGTGTTTTTTTAACGGCAATAAGTGTGAATAGAAGTATTCGCTGCTATATGCATTCATGACCTATTAAGTATACACATACATAAACGATTTTTGAGTACTAGAAGCAATTATTCAAATACTTGAATTAGTTTTATTTTGGTTTAGAAGATCTATGATCATGAGCTTTGAGCTCGTCAACGCAAAGTTTGCCAATTTGAAGTCTACGAAAAAGTCCTTGCGCATAGATTAGGTTAGGTTAATGGGATGAGGTTGATCTTGTTACCGTCACACTTAGATCAATCTAGATCCATTGTGATACCCTAGGGATTGAGACTCCCATGAACTGGAAGCTAAGATAATACAGTATCATACAACCCCGTTAAGGGTGTTGATGAGTTTTAGCAACCTATAGCCTGAAGCGATGGGTACTTCTTAGTCATTAAAGAAATGTCGTCACATAATCACCTGGTTGAGAAATCATTTTAGAAAAAATCCCGTCTGTCAATTTCCCCAAGAAGATTTTAACAATCTTAGGAAAAGGTGGCCCCATCAACTCACTGACTCTCGTATTTACGGAGGACTGGAAATTGCTGGTGTATAGACGAAGTTCCCATTCTCCGTTTGTTGCTACTCTTGCAAGAAACACGTACATCGTTCAGTCGTTTTCGTTCTTACTATCATTGTCGTCTATGACTCTATTTATGTTTTCTGACTGTGGTTGGAGGCGATTTCCAGCCTTGTGATCGACTGCTTGATAGATCAAGCCATTTGGTATCGTTAATAAATTTCAATATGTTCAAAACGACTGGGACGTTGAAGAACTGCCTCCTTAGGTGCCTGTTTCTCAAATGATATAGCGCAGGGCAGTGACACCGGTAGTGAGGAGTATCCTCATGTATCTCCTCGTCACCTCATCCTCTGCATAAGTCGTCCATACTGAGTTTCATCTTTTTCTTAACCCAGTTGGTTTTGCCCAGTGGTGATGCTTATATGAAAAGAGCTAGAGACTTTTTACTCAGTTGAGTGATAATGTAGGTCTTTTGTTTGTTGAAACTATGTCATAGGTTCATGGTTATTAGACAGATATCGAGCGAGCTCTATCTCCTGTTTTTTGTAGTTATAACAAGACTCTCGATTGCTTGTTTAAGATTATATGGTTGGACTTGAACTGTTGTGTCAGCCTGATTAACATGAAGTATTGACATTGGGACAGCACAGTGACCAGGAACCCAACAGAGCCTTATGTTGTGCTGTGTACCAAGAACCCTTAGCTCATCGCGACAGCAAGTTACAAGCTTCGATTTGATTTCAATGGCAGAAATCGCTTTTATTGCCGTTTGGCTATGAATGAAAAAGGTGATATCAGCTTGTGGTATTGCCATAATTGACTTATCTAGCAGCTTTCGTCATTGCTAGGTCCTCCGCTTGAAAGACACTGCTGTTATAAGGAAGTCTGACCGAGCTGGCTAGCTCAAGCGTTACTGAAAAGAACCCCCCAACAACACAAGTTTGCAACTTGGAACCGTCAGTCTATATTGCTATCATAAGATTGATGGCTTGTTGATTTGTCAGTCCTCTCTGATAGGAAAGGTGGTCTTGAACGGCTTGTAAAAGTCTTAACCTGGTGTTATGTAACCTATGGCAGTATGTCTCCAGCTATCCAGCTAAGTGAAAGTGCGCTATTGCCTACCGATTCTTTAATAAAAAGATCTACGGGATTAAGATGAGTATAGCTTCCAGATGCGCTATAGGGGTGGACCTCATTGCCCCAGTAATTCCAATAAATGCCATGCTTTGTACCTTGGTCATAATTTTAAGGTTGAGACTCCAATTCAATTTCTTATCCAGGATCACGCCTGGCTCTAGTTCTGATGTACCCTTCCACGGACTGTGGCGATATTCTCGGCCGATCTAGCCGTTTCTTCGATTTACGAATGTTGGCTGATTGATGACCGAACCGGTCGTCCCAAATGTGGCCACCAAACAATGAAGAGTCGATTATGAAAAGCCATCAAGTGTACCGTAAAATGGACGCAACGCGCGCAACACTCATTTTTATAGTAAAGTTTTATTATTTGGATCGTGTAAATTGGTGATCACTGATCAGTAACTGAATATTAAAGAACAAATTTGGCAAATGTCACCAAAACAACATTTCCGCCAAAAGCTACCAAAATCTACCCGCGCCAATTAAGAAACTCCTTAGTTAAATTTTGAAAGATTGTTAACCCTAAATCCTCTTAGTATAATATGTACATACATATGTATATCAGATGGAAAAAGAAATTTTAAAAATGGACATGGTGGTTTTTGAATCAAACAAACATAGCTACTTTTCCACTTTATATTTATGCAAAGTTTGAAGTTTATTTTTGGATTCGCATTCGCATAACATTTTACATTAACATACAAAAACAACCCAAATATAGACAGCTAAAACGTAGGGTAAACCGACCAATCATTGGCACCTTAAGGTTACTCACCACTTATTCGGCTTATATAACTTATGGGAATTAAGAAACGACAGTTTTTTTTATTTTTTTTATTTTTAATTGTATTTTTGTTTAGTGAAAAACATTAAATACCCTATTTTTTGTCAAAATTAATAAATAATTAATAAAAAGTAAAACAATGTCCTTTTACCAATGATTGGCACCATTTTCCAATCATTGGCACTGAACAAACGAATGATTGGCACATTGATTTTGTTTAATTTTTAAAGTTTTTTAAAACCAATAAAAACAAAATAAACAAATAGTATAACTCTATTATATAATTAAATAAATAAAATGTAATTTATTTTTATAATTATATTTAAATCTTTTAAGTTACATTATGTTTACATTAAGGCCGAGATTAGAGTAGATTTTTGTTAATTGATAAAAAAGTGTATTATGAACCTAAGGAAAATTGATACAAAATTATGAAAATCTATAACTTTTTCATTTACCAATGATTGGCACAGTGCCAATAGCCAATGATTGGCAATTTTTCTAATGATTGGCATGGCATTCAAAGATTGGTATAGTGCCAATCAACCCAGTGGTTGGCACCTCATCCAATGATTGGCATGTGCCAATAAATACTATATTTTTAATAAAATATTAAAATAAAAAGAACTAACCTCTTTGTTATGGTTAATTCTTTTATAATAACTGCACTTGACAATGGTTTTCCTCTTAAATTTATTATTAAATTCAGGGCCGGATCTACCTAAGGGCTGTATGGGCTGCAGCCCAGGGCCCCGAGGTCACAAGGGGCCCCCAGACCCCGTTGAAAACATTAGGCGTTAATTTGAATTAAAAAAAAAATTAAAATTAAAAAACCTACCATAAGGTTGGCAATGGCAACCCTGAAATCAATCAACTAATGTATAGTCCCCGGCAAGCTAGATGGCACTATTTTAGAGAGAGAGAGTAAATTCGCGCGTCGCTTTTACCTGGAAAAAGCGCTGCGCGAACTCACTCTCTCTCCCTCTATAAAATCGTGGTCAGTTTGATGCCGTCTGTGGAACGGAACGTGGATTCCCCGTCGTTTGTTTTTGATCGGTGTATTTTTTCTACTCTTAGGTTAGGTTAGGTTGTTGGGCTGACAATTGATGTAACTATCGTCACACTTAGATCAATGTAGATCCATTGTGTTACCCGTGAGTGTAGTCACTCTTTTCTGATAAAAACCAAGCCATTTTGAGGCATTGACGAAGTTCAATATGTGAATTCCTGAATATTAGAAAGATCTTCTAAATTGTCAAAGAAGTAACTACCAAGCCATTTCCTTCTTTGGTGGCATAGTGACGGGCAATGACAGAGAAAGTGTAATGTGTCTTCATGTACCTTTTCATCACCATATCCTCTACATAGGTCATCTTTTCTTAGTTTCATTTTAAATTTATATTTTAGTAAATTATGTCCGGTGATTATGCTCGTTAGAGAGCGAAGGGACTTCTTACTAAGTTGCATAATTTTGTCAGTCCTCTGCTTGTTAAAGCAAGGCCATACTTTCCTAGTGGTATCACAGGTGTCAAGTAGACTCCGCCTTTCATTGGATTTCTTTAGGATTAAATCTGAAATTTTCTGTTTAATGTTGCAGAGTGGGATACTTACCATCTGTCTTGCCAACTCATCGGCATTTTCATTACCTGGTATGCCGCTGTGCCCCGGTACCCAGCAGAGTCTAATATAGTGCTGCGTGCCAAGAACCTTAAGCTCTTTGCGACAGCAAGAGACAAGCTTCGATTTTATCACAGTGGTAGAAATCGCTTTTATTGCCGCTTGGCTGTCAATGTCAAAGGTGATATCAGCCTGCGGTATCGCCATCATTGATACCTGTCTAGCAGCTGTTGTCACTGCCAGGACCTCCGCTTGGAAGACACTGCTATGATCTGGGAGCCTAAGTGAGTTGTTTAGCCCAAGATGTTCTGAGAAAAAACCTGCACCAACACCTGTGTCCATTTTAGAGCCATCAGTATAGATCGCTATTGCTGATTCACTGGCGTAAGGTTGGTTGTTCAGCCATTCTTCTCTGCTTGGAAAGGCCGTTTGGAATGGTTTATAAAAGTCAAGTTTGGGTGTTGTATAATCTGTAATGATACTATCACCCAAATATTTCTGAAGAATTTGAGCATGTCCTATTGCACTGTTTTTCGAGGTATTAGTCTGCTTAGCATTAAGGCGCTATATGCTGCGGATTCGAAAAGGTCTAGGGGTATCAGGTTGACTATCGCCTCTAACCCTGCTGTTGGTGTGGATCTCATGGTACCCGTAATTCCAATGCACGCAAGTCTCTGTACTTTTGTCAGAGTTTTGAGGTTCGTGCCTTTTTTCCATTGCATTCCACCCAAATAAAGGTTGCCTGGAAGAGATTGCTGCCACAGCAATAAGGTCGCCGTTTGCACAACTAATGCTTGCGTAGATTTAAGTAACATTTATGTATTTTTTTTGTGCAATAAAGAATACATATATATAATAATAATAATATCACTATAGACACAGTTTTTTGACATGGCTATTAGTTGAGTACTTAGGTAGGCCACTAAATAGTTTCAGCCCAGGGCCCCGCAAATTCACGATCCGCCTCTGATTAAATTACACTACAATGTCACCACTTTCCTTACGGTTTTCACAAGTTTCACATTAAATTTGGCGCGAACTTGATTCTATATTTTTAACAGCGTTTTTTTAATTGCTACTACTTTCAGATGCCAAAAGAAATGATGCCAAATCATCAGAAATAGACTAAGGCTAATATTTTTAAAAAGATTTTATTAGAAAACTTTTAAATATTATTAATACGAGTAATTTAAACTGTGAGTGCCAATCATTGGGGGGGTGCCAACAATTGGGCAGTTTACCCTATGTAGGTTATGTACATATATACTCGTATATATATTAAAAGCAGATTTCAAAACCTACTGTTAAATATAAAACAAAACTAGCCCCACACAACCGCCATTCAGTTCGAGAGGTGCCAGAGATAAATGACACTTTTGTTAACCTCTCGAAGGTGCCATCTTTGAAATAGATGACACCACATAACATATCCACACAATGGTCTCCATAGAAATCTTTCATCTTACACCTTGAACGCAATACAGTAAACTCAGTCGTTTCATAGACTTGTGTGCTTTGAAGCGTTGCGCATTATCGTCATAGCATTATTGTCGTGGCTTATTGTTTGGCTATTTAACTGGGGAATGGTACAACCGAACTAAGTACACCAGCGAGTTTGTGGTGCACTTTGTGAATGTAACACTGAGAGTACATAAAAGGGCAACGACTGCTCGCGCAACACACACAACAAAAAAAAAACCCAACTGCATAGTCATCAATTGTGGAGATGACGAAGAAAAACTTTCGCTTTCTGGTAAAAATGATGGTTTTTCGGGAACAAAAGAAATTCACAAGATGGCGGAGGTGGTGGCAGTTTAAGTTATTCTTTTGTCTTATGTTAACTTCGAAAATGATAAGTATAGGTACTCGTAGGTAAGTGATGCTGGTGGTATTTTTGATTAAATTATAGTTCGGTGCAGTTCTATCAACTGTGCTAGAAAATGGGTTGGATAAATATTTTGATGGAAGAATAAAATTATTCATGGATACATTGATGACAGTTATTTGCATTGAAAGTTGAATACATTACTAATAAGCTTGAAATAACTTTTATATACATATATATAAGAAGATCTATTAAAAGGCGGTGTTCAGATTGAGTTTTGTCGGTCGTGTTAAAATCATATGGCGGAGTGAGTCCAAAAAGTGGATTGTTTAACATTTGAGACTTCAAGATGCAGAAATATGGACATATCTCAATGTAATATAAATGTAATGATTATTCATAAAATATAATATACTTTCTGAAATCGTAAGGCCAACAGTAAACATGAAACGTTCAAACGACCCAAAACCTGCTTGCATAAAAATGTGGTTAATGGCAGTGCAAAATGAATCACTCTATCGGAAGGTGTTATAATTTTTGCAAATGGCATCGTACGTCAATCATATTTGACATTTGTAAACTTGACAGCTAGAGTATAAAAAATATACAAGCAATGGAGCGCTACTCAGGCAGACGGACTGGGACCACAGGATACCATGCAGGGCGTGGCCATGACATTCATTTCATTTATTTTATTCGAGGTTTGAAAAAATACTAAGAATTGGTTTTTTTTTTAATAAATTGCTTCGGGGTTTTTGACAACTTGTAAAACACATAAAATGTCAAAATATCACAACAAAAAGTTTTTCATGCTACCCATCTTTATTTACGACGCTTACAACAAAAATTTTCGCCAAAAATTTACGATTTGTTGTAAAAAATATCTTACAGAAATTTTGACAGTTCGTTTAATAAAACAAGGCAACAAACTGTAAAAATTTTTAAGTTCCAAGACTAATCATTCAAGAGAATATGTTTTTAAAATTGGTATTCTTTTTCAAAACAACAAAAGTTGTCATTTCTGAGTGGTTAACTTTCAATTGTCATTGCGATGATTTCTGATAAGAAAAAACTATCAGATTATTAAATATAATGTCACATTAATTTTTAACATAAAAGTATTCTAAGTAATTCGTATCTGCGGTCCCAAAAACCCAAGAATAATAGCACTCTTCCATCCAAAACGAGTGACAGTTTTATGTGGTTTTTGAGCTAGTGGCATCATATATTGATGTTGGCTGACATTTTTCCCTGAATTTGATGCCACATGCATTGCCAAATGCCACACAGCTCGTGGAACAATGGCTTTATTGGGTGAAAATGAAAAATTTTAAATGGCGCCTCTTTCTAGATGACTCTAGTATATATGAATCTTTAAATACAAAATAAATATAATGTGTATTATTTCTACTCCTTAGTTGATGGCTAGCTTTTATTTAACGATCAGTTTATGCGCGGAGCATCTACTCATCATTGTTGACTTGCATAATTTAAGCGTTTGCTTCTTTTATTTAAAAAAGTGTAGCTACGAGTTTCTCATATGAGTCTGCGCTTACATATCTCATCTCACACATTTAAGCAAATGCTAAAATGTTATGTCGTGTCAATATACCCATAAACTATAACTATAATCAAGATGCACTCAACTCATCGACTTCGTTTCGTATGAATAATCAGCAGAAAAATAAGAAGACAAGCAAAGGCATATGTAGATAACTCCATTTTCCATCCGATATGCGCTGAGTGATGTTTAACTTTAATTCTCATACGTGCTGTCGCAATATTTGAACTTGGTCTTGTATTGTTTGCACCAACAATTCACACACGTCTTCATCTGAGAAATACCTTTAAGCACAGCACAAGGAGCACATCTTCAATTCTGAGGCTGATGGCATCAAGCATCTCTCGGAACTCGGACTACCCACACGAGTAAACGAAGTTGACATATCACCCTTTTGGTAATCAAGTTTGTTTAAGAAAATGATGCACACCCAACTTAGTGAAAACTAACACCATCTCCTGTTTAGATCATGAACATCTTAAGCCAAACACAATGATCTACTATTATTTCTTTTTTTTTTATAAAAAAAAAGTGACGGTGATATGTAACTGTACTGTTTCATCTGCATACGTGTTGTCTTGTCTTGCGAATGTTGGCATTGGTGAAAGTTGTGCTCGACTGGTGTACTCAATCTCCATAAGACGAAGCAGAAAATATAATATAACCAAGGCACAATATACGATGGCGGCACAGTGATTCCTCATGTTCGACAGCGTAAAGTTCACATCTTCGCTTTGACAACAAAGTTATAAAACTCGGAACCACAAATAATCGTGTTCTGTCTCTTATTGATCTCGAGTATTTCATGCTCCATCTTTTTATTTTAGATATATGAAGGCGATCCAAGCTGTCTTAAGTGTTGCAGTTGGTATTGTTGCCAAGAGGCTCATAGGTTACCCAACGGCAAATGGTTGGTGCATTCATCTTTGCCTCACCATTTATTGGAGATTTCAGTTAAAGGTACCCACCACCATACAGCGCCAGCTAATCCAGTAAGGATTGTATTTTGGATCTTTCTGCACTATCTCCCGGTTCAAAGTTGTAGCACATGATTGTATCTCTTGTGGAATATCATCTTAACATGGATTTCCGATTTGTTTCGTAAATAGCGCGCAGCAGCAATGTGGCTTTGGTCGAGTACCATCACAAATAATGTGAAAATAAGTATAGTAGAAGATGCAGAAGCATAAAAATCGATAGAAAATTTACGGAGCGCGAAATGCACTACCAATCTTGAGGAATCTTAATAATACTGCTACAGCCAAAAGCAAGGCAGTGGAATCTGTTTACATTTTTCATCAAAAATTACTTCACTAACAAAAATGCCAAAGAAAAGTGAGATGGCTACGTATTCTGTATTTCTCGCACAACATGATATGTGTGTTCTTCACCCAGGCGTGAGTTACATAGAAATATCGTTTCAGAGGAAGAAGTGTTGGGATTAGGAATGTCATCTGCCCACTATTTTTAAGATATCTCCACATGATCAATATTTTAATATTTCAATAAATTAATAAAATTACAAGTTCAATGTGTGTAAAGGGACGTATTAATGAAACAAATTCCCTATTTTCAATTGCCCATGTGTCACCAATCCGTTTTCCATAGGGAAACTCAGATTGCAAAAATTGCGAAAGCGAATTCAAATTGATTTATTTTTGTCGTTGTATTAGTGTAATTTTGTATCTTTTAAATTTTTCTTAATTTACTTTCAGTAGAGGAATATGTATAAGTTTGACGATTTTACCGAATCATTTAAATGTTCTTCCATTTTTTATTAGAAATAATTTTCTACATATTTTGGATGTCTATAATTTTCACAACTGAAGTAATTTAAACAAACCTTAAGCCTTTCAACTGACAGCTGAAAATTTGTTTTGGTATTGGTACAGGGAGGGATTAATCTGCCGAAAAATTTTAGATTTACATAATTGATTTTAAATCGTAAAATAAAACAATTTTTTTGCTCAATGGAATGCAAAACTTTTCGATATCGGCACTTTGACAGCTCTAAAATCTAAAAAAAGTGGATTTATTTTTCCAATTGAAAACCACTCAGAAGTACGATGGTTTAGTTTTCAAAAGCCAATTCGAAGAACATAATGTTTGTCTCTTCTCCGTCACAAAGGAGAAGCCAATGTTTCAACATGGATTTGACAGTGTTGATTTTGTACTCAGATGTGATTTGTTTTGACTGCATTAGGCGTTTTGCTTCTTTAACTCCGAGCAGAGCACTGATCAGAGCTCTCCGATTTATTTATAAAACACACTGGAGCACGGAACTGAAATAGGCGTTGATCTTCATTTTTATTTCTTTGTTTGTTTTTTTTGTTCGCCGTCTATCTCCATCATATAACACGAAAACGGTGAAGTTAGCCGCGCTGAACTCTTTACCTCATCTGCTCGGTCGTTTTATTCTGAGCTCATAGAGTACGCTCTGAGCTGGCTCTGAATGAAAATAAAATACAACCTCCGATGCGGCTGAGCTCAAAAAGAAACACAGATCCATTTTTAATAGCTAAGTTCCCTGTGCTGAGATTAAAAAGAAAAATGCCTGGCTATTGTTGATACGAAACATGTCGAAAATGTAAAATCTAAACAATAGTCGGTGGCTCACTAAAATGAATGGATATGTTTAAGAGACATAAGGTATTCATATGCAGTCAACTGCATTCGTTAAATGCAATTTTGACGAAAGAAATTAGTTATTTTATTGAAATGCCATCAGTGTCAAATTTTAAACTTTGTGTAGTTAAAGTTTTGTCTTCAGTTGATCAGGCAGAAATTATATACATATATTATTGTTTTTCTCTAAGAAATTCCTGAAAAGAGACACAAATTCACAAACTAAACAAATAACAGACCAATGAAAGTCTACATTTATGGGTCACATCATGTGATTTCCTTGTATTCACTAGATTTTTAACACAAGGTCAAATAAAAACTGAAGTTAATCTTTTTAAAATCTATTACATACTTGTCCAAGAGCAATTTGATCGTGGTTAGGACCTTTAATTGCTTTTCATAAATGGTGTGCCTATTTTGCTCTGACCGCCTAAACTATAATCTTGAACCAGTTTTAAATGGCCACTTATTCATATGAAATGTATCTATGTTATTTAAACCAGAGGTCTTCCATCATTTTGCATCTTCACTTTTTTTAAGTGAATTTTTAAAGAAAACTAGAATTTGGAAGAAGCTATAGAAATTTTGTGACTTATTAATGGATTAATAAAGCTACATTTTAAGATTAATGGAAATATAACTTATGCCTCTGGTTGTTATTTATAGTTGTGCATGATTTTTAATTTTCAAATGAGCATTATGTTGGTTTTAAATAACACATACTAATAATTCAATTCAAAATGTTTCATTTTAATGTCGTTATTTTTGAAAACCGATGTATCTGGAAACTGAACTTCGATCAAATCTTTTATTTTTATATTTCCGCTATAAATATGAAAAGCAAGTAATAATCAGATAATGAACCTCTCTCAGATAAATTTAAAATTAGATAAATTTAGAAATTAGTTGAAATGTGTTCTGGATCGAGATCATTTTTACTTGCGATATAGGTACTATAGGACAAGTTCTGCATTTGGAAAAAAAATCGAACTCGAGATTTTGATCAAAGTTGACATTACGATGATAGCGAAGTCGAAAAAAGTGGGTCCGACAATTCCGTCTGTCTGTATGTCTGTATGTCTGTACCTCTCACTACAGCCTAAACCACTGGACCTATTTCTTTCAATCTCGGTGGTTAAAGGTCTTTGGTGATTCTCTAGAGGAGAAATTGAAATTTTTTTTTAGCTCCAAAACTAACGGTACCCTCCATACACCCGTAATGCAAAATCTTATTTAAATCGAAAACGGCTCTAACGATTTTGATAAAAAAAAATTGGTGTGATATTATGGTTATGGGCTATATTTTGGTTAAAAAAAAATTGGGGGGAAATGTTATTAGGGTTACCTGTCATAGAACGGTTTTTTTGAATTTCGAATTTCTCACCAACGGCTCTAACGATTTTAACCAAAATTTTTATGCAGGAGCTGCTTTGCATTTTAAAAAATATAAACTAAAAATTTTTTCGAAAAAATAGTTTTTGGATTTTTAAAAAAATAATACAATTTTTTTTTTGAAAATTCAATTTCTTGAAAACCGATTCCCGATTAAATTTTTAAATTACGTTTTAAAATGTATTTTATTAAATACTAACAATTTGCATATCAATTTTTTTTATTAAAATTCTAAGGAAAATTTAGTACACAAAAAACATGTTTCAGTGTGTCTGTATGTCTGTGCCTCTCACTACAGCCTAAACCACTGGACCTATTTCTTTCAATCTCGGTGGTTAAGGGTCTTCGATGATTCCCTAGAGGAGAAATTGAAATTTTTTTTTTACCTCCAAAACTAACGGTACCCCCCATACACCCGTAATGCAAAATCTTATTTATCTCGAAAACGGCTCTAACGATTTTGATAAAAAAAATTAGGCGTGATATTATGAACATAAGCTACATTTTGGTGAAACACAATTTTGGGGCAAAATGTTATTAGGGGTACCTGCTATAGACCCGTTTTTTTTTTTTTTATTTTCGACTTTCTCATTAACGGCTATAAGATTTGTTGGGTTTATTTTGAATTTTTTTTTTAAATCAATATCTTCAAAACCTATGAACGATTATTTTTTGAAATAATTTCCTAAAATCAATATTATTTTATACTTAAAATTCGAACCCAAATTTTTTTCTTGAAAAATTTTAGAGAAATTTCTTATATACAAAATTTATTTTATAATTAAACGTTTTTTTAAAGTTTATTTGCATAAATTCATACTTTTCCGGAAACTAGACGGCAATTTTATGCATTTGAACATTATTATCTCATTAAATCCATGTTTTATATTTATAAGATGTATCTTAAATTCCAAAGTACTTTTACATAAGAGCAAGTTCGTGCGATCCAGTTGTGCATTTTATTTATCATGTAATACAAAAACAACATGAATGCTACCTTCTGTCTTAATCTGTTAAAATGATCCAAAAAATTGGTTCTTACTCTGGAGGGTAGGTGGCTTTTTAAATATCTTAAAATCGCTATAGTGATCCCTCGGATCATCAATTGAAAATAAGACGTTACAACGTAAATATTGTCTGTATACAAAAATAAAGTCGAGATTCTGGAACGGATGTTAAAGTTCGACAATAAGCTAATCAATATACGCATTATATAAGGCAACTGGAAGGGGGGAAGCTTTAGGTGTCCATTGCTTATTTTCATTAGAAAGGTGTTCTTGCCACAAACATTAACTCAAAAATGTCTACCACTGTAATAAATGACATGATGAGTTTAAGTATTTGATTAGTAAAGCCTCTTTGTAAAAGCTGATTAATAATAAATTGGAACCATCATAACTCCATCAAATAGTTTTATCCATGTTAGATGAGTGATTTTTGAAATACACCTCTTTTGAATCTTAAACCATGCTGTTTCGGATTAGCCTTCTTTTCCATTAGTCAACCGATTCGTTTGTTCCAAAATTTTTAGATAGAAAAGAAAGGGGGAAATTGGACGATATTCATTTAATGATAATTTGGCGATATTTTCGGAATCAGCTTGAGTTTTACACTTTTCCAGTCATTTGAAAAAGTTTCAGACGTAATAATAACATTACATATAAAGAGAGCGAATTGTGTGCATTCGAAGCATAAGTAAATATGTCCTCGCTTGGTCTGGTTCGAACAGCCTCAGAGCTTTAAGAATCATAAAATTAAAACCCCAAATACATTGATCGAATATGCTGGCCCTGAATCGATGCTCCCTGTAGCGGACATTGAACAATAGGAGAGCATGAAACAAAGCCAGGCAAATCTCACAATACTCACTGGTTGTAGCTGTGGGGATTAGCGAAAAAAGGAAACAGTCATTCATTTCCTCTGCAAATGACCTGCCCTGGCCAAAATTAAAGCACAATCATTCGGAAGGTCATTTTTGACGAATTTTCGGAAATGAAGAACAAAGCCTTGATCTCTTTTCAACGAAATTGATCTAAGCACGTTACTTCTGTGCCCCGTTTGATTCCTTATAAAATAAAGATAGCGGGTTGAGGGCGGATCGGCGGATTAACCAAATCCTACTACTCAATCCAAGCTCGACAATTCCGTGAGAATTTGAAACGAGTTTTGGTATCAAAATGGCGCAATTCAGCACTAATTGGGCCATACAAGCCTAAACTGTCGAGTTGTTACCATTTCTCCCAAGATATCTACCTTGGAATGAAAGAAAAAACTATTTCAAAGATATTTTAATAGTATTTTCAATACAACTAATTAAATATTTTAGAGTAGAAAGAATTGTAAGACTGATATTCACCAGAAAAGTGTCGTTGGATTTAAATTTTGAAAAGTGATGAAGATGAAAAATTAATCATCTTGACTGTGGAGTGGCACAATTGAAATTGAAATGGTGCCGCCAAATTTTCAAAATTAAATAGAAATTTATTTGTCATACAGTACACTTGACGAGCAAGTTGCCTAGAAGGTTTGAAATTTTTGATTTTTGCATATTTGTTTACCGATTTCGTTTGAACGCACACTAAATAGAGTGAAAATATTTGTATTTATTTTTGTGAACGTTACACAACAGTGAAATATCGCAATAATTAATTTTACAATCTAGCTGTCAGACTGATTGGTTCTCAACTCCCTTGGCTTCAGAAATTCCATGCCAGTTGACGAGCAAGTTGCTTAGGTTACTTAAAGTGGATTTACATGTTTCTGCATTTGCAAAATGCAGAATGTATTTCAAAAACCGAAAGTGGGAGAGAATACACAGGTGGTAACTCTTTTTTACTTCCTTCCTATAAACTGCTATAACTTGTTGGCCTGTGAATACGAAACTATTACTGCTTTTAAACGAAGCAATATTACCTTGCGATTTTAAAGCCCGTTGGAGAGAGACGTGTGTGATGGCGGGGTTACACAAAGCGGAAGATGACTCCAAAAGAGAAACAAAGATTAAAAATCGCTTTCGTGTAAAAGCAGTATATGCAATGAAAATTGAACTTACCTCCATTTTCTTTCATTTCGATTTAATGTTTTTTTTTTTATATCATGCGTCCGTCAAAAAAAAATTATAGAAAAATGTGAAAATATCGCAAACTTACAAAATGCAGACGAAGATGCTATAATAAAGATGAACATGTTGGTATCCCTTTTTTGCAGAAATCAAATGCAGATACACATTAAACTGTTACAGTCTTATTATTTATTAGAATTTGCTAAACGGGTGAATCGTTTTGCAAAGCATAAGGACTTATTCATCTACTTTTTTTTAATATAATAGTATTACATTTTAGTATCAATAAATAAAAATAACATAAAGTTTTAGTTTCAATAACAAGTAAAAGGCATTTTATTTTTTTGATAATCGCAATTTTTATGTGATGTCAAAGTGAATGTGACAGTTTAATACTAAAATGTCCTTATATAGACATTATTCAATCTCCAAACGCGTCTAGCTTATAGTACCTCTATTCAACATACATAAGTTTTATAAATAAAAATTTTGCGTTTAGAGGCATTATAAGGACTGTATAGCCTTATGTACTCACTAGAATGAGTTTATAAATATGGCTGTAAACATATGTATATACCATGCAGTTTCTTTACCGCATAGCTACAAGAAGTGCGGCTAACGATTATTAAATCTTTTCTTTTAATTTTAGTCATAGCTGCAGCTGCATTATTGTATTCACTTTAATGGGATTGCATGTATTTTGTCTTTGGCACTGACAGTGCCGCTTTTCTAAGCACTTTTCAGTCTGTGTTACGATTATTCCATTCAACCAGTTACTAATTTTATTTTTACTCTTACCATTTTTTAAATAAAAAACGAATCGAAAAACGGAAACTACATAATACCTATTCTACATCCATCAATGCCCCCAGTGATCATTACCATGCAATAGAGGGAAAACACCGAAAATTTGGCAGCTCCGATTTTATTGTTTTGACATTTCTCGCACGTCAAATTCAGAATATTCAGATATTTCCTCGCCGTCCGAACCAAAGTTAAATTTTGTCATCTGCTCCTTTTTCCAATAAATTTATTAAAATATCTTTATAAACAATGGCCGCAAAAGTAGCAAATCTTCAAACTGTAATTAAATTATTTAATTTCTTTGAGAAATGTATTCTAATTTGAGTATTTTGTTCCAACAATTCATTTCGCCAAATTAACCTCTTTATTTTTGTAATTTACACGCAGGACGACGTTCACATCTCATTTGAGGATCAACAAAAAATTAATCGTTTTGCCAAACACAATGCCCGTATGGATGACCTAAAAGCCGAGCTAGAGCAAAGGAACAATGAATTAAAGAATCTAGAAGAGGCATGCGAAGAAATCGAATTATTCGATGAAGATGAAATGATTCCATTTTTGTTTGGAGAAGTCTTTCTTTCACACAATCTCTCGAAAACTCAGGTAAGAATTTATAATAAGTAACAAATAGACGTCGATAAGTAGCTAATTTTTTGTTTCCTCCTAAAAGGAACTTCTCGCAGAGGCTAAAGAAAAGATTAAATTGGAAGCTAAAAACATCGAGAAGCAAAGCAACGCCATCAAATCGGAAATGGCCGAACTGAAAGCGCATTTATACCAGCGATTTGGAAGCAACATTTCCTTGGAGAGCGATGATTAGGTCTTTGCTTTCGACCTTGAGGAATTAATCGCAGATCATTCTTATGACATTTAATACACACGTTATATTTATTGGGAATTTTTAAGAATAACATTCATAAAACCAAAATGAAATAAAAACAAACGACGCTTAGAATCGAATAATTGATTTGTGACTCATTGTGCACGGGAGGGCGGCACCTTTTTACTTTTTAAGATGCCTTGAGAGGAAGTTTGAGTTTTTTCTAATTCTATAATCATCTTCGAACTGTTGCTCAAGTTTATCTTTTAAGCTCAGCATGGATTGCTAAGAAAAGATGCAGATTTCTTTTGATTCGTTTTATACAAAATCAATAATTATTATAGGAGAAATTTCAATGAAAATCTTTATGTTTTTTGAGAGCTTTCTCATTCATATGGCTTGCCTAGAATTAACTAACAAATACAGAATTTTTTGGTTATCTAAAATTTAGCTCAATAAATTTAAATCAGATTCGTAAAATACTAAGAAAAATAAAGATTTTGATTTATAAATATTTACAACATTCGATTTACGTTTTCACATCACATTCTACATTCGTAGAGTTAACGAAGTTTACCTTAAAAATATTTACTCATTATATACCCATTGAAAATGTGATAAAAGATCCAAGTTTATAATAAAAGAAACGAAAATTTGCTTAACCTACTACCTAAAATGTATTAGAAACAGCGAAATATACCAGCCGAACTTAAACGCGCAACCGAAAATTTTAAACACAACAAATGGATCCCCTAACATCGAAGTATTGACCGATATTATAAAAAAGAACTGTACCATCAAAACCAAATCCAACGAAAACTATCAGAAGAAGAAAGCAGAAATGGTTTGATAATGAACGCTTAAAAGCAGGGCAGAAATCGTTGATATACCTCAAACTACTTAGGCTACACAACTCTGATATCCTTAAAAATGTGTATGCAAGAATCAACAGAGAATATAAACATCTATGTATGTTTATCAAAAAAGATAGAATTTGAACAAAAGAAGATACATGCAATAACCTGAGCCAGTTCCCCATTGGATTTCTGGAAGGCTGTCAAACAATTAAATGGGAGGAAACATGTGATCGCTCCAAGTTTTCAAGCCCAACAGTTAAAGAACCATTTTACAAACCTGCTAAACACTGAACAAAAATTATTCCGCCACCAATATGTAGCTTCATTCTTTCTGGATGATGTTTTAGATGTGCCTTTCACAATAAATGAAGTCAAAACCGTCATTCATAATTCACAAACTAAAAACCCCAGGAGAAGGTCGAACCCCGTTTGAGTATCACAAAAATTATACAATGGAGCTTGCAAAAATTCTCGCGGAGGAGTATAACAAAATCTATACCTATGAGTTTTAAAAAAGCCATCATATTCCCTCTACACAAAAAAGGATCCTCAGAACTACAAAAGAATATCTTTCCTTAATACAAGCTCTAAACTGTTTGATGCTTTACTTTTTAATAGACTTACTCGGCTGGTTAATGAAAGGAGGGTTCTGCATGAATTTCTAGCAGGTTCCAGAGAAGGCTACTCAACAACAGACCAAATATTTGCACTTACAAATATCGCCGAAATATACATAAAAAAGAATAAAAAGCTTTATACTCTATTTATCAATAAATCAAATCAAATAACTTAGCGATGGTATGGGACGAAAACTGCGTTTCACATGATCTATCTGGAGACAGGTATGCCACCACTCTTTTTAAAAACAATAAGCAATACTTTGATTACGTTAAAAAAGTTATGGAGATGGATGAGCGAAGACTTCCAAAAACTCTACTCTCGCACATGCTTGTTACGAAAATTGTGTGCATGAATGAGTTATTTTGGCACAATTTCTAAAAGTATATTCACTAAAATTCTAGAGAAAATAGGCAACTTTCTGTACGACTTGTTTTTAAACGTAGCAATACCGCAAGTACTATAGTAAAACAAACGCACGACCTAGGGCTAGAAGACAAAACTTATTTCGTGAACACGAATTCCACAGAAAAAATAAATATACTCTTCAAAATAAGAAGATGAGAACTTACCTACCATATCTCTCTGTCGAATGTAGCCTCTGCAACCTAAGAAAAAGAGGAGATGTCTACCATTTCATTGCAAAAAGCCCAATATTATGCGATCTAAGAGGGCTGCATTTTAGAAAGTATACACTAGAGATGGACGATACATTGGGTATTTTGAATGGTAAACCGAGGTTGGGACTTGCTGTACAAATATATTGTCAGTTCTTCACTATACAGAACCCGACTTTTTGAAGTCAACTCTTAATAAATTCAGCTGTTTATTTTTATATTAAAAGCTGTGCAGTGTCAATCTGGAAGTAGGAAAATTTCGAAACCATTAAGGATATAAGTTAATTCTTTAATTGGTTATACAATTTTATCCTATGAATATTTAATCAATAAAAACTAAAAAAAAACTAAACCTCAGACATTTTTGTCTGAGAATGACCAATCTCAAATTTTAATGAAAACTCTTTGGTCCAATACTGATATCCTTTAATTTAAGCCAACCAATGAAATATTTCAAATCAAATTAAAAATAAATAGTTTATTAAGCATAAATAAGAAAACAACTCAATTACTCATTGCGCTTGAAATTTACCGCTGTCTGAGAAGAAAAAACGAAAGATATACTTTCGGCAGACGACCCAAGACACGCTTCCTAGAAAGATCAAACGATTATGAATTACTAAGCCATCGAATTAGGATAATAGAAGAAACTAACCTCTAGAAAATCATTCGAAAATGGTTTTTTATAATGTTGCCATTGCATCAATTCGTTTATTTGAAGAGAATCCTTGAATGGAACGTTAGAATTGACATTTCCAGTTCCATCACAATCGCAAAGTAGATTTTCATGCGTATCACAGTCATCAAAATCGTTTGGAAAACCAAACAACCCAGTCAGTTCTTCGGCTGAAAATTTCACAGAACTTTCTCGACCAAACTCTTCAGACATCACACTATCATCATTTTTCAACGCACATCCACCGAGACTGGTCTTGGCAATTTGCCTTTGAAATATTTTCTCCTCTATAGTTCCCACCGTTATCAAACGATAGATTTTCACATCTTTTTTTTGTCCATCCCTCCAGATTCTCGACATGGCTTGTAGATCGGTTGCTGGATTCCAATCGTTGTCGAATAAAATCAAACGTGATGCTCCGCACAAATTCAAACCAACACCACCAGCCTTAGCACTTAATAGGAAAACCTTTGAAGTTGATGCTTCTGCATTGAATTTTGTTACTATCGAATTCCTATCAGCCGCCGGTGTGCTTCCATCCAGGCGAGATATCCCAAGATTAAGAAAATCACAGAGTCCCTGAAGCATGTCGAGGGTTTTAGTGTGATTCGACACAAGAACAACTCGTTCATCCGAAGAAGCAATATCCGTCAAGAAGTTTTGGACTAGTTCCAACTTACCTGAGTCAAATGGACCCATCTCTGACCAATCAGGAAGGAATTTTTCCAAGCTTTTCGTCAGAATATTTGACGACTTGCAACGAGAAATTAATGACGGATGATTGCAAATCTTTTTCAAAATCGTTATAATTTGAAGGGGGTTCATGCTTTTCAGAATATCTTCCTTTTGCGACTCCCATAGTTCAAGTGCCCTGATTAAGAGAAATTGTTGTAACTCAGAAGGCTTCACAAACACCACATACTCTCGCTTCTTTGGCAGATACTCTCGGTTCACAGATTGTGTTCTTCTGAGAATGAATTTCTTCGATATTGACTTGAGTTCTGCAGCTTTCTGAGAGCCTTTCAATTTAATGTCTTCATCGGCATCTTGTGCTTGACTTTGAACGATAGGATTTTCGAATTCTTTCCTGAAATCCTGATATGAACCGAGGATTCCAGGGTTAACAAAATCTACCAGGGTGAAAAACTCCTGCAGGTCATTCTGAATTGGTGTTCCGGTTAGAATGATCTTCCGTTGAATATTCATGGCTTGCAGGGCGATAGAAACTTTCGTGGCACTGTTCTTTAGCCGATGACCTTCATCGCAGATGACCAGATCGAAGTCTAGCATCTTGAAATCATCAGAATGACCAAGAAACATTTCATAGGAGACAATAACAAAGGGAATATGACTCTGATGGGAGAATTGGTTGAGTTTATGTTTCGCATCCACAATAAAAGCATACATGCGCTCGTTTTTTAACCATTTGTTGATTTCGTTGTTCCAATTGGACGTGAGACTACTGGGACAGACAATGAGAACTCTTTGCAGAACTCTATCGCCTCCGAAAGGTCCCTGTTTGAGGAGAGTATTGCAAAGCGTTAGACATTGGAGGGTTTTTCCCAGTCCCATTTCGTCTGCAAGTATAGCTCCAAAGAAATCTGGATTTCTGAAGCCCATTACGCACTCATAAAGGAAGCAGACCCCTTCACGCTGGTGCGGACGCAGATGCTGAACTAGTAGTGGCGATACTCGCATTTCGTAAATAGCACGATTTAGTTTGTTGAACCTTTTTTCGTCCTGCGGCCTTGGAAGTACCAAGGGCTCAACATCTATCTCTGGCAGAATCTTCGTTGTGGAAGGCTTTTTCTTTGACATCTTAGGTGCAGTTAAGTGCAGCATTGGAAAGAAGGAATTGGACTGAGTTTTCTTTTTCTTCTCTTCTGGTTCATGCCATTCACCGGAAGACCCTTTTAGCATCATTCTATTTGCATAGAACTCCTTAAGGTCCGTTACTTTTTCTTGGATCTCTACTTCCTTGCCCCCGATGACAACAAGTGATCCTTCACTTAGTTCTTCAGTCTTAATTGCATTCGACGTGCCCAAAAATTGCCCCGTCTCGCTTTTAAGAATGCAAATATTTCGTCTTACCTCGAGGGATCCATCGCCTTCCCAGGTTTTGTGTTTTTTTGTTGTGATCTTCCGCCAGACGACATTGTAAAGAATTTTGTTGTTCGGATCATTAATATTTTGCGGCGGACCATTGAAGTTTTCTTTATCCTTTCTAGATGTTGATGTTGATGAAGAAATTTCATTGTGTTGTGAAGGATTGTCGGATATTCCTGGTAATGAAGTAATTACGCGGACTTCATTTCCCCTTAAGTATGAAGTTTTCATCGATGGAGCCCCAGAACGCCGCATATTTTGTTTTTCTATTCTTAATTCTTAGAGAAATCCAAATCAGAAATGTTTAAATATTTAAAAAAATGTTCACTTTCCAGATTCGCGGGCATTAAAAATGAACAACAACAAAACAAGTTGTTGACGGGTAAGGGCACTGTTACATATCGAGTAAGTCGCATTTCTTAAGACCTTGCTTAGATTGTGATTTTTGAGTTTTCACTACGCCATGACGAATATTTTATTAAGAAAGATGATCGTGAGGAGCTTTTCTCCCATGAAAATTGAATGGTTATATTGGTGAAATAGATGAAGAAGAAAAAGTTTCAATCATTGATTTCGACAAAATAAGAGAAACAGGAATCTGTTACCTAAAAATAATTCTTAAATTTCAGAAATAGGAAGCAATTTTGTTATCCAAAAACCAAAGATATTAGGGGTATTCCCGATTTGGTACAACGAGCCTAGTAAAAATGCGAAATTTTATTATTTTTTAGTAGACCGTGAACGCACTTTTTCTCACCTGTTTGCAACATTGAAGTAAATGTCAAAATGAGTTTGGCATTTGTTTTCTGTTTTAAAAATTTAATTTTTATAAGAATTGAAGTTTGTTCAAGTTTGTTAAAGATGCCAAAAAAAAAGAAAAAGAAAATATTACAGAATTTTTAATAGAAAGTACTGCAGATAAAATTATGTGGATTGAAGGTATCAAATAAAATTCAGGCCGAAAATCATAAAAAAGCTACATACATAGATGCATGTATACATGTATGTATGCAGAAAGTGAAGAACAAGATGCTGTGGATAAAATCCTTAACGAAATGAACGAGGACCTTCTATTCGTCCTAGCATCTCGTCGTGGTTGGTCAAGACATTTTCTATAATAAATCTTTGCTGTAGGCTTCTGTGATATTAATAAATGGTTGGTGTTATTAAAAGTCTAAATATGAAACAAGTCTCACAATTATCTCAAAATTTCCTCTTTCATGAATGAAATATCATTATTATTTCCGATTCGCTCCACTTCGCGGCGGCGCTTCTTTTTTTCTTTTAGGTCCATTTAATTTAATAAAATGAATAGAACAATAAGATATTTCTTTCGGCTTTCAAACTCTTTTAAATTTTAAAAGCTAGTGGCTCTTTTGTTGAGCTGTCAAAAATGCGACTGCAAATTTTACACCGTTGTATTTTATTGTTGCAATAGGTTTCGGGTATAGCTAAAGTGCGACACTATTGCAAAATTGCACTCCGTATATTTTGTTGTTGTAGTGTTGTAAGATTTTACACTTTTGCTATTGAAAAAACCGAAGGATAAAAAGAGACGGGCTTATAATACTGCTGTCAGTAAGATCCGTATCGTTTTATTTTCAAGGGAAGATCCAGATCTGAATCCAGATAGATTTGTGAATAATAAAACGCACCTAATGATTCTAGACATGTTGCATTAGATCGTGAATACCCCTATTGATACAGATATTGGTGCAAAATTTTAGTTGAATTAGTATGATGTTAAAGCTGTTTTAGTATGAAACTAGGTTAATATGATGATTTTGCAAATTTTAATTGAATATAGCAATCTCTACCCTTTTATTAAAGTTAAAATCATAAAATACCTATTTTATTTTTTTAAGTATCGTGCTAATTTCATATGACGCTTTGACATTTACAAATATCAACACAGTTCTTTGCATGAACTGTCATTATTACGTTAGGTGCGCTTGGAAGCATTTTTTTTAAATAGCCATAGCATGATTCGAGTTAGAAAATGTTTAAAATTAGGAAAGAGAGAGTAATCTTCTAAAAAGTTAGCAAATTGTTAAGTAGTATCATACTTATTCCTAAATACTAAGCTGTTTATAATTTTGCGTCATGAAACTGGTCTTGGAAACGTCTTTTCTGTTTTGTATTCTTCCTCTTTGCCGTGCAATATCTAGTATTATGAACGTAGAAGTAAATTTTCTTGTTTTCAGTAGAATTTATAATTGAAAAGTAAGGAAAAGGTTGAAATTACGTACCGAACTCAACTCAAAATTAGTGCAGCTTTTAGCTACTAAGTGTGTGTTCTACACATTTCCCAACAACTGATGTTTGGTTTATTGTATGTGTGTGTATCAACGCGCTCACCAACTTCTTGTTCAACCACTTTGGAAACGCGATTGATCAACTCGAGGAACTTATTTTTTCGTTAAAATCCGACTAGTTTATCAACTAATAGCTCTATTAAAGTGGATTTACATGTTTCTGCATCTGCAAAATGCAGAAAAGTAGAAAGAGGCAGATGTATGTTGAAACCCGAAAGTGGGAGAGAATACACAGGTGGTAACTCTTTTTTACTTCCTATAAACTGCTATAACTTGTTGGCCTGTTAATACGAAACAATGCAATGAAAATTTAACTTACCTTCATTTTCTTTTCCATACCATGCGTCCGTCAACAAAAATTATAGAAAAATGTAAAATGTTCGTCTTTACTATAATCTTGACTTCTGCATTTATCGAATTTCCTATAAAGCAGAAATGAAGTTTTTCTGCATTTTGCTTTTTTTTCTCTATCTAATGTTGGATATACACTGTTCAAATGCATTACAATCATATGCAAGTGTATTGGTAATTTGGGGTTAAAGTTGCATACACATATATCGAGCATGAGTCTTCAATCTTTTATTTTTACATCGACGGTTTGGTGAGAGGACGTTGCGCTTTGTGAGTTTTTTTCGGCAAAATTGTGATTTTACGAATTTCTTTGGAATTTTTTCAATTTTATGCGAGTAGTTTGTTTTATTTTGTCTGTCCATTTCATCATACAATTTTTGTTTACTGTTTTAATATTTAAATCTGTGCTTATGTTGTGCTGTGTTCTCATCTCTTCAACGTACTATACGCAAATGAACCAATAAATGCATGATCAATCTTGCATATACACTACTTCAATGCAGGACGCTAGATTAAAAGAAAATGAAAAGATTTTGATTTTGCTTCAATCCAACATCCAATCTATACTTGTGACTTTTTCACTAATGAAATGCACATGCTTGTATATCCGGCATAACAAATATGAGTTCTGTATTTAGCATCCCATTTTTTGGCAGAAATCAAATGCGGATACATTTGTATTGCTCTTAAGGCTATGCAAAAACTCAAAATGTCATCACTGAAATTGCTGTATAAAGCTTCAGCTGAATGGAAAACAAAATATTTCCAAATTCCAATCTAATTGGGATGAACTTCCATTTGTTCACCGTTCAAATTCATATAAAATTATAAGACCGATGAATCTTTTCTGTTTCTGACAGACGCAGACGCCGGCTGTCGCAACGAACATAGTGTACGTGTGAGTTAAAAGTAGCAAAAAGAAATTCCACCAAATGCAAAAAATATAAAAAAGTTTTTTTTTCCTAAATCATTTAATTTCTGAATTAAAATCACAATTCCACGGTGAATGCTTTTAAATTAAAGTCAAATTCCTACGTATACATTCTTTTTGACGATTGTATATCGCGAAAAAGTAAATTTGCAAAACGCGCGTTCGCCTACTCCCCTGAATACAGAACAAACAAAAATTCCTGAAGCAAATTTTGATTCAAATTTAATAGAAAAAAAAATTGTGAAATAAAAAAAATTGATGCATACGAAAACCGTAGAGAAAAAGTTCAATATTCTTCTTAGCTTTCTTTTTTACTTCTCTTTTATCTGGTTGCTGGTTAAAATATTTTGTGCCTATAGAGGCAGCCATTCGCTATAGCAGTTTCGCTGTAGTATTTAGTTTTACACAGCGAGTTCGGTTTCAATTTTCTTACAATTCTCTCCATTCGCTGTATTTTTTTTAATTATTTTTGTGACATAATTTGTTTCAGTTTTTGCCAACCTTCCAACTTCCCACAATTTTCGCGATAGTGTGCTTTTAAATAGCTCCACCGCGTTTACGGCGAATTCATCGAAATCGACTGATTGAGACTGGAAGCAGCGAATAAAAACCGGATATTATCGTTTAGAACAATTTGGTTTTTTCTTACGGTTTTTTTTTTAAATTCATATTTTGGAAATACTATTAAAATTTAAAAAAAGAACATCCACTCAAAATGATCAACATGGATATCAGCGTTACACCGAACTATTCCTACATTTTCGATTTCGAAAATGATTTCATTCATCAGCGCACAAGAAAATGGATGCTGGAAAATTGGACATGGGTGTTTTACTATTGTGGCATCTACATGATGGTTATATTCGGCGGGCAACACTTTATGCAAAATAGGCCAAGGTAAGTTGTTAATGAAATAATGATTGATTGATTGAAATCTAGTGTTGGTATGTATGGGTGTGATGCGTGAATCTGAAATTCGTATCCCCCTGATTCTTTGATACTATGCATCTGGAAGGGGTAGTTTTTTGTTGTTGTGGATTCGTTGCTGTATAAATGAAGAAGTAGCGCACATGATATGATATGACACATGAGTATCACGCGAGCAGGAGGCAGAACAATAATCACCCCCAACAAAGACCCTCCTTACAAATTGTGTGTCTTGTAGCTTTAGGTAGGCATATATTCTTTCTTATTCTTATAAGGAAAAACACTGCCCCATTGAGCATTGAGGAGATCATTGCTCTTTTGTTTTGGCGGCTGAAATTAGAAGAGATAAATTGCATTGCAAGACACTATGATTATTCGTACGTTATGGTAAAAACAAAAATATTAAATCCTGTGGTCTTGTAAAAAAATTTGCAAATTGATTATTTAAACTGCTGTTGGATAGAAATATAAGTTCTGATTCTCTTAAAAGCTAGTTAGAAGCCGAAGACTAAAAAAAAACTCGTTCCAAGTCACAATTTTAGAGAATTGATATTCTGCTAAAAAAAATGTATTGAACCTTTGCCTTTTTTAGCACTGTTTTTCGTGACATACTAAAAATTTTGTTTTTGAAGAAGACATTTCGAATAAAATTCTTGAAGACCATTACAAATTCTTAGTAAGAAAAAGACTGATAGAATGTTGTTTAATAAAATTTCACGAGTCAGAAAATCAAAAAAAAAAAAAAAATTAGATACCTAGGTGGTATAATTTTTTTTGTTTCGAACAAGCGTTCAGTTGAAAAAAAAAACTGTTCGGTGTTCTAGGGAAACGAAGACATTTGATATCTAATTAACATGAACTGAGCAAATAAATGTGTGTTCTTATTTAAACCACCTATGAAATTGGAAATCATTTGTGTACCTAATTGATGTTTAAGTACCTATGCCTACAAATTAAACAATTTTAGCAGCTCTTTGTCGTTAAGATAGAATTACCTTGTTCTGGAAATGATTTGATGATACAATACGGTAATTTCTGGACGTATCTATTTAAAAAAATATAAAATTAAATTTGGTGGTGCAACAGCTCGGAGTGAACCAGGACCTAGTGACTTACAACTCTCAACCATTCCTGTGTGCGTGTTACTAGGAACGGAGCGGACCTACAATTTTCTGCCGATTCCGAACGGCTAATGAGCAGCACTTTCCATCACAAGAGATACTCTTGGAGTATTTGTCAATTCCTCGCAAGAGGCAATACACCCCTGAAAAAAACTTTCTTGCAGCGGCTGAGAATCGAACTCGAGACCTTCCGCATGACAGTCCAACGCACTAACCATTAGTCACATGAGATTTTAGAATCTATTTCTTTTGTTGTTGTTTGTCTTTTGTCGATTCGCATGTTGCAAGTTATTATTTATTTTTGCAACTAAATGTTTGTTGTACTCATTTTTTATTTAGCTGAATTGATTCGAGTTGCAGATTTTTACCAAAAACTATTCATTCAATCTAGATGCAATGCAAACGAATACCTACCATTTAAAAATCTGCATTTATCTCACAGGCTGCCGATACAACACAGAATTATACGTGCCATTTAAAAAAACGTATCCATAAGTTTTTCCTTTTTTTTTTACAGTGTTAAACTTTTTTTAAAAATCATTTTTTCTTAATTTTTGCATAAAAATTTATTTTTTTTTATGCCCAACAATTATTCAAATTTTCTAACACTTATGAAAAGTTTGACAGTTGTCTTTCCTTTATAAATGGCCACAAACTAGATAGATCTTTTTTTTCTAAAACCAGAGTCTTTTAACGCCTCTAAATTTTATGTTTTTCCTTAAAACAAAATTCCGTCACAGAGATTAAACCAAATTTGTATACAAATTAATCTTTTTTATTATTATTTGAGTAATTGAAAATGTCAAAATGTTTTTGTTTACTTTTAAAGTTTTCAATAAATTTATATAAAAACAAATTTAAATGCAATTTGCTTTTTAAAACTTAGATAATTGTTCATTTTTACAAATGAAAATGTACACGAAATCAAATGTTAGCAGCAATGCTAGGCTTCCACTTGTTTTTGAAAGACTCAGTTTGACAAAGTGGGTGATTCCAGGTTTCTACTTCTACTCTCCCTGCTTTTTACTGTTGGTATTACTCATACTGCCCTGTCAAATGCCTCTTTAAAAGACAATGTGATATCTAGCATAAGGAAACCTTATGTTCTGTATCAACTAGAACCTACATAAATGTATGTACATACATATGTATTAGTAAAATTATGGTTTTTCAGTTTTTATAAAAAAGTATTTTTTACTTACTTACCTTAAATTTTAATGATATAAGAACGTTTTCTTTACAACTCGGTACTTTTCAACGGCTGCAAATTGAATAACTTTAAAGTTAATTCTAGAATACGACATGGTAGCCACTTGGACCCAGTCCTTTTTATTTTATTCATTGACGACCTACCATCTGTCTTAAAGTACTCAGACTGTCTGTTTTATGTGGACGATATAACAATCTTTAAACATATTTCGAATACTTACTAGAGATTTTGAAGAGTTGCGTTTGAAGTTTTTTTTTTTTTTTTTTTATAATCGGCGCACACTCAAGGGGTTTGTATACCCTTAATATGCCAGAGACACAGTGTGAGCATTAAGAAAAAAGGTAAGGGTTAGAAAGGAGGTGTCGGTGTACATTGGTTTTGAATTTTTGAACATTGCAATGACTGGGAAAGACAGAGCGTGGCAAAGAATTCCACATTCGCGTAGTACGGCTGAAGAACGAATCTCTGTACTTTACAGTACGGCCGAAATTGGGCTCAAGGGTGAACTGATGGGCATTCCTAGAAGTGCGAGTATTACGGTTAAATTGTTTAAGGGGAGGAATGCAGCTGGCTATTTCACTAGAGCATAGTCCGTTAAAATAACGGTAAAAAAGGGTGAGGCAAGAAACATTACGACGATGTTGGAGTGACGTAAATGAGTCAATGATGTTATTATCACCAATCATTTTAAAAGCTCTTCTTTGAATACTGTCCAAGAGACTTAAATAAGTTACTGGAGCACCAGCCCATAGATGGGAGTTATACTCAAGTTTTGGACGTATATAGGTTTTAAAGATTGTAGCCAGATCAGAAGGAGAGAAAAATTTCTTGCACCGTCTCAGAAAACCCAAACATCTTGCGGCATTTTTGGCAACATCGCGTATGTGAGTGTTCCACAAGAGGTGGTTCGTGATGCACATACCGAGAATATCGAGATGTTCAGTTTCATTGATGCAAGTGCCACTCATAGATAGTGGCAAGGGGGGTATATCTCGCTTTAACGATATAAGACAGCATTGGGTTTTCGAAGCATTAAATTCGACACGGTTTCTTATTCCCCATTGCACAATGCTGTTTAGGTCGTAATTTAATGTGCTTGTCATATTTTGTCGTTGCAGTTCCACATCCGAAGAGGAGGGATGTGAGTCTGAAAACGAATATGAAAAGTTTGTTTGAAGTTTTGACTGATGCGTCGTAATTGTTTGTTTCTCAACACCGATAAATGCAAAATGATACGTTTTACCAGAAAGCTTCTGTTTCTTCTTTTAAGGTACTAGTACGGTCTAGAATGCCAAAAAACGCACGATTTTTGGGAATTTTTTTCTCGGAAACCTTATTAGCTATTAACATAATTTTTTTTTTAAATATTGATAGGTACATGCGTCAAGAGTACAAAAAAAAATTTGTTTTTTTAATTTTCGAATTTTGGCCGAATTATAGAAGGCACCAACATCGACTCATCAAAAAACACATTGTCCTATTGCAACAAATTTTTTGAAAATCGGTTCAGTAGATCCGGAGATTAACTCTCCGCAATGGGACAATGTATTTTTTGATGAGTCGACGTTGGTGCCCTCTATAATTCGGCTAAAATTCGAAAATTAAAAAATTATGTTAATACCTTATAAGGTTTCCGAGAAAAAAATTCCCAAAAATCGTGCCTTAACTATTTATTTAACTGCTTACTCTTGTCATGTGGAAGTGATATAAATAATTTATTTTATCGGAATCTTGAATTCATACAACACATCATCGCCAGAGCAAGTAAGGCCAATTCAATTCAAGGTTGGATTGAAAGGGAGTGAAGACATTTTTTAGATCCTTTCAGCTTTTTATATCATTTCTTCGGCCCATTCTGAAATATGATTTTTAAGATTTTCATTTTTAAGTTTTGCGGTCAGAAATTTTGGTTGCGAAAATCCCTATGAACTCCCTCCTTACAACAGTAGACTTAAACTTTTCGACATGCCTAGCCATTAGAGCAGACAATCGTATTTATCTTTTGTCTCCATTGTAAAACTTTTAAACGGTAACATAGACTCTTTGCACCTCCTGACTCGTATTAATTTTAACATTCCCCAAAGAAGTTTGAAAATTTCGGATATTAAGAAAGTGCACAATAGAAGAACTTTTTTTAGATAAAACAGATTATCCTCAAAATTATCTATAAAGCAAATATTGGATAGGCATGCATAGCAATTAAACAGAGAACCAAATATTACTGACATTTTATTTCAAGCAACAAAATCTTCCTACTAGCTCACTCTTTGGCTATATTTAATTTTTTTGTGAGTTTTGTTTTGATTCAACGACAAAATATGAGCAAGTATGTGTTTTAAAATAAAACTGTAGCCACTTATTGTATAATACATAGTAGAGCAATAATAAATATGCATGTATATTAATGTATGCCGAAATTATTTAATTTTTCGTAATAAAAACGTTATTACTATATCAATATATATGGGTATATTTATATATTTTTAGTTTAATTTAATAGACTAGAAGACGATTTAATATTTTATTTCCTATATACCTACCTATTTGTTAAGTAACAATATTTTTTAATTTGAGATATGTATGTATATGAGAAACCTGAATAAAATAGTTAAATAAAAACCTGCGTTTGTATCACGTTTTATACAAGTGCAGACATATAAATCGATCTGGAAGAAAACCGATAAATCTAAACACCTCATTTTTTCAGAAAAATAAAAAAAAACTTAATGTTAATGCGATAAAATATAAAAAGAACACAAGTGCTCCCCAAGTACCAAACAATAAGTAATGAACTAAGACTGTATTTCCTGTGTATTATTTTTTTTTTCTATACAAAACTGCGTTTTTAACTCAGAACACCGTTTGTTGACTTGTGACGATTTTCTTCCGTAATGACGACGCGGCCGTCGCGACAATATGTACATTGCTAATCATTCATTCAAACCATTAACAAATCATTTAATTTTATAAAAACCATCAATAGTAAAGTAAATGCAATATTCATCACCTTGAGAATAATATCAATTGCTGATTCCACAGTGTGGTGGGTGTTTGGTAGGTAGTGCAATATGGAAACAATTTCTGTGAGCTAAATCACGCAAGGTCAACACCGATTCATTCACAGTACACATGTATATATGAACATACATTTGGATGTACATATATGTATATGTTTATTGCACTGTCTTAAATTTTCATTAGAATAATACAATATTTCCAATGAAATATTAACGATCACGTTCATGCGTCATTTTAAATAAACACAAGTCCACTCATTCAATTTTACCAATCCAAAAATTCTTTCGCACTTTCGAAAAAATGGTATTAAATGGATAAATCGATTTATTAGTTTCAGAGTTAAGATATTTACTTGTATCGATGTAGGTACATATGTACGTTATTCATTTTGGCATTGAAGCAAAAACGACTTACATATTTGTAATGTATGTATAATCGATATCATCTCAATAAATGTTTTTTATTACTTTTAGCTTATATTTGACTGTAATTTTGTTTATTTTCAATTTGTTATTTATATATGTACATACATACATAGGAACATTTGGTAAATGGGTGAAAATAAATGCGAGACACACATTGTCATGGCCTGTACAGTTGTCCATTGTTTATTAGGATCAGAAATGGACAACTTTGATTAACTATCATTTAAACCTTCTATAAATCGTATTTAATTTATTTATTTACAACTTAGCAAATTACTAGTTTTAGACAAGTTTAAATTTCATATTGCAATAAAAAAAGTCCACACCAAACAGTGACTTTCTTCGGATTCACTTGTGGAATCGGTTCAAATGCTTTTTGACGTATCCGTTCAGTTTAAACTGGCTCTCGTTGCTCAAGACTATTTAGTTTGCTGAAATCGTGGTCTGGTTCCAATTGTTCCACATACTAAACCTTACTATTTGCACGTGCTGCTCCATGCTGTTACTTGTCTTTGCGCCTGTAAAAAATAAAAAAAGGAAAATTAAATCTATTGTAAATTTTCCTGTTTTTTCTGGCACTTATGGTAAATCATGAACTGTCAAAATCTACCCGCTCCTATTAGAAAACTCTTTATTAAAAAAAAAATATATTAGAGGTCACCGGTTTACCTAACCCACTATAATGGGGTTTATTCAAGAACACGCATGCTTGACCATACAAAAAGACCGGCAAAACTTTTAAGCTTTAATGACTTATGTCGATTTCCTTTACACATGAGAAGTCAATTTCTGTGTGAAGATTTCGATCTCGACAGATTTTACGTTCCTTCACTCCAAAAAAATCGATTTTTTTGACAGAGATCAAATTTTTCGAATCCGCATTTAAAGAGGAATTTACGAAATACGCACACCAAAAGAAAAAATTTGACAAGGCATCGAAATCCCTAGTGTGTAAAGGAAATCGACATTAGAATTGAATCGGTCATTTCAAAAACCTCATAAGTCATTCAATTAGAATTTTTCAGGAATCAATAAAAACTGTTTCATGCACAAACAAATGAGATTTAAACAACTTTTTTGTATGCTTAATTAATTTTTTTTACCACTAAAATACTTAATTAAGCATACAAAAAATCGTTTAAAACTCATTTGTTTGTGCATGAAACAGTTTTTATTGATTCCTGAAAAATTCTAATTGAATGACTTATGATGTTTTTGAAATGACCGATTCAATTTTAATCTTTATGGAAATAGTTCACATTGGATTTCTTGTCAAAAAGTCGATGTAAGTTGAGCTGAACTTAACAAAAACTCTCTAAGTCAAATAATTGCAACTTGTGAAAGTTTTTTTGAAACATCGATGATTAACTTTATTACTTCAACATGCGAAAGAAAGTGAAATTTAGCCCAAATAAACCTCTCATTACAAAGAAACCAACATGCATAGGTAGGTAGCAAAATATTTGACACTGCCACGACGATTGTTGCTGTTAAAAGAAATCAACACAATTATATAATATTAACTTACAAATGTCAATTTGATATTCTTATTCTGAAATTTTATTGAGATCTAAGATATTTACATTATATGTATGTATATCTATTACTAAATGCATAAAGGTATGTGTACAAGCAACCCGAACTTGAATTTTTGTGCCCAATAACGAAAAAGCAAAAAAACGGCTGACGCAGTCCAACAAAAAGGTCACACCTGTTATACTGTCCTCCAATGATCCGCAAAGAACTGCACGAGTGCGATGGTATAATATGTAAATAAATATGAACTAACTACACAAAAAACACAACCACTCATAAAATTAAAGAGTCAACAACTTTCTTTTGGCGGGCAATGATTTGGATTTCTTCCGCTTTTTTACGCGTGATGGTTGTGCATACATAAAATCACGTCACACGCGAAGAAGCTTTGCTTTGGGTTTGGAATTTTCAAACAACACTCTTCGTAAGCTCAAAATCAAGTAAAGTATGAAATATTTTAAATGAGTAGCTAAGTACATTAAACTAATTTTCTTCATGCGTATAAAACTACAATAATAAAAAATAACAAGGTATTCATTTGAAGTTTAATAAATAATTAAAACAATTGAATAAATTAATAATTTATGTTATATGTTAGATACAAGGGTTCTCCATTTTCGTAATGTGGCCCAGGTTGTTCGTTGGTCGTCTATAAGACTTGCAAGTTTTGTAACTGTTTTTTTTTTTTTTGCAATACTCTTCTGACCATTTAGTGCATTTCACGCTTAAAAGTGTGCTTTGCATTTGTAGCGTGCAGTAGCCATTGCCAGTGTTGGTTATTTGGTTCATTCGTTGGGTTAGTTTTTTTTATTTATTTTCTGCTTTTCGTTGAGCAATAGCTTTGAGGTTAGATGCGAAATATTGGCATGTTTATTATGTAACGAAGAGTACAGTTGAGATCGACAGTGGGGTTAAACGAGTTGAAATTGAAATTGATTGAAAAAAGTTGTTCGAAATCATACGCAACATAATCATACGATATTTTTTTTTAAATCTTTTGGTAGGAGGAGCTGGTTGCATGGAATGAGTTTAATGAGAAGTAATGAATATGACAAAAAAGTAATATTTAAAGGTAGACCTGCATAATGATTTGTGGATCATTGTCAATAGCAAATAATTTTGAACCATAAGCTACATTTGTATGGCGATTATTACCAATAAAATCGCATTTAATTATTGATAGCCAGTAAGGAGTCTTTGAAAGAAGATTACACACAAATTATTTGCATAGAAGGAACAGTTTAGAACGGTTGTATTTAATATAGGCCTTGAGTTTTTTTTAAATGTAATGGGATATTTTTGCTTCATTGGGATGTTCATTTATTTTTATTTTTGACCCTACAACTCACTACTTAGTCTGGGATCCGAACGCATCACCCAGGTAGTATGCTGATAAACTCAACTTCAAAAGGAATGGTGGGAAATTATTCCTGTCCTAGTGGAGAGTACATCCGAAAAATAAATTATTGGCGCTACTCCTGGTGGAGAACCGGGATCTAGTTGCTAACATTCTTATTTGCAAGTATAGTTAGTCCTAATACAGAGACTTCAAACACATCAACAATGTTTCACTTCAATCCGAAGTGCATAACATTATGTAAATTGGGGCTTTATCTTTTCTAAGCCCTCACCTAGCGATAAGGTAGATTATCTGAACAGTAATGTTTTAAGACTCTTTGAAATGCATGTGCCGCTGAAAACAAAAATTTGTAATCCCCAAAACAAACCATGGTTCACGAATGAAATTCAATCATTAATGCAAAATCGCGAAAAATAGTTGCATCACTGTTTTGATTAGTGTTTCGGAGGACATACAAAAATCAATAGACAATGATTATGTTACGTTTTTGATACTCCTCGACTTTTTGAAGGCATTCGACATGGTGAATCACTCTATTCTTTGTGAAAAGCTCTATGGTTTTTATAACTTTTCCTCAGACGCAATCAAGCTGATCTATTCTTATCTTACCAAAAGAACGCAAGCAGTTGAACATAAAGGAGTCTTCTCGAATTTTGTTTAAAATAAAAGTGGTTTCCCCCAGGGATCTATACTTTTACGAAAGTAAAAGAAAGCTTATCATTGCATTTATGGACTACGCCGCTTTGCCAGTATTTCGCAACATGCATCACGCTTTCTTGTAATTTCTTTTGAAGACCTATTCAAATTTCGGTCTTTAGTTTTGTTTTCAGATATATGTACTTTTAATTCACCAACTTATTGATCTCTACAGTAAAATCACATTCTTAAATTCAAGTAGATGTGGACACTTATTGATCCCTCGCTTTAGCTGTATGACGTCTTTGTATTTTGTATTTGTATTTATTGATAAAGCAACGCTGTACATCAAGATTAACTTATATTTAGTACAGGATATAAGAAACAATAAGAATTAAAATAAAATTGAAAAGTAAAAGAGAAACAAAAATTGAAACTAAATTATACTTGAAGAGAATAAAAACAAAACATATTCAATTTACTTGTTTACTAATTGACATTAAATTAAAGTCGCAACCAAAACATATTCATACATAATATTGTAAAACGGCAAAAATGATAAAAAAAAATAAAAGAACAGTAGAAAGGAAAAAAAAAATTATCTCAACTCAGACTAGAAAAGTGAATAAAACATAATTTGAGAAATATTCTGTGTTCAAAACTCGACCTCACATGATTGGGCAAAACATTCCATAGCTTGACAGCGTAAATGAAAAATTGCCTGCTTGAAGTCAAACAGGTAAATATAGAAGGTCTCAGTACTATAGAGCGATTGGAGGAGCAAAAAGTGATTTTATCAAACAAATAGCCTGGTTCTTTCTTATGAATAATCTTGAAAAGTAGGGAACAGCAACGATACCTGAGAAAACCATCCAAACTACATCCAAGCAGTTGGCGAACTTCTGGCGAAATATGATCAAACCTGCGAAGATTAAAAATGTATCGAGCTACCGAATTAACAGCAACTCTGAGCTTATGAAGCGATAGGGAATCAGAATTGGCAAACAACTCACAGCCATAGGAGATTATTGGTATTATAAGGGCTTTTGCCAGCTTTAACTTCACTTGGGTAGGCAGAACTGTTTTTGTTACCGATAGCCCTCTTAGCGATCCATAAACTTTGGATGTGATGGAATTTATATGGGTATCCCAAGTTAATTTATTATTGAAAATTATTCCAAGATTTTTGGCATGGCTAACGTATTCAACTTGGCAGGAGTTTAAAACGATGGGAGGAAAGTCGGAGAAAAACGGCTGATGCTTTGATATAGGTATTGCTTTTGTTTTTTCGGGGTTAAGTTTCAGACCGTTACGATTGGACCATTCGTGTATATCACATAGATCAGCATTTAATTTTGCAATCGCATCCTCAACCATACCAATAGGGAAACTTATATAGAGCTGAACATCATCGGCATATATATGAAAATTACAGAAAGATACTACTGAAGGTAAGTCATTAATAAACATTGAAAACAGTAATTTGGCCCTCCTCCAGTAGCAATAATTTCAACTTTGTTCACTGTTAAAAAATCACAGGATGTTATAATTCCACCTTTTTCACTTTATTTCACCTTGCAGAAATTCCCTTGGCGAGCTCTGGGATTCATTCCTCAACAGAAGTTATTCACAACTGGTTTTTGATTGTAGTTCATAATTGATCAAAAATGTATTAGAATTTATAATAACGATTTATCAATTCATTGATACTTTTTAGAAACTATCAAGTTATTGATCTTTGACAACCTTAATAAAGGTGAACATATTGAATTAAAATCACGTATAATTTTATAAATTTTGTACTTGATACTCGAACAACTCGTAGGCATATCATAAAATGATCATAATATAGGAAAATACAAGTATGTATCTTTGTATAACATAATTATGTAAACTTTGGAAAAGTGATTCCCCAAAAAAATATTATTGACAAACAACGGCAACACCAACCTACAACATTAAATTCTAATGATATTTCTACAATTTTTTTAGCATTCTTAGATTGAGAAAGCAAGCGGATTTTAGTTTAATCATTCCGTAAACATTTGCTTAAATGGCTTATAAGTAATAACGAAGTGCAAAAAAAACAGTGTTACTAATGACAAAAGTAAAATAAATTTGCTTATTGAATTAACAAAGTACTTATTCAAACAGTTTGTGTAGTTATATCACTTTGAACCTTACGAGCTTGTCTTGAGTTGAGTTAAAATTTATAATGGTTTTATTTAAATTCTACCGCGAGATATTTATAGACATTATTCGACTCTATTTGAAGATGGCTTTTCTTTTTAATATGCTATGTTCATTTCAGTCAATTCAAAAATGATATTTCTCCATGCGCTTCTCAGATGAATTGAACATTTTCGGAAGAAAATAACATACATTTGTGTGTAGGTACATATTTATTTAAAAAGTTTTATTATGCTGGCCTTGAATTGTAGGTATAGATTTTAATTCTAAAAAAAACTAAGTTGATTATTTTATCGGTAAGGTAATCTCTAAGAATTTATTGAAACAAACAGTTTAATGTAAATAGGAAACTTAATTGAGTGTTTGTTGTTTCATACATCATGTGTCTAGTCAATTGCTTGTATTAGAAATAAAATTGTTAGATGCATACATTATATTTACCTCTTACATATTCATTATGTTTTTAAGTTAAAGTTATTTTCCATTCGCAATTTCGGTATGGAATAACTAATTTTCCAGAATATCTAAGGTTTTTTTTAAAGTTCAGATTTAATTCAAGGTGGGTCAATATACAAATATATATGTAGGCACTCCCATAAAGTTCATATTTGTTTATTGAATTTTGAAAAAAAAGGTTGAAGTACAAAACTGAAGTTTCGCTTGCTAGTGGCTAGAGTCAAAAAACTTCTAAGACATAAAATTGCACATTGTTTTAGTTATACTCGGACATACATTCAGCTAATTTCCTAAACGCAAAGCGAAATCCATGCAGAGCAGATATTAAAACAAAGAGTACGCATATAAAGGAAATTTTAACATTTGCACAAAAAAAAAGTATCCACAATAGCGTTTTGGAACACTGCTGAGTAGGGATTTTTATGTTTGCATTTTGGAACTGTTTGCTTAGCAAAATTTGCGCAATTAATACGTTTAGAAATTTAGCCTACGTTTGTAAATACCTACATATATGACAATGTTTAGATTGGGAACACTGATTTCGGAGCAAACTGCAGTGTTACCAGACATAAGCAAACACTAAAAACACTTTTATCAAAAATCCTCTTAAATTTTAACAGACTCCTAAATCCTTTTAGTTTCACCAATCGAAGATTTTATTATTGGTTTGTTGCGCTTTGCACAGGCCTTCGCGAAAGTGTACCGATTCTTTTTTTTCACAATTGTAACAAATTCAAAAAAAAAAAGTATGCCTGCAGCAACGTACAAGTGCGAGAAATTTATTAAAAAATATAAAATATTGGGGGCTATCGTGAGCAAAATTTTCTTTGAAATTGTTTTCATCTTGGAAAATTGGAAACGACAATACTTTTGCACTTTTTATTGTAAGCTGGCGGCTCGCCTTTTGAGATGAGAACCAAAGTCCTTACGAAACTTAATTCCCAATATTAGTAAATTATTAAAATTTCGACATTATTCAAGTTGACAATTTTGAAAGTTGGGAAAAATTCTCGAAGGACATTTTATTCACGATAGCCCCCATTCCTACATAAGATAGATTAAATAGCAAGATTCCGACTCAACTTCACTATCGAGTCGAAGAAAGCCAGTTTTGAACGGGATGAAAATTATACAAATACAAGCTCACTTCAACTATAAATATAAATGTACGTTAAAAAGAATTATAAGAAGAACAAATTCAAGACAAATATTTTATAAAAGAAAAAAAAAATTTTAAATTGTAACAGTTCTGTTACAATGTGGCAACGCTGGTTTGATTTTTCTACAATTAAAATATTTATGTCTGGAATTCGATGGCGTTAATACGAGGTCAATTCGTTAAACTTAATTTTGGATAACTCGGGCACACATTTCGACGGAAACGGTCATTATCTCTCGTTAAATATTGGCTCTGAATGCCTTTAACGACGCGCCGCGCCGCGCCGGTTTGTTGGCATACAAAAATTTAATGTATCCTCACAAAAAATTCTGTACTCTGTTCAATTTATATTTGCAGTACAGGCCTTATTGAGAGCTTTTTTCAGAAACACTGTTGCCCTGCAAACGGGCACCTTAACTTAAGAAATTGCCACTGAAATAAGAAAGAGAATCACTGAGTTACGAGTACATTAAAATTGTTTCTGTAATCGCCTTTGAGCTCATGTACATACATCCCACCATTACCTATCTGCTCCTCGGATGAAAAGAGACTGATCGCCAATTTGGAACCAACCCTTCCCTTATTGGGATTTGGGATTCTGTTTATTAAAAAAAAACATTCTCCATTTGATGGAAATTCATATGGTATTTCCTTTGGTTTATGTAACTTTTAGGATTTGAGTTTTTTAGACCTATTGATAGCAAATATTCCTACTTTAGAGAAAAAGGTGTTGTCGCTTGGCATTTTTCTGTTTTCATGTTTTATGTTTTTCTTTTTTGTATGGAAAAACTGTTAAAAATTTAAATGCAGTTGTACAATTGTTATGGCTATTATCTTTTAGAGAGAGTTTTTATTATGACTTATGAAGGTTGATACTGAAAAATGGCATTGTTTTGTCGAACACGTTGAGAAAATGATTCAGCCAAAGATGTGGGAAATGGATTTTTTTATTTAAGGTGCAGTGGAAATTTTGATAATATGCTTAGATCGAGAAACGAGTAACAGCAACTACTCTTTGGCATCGGAGTAATGACGTAATTTTTTTTGCTTAATCAAGTTTTTTGTGTGATTTATTTTTTACCTAGAAATGGATTAGTGAGATTTGTGGCACTTTTTAATGCTCACTACAGCAACCATGTAAGAGCTTTAAATTGAAGATACTCGTAGCTTATTGAAATCCATAATAGTCGGACTGAAAGGCAAATATCCTATCTTTATTGCAAATATTAATTGAACAGAGTATAGACGTATTAAATCACATTATCTAGGCGGCCAATCAACAGGACCTTTTCTTGATATAACACATTGTCTTGGAAACTTATATTTAGCATAAGCGGCCTTGAACGAATTTCCTTAACTTTAAAATTAAAGTTAACCATGATGAAAATGCTGGGGTGGAATCGCGTAAGGAGATAGTTGACTATCAATTCGTTGATTGTCATTTTTGACTATAGCTGTCTCTATCATATCAATTAAGAATAATAGAGAGAGCGATGGTCAAAACGACTATCAACAAATTGATAATCAACTATCACCTTACGCGATTCCACCCCTGTTTACTCAATTGTTTGAAATTGGCAGTTTGGTCATTGGCTTAAGGATGCGTTCACACTGAAAGTTCAAAGTTGTCAATTGGAAAACCTTTTAAAGATTTACAATTCAAATTTATTTCGTCAGTCTATTAGATTAGAAAATAATTCAATTGTTTGATCAATTGTTCTATATTTCAAACTGATTTACACAAGGCTTACTATCTATTAAGTAATAATTAATTCAAATAATCTTGACCCACTTTCTAATTTGCAATTGTCACAGAAATACATACAACATATGTATGTACATTAATATTTATAAAAAAAAATGAGAACTGTTTCTGATGAATAAAAAATCTAAACGCTTTTTCCGCCTCTTTCCTAGACTAAACAAGACCAAACAAATCTCCTTGAATGGTTTACCCTCTGATTTTTAAAATTTGAATAACGACACTTGATGTGTATATTTCAAAGTATACATGTGTATGAAAGCTTAACCTTAAAAAGTAGACAGGTATTTAATCTGAATAAACTAATAAGCATAAATCTAAGGACTTGTTTTTTATGTCTTTTAATTTATAGAACCTTATACATTTTAGAAATACAAACAATCATAAAACCTTATACAAATTAAACATGTTTGCCTACTCAATTCCGACAAAAGTTTTGCCAAAAATTAAATGTTCATACATATTAAGTGAAACCAAACAACAACAAAAACAAACAGGTTAATTAATGCAAATCTTACGTAAACATACGTTTATATCTTGCTGATTTTATTCGCAAGCCAAATTCCATTGGGCATTTGATATCTCATTTGGATTGTTAATATAATTTCACTGGCCCAATGACTGAATCGATTTTCGATAAAAAGGAAAAAAATAATACATAACATCTTTTGAATACATTCAGTAATTATGTAAATCATATCATAATCATATCGACCGAAAGATGGATACAGCTTTCATATTTCTTTTAGCATCCAATATCTCTCCCCATACTTCTCTTTCGTTTTCAATAAGATGATTCTTCTTGCTGTCATTAATTATTTTCTCATCTTTTATAAATTCTTATATTTCACCAGAGCATAAATACGAAGGAACTATAACTTTATTTCTTTAAAAACAAAAACAAATTCATCAAAGAATAAAAAAAAAGTTAAAACTTCTGTCAAGTAGATGGCCTGCGTGAAAGGGGAAAAATCAATAGTGGTGGGTATGGTGGTTGGTCGGTCCAATGTCAATGTCAATGTCAATGGCTTTGCTGCAGTGAGTGGGTATAGCAGAGAAAACTTCCTGTTGAAAAACACCATGTGGTGACCATATTTTTGAAGATTTAAATTTATGTAGAAATCCATAATTTTATTCCTTAAAAAATACCTTTGATATTTTCCTAATCTGATAAACACACTGAAGAGTTGGGGATAAAATCTTCTTTAGCTTTAAGAATATACACTTCACAAAAACGATTAAAACTTTTGCAGGGTCATTCATTATGTCGTTCTGAAAGTAAATTTAAATAAAATACATTTAAAGATTTTAGATTTTGGTTAAAATTTTAATAGTCAGCATACAAAAGAATTTTAATTACCAGTTCAGCGATTCAAACACATAATGGCATATTTGAATTCCTTAAAAGGAGGAAGGCACTAGAGCAAAGTTTATAAAAATAGCGAAAAAAAATAATGAAAGACGTGAAACATTGCGGAGCTGAGGTTTTCGAGAGATGCAAATGTTTATTGGAACAACTAATCACCTAGAAAATTGGGCGCATTCACTAATGTATTCAACTCGTTCTGATTGGTTAAAGACAACTAAAAATTGAGTTGAAATTTCCCCTCCGACGTAGTGTAAAAATTTCTGCTTCAAAGCTAGTGGATAATGATTTTGACATTTCACAATCGGATGTTCGATGAAAATACAAACAAAATTTTTGGTGGAAGATACTTGAATTTTGACTACGTAGTCAATACATTAGTGAATGCGCCCATTTTTTGCATATTCATTTTTATTTTGCATTAGCTTAAAATTATCTAAAGAACTGTTCACATGAGAGCGACCAAGGACCGACGAATGAACGAACATTCGTTCATTTTGACTTTTATCATTCACATAAAGTTCTTTTTGTTCTTCACGAATGACGTTTAATACAAACAGTGCGGATGGTATGGAGAACGCTAATACTCTTTGTGACAGTTCGCAGTAGTCAGATTGGAATTCGTGACGACCAATATATTTTTTTCAAATTTATCTTCTTTTACCAATTAAGACGCAAATTTTAGTATCTTAACATTAATTTCAATTAGTTTTTTACCATTTTGTCTAGATTTTGTAAATAATTTAGGCTTTTAAATGTTTTAATTCCCATTTGTTCTTTTATTCGTCGTTCTCATGTGAATAGCCATTAAGGACTATTAAAAGGACATTTATAAGCTTAAATTCTTCACAAAAGGGAGAGAAAATCGTAGTAAACTAACTGAAATTAATGTGAAGATGATAAAATTTGCTAAAATTGGAGAATTCCACGAATTCCAATCTGATTGGTGCGAACTGTCAAAGCATATTCGCGTTCCACATATCTTCCAAATTGCAACAAATGAATTGTTCACTCGCGACTTACCCCAAAATCATTCTTGTTTTTGTTACTTTGTTTGTTGTTTGTCAATTTTGACTTGAGCGAATGTTCGTTCATTCTAGCTGTGTCAATCGCGATTGATCCATTCACCAAAAATATTGATTGATTGCAATCACAATAGACCAAAACAATTATTCCTTATGTCAATGGATTGATTGAAAAGATCGAATCCTTGAAACAATCAATCATTGATTGATTCGATCTTTCAAAATAAACGATTGGCACAGCTCTGGTTCATTCGTCAGTCGTCGGTAGCTCTAATGTGAATAGTCCTTTAGTACCAGTAAGCAACCCCTTTGTGGGCGTTCTAAATAATTATATCTTTTATACATATATTAATTCTAATTCCTTTCGGCTTAAAAACTATATTAGTGCCAAAAATCTTATCTTTTCACCGAGAAGAATTTAAAAAAAAACGGTATATAGGAAATAAAAAAAATTCTTCTTTTAACATAGTAGGAATGGTCACTTTATGTATAGAGCACCCGGTAAGTACCCGCACGTGCTACAATAAAACCTACACAATTTTCATTCAAAAAAACAGATGACCCCGAGCTGGCGGGTTTCAAGAACAAATAATAGAAAATAAAAAAAAAGGTACTTCCATCCCCCAAATAATTCTTCCATTGTCAGCCTTTCTTGCTGTGGATGCTATTCGTAAGTACTCTTGTAAAGTTTTTTATTCTATAAAAATGTTCGTGCTTGAAAGGTTAGTAAGGACTGATGCACCTAGATCCTTTTGACACTGATGATACAACATATCACTTGCAAGCTGCAAGGTCTTTTAATTTTTAATATCAAATGTTTCTCCATTTGCGGACATTTTTTCAAATAAAAAAAAAACTTTCCAACATCAAAAATGTTTCTCCATTTGCGGACATTTTTCAGATAAAAAAAAAAACTTTCCAACATCAATATTCAATTGATGTGAATTTTTGCAAATGTCAAGCTAGTTGCATTGATTTAAGAAATTATTCTCATTAAGTACAACTTAATTTTTCGTCGTGTTTCATAATATTGATTGAAATAATTCTCGCCAACATGAGGTTAAATATTAATTGAAGATTCATTATGCATATATTCGTAATATCATAAAAACAAGCGAAAATGGTTACCTTGACGTTGGCCCCATATTTATTAGGGTTTTAAGTTTAAACTAAATTTGGGACATTAAATACCCATTTTATCTTGAACCGAGAGACTCAAACTTGAGTGCGGCATAGTGTTAAGTTAAGGCAAGTTAAGCATTCGTAAAAAAAATTGAGCTCGAGATTTTGATCAGAGTTAACATTACGATGATAGCGAAGACGAAAAAAATGGTTCTCACAATTCTGTTTGTCTGTGTGTTCGACTACAGCCTAAACGGCTCGGCCGATTTTCGTCAAGCTTGGTAGATATCGTTTTTAATTTTTTCCCCCCACACGTTTTTTCCTTTTTTTTAAGACCAAAAATAACGGTACCTGCCATACGAATTTTTTTTTTCGAAATTTTATAAATCTTTTTTTTTTCTCAAAAACTGTCCCACAGATTTTTTTAAAAACAAGTTTTTTAAATTTCATTAGGTAATGGTTGAATTTCCAAAAAATGGTTATTTTTGGTACCCCTCTTGTAACCATTTTTTTTGTTTTTGATTTTCTCAAAAACGGTGCGACCGATTTTAATTTTTATTATGTTAAGGCTCCCCGACAGTTTCAATATTATTGTGTATTCAAATTTTCAAAAAAAAAAATTTTGGATTTAAAAAAAATTTAATTTTTTTTTTTTTGAAAACTCAATGTTTCGACAACCCCATGCTCGATTTTTTTAAAACTTGATAAATAAAAGTTTCTTAATATAATCTACAAGATTTGAGAAAAAGAAATATTTATTTTACCTAAAAATAACGGTACCCTCCATACAAATGTTAAAAAATGGTATTCGAAAATCGTGTTTTTCTCGAAAGCGGGTTCGAGAATTTTGCTAAATTTTTTTTTTATTTCGATTAATTCTTACGATCTATAATTTAATAGAAAAAAATTGAAATCCAGATATTACTGACTGTATCTACCATAGAACGAAATTTTTTGTAGACACGCTTCTAAAAAGTTTAAAAAACATTGCATTTCAAAACTTAAAAAAAAATATTTTTTTGAATTTTGAAAAAAAAAAACTATTTTTTTTTGGAAAATTCGATATCTCAAAAACGGATCAATATTTTGCTTGCAAATTTATTTTCATTCGTACATTAATAAACACAGTCTACTTTATCTCCTAGCTTATGCAAATTTTCAAAACTAAAAATTATACGCTGAATGGTTGACTTGTTCGCCACAAATTATCACCAACAAAATAATGTAAATTTATCCAATTTAACAACTATTAAAAAAAAATGTTTTAATAATTCCAATACACTGGCGCAAAATTTTAATTGAATTAGTACGATGTTAAAGCTGTTTTAGTATGATACTAGGTTAAAACAACAAATTTGCAAATTTTAATCGAATATAGCATCATACTTTCTCTACCCTTTTATTAAAGTTAAAATCATCGAATATGTACCTACTTTATTTTGTTAGTATCGTGCTAGCTTCATATGTGTCTTTGACATTTGCAAACATCAAAAAAGAAGCAATTTGTTAAGAAAATTCTTTTAGTACGATACTAGTTAGAAAATGTTTAAAATTAAGAATGAGTTAGTAAACTACTATAAAATTAGCAAATTGTTAGGTAGTATCATACTAAAACCTTAATAATAGGTTGTTTAAAATTTTGCGCCATTGTTTCTAAGTTAGATGCTCCATCCATAATAAATTGTTATCGACCACACTATAGAACTGCAAAAGGCCAACTGATAAATTTTATCAAAAATGAGAACCAAACAAAATCGACCTGAAACATAAAACGCACCCTGTAGATGAGCTGTGTAGAACTAAAATTAGAATTTCTGCTCAAAAACTCAAATTTGAAACAAATCTGCCAATACGTTTATATTTCCAAACTACATACATAGAAGCGCAGTTGGACGTATAAACCTACGAAGTGAATTATTGCAAGGCATACTTACTTTTGGAGAGTTTGTAATTTCCTTTCAAGAGGCAGAAAACAACATTTTAAATTTTGGTTTGTGCCAAACCTTAGGCGTGACAGTTCATCGCAATAACTATCGACGCAGATGACAGATGACACGTGTTCACAAACCACTCTTTGGCAATTTAAAGCTAGCGCAATAATACAAGCACAAAAAAAAAACGCTTTGTTCACTCTTTAACTCACCCTTTATAAACTCCCAAAGTTGGTATCAGTGTAATTTGGATCAAAACCTTACTACACTTGTTGAATTAACTTACAGGGATGTGTTCGGAAGATTTGTATCTCGTTTTTAGCTGGAGTTGAAATGCTTATGAAAATGCAGATCGAGTTGAAATATTCTTGAAAACGCAGATCGAGTTGACTTAGAGTTTTTCCCACTATTGGATTTGCATTAACACTGAAATTTTACACACTTGACTACATCATGCTTACAAAAGTACGAAAATATATCTTTTTCCTACAATCTACTCAAAATGTTCTCGTATCCCTCATGTTACTATTGTTTTTCTTGAACCTTTACATTAAAAAAAAAAAACATTTTTATTTGCTTTATACTGAATTCTTTTGAGTGTTGGAGAAAGAAAAAACACAATATTCAATATAAAGACATTTTATCAGTTGTCATATAAATTCAGCATAATGCCGCAGTTACACGACATTTCTGAACGAATGCCAGTGTACTGATAAAATATACTAATCGAAACTATTTGCCTTCCTGTAAATTGATTTAATATTTTGTGACAGAATTAATAGCAGTGTCAGAAGTGTAAAAACGGAATTATGGTATGGATTAAAGTTTTGCAATTGAAAAAATATTTCTTCTGTAAATTGCAGAGGGATCACACTTTGGACTAGTGAAGGCAAAGTATAAGAAAATAAATACCAACAAACACACCCTCAAGCATGCCAACATACATATGTACATATATTTTTTCGGACATCATCTAAACACGTCCTACGAAACTCCATCTTTACTAAAATATTCTTTTCCATTACTAACTTATTTTTCTTCACAAATCGGTTGTTGTTGTTTTCCATGTTAAATTTTGCAATGTAGCGTATTCACTTTACTAATTAAACGCGGCTATTGAAATACAAACATTTAGTACATTTTACCTACATTATGTACATCTAAGATTCTGAGATTAGTCTATTCCAAAGAAAAAATACTTAAAAAAGTAAACAAATATTTGACTACTCAAATAATCAATCACTTTATGGTTCTCTTATGTTTACTTGTTTCAATTGCTGAATATTAATCAATTCCGCCTAGAAAAAATTGTAAAAAACACTTCGAGTCTACATGGCGCGGCGGCGGGCGGCGGCGGCGACGTCACAAACTAAACAACTGTATTAAAATAACTTATGTTCTCGTATGTAATAAAAATCAACAAAAAATATTCTTTGTTATGTTTACTTAAAAGTACACAAAAAAGTATTAATTTAAATAATGCAGTTTGACTTTGAACCGTTTTAATTTATTGAGTTTATTTTAAAGTTTACTTTCTCGAAGGTTTAAACAGAAGTTTTTTTGTTTGTTAAATTAATGTAAACTAGCCGACCCAGCTCTCGAAATTCGAGTGCCAATTTATTTATTATTTATATTATTGGCAGTGTTTTCAAGCAAATTTATTAAATTAAATTTTATTTTATGTAATATGCAAAGTGTTCGGCAGTGCAAAAACAAAAATGACCCACAGTGTGTAAATGCGTGTCTCAAGTATATTCTGCACATCTCCGTAACTGTGGCTCTCCAACCATATAAAATTTATCGAAATCGGTTAAATACTTTTGGAGAAAAGTGTACCACAAAAAACATGTTTGCCGTTTTATTATATGATGATGTTAATACTGCAGAAATTAATATAACCTGTTCTAGCGCCCATGTTCCGGAATTCGATCGAAAGTGAATTGAAATCACTTTTGAATTTCACGTGAAATGAAATTGGATGTTCTAGATTTCGACCGATTTCGAAAACTTCGAAATTGCTTCGAACTGTCAGAACTGAAGGATCATCCATTTTTATTTTGTTTCTAAAGTGAAATTCTTGTGCTTTGAACATGGATGCAATATTATTGGCAATTTTAATGGATAGAAGGAAGCAGAATTCAAAAGAAAAAATAAGAAGACAAATTTTGCGAGACAAATCAAATGTTTTAGATTTACCTGACACAATGTGAGTGTGTGAATATTATATGAATTGTCCTGATAAATAAAGTTAATTATTGTTTTTTTTTTTAAGTTTTCGTGGTAATTTTAGATTGAGCAAAGACGCTTTTTTATATGTTTTAAGGGAAATTGAACCTTTTACAATACCTTCATCGATTCCTACAATTCAAAAACTTGCAGCAACACTCCGATTCCTAGCAGAAGGAAGTTATCAGAGATCAATTGGCAATGATTTAGACATAGCCTTGGCAAGACCCACGGTTTGTAAAATCATTGAAGAAATTTTAAATGTTTTACAATCCAAATTGTGCAACAAGTGGATCAAACTACAGATAACTGAAACTGAAGAACAAGATTCAAAAAGATTTTTTCTGGAAAAGTATGGAATACCAGGAGTCATAGGATGTGTCGATGGAACCCACGTAAAAATTGTGAAACCTCACGAAGAAGATTCAAATTTGTATTACAATAGGAAGGGCTATCATAGCCTAAACGTTTTACTTGTAAGTAATAATTATACTTTTGGTAAGAGAATCCAAGTCAACAAATACATTTTATTTATTTTTGCTTAGATTTGTGATTATAAAATGAGAATCAGATCTGTTGATGCAACACATCCTGGTGCAAGCCATGACTCGTTAATATGGTCTATGAGTGATGCAAGGCACTACTTTTGGGAACAATATCAAAGTGGACAACGAGGTTCTTGGTTGCTAGGCGATGCTGGATTTGCGCTTGAAACTTTTGTACTAACTCCCTACAGATTTACTCAGAGCGGCACGAATCAGTCGAATTTCAATAGGAGACATGCCTCAGCTAGAAATGTCATAGAAAGAACTAATGGAAATCTTAAAACTCGTTTCAGATGCTTATTGAATACATTGTATTACAAGCCACAAAAGGCGGTGAAAATTGTGAACGTCTGCTGTGCACTACATAACATTTGCAAGGAATTTAATTTAGAAATGCAATATGAAGCTAGAAATGAACAAAATGATTCTGATACAGAGGAAGATGCTAGCGAAATCTTTCCAGAAGAGGCAACCCTTATAAGAGATTCAATAGTACGAACTATGTTTTCTTGAAAACACATATTTTGCTTTGATTGCAACAAAATAATAAATAAAAAGTAAATACTATGTTTATTAAATAGTTTTATTTATTGAATACTTAGAAAACAAAAAGGAACTTCGGATATTAAAATTATAATATTGTGATCATTAATAACTAAGTTTAGAAAAATGATCACAAAATTTTACTTTAACAAACTTTCTAAATTAAGTTTCATCTCCTCTATTTCAAGACGCTTTCTCTTAATTTCGTTCTTCTCAGCATACAGTTTTAAAGCTTCCGTATTATATCTTTTTAGTTCACTGTTTTGTTCTTTTAAAACTTCGCAAAGTTTCTCCATTGCACGATAAGTCCTTTTTAGGCTGGTTTTATTTTCCTTGGATATTTCAATGGATTCAATCATATTTGCTGTTATCGTCTTCAACGCGGCTTTTTGGTCTTCCATAAATTTAAAAATTTTATCTGGCTTGTCTTTATTTTTCCTTGTTTGTTGTGGTTCTTCGTCATTATTATGGATGTCGTCCGTCGTGTTAACATACGATTTATTTTGGACTTCATTTTCATCGCAAACACTTCCGGACGATTCAGTATTTTGTGTGTTGTTAGATTTTGGAGCTGAATCGCTGAAAGATGTACCAAAAGCGGAAGACCCTTTGATGCCATCAATAACATTGTATATACCCGTAAGTTTTGCAATTCCATCTTCTACGGCAGAAATTGGAAGAACATTGTTTTCTCCTCCGCCTGTGGCTTTAGCTTCCCGTTTGTTGTGTGCAAGTTTTTTGCGTATATTTGATTTCCAGTCGGACCATACCTGCAAGATGTTTTAAGAATAAACAAAATATTTTATTAAAAGCATAATTTTTTTTGCCTTCCTCCACCCAGAAACATCTTTTATTGGCGGTCCCTCACTATTTAAACAATTGGACAAATCGGCCCACAATGAATCTGTGTGAGATTTGTCTCCGCTTGAGAAACCTCTCGCAATAGTGGGATGTTCCTCCATCCACTTCAAGAATACCTTTTCCTGCCGTGTATTTTTATGTTTTCCCCTAAAAAAAAGAATAAATAAATAAATAATAAAAAATGACAAAAATAAATATTTTTCTCTTACATTTTGCTAACAGACGAAGAAATATGTACAAAGTAACTGCACTTTCACAAATTTCAAAGACAATTCACAAACAAAAAATAAGTGATTTGAATCCGTTCAGAAATCGGAATGAACCGAAATGCAGAACACCAATTTTCACTTTCGAAATTCCAATTCACAATTACGAATTGTGGAACACCCAAATTCACTTTCGGCAAGTGAATTCACAATAAGTGAAATGCAGAACATGGGCGTAGAATTGTGATTGTTTATATGAATGACCTTGAAAATAAGGGAACGTTTTTGTGTCTGCTTAAAAACAAAACTTGATTTTAACTGACTTCCTTTGACCGGGAATCTATATGTACATACATATATACTCGTAGTAGATTAACACTTGACAGTACGAAACACCGCACTGTCAGATTAACATCATCGCATCTATAAAAGGGAATTTACAATTAAAACTGCATTTTACGTCTATAGGATGCACTTAAGTTCGCCATCGAAAAATTGCCATTAACTACATTATATGGTTGCCAGTGTCAGACCACTGAATTAATGTCATTGATATAGTGTTTTATAATAGAATCGGAAATAGTATTTCAAAGTTTCAGGTTGAATTTTTAAAATTGTTTGAACCTCTACAGTTATGATTTCTCAAAATTTACAAAAAAAATTAAGAAGTTTAAAATACCTCAAACAACGAAATAGAAGAAACATTTCAAAATAATTCAAAAAAACATTTCATAAAATTTCCGAAAGATTGAATTTCTTAGGTTTTGAATCAATTGAATTATATAAAAGTGCTTAAACAATTTTTGACAGACACTAGGAGGAGAACGCAGAAATGTCAAAAATTAATCTATAACACAAGTTTAACGCACTTGAACCGATTCGAAATGGGCACACAGAAGATTCGAAAATTTCCTATATTACCGGGGTTGAATTAAAAAAGATAAAGCTGTAAAGGGTAGGGTGCATTCAGAGTGGTCTACGTAGGGCGGTAGGCTCATATGATTGTTCCTGGGCGGACCCTGAAAAACAAAAGGAAGGCAACGATCTAAGATAGTCTCTATTCAATTCAATTCAATTTTGTTTTATTGAACATACTATTTACAATTTGGCTTACAACTAATAAGATACTACATATGCATGAAAATTTACATTTGTTGGCTCATAGGGGGCCTAACTATATACAGTGACTTAAGTTTAATTATTTTTATATAAAATTTACATGACAAAAAAAAAAAAAAAAATTAAATTTAAAATGTTGGTTGACTGTATTGTCCTCAGGGTGTTCATTCCTGGTTGTCAGTGGTGATTTTTGTGGGTTGTGGGTAGGGATGGCGTTTTAGCCGCGGTGGTAGGCTGACCCAATGTCAGCGTAGAACGAGACTACATCCTCGTTGTCCATGATTACGTTGTCATCCAGAGTTTCCATTACACTGAGGTACCTCGGCTCGGGATGTCGTTGTTCTGTGGTCATCCTTCTCATAAGCTGATTCGGGTGGTCGATGATGTTCCTCATTAATTTCTTCGTTGAATGAACTAGATATTTGTCCAGTGGGATTAAATTCGCTTCTGTGTAGAGATGCTCGTTCCTGTAGTGCTTTTGTCGTTGACGGTCGAAGTAGAGTCCAGTGCAGATCCTCAGTATCTTCCTTTCGAATAGTTGAAGTTCCTTCATAGCTGTCTTCGAGATGGAAAACCAGACTGGGAAGGAATAGCTAATCACTGGTCGCAGGAGCTGTTTGTAGATTAATATCTTTGTCGGTTGGCTAAGACCTGATCTTCTTTTCAGCAATGGGTGCAAACGGCTGAAGGCCCAGCTGGCCTTTTTCAGAACATTTCTTGAGTGCAGGTTAAACCTTAGCAACTCGTTGAAGTGCACTCCCAGGTACTTGACACTTGGTTTTGCCACTATGGAGGATCCGTCAGGGAGTTTTAGGGCCAGATTTCTGCAAATTGTTGCGGTGCGAAGGCCTCTACCAGTTGAAGGTCTCCTAAAGCAGACAAGTTCCGATTTGGAAGTATTGATTCGGATGCCCCATTTCTGGTAGAATTGGAAGAGTCTGTTAATGTGGGTTTCTACTTTTTGGACAGCGATTAGAGGTGACATTGATGTGGCATAGGTGAGCGAGTCATCAGCATACAGGAGGTTCTCGCATCCAATTGGTGAAGGTTGGTCTGAAGTCATCAAGTTGTAGAGGAAGGGGCCTAGTTTTGAGCCTTGGGCGACTCCAGCACTGATGGTCTTCATGTTTGACTTGCAGTTATCTACTTGAACAAAAAATTTCCTGCAAGATAGGAAAGAAAAGAGAATTTTTATTAATGGCGGAGGTACTTGCATAAGATGAAGTTTGTGGATTAGACCGTCTATCCACACGCTATCAAATGCTTTCTCGACATCCAGAAAGCATCCGACGGTGACACGATTACTGTTGAGGGCTGTGGTAATATCGTGTTGGAATTTAACCAGTGGATGCAAGGTTGAGTGTTTTTCTCGAAAGCCGAATTGCATGTCAGGGATGATTGAATTTTCACAGCAGAATTTCTTCAGTCTTCGTAAGATTAATTCTTCCAGTAATTTGCTGATATTGTTGAGAAGTGATATTGGTCTGTAGTTGGAAACTAAGTTGGAAGCACCTTTCTTCGGAATTGGCACAATCTTCGCTGTTTTCCACTTCTGGGGGAAGTAACAGTTGTTGATGCAGTTGTTTAAAATTATTGTGAGGAAAATCATTACCGCCTGTGGCAGCCTTTTCAGGATGTAGTAGGAGACACCATCTGGTCCAGCAGACTTTTTTGGCTTAGAATTGCCGATGATTTCTACAACCTCCTCTAGATTGCATAAATGTGGACTATCGGTGGGATCATTTGCTGGATTGATAATATTAAAATTTATTCTATCCGGATTTGGTTGCAGTGTTTGTTGAACTGTCGCCTCAACTTCTTGTAAGAAAGTTGGGTCAGTAGGTGGGCTCGGTGTGAAGTTTCCTTCGAAGTAGTCGGCGAACGCGTCCACCTTGTCTTGGGACGAGGTAGCTTGAGTATCATTGCTGATGATGGTTTCCGGTATTTGTGGCTGTTTTCCAATGATCCTATTGATGTTTTTGAAAGCATCTGGTCCTGGCTTGATTGCTTGTAATCTTTTCTGATATTGGATATTATTGTGGTATTGAATAGAGTTCCGGAGCATGATGTTGACTTGCTGTAGCTCATTCCAAACTATCTGGTAGTTTCTGTTTGTTGTATTCAGATCACTTTGATGGATCCGCTGGAGACGTTTTCTTAAACGTTGTCTGTGAGCATACAGATTTTGAACGTACTCGGGAAGGTGCTGGTACCTATCTTTTGACGTTTTAGACTGTTTTTGCTTGTCCAGGGCATCAGATACGGCATGTTCAAAGTTGACAATTGCTGCATCGATTTCGATATCCAGAAGATTCTTGTCTGAAGGTGGGAGAGTTAAGCTGTCTTCTATGTCTCTGTGAAGTCTATCAATATCCAGCCGTCTGAAATTAATGAAATTCTCAGGAGCTTCTGTTGTAAGGAGTATGGGTTGGTTGAGGTTAATCGATAGTTGAACAGCTTCATGGTCCGAGTCACTATGCAATAATGTACAGACATAATTCCGGATTTCCGGAAGAGTGTGCACCAGGTTCGAGGAAGCCAGGAAGAAGTCCAGCGTTGATGGTGTTCTGGGAAAGGTGGGTTTGTGTTGTGAAACAACCACTAAGGAGTGCTGGTCGTTGTTGGCGTCCAGCCAGTCAACAATCGCCTTGCCCTCAGGTGAAATCGTAGTATCCAGCCACATGTGATGCCTGGCATTGAAATCACCGCCGATGAGTCCATATGTGCTTCTCACGAGGACACCGTTGAGAATTTGGAGGTCATTGTGAATATTTCTCATGCTTGATTGGCACTTGAAATAGACACTGATGACGATAAGAGTTTCATTTCTTCCAAGTTTAATGGTGACGGCAGTGGCTTCACTGGTTCTGAGACCTGTGATAACGGTTTCGGCGGTGTTGGGGCAAATCTTCTTTTTTACGTAGATTGCCGTCCCTCTACGGCCCTCATCTTTGTCCTTTCGGAAGGTTTTGAAGCCGGCCATGTCGATGTTGTTGCGTCTGGTGACATTGGTCTCACTGATGAGGGCGATGTCCGGGTTTTTGTTTTTCATCCATAAATTAAATGTCGTTCTCTTCTCAAGGCTGTACAATGAATTGACATTGTACGTCAGGATGCGGAGCTTCTTTAATTGCATATTTGGAATATGAAGGTGGCCAGCGCCACGGACTTCTCACCTTCGCTAAGCTGAGCATAGTTCGATGGAACTGCACTCCGAGCTTTTCCAATGACCGTGAGTAGGTCGGATCCAAAAATCCTTTGGACTTCGGTGTTCAGGTTTGTTGGTGCGGTTGTTGTTGGTTTGGTTGGTCTACTTCTTGGTGTTGTTGCTTGGGGTGTGATCACCTTCGCTGGTTTCATTTTCTGTTGTTGCTGTTGGCTCCTGGAATTGGTTGGTTTGTGCGAAGAACCGCCTTTCACCATTGCTGCAAAGCTGAGTGCAGGGCGGGTAACCAAACATGCTGATTTTGCAGCAAATACCTGTTGTGCCTTTTTTTCGGCTGACATTTTGTTTTTTTCGGTGAGTCTTTCCTTAAGTGTTGGGCAGCCCTTGAAACTGGCTGGATGACCTTCCTTTTTGCAGTTGGCACACCAAACATCCAACCCAGTGTTCTCCTTACGTTGGCATTGCCCGGGTTCATGATCCTCTTTACACTTAACGCACACGTACTGGCGTCCGCAATTGGTGGCAACGTGTCCAAAACGCTGGCAGTTCCGGCACTGAACAATGTCGTCGGTCTTTAGTCGCTCCCAGTGCACCCTCTGGTTCATTATTAGAGTCTTCGTGTAGACTTCGTTAATGTCACATGCCTTTGATAGCTCTACTACAAAATTGTTATAGGTTTTCCCTTGGGCCCTCTTAGCTTTAAAATGGGATACCTTGACCACTGGAAGTCCTTCTATCCGTAGTTCGTCCTCAACTTCGATGGCAGCATAGGTATGGTGTATTCCTTTAAGAAGAAGTAAATTCTTCCTATCCTCGCGTGGTGTGAAAGAGTTGAACTGGATTTTTCTGGCTTTCAGGAAATTTTTGATGATTTCGAAGGCTTTTCTGTTTCCAGTGGAAATAATAGTCGTCTTTGTATTTCTGTTTTTGAACGTTACACTCAATCCCTTGCTCTTGCAGAACCTGCTGATTTCAGCAATGTTGCCGGAATAGCAAAAAATTGGGGGCATTCCTGGGGCCTTGGTTGGGCTCACTGTGGATTTATTCGATGTCTTTGTAGGCTGGACTGGAATGGGCTTAGTGGCTGCTGATGAAGCTGGAACGGGCTTGGTGGCTGCTGATGTTGAAGATGTTGAGAATGATGAAGCTGGTATCAGCGTCTTTTTGACTGACTTCTCGGTTTCGGTTTGGACAGGCGTTAGCACTTTAATCGGACTCTTTAAGCAGTCCTTTTCCAGCTGAATGCGCTTAGTACCTTTGTCCTTAAGAGCCTTGCTTGGTCTCTTCTGTCCAGGTAGGGGAAAATCACTGGTATCTTCTTCTGAGCTGGTGATTTCACTAGGATCCTCTTCAGTGGATGACTCCTCCAACGTGCTGGTGGTTGAAGATTCCTCGTCAATGTCTACCTCTTCGGTTTCCATGTTGTTGTCACTGGTTTTATTGGGCTGCACAATGCTATTGAAAGACATTGCTAATCTTCCACAATATTCAGGTCCAAGGTCCTTGACTATCCTCCTAAGCAAAGCTTCAAATGAAGCGATTGCCGAGGCTGGATTGAGAGGTTCCATATTACTGGATTAACCTTTTTCACTTATATTGATTAAAACGGATTAAACACGCACAACACTATTTTGAGAAAAACTTCTGTTTAACACACTTAATCCTCATTAATCTTTAAGTTAATCACTGGGAAAATCCCTTTTTTAATTACTTTTTAGGCAATAAAATCTGGTAGCCCGCAGGTATATCAGAAATTTTGACCTTTTTACACTTAGGGGTGGATTTTTAAATTAAATTTAATTCGTCCGCTGTATGACTATCTGCACTGAGCGATGTACACTGAATCGAAGATAGTCTCTATGTTGGGAAGGGAATCACACTTGACATTAAAGTTAAAATTATTGTAATATTTTTAATATTGTTGTTTATTGTGCCTTCTAAGAAACATATTGCTTTGGTTTTTAATTTTCAAAAAGTGGCAACCGTTTTTGGTGGTAAGTTTACCATGGATAACTGCTTTGAACAGAGCGCATCATTGTACACCATAATGTAGTTTTTATTTGATGTTTATAAAATCGAGTATTTATTGGTAAGAAAATGTGTTTGTTCATCACTCGGATGTTAGACACTCAACTTAACTTAGAGTAGTGATAAATATTTCTTTTTTATCTAACAAAAAATCGACCGTTCTATCCAACCAATTAGTTAATTAAATTTTAAATATGAGTAATCAATACTCGTTTAAACATGGATATCCGAAAACCACCAGTTGTTCGTTTTCTTTCCATTGTGTGCAAACGTCAGCGAGAAGGTTGGAATACTCATCAAGAATGCGAAATTTAATCGAGAAGGAGGCAACAAATAATGTAATACGTATTTACATCTGTCTGTACACTGCGGTTCATTTAGATAGATGCACCATTTTTGTTTTCATAAATCGGTTCCATTTTTTTTTTGTTGTATTAATAAGGAAACCAATAAGGATAAAATAATAATAGTTTTTGATTAGTTCATTTGAATATATTAATTAATTGACGATAAGTTGTTATCAGACTTTAATTTAACTAATAAGTGGTTAGAATGTGTTTGATTACATTTAAATCTGAAATTGATTAAAAGGGTTTTAATGGCAAAAAAAAGAACAAAAATTGACAAATACAAATAGTTTGAAAACATGTTATTGCTTGGAAAATAGGATTAGGAAATGTCTACCATATTGTATCAAGAATACTGCGTCTTATGGTAATTATTGTGATGAAAATACCACGATTTTATTCGTTGAAGACTCCTTGAAAAGCGAAATATGTTTAGAATTGTATCAAATTCAATTGATCCCACGTGTAAATAAATTAATGCCAGCAATTCATACTTTTCAAGTAATTTTCCGCGCTCAGCACGGTAAATTAAATTAAAAACAAAATCACAACCAAGAATCAGCGCTCGAAATTTGCAGGGCTACACATGTGCAATTATAACCAGGGTTGTAAAAAATCTTTTATGGATACAGACTTTTGTATTCAGTTAAAAGATTACATTCATTGAAATCACCTTGAGACTGCGACTTCAAATTTCCAACTATCATTGATTTGGCTTTGAAATGTATTGCAATTCGTCATTCTTTGCACAGCAACCAAATGATTGCAATCTTTGAGAATTCATGCATTCTTTTTATTCTCTTGATTGAGTTCAATTGATTCCATTCTTTAGAATGCAAAGACAACAAATGAACGCAAAGAATGCAAAAGGATGTAAAGAATGTCTTAAAATTAAGACAATAAATGCAATCTTTTAAATAAATTAATGAATGATTTTTAAAGATTGCATTTATAAAAGATTGCTTTTTTAGAACCTTGATAAATACCTTAGTATGGAAAGTGTGAAGATTTTAGTGCCATAATCAAAGTAGGTTGAGCACACATTTATCAACTTGGGCTTATATTTTTACCTTGATAACTAAATAATCTTTTTCTCCTACATTTAATTATAAGAAAAAATAGGATTTATAAATTCAAAAAATAAGCCGTCCATACAAATGAACCGCACTGTATTTCAACTTACTTGTACATATATCCAGAACTGAAAATCGTGACAGAATGCAAAGTGGCGGTGGTAGTAGCTGTACGTCATAGCAATTTCTAAATATTGATTATGTGTTAATTTTTAAGATGTCCCTATTATGACTCGCCAGTTTGTTTGTTCCATATTTCAAAAGCCACCAAGAACTTTAGTTTCACATTGACCGATTCTCACAGAGATAAGGATTTTTTTTAATTTTTATTTTAGAACAGAGCCTGAGTTTTTAAAAAAGCTTGTCTTTCTTTTTAAGCTCAGAGCGTTAAGAGCTTTGAATTGGAGTTGAAAGTATGATCAGAACGTATTCTGAGCATCCACTTCGATCACATTACTGAGCAATCTGAGCATGACAAACGTCACATGAACAGAAAAGTATAAAAACAAATTGAAACGAACGAGTCGTGAATTGACAGTTCAATGCTCAGATGTGCTTCTTTAATAAATGAACTCTGAACAAAGAAAATAAATACTCAGAAAAACTGGAAATGACGGATGAAGCTGACACCTTTATGCTCAAGGGTATTTAAAAAAAACATATGCATATGTATGTACTTGTGTACGAGTATTTAAACAAATTTGTTTCTTCCTTTTCATAAACCTAACAAAGGATGATATGGAAAAACGTCCCAAAGAAAATTACTTATTTTCAAATTCCAATAACTGAAAAAGCATTAAGTTATTAAATTAACAAAACAATTAGTGAAATAAACTGGTATTAAAAATAAAATTATGCGGAGAAAAATAATTTTAATTCTTTTTATTTTGTTTGTTTGCATTTGCTCGCGTTTTATAATATACAAAATTTATTTGATATCTTATCAGGAACACAAAACATTTGCATTCTAAAGGTGTGTCCAGACCAAAGAAACATTTTTGAAACATTTCAGAAACATTTAAGAAACATTTCAGAAACATTTAAAAAACATTTCAGAAACAGAGAAATATTTCTGAAATGTTTCTTAAATGTTTCTGAAATGTTTCAAAAATGTTTCTTTGGTCTGGACGCTCGCGAAACATTTCTGAAATGTTTATGAAATGTTTTTCTGTTTCCCATTCCGAATGGGAAACTTTATTTGTTTCCCAAGCATTTACATAGGAAGAAAGTGCGTGAGTGGTTATTAATATAAATATAAAATGTCGCGAAAAGTGTGAAGCAACAAGAATGTTATCCAAGTGATAAGAATATATGAAATAAAAAAAGTTTTGTGGGATCGACTCTTGACAAAAAATATTAAAAATAAAATCAAAAAAGCCGATTTTATATCTGAAATTTGCGAAAATGTAAATTGTGATGAAGATGAAGTAGAAGAAAACTTCATGTGCTTAAAGTGCAACACAGACGAGAAAAAAAAATTACAGACAACTCAATATGGAAATAATGGGAAACAAAGAAACATTTCAGAAATGTTTCTCAAAGCGTCCACACCAAAAAAACAAATCAGAAACATTTCTGAAATGTTTCTGAAATGTTTTTTAAACAAATGGGAAACATTTCAGAAACGTTTTTTAAACAATGTTTCCTGAAATGTTTCTCTGGTGTGGACACACCTTAACGAGCATTAGGTCACGGCTACGAGAAATGAAACCAAGCCACAATTATTTTTTTAGAATTTACCGCTACTATGCTCATTTTTAGAATGAATACATCTCAGTCTTAAAATTTTCTTACTTATGATATAAAAATTTTGGAAATTGAACTTTTTGAATTTTTATTGAGTATTTTGTATTTATTTAATAAAACTATTAAAAAATCATTCAAATTAAGCGACCATTTTCATTTAAACAATATTAAAGGATGGGTAACGTTATAAGATATTTTCTGGCGAAACAAATGTAGATGAATTTTTCTAACTTTTGAAACTCTATTGACTCTTAGATGACCTTGAGAAGGGCTGAAGCATGGTGTCTGGAATTGAGTTCGCTCTTCCAACAATCAGATTGATCTTTTTAAGCGTGTCAGGTCCAGGTTTGATATCTTGGAGTCTCTTCCTGAAATCCTTTTCCTGATGATGTTTTATTGCGTGGTTGAACATTATGATAGTGCACTGAACTTCTAAATGTAGCCGTCGGTATTCGACACTTTCCCTGTTAAAGGTCCTGTGTTATATTCTTTGGAGGCTTTTGCGGAGACTGCCGGTGAGCATATGGTATATTAATTGTATATGCTGGGGTAAGTTTGCATATTTATCTCTGCTGGTGCGGGGTGTTTTCTGCCTGTCCAAAGCATTGTTGACCACTGTTTCAAATTGAGCAATGATCTTATCGATCTGATTGTTGTTAAGATTGTTGATGCTGGAGACTTCTGGTAAGCGTTCTTCAACTTCTGAACGGAATCTTATCCAGTTCAGTTTCTCGTTGTAATCCTGTAATTCAATCTACGGAGTAACTCTCATCTCAACCGCCAGATGTTCGCAACATCTTCGCTGCTCCTCAATTCCAATTTAATGACGGCAAAATAAAAACTTACCATACTTCAAGATTGGGTTATAATAATTATTTTTTTTAATGTTTATTAATGTTATTACAAATGAAGTACCTTATTATAAATTAATTAATTTTGTTCTATTTGCTTGCTTTTCTTTATACGAGTACTTTACTGGATTTATTTTCCTTTCGACCATATAAGACACACATTTGAGTTGAAACAAGGCAAATAATATAACTTTTTCTTTAAAAAAAAGTTTTAAACTACAATTTGAAATTTCATCTCAATTTTCTAAAAAAAACTTAAGTTAGAACACCGATTTCGCAAATTTCGAAAAAAATGTAACGTTATCAGCCAATTTAAAGGGATGAAAGTATGATGTTAAAAGTTTTTATGGCGATTGAAGAAATTGTTTGACAAATAACAACTATCAATTCATTATTGACAATCGCAATAAGGGTGTAAGAAAAAATTAGTAAACCCCTTTTTTTTTCTTCAAACTCGGGACTTAAGATTTTAAGGTAATCTACTGTTTGGTTATTGAAAGTTTTTTTTTAAGTATACAAATAAATGTTCTTTCAATTTTGAAAATTTTCGAGACAATCGCAATAAGGGTGTAAGAAAAAATTAGTAAACCCCTTTTTTTTCTTCAAACTCGGGACTTAAGATTTTAAGGTAATCTACTGTTTGGTTATTGAAAGTTTTTTTTTAAGTATACAAATAAATGTTCTTTCAATTTTGAAAATTTTCGAATAAGTTTTCGATTAGAACGCCATCATAATTCAAGGTATAGTCTTGTTCATTATCACTTATGAGTTTTATGAGCGCTCATTAATATTAATTAATAAAGCTTGATTACTTAGCTAATAAGGCACTTAACATTATTTGCCCATGCTAATTACGGGCTTAAAGTTATATTCAGACTGTTAAGGCAATTGCTCTGAAAATATCTAGTTGCCTTGATTAAAAAAAAAAATATTTACAAGTTTATTTTGATTTTAAGTGGCTGAATTGAGAACACAAATGCGAGTGAAAGTGTCTATTAACGTAAATATGCACTTCTTGGCGGGTTTTGAACATTGCTGTCGCATATTTTTATGAAACTTACAACCTATTCCTTATTTTTGCTACTATTTGTTCGAGGTAAGTCCTATTGCATTTCCATAAATGCATTTCAATTACTTATTATACTCTGAATTGTAAAGAATTATTTTTCAAACGTTTGTATTACAATTTTCGACTTTCAAACGTGCATATGTCGATTTCAAATTTCTTCGATATATCTCGGATTTTCTTAAACTCTTTACTCTTGCGGTCTCTCATTTAGAAAATAGATTTGCGGCCCTTAATCACACCTACTCTGTCTTCGTCCGCAACTAATGGGTTTTTCCAATGGAAATGTGTACATTTTAAAATTTAATAAAAAAAATTGTGTGGAAGATATCAACGATTTTTATTTGATTGGCCAACTGATGACATTAAGTGGGGAATACGAAAACATTTGCTGGGTGATTTGTGAAGTATTCTATCATATACAGGGCGGTGTATAGCAGATGGAAGGATTTAAAAAATCGTTTGAACATGACCAATCTTTTTATTTCCAAGCATTCTCTTAGCCTTTTCTAAAGTTTTAATGCACTCTTTTTTAGAATTTGCAGGATGCGGGTTCAAATATTTCGTTTGTGGGCTTCTAGAATCTAGAGTCCTGAAACGATCATTATCATTATTAACAAGATATTTTATACATCCCAAGTGGAAAAATTCACAGGGTTCCAATTCAGAAGAGCCTGCTGGCTATTAAATCGCCTCTCAAAAGGTGAGGCACCATGCAATCTCTGAGTGTGTGGGCCGTGGCTCCGTTCTGCTGAAACCAGAGATCTTTCAGCTCTGTCAGTTCCGATTCGAAAAAAATCAGAATCATGTTCATTTAAAGTGAAGAAGTCACAGTAGCCGCTCGATCATTTAAAAAAAGTAAGGAAACGATCCCCATTCTTAATATTGTACAGAATACTGTCACTCTTTCTGAGGTTCATCTCATAGCGCATATTTTGCTTATAAACGCATCCAATTAAGTGAAAATGTGTCTCCTGGGAGAAGAAAACGATAGAGTCACTTCTTATCGTGTGCGCATTTCTAGTACGCTGGAAGGCATTAACCCACGTAAGAATTGCTTTCGTATGGGAACTCGACCAAGAGAAGCGATATTGTAATGTTAACGGAAGGCAAGGCACGCTGCATTCGAAAGACTAAGTGACAGTTTGAAAAATAGACTTGAACACAGAAAAACTGTGAGTGCCGGATAAGATGTGTAGACATCAACTTTCGTCCGAACTTACGTATCGAACTTATCCAATAAACATAAATAAACAAACAACAAATACATAATAATGCAATTTTAGAGTCAACAATGTTTTTTTTTAAATATTGAAAACATTTTCTGTGCATTTTAATAGAATTTTTTTTTATTAGAATTTTGACAGAATTTTTGACTGAAATTCACGGAAATGCACCACTACCTAACGTAAAGGTTGTGATACTGATGTTTAAACCGGGATGTTATTTGATACAACATTAACAACACCTATATTCAAAAAGAGATGTAATCTGATACGAAATACTACAATCATTAGTAGGGGCGTTCACATTCTCAAACTTGTTTGACAAGCACAGCATGATGAATACTTGATGTATGAAAAACATTGGCGTTTATTTTCGTCAAACATGCTTTCAGACATCATTTCTTATTAGAATTTTGACCATAGCGGACCAACTCATAGCATAGATGAAATTTTAGATGATGGCTTGAAACATGGAACGATCTATGTATATTTTATATGTACATATGTATATCGAAATATTTATAATATTTAATTCGAAATTTGGCATTATGTAGTTTGACAGATATGGGGCAGATTAAATTTTGACGTATCGAAAATATTTCATTGTAAATATCAACCGATTTCCCTGAAAATGCATTTTTCCGGAGCATTAAATAAAAAGCAATCTTCCATCACTAACGTGACGGGGATTTATTTAAAATACTGAATGAACCTGCAATAAAATTTGACACCAGATGTTTCGTTTTTCGTCTTTTTGAAATATTGTGTTTGAGGTGATGAAACGTTGGTGGAATGAAGATATTTAGTTCTATCAATGAAAAGTACTAAAATCGAGATTTCAATCCATTGGCACCATAGGCGAACTTTTTTTGAAGCGCTTCAAAGTTCCCAATGTTAACACAATGTAGTAAGTACGCAATATTCCCAATATAAACAGGATCTAAAATGCTATCTTCTGTAAGGTAACATGCTTCACGGAACGTGTAAACGTGACGGGTTACACGGAGCGTATACGATAAACCCACGTTTTTGGTTTACCCTACCGCCGCCGGCATAGATGTTCACACATCAAAAACCACACTTTAATATAACCCCACATTTAACACCCTATGACCGTTAGAAAGGAAGTTATAACCGATTCAAATCCATCCATCTACAGTGCGTCACCGTTAACATAGGTCTTCACTGTCTGAAGAATCAAAACAGAAAAATTAACAAAAATAAAGCAAAATGGCCGCCATGAACTGTCAATATCTAGCCGCTCCTATTGGAATATCAGTACATAAAACTTCCTTTTTATGTTTAATATAATTTATATCCACATTTATATAATGTTTTTAAAAATTAAGCCTTAGGACAGTAGCTTCAGAATTTTGATCTGAAACCAGATTTATTTTATTTTTCAAACTACTTAAGGGATTGAATTAAAAAAAAAGCAATCACGTCCGGTTAAACCGATTTAAGAAAAAAGATGGTTAAACTTAAAACTGCTCACTGGACTCTTAGTTAACTATGATCAAGAGTTTTTGTTTATAATCAGCGTAATTGTAATTGCCTTATTATAAAGAACAACTTTTCTCTAGTCGTTGGACTGATTGTTGATAAAAATGATTGCCATAAGAAGCCTTACGTTATAAAATAAAGCAATAAAACGTTAATGCTACTTTTTTTTAAATAATTGAATCTCTTTTTAATCATTTAAAATGACAATTTTGCATAGTATGCGTGCTTTGTTTTTTATATAATTTAATTATAATACAAATATTATCAGCACGAAGTTCAAAGTGGAAAAAAACTCCCAAAGCATGTTTTTGTTTTATTTTATTCGATCTGCAATTGTCGTTGTTGATAATTTTTCTTAATTGCGTTCTTTATCTTTTCAAGCAGACATGCTTGAATTATGCTTCACGGATAGATTAGAGTAAGGTTAAGTACATGCATAGATTTATAAATACGCTGACATAAATTCAAAACATTTTCAACAATACAATCGTGATGATTTAATCCATATATGTACCTCCCTTACAGAGGTCGCTGACAGCGCCCGGCTACTATTATAATACCCCTAGCATTTTGTATAACAATAATACACTCATGCAAATGCACACGCCTACATAATGTAGTTCATCTGTTTGAATCAGAGTTAATATAACTTCCCAAGGCTACAGATGAATCACACAATGTACATATGTACATCAGCGACTAGAGCTTGAACTAATTTTATAAAGGTACTTAATTTCTATAGAGGAAAGCTTTTTTTTTTAAGATTAAAAACTGAATAGATTAACACGGTACACGAAACGATAGCATGTAAGTTTTGGTCCAATAATAGTTTTAAAATAATTTAAAGCTTTTATTTGAAGTAACTTTGCAAGTCGTTAAAAATAGTCGGTAATGTATCGTGACATAAAAAACCCAACAGAATAACGATTGAGAATTTTATGATTATGCCTATTGATATAGGTCAGGGACGTAGCCAGCACTTCGCTTTGGAAGTATGTAATTGGAAACCAAAAAAAAAAAAAAATCTGAACTGACATGTTAACTTAATGCCGTCGCTTATTATTGAGAACTCTTATTCAATATAAGACACCCGTTTTAAAATGGCATATTTCTGTACATGTTACTTGCCAGTAATGCTTGAGTGCTATTTTAAAAATTGAAAATCTTCAAAGTGTTGTGCATTGTGGACGACGTTAAATTTAGTACTTAACAATTTGCTAACTTTTTAGTAGATTACTAACTCTTTCTTAATTTTAATCATTTTCTAACTAGTATCGTGCTAAGGCTATTTTTTTAATAAATTGCTTCTGAACACATCTAAAGTTATGACAGTTCATGCAAAAAACTAAGAAAACAGACCTGTTTTGATGTTTGTAAATGTCAAAGAGTAATATGAAGATAGCACGATACTAAAAAAATAAAATAGGTATTCGATGGTTTTAACTTTAATAAAAGGATTTAGAAAGTATGATGTTATATTCGATTAAAATTTGCAAAATCATCGTTTTAACCCAGTTTCATACTAAAATAGCTTTAACATAGTACTAATTCAACCAAAATTTTGCGCGAATGTTTGCGAAATAGTAATGTGACGTTTATCAAAAATTTTCTACGATAAGTAAGAATTCTCTTATTTATATCCCATATATACCTTGATAAATTGTAAACTGCTTGTGTCTATTTATTACTTGTAGTTTTTTTTTACCCAAAAAAAAGTGTCCCATAATTCATGCAAAATGTAATTTTCATAGAAAATACAAATTTTTAATTAGATTAAATTTTGTATTGATACATAGAGTATACAGGTTGGGGTTATGTATGGAATAGCTCACCGGACAAATGGCCGCCAAGCACTTACTCTTTTATTAAAATTTCATTTCCATTCCATATCTTGTAATTTATAAACTGGGTTATGACGATAACGAACACTATTAATTGTTACTGCCTGACCGGTCGCATTTTTGAAGAGGAATGGTCTGATAATGCGTTGCGGATACATTTTTTTCTCAACAATTAATCGTGTGTTTTCTGAATCCCAAATGAAACAATTTCGACGATTAACGAAGCCATCAAGATGAAAATGACCTTCATCACTGAAAATGACTGTGCGAAAAATTGTTGAAAAACCTTCATTATTTTTAAAATATTGCTCAACAATAAAAATGCCTTGATCTTTCGTATAGCGCTCCATTTTGACTAACCCCGAACTGTCAGTTGTCGCATTAGTATCACTTTTTCCGTTGGCAACACTGGCGCAAAATTCAAATTTTTCGTGAATCATGGGACATCCCTTAGAAAATAATGAAATATATGGCAAAAACTCGTAAAAAGATAAAAAACTTGAGCTTAAATGATAAAGTTTGTTTTTATAATAGAGCGATAAAAAAAAAAACAATTTTGACTATTCTATTTCTTATTCCTTCGCTAAACCGTCTTCTTGAATATGTAGTTCATGTCATTAGCAGACATTTTGTTTTATTTATTGGAATCTTACACTTAATATGGGACTTACAGATAAACCGCCTTTATTAATTTTGGTAAAAGTTTTAATCCATTACAAAAATGTAAAAATGAAATATAATTCAATTGCCTATTGAAATGACGCCAAAACATTTTCGTATGACAATTCATTCTTCAGATATAATATAATTATAATATAATTCTCTTGAACGACCGACCTTCCAATTCGAGCCATACAGCTTGAGCAGTATTTTTTGTATTTTAAAACATCTTTTGTTTTCTGCCTACTGGCCTATTATCATTTTATATGTGAAAAGAAAGATAATTAAGTTTTCTGAATAAAAATATTGAAACATTTGTTGTACGATGAACAGTTCTCAAGATATTGGTTAAAACGTGCATTTCAATATTTTCCAAGAATCCTAAGGTAAAACAATTCTCATTAACCTCCCTTGGATACGTGACTGGCTTTACTCTTTATTAAGCTCATCTAAAATATGAATGTGATTCATTGTATGTACAATGTGACTATGACGATAAAGCCCTTCTAACCCAGATATGGGCATAAATTTATAATGAAACAAACCTAAAAGGGGAAGCATTCATCTGTCAGTGTTTATGTGGCTGTTTTCAATTTCGCAATTATCATCTTGCAATTTCTTGTCTTGCAATTTAATCACTTCGCTTTTAATTTTGTTTGGCAATTTTTGCTGACAAGTTTTTATCTCACTATGTTATTGTTTCGCAAAATCATCATTTCGCATTTTCACTTTGCAATTTGTATCTCGCATTTCATTATTTCGCATTTTATTATTTTGCTAATTATTATTATTTCAGATCGTATTGTTTGAAATTTTATTATTTTGTATTAGTATTTTTTTAGCTTTTAAATAGTGTTGTTAAGGCAAAGATAATAACACAAAATCGCAGGACCCAATTTTTTTGTTTTCTTTTTATTCGTAATATTATCTCAAGTTTGATTTGCTTTACTAATCCAAATTTTGCTCTATAATAAGTTTTTCGCAAGTTAAAATAATGAATCATTTTTTGTATGGTATTATCTAAACTTCAGATAGTAAACATATTTTATCGTTTGTTGTTTGTGACCTCGCATGATAGATAAACTGATTATACAATTTCCATGAATAGGAAATCGTATGATTTTTCATTTTGAGGGAACAAAGGTACGTAAATCGTATGATAGTTGACTCTTGCAATTTATTTTTATCATGTTGTTAAGCTATTTTCGAATTTGAAAATATCACGCCATTTGATTTTTAAGGTTTTGGATAGATTTAAATTGAAAAAAGTTTGTAGAAGCTTTTTAAGGAAAAGAAATTGATTTAAAAAACAATTTTGCTATCTTTTACAAGCGACTTTAGATAAAGAACCTTGAACATGTTGAATGATGTCCGATAAATTGAAGGTCAGAAAGGTTTCTTTCATTGAAGTTTAGGACTCTTTATTATTTCTTGTCCAAAGGGACCCTTTGAAATGGTATTCTATAGTATTTGATATATGTTATTAAACCATAATGGAAGTCTTAAAGGTTAATTGGAATCTTTTCGGTTCCTTAACCATTGATCTTCATAATTTGTTTGATACTCGTATCTTATCTTTTTCGAAAACGCCTTCTGGAAACAAAAAATAACCGTTTTTAATAATGTCCGATTAATACAAGTTGTAAAAGGGTAATGAAATATTCTCCTAAGGTCTTTTGTTATTTTGCTTTTAAATCTTTTCAAAAGGTTTATTGAGACCCTTATAATGTTAAACACAGGACGAGTGTCAAGAGAGAGTAATGATAGTTCTGTTTCCTAACAGTTTAAAGGCTCTGCTCGGAATTCTATCCAGTAAATGAGGAGAAATTTGCGCAGCATCTGCCGGAAGGTATGAGTTATACTCGAGTTTGGAAAGTAAAAACGCCTTTTAAATTGTAGCCAGAAAAGAAAAGGTGAAAATTTTCTTACAGAAATCCCAAGCATTTAGCAGAATTTCTGGCGGTGTCGAGAATATGGTCATTCCAACGAAGATCGTCATTGATACATATACCTAGAACTGACAGCATTTCAGTTTCTTAGATGAAAGTGCCATTCAAGAACAACGGCATATGGGTTGCATTTTGCTTCAACGACATTAACCAGCATTGAGTTTTCCACATATAACAATGGTGTAAAAATCGGTGTCTAATGAGCTTATCATACGATAACGTTACATTTCCACTCCATTTATAAAAATGAGGAAAAGAGTCGGGGACAAAACGAAGTCCTGAGAAACACCAGCATATATGTTGTGAAGATCCGACTTAAAACCGTTTTGAAACATGTATTAACCGATTTAGAAGGTAATTTCTAATTCAAAGAATAAGGGTATCATTGATACCAAATAAACTCTATCAAATGTTTTAGAAATATCAAACGCAATAATCTTACTTTCTCTAAAACAATGTAAAGATCTGTTCCACTTTTCGATGAGATATGCCATCAGATCACCTGCGAAATGGAAAATAACAGAAGCCAAATAAACATAAAAAGATTGTAAACATTCAAATCACGCGATATTTTTAAAGAATCGGACTCAAGTAGATAATTTTTCAGTGGTTCGATTTGACCAATTAAATGAGCAAAGGTTTCAAAAATTAGAAAAAAAAATATTTATAAATTGTACTTTGAACTGCTTATCTTTGGAAAATTTATCGAACTATGGTGATTAAAACTGAAACATGCCACTTTTAATTGAATTCCTCACGAAGTCTGAACAGGCTCGAGACTTTAGATTTTAATTGAACCAATGGACTTTAAGTTTGTCTGAAGCCTTTATTTGTATAGCGTTGAAAAAGTTACTCGTACCTATAAATTTCAATATTCAATAAATAAAAATGGATTGAATTGATTTCTACCCCACTTATCTTTTGGACAGGTGCTCCTATAACTCACTTGTGTCGTGTACTTTGTAAATAGGCTTTTTTTTAGTTTAGAATAGAGCTCTGAACAGATTCCGAGTATGTGGAGCATGTTCTGAACCAAGCGTGCTTTGAGTTGGTTTTGAAACACGCCTGAATGCTTAGCTGTCATCATTTTTTTTTTAAATTTCCATCTGTCAAATGCTTGTGTTAAGCATTTAACTCTGTTGCTCAGTTATTTTATTCTGAGTTCATAGAGCGCAACCTGAACACGCTCAGAACTTAAAGAGAAAGACATATTCGAAGCTCGGAACACTCCGAACTAAAAAAGAAACACAATTTATTTTTTGAAAACTTAGGCTCTGCTCTGAACTAAAATAGAAAAACGCCTTAACCGCATTTAGAAAACGTTATTTAGCAGATGTTATTATAGATAACCGCTTTAATTCATTTGGGTGTAAATGATTTAAAATCTTTGAAAAATCTCTTAAGCGTGTTAGTTTAGGCTGGGTTAATGGGTTGACAGTTGATCTTTTTACCGTCACACTAAGATCAATGTATAGATCCGTTGTGATACCCTAGGGATTGTGACTCCCGTGTAACGAATCTTATTATAAATGAAATGTCGTAGGGTACTTCTAAGCCATTGAAGAAATGTCTGTCGTCACATAATCACCTGGTTAATAAGAGGTAGACGCCTTTAACAGGCGTGATCCTTTCCTTACCCCCAATTAAGAAATCATTCGGCCGGACCCATGTTCTAGATCCTATTCTGTTTCTCGGTACTAACCAATCTTTCGCTGTTTTCAATTTCTCGGCTATCTGATTCCGAAATATTTGGTTGTTTTTTTTTTGGCCTATATATATTTTAATTTAATTTTTGTAACCAATCCCCAATTCAGCAGTTTGTACAAAAATAAAATGTCTTCCGTTTATTTTGATGAGTAAGCGTCTGCATTTTTATAGATAAGTGAAAAAAAATAAACTACTATGTTCGAGTGTTCGAAAGCAATCAATCTCATTATATGAGCAAAAGAATCCACCACACGACTCTATAACACCCCAACCCAAGTGCTGATAATGCCTTCAATGACTAGACCAGAATAATTGCAAATAATAATAAGTCTGTACATACTTTACATACATATGTACAGTATGCATGTATATGATATTCCACTTTTAGTTGATTTCATTCTAATCAGAGAAACTTGGGTATATGCCTTAGTTATTTTGTAATTGGGTCTGGTGGCTTTTAAGATAAGAAGAATGAAACAAATAAATATGTATGCGAATCCTTATAAACATTCCAATCAAAATGACGTTTTCTAATGGCTTTATAATTGCCTGGAGACCAAATGGATTTTATAAATCTGGATAAAAGAAAAAAGTGTGAGTGCCAGGACTCACGGTTAAGATGTGTAAACATCAACGTGTCGAATTTTTGTTATCGAACGTACCCAATAAACATACAATGCAATCGTACTAATTTGTGACTTGTGATATATACCCCTCACACACGCCACATCGATCAAGACGAACAATCGACAAAGTACTTCGCTTTTGTATGGGCATTTACACACCAATACGCAAGGTTGATGATTGATCATGTATTTATTGGATCATTTGCGTATAGTACGTTGAAGAGATGAGAACACAGAACAGCATAAGCACTGATTAAAATATTAAAACAGCAAACGAAAATTGTATGATAAAAGGGACAAACAAAATAAAACAAATTACTCGGATAAAATTACAAAAATCTCAAAGAAATTCGTAAAAACACAATTTTGCTGAAAAAAAACCACAAAGGGCAACGTTCTCTCGCCACTGAAATAATAGACTTGTACGTGCTTTTCATGCATTTGAACAATGTATACCTGGCTTAACACCGCCAACAAATATATTTGTCATGCAGCGAAAAAGTCAAAACTTTTTTTTTTTTGACAAACCACTAGATGGAGCGTTCACCTTACCAAAATCAATCCAATCCCTTAACTTTTTTTTTAGGTTTTTGTACTTTATCTTACTCGATCTGTCAGAGATTTACAACCCGATTGACATCATTCCCACCTTGTAATGCTATTATTATAAGTGGCAAAAACTAATTTTTTTAATACATTGAAGTCATAGTCATCATCCAGTTCATGGCTTGACAGATGGAGAACGATCTATATTTTGATATAGTGAATGCTAAAAGTATATTTTGATATAATAAAGGATATCTAATTCGATAATTAAAATAATTGTATAGTATGACAGATAAGGGACAATTTATATTTTGACGTATCGAGAATATTTCATTGCAGATGTCAACTGATTGCCCTGAAGAACATTTTTTGGATTTTTAAAGTTCAACTCTGAAAATGCATTTTTTGCGAGCATAAAATAAAATGTTATCGTCCGTCAATAACGTGAAGTGGATTTTTTAAGACATTAAATGAACCCGCTATGAAATTTTACACCAGTTGATTTGTGTTTCGTCTTTTTCACATATTTAGGACTATTCGGCGTGATCTTTTATTCTTCTATTCTGTTATTCTGCTATGAATTTCCATATAAATGTTTGAGCTGTCAACAAATCTTTTATGAATTTTAATTTTGGTATTCAGCTCGCTAAAATCTGTTATAAAATCTGCTAAGAAAACTTTTATGAACTGTCAAACGTTCGAACATAGAAAAAATCTTTTACGAATAGCATTTTTGTTAAAAATCATAAAAGACAAACTTCTGTGACTTTTATCATAAAAGATTTCAATAAGTACACAGGTGCATCAAGTAATAATGAATATTTATCTTTTATTTCGTCTATCAAATGTTCTTTAAAGGAGACAAATGAAAGAAAATATATCAAAACACATATCATATAAACATATAAGTAGAGTATGGCCATGGTATTCCCAGAAACATATGAGGTAAAATCGTGTTCCATTGTATGGATACCCATAGTGTGTAAGGCTAGGCGCACACATTCAATTTTTAGTTGCACAACTGTTTGGTAGTTTATAGAAAACAGATGAACTACTTAAATGAATGTCCGCGCAGGTGCATATAATTATATGTTACACAAAATAGCCTTAGGCCAGGCGCACACATTCAATTTTTAGTTTCGCAACTGCTTGGTTCGAGCAACTAGAAGTTTGTGTTTTGATACAAACTAAGCGATTGCCTGAAATGAGTTCGCTATTCTGTGTAACATAAAATTATATGCACCTGCGCGCACATTCAACTAAATAGTTCATCTGTTTTCTATAAGCAACCAAACAGTTGTGCAACTAAAAATTGAATGCGCGCGCAATCGTTTAGTTTGTGTCAAAACACACACTTTTTAGTTGCTCGAACCAAGCAGTTTCGAAACTAAAAATTGAATGTGCGCGCCTAGCCTAAGAGTTTACTTTTTTGTTCGTCATCCATTTAAATTATGTCAGATGAAATATTTTACATAATCACAGCTGATTATGATAACAGATTTAGTTCAGTTTCATAACAGATCTCGTTTTCGAAGTAGCATAAGGCCAGGCGCGCACATTCAATTTTTAGTTTCATAACTGTTTAGTTGCTAAAATGAAACATATGGGCTTATATGGGACACCGCGCACTTAAAGCAACTCGATTCGAGCAACTAAAAAGTTTGTTTTGACACAAACTAAATGATTGCCTAAAATTAATTCGTAACAGTTGAGCTGTTTTCCATAAGCGCAAGAGAGAAAAGAGTGTGAGCGTGTGTAAAGAGTTGCCAGTGCGCGGTTCTCTTTCAACTGGTGATTAAACTATTTGATTTCAATCACAGTTGCCAGTGCGCGACTAGCCTAACAGACTTTTATAAAAGTTCGAACCTCTGAATACCAATCATAAAAGATCTTTTAAGGTGGAAATCTTTTATGATTCATAACAGAAAATCTATAGCAGAATAACAAATGCGGCAGAATAGGCCTAATTGGTCGGGTGGTGAAGAAATGTTGAGGGATTGAATTAAGTTCTATCCAGCAATGGAAAGTAATAAAATCGAGATTCCAGTACTCAAAGTCTCCAATGTAAACACGATGTCGTAAGTACGCAATATTAACAATGTAAACATGGTGTTAAATGCAATCGTCGGTAAGGTAGATTGCTACACGGAACGTGTAACCGTAACGTGTAACCGGAACGTGTAACCGTAACGTGTAACCGTAACGTGTAACCGTAACGGGTTACACGGGACGTATAAGTTTTACACACGTTTTCAATTCACTCTACCGCCGGGAAAGATGTTTACACATCAAAAGCAAAACGAAAATGCAAACACACAAAGTCCTTGCCCCAAAGATCCAATGACCAATTAATAGCCAATCATTACTAAGTTCCGTTTCAGGTGATAAAAACAGAACTCAAAAGGTCACATGTCACCACCTTACTCTCTTACTGCAAACACAAAACCCTTGACTGGAAAAGTTCAGAAAGGAAATAATGGTTTAACATGGTGCATGCTGTCGCCATGTGTAAGCTTTCCCACTATACACCACTAGTATGTTCTTTGTTTCTTTGCATCTCATACACCCTATTACACATATTCATTCCATTAATTGAAAATTCCCTTCCTTGAATATTATTTACATTGAAAACAAATCGATTCATGGAATTTGTTTGAATAATGTGTTTTGTCTGTTTTCTATTTTCCAGATTTCAGCTACGCGGACTCTTGATCATTTGGAATACACTGCTGGCTATGTTCAGTATTATGGGAGCATTTAGGACGGCACCTGAACTACTACACGTCTTGCGTCATTATGGCCTTTACCATTCATGTTGTGTTCCTAGGTAAGTAAACTTATTTAATATTGTAAATATTCTCATTGATTAGATTGGAATGGAAAGAGGAATTACCCTTCAAGTTGAATATTAGTATCACTTACAAGAGTGATTGGGAACGATGTATGGAGTTAGCATAAAAAGAAGAAAAAATTTACGGAATTTTCATATTTCCAATTTTAGGAAACATAAAACGCTTTGCTTTGGTCAATGAAAGACCACCGCCACTCTGAAGGCTTTCTATTATTTGTTCAGATTGTTTTTTCCTCCCGCTTAGGAGTACAATAAAGAGTTGAGGAAATCAAAGAGATCTTCCTAGAGCAGCTTCCGCTGTAGATTAGAAGAAACTTCTGAAGCATCTAAGCTAGGAAAAATCCTTCCAACCATGCCCAGTAGTCTAAAAAATGGCAATGGTTCGTTGACCAATTCTTGGTCTGGATACCCATTTCCCAGGTAGCTCTCAAAATCTTATAAGAATTTTAACTATCCACAAGGTCTGATTACATAATTCCTGCGAAGCTACAAAAAAATTCAGATATAATTGTACCTATTCTAGAGACCCTGTTTCACAGTCACTTGAATCTGGTCTACATTCCTCTGCTATGGAGAGAAGTTAAGGTTGTGTTCATTCCCAAAGACGGTAAATGGTCCCAAGTAAACCCGAAAGATCTCAAACCTATTAATTTATCATTATACCTTTTAAAAATTCTTTAAAGATTCATTGATTGATATCCATTTACGTGCAAGCATGGATACGAGACTTTTGTCTACAGCTCAACATGCTTATTTCAAGGGCAGATCGGTAGATACTGCCTTACGGCTTTTCTGCCAGAAGATCTGTCAAAAGGTACTCTGGAACTCGGTAGTAAATGAGCTGCTGCTTTGCCTAGAAGCGGAGAGCTGAAGAGTTATTGCTTATACAAAAGGAAACTTGTCTTATTTACTAGGAAGTACAAAATTCCTAACGGAGATCCCGCCACAGTGGCCAATTAAAAGCTCATGTAAAAAAGTTATTCGGAACAAATGGAGCCTTCAACCCCGCTTAACTTACTATATTTATACTTGCGTAATCAGACCATACCTCATTTATGGTGGATCGCTCTAGAAAAGGCTGGAAATTATGAGAAGCTAGTCCAAGTCCAACGATCATCTTATCTGCGCTTAAGCAAACGTTCCAGGAGATTTAAGAAGATTAAAGAAGTTCTGTCTTGGCTCAAAGAACACGCATCTCCTAAGCGGCTATTAAATCTCTGGAATCGATCTCTACTAACCCTATAATAGCTCTCTATTGCCGTTCATCTCTTATGGAGATGGCGCAGCAGTTTAATACTTACCTCTGTTGGGTGCCAGGGCATAAGGACATTTCAGGAAACTGTAAGGCTGATGAACTCGCCACAAGTGGAACAGCATTACCTATATTACCTGGTTAGGATAATATATGTAGGTACACCCTTCGCTCCATGTAAACTTATCCCCAAACTAGTTCCTATTGAGTGGAAAAACCTAAGATAGACTAATATAACAACCTGTCTGATTACAAACAGATCTGACAATGCTTGATCTAAAACCTTCCAAGTGTTTTACATCGTTAAGCAGATTGCATATCAGCTCCGTAATTGGTGTCATAACTGGGCACTGTCTTTTAGGCAAACACGCAACGAGGTTAGAAATAACTCCTTATTTTTTATGAATATGTCCTGCCCTATCCCATAGACGTAGGCTCCATATTGGAGAGTTTTTTCTTCGAGGAACCTAGTTATCTAATTAATATAGACATTTAACGTTTCTCTCGCTTCATAAGGAGATCCAAATGGTTCAACGAGTAGGGAAAAAATCTCTAAATTCATGTGGTATCACACTGGAACAACTCTATTTTAAGTGTGTCAGTTAGGCCGCTGGCAGCCACTTCAACCTAACCTAGCCTTGTATCCTCTATTCTCTATTTTTCATATTATGAGGTCTAGTATATCCCAATGCGTTTGTAAAGTGACTAAAAAAAATTACCCATTCACATTTTAAATTAAAATTTTAGTGGAGGGACCCGTATGTAAATATGTGTTAGAAAGGGACGGACAGTTCTTATGCTCAACGTTTTCACGTATTAACATATAAATTTTTATATTTCCTTCCATTCAAATTGAAACCTTTTTTTTCAAATCATTTCAGTTTCATCACAAATGATCGTGTCAGCGGGTTCTGGACATGGCTGTTTGTTCTATCCAAGCTTCCAGAGCTAGGAGATACACTTTTCATTGTCCTGCGCAAGCAGCCGTTGATTTTCCTCCACTGGTATCATCACATCACCGTCCTCATTTACTCGTGGTTCTCCTACACAGAATACACCGCCTCTGCCCGTTGGTTCATCGTGATGAATTATTGCGTCCACGCTGTAATGTACTCATACTACGCCTTGAAAGCAGCCCGCTTCAATCCACCCCGCTTCATTCCAATGATCATCACATCACTGCAACTCACGCAAATGGTGGTCGGATGTGCGATTAATATGTGGGCTCACAATTTCCTAAAGACCCACGGCCGACAGTCCTGCAATATTTCAGAGACAAACATAAAGCTCTCCATTGCAATGTACTTCAGTTATTTTGTATTATTCGCAAGGTTCTTCTACAAGACTTACTTCTCGCCCGAGGGTAAGAAGAGTCGCTTTGTCAAAGTTCACCACTCCACCTCCTCATCAGTTTCATCGTCATCTACCGCACAAAATGGCAAAATGAAGGCACAGTAAACTTGCGGCCGGTCGTCTCGAGGACTCACACAAATACAACACACACACACAAAACCAGTTACGTACACAACTATATACACCAATTTAAAATGCAGAATGCAAAAATAGACTTTTAAAGCTAAACAAAACAAAAACATAATTTTTTATATAAAGTTATTGTAAAATGAAGATAAATCGTGGGGCCACGCCCAGTTGTCCCACGTTTCTATGTGCTGAATTATCAAAATGAAAAAAATTCCTACAATTATTTTATATGGGTTTTATTTGTAATGTTATAATTTTTTCTTTATGTTACAATAATTATATTATTTAAAAATTTGTAATGAAACATTCTGATATTTTCTATTCTAAATAGAATTTAGTTTGTAAAACATAAATTTGTCGGTGGGGATAAACTACTCGAAAATAAAACTAACTTAAAAATCTAATTATTTATTTCTAATTTTATTGTAAATAAAATAAAAAAAATTACGAGTAGGTATGTATACTATTTAAAAACTAAATATTTATGACCAGAAGAACAAGAAATCCTTCAATTGCTTCACATACAACCAACAACACCGTACAATATAAAACAAGTAACAAACAAAAACAGTTAAACAAAAATATGTATTAATAATAGAAGAAATATAAATAAACTGTTGAATTACATTAAATAAATACACGCATTTTATTAATAAAGAAAAAATAGTCAAGTCAATATGTTCTATCTATTGCAATATTAAATGTTCGAGTTCGGATTATTTTTTTTAAACTGCATCGATAAAATTATGTTCTTCTTTTTATGCAGTTTTTTAAAAACTATTTAAAAAAAAAAAACTTTTTTGAGCTGAATTATAGAAATAAAAATAAATAAGTCGACACGAAAGGGAACCCAATTATTCTATTTGGAAATTATCGAACTCAATAATTCCTTATATGGCAATGATGATTTGTTATTAAAATGTATGTTAATTCATATTAATTTGTTTCTTACACTGCAACCAAATAACATAAGATTTGAAATTTTTTGTTAATTGCTTCAACAAAAGTCATGATATATAAAATTATGTATTACAACCACAAGTCATTCTAAATATAATAATACAATATTGTTTAGCAACATTATGTTTTGACGTTTTTCTTTTTAAATGCATTTAACCATGTTGTAAGGGGGGTTTTATTATTTTTTAAGAATAATATTTTTAAGAGAAATTAGAATTTTGAAAACAAATTGAAAAAAAATTTAAACAACCAAAATATAAAAAAAGTAAATTTTGCATGATTAATGAAAAAAAAAATAATAAAATTATTTCATTATTTTGTAATTTATGTGGTGAATTTTACACACACGAACATACATTTTGAGAGCTGAAGCGTTTGTGAACACAATGAAAAATAAAAATGGAAATGGAAAAAAGAACGCTGTTGTTTTTTTCAACATTTTTAGTTGGAATTTCTCAGTTTTGTATAAAAAGTCGATTTCCCTTAGACATAAAAAAATAAATTTCTGGGTGAAGATTTTGATCCCTCGCAATATTTGGGGTTCCTTCACACAAAAAAAAAATCGATTTATATTTGACAGGGATCAAAATCTTTAAATACCTATTTGAAGAGGGATTTACACACGAAACACACGCACTTGCACACACACCAAAGAAAAAAATTGGATCCGGGATCGAAAGTCTGGTGTATAAAGGAAATCGACAACGTTGAACGAAAATGAAGGAGCTTACGGTCAGCTGCTCACATTGAAGCAGAAATAAGGAAAGTTTTCAATTATAGACAAGTCATTTGTTTTTTTTTTTGTTGAGTCTAAGCAAAACTTTGGCAAGTCATTTGCACAATCAGTGTTCTTCGAAAAACCTTTGAGCATTAGGCTAGGCTAGCTTAGGTTAATGGGCTGACAGTTGTTACCGTCGCACTTGATCATGTATTGAAACCTATGATAATCCTATGTCATTCAAGCCCGTTAAGGGTGTTGATGAGTTTCAGCAAGCTATAGCCTGAAATGTAGGAGGCTCCTTGCATCATGTGGTAGATGAGTTTGATATGTCAGTGGTTGGGGTATATTAAATTGAAGGGGCTGTCCCTTTCCGCAAGAGGATTTCACCAATCTTAAGGAGAGGTGGCCCCAGACCCCCGTGTTCACCGTAGGAGTAGCAATCGCAGGTGTATAGGCGTTTCTTGCCACTCCTGCAAAAAACATGTGCATCGTTAAGTCGTTTTCCTTCGTACTATCATTATCGTATGTGACCACTTTTAAGCGATTTTCGGAGTTTAGGAATTTTAAAACCATTTGGTATCGTTAATAAATTTCAATATGATTTTGCTTGGAATATCAGAGAGATCCTCCTCGTTGAAGAAGTGTGACTCTAGGTGCTTGTTTCTCAGATGATATAGCGCAGTGCAGTGACACAGGTAGTGAGGAGTCACCGCATCCTCTGCGTAAGTCGTCCAAACTGAGTTTCACCTTTTTCTTGTGCTAACCCAGTTGGTTGTGACTGGTGACAATGCTCACGAGAAAAGAAAGAACTTTTACAGCAAGTTATAAGCTCCGATTTGATTTCAATGGCAGAGATCGCTTTTATTGCCGCTTGGCTATCAATAATAAAGGTGATATTAGTGGTACTGCCATCATTGAGACTAGCAGCTTTCGTCACTGCCAGGACCTCAGCTTGATAGACACTGCTGTATTCAGGAAGTACGAATGAGCTGGCTAGTCCAAGGGTTTCTGCAAAGAATTCTGCATCAACACCAGTTTCCATCTTGGAACCTTCGGTATATATTGCTATCATCGATTCGCAGGTTGATGGCTCTTTGATTTGCCAGTTCTCCTTGCTTGTAAAAGTCTAAACGGTGTGACTTTTGAGCATTAAACTGCCATACGATTAGAAATCATCTGACGAAAAATAGTACTCGTAGAGCTTCATAATAAGATGTGCAAAGATTTTTACTTCATCTACTCTGTAGTTCTAATTCCAGTTTAATGAGCGTTCTTCACGTACAAAATAAAACACAATTTTAGTGGTCTAATTTATCTGATGGCTAAAGAAAAGGGATCATAATGCCAAACCACAGAACCACTGGGTCAACTGATCAAAATTATACAAACAAAAGCCCAACTTCGAAAAAACTCGTATCAAACTTAATGTTTGCGAAGAGAAGACATTCTCTTTATCTGTATCCGTACACTGAATTTTCCTCTCTCTACCCTGTATATGATGCATAATCAAACCAAATGCAATTCGTTATAATCACTGATCCTAAACGATTTTGACAAAATAAACAGAAAAAAAAGCTTTAAGACATATTAGGTGCGTTTTATTATTCACAAATCTATCTGGATCCGGATCTGGATTAAATTTTAACATGTATTACAAAAACATCTATCTGGATTAAGTTTTAACATGTATGTATTACAAAAACAATTTGGGATCCTGTTTTCTATCGGGATCTATTTCAAAGATTCAAAAATTAGTTATTACACTGGCGAGTAGATGGCTTTTTATGGTAAGGTAGTGTAAAGAAAAAAGACGACATAATTTAAAATTTCCAAACCCAAGGATAAAAAGAGACGGGCTTTTAACACTGCTGTCAGTAAGATCCGCATCGTTTTATTTTGAATTGATGATCCAGATCCGGATCCAGATAGATTTGTGCATAATAAAACGCACCTAATAACTCACGTAATCAGTACCCCTTTTTCATCGACCCTTTCACAGAACTGTGGCAGAATTATGAAATGAACCCTTTACTAGAATGTTGAGGGAAGTCAATTCTAATTTTATATTTGATTATCAGCACATCAAGATCACATAAAGAAATCTTTTGTTTTGCTTCATACTAAATAAAATAGAAATCGCTTCCATTTTACTGAGAAATTGAAACTGTTACTAAACAACTGATTTTGCATGCTTATTTTTTCCTTATTCAAATTTTTTCTACATTAATTTTACATTTAATTTTTTTTGCTATTTTTACTTTTAAAAAAATTTACTTTCACTTTTTATATTTCTTAGCTGTTTGTATTAAGATTAGACCCCTTCTCTTGACTTCCGATGATACTGATGTCGTCCAAAATGATTGGTTATTCCGGTATTACGTTTCTAGTAGAAACAGAATTTGAAACATTTATCAGACCTTATTGTGATGATGGGAAGTAAAAGAATTTTATTTTGTATACAGATATATTTTAGAAATCTTGTAGACCACAATTATTTATATGAATTAGAAAAAAATAGTCTATAAAAACATGTTCTAATAAATATTCTGAATTTCGTGTTACCTGTAGAAACTTCGATCTAAATTAATTAGAACAAACATTTAAGATTTATTGAGTTATTTTTTTATAAGGATAATTCAAAGAGAGAAAAGGTTTTTTAACTAAAAGAAGCTTAAAAACAGTCAGGAATTATTCGATGACTTTTTTTATTTTTATTGCAATTTCATTTGTAATAAGTTTCAATCTCGTGAATGAATCGGTATTATCGTTGTCAACTATTCAATTTTTTGATGAACTGTGAACGCTCTAAGATTTGAGATCTATCGAGAATGGTTCCATTGACAATCATTTTCATTGTCAAAAATATTAATATTTATAAAATTTACACTCAACTACAGTTTTCTAAAAGAGTAGGTTACCATCCATGATTTGTTTGATAGGCAAGTATTATTATTGTATACCTACATATAACGTAGCCTATTCCTTTAACTGATCAAACAAAAATTAATTTTTCTTTTCTTTTAGCCTTTAGAAACCAAAGGTTTTGTTTAGAAAACATTTATAAAAAAGTCCACTTCATTAAATAACTTTGGACTTGAAGACTCCTCCATCTATCTATCCTTCTCCTATATAATTGTTCCTGAAATCGGCAAGTTTACATTCCGGGCTTTCGTAAACCATTTTAAGACAGTTCTGTCAATCTAGTAATATTTATTTTTAATGGCCAAAAAGGGGTGCTAAAAAGAACCCCTCTCAACTCCATATTTATGGATGTTAAAAAACTGTTAAAACACATTTATTAAGTCTTAAAATAATAAAATTATTGACTTATTAGTATATAATATTTATTAGTATATAATATTTATTAGTATATAATATTTATTAGTATACATATAATATTTATTAGTACATAATAAGTCAATGATTTTAGTCATTTAATTAAAAAGATATTTGTCTATTTTTCCCGGTGTTTTGTAAAAATCAATGGAGGTTTCGTTTCCGATCTTATTACCAAACCAAAAATTCAATAGTTCCACTTCACTACAATACAATTTCTTGTAAGCATAAGCCCTGTCCCGTCTTTATTGGAAAACTACACTTGGTCTTGGCCTCGTTTAATTCAAGACTAACATGTTTCTCATATACTTCAATCTCCGTGAAGGACTCTATTACGGATGATTGGGAACCGCCAACAATCTCTGTAGAGATCTGCAGATTTGTTGAAATTAGAGAACGGTATTAACGACTGCACTGGAAACTCACTATCTGCTTCAGAACGAGATTGAAGAAATCACATGCTAGCGCATCTACTTGCCGAATAAAATTATTCTTATTTAAGAAAGTTGACAAGCGTAGGCAATAGCTTGCGTTATTTTTATAAAATCATCAATCCTCACGTCTTCTTCGTTCCTATTCCTACCTAACTAGCAGTTCTTCTTACTTATTCATCCACTAAGTATTTTTTCTTGCGATATATCAGTAATATCTACTATGTATGTCGCAAGTTTAAATTCGTAAAATAAATGGAACTCGTGATTTTGATCAAGAAAATCTTACTTTTTTCGAAAAGAGCACCTATAATTTTGGAAAAAAAAGTCTGTTTCTTACTTATACATAGAATTACTTACCATAGAAAGAATTTTCTTCATTTGAATTTGCCATGGCAAGTTGCAGTCACGAGTTACGGGTGTTATAAAAAAATCATTTTTAGCGAAGATCACGAGGCCCATTTTCTGATGAAATATTATGTTAAGCAGTTAGATTTCTGGATTAAAGACGATACGGATAAAGACGATCAACGGATAGTGACGACCGATCGATGATCTTTTGCCTCAAATTGGTTGTTCTGGATGTGAACGGCATGACATATGGGTCCAACACTATGGAAATACGTGTGACAATGGATATTTCCCACGAGTGATAGATAGGAAAACACCCTACTTTCTCCTGTTTAGCGAAAACCGAGTTCAATGTTTAAATCAAGATAGCGGAAGCTCTGCAAGGTGTTGATTGTCGAAATTCGGATAAATGTAAGCTTCCTTAAATGCACTATAGGGATAAGACAAAAACTGTCTTTTTCAGAAATATCAAATTCTCATGACTTACTGTACATCTTAGAAAATTTAATAAAAACCAATGAACCCATTTGGATAAAAAAAATAAAATTTCTGTAATAAAATAAAAGAAAAATAAATTCAAAAAGAACATTTATTGAATTATGAATCTTAAAGGCTAGGCTTAAAACTTTTTAAACATTTAATTTTGTTAAAATTGTACAAGAAATAATACCTAACACTAATAAGAAATTTGAAATAACAAAAAATAATATTGTGCATACTTCTTACAGTAATTTTGCATTTACTTCAGGAACAAAAACGTTTAAAAAAATAAAAAAAAACTGTCAAATAACTTATAAAACGAAACTCATCAGAAGGATCATTTTTAATTCAATGCCCTCAAATTTGATCAATTTTCAAAATTGAAAATAATTACTTCCAAAAGTGATGTCAGGGTACGAAATGTAACATCATAAACCCTACCACATACCATGCACTTTGAGTTCCATAATCGGCCTACAGCTTCCAAACTTTCAATCTGAGCATTGAAAAAAATCCATGTAAAAATGCAGAACATACCTAAATAAAATACCAAAAATATTTTTGTAAATATATTGGTTAACTTTATGTTGGTTTTTCACTATTTCCATCGAATGCACATAATCTACTTATATAACCCCTATTGAAAATATTTTATATTTATTTTTATAGTATTCTTAGAAGTTAGATATATTTGCATTTGTATGAAGGTATTATTTAAGGGCGAAAAATTACCAAACACAATTAAAACTACGAGTACACATGAAGCGTTCGGGCGCTGTTTACAGAGTTATATTTTATCATAAGACTAAGTTTTTCAATCAATCGCTATTCTTCTATTAATAAAAAAAATCTTAAAAGCATACTAATTCCATCGACTTTTCTTTCCACGCTTGTTGTTGGTATCTTCAGCTGAGGAAGCGGGCGATTTGTTGGAGGAGGATACAAATGAAGGTGGTGCTGGAGCAGCAAACACACCTGCTTCGGGAACTGTCTGCTCCCATGTGCGATCTGAAGATGGCTTAAACTGTGACATGTATTGGGTACGGAAGGCGTCACGCATTGCACTATATCTATCCGATGCAGGTCCTCCAACTGGCTTCGTAGACGTTGTTGATGGCACCACTCCTGTCGATGGCTTACCTTCGGTGAATTCACTACGTCCACCACTAGTGGCACTCCCGAATCCGGTTCTCTCACGGTATCCCAATCCGGTTCCGCCAACATTAATCTTTTTTCCTTTGCTGTTTTTGAATCTTGAATTCCTAAACCAAGAGCTCTTCATAGCCAGATCCATTAGATCCTGCGGCACTTCCTGATCGGCTCCCTCAAGATTTCGCACCAAATGGCCAGCAAATTCCTTGTCTTTATCACTGACAAGAGTAAACGCATTACCCTTCTCACCAGCACGTCCGGTTCGCCCAATTCTGTGCGTGTGCGTATCAATATCACGGGCTATATCATAATTGATAACAGTTCGGATGTGGGGGATATCCAACCCACGAGCAGCAACATCCGTAGCAACAAGGATATCGCATTCTTTTTTCTTAAATGCCGTAATTACTTTATTACGATCAGCTTGATCCATATCTCCATGCAATAGCAAGCAATTGAACTCCTTGACCATCAGATTGTTCGCCACTGTTTCGGCGTCAAGTTTTTTAGTTACAAACACAAGGACACTACCGTGAGATAAGAATCCCACCAATCTCAACAAAAGCCAGTTCCATTTTTGTTGAGGATTATTGAAGACAAATACTTGCTGAGTAATGTCCTGGTTGGCCTCACCTAGATCACCTTGAATGATGCGTACCGGATCAGTGAGGACATCTCTGGCAAGACGTTCAATACGTTTTTTAAATGTCGCCGAGAAGAGAAGCGTCTGCCTATCTGGTCTGACGTGGTTACAAATAGACCGAACCTGAAATTAAAAGAAATTGTAGTCAAAACAAAATAGAAATGTCTTTACATAGAAATAAACTGAAAATAAAAAAAGATCACTGCAAAAATGAGCTGGATTTAAAATGTAAAGTCAAGCCTGTTACACATCTTTGGGATGCGTCCTTGTTTTTTTATTTTGAGTATTACAAATTTCAAAGAAAAATATTTTCACGATCTCATAGAGATCATACGGTCAAATTATGTGTCTTATATAAACAAAGCTGTCAGCGAGAATCAGAATGATAGCGTAGTGACTTACACTCTTCCTGTGTGCGTGTTGTTTGTCGGAAGGTATAGAAAGGGACCTACAATTTTCTGTCGAATTCAAAGTTCATGAAGTAAGTTTGTAAATTGTTATAAAACTCTATTTACCAAATTTCGCACATCACGTTTTAATTATTTCTTATTTGAATTAACAGGCAGTAATGGCAACAAAGTCGAATAAATGTCTCATGAAAAACAAACTGCTGGCCCACATCACTTTATTATGTACTTGTTTCTAAACAACGGCTTAACATCTTCGAGCGAGAAAGTGAAAAATCCAATAAGAATATCTCTTTTCATGAAAATTGCTTTTCATCTTAGTCGATTCCGCACACAGGGTATGTCTCTAGCATAGATATTTCTGTAGTAAACTGACATAACAACAGATCCGTGAACTCGACTTCAAAGCACGTCGGCAGCAATCTATTACCTGAACTTCGAAGTTAAAAATACTGCCGAATTCTTCCATATAAATGATATGGTAGCATTGAACGCGGGACTTTTATATAGTCACAGAAGACAAATTGTACTCGCAGATCATTTTGCTGCTAGCTCTACCTTGCCAGACAGCAACATTGTCCCTCCTGTATTTGAGAACGGAAATCATTCTCGTACAGCTGCAAGAGCCCTTCGAGATATTGATTTAAACAAATCCGCTGGTCTTGATGACAATTTTTCTGAAAAGGTGTTCGCTCCTACCGTTCTGGAAAGAAGATGGAAAACAGCATTTGCTCAGCCTGTTCCTAAAAAAGGCGACCCTTCCTCACTCTCCTCCTATCAACTAATTGCACTTATGTACACCCATTCTTTCCAGGGTCATGGAATCGCTGAGCATCGTATTAACAAATATTTCGAAGATCGCAAGCTTCTGAATGACAGGCACTATGGCTTTCGGAGCAATCATTCCACTGGTGATCGGGTGGCATATCTCAACAAAGAGTTGACCAGATCTTTACATTGTTTTGGAGAAAGTAAGATTACTGCTTTTGATATTTCTAAGGCATTTGATAGAGTTTGGCCTCAAACTCTCTGATCGAAAATTGTATCAACGAAACCCTTGTTTCTTTGGATTAGAAATTACGTTTTGGATCATTCAATGTTGTATTGGAGGGTTTCATGGCTGATCTTCACAAAATAAATGCTGGTATTTCCCAGGGCTCTGTTTTTTCTTCTACTATTTTCTTAAATTTTAATAAATGATCTCTTGTCTGAAACTTCTAATCCACTCCATTGTTTTTCCGATGACTCTACTCTCAGTTTTTCATACTCGTTCTCAAAGTCACGTCCATCTCCTTGAGAAGCGGAATTGCAACGATACCGTATGATAAGCTCATTAATATCCGATCTTTGCAGTATTGTTAAATGAGGTTTACAAAATCGTGTGGAGTTTAATGCTTCAAAAATTCATTATGTATTATCGTTGGAGCAAAATGTAACACCTATGCCATTATACTTGAATAATAGCACTTCCATGACCCGAAATGATTTCAGCACTCGATATGGATCAACGACGATCTTTGTTGGAGTGACCACAGTGTTGAGACCGCTGAAAATGTTGCTTAATGCTTAGGATTTCTATATCGATGGAAGAAATTGTTCACCCCTCTGATGTGGCTACCATTTATAAGGCGTTTAAATGTCCAAAACTCGAGTATAACTCACATCTTTGGACAGATGCAGGCCAAATTTCTTTTTATTTATTGAAAAGCACCAAGACCAGAGCGTTACAACTGATAGAAAACAGAGCTATCCCCATCTCTTGAACACCTTCGGAATGTTTATGTCTTTCCTTGTTTTATCGCTTCTTTCCCAAGCACTTCTCAACAAAAGTAGCCAGTTGAATTCCCCCCTCATTGTGAAGGTCTTGGGTTCGATTCTCAGCGGTTTCAAACAAATTTTTCAGGGGTGTACTGCCTCTTGTGAGGAATTGACAAATCTTCTAAGAATATCTTTTGTCATGAAAAGTGTTATTAGCCGTTCGGAATCGGTAACATCAACCGATAAAAATAAAATAGGCAGACTTCAAGTGCGCCATAGCTAAGCATTTTTACCATGCCAGCAAGCGAAGTACGATCGTCAAATGTGGACGACGTTCTGTTCTTATTAAAGCAATATACGACTAGGGAAATTTAAAGATCCCGTTGTAATTCTGTCCATCTGGGATGTTCGATAAAATCACTTGATTGTTTGAACTATTCAAGTGAAAAAAACTTAAACAAGAAACATTCTCACGTCGCTAAAAAATTTAAAAAAAATATTGTAAAAATAAAAAAAATGTTTTACAAGATGTTTATAAAAATGTGAAATTTTCATTGAATTTTCATTTTGAAAAACGTAAATCAAAAAACGATATGGAAAAATATTACTGGAAATCTGAAGAAAGCAAACGAAGGTATTTTTTACTTGCGATCATATGTACCTATGTGCAAAATGTTGTAGATACTATATTGCAAATTATTTATTTTCGAAAATCGGGATTCGTAAAAGTTCCGATTAGGATGAAATTCGTGACAGGGCTGATAGTTAATTTTTTTTTATAAAATTTTTGAATCAATTGAACGACATGAAGAAGGAAAACAAAAAATATAGAGAAAAGAATTCTGTTTATAGTTTTTTTTGTTTTTGTGGACTCTATTGATTAAATCAATTGAAAGTATTTGCGACCTATTAGTCCAATTAATTAATTGAACAACAATCAACACTCCAATTTTGTCAAGTTACAAGCTGGCACTCCTAAGCATAATAATGCCAAATTTTTAAATTAAAAGTTTTGGGAAATAGCAAATCAAGCAAAGTCAAAGCAATCAATAATTGGATAATCAACCCACCTGCGGTTCGAATCCCATATTGAACATGCGATCTGCTTCGTCGAGTACCAAATATGTGACTCGTCTGAGATTTGTTGCTTTCATCTTGACCATGTCAATCATTCGACCTGGTGTTGCCACCACAATCTCCGCACCCTGCTCTAGGGCTTTACTTTGTTCCCATTTCGAACCACCACCATAGCAACAAACTACATTGATATTGTAGACTTTGCCAAATTTCTTAGCTTCATTGTATATCTGAAGGGAGAGTTCTCGCGTGGGAGCAAGGATAAGTCCGATGGGTCCATCGCCCTCCTTCAATTCTCGCTGATCCATAATGTGGACTAGCATTGGCCAAACAAAGGCAGCAGTCTTGCCACTTCCTGTTTTCGCGATACCAATTATGTCACGGCCTCCCAGAGCTGCAGGTATAGCCTGAGCTTGAATAGGAGTTGGCTGAGTGTATTCCGCTTTGCGAATAGCTTTCATCAGTGGCTCATCAAAGCCAAAGTGGCCAAAACTCGTCACGGGCTTCGGCGGTTCCGGGCCAGTGACTTTGACTCCCAAAGTTTTTCGGAGATCTGCGACTTGAGTCTCAGACAATGCAGCAATGTCTTCATGGGGTGCGTAAAAGTTCTTCTCGAACTTCTCATACTCAATTTCAGAGTGGTAGATTTGTGGCAAAGGATCAATGTTACGGTTCTTTGGTGGAGCAATGGGGTTTCCGTCTTCGTCGTAGTCGATTTCTACGTCGGAAGTATCATCACGAACGCCAGCCATGGGATTCTCTTCCATGTAGCGGTAGTAGCTCTCCTCGTCATCCTCATCGTCAATATCCGTTCGGACTCCTTTGGCTTCAATCGAAGTTACAACAGCAACTTCAGCCTTCTGGGAATAAACCTTCTCTTTCTGGACTTGCTGTTCGATGCCAGCCATGAATTGGTCAAGAGGGTCGTCTTCTTCTTCACTTTCAGAAGCTGCGGCTCGTTGTTTCGTGGCTCCTGGACTACCTGGGGCTGGAATATAAGCCAATTCTGGGGTTTGATCCTCATCATCGTCAAAGTATTCATCTTCAGTGTGAGCCTTTCGTTTGCCAAGCGATTGTTGAGTACTAGTAAATTGGCTTATCGATTCCATAGTGGTGTAGCCATGTTTCGATAGCCCGCTGCTTGCTCCAGGTTTTCGATCTGACCCACCACCACCGCGTCTGCTAATAGCTGCAGAGGTCGATGGAGGAGGTGGTACAGCATTCATTGCAACACCACTGCGACTTGAGGATTTGTAGGGATATCCACCACCTCCTATGCCACGGTAACTCATTTTTTTGTTATGTTTTGAACTTTTCTCTTAAAGAAATTATTCAAAATTGAGAAAATAGAATTTTCTTTTAATGGAAAATGAAAATACTATAGAGAAATTAAAATTTCGGCAAATTGACAAAAAAACTGCGATTGCCTTCTGTCAAAATAAAACGTCAAGCTGTGTGAAAGAAATTATTCTCGATGTGGAATTCCGTATGTTATTCCATATATGTATTCAGTGCTTTTGAATTATTTGGTTTTCCGTTGGAAAAACTGAGCAAAATGTATACACAATCGGCATTTTTCTTTTTGAGTTCAGAGTAGAACCTGGACTGTCAAACAAAAAATCATGTTTCTTTTTTAGCTCAGAGTGTATAACAGTTTAAATTTGTGTTTCTTTTTTCGTTGAGAGCGTGTTCAGAGATTGTTTAGAGCGCACTCTATGAGCTCGGTATAAAATAGCTGAGCAGACAGAGTTAAATGCTGAAATCATTCTGACAGACAGAAAAAAACTCAAAAACTATCGTGTGTTTTTAAAATAATTCAGAGCTCTTAGAGCACGCTCGATTCGGAGAAAGTTCAGAGCATGTTCGACATGCTCGGATCGTGCTCTGTTCAGTGCTCTTATCTGAATGAAAAAAGAAAAACGCCCAATATTTGCGTGCATTTGTAATGTAACAAACAGCCCGATTCTGCCCAACCTCAATGAAACCTTACAAGTCACAACAACCTCACAAGGTGAGGTAAATATGATTTTGTGAGGTTTTCGTATTCTAACAGCACACTCACAACTTGTGAGCCTCACAAGAACTATCGATATTGTGATCTCCTTCAAAGTAGATCACAACTCACAAATTACTAGAGCTTGTTGTGACCGCCCGGTTTGCTTTAGTGTCATTTACACGATAAAATCTATGAATAAAATAAGTGGACGTGTAAACCAAGTGTAATCGGGGTAGTAAGGTGGAACAGCGCCATCTACGGGTTGGCTATAATAATGGACTGTCAGAGGCTGAAAGTGACAGATGAGGCTTGGTGAAATGTCAACGTCCAATTATCTGTTGGAAAGGAACTAATACTATGACGCATAACACGTCATGTGTACGTAGAAGTGATGAGGGTGTATGAGATCGGATGATGCCACCGGTTAGAGAGGAGAAATTGCAAAAACAAATGCAATAGTGAGACGAAAACCCCGTTTGACAGTTAAGTCATGTGTTGAAATTTTCTCCACCGGCGAACAAAATACAACATCCTAGTTTGACGATCGGAGGACATCGTGTTTTTGTTATAGTAAAATTATTAATTAATCTTGAAACGATTTAAAAAGTAAGAAAAGTGAACTTATGACGTGTATTTTCGTTATCTTAATTTTGTGGAACTAAATGTGTTTTGTTTGTTGGTAAATAATTAATAACTTCACTTTTTTTTTGTGTTTTTTTAGTCTTAAAATAAAGAAAGAAAAATTTTACTTACGGTGTACATATATCGCATTAAGTTGAAATAATCCCCCGGTTGATTATAATAACCATTTTTTTTTGCAATCAAAAATATTAAATTCTATTGGGTGAGTGAGAAAAAGAAAGTTTTTATTGATAAAATTGATGGTAATACTATAATATTATACAGGATATAATATATCACCCCGTTGTGGATTTTTGGCGGTTCCAGTTGGCCAGCGGAGTACTGGGCCGCCACTGGTTTGTTTTGATGAAGCCATAACCTTATTTCTGCGGCCTGAAGATATTTTTTTTACTGGTGTCATATGACAAATCCATGTATCCGGCGCCCATTTTTGAATGGTGTCATATCCATATTTTTGATGTCCCTAGCATATACTGTGTCAGTTTGATGGTCAAATAAAACCACTAGGATTCCGTTTATCACCCCTTTGTCGTGAGATTCTTTGTGATTTGACGGATTACGGACAGGGGCTTGGAAATTAGCACCAGAAGACCCAGTTGGAGCTGGATTGATAATTACGCCGCCAGAATACCCACGACTCAGGGTATAACAGGTGATCCTAATAAATTAAAGAAAGAGCAAAATAACAGAATTTAAAATATATGATAAAATCATAGAGTGTTTTAAGCAAATATATTGTTACATAAAAAAATTAAAAGTTAAATTTTTGGAATACTCACGAATTAGGGTTATCTTCATTAAAAGTTGCCTTGAGGACCTAGTATGTCCATATATTTATAAAGTTTTTGGTTCCTGTTTTTTTTGTACTAACGAATGATAAATTGTAAAGTACGAGACGTGAAGTTTTTCATTGTTGTTAAAAGTTTTGCCAGTAATTTTATTACATAGTTCAGTATATTATCTTTATATTTTTTTTTATTTTATTACATCATTACGTTTTTTTTTCAATATTCCCATTTTTTTTATACTTTAAATATTTTTGTAAGTGAAAAGCTTGGTTTTCAGGGCCCGTCATTCTCATTGCTCCTTTTTTTTGTCGTTCTGGTATCTCTTTTTTTGTTGCAGTCCACCTCCTCAGAGCTCTAAGCAGGTAGGGATTTGATTTTCTGCACTTTTTTTTTAGGAATTTATCGGAGTTTTATGATGGTCCTCGTGAGAAACGAACTCATCACATGTTTTTTTTTGACTTCATTGTTGTTTAAGTGTAAATTTTGCAACTGTAAACGAAAAAGAATTATTTATTAAAGTTACATAATTAAGAAAATTTTGTTATGCTAGGCTGCGATCTCTTTCTAATAATTAATAAATCTTCACAAAACGTCTCTTGTTGATGAAGCAGTTTGTTTTCTTTGATTTCGTGAACGAAATCATGACGTGGTAAATTATTTTTTCAGGGGTGTGGAGAGTAGCAAAGCGACTGAGGTGAAGATGGGATAATTTGAACACGACTATCTTGTTAGTTGGGGAAATCTAAATATGGCCACGGATTTCTATGGTTGGGAGGGTTAAGGCCACGCTGCAATGTCACCAGCAGCGCCTTGGTGTGGTGATAGTCCGTCCGCCGTCGTTTGATAGTTTTCTCTGGCCTGATTTGTGTTTTTTGTTGTAGGTGAGGTTGAATTTCAGGGGCAAGATCCCCCCCGTCCGACGAGCTAACTGCCGTGCATAGCAAGCAGGCCGCGTCCCCTGAAATTTGGCATTCCATCCTTTTTCTGACCTCTTCCTTTTCCATTTTCCTATCCTATCCTTTTTCCTACCTATCCCTAATACCAACAATCCTCACATCCTCTTGCCTCGCAACAAAAATGGCGCCCAACGTCGTTAAAGCGGTTTTCCAACCTAGTTGGAACGTTTTTCTGACAATTTATCTTTTGTAGTCCTAGTATCAGTTCTTTTATGTTGTAAAAGTCTTCAACCAACTTTGCTATCAACTTTCAAGAATCGTAAGTCTGCACCAGGAAGGTCTCGGACGTACCTAGGAGTATTGCGACGATTTCTTGGAAGTTCATAGCGAATGCGGTTAATTTTTGTTTGACGTTTTATCTGGAACCACTGCAGAGTTTGAAAGGTCCGTAAGTCTGCAGCAGGAAAGTCACAGACATACCTAGTTGTATTGCGACGAACTCTTGATGACTTGCAGTGGCGAAAGATAACGTCTTTTGTCTAGTTTTTCCCTAATCCTTTCCTTACTTTTTTTTACTTTTCTATTTCAATTTTCAGTTTCTTATCATTTTGTCTTGTCTTGTTAGGTTTTTTTTTGGACGCAGTGACCGTGTTTGACGAGTCGTCGAACATCGATGCACCGTTCCAACGTTTTCTCAATTTTTTTTCAACTATTTGTTTGTCAAGTGTGGCTCACCGTTTCAAGTCTTCTAGCAAAGTCCTAGGGACGGACTAGAATTGCGGGAACGGAGAGTAACACTTAGTAATGTCTCTGTTAGTGTTTCTACTCATTTTCCCAGTTTATCTCACCACACCAAGGAAGTTCGTTAGTCCGTCTGAAGTCTTAGTAAATAGTGATGTCGTTAGTAGGATTATACCATAAGGCAAAGAAACCACCGAAGAAGCTACTTGAAGCACCCCGAATGCTCATGAAAAACCAATCTAAGAAAACACTTCACTTCATTTTTATTCGTCAGTTCAGTTATTAACTTCGTTTTTTTTGGAAAGTTTAGTTTTTGAAAAGTTTGTTTTTGAAAAATTTTTCAAATTTTCAAAGGAAAAATACTTGTTTTCTTTAAGTATAGAGTAAGATTTATTTGTTTTCGTTATTTATCTATAACCTTATTTATTTATTAACTTTTTTGCATAATTTGTTTCTTTTTTTTGTTTCTGAGAAACTTTACGTTTCAGTACCAAAGAAACAAATTTAGTTATATTTTTTCTTGTTTTTCTTATTTCGTTACTTTTTGTTTGTAAGTTTTCTTTTATAAAATTAGTTATTTTTCTTTATAAGAAAAAATACTTCAATTTTAAAGAAAGCGAATTTTGAAGATACAAATACAAATCTTTTTCTAGGATAGTTTTTTAGAAAAATTTTTGTGTTAAGATTATCTTTTTTTTTGTTTTTGGTTACGCAAGAAACAACTATTGGTTTCGTTATTGTTTCTTCGTTAAATTATTTTTTGTTAGTTTAATTTATAGTTTTGGTTAATTTCGTTCTTATTTTGTTTGCAAAAATCAAAAAGTTTTGATAATTCAAACTCTAATTTTTCATAGTGAGTAAAAAGAAAATAACCTAATTTCGTTTGCTACAATTTTTTTCAATTAAGTATTTTTTTTTTTTTTTTTTTGAAAACTCACCTTATAGTTTTTAAATTTTAGTTTTTTGTTGAATTTTGTTGAATTTTGCGTCGATTTTCGAAATTCCAAAAATGTCGTTCCCAAGTAAACAAGAAGAAGATCGAATAAACAGTATGATCCGGAATGCTGAAATTAGAGATCAAACTAGAATAACTAGGTCAGTGAGTCAAAATTTAGATCATACCACTAGACAGCGTGTTATGCATTCTCCTCTCACTTCCGATAGGCATATCCGATCTGAATCCAACCAACCCGTTAGTTCTGGAGCTCAACCTGATGATGTTAATGACGTTGACGCTGAAGCCGGCAGCGCTGCTACTTCAGTTTCTGCTCCATCTTATAGTCAACTTAGCGGTATGGGAGCAGGAATAACACCTCCTAGGGAAAGTATCGATTCCTTAAACAATACTGTTAGAGTACCAACATGTAGAGCTCCCGATACAAGACCAACTTCAGCCACTCCGTTACACTTTGGTAGTTCTAGAAACATTCTAGAAAGTTTATCTCAAAGACCTGCAAGTAGACCCAAAGATAAAAATATGATTTCAGAGGATTTAATGGCGTACATAAACTTAGCCATGGTAGAAGGTTTTACTGCAACCAAACAGGCAATACAGAAGGAAGTGACTCATACCTTGAAGGAAGAAATCCAAGCTCAACTTGGAGGATTCCTTAAGAATTTGAATTTAGGGCCAGCAAATCCTTCGTCTACTGCTAGACCGACAGATACTTCATATGACCCTGCGCCTGCAATACAGCCACAAATGCACCAAAATCCTACAGCTGATCCAAGTAGAAGTGCGTTCGTGCACGTAGGACGACAGCGCAGGAGACAATTCGAGCCTATGCGTAGAACTCAGGATACAAGGTATCAACCTGATGGATTTCAGGAAGTACATCATAACCTGAACACTCCAATTCCGCCCAACTATCAACCTGCTTATTTCAGCCCATATCTGCCTCCGGGATTCAAAGCTCCGATCAAGATGGATAAGTGGGGCTTGAAGTTTGACGGTCAAACAGGGTCGCTGACAGTTGAAGACTTCGTCTTTCGTCTCGAGACTCTGCAAAGTCAATACTCTTGTCCATGGACGGAAATTTTGAGGGATTTCCACCTACTTCTCTCAGGAACTGCCCACGAGTGGTTCTGGCAATTCCAGAGAAACAACTATCGTCCAGACTGGCCAGCTTTGAAAGATGCTTTGATGCGTCAGTTCCGAAATACACGCTCTGATTTTGAAATCATACGTGACATTATGGACCGTCGGCAGAATTCCTGGGAGAGTAGTGAAGATTTCTTCTCCGCCATAAACAAGATGAAGTTCCAGCTTAGAATTCCGATTCCGGAGGTAGAAATGGTGCGAATACTAAAAAGAAATTTAAATGAGAGAATAGGAAGATTAGTATATCCCCAACCAATTTTCTCCTTGGATCAGCTGAGGACCGCGTGCAAGGACGCAGAAGCAGCGTTTCCGAGGAGAGAACGGGACGTACTGAAAAAGAGCATTAAACCCCCAGCTAAATACATGGCCAATGAGTTGGATTTTGATGAGGCGTACCAAACATCTGATGAACAGCTGGCTGCTTATCAGTTCGGCGGTGCTCGTCCGAAAATTCCTCCTCGGAAATATGCGGATGCAACAAACCTAGTGTGCTGGAACTGCAAGGTGCAGGGCCATACGTACTTCGACTGCGAGTCTAAGGTGCGTAACATTTTTTGCTATAAATGTGGTCAAGAAGGCGTGATAACTGCACGTTGTGTACGATGTACTCAGGGAAACCGACCACGGGACGCGAAGACTCAGGGGGAATCGCGAACCGATCAGGGTCAGAACCCCCTATAATTTTACAATGTTTAAATAACCCTGTAAAAGAAAAATTAAATAGCCCTCTTTCTGAAGAGGGCGAACAAAAATTTAAAATTTTAAAAAGAGAAACCAAAATAGATTCGAATTATAAATACGAAAATACAAAATTGAAACAATCCGTTATTAAGCCGTTGCATATTCGAATCAAAGAATACACTGAAGCACGTAATAGGATTTTTAATTGCGAAATTTTTGTCCCATCCAAAAACGTACTAAAAGCTAGAGCCCGTTTTAGAACGAGGAGAGAAACAAGAAAGCGAATCTCCTCCACAATTATAAATCTAGAATCGGATCCCAGGCCTTATGCGAAGATCAAATTAGGTGAAAAAGAGGTTTTCGGGTTGCTTGACAGCGGAGCCAGCGTAAGCATTCTCGGCAAAAACTGTATGCAGCTAGCTACGGAGCTCCAATGTCAAGTAATTCCTTTCGTGTCTGGAGTGAAGACTGCTGACGGTAAAAGTCAGTCGATAGTGGGGAAGATCGATGTAGAAGTACGTTACAAAGACCAAATAGAGGGAATAACTTTTTATCTCGTTCCAAATTTGGACCAGGAGATCTACCTTGGGGTAGATTTCTGGAGAGCCTTTCAGTTAGCCCCAAATATTATAGGAAGTATCTCGGTTGACGAAGAATTAGATTCTTCGGACGCTCATCAGTTGAACTCTGATCAGCGGGCCAGACTGAATGCAGTCAGGCAGAGATTTTTGTGTTTCGACCGGGATGGTCTAGGAAAGACGGCGCTGATGGAGCACGTCATTGATACTGGAGATGCGCTCCCTGTAAAGCAGCGTCATTACCCCGTCTCACCAGCGGTACAAGCTATTTTGTATGAAGAGTTAGATCGGATGTTGAGCCTCGGCGTTATCGAGGAGAGCGAGAGTCCGTGGTGTTCGCCAGTGGTTCTCTTACGAAAACCTGGCAAAAATCGACTGTGTTTAGATTCTCGAAAGGTGAACTCACTGACGAAGAAAAACGCGAATCCTCTCCCCCATATCGAGGGGCTCATCAGCCGACTACCGGATACGTACTACATTAGTAGTATCGATCTAAAAGAAGCATTCTGGCAAATACCGTTGGAGAGACGGAGTAGGGAAAAGACTGCCTTTGCGGTACCGGGAAGACCCTTGTACCAATTCACTGTCATGCCCTTTGGGTTGTGTAATGCCGCCCAAAGGTTGTGCCAGTTAATGGACAAGGTGATTCCTGCACGACTCAGGGATCGTGTCTTTGTGTATCTGGATGATCTGCTCATCATGGCGCCGGATTTTGAGACGCATATTACCTTGTTAAGTGAAGTAGCCGACTGCTTACGCAGAGCTAATCTAACCATCAACATGAAGAAATCCAAGTTTTGCTTCAAAGAGCTGAAGTACTTGGGCTTCATAGTTGGTGGTGGAAAGCTTAAAACCGATCCTGCTAAGGTGGAGGCAATAGTGGATTTCCCTATTCCCAAAACCCCGCGGCAGGTTCGGCGGTTGCTTGGCTTAGCAGGGTGGTATCGGAAATTCATAAAAGATTTCTCTAGTCTGACTGCTCCTCTAACTGACCTGCTGAAAAAGAGGAGCGAAAAGTTCATAATGACTGACGCAGCGCTGAGAGCGTTCGACGATCTAAAGAAAGCGTTGACCACAGCGCCGGTTCTTTCGCACCCGGACTTCGCAAAAAGATTTTATATCCAATGCGATGCGTCGGATGCGGGAATCGGTGCTGTACTGTTCCAAAGAAACGAGGAAGATGAGGAGGTCCCAATCGCGTACTTTTCCCAGAAATTTAACAAGAGCCAGCGAAACTACAGTGTAACCGAGAAGGAGTGCATGGCTGCAGTGATGGCTGTGCAAAAGTTCAGGCCGTATGTCGAGGGCATGGACTTCACAGTAATCACGGATCACTCCAGTCTCCGCTGGCTAATGAGCATGAAAGATCTAAGTGGTAAATTAGCCAGATGGAGTTTGCTACTGCAGTCGTATGCCTTCGACATACAACATCGAAAGGGCAGCCTTAACGTCGTGCCGGATACTCTTTCTCGGGTACACGTAGATTCGCTGGTGATTGCTGATGTAGCTCCTCTAATTGACTTAAACTCCGAAGAATTCCGATCAGAAGAGTACACGAGCTTGATTGAGACAATAGAAGCGAATTCAGAAGTGCTTCCTGATTTGAAAATAGAAGACGGTTTTGTTTATAAACGCGCCTTTAGAAGCGAAAACGGAGAACCTATGCTTGAGCATTCTTGGCTTTTGTGGATACCTTCTGGTCTTACAGAAGAAGTTATAAGAAAGGCTCATAATCCTCCAAAAGTTGCTCATGGCGGTATTTCAAAAACGCTGCATAGGATCCGCCAACATTTTCACTGGCCAAATATGACCGTACAAATACGTGAATATGTGTCAAACTGTTCTGTATGTAAACAAAGTAAAGCGTCTAATCAAGTGTCTCGTCCACCTATCGTCACCTCGTATTGTTCCAATCGTCCATTTGAGAAATTATATATAGACTTTTTAGGGCCTTACCCCAGGTCAAAGTCTGGTAATTCGTACGTGTTTGTAGTATTGGATCATTTGTCCAAGTTTGTTTTGCTAAAAGCTCTGAAAAACGCAAATGCTAATAGCGTCATACGATTTTTGCAACAAGAAGTTTTTAACGTGTTTGGAGTTCCAAACATAATCCATTCCGACAATGGACGACAGTTCTTAGCAAAAGAATTTCAAAACTTCTTGACCAAGTACGGCATTAGGCACTTTAAAACTGCTTACTATGCACCGCAATCGAATGCGTCGGAGAGGGTTAACCGTTCAGTATTAGCAGCTATCCGTTCTTATCTCAAAAATGATCAAAGAGAATGGGATGTTCACCTCAGCGATATCGCGTGTGCCTTGAGGAGTTCCGTTCATAGTTCTACTGGTGTGTCACCATATTATGCCTTATTCGGGACAAATATGATGACACATGGTAGCAGCTATGAACTGGCACGAAAACTGAACGCGGTAGACGATAACGAGCTGTTAACCATTCCCCGACAAAATCGATTGCAGTGCATACGAAACCAAATTCGCCAAAATATTTTGAAAGCGAACGAAAAAACAGCAAAAACGTATAACGCTCGTACAAAAATTGTTAGATATTTACCCGGACAAGAAGTTTACCGAAAAAATTTTGTGTTGAGTGATTCAACGAAGAATTTATCGGCTAAACTTTCACCAAAATTTGTCAAATGCCGAATTTCAAAACAAGTAGGATCACATATGTACGAATTAGAGAATTTGAGTGGTAAAAAGATCGGCATATTTCATGCAAAAGATCTTAAGCAATAATAAATCACTTCCACAAATTCATATCAGAAAACACTTGCCCAAGTCAAAATCGAAAAACCACTTTGTGAAATCCTTTTGCGTAAATATCCGTAAATGTTTTTTTGTATATTCACGTAATCACTTTATTTTACTTTTCGTTTGAATATTAACTTAATTTATGTTTACAACCCGCACGAAGTACCTGATTTAGTCTATAAGCTCAAAGCAATCCTATTAAAAACACTAATAGTCACTCCGTACCTGAAAATTCCTGTTGAAATGTAAATTAAAAACAACTAAAATCTTTTTTTTTAGTAATTATTTATTGCATGCTACGTAATGGTCTCTTAATGTTATTTATTTATTTATCAAAAATCTTAATTTTATTTAATACTAATCATTTATTCGCTAAATATCTTAAATTCAATCTATTACTAACTATTTATTTACTAAAACTTTATTAATCTGTGATAATGACTACTAACAAGAATCCGAAATGATCAAAAACTATGTGATATTTACTTAGTAATAAATTTTCTTAACTGTGATATTTACTTATTAACTATATATTTTTCAACTGTGATATTTACACTATTAGTTTTAGGCTTTTTAATTTATTTATTTTTAATTTACTTATTTATTGGTCTCGTCTTATTTGTTATTTATTAAATCTTATATATTACGTATGTAGCTCACCAATCTTGTTTTATCCTGCATGTTGAATTCTGATTATCCCTCGGCGACCAAGTGCGGATTTGAAAAAAAAAAAATTTTAATCTGAAAGAAAAAAATATTGTAAACAAAACAATAACCAAATTCATTTTAATCATACCTGTACTTAGCTGCTCGGCAACAGGAATAAAATAAGGCGGCGTCGCGTCGCTAAGAATAAAACGGGGGTTTTAGCGTCCCGTTGCTACCTTGAACTTCGCCCGGCTTATCGTGGGTAGCTCCCCACTAGGGCAATAAATAATTTACTCCAATTGACCCGATTTTTCTTTTTCATCTCCTTGGAGATAAATTGCTGTAAAATGTTGTCGCTTCCGTCTGTGTTGTTCGTCTTTGCAGTTATTGGTAATCTGAAAATAGAAAATAATAAAAAAGCAATGAAAAAAGTTGAGTCAATATAAATAATGTATGTATGTACATACTTGTGAGTTGAATCTATTCATCCAGCTGGTTTATTGTAGGCCAGTCAAAAATACCCCCGAAAATAATCTGAAATAAATCCAAAACTATTAATATTCCATGCGAATATCATTTGAATATTTCTAAAGCGACAATTTAAGCCAAAATAACTACAAAACAACTAATGAAATTAAAACACTTACCAAATTGTTTCCTGTTGTTGCCTTTCTACGTCCTCGTTCTTGTTGCAAATGGCGATGTTGTTTTTATTGTTTGATGTCGTCATTTTGTTAGTCTGTGGACTATGTCATCTATTTTTTTGTTAGTCTGTGGCTGTGGCATCCATCTTGTCGTTTTCTATGGGAAAAGCCAATGAGAAAAAAATTAATAGAGAGACATCAAAAGTCATTTCAACCAACTTTTCCAACTCTCCACTCATATAAACTGGAGTTGAATTGAACTTTATTGGTTTGAAAGGTCATTTTTGTATGGGTTATGTCTTCAGAGTCCTTATTCACCTCACTTGAGTAAAAATGTAAATGTCTCCAAAATCAAAATGTTTATTTTCAAAGTTATGGCGTGTAACTACGGGCGATTTTTTTTTCATCCTTCACTGGGAATATATCCAAGGGAAGGACGAATTTTGTTGTGACCGCCCGGTTTGCTTTAGTGTCATTTACACGATAAAATCTATGAATAAAATAAGTGGACGTGTAAACCAAGTGTAATCGGGGTAGTAAGGTGGAACAGCGCCATCTACGGGTTGGCTATAATAATGGACTGTCAGAGGCTGAAAGTGACAGATGAGGCTTGGTGAAATGTCAACGTCCAATTATCTGTTGGAAAGGAACTAATACTATGACGCATAACACGTCATGTGTACGTAGAAGTGATGAGGGTGTATGAGATCGGATGATGCCACCGGTTAGAGAGGAGAAATTGCAAAAACAAATGCAATAGTGAGACGAAAACCCCGTTTGACAGTTAAGTCATGTGTTGAAATTTTCTCCACCGGCGAACAAAATACAACATCCTAGTTTGACGATCGGAGGACATCGTGTTTTTGTTATAGTAAAATTATTAATTAATCTTGAAACGATTTAAAAAGTAAGAAAAGTGAACTTATGACGTGTATTTTCGTTATCTTAATTTTGTGGAACTAAATGTGTTTTGTTTGTTGGTAAATAATTAATAACTTCACTTTTTTTTTGTGTTTTTTTAGTCTTAAAATAAAGAAAGAAAAATTTTACTTACGGTGTACATATATCGCATTAAGTTGAAATAATCCCCCGGTTGATTATAATAACCATTTTTTTTTGCAATCAAAAATATTAAATTCTATTGGGTGAGTGAGAAAAAGAAAGTTTTTATTGATAAAATTGATGGTAATACTATAATATTATACAGGATATAATATATCACCCCGTTGTGGATTTTTGGCGGTTCCAGTTGGCCAGCGGAGTACTGGGCCGCCACTGGTTTGTTTTGATGAAGCCATAACCTTATTTCTGCGGCCTGAAGATATTTTTTTTACTGGTGTCATATGACAAATCCATGTATCCGGCGCCCATTTTTGAATGGTGTCATATCCATATTTTTGATGTCCCTAGCATATACTGTGTCAGTTTGATGGTCAAATAAAACCACTAGGATTCCGTTTATCACCCCTTTGTCGTGAGATTCTTTGTGATTTGACGGATTACGGACAGGGGCTTGGAAATTAGCACCAGAAGACCCAGTTGGAGCTGGATTGATAATTACGCCGCCAGAATACCCACGACTCAGGGTATAACAGGTGATCCTAATAAATTAAAGAAAGAGCAAAATAACAGAATTTAAAATATATGATAAAATCATAGAGTGTTTTAAGCAAATATATTGTTACATAAAAAAATTAAAAGTTAAATTTTTGGAATACTCACGAATTAGGGTTATCTTCATTAAAAGTTGCCTTGAGGACCTAGTATGTCCATATATTTATAAAGTTTTTGGTTCCTGTTTTTTTTGTACTAACGAATGATAAATTGTAAAGTACGAGACGTGAAGTTTTTCATTGTTGTTAAAAGTTTTGCCAGTAATTTTATTACATAGTTCAGTATATTATCTTTATATTTTTTTTTATTTTATTACATCATTACGTTTTTTTTTCAATATTCCCATTTTTTTTATACTTTAAATATTTTTGTAAGTGAAAAGCTTGGTTTTCAGGGCCCGTCATTCTCATTGCTCCTTTTTTTTGTCGTTCTGGTATCTCTTTTTTTGTTGCAGTCCACCTCCTCAGAGCTCTAAGCAGGTAGGGATTTGATTTTCTGCACTTTTTTTTTAGGAATTTATCGGAGTTTTATGATGGTCCTCGTGAGAAACGAACTCATCACATGTTTTTTTTTGACTTCATTGTTGTTTAAGTGTAAATTTTGCAACTGTAAACGAAAAAGAATTATTTATTAAAGTTACATAATTAAGAAAATTTTGTTATGCTAGGCTGCGATCTCTTTCTAATAATTAATAAATCTTCACAAAACGTCTCTTGTTGATGAAGCAGTTTGTTTTCTTTGATTTCGTGAACGAAATCATGACGTGGTAAATTATTTTTTCAGGGGTGTGGAGAGTAGCAAAGCGACTGAGGTGAAGATGGGATAATTTGAACACGACTATCTTGTTAGTTGGGGAAATCTAAATATGGCCACGGATTTCTATGGTTGGGAGGGTTAAGGCCACGCTGCAATGTCACCAGCAGCGCCTTGGTGTGGTGATAGTCCGTCCGCCGTCGTTTGATAGTTTTCTCTGGCCTGATTTGTGTTTTTTGTTGTAGGTGAGGTTGAATTTCAGGGGCAAGATCCCCCCCGTCCGACGAGCTAACTGCCGTGCATAGCAAGCAGGCCGCGTCCCCTGAAATTTGGCATTCCATCCTTTTTCTGACCTCTTCCTTTTCCATTTTCCTATCCTATCCTTTTTCCTACCTATCCCTAATACCAACAATCCTCACATCCTCTTGCCTCGCAACAAGCTTTGACATTAATTTGAAATTTAATATATATATATTATGAAAAAAAGACTAGAAATTTTATTCACATTACACATTACCCAAAAAAATGGAAATAGGATTCGTTCTGGTGGATCTTATGGCAGAAATTGCATCCGAAAATGAAAAGCAAGATTTTTTCAATTGCTATTATATTTCTTTTTCTAAACTTATCATACTAATTAGATTGCAGAGCCGACGGCTTCTAACATCCTTAAGAGACACTAATGATCCCTTCGCTCTCCAAAATAGTATCGCTTATTGGAACCCTGACAATCTCCTATACTAAAATATTTAATCAATATTTATTTATAAATCGTCTTTTTTTTAAATACAAAATTACCTTCCATTATTTTATTTGTTTCTTGGTTTCCTCTTGAATTTGATAATTTTTTTTTATTTTATAATCTGCTGTTGCGATTCAGTTTACTGTGGTGAATTTGTTGTGAGGTATCTTATGAGGATTATCTGAGAATACCAAAAATGTTATCGATCACAACAACCTCACAAGATCTTGTGAGTCCTCACAACGCCAGAATCGGGCTGATAGATTGCTTTTACACGAAAGTGATTTTTAATTTTTGTTTCTCTTTTGGCTTCCTTTTGATTGCATGATATAAAACATACCCGAGAAATAAGGAAAACCACAAAGAGGAAAGAACAATATCTGCAATTTTTCCAACAACCAGTAAGATTTTGTAACACCGCCACCACATGCGTCTCCCGGTAAAGGACTCATAAATTCTTTGCAATAGCAAGGTGAATAAGCACAATCTAAGCAGGATTAACATTTGCATTGCTCTTTTAAAATATGAAATCAATTTTGCCTTGACCAAAGCCCCAAGCAGCCCCCATCTATGAAGTTTGACAGACATAGAACTAAAGTTGGTAGAAAAACGTAAAAATTGGCAGCCGAATCTATAAATAAATTTTAAAGGGTACCTCCAAACAGCTCTTAAGTATAAAATCAGTATCTATAATCAATTTACGCAAATTTAAGTAACGTTACTTAAAGGCCTCTTAACTTAAACGCCATCCACGCGCTTAAAGCATAGTACGCAGATCGGAAAAAATTTTGTCTACATTTTTTGTCCTGGGACAAATTTTATCTTGGATATTTTTCCGAGCAGTACGCAGTTCGCGCGCAAAATTCAGACTTTTGTGCATTGCTGTACAAAATGCCTCCACTAAATTTTGACAGGAAAAAGAATGATACAAGCATTATTTTGCGGAACAAATTTTGACAGCCACCGTGTTTCCGAAAGTGATTTTTGTCAAAACTGGTTTTATGTAAAAAGTGATGATGCTTTCCCTTGAAAGCATCAAGAGGAGATTCCAAAAAGGTATGAACGACTTTTGTAAGACTACCCGTTCCAGAGATACACTACAAAACACATTAAATTAAATCTTATCTCTCCAAATTCAAACTTTTGCGTGATATTTGGAAACGTTTTGTAGAGATAATTGATAAGTGAAATCCTGCTGCGGATAGAGATATGACGTTTATTCGAGTATCGGCAGTGATCCTACTGCGGATGTTGTATTTGTTATTCATATAAAATCCTACTGTACTACGGATAACTTTTCCATAAAATATGGCTCTTTTATATTTTCTTGACATTTGCAAAAACTGACACAAGTTCACCATAAAAAACCCAATCGATGTGAGCCGGACTTAATAAATCTTTGTCCAGTCCGCTTTCTGCCTCCATAAAATTTGGCTTCAGCGTTATCTCCTTTTGTTTGACATTTCATTTTCGGTTGGCTGCATGCTGTTGCCTTTTATCTTGTTTTGATAACAGTAAATAAATAAATAGGTAAATATGGTCGAAAAACTAGCCGACGATTATTCCAAATACTTTCAAAATTGTAATGTCGACAAAGAGGTATGCCGATATCCACTAATTGTAAAAAAGAATTAATTCCATGTACTTATTTTTTTAAAGATCAACCCACTTTGCTTAAGTATTGAAGAAACGCTGACCAGACTCGATGAGTTCGAAACTCTACTCACAAATGTAAATTATTTCGAACCAAATCAATTAAATAAACAATTATTTGTATTTTGTTGTAAAGGTTAAAATTGAAACAAATTCCACGATGGAAAACAATGTCGTCCCACTTCTTGGCTTCCAAAAAAACTTTCAAACCCTTTGCGAACGAATTGATAAACTTGAGAAATTCGTTGATGTAGTTAATGAAAATGTTAATTCAGTTGAAAGGTCAATTGATATAGCTGAAGAAGAGCTCGGGGTCACAGATTATAGTTTAAAGGGTCTTCTGCTAAAACCCTTGTTCTCAAGATCGAAACACATCGACGGTGAGATTAGAAGTAATCTGAAAGATGATGAATTTCAAAGAGTTGGTATTTTTAATACGTCGGAATACTTTCCTTCAAGCGAAGAACAGAAGCCTGAATAACACGTAAGTAGGACTGTAGTTTGGCTGGCGATAAAAATGCCAAGAAATAAGCATTCTCTCAGATTGTGATGATTTCAAAATATAATAAATTTCTTAAAAAACAAAAGCTGTTGAATTATGTATCGTCGCAGATATTTTTATGAAACCTTATTGAGTGCACTTAATACACATATTTTCTTATACATAGGTTTTACTTTAGCGGAAAGAGGATTATTATCTATAAGAGCTATTATTATTATTAGAATAGCCATCGTAATTTATAACAATAGTTCATTGTAAACTTAATATCAACTCGGTGCAGGGAAGTAAGTCCCCAGGAACTAAGTCCGCTGAGAGACTAAGTTCTCACTTGTACAGGAAAATAAGTCCCCAGGAACTAAGTCCACTGAGGGAATAAGTTCTCACTTAATGGGAACGAAATCCACTTTACTATAGTGGTCTTTGTTCCCATTAAGTGAGAACCAGCTACACTTCCTTATGGGAAATGAGTACACACTTATAAGTATAAAGTGGGAATGAATTATAACAACAAAAATTAGAGATGTAAAAGGGAGCGGGTCATAATGCTGTAAGGTTAATATTCTGTATTTCAAAATACTATATGTACAAAATACTGTATCTCATAAAACTGTATCTCAAAATTTTGTATCTCAAAATGCTGTACGACCAAAACACAAGCTTTCAAACATCAACGAAACGCATGAACACGTGGAAGTGTTGATTTTATGTTGGTTATTTTCCAGATTCTTTAAATGTTAAAGAAACTTTGCATACACCCAACCTCGCACCTACCCCAAATCCTATAGTGTGCCCAAGCAGGGGGGTAGATACCTCACTGTTTATACGTGTCGTTCCCATGGCTTAACATGGGAATTTATTTCACATTCAAAGGGAACTAAAACCCAGTTTTTTGTAACGAATTTCCCACCTTGCATGCGAACAAAGACCACTTTAGAAAAGTTGATTTCGCTCCCATTAAGTGAGAACTTAGTCCACCAGTGGAGTTAGTTCCTGGGGACTTATTTCTCTGCACCTGTGATGCACCAGTATTTGGTGTGAATCTACCCTTAGAGTCTAACTAACCTCGATTTGATGTTTGATTTGTATCCCCTTAAGGTCGACAAGTCTCCTGCATATAAAAAGCAAATTCGTTGTTTTTTCGCTTCAAAAATGTTCACTAGGTGTGATTCCTGTTGAAAAAATAGTCATAGGAATGATTGAGAGTTATGTCACTAGGTTCTCTACGAGTTGTGTCTACAATTCATTCTTTTATTTTTAATTGATTATTCAAGTCCAAAATGATGCCCGAGTACGACAGTGGGTTCATCTGTTAAGTGCTGTCGATGTTTATAAATACATAAATTTGGTGGTGCAACAGCTTGAAGTGAACCAGGACCTAGTGATTTACAACTCTCAACCATTCCTGTGTGCGTGTTACCACGAACGCAGGGGACCTACAATTTTCTGCTGATTCCGAACGGCTAATCTTTACTTACTATAATAAAAATCACAGTGTGAATGCGCTAAATTTTATTATTCTAGGGGAAATTGTTTAAATTTAAATACCTAAGAAAATACTTAATCCACTTGGTGCAGATTACTTCTTTGAATAATGAGCATGAAGAAAAATTAGAACATTACTTTTGTTTAAGTGGAGCGATTGTATATTAAATGTATAAATGCGGTCAATTGATTGTAGCTCACATAAAGTACAAACTTAGCATGAAGTTTTTTTTCGGAGGTTGATTTCGATGGTACATACAGATGCGGTCAAAATAATAGTAGTGTAAATAAAATCATTGCTAAGTCTCTGAATTTTCATGTTTATGTGAAGGAATATTCTGTGGTCAGACGAGTCCCAGATTGATTTATATGGGGGAAAGGGATCTCGTCAATATGTAAGAAGGCCTCCAAACACAGAATATAATCCAGGCTTCACAGCCAGCTAAGACAATAAAACATGGAGGACCCAGCATAATGGTTTGGGCATGTTTTTTGTTCTACGGTGTTGGTCCCATATACCGGATTGAAGGCATTATGGATCAGCATTTTTATGTGAAGATCATGGAGGAAGTTATGTTCCCATCTGCTGAAGTTGAAATCCCACTGAAATGGGTCTTTGAACAAGACAACGACCCAAAGCATACAGGTAAACTTGCGAAGCAGTGGTTCCAAAAAAGAGTCTTAATGTCATAGAGTGGCCTGAGCAGTCCCCAGACCCCAACCCCATAGAAAATATTTGGCGCGATGTCAAGGATTATATTGCTAGTTGTAAGCCAACTACTAACACAGCCCTTTGGGAAGCTATACAGCAGTCTTTGAGGTCCATACCTGTACAAAAATGTGAAAATCTTATTAATTCGATGCAACATCGTTGTGCTGCTGTTATTTCTAACAATGGTCATGCAACTAAACATTATTTTAACGTTCAGACACTCCACTATCACTTATGGTAGAAATTGTCTATTAACTTTCCTTTTTGTAATATTTAAAGGCAGATTTTGAATGCGCTACTATTTTTTTGACCGCTGTTTTTCTATATGACTTGGAGAGATTTGAATTATCAACTAATTTATTGAATTTGAAAATGATTTTTTTCCAAAAACCTAAAAAACATTAATTTGACAATCAGATGACTATTAACTTCTTTAAAATTAGTAGATTAATTTATTCTAGTTTTTGTTGGGTTAAAAGGTTCACTACTATTATTTTGACCGCAGCTGTGTATGCGAAAAGCCGTCATTTTCGTTATTTTAAGTATTTTGCAAAGACTATATCTGTTAAAAAACAAAAGTCTCATTTTTTTGTGGATGATTCAAGTATCCTATAAGTTTTGTATGAACTACTTTTTGATAGCTATGAGGAAATAAGTTATTTTCGAAATTGGACCTCGAACATTTTTTTTTATGCTCACGCAATTTGGTAACGAAGTCTTAAGACAGAATTTTTATTAGAATAAAGACAATTGCGTTAAACATTCTTGAGTCAGTCAGTCTTATATATTGCTAATGACGTTATTGGCTTTTATTTTGCCAAACTTACTTCTGGCAGTGTAGAAGTATTAATAAACGTCTAACTAACTAACTAACTGTGTCTTAAATATATTAATAAAGCTGAAATAGGTATGCATGTCATATTGATGATTTTGAATGTTTTTCTTTTGTAAGTTTAAATTCTATTGAAAAAATGATTTAAAAACTTTAAACTAAAAAGTAGCTGAATCCTACCTAGAAATATTTCTTCAAACCTTCAAAGTCGTGGTAGGGGAGAGGAAACTACAGCCATGTTAGTGGTTTTCGTCTCCAAAGTGTGTTTGTTTATTTAAATGAAATAAATAAAATAAAAGACATAAATTATTTATTATGACTGTTATTTGATCTAACTTTATTTTTCACAACTTTAAATTTAACTATGATTAGCAACGTAGTTCAAAAATAATTCAGTCGCAAAATCCCGAATATGGATTTTATTTCCGAAACTCTTGTGGAAAATAAAGTTAGATTAACTAAAAATCATAATAAATACTTAATTTTTCTTTTATTTTATTTATTTCGTTTAAATACAACTGGATGTTTTAGGCTTTAAATTAGAGCCACAACAGCTCATAAGGAATCCTGAACGTAGTAACACACAACTCTTAACAAGATAGGGTGTGTTGTCGTCAGGAATATATCGCACGAACTTTCTCTAATTTTAAAGTACTTTGGAATTTGAATTCGTTTATAAATGGATACCTAGATTTAATTTGAGCAAAATGTCCAAATGCATTCAGTTGCCGTTTGATTTCTAGAAAAGTATGAATGTATGCAAACAAAGCTTAAACATTTATTTAATTATTGAATTAATTTTTTAAATAAGAAATTTGTTTAAAAATTTTCTAGAAAAAAACTTGGAATGCCATTTTTAGTATTTAATGACATACATTTAAGAACATCATTTCAAAAAATAATCGTGTACCCGTTTTAAATATATTTAATTATATTCTTAAAAATCCGAAAACTATTTTTTGGAAAATGTGTATGAACCATATTTTTTCAAATGCAGAGGAGCTCTTGCATAAAAAGTTTGGTTAAAAATGTTAGAGCCGTTAATGAGAAAGTCGAAAATCAAAAAAACCGATCTATTAGAAATTCGCTAACTAAAGTAGTTTACTAACTCATTCTTAATTTTAAACATTTTTTAACTAGTATCGTACTAAAGCAATCTGCTTAATAATTTGCTAAGTAAACAGACTTTTTGTGGCGTTCGTAAATAGTACGATACTAAAAAAAATAAAATAGGTATTCGATGATTTTAACTTAAATAAAAGTGTAGAGAAAGGGATGCTATATTTGATTAAAATTTGAAAAGTTGTTGTTTTATCCTAGTTTCATAGTTTCATACTAAAAACGCTTTAACATCGTACTAATTCAACTAAAGGCGAGGCACAGACATACAGAAAAACAGACGGAATTGCCGGACCCACTTTTTCTTGTTCTCTGTCATCGAAACTCCAACTTTGATGAAAATCTCTAGTTCGTCTTTTTTTTCAAATGCAAAACTTGCCTTATAGTACCCGTATCGCAAGTAAAAACTAAAAAACCTAGAAATTTGAATAAATGAACAAAATATGTAATTTTTAAAAAGTCTTAGAATAAGAAGAATTTCAATACGTTCGTAATTAAAAACATTCAATTATTGCCTATTCATAGGTACTTGTTTTTATTTCCCACCAAAATTAACGCCCAACTATAATAGGTATAAGCTAGCTTATGCCAGCACAGTGCCGCCGCTGGGTGTTCGTGCGCCCTTGTGCAAGAACCTTTAATTGCCGCCCCATGTCTCGGGTACACGGGCGTATTTACGTTGTATAAGTGAAAGTTTTATTTATTATCCATTTCGCAGTTGAAAAATTTAAGCAAACGTGCATTGTTGTTGTCGCGTTCCGAGCTACTCCAAATTCTTATACAATGAACGTAGTCATTATAGCATATACATATGTACAGTTTTTGCATCCTTTTAAGAGTATTTACTCTTTTTACTTGAGACTCATAGGTGCTATAAGGCAAGTTATACATACATTCGTAAAAAAATCGAACTAGAGATTTTGATCACAGTTGACATTACGATGATAGCGAAGACGAAAAAACTGGGTCTCGAAATTTTGTCCCCACACTTTTATTTTTCTTCTTTTTTTTAAGACCAACAATTACTGTATCTGAAGTAAGATATTTTTCGAAATTAAAAAAAAAATTAAAACAATGTTGAACATATTTAAACAAAAATCAAAAAATTTAAAGAATCGGTACAACCGATTTTGATAATTTGTTTTATGCCAAAGCGCCCCAAAATTTAAAATATATTCCTGTGAATTAAAATTTTTAAAACTTTTTTTTTGGATTTCAATTTTTTTTTTTGAAACTCAATATTTCGAGAACCCCATGCTTGATTTTTTTTAAACTTGACAAAGAAAAGTTTTCGAAAATCGTGTTTTTCTCGAAAACGTCTCCGAGAATAATTTTGATAAATTTTTACGTTCTATTAATTAAACAAAAAAAAATTGAAATCAATATATTACTAACTGTACCGAACATAGAACCATTTTGACGATTTTTGAATTTCTCATTACCGGCTGAACGGATTTTAATGAATTTTTTTTTTGGAAAATTCGATATCTCAAAAAAGGGCTAGATATTTTTTTTTTGGAAATTTATTTTTTATTCGTAAAGTAATACATTTTTTTTTTTTTTAATTTGTATATAAAAGATTATTTGACTTATAACTTATAACTTTGTTATATATTTATGTTTATATGGCAATTGCGAATAATTTTCTTCAAAAAAGATATTTTCATATAAAATGCAAATATTCGAGTTCCTAGCACTATTTTCAATTTATGTACTCGTATGTCAAATCAATCCTTTGGTAAAAACCAATAGTTTATAGCTTGACAGAAAGAAGACAAAGTAGTTTTTGATATTTTTAAAAGTTTTTATTTTCACTTTCTTTTTGAAACACTTCATCATTTACTTCCGGATCTGGAAGTATTATATGTATATAATTCCTTGACATCTTAGGTATGCTTTGATGAAATTTGACATTTTGTGGCTTGTGTGGGAGCTATATTTTGTATAAATAGAGTCTGTTGTTTTTTTTTTTTTTTGGTTTCCGTTGTAAAGATGGTTTGTTTACATTTTGCATCGGTAAAATAAGGAATGTTTTAAATCACCTTTTGATAATTTTGTTCTTGTAACCAACTTAGATTTAAGATATTTAGCTATATCATTGCAATCAGAATATTGATACCCATTCATAGGAAAATACGAGTAATTAGTAAAATTAATGTTTTCGAGACACTGTTTTCGTTTTATTTTATGGGAAATACATGGGCTGTAAATCTAAAAAAAATCAAAATCCTTTTTGAGTTTATAAGTCTGAGATGAAGGTTGCGTGGAAAGCTATTTCCCAAGTGTCAATCTATGGCGACATGGCGTTAAGAAGTTTAGACTATGACTGCAATCGAAGAGGTTATTTGGTGTGAGAGGCGACAGTCACAAACAAAATATGAATAAAGATTTGTGGTAGATTGTGTGCGGGAACTACGTAGTGAACGGTCAAATGTAAACAAATTCCGAAAGCTTAAGGAAAACTTTTGGAGTATGCCGTATAGGTTGAGTTAGATCTATCTCTTAATTTTCCGCCCCTAGACGTTGGCGCCCTTGTGCGCCGCACATTTCGCACATATGGTAGCGGCGGCCCTGTGCCAGCATAAGTTAACGAGAATTCAATGCAATCCCTATTTAATATGAGTATTGGATCTCCTCTAATTATAAAAAGAAACTTATCTTATCCATCAAACAAACATACTTTCACTTTTATAATAAATAATAAGATATAAAGTTTAACTATTCTGAGCAACTCGAACTACAAGAATAAGTACCTTCTAATGAAATGTTAGCAACAGAAAATTGTGTGTTGTTGAAAACGCAAAATGTAGGTATCAAATGCGTATGACGTAGTGTGATCTCAAAATAGGCACCGCGTTATTAATTATTATTAATACAGGTAAATCTCGTCGAGCATGATGGCGTGGAGCCCGTAGGCTTTGCACACTTCACACTTAAACCAATTTAACTCATACTTAGTTTTGGTTTTGTTTAATGCAAAGACAACAAACGGAATAAACGCAGTGAATTGCGATATGCGAATTTTAACATAATGTCTGTGGCTATACGGGTCTAATAAACTATAGAGCACGCTACTGCACGTGCCTTTCAAATAATGACAAAAAAAACCATTTCGAGAAAAGTTGTTCGATATACTATTTTGATTAATTAATGAGTTGTTTAGAAATGATTATTGAATTATGAAAGACTATATAATTGCTTTCACAACTTTCTTATGTTAAAGTTATTAAGCGCCCTTGAAATAGAAAAAAATAATCCTAAATCAATTTAATTTAATAATATTTTTGTTTTTTCTACTCGAGCACAAATAACTAAAAGTGTGTGATTGCGTTTTTGTTTTAACTGATATCAAAAATATCGGCTGTGAGTTTAACATTATATTCTTTTGCTATTTACTTTGCTTTTTTTTATCTTATGTATGTACGTCATTGAAATGATTATTTATTAGTGCTGTGTCATATAAAGCATTAGTAAACAAAAAACACTCCTAATATCGAATACGATTAATTTCGAAATGTCTCGCTTATTTATCTATCTATGTAGGTACATTTTATTCATAATAATCAATTTAAAATAAACATCAAGGTTTGTAAATCAAGAATTAGAAAGAACCTTTCAAAAGGGATGTTTGAAATTATTAGGTTGTAGGCGAAATATTGTTAAAGCAACATCAGTCAGTGTTGTGCAGCAAATAATCGTGGACATTTCAACAACGTTTTAAATTGATTTCCTCTCATCCGCATGGCTTCGCAGAAGGAACATCTACTGCTACAAATCTAATGAACTTCTGCTCTGAAGCTATAATCAAGAACCAGGAAAGATTTCAAACAGATGTCATCTATTTATTATTCGCAAAAGCGTTTGAATGTGTTAATGATGTCATTTTAATAACTAAATTAAGTCGTATTGGTTTTCAAAAATGTTTTTTATTGTGGATTAAATCCTATCTCGTAAATTCGTGAATAGAATTCAATGTGTGCTCTTTAAAAATAAAGGCGCAAAATTTTAATTGAATTAGTACGATGCTAAAGCTGTTTTAGTATGATACTAAGTTAAAACAACAAATTTGCAAATTTTAATCGAATATAGGATCATACTTTCTCTACCCTTTTATTAAAGTTAAAATCATCGAATACCTACTTTATTTTTTTTAGTATCGTGCTAACTTCATATGACTCTTTGACATTTGCAAACATCAAAAAAGGTTCGTGTACTTACTTTTTTACACGAAATGTCATTGTTTTAGGTGTGTTCCGAAGCAATTTATTAAAAAAATTCGTTTAGTACCATACTAGTTAGAAAATGTTTTAAATTGAGAATGAGTTAATAAACTACTATAAAATTAGCAAATTGTTAAGTAGTATCATACTAATACCTTAATAATAGGCTATTTAAAATTTTGCGCCAAAGTGTCTAACCCAATATATGTCTGCCCTGGTATTTGTTCCTCAAGGAAGCCACATTGGCCCTGCATTATTTTTGTAATATTATATTCATTTGATGTGTAAAGTGATTACTTGTTCTAAGATGCTCATGTTTTCAGATGATACAAAATTATTCTTGCCCTGGTACTCCAAAGTGACTTATAATCAATAAGTGATTGGTGCAAAACCAATGAAATGGAGTTAAATTTGTCGACATACAAATTAATGGCATTTATCCGTAAACTACATATATTCTTTGTTAATAAATAATTTCATTGCCGATTACTCTTCGAAAGTTGTTAGTTTTTCTTTGTGATCTCGTTGTTATTTTGCATAGTAAATATATATTCAAAAATCATTGCGATTATTTAATAAATAATGCTAATTGAAAACTTGGTTATAAACGACACGGTGGGCAGTTGATTTTAATGACCTTCACATACTAAAAGGCCTTTATTGTGCTGACCTTTTAAGAACTGACCTTTAATAATGCAGCAGTGTAAGGTGTGCACGTAATATAAACCGAATTGATTCTGCACAGAAAAAGTTCCAAGTGTTCGCGCTTCATAATCTCTCTTAGGATAGATATGTCAACTTGCCTCCTTTTACATATCGATTAAAACTTATAATTTTTGAAAGTAAAAGTGAATTGTTATATAATGTCAAACCAAACAAATTTATTCTTTAAAAAAACTAAGAAAAAAAAAATATAATGAATAGCACAACATTTTTTTTTGTATACCTATATTATACGCGCACTCAAGAGGTTATGAATAGCCTTATAATGTTCAACACAGTGCGAGCAATTAGGAAAGTAGGATACGATAAGGAAGAGATACCGATGCACATTACAATGAGTGGGTAATATTGAGCCGCGTAAAGCATTCCACATTCGTGTAGTGCGGCTAGAAAAAGAATCTCTGTACTTGACAGTACGTCCGAAATTGGGCTCAAGGGTAAACTGATGAGCATTCCTAGAAGTACGGGCGGAGAAAACCTAAACACTTAGCAGGGTTTTTGGCGACGTCAAATATGTGATCACTCCCCAAAAATGGTCTGTGATGCTGTTCAGTCTCCTCGATGCAGGTATCCATAGATAGTGGCATTGAGGGAGGGTTATGCTTTAAATTCATTCCCCATTGGACAATGCTGTCAAGATCAGAAGTTAATGAGCTTACAATACGCTGCCGTTGGAAATCCACATCCGAAGGACAAGGATGTGAATCTAAAAACGAATATGAAAAGCTGAGGGCACTGTCGTCAGCGAAACAGTTAAGTGGATTAGAAGTTTCAGACAAAAGATCATTTATGAATATAACAAAGAGTGTCGGAGACAAAACGGAGCCCTGGGGCGCACCAGCGTTTATTTTGTGGATATCAGTTTTGAAACCGTCCAAAACTAATTGTAGTGAACGGTCCGAAAGGTAATTTCTAATCCAACGAATCAGAGATTCATCGATTCCAAATGCACGCATTTTCGATAAGAGAGCTTGATGCCAAACTCTATCAAATGCCTTTGAAATATCAAGTGCAATAATCTTACTTTCTCGAAAACGATGTAAAGATTTGTTCCACTGTTCGGTGAGATAAACTATCAGACCACCAGTGGACCTATTGCTACGAAAGCCATACTGCCGTTTATTAAGAAGCTTTCTTTCCTCAAGATATTGGATTAGAACTGAGGGTACTATTTTTAAAACATCTGTCCAAACGAAAGGGTATGTTATCGACATTTTTAACCGTTCCCAAAGTTTTGCAATAGAGTCTTTCATGGCGTTAAAAAAAACTAGTTTGTCTTTAAGTAAGTGAGGATACCACTGACCACTGACTAGATAAAAGCGTCACTACACTCAATATTGATGAGTTTCGAAGTAGTGAAGGAGTCAATCGGGTTTCAAGGAACCTTTGGCCGAATATTTCAGGGAAAAACCAGAATACTTCCTGAAGATAAGAAAGCCTCAACTATCCATTGCTAACTAGCGACAATGCAATGGGAACCCTCATGAGGAGAAGTTGCATTAGCTCTTTGGACTTATGTAGTGCGTGTCAAGATGAAGAGGAGGAGGGCTCATCTCACTTCCTTTGTGAATGCCTCAGCCTAGCCAGATCCAGAATGGATCCATTGTGGTCCGAGTGAGACGTTACTGCTTTGTCGTATCGTCATCGTCACCCCTTTCAACTTAACCTAACTTAACTACGTCATCCAGTTACATCATGCAACATTTCCATGTGTAGCTGGTGTTTAAGCCCAGAAACAAGGTCCTATTAAAAAACTTAAAATCGCAGTGAATGTTCAAGTCACAAATATTATTCCAACAAACATCCGTTCAGCAATAAAATAAAGAAGCCATTATTTTAGGATAAATATTATATATTTGTTTTGCATTAATCATTTTTGATTTTAAATATTTACATAATAAATTATAATTCGTCATTTTGAATGTCGAACGATCTCGATTAATTTGTAATTTTTGTTTTTCAAAAATTCAAAAATTTATATTAAATTTTTAAACTTAAACTAATTTTTTTTTTTAAATCTAGTAAGATTCGTTTTTTTTTTTTTGTATTTTTTTCTTTTAATTATTTTAGAATGAAACCACTACTAAATAATTATTTTTATTTCACATCCATTTAATTTGTAATAGAATGTACATATTTTTTTTTACATTTTTGTTTATTTATTCAGATTACTTTTGTAAAACTCCGATTGTTTTTTTTTTGTAATGCCTTTATCTACTAAGCTAGTATAGAAAAAATGGATCTATAAGAGTAAAAGTTTATTTACTAATTTTTGTTTTTGTTTGGTTTATAAAGATTGAATTTGATTTAAGGAATTGCTATGCATTTTTACTTATTTTTTTTTTCATTAAAAGCAACATCTATTTAATGCGTTTTAAGAATATTTTTTTTTCGTTTAAATTTTAGCTTTACGTTTGGTTTTAATTGGGATTTTTTTTAACTGTTTTACTTTTCTTTGAAATGTGTAATTATAAAAAATTGTGCAACAAAAATATTTGTTTTTTAATTGGTTGTGTATAAAATGGTAAAATTGGTCCTTTTTCAATAAAAAATAAAAAAACAAAAACGAAAACAAAAGAAGAAACAGTATAAATTATGTTTAATAATTCAAAGAGAGAATTGGTTATAACAAATTAACGAAATAAATGGGATTCGTTTCCAGTTTAGTTCGAGGAATTGTATTTAGGATTAAAAACTTCAAAAGTACTTTGAAAGCAACTTTTTAATGTTACCAACATTTTAATTGTACGACTTAATTTTTTCTCTAAGCTAAGAATATACATAATTTGTACATTTTCTCAATGTCAAAAAACAATTGGGTAAGAAATTAAGATCGAAATTCTTCAGAGAAAATGTTATTTGCACAGATGGATAATCGCATATTTTCATAACAAAACAAATTTGTTCATAAGTTTCATAAAGAAAATTAAATGGTTTTCATCCTTAAAAGAAAGTTAAACAATTTATTTGACAACCCAAGTACGTCATGTACAAGTTTGCCAGTTGACGTATCTGAAATATCACAAATTTTGCTGCGTAAAAGGAAGCAAGTAAATCCACAATTTATGTTTCTTATTTGCAGAAAAACTGCAAAACTCTTCTGTTCATATTTCTAAGAATGCGGAGACTTTTCTATTCAAAGTGACAGATCGACACGGATTACAAAATATATACCTATGTACATATGTACATATGTGCATCTACAATTAAATGGTTTCTTGGATGAAAAGAATTGATACATTTTGACAAAAACGAAAACGTCAAATCGAATTCAGTTTGATTGACAAATATTTGTCGTTTTGCCATTTTTTGACGGACTATTGTTATACATTATATGAAATTGTCCTGCGCCAACAAATTGCTCTTTGGTAAATGTCAAATGATTCTTTTGTTAGCATCTTTCACATTCAACGTTCTTGTTTGTTCTTTCATGTAAAGCGAATGATTTCCTCGATTAATATGGTTTTCCATTGGCAAAATAAATAAATTTATTTTCAATATAGATCTGTTAAAAAGTTAATTTTGGCAATCAGTCAATAAAATTAATTTACAAATGTATATTTCGATTGAAAATCAATTTTGTAAATCTAAATTTTTCGGCAGATTTACCCCTCCCTGTACTAATAACAAAACAATTTTCAGCTGTCAGTTGCCAAATGTAGTTTTAAGTTTGTTTAGTTTATTTCAATTGTCAAAATTATATCCAAAACGCGAAAGAAATTTATTCTAGCAAAAACTGGAAGCAGTTTAAACTAATTTCGTGAATTCATCAAGCTCATGTTTCTCTATTTAATGTAAATTAGGGATGATTTTTTTTTAAATAATGAGAGAGATACAAAATAACACTAACACAAAAACAAAAATAAATCAATTTGAAATGGCATTCCATACGCGGCGAAAAAAAATCAATTTTAAATTGAAATCTAAATTTTCCAATGGAAAACGCCATAAGTGAACGCAATGCTTAAGAACATTTTGTAAATGAATTTTTGATGCAGATTACGTGTCTGAAAACGGCCATGTTCAAGCTTTAAGGAAAATGAAATGTACCTTTAATGTCTTCTGTGATTTGAGACACAGAATGAAATGATCTTACTTTGTAAAAAGTAAAAAAGGAAATTATACACTTCAACACTTACTTTAAAGACTAAAGCGATCGCTCATTTAATTGATTGTAGTTTTGACAATCGCTCTCTCTATCGTTCTCTATGACAGCTTTAATTAAAATGGCGATCAATCAATTGAGCTTTAGTTCATATTTTTGAATTTATGAAGATGTCAAAAACCTGAACTGGCTTGTTTTGTTGATTTGACCCCAAAACACATATTTTGAATGATGTAAATACGTGGGTTTTCTGTGGGAAATAAGATTTTGACAGATGCTTTTGGATTTCTTGTCAAAGTGAAGTAAAATGTAAATCCACATCTGAACTTTTGTTTTATGTCCATTCATTTAAAAAAATAGCGTTTAACGAAATGGGAAAAAAAATCAAAGATAAATAAAAAAATAAAAAAAAAATAATCCATTTTCATATTATAAATATTTTAATTTATTTGCTTGAATTAGTTATATTAATCATATATTGATTTTTTCCTGTTTTGTGTTATATTTCATGTAAACAATATACAAAACAAAACAAAATTTAAAAAAAAAAAATATGCATAGAATACAAAAAATAATAATAAAATCATAATAGAAATTGATAACATTTAGTTGATGATGTTATTTTTTATTTTCTTTTGTTTAGGAATTAAAATTATTTTCTTCATGTTTCACTTCTTTTTTTTTTTATTAGAAATTATTCTATATGTATATTTAAGTTTAGTTGTTGTTGTTTTTTTCTTCATATCTTCTTTAATTTCTATGGGATATATTTAATATTTTTCTTATTACAATTTATTTTTTTTTCTTTTATCAGAAATGTACACTACAATATTTTAATATCTCTTCCTTAATATTAAAAAAAAAATAAAAAAAAAACAAGAAAATATATATATTTTTACGCATTTTGTTTTTGAATAAATTTTACATCTTACTCGTTAATAGGTTTATTTTTGTTTTTTTTTTTCGTTCTGTCAAATATATTTAAAAATATGCAACAATATATAAACTAGTTTCTAATAAAAAAAATGTTGTTTTAATACTTTGTACAATATTTTGCTTGTTTTTTTTTTTTTCTTCTAAACTTTTAGATTTTTTTTGATCAAAAATGTATAAATACTTTCTATTTAATGTAAAAATAAAAAAAAATGTAAACACTTCTCAATTACAATTATTTTTTTTTTAAATTTCTTAACAAAAAATATTTTACACATTTATTTTTTCTTCCCCTCTGTAAGTAAAATTGTAACAAAAATATAAAATTTTGTTCAGATTGCGGTAGAATTTTGTTTATTTTGTTATTGATGTTGTTGTTTTTGTTTTAAATAAGTTTTGCATGATTTAATTTGCAATTTAGGAACAGTCTTATGTAAATTTAATCGTAAATTAATTAAACAGGACAAATATTATTTTTGTATTGTGTGTGAATACTTTTGCGTTGTGCTTTTTTTTAGAACGATTTTTGTTTTTTTGAGGAATTCGTAGTTTTTGTTTTTTTTTTTTAATAATCAGCTAACTATAGTAATACAAAAAAATTTACAGATAATAAAAAAACAAAATTCATAATAATGCCACAGTTTTCATACAAAATATAGTTTCATATTGTTTTTTTTTTACTATAAGTAAATTGATTTTTACATCACAATTTTTGGGTGCCTCTTCAGTTTGAATGCAAAAGTTCAAACGGAAAAGCTTTATATATATTTTTTGTTAGTTTAAAACGAAATCATGGAACAATTTTTTTTTGTTGAAAACTTTCGCTTAATAATACTATATACACAAAAAAAAAGTTTCCTTTATGTACAAGGGATTTTTTTTAATAACCAGTTTGTTTTTTGTGTGTGTGTTGGTGTTAAATTGAATTATTAACTTTATTTTGTTGTATTAAGTTGCCTTAATCAAACAAGGATGCAAGTATATCATCTTGATTGGGATTATTGCTAGATCCACTAGATGGCGGGGTATTTAGTTCCGGTTGGGGATCTAGATATGATAGAATTTCCATTGGGTCAACTACACTGTCCGAAAGGAGCTGTAATGAAAAAGCACAATATTGAAAAAAATTTTTTTAAAAATGCTTCTCAAAAATATTTAATTTAATGCATAGATCAAAAATATAACTAACAAAATGTTAATTAAGTAAAACATTATTAAAGTTGCTCACATTCAATTCATTTGCAGTTTCGTTATCGATAACCGATGACGGATCGAAACTGCTCAGCTCTGCATTTAAATCGCTGTCATTCAAGTTGACCATATCATTTTGCGAGTTTATCAATGAATTGATAATTTGTTGATGGCTCTGTTGCTGTTGTTGTTGTTGTTGATGATGTGAATTATCATTGCTTCCTGGCATCTTAGTTGGTGTACCCGGTTGTGGTGAGTTGTGACAGCTTCCAATACCATTTTGGCTGTTGTTATTGCTGCCATTGTTAGAATTGTTGTTTGAATTACTGTTATTGGTGCTGCTATTCGAGGGTTCATTGTGCGCAGAACTAACGCTTGGTGGTCCACCAGGTGTATGCGGATGACCAGATCCGCCAGGAGTGTGTGGTGTGTGTGGCGTGTGAGGCATCTACACAAAAAATAGACAAAAAGTTATAAAAAAACAGTTTTTTTTCAAGGATAACACAATATTAAAACAAACCTGATCACTCAAAGATTTTTCCATGGCATTTAATTGATCGAGCGAATTCACCGATTCACTCAAATGTGCCAATGAATCATTTCCATTGCCGGATGTATCACTTTGACCATTGCCACCATTTCCACTGCCGCCATTTCCATTCCCACTGTACGCATCATAGGAATTCCTGCTGGCATTACAACTGATCATAAGAATTTCATTTAAATTTAATACATCGTTCGCTCACAAAAGCTTCTAACTTACCTCTGTCCCATCATATTTCCATTAGCTATTGAATTCATATCATGACCCATGTACGGACTCATGGCTTGAGAGTTATCCCAAGTGGGGAGCGTCGTCGAACCGGGTGACATCACCTTCGATATATCATCGATCTCCTGTTTTATATTCGGTGTAGAACTATTCGATTGATTCGATGTTAGGGTTGACGTTGGTGTGGGATTTCCCCCACCGCTATGCATGCCAGGAACTGCACCTTGTGGGACAATTTTCCAATTCGCCGATGAATCAATAATAACTTCATCGACATCGGCATTGTTGAGGGTATTTAAAATCGCCCACATATATTGATCGATTTCAAGTGTTTCTGTCAAAGCTGATTTGCTGCAAAGGAAAAGAATTCTTGGATGTTAGACTTTGAACTTTTATTTCACTTTGATGTATTTTAACTTACTTGCACTCAGGACAACGCCAACTACCGCGTTCACAATTCAGCAACAGATACCCCTCTAAATCGAAGCATTGAATGTGCTTGCATTCAAGACCTCTCGCTGGAAGTCGTATCCGACTCTTCATGATGGGACACTTAAGGGATATTTTCACAAATGGCTGTTGTTGATGATCGTTGCCACCATTCGGATTGGTGGCATCACCAGCAGATGCTGGAGGCGTGGAACCTGACATTCCCATGGCGAAGTTGCCCTTTATTTTGGAAACACTTCGTTCACGGGGCAATAGATTGCGACGCAATAAGCCTTGAAGGACTTGCCGCACCGAAGGTCGGTGCACTAGTTGCAACACAAACAAATGCGACTGGAATAACAAGAAAATAACAAATAATATTATATTTTAACGTTGGGCGCCATTTAAAAAAAAAAAACTTACACAACAACAGGAACTGGCTGTTAACTGGAGGGTATTTCTACCCGGCTGGCATACTTGTTTAAGATACAATGGCCTGAGTGCTTGTCCAGTTTTGTCTGAACGCTCAATCACCAAGGGAGTTGCATTTGCCGACACCGTCACTGTGTGTGGCCAATTTGTGTTCATTTGTCGGTCGTCTTGATGGAAGCACTTTAGCTGCAGTTCCAAATCGGACCTTATAAAAACAAGAACAAGATTATATTTAATTCATATCTGTCTTTCAAGATCTTGTTTCAGAGGCGCTTACCTGTTTATCAGCGTGTTATAGACATTCTGCTTCAGATGAAAGACATGATTGCTGACCGAAAGATTGTGCAAAAGCCGGAATGGCGGAAGAATTATTCCATCTCGTACCGGGAAAGTTAAGCGCATTTCTTCATCTAATTAGGATTACAATTTGTTAAATAATGTTTTTACGAAAGCAAACGGTTTAAAGCTTACTGTGATCAATTTGTGGCTTGACGTCAGGATTTGGACTAACATAAGGAACTGAACAGGCGGGAGTAAGAGGAGGTGTTGGATTTCCAGGAACGGGACTATGCTGATAATTCATATTCCGGACATCTTGTTGGAAACTAAAAAAAAAACAATGATGATTTGAGAAACATTTGGATTCCTCAAATTTTTAGAAACCTACCCTTGCGCGTTTTGATGATAAGCATTCGGTGTACCAGCACCAGCACCCGGACCAGCGGGGCCACCGTTACCACCACCCATGCCGCCCATTGGTCCCATACCACCGACCGCATTGCCACCTCCTCCACCATAGAATTGCTGCGCATGCGCACCCATTGGTGCACCACTACCATAGCTTCCAGGGCCCACCCTCTGCTGCGGCATCATGCCCGCTGCCGCACCTACTGGCCCCATCATTCCACCAGGTCCTCTGCCGTACGGATTCATCTGACCACCTGTCCGACCATAACCGGCTTGCATAGGAACTGGAACACCATTCGGCTGATGCGTATTATGATGCGGGTGCTGGTGATGTGGGTTGTATTGCATTTGGCCAGCAGCTGCTGCTGCTGCCGCCGCTGCCGCATGATGCTGAGGAACATTTTGAGGATTTGCCTGATGATTCATAGGATACATAGCAGCGCGTTTTTGGGCCGCATGCATTTGTGGATTAGGATAGGGAGCCATTCTTCGTGGTGGATAACCATTGTTTGCCATGCCCTGCATCTTGGCCATGGGATTCATCGCTGTCATTTGATGACTCATTTGGCTGGCATCATTCATTACGCCGCCACCAGCACCCATCCCAGCAGCACCATTACCTCGCATTGGACCCATGCCCATGCTCATACTTTGCATTTGATTCATTGGTGACATCTGAAAAAAAAAATTATAACAAAACACACATAAGAGGTTGTTGGAACACCACGAGCGTTTATTATTGTTGTTCATAATTTGTCAGGTGTAGCGTGTAGCTCATTTCGAAGGTTATTTATAACCGACGATATAATTAATAACAATTAAATGAGCATTTAAATCGAGAAATGAAAAATTGATTTGCATGCTTTTCTGAGATTTTTTCTATTAAAAAACAGAAAAACAAAAACAATTTTATAATAAAACTGCTGCATATATTGATTCGGCGTGTAAACGTCTGTAGGTAGGAATAGATATTGCAAAGAGAAGGTGTTATTCAATGAGGTAGGTATGTGTATTTGTTACACCAATGCCAGACACAATAATTTAATTGATCTCATTAAAGTAATCATAAGTTAGTTTTTTTTTCATTTGCTTGACGAAGTAGATTTGTTCTGTGCGTGTGCAGTGTACATGCTAACTCTGACTCTGTTTACACGGGGCATTTGCTTCGTCTGTCATTCTAAGAAAGCTAGAAACGAAATGTGAAAAGATATCTACTGAAATATGGAGTGATATTTTCACAAGTTCGAATGTTCAAAATATAAAATTAAGGAACACCGTTATCACCCTGATATAAATGTATTAAGAGTTTTCTTTAAATACAATTCGTTTAAAAATATTTTGGAATGACAAAGCTTCAAGGATATATTGACGTTTCAGTTGATTTCAGTTAAAAATTACTGTCAGTGTGAATGTTGGAAATTGTCAGATGTGTGACCACAGCAGCTTTATCGGATTTTTTTCGTTTCAAGATTTATTTAATTGAAAATTTTTAACTTGACACCAAAATTTGAATTTACCTTTTATGCACATATGGGTGCATTTATTTCACAAAGTTATGTGAGCTTTTTGTTTTCATATAATATGATTAAGAACATCAATACTTGCAAATTACGTCCGAAAACGTTTACTCGTTAAAAGTTAAAAAAAGAAAATGACAAAAAAAAATCAAGTCGTTCTGTCGATATTGCTGATAAATATTTGTACATGTTCAAATGCATACACCCTCTCAAATGTTTGAGAACGGTATATTTCCTGTCCTTCCATTGAATTGAATTATTTGCACACAAAAAAAGTACGAACAGAATTATGACAGAAGGGAATAAATGAACAAAGAAAAAGAACAAAAAAAAAAACATGGCTCTATTTTTTTTAATGTCGGATATTGCAATCCATGTTTCCCTTTCGCGGCGTCAATGCAATTACAATCCCTCGATGGAAAAGCATTGCCGTCGTTGCCGGGCAAACAGTAAAATGAATATGAACGACAAAAACAGCAATCGGAGTGAAGAAAAAGGATTTACAACAAACAAAATGGAGTTAAAAAAAAATCATCAAATACTCACATGATGATGCCTGGATGCGTTATACGACATCCCATTCATATGTCCCATTGAATTCATTTGCATCGCACCACCGCCATTGCCGCCGCCAATTTGCATACCATTTGCTCCGCCACCAGTACTCATCATCCCTGCACTGGCTCCGTTCGCTGCCAATCCTGTCATTGGACCCATTCCTACAGAATTGCCGTGCATTTGTCCACCATTCATTCCAACACTACCGCTTCCACTTCCATTCCCACTTCCAACTCCCCCGTTCATATACTGATGCGGGTGGTGTGATTGTCCACCGACACCCATCATTCCGGCGCCATTGCCACCCGAATGCATACTATTGTGCATACCCATCTGTAAATGAGGATGAAAAAGGATTAAATTATTTATTTTTTTAAACTGATCCATAAAACAAAAGTATAACGATTAAGAAAAACACGTACCTGTCCATAACCACCCATCGTATCCATTGCTTGCTGTGAGGAGCCGCTGGTGGCGGCTACCATATTACCGTAACTACCAACAGATGGCGCGGATGTTGAACCCGCTGCTGATGCTGCCGCTGCCGCTGCAGACTGTTGTTCTGCTTGCAACTGCTGCTGCTGATGTTGTTGTTGTTGTTGTTGTTGCTGCTGCTGTTGTTGTTGTTGTTGTTGTTGTTGCTGCTGTTGTTGTTGTTGTTGTTGCTGTTGTTGTTGTTGCTGCTGCTGTTGAACACTATTGCTGTTTGAATTGCCGGATGAACTGCTACTGCTATTGTTGCTGTTACTATTGGCGTTCGCTGAGTTAGTCGCCGAATATGGAAATTCGGAATTTGGCCCAAACGTATTCTTTAGACTATTTAAACTATCACTAGCGCTGCTACTTAAATATCCACCAGAACCACTGCTATGATTGAAACCCGAATCATATGCTGCAGAATGAAAACTTGCACCACTTTGCTGAGAATGTAGCAATTGTTGTTGGTGATGTTGCTGTTGCTGCTGCTGTTGCTGTTGTTGAAAGTGATGTTGTTGTTGGTAGAATTGTTGTTGCTGCAAAAATTGTTGCTGTTGCTGGTGAAGTGATGATTGCTGCTGTTGCTGCTGATGCTGATGCTGTTGGTGTTGATGATGTTGTTGCTGTTGTTGAATAAGATGATGTTGTTCACTTGTGGTATATGCTGCCCCGGGTGGTGATATTTGGCCCCCTAAGGCTGGAGCCCTTGAGGAGCCCCCCTGGGCGTTCATTTCTTCATCTTTTCTATAAAAAAAAAATAAGGAAACAAAAATAAGCTTGAGTACATACAGTTGCAATTTGTAATTAAAATCATGCAAGATGTCGGTGATATCAAATAAATATTAAATGCAAAGCACATCCATAGATGAAAGTTCAAAAACAAAATTTGATGAAGTGTAATTTGGCAGCACTTTAATTGTATGCTGACTGATCAGTTGACATAATCTCTTCCATTTTCATATCATTTTTTCTTCATCATATAATGCTGCATTTAAACGGGTGACAAGTTGTCTTATTTCTTCAATTTTCTTATTGTTTAAGACTTTAAGTCTTGCAAGTTCAACTGACATTTCAACAGAATTAAGACGACTCATGAATTATAAAATTACCATATATTTGTATAAAGAGCAAATGTCGTTTAATTTTAACATTAGTCTGGCATCGTGTAAATATTGTTTGCCGAATTATTATTACAAAACAAGGTTGTGGGTTAACTTTAAAAAGTCTATTACTTATAATTTTTTCTAACGTTTTCTACCAAAAATAACAAATTAAGTTCAAATGAGTAATTGATAACATTAATCTTGTCTCAAAATAAAAAAATGACGTCAAAACCTACAAATCCATTAAATTCATCCGCTTTAACTATTTAATTGGAGAAAAGGATATATAATTTCTTCACCTGCCCTGAATTCATGACATGTGCCCTCGAATTCACATTAACCATTTTCGTAGTTATATTTTGTTGTTTGTTTCTTCTATACGCAGCTGAACATGTCCTACGCTAAATACAAACAAAGACCATTCAAACAAAATCACTTTTACTAAAACTACTCGTATAGGGGGTACATCAGCCATAGTCCTGAAATTAAGACACCACAACAACAACAAACAAAATACACACGCACGAGTTTCTTCGAGAAGGACTCTTATCCATCTGTCATATAATGTACATATTCTTCTTTTATTCTTCTTATTATTTTTTTTTTGTATTTTACTCCAGCTCTTTTTGCTTTTGTTTTTTTTTTTGTTTTGTACGTATAGATATTATCTAGGACGGCACAAAATCGGTGAACAATCATTCACTCAAAACACCACAGAGTGGCGTCGTCGTCGTCGTCGCGGCACTCCTACATTAATTATTTGTCCTATATATAACACACTTACACCCTCTAGAGGAAAATTAATTTACATGAAAGCTTCTATCTTGTTTGTTTCCTATGCATAGAATATCATTGTCTCTTTCTATCCATTAAATCTTCCCATTACTATTATACGGAGCTTAACTATTCTATTTAATTGGTTATTGCGACACGAATTAACGTTATTTATAAGACTTTATTTCGTGGTCATATTTTTGATCAGCCATTGTTCCTATTCTATGTGACATTTGCGTGTTTCCATTTCTATTGACATGCTATCCTCTCTGTATACGAGTTTATTACAAAATAGAATTAGTTATGTCGACTGTCAGTTTTTGACAGGTAAAAGGGAAGTTGTCATAGGTATTATTTGTAAAATAAAATGTTAGTTTGCATTGTTAAATGCTTTGATCAGAGTCGACAACTGTCAAATGGTTTATTTGACGTTTGTACCTCATTAACATACCTGACTTTCAATTCCATGGAAGGGCTGCCATCAATCACGGATTTTACACTTTTATTGATTCTTTTTTTTTACGCTACGCACTTGAAAAAAACAATATTGATTGAGAAGTACCTACTCATGTTTGTGAGTGTCGCTAAGAGGTGTTAGCCCAAAATTTCCTTCTGCGATAGGTGTTGATCAACACGCGTTGAAATAAGGAACTCAAATTAAATTTAATATTTATGTATAATTCCAAACCTCAGACAGGTTATAGAAATAAATCGCATTGATTTGAATCTCAAGTGCGTTATTCTTTTGTCGGATATTCTTTATCTGTGTATATTATCTCTTTTTGAGATAGTAAAAAAACAGATAAAATTAAATAGCTATTAGGAAGACTTTGACGATAGTAGTACTAGTACATACCTAGATAGATACTACATAAACATCATACAAAATACATTTTTTCTTTGGTAATAGTTGTTGTTTGCTTTATTTATTTTTTGTTTTTTTTTTTCAAAATAGATAAAGTGTGAAGGTTTTTTTTTTTTAATTTTATTATGGTGTTATACTACAACTCTTCGTTTGCCCCTGTTCACATGATTGTCTTTATTCTATTTTGTTCTATAGTCGATAAAAAAAAACACTTTTTATGGTGCTTTGCTTGGTTTCACAATTATTTTTTGGTTTAGAAAAATTGTTTGTCTTATCGCTGTTGTTTTTTTTTACTTGAAGTATAAGTCTTTGATATTTTCCAAGTATCGAAATAGAAGAACGAAATAAGACTAAAGAAACAGAGATAACAACTGATAAGATTTAAACAATTTTTATTTTTATGATTCCTGTAAGGTTATTTATTTTGATTTAAGCCTAAGTGCGCTTAATTGAATATTAATTGTTGATTTTAACGAAGTAGGTCTTAAAATATTTTTTTTTCTGTAGATTTTTTCGATATGATGATGGGTGGTGATAATCATCAATAAATTAACTCGTATTATTCAATTGCAAGTGATTGAAAGATTGTGTAACGAAAAAGTTGATAATGATAATAAACTCTCTGATGGTTTGAATACTTAAAATTGTCTGATTACGAAGAACATAATATTAAAATTAGCGCCAGTGACCGATAAAAAATCAGAGTCATTTGCTAAGGTGGAATCAAAACCAAAAGAAAAGTTCAAGGGGTATTAGTCCTTAAATCAGTGATCAGTGCATTGAACTGTCACGTCTCAGGTCAGGGGTGCGAATTCTGTAAAGTCTGTGTAAATTTTCAATATCAACACATCTGTTGAGGAAAAGAAACGAATGCACAGGAAACATTATACAATTTCAAAATCCTTATTTATAAACATATATTCTTTTGTTTCTAAGGATTCCAACTTATGGCCGATTTTACGAGCGACAGTTTAAACATTGAAAAGTCTTCTTAGCCTTAAAATGGGATATTTTGGTTTCACCAAACGCTTTTAAATTAAACAATCTTTTAAACACCTTATATACGTATGGCTCATTAAATTTTAAAAGGGTCATTTTTGTTTTGTAACATTTTAATTTTCAATTTTTGGGGGGAGAGTACGATAACTTGGCCGCCAAGATTTGATGTAGTATTTGTGTAGAGGGGTCAAAAACAAGCACTTTTTACTACGGGAGGGGGGGGTCTATCTCCCCCCGTTTAGGAGGTAGGGGCACTTTTAGAAAAAATGGTTTAAATTGAAAAAAAAAATATTAAAAAACAACGGCAACACCTACAATAAAGTGCTATACTGCGTTTGAAAGCCAGAAGATTGTTCTATAATCCTGCATTTAAATTAAATTTATCATGTCAATAGTTTTTGAGAAATTCTCATTTAAAGTCCAAATTTTGATAAAAAAAACGTAAAATAAAAAGTTTAGACCGGTTGTTTTCAAAATTGTGAAATGAAATTGTAAATTAGCTTATATGTGTTTCATGTATCTATCAGTTTTTAATCAAACACAGAAAACCGCATGGTTCTATGTCTTCTGGTTTTTGAGAAAACCTCCGTTTAGGAGGTAGGGGCACTTTTAGAAAAAATGGTTTGAATTGAAAAAAAAAAAAATATTAAAAAACAACGGCAACACTTACAATAAAGTGCTATACTGCGTTTGAAAGCCAGAAGATTGTTCTATAAACCTGCATTTAAATTAAATTACTCATGTCAATTGTTTTTGAGAAATTTGCATTTAAAGTCCAAATTTTGATAAAATAACGTGAAAAAAAAAGTTTAGACCGATTGTTTTCAAAATATTGTGAAATGAAATTGTAAGTTAGCTTATATGCGTTCCATGTATCTATCAGTTTTTAATCAAACACAAAAAACCGCATGGTTCTATGTCTTCTAGTTTTTGAGAAAATCGAAAATTACCAAAACTGCTTTTTTTGATTTTTGGTGGTGACGGTGATTCCATTTTAAGGATTAATGTTAATAAACATAATGAATCTTTGTTAGTTCAGTACCGCAATTCATTTAGTTACCCAGAATGCACCATGAGGAGGTAGAATTGCATCTGGGTCAGTTATTTTGTCAGTTAGTGAGGAGTTAGTCAGTCATAGTTAGTTAAAAATGGTCAAAATGTATTAAAAAGGTGTATAAGTCCCGTCAATAAAGCCATCGTCCGTACTATAACTGTCGAGTTCGTTATGTTACTCTTTTATGGTGGGAAGCCGAGGATGTTTTGGCGGTAAAACACTTTCTAAATTTTCGCTCTGAAGGGTGGGAGGATCAATGTCTTTTAACTGTAAACCCTCACATATATCACCATCGGTATAACAAGGGTAAACTTTTTTTACATCTGATAAAAACTCTATTATTTGCGAACCCCAGTCGTCCTTATATTTCCTTTCTAGGCAGTATTTTCGATAGAAAAATAGTGCCATGTATTGGTGAACATGGTCGGAAGTTTGTTTTGGTTTTCAAGATCGTTTATTGTATTTTATATGTATTTAGTGGACATTGGATAAATAGAATAAATTTGATTTTTTTTAAATACAGATTCTGTGAATGCAAAAGAAACTTTGCATGCACCCAACCTCGCACCTACCCCAAATCCTATAGTGTGCCCAAGCAGGGGGGTTGCAGGGGGGAAGCATGCCCCCCCATACATACTTTACTGTTTATATATTGTAATGTTGGAAGCTAGCACTGATTTATTTATGTAAGGAAGCAAAAAATATCAAACATTTTGTAGGAAAGTAGTTTTAGTTATTTTCGATTTTCTCAAAAACCAGAAAACATAGAACCATGCGGTTTTTTGTGTTCGATTAAGAACTGATAGATACATGAAAAACATGTAAGTTAATTTACAATTTCATTTCACAATTTTGAAAACAACCGGTCTAAACTTTTTATTTTACGTTTTTTTTATCAAAATTTGGACTTTAAATGAGAATTTCTCAAAAACTATTGACATGATTAATTTAATTTAAATGCAGGATTATAGAACAATCTTCTGGCTTTCAAACGCAGTATAGCACTTTATTGTAGGTGTTGCCGTTGTTTTTTAATATTTTTTTTTCCAATTTAAACCATTTTTTCTTAAAGTGCCCCTACCTCCTAAACGGGGGGAGATAGACCCCCCCTCCCGTAGTAAAAAGTGCTTATTTTTAACCCCTCTACAAAAAGCCGTCATCAAATCTTGGCGGCCAAGTTATCGTACTCGTGCCATTTTTGGAGATACAAAATGAATAAGTAAACTAATTTTTGACTTTGACGAGTATTCCACGTTCACAGAAATTCATTCCCCTACTACGATGATATTGACTTCAAAATGAGGTTCCGAATTTCCAAAGAATCTGTGGATCAGTTGTTGAATTTGTTTGGTCGTCATTTGGAACAATGAAACCTAAAACTGACCAAAACAAATCCGTCAGTGCATTAAATCAAGTGGTTATTATTTTACGATTTTATGCCACAAGATCTTTTCAAATTTTTTTTTTTTGGCATTTGTTTGAACTCAATGCTTTCTCATTTTTACTCATACATTTCGCTTAAAGAAAAAACAAATTCATTTTTCCAGGGATGTGAAAAGATCTCAATTTTAACAAAAATTTCCCTGAAATTTCCCTTTTATAAATAAGTGAAACCAAAAAGATTAATGGCCGATTTCATAAACAAACACTAAAAGCACATTTATCAAAAATCCTCTTAAATTTTATCAGGCTCTTAAAAATTTTTAGTTTCACCAATCTATAAAAGGGACATTTTGGGGAAATTTTTGTTAAAATTGAGTTCTCTTCACATCCCTGGGAAAAATAAATTCCGTTTTTCTTTCTAACAAGCAAAATGTATGAGAAGAAATGAGAAAGCGTTATGTGTTCAAACAAATGCCAAGAAATGAAAAAAAAAAAAAGAAATGCACACAAAATATTTGGAAAGATTCTGATCCTGACATTCTGTGGCATAAAATCGCTAAGTAATAACCACTTAATTTATTTTTGTTGCATTGTTGGGTTTCTTTTGGTTCCAAATAAAGACCAAACATATTCAACAAATTCATCCACAGATGCGTTGGAAAGTCGGAACCACATTTTGAAGTCATATAATGTATTTTTGTGAACCGGGAATATTCTTGCTCAGCGAATAACTTTGTGTTGTACTTTATTATTGGATGAAGACGATCAATATTTTTTTCGAAATAAAGAAACAAATCATTTAAATATTTAATATTAATTTATTTATTTTGTATTTTCAAAAATTGAACACTAAATCCTTACAGAACGATAATTTCAGCTGATATACCTATAACCAATTGTTGTTATCTACATCTGATGACATTTCAATGACACTTTTAAAATTTAATAAGCCAAAAATGGGCATTTAGTTTATAAGGGTGTTTAAAAGCTTGTTTAATTTAAAAGCGCTTGGTGAAACCAAAACATCTCATTTTAAGGTTTAGAAGCCTGTTAAATGTTTAAAAGTCCTTCGTGAAATCGGGCATAAGGCTGGTATTCATAACTTAAGAAGCTCATAAACCTATTCACCAAGCAATATTAGTGAAGATCTACGAGCCCTCTTAAAAGTTAGGAGTGGTCCCGACCTTACTTACGAGCACTCTCTTCGAAAGTTAGTTCGAAAACTCCAAAAATTAAAAAAAAAATAAACGACGGTGAGTGCAAAATCAAAACCAGTTCTCGTCACCAGCAACGCTCCCAAGAAAAATACGAAATTGACCGAAGGATTCTCACTGCCAGCTGTCATTCAAGTTCGAAAACAGTTTGATTTCCCAGTTTGGGTATGCCTGAACAAGAGAGAGTGGCTCTCATTTTCGAACTTCGAAAAACACTTATGAGTGGTTGGTGAATACCCCAAAGAAATTTCAAGTTAAGAGCCTCGTAAAGTTAAGAGCCGTTTAAGAGCGCTCCGTGAATACCAGCCTTAAAGTTCTCATAAATTAAAAATTAAAAATGAAACATCTTTAAACTGTCTTCGAGTATTCCTACTTTAAACATGACTTGTTAACAACCCTGCTCTAACACGTTACGTCCTACTCTCAAAAATATTTTAAGATCATCCTTTAACGTAGGTAGATGGCGAACAAAAATACATATGTAGTTTCTATCAGAAGTTATAACAACAAAATGTAGAAATAAAACATGATGGTCCCACGGTCGACCCTTGAGGGCTATCAACTTTATCTATGCAAACCAAATATCTACTTCTTCTGAAGCTTGCAGCCAAAATTTAAATTAATAATTAAAACGCATTTCGCACCCTTGTGTACCAAACTATGCATGTGTGTCTGCCTTTTAAATTATTCACCCATTAAATAATCTTTGAAATCCATTTACAAAAACAAAAAAAAATTATTTCACCATCATCGTTCTTAAATTAACAGAAAATTTTATTAATAATCACATGACGTCATTAAGTATACAAAAGGGTTACATAGACATATATTCAACCATTAAGTTAAATATTCAGCCACATTTAGGCTAAGCGCTAAGGGTTAAATTTATACGAGCATAAAACATCAGTAACACATCTCAAAAGCCATATCCACACAAATCAACCTACACAACAAATATCCCATAGTATCATCAGAGGGAGGGTAAATTAACGTGTCAATGTATAATAGTACTATACCAAACAAAATATTTCATTTATAATCCATATAACCAAGAAGGATATAAAGGGAATTATACAAGACTCATTGCTGCAAAAAAAAAAAAAAAACACCACCAACCACCCGGTTTATGGGCTAGCAGAGATTGTCATCTTACTTCTCTTCATCGGCATCATTGGCTTTGCTTATGCTTGAAAATATTTGCGCGTTTAGTCACGCAATCAAAAAAACAACAACTACCTACCCCTGATTTCGTATATATACCCCTACATACTAATGGGAATTGAGAATACACAAAAGCCGCAATAACGCGAAGGTTATGTGTACTCTTCCACTCGTTATAAATGAGGGTATTCAATAATAAATGTAGAAAATTATAACCATCGGAAGATGACGACGACGTCGATGATGCTTTGTAATTATGTTTTAAAAACAAAAACAAAAAGGTACAAATAAAGGCGGATGGTTTAAATGAATATTACAACCAACCCTTAGATTTGACGTTTATAATAGAAGTGTTGAATGCGTAAAGGCAAAACGCTTGCAACATTATTTAACATTTGACTGATTGCGTTCTATTTGTCAAACCCTTAACACACTCTAAGAGGTGAAATTTTATTTTGAACACATTTTATACTGCATTATCGACCAAAATTAAATGGAATGTTAGGTAAGGGAAAAATTATAATGGGTTTTATGTAATACTTAACGAATAAAGTCAAGACAGATGAAAGTTAGAAATTTTTAATATCTGAACTTTCTGAACATATCCAATCAAGTGTGGTGAGTTTCTTGTGTGGTAAAGATTTTTTGAGAATTCGGTAAATGTTATCAAATCGTGACAAACCTCTCAAAAGATCAATCTTACGGTAGGCAGGGGCTTGTGAACCCTCAGAAAGAAAGAATAGGATTGTTGGTTTTTTACAAAAACAAACCCCGCTTTCAATATTTATTGATCTTTATATTCACCGTAAAGGTGAACTTTTCAAAAGATCTGTTTGTCATCAATAACATTGAAAAGAAACATAGTTCAAATTCGATGGGAAAACAGTGCTACCCTATTGACATCTATGTTGAACGCTTCTAACTGTTCAAAAAACTAAAAAAAAGAAACATCATTAATGATGGCGACTGCACTGCTGCACCACACAACATTGTGACAAGCAAAAGTAGATTGATTGCTTTACAGGGCGAGAGTGAATTTCAATTAATAATAATAATATTAAACAAAAAAGAAAGATAGAAAGAAAGAAATGAAAAATAACACAAATTTATATATACAATCGACATATAGCAAAGAGAAAGGAGAGAAAACATGTTCACACATTTTATATTAAAACGTAGATGATAATAATTACGGTGTATGTAGCTTAAGCCAACCTACAAACTTAACTTCACCAATGCATTATCCAACGATGCGTGTAAATTAAATGCTTGTATAAGCCGGTTTCAATATTATTGTGATTATTAGGTCTAAGTGTGGCTAGTGTAATAATTTAGGAAGAAGTTGCATTTTCTTTTGTAGCTTTTGTTTGAATTGAATACAAAAAAAACTTTCTTAATTAAAAAAAAAGTATCTGTATTTAAAAATATGTAATGTGTATGCACCTTAAAGATGAAATTTATTGAGTTAGTGCCAGCACAACCCTGGTTTCGATTTCTCCCTTTGCACACAAGCGAATTCCAACGAATCTTTTACACTTTATTTATTCAGCCTGGCTGCCTATGTATTTGTTGTCCTTAAATAGGTTTAAAATTTGCCTCAGAATATGGGAATGATAGATACTATGGGTTTTCAACATTATTGAGTTAATGGGTGAAATACAATATACCCTTGTGAAGGTATTTCTATAAGATAATAGAATTCTAACTAAAGGCAAAAGATTTTAAAAAGTTATCAGTTATAACTGCATGCATTTAAAACCTCAGCTTCAGAAATAATTTAAAATACAAGCCAAATCAAAAACTTAAGACGCCATTGGCAGTAAAAACCAAAACAAATAAAAATAGTCATGTAACGACTTCCTTCTTTCCCGCCATAAGTCTCGATGCATTAAATTTCACCCTCGATCAACGAATACAAAACGAAATATAACATCCACATAGGTACCCAAATTATAACCAATAGCAACAGTAGTAAAAGCCAGTAAAGCAAACCCAGAACATACAAAACTGCAACAACCCTCATTCAAATAATACCTTGCCACACAACAACGCATTGCAAATGCAAAATACCGGGAAAACATATCAGAGTCGCAGGTATCCTGCTGCGATTGCGATGATATACAAAAAATCAGTTTTGTGTAACAACGAAATGTGTACAGAAAAAAAATTAAAATAAAGAACTGAAGAAAATACACTCACTAAAGAGGGATTTATGAAACGGAAGGACAACTGAAAAAAAAAAATACAAAAAAAACCAAATATATCCACTACGGCAACTATACACACGGCACCAAAAAAATCCTTGCCAATCCATTTTTGTCTCCTTGTCCATCAAACATCCGAACTCCGAAGTAAAAAAATTTCCGATTGAAAAAAAGGGACCGATGAAGTGAATAATAAAAAAAAAGATGAAACAAAATGCAGTTGGGAGAGAGGAGATGAATTTGAATAACAGGGGCGATTCTTAATTTTTTCTCTTTTGTCATGCCATACCATATATCCTTTATCAAAATATTTGGTACAGTCACAGCACAGTTCTTCAACAGTGCAGAAACCTTCAAACTAATTTTTGACATTTGGTTAAAAAACATATTTCTCATAAGACACATGACAGGAAATAACTAACTTAACGAAAGTTTTCTTTTTTTATCGTAGAAGGGTTGATATTGATTTATTATCAATCCTTTTCGTCCTGCTGTGCTCATACTTGTTGAAATATAAATAAAACTTCCTTCGAAACAAACGTCACATGCAAGAAAAAAAGTGATATAATCAACACTAATTTCTCTCATCTTAAACACAGCATACCCTATGAAATAGTGTTGCTATATTTCAATTTATATCTCCTACTTTCTAGCACTTAATCGTGTTGAACTTCTTTATTTTAAACCATAAATCACGTCTCTACCCCAAGCACAATCATCGTTTTTATGTAAGTACTTTTCCTTTCTATGACTTTAAGTCGATGTCCTCCCACATGTATCCCTGTCACCGGAAATAATCTCCAGTAGAGGTATATTAAGGGTGAACATTTTGACATTTTTTAAGCAAATACATTTCTGACGTTTGCGCAAAGAGCAAGCGCCTGTCTGTCGTCGAAATCGCTTATTAAAACAACGCAAAAACATTTCTGGAATTTAGTACGAGTATTTCTCCCAAAGAGGAATAATAAATATAAGGAGGACCAGGAAATTTACCACCACTGTTTTGAATACTCGCTCTCCTGTTTTTAAAGGTGTATATGTGTGTGTGTCTGTGTAGGTGGATAGAACATGTTCGAAGTCCGGAATTCATTTATACGAAATGATTCCAAAATAATAAAAAAAAATAAAGTGGAAAGTATGAGAGAAAGAGATGAATTGTATGAGAAGGCCAAAGATAGGGAGAAACGAAGGAATTAAAATAGATTTTCATTTGTGGCAATTTGCAAATCCATGGGAGATGATGATTCCCTAAGGCTCGCACACAATTTTCGAACTCGATTCTGTTGGGCTTTCAATGAAGAGTGAGTTTGATTACTTTTTTTTCCATTTGAAATGATTCAACAGAGTGCTCGTGTATTTATTACTTACTTTTCACTCTGAACGACTGAACATATGATATGGTTTTGAGTTTTTAGTCAAATTCATTCTATGAGGGAGTGTTTGGTGAATAGAATCAGTGGTAGGGGTGGGTTTGTTAACATCGAACAGTTGGTGGTAAATTGAAATGACAGTTGTTGTTGCCACTTGCTTTTTAATAAAATGACATACGGTGCAGCCAGGGATGGTCTGAGGTGTTTTTTTTTTTAAATAAAATATGATTAAACAATTATGTTCAAAAACTTAAATTTTTAATTAAAAAAGTTAATGCGTTTAAACTGATTATATACAGTTTTTTCTTTGTATTGCATTTGCAACCTGCTTGTTTATCTTATCAGTTTATTTTTTGAGGTAAAACATTACACGCGCTGATTTAAATTGTGATATCAATTCTTAAATACCTCTTTAATAATCATACACATATGTATGTAGATATATCTAACCCAAAAACAATTATTTCTAAGGTATTCTTTAGGGCGATTAATTCAATTTCATTTTTCGTTTAATTTCAATTAAAAAATCGATGACTTTGTGTCTATTTTGAGTTGAATGGTTTTTTTGTCTTCGATTAGAAGGTTGCGATAAGCTTAAACAAAAAATGCATGATAGTAAAAGATTTGAGAATGATTTTTTTTTTCTGTTAGACATTATAGCTGTTTAGAGATAAGATTTCTTCTTCAATTCTCTCTAATGCATGTTTGTTAATCTTCAACGATATTTTATATTATTTTTCCAATAATTTGATAGATGATAGAAAAATAAATGAACATTGTTAATTGAACAATTTGAATGTATTGATATCTTATCTGATATGATAACATTAAATGATATATATAAGGATACAGTAGTCAGTAGTTGGTGACGGGTTTTTCCATTTTATTGTATGATTTCCTTTGACTATTTTACAACAATCAATGGTTGTAGGTGCTTATAATATGCTTGGCTATTCTCTCGTCTTATCAAATACGATAAGTGTTATTTTAAATTTTTATTTATATGAAACTCAGTACCAAAAACAAAAACTCTAAGTCATCAAAGTGGTGAAAACTGGTTTAAACATTTTGTTATTATAATATACAATATTAAATGATTTTTGAAGTTGTTTTGCTTTTTTCTTCTTCTAATTTTATTTAACCAGTACAGGAATGTTTTTGCTGATAACAGTGGCATATTGCAATGTCTATAATTTATTATTGTTACTTAAAAATTTTTGTGCAATGGACTTAGAATTCTTTTGTTTTTTAAAGGTGACTTTTATTTGAAGACATTTGGATTTGGATCCTATATTTAAAATTGGCTTTTTGAAATAATCTTCACACATTCGATTTTTTTAATATTGCTCTTAAAGAAATACAATCAGTTATTCTTCCTGAGTAAAATACGAATAATATTTCAAATTCAATATCGTCCCTGACTTTACAGAGATGTCATAAATCAAAGATTGACAGCATTGTTCTTTGTATCTTCATCTCTTTTTTCCTGTCTGTCAGAATAGCAACTAATGTTTGGATCATATGTGAAGTAAGGTTGCTCTGAGCTAGAGTCAAATGCTTTACAAACTTACTTTAGCCTACCTTTCTATTATTTGAGCATTAACATAAAGAACTGTCAGAATTATTTCAACAAACTTAATAAGTTTGACATTTCAAAATGAAACATTTGATTTTCAAAAAAATCTCAAATAAATTATACTCATTTAATAGGCGCATTTTGTTATTAAATTAATATTTTGCGGTACCCAGGCAATAAATTATGACGAAAATCAATAAAACTCATGCAATGCAATTATAGAGAAGTTCAATCGCAATATTGTTTTTCCCTTTTTTTGTTGGTTTTGTTTGATAGTGTTTTGCAGTCTATAAAAACCTAATTTAGATACGTCACGAAAAAACAACTAAAACTAAGGGTGGAATAAGCATGTGTGACGAAACCGATTCGACACAATGTACATACTATTACTGTTTACTGCCGATTATATACATATATGTACAATATTTTGTATGTGTTCTTCTGTTTTATTAATTGTTTTTTATTTTGTTTTAGGTTAAAATGATTTTCTTTTCTCACGCATTCTACCATCTCCATCAAGCATAACCAAAACCATCGACTGGTGGTGGTGGTGGTGATGGGTAAATTAAATAACTCATGACACACACGAGGGTGAAAATGCTAAAAATTCAACGACTTCACGAATTTTGCACCAATTTGTGTTGATAGATATTTTCTCCCTTTCTCTTACTCCTTGCTTCTATCTATTATTATTTAATATTATTTGTACATTATACCAGCCTGATTGGGGTGGTTTTCATTTTTGGCTTAATGACATATTAGGATTACGAGTGAATGATGATAGGTGAATCGAAAAGTGACAGTTGTATCACCTACCACCTAGAATTTCTGTATGTATGTATATGTGGACTTTTTTTATGGAAATTAAATTTCAATAATTTAATTTTTTGTTTACAAGCCAAGTTACCAAATGAACAACATTGATGTGCTATCGTTTTTATTTTATTTTCTTGGCAGTTAATGCCAGACCCGTTGTAATGTAATTAACATTTTTTCAATAAAATATGCAACCGAAACGAGAATGTGAATTTGTGTTCTATTGGTTATTGTATCGTTGGAGTGAATATATGTATTTAGAGGGTATTACGGTGTTGGGAATTGGGATTTCATTCAGAGTTTCTGGGGTTACCCAGTGTTGATTTTTTGAATTGGATATTTAATTTAATTAAAACCCAGAATGCAAATTGAATTTTCGATGTGTTTCTTATTGGTTAATTGCAAGATAAATATTTGGGAGGTTTTTTGTAATGATTGTTTTTTTTTGTCTCAGATTGTGTTTGAAACTTAATAAATTAGTAAATTTTGATGTTAATTAGAAGAATTGATTTAATACAGTTACTATTTGAAGATAATTTCAACATTTGTGACCGCATATCACGAATAATCCGAACGTTGTTAGCTACAAAAGCTGGTTTTTCAGTAGAAAGCAGAAAAAAAAACAAGAGGTGTCAAATCACACTTTCTTAAGGGCCACACAGAAAATCGTTTTTTGAAACAATTTAACTGTCAAATTGTTTCAAAACATCGGTTTATGGCATTTTAAGACTCCATCACATTGAAACCTCTTCCTGATAGAGGTTGAGTTAATTGGGAAAGAAAGGAAGAAACAGATAATCCTTAATAATTTTTCTTATGGTTAATTATTAATCGTATTTTTGTGTTTAAGAATAAAGGACTTATACTGTCACCCCGAACCGGCGTTACATATACAAATCCTACCATTCTATGCATTGTTTGTGTTTGATGGAGTCTGTAACATATCTGCTTCTTCACTTTTTTGCTTGTTTACATATTTAATAAACTTAAAAATGAGCCTAACCATAAAAATCCATAAAAGACCATAAAAATCGCGAAGTCGTTTATTAATTTCTCTAATCAAAGAACGATAATCAAAGTAAATTTAGGTGATTTGCTAAGGTTGTTTAAGTGTGAAACTATTTATGATGATTGGATAGATTTTGAAATTTATTATATTTGAAAGCATGCTATAAAAATTGACAGTTATACCTATCAAGCACATTACTATACTCTAACCCCTTTGCTACAGAAAAAATATAATGGTGTAACGTTTTTAATTTAGTTTGACAGCTCACCAAATGTCATTTCGTTCTGCCAGCTGTTATTTCTTTCTACCTTTTCTTTGCAATTATAAAGAAATGGAAATAACAAATGTTAAATTTTGACATTTGCTTCAGTGCAAATACAGATTACAAAAAATGAGTTCACGATCTAGTTACACCAGAACGTGAATACTCCTTTTGTATTTGGTCAGTTAACTAGAACGATATCTGACAAACTTTGTTTTGTTATTTGACAGCAAAATTGACGAATTTTCATGTTCTCTTAAGTCTGTTGAGATTGCTGATACTCGGAGATCTCATTTCGCCGAACATACCTATTACTGCTTAACCAAATATGACTTCGTATTCTGACATTTTACAAAATGTACTAAGTTATGGATATAAACTGATTAACAATAATGGATGCCCTGAATCCTCCGTGTCAAAATTAATTTATCAACAGAATGATCTCATAAACTTTAATGTGACAGTTTATCATCAAATAAATTTGACAATCCGATGCGTAGCATCAAACGCCAAAAACATGACAGTTCAATACTAGAAATCTACTGTGTCAATCTTCAAGTTTAATACTGTTTAATAGACAGTTTATGAAAAAGCAAACTTAGCTAAACAGAGTTGCCAATGAGTTGAAATAAGTTTTTGAGTACTATAACTGTGATATTTTAATACATCCGGAGTTGCTATGGAAACCAAATTTGTGCATGCTTTAAATTATTGATCTATGATCGATAAGTTATTTTTAATAAGCGTTTGTTTTGTTGAATGTGTTTTTTTGCGTTTATCATCTAAACAGGATGCAATAAAAACCAACACAGTTGCATACATAGGGAATTTCCCATAGAACCAAACAAAAAACCGGTCAAATTCAATATAGAACACCTGTGTGCAACATAAATCTACCTGTTCACACTGTGCATTTTAAGTTGAAATTATACGTATACACATAATGTACATACAAATTTATTTAAAAAGAAAGAAGTGAACATCTCCTGAGTAAAGAGATTATTCATCCATTGAAATTTCATCATTTTTCATTTATTTTTTGTCTGCTTTTATGAAATTTTGTGTTTTTGGTTTCCTTTCGTTAAATATTGTTGTATTTGTCAGACAATATATAAAAAGACAACAAAGAAATTACATTTAAGAAACAAAAAAAAAAGGAAGAAATGTTTTCGTACATTCAGTTGCATTGTAGATAAACGTTGAGGTTGATATGAGTATTATGTATTTGAACTGAAAACCTTTTATATAACACTTGGTTTACCTTAAGGAATCTATCTATGTATAGGTACATACCTTCGTAGATTTGTAAAAATATCCTTTTCTTTGCAAGATGATCAAAGATTTATACCGCCACAATATATGATTGTGTACATTACCTACTTCTATCTTTTTAGAAGGCCAAAAAAAGGATACAAACTCTAGAATATTCCATGACAGATTTGATCTTATGTAAATATTTCAAGGGTTTAAATAAGGACAAATGTGTCAGTTTTAACTCAACCAAACATTTCAACTAAAAATATTATACCTGTACTGAACTTTCAAAATTATTGGTTACGAAACAAAGCCTAGTTTTTTTTTCAGAAGTCCATGAATGAAGTTTGCTGTCCATTGAGAATGTTCATTGTTGGTGTCATTATCGTACCACGTGTCGTATAGTGCAACACTAGGAGTACTTAAAATAAAATACTTATCTTGTTATATACATACATATGTACTTACCACTGTATGAACATATATCAAACTGCGTGTATGGCATATGGAAAAGAAAGTCTTGTGCACTTGGCTGCCAAGACTTAATTACATGTACTAAAACCAGTGAAAGACCACGTAAAACAGTTGAACACAGTTTGATATCAATTTGGATTGTTTGTTTTCACATTTATAACATGTTCGAACACTTGACATTTGCCGGGTTCAATGCGGCGATTCAAGTATTCGATTTGAGCTCTCATGTCAGTTGATATGATTTTTTTGGATATCTTCACAATCAGAAGAAGTTACTTAAATAAATATCTAAATTTTTGGCACAGTTGTCATTATCAGCGTCACAACCTGTTTCCGAATAATTTTTTTTGTTATACTGCAAAGGGGTAGTTTTGAGTAAAAACTAACCGGCAGAAATGTCTGTTTTATATTTCTTCCAGTTCTGTAGAAAATCATGTGTATTTGACAGGTAGGTATGTACCTATTTGTGGCAGCACAAGGTTTTGTTCACCTTGTCATAATAATTCAATTTTAACAATCTGTCTGCCACATTTTTAACTGTGAATACACGTGTGTCTGAATCAAGTTCAATCAAAATAACAAACAAAAAATATTAAACTTTGTGACGTATGGTAAAAACATATATGTATAGGTTAGGTATACCTTGACTAACTGTACCTTCGTGTTATTTTCTTAACACACACGTTTAACCATATTAATTATTACGATATCAAGATCATAGTACTCATACGAAAAATGATTGCAAACAAATTATTGTTTTTCCACAGGTACTAAGTTTAAATCCGCATAGTTTAGAATATGATTGAATGTTAGAGACTTTGTTGAATATTAATTACTTCATTCGGTTAATTAGCACCTTCTTAAAAAAGCTAAACTCAAAAGGTTTATTTTTTTTCTGTTTAGAATTCTAATTGCGCTGTCTATATTTTTTTTTTTGTATATGTATGTATATTCCTATGTACATTTTCCAAATGGATCATCATGTCGCATGATCTAAATAACTATGTATATCCCCATGCAATTGATATTTGTTTTTTTTTTTTTTTTGTTTGTTGTTCTAAAATAAAGCCTGGTGTTTACTTTATATAGAAAAAAAATATTCAACTTTATATACCTATTGCTGTTTTAAAAACTTCCGTACGATTCTGAATACATATTTTTTTCGTCTAAATAAAATACGCTAAACTGATTTGATTCGATGTGGTTTTAAAAGCAGGTGTTGTTTGTTTAAGTTTTTGAAGTTTCGTATAGTAAATGATAGTAATTTGTCTAGTAGTACGTATAGTGTAGTAATAGATATACGAGTATGTATTTAACCGAGATACTTTTTTGCGGTGTTTTGTATTTATTACGTATTCTGTTTTGTGCTCGTATTTTATGGCAATTTTTCTTTTTTTAACTTCATGGTCATACAACAAAACCTTTTGTGAGTTGACAGAATTTTAAATAGGTCTCGACTGTACCAATATTTTTGTCTAAAATGGTTAAATATTTGTTATTCTTTGACGTTATCAAAATGTATTATCTGTCAAAAGAAAGTCAAAATGTTGGTTGAAGTTTGTGAAAGTTTGTATTTTTTGTTCTGTAAAAAAAAGAGTGTCTGCTAAAATGGGATATTTTTAGTTTTATAAATGTCAAATTGAGTTTACCATGTTTTGACATTTGCTTCTATAAAATCAAAGATGAAATATGAAAGACAATTCTTTTTTAATAAGAAGCACATTTCAAATTATGATTTGGTTAACTTTCGTTGAGTTCGACAAAAATATCTTTTTGTTTATTTAAACAAAATTATAACAGTTGTTGTGTTATATGAACAAAGTGCTTATTTTATTTTGTACTGATTTTTGTTTGCAGTTGATCTTGAATTGATGCCTTCGAACATACTCGTACATGATGTTGGAATTGGATATATTGTCAATATGGATGCTTGATAAAAGATGACAGGAAAGATAATCTGTCTCCTCAATGAAATATGAAATCAGTAATAAAATTAAAACTATCTTTTTTATAATTTAATTATTTATAAGAAAAGTAAGATCTTGTATAAAATTTAGCTGACATTTAAAATCTGTGTTTGTATACGTATTCGTTTGACAGTTTATACATATGTATGTAGCATGTTTAGCATTTGTTTGATATTTGTTTGTCGTATTCAAATGAAGGATTGTAATTTGTTTATATTTTATTGTTCAATAAGATTGTTAATTTATTATTTTGTATTTAATTATCACTCTGAAATAACGTAATTTAAGTCTACTGGCATGTATTGTAAGTTTTGTATTAGCTATAAGATCTTATCATTAAATGTCAAAAAAAAAATAAGTTACCAGAAGATGGCGCGCAAAAAAATAAAATGGTAGGTATGTATAATTTATAAAATAATTAATGTTTATTTTATATTTCAGAATTCATATAAAAAAAGAATGATCTTATTAGAAAACAAAATTCGTAACCACAGGACAAAGGAGGGGAGCAAGAAAAGTGAGCTGAATTGTTTAATTACGTATGTCATAGCTTATATATATTTTTTTTAATTTCCGCAGCAAATCAACAATTTTTTTAAATTATACCAAGTAGATAAGTTAATGTGGTGAAACTTTAAATGCAACAAGGAGTAGATAGTTAATATGAGAAAGTAGAGGGGTAAGTTAATTGTTTAAATTTTTTTTTCATATTTTTTAAGTTTTATGATAAAGTAAACAACAAATAAATAAATATAATTTACTCGTAAAGTTAAAAGAAAATTTGACAGTTTTGATAAATTTGAAGAAAACTAGTGTCTTTTTTTTAATTTCTTATTTTTGTTTTTATTTTTAAAACTTTATTTTGGGTCGTTTTAAGCTGAAATTAAAAATGTATAAAAAGTCAAAAAATCCCAGAAACAGAAATCAGTTAGTTTATTTTGATTGAAAAATTCAATTGAGGAATTTTGTTTATATTTTTCAAGATAAGGGCAATGTTAGAAATATTAACTGACCAATGAACGGACCTTAAAAAAAATAAATAAATTTTATTTGTTTTTAACAAAAAATGGTTGGTTATCAGCTTTTATTAAAATATTAATTTATCGATAAACAATCAAATTTTTTTCAGCTGGTAATATTGACATTTACACACGTCAATTTTTGTGAATTATTAAAATTTAGCAGATAAGGTTTACTTTGCGTTTTGTATTCTCGAAAACAGGTGTAACGATGTTTTAATTAGGAACTTTTTATTTATATTATTTAATGGGAAAATGGTATTAATTCAAATTAGTTGGATTAATAATTGTATTTTATCATAAATGAAGGGTAATTTGTCAATTCGAACGGTACATTAATGACTTCTTCCGTTCAAGTCAACATAACTGTAATAAACGTTGATGAATATAACGAATGTGAAAGAAAAATATCAGACGAAAAATCTTTAAGGTCAAAAATTTGTAAACATTGTGTTGTGTCGAGTTAAAAGTAAAAGATGCTGTCAGCTATTTAAATATTCACCACAGACAAAAAAAAAAAACACATGAAGCAAAATAAAAAAAAATTATGTATAATTATGAGAAGTAACTTAAATAAAACGAAACAATTTTTTAACACTGACATCGATAGAAAAAAAAAAAAGAAAATGAAATTGAAAATTTAAGTACACATCTATTTTAAACTTTTTGTTTTTTGTATAGTTTACCTAATATGTGCCAAATACTATTTCTCGCATTTATTTATAAATTTTCAATAATATTTATTTTATATATTCCAGTAGCTGTGTAGAGACAGATATAACAAAATTTAAGACTTTTTCACTGGAAACACAATTTTTTATCTTTTTTTTTTTATTTAGGAAAATAAACTTTTTATTTTTTTTTTCTTTCACTTTTCTTTTTTTCTTCGTGTCACTGTTAACTTTTGTTTGGTTTAATTTTTTTTTGTATTGTAACAAACTTACTTTTTTAAATTTCGCTTCGATTGTTGTTTCGAAAACATGGGAATTTTGTCTACTAAAATTTGCATTATTTATAATAATCCACAGTTTAAAAAATTGTTTTGGTTTTTTAATCCATTTTTTTGACAGTTAGTCTACTATCAATGAGTTTGTTTGTTTTTATTTTTCAAATTATTATTTAATTCTTTGTGCTGGAAAATGTGTTGAGTTTATCCAATGTTTTGAGTTATCCTTTGAGAGAAGTTTTGATGTTTCAAAACTTAAGTGTCACGAAAATTTTTTTTGTTTTATGAATACAATCATGTATTTCTATCACGTTTTTTGTATAAAAATACTTTTTTTTAATAACTTCAATATTTTTAATTGTATTTTTATAATTTTTACTGTTACACTTTTTATGCACTGTCAATATTTTATTTGTTGATTTTTTCACTTGTTTTTTTGTTTGTTTTCACACAACAAAAAATTAAACTATTTATAACAATAATTTTATGTCTAGGACAATTTTTTTTGTGTTTTAAAAATTGAAATATGAAAAGTGTAATCAGAGCTTTAAAGTACAATTTAAAAAAAAATTAATGACTGCTTTTTGCTGTATATATTTTTTTTTTTTGATAATATTTTTACGATTTTCGCAAAGAAGATTGTATAGAAACAAAACCGGATTTTCCGCGTCTCACGTTCTCTCTAAAACAATTTCCCGACGACCACTAACCATACGTAGCGTGAAACAAACATGACGACATTTGACAGCAGCCGAAAAGGAACTACTGCCTGACTGTGTGCTACCTTCGATCCGAGACCATCATTTGTCAACCGTCAATGGTTCCCATCGGGCAATAATTACACATATGGCATATTACACACCAGAGCAGCACAGCCAGCACGAAACTGATGAAAATGGAAGACAAAATGAGAATGAGAAGGAAAGAGAGAGAATGTAGAAAACTGGCGCAAGATACAGATACAGTTATACAATCTGACAGATAGAAAAAAATCCACATTTAATTGTAGTGGTGGCAAAAAAACGATACTTTCTTATGCTGTCGAAAGGAAATTCATGATAAAAGAGTGTGCAAGGAGGAAATATTTAGTGGTGTTGGTTAGATTTAAACTAATACCATCAAAAAATGCTCTTTTATTTGATGTTTTAAGAGAAAATCCAGCAACTAAAATGAGGCCAAAACGACAGTTCACCGAAGAAGACTTAAACCGAAGGTACGGAAGAGGCAAAGCGGAGACGAAAATGAAAAAAAGAAACTTGGGCCATACACACACACACATGCAAAACACAAAAGATACAACTACAGATACAGTATCTTATACCTGAATCGCATATTTGAGGTTATTTTGTATTATTTTTCGTTAGTTCATAATTTTTTTTTATTTCTTATAAATATTTTTCTTTTTGTTTTTTTTTTGCTCTTTTGTAGTCTTTACTTCATTTGCTTGTGTAGATAAAGGCCAAAACACACATACAAGCACATATCTACAGTGATATTTTGTATATTGCTGACATGAGTACTGCAAAAGATAGACGACGACGTATCTCTATTTAGATAGATACATTTCATACACATAATATAGAAAAGATACCGAGAGTAATGAAAACATAAACATTTCAGATGAATGAAGGTTTTATTCGTTCGATTTTGTCGAGTTAAATTATTATTTTTATTTTTTTTTTGGTTTTTGTTTGGATGTTACTGTATCGAGGGAGGAATGTGTTAAAAATGTAAACGAGGGCTTAAGTTGGGGTGACTGCACATAGCGAGCGCCGCAAAACACCCCCTTCTGAAGTTGCCGTGCATTTCTGGGTGACACTGACATTTTAGGGTGCAGATGCAAGCTTCTACACAAGTGAATGCCTGAACCATCTGACAGTATTCGAAACATCAAAAAGAAAAAACATTTGACAGATATGCATTCTCCCCTCATCCTTGTTCTTATCTACCTTTTTGCTAGCTTTAGGAGGGCTTCTAGCTTCTATCTTCTAGTGCGCTCCTCTTTGACTAACTAAACTATTCCTTCCAACTGAGAACTGACTGGTGAATGGTTGGTTGGTAATATTTTTTTTTTCTTTTCGAGTTTTGGTTCTTCATCTCTATACCATTGATGATGATGATGTTTTATAAATTCACAGTAGTAGTGGTTGGTGGAGATGGTAAATGGTGGTGAAATGAAATGCACAAGGCAGGCATAAGAATGGTGTGACGAAACGGAGACGGAGAGACGACGACGGCGACGCGCGGTATGACCCTTCGGGTTATTAATAGCCCTTCAATCCTTATCCTGTTCTCCTCGTTCTGTTGTTCTGTGTTGTTTTGTGTGTATATTTTGGTGTAAAATGTTCGTTCTGCCGTCATCGTTGTGTCGTTTTGTGGTGCATTTTTGTTTGTTCGTTAGTTAATCATATCGTTTGTGTATTTGAAAATGTGTTCCGGTGTGTTGTTGCTGTTGGTTTGGTTGTTGCCGCTGCCGCTGCCGTTGCTGCTGTTGCTGTTCCCTGTGTTTGCTGTGTTGCTTTGCGCGATGCGCTGCTTACATTTTGGTAGTGGAGAGAGAGATTGCACTTTCGAGTGAGGGTCGTCGCCGTCGCCGTTGATGTTATGATCGTTTTGTGTTTGTTGAATACCAATTGAGTGTTGCCAGATTGTTGGGACAAACAGGGTCGTTTCGTTTGTAGACTCTAAATATACATATAATATAAATAAAAGGCATGCGTGTTAGAAAGAGAAAGGAAGCAAATTAGCTTTTGTTACGGTTTTTCGTTTTGATTTGGAAAAGGTAGGTAAATCTTTTGAATTTGTGTTTTTTTTTCTTCTGTTTTGGTTGTGTGTGTTTGTTTGGTATTTTTTCTTCGTTTTCTTTTTGTTTGATTTATTTATGTAGGAAGAGGAAGTAAAGTGGTTGAATAGTTTATAGTGATAGATTTGTGTGATATTCATTTATGGCGTTTATTGTTGGTTCGTTTGGTTGGTGTTGCCATCGAAAAATTTGGTGAAACTGTGTTTGATTAATGTGGTAGGTAGGTATAATTGAAGGAGGTGTTTTGTTATGCTTTATATGATAATCCTTAGGATGACAAAGTGATTAGTGACACGAGATATTTTTGAGAAGGCGCATAATCAGGCGACAAAATGAAGATGTGAATTAAATCCTTATCTTTTGTGAATAGTTAATTTGTTTGGGTTTTTAATTTGAATTAAGAGAAGGATGATTTAATAAAATTATAAAAAAGAAGGTTAGATAGGTATTGCTGATGCATTATCTTTTGATGGGAATCTTTTGATTCATATGCAATTTATGAAAGTTAGGCGAAAAAGTCTGGGATTACTGCAATTGATGCCAATAAAAATTAATTGATATAAATTCATGACATTCTGACAACTACAGTAAAAAGAATATTATTTACTGACCGGTGAAATAAGTCACCCGGAACCAAGTCCACTCAATGAGAATTAAAAATATTTATTGAACGAATCGTTTAGCTGAAAACACTTTTAAATTAAACACAAAAAAAAGCGCCAGCATAGGGCCAATAAGTTAGTTGTAAGTTGTTAGTCTGAGAAGAATTTGTATGAATTTTTTTCTAGCTTTAAGATAGTTATAAATATAATGTTAATGCTGGAAAAAAACTATTAAGTAAATAAATAAAACCCTTGTCAATATTAAAATACCAACAGAAAAGTAGCAAAGTAAAATGGTAGACCTTCTAATTTCCGATTTAACGAAAGTTATGCCCGGAAATCAAAGGTTGTGAAGGTCACAAGCTTCTCTATACAGATTTGGTTTCGTCATCAAATTTAAAATAAGCTCAATATGTCACTATTGCATTTTAAAATAAGGACGAGACTTAATACATATATCCACCAATTCATAACTTTTACAACAGTTTATACGTCCGTAAAAGTATAGGCATATGGCTAACAAAATATTTAGTTACTCATTCCATCCCCCCGACAAAGTGCTTTGGTCCTCCGGGACTAACAAACTGTCCTTGTATCATCACAACTGTTAAAAGTTGCTATGGTTTTAATCAATTCCTTTAAAAAAAAACTACTAAAACTAAAATAAATCTACACACAGATTAATTTTAACAATTAAAATAAAACTTTGTTTTTTGGTAACCAAACTCCCACATTCATAGTCATGTTTTTAGCTGTCATTACTTAAAAATACATAAAAATAGATGATTATCTTGCATGGCAATGCTTAAGAATTTCTACTCTATATTATGAACCTTTTAACTTCTCAATTGTTGGGCGCCATCTATTTTACGTTTAACTTGCATATCAAATAAAGACAGTTTGATAAAATATTTAAAAACTACTGATAAAAGATTTGTTTCTTGCAACAAAATTGCTTAAAATAATGAACATAAATTTCTTATAACATTAAGGAAATTGTATAATTTATCGTTATGAAGGTTTTTTCAAATCTATTGTTTCTTATTCAGTTGCTGATGCCAAATCACCATGGCCATTTGTACGATTAAACAGCACGTCGAATTTCTAAAACCTTATTATCAAAATGAGGGTTTGTTAGTGCAAATGTTGTTTTTCTGTGGACCTGGTGGCCCTTCACAGTCAACTCTTCAACGTTTTGTGGCGAAATTGAAGACTACCGGTTTGGTAATTAATCAGCCAACATTTGAACGGCAAAAGAACGCAAGATTGGCCGAGAACATCACCGGGGTCCATGAAAGTGTACAAGAGAACCCAAGGAAGTCGATTTATTGCCGTGCACAAGAGCTCGGCCTTTCGCATACTTTGAATAGGCGAATTTGGTGGCCGAACACAAGCCTACACCCGTACAAGATCCAACTAACCCAGCTCAAAGTTCATGACCATAGACAACGCTGCTTTCTCACTGACAAGACTTGGCAGCGTTCGCCCTAATTTTGTCCGAACATCCTCTATCGACGAGGCACATTTTTGAATGGATGGCAGTTTCGGTATATGGGACGACGGCAACAACCCACACGAGGTTCGCCAGGTGACAATGATTCCTCAAAAGGTTACCATTGGGGTAGATTTTGGACCGGTGGCATCATTGTTCCGTACTTTTTTTTCGAAAACGGGATGAGCACTACATGGCCTAAATTGAACCATGAGGACCTAGACGACATGTGGTTCCAGCAAGATGGTGATATGTACCACACAGCGGATGCCACGATTGACATTCTGAATGAAAGATTTGAGGCTAAGTTTATCTTTCGCAGAAGTGACGTGAATTGGCAGCCAAGATGTTGCGATATGTACCACACAGCGGATGCCACGATTGACATTCTGAATGAAAGATTTGAGGCTAAGTTTATCTTTCGCAGAAGTGACGTGAATTGGCAGCCAAGATGATGCGATTTGAATCCTCTAGGCTTTTTTGTTGGGGTTTGTAGGTCTACGCGAATAGGCTACAGTCTCCCGATGGCGTCAAGGTGAACGTAGCACAGAGTATAGTTGAAATTCTCCTGGATATATGTGGAAATCATTTGAAATTGAACCATTCAGATCCTTGCGCCCGTAAGAAGTCAACAATGTCATATTCCTTACATAATGACATTCATGGGCCTTTCAAATAAAAAAGAATTTCGTTACTACCGCACATACAGCTTGTTTTATTCCATTTAAACATCTAGAGGCCCTTATTAAAGAACTCTATTTTAAAATTTATGAGGTCTTTAGAAATTATACAACATATAGTAAAGGTAATATTTTTCAGTTGACACACTTAGACCATAGTTAGGTTAAAGTGGCTGTCCATAGTGACCATAGTTGGTCTATTGTGATACCACATGAATCTAGAAACGTTCTCCCTACACGTATCAACCATTTTGAGCTTCTTATGAAGTGGGAGCGGCTATAAGTGTTTATTAATTAGATCACTAGGTTCCTCAAAAAAACGCACCAAGATGGAAGAAAATATCCCGATGTTGGGCGCCATTTACGAAAAAATTCAGTTAAAATAATGAACGTGAAATTCGTCCTTCACACATCTGATCCTGATAAAATGTAACAACGAATCAAAAAATTCCTCTGAAGTTTTTATATCTGTTATTGAAAGTTTTCGATAAATAAGCACTTGTCCCTTAAAAAGTTATTACGGTTTGATACGTATATTTATAAATATTTGAAGAAAATAGTTGTGCATAAATACTGCAGATGTATGTGTCTGATCGAATTTTAAATCAGTGATAGTAGAATCGAGTGGTTTTGTCAAATAGAAGAAGTCTATCTTTTTGCGCATCTTATATAATTTAAGCATTTAAAATATTCTCATTTTTTAATTTTCTTAGATATAAGGTGTGTTTTTTTTGCAAGTCCATATAGAATTGTAAAAAAAAACGACATCGGGACTAAGCGCTTTACATGCAAATGCAACAACTACTTAAATCTATACAGAGTTAGCTAAGACCAGATAATTATCGAGCGTTAATCTAAGACCCGATAAAAATGGTGATGCCAAAATAGTATTATCTATATGTTATCGATAATTTGCTCAGAGACGTCAAAAGTGAAGTTTTTGGATTGGTTGATGCTAGTCGTCAGTAAGCTGACAAATGTCATAGCGTACACAGTGCTTCCAGCTACGTGGAAAAAAAGCTCCTAAATCCCGATGTCGTTTTTTTTTACAATTCTATATGGACTTGCAAAAAAAACACACCTATAATTAAGTTCTGATACCCCCACAAGCTTCTTTTACAAAACATCAAAAACAAATTGAAGGAATGCAAAAGGTGTGTTTGATCTTAAATAGGTATAGGTTCCTAACCAAGCATGTTGCCATGCTGACGCGTTCCTTAAATTTCACGAAGCCTAATATATCAATTTATTTTCTAATTTCATTGTTCATCTATCATAACAGTTTTGATCATTTGAAATAACATTCTTTTAATCTTATTAATAAAACTCAAAATTACCATCAATATCATTCGTTTCATGTTCAATATAAAAGAATTCATTCAACTTACAATACAAAATTAATATATTTCATCATTCATTGCTTTCCCGCTGTGTTTGCTTATACAGAAAACCAATTTAATGCACTCACAACACACAAAAAGGATAATACCTACATATATCTATGTGGAGAAAAAACCGAAGCAACATGCATATTACTTTTCTCTTATCCATTTTGCCAGGACATCGATATATGTAATATATTCCATAAAAAGGTCCTTCTCTCTACATTTTTATTTCAATTTCTTTTTACAATATACCCCATTCCATTTAGAAAAAAAATATGTTTGCGTGTATACAAGAAATATTGAAAAACATTAATCCACTTCATCATCGTTGTCGCCATCGCCGTCGTCGCTGTCGGTCGTCGTTGTTGCCATATCGTCATGTCCATAAATAGGAAGTTCAGACGCTCCAAACACTATATATGCCCTCGTTGTCGTCTAAGTAGTTTGTTCTTGTTGTGAATATTGTTGTATAATTCTTCCTTCCTTCATAGTAATAAGGCCCATGCATTAGACAGGGGCAGCAAAAACACACATTTGGGGTGATAAAAACATCCCTTTTCATTCATATTTCTGTCTGAGCTCGGAGTCTTCGCCGAATCAACAACTGTAATATACTCGGAAACTCAGTTCATTTGAGAATTTCCGTTTTATTTCCGAATAAAATATGGGCATCCAGAAACAGCAGCAACATAATCTAAAACCAATTGACACGTGCATTCGTGCAATCTCTGACTAGAGATTGAGAAGAAAAACAAAAGAATAATACCTAGAAGAGTGTAGGTACGTAAGCGGCCTTAAATGCGTCAAAGTGTTGGTGTGAAATGGAAGTCTACCCTTTGGTTGCTTATAAATAGTTGATGATTCTCTTTTGTAACTTAACTTTACTGAACTGATGCCTTTATTAAAAAAAATATCCTTCAAAATAAATAAACAGCTACGCTTATAATGTTATATCTAAAAACAGTGCTGTGGAGAAAAATACGAACCAGATTAATTTATGGTATTGACAACACTGAATGACATTCTTTTGACAGATGGGAAGACCTGTGAACATAGATAATTTTATGAAGTTTCGAGAGGTATACATGATACTGTTAAATCTTGGCTTTCATTTTGTAGAATTAAGACGTTGGAGTAGTTTTATTCTCCAAAAAAGTGGCCAGACCGTTTAAACATGTCATTAGCACACATCATTAGTAATTGAACTACCTAAATTTCTTCTGAAAATATTTGTGTTATATCATGAAACTTAAAATTTTAAGTACACTGACGTACAAAAAGATTTATCCACCTTTGCCTTATTATGTCAATTCCAAACGGCTTCCCAGTCTCATAAAAATCAAAAAAAAAAAAAATTTATAATCCCTTTCATTCCTAATTTCCATCATTTAAACCTGTCAAAACCTCAGTTCCTAACGATCTATTACCAAAATGTTAGGGGTCTATGCACGACAACTGCTTTCTGCTTAAATTATAAAAAAACTGCTTTTTGACCTTGTTGAACTCGTATCCTTTTGTCTCAGCCTTAGAAAATGGAAAGGAAGTCGACGTTGTCTCAACCAATTTCAGTAAAGCCTTTGACAAAATTGCACATTATGTAAGCTTATTCTATTCAAACTGCTCATCCTTGGGCTTGAAAGTTCCATTCAGATCTTACTTTTCTGATAATTTCTTAGCTTACTCCGGGGCCCCACAAGGCAGCCACTTAAGACCTCTCCTCTTCATTCTTACTATTAACGATATTGAAATAGTCTGTAAATATTCACATATTTCACTACGCCGATGATACAAAGTTTTTCAAGATAATTTCTTCCACACATGATGCCACTCTTCTACAACTTGATCTCAACAGTTTTTCTCTTCATTCTTACTATTAACGATATTGAAATAGTCTGTAAATATTCACATATTTCACTACGCCGATGATACAAAGTTTTTCAAGATAATTTCTTCCACACATGATGCCACTCTTCTACAACTTGATCTCAACAGTTTTTCTGTTTGGTGCTTAGAGCTAAATATTGCCAAATGCTATTCAATCACTTCCGTGAAAACGCATCCAATCTACTCCCCGTCGATACATTCTCCATTATCAACCCATATCCACCGCTGAGTCAATTCGCAACCTTAGTGTTTTATGTAATAGAGAGCTCAACTTTCTCACGTATATTGACTAGCAAACTACACTAGGCTTTGTAAAACGTTGATCTAAAGAGATCTCTGACCCTTACGTGAGCGGATCTTTATACATAACCTTTGTTCGCTCCCTTCACTCAATCCTAAATTTAAGAGCTATATTTAAGATTAAGAATTATTGCCCCCACCAAAATTTAAAATTCAGGTCTGGTCACTATCATAATGTCCACATTCAGAGAATTGAATCCGTTCAATGCAAATTTGTTAGATTTTGTGGAGACTTGGATGGGACGACTTATTATACTGCCCCCCCCCCCTCCCTACGAGAAACGTCTTAAATTAAATTGAATTGGGTGGTACAACAGCTCGAAGTGAACCAGGACGTAGTGACTTACAACTCTCAACCATTCCTGTGTGCGTGTTACCAGGAACGGACGGGACCTACAATTTTCTGCCGCTTCCGAACGGCTAATGAGCAGCACTTTATATGACAAGAGATACTCTTGGAGGATTTGTCAATTTCTGGCAAGAGGCAGTACACCCCTTAAAAAAAAAAACTTTCTTGCAGCGCGGCTGAGAATCGAACTCGAGACCTTCCGCATGACAGTCCAACGCACTAACCATTATGGGGTACTACGTCTTAAAGCAATTAATTTGCAAACCCTCAGCACTACTCTTTCTGCATCAGTTATTAACTGAATCCTCATAACACTTACTGTCATAGATGATCGGGACCACCGAGAAAATTAAAAAATAGTCCTCCATTTCCTGTGCAAATGCCGTGCTCTGGCTAAATTTATAGCACAATCATAAGGAAGGGCATTTTTGTATGACATTGACGAAATTTCGGAAATGTAGATCAAAGACCTGATCACTTTTCTCAACGCGACTAAATTGCCCTAGAACGAACTTTGCTTACTACTGTGCGGCACGGCTGACTCTAGATCCCGAGTTAGCGGACTGATGGCTTTGACGAAGGTTTACGGTGCGGGTGGCCAGATGATCGGATTGGCTACTTCTTCAGCACCAGTCAACAAGCTGCCTAGTTTGGCACACTGTAGATGGTGTCGGATGAGTGTGGTGGTCTGGTTGAGTGAGTGATCCAATGAACAATGCACAATGATTGTGCAAAAGCAAACATACAATAAGAGACAATAAAACCTACTAGATTCTTTTTTTAACAATGAAGATCTGAAAATTATTTCGGTTTAAGTAGAGTGATTGAATTAAATTCAAATAAAAGCTCAAGTGACCTCAACTCATAGGTGCATCTCGCCCAGTCGGTAAACATCGACCAATATTTGCGTCTTAGAAGGGTACAGCAGCATCCAACTGATGAGCCCACTGTCGTACCTAGGCGAAAAGCACCTTGTAGTTGAGGTCACTTGAGCTTTTAATTGAATTCTTTTTTAACTTAATCCAAATTGGATGACTCCGTGAGAATGTCTACAAATTTCCATATCAATTGCATCCACATGTTCATATGAGTTATTGTATCAAAATGGCGCACTTTAGCGGTAATTGGGCCTCAGGGCTAGACTAACATTGGTCGCCATTTCTGCGTTGACGTTGTTTGAAATCAATACCACTGTCCTGTATATTCTTTCATCGTACCGAGTACGGCCTAAGTGAGCAACTGACAAGAAAGCTGAGAAAAGCCAGCATTTCAAATATGTTTGATATAAATTTTTCAAAAACTCTCCAAAAAATATCCTTTTTCTTCTCCCACATTCCATCCATAATTTCTTCAAAATAATCATTTATGATATTTATTTTCACAGCTTTAAGAATTTTTGTTATTTTTTAAAGAGCTAATTTAAAAAAAAATAAAAAAAATTAAATTAAATTTTCCTATTTTGTAGAAAAAAAAGTTTTTTTTTTTTTAATAAAGTCTAGCACAGTGCTGTTGGTATATTCATCCCTTTGTCGCTGATGAGTTTCTCTACACAAAGCCAATACCAATACCGAATGAACAAACGCCTTTACAACCCTTTAATTTTATTTAAATTTTGTTTTTTTTTTATTTTGATTATTTTGTATGAGTTTCCTTATTCAGATTTTGGCTTCCTAGAAATCCATCATTCACCAACCAAACCACCACCAAAGCTGCTGAAAATTTGTCGATATTGATATTCGCGGATTATTCGCATTTACACGCAAACAACCCTTACGATAAAGCAAAGTGGTGAGCCCCTTATAATTTTGAGGTCTTTTGTTTGTAAAGCATGCTGAGAGGGTAAATGCGAATGATTGGCAAGGATGAATACAATAAGGACATCTACTGGGCATGAATGTGGCTAGCAGTGAACGAGAACTGCGAGGAGGACCACAAAAAGGACACATTTATCAAAAGAAGCAAACTATGCCATGATGATGATGTTTTTATCCCTTCGAATTTATTAGGCATTTTATTTTATTCTCTTTCTCCCTCTCTCTCTTTCTCTCACTCTCTATTGGTGGTTACTGATTCCGATAATGTCTGTATGTGTGTTTTTGCGTTTGTGCTGGTGTGTGTTCTTTGTTGATAATTTTTTTTGTATTCTTTTCAATTTATATCCTTTCATCTCCATTGTGGATCGTTTAAGGGTCATATTGAGACGAGATGATGCTTATTTCTTTCTTCGTCACCGTCATCCTCTTTTTCGGGGATTTTTCTATTATACGTTAAGCGATGACAATAGGGTATCAACCCCCGATCTTCGACCATTTTGGTTACAGTTCTTATTTAATTTTCTTTTTTTATTATTATTTTCGGTTCTGAAGAGGGTTTTAATGTTGAAATTTTTCACTCACTATTTGCAAAAGAAATTAGGAAGGGATATTTAAGGCTCATCGTTCATTTAATTGAAATTGCCTTGCGGCTCTGCTTCTGTCGGTTGGTGGTGGATGTGAATTGTGAAAAATGATATATTATATCGTATGGTTTATTAATGGAAATCATATTCAAAGCTGTCAGCTTAACTTTTGTCTGAGTTGAGGACGACGTCGTTGTCGACATCGAAAAGTAAAGATGTTATAATCGAAAAGTGTGTATAATCAGCCTTAAGGGCCTCACACTTCAAAAGCTGAACTTTGACCAGAAAGTGTTGAGTGTTGATCTAAATGGTGTTTTTAATGAAAATTATCACATGTTTGAAAATGAATAAAAAGTGTGCTGCTACTTATAACCGTATTATTTATTCAAGTAAGGATTAACAAAACTTGATGGTGAGAATATATTTTAAAGGGATAATTCTGATAGATATAATTCCCCAAAGAAGGATTTTCTTTCTGGGATTGACTGAAGAAAATTAAAAAAAAAGATGTTTATATTGGTAATGTGTATGTGTCCCCCGCGCCAGTTGGCAAAGTTAGTTTTCAAGGCATCAAGGTGAGAAAGTGTTATAAATTAGCATGTTTCACATAATAATGAGCACAATGGTCGAACCAGTACTTGCTGTAAAATAAGATTCGCGTTGGGCGCCATTTTGGAGTTAAGCTTATTTCAAAAGATTATTTTTTAAAACAGGTGGAAAGCGAAGAAGTAGTTAAGGTAAAATAATTAAATTTTTAAGGTTAAATCAGAAATAGTTAATGTTGCATATGAATAAAGTATTGATTTATTATTTGCTATCAAGTTAACTTGGAGTTAAGTTAGCTCGAATTCTACATTGACTCAAAATGTAAAATCAGGAAAATTAACACATACATAACTCACCAAAACATATCAAAAAGCTATATACACTTAGAAAAGAGCTTTTTGAGCCTTCGATAATACTTCCAATGTCGCATTAAATAAAGCCCTAGTAAGAAAGTGTGTACCAATACCATAACTAGATGGATTGGCAAAATGATGGACACTAGAACAGCAGAGCCAACAGCAGGACCAAATACACAGAAAATCATCACAACAAGAGGCTGTCCACAGGGAGGAGTACTATCACCCTTGCTGTGGTGAACTGCTGGAAAATCTCACCTCAAGGTTTAAGCTACATCCAGCCCTAGGGAAGTTTGAAGATTTCATCCAGAGAGGACCAAATATTACAAGCAAATGGTGTCTATCTTTAGAATTATCAATCAATTCTTCAAAAACGACTATAACACCATTTACCAAAAATACTAAACCTAAACCAGTTAGTTGGCAAAGAAATAGTAACAGAGAAAGAAGTAATATATATAGGAATCATACTAGATAGTAAACTCATCTGGAATAAACTAAAAATAAATCACGGGGTGCAAACCTTTTATCCTTAGGTGAATGTACACCATGACGGTAAGACCCATCATTACCTATGGTGTGTTTGCATGTCACAAAAGAACCGAGTTGCAAAAAACTAGGAAAGCACCAGGAAAAGTCCAAAAGCTAGCTTGTTTATGCATTACTGGAGCAATGAGAACTTGTCCTACATATCAGAGATGGAGGTTATTCTTCATCTGTCCCCATTTCATGTAGTAGTTGAAAGTCCTGCTAATGGAGCCATTAGCAGATTTACCAAGAAAGGACTGGGTCGTTCTAGTGTTTAAATCAAAGGGAGAGGGAGTGCCTTTCAAAGCCCACAGTAACTAACCTAATCGACATTCCTGGGGATGGAATGATTACAAAACACAATTTCTCAAACAAATTATAACATGAAGTTAAGTTGCAAAAAAGCGTGGGTAGGCACAAAAGCACACAAAACGAATGCAATTAAGTGGTACACGAATGGATCGAGAACAACAGAAGGGACTGGTGCTGGAATTTTTGGGCCTAGATCCAAACTTCCACACCAATGGGACAATATTCTAGAGGCGGCAAACTTCCTAGAAAAAAAAAACACTAGGGGGATGTTTGTGCATAAAAGAAACAAGTATATGGGATGCTACCAGGTTCTACCTGATTTAGAGTGATTTATCCTCTCTGAAGGTACTCCAAATAATCAAACTTACCAAAAGGCGAAACTTGGAGAAAGAGCTGTAGGGTTAGCAACTCTTCTAGTTTAGAGATGTGTCAATCGCGATTGATTCGGTCTTTGTGAGCCGTTCACCAAAAATATTTATTGATTGCAATCACAATAGACCAAATCAATCAAACCTAATGTCAATCTTTTGCCACTCAAACTGATGAACATAAAATGAACGAAACGAACGAAAAAAGTAAAGTTTTGTTCATTCAATTTGTTGTCAGTCATTTCACAATACCAAATAGGAATGGAAATGAAGCGAAATAAATATTCTTCATTTTATATACAATGGAAGATGGCGTAGACGAAGTCGAAAAGTAGATAAAGCAAAACTTTCGTTCATTTTCACATTTTTTCTGTCGGTCAGAACGAAACGATTGAAAAAAAAAATATTTTAGTTAAATGAACGATTGAAAAAATTTTGTATCGTTCTTGATCTCATTTGGAATGAAACGGCTGAATAAAAATGATTTTGATTGAATGAACGATTGATTGAAAAGATCGATTCCTTGAATCAATCAATGAATGATTGATTCGATCTTTCAAACCGAACGATTGGCACAGCTCTAATCTAGTTGTGGATCGGGCGCAATAGATATTTATAACGCAGTGCAAACATGGCTGCCATGAACTGTCAAAATTTTGCTGTCTATACAAACAATAAATAATACAAATTGAAAAATTGGTAGGTATTGCCCTGATGACCTTCTTGAAGAATCTCTGCATGATTGATTTTATTCTTTGCTAAATTCTTCAAAGTTCAAATAAAAATCATGAACAAAAAAAAGTTATTCACATAGCAATTTTTCTATTACTTTGTAGTTCTCTAATATCTACAAATAAACGAATTACACCTACTTGAGAGTGACTGGCGTCAGGTAGTTTTTTCTTATCTATATTTTTCAACTATTAATTTCTAGAAAAGGCAAAAATAAATGCACAGTAGATTCATAAATAACAAACAAAATACCAACTGACTACCTGAAACAGATTCTCAAGTGCATTACTGTCGAGAAATTGACATTATTATCAGCGCAACGCAGTACAACTTAGTGCTGCTGTCAACCTTGAATTCAAGCAAATGCGCGAGTTTGCCTCACTTCCGTGTTGTGTGTATATCCAAAGTGAATCAATTGATATGAAACAAAAACAAAATAAAATAAAAAATGCAAAATATTTTTTCTTTAATTATTATTAATAATAATTTTCTCTTTGTGTATAAACACACGCAAATATGTATAAATTCATAATACGGTTGATTAATGCATATTGCGAAAATGATCACAAGCGGGGGTGCGACGAAGATACTGTCAATTCGCGCATAAAAATGTCAACACATTGCGCCAGTTGCCTAGCCAGACCATACGAGCTCCAGCCCCAGCACTCCCGCGCTCATTCAAAGTGACAGTGACAGCTAATTGAAAACGAAGGGTGCTGGATAGCTGAATTCATTTTTATATGAAGCTGGTGTTATGCTGCTAATGTATCATATTGCATAGCAACAACAACCAACCATGAGCAATCGATATAACCATGGATTAATCGGTCTATGACTATCATTCCCTTGGAATGCACAGTGTTCCTGCTGCTGTCTTGTCTGTGTCATCATTCGTGAAACAGATTCCACGCCCTCGCTCTCAGCCTAGTTGCACGATGTAATCACAATTCCGTGCGCCATCTTCAGTTGAAATTAAATGATAATTTAATCGAATAGTTCCCAATCACGGGCCTGACAAAGGATTGCTCACAGGTGGCTTACTCGTACATGTATTAAGTAGTATTGATTTCACGCGTATTTATATATGTAGAGTCAAAATTCATTTAATTAGTAGTAGTTGCTGTATTTGTGATAGTTATTCGGGAAGTGAGAAGGGTAGTCTGACTTAGATTGCGTTGTAACACCAATAATTGGTGATGCAGAAATCTGCCATATTTGCTGTCGACATGCCAAGGCACTTATGCAAAGCAATCGATGTTATTGGAAGCTACATACATAGCTGCTCGTTGCTGAAATGATGTTATGCTTTAAGGTATTGATACAGGGTGATTTAGAAAAGCAATATTTCACACTAATATAAAAAACTTGTGTATTGTAGGGGTAGTCGAGAGATATTATGCATCTGGGAAAAGTAGTTTAAGTTTGTGTGTGTCGATAGTGTAGAATTCATTGAATTTTGAATGTCTAAATGGCCTAAAATTTGACAGTTATTTTATCGAATAAATTTAACTAAAAAGTAACATTAAACTGATGCTATTGTATTGGAGATAATAAAAATGTATGTGTTCTTTCATATTATCATCAGGCTAATACTGAGATGTCATAAGGTTTTTCAGACTGATATCAGGATGTCATTCTATTAGGGTCTCATATAGGGTTGGTTGGATTTTGTAAGCTTAAGGTGGCCATGATTTTTAACAATAGATATGTTAGTTTTTCTTCCAGACAAATCACCAGCACCATAGAAAAGAATGTATTCGCTGACTGGTTTCAGTTGCAGCATCTTCAGAGCCGAAGCCTAAAGGTCCACAAAATGTCAATGAATCCACAGAAAGTCAAGTTTGGAATAGATTATTGCCCAGCGGAATCATCGGACCGTACTATTTTGTATTTTTATCAAAGTTCCGCACCATTCACGGAAAGCTCTATGGATCGATGATATTTTAGAAATTAACTTTATAACCGCTCTATAAGTCCTGAATTGGATGGTTTGAAGTCTGATAATTATGAAATAAATACTGGTGTGCCCCAGGGCTCTGTTTTGTCTCTGAATCTCTTTCTCATATTCATCAATGATCTTTTGTTTGAAACTTCTAATCAATTAAATTGTTTTACTGAGGACAGTAATTTCAGCATCTCATATTCGTTTCCAAATTCATGTCCTCGTTCTTTTGAGTTGGATCTAGAATGACAGCGTATAAAAAGATCATTAAATTCTGAATTCTATAGCGTTGTCAAATGGAGAACCACTTAGAATTTAATACTTCAAAAACTCAATGCTCTCCTCTGTTAAAGTAGAACCTATCCCCCATACCGCATAATAGTGCACCTTGTGTGCATGAACCATATATTCGACTTCGCCAAAAATGCTGCTTAGTGTTTATGTTTTTCATGTCAATGCAAGAAATTTGTTACCCCTTCTGATATGGCTGTAATCTGTAGGGCCTATATTCCTTCAAACCTGGAGTATAATTCCCATATTCGGGCAGATGCTCCAATAACCCACTTGAGTCTCCTGGATCGAATCCAAAAAAGGGCTTTAAAATTATAACTTCATGGAATGCTCATCAGTTTACCCTTGAGCCCAACTTCGGACGTACTGTTAAATTCAGAGATTCTATATTTAGCCGGACTACACGAATGTGGAATGCTTTGTATGGCTTCATATTTCCCTACTGCTGCGATGTTCAGACATTTAAAACGAATGTGCATCGTTGTCTCCTTTTAAATCCTCCTCAACTTTCCTAAACGCTCGCACTATGCTCAAACATTTTTAAGGATAGTCATAATCATTTTCGGGTCCGCAAACATAAAAAAAATAATAGATAATTTCATTTTCGTTTGGAGCTTGTTTCTATGATATCTTAAGTCTATGAGTCTTAATTATTTTTCTAAAATAAAAAAAAACCGCACATTATTTACTAGGCACTACTCAAGAAATAACAAAAGGTTTTTACTTAACTTAAGCATCCGTATTTTGTTTGTTATAAAACCAATATCGTTGTTACTCCTATATTTTCTAAGACACCTTGTGTTTCCGGGTAACTCCAGCTATTCTCTTAACGAACCTACTGAGACGCTAACGAACTAATATAGGATTTTTCAAAAAGCGGCCATGTTTTTCTGGTGACATCTGTCAAATCTGTTGTTTATTATTCAGTTATTGATACCAAATCATGGTGAGTTACTCAAACGAACAGCACGTCCAACTGACAATGACTTCATTATCAAAATAAGTATTAGTTAGTGCAAACGTTGACCCAGTTCCGCCCAGTTTAAAAGGTAGATTTGGTGGATCTTCACAATCAAGTCTATGACGTTTGGTAGACAAATTTGAAACGATCGGTTCGGTAATTAATCAGCCAACGTTCGTTCGTCAAAAGAACGCATAATTGCCGCCGGGGTTCGTGAAAGTGTGTAGAAGAAAGAGTCGATCCCAAGCCCCTGTGCACAAGAACTCGGCCTTTCGCAGACTTTAACTTGGGTCGGGATTTGGGGGCCTAAACCCGTACAAGATCCAACTAAACCAGGAGCTAAAAGTTCAAGACCATTGGCAATACCGTTTGTCCCCTAACTGAGCTTCCAAGTGGACCCGGAATAAGACCTCAATTTTGGTTCAGGGAAGTCTGTTTTCAAACTTCTTCTGTGCCACCATCTAAGAATCTTTAGACAACTATAATATAACTTCATTTCACGGTAACTTAAAATAGCTGTTGGAAAGGAAGGACAGTCTAGTTGTCAAGAACCTCAATCTGATTGGTTCAATTTTTGTCAAATGTAGTTTAAAGTCTTAAAATTATAATCGGTAAAATTTTCAGATTGTGCTAGGTTCTAAAAAAGATCGAAGTCAAGCACCTCGAAAGCCTTCTAAGTATAATCGAGACGAATGTTTTTGGCAAAAGGTATTTTTTATTCTTGTTAGGAACTTTTTTTTGTCTTGATCTGTTCACTAATCCAGCTGATTTCGGCAGCAAGATTTTCTCGCTGGCAACCGCCTACAACTCTTGTTTTTTGTTTTTGTTTTGTTTTAATTTAAAGATAAATTGTCTTATGTTTTTAAGACACCCTGTTCAAGAGATCAGACGTATTAACATAATGAACACATCAATACAGTTTGTACCTCATCTCCTCCGCAGCTTAACTACAGACTAATACCAATAACAATACCTCGAAAACGAAATTTCTGAAACCCAATATGGCCAACATCGTTTGATCTGGAGGTAAAGACGGACGGTATTGAGTGAATTCTCTCCACCCAATCGCCTTAATGACGTTCAAGAAGTTTGATGTCACCCTCTTAGTACCTTTCCATTGTATAAAAGCATACAAAGTCACAGAGGTCACCATCAACATCTACGAATATAGTCTTGAAGATGATTTTCTCTGTTTGTTTCTATTATATTCCATGGCGAAAGGGATACAAATGTGATGTGCAAAGGCATTGCCCACCCGAACTAAATGAATTATTCACAATTATCTTCTGACCGGATACGGTTTCTGTACGCTGGCTGGTGCAGAAATGGCTGCTTTTGTTCGATTATTGGTCGAAAAGTACATGTTCGTCCTGTTCTATCCCGTCCTCGTTCAACTTTGTGTATGTTCACATGATTTACCGCTAGAGCATCCATGGAATGTTCTTTGACGTAGCAAACTGCGAAAGTGTTTCTAGAGAATCTCCCAGGACAATACACAAACACATACATACATATAAACAGCAATATATGCTATGCAGTGCCAGGATGCTCTTGCCAGTATAATTGTAATAAACATGTCGTCATAATTTCTGATGCTTCATACGCCCCATGGCACTATGGGCAGAGACGTCAGTGAAGCTGAAGGTATTCTCCGAATTGTCATTTTGGATTCAATTCAAGATTTCGATTTATCTACCGTTATAGGCTGCTATAGCATACATGTATATTGTATATGCACATGTGTGTATATTAAATAACATATAGAGGGTTTTAGCACGCACATACGCCTCAACTCGTCTCACCTTACAGTTAGGAATTGATTTTCTCTGGTTTAGCATTACGCTACTTTGTGACCGATTAGTGATTAGGGCGTTTGACACAAGTGGCATTCACAGTGGGAGGTATAAACAGAATTTGCATTAAAATATTTGCAATATTTACTATCGATTTATTGTTATTACGTTTACGTGATTTTATGATTTCAAGTGATTTTATCTAATGAATTGGCAAATTGATTTGATTTTGCTGCCACAGAAATGTTGCATGTGCGTTTGTGTGGGTGGGAAATAGTTTTGTAAATTTTTTTGTTTTATTGATTTTTGTTTAAGGTTACGTATACGCCACAGTGCATGTAAATTGATATTGGATACATATTTGTTATTATTTGTTTTATCTTCGATATGGACGTAATTCAAAAAATTTAAATATTCGATTTTTGAACGGTGAGTAAGATTTTTCAGGATAGTTTAAAATTTGAATAATAATGTTGGGTGTTATGTCTGCTTGTATATATGTATATATGTGAACAATTAGCAAGCAGTAAAAATATTTGTAATCTTAATTATTGTGTCAATTAAAGTTTTTTAACATTATTGTTCATTTTATTATCATACTCGATGATAAAATGAGCGCACAGTTCAGCAACGAAGCTCATCCATTCTCTTCACCTTATCCTATGGAACTCTGCTCAAACTTACCACAAACAACATTGTTTTATTCCATTCGAAGAACAGCCCCGCGATGTTGTCAACTGGCTTTCCTCATTCAAGCCACATTTTAATACTGGTCTCACAGTCCAACAACTCGTGTTACTAAATAAAGATGGCGACGAACGAATCTTAAGTATCGCCAATAATGACTGATGACATTTAAAAGGTTTTTCAATAAGGATAGGTAGATTTAGAAATGGAATACAACAAGTTGTGTGTGAGGTTTTGACAAAATTTTTAATTGAGAGGTGTGTCGAGTGTGACATCGTTCAAATGCCCACCTCGGCTGCTTACGGTAGCATGGATCTGAGTGGTCCAATTTTCAATTACTCTTCCGCATAAGTCCGGTTGATATGAGCGATGGGAAACTAATTCAGTCAGCCTTCGATGGGTCCCGGGACACCGTAACATTTATGGTAATGAAATGGCTGATAAAATGGTTCATAACTTGAACCGAGTCAAATTGTACCCTGGGCACTTATGCCACAGGAGCAGGAAAGATATAAAATTCACCCAAGTTTCCCTACAACCGCAAATAACAGTGTGTCAAAATTTGAAGCCTTTCGGGTTTTAAGAAATCTTTAGAAAAAAAACAGAGTTTCTACTAAAGCTAAGCAGACCTTAATTGTCTCTATTGGTTGGGACCATTACGGGTCACAAATCAATGGGAACTCACATGAACATAATAGGCATCAGCATATGTGACCTATGCAGAGGGTGTCAAGACGAAGATGTGGAAGAGGGCTCAACTCACTTCTTTTGTAAAGGACCAGCTTAGTCAGAACTAGAAAAAATGCCTTCCATGAACTGACCGACGTCTCATTTTTGCCACTAAATAACTTCAATCTGAAATATGGATGGTTCAGAGAGGCCCCCCATATTTAATTCTTCCACTTGCCCTTCCCATCCCTACATTACCTGCACCCCGGGGATCACAATGGATCCATTGAGATCCGAGTGAAGTTATACAACTTGTGGCATCAATAGCCCACCTTACATAATTTAACCTAGGTCCATATGGTTCAATTTGGGCCATAATAAATTAGTTATCATCGTTCCAGCAATCGTCAATGATGGTGACCGTCTTATCAGCTTCGTCGAGACGTCACCACCGTCCCAAAGTTCACACCAATCGGTAACGGTTAGCATAGCCATTCATCCAAAAATGCGACTCATCCAAAATTGGGATCCTCTTCCAAGCGCCCGATTCCCTGTCAGTGAACAAACGGCGTTGTCTATTGTCGTGAACTTAAAGCTTCTGGGTCAGTTGAACAAAAATTCTGGCAAACTCGTTCGCCTATAAAAAGATTTTTTAATTGGCGCGGATTTTGATATGGATTTGGGCCGGTGTGGGTCATTGGTCCGTACTTTTTTGAAAATGACGTTGGTGTGTCGTTCACCGTCAATGGCGAGTGCTATACTCAATTTATGTGGTCCAAATTGAACTATATGGATCTAGACCGAGAGGATGGTGGTGCTATATGCTACTAAGGTTATAACTCGCATAGGTGACTTGAATTGGCGACGAAGGTCATGCAATGTGACCTTCCTAGACTAGACTCTTGTAGAGTTTCCTGAAGTCGCAGCTCAATGCGAATAAACCTCAATCTACCGATGGCCTTAAGGTTGAATATAGCAGGCCATCTCTCAAATTGAGCCGGATGTATGCGGAAGAAGATTTGGATTACTCGGATCCGTGCCACCGAAAGAAGCTGAGGCGGCCATTTGAAGAATGTCATATTCCATACATAGTGGCTACATGCCCTTATTAAAAAAACTCTATATGCTGCCATCAAGAAAGAACGCCCAACATCGACAGAAAGTTACCATATGCAGTTATAACTTCGAGGTAGCAAGGATGAAAGAGCTGAAACGAAGACTTACTCTTGCCAATACTTGCTTCCTTGCGCTAAAAGTTTCCGAATAATTAAACTCCACACGATTTTGCACGCCCCATTTAACAATGCTGTAAAGATTGGAGTTTAAGGACCTTATTATATGATTCCGAGCATGAGAAGCTGGGAGTAGAGTTTGTCGGCAAAACAGTGAAGTGGATTAAAAGTTACAGACAAGAAACCATCTAATATAACATGTATTGAGCGATTTAGAAGGTATATCTAATCCAAAGAATAAGAGTTTCGTTGATACCAAATGCAGGCACTAGGCTCGTGCCAAACTCTATAAAATGCCTTAGAAATATCAAGTTCCATGATCTTACTTTCTCCAAAACATTGTAAAGATCTGTTCCACTCTCCTTTGAGGTATGCAATCAGAGGACTAGTGAAATGATTGCTACGTCACTAAGAAGTTTTCCATCTTCGAGATATTTCTTGAGCTGATGTTTTATCAGCGATTCCATGACCTTCGAAAGAAGGGACGTAAGTGCAATTGGATTCCAGAAAAGTAGGAGCGATGGAAAAGCTTACGCAATGGTTTTGCAGGTGATGAGGAACACCTCTTCAGTAAAACCGTGGATATACCATCAGGACCAGCGGGTTTGTTTTTATCAAGATCTCGAAGGGATCTTTCAACTATAGGATTGCGGAAATATACCTGTCTCATTGAATGATTCACGTTATCAAGTACAGGAGGAGCTATATTGCTATCAGGCAACGTAGAGCTAGCAGTAAAATGATCTGCAAGTACATTTTCCTTATATGAAGAGTTAGTTATCCCTATTGAATGAGAATATAATGTTTTGTTATCGGTTATCGTCTTTCTAGTTTACACGACACTTTAAACTTTTCTCTTACACTTAAATTCTACTTTACATCCGAGTTTTATAAAAATAATTTTGTTTTTCCTATGCTGCAATCAATGTGTCAAAAGATTCGATATTTTCTATTACGCCCATAAGTATTTAACATCGCATCCAACAAAAATTAACTTTTATAGTTCAATGCTCTCTAATAAATTTAATTAAAATCAATTTGTGCACTAAAACTTGTTGGAAAATAAAACAAAAAAAAAAGTCAAGTCAAGTCTCTTTTCGAACTTCCTCAGAAAATTAACTTGTCTCGATTATGTTGATTGTGCATTAAAAGTTGCCCTGTCGACGACGTCATCATCGTCACAAGCGATCGCCCGTCCATTCGTCAATATGTGTGTTTATTTATCAAATTAATGAAACACTTTATTTTGTGAGGGAGGGTTAGACATCGACATAATAAAATGATTTTAAACGAAAAACAAATACACATACAGAATCACAAACACCCACGGCTACAGTAACAGAAAATTCAACTTTACTTTAATTAATGAACGAAAAAGTTGGTCCAGTTTTTTTTTGTGTGTTTTGATACAATAGAACCCGGGTATTTGAGCTCCATGTAGTTGTTTAGAAAATTGGATAAATTGTTAATTTTATAAAATGTACTTAAACGGACCTTTAAACTATCTTTAAATTATTTTTCCACTCATAAATAGTTTTCTATCAAAATTTGGTCTTACGAAAAATTACAAAAAAATTTTGATTTACGAGTATATTGGTTTTGCCTTTAAATCATTGACTATGAACTGATACAAAATAAAAGAAAATCATTCAAAAAACGTATTTTAAAATTATGTATCTAAAATGATACAAAAGTAATTGTGCATCTGCCTTAAGCAGCTTAGCCAATGCGTTTAATCGTGTAGCACTTTCTGAACTTACTGCGCTAAGAATATTTCTTGAAGTTGAGCCATGCATTTGTCAATTTTATTTTTTCGAATAAGTGATCCATATGGCACTTTCGATTTTCCATCTTTTTTGACATCATTCATTTGCCACTGTCGACGTCGTCGTCGATTCATTTTATTGATTCACTTCCACAATTCACTCTGCAATTAACTTACTTTCAGAAAATGTTTTATAATGTAGTTATCTGAACCCAAGCTCACTGGCAACTAACTAAATTTACGACTTTTTGCCTTCCATATAATGCTTGACAAATTTAACTAAGATTTTTCACAAAGATTCGTCCAGCTGACGTTTGAATCTTCTAATTTCCAATTAGTCATTAAATGCACTTGAGAGATGTGGACGTAAAAATGTACACCAAAAAGTCATAAAATTCTGGTCATACATGATAGGCATTGAGGAGATTTTCTTTGTTTAAGAAAAAATATTTCAAGAATTATAGTCTGCCATGAATAATTTTCACTAGACGATTATTGATACAAATTTTTAAAAACAGCTTTTCTTTAATTGAATAACCACTGATGCGGGCCAGTTTTATAGTTTCAAATAGGCAACCACGTGAGATTATTTTCTGAGAATGGCATTGATGCTACGAGTATGATGCAATCTATGGACATGGCGTACAAGTTGATGGCAGTATTTGTCTAATTATTTTACAAAAAGCTTTTTACTACGATGCTTAACGGAAAAAGCTAGTAGTTGACGTACGAATGGCCAGATCAAATATATGGATATGAAGAAGGATTTAATTCCTCAAAATTATTATAAAAATCTGTTTGGTTGAAAAGACTATCCACTAGATTTTTGTAGACTTTCGGCTTCAGGAAACCTCACAATAAAATGTCCAACGGGGTGAAATCGTACGATCTCAGCGGCCAGTTCATCTCACTCGTCTGCGTGAGATAACCATGACCCTAAATCTCTTAACAGAATGTCCATTATGGCATAAGCGAATGTCATTCACATCCATATCATCTTATTTGTGCCAAATCCATATCGTCTTATTTTTGCCAAAAAAAATCATCGATCGGTAGTGTTCTGCGTTGATAGTGATGGCAATGCTTCCGTTGTTTTCAAAGAATTACGTATAAATTACGTATTAAATTACGGATGCATTGCTAATTGGTAAACCTCGATTGACATCGTCGAAAACACGGCAATTTAGCTTATTGAGGGATGGAATTTAACAATCTATTTAATTTGAGTACTGCTGACAAAAAAGACGATGAAAAAATGAATGATATGTTATAACGATATTCAAGAGAAACAAAAGCTTCCAGAATGGATGTGTTTTCATTAGGTTTTGAGACTTTTTTCTGGATTTCATTTAATAGATTTAAATGATTATTGGGATCATCAGACAAGATATCAGAGATATACAGCCAGGTTCCAAAAATCGAGTGAAATCAAAATGAAAACGAATTTCCAAATCGAGTGAATTTGTTTTCAGTGTACGATTTCATAATTTCGAAATCACTTTAAGTGAAATTGGAAACAGCTGTCATCTCTCACTTTTCAGTTCAAATTTCAATTTTGTTTGTGAAGTTTTTTGACTGCTATTCAAATCTTGTGTGTTAATTTTGATAAAAGTTTTTCTATAAAATATTGTATTGTGCTTGAAGCGGCATTCCAACGTACCAAACGTGAATATACAGAAGGAAGAAAAATGTTGAGAGATAATTGAAACCCATTAGGAATTGATGACGACTTGTATTATGTTATCGACTTCATATACATAAGTGCTATTCCATCAGGAAAACTTCCTTTTCTGCATCGTTGTGGCCGATGGAAATTTAGTAAAGATCAGTTGAAAAAAATCTTGGTCGAAGTACTGTGTCAAAGATTTTGATTTGGAGAGTAAAATTTGTCCAAGTTGAATTCAACGTGCTATGACCAATGAATAGGCATGAAAATCTCAACTATTTTTTTTTCCAGAAGACAGGATGTATCGATGGGATGCAAATCAAGCTCCAAGGATATTCCATAATAGAAAAAGATATTATTCTTTTTTTTTAAATATTTTTTTCCGATAAATATTCGCAATAAATATTTAGTTCACACAATTAGATCGGATCGAATTTAAATCACCTGAAAATCGAGAAAATCGAAATCTGGAACACGGAAATGAGCACCAATTTCACTTCGAAAAAAATGAAATCGATAGAAATGAATTGTGGAACACAAAATTTTATTTTGTATCGATTTCAATTCCATTTCGAGAGAAAGTGAAATGTAGAACCTGGGTGATACTTAGGTTTTAGACGGATGTAGGCCTTAAAGATGGTAGCCAGATCAGAAGTGCGAATAATGAATCAAAAGTTTTGCTCTAAATTTATAGCAATAATAAATACATCCTAGAATATTTTAACGGTGGCACGTTTATTCCAGGGGATATGAACGATAGCACACACAATTTCAGCGGAGTAATATATTTCGAAGAAACATAACTCTTTTAGAGATTCTCGATAGGACCATTTTCGAAAACGTCAAACCAACGTCAATTTGATTGTAATATTTTGACGCAGATATTGTTTTTTGTACAAAATCAAAAACAATCAATTTTCTTGTAAATGCATTTGACGTTTACGAACATGCTCTATGGCTTAACTTGTGTCCTTAACTCGTATTTTTTGCTGCAGAGTTTTACCCCAAATGATTCTATCGAATATATGACTTTATCAAAACCAATGCCTTTGCATAAAAATTTCGTTTTGGGTTTTCGAACATTTGACATTTGCAGTTTGCGTTTAAAGACATCGTTAAATAATAATTACATTTTTGACGCAATTAACGTTTCCAAAAGATACAATTTTTTGGGTCTATTTTTTGTTCACTGCTGATTGAAACAATATTCTACGCAATGTCAATTGAAGTCAACTTCCTAGAATATCTAATTGGATTAAAGATCGTCAGATTGAAAATAAATTTTAAACAATGTTTTCAATGGAAGATTTATATTCGGAAGTTATGTTCGAATTTGCACAATTTCCCATAAATTAAAGTAATTTGAAAATCACCTCTAATATCCTGAATTCAAATAAAACTGAATGAAATTGTGTTTTATAACAGTTTATACCAGTTTGTTTTCGATAAGCTAAGGAAACAGAGCTAGCGAAACTGTCAGCAAATAGTTGCTGTGAGTTTGTATATACATATGTAGTTTTTGAAAATTATTTAGTTTCGGCATAGTATTTGTATTTCCATTTCCCATCGGGAAATAGTAGATTCAAATCTTGCGATTGAAACATTAAATGGTTTGCTTGCTTGGAAGACGCTCCACAAATATCCGTGGTCTTTAAGGACAGTACTTTACTTTAGAAGTTTAGTGGTCGAAATTGCGCAATTTAAGTTTAAGTAGGAACATACTATTAATGTTAAGGTTGCTTTAATTTCTTAGTTGAACTGCAGCTAGTTCAACAATTCCAATAATAAAAATAAACGAAAAAATATGTTTAGGCTATTGACATATGGAGAGGATCTTCAGTTTTCTGCTGATTCCGAACCGCTTAGATGTAGGTATTACTTTTGATAACAAGAACAAGCTCCTAATATTAAAGGAACTAATCAATTTCCAAATCCTCCAATTATAATTGGTATTTTCTTTGAGGATATGTCATTTCTCTGCAAGAGAAATTAGGTCCCCTTGAAAAAAGTTTTGAGGTTTTAGCTGAAGCGGCTGGGAACCAATCCCCGACCTTCAGAGAGATATTCCACTTCACTAAAAATTACACCAAAGGGTATTGCAATAATAATAAAAATGCTCTTGGCATTATCAGTTGTAGAATGTCCATTGAAGTTTTAGAAAACCTTGTTTTAAAAGTAATTTCTTAATGAAACTGTCCCTCCCTTAAGTGCTCCAATCTTGGACGTTACCGTATTAAATATGACTTTTTTCGAAAAAGTACTACTATACCCTTAACTTCAGTTCATTTTAAATTCCCCAAACGTACCAATCTCTTCTAGTTCTTACAGAATGAAGGAAGTTTGGCGCGTACACATTTGTATTAAGGATTAAAGTTTGACATTGAATATCAAAAGATGGAAAAATGTCCAACTCTTCGTTTGTTTAAGTCTTGAAGCCCCTTTTCTGACAGCTGATAACTTAAAAAAATGATGAACGCAGTTTTTATCTTGACTTTAAAACCCTTGCGGAGGCTTAAGTTACAAATTCAGCAATTGATCTCATCTATCGATTTTTTACTATTTTAAAAAGTTATAGGTATAACATAAATACATGTGTAAGAGTTTGCTCTCTCGCTAGGCATTTCGCATTCGAATCAACATTCCTTCTTGAAAAATGTGTACGTTGTCCTCTTTTTCCTTCTTAAATTACACTTTTCCTTCTAAGAATTACATTTCTAGTCCGATTATGCAAAAAAAATCTCAAAATTAAACAAATCGTTTAAAAAAATAAAAATCCCCAACAGTAAATTCTTTAATTATACACCGCTCGAAAAAATAAACTTAATCCTATTCATCCTAACTTTCCCTCCCGACAAAAAAAAATTAAATAACAAAACTAGAAAGAAGCAGAAAAAAGTAAATGAGCGCACATTCCATATAATTTTCCCACCTTAAATTCCAAGAGCGCAGCACTTAAATAATAAATTCCCTCCAAGTATCACAACTACCACCCGTAGTTCGTCCTAAAATCGACCCCAAAAACCAGCCCCGGCCCCCCTATCAACCTCCTCCCATTGAATGGCTCCTGTTTTTATTCTATTGTATTACTAAATTGATATCAAAGCAGGAGAAGAGGCAAGAAAAAATGACCTCATTTCTGCAACTTTTTTTTCTGTGTTCATTTCAAATTTTTTTTCTGCTCTCTACTTCTCGCTTTTCCAACAATAAAAATTCACAAGAAATAGAAGGAAGAAAATACAAGGGAAAAAAAATCAGCACAGGATTGCAAAAGGAATGAGTAAAACCAAAATAGGACGAAGCGCAATGAAACTCCAACGAACAAGAATATGCCGAACCGAAACCCCATCACACAGCACGAATGCTCTCCAGCCACCCAATTGTGTACATCAAACTTCCATGTTCCACCCAATGACGAGGACGACCGAACAGAGCAGAAGAACTGTACCGTGCTCGTAGTGAACATTGAAAGGACGAGGACAACGACGACGACGACGACGATGGAGCAGTGTTGTTCTCTCTTTGCCAATTCGATTTATCAAATTAATGAGCTTTTTATTTATTTGCTTTTTCTGGGGGTGGCTGGGGCCAGAGATTTGGGTGCCTGTAGCATTTAGCGCTTCTGAGTTTTCCTGCCAGCCTGTTGTGTGTCCTTGTTTTTAAAGCGACGCGCTCGATTTCAATTCATGAGGCAGAAATGTACACAAACATATACAAACACATGCAAGATAAACAGAGAACGGGTGTGATAGAAAGAGATAGGTATGTTGGTATGGTGTTGCCCTTACGATTTCATGTTAATCCTGACATTTGTCCTATTGCATATGGATGTGGGATGTGCTGATTTGTACAGTGAGTCAGAGAATTTTGCTAAGAAAAAAAATTGGTGTTAGCGTACTGAAAAAAAGTTGTGTGTTGTGTCTACTGATTTCTATTTTTATGATAATATTTGGAGTAAAATTCGAGAAAACAGACTTTTCAGTTATATTACAGAAGTGGAATCGACTAACGTGATTGTTGACATTATTGTATGTCACTTGAAATCAACGCAACGATTATCGCTTTGATAATCACTTTACTTGGATCAAAAGTGTTGATCTTAATTATCAACTCCCGCATTGATAGTTTATAGAAATCGGGAGTTCATATGGAAAGTTGTGGACATGCTAGGTATTCCTGAGAAAACCATCGACAATATCAAGGCTACATAGGAGAAAGGTACAAAATGTCATGTTCTTTATAATAATTATAAGCTGTCAGAAATTTTGAAGTTTAAATTGGAGTTCGTCAGAATTGCACTTTATCATCGCATCTTTTCATCGTGGATTTAAGTGATGTTATCAATGCAGGACTATGAGGCAGAAACGGGAGAGTCCAATGTACCATGCCATCTTATTTGAAACATCTTGATTACGATACAGATATTTTAACCTGCTTGTGCAAATTTAAGTTAGCAGACTGGAACGTAAAATGAATACGTCAAAAACCAAGGTCTGAGGACTTGAAAGCTCTTTCGCTCAAATAAACACTGATAGATAAGAGATCGAGAAAGTACAGAGCTTTACTTATTTGGGAAGCATCATCTCATCTGAAGGGAGGACAGAACTTGATGTAAGTGGTAGAATTGGCAAGGCAAAAGTGGCTTTCGGAATACTGTTCAAGGTTTGCAAAAGTTGTGCATAGGTCCGGCTGAATTTGTGCGATGGCTATGGCCTCTTTTATGTTCATCTTAAGAGCATCGGTCGATTGTGGTTTATTCGCATAGTCATATGGCTTCAAATTGAATGATAACCTTAGATAGGAATGTCAAACATGACGTTCGTTTTTTAACGTACGTAACGCCATTCTACCAAAACCACATTTCGTCTATGGTTCAATTTGGGCAGTACAAAATTGGTTATCATCGTTCATTAGCGCTTATTTTTAACGGTGACCGCCTCACCTACGCTGTTTTCGAAAAGCACGGACCACACCAATCGGTAACTTTTTTAGGATGCATTATCATCTGATAAACCTCTTGGTTATATACCGGAATTTCGCTAAAGATGATTTGTTCGTCAAAATTAAGGTCTTATTCCAAATGCTCCAAAGCCCAGTCAGCGAACAAACGGCTTGATCTCTGTTCATGAACCTTACGCTCCTGGTTCAGTTGAATCTTGTACGGATGTAGACGCAAGTCTCGACGCAATATTTGCAAAAGATGAAGTTTTGCGAAATTCTCTGGGTTCTCGGGCGATCTTACGTTCCTTTGACGTACGAATATTGGATGATTGATTACCGAGCCGGTCATCTTAAATTGGGAAACAAAACGTTGAAGATTGTTGGAAGCCTAAATAAAATGGATGCAACTCGAAGTTTGCATTAAAGAACACATATCATTTTGATAGTAAAGTTTTATCATTTGGACGTTCTGTTTTATCGTGTAACTTTCCATAGTGATTTGGCAATAGTAACTGAATAATAAACAACAGATTTGACAGATGTCACCAAAACAACATGGCTGTTCTTCTTCTCTTCTTTAGCAAATTGGGTCTTGAAATCCTTTTGGGCTAGGCGCGCACATTCAAGATTTAGTTGCGCAACTGCTTGGTTCGAGCAACTAAAAAGTTTGTGACACAAACTAAACGATTGCCGAAAATGATTGCGCTATTTTGTGTAACATATAATTATATGCACCTGCGCGGACATTCAACCAAATAGTTCATCTGTTTTCTATGAGCAACCAAACAGTTGTGCAACTAAAAATTTAATGTGCGCGCCTTACGAAACAATCGACAACACTTTTAGGAAGTAGGAGATTTTTACTATTCGAGTTTACAGTACTAAGTTTTGGAGAGTGAAAATTTGAAATTCGGGAAATCACATAAATTTTTATTTGTCAATATTTTCTTCGAGAACATTTTTCAATAGAAAGGGTTTGTATATTCACTTCTTATAAACCCAAATTCATTCAATTGAGGCATTCTATGAAACATTTTTCCTCATCTCTGAGTCACTGTTCGTGAACATATCCATTTACAAACAGTCAACGTTAAAAGTTTTCCAAATTCACCCCCTGCAACAGAAAACCACCACTTTCAACAGCAATGAGAACAAAAGAAGAAAATCAGTTGAGGCAGCAGCAGCAGCAACGAAACCAAAAAAAAAAATTAAACATAAATCCTTGCACGTACAAACTTATGAACAAACGTAATATAAACCTCGTCGTCCTCGTCGTCGTTCTATGCGGGGAGAGTGAGGCAAAACAAAATATAAATAAAGTACAAAAAAAAAAAAAACAGAACCACCACTCTCCCTCAATCCTCAACCCACTCTCCTTTCGAGCATGTGCTTGAAGATGCCAAGAGAATACAAATATACAATAGGAAAAGTATACTCTGCCATACCAGCCAGCCATATCACAGAAAACAAAGAAGAAGGATACAACACGCGGGACATCCTTAAGCCTCACAAAACAGTACCAACAACAACACAGAACAAAATACATATACATAAAAAGCACTAAAACAATCTGGAACAAAGAAGGAGCCGAGAGAAAAATATTCAGAAAACCCAAAAGAAAGAAAAAAAGAGAAAAAAAAAGCAATCTTCCGCTCAAACAACGGGTGGTCTCTTCAAGTCGCCATTTAACCCCACACCTTTGCTAGCCGTCCTAATTCACAACATGGTGACCACTTATTGCGGTGGCAAACGCCGCTGCGCTGCCTTTCGTTTCATACAATTTATAAACACTCAGGCGTACAATAAAGACCAACTCGACTAAAATCTAATCATAATAAGTCACCCCAATAGCCATATTGTTAGTAATAATAATCCGGCCCCCCGCAAAGGGTAAATAGTACATAAGGCACTGCTGAATGATTGAAAGAAAATCAACACGATGGCCATAATTTGTTATCACTTATTCGAGGGGGATGATCCTGAATTGTTCTTGGAGGTATCAACCCTATCATGAGCGTTAGTCGGTGTCCGTGTCCTTGTCTTGTTAAGCAAGTGACCCTAGATGTGTGGGGATGATGACACACGAATGTACAAATAAGCGATACCATTCTCCTAGCGCACCGCTTGCTCTACCCCGTCCATAGCTTACACTGAACAAAAGATCAATAAAAATTGTACTGTGCTGAAGCTATGAATATGTGAAGGGGGATAATACTTGCGGCAGTGCTCGGTCTCCATCCCTATACAGACACTTGGCACCGACCAACAGTCGTGCAATGGTAGATATTCGTTGTTCGGTCAGTCGATTTAGAACGATTTACAATTCAACCCCTAAGCATGAACAACGACAATTTCACGATTTCGGATCTTGCAACCCACAGAAGGCCCAAACAAAACGGAGCAAATAACAAGTGTCTACCTATCTGAACTGCTAACCAACAACCGACGCGACGCACGGTGGCGTTCAATAACACCCACTTGTCTCTTCCCTTTGTCGGTCGGTCGGTCGATGTCATAGAGTCTCACAAAAGTCGTTCTCAAGCGACTATAATGCCGCACCGCACCACCCGCCAGATGGGGGGTTGGTTGGCTATAAGAATCTGCGATTGTATGTATTGTATTCCTGCAGATTTGTATATTTAGGCAGAGAAACTTTGAATAAAGAATTGGCCATATCCTTGAAGGCATTCAAGTATTAGTGGGCGGCTTAGGCCAGCAATGGATTGTTGAATGAAGGATAATATAACAACACACAAAATAACTCCCTGTGTTAACCATTTTGCAAACAAATACACAAACAGGAATCTCGACACACAAGAAGGGAAACAAAGTAATTTTTTTAAGCAACACAAAAAAAGGGATGCAAAATTGAATGGATTGTATTTTCGTTTCAGCTCGGAATGGATTGATATATCAAGTCAAGATTTTGCCCTCAGCTCTCTTTTAAGTCAACAAAGATATAAAAAATACGCCGAATTAACACCACTTTATCAAACTGTGAAATGATTTATTTTTTAGTAAAGAAAATGATTTTTTTAAAAAAACTAAAGTATTCTTTTAATAACCGGAAGAAAGTTTCAAGGCTAAATGTTGATGTAAATTAGCACCAAGAAAACCTAATTTGAAATGTGTTCAAAAAGATTTGGATGACTCAACAGGAGAAAGGTAGTTTTTGGCCATCTAAATTTAAAATTAAGAACTTTTAAGGCAGGGGCTACAATTTTCTGGATCTATCAAAAAAGTAAATCAGAAATACCCGTAGATATAACTTTTTTTATCAAACCATTAAATACTTTAGCCTAGTAGGCTGCAATAAATTTAAGCTCCCATATTTCTCTTCAAACATCAGATAAAATCCAAGCGAAATGTTGACATTAAATCTATTATTAAAGCCTAGTGTTAAGGCATTAGTATTATACTACAATTTGCTAACTTCAAAGAAGTTATTAGCTTTTTCTCAATTTTGAATTAGTAATTAGTATCGTGTTAAGGCTATTTTTTAATAAATTACTTCTGAACACACCCAAAATAATGTCATTTGTGCACACAAACGAAGTGACGTTTGTAAACGTCAAATAATCATATGAAGTAAGCAAGGTTAAAAAAATAAAAAATCTTTTTGATGATTTCAACTTTTATAAAATGTTAGAGAAAGTATTATGCTAAATTCAATTTAAATTTGCAAAATCGTTGTTTTAACTAAGTATCATAATAGTAAAGTTTTACCATCTTACGAATTTGACTACAATTTTGCGCTATTATTTTCAAATACAATTAATGAACCGAGCAATTAATTATGTATGAAAAAGAGTGGAGACTTTTCTAAATAGTGTTAGAATTTCCCCAATTCCCGTCATCAAAATCTAAGCCTTAGGTTATCACCATAAGTCAATGAGCGCTATTTTTACTTGCGGCTTATAGGTAGGCACTATAAGGCAAGTTATGCTTTCATAAAAAAAAATCGAACTCGGGATTTTGATCAAAGTTGACATTACGATTATAGTGAAAGGCCTAAAGGGCTCGGCCGATTTTCTTAAAACTTGGTGGATATTATTATTAATCCCCCCCACATGTTTTCTTTCTGTTTTTTTTTTTTTATAACGGTACCTGTCATACGATTTTTTTTTCGAAATTCCACAAACATTTTTTTTCTCTTAAACTGTTCCAAAGCTTTTTTTTTAAATTCAAAAAATATCAATTAGTTAAAGCTAGGTAATGGTTGACAATTTTTTTCCGAAAAATAGTTTTTAATGGTACTCCTCTTCCAACCATATTTTTTTCCTTTTTATTTTCTCAAAAAATGGTACAACCGATTTTGATTATTTTTTTATGTTAAAGGTCCTCAAAAGTTTGAACATTCGGCCCTAGCGAGGTATCCGTTCGGAGCGGAAAATTGTCCGCAACGGATACTTTTTCGGAGGTTCAAATTGCTTTTGAGGTGTATCGGAAAGAATAAAAATACACAAATGCGTTGGCGTAATTTGTTCCCCGCAGAATTTGTATCTGACGAAATCGGAAAATCAATTGCATAAAGCTGTCACAAATAAAGCACTTAATCGCACTTCAACGCAGTTTGCCGAGTGCGTTAAAAAAATGTCGGAGAAAAATTTCGAACAGCTGTTTGGAAGAATACCTCGAAGCAAAAATCCTCCGAATCGTATGAAATCGGAGAATTTTCCGCTCCGAACGGATACCTCGCTAAGGCCGATTGTGTATTCAAATATTGAAACAGATTGTTTTTTGGATTTTTAAAGAAAATTCCAATTTTTTTTTTAAACTTGACAAATAAAAGTTTCTTAATACAATCTACAACATGTGAAAAAAAATTGTATTTTACCTTAAAAATAACAGTACCCACCATAAAAATGTTAAAAAATGATATTACATTTTTCAAATTTGGAATTCCTCATTATTGGCATAACGGAATTTTATGAAATTTTGTATAGAGAAGGTTCTAAAAATATTGAAAAACATTGCATTTCAAAACCTAAAACAAAATATTTTTTTCAATTTTTGAAGAAAAAAAAGTCAATTTTTTTTGCAAAATTTGATACCTCAAAAACTGGTCAATATTTTTTTTGGAAATTTAATTTTAATTCGTACAGTAATAAAAACTTTAAACTGGCGTAGGAAAATTTTTTCTCAAAAATGTTTTAAAAATTTTTTATATAAAAGCTTATTTTTTTAAGAAACCACTACAAAGACTTATAATTTTTGTTCTTGCATAAACCTATACATATTGGCTTGCATCACATGGCATCCTATTGTTACCTTCATTAACTAAAGAAGTTGTTTTAGTCATTTAAAAAATTAATTTTATGCTTATGAACAGTTTTTCTCAAATAACATTAATTTTTGAAATTCTTATTCTTTTACATAAGAGTCCAGATGAGTTACAGATGAGTCCCGAAACGAAAAAGTGCTTTAATTCCCATTACTTCTTCCTCTCATGTTAACCGCCTCTTTTATCCTCTGTGACGGTGTGGCGATGAGTGATGACACTGTCCGTTATTATCCCTCCTCAGCTCCGGTATGATGACGTCCGGCTGTTTCTGTCACTCTTTCCTTCCTCTCGAACATTAAATCTCTTTATTCCATCTCTACCACTCTGCCAGCTCTATAACAGCCCCTAACTGCTGATCGAGATGGCGTATCAGTTTAACATTCATTTCTGCTGGGTGCAAGATGCTATACAGAAAACAAACCTTGGGTGGAACAATATCACCACCTGCTTGGTGACAAAACAGATTTGGTCAATGCTGGATCTGAAGTGCCCAAAGGTTTAATATCTTTAAGCAGATTGCCCCGTAATAGGTGTTTTAACAGAACACTTTTTAAAGACACAAAGCGACTTGCAATTCATTCTAACGATTTTTGCAGAAGCTGCATGGACCTTCTCAGCACATGATCTGCTTTATTCAAAAGACGTACACTCCACCTCAGAGATTTTTACTACCATAACCTTAGTGATCCTATAAATATAGATATGGCAATCTTTCTTGCTTTATAAGGAGCTCCAATTGGTTCAACAACTAGGGAGAAAGTCTCTAAGATTCAATGTGGTATTAGAATGGAACAACTCATGATCTAAGTGTATCGGTACTCCTGCTGACAACCACGCCAACCTAACCGAACTTAAGAGCAAGTTACTGCCTTCCAGTTGTGCATTTCATTCCTTAAATCTTTTTCACCTATTTTTTTCAATATTGAATGATGAAGATAACTGGTATTAAGTAAGCTCTGGGTCCTCCATTAACGAATTTGTGTAAAACAACGAAATTTTTATCAAAATGTGAATGAAAATAAGGCAAATTTTTTTTCAAAATAAATACGGCCCCAATAAAAGAAATAAACATTTCATTTTCATTGACTTAATACTTGCTATTCTATTTGATCTAAAAGAGCACTAATACATTTTTTTCGCTTTATTGATTAAATTCTTAAATATGTTAGTTAAACAATGAACTACACAATATGAAATCTTAACGAAGCATTTATTCGCCCTTTATTGATTGATTCATGATAACCCAAAATTTAACAAGGGTAAATTTATAAAATTTTGGCGGCCTCTGACGGCCATGTTGTTTTGGTGACATCTGTCAATTCTGTTGTTGCTCCCATTTAATGGTGGCCATTTGAGGCGACCGGTTCGGTAATCAATGACTCAGCATTTGTACGTCAAAAGAATGAGGCATACGATTCTTCACCATTGACAAAAACTCGGCCTTTCCCAGACTTCATCTTGGTGGATGGGACAACATCAACCTACACGACGTTTACAATGCATCCTCAAAAGTTTATCGTTTGTTGTGGATTTCGAACTGGCAGCGTCATTGGACTGTACTTAAAAAAAAAATTGATGATGATACGGTCACCCTCAATGGTGACTTATGGCCCAAAGTGAAACATATGGACCTAAACGACGTGTGGTTCCAGTAGGACGGCGTGGGGGCGGCGCTACTTGCCACATAGCAGACGACAAGATTGACATTCTGCATGAACAATTTCAGGGTAAGGTTGTCTTTCGCAGTGGTTTCGTGAATTGGCCACCAAGATCATGCGATTTCAATAATCCTTAATCCTTAAGATATTATTCAATTGGTCAATAATATTTAATTATGAAAATATTGTACACTGTGGCGTATGAGTGCTTTTTCTAAAGCAAACAATTTTCAAAAAAATAAAAACTTCCTTCTTTCATCATACATATCCAATTTAATGCATGTTATAAGCTCATCATCTTGAAAATTTGATTTTCCAAGCCTTTGCAGCATTTGCTGCAACTAGTGCATGGTTGTCTAAAAGCTTAAACACTAACATTTCTCTTAATTACCCATATGTGCTTAGCTCGACCATACAAACTCATATAATTATCATACACAATAACGATGCACTCAAGCAAAACACTTACTTTCACCATATGTCTCTCTCACTCTTTCGAATTAAGCTCCATCAAGTGTATCCATCATCAGTCTACAGACTACAGGATATAGGGCTACACCACCAATAACACGGCCACACCACAGGAAACAATCTCCGCCTAATCCCCTATTCTAATATATGCAAATGACTTATATGTGTTCAAAACACACCAAATACACACAAAACCAATCCATGCCATTAGTTTTCGTTTAACCAAAAGTAGCTTAATTAAATTTCATCGAAAACAAAGGCTTTGGCAACACTCAGTCTTCTATGAGAGAACATTATGTGTGACACCCCCAAACTCGATGTTTTCTGTGTGACCGGACAAAAGCGATTCACCAATAATGAAACAATGAACCACTAGCGACCTCAACTCAACCATCCGACCGACCGACCGACCTCCACATGCCACCCTCTACCCTCTCAGTCATCTCAGTCCGATTCTTCACCACCCTCCCGCCCACTTGAATAGCATCAAAACAAGCAAGCTCCACTCCTGAGCCGGGTGCAAATAAACGGTACCAAGAGGCTAAAACAATAAGAATTTACGGATCACATAATAATACAGTGTGCGGTAATGTATACAAGCATAACACTCTCGACTTCTTCGTCCTTTCGATTATGATGGTGGTAGAAGCATACTAAGCTGTATCAGATCCGTATCCTTGCATATAGCCTAAAGGGGGACTGCTTCTGTGGGGGGATTGTTATGGGGCAGCAAGCCATTTGCTTTGCTTGGTTCTGGAATGATATGTTTTGGTGTATTGTAAAAGGGTGACTAAAATCAAATCGAAAGAGACAAAAGCAAACAGCCGGCGATCAGAATAAAGCAGCAGAGCCAGTGAGTGTGGTCTTTTTGTTGTTGCTTTCGTGGGATTCATGCAAAGTTAATCCTCAATAGAGACAATATTTGAGAACAATGGAACTGTTGCAAGATGTTGTTGATTGTGAATGTGTCACAAGCAGATTTTGCTTTATTAATAAGCAGAGACGATTATTGTAGATTTATTGGAGGATAAGAAGGGCACATAGTTTAAAAGGGTTGCTTTGTAAAATAATAGCTGAAAAGGAGCCAGATTATCATGCTTCTCGTCAAATTAATTGATTCTGAAATCAAAAGTATTTAATTTAATCTATTCAGAGGGAACGTATGATTTCGAAAAAGGTTAAAGATTAAAATGGGGCACTGTTATGGAACTACACGATGCCCCGGGGCATCTTAGAACACACATAAAATGACAAACCTAGTAGGTATACTTTTTCGAAGGCTTCTTGTATTAAAGGCGAGTTCTATCAAAGACGTCTGTGTTCTAAGCAAAACAATCGCAAACAGAACCCTTTAAGAAGGTAAGGACATACCTACGAAATGGAAGTTCTCTTTCGAAATTTAGATGAGTCTTCGTCGAGTAGTTTGTGGAATTGTTTTTATCGAGTAGAGGAGAACAGGTGGTAGGTACTTCAAATGATAAATTTCGATACAAACTTTGAAAAGAAAACTTATAAGTGTTTAATCAAGTGACCATTAAGCATAGACCTTTTCTTCGGAAATTAATAGGGAACGCCGTGATCCGGACTTTAGCCGAAAATCAGTTTATCAAACTAGACCCATCTTTGGTTCGCTGGCTATGTCAACATGCAAATTTGCGAACACAGTATTCGATCAACCATCAATGTCCCTATAAAGATCGACTCTTTGGTGTGGTTTCACTCATGGCGGCATCATCTGACAATATTTCTTTCGAAATCAGGAAGGAGGCACTTTCACCTCCGAGCGCTTGATAAAATCGAGCTATGCTTCCAACCAGATGGCGCTACATGTCATACAAGCGAAGCAATGGACGAAGTTTTGAAGAAGAAATTTGACGATTGCGTCATCTAACAGCTAGTCTTCATCAATTGGTAGCCGTGATTATGCGACTTGACACGAATAATTATTTTCTCTGGGTCTACGTTAAGTACTTAGTGTACTCTAATAAGCCAATCACTTTGGACAAGCTCAATGCCAGAATTCGAGACGTTACTACTGTGAAAATGCCATGAGTCTTCATTAAATATTAGACCGACGGACCGTTTAAAGAAGTGCAAGCGAATTCGAGGCGAAAATTTGACTGAGGTGTCTTGAACAGAATTGTTGTTTCTCTTTCTCAGAGCATTCTGTTCTAATTGAAACACACAAAAGAAAATGTCAGCTGTATTTTATTCTTCAACGCAAATACTAATGGCCTGCTGGACGAATTTTCTATTGTTTTTAAGTTATTGATAACTCAGTAAAGTTATTTTTTTTATCAAGCCGATAAGTAAGCTCTTGGCTATGATCCGCATAAAATCTATATTCTAAAATAAAGGCATAATATGAATATTTGCCCTACCGATGGAGCTTAAGAACCTACCCAGGACGAGCTTAAGGAGATCCTGGATGTAACCCGTGGAACTTGTCTGGAGTATAATGTCAAAGTTGTGTTCTGGAACTTCAATGCTAGAGTTGGAAAAAAGACATCAACGGTGGATATGTTGGGAAAAACGGCCTTAGGTAGTTGAAGATTCAAGGCAAAGCAAAGCAACCCGCTCTCCAAACGATAGAGCCACCAACCAAATCGAACATCACATGGCACATATCCGACAGCTTAGACGTGCCTTCATTTCGAGCAGGAAAACGTCTATTTTGACTACTTCTCAGTTTCAGTAACATTCAGGGCTCGACTATTGTACGAAAATCATTCCTGAGCCATCAACACAAAATTCAATGTCAAGGACCCTTTAGCATTCCTGGAGTCAGAAAAGTCTACAGTTACTGGAATAGCATATCGCTGTTGTCCATTCCTCTACTACACACACCTATAATCGGTAATTCAAGTATCGCGGTATCATCAGAAAGGCACTGTGAACTACCAACGATCCCAGAGAAAAAACCCAAGGTATGACGATGAATAGACTGGACTAAAAAACTGAAAAAAGTGACAGAAAATTCATGTCAATATGCTGCAAAGCACAACAGGAGCAGAAGAGATGAGAAAAAGGTCCTTAATAGAAAGAAAAGAGAGTACGAAGAATTTCAGCTCAAAGAAATCTAACAATGTCACGATTAAAACAACTTTCGGAGGTCTTATAATCATGCTCGTTCATAGTATTGTTGTGAACAGAGCTTTATACTACTACGGCGCCATCTGTTGGGAAATTGCATATCTAATTTATGGAAGAAACAAAAAGCTCTTTTCCAATGTCAAATGTATTTCCCTTTATTCCAACCATCTAGAACATTCCAAGACAAGAACTTTCGAGAACAACTAATTTGAGTATATGTATAAGGGAGTGTTCATGGTGAGCGAGACACAGTTATTTTGGATTATGAAAGTGTGCAAAAGTATTGCTTATTGGATTGTGTTATTAAACAAGTGTGATTTAAATTTGAATAAAGTTATTTGAGTTGATTATAAATTGAGATTTACTGTTTCGAATTGGAAAGTGTAAATAAAGAAGAGATACTAAAAAGAGTAATAAGTTTTATTTAAAGAACCTAGTAAAAATATTACGGTATTATCTATTTTTCTATCAACGGTGTTCAAATGCATTCTTCCCATCAATCAATACCGTCGAAATACGTGTCTAGCTATGAAAGGTCATCAGATTACATTTGAGCCATACTTCGGACTTACAGGTCAAATGAAGAGGTTCTTTCCTTGTGGAATACATTTCCTGCAACACAACAGTTGGATAGTATTAAAGTGGATTCTGGTCCGACAGATCGCCCATAGAAGAAATCTTAAGCAAAATTTGAACAAAGTAAAGTTATAAATTTGCGAAGAGGGCGAATGGAGGAGAAGATTCAATCGTGAATGATACGAGCTGTACCAAGATGTGGATGTAGTCCAAAAAGCCAAAACACGTCGACTACACTGGCTCGGTCACATCGAGCGAATGGACAACAACGCTCCAGCCAAGAAAATCTTCGAATCCCAGCCCCCAGGTTCGAGACGACGAGGAAGGCCGAACCTCCGCTACAGGGACCAGGCGGTTATAGACGCAAGAGCGCTTGGTCCCGACGACTGGAGGGAGCTCGCGAGGGATCGCAACTGATGGAAGACCGCAATAACTCAGGCAGAGACCCTCCATGGATCGGGAGCCGGTTAAGTAAGTAAGTAAGTAGTAGTAAAGTTATAAATTCCAAGCCGTCATTTTTATACAAAAAATTAATTACTTATTGAGTTATATACCTTTACTACCCAGGCTTTTTATTCGATCTAAAAAAGAGCTGTGAATTTCTCGTAAGCCTTTTCCTTTAGATATTTGATTCACCTTTGTATTCACTGTCGACTTTAGGAAAACGATATTTTGTTGAATAAGCTCCACTTATATGTTTAAACTATGGCCTTTTCCTTTGATTCCTAATATTTGTCAACAATACATTTTGTAAGTATTTACAAATCTCATCCTTTTTTTTTCTAAAAATCTTGACGAAAATCTCTTATCCTATCCTCACATAAATATATGTTAAGTTACACACTCTATCCCTTAATAAGCAGCACAGCAAATCAACGACCCAAAAAGTCCGCACTTCAACAGGATAAACGCTAACATTTCAAGCAGAAAAATACACTCATACATAAACCTTTACATACAAATATACACAAAAGAAGATATATAGGCATATCCTTAGCTTTTTAAATATTTTAGAAACAAAAAAAAAAAAAACAGATTCATCGTCTACCTTCCTACATCGCCAACAAAAGAAAGAACAAAAAACCTTTCTCTTCCAAGCAATCCCAACTTACAATGCTCTGTTTCGAGATACCTACTCGTATGTATATCTCTCTATACGAAAAGGCAACTTCACAAAAAATAAATAAAAATAAATAAAAAAAAAACAGCCAGTGGACCCAAAAAAAGGTACATTATAAAACAAAATCCTGACATGTACTATAAAAATGCTCCACCAAAAAAACGCCATCACCACCCACCACAGAACACACATCTCCTCAACACGTGCTGCAGAAAAAAAAAGTATAGAAAAATCCATATAGACACTCTTGAGTAAAAATCTTCCAACATTATATTTTTCTGTTTGAAGAAGAAGAAGTAAAAAAAAGGGACTGTGGAAGGTAGACTATAGATACAACGACGATCTACAGTGATACTGAAGGCAAAAAGTAAAAATAAAAAAAATATACACTTTAAGTACACGGAGGAAATGAAAAGAAAAATTATTCCGAAAGAAGAGAAACAAAATCAAAAGCAAAAAAAAAATATAAAACCCAACATAAATCTAAAATATCTACAGACGCGCAGATAAAATCATTCTCAATCTCGAAAACATCAAAATAACCACCACCACCGTCACTACCCTCTGCGCTCTGCCTCCCTCCTTGACTTTTATCACCTCTGATATTCTCTGCACACCAACACCTACACGCGTACAAATTACAATTGCCAACAGCTCGTGAAGAAGAATGGTCTTAGTCCTTTTTTTTTCTTTTACCCTGTATTGCCAGTAAGAAGCTGAACTCGAACTTCCAAAAAGAAAACACAAAGAAAAATTCAAGAAAAACAAAAAAAAAAAACTAACTCTTGAGCTGAAGATACAATGAAATTTTCTAACGTGCATAAAATACGAAACATACAGCATCAAGGATACACAAGGAGCTCGAACTGCTGCTGCTTCTGCTGTGCAGAAAAAAGGAAACAACCAAGAAAAGCAACAAAATTACCCTCCATTTTCATTAATTCAACAAACCAACCTTCTCTTCCTGCAACCATCATACAACCCTCTCTCCCTTTCTCAGCAAAAAAAAAAAAAAAAAAAAAAAAAAAAACAAAAAAGGATAAGAAAGATACACACAAAATGATTCTCGGCACTAGGTATGTACATACTTACAGTTACAAATCGAACTACGAACCGGCGCACAGTGGTAAAAATGGCATATTTAGGTGGACATTTGGTTCAAATTTTATGTTAATCAATAGACTAACTGGGCTTCATATTGTTATAAGGAATGATTGACTACTATGAAACCACACCATTTTTTGTTTTTGAGACAGTATAACTTGTAGAACAGCGGTCTTTAATTAGCCATTGGTGAAAAACCAACAATGAAAGAAGTTACAATAAAATTCAGTTTGGTGTTAATTTTTTTTTTTTTTTTTTTGAAAAGTGTTGGAAATGGTAAGTATCGTATATCTCTATAATATTGCATTTGAGTTTTATATTAACTATTCTTAATTAGCTTAGCAGCTCGATTTGCTTAGCTTTATCTTTAAAAAAAAGTTTACTAAGCTGCAACTTTTTTTTTCCACCTAGTTCCGCGTTCCGGTTTTCGCTGTCCGACAGCTTAATGTGTAAAGATAAAATATTGATTGCATTTTCAACCATATACAACCATATGCAATAGATAGGGCGAATTTTTTTCAGAAAATGACGTTCTCAAGAAAGGAACTTTATGATGTCTGGGTGGAACAATCAGCTAAAAATAAGGATTCTGCTGTACGTCAATATGTGAGTGACCAATCTGTTATAAAAGGTATCAATGATGAGCGTGAAAAAGAACTTTTAATAAATTCGGTGAAAATGTTCTTAACTAAACTGCGTGAAAAATGGGTCGTATTTTTTTTTGGTTCGTAAGTATGAAAGAAATCTTCCGTTCTGCTCTTTCAATCAAATGTAGTCCTTTCTTCTCGCAATTATGAGCACTTGCTGGTATTGAATATAACTCAACCGTTTCCCTTATATAAACCGAAAACTATTAAAAACTTACTTGAAATGACAAATATTTTTTTAAACCTTTAATGATTCCAGTTATAACGAATGATAAGTCAATGATTCTCCAAAAAACGAGGGGTGTGTTTTCTTTCCAATCTGTGTTATTGTTTACTTTTATTTCCTTTAAAAGTCTTCATTGGCATAATCCTTACCGGTATGAAATAATACAGGGATAACTCAAATGCTGTTTTCTTAGGCCAGTTAAATTTGTTTTAAGCGATACAATTTAACAAAAAAAAATTTCTAGCTTAAGATAGTTCTAGGTTTTGAATTTAATAAAAATCAATTTATGAAAAAAAATCAAAAAAAAAATGTAGTTTTTATGAAAAGCGTTTTAAGTTAACAAAAATTATTATTTATTTTTGTAGACATTTTCAGTTTTTCAGTGTACATAAACATATAAAAACGTGCGTTGGAAAATTACTTTATTTTATTTGAGCTGATAAGGAGAGTACTCGATTTTTAGAAAGAATAAAAATAAGGAGAACACATTTTTTTTAGTTAAATTATTTATATTAGGTATTTGATCTTTTCATCACGATTTTTAGCCTAAATCCTGTTTGGAACCTTTGATTTCTCTAAAATGACGACTCTATTTGAAACTAAAAACAAACAAATAAAACTCGACTGTTTTAATTGCAAATAATAATTTAAAAAAAAAATATTTTTTAGAAAATTGTATTTCAACACAAGATTCTAAAATGAGTTGTGAACCATTTCTTTCAAAACTTAGCAATTAAATATATGAATATTTTACCTTCATTTTACAAAAAAAATTGTCAAAATATCTCAACTCGTTCAAAAGTTACGAGCCAATGTCCACCTAAATATGCCATTTTTACCACTGTGCGGCGGCGGCATCTCATACTCTCACATTCAATTCCTCCTCTGACAAAACACATTTTCCATTATCCTTCATTCCTCACAGGACCGACAGACCTGGCAACTAGCAGGACACTAGAACTAGCACTAGCACCCAGGAAAACCCAAAAAGAATGGATGACTACGATCCAAACCGAACTGAATGTGAAACATACTGTATCCTCTATAACACTGGCTGCAGAAAAAGGACATTGATATAGAAAGATAATGCTTACATACCAACTGCCCCCGCCCTCTGACAGCACATTCATCGCCATTCCAAAACTCAATCCCATATTAAATAATCTACTCTGATGACGCAACAATGACAACAACATTCAACCCAACACACACGGACAGGATAACGAAGACGACTACGAAGAAAGGACGACAAAGTTAAAAACAAAAAAAAAATCCAAAAACCCACCATCCACCCACAGAACAAAAAAAAAAAACACCTTCGAAGGACTCATAAAAGTCCTGAATGTATAAGTGGCGACCATAAAATATAGGAAGGGGGGTCGAAACAACTCCTCAACAACTCCAACAATAGTCAAACACAAAAAGACCAAAGAAAAAGGACAAACTCAGCAAAGTAGCAAAAAAAAAAAGAGGAAAACACAAAACCCAACAAAGAAAGAAGCATAACCTAAAATATTCCCTCTAAGAAGGATAAAAGTCACCCAACAACCACCATTGCCACCTCCGTTCTTCCTCCGGTCGGTCCTGTATTTATATTACCAATTCGTTTATACGTTTCTTTAGCCAAAGTTATAATACACACAGTTAAACATACACAGTGAGAAGATCCGGTGGGGTGGGGGAGTGGAAAGGAGGGTAGATTGACTCTTCTACGCCACACTATGCCCTGCCACCGTATCCATCTCAATGTCGTCCTTTTTATCCAGCCATCGCACCGTTGTATACACACAGTCTACCCCAAAACGTCGTCCTTTCTGATTCCACATCCCATGACAGGATGAAAAATAAAAAGTAGAAAATAAAAAAAAATCAACAACCAAAAACGAAAGGAAAATCTACAAAAGGACAAAATGACAATCCTTGTGCACATTGTACTTAGCCACCTTCTTTTACACCCTCTCCCATACTCCCGCATTTCACAGTATATCTGTGTGTTTGTGTTCATTTATCTAGATCTATCTATTCATGTGGGGATTGTGAGTTGTCGCCCTTCCCACCACCCCAAAACTTGTGTTATCCATGAAAATTCAATATGGTAACGCTTTTGCTTTAACGGTTTTTTCATGACCTCCTCTCTGCCGTATAGTCATATAACGGTGATGGTGTAGCGTATGTATGGCAGCCGTCCGCCTGCCGCCCGTCACCCACTCAGTGTCAATTTAGACTTTCATCACACACAACAACCTATACACACAGCACCGAGCAAAAGCCGAACGAACAAACGAGCGAGGTATGGCTGGCTGGCTGTCAACCAGTCGAGTCAGTCGTACACCCCCCTCCCCTACCAAAACCCACTACATTTTCTCTCATACCTCTGCTTATCACACCACCCGCACTTCAGCTAACCACTGACATTATTATGAACAGCATAACAATGGATAAGAGACTAGAGTGAGATAGATAGTGAGCTGATTGAAGATGGGGATGGGTGAGAGAGACAGGTATGCCAAGACTATCATTGCTCTAAGGACCATTGCAATCAGAAATACAAGCAAGTAAAATTCTATAGTACGTTACCAGATTGCTGTTGGGTGGTTTTCACTGGATTTTGCAATGTTTTTGCCTCAGGAGAGACAAAGAGAACCAGAGGAGAGGCCACCAACATACCAGCGTAATATACGTTTAAAAGAGATGCGTGTTTTTTTTGGGGGGGACAGGTACGGGTGAAATAGAGGAGCAATTTCGCGCTGAAGAAAAGGGTCGCTGGTGTTGTCGTGGTGCTGATTATAAACAAAAATATACATAGTAAGATAGTACATGAAAGATATGTTTTGGCTGAACAAATCTCACGTTGGGCGCCAGTTGCGAGGCTACTTTCGGTATTTCCAGGCTTATTTGAATGGAACACTGTCAAATTTTGAAAAAAATTTGCAAAAATTGAGCTGATTTTGAACAGGGATTAGTTTTCAAGAGAAAAATCCTACATTGGAGTTATGTAAGGGCACTGAATATTCATCATATTCACACTTAATCTCACTTAATTGCTCACTGCAAATATTTCTAAATGTATATTAACCAAGGAAAAGTTAAAAGTGAAGTTCCGCTTCACAAAATCACGAAGCCAATTTAAAGTTTTCTAGACTTGGAAAAGTTATTCAGATTGAAAAAGTGAAATGAATGAATTGATGTGTTGGGCGCCATTTAAAGACAGTATTCCGTCCGGAATTTTGAAGCTGAATCATATTTGAATCAATGGGATCATGAAAATGTTTGTAAATTACGTAAAGAATTTGTAGTTCTTAGTAAGTCTCTGTACAGAGCTTTTATATTAAATATTCGGCTCTATTGAGGTAACCGTCGGAGCGGAACTTTCTCCGCAACGCATCCTTCGTCGGAGATTCAATTTCAGTTCGAAGTAGCTTTCATCGGAAGAAATTTTACAGAAATCCAGCGACGCATTGCGATGGATATAAATTTCAGACAAAGATGCGCTAGTTAACCGATATATCGAAAATGCGATATATTTTCGATAGTTTTTTATAAAATAAACACCATAAGCGTTTTAAAACATAAAAAACCGGTGAGAGAGTTTAGTTTATTGTTTATAAAAAGTATTTTTTTCAATTATAATGCGCTAGCGTTTTTAAGAAATGTAATTAGATGCACCGATTTTTAAATCAAAACTATCGAACTAAGTCCCTCCCTATTTCCAAACGTATGCTTTTTGTTTCCATTTGAAGTGTCAAAAAAAGAATAAATTCAGAAAAAAACTTTCGAAAAACAATATTTTATATTTATTTGACTAATAGGTACTTTAATCACAATGGAAATGAATCAGTGCACAAAATAAAAGATCACGAACGAACTTTTTTTCCATTCTTGGTTCCAATTAATTTAACTGATTGGGTCAGATTTTCACAAACACAGCTACAATTTTTGGTGTCTTTTTGGTGTAATCCGCTCATATTGTTGCGAACTTGTTTTTTCGTTCTGCCTAAGAACAAAAAGTCTATTATAAATAGGTAACGCAAGTTAACTCAAATAAAGTTAATTTCCTTATTACTTACATTTTAATTAACAATTTCTTTAAAAAGAAAATACTTTCCGCAACAAGAACTTGTCGGAGGATTTCGGAGAAAATTTTGTTGGTATGTGTCAAAAATAAGACCATTAGAAGTGCTTCATCGCACACAAATGATGCGTTGAATTTCGTCGGACAGAATTTCCGATCAACTGATCGGAGAAATACCATGAAGCAAAATGTCTCCGATTCGTAGGAAATCGGAGAGAATTCCGCTCCGACGGTTACCTGGATAGGGCCGATTGAAAGCAATATCAAAAACAATAGTAAATCGTTCTGTTCGTTTGTCAATTCCAAAACAAAATCAGTAGGGATTCCAAATTCCATGTTTTTCAGAGGTGTTGTGTCGTCGGATTTAGAGTCCACAGTCGAATTTTTTGCTAACTATTTTGATTCGGCTTATTCTTATTCAGGATTTAAACATTGTTCACTGAATAACGTAATAAGTGGGATTGATATTGGATCGATCCAGTTAAGTAGTATTGAATCCGGGATGAAATCAGTTCAATCTAATTATAGTTCTGGACCAGGCGGCATTCCTCTCGCAGTGCTTGAAAGTTGTTGTGATTCCATCCATGTACATTTTTACTTATCATATTCAACAAGTCCCTCCATGAAGGTATTTTTATTGAAGCTCTCTTACTCCCTATTCATAAATCAGGTTCTAAGAACGATGTAGAAAATTACAGGGGTATTTGTAAACTTTCCGCAATTCCCAAATTTCTTGAAAGTATGGTGAATACTTATCAGTATTACAGCATGGTTTCATTTCCGGTCGGTCGTCTATTACCAATCTTACTTATTTTACTTCGTACGTCACTGACGATATGGAACAAAATTTCAAGTGGACGCAGTATACGAGTACACTGACTTTAGTAAAGCCTTTGATTATATGTAAACCACCAAACATTTCTGAATAAACTTGAGATTTTTAGTTTTCATTCTCACTTTCTTTGTTGGTTATCATCATATTTATCATTAAGAACACAAGAAGTTAACATTTTCAAAAAGAAATTCTGGTGTCCCGCAAGGTAGCCATCTGGGTCCACTCCTTTTTATAATTATCATTAATGTCATTGCCACGGTAATTAAGTATTGTGAATACTTATTATACATATGCGGACGATCTGAAACTATTTTTAAAAGCTTCGAGCTTGGATGATTGTCAACTCTTTCAATCTGACATTGATTCCCTATCTGACTGGTGACAGATAAATGAGCTTAAATTGAATATCTTTTCGAGAAAATTTCAGTGTGTTTTTCAAATATGCAATAGAATCTGTGACTTAAGACGGGGTTTCAATTAGGCTTAGGAGTTTTACTTGATTCCCTTCTTTCTTTTAAAAGTCATCTCGATTATTTTGTTCCAAAGGTCAATTAGCTGGTAGGTTTCATAAAATAAAATGGAAAAGACTTTAGAGATCCTTTTGTGTTATTATTACTGTTTACATCTCTTCGCGTACAGATCTCATTCTGATCGGATTTAAAAAGTTCAAAGACGATTAACGAAATATATGTATATTTAAAAAATATGGGCTGGGAATTCAGCCCTAGTTATGAGGCCAATTACTTGGAATTTAGTCGTTAGAATCAAGAAGACAAATTCATAGCATAATGCATATTAGAGACTTACTATGTTAGCATATTATGCTCCCGCTAGGTCTATGAGAGCTAGAGTCTTCTTATTCCAAAGAACTGATACGAAAAATTATGGTAATAATGAAACTTTATCAAGGTCCATTGCTAATTTCAATGAAGTATCCTCAAATATTGATTTCTTTAATCTTAATCGTAATTAATTCAAAACCGAGGTATTGTATTTATTCACTTTTTAATTTTGCTTGACATGTGAATCAATACCTACAAGTAGCCTTTTAAGTTATCCCATGATTAGCTTTATTAGAAAAGGCAGTGCGTACGTTGGGCGCCAGTATAATCGCATCATTGAATTTCTTGTATACTTTTTTAGAGCCCAATTGAAGAAGTTTCGGTGCTTCAAATGATCAAAGGGCTTCAGTTCTCGACTTAATTTGGTCTTGCAATGGCTTGGGCCGCACAATTTACGAAGAAATTGCACTTTCAAAGAAGCCATAACAAGCAACGAGTACTAAAATCCAAGACAAACTCAAAAAGGCCAATTCACACACATTTTTACACAAATACGTCTGATAAGTTACAAAACTTGCTGGAAAATACCTCTTGGACTTCCTTAAACTCCACTTTGCTACCAAACACTCCTAAATAATACATTTTAACTACTAAAAACATAAACTGGCAACATCGAATTCACATAAAACTCTGCAATTTAATATTAATGATGCTCTCTGCCTGAAGTTCTTCAATGTGCGCTTTTCGCCTGTTCCACAGTTTTTTCACCCTTCCTGCCCACCCATACAGCATACAACAAACAAAAAAACAACAATTTCTCTCTGTATTAGTCGTCCTCGTTGTTTGTATTCTTCATGCTATCACTGCTGCGAAACATTCAGCAACTTTTTAACCATGCTTTACACAGGAAAACACGAATTCAGAATTTACCTACTACAATCGGGATACCAATGCTGATCGACTGGTACTATCCCGCAATTTGTTTTGGTACTCAGGGCAAAAAATTCCCAACGGGAATAAAAACAAACACAACAAAAACAAAACTCTTCGAGTACACAAAACAACAAATTTCCGTTCCGGGCACAAACCGAGGTGAAGACGACCACCGGAAGTGGGATGATGGGGGTTGATGATGATAGCAGGGGATTGGCTGATATTTCCTTCCACACCACCAACACCATCGTGAACCATGCCAGCCTTGCACCCTGTCAATGGGTGGTGGTGGTTTGGCTTAACTTGTTCGCGCTTATTCATTCATCACAAAAACAGCAGAGGGCGCAGAGGCTATCATTTCGTTGTCGTTGTCGTCGTCGTCCTGTTTGTGTTATTGTTGTTGTTTCTATACATACATTGTATAACAGTGCGATACAGAACCGGTTTATGTTGAATTTGGTGGTTAAACCAACGTTATGACTATTAGTTTATAATGGTGTAAAAGGTGAGTCCTGGTTTGTTGTTTCCCGAGGAATTGTTTTTTTGTTTTGTATTTTTGTATTTCGAGGGTGGCAGTTGGTTTTTGAATATTGATGTATTCACAGTTAACCCCCTGAGCATTTTGTTAACTCAGCTGCACAAAACACTTGGATTTAGGTATCGACGGAATTTTATTATCCTTTTTTATATATTCAGGAAAATCGAACAAATGCTAGGAAAACTGGACATTGTGTTGTTTGATCCTGTAAATACAAAACAACAAAATAAAATCGGGAGGATTTGTAGGAAAAAAGTATAAAATATAGGACAACACACACATTTACTACGCACTCAAATTGAATTTGAAAGAAGGGTGTTTTATAAATTCATACTATCGTCCATTTTTAAAGGCAAAATGAATTTTTCAAATCAAGGGAAATTTAAAAAAAAAAAATATCTACACGAAAATGTGGGAGTGGCTGCTGCTAGAAGGCTTTTCTGCTAATATTCTACTACTACTGCTGCTTCTGGAAAAAGGACCTGTTGGTCAAACTGGTATTTGTGTGTTTGATTTTTATGAGGTTTTCACTCAGCAGGAGTCAACATTGGTAAAATAAAATAAAATAAATGTGAACGAGCAGTGCCACAGTCGAGGAAGAGGGAGCTAAATGATTGATTCGTATAAAAGGCGAATTAAATTCGTATGTTTAAAGGCATGTTTGACATTTATTAGGAAACAGAAAAATGTTTGTATTTGTAAAACCATTTATATTCTTTGAGATTTGTGTTGTAGCATTTTGTGTAAAGAGACAAATCTTAAAATTGATTTTGATTGATCTTTTGATTCAATTAATTTCATTAAGGAACTTCTTATAGGAATCTTTTGTTAGAAATATGGGGATGAGGAAGACTTATAGGATACTTGATCTAATGATTAGTTGGGCTGTTTTTTTTATTTCTATTGTTGAAAAATAGCCCAATTTGTGTGTTTAATCCAACTCGAAGTACAAAAGATGGAACTTCTAATTTCGTCTGCAATTATTTTCGCTGCAACTTTACGAATATTACAGTTTGAAGAGAAAGTACAAGTCTTTGGAGAAATCAAGGATTATCTTATATCATGAAAAATTGCTTCCCATTCTAGCCGTTCGGACTAGGCTCTTACGCCTTGAAAAAAGAAGCTGTTTTAATGCCCTCCATATTTAATTTGAATGTTGTGGCGAAAAAAGAACAGCGAAGAAGTGTAAGATATATATTACAAATACGAATGACTTTAAAACTATGTAGAGGTGATACTTTAGTATGAGCTACCTGGTGATAAAGAGCGAGATTCTATTAAAGAGTCTAATGATCGTCTGGTTGTTTTTTTTTGCCTATCATCATCATTGACCACCTCACCAACATCGTTTTCAAAAAAGTACGAATCAACGATTCAGCCGACCCAAAATCACCACCAATCGGTAAGTTTTTTGGTGAACCTCTTGTGGATTGGTGTCGCCCCATATATAGAAATTTCAATCCATTAACTTGCCACATTGATTTGGCATCAGTAACTGAATAGTAAACAACAGATCTGACAGCTGTCACCAAAACAACATGGTCAGTTGAAAAACTCTTAATAGGTTTGTTCGTTGAGCCGTAAGTCACCCTGCAGTCAGTGGTGAATAAATTCTGTGTTTCATTAGATCCTGAGTCGCCCTGAATTTGCCCTGAAGTAGATCTAGGTATCTTGCTGTGGCAGGTTACGACCAAACTTTCAAATTAATATCCATGCCTTTAATATTTTTAACAATGATAAATAAGTTTTTTGCATAATGATTTTATGGCAGGTACCTTTAGTTTTGAAACTAAATGGGAGTTCCCCAGGGGTTCATTTTGGGGCCTTTTCTCTTTTCATTGTATATAAACGATTTTTCACCAAAGATCTGGATCTGCTCTATTTAAATGTATGCTGATGATGATGACATCCATTTATATAAAAGCTGTCCCTTCAGGATAATTGAGGATTGCGCGATCTTGAGGAAATTATCGGAGGTCACAGGACTCAATGGACTTTTTTTTGAAAGTTGTGTATATACAACTTCTGCAATAAATCTAGGTATGTTGTTTAACTGGTCGTTGACTGGGGGCGCCCATATTAATGCGACCTATGGAATAATGAATAATAATAATAATAATGAATACTCGGATAGTGTTAGCCAAAACTGTAGTAGTCCCGATATAAACATATGGTTGCGAAGTCTACTGCAACTGTGACGCTGCCAGTAGAAGAAAGCTGAATGTGGTCTTCAACTATACTGCACGCTATATATTTGACCTATGTCGTTTTGATCCCATGTCTAGCTTCTCGATTCAAATCTATAATTATTTCCATTGATCATCTTTTTCGGTATAGAACACTTCTCTTACTCTATAATATAATTCAAACTCAACAACCATAGAGCTTATAAAGAATGGACCATCTAGTGGTTTCTTTTCAAATCATAGGTTATTTTGACACTGACAGCTGTTTCCTGCTCGAAATCTTGTTAGGAAGTCAGTATCATACCTCAAACAGTGCGTTTTTTAAAACAAGTTTTGACCGGTATAAAGCACCCACCACACCTGCTGTACGTAAGTCTCTGCAAAAAATTAGTGAGACTGATATGCTAGTGAACAACACTCATGGTGCACTGACGAGAATTTGGCTGCTGTTGCCTAGAGTCTGAGACTTAATTCGCGAACTCGCCATCGATCTCAACAGCTCAACATTTTACGCAATAGCCTGAAGAGAATTCTACAGAAAGATTTCGGAATATTCGCTTACCTAGTCTAATTGACTCAGCAATTGAAGGCGCACGACCAACCGCTACGTTATCGTTTTGCAGTTTGGGCCCTAGAGCAGCTGGAATTGGGCAACGATTTTGGGCCAAAAATCGTCTTTCTGACGAGGCGCATTTTCATCTCGGCGGCTACGTTAACAAACAAAATTGCCGCATCTGAGGCTTGGAAAATTCGTACGTTATTGCATCCACAGTGAGTGACAGTTTGGTGCGGAGTGTGGAGTGGTGGCATCAGTGGACCATTTTTCTTCCATATTGAGGCTGGGAACAACAGTCAACGGTGGGCGTTACAGAGACATGTTAACCAACTTTTTTTTTACTGAAATTAAAGTCATTCCCAAATCATGTTATCAGCCGTCTTGGCAATATCAATTGGCGGCTGCCTTGGAGCTACGATTTAACCCCGTTGGACTCCTTTTTGTGGGGAACCATGAAGGACCGGTATTATGCCAACAATCCGGTAACGATTCAAACACTTAAGGCCAATATTATCCAAGCAAGTCGTTAGCTACAGCCCCAAACCATCAACAAGATGGTTGAAAATTGGAGTGACAGAATGCACTATTGCGAAGCCAGCCGAGATACCCACTTGAATGACGTTGTGTTCCATAATTAATTGGAATTTTTGCTCTTGCTAACAAACCCATAATACATGGACAAAATTTAATTTTGTTCATTTTATTGCATTTTTAAAAAGAAACTTGTGTTTGGCCCATCCTGCATATTAAAAAAAAAAATGATTTTTTACTGGGCTAAAATGCTTGACTACATTTTGCAGAAAATTTCTTACAACAGCTAATTTTTAGCCCGATCTGCGTACCGATATGTAAAAATCAACAACTTAACTATTTCTTTCTATCTGGCAATCTGTTTTCAGTCGTAGTTTAACGAATTGTCATCCTTTTTTAAATTTTTAATTAAGACCTGCTGGACCTGGATTATCTATCAGATTTGTGCATAACTATTGCATACTTATCGAATAAAAATTAGGTGTCAATAAATGTATGAAAACAAATAGCTTAAAATATATTCAACCGTTTTGAACACCTTGTTGTACATTTACATGTTATTCGAACACAAACAGGAATATTCAATTGGAATACACACTAGAAATATATATTTATTTCAATTATTAATATCCAAAAATAACTGTCACCCCAAATACACAACTTTAAATATACATTCGCTTCCCATCAACAAAAATAAAAACTCATTTTTTTTAATTTAATTTTGACCTGAAAAAACTATAACTATTCTAAATATAAATATATGTAGGTCAAACTCAAACAACAGAATTTTTTATAAGTCATATCCTCGCTGGTGTTGCTCAAAATCAATCGATTTATCACCACCATCAACTAGCTAACTATTGAAATGTAGGACACACTTTATGCCGCATAGCTGGAGGATTGTACATATATCCAAGCCAAAAGACCGACCATCAAATTAGTTCGAATTTTCGGTCAACACTTTTGACCGACATTGTATCATTTATGTCATAGACTGGAAACGCCCGAAAGCTAACAAAACAAAAAAAAAAAAAAAACGATATCAAATAAAATCCAAAAAAAGAATTAAAATCAATCGAAAAATTTATCGGATAATATGAGCTACAGGGCTTAGGGTATTTATTCAAACGAAAAATAAACAAGGTTAACACGCAGAATTGTCAATAAAGTCCTGTATTCATATTCTAGACCGAAAAAAATGTAGTCTACTTTATAGCCCTTGTACAGATTGACTAGGGAAAATTCGTTGACATTTTCATTAAGCTTGAGCTACTTTATCAAAATGCGTGCGTGTTGTGGAATGTTGACATCCATCTAAGGGAGATGGGGGTGTAGCTAAATAAATACATTTTATTAATTTTCCACACATATTCTGTCACAGTTGCCATATAACGCAAGTATTAATGAATGTATTTAGGAAACTCCACAAAAAACGGCAACGAAATTTTTACGTTTAAAAAGTAATATAAACTAATGTTCACAAATGGGTCGTACGAAATTAGTCTTAAACTCGAAAGATATGTTTTTTTATCAAAATATTTTTCTGACTCTTAGAAGCCTTGCACGAAAGGAAAAACAAATATTTAACTTCGGTTGAACTTCGGTTAATCCACTGAAATCGGGAAGTTTAAATGTTGAACCTATGCAATTAAGGGTCTCTTTTTGAGTGCTGATTTTATCTCTGAGTTAAATAAGAGTCAATTAATGTTGAATATAAATTAAAGCCATCTTTACTCATGAAGTAATTTTTTAATGGAGGTTTATCTTCAAAATTTTCTGTAAAAAAGTGCGATACTAATCACCCTTTACACATCGCGATTAAAAATAAAAACAAAATGTATTTAACTTTTTTTATATCTGAACGGAATGTATAAATATGTTTCCTCTATTAATAAACAACGAACCACATCGAGTTAGTTCTTATTCATTTGATAACTTGTAATTCTCATTAATAAACGCCTAATAGCATGTGAAATGTGATAGCTATTGAATAACTTTCACTCGACAAATTCCGCGGTCAAAGAATGGATACGAGCTTACTCGTGCAATCCTAACATAGTTACGCATATATTTGAAAGAACCGATTACTGTTACAAGTTCAAATTTCATAAGTCGGTAAGAGAGATTATGTGTACCCTTAGTGTTAAGTTAAATTGCAGAGTATTTAATAGGAGATGTCGATGCAAATCGGTCTTGAAAGCATGTTTATTACAATGAGTGGGAAAAATCGAGATTGGCAAAGTATTCCGCATATAGTAGTGCATCTATAGAAAGAATCTCTTTATTTTTGACAGTACACCCAAAGTTAAGTTGATGAATATTTTCAGCTTGTTGGGTATTACGACGAAATTTTTTGAGGGAAGCAATGCAATTTGCTATTTCAATGGAATATTGTTGATAGAAAAAGCGATAAAACAATGAAAGACAGGAGACGTTTCGACGGCGACGGTGGTCAAGAGAAAAAAAAGGTTCCGTAATGGATGTTTCTCCTATAAGTTTCTGAATTCTATGCAAAAGGTTCAAATAATTGACGGGAACACCAGCCGAGATATGAGAGTTATACTAAGGTTTTGGGCGGATGTATGCGTCTTAGATGGTAGCCAGATCAGTAGTGGAAGCAATTTTCTTGCGTCTTTTAGGAAAACCTAACATTTCGCTGCGTTTTTTACTACGTTAGAATATATATGATCCTTCCCTACGAGATGGTAATTAACACACATACCGACTATGGTTTCTTTGTTGCAAGTGCCATTTATGTATAATGGCATGGATGGTATATTTCGCTTGGACAATAAAAGACTGCATTGAATTCTAATAGGTTGTTAAAACCCCCTTGTATACCGCTGTCGAGATCGAAATTTATTGAGTTAAGCATACGATAACATTTTAGTACCACAGCCGAAGAACAGGAAGTCTAAAAATGAATATGGGAAGCTAAGGGTGCTGCCATCAGCGAAACAATAAAATGGATTAGAAGTTTCAGACAAAAGATCATTTATGATGATAGGGAAGAGTTTGGAAGGAAAAACAGAGCCTTGGGGCACACCAGCACTTATTTTATGAATATCAGACTAAAAACCATCCAGGAAAACTTGAATTGCACTGCCAGAAAGGTAACTTCTAATCCATCGAAGAAGAGACCCACCGATACCCAAAGGACGGATTTTCGTTAGGGGAGCTTCGTGCCAAACTCTTTCAAATGTGTTAGAAATATTGAGTGCAAAAACAATTTTTTTTCCAAAGTGATGTTCGGATTGGTTTCACTTTTCGGTGAGATATGTCACCATTCACAATTTGACCTATTGCTGTGAAAGCATATACGAATGTGTCAGACGTACATAAGAATATTTGAGATTATATGATGAAGATTTGCCGTGTGAAAAAGTGATGAAAGTTGAAAAAATATTATAAGCCAAAATTATGTTCATCAATAAGAAATCTTAGCAAATGGACAAGTTCTGTATGCATGCATAAAGGATGTTTTAAGGAGCGGGTAGTGTATTTTATAATTTATAAGGCTGATTTGTACTATATTCAATATTGGAATGTTAAAATTTGATTGTAAAAATATAATTTTGTGGAATTTAGAATAAACCTTGTGTAGCAAGCAAATGGTAAAGGCGATCATAACATGTAACCAAGTTTCTTTAATTGATGTACCACACACAATTTTTTCGAGAAATTGAAAAATCAAAAAGTTTCTCTTGCCAAGGAAAGTGCTGCTCATTAGCCATTCGGAATCGGTAGAAATCTGTACGTCCCCTCCATTTCTCCAAAAACACGCACACGGAAATTGTTGAGAGATGTAAGTCACTAGGTTTAGGCTCTCTATGAGCCGTCATGTCCTCCAATTTATTTTTATCTTATACAATATTTAATTTCAAGATCAGTACTCGTATATCCTATAAGCACTTACTTCATTTAGGTATAGAACAAATTAAAGAAAGAAGAAGTTTATCATGCGAAAAAGATCAGAAAATGGTCATTAAATGTCAGGCATAAATTGGTTAGCCATTAGGTTTTACAAAGAATTTTTAATGTTTTTCAAATTCAAGTTTCAGTAGATGGGTTAACCTTGACAATTCATTATGTTTGACTGAGCAAATGGTATAAATGATGATTGCATGCGATCTATTGATGGCGTAACTATATTATCATATACACATGGTCACTGTAATAGGACACCCTGTACACTTATTTGCTCATAACTCGAAAGCGGAATGGTAAAATAATGGTATTTTGCCAGTTTTCTTTGTCAACTCTCTTCTTCTTTTGCTGTGAAAAATTGCAAGTTCTGAAAAAAAAAACCTTTAAACACTTTTTTCCACTTTACGTTAACAATCGTTCAAAAATCAGGGAAAAATGTGGGATCAAGGCAATTCTTACAACAATGTTTCGTGTTATTTCGAAAGCTAAAGACTGAAAATCAAGAAGAAGCTACGCCTTAACCCGGTTCGAAACACATGTGACCGGACTTCTGAGTGGCATTGAGTGGTCTTCTCCCACGAAACAAAATTAATGTCTTGTCTTATAATGGTATACTGAAAGAGGTTTTTCCATACTTTCAAACCCTTTTTGGACCTCTGCCGTGGATTTGTCAACATGATAATGCACCAATACACACAGCCCGGGTAGTTAAAACGTATATACAGAGCCAAAATGTGGAGGTATTAAGCTGGCCGCCCTACTCACCGCATTTGAATATCATAGAAAATGTTTGGGGATGGCTGACACCTCAAGTATATGGATCAGGAAAATAATATTTGAGTATACCCGAACTAACGCAAGCTATCGAATTAGCTAGCTAAGAGCTCGATTTCGCTAAATTATTTTGACAATTTGTATGCAAGGGATGCAAACCAGGTGTGTGAAGTTTTGGAGCAGAAAGGTGGCTCAACACACTATTAAAACATCTTTTTGTTAACTAAAATACTCCAGTTACCCTAAATTTAAGTAATGTTCGTAATAAAAACAATCATAATACTCTAAAATATTTTTTTTATTAAAGTGTCCTATTCAAGTGGTGCCAAATTAAGACCTCACATTTTGCCTGTTTTTGGTCAATAATTTTTCATTAAAACTTAAAGCCGTAGCATTTAATCTTCCTTCTGGTCAAGTTACAACAATTAAATAAAATTTAAATTAAACAAAAAATAAGTCTCTAGCATTCTTGATTTGGGAGCAGTGGAAGATAGAAAATAGACCTAAGTGGTGTCCTATTTGAGTGGCGAGGAGTGTATCTACCTCCTTGCTCTAATGATAGTATTTATAAAAGCTCATATTTCTGATATAAAAAAGTTATGCATAATTTAGATTCAAATTTTTATGTTGTAGTTCTAGGGATTTTGAAATTAAAAGTGTGTGAATACTTAAAAAAAGTTCTCTACCATCAGAATCTAAAAAAAGAGTAACTCTAAGGAGTTTTTTTTGCTTCATTTGAACACTCTGAGGAAATCGGTTGGAATTCCATCTTCTATGAGTTATAACGGCAAAGTTAGTAGTGATTTAAAAGACATTTGCAACATGTTAGCAAGTTTCTTTCAGTCTTACTTTATTGCTGAACGTGAAACTGATTTGGAGCCGGTATTTGATGACTCTTTAGTAAATCTTGGGATCCTTCATATCTCAGAGGATAATATCCTGGCCGAATTGTCTTTTCTTACTCCAATCCACAAAACTTCAACAGATCACCAAAATTTGTGAAGCCATTCTAAAAAGAAAAATATATTCGGTGGTACACGGTTTGATATCTGTTTCTCAACATGGAGTTGCTACCCTTACTCACTTAGCTTTATTTACAAATTACTGTCCTTATAACATGGAACATCACAATCAAATTGACACAGTTTACACAGATTTTGCTAGAGTTTTTGAACTTGTTTAATTGTTCATCTTGGAGCATAATTAAGTAAGCTTAAACTTTCACTCTTCCTTGTTAAAATGGATAATGAGTAACTAATGAATGTAAAGTAGAAAACAATATGTTAAAATAGGATCTCGTCTTTCAAAGGTAAATTAATTATTCTAATGCACCGCAAAGCAGCCATTTGGGACCACTCTTATTTTCTTTTAATTAATAACTTGCCCAAATGTGTCTTAAATTTTACTGGCTTACTTTTTGCCGACGATCTCAAACTTTTTCGTTTAATGAAATCAGTGTGAATGTATTCAACTACAACAAGATATTAACAGACTTTCGGAATGGTGCATTAGGAACAGTACGTAAATGTTCCATAATGTCTTATACGAGTTATAAGAATCCTATTCTTTTAAGTGCAGAATAGCTTACAGTAATTTTCTGAGTGTTTCGGCACAAAAATACCATATTCACTGTCACTATTTAATATTTATGCTCCCTAGCGCTCCTGAAGGCCAAGACAAAACGATATCTTCTAGTAGCTAGACACTACTAATTATGGTGTAAATAATCCAATAGTACGTTATAATTATTTTGAGAAGTTAGTAGATTTTCAAATCAGCAGAAATTAATGCAAAGCTTTTGTTTTAAATGCGGTGTAAATATTTTAGATTTTAGTTTTGTATATCATTGTCTACGAAAGTCTAATGTACTTGATAGATAAATAAATATAAGTAAATTAATGGTCAGCTAGTTTCATTAATTTATTAGATAAAGAATATTTAAAATTTTAAATTCATTTGTGGAATTTTTAAAAATACCAAGTAACCATTTGAATGATCATAAAAAGTTTCAGCAAATATCAGCCAAAGAAATTTATGAATTTTGTAAGTTTCCAATTTTTCAGAGTTATTAGAAATCTCGAAACAAAATATTAAAATTCATAGAAAAACTACCTCTCACAATCATTTTTGTAGATGGTTTGCATTAATTTATTTTAATTCGTTTAATGAATTTTCGTCATGCAAAATTTTATAAGGAAGCAGAATAACAATCCCTTGTCTATGTTTATAATTTATTTTATTCCTATAAATACGGCCCTACGAATAACTTTAGGATCTTGAAAAACTTTTTGTTTAAATATTCTTCATACAAATCAATTAAAGTATGTTAACTTTTATTGCCATTTTCCACAAATTTTCTAAACCATTAACACAAGTTCGTTTATAACGATTCCAATGTGTGTCCTTAAATTAAATTACCTACCTATATATCGCAAGTTAAATTAAGAGTCATCGGCGGAAGGATAAAAATGAGGATGACAAAAAAACAAAATGTATAGATTTATGTGTCGAACACAGCTGTATGACATGGTAATGAAAGCTGTAAGGTTAATTGAGTGGGATATGCTGAAAGTAATGTGGGATGTCTAATTTAAGCACGATAGACTAATAAATGTGTATAAAGAAAACAATGTTAACTAAATGAATATTATGAGTTTATTTATTAGAGAATTTTTCGTTTATGAAATTTTAATGATACAGGGACTAAAAAAAATACTATAATAAAATTTAAGTAATTTATGTTATGCATACTGATAAATGTTTTTCGACAAAATGCGAATGTTTTTTCTAGGAAAATTTGAATCTATTATCAGTAGGACAGCTTGTGAATAACATAAGCAAAAAGTAAAATGGCAATAAGGGTTTAGACAAGTCCTAGGCGCTTATGCTATATTAAGAAGAGATGGAGATGATCAACTGGTCAACGCGAAGCTGTCCCTTAAAAGAACAAAAATGTATGGGATGAATATTGATCACAAGTGTGTGGTGATTTAAATTTCTAAATTATATCGAATTTTGTTTGGAAACATGTCAAGTCACAAAAAAAAAAATCGTCAAATCATTCAGATTTGAAAAGTGGATGCGACTCCTAAAAAGCATTTGCCTAGTGATTTCCAACTCTCAACCATTCATACATTCACTATGCTCTGTCATAGGATCGTGGATCTCCACCAAATGACAACAGGGGTGGAGAGAGAAGCAGAAATCGTGAAAGATGATCAGCTTAGGAACGCAGTCATCTTCTCTCATAAATATTTCTCAACAACCGGTAGAGAAAGTACAGACCTTCCAATACCTTGGAAGTATCATCTCTACCGAGGGTCGCACCGAACAGGACATCAGCAGTCAGAGTTTGAAAAAAACTCTATATCCTGAAAACTGTGTCACTGGCTGACTAAGATGAACCGAATTTCTAAAATTTACATTCAACAGAAATAGATTTCATAAAGCAGCACTTATTACGCATACAGGTTAATAAATTTATTTTTGAAATTGCTTAAACTTACAACAAGACAACAAAATTATTGAACCACCCCAATTTTTTCCCTTACTATGCTATTATGAGGGCAAAATTAAATGGTGGATTCTCGGAAATTCGGATTTTTGAAGTGTTAGAATTTGCTTCGGGAGATTGTGTAGGTATTCAATTATATTATTTTATTATATTTTGCCTTTCAAGAAATCCGAACACACATGCTATAGAGTCGTGTTCAAATGAAGCAACAATAAGTTGCTCCCATCGCGATTCATATAAAACTAGAGAACTTAGTGCCCGCAACTTTGAAAATCTAAGCTTTAGCAAATCAAATAACAAAATCCAAGTTCTGTAAAGGCTTTTTGTGCATTATATTCTTTTATTTCTAATTTATAAAATCCCCAAAGCGAGGTAATTTTCATTTCTTTCTTCAGTCCCAAGTCTCATGTAAATAAAATGCATTCAATAGAAAAAACATGGACGCAGGGAGTTTGTATTAAACGAAGACATAAAGCGAGTGTACATTTTGGTTAAGAAACCTACCAATCTACTTGAACTCGTTTGGAAATATGTAAAAATATGTGAAGTCGTAACCGTTCCTTTAGCCAGTCGCATTTTTAATTCCCTCCTCGTTTGCCCCTTGATCTACTATCTACTTTCTCCGATGATTTCTTAGCTTCTTCTAAGGTCCCACAAGGTAGCCACCTAGGATATCTCCTTTTTATTCTTACTATTAACGATCGTGAAATGGTCATCAAATTCAACATATGATGCAACTCAACTGGTGACTGAAAAATAGCTTTGTGCTAAATATTGCCAAATGCCATTCAATCAATTTTTCATTAGAACGCATCCAATATCCTGCCCGTCTCTACCTTCTTCAATATCAACTAATATCCACCGCAGAGTACATTCGTGACCTTATGTGATAGAGAGATGAACTTTCATACATATTGTCGAGATTATGCCTAAAGCAAGCTCAGCACTAGCTTTTATAAAACTTCTTTAACTTTTACTCCGACCCGATCCCTTTACATAACCTTTGTTCGCAAATCGCACTTGCGAAATATGGCCTTCATATCAACAAGTTCATATGTCCAGAATCGAGAGATTATTTCAAATTAATACTTTTTATATTGTATAACCTTTTAAAAAATAGTCTTTTTTTCACAATTTCCATGACGTACCTGACACCTGATTTCGAAATTCAGAATGAATGCATTCAACGAGGCAAAGCAGTTTTTGATTATATTCTCATTCTGTGAAGATATTTTTCTGTGAAATGTGGAGTTACAACGCTTGTTCACCATTTTGTCAGTTGACAAATGATGGATTACCAATAATCCGATCAAGCAGCTACTATACACAGCCACACAGCTTTAGTTCATTAGACTCAATAAGACTGAATTTATTAAAGAAAAAAAAAACAAGAAACCCTTTTTTTTTAAACAAAATGGGGTCTCGGAAGTAAATGTACGCATTTTATTTCCCATTCCACCCTCAGCTAGAAAAAAAAAACAATAAAAATCCCCTCAACTCTATTTCCTTGTATACAAATCACAAAATTAAATAACACTATGTACAAACAGCGCTTCACTTCCTTACAAAACTGATTTCATTAAAGAAAAACGAAATGTGAGACCCAACGTCCCACAAGGGAATTGAAATGAAAAGAATTTCAACGAGTAATTGAAATCACATGATAGAACATTGCAACTCCCCAAAGTCCTCTTAAAGTGGTTAAGAGATGCGGAGTTGTCATTTTCTTTTAACACGCGCCTCTTTCAACTTTCAACCATCAACCCTGATTAGGGATTAGGGTTCGGATCTTAACGAAAAAACAAAAAGTTTCAAAACACATTTTGAAATTTAATTAAATAAACGTTTACAACACACAGAAATCGTTGTGAATAGACTGTACTAGGCGTTAATTCTCAAGAGGTATCACGAATCACACCACCGAATTTATTTATTTTAATCCCTTTTTTCTTTTTAATGGAGTATATTTGCACATTTATATAAAATCTACTAAATATTAAACAAACCTGGTTCAAAATTGAAGTTTAAGAAACATTTTATTCAGCAATTGATTTGTGATTTATTGCGTTGTTTTTATTTTAATAATTTTGTAGACCAAATATGATCGTATCTGATATAAATTTGACCATTTTCCAATTAAAATCTATCAACCTACATTTATGTCCGAAACCCAAGAAAATGTAAGATACCTGTAGCGTACTTAATACATTTTATTTATAATAAGATTTACAAATTTAGTAATTTTTTGATGAATCTCAAGATTACGTTCGATTTCAGATCCGATTCCCTGCTGAAGTTCTGCATTTTGCTCGTGATTTGTCTGCACATTATCTTCCACATTAAATTCGTGCACTAATTTACGATCAATATGGTGAGTGGGATCGGTGATTTGAAATGAAACGTACTCTTGTTCGTTTTACTAGAATCAATGACACCTCTCTGAAGTACTTGTTTTATGTTTCTTTTCGATATCAGATTTTTCTTTTCACATGGTCTTAATTAGTAATATTGTTTATTTAAAACTTTCTGTATATAATAAATGTATAATAAAGCACTCATTACAAAATTTTAATAGCAGTCAAAAAACTTCACAAGCAAAATCTTTTTGTAATTGCCAACTGACAGATGACAGCTGTTTTCAATTTTACTTAAAGTGATTTCGAATGGATTTCGAAATTGTGGAATAGAGTGAAATGTCACTGAAAACAAATTCACTCGATTTAGAAATTCGTTTTCATTTCGATTTCGATCGATTTGTGGAACCTGGGCCCGTATTACAGATTACGAAACGAAAGGCAAAAAAACGATACCCTAGAAAACGATAGTCAACACATGGACCGATTATGGCTTACGATGATGGATGCATCAAAATATTGCCTGATAAAATAAGAAAAATCTATTTTTTTAAGCGCATCCAACTTCATTCTTTAAATATTTCTGTCAAAAATAGTACATGTGTCATAACAATGAAATACGAGTGCCAAAAGCAGTCGTAAGAGAAAACGATTATCGTTTTAAAAAAAACGAGTATCGTAAAACGTAATCGCAACTTAACGATAACGAAGGATTTTAGACGATAATCGTACTTCGTAATACGGGCCCTGGTTGTGAATGTCTTTTACCGAATTTTTATTTTTGTTTTGTTAAAAAAAAAAAAAACAAAATATTCAATCTTGTTTTAAGATCTCTTTTTAGGATTAATTGAGCAGGGGAAGCTTCGTTTGTACAATGAATGGAGTTAAGATAGTTGAGTTAAAATTTAGCAAGGCAGATACTTAATTTCGTGTTGTTATTACTGCTTAAGACTCTTTTTGAAGCAGGCTTTACCATTTTAACACTATTTTCTGCTTGTCCATTTGTAGACTGATTTCCAAAGTAGAGATGTTTTATGGACAACCTTATTGGTTTTTAAAAAATGTTTAAGCTCTTGTGACATAAATGAGGTATCGTTATCGCTCACTAGTTCCGATGGTAAACCAAAGCGAACAATTGCTATTGCTAGTGCGTGAATTGTTTGGCTGCTGGACATATTATTTCCCATATCGAGGTATTCCACCCATTAAATATGCGCGTCGACTATAATCAAAAATTGTCCATTGAAAATTGACCCCATAAAATCAACGTGTACCCAATCAATGAGATTCGATTTTTGTTGACAAGATTTAAATGGAAGACATTGTTCACACGATCTAGCTACTTGTTCATCATTAAGAGTCGATCACCAGCAGTAGAAACGTGCCAAGTTTTTCATTTTTACAACGCCCCGATTGAAACAATGTATTTCTTTTAGAACGTACACCTTCCTGATCTTATCGAAGATGTAGAAACTCGCTTTAAAGAGATATCAGCAACCACCGAAACCGTGACCCTGTTCAACGAGGAAAACCCATCATCGGAGCCCACGCTGACAGATGTTTTCACTTCTCCTGAAGTAGCTGACATTTTCGTCACTGGAAATTCCAAAAAATCAGCAGGAAGCGACAATATTTCTAATTACGTACTTAAAAATTTACCAAATCTTGCTGTTCTACTGTTGACTATAATCTTCAATAACTGCCTGAACAACAGCTATTTCCCTGCAGCCTGGAAAACCGCAAAAGTGGTCCCTGTCCCGAAGAAGAACAACCGCGCAAATGTGGAAAGATATCGGAATTTCTTTGCTCAGATCCATGAGTAAGATACTGGAGGCGTTGATATTGAAAAAACTCAACGTTTTCCGCAGAGAAAGAGATGTCATATTGGAGTTTCAGTATGGCTTTCGAAATAAACACTCTACCCTACATCCATTACTGAGACTCCATACTGATGTTACAAACAAAAAGGAAACCACTGTAGCGTGTTTGCTGGACATCGAAAAAGCTCCTCAAGGATCAAAACTTGGACTACTGCTGTTCAACATTTACACTGCTGATCAACCAGCCAACATATCAGGTACAAAGACGAAGCTTTATGCAGGCGACTCAATCACATACGCCACCGCTTTTTCACCCGAAATTGCTACCAGGAGAGTGCAAGAGCACATTAAAAACCTATGGGAATACTATGTCAAATGGGGACTGAGGATAAACAGCGAAAAGACTGAGCTCATCTGCTTCCGAACACCAGTGACTGTCATTCGGAGACGAGCGTTTGCAACACGCTGTGATGAAATCAAAATAAAGTTTCCAGACAACACTGAAGTGACAGTCAAATCATCAACGAAGTACTTGGGAATCAACTTTTCCAACAAATTCAAATTCAAAAGGCATGCAGACTTCATGTTTAAGAGAGCCACTTGGTCCATTCCCTTCTCAGGAGGCGAAATGGACTAAGTAAGAAAACCAAGCTGCTTGTATACAAACAACTTATCCGACCCGTTCTGACCTACGCCTTTCACATCTGGTTTACTATTTCACTTACATCAATGAAAATGATGAAGCTTTTTGAAAGAAAGATGCTCCGCATTTGCACTGGACTGTACCGTAACCCACTGACGAAGAAATATATACCAACAAGGAATCTGTATAAAGAAGCAAAGTTAATACCATTGGACAAGTATTTACTGCAGCTCTCCGGAAAAATCATCAGGAACTTGGAAGATCATCCCAGCATGAACTAGAGCCTAGTGACAAGTATCTATACACCCGAGCCATCACTGACGTTCAATTTGAGACATCATCCATAACCACAACGCACCCTTTACGAGAAGAACAACAATCAATACTACAGGCAAATAGCATTATTTAAAGCCAAATGAAGAACGTTGGGCCCCTATTGTTGAGCCAACATGATTTAATTTAGTAATAAGTTAGTTTTAAGTCAAATTGTATATAGAAGATATTGAAAAATAAAATTCTTAATCTAAAAAAAGAGACAGAACTCCGCCTAATCTTAATGGACTGGCGTCTACAGTATGAGACCATCACGATAGATCGTGTGCCCGAGATAGTTTACCGCACTCCAGAAAAATTCACATTTTCATTTTGCGAGTTTCAAACCAGCCTCTTTTAAAATTGATAACACTTTAGCTTAAAACTCTAGATGAAATTCTTTTGATTTAGCTGTTATGAGTAAATCATCAATGACACCGTCTATTCCAATAAATAGACTCTCAAAGGGTTTTTAAAGCTCAGCTGCCGAAGACACATTTCCGTAAACTAATCTCGTGCATTTGAAAAGACCTTGTTTCCTGGAAATTGTTGTGTACTCTTGCTCTTTTCATACAGTAAATCATTATTTTATTTTATAAATCACCGCAATGCCTAATATTTGGGTAGTTGACCTAAAATTAGTTTGGCAACATTTAACTGTCAAAATTGTCAAACTTTAAAAGATTCGGTGAGGTTCGATCTTCAAATTATTTTAAATAAATACAAATATTTAACTAATAGCACAAGTTCCCCTTGGCTTATTGCGAGGAAGCAACAAATCTTTAGAAAGTATCCCTTTTCATTAAAAATATTTTTCATCTTAGCTGTTCAAACTCGGCGGAAAATAAAAGGTCCCCTCCATTCCTAGGGATGGCACCCACTCTGTGCTAAACAGCACAGACAGAAATAAGTTTCTTATTTCTTGAAAACATAACGCAACATTTAAGACTTGTTTTTCTAAATTTGGTACATATCTGTATTGCAAAACATTTAACTTTCAAAGACCGCCCTACCATACATCTGACTTTATCGAAGAAGTAGAAACTCTATTTAAGGATATATTATAGCTACCACCGAAATCAGGACCTCATTCAACGCAGAAAACCCCTCATGGAAGCCGATACTGACCAATGCTTTCTACTCTCCTAAAGAAGTGGCTGACTTATCATCACTGGAAACTCCAACAAAATCAGCAGAAAGCGTACTCGTACCTAAATAATTACCAAATAGTGCTGTTCTCCTGATGACTATAATCTTCAGCAACTTTCTGAACAATTCATGCAGCTCGTAAAACGGCAAAAATCCAACACACAAACCATTACGTTAAAACGTACAAGAAAGTTTTTTAGATAAAAGTTCAAAATATCACTGAAATAGAGAGAAATCAGATTCAATGATTTTTGATTGAAATAAATTTAATAAGAGTTTTACTCCTATTGAATTAAGGTCCGAGCCCTGACACCGATTCCCAAATTCATTTACCATATAATTTAGTACAAATCCCACCATCATCAATCCAAGCAAGCTATCAACAAATCGATGACCATGCGTATGTCCGTCCGTCAATATAATTTAAACAGCAACAAAAAGCCACCATCATCGCAGAGAAAAGAAATATAATAAAACTACAAAACAATCCCCATCATCGCCTGCTTTTGTGTCCTTTCGTGTAGTGCTAGTCGTATCTAATTTATTTCACTCGAAAATTTCAACTTTTCATCCCCCAAGTGCTACCAGCAAGGAAGAGCAGATTCCGAATGCTCTTGCTCTGGAAACGATGATGATTTGGATGCTGATGTGTGTACAGATCTGAGCTGTGTTTCCATTTCTCATCAAAATTTGGGTCAGGTTACTTGAGGGGCGCCACGAGCTCATCCTGCCGCTGCCACTGTATTATAAAGCCCGAGTATTTCTGTCCTCGGTGGTAGGTGGTAGCCCACATGATTGGACCTGGTTTCCAGATATGTGAACCCAATTGAGCCCAGGGATGATGGTAATGATGACGTTGATGTTAGTTGTAGTGGTTGGATGGTTTAAGCTGTTATTGTGCCATATGTACGTATGTGTGAATGTATGTATGTAGTCTTCCCTACGCAATTCGTAAAGTGCGTGAGCTCAGTTAAATTACCCTCATGTGGGTGTATGTGAGGAATTTTACTGGTGGCCATGGCGGGGTGAAACAGTTGTTCGCTCCTTCGTACAAATTCGTTGAAATATTTTCTCACGCACACACGTTTTTTTCATGACTTTCCTGTTGCTCGTTGTGTATTTTTTTTTGCAGAACAAAATCCGGAGGATACCTACTTTCCTTTTAAAAATTCTAATCCCTTATACACACGCACACCACCATAACACCAAATGACTGATGACATATTTTTTAATGTTTCGTTTTGATTAGAGGGTGGAAAGTAAGTGAACTTTGACCAGGGTGAGTGTAGACAGTTAATTTTGGGAAAATAACCAGTATCGATTGGCGAAAGAGTCCTCTTTTCAATTTAATTGAAACACAATTCTTGGGAAATGATAATATACACACGAAAGCATGCGTTGGGAATTAAAAAGTCGATATATATGCCATCCATAGGGGATGGTGGGTTATTTTGATCAGCAATTCTTTAAGTGAAATAATCAAAGTAATTAAAAACGCACACGCATTGGATATGGGTGGAATTGAATTCAATTTCATTCAATTGTTGATTTTATTTAATAAATATTCGTATAAATTGTGTTTACACTAATCTAAAACTTTGCGTCCTTAACCCTTTCAAATGCAAGAAAAAAAAAAGTCAATTTATTTCGTTTGTTCATAATAAATCTTTCAGAAATAAATCGTCCTGAAGAGTTTTATTACCTGCCTTTTTTTCAAACAAAACCGATGTACCCCAAGGAAGTGTCTTAGGACCAACCCTGTATTTGTTATATACCACGGATATTCCAGGAGACATCAACGCTATCGTAGCCACTTTTTCTGACGATACTGCGATATTTAAGGCTGATAAATCCGTTTTGTATGCTATAGAAAAACTGCAAAATGCAGTCGATAAAGTTAGAGATTAGACGCAACGATGGCTTATGAAATTAAACGAAACAAAATCGACGTATATAAACTTTACAAGCAAAAAACTAAATAATGTTCCAATTTTTATCAACGGTAAAGCTGTACCTTACGCCATTACTGCCAAATACCCAAATTTGGATACAAAATTAAATTGGAAAGAGCACATCAAAGACATACCAACTGCGAGATGGAAACCGTCTTAAATGTAAGAGACAACGTTCGGAGACTGAACTTTTCCATTATATCTATGATCGGAGACCCACTAAATGGGAACGCAGCATTGGTTGCCCGATCTTCAAGACAGAATAAAAGGATACCCTTCTTTACTGCGCCAAATATCGGGACATTAGTCTTCTTTGCACCATCTGCGAGGTGGTACTATGTTGTACTATTTGGTCGATATCAGTAGGGCGTTATTTCAGAAAAGTCCAAAAATGATCAAATATTTGCGTGGACTAAGCAAAAAAAATAAGAAAATAAAGATAATTAATAAGCAACAAGTCGCTTTATCCAAAGAAATAGCAATACACTTAGCAAAAACCAAATATTTCTGGATATGGGCGCTTTTTACTTAGTAAATGGCACAAATGGGCTTTTTTTACTTAGGAAAAGAGTCAATTTTTATTCGTAATTTTGAGCCATTTCCATTTGGAAATGTGATTTTTTGTTTCCACAGAGCAATAATACGTACGATTCCTCTAAATCTAACTCAATTTTTTGATTTTTGGCTCTTACTTCCTTTTTTTCTAACGACGCGACAATAGTGTCCTTTCATCGATTTTATGTAAGGCTGTTCATAATAGTATCTATGATACATGAGATATTAATCATAATATGTTGCTTTCAATCCCATCTCTTCAAATTATTGCCTCTTCATAGGTAACCTTGAAGATTCAAGCCTCTGTCAAGTAACCAAAATTGTATTGATAGACGACAAGACTACTTTAACAACAGATCCCATCACCTCTTCAGTATCACTCAGTCACCTTTCTCTATATTTTATCGACAACTGTCATACCTCTTTTCATCTAACTATTTATCATGATTCTTCTATACAGACTTCTCCCCCTTACAGATCTACATATCTTCTAATGATTTTCATTAAGCTAAATATTCTCAAATTAGAGAATATATCACTGGAGTTTCCTTCAATTTTGACAACTTAACTGTAAATCATACAAAAGGAATATTTTATTGAGAAATATTTAATTCTATTGCTCTTCATGTACCCTTTTTTCGAAGAAAAACTTCGTTTTCATCACCATCTTTGTATAATCACAGGCTAGGATCGTTGCGAAACAGGACTTTTTGGGCAGTTTTCCTTTGTTCTCGATCTCCAACTAACTTCTCTAATATATTAGTACATTTCTTCACTTTAACAAAATTTACAACTCCCTCTTATCAAAGCTATTTAATCCAAGCCCAAAAAAAATCTTATTAAAAATCCTAAATTCTTCTTCCAGTTTGTCAACTTTAAACAAAAAATTGATGGTTCCTTAACCAAACTTCACACGAACCACAAACAATCACCAATTTTTTTCACAATCTTTTACCGACGACTCCTCTATACTTGACTAGCGGCCCGGTACGTGCTTCGCTACGTATAAAGTGAAATAATAAAACAATTTAATTGTAACATCAAATTATTCATTTATTCAAACAAAAAAATATTTTATTAACTGCTAGCTATTTTAAAACTTAATCCAAAACATTTGGATAAACAATATTTTTTGTTTTTCCATATCAGTTGGAATCGTAAGGGATACGCGGTATCAAACAAACTTCTCCTTTTGATTTAGCAGTTAGGATCGTATCAAATTTGGCAATAACTTTTTCACTGCCAATCTGGTGCCATTACACAGTTTTGGTGGATTAATATTTCGCAACAATATAATCAAAGAACCAACTTTCAGATTCAAGCAATGCGGTGGTATACCGGCCGGTTCCAATGAAGTTAAAAATTTAATTGGATAATTCATCTTGATACATGACACTGTCAGTTGGCAACTGGCAGTTTCGCTTGAATTTGAAAATTATTGGCATTGATATGAATGTTCTTGGGTGCTAAAATGGCGCGTTTTCTCAACCAATCATAATTTCTGTAATTCTGAAGAATATTCGGAAAAACACATTCAATCAATTCATCTATCGATTTCGCAATTGTACAAAAATTGTTTGGTACAGCGATCAATCCGTTGGTACTGTCGATTTATATTTTGCCATCACCAATTTCTAACAATTGTTTTGAGAATTCATGGGCAGCTAGATCATTTTGTAGGTGAATACGCATATTAATGTTTTAATGTAATTTTTTCTACATACATATCTCCAAAGAACTGATGACTTCAAACAGGCAAAGTATTGCAAGTTGTAGTTTCAATCACCTGTACATTCAATGGCAATTTTAATGTAGAGTGTGCGAAAATTGATTATCAGCGTCGGGGTATGGCAATAACGAACCAGCTTGATGATAAATCTGGCCCTGAATCTGTAACATGTATGCAATTTTAGGTAGATGTTGGATCAGAATTTTTAAAACTATCGAATACTTTATGATTCAGATTGATATAAACATGGGATAGTCCTGTTGAAGTATTTACCTTAAACGTCGGCATAAAATTATCTCTAATAATTTTAGTAGCGCCAAAAGAAGTCATTTGAAATGCCGAATTGTATAATTCAATATGACTCAAAAATGGATTCAACGTTTGAAATGTCCCAAAAATAAGTGAATGCAATGGTTCGGGTGGAGTTTCTAATGCTGGCAATCTCACTTTGCCATTAGCACAACACATGCCGGGCAAGGTTCGAACCTAAATCTACTCCTACGCTCCGATTTTTCGAGATTCACTCCACTTTTTCCACACAGACAAATTGTCTTATTTATATACAAATATGACATTGTTGAAAAAAACCATTAAACCTTTGTTAAAAATTCTTTCTGAATTTGTAATTTGTTTATTTTTACAAAACAGTTTTTGAAAATAATACTAAGTTTTCCAATGAAACCTGTGATTTATTTTTCTTTTTTGCTAATACTATTTTTTTATGTTCATACATACATATGTATGTTTTAATTTTCCTGAAAAGTAAGGATTTTCTTTTGGTTTCAAATCTACTCCGAAAATCTTGCATTTGCTCGACTTTTTTTTCAAATTTGCTCCGAAATTTTATGATTCAGGTTCGAACCCTGATGCCGGGCGTTTCACCTGGAAAGTTAGCCGCATCACAATGTGGACATTATTGCGTCCATCATTCCAATGTATCCGTACATATAATTAATTTGACTGTTGTAATTAAAAGCAGCACGCGTATTCGTGATCGCCGTGCAAGATTCAGTACGTTCACGCTGCGTTGCATTAGCATGTGCGCGTTCATCTGCAGTCTGTGATCGTCTTAGTAATGCCACATCATTTGCATTACGCGTTCGCCGACCTATATTTGCTCGCCCGGCTCGTGGCATTATTCCTTCATATAAAAAAGAATAAATCAAATTAAAAACAAATTGCTACATTAATAGTGGTGTATCAGTATCGCTAAAAAACTGAGAAAAGTACACGCACACATATACATAGTACATTTGAACGATTCAATTTGACAGCACAATCCATATTTATGAAAAAAGTTTCAATTTGACAGCAAAATCTCCACTAACAAAATGATCCGACATTTATTGATTTCATTTGTTACAAAAAATGTGATAAATGAAGAACCGCTCCACCGATTTTGTGCAAACTTCACATAAACCATCTACTACATAGTCCGAACAAAGCCTAAACATTTGGTTTGGATAGGTGAGCCCGTTCTTGAGTTATAAAAACACAACGAAAAGTGGCATTGATTTTTATATATATAGATTACAATTATGTACATATGTATTTATCGAATTTCTCCCTCGGCCCATTTCTCTCTCATTTACCATTCATCCATTTCTCATCGAAGCTAAATCAACCAAATAATTAGTTTCTTCCCAGCCCAGGTGAGATCCCCAACTAATTTCTCAAAAAACGCTCTTCTACATTTTCTCTTCGCCTAAAAAATCTTTAGTTCATCCCTGTTTCCCAGTCTTAAAGAGAATTCTCTTAGTTAATGTAAGACCGCCTTCATACCCCAATACTTAAAAAGGGCCCAAAGTGTGAAGTAACAAACAATCATCCAATTGCTAAACTTTCACATATTCCCAAAATCTTTGAAAACATTTTGTACGAAATTTTAAGTTTTCGTTGTAAATCTCTTATTTTTCTTAGATAGCACGGTTTTGTCAAAGGTAGATCTGTAACGACTAATATCGCTAAATTTTTATCCTTTAGCCTCTCAGCCTTAGAGAACGGAAAGGAAGTCGACGTTGTCGCAACCGATTTGAGTACGGCCTTTGACAAAATTTCACATAATCTCATCCTATTAAAACTGTTTTACCTTGGGCTTGAAACTAACTTCTAAAGAAATAATCCATTTTTTACCTGGAAAACGTTCTAAGAGACGGTCCAAATAATTTTCTGACCCCTACTCTTACCCGATCCCTTTTCATAACATTTGTTCGCCCCCTTCAATACGCCTGGCAAGTCCCTTATCGTCAAATTCATATATCCAGAATCGATAGCATTCAACGTGACGTTTCCTATATTTCGCCCTTAGTGGTTTGTCTTGGAATAACCCTTTGATTCTACCTCTGTATCGAGACCGGCTTCTCCTGTTCTCTTCCATTTGCCCACCCAACTCTCTTATGACTCCAACGAACCTATTATTCGCATGCTTCGGAGGATTATTTGTAACATTAACTGTATCAACTTTAACCTCACTTGTACCTGTCTTAAAGTTCTAAATCATCCTTCAAATTTGCCCCAATTCGAGTATATAATATGAGCTACATAGTTCATAGTATATTTAAGTTATATTAAGAATAAGCTTGTATTAAGTTAAAGTCACACTAGTGTCATAATCGATTCAAAATAGCTTTTTTGGCTGATTTATTTCAGTAGTATATAGAATTTGTATTATAAAAACCTTCATAGAGTCATAATCTTTCAAAAGTCCGGCCAGTTACTCACCTTCACCGACGATATAGACATTATCGCAAGAAATTTTTTTTTTTTTAATGTAAGTGGCCCTTTTGTTATTTTTGAGAAGGAAGCGAAGGAGATGGGATTACCGGTCAATGGGGGCAAGACCAAGTTCATGATGTCATAAAAATATTTCCAAAAAATTCAGGCTCAATGTGGACGGGTCATGTTGTCCGGTTTAACGATGACAGATACTCAAGGAAAATCCTTAAGAAAAAATCTAACTTGGTGAAACCATCCAATTTCAATGTCCAGTTCACGTCGCCATTGCGTGAGATAAACATGCCATAAGTTGTTCATCGTCAGCTGTTAATACATACCGTCATCCTGTTGGAAATAATGAATGTCAATGGTATTCCTATCGTCCTATTTGGTCACATAAAATTCTCTATCATCTATCGGTAGCACTCTCCGTTAATGGTGATGGCAATGCCATTGTCATTTTCGAAGAACTACGGACCAATTCCTCCACTGGCTTACAATCCACACCAAACAGTGATTCTTTGCGTTGGTGCACCTCGTGCGGACTGGGATCATCCGAAATCTTAGTATTTTCCTCGTTAAATGTTGACGTAGTGGCACACAAGTAGCATTATCCATGATCCAATTTTTCGTCTGCTAAAAGCGATATTGGATGAACTTTTCATTATTAGTTCAAAAAACTGTTTTTCCAATTCCTGGAATTATGAACTGATCACGGCCATTCGCAACAACGATAATTCTGAAACATTCCCCTGCAATGAAGGTTGCTTGAATATGAATGAAAATGCTTTCTTTACAATTATCTTATTTTTTCAATGTGAGACTTCTTCTTTTTTACATGGACACATTCCAATGATGGAAAACTGGATCTTGTTACCCAGTTCTATTTCTCTGCTAACATTTGTTCGTAGTTCGAAGTGAGCTTCATACAAATCTGGGTAATTTTTAGGAATAACTTCCCTTGGACTTTTTAGAACGAATTTATATATGTACCTAAATCAATAATTTGTTAGAAAAAGTTTTTGACTGTCTATTTTTCGGTAGTAAGAAAGTTCTTGGGAATCTCTAATCCCTTATAAAATTTTACAGGATTTTACTTTATTCTTGTATTAATCTTTTCATCAACTGTTATGCAATAATGATTCTAGTAATCTGACAAATGTTTCAATTCATGAGAAGGTTTAATAAGAGAGAATTTTCATAGATTCATGATCTTGTTAGATTCTAAGAAGTCCTTTCATTTTATTGACAATTCAATATTCGGCTTATGCCAACCTGGATCCATCAAACACTGTACTGTGCTTGTAGTAGTTTTGAACATTTAATTTGCCACTGTTTCAAACCTTTTCTAAGTCTGACAATTATCTGTCAAACTCAATTTCGATAATTAGTTGACTGAACTAAAAGTGATTTTATATGTGAAAATTGAATTTTGAAAGCACAATATAATTATAGCCATTCCCCTTTTAGTCTTAATCACAACAACAAGTGCAGTACTTCTCAAGCATATATTTTACTAATTTTATCAAATTAAACACCCTCGTCGTATAAAACTGATAAAATTAAAATGGATTTGTCAAAATCGCTTCCCTTCGGCAATTTGTTATCCACTCTCGTAAACCGTAATCACCTAATTCGACCTCCTTCTTTAATGACTCACTTTCGTAGCTGGGATCACATACACAAAATGCAATGCAATGTCTGAAGCTCCCCGGGCCCGGAGGAATTGAATTTATTGCTATAATTAAATTTGATCGCTAGTTGTCGAGCTACTTTTCGAAAATCATTAAAAATTTACACGAAATATAAACCTAAAATCGGTAGCCTCACCTCTTGGTAGTTCTAATTACCAACTGAGCTAACAAGCCGCTCGCTATATACATATGATGTTGCTGCCTGGCGCTTAATGCATGCTACAACGGCATCACTTGCCTCAAGTAATGACCGGGGTCGTTGGTCTTAATGTCTTATTAAACGACTTGGGCGCGCGATCTTAAAGAAAGTCTCCTTAGACTTTTGTATATTATAATATTGCTGGTGCAACCTGTCAATGCGTTCACAGTGTCATTTAATTTAGTGATACGATTTTGAATAAATTTCCAAAAATAAAAATATTTCCAAAAAATTCAGGCTCAATGTGGACGGGTCATGTTGTCCGGTTTAACGATGACAGATACTCAAGGAAAATCCTTAAGAAAAAATCTAACTTGGTGAAACCATCCAATTTCAATGTCCAGTTCACGTCGCCATTGCGTGAGATAAACATGCCATAAGTTGTTCATCGTCAGCTGTTAATACATACCGTCATCCTGTTGGAAATAATGAATGTCAATGGTATTCCTATCGTCCTATTTGGTCACATAAAATTCTCTATCATCTATCGGTAGCACTCTCCGTTAATGGTGATGGCAATGCCATTGTCATTTTCGAAGAACTACGGACCAATTCCTCCACTGGCTTACAATCCACACCAAACAGTGATTCTTTGCGTTGGTGCACCTCGTGCGGACTGGGATCATCCGAAATCTTAGTATTTTCCTCGTTAAATGTTGACGTAGTGGCACACAAGTAGCATTATCCATGATCCAATTTTTCGTCTGCTAAAAGCGATATTGGATGAACTTTTCATTATTAGTTCAAAAAACTGTTTTTCCAATTCCTGGAATTATGAACTGATCACGGCCATTCGCAACAACGATAATTCTGAAACATTCCCCTGCAATGAAGGTTGCTTGAATATGAATGAAAATGCTTTCTTTACAATTATCTTATTTTTTCAATGTGAGACTTCTTCTTTTTTACATGGACACATTCCAATGATGGAAAACTGGATCTTGTTACCCAGTTCTATTTCTCTGCTAACATTTGTTCGTAGTTCGAAGTGAGCTTCATACAAATCTGGGTAATTTTTAGGAATAACTTCCCTTGGACTTTTTAGAACGAATTTATATATGTACCTAAATCAATAATTTGTTAGAAAAAGTTTTTGACTGTCTATTTTTCGGTAGTAAGAAAGTTCTTGGGAATCTCTAATCCCTTATAAAATTTTACAGGATTTTACTTTATTCTTGTATTAATCTTTTCATCAACTGTTATGCAATAATGATTCTAGTAATCTGACAAATGTTTCAATTCATGAGAAGGTTTAATAAGAGAGAATTTTCATAGATTCATGATCTTGTTAGATTCTAAGAAGTCCTTTCATTTTATTGACAATTCAATATTCGGCTTATGCCAACCTGGATCCATCAAACACTGTACTGTGCTTGTAGTAGTTTTGAACATTTAATTTGCCACTGTTTCAAACCTTTTCTAAGTCTGACAATTATCTGTCAAACTCAATTTCGATAATTAGTTGACTGAACTAAAAGTGATTTTATATGTGAAAATTGAATTTTGAAAGCACAATATAATTATAGCCATTCCCCTTTTAGTCTTAATCACAACAACAAGTGCAGTACTTCTCAAGCATATATTTTACTAATTTTATCAAATTAAACACCCTCGTCGTATAAAACTGATAAAATTAAAATGGATTTGTCAAAATCGCTTCCCTTCGGCAATTTGTTATCCACTCTCGTAAACCGTAATCACCTAATTCGACCTCCTTCTTTAATGACTCACTTTCGTAGCTGGGATCACATACACAAAATGCAATGCAATGTCTGAAGCTCCCCGGGCCCGGAGGAATTGAATTTATTGCTATAATTAAATTTGATCGCTAGTTGTCGAGCTACTTTTCGAAAATCATTAAAAATTTACACGAAATATAAACCTAAAATCGGTAGCCTCACCTCTTGGTAGTTCTAATTACCAACTGAGCTAACAAGCCGCTCGCTATATACATATGATGTTGCTGCCTGGCGCTTAATGCATGCTACAACGGCATCACTTGCCTCAAGTAATGACCGGGGTCGTTGGTCTTAATGTCTTATTAAACGACTTGGGCGCGCGATCTTAAAGAAAGTCTCCTTAGACTTTTGTATATTATAATATTGCTGGTGCAACCTGTCAATGCGTTCACAGTGTCATTTAATTTAGTGATACGATTTTGAATAAATTTTTAATTCACCAACTAATTAAAAATAATAATAACAAACTCTTGTGGTTTTTTCCAGTTAATTTTGAGAACAAGGGGGACGACATAAGACATAAGCGATAAAGCCACAGCACACATGTCTCCCGTGTGACACATGTGAGTCGAATCATGAGGTGACCATAATAATTGTGTGTATACAGTGAAAGCTCTAATAAGCGGACACTCATGGTCGCCCAAATTTTGTCCGGTTATGAGAACTGTCCGGTTAAGGGAAAGCAATTTAACTTCATATTAATTCTTCATCTTCATTATTTCTTGAAATCTCTGCAGCTTGTGTTTTTCCAATATTAAATCTAAAAAACTTTGCATAGGTAAAATATTTCATGTCGTGGCTGAAAAAAAAAAAGTTTTTATTGCCCAATGCATTGGTAATTTACAACTTTTCTTGCCTCACCCTTTTTTACCGTTATTTTAACGGACTATGCTCTAGTGAAATAGCCAGCTGCATTCCTCCCCTTAAACAATTCAACCGTAATATTCGCACTTCTAGGAATGCCCATCAGTTTACCCTTGAGCCCAACTTCGGACGTACTGTGAAGTACAGAGATTCGTTCTTTAGCCGTACTACGCTAATGTGGAATTCCTTACCACGCTCTGTCTTTCCCAGTCATTGCTATGTTCAAAAATTCAAAACCAATGTACACCGACACCTCCTTTCTGACCCCTCCCTTTTTTCCTATTGCTCACACTGTGTCTCTGACATATTAAGGGTATACAAAAAACTTTTGAATTTGATGAATGAGTAGCTGAAGGAAAGGAAATGACATGTGTAAAAACGAAACGCGATGAAAAAAAGGGAACCATACCCTCTCAAAATTACACCAACTACCCCCAGTAACTAACTCGGGAAATCCCCTAATAACCTTTCAACGTAACATCGCACTGTCCAGTTATTAGAGCTTCGAGTCCGGTTCTCGGAGATTTTTTATAGATTTACTTACGTATAAAACATAAACTGTACTTAGAACAGATCTGCTGTTCTTTTCCGTTACATTTTTGAGAAAAAATAATCCCTAAATAAAATAATGTGTCCGCGTATGGGAGGTTTTCTATCTAAAATGGGCAAAAAAACGTGTCCGCGTCCGTCTATGAGAGTGTCCGTTTATAGGAAAGTTATTTGTATGAGATTTTCGAAAAAAAAGTTCGTTTCCGAAAATGTGTCCGTTTAAGGGAGCTGTCCGCTTATTGGAGCTGTCCGCAAGTAGAGCTTTCACTGTACATTTATTTGGAAAAATTAAGTTTCCTTTTTGCTGTAATTTAACTTATTTATTATTTATTTTTATTGAATATTGATAGGCTTCTGTAAACAGTTACGATATTTATTTATCTAGCTGAGTTAAGGGGTAAATCCTTAGTTTAAGCTCATAATTGTTGCTGACTTTTATTAATATTTGGAACGACTGTCTATGGAAGTTACTAAAATTTTAGATATGACTTAAACGTGAAGCAGACAAATGGGCTTGGTATCATGTAATTCCTTCTATTATCTTGTTTTCCGTACAACGCTTTGTTAATCGCAGAACACTTTTGTGCGATTGTTTCGCATTGCTGGATAAAGTATACATTTAAGAGATAAAGTAGCTATTTCTACTGCTAAAGTTATTCGAGCTCTTTAACGTTAAAGTATGTCTGTCATTTAAAATTAACAAAAAGTCGGTTCTTGTTTTATACACAATATTTAGAGTCGACTCTCATTCTAAAATTAATTTAAAGCAGATTTTAAATGTTTTCGCTGTGCATATCTTCTTTTGTAAAATAAAACATTCTGTGATCGGCACACAACATCCTTGTAGATTAATTTGTCGGCCAGTTGGACAGATTTAAGCATTTAAGAGTTTTTCCTTGGAATTAATTAAAAGATGGACATTTTAGGAATCGTCCTCACACTCACACCTAAGAAGAGATCAAAGAGTGTGGAACAGAAATTGATAAAATTTCGTTGAATTGTTAATTGTTATTTTTCATTTATTTCGGTCCTTTTTGCCATTTTCATTTTGGGGCCAAATTTCATAATAAAAAATGGACCTAAACTTTGAATCTGTAAAAAATAAAAAATTGCCTCAAAAATGAGACCTTTTTCATAATAATAAATTACCCCAGTTTAAAATTGGAATTATCGTCTGACATGAAAAAAGTCCCAAAAAGTGAAAAAAAAACTAAAATTAAAAAAAAAAAACCGAAAAATGTATACACAAAACAAAAACAACAATTTTTTTTCTTTTGACGGTTTGGGGTGGTTTTTCACCATTCGTATTTTGGGGCCAAATTTCATTATGAAAAATGGCCCCATATTTTTAATCTTAAAAATAAATGACCCCAAAATCCGATTTCTTGTATAAGAGCAAATATAATTTTGAAATTTAATTTTCAAAATGTAGCTAAGCAAACAATTCTTTGATCGACAGTACCCCTGCCTGACCCGATACGCGAGTTTCAAGGATTTGAAACACCTTTTTGGATCATCTGCACCGCTCTCGCAACTCCATTCCTTCGCTTAGGGTATATTCAGTCGTTAAGCGGAGCAACGGATTGAACAATGCCCAATGAAATCAACGGAAGTGTATTGGCAGTAGAGAGGACCAAAAAAGGGAAATAAAATCCTGAGATATACTCGTAAGTAGACCTGTTTGGCGATGAACAAACCCTAAGTAACATTTTTGCATAAATTAGAAAAATTAAAAATAACCCAAATATTTTGTATTTTTTTTTATTCATTTGGCGCGATGCTACCATTTTGAAATTGGGGTCATTTTTAATTATGAAAAAATTTGCCATTTTGGGGCTATGTTTTATTTAGTCACTTGAAGCGATTACGGTCCAGATGTTCGAAAAATATGAAAATTCATTTCGAAATTCATTGCAGCTGACGACCATCATCTTCGAAATGTTTTATTCAAAACTTTATAACAATCTACGTTCTATACTGATTTGAATAAAAGAATCGTCTTAATTTTTTTAAGTCAATGCCCCTAAAATACGTCAGTTCCTACCGCTCCCCCTTGTGCCTAAAAAATAGCCCTATTTATTTCAATTTGAAAAGTGCAGCGGCTTTAAATTAAATTAACGGCTTGGCAACTGTCAATATTTTGAAAACTGATGAAAAACAATTAATCATTTTCAAAATATTCTATTAAATCAATAGACGGCATCGAATTGTCAAAAGCTTTCAAAAAATGTAAAATGCTTACAATGTACGAGTATTTTGGTATTTAAAATTGGTTTCGTAAACTCTATCCACTGCCACACCTACTTTCATTGTATTTGAGTTTTATTCTTATTTAACAAACCGTCTTTTTTATTTAAGTTATCTTGAACTTAAAGGATGATTAGTGTAGTTTTTTGGGAATCTGCCTACTACTACGCATGGGTCATGTTCGACATCTTTCTAGAGCAGTTTAGAAATGTGTCTGAGCAGTGTTGAATTAGATTGCCTAAGGAAGGGTTCAGATAGTATATTATAAAAATATTTTGAGTCACTTGTTCCTAAAAACGATTAGAACATTTCCAGATGTAGTTTTTAGAAAACAATCTAGTTTCTGAAAATAGTTAAACTATACCTACAACACGCAAACAAAACAAAAACCACTGCATTTTCAATGTCATTATGCTTTTATGAACACAGCCGTCAAATATAATGCAGTTTATTTACATTTATGAACACAAATCACGCAGGGCCACTGCATTTTTACATTTATGAATTTGACTATACCTACCACGAAGTTCAGCCATCTTACATCATCAGAGATCACAAGATCAGAACAAGTCTAGCACGAATTCTTTAAATAATGGAGTAAAGACGAATTACACGCTGGCTTTCTCTATAAAACTAACTTCTTCTAAGCTGTTTCTGAACAATACTGTCTTGTTCAGCATTAACATAGCTACATGTGCGTGCATGGATTTAAGAATTGGGTTCTTATAAGCTGGGGCAAAACTAATCACGCTATCGGAAGATGTTATAATATTTGCAAATGGCGTCCTAAGTCAATCATGTTTGCTATTTATTAACTAGAGCGCTATACTAACTAAGAGCGTTCAATAATTGTGTTGATTTTGTTTAAAGATTTTGTCGAAAATGATCATGAGCGACGAGACACATTTCTATTTAAGCGGTTACGTCAATAAGGAAAATCTTCGTTTTTGGGCCACTGAAAATCCGCTTGTGATGCACAAGAAGTCATTACAACCATCGTCAATGCCACTTTGTAGTGCGGTGTTCACGCGGGAGGAGTGATTGGGTCGTATTTTTTAAGACGCCATAGGCGATTGGATGAGCGGGGCTTGGTGAACATGTGATTTTAAAAAGACAGTACAATCGAACACACAGCACGAGCCACAACTGATTTTGTGAAGGAAGCGTTTCCTGGTCGCGTAATCTCCCGTTTTTGCGATTTCGCACGACCAACAAGATTTAACCATCCCAGATTTCTTTCGCGGGCTTATGCCAACAAGCCTTAGACAATCGAAGCTCTTAAGAAGAATATTCGACAAAAATGCAAACAGTTATCACAGGAAAGATTTTCATCACTTAAAATAATAATTTTTTTTTAGTAAAAATGTAATTGAAAAGCAAAATAGTTTGATGAATTTCGGGCCCTCTTGTATTAAGCGTCTTGTCTTACCGGGCGTTCCGGAGAAAAGTTTTATCGGAAAAGCTGGCATCTTACGTGAGAAAGGGCAATTTTCATACGTTGTACGTGATTTACATAAACAGGAGTTTGGTAGACTCTAATGTACTGGATGGATAACTAACCCGTATCAACGAAAAGGTACTATATGTTTGTGATTTTGTCTCCATGTTGTATATTTATATGAATTTTAGTAAAAGAAAAACGTTTTGATATTGTTAAAACAATTTTAAAATATTTTATTTTTAAATTTTACAACTTTACAATTTTAAATATAGAGAAGCGAGGCGTTTCGGAAGTTCACTCCATCATCGGGCTTTTTACAAGTTTATTATTTAAGCGTCTTGTTGTCAAGGTACTGGAAAAGGTACTGGAAGTTCACTCCATCATCTGGCTTTTTACAAGTTCATTAGTTAAGCGTCTTGTTGTCAAGGTACTGGAAAAGGTACTGGCTCCAAAAATAATTTTACTTGCTGATACAATGAAAATTGAGTTTTAACTTGAGGTGCAAATGGAATAGTTGTCAAAATATTGGATACCCACAAATTATATTTTACGAAAACAACGCAATACAGCTGGAGACACAGAGCTGCAGCCTTAGTTTTAGGATTTGGCTAACTCTTAACCTCATGCGCGCATATTTTTTGACTTTTAAAATCGAACTAGTCAAACCTCTCAACGCAGCTTTAAAGCTTCAAAATGCTCTTATAATAACCTTACCGCAGAATTTTAAACAGCCTGCTGATAAGTTAATAGTGTGATAGTACTTGATAAATTGCTAACTTTAAAGTGGCTTACTAACTCTTTCTTAATTTTTAACATTTTCTAACTAGTATCGTGCTAAGGCTATTTTTCAACAAATTGCTTCTGATAAACACACCTAAAACAATGGCGGTTCTCACAAAATACCAGGGGGTCATTCCGTAGTTTTCTATACGACAATCGTCAAAACGATAATCGTCGATGATATCGTCCATTATTTGCTTCACGTAACTCGACTACTATCGTCTCGTCAATCGATCAAAGTTTTAGAGATTTGTATGCATTTCAGAAACTCTCAAACTGTAGTCAATTTGTCAATTCAATAGAAAACAATACAAAATGTCAATTTACAGTGGAAACTCAATCACTCAACTACAGTCACCTATAAAATTCAAAATTAATGTAAGACGATACCTATTTAGCTATCGTCCAAACGCTATCGTTTTGACGATAGCCTTTTGACGGTTATCGATTTACGTGAATCAAAAAGAGGCAACGCTATCGTTCAAACGATATCGTCTGACGATAATCGAGTTACAGAATGACCCCCCAGGTAAGCAGATCTTTTTGAGTTTGTAAGTGTCAAAGAGTCATAATGAAGTTAGCATGATACTAAAAATATAAAATAGTTATTTGTTGGTTTTAACTTTAATAAATTGTTAGAACTTTCTTTAATTTTCAAAATTGTCGTCGTTTTAATCCACTACCATACTAAAACAGTTTTAATTCGACTAAAATTTTGTGCCATTATTTTTTAAATTCCCAAAAGATATCAATCAGCTGATCCAAAAAATTACATCGAAAATCAAATTCCAGAAATCTGAACAGCAGTACTGTGGGCTATCGTTAAAAATATTCCAGTTGAAATTCCAGTTCCAGTGTAGCACTGCAGCATGTAAATTTGACGTGTGTGAAGTTTCAACAATTACTAGCCAGCTGCATCCATGTAAGATACCGCAGGAATATGAACATTCTTGTAGCCCAATTTCAAATATCATTGACAGTCGTATTCGTTTTTGACTTCTGTATTCTTCTATTTTTCAAGTTTGGTGCAAAACTGTTCTTCGGCTTAACTAAGTTCGAAAATTGCACCTTTACTCTATCCTATAAAATGCAAGGACACTCACATCCTTCTCAAAAAAAGCCACATGGTCACCTTAGCGACAAAACTTCCTAAAAAAAGATAGTATGCACCTAGTTGGTTTCCGTATCAGTGTGTATGCAGTGCATGTTCCGACAACGTATGCTAAGTCAAAGCTATACGCTAATTTAAAATGTGCAGCCATCGACAGCGACAGCAGCAGCACCAGCAGCAGGTGAATAACACAGTTATTTGTTTTTTATATTTATATTTTTTTGTTTTATTTTGTTTACGTGCTCGGCAAAAGGCAAGGTGAGTGTGTGTGAAGGTACTGGCACAGAGCACAGTGAGAGGGTCCGTTCCCCGCCTTCTGTATCTTTTGATTAAACATAATTTTTTTTGTTGGCTTCGGTTTTAGAAGGTCAACGGAAGTAAAGCGAGGCAAAGTAAAAATCCGTCTGTGCTGTTAAGTGAAAGTCGGTCTTCGCTTCGGTAGAAATCGTAACGCATTTCACTTGGCTTTGGTATATCTTCGTCTTCAGTGCCCCCTCTTCCGGGCGGCCACGGCCATTATTTGGCTCTCTAATGATGCGATGTTGTCGTCGCATAGCAAAACAACGACACGACCCAGGCACAAACTTCAAACTCCAAGGCACTCTCTCGATGATGATGGCGATTTCGAAAACAATTAGTTTATCCATTTGTTGCTATTTGCGTTGTAATTGTATCTACAGAGTTCGGTACCAGATACCAGCCCTGCTGCATATGTGTGAGCCACACTGAGCGGGTTACACTGCTTCTGGCTGCTTTTGCAACGGCAACGGTTCCAATCCAAATCTCTATGGTGTTTCTTTCTCTTGGTGTTTCTATTGCCAACTGCAACAACTTGGTACTGCAGTTGCATTGCATCCGCATGCCACAGTGTTCCAAACGATTATTGTACAATTGTTTTCCACGCCAACAACTTCTACGGGTACGGGTGTATCTCTTAACTATATGGGATTTGGATTTGGATTGGGATGGGATGTGATGGAAGGTTGGTCGTTGGTGCTGGTGGAGCAGCAGCAAGCAGCAACAGTTCAATGTGCATTGCAATCAAGAGGAAGACGAAGAAGCCGCGAGTTTTATTCGCTTGCTGCTATTTAGACTGATAAGTAGGCTGAGTGGCTGTCTGTCTATTTGGCAGACACTGAAGGAGTTTTATTATTGTTGTTGCTGTTGCTGTTTTGTGTTTCTAATCTCTTTCGCGAATATAATATATCTGGGTTCAATTCACTCAGCAATGGTACATTATGCTTTTGCATTTTCTCCACAAGCACAATTGGCTAAATGATGTTGATTAAGTAGATGCAAAATGGATAAAAATAACAGTGGTGTTGAAAAGCTTAACACTGATATGATGGTCCTTTTTTGGAGGAAAAGAAGTTAGGTTGTCGATGTCAAAATCAGTCATATTGCAAATTGTTCTACAATTTAACTAAGCGCCATCTAAACTCTCAGTATTTCAACAACTTATATTCACTTTATGTCATACTGATTACTGACCATTCATTTTTAGTTTTGTTGTTGTTTACGTATTAAAAAATTTGCTGACCTGAGCAGCTGGGTATAGGAAGCTAGGACTCAGCAATACACTTAACCTGAAATCGTTAAGCCTAACCGTCAGATGTTCTTCTCTCATAACAAACCGTATAACTCCCGACGTGGATCACAGCCAAGCTCAAAGTTCATCATGATTTGTTATATTCTAAAGGTTTTTTCAATAAGACCAGTTAGATGTTGAAATGGAGTGAAACAAGCTGTGTGTGAGGTGTTAACAACTTTCTTTCTGAAGGGCCCATGTATGCCATTATGTACGGATGACATGATGATATGACATCGTTCAAATGCCCTCCTTAGCTTTTTATGGGGGTTTAATTTTCAATGACTGTTCCACATAGATCCGGCTGAGTTTGAGTAATGACAATTGATAATTGGGATTTATTCCCTTAGCCCTGGGACTTCAAGAACACCCGTAGAAAAAAGTCTAGCGGGGTCAAATCTCAATCGTGCCATAGAGCCGTCCGGCTGGTACCACATGTTCTCTAGATCGTTATGGTTCAATTCGGGCCATAAGAAATTAGTGCGTTCATTGTTCTGTGGTGCTCGCCATTCACGGTGACTGCCTCACCGAAATCCACAACAAACGGTAACTTTTTGAGGATGTATTGTCACCTGGTGGTGGGGTATTTTTCCAAACACCCCAGAACACAGTCTCAGTTCTTGTGCTCGCGGCGATGTTCTCGGCAAATCTGGGGTTTGTTTGACAAGCAAATGTTGGTTGGTTGAGTACCGAACAGGTCTTCTTAAGTTTGGCCACCAAACGTTGAAGAGTCGACTTTGAAGGACCACCACGTGTACCTCAAAGTGAGTAACTCGCACAACGCTTCCACTAAAGAACACTCATTTTATTAATAAAGTTTTACCTTTTTGACGTGCTGTTCAATCGTGTAACTTGCCATGGTAATTTGGCAGCAATAACTGAATTATAATAAAAAGATTTGACAGATGTCACCAGAAGAACATGGCCGCCAAAATCTACCCTCGTCAATTGGAAAACCCATTATAAGGTTTGATTTTGATTTAGAGATAGAATTAATTAAAACGTTTCAAAACCCAAGATATCAATATTGTGTGTAAACCTGCCTTCTGGTTTAAAAGTGCCCATTCGATACATCAGCCAGATATTGTAAACTTTCTTTTAACGATTAGCCGTTCTCAAGATATTGATTGAATCAGTCGTATATTCAACTAGTTTGAAACTTAATTTAATTGTTAAATCGATTGTGATGATTTTTTTTAAGTTTCAAATTTATTCGCACACAAATGTGACTGATTGATGATATACAAATAAGTTTTTGAACATAATTTTGGTATACCTCGAAGTTCAATTCCGAACAAGTTTCTTTTTTCTAAGAATATATGATAACAGCAAGAGCCCAATTAATTGCGTGTTTTTTCTTTGGGTGTTTTTTAGACACAAAGTCTAAAATACTAAATGTCAAGACTATTCGCAACTGATTCGATCCATTCAAAACCAAAATGCAACTAGTTGGAAACTTTTTTAAATTTTTTAAAATTTAACATGATTTGTATTTGATTCAATATAGTGATACCCATTTCTTACTGTACGTGAAAGGTTTAAAAAATTCATATCGTCAACTGGTTTGCAACTGGTTTTGGAAGTCGAGTAAGGTGTTGCGGACTTCAATTTAAAAATATGAACTTTTCTCGGTTTCTATTTTTTTAAGCTAGATAAATTGACTTTTAGAGCACACTGTTCTTCCAGCAAAAACGAAACGATACAAAACCAACTTCGCATCTTAACCCAGAAAAAAAATTGTAGAAAACTATTTTCATTTAGTTTGTTAGTTTTGTTTTCAGATTTCTGCACAGACAAACGCAAACTGATGAAATGCCACAAAATCGAGGCGAATTATAAAATTGTGTTTACAAAAAAAAAAAAAAAAAAATAAAGCCACAAACAAGCGCACATAACCAAATGGAGTTTTGAGTGTTTGATGTTCGAAGTTGAAGCTGAGGCGAGGTTGTCGATGGTGGCCCAGCCGGCCTCCCAGATGAAGAGGACGTATCATATGGCCACAAAAAGAGTGCCAGTGCAGACCAAGCCAGGCCAAATCAGCGCCAGGCTGCCAGTCTTAAAGTAATAGTTCTGCAAATTGAAATGAACTCTCTGGTGCTCTACACGGGATGGGTGTTTGCGGATAGCTGCGCGGTTAGATGGATCAACAACATGATCGTGGTGTTGTATGTTGTTACATACTACAGCAGCAGCAGCATAAGTTCGGTCATAGAAAAGTGACTCTAACAACTATAATATACTTACAAACCTACTATATACACTTAGGCTGGGAACACTGAGCTTACTTTAAGTGGTGAACAAAAAACAAAATCTCTTAAACTCATTCCAATAGAGCGCGCAAATAGTATTATTGAGTTTGTTGTTTGCATTATCTTTCTTACTGTGTAGAGGGTGTTTCTATTTTTACTTTCGATATACCTACACATGTTCCTGAGTATCAGGTTTATAAAAGACAAATATCTGAATTCCTTGATTTTCCAACTGAACAGCTGAATTAATTCAAACTTCAAAATTGGTCTTTTTATTCAATAGAAGGTTTGTTTCAATATAAAAAGTTTTTTGTTGTACAATTTTGGATTGCAATATTACTTGTTCCGTTGAGAAAAATCTTTGACATAAGGAACACAATTGTTCGAGCCAATGGAGAAATATACCGAAATAAGGAAAAATGTTACAATTTTCTAAAAAAATAATCAAATTCCCAACTCTGTTGGGTTAATTTTTTATTTTTTGCCAAAAACCAAACAAAGCAGTTGTATTGTAATCGCTGGGTATCTATCTGCATTATAATTTTGTCAGGATCGTTAAAGCCGGTTTTGAGAATATTGGAGAAAACAAAAAAAAATTTAAACTGTAGTTATCTGTCGTAGATAGGCTTAAATAAAATTTTAAAGTTTCCCTTATGAAATCACTTAAAAATGCACGGTTTGTACCAACATTGAATTACGAGTAAATCAGTCCACGCGAGAGTCTCAACCTTTCAGGTTTGAAGCGAGTAGTACTCGATATAAGAATCAGCAAGATCGGTCAAGAAAGTTTGATATTTCTTCGTGTGAAAGTAGACTAAGAACTAAAGGGTTACCTATTCGATAAGGATAGATGCATTTTGACAGCTAATGACATCCATGTTGTTTTTCTGATATTGATTTTCCTTTTTTTATATTTTTCAGATCTCAAAATGAGAGTTATCTTGTGGCACCGATGCATGCGCATTTGAAGCGGTACTCGATTTGAGAACACTTCACTATGATGTCGTCGTTTAAATTCATCCTGATCTATTTATACACAAGAGTCATTTTGTGTTAAATTTACGTTTTTAAGTTTTTCCCTAAAAGTATTTTATCACACAAAAATTATAAGAAAATAAACGAAAAATCAAAAGATGAACAAATTTTCTTTGTTAGCTTCCCATGGTGGCTTAAATGATCAGTCGTTTTAAATGAAACTTAAGTTATCGTCAATTTGGAGGAGACATAAGTCTCATTTATCCCGGTAAGTGTGCAATGTGGAACTGGCCCTTAATCTTTACGCAACATAGGTAAGTTAAGACCCCAACGATTACCGGATATTGATACTAAAACTTTGAAGAAACCATTTGCCTCTACACAATTTCTAGCTAACTCCAATACTAATACATCAATCCTTTTATCAGATCAGGATGATCATATTGGTTTTTGTTTTTCAGCGGTCGACAGCGCTGATGTTTTAGGGAGTATTATTTTCATAAAATCACAAGCCATGTGACAAGACGATGTCCAGCCTGCATTTTTAAAAAATATTTTACAAAAGGGTTTGCAAAAGTGTTACTTCTAACTAAAAATGCAAAAGGCATCGAATTCAGTCACATTTCAGTTCTGCTATTTTTATTAAAAACATTCGAAAGGGTTCTTCAAAAACAATCAAATGCTTTTCTTGCTGCTAGTAATATGCTTACTCCGAAACAACCACATTTCGGGTAACACACAGCTGCATCACAGCTTTATTAAATTTAACTGATGATATAAGACAGGTGTTTGACAGGGATGAGTTGACTTTTATAGTGGAATTTGATTTTTCAAAAGCATTTAAAACAGTCAACCACATAAACCTCTGCACGAAGCTAACGCAGCAATTTAATGTCCCAACTGCTGGGACAAAGTTGATTTATTCCTATTTGACAAATCAAAAACAAGCTGCCCTATTAGGTGATAACTTATCTGATTTCCTCCCAAATAGCTGTCCCTCAGGGTTCAATTCTGTGCCCTCTTCTCTTAACATTGTATGTTAATGAACACTTATCTATTATTGAGAAATGCTCTTCCCACATGTGTGACGAAGTTTAAGTGTATTTTTGCTGTCCTATCGGTCTTATTGAGCATGGTTCCTCGTGCGTCAATGAAGACCTAGAAAGAGTAGTACATTATGGTCCAAATCTAATGGTCTTACCTTAAATCCCAGAAAGAAAAAGTGTTTAGCGATCTTAAGAAAACGATTAGATATTTCCTACTTTCCTTCGATTTATTTAAGCAAAGTTTGAATCGAATACGTCGAAACTGAAAAAAAATCATGGCATGCGTAAAACCTTTATAAATGGACTGTCATGTAGAAGGACTTGGGTTCGATTCTCAGCCGCTGCTGCTGACAAGAGTATTTCTTGTCATGAAAAGTGCTGCTCATAAGCTGTTTGGAATCGGCAGAAAATTGTAAGTCCCCTCCATTTCTCCAAAACACGCACACTGAAATGGTTAAGAGTTGTAAGTCTCTAGATTTAGGCTCTCTATGAGCCATTATGGTCTCTCATTTATTAAATTTTTACCATGTTAATTAACTTTTTGGTAAAACTTACGGCATACTGCGGAATATATGGCTGTCTTAATCGTTCACACCTGTAGAAATTCGTTAGTTCCTAGCGAAAACTTTCGTAATACTGATATTGACTTTTAGAAGCGAAATTTTGTTTAACATAGTTGTAACACAAAAGCAAAAGATAACTGAGTGTTGCATTAAACAGTATTATACGTAACATTAATGGGTTGAAACGATATGAGAAATGAGAGGTTGTCTAGTAGCTTAACCTTGCTCTCAGATATTTTGCTGACTCGTACTCGAAATTACTGTTTTGAAATTAGCATCCTCGCATAGGTACATTCTATGGTTAATTCATTCTCGTCATTCCTTTTTAACATATGAACGACAATTTTTGTCCATGCGGTTTGTCTGTGACCGCGTGATAAAGATATAAGTAATACAATAAATATGAGAAAAGTTTTAAAGACATTTTCAGAAAATATACTAAATTAGTTTTTAATCTTTAAATTCAATTTTAATTTTTTTTAAATTTATTTATTTGTTATTAATTAATTTTTTTTTAATTTATTTATTTGTCATTAATTAAAGTATAAGATCGACTTATTGAATTAGCTCTTTCGTAAAATAAGCTTAGGACTACCTAATAAGATATTGTATTTTACAGTTTTAAGTATTCTCATGTAAATAAATAAATAATCTTTTGCGCAAAATATTCTCTCTAGAACCTAAATTTATTTTACAAAAAAGATACAAAGTTATATCAAGATTTAAAAAACTCTGCAATTTTTACATTCTTTTCACAATATTTTAGAAACACCTTGTAGAATGCAGATGAATCTCTTGCTCACCGCACCAGCGACGACTGACGACCGGTTTCACAAAATTTTGCGAAAAATCATAATAATTGTCGAAAATAAAACAAAAATTAAGTGTTTTGCTGTCGATGGAAGGAGGGGGAGAGGGGACTTAATATTTTTTTGTATCAATGTATAGTTAAATATGGCAAGTATACCGTTCACTTTTTATTTAATTTTTTTTTGTTCAAACCCTAACGATATAACTTTTTAGATTTTTGTATACCTACTGTTGTCGGTAAGTACAGATAGTAGGTATATGTTTGGGTTAACTATAACTAGTAGGTATGACTTTCAAGTGAATCACGAAGAGGTTTATTTTCCCGCTTTTATTTTCCATAGCTGTGTGCGCTTATGGGATTTTTTTGTTTTTTGTTTTTGTGCCACAACAAACAAAATAGTACCAATAAAGTATTTATTTAATATTTTTATTGAAGCGAATTATTGATGTTGATTTTTTTACTGGACGCTTTCGGACAATAATTTTATAGGAATGAACTCAGGTATAGGTACGGTTCCGTTTGTATCTTTGTGAAGTTAAATGCAAGGTGGTTAGAGAATGTAGCTGCCGTTTTGAAAATAATATCAATCAATTGGCTTTTAGTGGATTTTTGAGAGTTTAAGGTGTTTAGGAAATCTATCATGGGTATCGCATTAGAGATGGAGTGCATTTTTTCATCAAAAGTAATTGATTGGTGGAAGAGGTCGTTGTCATTAAAATAGTTCCGTCAGAAACATTGGATTCCATACAAAAATATAAACATAAGATACATACGTATGTCATAAGAAGGCAAGTTAGTTTTTTAATTAAGGGCAATGTTGGAGGTGTTAGATCCTTATCATTGAAGTGCTTCCGCTTCATATCAGAAGTCAGAAGAGATTTTTGTATATATTTTTAGCTTCTGGGAAACAACACAAAAAAACCCCTCTGTGCTTGAAAATTTACAGATAAATAAGCAATTTTATTGATTAGATAAATATACTGAAAACAAACTTGAAATGGTCGACAAATAGCATAACAAATCAGAACTTGTTTCCGGAACTAAGTACTTACGTTTTGCTGCAGCGCCAAATGATTATTTTCGTTACTAAAAATGTTATAACTATTTGAAGATACTCGTATCGTATAGATTTCTGACTACTTTAAGAAAATTTTCCAAAATTATGTAAGTAGCTGAAAAATTTTAAGAAAATTTGTTTTCAGTATTTCATTAGACATTTTTTGCTGGAATAAGGGTCATAAACTAAAACAAAACCCATATTTGGACGATTTCCAAACCTTTCTTTATAATTACCAGGACAATATCACCACAAGAAAAAATATGTACAATTGGATCGCACAAACTTGCTTTTGAAGTTCTTTTCTGCAAATAAGGTAGTATTTAAGGACTTCACAACCTTATCCAAAACGTCACTTTGATAGTCTGTAGAAATTTCAAAATTTCAGGTTAATAACACCATCGTACGACACGTTCCACCAAATCATCACTGAAACAGGATGATGGCCTCTTTCGATCCTACCAACCTTTTCTGCGGCTTCCTTAAGTTACTAAGATTTACTGTGAGTAAAAATGTTCTCATCTGTGAAAAGATTGTTCCTGTGTCCGCCGTTTGCATGTCTTTAAAGCAAGATTTTTGATTTCGTGGCTCTTATGTAGCGCAGGAACCTCAGTCAAACGTTGTCCATTTCGTTCTTGAGGATACTTTAATTTCAGGTGCCATATATTTTTGTTTACGAGGTGCATTTCTCCGGATTCTTTCTGCAACTACTTTTACTATTGTTGGTGTCCGAATTTGGTGAGGGGGCCAATTATTGCTTTGTTATCCAGGAGAGACGTCATTTTACCATTTTAGTGCACGTTAGAAGAATTTCTTCGTTATTGTTTTCTTAAGCTCGAAAATCTCTATTGCAGTTTGATTGGATCTATGTAGTGCAATAACAGCGACACGGTTCTTTTTGGTACCCCACTCCATGTTTATTGTTCCACGTATAAGGTGAGTCTTTAAATGAGTCAGAGATATCCATTTGTTCTAAATTTAAAAAAACCGCAGTAGGGACACAACTTATGCTAGAACTACGTATTTGAACTATTTAGACCTAATTTGTGTAAAACTGAAGCGATCGAGAATAATACAAAAATAAAGAACATTTTTCAAAAATCGTCAAAAAAATAGATTGCAGTTTTATTGAAATTATCTAGTAAATCACTGATACGAAATTTAATCAAAATTCTCTAAGTAATTTTCGAGGAATTTTGATAAAACGGACATTTTTGAACACTGGCTACGCTGTCTAGACAAAAAAAAATCGATTTTTACTTGAGTGGCGAGTTATGTATTCGTATAGATTTTTCTCGAAATTGACATACGAGTAACGATAATGATAAGGCGGAAAAGGTGGTTTCGCAATTGTTTCTGTCTGTCTTTTCGACTAGAGGCTAAACGGCTCGGCTGATTTTCTTAAAGTTGATAGATAGCATTTTTTAATTCCTTCCACGGATTTTTCTTTTTCAAGACCAAAAATAACGCTTACTGCGAGACACTTTTTTTAAAGAAAATATTTTTTTCTTCACATACATATTAACAAGAAAAAATTCAAAAAAATGGTAACGACCATTTTCATTTTGTATTCGATTTTATGGAAAACGGTACAATTAATTTAGATCAACTTCTAAAGAGTTTAAATAGTATTATGAACTCAAATTTTCTAAAAATTTTCCTTTTTATGAAAAGTCAATGTTTCGAAAACAACATACTTGATTTTTTTTTTAATTTTTAAAATTAGCACTTTTTTAAAAAGAGGCGTTCTTAGAGGTGCATTACTTTATTTTGAAATAAAACACAGACAAATATTTATATGCATGAAATTGGATTAATTTGAGAGACAATTTTTTAACATTATTATTTCGGCCGTCGCAGTTGGCTCGTACATATCGTAATATAGAGTTCCATTTTTCCTAAAAAGCTAAATTTTCTATAAAGTGCATTGATACATTTCGATCATCATCAACACCACGTAGCACCCTGCACATCAGCAATCGCTTATTCTGTGCGCTATGTGCTCACTTTTTTACGGAATGCGTATTATCGCTTAAGATGCCAACGGCTCCAATTATGTTGTTAAATTCGTCTATTTAATTTTCAAATTTAGGGTTAAGAAATTGTTATTATTCATTATTATTTGGTTTAGTCTCCATGTTGTATTTTTTAAATTTGTTCTAATGTATTAAAAAATAAAATAAAGTTAAAAATAAAAAAATTTTAATTAATTAAAATTGAAGTTTTATTTTATTATTTATATTTTAACCTTTTTATTACAACATATATAATGATTTTATTGTACAGCGACGCGTTTCGGATATAAATATCCATCTTCCGGCTTATGTTAGACTTTACTGGTGTTTGCCAATTAACTTATTTTATGTGGGTTCTGTTTTTGTTTTTTGTAGTTATTCTATTGTAAGTTTTTTGCGACCTCAACTATATAGTGCGTTTCGCCCAGGTACGACAGTGGGCTCATCAGTTAGATGCTGCCGTACCCTTCTAAGACGCAATTATTATTTGTCGATGTTTAGCGACGCTTATAAATTTCACAGCAGTAATGTACTGTGAATTTTATTATTCTAGGGGAATTTGAATAAATTTTGACACCTAGAATGTTGTTGTTATTCTATTGTGAATTATTTTTTTTTTTACTGTTTGCTTATGTTTGTCTCCTTTATTGCTGCTGTCCTCTTTGGTCTCTTATCGCTGTGTTGTATAGCGTATTGTTTTTTATTGTTAATTTGTCGTTAAGTTAAGAAATTGTAAAGATTTTAACAAAATTTATCGCAGTAGAGCTTTCATTAAATGATTAGTGTTGTCCTATTGCAGAATTAATTAGAGCAGTTTTAATCATTATGGTTCTTATTACTGTGGTCAAAGTTTTGGAGGATTAAAAAGAAGATACCGATACACATTGGTTTTGAATGTCAAATATCATAATGGCAGGGAAATATTGAGTCGGGTAGAGAATTCAAATTTCGTGAAGTGCGTCTAAAGAAATTTAACTGTTCCTTTAAAGTTGGGCTCATCTGATGGGACTTTTTGTGCGAGTATTTCCGTTGAATTGTTAAAAGGAAAGAGTGCAACTGGCTATTTCAATTGATCCCTGTTTATAAAAATGTCGGAAATATAATAAAAGACAAGAAACATTGTGTTGGTGCTCGAGATGCAAATGTTTCGGTTATACTTCTATCAGTTGTCATTTATAAACCTCTTTTTTATATGCTATTCAAGAGTCTCAAATGGATTCGAGCTTTGGACGAATAAAGGCCTTATAAATAGATTACAGCCAGATCAGAAGTGGTGGAAAATTTCTTGTAACGTCGAAGAAAACCTAAACAAATAGGATCATTTTTGGCAACGTCAAATATGTGGTAATTCCACACGAGGTGGTCTGTGATGCACATAACGAGAACACAAGCTGTTCGCTTTCTTCAATATAAGTGCCGCTCGTGAATAGAGGCATGGGGGTGGGTTTCGCTTTAATGGAAGAAGACAGCATTGAGTTTTTGAAGCATTAAATTCTTTATGGCCAAGCGATTTACCATCAGGAAGAAGGTTTTTAGCGATCACTCTACAGGGAACAAAAAAGTTTATATTCAAAATTAATACTCAGAACAGTGATATTGAACTAAACACTCTCTTTTAGTTTTATTATTATTAATAGAGCAAATTGATTAATTATCTACACTGAAAATAAAATCTAGGTATATATGATAAAAATCTAGGTTGATTTGACAAAAATTTTGTCAATATACATACGCCCAACAAAAAGTTTTATCAAATTGACAAAAATTATAGAATTTTGTTGAGGTAACAAAAAATATTTCGTTGTATCCACAAAATTATTTTGTTATGCTAACAGATAAATTTGTTGAAATAACAAAAATATTTTGTCAATATGACAAAATTTCGTAGAATTTACAAAATTAATTTGTCATACTAACATTTTTTTTTGTTGTATTAACCCTTTACTGCATACGAAGCCAAATATGGCTTGACAACATTTACCTCCAAAACTAATATAAATCCTATAAATATGGAAGCAGGTAGATGAAAGTATTCTTAATTGATTGTCAGATATACCTAAAAAAGGAGTAATTAGGCATTTTAATCATTTTTTGGAAAAAGGGTTAAAAAAGGATTAAAATGCAAAAAGCCATAAATGGCTTCGTATGCGGTATAGGGTTAACAATTTTTTTGTTAGTGTTATTGTTTTTTTTATTATTATCGGATTAACAATTTTTTTTGTTAAATTAACAAAATTGTTTTGTTAAATTAACAAAATTGTTTTGTTAAATTAACAAAATTGTTTTGTTACATTAACAAAATATTTTGTTAAATTAACAAAAATTTCTTGTTTATTTTGTTAAATTAACCAAATATTTTGTCAATTCAACAAAATATTTTGTCAATTTTACAAATTTCTTTTGTTGAATCCATAAAAAACAAAATTAATTTCGTCAAAATAGTTTTTTTTTTTTGGGGATTTAAGTCCACAAAAATTGGCGTTTCATCCCTACGATCTCACATGCAACCATCTGTGAGGGCGTATGGACAATACGCAATTTTTGTTATGTTCAGTTAATCTTACATCGATTTTTTAACAAAAACCAAGTGTGAACTATATCAACACAAAAGATATTTTTTGGTTTCCTTACAAAATAGTTTTATCTATCTGATAATATTATTTTATCAATATTACAGAATAATTCAACCCCAAAACAAAATATTTGTCATTTTAACAAAAATGTTTTCATTTTTTGTTAAATTGACAAAAAAAAAATTAACAAAAACTTTGTGATATTGACAAACATTTACAAAACAGATTTTTTGTAGATACAACAAACATTTTGTTAACATCACAAAAAAGTTTGTCGATGTGACAAAAATCTCTGTTTTATTTTGTTATTTTAACAAAACTTGGTTTGTTAAACTGACAATATTACGAGTATTTGTAGTGCATATTTTGTTAAACTGACAAAAAATCACGCTGGATTATTATAAAAAATTTGTGAAATCAACAAAATCATTCTTTCGTATTGACGAAAATTATACCAAAACGATAAAATTGTTTTGTTAAAGGCTAACAAAACGTTTTTGTCAATATTACCTGGGAATTTATTTTCAGTGTACTGTTTAATTTTTATTTTAATTTAAATTTATTGGAACTGTGGCGAAACAAAATTTTTTAACAAAGCACAACAAACTGAAAATTCAATATCTGAAAACTGAAATCCCAAATAAAATATCTTTGTACATATTCACAATCTTTAATGTTTGTTCAATATTCACAATAATAGTTAAATTCATCAACTGACAACCAAAATGACAAAATCTCAGTCAATTGATAAGTTCTTTCGTTTATCTAACAACCGTATTAAGGTAGTATGTTTAAGTACATATTTTTTAGATCTGCTGTATTCTTTTGAGTTCTATAAATCCATATTTGAGTAGCTTCAATGAAAGTTTTCCTTAAATTGGCAAAATGTAAGAATTTAAACAATTGACATTTGATACTAAGAAGTTCTTGAAATGGAATCAAATCTTTCCAAAGTTGTAAGTTGCCACCATATTATGAACAAAAATCAAATAAGAAAAAACATTAAATAATTCAATTTTAATCTCTATACTCGCATTTCAATATTTATGGTATCTTTTTTTTTACTTCGCTCTGTATAGCCGTCGCGCCGCTCTATAGATGTGCCGCCTTTGAAGTGTTTAGAAATATCAAATCTAAAAAAACACTCAGTAACAAGGTTACTTCTGCGAGCCGCGCAAAAGATCAAGTAACACCCTAAAGACAAATATGGGCGTGCATAGCGTATCATTATAAAAATTAAAAAAAAGCAGGCAGACAATCTTATTCCATAGAACACGAAAAGAATGAAGTAGGTACCTATCTACGAGGAGTTCGAGCCACGAGACATATATTTATTACCATAAATCTTATAGAGCAAGAATAGCCCAACACGCTCAGTATATAGAATTATTCATTTTTTTCAATTACCTCAGAACTTCGTTCTAGAAAATCTGAATAATTGTGTTCTTCTGGAGCAGAGACCATTTCCAAGAAACCCCCCGTTAAACTAATCCGTCAGTACATCGGCCCGTCTGCCTCTAAAACAAACATTCGGACGAAAAGAAACAAAATAAAAATAAAAAAATAGAAAAATATATTTTGTATACTTAATGTGTCCAAATGTGTGTTGCGTGTTCAATTAACATATTCGGTCAAGTCGAAGTTACCCCGAAAAATATTGTTGTCAAGTTGTGTGTATCGGGGTATCTAAAGCTCAGTGCTGTATCTGCATAAATAATAAGTTAGATCCGGAGGAAAGTGTGGGTGAGTTATGGACATGACTATATGGACTTGGCGACGAGACGACGACTTCACGTTTACGAGGCAAAACAAAAATATTCATTCAGCTTTGTGTTTTTACCCCAAACTTACCACCTACCCCATACCCTATAAAGAGGCGTAGGAGTTACCGCCGATGATGAACGAAATAAAAATAAAATTCGTTCCCAATCTAGTAATCAAATCACGTAAAACATAAATCTTTTGTTTGATGTATACAAAAATCTACTTAACATCAATGAATTGAGTTGAAGTTCGTAAAGGGTACTTAGTACCCCATCCGTCTTCAAGTGTCTGTTCGCGAAAGTAGCAACTGTATGGAATGGTTGATGGTGGATACATAATACCCGAGATGATCTCGTCTTATGATTTCCTTTCATTTTGGAAGCCACTAAGCCACAATAGATACAAATACAACGCATTATAGATACAGTTTTGTCTTTCAGTTCTCTCTGTACTTTCTAATTGGTTATGTGTTGTTTGATGCACTGACATACATACCGAAAAAGCGGGGCCGTATTGTTATTATTGTGTGTTATTATTTTCGTCGAAGTTGTTTTTCTTTTTAACCTTTTCTCGTTTACAGTCTTCTTCTGTGATTACGAAGCTCGATGCAATGGCAACAAAATGATCATGCCATGGCGATCATAATAAAAGTCTTTGGGATGAAGATGCGAGGGGTGGGGAAAAGCTTTGTTGTTTGGTAAATTATTTTGTATTGCTGAACGGAGTGTGTAGCTGGGGTCTGTGCTGTTGAGAGATGAAGAAATTCAATTGATGAATTGTTTTTGGGGGGCTTGAGTGTGGGATGCTTGGTTATATTTCTTTACAGGTGGCTATTTGTATGATGTGAAGAGACTATGAGAAGCTAATAAAGAAGATGAAGCAGAAGCGTTAAAGAGGTTCAAAAGTGTTACATGGACATATTTCGGTAGTTGGGATTATGATTTTTTTGTTTTGTTTTTTGTTTTTTAATTTGTTTTTTGTTGGAGTTTTGATTTCAATTTAATTTAAAGATTACAGCTTCGCCGAAAATTTGTTTGCCTATTGAGATTATGAAATCATTTTCAGAGGTAGATTTAGGTTTTGTTATTGCTTGCTTTGGTGTAATTAAGCTGACTTATGTACAATAAGGCCAACAAATAAATCACCAGTGAGTCAGTCAAATATTTAGGCGAAAAAACCGCGATCTGTCCAGAGATACACACCTTACTCGATCAAATACTCAGATCTAAAAAATATTAAAAGATAGATATAATGATAGCAAACCGAACGCAGAACAAAATTTTTGTCCCGAAAACCGAAAATCCAAAAAAAAAACAAACTTCTAGAGAGACACACAACGTTCCGAAAAATAATTTAAGCCCAAAATCAAGAAAAAGTATCTGCAAAAATTTTCCCCGGATTTCAATTTCAGGATTCTTGTTTGTCATCGAAATTATTTTGGACGTTAAATGCTGATCTTCTTTATTTAAGCCTTCTCTCTCCAATAAGTCTAAATTTCGTACTTTAATTTTTTTTTCCCTCAATTGAATACGAAATATAGACCATAATCTACGATAAGATGTATTGGGACTTGTGAAACATTATAGTATTAAAATTCTTAAATAATAATTATTTACTTTTGATCAGTAAAAGTTTCACAGAAAAAGATGAATTTATTCTTAAACGTGCTGTCGTTCACTATCTTCTTGTCGATAGCGATTACCAGATATCTATTTGGCTATCATCTTCTTGTGTTTAGCTATAGTTTTTCAATCCAGACCTTATGAATTATGTAAGTATGACATTTGTTTAAATCCAATTAGATTGCACCCACATTTTAGAAAATGAAATTTACAATTTTCACCAAACCAAAAGTACAGCTAGCAGGGAAAACACTCAATTTCTCGTAATAACAGCACAATTACACAATATCATGTTTGGCAGTTGGAGAGGGATAAGGCCGCTTGGACAAACATTCTCGTAGTATTCTTCGTTAAGGTAGTAATCCTCAAAAACTAAGCAGTTGGTCGAAGACATCGCTCTTGCTCTTGTCCGATTCATTTCCATTTGAGATGGCGCAACGTTGAACCACACCGGGCACTCATAGACAATCATCAACCCGATGTGGGCTTTGTAGCCAATCACCTTTACCCTGTTATCAAAACGGCTACTTTGAAACAACTGTTTCGTCAGTGCCAAAAGGTTCCCTAGCACTGGCAAGAGCAGCATTTATATGTCTGTCGAAACAGAAATACTGATCCAACCAGATGCCAAATTACTTTACAACACTTTTACTCACAAGTGGCTGTCCATGTGACCCTACAATTACTAGCCGGTTCTTTCTCGTATCCCTTGGGGCTTAATGGAATGGAGTCCTAAACAAAATTGTGTCAGACTTCTGAATGTTGATTTTCAACTGCCTATTAGTTTTGTTCCATTGGATATCAGAGACCAGCTTAGACGAGACATTGTGATGTGCTTTTTGCTTTCCAGACGAGGTTCTGCTCGCCGGTCTCGCCAGGATTGTCCTGAAGACAACACGAAACTTCAGAGTAAAAAGTCTTCGAACCTTATTACAAAATCTTTATTGAAAATAACTCTTAAATCTATAACACACAATATTCTGCTACTAATATTTCACTTAATTCTGGTAATTGAGTGATTCACGGCATCAACTCGGCCGGGTCCTGGTCTTGCCGCTGTCAGTTGTACTGGTTGCTGATGATTCGGATCTGGCACTTGGTAACTAACTTGGCATTCTGGTTTATGATAATTCGGCTAGTCCCACTTTTCGGCTGTCGGGCTTATGACTGGATCTAAAGGTACAACTCCCCTGGTGGCACTAATCAGCAGGTACAAATCGCCCCTGGTGGCACTAATCAGCAGGTACTAAACGCCCCTTGTGGCACTATAACAGCACGCTAAACGCTCTGGTAGATCAGCAAGTCCAAATCGCCCCTGGTAGCACTAATCAGCAGGTACTATACGCCCCTGGTGGCACTAAAACAGCAGGCTAAAGGCTCTGGTAGATCAGCAGGTACCGAAGCCCCTGGTTGCAATTAGGATATTAAATTTCGAACTAAGACCTCTTATACCACTGGTGGGGGAAGCCTTAATAAGAAATAGCTCGACAATCTCACCTACCTTGTCTTTACACGAAACCCCTTTAGCAAGAAAAGCTAAAGTGACCAATTTGTCTCCACTTGTCTACGACTGGATTTCGAATGATTGATGCAATAAATTTACTGTGCCGCCTGACTTTGTGTATGATCGAAAGGGTACTTTTCGTTCACCCAAGTAGGCCCTCATGCTGACTTTTCAGTAAAAACTGAATGTGAACAATGTAGGTGGCGAACGAAAAATATTAATGTTGTTAATTTTCCTGTCACGTCATGTGTCTACGGTGTGTGTGTGAATTGAATTTGGACGAAGTATAATTTTGGGTATTAATACGAAAGTAATAGAGTGGCGTATCATGGAACGCTTCGTTACAACATGAATTGTACCATATCCCGCCTTAAAACCCAACTGAGTATCCCTTGTGTTATTGTTTTCCTCCGCACATTTGGACATAGCTCGTTAAAATCTCCATCAATTTGAAATATCGAAAGTTTTCAGCCAAAATCACGTACTTGGTTTTGGTGGGAACATAGTAGTACTGCCACTGTGAAACTTTATTCTTGTCAGGGTCCATGTATCTAATCTTTATTTGACATTAAAATTTTGTATAAGTTATACATCATATTAAAAACAAACCAAAAAATATTGATCTACTCGTATAACCAAAATATGAAAAAGTTTCCTCTAATATTATAAAATTCCTGCCAAATGTTAAGTAACGAAACCAAATTCTGTCGCACCCAACTAATTGAAATCAACCATAAACCAACTTAATCTAAGATACTATTTTGTCTATACATTCTAAAGCCGTCATGCAAATGATCGGCTTTTACTCAAATCCCAATGCAAAAAATTCCCAGGCGCGCAGTTCATGCGTACCTATGTACGCCATATAAACCAGCAAGAGCCTAATCAAATAAACAAACAAAAACTAAACCCCATGAATCGAAACAACTTGTGCTCCCTTGGGCCGTTGCGGCACGATTTGTCCAAATCACCAAATGTGGCACCAGAGATCAATGATCATTATTAGGTATATGCTTATGTAAGGCCAACCCACCTTCGATCAGAAAGCAGCTCAGATCAGATGACTTCTTTCGCATCACCAGAAAGGGGCCCGACGACCAACAACCGGCGATGTTGGCTACGACATTTGTTAACATGGCCGAAATACTATCCGAACAAAGTTTGCCACCAAAGCTAGTCCGTCCGGATACACATTGTATGGAGATTGGCTTTCGGGTTCATAAATCATTTCGCAAGCTCAAGAATTGACAGTGGCTCTGACGATGGTGGTGATTCGAATAATCCTGCCAAAGACTGTATGTATATAAAGCCAATCGAATAGAGACACCACTTTCGATAATTGATGCCGGTTAGTGTGTGAGAGCTGAGCTTTGCCGTACCGTAAGCCGGGTTAGGTCCATAATTTGGATCGATTTACTTTGTAGACATAGACACAAGCATGTGGCGGACAATTTATTTGTTATACTAGTGATGGTAGAGTGGAGTGGAGGTACCAATCGAGTGAACCGTTGGTATGCTGTGTTGAATGTCACAATGATTGGGTAAATGTCATGTTTGACATTAGTAATATTGACATATTGATTTCATTTATGGTATTTTTATACGCTTTTTATGATTTTTCTTTTGAACATTTTCTTAATTAGTTTTGTATTGGATTTCAGTAAAAAGTGCTATAATGTAGAAACTTTATTGCTTGCACACATATACTGACCTTACGTAACTAAATAAGTTAACATAACAAATAAATAATAATAATATCAGAGACGATTCATTACAAGTGCTGATATTTGTTGGGTTATAAAAATAAATTGTGGGTAAAATTTACATATCGGAATATGAGTCGGTCGGATGATTTGAAACAGCAAAAATTAATAACTATGGCGCACAACTTTAAACAGCCTATTATTAAGGTATTAGTATGATACTACTTAACAATTTGCTAACTTTAAAGTAGTTTACTAATTAATTTTAAACATTTTCTAACTAGTATCGTACCTAAAACAGTGACAGTTCGTGCAAATATTAAGTAAGCAGACATTTTGTGGCGTTCTAAATAGCACGATACTAAAAAAAATTAAATAGGTATTCCATGATGTATTCGATTGAAATTTGCAAAGTCGTTGTTTTAACCTAGTTCCATACTAAAACAGCTTTAACATCATACTAATTCAAATACATTTTTTCGCCTATATTATTATATTTACTTTTACTTTTTACAAGAACTTCATTGAAATGGTAGAAATTAAAATTGGAACGACTTTTGTCATGAGTTGAAAGAGGATAAGGTACCAAATTGCCTGAAATTCAAAATGGCGCCCAACGAAAATATGATAGAATCTCTAAAAGTATAATTTAGACTCCCTTTCAATTGGGGAAGAAAGCTTTTTAAATGTTTGATATTTCTGCTTTATTTTGGATATTCCGACTGAAGTATAAAGACAATTATAGAAATCCAGGTTTTCAGCCAAAATCAGAAACAAAACAGAGTAAGCAACGGAATTCAAACATGACCAGTCATTCAAACCGTCAACTTAAGCGACGACATTAATGTCAAATCAATGAACTTTAAGCTTTGGTTACAAATTGGCATTTTCGTTTGGTATTCTGGAATATTTCTTTGGTTCTGAACACAAATGGAACTTGACAAATTTTAAAGTAGGTACTGTAGTTGTTATAAGGTTTGCTATCTGCTATCTGTTGATGACAGCAATTCGAAACATTTTATGGAAATTGATATAGTCACGCTATTCAAGAGAAAAACGAACGCAATCATATAAAATGTAATTTTTTGACACTTTTCAGTGTTGCCAGAAACAATGATTTATCTTATTTCTTCCGATATTTAGATCGTCAGATTTTGGATGTAAATAAGGCATTTTCTCCCAATTCATAGTTCAATAAGATCTTCAGCTAATGTTCACGAGAATTTTTCACCGGTTGAATTGAAAAAAGAACAGCGCAAATTCAGAAATCGATGTTAACACTTAATTTTATTTTCTAAAAAGGACATGAAATTATAAGATCCAATCATTTTAATATCTTCTAGGTTTCGAGTTTACAAATAGCAGCTATAGTTTTCTGTCATGCTAGAGTGCCAGAAGTACTATAAATCCAAATCCTTCTGCTCAAGGTGGGTTTCTTCCGAATCGTCTTGGGGAATACAGGAAAAGTTCATTTTAAGAACAAGAGAATCAATTCAAAACTGAACCTTTGCTCATATAATCTTTTTTTATAATTAACGTGCACTCAAGGTGATATGAATACCCTATTTATGTTAGACAACACAGTGCTATCAGTAGGGAAAGTGGAGAGGATTAGAAACGAGCTACCGAATGCATATTGGTTTTGAACTTCTGTATATCACAATTAGAGAGGGAAAACAGAACTAGAAATTCAGCTCTAGGGTAAATTGATGATCATTCCTAAAAGCGCGACTGTTTCGGTTGAATTGTTTAATGGAATACAACAGGCTACTTTACGAGTACTAGACTATTAAGAACACGATAAAATAAGGAGAGAAGTAAATGTATCAATCTCCAATCATTTTGAAGGCACTTCTTTGAATACCTTCCACAAGATACAGGTGAGTTCGAGGATCACCCACTTATATATGAGTGTTATACTCTAACTCTAGACGGATATAAGTCTTGCATATAATAGCCAGATCAGAGGGGGAGACAAACTTCTTGCACCGAATAAGTAAAATTCAAATACTTTGCAACATCACGTATATGCTTAATCCACATAAACGGTACATCAGTACGGGGCGTCAGTTTCGCCTTAGCGATAAGAAACAGAGTTGAGTTTTCAAGACAGTAAATTATAAATGATTTCTGATTTCTCATTGGAAAATGCTTTCAAGGTCAGAATTAAATGAGCTTATCATACGTGTCCGTTGGAGTTCCATCTCCGAAGGGCAAGGGTGTCAATCTTCAAACGAATATGAAAAGCTATGGGTACAATCGTCAGAAAAAGAATTATTAGTTTTAAATAGAAGATCATTAATGAAAATGAGAAAGAAGGCCGGAGACAGTACGGAGCCCTTGGGCACACCAGAATTTATGTTGTGGATATCAAACTTAAATCTATCCAGTACTAATTGTATACTAAACAAAAATGTTGGTACCTAATTTGGAGAAGTGAAAGCCCATATTTTATCGAAACAATGAACATATAATTGGAAAATGGGTCCTTACAATCTGATTATTGCAAGAAATACTAACGAAAAACCGCAGAAGTTTGTTATAAGGGTTGATTATAGCTCCTTAACCGATAGCTTTTTCAAAGGAGCAAACTGAAACGACATTTTTCTCAAGATTTGACTTTGGGGTAGGTGTCAATTTCAGACCCTCCACATAACCTATCGCTATTTGGAAATGAAAGTTTGAAGCTAGTTGTTTGAAACCACTTGGAAGCTTAGCTCGTGCTATAAAATAGAGCTTTATAGTTTTTACATAGGAGAGGCATAGTAAAAGATATTAAAATTAATAGAAAACTAAAATTCAAATATTGATCACGCAAAGTTTTTGTTTAGACAACGTGTAGTAAATATTCGAATCGATTTTGCGAAACAAATGTAGGAGTTGAACCAAAGAACACCAATCAATCGAAAACCGATTAACTATTTATAAAATAGAAAATGATAAATGATCTAAACAAGTATGCAAACTTAGTGACCTCTGAAATCGTTCTTAAGTGTATGGAATGTCTTGATTTGAGATCATCATCTCCTTTCTTAGCCCATTTCTGTCTAAAATAATACAGAATTCAATCTATTCACATATTTTTGTGTATATACGACTAAGAAGATTAAAGGGATAAATCGGTGTTCACTGTCATGAAACAAATTGAGCACTTAATCGTGGGTAAGTTATGTCCTCTTGTCCCGAGACAAAGCCATGTTTCGTGTATATACTAGTCAAGAAAAATCTTCTTTTTATCTTTTCCTAGCATAATTTTTTGAGAAATATGTATTAAAAATTTCTGTTGGGCGCCATTTACATATGTATAAACTTCAGATTTTAATAAATTTAAAACTAATTAAATGTCTAAAATAGCATGTTTGTCCTGAAGTGGGCTCAAGGTCAAGTTTTAATTGTTATTTTTTATTTTGTGTGTTGTGACGTTACAAATTTTAATTGAAAACATTATAGGTATATTATTTAAAAAAAAAGGTCACGAAGAAAGGATTTTTCATTTTCTGGAGGTTAAGCAATTAATTCTTCTAACTTTTTTCTTTTCATTTCTATGGGAAAAATTAAAAAGTCCACTTCAAATTTATTTTAGGCATAGAACAATAAATCCATTGTTTCGAATGAAGCCTTTCATATTTGTCAGCAATATATTCCTTAAATATAAAAGTCAAATAAAATGTAATTAAGTATCACTTTTTAATGGCACTTGAGGGTGCCCATAATTTTAAAAGTTCTTTCGACTTGCCCTGCATTGATGGGAGCAAAAGAAGAAGTACTTTTTTGTTGGTCATATTATTTTAAAAGACTGACAAGTAAATCGTACTTTGTCCTACATCCCGCCTAAACCTTATTTCCATACTCTCTCTCACACTTCCTCTTTAGTAGATATTTTTTTCTTACCTAAATATTAAGGATATCTTTTTCATTGCAAAAAAAAAGAAACGACTCTCTCGTCTCCTGATCTCATTCTCACAGCGAAAAATGAAAGAAGATGCAAAGAAGAAAAAGGAGAAAAAAAAAAACAAAACATCAACTTTGCTCACAGTGTTCCTGTGGGAAATTTTCGGATTAAGAAAAATTGTTATTTTTTTTTCGTTTTGGAAAATTCGATACCACACTTCGACACGAACCCACACATATTTAACACCGAAAAAAATACAAAAAAGTCAAAGGCTGATGTTGAAGAAGAACAAAATCGAGGTACACACAGATTCCATTCGAACCCGAAGCTGAACCCGACTGCAAAAGAAGGAAGTCAGGGATAAAATTGAATATAAAAAAAATACACCGAACGAGGGTGAGAGCTGGAAGAACCTTCTTCGTCGTCTTCGTGGTTCTCTTTAAATAAAAAGGGGAATCCCTTCTTGTTTGCCCTTCTTCTTGCAGTACGTCAATGACGACCAAGTATATTTTGAAAGGAATCTCATACTTTTTGGTCTGACTCCCTGACTGATAGGCAGAGAAGGCAACCAAACAAGCAGAGAGGCTTTTTTCTTATCGTGGGAAATTTGTCTTTTTTACAATTTTATATCTCACACTCGTACTAACACTAGTACAGGCACATCGAAACACACATACAGAAAAATAAATATTTTTCGGTTGTAGGTATGTTTATTTTTTTGCTGTCGATGTTGTTGTTGTTTTTGTTGTTGATTATGTGGGATAAAAACGGGAAGAATATCAGAATCAATGAGGAACACCGGCGACATAAGATTTTGTAGGCATGACAAACCATTGTATCTGTTTTGCTGTGCGTGAATTCTGATAATATTTGGATTCAGATTTGGAACAGTGTTGCCATACTTTTTGCAAAAAAAGATTTTAAAAATATGGTAAACATAAAAAATAATTAAGGGCACAACCTAGTTACTTATGATGTAGGTATGTAGGAATAAAGAGGATCTCCAACTTTGTATCGAGCCATAAAGGCTAAGAGAGAAGCACTTTTTCTGACGAGATATACTCTAGAAGCATTTATCACTTCCTCGTCGGCGGCAGTACCCCTTAAACAATTTTTGTTTGTTCTGTTTTAAGTGGCAGAAGCTGAAAACTTACTAACTTTTATGCGAAGATGTATTACAAAAAAATTAGCGACGTTGAAAGCCTCACACGAAAATGTCCCCACTTTAATAAGAAAGCATTCTAAGAATGCTCATTTTCGGAAGCTTTAGAGATATTATTTAATAAACTGCACTTCACGAATGTTGTAAACTTTTCTGGGCTTAGGTATATACCCATATATATATATATTTTTTATTTATAAATTTAAAACTTTTGTATCTACATATCGCCGGCTGAATGCTTAAGTGCCCCATACACATAAAAATTATTCCTCATTAAACGAATTTTAAGGTTTGAAAAATAATTCCGTTATTTTGAACGTGACAGTTACGACTTTTGAATTTTTATATACATTAATTCAGAATTCCTTTTTTTTATTTTTGAAGGCCTTATGTCAAAAAACATTACGATTATTTAAAAAAAAAAAATAAAGTTTGAAAAAACTCAGAAATGGATATAGAACCCTTTTCCATTCGAATGTGAAATCTATGAAAACCAAACTGGACATTCGGAAATCAACGAAAGCAAAAATGGTAAAAAAATCAAAATTTCTAGCATTTTTAATTTTTATAGTTTTTCTTTGAGTAATAAAAACATAAAAGAAAAAAGTAATAGGTATTAATTTTTTCGCTATGCCTTCCTCTATACCTTATTGGATTATTTTTAAGTCGATAAGGAACGTATGAAAATGATAAAGTATTTTAACACTTAATTATGAAAAACACTGAACATGAGCTTTGGTCCATGAAATTTCCTAGAAAAATACATTCAATTCTATTCGGAATCGGTTTTAAAAATACTTTAACATTCGTTAAAGTAAGTTTTGGTATTTTTTTAACATATTTTTTTTTATATTAATTAAAATATATTTGATTGATCTATATTCATTGCCCATTGATGCAATGGAGTATTTAAGCATTGAGCGTTTGTTTTTCAAAATTATCTAAAAAAAATTGTCCAACCTAGTACAAATTTTCGATATACTGTAAATAAGCATCAAAAGAACCCAAAAATGTGTGGTTTATAGAGCAAAAGTGTTTTCAGTACCTTGGAGTAAATGGAGATAGAGTAACGGTGATAGCACTAAACGATAGAGAATATTCGAATTAGTATAACTGCATCTTTAACTCAGTTTCCTAAAAAAGTGGTCTGTGGGGCACTTATTCGGCCGGCGCACAGTGGGCCCAAATGCCATTTTGCGTCTCAAAAATGTATTTTTCAAAATTATTACGAAAGATTAAATTTTTATGCAAATGTATCAAGAAAAGTTCAAATTTTGTACTGCAATTAAAATTTTATGAATTAATTTGCATGGTTCAATAATATGGCTACCTTAAGTGGTCGCTCGAGACAACCCTATATGCATGGCGAAATGAAGAACGCGTTTAGTGCAATTTTCTTCATTTGTTTTATAATGTGATCATACAAGTGTTATATATCGTTGGAAAGCTTGTAGTTTTAGCTTTTCAAATCAATTGATATTAAAAAAAAAAATATTAGTTTAATAAATTTAATAATTTTTGTAAATTTGTTTTTTTTTTTCCTTTGTTTTTATCTTTGGCTAAGGTTTTAAATGGTTCCGCTGTCTTCCGCTGCTTTCTTTTATTATACAAAAGATTCCTCATTTCATTAGTAAAATGGCAAAAGAAAAATTTTTTGCCCCAATTTGCCCCCCTCTGAACAAGAGCGATAAGCTTATAATAAGGTAGCTACAAAACAAAAAATCTAAGATTAGCATTTTTGTTTGTTTTTTTTTTTTAAGATTATATTTATTTTTTTTTTAATTTGTTGGGCTTTCTTTTTTATTATAACGGTTGCAAACTTCCGTTATTTCTAATGATTTTATACTTTCTTAATGTTTATGTGGAATTTAACCCTTTACTGCATACGAAGCCAAATATGGCTTGACAACATTTACCTCCAAAACTAATATAAATCCTATAAATATGGAAGCAGGTAGATGAAAGTATTCTTAATTGATTGTCAGATATACCTAAAAAAGGAGTAATTAGGCATTTTAATCATTTTTTGGAAAAAAGGGTTAAAAAAGGATTAAAATGCAAAAAGCCATAAATGGCTTCGTATGCGGTATTTAAAAAGGAAAATTTGTGAGTCCGGGTTATTTATTAGTTAAATACGTGCGAAAAAAAGTTAAAAAATGAGTTATTTAGTGTTTTCTGTAAATGAATTGTGCAACTACTTTATAAACAATGGATGCAATTTAAAAGGCCTTACGAATTACCTCAGTTCTAAATTTGAATTATCAGGTACGAAACTTGAAAATGCTGTATCAAGTATCAGTAAAAACTTTATTTCAAAATTTAATTATCGGTGGATTAAAGCATCTAGAACAAGAGATCGTTTTGTGAAAAATAATAAACAGTGGTTGGATAGTGAGTTCAAAGTCATTTTTAATAAAGAGCAACCAAATTCATCTGGACAACTAGGAAGACCTTCTAAAATATATGGCGAGTCATCAGAAAAAACAAAAAAACGTAAAAATATGGAATTATTTCAAGAGTATGGATTGGAACACCTACACAATGCATATACTCAAGGACTAAGGTCTTTAGGAGAATCAGAAGAAGCTGCAATTGTAGCTATACTACGTAATTTAAGTAAGGACGAAAAAAAAAAACTTTTGAAGGAAATTTCACATGATTCAGCCCTTAATATTCCTTATTCAACTGACGAAGCTATGGGCATCTTTATCGATTTAGATCTATCTAAATACCAATACAAATATTTAAGGACTTGCTTGGTTGAAAAAAAATGTTCAATACTTCCATCTTATCAAATGTTAGCCCAAGCGAAGGAACTGTGCTACCCACCAGAGTCAAGCATTACTGTAACTGATATAGGAGCTAAAGTTCAGGTACAAGATTTGCTAGACCATACTGCTAGACGTATCTTGCAAATCGATTCTATCTATACTTCTGGATCTACAAATTTGAAACTCTTTACTAAATGGGGTTGTGATGGTTCTTCGGGACAAAGTGAATACAAACAAATATTATTAGGTGAAAATGATAAAATATCTGATGCCAACTTATTTATAGCCTCACTCGTTCCGATCAAACTTATTAACACGGATACTAACATGGTGTTATGGCAAAATAAGACTTTTTCTTCAGTGCGTTACTGTCGCCCAATATTAATAGAGTTTTCAAAAGAAACCCCCGATAAGACAAAAGAAGTTGTTAATGCTTTACAAAACCAGATCAATCAATTACAAGTGACTCAATTAAATAAAAATGACGAAGCAATACAAATTCAACATGAGCTTTTCTTGACAATGATTGATGGAAAAGTTGGTCAAGTCCTAACTGAAACAAGTTCGAGTGCTGTGTGTACAGTATGTGGAGCAAAACCCAAGGAGATGAATGACCTAATGAAAGTAAAATCAAAACCAAAAAACGAAAGTGCATACCAGTATGGTCTTTCTACTCTACACGCTTGGATTCGATGTATGGAACTAATTTTACATTTATCCTACAATCTTTCCTTTGAGAAGTGGTCTGCAAATACTTCCGAAAACAAAAAAAGTAAAGAAGATAAGAAGAAGTATGTTCAAAACCGTTTTCGAGCTGAACTGGGTCTACATGTAGATAAACCTCGACAAGGTACGGGTAATAGTAATGATGGTAACACTGCACGGAGATTTTTCCAAAACTACAAATGTTCTGCCAATATAACAGGAGTAGATGAAGAACTAATAAAAAGGTTTTACGTTATTCTGCAAACTCTTTCATCAGGATTGTCTGTAGATGCTCAGAAGTTTGGCGAGTATGGCTTAAATACAGCTCAGCTTTATGTGGACAAATATAAATGGTATTATATGCCATCTTCGGTGCATAAAACACTTATACACGGGGAAGCGATTATAAAACATTTCATGGTACTACCTATTGGTCAGTTATCAGAAGAAGCACAGGAGGCGCGAAATAAGGATTATAAAAAAATTAGATTGACTCATTCGAGAAAGTGTTCGAGGGCAGCAACAAATGAGGATGTTTTTCACCGTTTATTATTAACATCAGATCCACTTATTTCAAGCTTACGCAAAAAACAATCATCTGTGTGCAAAGAGCTTTGCGAAGAAGCTATGCACCTCCTGGAAAACATTTAAATCCCTACTTTCAAACACTATTACTAGTTAATTAGTTTTAGAAAAAAAAATGAATTTTAAATGTTACACAATATATTTTAAGTCATGTTATAGCCATAAATTCTTAATTTTGAACTTTGAATAATTTTTAAATTTTATTAAAATAAATTTACACTTAAAAAATTTGTGTTATTTGATAGCTAATATATTGAAGATTATTAGTGCAAAATTTCACTGAATTATTTCAAGAAACAAAAAAGTTACAGATTTTTGAGACAAAAAACATCACTTGGGCCCACTGTGCGGCGCGGCGATATGTACCGTATTTTTTCAACTCACTTTGTTAAACATTTCACGGGTTAGGGAAGTTGTAACCTTTACGGAATCAAACAAACAATTTAAAATATGTCAAACTTTTTATCCCTTATTGGCTAAACACAATGAATACGGAGCTAAAATTAAAGCTGCATCAGAAATAGTTTCTAAAATATCGGATAACCAAATTAAATATTATGAACACAACGCAGTTACATTCGATTGAAGATTTACATATATGTACATAGTTCAATTGAACTTCAAGCTCTTTTCAATTTCTCATAAACATGATGAATTTACTTGATAAATTTGCAAACAAGATTTCAACCAGCTGACCCAAAAAATTACCTCAAAACTCAAATCTTGGGAATATGTACGTACTGTAACATTGTGCTCATGACAAAAATTTCACGTATGACAATTTTTGAAATTTGTAGTTTCAGTTCTAATTGAATCGGTCTATTGTGTTCAGCCAGCTATGCAGTAAATATTTAAAAAAAAATAAGGCAAATTTTGAGAACCATTGCAGAACTAGCATATTTTCGAAATTATAATTTAATCTCAAATCCACATGGAATATTGGGCACTTAATAGCTCAATGTACCTGGAAATGGTGGTGCTAGCTAAGTTGGCAAAATGTATTTTCGTCGTAAAAGCTGCAAACATACGGACTTCTGTTTATCTTTTTGGCATTTGGCGTAACACATTAAAACTTTTATTTTAAGGAAAAATCAAAAATAAAGATTGGGTCTTTCGGCAAATTTGCAAATTTTATGATTTTTTTTGAGGTAGGGTAACAAATTGGACGCATATTAGAAAGACTTCCTTTTTTACATTTCGATAATGTGTTCATGTACCAAAAATGGCTATGGCTTGAAAATCAAATCGGATATCATAGCAGCACGGCCTTCTTCTTTAAAATAAATAGTATGAGTAAATTGTAAATAGAATATAAGTAGTAGAATAACTCATAGAAATAATGTACTAATTGTTGTTTTGATTTCTCCATCGATTTTCTCAACAGTTAGCTGTGCTTGTATTTTTATATTTTCGTTAGACACATTTTCTGTACTTTTTGGAGCTCCATCTCCTTATAAGTACCAATTTAAGTCTGTCGAAGTTCACATGATAAATGAAAATAAACAAACAGACTGTCACTTCGATGAATTTCATTCGTCCTGGCATCACTGGTTGAATAAATCGATTCTTTGCATTGCCAGTGTGTTTGTGCACGTGTGATGTAAATCGGTTTAATTATCCTGCAAAAATGCCAAAATATTCGGCGGCAGAATTGGAACAGGCTGGAGAAGCTGCTGGCATCGTCATCCGACAAGACAAACAATTTAAAGTGGAACTTGATAGGATTCATTCGGTCAAAAAAAGATACAGGCACAGAATGGTTGGACGAATCGCCTTGAGGAATATATGTACAAAAAAAAGATGCTGTAGCTTCTTTCTATCAGCGTGTATGTTTGGCTGGAGCCTCCGAAGTGTCTTTTTTTTATTTTTATTTTTTGTTGATGGCGAATGATTTTATTATTGAGTGATTTATTGTGTGAGCTCTGAAAGCGGTTCGATTTGTTAAGGTGTATGCGTGACCGGCGAGGTTCTTGGATCGCCTTTGTCGTTTTACGCATTCTCCGTGTTTTTTTGACTGATACTGCTGAGATGTGTGTTGATTGGTTGGTCTTATTTCAACACGCTTACATGTTGCTTGTGCATAGTTTGAGAAGACCACCGACGAATGTGAATTGATAAATAAAACGAATGTTGGACGATCGATGATGATATGAGCTGGAGAGTTTGACCAAAGCGAGGGAACGTAAGCAGATAATTAAATTAATGAAGCTGATTTGACTGAAAGCAGCATCAAAGAGACAACATTCGATGGGTATTATAAAAAAACATACTTACAGCAACTAAGTCGGCTATTGAACTGTGAACTTAGAAGGAAGTGCCTGTTAAAATTGAAATTGAAAATAAGGAATTCAGAAGAGCGCTTAGACAATCAATTATTTTTTTTCTTTTTTTTTCAAAAAAATGTAAAATATATGTATGTAGAGTTTCTTTCAAAGTCAAGGTTACAAGGCGGCCAAAAGTTAAGAACTTTCTTAAAAACAAAATAGGTATATTATTAAAAAAAAAAAAAAATTATTAATAACTATTTCCAACCGAACTCGATTTTAATTTGAAGTTTCACTCCTCCAGTTTCACAATGTAATATAAACTTCAGTTCAATTAGACGTAGTTTAGATAAGTTGTATGAATAAAAGATGGCGGCATTATACGTAACTGCCATGGTACGTGACGTAATGTAACCAGTAAGTAGCTTTAGTGTGGCTTTTCCAAAATCATTATGCAAAACAAAAACAAATACATATTGCATTTGTTAAACAACAGGCATATGTAAATTTGCTGATGGAATTGGTAATGAAAAATAAGTGTAAGAAAAAACTACTGCAAGGAAGTCCATTTCAAATGATTTCAAGTTCTAAATTGGCTCCTATTATCGATCATCGGATGTGTTTTCAAGTGGTTTCAAACGTTGAACTGAAGTTTTAACGGCGGCGTTTAACTTAAACTACAAAATGAACTTAACTTAAGACTTAAACAAAATTGTGGAATTGAATTACTTGTTGAACATTAAGTTTAAACCAGAAGTAGGTGTTAGAAAAAGCTTTGGTATTCTAAAAGAAATGCACCATTGGGTTGCATGAATTCACTTTTATTGTTAAAGTTGGTTAGAATTTCAAAGATTAAATGTTTAAAACGTTGATGTTTTTACAAATAATTGTTCAAAAGCATAATTTTTTTCAATTTTATAAAACTTGTCCCCTAATAGTTTGAGTTAAAGTTAATGCAAATGCCAATTTCAAAATCGTTGGAGCGATGTTTGAAAAATATTTTATTTTATATTGTGGTGGTGGTACCCCAATTTGCACAAAGAACCAGCTAATTCATTCGAAAACAGCAATCAACAATTTTAAACTATGTATGTTCATATGTTGTTATATTTGAAGGTATTGACTATTGACGTTTAGTTGATTTAAAAATTAAGAGTTTTTTACTATTTTGTTTATTCATCATTAATACTTTTTAACGGGTATAGTTGTAAGGCTGTTTAAACAAATTGGCTGTAAACACGCCTAAGACAATTTGTGCAAAAAACTAAACAAACATATCTTTTCGACATTTCGAAATATCAAAGTGTCATGTATTTCATAAATAATACGATTTTAAAAGTATAAAAGATGAGTTTAACTTTTATAAAATATAAACGAAAGTATGATGCTTAGTTCGATAAACATTTAATAAAAAGTTTAAATCAAGTATCAGACTAAATACTAAAACTTAAAAAATTCCTTATGCGTTCTTGCAAACATAAAACCATAATAATGATAAGATGATTTAATTAAAAAAAAATGTGCGAGAAGTTAAAACGTAGGTATATTTTTTACTTCTTCTTAAATAAGTATAAGTCAATTAAATATTAAATGTTTCAAATTTTTTTCTCATAAAACAAATTTTATATTAACTACTGAAATAAATCAGCGAAGTAGAGGACTTATTCATATTTACTTCGACTTGTTGTCTTATTGGTTCAAGAGAACATTTAATTTACAAACAAATTGACATTTTGTAGTAAAAGCTCTTTTTTAAATTAACAATTGTCAGAAATATTAATTTAACGTCAGATTTCAATGGAGTAAACATAAAAAAACTATTTTATTCTAGATTTAGAATAGAAAATATCAAAGCAAAATAGTACAAGAAAAGTAAATTCTTTTAATCCTTTGGGAGTATTATCCCTTTGGTATTATGGGAAGTGTGTTGTATTTTCATGCCCCAGTTCTAGATTCTCTTCCTAGCTTCTTTTACCTAAAAAAAAACAAACATTTTTTCCAGGGGTACTGCTCATTGCGAGGAATGTCGACTCCTCATGAAAAGTACTTCTCATCTTAGCCGTTCGTACTTGGCAGAAAATTGTTGGTCTCCTCCATTCCTGCTGATAATGCGCACACATGAATGTTTGAAAGCTTGGATTCACTAAGCCCTGGCTCTCCAAGCTTTTTTGTATCATTAAAAGTATTTATTGTTAATAACTAATTAACCAAACAACTTTACTTTTCACTTTTCAAGCTGGATGTCAAAAAAGATTTGCTTGTCTCGGCAATTGTGTTTCGTAACATTACTCCGCTCTTTCGCCTATAAGGCTCAAAATTAATGTGATGGAACTGCTTCATTCGGTAAAAATCAACAATATTTCCCGTAATTTCTGGATGCGGTGAGCAAAAAGTGAGAAATTTTTGTTAGAATCTCATATGGACTTTCCCCATCTGATTGTAATTTTCGACTTTTAACTTTATTTGAATTTAAATTAGAATAGTTAAAGCCAATCAGGCCGCTGGTTTTCAAAACTAATCTGGCATTCATCTTCATTTGTCAAGGTGTATGTCAATCAGATATCTTCAACTGGTCTATTGTGTTTCGTAACGTTAATTGTTTTTTTCCCAAGTGATCTCCAGTAATTTTCGATATTCCTGTTCAATTTCCTTATCAAAGTCCGGAATTTTGTTTCCAAAATTTTGCATCAATACTTTAATCTCAATTATCGCGAAGAAAACAGACATAATAAGGGTCTTCCAGACAATACAAAATGTTCGCAAGCACAACGAAACTTTGGCCTGTCACATTAACTTACATATGGAAGTAAATGAGAGTTACCGCTCATGGCCAGCGTTGCTATGTCTTAAGTAATTTCAATAGCCCTATTTAAAAATGTTTGTAGCCCAACATCGGAGGTGGAAAAGTTGTCCAAATAGTAGTCCAATACCAATAAAAAAATTTCTTATTGACATGGAAATTCTGGGAACAACGGAGAAAATGAATGATATTAGAGTTATGATTGTTGCAGTTAATTTGAAATGTCATAGCCAATCAGGGATCACAAAATGGTACCAAATTTTGAAATGCATTAAGGATATGTTTATGGGGATTTGGTCTTTTTCTAGCCCAATTATGATTGGACAGTCATACTATAGACCAATTTCCAATAAATAGCCCAATTTAACAAGCCTGCTTATGTCAGCATTGATTCCGTTGGCTGATGATTAATACGTTGTCAACAGCGAAAGTTTCGCGTTGATTTAAGAAAGAAAAAAATGTTGTTCTGACAACAACCATTATATATACATTATGTACGACCCAAACTCAAAATAGTTGGTCTATTCATTTATTAACACATTAATTCTTCATATATCCTAAATTTAGTGGCAGTCAGCTTTTGTTCATTTAAAAAACGTTGTCAATTTAATAAAGTAGTTTCACTGAGAGTAAATTAGACCTAACAAAACAAAATTTGAGAGAGCAAATAGCAACAATATTCCTTTCATCTCAGACAAAGATAAGAGCATAAAAGTTGGTCTACTCTTTTTTGGGTGCAAAATAGTTGATCTAAGACTATTTAAATATAGTTTCAGTTAACCGTTATTAAAAAAATGAGAAGCACTGGTTTTATTAATGACTAGCGTAAAATACCCGGCGTTGCCGGGTTCTTGCGAAGAAAATTTCTTTCGCACAGAAAGTCCTATGTAATAACAACTAATTATCCTAGAAAGTTTATTCCCGATACTAACAAATTCTGAGAGAATCTCTAGAGCATCATTCACCTACCCTAAGTTTAGTAAACGGCAAATATTCCGAGAAAAATTTATTCGCGAAAGCCCTTTACAGTTACATGATTTATCAAACCACAAATTGTTGGGGTAGATTTTTGCATTTCATCCAAAATGAATATTTTTGCATACCATGCACACGTAGAATAGGGGAACTAAACATATTTAGTATTGATTACTATTTGTAAACATTGAAAAAGAATAAATTTATTAAAGCATATGCACCATTAACATATGTATGTTAAGCGCTTCAAACTTTTTTTTAGAGCATATTTTTATTTGCCGTAGTTATCACTATCTGTTGTTTCTTCATTTTGGGCTTCTTTAGTCACTTTATTTTAATTTATGTTTTTCATTTTCATAAAATTGATTGAAAAAAGTATTTGCCTAATGATTCTAAATCGATTTTAATAATATTTCTCAAAAGACTCCGTAATTATCGAAGAATTCCATTTTTGTTTCGTTCAAAAAAAATGTTGTCTCTACATTTAAAATGAAATTGCTTGAAACCACTAATACTTTCAAGAAATATGCATTTGGAATTATTGGCCATTAAATACTTTAAAAATGTATTTTATTAACTTCGTTAAGTAATTAATTTTATTGAATTTTTAAATAATTTTTAAATTAATTTTTATTGAAGCATATGTTCATAATGTATGTATTTAATTAATAACATATTTTATTAAAACTAATATTTCAAAGCATATTTTTGCCCTAGTCATCACTATCTGTTTCGTCGGTTATTACTTAATTTTTATTATTTTTTCATTTTCATCGTTTTTATTTGTATGTTCTTTTTCCTGGGATAAAGCGAAAATGTCATCTTCAAAATTAACAAAAGAGCAGCTCGAGAGTTCCATCAACTCAGCCCGCGAATAACTACAAAGAGTGAACAAAGTGTAAACAAAGTGTAAAGGACGAATGCCAGTCAAATTCAAAGAAAATAGAGCAAACAAAGTGTAAGCAAAGAGTAAAAGAAAATGATAAAAAATTCACAACAATCAGTTTCTGTCTTTTTTCTGTTTAATATAATCATATGCAACTGCGCGCACATTCAACTAAATATTTGAGTTGTTTTTTAGCTAGTTTTTTCCTTCATATGTTCTTGATTGCATGGGAAGTGTTACACAATTCACATATTTCGGGTGAAACAAAACATTTTTTTTCAACCAAAGAGGAAAATAGTAGGTACTACTTGAAGATACCCTGTTAAGATATCATAAAGACGTTTTAGTGAAAACGTTCACAGAATATCTTCAAGATGTATTCGAAAGATTAAAATGAAAAACTCTCAGCATTTTAAAATTACTCCTTTTAAAAAGGTTTTAAAGGGGGTATATAGAGAGTCAATATAATGACATTTGTCATGAATATCTTTAAGATGTTTAAAAGATGTTTTATTAATAGTATAACAGAAATAACACTTTTAAAGAGTGAATTAGGAGATTATAAAGTGAAATGGTATGATTTAACTAATAGCTTGTTAAGACCTGATGCATTTATTGAAGTACTCTCCAAGAGTTTATGTGTTGCTTGGGTATGTTATCGGGTTTTACCAACGATAAAAATAAACATTATATATTTCTGGACGCACCCTTTAGCCAAAGAGCATTAAATTTGTCTGAACGCAGTCAAAACTTCCCCTTGCCACCATTGCAAATAGTTGCACATGTGTAAGTAGCTACATCTGTCCGAATTGAAACAAACACATGCTGAACTGAAATGGAACAAAAATAAACGGTTCAAGCCTAAACTGAAATGAAACAACTATTCACTTTCCTGTTTTCTTTCACCAAATTTAAGGATCTGATTACACGACTCATTTTTTGCGGCCATATGGTTTTTCAAGTAACTGACGTTATCGAACATCGATATTGCGAAATTTTGATACACAAAAAGATGTGCTCAATGTGTAAACTTGTGCTTTTTTGATATTTAAAAATTTTGATCGCAGAAAATCGTGCGCAAAAGCTTGCATATATAAATGCTGATTCTGTAAGCATCGATGATTTTATCACTTGAGTGTGAATGTTAAAACATAATTTCTGTAAAAATTAACATCATACAATATTGACGAAAGTAATATTTCAAGGCATTTTATGTGTAAACTAAAATCCGCAGTTTTTTGAACAAAGTTTGTATGCACACAAAGTCGTGTGAAATGTGTTAACAGAAGTCAGTGGCTTTATCGAACATCGATGTTGCAAAATTTTGATGCACAAAAAGTCGTGTTCAATGTGTCAACTAAGATCTGTGCTCTTTCGATTTGGCAAAATTTTCAATGTAGAAAATCGTGCGCAAAAACTTGCATATGTAAAAGCTGTTTTTCTGAGAATCGATGATTTTATGACTTGAGTATGAATGTTGAAACATAATTTCTGCAAAAATTGACGAAAGCAATATTGCAAGGCATTTCCTTTGTAAACTTAAATCCACACGTTTCTTTAAGGCTAGCCGCGCACTAGCAATTTTTAGTTGCGAAACAGCTTGGTTCGAGCAACTAAAAAGTTTGTGTTTTGACACAAACTAAACGATCGCCTAAAATAAGTTCGCCATTTTATTGAACATATAATTATCTGCAAATTCACGGACATTCAACCAAACAGTTCATCTGTTTTCTATAAGTAACCAAACAGTTTCGCAATTAAAAATTCCTAGTGCGCGGCTAGCCTAACGAATTTTTTTGCACACAAAGTCGTGTGGAATGTGTTAACAGAAATCCGTGACTTTATCTAACAACGATTTTGCGAACTGTTGATGTACAGAGAGTTAAAACTAAAATCCGTGCCTTTTTTAAATATTGATAGATACTACAAAATTTATATGCACGAAAAAATCATGAGCTAGAACTTGCGTGTATCCATGGCCGTGTAAACAGTTTCTTACTCCAATAGCCCAAGTAGGTGTTCAGCCTCAAAATATATAGAGGAATAAAATGAAATGAAATGCGGAATAGTTGGAAACGGCAGACAGTTCTCAATCTGCTGCTTTCAATTTTCTATTTTGGAAATATTTTTTGGAGGTAAGTGAAAGTAATTTAAATTTTAATATATTATTTATTAGTTTTTTTCATTTTCAGATGGCCCTATGTTACTATCGACATACAAAGGTAAGTATATAAAATGTTTATAAAGTAATACTTTTGTTTGTTTGTCTGCTATTGGAGTATTTACAAACAAACTGACAAACAAACAAAAGTCTTACTTTATATAATAGTATAGACATAGCTGGGCACCGTTAATCAAAAAGTTAACTTCGTTAATCGTTAATCCGCTACTAAAAAAGTTAGCTTCGTTAAACGTTAAAGCGTTAAATTTCGGAAGAATTAACGCAAGTTAACGTTAATCGTTAATCCGTTAACATGTGATAAAAATTGCATTTTTTATAGTTTTTTACTCTGAGCACCGGCGCTAAGTAATGCCGGTCGTCTACTAGGCGATCAACGCACAAATTTCGAATTCAACGCATTCAACTCTAATGTACGGTGCCTTCAATTCTGTTCAACCAACGGGTTGGATCTAGTTGTTGGCCGTTGCTCAACGAATTGAGCAACAAGTGTACGGGTAGTGTACGAGCTCGTGTTGCTCCTTGAAAATGTTCGATCAACACGTTGAGCAACATTTTCAAGATAATGTGTTGCATATTATTTGTTCAACGCGTTGATCAACTTTTTAATTTTCTTTGGGATTTCTTGATGTAATATTGTGTTGCGTTGCGTTGGCTGCAGTGAAATGTGTCTACGTGGTTGAACTATTGCGTTGCCATGAACTTGCAGTTGTTGCAACTTACAAACTGTAATTTATTTTGGATTTTTGTCATGGAGGGTGATAAAAAATCAGAGTGGAGGACGGAATAAATTTTGCAAATGATTTCAGCAATTGAAGAAAAGCCCAACATATGGGACATTAAGAGCCCCTCTTATAAAAATCGAGATGCCAGGGAATTGGCTTGGTCTCAAATTTCCTCGAAAATGCAATTGCCTAATGTACCGAACTGAAGTCAAAATTATTTCAGGTTTGACGTTTGAGTTTTTTGTTTATCGTGGTGCGTTCAACGCGTTCCCCAACGAGTGATCCTTGGTTAAGTGTACGAAGGTATCAACACGTTCATCAACTGGTTGAGCAACCATATCGAAAACGCAGTTGATCAACTCGAACAAAACTGTCAAAATCGAACAAGTTTATCAACTAGTGTACGAGGTTATTCAACATTTGAGTAAGTTGGTCAACTAGGTGTACGGAGCTATTCAACACTGGAATAAGTTTTAAGAGTTGATCAACTAGGTGTGCGAGGTTAATCAACATATGGGAAAGTTGGTCAATTATGTGTACGGGGTTCCAAACGCATTTTGTTCAACTTTAGTTGCTCAACGTGAATTACGTAAGTAACTGCACTAGTGTAAGAGGTTGTAAATTAGTTAATCCAACGAAAGAGTTGAATAAAAAGTTGAACGAAGTTGGTTGAACTTATCGCGCACATAGTGGACGACCGGCATAATGAAATGATCAAACGAAACGAATCACTCGCACGCGCCGTCAAAATATAATACGTACCTAGCTGTTTTTGTTTCACTCGCGGCACGCGCCCTACGGCACTTGTCTCATACTTGTCTGAACCTGTTTTTCGCGCCGCGCGGTAAGTAGTAGGCATTGGATTAACGATTAACGGACTTAACGTGGATTAACGGATTTAACGTGTCCGTTAACATTTTTAAGAGTTAACTTAAAAGTTAATCCGTTAATCAAAATTTTAACTTCGTTAATTAACGATTAACGGATTAACGAGTTAATGCCCAGCTATGAGTATAGATTATTGTATGATTTTATACAAGCTAGCGAGAGTTTCATGTCAATCCTGGCGCGTGGCGTTGCATTATCAGGAGACCTAAGGGAATCAATGATTAAAGCGCTTGAAACAGGATTGTCTAGCTACGAAATCCCTGAAAATTTTAATTTACCGCTCTCGTCAGTGCAGAACATAATAACAAAGTTTAAAAATTCTGGAAATGTGGATATATGCAACAGAACGGGACATCCACTAACAGCAAAACCTCGCGATTGCCAAATTTTTAAAGAAAATCGACGATATTTATCTGCTTCAATAACGGTACAGTGGAGAGAACAAATTCAAAAAAGTGTTTCTGTGGACAGTTGTAAGCAGATGATGAAAAAAATGGGATACAAATTTTATAAGGTTTATTTTAAAATATTTAAGTTTTGCATAAATTACGACAACTTAAATCATTAAAAACGCAGGCAAAAGAAATATCACTACTGACACCTAAGCAAAAGAAAAGGCGCATTGAGTGGGCCAAACAACTTAAAAATTTGGACTTTTAGTCAATGGCGGTCCGTTAATTGGAGTGATCAGTACATATTGGAAGTTTGTGTTGGTGATGAACGAGGACCAGTGATAAAAAATGCTAAAGAAGCCTTTCACAACTCACAAGGACTGCCTTAAACAAACCGTAAAGCTCCCAGTATCTCTAATGGTATGGAGGTGCATGTCGGGATGTGGTATGAGTAATTTGCATTTTGTAATTGGGATAGCTAATGCTGTCAAGTACCGCAACATTTTGGAACAGGAGCTGCCTCCGTCAATACTACGTCTTCAATATAGCAATGCGGAGTATATTTTCCAACAGAATGGTGCTTCTTGTCATACGGCTAGGTCAACAATGGTATGGTTAACTGCTGAAGCAATTCTTTATTGGAATGAACTTCCAGCAGCCCTAATCTTTCACCAATCGAAACTGTTTGGGACACGATGAAGCAAAAATTGCGAAAGGAACCGCGTCGGACTCTTCAAGATTTAAGATCCACAATTACAAATAATTGGGAATCTTTTGGTGCCGAAGAGTATCAACAATTAGTTGACACTATGCCAAGGTGCATTATAGAAGCAGTGATTAAGGCCAAAGGTCGCTTAACAATGTGGTAAAATCAACATAAAGAATTATAGACCAACTATTTTGCATCTAAGAAATGTGTATAAATCGTTATTTAGATTTGTAAAAAGACTCCATATCAATATTTTATTAAGCCACTTTCTTTTTTTGTCCACTTTTCCTATTTAAAATGAATAGGACTTTATATGTATATCAAAAAATAGTTTTTGTTTCGAAATAGGTTAAGAATGAACACATATTTGCATTCTATCCTCGGTAGACCAACTATTTTGAGTTTGGGCTCGTATATCTACCTATGTATATCTTTGAACTTTTCAAAGAGTCTTCATATTTTAATTACAAGGTTCGTGAAAAGTTCCTGCCACAATTTTTTATAAAAACAACTTTCGATATTGAAACAGTGATTTAAAATTTCAAACAACCAAACCGTTTTGGTAAAACATAGCAAAAAAGACAAGAAACCTTAATAATATAAGTGAAGAACTACAGAGGTAGTTGTAGTCTTGAAATATTTTTAAGCAAAAAAGCTAACATTAAATCAAAAAGAGATAAGTTTATGGAATTAACTCCCTTATCCTTATAAAAAAAACTACTCGTAACTGTGACGTAAGTGTAACGCAAGAAAGCAATATCCAACAAGTCTGATAAGAACCCTGCTTAAGCTTATTATGAGCGCTATCAACACGTTTGCTGCCGATACAATACCAGTGCAATGCAAGTCTAAGTTACAACGGCAAACTGCCGTTAGACAAAACAGATACTCAGATTAGATAGGAAGCGTTAGTAAGTTGGTTAGTTATATATATATCAGCGTAACTACCTTTTGTTAGGTTGACTTTGGTTATATTTTATCGATGTTTGTTAGATTTTTTTTTTAATTATTTATCATGACTTTGGTTTGTCGCGCAAAGTTTCGCGAATTTCTATTTAATTTTGCTTCGTTTTTATTTTGTTGTATATATATTGTTAGAGAATTTAGCAATACAAATCAAGCGCGATAAATAGCGCGCCATTGTTTTAAGGTAGGTATGTGCAAGTCGATGTTAAGGTATTAGACAAACACTGCTATCTACGATAAATTAGTTGTTCATCGTAGTTGTATAATTCAAAATGAAGGGAAAGAAAATAGAATAGAATGACGTGTGGAGCTGATAAGCGAATTGACTGTCTGCCTGTCAGTGGCGGTTGCTGTTGACGATATGTCAAGCGGAATATTGAGAGGGTAGGTAAATGGGGATGACAAAAGATGGCGTAATATGTGATTTGCTAATAATGTAGTTAATGACTTGTGTAATGTGTAAGTAGGTAGTAGCACCTAAGCGAGTAGGTATATACGAGTATATATGATTTCAGGGGCATTTTTGTTTTCAAAATAAGTGCAATGAATTGATTATGGAAAGTGTACCTACTTGAATAATATTGTTAAGTTTATAATTTTTGTTGATTTAAGGTATCGGAACATGAGAAATAATATTTTAATTGAATGATATTTTTCACCATCGAAATTATCAAGTTTCTAGATATTTCGATTTGTGATGTTTAATTTTCAGAACAAACCATTCGTGATAATAGATTTATGTATATTTATGAAATAGAATTATACAATGCGTAGATACAGTGCTAACATTGCCCTTGTGGATTGAAAGGTTTAAACAAAATACGATAGCAGACTTATTTTTTAAGTTACCACCAAATTTATTTAATCCAAATAGAACTAAGTATCTATTTCAGTGAAGGGGAAAACCTGACAATCTGATTTCTTTTTAATGGTGTTAGTTCATTATTTTAGTTAATAGTTAATAGAGTGATTTTTTAAGAGCTATCGAAAATATTTAAAAAAAAACACATAAAATTCAGAAAAAATCTTTATTTGAATCGATAGTACGGTCGATATGATTTAATGTTTGAAGATTATTTCATGCAAATGTTGGCCGCGGCTGCGCCTCAAATGGTTCATCCGCTTAGTCCAATTTTGGCATACTCTTTCAAACATTTCGGCCGACATGCTTGAATGTTGGCTTCCACTGCGTCGAAGCCGGCTTATCGCTATAGACATAAGCCCTAACATAGCCTCTAGAGGCGTTAAATCGCACGATCTAGGCGGCCAATTAGCCGGCTCAAACGTGAAATAAACTTTTCTCCAAACTCGCCTCTCAATTGGTCCATTGTTATGCGTGCTAAGTGACATGTGGCACCGTCTTGTTGAAACCACATGTCCACCATTTTGCGCAGTAGCGCTCACCATTCACAGCAACGTTACGATTCGCATCATCTTTGAAGAAATACGGCCCAATAATTCCGCCAGTCCATAATCCGCACCAAACAGTGACTTTTTCTGGACGCATTGGTAGCTCTTGCAAGGCTTCTGGCTGCTCTTCACTCCAAATACGGCAGTTTTGCTTGTTCACGTATCCATTCAACCAGAAATGAGCTTCGTCGCTGAACACAATTTTTCGATAAGAAAGTGGATCTTCGGAAAACTTTTCAAACCCATTCACCAAAAATTCGGTGTTGTGGTAGGTCGTTCGGCTTTAATTGTTGAACCAGCTGTATTTTGAAAGGCTTCACACCTAAATCCTTTCGCAAAATTTTCCACGTAGTGGAGTAACAGAGGCCCAATTGCTGCGAACGGCGCGGCGCCGAATCGATAATAAACTGACCATAAAATGGAAGAAGCGCGCGTTGAACTTTCTTAACAGAGCACGCATTTTGATAATAAAATTCAATAATTTGCAAACGTTGTTCGTTTGTAAAACGATTCATGGTTCGATTATATACCAAACTGAAGATGTTTGACAGTGACACAAAATAAGAAACGTGTGTGAGCAGTCAAAACCAGTGTTGCCAAAAAGAAAATAGCAAACAAATTACACATTACAAGCTAGCCAAATTCTTAAAACTAGCATGACAATTAAAATCTTAAGATTAAATTAAAACAAAAGAACCAGGTAATATGGACATGACATATAAATTAGGAGAGCGCGTAGAAGGGAGGATTTGAAGAGACAAGGATCGAAAATGGTTGAGCTGTTAGCTATCCGAAGCATTCTAGTTATCGGCTCGTTCTGGCCGTATTCAGTTCGGCGGAAGGTAATGCTGGACAATTGATGTTATCAGTCAAGATGTATAAAAATGGTGTATAAAAATAATAGGTGTAGATGGCTTTTCATGATTTGATAAGGTACTCGTAGTGTAATCGACAGTGTAAAGAAAAAAAAAAAAAAACAAGACATATTTGAAATAAATTTAAGATTTTAAGTTTTAAGGTTTTCATAGGGGCCACGTAACTAAAATCGTAAAAATCTATGCTGAACCGCCTCAATAAGTTGAATATGAATCTGATGGTATGGTGACCAGACCTGGCAGGCATATTCTAGAAGGGGTTTTACAAAGGTGATATGAATGGATTTAGTGATGTAGGGATTTGAAAAATTTTCGGACCAGTGTTTTACAAACTCAAGGGTAATATTAGCTCTATTGATAATACTGTCAATATGTTCACGAAAGTTTAGTTGACAGTCGCAAATAATACCTAGTTCACGAAGGGAAGTTACAATGGAAATTTGTTGATTATTAAACAAGTGTTAACGTTGTGGCAAGGGCGTCCGCTTGATGTGGGAGTAAGTAATGGCTCGACTTTTGCTTACATTAAGGTCAAGAAAGTTATATTGATACCAGCTTAAGAAGTTATTAAGGTCTACTTACTTTTTCTACAATTTTCACAAATGAGGTGTTAAAGATGGTCTACCCTTAGTCGTAGAATGAATCCTGTAAATTTCGTACCGAATCAATATTTATGCTTGGTTAATTACCCTTTGGAATAATGGCTAGTGTTAGCCGCTGCAAAAAAGTTTTTCAGGGGTAAGCTACCTCTAGCTCAATTCCTTGACAAATCCTCGAAGAGTATCTCTTGTCATGAAAAGTGCTGCTTATTGGCCATTGGAATCGGCACAAAATTGTAGGTCTCCTGCATTCCTGGTAATACGTACACAGAAATGGTTGAGATTTGTGAGCCACTAGGTCCTAGTTCTCTTCGAGCTATTGGACAAGAAAATTCATTTATTTATACTGGTGGTTAGGTATCTTCTCCTTAAAAGGCTTAGGTTTAAGGATTATTTTTTTTTAAATTGTTCTTATATGTAAATAATGGAAACTTTAGCTTGGTGTGAGTTTTCATCCATCCTTGTATATGGTAGAAATTAATTTATTACACGTTAGTTTTTGAATTTCTTCAAAGTAAGACGTGCTAAGCCTAAGCAGGAGGATCTAAATTCTTCAAAAAGTTTTTCATTCTTAAGCCAACTCCCCATATTTATGTGTTTTCCCACATATTTCTATTAATGACATTTCAATTCCTCCCGTCATATTACCTTTAACCTCAACTACATTTTTAATTAAATTCTTCTCCATACCGAATAGGATATTAGGTAATATTTGTAACTACAATTGCTATGGAATATGATCAACCAATCAAATTTGCCGCAAATAAAGCTGTCACATTGACATTCAGACAGTCAGCAGATCACCAGCATGCTACCGGTCGGTGGCGGTGGACCAATTCCCTTACCATGTCGATGTTGCTATACAAGTTGCTTTGCACCACCCAAATCCGGATAGGTCTGCAGTCTGCAACATTATAAGCGGCGGTTTATAATAGACAATGTAAAAACAATATGAAAATACTTAATTATAGTATGTACATTCACATAATAATCATCAAGAATAAACTACAAGTTCTTATCTATAAGATTGGGCTGTTCAAGTTTGCTACCGTCGCGTCGCGTCAGCTGCTACCAGTTCTCGCGGTTTAATGAAATTATTTGCTCATAATTCTCACTCGAATAATTGTTTTTTAAATCGAATAATTTGTATTATGTTTTTTTCTGCGATTAATTTAATATATTATTTATTTCCCTGTTACTAAATGTGGACGGTATTGTAGGTGCTGGGGTGCTAGTTATCACCGGTTAACAAACTTGCCTTTTTATTTTGCTGTATTGAACGTGGAAATTTGAGCTTATCGCTTACAGTGTGGTTATATACCGAAGTTAATAATACATATAATCAATTTCTATGAATTTAAATTATTTTTTTTAGTTTCTATGCTTTTTTTAAAATTAAATTTATGAATTTCAGCAGTAACTTAGCTCATATGAAATGACAGATAAATACGTTCCACAATTTCTGTTACACCAAAAATTGTACAATCTTCGAAAAAACTAAGCGGAATTTTTTGAATAGACAAGTTTACACCTCAATAGGGAACTGAAATAAGATTTATAGTGGATACCTGCCTTTATGGCTTTACCCCACTACTTAACCTCAAGCACTGACGGCCCAGGACAGGGTACCAGTTGCTTTTTATCTGGATGAAAGGGAGCCACCCCCTTCCAGCTAGATTGTCTAGATTCCTAGACAAACTTTTCTCCACATCGCTCGCAAATGCTTCATCGTTGGTCTTGTCTTCGGAGTACGAGTCAGGCATCTCCAGGCTGTTCCAAATTTGTACTGTGTAGGCAGTTCTCCCTTTGGTTACGGATCTAATTGTTTTATCTATCTATTGCTACATCTGCTACAATAGCCAATCACTTATGTTGATTGGTTAACCACAGCCACCTCGAGCTCTCTTTACAGAGGGCCTTCCCAGTGACAGTGATTCCATGGTCCTTACTCCATTGGGGCTATAATTAGCGGGGGATTCAGCAATCACTGTCCCCGAGGTACCCAATTAGGGTATTAATTAGTTTATATATATAGTATGTAATATCTTTAATTTTATTATTATTATCTTATAGATATCAATAAACGATATCTTTATCTTTATTTTGTTCTTTTTCTTGTTACGAATATTATGGAGTTATTTTGATCACAGCTGACCGAAGCCAACCACAACATGCACCGAATTTTTCGATTAGTCTTTTATTTCGTCCTACACCAAATAGGGATAGAGACATTCCCCGCAATCTTTTAATTTCAAGTACCAGGAAGGAGCATCAATTACGATTGTTTAACCAAGACTACTAAGCAAGAGAGACGCATTCGCTCAACTACCTTTTGTCGTTGGCCGTGACCCCTAGATCACATCGTTCAAGATTTGTATAAATCAGCACCAGGGATCCGTTTCTCAGATAACTGAGATTGGATATAGTACCAAAATTTTTTCGGACATGGCTTGAACTACAACCGATGTCCTTTCGCGTTCAAAATTTTACTTTTATTATTTAGCAATCTTATTATATTTTATTACGTCAATTCCATAGACCGTGACCATTCTGGTCTTATCGAGTTTTCTTAGTTGTCTAATCTCCAGCAAGCCGGAGAAAAGACGTAAGCCACCCCACGACGACAAGGTGAAACTCATCGGGGTGGTACCTCAATACGAAGTGAGATTAAATCGGGGAGAAATATCAATAGATCTTACTGTTACCAAAGTAATCTTTTTCTGGAAAAGGAATTGAGAAAGTTGTCGCTTTTCATTTTGAAGTAAATAATCTTTGCTTTAAAATAGAAACAGTGGAATCTGATAATTATCGATTTCAGAAGATACTGCACTCCATCAAATCTTGACCTAATAATGCCTTCAAACATATCAACAAACTCCTTAGACAATGTCGGAAATAATTGTTACCGATAATGGAGAAGCAACAAAAACAAAAGAAAAACATGAAGTATTAGCTGGCTATTTTGAAGAAAACTTCAGTCCCAGAGCGTCTGATAATCCAGTTTTTCTGATGAAGTGGAGAAATGTTTCCAACAAACCCATAAGTCTAACTTGGATAGAGATAACTTCAATGACACCAAGAGACCCAATTGATAGTTCGAACCTGACTACCCTATAAGTAGATAATAGTCGATATGGTCAATAACTTCGAACCAAAGAAATCATCCAAACCAGATGAAGTACCCAATCTGTCCTAAAGAGACTTCCACTTCTAAAAATTCGACCTCAACAACAGTATAAACGAACTATATTTTCCATAAAAATGTAAAGTTCGTGGATTAAGGACAGTTCTAGGATAACCCCTGGTCTTAATTCAAATATTTGTTTCCCTTCAAGGAATTCTTCGTGCAACTGCGAATCGGCAGAGAAGATCAGGCTAAAGTTGCCCATGATCTCAACCACTCCAATGCATGCCGTGCCGTCAGTTGTGGGTGGAGACGATTTCCCAAGCGAGTACTTAATTGTTTTGTTTTATTGTCAGCTGGGATCCATATGGCAGACTAAGGATTATGCTGGGCTACAACAGTCTTAAGGGCCTTCTGATGGAAGCCACATCGGATATCGATGGATTGACTTTGATGTCTCATACTTCGTAATATTCCCAAGGACGTCTGACATGCTCTTTTACTCTTTGAGTCGCGATTATAGGAGATTATAATTTGGCGTATGTCATTCTAGTTTTAGATTGCGTTTGGTCCGATGTTTATAAAGGGTGTTTTTTTTTTGCTATTTTATTTTTGGCAACATTGGTTTTGACAGCTCACGCACGTTTCGTGTTTTGTGCCACTGTCAAACATCTTCAGTTTGGTCTATAATTTAACCATGAATCGTCTTACAAACGAACAACGCTTGGAAATTATTGAATTTTATTATCAAAATGCGTGCTCTGTTAAGAAAGTACATCTCACGACTCTTCCATTTTATGGTCAGTTCAATCGACCTACTGAGGCGGCTATTCGGGCTATTGTGACTAAATTTCACACTAAATTTACATTGTTGGACATTAAACCACCAACACGCTTACGTAGAGTACGAACTGAGGAAAATATCGCAGCTGTATTGGCCAGTGTTAGTGATGACCGTGAATTATCGGTTCGGTGCCGTTCGCAGAAATTAAATTGGGCCTCTGTTACTCCACTACGAGGAAAATTTTGAGGAAGGAGTGAAGTGTGAAGCCTTTTAAAATACAGCTAGTGCAAGAATTGAAGCCGAACGGCCTACCACAACGCCGAATTTTTGGCGAATGGGCTCTTGAAAAATTTGCCGAAGATCCGCTTTTTTTTTATCGACAAATTGTGTTCAGCGACGAAGCTCATTTCTGGTTGAATAAATACGTGAACAAGCAAAACTGCCGTATTTGGAGTGAGGAGCAGCCAGAAGTATTGCAAGAGCTACCAATGCATCCAGAAAAGTCACTGTTTGGTGCGGATTACGGACTGGCGGAATCATTGGACCGTATTTCTTCAAAGATGATGCGAATGGAAACGTTACTGTGAATGGTGAGCGCTACTGTCCGATGATAACAAGCAAAATGGAAGATCTTGACTTGCATGACATGTGGTTTCAACAAGACGGTGCGACATGCCACACACCACGCGATACAATGGACCAATTGAGAGGCGAATTCGGTGAACAGTTTATTTCAGTTTGGGCCGGTCAATTTGCCGCCTAGATCGTGCGATTTAACGCCTCTAGACTATTTTTAGTGTGGCTATGTTAAAGCTCATGTCTAGCGACAAGCTCGCTTCGAGGCACTGGAAACCAACATTGAAACATTTATTCGTGAGATACCGGCCGAAATGTAAGAAAGAGTATGCCAAAATTGGACTAAGTGGATGGACCATTTGAGGAGCAGCAGCAGCCAACATTTGCATGAAATAATCTTCAAACAATAAATTATATCGACCGTGCTATCGATTCAAACAAAGATTTCATGCATTTTTCTGCATATGTGTTTTTTTTTAGTTTCCGATAGCTCTTAAAAAATCACTTGTTATTATGGACGAAGAATCTTCTGGAATTAAAAAAAAAAACAACAAAAATTACATTATTTAGTGTTTCTATAAAAAATTGAAAAGGGTTAGTTAGTTTGTGTATTAATCCTTCCCGTATCAAGATAATGATAAATACCTTCTCTGTATCAGCGAAGCATTTAATAACAACTTAGTGGTTGTTGAGTTGTATAAAAACAAATGGCGCCTTTCTTTGGTATAGATATAATTTTAGCTGTCTTTTATTTTTTCAGGAATTCGAACGTATTGACGAAATTTTTGATCGGGAAAATAAACCAACCATTGGGAAAACTTCCTAATGAATGGAATAAGTTTGGAAATCAAGTATGACACAGATAATTTCTAAGTTCGTCTACTATGGAATAAATAATTCTATTACCTTTTCAGCGTTGGTGAATCTTTAAGTCCAGTCGGAATTAATGGCAGGATCATCATGTTCAAGCACATTAATTTCTGTAAAGGACTACTGCAGCTGCTCTATTATTGACACGACTTCCATTAAGAATGCGGGATCTTTCGATGGGTTTGGGTAGATTCTGAAAATGAAACAATGTCTTCATCGAATCGATGATGATATAAATTTTAAGTTCTTTAATTTACTTTTATTGAATTTTAATATTTACAATATTAATTAAAAATTATTTCCATAACACGTTTGCAACTCCTTGTGAATATGATTTAAAATGTATCCAACCATTCAGGCACACATGACGGAAGCCAGACTTAACTAGCTCACAAATAGCTTTAATATATTCAACATCAATACCAATATTCGTACCTTAATACAAGAAATAAAGATGAAAAAAAAATCCAGACAAAATATGCGAAACCTTCCAAACAGAAACATCTCAGTCAGCAAAAGAATATAATGCAGAGTCTTCAAAAAAAAAAAATAGTAATCTGCACTTACACGATGTTTTCCTCACTCTCATTGCGTCCGAATTTACAATTTCAATTAGTCTTCGCCAAATAAGGTAGGGTGGCGTATTAGCGCTTCTGTAGCCAGCCACAACTGCCAACTGGAACTGGCCAAGACCAGACCTTAGTGGTAGTCAACCGACAAATTAATTATTACCTCAATTCAACAGCAACAAAAACAACAACAAAAAAACTTCCGAAGAAAGAATCCTTGATATAAATTTATAAATTTACATTATTTACATTTTTTCTCGTCTGAAATAATGTTGTCCAAAAAAATGAATAACAATATTATGAACAAGCGTAGCTGGTTGGGGTTTTGCCCGCCTTCATATTTATTAAGTGGCAGTATCCGTTAACTAACCGTTCTATGGTGCAGTGTATCTATGTGTATCTGCTTCTACACTCGGTGTAAAAAGTGCAGTCCCATTTGCAAACTGAGACTTATTTTTAATTATGTATGCTCAGAATTAGCCATTGTTGTCTTTAGCTTTACCATGATGATGGAGCCATAATGAAGAGACTTCTCGAAGAACGACGACATGGTTGACAGCAGACCGAGGAGGAGTTGCCTCCGCACCGTCCGTCCGTGGAAACATACATATTATTCAAAAGGCAGTCCAACCGGGCAAACTATTTACACTTTTACATCAACAATAAAATTTTATTTCATGAGAAATTATGTTGTGGATTTTGTTTCGAAAACTGGGAACATAATAAATTAACTGATGTGGATGGAATATTGGGATTGAGATGGAGATGGTTTTCTAGATTGGGGGTGTGTTATTTAAATTATGAAGTCAGAAGTCGGATGTGAGGTGAGGTGAGATTTGTCTGCAAATGATTTGTCGGTTGTTGGCTTTTATAGTGCATCCATCAGGGAGGTAAGATTTATTCCAACAACAGTAATTTGGTTTTGAATTCGTTATCCGTGAAGAGCGTGGAAAACAGTGGTAGATGTTGTTAGAAATGTGTAAACAAACCCACGGTAGTATAGGGTCATCATAGGGAGGTGTCATTTTAAATCTTTCACTCAATAGACGCATTGTATAACGAGATTTTGGCAATTCATAGCAATGATAGTAGAAAAAAACGTGAAATGACAATAAACGAAATGGGGGTCAAATTTGGAGTTTCATGATTTTTTGCTTTTCGGTGGAACTTCAAAGTATTGGAGTATGTAACAATTTGTTATGGCAAAAATAAAATAAAATTAAGAGGCTTAAATTTTTTAACATGCATGTTATTAACAATAAAATGCACGACTGGATCGCACGAACTTGCTCCTATGTAAAAGTACTTTGGAATTTAAGATACATTTTATAAATATAAAACATGGATTTAATGAGATAATAATGTTCAAATGCATAAAATTGCCGTCTGGTTTCCGGAAAAGTATGAATTTATGCAAATAAACTTTTAAAAAATTATTTTATTATTAAATACATTTTTATATAAGAAATTTCTCTAAAATTTTTCAAGAAAAAAATGGGATGCGAATTTTAAGTATTTAATAATATTGATTTTAGGAAATAATTTCAAAAAATAATCGTTCATAGGTTTTGAATTTAAATTTTTTTTTAAAACCCAAACCCAATAAATATTTTTTAGAATATTTTTATATACAATATTATTTTAACCTTAAGGGGAGTCCTGCTCAAAATTTTGGGTTAAAATCCTTAGAGCTGTTAATGAGAAAGTCGAAAATCAAAAAAACGGGTCTATGGCAGGTACCCCTAATAAAATTTTGCCCCAAAATTTTTGTTGACCAAAATGTAGTCCATGTCCATAATATCACACCTAATTTTTTTTATCAAAATCGTTAGAGCCGTTTTCGAGATAAATAAGATTTTGCATTACGGGTGTATGGGGGGTACCCTTAGTTTTGGAGCTAAAAAAAAATTTTCAATTTTTCCTCTAGGGAATCACCGAAGAGTCTTAACTACCGAGATTGAAAGAAATAGGCCCAGTGGTTTAGGCTGTAGTGAGAGGTACAGACATACAGACACACTGAAACATGTTTTTTGTGTACTAAATTTTCCTTAAAATTTTTATAAAAAAAATTGATATGCAAATTGTTAGTATTTAATAAAATACATTTTAAAACGTAATTTAAAAATTTAACCGTGTATCGGTTTTCAAGATATTGAATTTTAAAAAAAAAAAATTGTATTATTTTTTTAAAAATCCAAAAACTATTTTTTCGAAAAAAATTTTAGTTTATAATTTTTCAAATGCAAAGCAGCTCCTGCATAAAAATTTTGGTTAAAATCGTTGGAGCCGTTGGTGAGAAATTCGAAAATCAAAAAAACCGTTCTATGACGGGTACCCCTAATAACATTTCCCCCCAAATTTTGTTTTCACCAAAATATAGTCCATGTCCATAATATCACACTTAATTTTTTTTATCAAAATCGTTAGAGCCGTTTTCGAGATAAATAAGATTTTGCATTACGGGTGTATGGGGGGTACCCTTAGTTTTGGAGCTAAAAAAAAATTTTCAATTTTTCCTCTAGGGAATCACCGAAGAGTCTTAACTACCGAGATTGAAAGAAATAGGCCCAGTGGTTTAGGCTGTAGTGAGAGGTACAGACATACAGACACACTGAAACATGTTTTTTGTGTACTAAATTTTCCTTAAAATTTTTATAAAAAAAATTGATATGCAAATTGTTAGTATTTAATAAAATACATTTTAAAACGTAATTTAAAAATTTAACCGTGTATCGGTTTTCAAGATATTGAATTTTCAAAAAAAAAAATTGTATTATTTTTTTAAAAATCCAAAAACTATTTTTTCGAAAAAAATTTTAGTTTATAATTTTTCAAATGCAAAGCAGCTCCTGCATAAAAATTTTGGTTAAAATCGTTGGAGCCGTTGGTGAGAAATTCGAAAATCAAAAAAACCGTTCTATGACGGGTACCCCTAATAACATTTCCCCCCAAATTTTGTTTTCACCAAAATATAGTCCATGTCCATAATATCACACTTAATTTTTTTTATCAAAATCGTTAGAGCCGTTTTCGAGATAAATAAGATTTTGCATTACGGGTGTATGGGGGGTACCCTTAGTTTTGGAGCTAAAAAAAAATTTTCAATTTTTCCTCTAGGGAATCACCGAAGAGTCTTAACTACCGAGATTGAAAGAAATAGGCCCAGTGGTTTAGGCTGTAGTTCGAGGTACAGACATACAGACACATTGAAACATGTTTTTTGTGTACTAAATTTTCCTTAAAATTTTTATAAAAAAAATTGATATGCAAATTGTTAGTATTTAATAAAATACATTTTAAAACGTAATTTAAAAATTTAATCGTGTATCGGTTTTCAAGATATTGAATTTTCAAAAAAAAAATTGTATTATTTTTTTAAAAATCCAAAAACTATTTTTTCGAAAAAATTTTTAGTTTATAATTTTTCAAATGCAAATCAGCTCCTGCATAAAAATTTTGGTTAAAATCGTTAGAGCCGTTGGTGAGAAATTCGAAAATCAAAAAAACCGTTCTATGACGGGTACCCCTAATAACATTTCCCCCAATTTTTTTTTTCACCAAAATATAGTCCGTGTCCATAATATCACACTTAATTTTTTTTATCAAAATCGTTAGAGCCGTTTTCGAGATAAATAAGATTTTGTATTACGGGTGTACGGGGGGTACCCTTAGTTTTGGAGCTAAAAAAAAAATTTCAATTTCTCCTCTAGGGAATCACCGAAGACTCTTAACTACCGAGTTGGAAGAAAATACCTCCGGTAGTTTAGGCTGTAGTTCGAGGTACAGACATACAGACATACAGACATACAGACAGACAGACGGAATTGTCGGACCCACTTTTTTCGTCTTCGCTATCATCGTAATGTCAACTTTGATCAAAATCTCGAGTTCGATTTTTTTTCCAAATGCAGAACTTGCCCTATAGTACCTATATCGCAAGTAAAAAAGCTAAAGAAAATATGAATTTGATTTTTTGGAACTGCAAATTGTTAGCATTAAAAAAAGAATGCCGTCTGATTTCTTGATATGATAAAAATCGTTGAAGTATTTACTATGTACAAGTTTAAGAAAAATTGGTAGGTAGGTACACCAATTTTAATAAAAGAAATTTAAAAAAATATTCTATCAAAATCCAAAATTAAATTCGAATATGTATTACATACTTTTACTTGCAACTTATCAAATCATCAAATTACGATGATAGAAGACGAAAATAGTGGGTCTCGCAATTCTGTCTGTCTATTCGACTTGGCCGATTTTTTTTTTAACCAAGTTGATATCATTTTACCGCCCACAGGTTTTTTTCTTTTTTTTAAGACCAAAAATAACGGTACCTATACGTATACCTCACATTGGAATTTTTTTTCGAAATTTTATAAAATATTTTTTTTCTCAAAAACTGTGTTACAGATTTAAGAAGAAAAAATTCACACAATTTCATTTCGTTAAAGTAAGGTAGGTAATGCCTGTTTTTTTTTTTTTTTTTTTTTTTTTCAAAACTCAATATTTCGAAAACTTCATGCTCGAGTTTTTTTATACTTGACAGTTGAAAGTTACCCATCAAACAAATGTTTTAAAATGGTTTTCGAAAATCGTATTTTTCTCGAAAACGGCGGCGCTTTCGATTAATTCTTACGATCAATTACGATTCAATAAAATTAGAATGCAGGACTGGGTTGCACGAACTTGCTCTTATGTAAACGACTTATAGAAACGACTCCGCTCACAGTTAGTGCTAAAAACAGGATGCCATGGCATTCAAGCAACTATTAGTTTATAAACAAAAGTTATAAGTCGTTGTTGTAGTGTTTTCTTAAAAAATAAGCTTTTATATAAAAAAGTTTTAAAACTTTTTAAGAAAAAAATTTGGTACGCCAATTTAAAGTTTTTATTATTGTTCGAATATTGGATTAAAAAAAATACTAAGCCGATTTTTAAGATATCGAATTTTCCAAAAAAAAAATGACTATTTTTTTGAAGTTTCTCTATAAAAAATTCATTAAAATCGTTACGCCGATAATGAGAAATTCAAAATTCCAAAAAATGTTCAGGTTCAGTCAGTAATATCTTGATTTCAAATGTTTTTTATTGAATTATATATCGTAAAAATTAATCAAAGAAAAACAATTTTAGCAAAATTCTAGGAATCGTTTTCGAGAAAAATACGATTTTCGAAAACCATTTTTAAATTTTTTTATATGGAAGGTACCGTTAGTTTTACGTAAAACAATTTTTTTTTCTCAAATCTTGTAGATTATGTTAAGAAACTTTTATATATCAAGTTTGAAAATATCGAGCATGGGGTTTTCGAAATATTGAGTTTCCAATAAAAAATTTTAAATTTATTTTAAAAATCCAAAAAAATAAAAAATTGAAAATTTAACATGTAATAATATTTAAACTTTGGAGGAGTTTTAGCATAAAAAAATGATTTAAATCGGTTGTACCCTTTTCGAGAAAATCAAAAACAAAAAAATGGTTCCAGGGGGCTACCAAAAATAACCACTTTTTGTAAAATTCTTCAACAAAATGAAATTTTTGAATTTTTTTTTAATTCTGTGGGACAGTTTTTGAGAAAAAAAAATATTTATAAGATTTCGAAAAAAATCGTATGGAGGGTACCATTATTTTTGGTCTTAAAAAAAGAAAAAAAAAACGTGTTGGGGGGGGGGGGGGGGGTGGAATTAAAAATGATATCTACCAAGTTTCAAGAAAATCAGCCGAGCCGCTTAGGCTGTAGTAGCAAAAGATATTTGAATAATAAAGTTTTATAATTTGGACGTTCTGTTGAATCGTGTAACTTGCCACGGTGATCAGTAATCTATTAATAAGCAACAGATTTGACAGTTGTCAAATTGAAAAACCTTTTACGTATATAGCAATATACTAGAAGTCCCAGTGAAAATGTACGAAAATAACAAAATATGTAGTAAGAAAATTAAAAAGGTGTTTTTTGCCCAATTTTTTGGGACCATAAGGATCTTAAGAATACTTTTTGGGATTCTACCACATTTTTTTGCTGCCATATTTATTTTTAGAGCAAGTGATTTTTTATCAAAAAATTTATTTTCAACTAGGAACTACAAATAATCAGACGTCCCGTACTCATGCAAAGTGGTTAGACAAGTAGACAGTTATTTATGTTCATGTTTGTTTTATTCATTTATCTCCATCATTTGTTTTGAAGATATTTTTTATTTTTTATTTTTTAAATTTATACTTTTTGTGGCAATAAAACATACTAGACGTATTTCTTTAACAATTAGTCCAATACCCCTGGTTTTTTATTTTGTTAAAAATATCAACGACTTTGTTTTTAAATTCTTTTAAAAGCATTAATGGCGCAAAGTCTTAAACAGTCTATTATTAAGATATTAGTATGATACTACTTAATAATTTGCTAACTTTAAAGTAGTTTACTAACTCCTTCTTAATTATTTTAAACTTTTTCTAGTATCGTACGAGTAATAAAGCAATTTTCCTAATAGATTGCTTCTGAACACACCTAAGACAATGACAGTTCGTGCAAGAAACGAAGTGAACAGACCCTTTTTGACGTTTGTAAATGTCAAAGAGTCGTATGAAGTTAGCACGATACTAAATAAATAAAATAGGTATTCGATGATTTTACCTTTAATAAAACGGTAGAGAAGTTAAATTTGATTAAAATTTGAAAATTGATGTTTTAACTTTAACATCGTTCTAATTCAATTAAAATTTTGCGCAAATGCTTTTACAACTTCTTTTGCAACTGAAAGGATGGCTTAGTTCGAAAGCCTTGAATCGGACATGTAGTTGTAGATTCTCAAGTGTGTTTTAATTGAATTTAATGTACTCATTGACACTTCACTTGAAGCTGTTTAAAGGAAAACAGTTAAAAACAATTCAAGAAGTTAAGACATTTCTGAATACAGACCGTTGTCAAAAAAAAGTCAGTAGGCTATGAGGTTTAAAATGCTTTGAATGATTTCTTTAATTTTTCAGTAATGTTTGTATTTTTGAATTACCATTCGATAAGGAACTTTGGGGAATTATTCGTTATAAATGGCAAAACCACTTTTGATAAAAAATATCGACTAAAGATATGTTCTTCAGATTACCGAATCTAAGTTCAAGACTTACCAGGGGATCATCAATTTGCTACTGAGTACGAACGAAAGAAGCAATTTTCCACTAAAATCTTGAAGGATTTGGCACTTCCTACAACTGAAACATTTGTTTTTGTTTCTGCACATAACATTCCGGCGCAGCGTTACAGTGCAACGCACATACCACAACGCCAAGGAAGAAAAAACGAACATTTCAGTGAAATCGGTTGAGTATCAATCGTAGGAATAAAGCTTACAAAAACTTTTTTAATGTGCATGTTTGGCCTTAAGTTGAAAATAAGAGGGTGGCCTAATAAAAATCACTTGGCGTTAACGATGCTGAAACCGAATCAAACTGGCCTATAGATAGTATATTTAAGAATAAAAATGTATACTAAAGTCTACAGATGAACCCTAAACAAGTAAGTATGGGTCCACCCACAAGCCCTCCCTTTATAAATCGTCGTTCTCTACCTGCACCTGTATATTAATTTTCCATGGAAATCTAATTTAGCTTGTAAATTGAGCGAATCCTCATAAAATATTCCCAACTGCCATACATTTCGTTGCACACGCTTTCCGATCGTTTAAAAATCCTAACGAAACGATTCAATGACAATGCCAGCATCCAACCTCACGTATTTAAGATGACGTAAAGCGCAGTCTTCCAACAAATACTGAACAAACAAAAAAAAAATCGCAGCCAAACATTTGCATATACTCGACTCGTACCTATTATACCTTAAAAAAAAAGTAAAAAAAAAAAACAGATTAAAATATTGTGTACACGTAGAAATAATAATTACGGTCGGACCGCCAATTTCGGAGCGGCAATCAGCGCATATGAGTAATCGTCGTCGGCTCGTCGTTGTCGTTGTCGTGATTTACTCAGCGCAGTTCTGGCGATAATGTACTGGCCTTCTCGCTGCGCACAAACATAAGTGCGACGTCGATTTAAAAATAGTCTTTAACAACATCATCATCAGCAAACAGCAACTGGGTGTCTTCACCCCAACCCCCCAAATTGTAGGGGGTGGCAATATTTTTGATTTTTTTTTTTAATCCAAATTTTGAATTCAGCCAAAGGACATTAAACTCGAACCCACCTACACAGAGATAGCCAACATTTTATTTTGGTTGAATGGCCGATTGAATATTTGAGTGAAACTTCGAGAAATTTGTTTGTACATCTTTTTCTTCGAATTGATTTTGATTAAATAAAGAAAAATGCATGTCCGTCCGCGCGGATTTAGGCGAAATAATTGCGACGAGGAGGGAAAACTTTTCCAGGGAAAGCCATCACCATAACTATCACCATCGACATCACCATCACCATCGACATCAGAGCGAGAGAGAGTGTCATTAGATATGCAATAGCAAAAGCAAGTCTTGGCTTTTAATGAAATTCACTTCGATTTAACATATTGCTTTGTCTGGCTGGCATAATGGTAATTACAAGCGTTGTGTAAATGGTGTAGATACAAGATACACCAGTGCCGTTTGCTTGCCATTCTGGTGTGTGGTGTGTTTTACTTTAACACACTCTCTGAGGTTTTGTATATTGTGGAGCTTATCGCTGTTGCGCAACCGCAAAGTGACAATTGAAAGTAAGATACAACGACGACGAGTGGAAGGAAAACATGTCATTGAGTAGTTTTTTTTTTCTTCGTTTATCGTTTTTTGTTTACATTTTTAATTTTATTTTTCTAGGTCTAAGCCGATAAAAAACAAGACCGCAATACTGTCTTTTTTTAGTTGTTACTTGTTGATAAGGGGGATGAGGGGTCTCTGAAATGGCACACATGCGGAGGTTTTCCAAATCGGAGCGTGCTGATTATGTTGTGGTAAATTTTTATAGCACTTTAGTGCTTATTGATTTGGAAACAAAAATAAAAATAAAAACAGGAAAATTCAATTTGAAAGACAATTTTTATTTTGCCTATAAATAAGTGATGAGACAATCATTTTGACAAAGATAAGACAGACAGATATACACAGATAGATAGTCTTAGAAGGCCAAATAAGTTGGAATTTCTCAATGAATTATATTGCGATGATTAAGATATTGTAGCACTTAAGAGAGAAACATAGATTGGCTCATTTTCTGATGAAATATGTGAGAAGTTTTGATGAGAAATAGTTCTACAAGCTCAGCAGTATTTGAAAGAAGAGAATCAATTCGCAGCAAAATATGAGACAAGACTCCTTCGGAAATAATGTCCAATCCAAAAGCGCCCAAATAGATTTGAAATATAATCAAACAATGAAAAAAAGAAAGAAAAAAATGGAAGTATAGTCCAAGGTTAATTTTGACCAAAATTTTAAATAAATTTGTATATAAATTAATTATAAAAGATTGCCCTAAAATTTTGAATGTAAATCTTGTATATCCTGTAAGCTTGTTGACATTACGATGACAGAGAACTCAGGAAAAGTGGGTTTGGAAATTCCGTCTGTCTGTATGTCTGTACCTCAACCTACAGCCTAAACTACTGGAGGTATTTTCTTGAAATTCGATACTTAAGGGTCTTCGGTGATTCCCTAGAGGAGAAATAGAATTTTTTTTTAGCTCCAAAACTAACGGTGCCCTCAATACAGGCGTAATGCAAAACCTTATTTATCTCGAAAACGAAAACAAATTGATGTATACTATTATGGGCATAAACTACATTTTGGTAAAAAGAATTGGGAAAAATGTTATTAACAGTACCTGTCATAGAACTGTTTTTTAGATTTTTGACATTCTCATTAACGATTTTGACCAACATTTTTTAACAAGAGCTCCTTTTAATTAAATAATAGGTGCGTTTTATTATCCACAAATCTATCTGGATCCGGATCGGGATCTTCCCTTGAAAATAAAACGATACGGATCTTACTGACAGCAGTGCTATAAGCCCGTCTCTTTTTATCCTTGGGTTTGGAAATTTTAAATTATGTCTTGTCTTTTTTCTTTACACTATAGCTTACACTACCTTACCATAAAAAGCCATCTACTCGCCAGTGTAATAACTAATTTTTGGATCTTTGAAATAGATCCCGATAGAAAACAGGATCCCAAATTGTTTTTGTAATACATGTTAAAACTTAATCCAGATCCGGATCCAGATAGATTTGTGAATAATAAAACGCACCTAATATAATTAGAAAATATTCGAAAAAATATTTTTTGGATTATTTTTTAATTTTAAAGAAATTTCTTATATATACAAATTAATTTAATAATAAAACGTTTGTTTGCATAAATTCATAATTTTCTAGATTTTCAGACGGAAATTTATTTTTGGGCAGGTTTGTGTTTAATTGGTATATCTTTGACTTAAGAAAACCCCACAAGAAGAAGGCTAACATCGCTTCCGCCTGAGACAACCATGTTCGGAAATCGCTCATTCAAAATATCAATTTTGACATGGGTTCTGTATGCCACGTAGCGCAGTCCTGTTGAATCCACATGTCGCCGGTTTTCATCTTACCAATTTGGGACAAAGAAAATTGGCTTTCATCGAAATATATCCTTCGCCGTAAACAGTGGTGGCTGTGCCAATGTCGTTCTCGAAGTATTATCGACCGACGATGCCACCAGCCCAAAATCAACACCAAACAGTTACATTCTGTGGATGGATTGCAATTTCATGGATCTAGTGTGTTCTGTTAAAGTCCCAAATTCGACAATTTTGCTTGTTGACGAACCCATACATCCAGCAAATGAGGCTCGTTGCTGAATATGATTTTTCGAACGAAATCGGGGTCAACTGTCAATATCAACGACCCGAAAGCCCAGTTAGCGAACATACCCCGTTTTCTATGGTCGTTAACTCTTAGCTCATGGGTCATTTGAATATTGTGCGGGCTAATTTCCAAGTTATGACATAAAATTCGCCAAGTTGTGGTCTGAGAAAGGCCGGATTTCTTGAGGATTCTCCTTCACATTCTCAGGGACTGCTGCTACATTTTCGGCAGATCTTGCGTTTCATTGACGTATGTTCACTGAACCGGTTGACGCAAACTTATCTACCACGTTGCGACTAATAAAATGGGCGAAGCGCGATATATTTTGTCGAACAGAAAATCCACTTTCATAAAACAATTTAATCATTTGCACATACCTATTGCTATAAGTCTCCATGGACCCATGGTGATTTGACAAGATAGACTTAATAAATGACAGCCAATTGACAGATGTTACCACTGACGGTCATTTTCGAAAAAGTACAGACCAATGATAACTTTTGGAGTATGCATTTATTACCTGCTGAACATCGTGTCGGTTAGTGTCGTCTCATATACGGCAATTTTACTTGTTAACACAGCCATTCATTCAAAAATACGCCTCGTCGTTAAAGATGATTTTTCGGCTAAAACTATGGTCCCCTTCCAAACGCTCCAAAGCCCAGTGAGCTAAAAAACGTTGTTGTCTATAGTCAATAACTTTGAGCTCCTGGGTCAGTTGGATGCTGTAGGGGTGTAAGTCTTGCGTAGCTTTTCTTAAGTTTGGCCAACATACGAGTACGTTGAAGAGTCGATTGGGAATAAGATCAATCATGTCAACCGTAAAATGGGCGCTACGTTTGCACTAACAAATACTGATTTTCATAATAAAGTCGTATCATTTGGAAGTGCTGTTTAATCGTGTAACTTGACACGGTGATTCAGCATCAGTAACTGAATAATAAACAATGGTTAGATGTCACCAAATCAACATGGCCGCCACTGGCCACCAAAATCTACACGCTTCAATTGAAAAACCTGTATATTCTCACATAGTACGTGTTAAATTTTTCTTATTTCCGACTGTCCACTAGTTTTGTAAGCGATCGGGTCAAATCAAACACAACTTAAGTTATTTGAAAAATATTGTAAAGATAATAGCACACATGACATTTAGAATGTCAATAGCAAGCAGTCAAGTTGAACGTATGAACGAGTATGAAAGTTATTAGTGTCATAACAACTGCGACTGAAAAATAAACTGGACGAAACTGAGGCAAAAGACGTATTACATAAAATGGAGGATTAATAGTTCATCGAATAACACCCCAAAGAACAAAGAAAGCCCAAATAAACTTTTTGTTTGATTTATAATCACGGGATATCTAGCAAAATATGCTAGATTTATAATAAAATGAAATACTGGGTACAGTTCTAGTAGCTGTTAATCACATAGAAGCCCTCAAGAAGATCGATGAATAAATGATCAAGTGGAAGTAGCGTTATGATCGTTGTTACAGAAAATTAACGCAATACAACAAGGACGAGTTAGAATAATTGAGACTAGGTGTGTTATATTCATTGCTGCATAGTGCGAATAAAACGATCAAACTAACTCAATATGTCAATTTCAATTTATATTTCAATGTTGGCCATTATTATAGAAAATACCAAAATGTGATGTCAAAACATGTATGTACATATGTTTAATTCTAAAATTTAATGTATAGCGCCATTTTCATTTCAATAATTTAAAGTTCTATCACCAGCACAACTGTCATTTTTTTACTGGCTTCTTTTTCACCAGCAATCAAATTGTTGTTGTTTGTCGAGGGAAATTTTGCTGCGGTAGCTATGCAGCAGTAAATAAAACACACTTACTGGCTCACCATCGATGTGCGAGTCTTGAAAGATTGATCCCAAATATTGTGGACTCTTTATCACTTATGCAAATGACCGATATGTTGTTGAAGATATACTTAAAATGCATATTTTACGATTCTGTTCTGCGGACAAGATGAAACATTAGTGCCAAATGAACCCTAGCAGTCCCTGACGTCCGTGTGCGGAACACTAGCACACATGTTACTGAAGAAATTTCTTAAGACACAAATAACACCACAGCCCCTTCAGGGATGTCTTTTTGAAAAGTTTACAGGGTCATTTCTCTCTGTTTGTCTGTTTAAGCAATAATACAGAAAACGTCAGTAAGGATTATTATACGTCATTTTGGTTTTCATCAAATTAAAAATACGAAACATGGAATTAACATTCAAGTGGTTCCACAGTTTCTACAACATTTTATCAACAAGAATGCCCCCTATGGTCAAGTTTCTCCCGTAAGACAATATGAAGCATATTCTAAAGGTCTGTTCACATGAGAGCGACGAACATTTATAACAGCCGTGTTCCAAAAATTGAGTGAAATCAAAATGAAAACGAATTTCAAAATCGAGTGATTCACTCGATTTTATAATTTCGAAATATCTCTAAGTGAAATTGAAAACAGCTGTCATCTGTCACTCCTCAGTTGGAAAATACAAAACTATTTTGTTTGTGAAGTTTTTTGACTGCTATTAAAATTGTATGTGTAAATTTTGATTAAAGTAATTCTATATAAAATATTTCAATGATTGTTTATTGTTTGCAGTGGTATTACAACGTATCAAGCGTGAATATGCTAAAAAAAAGAAGACAAAATTTGGGATATCATTCAAACCCATTAATATGATGCTAAATATATAGTTAAATGATTTGTATTATAATATCGACCTGGTAAACGTCCCTTTCCATTAGTGCCGAAGGAAATTTGCAAAGATCAGTTGGAAAAGATTTTTTGATCGCATTACTGTGTCAAAGATTTTGATATGGAGTGAAGAAGCATGAAAATCTAAACTATTTTTTTTTTTTTGGAAAAATTTAATATTCCTGGAGTCATGGAATGCATCGATATGACGCAAATCAAGTTCCAACGCTATTCTATAGGTAATAGAGAGATATTTTTAATTTTTTTTTCTGTAAATTTTACAATAAATAATAAATTCACACAATTAGCCTGATCTGATCGAATTTTAATCACCTGATAATCAAGACAATCGAAATCTGGAACACAGAAATTCGCATGAATTTATCTTCGAAGAAATGAAATCGATATCGATAAAAGTGAAATGCAGAACACCAAATTTTATTTTTTTTACTGATTTTTTACTGAACGTGAAACGCAGAACCTGGATATAAGCCTAAATTTTCGATAGAACTAGACAAAATGGTAAAAAACCTATTGAAATTAATGTAAGGATATTAAAATTTGTGTTTTAATGGCTAATGCAAGAGAAATTTGAAAAAAATGTAAACTGTCAAACTCTGTTCGCATTCCACATACCATCCACACTGCAACGAATGAATCGTTCGTGCGCGACAAACCTCAAAACCTTTCTTGTTTTGATTGCTTTGTTTGTTTTTATCGTCATTTGCGACGAATACAAAAATGCTATGTACAGGAAATGTCAAAATGAACGATGATCTTTGGGTCGTTGGTGGCTCTCATTTGCATAGTCCTTAAGTTCGAATTCAAATGAATTTATATGAGGAAGTTACCGGATGCACTCATCCTGGTGCAAGAACAATTATTTAGCAAATTGGAATTCGGCCCAATATGAATGCATGCGTCGTTGCACCTTCAACCGCACATGGTCAATTTCGATAGGCGTGTTTAATCAAACAAATGAGGGAGATGGTTAAGCTAGTTCAAATTATTCTAATCAATGGATTGAACATAAAAATTACCAGATGGTCATTACAAATAATGTGTTGAACAATTTGTCTTTGTAAAAAATGGCACCTAAGCCGATCCGGACCATTAAAAAGAACACAAGCACAATCAATCTTACGTTTGTAGGTACATATTTATTGAATTAACAATTCGATCAATTTGTATATAACAAAACAAAAATATCTTCCATTGTTCTTTTTGTTTAATACAGTTAATCAAATTGTCTACTTTATTACTTTTTTTTTGTTGTTGAATACAAAATACTCCATTTTTCATTTCCTCTTCGATAGAATTATTCCAGTCGTAGTTTTTTATGGGATCACTCTCTGACATTCGAAAATTAAAAATTAGATTTCATAAACAACAACAGCGATCCCAAACTAATTCACTAATTGCAGACAAAATGATATTTCCTTTACAAAAAGTATCTTTCATCAGCTGACCTAATTGCTTTTCACAGAATCAAGACGAACTTTTTTTTTATTAGTTTTTTTCTTAGTGCGACGACGACATCGTTGAATCTCGATTCTCGACTCTTCTCAAGCTGTCAACACTTGATTATCACGCAATACTCAAGGAATCATCATTTTGTGCACTGTACAGTGTGTACAGAGGGTATACAGTGTGCTCCTCGTTCGTCGACATGTCAATGTAGGCAAATTCATTGAGATTTCAGTCTTCTCTTCTATAAAAGCAATTTGTCGTCGATGACAACGACAACGACAATAACGACGACGACGACGTCGCGGTCGTCGTCATTTCAAGGGTACAAACAACAAATTGCTGCAACAAATGACGCGACACAGAGATGATGCTCACTTCGCCTACTGTCATGTCAGTGGCAGTCGGGCATTATAATAATAATTGCGCACTGTATAAGCGTATGCTCTGTATACACATCTAATGTGAATCAGTTGTCAATTGCATGGGGTGGGGTGGCAGACGTAACGACTGCGTTTCATGTGTCACATAGTCGCAGCTTACAGCTCTGCGGCATACGAACTGCAAAACAAAACAAAAATTATGCTTGCCCCGCTTACTCGCCGGCTAGGGCGATATTGGGAGCGGGGGTATTAGAGCAAATGACCTTGTTCCAAATTGTTACCTTATACACAATTTTATTGTATTATACATGCATAACTTATTATCGTTTTGGTTTTGACCAATAAGGCCAGACCGGACAGATGACAGAGCGAACCCGAACAGCTAGCCAGCCAGCGTTTATGCACAGAGATTTGCAAATAATCTCGAAGAGATTCGCATTCGACGACGAGTCTATAATGACAGTGAGTGGTGAACGGTAGATGATCGATTTATATAAATGTGCCGTGAGTAATGGCTGAGAATATCATTGTGGGACTTTTGACAGTTGCTGGATTGGAATTCGATGGTGAAGTGATGAATTCAATTGATGACCAAAAGTGGCATTGCGTCAGTCAAATCAAAGTGCTGACATCTGAAAAAGAAAGAGCAACGCGATTTAATAGAGTGACGTTTGACAGATTGATTGAGAAAAGCATAACGTAAGTATTTTTGATTTAATAATTTACATCAAACAAAAGGTCATTGTGATAAAATCTATGACAAAAAGAAACATAACTTCATCGTAAGAGTGTTATGTAAAGTCATGGGGTTTCAAATTTACCGATCACCTCAGCCGAAGTCATTTCTTATTCTGTTCTTCCATTAACTGGGGTTGAATCAACTAAACTCTAAACTGATTTCCTGATTTTTGTTTATAGTTATGAATGACGATAGGTGTCTCTGTCAGATATTTAAGCAAACATAGAGGGAGAAATCCTATAAAAAAAATTGTTTATTCGAGCGATCTCTTTATTTTTACCTATTACGGGCCAAGATCCGACATATGCACCTATGGTTAAGGCCATAAACACTTCCCAAAAACTAGAAAACTTTTTGAGTTAGCTCGCGAAAAAATAACGGAGACAACATTTTCTTGGCGTGAAGTGTGTTCTTAAAACGAAATTAAATTATGAACCCACAAGACAAAAGATCTGTCACAGTAAGACAAGGAATTTTTAAGAGGACAATGTTTTGAGTGATGTTTTGTCTCTAAGGCCAGACGCGCACATTCAATTTTTAGTTTCGCAAGTGTTTGGTTGCTAAAATGAAACATATGGGCTTGTATGGGACACCGCGCTCTTAGAGCCACTCCATTCGAGCAACTTAAAAGTTTGTGTTTTGACACAAGCTAAAGGATTGCCTTCGCAATAGTTGAGCTGTTTTCTATAAGCGCAAGAGAGAAAAGAGTGTGAGCGTGAGTAAAGAGTTACCAGTGCGCGGTTCTCTTTCAACTGGTGATTAAACTATTTGATTTCCATCACAGTTGCCAGTGCGCGACTAGCCTAATACGACGTTTTGTCTAATCGAATCGGTGAATGCAATGGATACAATATCGAGATGTGCGGACTGTTCAAAGATACACAAACCAAGCGGAAAGAGTGAACGTCGAACGAGTTGTAGCCCGAAAAATCTGTCAATTAAAAATCGAGGTTCTGTTGGGCGTATTAAATAAAGACCGCTACTCATTTGACCAATAAACTTGTGTGAAACTGGAAGTAGATAGATGTGACTAGAGTTCGAACCTCAATCATGAAATTTCGGAGCAAATTTGAAAAAAAAGTGAAGCAAATGCAAGATTTCCGGAGTAGATTTAAAACAAAAAAGAAAATCCTTACTTTTCAGGATGTATGTAACTTCATTTTGCTCGACATATTGGAGCTTCTAGGTAGATACAAATAATATTTTTTTCTTGCTCAAATGTTCCATCGCCTAATACTTCACACAACGGAAAGGTTGAACCTTGAACCTACACTTACCCCTCTATACATCTTTACACTACCCTTTTCTACAAACAGATCAAACAGAGCAGAGGACACAAAAATAAAACAAGCAAATGAAAGAAGGTTGTGTGTAGGCTGTAACTTCTCTGCAACCCAAATGCAACTTTCGAAGATCAAACATGTTGAAAGTACAAATGCGGAGTGATTATTTTAATTCGAAGTTCCAATCTTCGAATCTGAGTTCGACATTTTGGCCGGAGGCCTCTTAAAACATACATATGAACATAAAAAAATAGTACTAGCAAAAAAAGAAAAATAAATCACAGGTTTCATTGGAAAACTTAGTATTATTTTCAAAAATTGTTTTGTAAAAATAAACAAATTACAAATTCAGAAAGAATTTTTAACAAAGACTTAATATTTGTAAAAAGTGGAGTAAATCTCGAAAAATCGGAGCGTTGGAGTAGATTTTTTTTTTCTTCAAAAGTGGAGCAAATTTGCTCCGAACGGAGCAAGGTTCGAACCTTTGACGTGACTCGTATCGTAATACTTAGTTTGTGGGACTGTCAGATTAAAAGTTTGGCGATGGAGTGATTTTTTTCTGCAGAGTTACTGCCTCTTGCGAGGAAGGGACAAATCCTCCAAGAGTATATCTTGCTGTGAAAAAGTGATTTCTCATCCTAGCCGTTCAGGTTCGGCCAACACATGTTAAGTTCGCTCAAATTTCTGCCAATAACTCGCAAACAGAAATGGTTGGTTATAAGTCACTAGACCTTAGTTGATGAAATAAATCAAAAAATAGGTTTTCGTCGTTACGTCCGTTAGTATGTGCTTCTGAAACAGGTTAGAGAGATTCATATGAATTTTTGTTTTAGCATATCTGGGGTAGCTTCTTATTGCAAATGTTAATTTTGGCTTAGTCAAATTTTCTGGAAGACGTCTAAAAGGATGTCAAATAGAAAAAAAGGATTGGATTGAGGGTGGCCGTGGCGCGATGGTTGTATGCTCGCCTGTCAACCTCAATATCACAGGTTCGATCCCTGCCGTCGTCTATGTCGCCTTTAATTCCATTAAAACCTTCTATAAATTGTCATCAATAGCTTGCTGGTTTACTCATTACATGTTGTTTTACACTAACAACATGTGATTGAGTTAAACTAGTATGCCCAACAAGGATGAAAAACGAATAAAATAATGCGAATTATAAGGGACATAAAAAAAAAGACACGGCAATTCTCCGCTTTAGTTCAGCCGCCATCCCTGGAGATAAAAAAATCTGAGACAACCACCTTCAGTCCAGAACATCGTGCCACACATCTTTCCTATCCTTCTTTCTCTTCCGTAACTTCACGCCCACGCTGTGTTGAAAAATTTGAAGGGTAATCATATTCCCTTGAGCGTGTGTAGATTATAAAAAAAAAAAAAAAAAAAAATTCCTATAAACTTTTTTGGCAATCTTTCCAGTATATAAAAGCCTTGCCGTTGTTTTTAAACATTGTTTGTTTTTTTTAAGCACTTATATTTTTAAACTTAAACGGAAGGATATAGACCTTCCGGTTTTTGAATTTTGTCCTTCTACAAAAATCCGCTATTATTCTGGGGCGTCAATGCTATAATACCCGTCTTTTAATTCTTATTTGGTGGGAACATAAGTGTTCAATTTGAACTGAGATTAGATACTTATTTTAGCATGTTTTAACAAATATCTAAATATTCTTCTAAATAAGCTATTTACCAAAATTTATTTGCCTTTGATGATGCTGCAAAAAATGATTCCGATAAGAGACACCACCAAATTAAGTCATTAACCTGATTTATTTTCCTCTAACTGTTCGTTTAAGTGGATTCTCCTTTTCATAAAAGTCAACGATCTATCATTCACACGTTTTTCTATAGCCAACACCGGAAAAGGATACTACAAAAAAGAATCTTCCTATACATACAATTAACACATACAGCTCCGACGAAATACATATCTATAGCTTGGTATGCATAATCAGGGTAATCCTAGCATCAGGATCTACATCCCTGATTGAGCGTGTGATAAATGTTGCAATTGCAGCTCAATTTACACATTTTCTTCTTGCCTTTTTCACATACATATGTACATGTATAGAGGCATCCTTTTAGAATACTAACAAGAAAAAGAGTCAACTGTACGTACTCATACACTTAAGTTCAATACAAACTCCCACAAGGATTAAATAGACAACCATCGGGTGAAACCATTCATCCGCTTGAGAAAAATATCCTTCTTTCCATGCACTTTCACTCTCGATTAGAAGAAAAAATCTGAAAAGTCGAAAAAATCGAACAAAAAAAAATCTTTGTACCAGGCAAACAGGATAACCAGAAACAGAAATCGAATTCGAATTTGGAATAAAGACAAAAATAAACATGAGTCTGGATTATTTTATCCTGGAGAAAAAGAAGAAACTCTTTCTCAACTCTGCCCAAAGTCTTTTTTGTCGTCCTTGAGCATAAACTTATCCATCGTATAATTTGGGGATCCTCTTCACTGGCGAATCCTATATGCTCTGTACCCATAACCATGAAACCTTATGAATATTCAAGAATTTCATGGAAAATTTTTGTGTACAGACAAAAATGGATTTGTATTGTGAAAGGATTAGGGTTATTCAAAAAGGACATACACAAACAAACAAGCATGCTTTGACAAAAATGTATAACATGTGTAGGTAGGTACCAACGTACATACGAGTACATACATATAATATGTTTATGTGAGTTTCTAATCCAAATCAAAGGGATGAATTAGAACGTTACCAGGACATCATAAAAGGAAAAACTCTTTCTATTCGAAAAATTGTTTTGACTTTTGGTATTTAGACGAAGAAATTGAATAAAAGGTAAAGGAGATTTGGATAATAAAAGGCAATCCAAGCGAAATTCCAATACCAATTGCCTTTTCCAATAGAGAGAAGGGCAATAACGGGAAAATAATGTCTAAATATGGAAAATAATTAATTTTTTGAATTAATATAAATGATTAGCTTCAGTTTTTCCTCTAACTTACTGGGTTAACTTAACTCTCAGTTCAACCACAGTTGGCTTGCATACAAATTTAATATTCATTTTTAATTACTGTTTCAGCAAATGTCAAAAATATATATATTTTCAGTTAATTCATCAAATCAGCTGGGCGGACTTCAACTTATATGAGATTTAATTTGACTGAAAACATATTTCAGGAAATAACTAGACTTAACCATAAAATCGTACAAGATGTGAAATATTCTTCCCAAGTCTGGTCGCTAGATAATAATAGGGATATCCGAAATTTGACAGATAATTGCGGCCATATTTTTGAAATTACATCTGTCAAATTTGCTGTAATTTGTTTAGTCTTATAATAAATAAAAAGGAGGCCATAACGGCTCGTAGTGACTTACAACTTTCAACTATTCCTGTGTGCGTGTTGCCAGGAGTAGAGGGAATCTACAAATTTTCTGCCGATTCTGAGCACTTATTATGACAAGAGATACTCTTAGAGGATTTGTAAATTCCGCGCAAGAGGCAGTACACCCTTGAAACACTTTTTCGCAGCGGCTAAGAAGACAACGCACTTACCATTATGTCAATGGGTACTACTTTATTTAGTCTTATAAAGGGTCTTTCAACAGGGACGCTACAAAAGTAGAGCAACAGGGACAGCAAACGACGTCATATTTCTTGCCGTTTTTTTGACATTTCTCTTCAGTAAGGTTTGCCATTTCATGATGGAAAGATATACGAGCCAACAACGAGTCGAAATTATTAAAATTTACTACCGAAATTCGGAGTCAGTAGCCTCAACGTTAAGAGCGCTACGTCCAATTTATGGTCGTCATAATCGTCCTAGCAGATCAACAATTGAGCGTCTAGTGGAAAAATTTGAATCCACCTACATCAAGTCTATGGTCGATGCCAACAAGCCAGCGACGATTGATGAACTTCGTACGAATATCGAACGTGAAATTGCAGCGGTATCGGCCGATTTATGCTTGAAAACCGTCGAAAATTGGGTTCAGCGTCTGGACTTCTGCAAGCGTGCCCGTGGTAGCCATGCAAAAGAAATCGAGTTCCGTACATAATGGCATCGAACGTACTTTCACAGGAATAAAGAATATCCAAAACCGTTTTTGTTTTATTTAAAAAAAACTTTTGTAGCGCTCTTATTGAAAAACCCGATACTTGGAGTTAATAGCGTTCTTTTGAGATTTTGAGTTCCGTTCCTTTTTCTTGCCAAACAAATATCGAATCTATTTTTTTTATGGAAACAAAATATAAAAAAATATAGGGTCAACCAATTCGTGGTCCGAATTTGACATCCCTGTATCAATCACGCACTTCAAAATAACCTGTCATTTGAGTCTGCATTGGTTTAATTTTATGTTTGCCATTTTACAATATGGATCGTTTAACATTATCTGGCCGCGTTAAAATTGTGAAAATTTACTTCAAAAGTACTGATCAGTTTATAACCTCTTTATTCGAAATTGTTTCATATTGAATGAAAGCTCCTAAGAATTAAATCACACAGAAAAAGTTTTTCCAAAATTCTTGGAGACGTTTTTGAGAAAAAAAACATTCCTAAACATTTTGTGAGCTGAATTTCTAATTTTATTCAAAAATTAAGGGCCGTATTGTACTTTCTTGCAACAATAAACTGTTTATTTCAAACTTCTCTGGTTTAAACACTTAGAAACAACAATCGGGAGAGCCACAAAAGCCCTAATGATTTACTAGAGACTCGCAGACAAGTCTTGTGGTTGCAAACCGAACATCCTCAGGTGGATGTACAGCTAGAAAAACCCTAGGAGAAGTCCAAAGTCTCGCGTGTATTTGTATTACGGAGCAATGAAAATCTGCCTTACCATAACTATCGAGGTTGTATCTGTTTACGTTGGTGTTGAAGGAAATGAGAACGCAAAAATAGGCGCATCAACCCTCTTAACAGGACCTGCGGCTTATGTCGGAGTAGGGAAAAACGTGATTAAAAATAAAATAAAAAAGAAGAGGAGGTAAGAAGATCCAAAACTGGAAAGAACTCTCAAAGCTAAAGCAGGCGAAACTACCACTGCGTAATTACAGCCAAAGATATTTGTCACTGGAGACTGCAAACCTTGCTACCTATTTGGTGTAAGTAAACAGGATTTTCAATTTCTTCAGGGGTCACAATTTAGTTTAAACTTTATAAATTCAATATAAAGCCTAGTACTCAGTTCAAGTGAAAATGAAAATTTCATATAAATGTCGCGGCTGGTTCACTCGCATGAAATCCCCAATGAGAGGTGAGTACCAAAATGTGGATTGGAAAAACAATTATGTTCCACAACATTTTCCACACCAAATTTTCATTTCTCAATGTACAACCATCAGGAAAAAGTTTAAGGCAGCGTGGAAAACTGCGAAATTTGTCACTTAATTTAAATATTTTGTTTCAAAATAAAAAATTGAAAATTTATAAACAGAAATAAAGAATGGATAACGAATTTTTTGATACTGCTACTTAATAAAGTATGTATTTCAGTATTTTAGGTGAGTATCAAAAATTCACGTGGAAAAGTTTATTCTATTTTCATTTTTATTCTCCGCGTGTAATTTGGAACGTATTTATTTTTCATTTCACGCTAGGTGAGTACTAGGCTTTATAGTTGGAATTTTAAACATAAGATAATTTTGTAATGTTTATCCTTAATATCACAACATAAAAAAAAAAACAAAAAAAAAATATTAACAAAAATTGATCTTAAGCCCACTTAAGGATAAACATTATGTAACTAAATAAAAGGTCACGAAGAAAGAAAATAAGATAATTTTGTGCAAACTAACTTGTTTTAAATTTTTTACATGTATTTTTTTTTTATTTTAAAAAAGGTAAATGAATAAATAAATAATTAAACACAATTTAATACTTTTTTTTGTCACATTTTCTTAATTGAAAGCAAAACTGCCCAATTTTGAATAGGTCAAAAGAATATTCAGAATATATTTTTTGAATTGTTTTTGAATATTTCTATAAGATATTAAAAAATTGAAGAAAAGGTTTCTACCATTTCAGATAACAGTTGTCACTTTTTTATTGAACTTTGGCAACAAAAATCATTTCCCTTCGTCAAACTCAATCATTTAAGATTTCCGAATATAGCCTAGTACTCAGTTCAAGTGAAAATGAAAATTTCATATAAATGTGGCGCCTAGTTCACTCGCATGAAATCCCCAACGAGAGGTGAGTACCAAAATGTGGATTGGAAAAACAATTATGTTGCACAACTTTTTCCACGCCAAATTTTCATTTCTCAATGTACAACCATCTGGAAAAAGTTTAAGCAGCGTGGAAAACTGTGACATTTATCAGTTAATTTAAATATTTTGTTTGAAAATAAAAAATTGAAAATTTATAAACAGAAATAAAGAATGAATAACGAATTTTTTGATACTGCTCTCGAGAGTTTACTTAATATAAATAATATAAAAATATGAGTATTCAGTATTTCAGGTGAGTATCAAAAATTCACGTTGAAAAGTTTATTCTACATATATTCATTTTTATTCTCCGCGTGTAATTTGGAACACATTTATTTTTCATTTCACGCTAGGTGAGTACTAGGCTTATAGTGGTACAATAAATTTTGATCTATTAAAAATTGGGGCTTCATAATTTAGATTTGAATATCAAAATTAACAACCCTTACTAAATTCCTGTTTTTGACAATATTTTCTTTCATATGAAAGTTATGATATGTGCCAAATTTGGAATAGAATATTGTGTCATGTTTTCTGGGGATAAGAATTCTGACTATTCACATCTAAAAAACAACAGATGAATTATCATTAATTATTAAACATTTCAAATAAACTAACTCAAAAATTCTTATTTGTCAAAATCTATGTATATGTTAATTAACTGAAACTTAAGGGTTGGTTTGCAACTGTCTGCTGTCAGAATTCTTATTCTAAAATAAATACATCAACCAGAAAAAAATAGCAACAGTTTAAAACGATTTTGGATTTCTTTGAGTTTCTTATTAGTATGCCAGAAATTGAGATGGCAACTTTTAGGTGTCAAAATTCTTTAATTTCTGTCAGAGTCGATCATATTCGATTTCAAAATTATTTTCAATAATATAATTAAAAATATCACAAAAAATATCTGTAATTCCTGGGGAAAACTGCGCAAAAATTTGGACTTCTAAATTCGGTACGTACAAATTTGCAATAGATTAATATAACGTAAAAGCATACATTGAAGCTCATATTTTGGGACTTTTCATAAGATATAAAGGTTCAACTTTGACAATAATGTGTTTGGAATTTTAAAATTTCGTACCAAATTCTGACCGAAATTATTGTGAAGCCCCGTTTAAATTAGCATAAGGAGGCAGTATCACTCAACTTACAGTTATCCAATCACAAAGTCTAACAAATTTAAATAATTTTCGTGAAGAATTTGGCGTAATAAATGATCTGAAATTTTTTAAAAATCCAACATTCTCCAAAATACGAGTACCTTACAACCTTCTGTCTTAGGAGAGTGGCAGAAAATGTTTGGGATTCATTTCATCGCTTGTCCTTCCAAAAAACCTCAATAAATTTGGCTTTCGAACTTTGATAGGTAATTTTACGTATAGAAATTACAACTAAGCGCAAGATTACCTGTAAATAAAATAAACAACATTAAATAACAATATAAACTAGATTTCAAAATCCGTCTATCAAATGTGAAATAAATACGTATGCTTGTTTCTTAAGAGTCGTGAACTGAAAGAGAAATGACCCATTTGTTAACCTACGTGTTCTACTATGCAGCGGATCTAAGCACTATCGGAACGTTTGATAAAATGTTTGGTGTTTATCTTTATGAAACACTGCCACATTTGAAAATTGGAGGCTTATTTCACTTTCAGGTTAGAGGGAAGTCCTCAGTAAGTTATATTGTATTTGTAAAATAAAGGTTAAATGGTTTTGTTACTTTTTTAAAACGGCTTTAAGTAAATATTCAAATTTGGCCTTAAATGAGTTTCATAAAGTGTTAAACAATTAAAAATACTACAATAGACGCGAATATTGTTAAGTAGCAAAACCATGCTCTGGCTACAACCTATTTATATATTGTACATTCCTTGCTCTAACTCTAATGGTTCATTTTCTCGATAATCTTATCGTGATAAGCCTTTCATTGCAGAACTATTGTCAATTATGGTAACAACAAGTGCGTACTTCTTCCAAAAGTACCAATTCAAACATTAAATTCCCACACTCTGATTCCATTCATAGGTTTGTATATTTGGAAACAAACATTTCAACCTTAACATTAAACAGGCTATCGGAGGAATGACTTCCTCGGGGCATGTGAAAGTATCAGATATCCGTTCAGGCAAGACCAAACCATGTAGAAAGATAACTTGCCTGCTTCCAGGTAGATAAATACAAAATTTCCCAAAAAACATCAACCTTTGGTTTATATTTTTTGGGCTAATTGCAGGAATTTTCCTCCACACACCTTCTTCCCACACACGTACACATTCTCACATTCCTCATTCCTACATCCAGAAAACTTTTGAATTTTGATCCATCGAAATATGTATGGTAGCAAACAGGTATTTCACAACTTTACACATACTACTTACACTCTGGTCCAACACTATATAAATGTCGGAAGATATGTACTGCTGCTGCTGATGCAACCTACCTAATATCCCACGTGTGGTATCTGCATCGATTTGTAACCTAGGGACCATTGAATTCTCCTCTTTATCTCGATACCAGAGAAAAGAACGAAGAGATTCACCAGAGATGCATCATGCATTCTTTGGATTCAATGGTCGTTTTCATCGCTGTCAGATTAATTTATCTCTGGAATCATTTGCATTTCTCATAGCAGTGTGTGTGTGTTGGTTAAATGCATATGTCTGGTTGGAATGAGTGTTCTTATGCGGGTGGAATTTGATTTTTCTTTTCGATGTGGGCTGAGAGAAATATACCTTCGTGGTAAACAAACTTTCAACGCCATCTTCCAAATTAACTGTCATACGGCTAATAAACGCCGCCTACCCACTCACCATCCACTCACCCCTGTTGTTTTAACACACTTCCAAGCGCCACCTAGAGGCCTGACCAATTAGCAACTATAAATTATCCCTTACGGTCGTTCGTTGTACGAGTATGTCGGTCGGATAGGATTATCGCTCTGCGGGTAGGAAAAGTCCAACAACGCCCGAAAGTCTGCCTACAATCTAAATCATCGGTTACCACGCGGCGGTGTTCATCGCTGCTGCCACCTACCACCATTACCAGCGTCATCAGCACCACATAATCTGCTCGGGTTATCGCATGTCGTATCTCACATGATCACTGGCGCGGTGCGGCGCATCGCAGTCTCTCCCCTATAACCACGTGTAAAACCCAACCACCTATGATCATTGTTTTGTAGCTGTTGCATCGATGTGAACACTGAACAGTGTACGTGTTGTGTGGATGGATGGCACAAAGTACCGTAGCCAAAGAAATGAAGAGCCGTTTAAGAGAGGTTAGTGTATAAAAAAGATATGGTGATCATTAGCGCGCAAACACGCAGACATTGGATATGGATACGGCTGATGATCACCCTTGTTTTAAATTGGTCGATTTAATCTCGAGGGTTGGTTTAAGTTGACCAAGAAAGTTGGTAGTTTTAGATTATAAATTTGAAGACGGTAGTTTGAGGATCAGCTAAAACCGAAGCCGATCTGTGGTGGTAATTTCAGTTGGAACGAACACAAGTTAATTGAAATAAATGTTATCAGCTTTGTGGATTTAAGGAAAGAAAACTGACATTTTTTGAAAGGGTAAGCTCAGGAACTTATTTTTAAACGTCAAAAACTAAAAACTACCGAGGGGTTTTATTGTAACAATAAACATGTCGAATAATATATTAAAATGTTTGCAATATTTCTTGCACGAATATTTGTGGATAGCCATCGTATTCCGATTCATATTTTGTTCAGTAAATGTTTATGTTTATTTAATGGCTTCTGCTCCATGAACGGACCCTTTCTGGGACACGGTGTAATGATTTCATCTTCTAAGATACCAAAAACTCTATTTCCAGACAATGAAACCAAGGGCTTTGGCTTCTACGATGCCTTCAATCAGAGGTTAAATCCTTCTTGTCGTCTAGATTAAGGAGCTGTGATTTGAAGACTCTCTTTCCTGGACCATTGTTATCCATTCGATCGATGTTTCACGAGTATTCGAATATAAACATTTTGTAACATCTCATAGAGATTGTGGTATCTTGTCCTATACTGAGCAGGGAGAAATATCCAGTGGTAAGAGCCAGTGGTCCAACACTCGACACCTTAAAGTAGGACTAATAGCTTAAGAGTCATACCTATAGGACTTTGAACTCGTTTGCTTCGCCAAACTAGAGTTGCAGATTTTTCCTAAGGTTATTCTTTGCCAGGTCTCTACTAAGGTTTCCTTTGAAGAATTAATGCTTGCTCCGAAGGTGAACTCAACACTTTGGAAATGTCCGATGATATTGATTTTGTTAGCATACGCTTGTAGTTGAACAGGTCTGTTTATCATTACGGATTGCACATTATTGTCTTTCTGGCGCACTATATGCTCACATCTCCTTCTCAAAACTTTGTGAACATTTTGAGTAGTCGGAAGACTTATTCCCTAGAGGCACGTTGCACCGAATATATTCCAATGTCACGCGAAGTAGTTGCATCAGATTTTTTGGGTTCCCAAGTTCGGGTATCTGCTGACGATGACTGCTTTCATTAGACGCTTGAAATCGATGAAACGATTGTGAGTCTCGTTTTGAAATTTGTTGGCCAATTTTCTTAGAGGTTTGGTTTATGGTCGATCTGCAGGGGTGGTAACTGGTTCATTATTGACTCAAAGTGGGCTATTTTCTTACCTTATTACTCCCGCTACATGATGCCTTACTACCAGATTTTGGAAACGCTGCTTAAATACTTTCTGCTGCTATATCCTACTCTTAGGTAATTATATGTTACCTAGGCCATGCATCCCAGATTGGTATCGGGCTACCTCTTAGTTAGGACCATGTAGGAGTTGTTATTAAGTGAATTCCCAGCAGAGATCGTCTTGCGTTGCGCTCTGTAGAAGATGGTAACTCCGGGTGTGAGAAACGTTGCAATCTTGGAATTTGTTCTTGTGGGACGCTCAAAATTTCTTTTCGTTAGACATCCGAGCTCTTAATTTTTTCACCCATAGCACAGTTAATGATATTTTGTTACAGCTTCTTTAAAGAGAGAGAGAGAGAGCTTAAGATTAGGTTAGATTATAGTGGGCTGACAAATGAACTTGTTACCGTCACACTTAGATCAATGTAGATCCGTTGTGATAAACTAGGGGTTGTGACCCCTTTTATTGAAACCTATGATAATCCTATGTCGATCAAGCCCGTTAAGGGTGTTGATGGGTTACAGCGAGCTATAGCCTGAATTGTTGTAGGGTTCTTCTAAATCTTTTAAGAAATTTCTGTCGTCACATTATCACCTGGCTAAGGAGAGCTAGACGCCTTCTAAGGGCGTGGTCCTTTCCTTTACACTTACTTTAAGGAGCTTTAAGCTAACATTGACTTTGCGGCAATATTTCCGCCATTTTGACATTTATGGATAGTATATGATTTGACTATAAATTTAAGTCTGTGTTTTAATGGTTTCATTTATTTTGCAGCACCTTGGTGCAGTATTTAATCCTTTTGACGTTTGATTGTTTCTCCCAAAAGATATACCTAATCCCAGTATTTATATTCTGAATCTTATTCGTAAAGAAAACAAGATAGATGTAGTGAAGATGTTTCATTCAGATTTTAGTTTGACATATTTTCATCACAAGATTTTAAAAGTTAAAGTAAGTATCAAGATCGGACAAAATGTAATTAAGATCTGTTGATCTAGATCTCTATGACATCCCTATCTACGATTATCAATAACCAAATTTCTTAAATTCTACTTCCAAAACATGCTCTCAAAATTCTTCAAAAAACCTCAAAATGTTTGCTAGGGTCCTTTGTCAATCCAACTTTATGACAAATTTAGATCCGTTTAAAATAAACTATGCTAATTGAGTCAAAACCACAAGATTTATCTTTGATCTTTCTCTCGAAAACAACCTCACCAAAAGCCTTCCCAGGGACACGAACACAATGGTACATGACAGATAATTTCAATGTCATTATCTTAAATGCCCTTGAAGTAAAGAAAAGTAAAACATTCCATTCTTTATCTCTCCTTGTACAACCGCACAGTAACTACCGCAGACAGTTATCACCTCTCACACACTCACACAAATAAACTCGCTCGCAATCCCATCAAGACAATATACCTATCCATCCATCCATCTACACCAAACTCAAAAACAAATCGATGAATATCAATGCGTCACAATAATAGTGGCCATGATGGCATTGTTTAAATCCCACTTCACTCCGCAAAACACGGCCAAGAAAAACAACAGGAGAAAAAGTGGTACCTTATTCGTATGTTTTCTCCTCCGAAAATTAAAAAGAAACAGATCGTCGTCGGTAAGCACACATCTGTCTCTCCAAATGATCTTCGAAACCAACAGAGAAAAAAACCTAAACAAGGAATAAAATAAAATAATAAAAATAAAAATAAAAAAACTAAACCATCAAGACGACGAAGAACAAGAAGAACATATCTTTAAAATGCAAGGTTCCCAAAAGAAAAGGTGGTGCCCCTGCCTGACAACAATGCATTCCAATTCCAAAAAAGATGATCGGATCGGATGATGATCGCTCCGATGATCGGTGTGCGACAAACAAACAAAAGAACAGGAAAAGATGCACATACACACATAATAATACAATTTTTGACAGTTCTCCACATAATACGACGTCAACAAATAAACAAGCAACTACACAAATAGCTGCCGCCACCGCGCCATCGCCACCAGGCGCGGCTCAGCGTAAACGACGAAGAAATGCCTTAAATAAAATTTATATGAGTGAATAGACTGCAGCCAAAAATTCGACGGAAACAGGATGCACCTCGGAGTTACATTGAAAAACCCCGAGAGAAGAAGTATGATAGTAACATTGGATTGAAGAGAACGCTTCAAAAAAATTTAATGTTTGTTAATAGCTGGGAGAAATTTGGGACCCGAACAGTGCTGGAATTCTAATGTGACACGAGCTTAAGGCCCATTGGGCATTTGGAGGTACTCCAAAGATACATGAGCAAGGGTCTAGGGGTTGTTATTGGTTGGAGTTTCTGGGCAAAGTGGGACGGGTAGAACTTTTTTTTTTTTTTATTTCATACGCCCTCAAGGGTTTAATTGTGAGGCCCTTATAATAGGATAATGAGGGGAGGGGGAAGGAGGTGTCGATGAACGTCTTGCATGTTTTTTTGCAAATTGAAATTTCAACCTTGCCAGGTGAATTATTCCATAAACGTGTTGTGCGACTAAAAAATGAATCTCCGTATTTGACGGTGCGATAAAAATAAGGTCCGAGGGTAAACTGATCAACATTCCTAGTGAAACCGGTATCATGGAGCACTTATTGAGGAGAGGAGTGCAACTGGCTACTGGAAATGAATCCATGATAGCTCCGTTTCCTATCAGTTTTAAGACTCTGTTTTGGATTCCATCCTGTAAATGAAGAGAAGTTTGTGCTGAATTGAAAAAAAATTATCTGGAGTGACGAAAATCTTTATTTTTTGGTCTTTTACAATATATTCTGTTAATTGGAAAAGATGATACCCGTCAAGTAGGTGCCGCCAGTGTTGATACACATTTTTCCCCGTTTTATCGCATTTTCCACGACTTTCCGCAAGATTTCAGGTGATAACTGTTTTTATTCCTGTCGAATATTCTCCTTAAAGGCTACGATTGCCTGAGGGTTGTTGGCATAAGCCCACAACGTCTAGTAACCCAAAAAAAAAAAAAACAGAAGTCTGGGAGGGTCAAATCGGGTGACCTAGTTAAGTTTCGGCACAAAACATGCGTAAGTCTTTCAATAAAATTCACTGAAGGGGCCGTCTAGTGATGTCCAATTGCGTAGCCCGTCGTCTGGTTGATTTTTCCTCATTCTCAGTGGCATCGGCAGCCACAGCCGCGATATTCTCGGCCGAACGACCATTTCGGTGGCAGCCAAGCTCTGTATCGTCTCCTGTGGTTCCAGTTTTTTCGAGTCGAGTAGCTAAGTTCCTAAGTGTCTGCCCTGTGTGCGCAACACGATAAGGAAATCGACGTCGAAATTCACACTGCACTAACACCACCGACCCATCGTTGGTCAACAATGCTTGTCTTTTTGTATTACACAAGTGTCAAATATAGTTGACGTTGGACACCATTGGTAAAAATTATAGCAGCTTCCGATAGGGTGATTAATTTTGCTGCACCTTGTTTTTAAGATTGGAGTTTGCAATCAAACTTATGTCAGTTATTTTAAAAAGTCGAGAAAAGTTAAATTTTCTAAATTAGGTTCATCACTGAAGCTATTCAGCCAAAAAATTCAAGTTACTTAATCCTAGATAGAGGGATGATGGGAAAGAGGAAGAGCTAGATTCCGCTCTCGATAATCTTACCGGTGGAACTCATTTCTTTTTACAAAAATCCAATTTTTCGATCAACTTTTTAATGATAAAAAAAAAGTTACACATTGCACGTCCACCACAGGGCATATCATTATTATGTATACGTAAAATTTAGCATTTTCCAAATCCAGCCTTATTCTTTGATTGTGAAAGCAAATTTTCTTCTTTTCATGAGCAGAACTGAAGTTTTGACGAGTGATTTAGATAGCTTCTGAATTAAATTAAATTTTCTAAAATGAACGCTATAATGTAGTTTCTTCTCTTCGTTTCAATTGCTGCCGTATTGAAATATTTTCTTTGTTTTTAGAAGAAGAAATACATATCATTCCAAATATCATATATGTTTCCACATAACTTTATATTATGCATGTTTTATTGGTAATCTATATCTAGCGCAGTAATACAAGCACCAAAAACGCTTTATTCACTCTTTAACTCACTCTTAATAAACTCTCAAAGTTGATATCAGTGTATTATGTGCCAAAACCTTCCTACCTGTTGAATTAATTTACACGGATGTGTTCGAAAGATTTGTATCTCGTTTTTAAGCTGGAGTTGAAATATTCATGAAAATGCAGATCGAGTTGATTTATAGTTTTTTTCACTAATAAATTTTGCATTATCACTTACATAAGTGCGAAAATATATCTTTTTTCTACAATCTACTCAAAATGTTCTCGTGTTCCTATTGTATTTGTTAATTTTTACGTTTGTAAAAAAAAATATATTAATATAGTATAATACTTCTTAAATATTTCCTAACTTTAAAGTAGTTTTCTAACTTATTCTTAACTTTAAACATTCTCTAACTAATATTGTACTAAGACAATTTGTTTTAATAAATTGCTTCTGAGCACACCTAAAACAATGACAGTTCGTGCAAAGAACCTAAGTAAACAGACCTATTTTGACGATTATAAATGTCAAAGAGTCATATGAAGTTAGCACAATACTAAAAAAATAAAATAGTTTTTCGATGAGTTTAACTTTAATAAAATGCAAAACTGTTGTCTTAAACTAGTTTTATACTAAAACAGCTTTAACATCATATTAATTCAACTAAATTTTTGTGCAAATTTTGTCAGTTGTCATATAAATTCAGCGTAATGCTGCAGTTACACGACATTTCTGAACAAATACCAGTGTACTGATAAAACAATCGAAACTATTCGCCTTCGTAAAAATTGATTCAATATTTTGTGACAAAATTAATGGCAGCAGTGTAAAACCGGAATTATGGTATGAATTAAAATTTTGCATTAGAAAAAATATTATTCTGTAAATTGCGGAGCGATCACACTTTGGACTAGTAAAGCAAAGTGTAACAAAATAAATACCAACGAACACACCCTCAAGCATGCCAACATACATTTTTTCGGACACTACCTAAACACCTCCTACATTTCAACATCCATCTCCATGTTCACTATCACTGTCAAAAAATGTATCAATGTAATTTTGTACAAATGTCAAGTGATTATATTTTTTCTATAAAAAGCAAGCTGAACTTCATTGTTCTGTAATTCGTTTAATATCTTGAAACTTTATTTAAAAATGTCAGATTTATTGATACGGAAAACAGAATTTAAAAAGGGTATACATACATACTCGTAATTTAAAAATTATGTACATACATAATTGAAACACTAAAACATTTGCACAATGCATGTTCATTTTATATTTTGTTGCTGAAACCAATGTATGTAAGGTGTTTTTCAGATAAAATTATATAATAGGTAGTTACTGCAAAATCAAGATAAAACTGAAAGTAAAACTTTTGAGGCAAGTTTGACATCTCAAAAAAAATCGCTAATATGCCCTGAGTCCTGAACGTACTTACGTATAACATTAATGTTAAAAATGAAATCCAACCCTGTTTATCATTCACGCATGCATCTACGCCCTCTGACGACAACAATTCATTTTCATTCTTTAAAGCCTTGCTTAAACCGGTGTCAAATGCCGGTAGTTAACATCACTTAAGAAGGTATTAGTAGATCTTCATGAATGTGTTGAGAGAAAGGTGCGCTTATTCGTGCACAAATATATTCGATGACTGCGCTGCGCCCGTCTTGTGTATACCTACGTGCCATTTGAACACACTAAACATGTGTAAGGTGCAACAACTCTGATAATCTCCATCTCTGTCTAATCTGCTGTCACTGTCACTTTGTTGCATTGTAACTGCGCTTGAGACCATAGCCCCAAAAAATAATTAACCGATGATATACAACTCAAGCTGCGCAGTGGAAATATTTGTACTTCTCGATCGTTAAATACTCCTTGAGGCCGTGTTCGTTTGGTATCGGATGATGCCTGGCGATCACCGAACACCGCGTAGTGAATCACTTCACACACAGAGGATAGTGCTCTTTTCATGATGGCTCGTGCCGGTACCGTAGGTTGATTTTCTTTATGAGAGGAGAGATTAGTTGCCCGAATAAAAACAGGAGTTCAAGATATAAATAGTGGGGGTGAGCGAGCCTGAGTAGGAGAGTAAATGTGTACGTGTTGTCTATTTCACAAGGCGTATAACAGATAATGAAAATCCATTTTATGTGGTGTTGATGGTGTGTGCGGTTTATTATGCTGTCTTCATCTCCATCTATGTGTGTATTTTTGCTGTATAGGTATGACAGTAATGAATTTTCAGGAAAGGGGATGATTTATGTTTCAATTGATGCGATGCGTCGCAGGTATTGTAGCAATAACAGGGATCAGACAAACAAACAGACAACAACTCGAAAGAGCCGTAAAGGAGGAGAAAACTAGGTAAACATTCGCAACATCTGCCGGAATGAGAAAGGACGGACATAAGCACAACAGCGCATCGTGCGTCTTCGTCGTCGTCATCGTGTGTTGAACATCTTCGGCAGAGTGCATGGTGTTCAAACATTCCTGCATTACAGCTGATCCTTTTTTGAATGCGCACGGAGCAGTTGTTTTTCGTTAACTTAATTCGAAAAGGATGTGATCAAGGATTTTTTTCACATTTTGGTATATAGATTATTATTAATTGGTTAAAACGAATAATTTTCGAATTAACTGCGGGCATTTGCTGTTCTGGTAAAGAGTGACTTTATTAATACAGAAACATTACATAGATAAATGAAATAAAATTAGGGAAATTAATTTCTGAGGTCAAAAAGGTGAATAAGTTTGACAGCAAGAGTTACTACTTAATACCTACCTTGGTAGAGTTTAGAAAACACAAAGATCTGATAAGGATCTTACTTCAAAGAAAGGTCTACCAATATTTCAAAACAATATTGGTAAAGGACTTGGTAGGCCTATCTGATAGTATCAGCTACATAATTTGATATGACAAGGACGGACGGTCGAATAATGTTGGTTAAGAATAGATCAATGAGATACGAGTGAAATTAAGGAATAAAATTAAACACTTCGAAATAAAATATCTAATAGCTGTAGCAGGGTCTTATTATCTATGGATCTGGATTAGAATTATCATAATTTTCTAACACGCATAGGTATGCAATACGAAAACAACATAGAATCCTGCTAATCTGCCTGGATGAGGATTCGTATAGGTATATTGACGATTTTCACATTTGACTATTCTAAACGCCACGCTAGGGACTTTTCGTTATAAAATTACCTACAACTTTTTGTAAAAAATATCTTAAGATATTGTTACATATTTTTCATCAGGAGCTATTAGAAAAATAAATGAAAATATTAAAAAAAATAAGAAAAATAATAAATAGTGTTTGGAGGGAGTTTCATAATCTTTTAGGGAACTTAAATTTTCTCAGAAGCAGACGATGTTATTTAACAAAAACAGTCTAGCGGACTTAAAAACTTCTTAAATTAAATGTGTAATATGATTCTTTTACTATTTTGCCAGCATTATTTCAAATAGACGTGTAAAAGTGGCGGAATCAAATTTTAATGAATCAATACCGTCAGCACCAAGTACAGAATTAATCTGTAATCACAGCTTGTGTTTCACCACACAAACACCAAGAAACCTGTGGTTAGGGTTGCCAGATTTTTTTTACGACTCGGCGGGACAAATGGCTAAAATAATGAAAAATCCCGCGTAAACCGGGACGTCTGGTTTCACTACCTCTGGTTTTCCAAGGATTGCAGAAGCATTACAGCTGTATACTTATAATAGCGGAACTACAGGGTGCGTTTTATGCTCCAGGTGGATTTTGTTTGCCATTTAAGCGTGAATGAAATTAGTCAGCTGAATTTGACAGTCGTAGAACATAGAGAGAGAGAGAGATCGATAGCAATTTATTATGGACCATATAACGCATATAAGTATGTATACAGACGTGTTGAAAGTATTAAAACATTTTATTTAATTAATTATTCAATTGTTAATATGTGAACATTTCTTTGGTGTTAATCATGTGATGTCAACAATTTAGCGTATAATTTTTGATTTCGAAAATTTGCATATACCAAATTAAAGACTAGGCGACAAGTAAGCTAACGTATGCTAAAAGATTGATGTAGAGAGGCAGAGTGTTGCTGAATGTCCGGGAACCTCACATCGATTCCGTGCACAAGAATTGGGAATGTATCTTAATGTGCTTAAAAGAGCTCGCCCTTGCGCCACGACCAGAGGCACCCACTGGACCGGTGGAATCATATTCCTTACAAAATAATCAAATATAATTTATAAAATTGTATTTCATTAAAAATATATTGAAAATATATTGATCTGGAACACAAACAACACCTTGTATAATAGGAAACATTTTGTCCACCTAAGCAAAATGAAGTGAGAATAGTAATGTCTAACTAGGCAGATGATCCTGATGACTAACCTGTCAAAATGCCGAAAGGAGACAGAAATTACAAGACAGCAAAAATGTACCAATTATGAAGAAATAAGTTTTTTGTTTATATATCCGTCTTTAGTATCCGTCACTTCCTCAAAGGAGACAATATTTCCATAAGTGGCTGGTAACGCAAACGTCCGGGTGTAATAGTGCAACAGACTAAGCAATGGGTATTACTGCTTCTCATTTAAGCTGTTCAGACGCGGGAAACAAAAATTTCTGGCGAATTCGTTCGTCTGTACAGAATGAAAATAGAGAATGCTCGAAATTCGATTTAGCCTAGGTGGCTGTGGCATGCTTAAAATCGTATTGGAAAGCAGTCTTGGCAACTCGTAAGCCAACACCACTGCCACATTCTTCCAGTCTATGAAACTACTTGCTAAAAAGACATCAGCCGGTTTTCAACCACAGGGGCATTTGAAAGATATGCTGAACAAGTAGTTTCCCGAACAATGAGCAACGTATGTGTTAAGGTGAAGATTGATTAATAGAACATTTTTTTGAAATGTAGTGCAATGAGTAGCAATACTTTTTTTTATATTTTGAAATACAGCTATGTATGCTTAAAAATATAATGGAGATACAAAAATTAGTTTTATAAACATTTAACCAAGTTTCCTATTAGTTTTAATTTTCTTCTAAGCATATTGAAACTTTGAAAAAAAAAAAAAACATGAAAATCGTCTTCAAAAATGCTAAAATTAGTAGATACACTAAACACTTTCTAAACCAGCTTCAATATTAAAATTACCGCAACTGCTAAGAACATGTAGTAATCCATTTTGTTATTAAGAACGGACTTCATAAAAAAGGGCTAATGTAAATGGTTCTTCGTTGTTTCGAGAAGACCAAACACCGTAAGCCGAATGAGAAACGAAAATGTAAATTTAAATTAAGCCTTTTGGATACATCTTGCACATCTTGCATTTGAAATAAGTTACCTATGTATTTCATTATTTTACAGTTAGTTTTATAAAAAATGTTCTAGTATTTTAGCCATTTGCATTCTTTCCCTTAAATAATTCAACCGTAATACTCGAAGTTAAGAAAATGTCCATCAGTTAACCCATATTCGGGCATACTGTTTATTTCAGAGATTCTTTCTTAAGCGGTACTACACGAATGTGGAATGCCTTGCCCAGCTCAATATATCCCTCCCATTACTATATCAAATATTCAAAAGCAAAGTGCATAGGTATCTCCTTTTAAGTTTTCTCCAACTTTCCGCTCGCACTGTGGTCAAACATTTCAAGGGAAGTCATAATTCCTTCAGTCTTTGGAAAGTTATAAGCAAAAAATAATGCGAAAGTTCGATACTGCGAAATTTCGATCAAGCAAAATATCGAAATGTGAATTTTCATTTACATATGTACATACATATATTTTCAGAAATAATTTTATTCATTCTCAATTTTAGTTCTAATATACTGACTGTCTTAAAAAATCCACTTAATTAATGGGGAACATCATACATTTATCTTGTAAGGCGTCCAAGTTGTGTCGGTTTAAAAAAATATTCCTAATAGGTATTGCAAAAAAACTTAATAATATTCCAAACGTTGCACCACGTGAAGTTCAATACTATTAATCGTTTCACATATCCTATATGTATATAAGGGATTCATATAATGTTTGGCATGTTTATAAATTGCATTGCATGCATTAAACAAAACAAAATAAAAGACAAGACAAAATTAAAAAAAAGGACTTCCATGGATGGTGCAGATTGTACCATAATTTATTAATTCACCATTCACGCATGTATAGCATAAGTTTTATAAATAAAAAAAAGAAGAAAATGAAAAAAACAATAATTTTAATAATCATGACAACTGCTTTGGAGCTCCTTGATCTTGTTCTATAGGTTTTTTTTAACTTAAGATATATGTACTCGCACACATTGTAGGTAGGCCTTATAAAGGTCGAGTTAAGGAATCGTTAAAACTAGCAAAGTGCATATAAGGGTATTGTGAATCTTCGTGTGCAGAGAGTCGATCGATGTCTGAATTTCTAGAAATGAAAATATTACACCCTTGGCATAACAGTTAGTCCGTTGGACTATCATACAGAAGGACTCGGGTTTGATCCTGAATTGGCAGAAAATTGTAGGTCCCCGCCATTTCTCCAAACACGCATACAGAAATGGTGGCGAGTTTTAAGTCACTAGGTTAAGGATAATCCAGAAAAAAAAATTTGAATTACAGCATTATATTTCTCAGTCAACAATAATATTGATTGCTCCGGGTTTAATATGTTTATTTAAGTTTAAATCTTTTCCAACTTTGTGCCTCACAATAGTAGAATTTCCATATTTAAAAATAAGTTCACTTATAAGCCTAAAATGTGTACACGCCCCTATCCACGAATCTAAAGAGAGCTTCGGACATTATGAATAGCGTTCGCAGGGCGATTTCAAAGTTATATCCGGTTACTTCATTTACTACATTTTTCTAGAGATTTGCTAATTACCAGAGCTTGTAGGAAATAACAGAAAATAATTGCTTCCGAATAATAGACTTTGCAGGAACTACTAATATGGTGATAAGTTCAGGTTCGAAGACTTAGGATCTGGTGTTCTCGGGAGGGTCGAACCGTAAGTGTTTAACAAAATTAGAAGAGTACCTAGCAAGCAGAAGAGTTCAATAAAAGATTATCCGTACAGAGAAACCAAAGTACGCAGGCTCTCAACTGAAGACAATCGAAGAGTCTCATGATCGAAATAGAACCCAGTAGTTTGATTAAAAAAAAAAACAAAGCCACAGCATGGTGGTTTTAAGACAGATTGTTTGATTGTTTGAAACTTTGAAGGTTCAGTAGTCCCCAGATATTAAAAAGGCAAGAAGATAATCCACTTTCAGTCAATGAAGAACCAGTGTAGAAGTGATAAGCGTTGGGTATAAGGATAGCTTAAGAATGATGACTTACCAGTATAGCTCTTCAAAAACGGTGATGGTGTTTTGGTGGCGTGGACGAATCCAATCATCAAGAAAGAATTGATGGAAGAAAGCGTTTTCGGATCACTGGAAGTCATATGTATATAAGATATAATCCGACGCATTGTGTGAACCACTCAAGATGTCCTTTGGTACATTAATCATGAAGTGCCAATGTGACTTCGGCCAAAAAACCTGAAGTCATAACTCACCATCTTTTCATTGTCGTTAGAGCCTGATGTAACAACATTCATCGCCAGGAGTTTTATATAGGGCAAGCCGAACTCGTGATCTTGGATAAACTGATCCAATTTTATCACGTGACATTGGAAAATACGTGATGCAATGTGCAACTAGGGAATATTTTCTGTTCGCCAAAGATGCGCACTATCATGTTATTTCTTTCATCTCGTCCTGGAGCATATATGGTACCAATACCAATATCCTCGGTTGAAACTGTTAATAAGTATACCTGTAATGTATTAGAATAAAATATCGGCAGTAGGATCACTGTCGATAATAGCTAAAGAAGAATCCTATTGAGAATGGACTTTTGGCGTCTATTCGAATGAAATTCTAGTAGACTTATTTTTAGATGATTCGAGTGATTTTTTAATTGAATCTGAATGGCTGTGTTCATGGAGTAGTTGTAATGTCGTTTTTTATTGAACAGACAAGGGAATGTTCTTTTAGTTTAGCAGTTTATATATATAAACTGCTTGTAGATAAATCAATAAATATATTTCTGAGATCTCAGAAAAGTCTATATTTTCATATATGTATATAAACACTATTCCTCAAAAAATTATCACTTTTGATATCAAAAAGTGAGAATGTTCTTGTTTATCCTGCGAAAATAATCACTGAAGCGACAAATTTTTTCTACAGTCTACGAACATGCTCCATCACCTTATGTATACTCTTTTTGAGCAAAACCAGTGATACAATTACTTTAATTATTTAACAGATTCTCATAAAACTTGCTTCCATTTGTATATTTTTAATCAAAATGTTGTGACAGGTGATCAGTAGTATTGATGTGAAATTAACAGGGCTCGGGCGATGGTTTTATTAGGAATTTCTTACTATATTACATAATAAAGTGCCAAAAAAAAACTATTATAGCTTGAAATTATCCTTTTCGATTTATTGTTTCTTATAGGCGAAGAATTCTAAATGAAAACAATTTTTTTCTTAAAAGCAACTACACACAACAAAGTCGTGCATTTTATTATAACTTCTTTTGTGTGATCTCATTGGACTTCTACTCCTTTTCATATAATTCCTTTACGTGAAAAAGAATTCAACGATTGCGTGCCTTCTGCAATTCAATATTTTTTTTTTATATCGAAAACATATTCATAAATGACCATGATCGTGGCACCACCACCACCGGTTAGCCAGAAAAGAAAAAAAAAAACAACTATTTTCTTCTCAAAAATATGGCAAAGATGAGGTTAATTATTATTTCTTGAGGTCCACTATTTACGATTGGAAACGAATAAATAAATGCCAATACGGGTGAACTGTTTGTGATCCTATGTATATAGAAGGCAATAAATTTCTCATTTGGTCAATGGAATATATTTTTAACCCATAATTGTTTCAGTACATACCTGCAGTTAAAGAACTAAGATCCCGTAAATGATTTCTGAAACCTGTTGAATCAGTGAAAAAATCAATAATACGTTGAACAATACTTCGAAAAAAATCGAGACACAATTGCCGACACTTATCCTTTTTGCACTTCAACGATTGTGCCAAGTATGAAAACTTGAGTTGGGGTATCCTCAGTCCCACCACTCTGGATAGGAATGGCGTTGGCAGCAAGAGGTGGCTAAGTGTGCTGTTCACCAGGGAAAGGTCCCAATGATTGCATTATCAGTTCAAAAGTTTGAATAGTCTAACAAAAACCTACTTATTCGAGCTTTGCATAGATGATTACTCCCAAAATAATATATACTCGTAGTAGTGGATTAGTGGCGGTTTATCTATAAACCCTGGATTAAGTGCAGCATTTTATTAATACATCAAAACTTCTGCTGAGGTATGTTAACTAACTGTGAAGAAGCTTGGACACGCTTATCCACTGAATAAGGTTGTTTAACGAAGGAATTGCTAAATTATGTCTATCGCTCTATTACAAAAAACATGCTTTGTCATTAAAACTTCAGTTTATACTCCCTTTACGTTTTTTGTTGTAAAATTTAAACAATTTATTTATATTTTTTTTATTTAAAAACAAAACAAACCACAAGCTAGAAACAGCTGACACTTAAATTAATAGAAAAAAATATATGGGGAAGAGAATCCTTCCTTATTGTAATAGATTTTTGATAAACATCACTTTACTATTCCGAGGATAAAGTATAAGTCGCGTCTGAACTCCTGTTCTATTCTTAAATGAATTCGAAGTATAGAAGTGGAAAAAGCGTTTTTTTTTATAAATGGGCTGTAAGAGAAAAAATGAGTTTGGATTTTAAAAATTGTGCCAGGAAACTTCAGTGTAATACTTCGAAATTCAAAGTCTTAAACAAGCTGATCTGGAATTGAGTTAAAGTCACGTAGGTGAAAATAAGGATCCCTTGGAATATAATCTGCATGATGGGTGTAGAAATGTCAACCACTGCAAGTCAAGGCCTGTGACCCAATTAGCGCTGAAGTGCGCCATTTTGATAAATGGATGAAATTAAGTACAATTATTCTATTTCCATAACTGTCTAATTACGGTATGAGAAATTTAATGCCGAACAGAAAAAACATATCAAACCGGAAGAAAATTTAAAGTTGGATTTTAGCTTAAAAAATTCTACAGAATTTTTCGTGATCAAAAATTTAAGCAGTGATAAGTGATAAACATTATTGACCATTTTTAAAAACGAACCAAAGAAATAGTTCTTCTAAATTCCTACTGTCAGTTCACAAGACAGTTCGCTGTTAGTTTGATGCTGTCAGAAAATGTTATATTTCCTTTTGTACTTAGAGTGCAACGGTTGAACGCTGGTAAGACCACTGCATCAGCTTTTCCACATAATCTATTTTAAGAGTTCTGGCATCTTTTTCACCGAATAGAAATCAGCGTTTGTCCAGCCTAGCCCTAAAAAATGCGATCTTTTTTCTCCAATTTTCTTCCAATATTTCTTAAGAATTTGATAGAGGCTGGCATTAGCTTTACGGCACTACAGGAATTTGAATTGTTCTAAATACCTTTAATATGACAAAAATTCTCAGGTGTTATCGCTTGCAAGCCCAACCATATGATCAGTCCACGATCGCAAATACTGGAACTGTAATACAGTCAAACTAAATAAACGCTGTGAATGTTGTTAGTGTATTGGAATGGAAGGGATCTACAATTTTCTGTCGAATATGAATGGTTAAGACCAAGGCACGTCATCCAGGCAAGGAATACTTGTACTCTTGGAGAATTTATCAATTCTTCGCTAGAGGCAGTATACCTTTAAAAAAATTATTTTTGTTGAATGAGCTTAACTCGAATTCGAACTCGAACCTAAGCTTCTTCCGGCAACGTTTACCAAAGCACTTAAAATTACGGCAAATTATGTATTACAAGTTTATATTAAAATGTTAACAAAAGCTTAAAAGCCCCCTAGAATGCAAGTGAGACATATACAAGATATATGCCACAATAAACCTATTTGTTAGCCCCCCTTAGTAGGTACGCAATGCTATAATCAAACAATTTTAAAAGAAATCGGTTTAACTGCTTAAATCTCTCAGGCACAATACAAACACAAACCTAATTTAAAGCAACCTCGAAAAATTTAATTATAGACTCTAAGTAGGCATATCTATATTCTACTATTTCCCAACTGTTCGTACAATTACCCTATAACTCTTATATAGAATTTTCAAATCACATCTCTCTGCTGATGCCTTTCATTTAATTATATGCCACGGTTTGTACTGTTGTCTACATTCACCGTTAAATTTGCGTGACACCGTGTAAACTATCGACAACTAATTGCCTCTGTTCTGTAGTAGTCTACGCAGAATATTTCAAAACCTCATTATCGCTGCAGTCCGTCCAATCCAACACACCCCCACACAGATATGCACACTAACTTAGTATCGAAATCAATGTCATCACAATATCATTATGGTTGGAGTTTGGAGTAGGAGGGTATGTGCATTCCGCCATTTCCCCAACTAACTGTGTTTCAAACTGAATTCAAATAAATGGATACCATTATTCATCGTTTCCTCTTCTCTGCATAGAAGATACATACTGTGAGATAAAGAAACCGTTTCCCACCTGCGTTACAAGAAAATGAAGAAGAAGTGGTGATGACACCGGCAATAGTATAACAATCGACCATGATCGTCTTGCGTCTATGCCGGGGCCGCGGCCGGTTCCGATGCTGGTACTGGTGCTGCGACCGGGACACCTAATTCCTGAGAATTGTCGAAACATCTTTTGAAATAAATACCACCAAAAGCATAGATACATAGATACTTCTTCTTCTTTCATCCATCCATAGTGAGTATCTTCAATAGAGGTACAAGAATAAGAACACTCTGGTCGAGCAACATCAGCAATAAAATGGATTGTTGGATTGTTTAGTGGAGGTCTTCACTCTCTGATCACTGCTGCTCAGCACTGAGACTGAGCTTTGAGCCGAAGAATATACATAAGAAACGGAAAGATCTAACCAACCATGATGACGACTGAATTCATTACGAAATTACATGGATAGGTTTTGTATAGATATCTTCTGAGACATAGACCCAACAGCAAGTTTAAACGGGGAGTTCAAACTTGAGGCGTTGGCGGTTCATGATACACGATAGCACTGCTGTTAATAGGGTGGATTTTACCAGTTCGATAAGCAATCATATAAAGTTGTTATTTTAATGAACTGTCATAATTTCTTTAATTCATTTACCATGTAATTATGATAGATTTACACGGCTGTCAAATTGAGAAGTTTTATAAACAAAGTTGGTAAAAAACGGTTAAAAAATAAACAAATAATGTCATTTTGTCATAATCGCTAATTGAGTCTAAAATATAAAAGTATACAGAATAATAAAAACAAACATGAACAACTCAAATGTCAATTTGCCCTACAACACAGAGAGTGGAGACTTCTCCAAATAATCTGCTACAATTAACAATTTCTATCTTTGGACAGCGTAAATCGTGAAAAAGATAAGAGCAGCAACAGCACCGTCAATAGCAATTGTGTTCCCCATTAATTCAGAACCAATGCACTCGTATTTCAACGATTCAACGCAGATGCAACAGCAACGTCAACAGCGTCGTAAGGCCGAAATCCTAAATTTGCGGTTGCTGTTGTGGGACTACAAAGAAAATGGTTTCATTTGATATGTCAAATATGTACATGAATTGCAGGTGAAAATCAGTTTTTAGAAATGTTTTCCGTTGACGATGCTGGTGCCGTTGCTGCTTTGATCTGTTTCGTGCATAAAGCAGTACAAAATCAAAAAGTCTAGTAACATTTATTAGTTCATGATTTTCAGCTGTGTTCAGGTACTTTCTGAGCTTAAATTCACAGCCTTTCAAAAATTGAAGAGGAGAGAAGAAATTCTCTTGCTGAGAAGTAAAATTGTGAAAAAGTACACGAACGTTTCGTACAACAATATCTAGCGGTTTTTTAACGTCAACAAATATAGAAAAAGACATCCAAACTTCTTCTTCACAGAAAGGGACAATATTTTTGACTCTAATGACCGTGTGTTACATATTTATTGCATTCACAAACACTATTTGACTTAATTTCGAAGTTTGGAGAGTACGCGAACGGAGCATTCGTTGTGTCTTTTTCATAAGTGATTTTTAATTTTGCATTATCAGAGTTCCACGCTATATTAGAGGATTTATTTAATTTATAAATTAAAACTAAAAAAAATTAAATACAAGAACATAAAGATTGGAAAATATAAATAAATACAAATTGACATAAGCTCTCAACAAACTAACAAAATTACATCCCGATAAATGAAACGTCAAATACTCGTAATGTAACCATTCACAATCGTAATTATTCATTCAATGCGCACATTAGTACTTAGATGCATCAATTGACACTCGTAATACGAACATTTCCATTGATTTGGAAGTTCTTTCAGTTATCAATCTATTCATATTTGACAACCGTAATAAGTGTCAATGCTTTGGAGACATTTTTAAATATTAGGAAATATTTAAATGCCGCCTGATGTAAGTCAACTTGTAATTATTGTGAATATCAAAACTACTTAAGTTATCTGTGAAATAAATAGGTACGACCCACAATTTTTTCTCAAGTCCTATATTTTTTAGAGTTTGTCCTTAAGACAAGATGAAGTCCGGTAGATAATTGTGGAATATTAATTTGAAAACAGACAGATTTATAGATTTTGGTATGGTTTGATTATGAATATACTGAGCTGAAAGAAAAAGTATCCTAAAAGTTATTCAAAACGGAAATTGCTTAAAATTATTTTTCAAACGCCTTCAATAATAAAAATGTATTCATCATTTTCTTTTGATTTCATCCTACATATATCAATTTTAATTGAATTGAATTGAATATTATATTTTCAATTTATTTGCAGCCAAATAGGTGTAACTGATCACAATTGGATTTTGATGAAATCCACCTGAATAGATTTACACAAACATTTCGATTCCTCGCACCCAATTTTCTGGAGCTCAAGTAAGTCAAGTAAAACGCGCAACTCAGCGCTGCTTTGGTTGCTATACCTGGAGTGTGTAAGCGTTCGTGTGTATGCCTATCTGCCTAGAAAGCCACTGAACCGCATCCGAACGTATCCATTAGTAACAATTTTTCCCTCATTTTCACAGAGTCTTGAAGTTGAAGAGTACAATGGCAAAAAGCCGGCCAACAGGGGGCGCAGTGGGTGCGGCGAGAGCACATGAAAATCGTTCCATGAAGGAAATCCATCAAAAGACCGGCAAAGATAGGACGACGATGATGATGAAGATCATCATCATCGTCATTACGACAATGATGGAAATGCCAGGTTGATAGCCTCTTCGTTTTCGATTCCACCAACCAACATCACTTGGCTTATCAGGTGGTGGAGCTGGCCTGTCCGTCTGTCAGTGGTGTTTTCGGCTGCAACAACGGTCGATGGTGGTGCTCTCTAGGTAGTGTGGTAGTAGCGAAAGGCTGATGGCGTCACAGTGCTATAGCTGACGGGTTGATGGTTTGAATTGAGTGACTGCACTTAGTGTGGTTTGTTTGTTAATTCATTCGGCTATAAGGCGTAACAATAATTTGAATTCGTATTCCCTGTTTTGGAATGTTTATTCTGTTTCTCTTTTATGAAATGCTAATTTGATTTAGGCCAGATCTAAAGTAGTTGAGGGAAAAGCCGGTAGGAGCTGTTCACATCATCATCATGGCTGAGACAATTTTATTTTTTTCGTGTATACATATTTCGGACGGGGATTGAATTTCTTTTCTTTTGTTTAATTTTTGTTTTGTTTTTAATTTCAGTTTTCATGATGTTGTTAGGTGAGTTTTTTTTCCACGCATATTTATTGTGAGTATTTTGTTTTTTACTTTGTTGAAAATAAGCTAATTATTTCTTTTAACAGAAAATTAAAATGAATGTAAGACTGTCTATAATATGTGTTGAAAAATAATTTAGCAGTTGGGAATCATGACTTTATTAAACGAATACTCGACCGACCATCTTTTTTTGTATACAATTTGTAGGCTTTTGAATATTAAAAATACGTTTTCGTTTTGGTGATCTTTTTTTTTCCGTTCCTCAAGTAAACAAGATCCTTCTATAAGAATTCAAAAGCCTTTATTTATACCTAAGCTTAGGATGAAGGTCCCGTGAAAAGAAAATCTTGAGACCTTTGATTTGATTTGATTTGAGTTATCAAATTATACCTTCCTTACTAACATATACTTAGTTATAATGACATGAGTACAATTTGGTACGAAACTGCACCTCAACTATCAACAATATCTAGCTAGATCGTTTTCACTAAGGTAGTTGAAGGACCTTACGCTCGCCAACTGAAGCCATGGCAGACTTATGTTCGGGTCCAGATCAATAGAACCCTTACATAAGTTTGCCATCGCTCTACTTACCCAGGCGTTGAACTTTTTTTTGACTAAAGATAATGTTGTAGCGCAATTAAAATTGGAAGGTAAGAACATTTTATAAAACGCTTAAATGAGATACGTTACACTGTGTTTAGTCAGTAACCCTTTTGGCTGGATTGGTTTGGCTGTTTATATATTTCCTCCTCCATACACAGGGGATACAGAGTTTTCCGCTCAAAACAACCTACAACTATAACCACCTTTTATAAAGTCCGTTTTAAAAACAGTAGATCCAAAATGATTTATGTCTAACATAGGTACTCTTGATTGTGAGTTGCTTAACAAATGGCTTTGCTATTCAATTGCCTACTAAGCTACAAAATGAAGCGATTATTACATTCTTAGATGGAATGTTACATGGGTCTCAACCACCATCAGTAAGTCCGGTCTTTAGCGATGTAGCTGCCTGCATTTATGCACTCCAAGTTGGTTGAGGCCCCCTTTTACTTGTTCGACCAATCTTATCTCTTATGTACTCATATACTGAGTTGTTCTCCAGTTTCGAAGACTCTCAAAGTTTTACCACTGGAGTTCATTCACTTTACATGCTTTACCCAAACTAGCTGATGATTTGTACTCACTTGACTAATTTGTTGTCGTTTTACAACTCGTAAGTTTCATCTTTAAATCTTTCCTCCAAAGCCTGCAAGCGCAAACGAGGCAGAACATTTAGCGGAGAAGTTTTCGCACGACACGTCCAAGGATATCTCTAGCGCGTTAGAGTAGAATTAGGTTGATCAAAGTCTTTTACGGAGTCGCGTTAATTCTTCGAGATAAGGCCCCGATTTCTTGATTTTAATTTTAAAATGTTGTAGTGGAGTTGATATGCTAAAAAAAGTATTGATCGATTCACTGAACCTAATTTTCAATGACTCGGCCACACATTTTGATGGAAAATGCCCCTTACTCTAGTTCAATATAACATATACTACGTAGCCCCATATACAAAAACGAGAGTTGTTAAATCACAGGATCTATCTATAGAGGGCCAATCGGCAGGACCATTTCTAGATAAAACACGTTCATCATTCAGGAAGTTTACGTCCAGCCATGAACTGCAGAAACATCGAGATAAATCTAAAGGGTTTTTCAAATGGCGCGTTTAGATTTTGGCGGCCATGTTGTTTTGATGACATCTGTCAAATCTATTCTTTATTATTCAACACGTTCAAATGATTAAACTTTCCTATCAAAGTGACTGTTTGGTGGTACAAACGTTGTGCGCGTTGCATCAAATTTTAGATGAACGGTTTGGTAATCAATCAGCCAACATTATTACGCCAAAGGAACGCAAGATACTCGTAGGCCAGGAATATCGCCACGGTCTATAAAAGTATGCAGTCAGAACCCGAGATAGTCGATAGTAGTAGTAGTGTGCACAAGAACTCGACCTTTTGCAGACTTCTATTTGGCGAATCTTAAGTCGGGACTTGCACATTGACCCATGAGCTCATTACCATAGGAAACGAGTGCCGTTTGTTTGGTGACTGGGCTTCTGAGCAGGCGGCAGCGTAGGTACTGGTCCGTACTTTTTCGAAAATGACGTTGGACCTATTCTTATGACCCAAATGGAACCATATGAATCTAGATGACATGTGGTTCCAGCAGATCGGAGCTTCCTGCCACACAGCGGGCGCCACCATTCTGCATGAACAATTTGAGGGTAAAGTTGTGAATTGATTTGGCCAGCAAAAACATCCGATTTGAAACCACTAAAATTGGACAAAATTGGACTATTCAGATCTGTGCCACCTTAAGAAGCCAAGGCTGGCAATTGACTGATGACACATTTCATGATGATGTTGAGCATAAATAAGTTCGTGCTACTGTCCTGACAAAAATGAAAGAAGATAACATTTTTTATCAGTACGTAAACAATTCAGCCGCCAAGCATTGCATTTAACATTTGAGTAAAAATTGGCCACCAGAATTTTTGCCCTTTATATTTATCCTGTAATTGTTTACAAATTCATGATGAAGATCGACACCTCCCATGCCCTTATTGAATGAGACCAAAAGTTGTGGCTGAGGAATAAGTATGAGTGGCAGCTTCTGGGATGTCAAAAGGAATGTTTGAATTGATCATATCATCCTCGCATAAATCCTCTTCATCAATATGCGGTGGAATTATTACCATTTCCCATTCATTTCTATCACTTGGCCAGTGTACACCACTTTTGTTTTCAACGTACCAGGACTACAAAAATGTTTTAACGTTAAACCTATTTAGAATCTTATTTATACATAAAAAACTTAAAACCACTAATTCTTTATTTTTTTGTTGGCCAAAAGTCTAAATTTGTTCCAACCATTTTTTTGGAGAAAGACAAAAAAACACCGATCACAAAATTTAACAAAAATACTTGCAAAGAAAGTATGAAATGAATTCAAATGACAAAACACTTATGTTCACTTTCAAATTGAAAAAAAGAAAATTAAAAGCCTATTTTTTGAATAATGCCGATTTCAAAAATATAATGGGATTTGAATTTAAATCCACAATGTAACAAGCCATGCAACTTCTCTGTTCGGTGTTGTTAGGTCTTAATTTTCATAATTATAACTTAAAATAACTATTAAGAAATTGACATTCAAAACTGTTCAAAAATCCAAACATCTTAAATTTTAATGACAGTTAATGTGAATGAAGCTTAATATGGCTGTGGAAGTAACATGTTGTTCATTTTATCTTGCTTCATCGAAATCTTATTGATCTAAAAAAAATATATATAAGTCAGGCTCAGACCTGCTTTTATTTGCAAATAATCCTCTTTGAAAGAGACAAAGGACGTTCCATTTAATTTGGATGCCTTCAATACTACAATGATTCATTCACAATAAATGTAACCTTTTGAAATAATGCCACCCAAAAGTGATCACAAACTGATGCTGACCAACGGCCAAGTGATAATTCTTTGTCTCGTCTCTCAGAACTTTGTATCCAAAATGAAAAAAAAAGAATAAACAAAATAAAATCGGCTAAAAATCAAACGTGACCGCAGAAATTTAAATTTATTAGATTCATAAATTTATTTTGATATAACTTTCTGGTTGCTAATGTTATTGCAGATGTTTTTATTAAATTTGTCAAATTATTCTCTTTTTCCGTTTGTTGGATCTTCATCAGCAAAATAAGACAACAAAATATAACCGATGGTGATCGTGATTATGATAATTCTTTTAGTTGTTTTTTTTTGTGTTGTAGTTATTTGGAATTAAAAACACTTTTGTGATAGAGGTAAGTCAAATCTGAAGACAGACGAGCGCTACAAAATACCCGTATTTCTGTCTTATTGGCTTATATCATTGGAATTTGAATATTCAAGACTGGCAGTTAGAAAAAAAAAATTTGGAAAAAACAAGTCAGAAAAAAATCGAAAATAAATCTTCCAACAAAAAGGCCAGAAACGTGTCAATTTGAGGCAAAACGAGACCCAACCAAACACACGCATTCCACGGTGAGTCCCTCGCATTTCGTCTGCACCCCTTCTCTGTCACGAAGTCTCAATCAACTTAAAGTTGGACGAATGATGGTCGCGCCAAAACGCCAATCGAGTCAACTGGAGTTCAACAGCGGAGTTGAACTGCTCCCGCAATAATCCAATTGAAATTGTTTAATTGAAGATTTCATCATTTGAATTTCTTGGATCTCCTTCTGCTGCTGCTGTTGCTTCTTCTTCATTTAATTTGTATGTTGCTTTGGCCACTTTTTGTTTCATGAGTTTTTTTTTTCTTCATCTTATGTTTGGTGGATAATTTTTGTTTTTGTCTGCACATCTTACGTGTTCTTTGATTTATTGTTTTTTTTTTTTTATCAGAAAAGATACAAATTAAAGAGGTGAAATTTTTTGGACTTCTTTGTCTTCAAAAAATAAATTTCGGTATTTTTTTTTGGACCATTGCTGGTGGGCAGGTAAACATTATTTAAAATTACAACATCAAGTCACCGTCCGTAGGCTTGCCACACTTTCTTTCTAAACGAAGATGAAGAAAATTGTTTCTGTTTAAATGAAGCAATTGATTGAGTCCATTGTCGTTCTAGAGCGAACCGCATTTTGAATTTGAAATCGCTAGAAATTTTTATTGAATTTCAAAACGACTTATCGGGTAATATAAAAATATATTGGGCATATTTGATTTTTGGCGGAAGATTATTTGGCTACCCAAGAAAGAGACCAATCTCCGTAGGAAAAGTTTCAGATCTCAAAAAAGACTCGTTAAACACAAAAACTTAATTTCATCCGAAGTAACGACAGAATATAACTTATGAGCCTAACTGTTGTGTCTGGACGAAACGTATTTGGACTATAGTTCGTATATTTAATTTTTAATTTTGCTGAAGCCTTTGACAAGCTGTGGTATATCTGACCTTGAGTACAAACCGCATAAGAATCTTCAAAAGGGGGCGTAATACAAAATACTTAAATCTTCAGGCCAACTTCTTTGAGTTCTATACGAGAATAAATAAAACTTATAGTACTATCAAGAAGACGAAAGATTGTGGCGACATCTTAAGGCTAGGGACTGCGATTGCTAGATTTGTCTTTGCTAAATTTAATAATAAAATATTCTCTTTTTAACTACTTGTTTTGTATGTTATCCTACTCTCCACTGTAAAAGCGTGCGCTAATTTCTGCGCCGCCACCAGGCTAACGTTTGCAATACAAAATCACACTTCTTGATAATACTATAGGATATAGGTTATTATATACAAAGGTACCACAAGGAAGTGCCATAGGACCACTTCTGTTTTTTTATAATTTTAAAAAGGTATTACGACTACGCTTATAATGTTTGAGTGTAGTGCGAGCGTTTTAGAAACGTTGGAGAGGATTTAAAAGGAGTTATTCATGTACATTGATTTTGAATGTCTAATTAACATAATGGGAGGGAAATATTGAGTCGGCAAAGTGTTCCACATTCCTCTCTCTAGTGCGGGTAAAGAAAGAATATCTGAATATGACAAAAACGTGAGTACAACGGTTAAATTGCTTAAGAGCAAGAATCCATCTAGTTATTTCTCTTGAACACTGTGTATACAAATAATGCTAAGATAATGAAATACAAGAAACATTGCAGTGGTGCTCGAGAGGTTCAAATGTTCTTCGATCCTCTATCACCTGTCATTTTTTAAGTTCTATTTTTGGATTCTATTGATAAGACTCAAGTGGGTTATTGGGGCACCTGCCCCAATATGGAAATTGTACTCAAGCTTTGGCCTTATAGATAACAGTAAAATTATAAGGGTTAACAAATTTCTTGGTCTAAATATTTAGCAGGGGTTTTCGTGATGTCGAACATGTGGTCAATCCTTTCAAGGTGATGGTCTGTGATGCATATATCGATAACTGAGAGCTGTTCGGTTTCTTCGATGCAAGTTCCTTTCATAGTAGCATTGGGGCTGGGTTCTGCTTTAACGACAGAAGAGAGCATTGCATTTTTGAAGCATTACATTCTACGCGGTTTTCGTTCCCTATTTGACAATGGTATCAAGATCAGAATTTAATGAGATTATCACACGCTGACGTTCTAAATTCACATCCGAAAAACAAGGATATACATTTAGAGACGAATATGAGAAGCTAAGAGTAGCTAATTTCAGACAAAAGATCATTGATGAAAATCAGAAAAAGAGTTGGAGACAAAACGGAGCCCTATGGCTCACCAGAATTTATTCTATGAATTTCGACTTAAAACTGTCCAATATATGTAACTTGTTTTGAGCGGTTCGAAAGGTAGTTTCTAATCCAACGAAGAAGAGATACTTTAATACCAAATACATGCATTTTCGATAAGATAGATTAATGCCAACTCTATCAAATAATTTTTAAATATCCAGAGCATAATCTTACTTTCTCCAAAACGATGTAAAGGTTTGTTCCACTGTTCGGAGAGATATACCATCAGATCAGGGGTGGATCTATATCCAGGACAAGGGCTCTGGCATCCGCTATGGCTGGGTCTTTAAAACGGAGGTTTATTCTTTCATTTCGCCGCAAACCTGGGGGATGTGATTCGAAGACTCTCTTAGAAGACTTTCATAGCTGGAGCATTGTTGTCCATTCGCTCAATGTGTCGATCCAATGTAGACGACGTGTTTTGGCTTTCCGCATTTGAATACAGCTGATAGAGCTCACGGCTATATCTTCTCCTCTATTCGTTCTCCTCGCACAGAGAACCCAATACCCGTCGAAGAATTTTTCTTCCGAAAGAGCCCAGTATGACTGGTAATATAAAGGTTTTGGAGACCATGCAATTCGTCTTAAAAGTGAGGAGTTTCGAACCCATTTGTTTTGCAATCGAAGTAGTAGCGGTTTCCTTGGATAAATAATTCTTCGCAGAATGTCATTCGTGAAGTTAATATTAACTCTGAGGTAGACGAACTCCTTAAATACCTCGAAGTTTTTGCTATCAATAGTGACGTTTTCCTCTAATCGGTGGACAGATGTTTCTTGTAACATATACTTGGTCTTGTCCTCATTTACTTCAAAAACCAACAGCTCTAGCCTGATCTTCAACAGCCGTGAGGGTATTTATCACAGAACGTTGGAAACGCTCGATGATATCGGTATCGCCCATATACCCCAATGGTTGGACCGATTTGTTAAATATAGTGCCCTCCGTGTTAACACCTGTCCTGCGCACCATCTGTTCTAGAATGAGATTGATGAAATCACAATAAAACGCGTCTTCTTGCCAAGAAAATTGTGCATGTTTGGAATTAAGAACTGCCAACGTTAAGTCTAGAGCCTCAGAACATTAACAAGAAATTTTCAAAATTCTTAGCTGAATATTTTGTGCCTACATAGTTTTTCTAAGATAAAATATATGAATCGAAATAAATCAATTTAACAATATTAAAAGGGCTTGAATGATAAATACGCCAGGTTTCGGGAAATAAGAAAATGCAATAGTTGGTTTTATTTAGCTCACCCGGTATGTTAAAATCCTTGAACTAATAGCGTTCTTTAAATCATAAAACAGCGTTTACTTATAAGATTTTTTTTTAAAGTCTATCAATTGAAAATTGACAAATTTTGAAAATTAAATAGAGAAGCAATTGAAAGTTCTGGCGTGTACAACTTGTCCTACGAGGAATTCATCTATTTGAATATACATAATGTAATTCTTAAACAAATCGGAATGCTCGGAATAAGTCACTGACTTCTGCTCGTGACTGGTTTATTTTCTCTTCAGTCCTCTGCTCTGTATCACTTTTTTTTTTTAATTGGGACACTAAGAAATGTCACATTGGTTACTCTGTTCAACACTCCATTTTGGACAGAGAGAAAAACGATCACATTCGTCAAGCAAATTTTACATATATTTTGTCAAGCAAAAAAAAATCTGTTTTCTTTTTTTTCCGGAAGAAGCTTATGATATAAGTTCTCTCTGAAGACAAATTTTCTTGGCCAAACTGAACATAAGATTTTATTTCGGAAACGTGATTTGAATTCGTTGAACTGAATACAATGAACAATAAAGTTTCCCACGAAATGGGTTGCCTTTTGTTTTTGGACTTTTGTCTTGTTATTGTTGTTGTAACGATTGCTTCTGCCAATTTGTCAGGTTTAAAGTCAAATTCGTTGGAAACAAAAGTCATATTATGTAGTGTGAACTGAATTTCGGGAAGCAGTATGATTGAAGTTTTATTTTAAAAATGAAAATTGTTTCATAGCACAATAACAACTGTGAAGTGCAATTGTCACGTTGATGTGATTTGGAGAAATTTTGAGAAACATTGCTCATGATCATGAGATTATCATATGAGTCAACTTATTGCCCCAATTTGGGAATATCCATGATGATCGTATCGTGCGAATTGCCAACATTTAAAAAAAAGAACTTTAATATCTCTGTTCCAAAAATGATTCAGTCTAAATTTATCATGATCAAAATGCACAGAGATTTAAAACCACATAAATGAAGAAGTGAAGTCTTGTAGTCACGAATGCCTCAATGCTCGGTGTGGATAAAATGTATTGAATATTTTGAGCAGAATCTGCATAGGAGAAATAGATCACTACTTTCTCATCAACAAAAATTATATTAGTTCAGATTTAATAAATGTATCTTTGTAGTGCTTCTATAGCAAGGTAATCTTTTGTGAATGCAATCTTTAATAAATTCATATAAAAGATTGCACTCATTGACTTCACTTTGAGCCTTCGAATTTAAGTTCTGCAATCACCACTCATTTGACATTAATATGATTTCACTGATTTTGTGCCCCATTCATTGAAGGTGCTCTTTCAAGAATTCACTCATTCATGCAAAAGAATGTATTCGGGGTAAAAAGTTTTAGAGTGAAAGGTTAGATTTTTACAAGTTTAACGCAGTCATTAAAAAAATCGATTTCTTACATCGTTCTAAACTTAATTTCTAAACTTCAAACATATATATCTTAGCATAAGAACCATAAACATTAAAACATCATCATTATAATTTATTCCAGTGTCAGTTTCGACTTATTATGTCTTCATTATGAAGTCAACTTAAAGAAAAAAAAATATCTGTGTCATATTGCCGTCACTTGACTGACGTGATACCTTCTTTACATCTTTACACACCACACACTCTATAGACTAGGCATATTATAAGCAAACACTCGTAACGTAACAATACCATCAAAAGGCAATAATATAATGAAAGCTAAACTAATACTTTCTAATTATTATATTTTCTGTGTTTTTTTTTTCTCCTTATTTTATGTCAATCTTAATTCACATTTTATACCCAACTTACTTACTTATTATTGCTTGCCCTGGCCCTGGCCCCCTTTTCAATGCTCGTTTTTTCCCATTTAATAAAATTTTCTGGCGCTCAGATGTTTTTCACAGTGATGTGAAAAAATATTTGTTGAAATAATTTGTGCAGCTTTCTGAATTCGTTCATTTAGAAGTGTGAGCTAAGAACAGAATGCCATGTGGTTTCCTAAGCATATATGCATACATACATATAAGAATTTATGTATTTAAATGTAGCGGGTTTTTTAAATAATTTTTTAAACTCAATTTTATATTTTTCCTTACTGAGCAAAATTAAATTTTCCCGTCTTAGAGGTTTGGAATCTTGCAAAAAAAATATATTTAAGAAATTCAAAATGTTTATTTTTTGAAATCCACTTTTTAAGGATTTTTCAGAGGCTTGTGGATAAAGTACTTAATTTAAACCTGTTATTCCGATAATAAGAAAGTTAAAGATCAAAGAAGTGGTTCTATTGTAGATACTTTGAGTATTGTGTTAGTTTTAATTTTTTTCTTTGAGTGATAGATCGTAAAAATTAAGCGAAACTGACAAAATTTTATCGAAATTCTAAAAGGCCTTTTCAAGTAAAATGCGATTTAAGAAACACGTTTTTTAACATTTGTATGGTGGGTATACTGTTACCGTTTCCTAATCTTGTAGGTAGTTAAAAAACAAAAATGTTTTGAAAAACATAATCCAGGCATATTCATAGAATTTTGCTTAACTCTAGCTAAGTTGTTACTAAGCAAGTTCAGAGCTTAGGCCATGCATAAATAAATTTAATCCTAAGCTTAGAGCTAAGCCTGTGGTCTAACTTTGAACATATGAAATTCTGTCAAATGTATGAAAAAATGTCAAATTTGATTGATAAAAACAAGTTTTATGGGCTCTCAGAGTCTTTTGCATTGCGGCATTACTTTTGTTGTTCTTCTTTTCTGGCTTTTTTATTTAATAATTTTGTTTTAGTTACTTTTTTTCTACGTACAATATCAAGAAGGACCACACAAAATTTAACATGACAGCTCATATAGAGAACTTAAATTTAGTCACGAGTAACTCTGAACCATTTCTGTGTGCTTGTTACCATGGATTAAGGGGACCTAAAATTTTCTGCCAATTCTGAACGGCTAACGAACAGCACTTCTCATGCCAAGATATACTCTTGGAGGGTTTGTCAATTCCTCACAATAGGTAGAACACCTCTGAAAAACTTTTTTTTAGCGGATGTGCATCGACCCCAAAACTCATTATGCCAAGGACTATCTACTACACAAAATTTACACTTTGGAAATATAAGAATATTTTTTTTCTTTCACCTGTCATTATTTGACGTATAATTGTAGTAGAACACAACCTTAAACTGGTCTTCTTCTAAAAACAGCTGGGAAACTGACTATGCATAGTAGCTGTGTTTATTTAACAATTAAGCTTTAACTTATGGATCAAGAAATCACAACTTTAGTAATTATCTATGAATACGCGCCACTGAGTATTTAAACTTTAAAAAAATTGACAAATGTTTTTTGGTGGGTGGAAAAATCGAAAATGCTCTAGTGGAACAGACAGACAAATAGAGAGACACACAGAATGACAAGACCTACTTTTTTTGTCATTTCAATGTCAAGTTTGTTCAAAATCTCGAATGATCATTCGGCCTTTCACATCGTAAACTTCTGTCGAAGCCCGCTAGCTCGGGATCTAAAGAATCAAACGGACGGCACGGCACAGAATCAACTGAAAATCGTCCTGGACCCATTTCGTCGCGTAGAGAAAAGAAATGAAGTCTTGTATCTTCATTTCCCAAAGTACGTCAATGTCTTCAAAAAATGCCCTGTATGCTGTAAATTTGACCTGCTGCGCTGGTCTCCACAGCTATGACAGCTATAGTGTTGTAAGGAATGCCTTGCTTTGCCTCATGCTCGACTATTAGCCAGTGTCCGTTTCAGGCAACTACGATCCTGTCTATGTCTTGACTGGTTCTGTATATCAGCTTAAGCTTTCCGGATTTATTGTAGGTGGACCAAATATTTCTAGATATAATGCAGATAGTTAAACTGCTCCACGTTCAATTTGATTTTTTTTTTTTTTTTTATAATCTACTCACGCTCAAGGGATTATAATTACCCTTTAAATGTTTCAACACAGCGTGGGCGTGAAGTTACGGAAGAGAAAGAAGGATAGGAAAGATGTGCGGCACGATGTTCTGAGACTGAAGGTGGTTGTCTCAGATTTTTTATCTCCAGGGATGGCGGCTGAACTAAAGCGGAGAATAGCCGTGTCTTATTTTAATGTCCCTTATAATTCGCATTATTTTATTCGTTTTTCATCCTTGTTGGGCATACTAGTTTAACTCAATCACATGTTGTTAGTGTTATGCCTGAACAACATGTAATGAGTAAGCCAGCAACCCATTGATGACAATTTATAGAAGGTTTTAATGGAATTAAAGACGACATAGACGACGGCAGGGATCGAACCTGTGATATTGTAGTTGACAGGCGAGCACACAACCATCGCGCCACGGCCACCCCTTATTTTTCATTTTTCATTCATTGAAAAATAATGAGAAAATATTGCTCTTCATAACTCCGAGCGGAATGTTGACTCATCCCGCAAGTGAGTTATGAAGGGCTGAACATTGTCTGGCTAGCTCATCTGCCCGTTCATTCCTACTGATGCCAATGACCCAAAACCCAGATGAGAAAGACATTGTTGTTAAAATTGAAGCTAGCAAGTTCAATATAGAAATGCTGGACTAATTTAGAGGATGATGTACTATAATTAATGGCTTTAACAGCGGCCTAACTGTCTGCGATTATATCCGTATTCCGGCTCTGGCTCTGATCTTGTTTGAGTACCTTGTATGCCAACCTGCCAGATATTCAGCTTGAAAAACACTAGCAAAATCGGATACCCTATTATATATTCAAAGTTTCAGAAAAGATTCCTGAACCAACACTACATTCCTTTTTTGAGCCATTAGTAGATAAAGATATCTGTGTCGAAGTTTTTCACACAACGCACGTCATCATCCCAGTCTTTACTTAATAAAATAATAACCTTAAAATTTTTACTGATGCCCATTTTAGGAGTGTAGTAGTCAGTGGGAGTCGTAAATTTTTTTTTTGGAATCAAGCCCTAAATATTGCTGTGGCCATAACGTTTTGCAATTCAACTGTTCGATTCCTTTAGTCTTAATACACTGCAAGATATTAGATACTTAATGTACAAATAAGGTGGTAAAATATATATAGAGAAATGTCTATGATATCGGTTGGGCAAGATTTTAGAGCCCCTGTTTCGCCAACGGTAGCAGTTTCTTGTCAACAAAATTGGATACAATATCCCACTTCTTACCATAGGTTTTACTACAGGCGTACAAAATTATGCAGGTCTTCTTAACCCTTTCTTCAATATTCAGTTTCCAGTTCAACTTTCGTTCAAGAATATCATCTAGATATTGCGCATTGGGAAGAGAACAAGAGTGATTGGGTGTTGAGTCGAGGTAAAACGAAGGGGTGTATCTTATTTTTGGTAGTAAATAGCATTATTTCAGTTTTGCTTCGGTTAACACAAGGTCTATTAGTATGGTTCTAGTTAAAAAGATTGTTACTTTCAAGCGCAGTTTACTAGCTTTTTCTTAATTTTAAACGCTTCGTGCTAAGTCTATCTTTTTAAGTAAATTTTATTGAATATAATTGAAACTACGAGTAATTTAACTGATGTGTTGTGGCATTAACAAAGAGTCATATGAAGTTAGCATGATTCTAAAAAGATGAAATAGGTATTCGAGAAATTTAACTTTAATAAAATGTTAGAGATAGCTTGATGCTAAAGTCGATTAAAATTTGTAAAATCATCTTTTTGACCCAGTATCCTACTAAAATAGTTTTAATATTCTATTAATTCCGCTAAAATGCTTTTTTATTTTAAAATAGTAATAGATCTAAATTTATTAATGAATTGACGTACCTTTGCAATTTGTCCAATAAAAAAAGAACATAGAACTCATTTTCTTAACAAATTAATATAGTTTTTTTTTAAACATTCATATCTCAAACTTCTAAAATTCAATGTTCAAGTTACCAAAAAAATTCTCCACAGCACTTTACCTGGAGTATCTTATAAAATGCTTAAAACTTTAACCCATTGTATTCATGCATATAATAATGAAATCCAGAGTGAGAAGAGTGTTTTGCTATGGAACTAAGGCTTATTAACCACTTCAGATAGCTTATTGTTGGTGTAACTGTTACTGATGGTGTTATTATTATTATTGGTTACTCTTCATATGAAAATAACAAAAAATCATTGAAAAGAAATTCCGAAACATAAAAAAAAGATTAAAAAAAAACAAAAAAAGAGAAATGAATGCTGCACAAACGACGAGCAATGATGTTATTGTGTGGGGGAAAATGAGGAAGCCTTACCAACCAATTGGTTAGGAAACGCTTCTTTTGTGGTCAGTGATCGGGAGTAGGTACTTCACAATGGCTCTTTACTTTCACCAACAACAAAGTCGAGAAGAGAGATAAATCGAGGCCGCCCGCCATTCAGCCGGCTATGCACACCACCAACACCATCGATTGCTGCCACTCTAATACTGTACTGCGCTGCGCAAGAGTGTAATAAATATCTCGCAATTAGTTAGTACCTTAAAGATACTTTACAGGGTGTTGTAAGTATAAAGTCGTTAGACATTACTTCATGGGAAAATGAGCTACTAAGCATTCTCCCTTATACATAATAAAAAGTAAAACTTTTCATAGAATATAAAAAGGTTTTTCACGAGTAAGAGATATAAGCATTAAACTAGGTCATATAGAGTTATGTCTCTTGACGAGATATAAGTCCATAATCTTGAAATTTTTTTTTATAACTAAGAGCATTTGACCGCCATTATAATACATATTTTAGCATATAGCGAGCAGTTAGGATAGGTTTATAAAAGATTTAAGAGAGGAGAAACCGATGAGCATTGATTTTCAATGCGTTATCGAGTTTGGTGTAGTATTTCCCATGCGTGTGATGCGGCCGAACAACGAACTTCTATGTTTTATGCAGAGCAACCAAAATTGGGCTCAAGGTTAAACTGATGGGCATTCCATTGAACATGTACCAGGAAAATGGCGTCCACTCACCCACCAAAGGAAAAACTATCCGAGACAATACCAATTAGAAGAGAGTGACTTATCCTCTCAGAAGGTGCCGCAAATGCGTAAATTTCTAAGCGCAATAGACATGGAGTCAAAATTGTAAGATGAGCAGGCTCATCCAGATTTAACAGAATTTAACAATAGATTCCTAGGTAAGTTGGAGTGCAAGATCTATGCCAATAAACCTTAAGATATCAAATGTTTACATAACCCGTGCCATCGTTCGAAATTAGATTGATCTATTCGCCAGCATCATTATGTATTCTTCAACACACACTGTCATTGAAAGACTTTTCTAATAAAAGAAAAATATTTGTCGGTATCTGACACCCAACTTGCTCTATTCAATTTTTGAATTTATCCGGTTTCTATTGGAAAAGCCTTTATGCTTGATATAAATGTCTATTTAAGCTTTTTCGAGAACCTATTGACCAATTTTGAAAAAAACAGATTTTTTAGGTTTAATAGAACTATGAAATGTCACAATGAAGCTGTTTGCGTTGTATTCGGTAGGGTTTTTATAGCAACTTGTAACAGAGTAGTTCGGAGTACTCCTTTTGATCTCCTTTTTTTTCAGCTCAAAAAGGTTGCGATTGGCTCTTTCGAATGATGCTTTTGCAAAAATTTCTGCTGCCCGTTTCATGAAAGAAGTGTAACTGAACATAGAATACAATTACCTGCTTATAAAGTTTTCATCTGATTACTTTTTGGAAGCAATAAATGCCTTTAAAAATTTCAGGAATTGAAGTTTTCATATTTGATTCCAATAGAAAAAGAGAGGAAAAGTATGAAAATCCAATCGAAATCGTAAGTTTTCATTGGTAGGGACGTGTCTGATACAGTTCTTTAACTTAAAAATATTGTTATTGATTCAAAAAAACTTTTGTTTGCCTTTTGTCCAAAAAAATTGGCGTTTCGTCTCCGGTGAACTGAATTTAATTTAAGCTGATCTAAGTCCGACTTCTTATATTTTTCAAAACGTTGATGTTTGTGGAATAACGAAGAAAATAAAGACGTGATGAACTTTTTTGGTTTCTACCCTGTTCATCATCATTTCAGTATTGAATCGATTCAAAGAAGATTAAAGATGTTAAACGCGAAGTGCACGATAACTTAAATTTTAGTAAACTTACTTCTTACATAGCTCCCAAGAAATAAGCCAAGAATAAGATATGAAGTTTTCTTAGATATTTATAAAGCTAGCTACTCTTATTTTCTTTATTGAAAATTTTCGAGAAATATTCTAACCTAAAATAACAGTTCGCTATAAATGCTAAATTACGTGTGAATTAGTCGATCTGGGGATAAAATCCTAATTTATTATTTGTGGAACTTAAGAAAGAAGTATTCCATTTAAAAGGTCAAGAAATCTTTCAAAAAAATGTCAACCACGGGCACGTTTTTGAAACGGTCTATTCATTGAACTCAGTTTTCAATAACTTAGCCATATTTCTATGGAAACGACTGCTAACTCTCGTTCAATATTGGTTCTGAGTTCCTTTAATGGCGCGCCGAATTGTTTACATAGATTAGTGATTTCAAGAAGCCCCACAAACAAATCTAGAGGTATTAAATCATATTATCTAGGCGGTAAGAAGGGAGATGAGGTATTACGATGTTGAGTACCGCCTATATAAGATACTCTCCTCTATCCTACACGACCGGATAACCCCATACGCTAAAACCATCATCGGACAATATCAGTGTGGTTTTATTCCAGGCAAATCAACAACTGATCAGATCTTTAACTTTAGGAAGGCGATGAAAAAATGTCTAGAATTTAAAATACCAACACACCATCTGTTTATAGACTTTAAGGCCGCATAGCCAGGGTAGAACTTTATAAATTGACCATGAACAACGTAATAAGCCAAGTAAAAATAGCCGGATTGCTATCCAGACCAATCAACATCTTTAATGGACTCCGACAAGGGGACGGTTTTGCCTGCCTCCTCTTCGACCTGGCGTTGGAGAAACCAATCCGTGACTCTGGCACGGAAACAAGAGGGACCATCGTCAACAGGTCCAGCCAGTTACTGGCTTACGCAGACGACATCGACATCATCGGAAGAACCGAACAAGCTGTACACGATTCCTTCATCCAGATCGAGGAGGCGGCACAAAATCTGGGGCTGCACATTAGTGAAGGTAAAACAATGTTCATGGTGGCGTCGAATGCGAGAGGAACAGTTGGTCAAACAATCAAGGTAGCGGAGCACGAATTTGAAGTGGTGCAATCCTTTAAATACCTAGGGTCAATAGTAGCAGCCGATAACAATATAGAAGAAGAAATACGCGGGCGGCTTCTCAAATCCAACAGAGCCTACTATGATCTGTCAAAGCTCTTCAAATCCAGAAATCTCACCATAATTTCAAAACTGCTGCTGTACAGGACCATGGTCCTGCCAGTACTCACATATGGATCCGAGACCTGGGTGCTTAGCAAAAGGCACTCCGACTTCTTAGCTGCGTTCGAGAGAAAAGTCTTAAGGAGAATTGTTGGCCTCATATGTGAGGAAGGACAATTCCGGAGACGGTATAATCATGAATTGTACGCGATCCACCTTGAAGCAGATATCGTGACAAAAACTAAGTTCGTTAAACTCCGGTGGGCAGGGCACCTAGCTCACATGAGCGAAGAGGAACCTGCTCGGAATGATCTTTGTGGTACATTCTATGGTAGACGACAGCGTGGTAGACCATGCTTGCGCTAGAGAGATGGCGTAGACCAGGACGCCCGGAGCCTTGGGGTGCGCAACTGGATGGCGTCGGCTCGAGACCGGGATAGGTGGAGAGACTTGTTGAAAGAGGCCAGGATCAGAACCCGGTTGTCGAGCCGATGATGATGATGATCTAGACGGTCAATCGACAGGACCATTTCTTGTTAAAACACGTTCATCGAATTGAGTTGTCAATTAGTCGAATGTTACATCATCCTCTGTATGACTTGTGTCATTGGCTTGTTGGAACCACCTGATCATACTCTGTTTTTTGACAAAGCCGTGTAGCCCAAAACGTGCTTTCGTGACTTACAACCAAAAGATGGCGTTAGTTCGCTAAAAATTGTAATCTCTATTATTACCAAATATTTTGACATTGACAGTTTGTTCACTGGCTTAAAGGTGCGTGCGCACACAGTGAAAGTTCAAAGTTGTCCTAATTATAAAACCCTTTATAATTAAGTAGTACCCCTTGGCATAATGGTTAGTGCATTGGTTCGATTCTCAGCCGCTGCAAAAAAAGTTTTTTCTGGGATGTGAGAAATTGAGAAGTCCCATAACAGTACCTATCTGTTCTCATGAAAAGTGCTGCTTATTAGCCGTTAGGAATCAGCAGAAAATTGTAGGTCCCCTCCATTTCTGGCAACACGCACCCGGTTGAGAGTTGCAAGTCACTAAGATTTTGGCTCTCTTCCATCTGTTGCACCTCCAAATTCCTTAATTTTATTTATGTAGCCTTAGGTTTGAGAGATAAAGATATGAAAACGTTAAGGTTTGCTGTGACTTTTTAAGTGTTATCGTAGGTACTTTTTACAGCACCCTGTGTTCGTGAAGTAGTCAATGCAAAAAAAGATCAGTGCTAGATCAATAGTTTCGATAGATCGGTACGCTGGTGAATCGATTGCGTGTTTTTTCACTTCTCTAGGACCAGGTCCAATCGACCTTTGAGGGAGAAGCAGCATTACAAACAACAATGCTGTATTATAATACAGTTCAGCAATGGTGGCGGCGTTTTCGTATTATCGATCAATTACACATTGAACTGTTGTTATTTGTTATGCACAAAGAGCTCAATTGAAACCGGTGAACCTTTGCAACACACAGGTTTGTGCTTTGGTGCGTCGTCGTCGTCGTCGCCATCGTCGTTGACCGGTACGCTACGCATTCCTCAAAGTATCTATATTATATCTTAAACCAAGATGAAAACAGTTATGAAATGAAGCATGCATGCGCAGGTAAATATACATACAAACATACCTATGCATAAGTATAAATATATAAGTAAAAAATACAGGTGGGGAGAAAAATTTAAAAAAGCGCTAGGTATAGCGGCTGTGGCAATCACATCACAACTTGCAACATAAACACTCTGAGGAAGAAGAAAACTTTTTTTTTTTTTAATAAATGAAAGAACATCACATAATACCGTTTTGAGTTTCCATTCCATTTGACTCCATTTGTCGCTTTTTCTCTATTTTTCTCGCCCTGGCTGCAATCGCCGCCGGCCTTTGCAAGTTGCAACGACAACGTCAGGCGGCAGCATTACGAACGAGGACGGACGATGAAGTTGAGTGGCAGTGGAGCGTTTGGATTATGCTGCGCGCCGTGTTATTATGTCGTTGCTGTTTTATTTTGTGTTTGTGCGCGCGCGCGCCCCATCCAGCCACACGGTGGCATCGAGCATCAAATGGTGCAACATAGGCGGAGGGCGGTGAAGTTTGGTTGAACGGAGTTGATACAGGGAGTGCAATGCTTATGTAGGGGAAATTCTGTTGGCTGTGATTGTGATGCGGTGTGGAATACTAATGGTATGGTTGCCATCATAATATGAATGATTTATATTTTGAAAAGGTTGAATGTTTCAAAAAACCGATGTTTTAAAAATCCGATTTTAAAATATCGTCTCAAAGGCAAACAGAATGTCGATGTGGGTTGAATAACTTCTTGTTTTTCAGCCAGAAATTAAAGACTTTTGCTTAACTGTTTAATTTTTTTATTGAATTTAACAGGAACTGAGTACAGTTTTTATCCAAGCAGAGGTTTGAATCATTTCGATTTAGATTTCCTGGCAATTTTAAAGATGTTTTTAGCTGGAAAAGGCCGAGTGGTGGATTATGATCTAAGGTGGGACGAAGCTGATGAAACGCCAAATTTGTGTCTGGGAATTAGTATCACTACCAATTATGAGGCTGATCTTCTGCCGTTTTGCATTATCGATGATTATCTTCTTTATTTGTCCCGGGAGCTGACCGAGGTAGTGGTGGCCAAGATACGCCAACACTAGCAAGCTAGCCAGTCTTTGGCCGTTCTTACTGGCGGCGGTGATATTTCTATCGCTGAAATCAGGGAGTATAAATACATTAATGGTTGTTTCTACTAGAATGCAGGATCTAGGTTCATCTTATTCCGCTGCATATAGTGCAGGTGGGGGTGATGGCGTGCTTGTGTAGTTTAAGGCTTGTCCGGGGCTCTGTTGAACTCTGCTGGTATTGCTGCGGATGCACAATCCATGCACTAACGTGTATGGGTGCTGAAGCGGTAATGCTGGTTTGATGTTCTGATGGGCTCGTCCATCGATTTATCGGTGGGCCGGTATTGCTACCTCGCACAAAGCTGTCACTTCCGGTTTCTATCGACCTCCTCGCGGTGCCTGTGGATAGGTTACGTAAGTAACTGAACTAACTGGATAGGGACAGTCTGGACGGTGTCCTTAAAGTAGGAATCCGCTAAGGAGTGTGTAACAACTCACCAGAGAGGTGCACATTCTTAGTTGTGGTTTCTACCTCGACTACAGCTGGGTATGTGTATATGTGGGGCTGACAGGCCCTGAAGTTTTGCAGGTACTTTATCTGTTAGTGATCTTCATGATGGCGAAGCTCGACCGTAAGCTATATTCTGGCACCACGGGAGATAGTGCCCAGGAGTCTGAGGGCTGTAGCGTACGTCTTCTGGCTCTCCTATTCTATCTTCGAATAGAGAGGTGCAGCTGTCGCGTGCTCTCTTTCTCAGACTATCTATGAAGTAGGCCCCCTAGTGGGAGTATCGTGGTGGCGTGGTTTATTCCGAATGCGGAGAAACATTTTTTCCAGGCGTGCCTGGATTCAAGAGGTGTTAGATAGACTTCGCCTCCTAAGCAAGAGGTGTGTTCATGTCTGCAACATGTCACAACTTTGCAACCGAGATGGCTTAGGCCATGTCGGGGTTAATGGTCAGGACCCAATCTGACTCCGATGGAGGTAGGCCTCCCGTGGGGTAGAGCCGGTAACCGGCAGGTACTCACGTTAAACCAAAAGACGATTCCTCTGCATATAGTGTGTAGTATCCAGGAGTCCTTAATACCCTTACCATGGATTTTACAATCCAAGGTTCTTGGATTAGGACTATTTCTTCACCAAGTGTTGACAGGTGCAGAAGTTGAGATGCTGAAGTCTTAATGGATTGTTGAAGGTTCATCTGTACAAGCTGCAGAATTTTGACTACAGTTAGGCAGATCAACATGCTTTACGGTAATATTGTCAATATCTCAAACTCAGAAGATTGAGTTTAAAAGTTACACCTCATTTAGAATACCAATTTTTAGGTCTTCAGTATCCATAACGTTCAAACGGCCGAAATTAGGTAAAGTCTGTACTTTATTCAAGGATAAACTGGATCCATCGTCACGGATTGAAAATTTACGTACAAACTTTTGCACCAATATTTATTTGCTCTCGTAGTCTCTTGATGTTATGGTAAATGCGTTGGACTGCCAAGCCCCTTAGATCTTCGGATTGATTCCTAACATATTCCATCTAAAAAAAACATATTTTTCTGGGGTAGATAATGTCTCTTTCAAGGTAGTGGTAAATCTTCCAAGAGTATATTTCTTCTTATGAAAAAGTGTCGTTCATCCGAGTTGTTTGAATTCGACAAGAAAACTTCTAAGTCCTCTGCTACGAAACCTGATTGAATAACTTATTCCAAATCACGAATAAATGAAACCTTTCTACGTAAGATTTTAGTGTAACCAAAAAGCAAGTACCATTACCTCCCTAAAAACGAATCCCAACCCCCAAAACCTACTTTCCTACTTTCCATACTTTTAAAATCAACAGACAGAAAGCACCTGCCAACTCCAATGTATAGTATACACTATCACGCCACCACGGTAACCCTAAACACTTGATATCCCCCAATGATATATCGTTGATGCTTCACTTCAATGGACGCGTGTAATTAATTTGCCAACTGTGGCAGCATTTAGTTCAAGCTCCGCATTTTGTCGCTCTTCACTCCTGCGACTGCGATGCGAACGCGACCCATGCATAAGCCATGCTTGCTTATGCTTTTGCTCACCTCTTTGCGTCTTTTGTTCGTCCCAACTCTTAGTCTCCACTCCCAACTCCACCACACCATCATCGCCATCGATCGCATCGCATCGTTGCCACTTTGTATACACACAATATTGCTCGCTTTAAAGTGGCATGACCTGGACTGACCTCGATATTTCCATGTTGGATATTATTTTATTCGTTGGATATAAAAACAGAATTTGTTCTCTCTCTGGTGGTGGCTCTGGCTCTGGCTATGGCTTTGGCTCTCTCGCAATGATTTTGTCGTCCCGTATTTTGTTATTGTCTTCGCTGTGTTGTTTGTGCTGTTTTACTTACCAAAACAAAAAAAAATAACACAATTTATTTCCACACATTCGCAAAACGTTCGCAATTAGACAATCGTTATAATTCCGAGCCCCCATCTCAGCCTCCCGCCCGCCGCCACTGGTGTTGCTGTTGTTTGTTGCCGTTCGCCTTTTATTTCTTCACATTCTTCATCATCATCATCAGCATATTATGAACCGAGTTGCCTTTGGCTGGAGCTTAACGCTACGCTCTGCCCCTCGAGGTTGGCGGAGGAGAGACCTCATAAAGCGATGAGGATGATGATGAGAAAAGTTAAAAGATAGGTACATCGATGCATTGAATTAAAATGGCAATCTGGTGGATTGCTGGCTTTTTATTTGTGTGTTTTTGTTTTTTGAGGAAATCTTTTGTTAAAGCATAAATGGACTTTAAAAACGAAAGAGAGTCAAGCCCTCACACGGATGCAAATACTTTCTTGCCTTCGGATGTGTGTGTGTTGCTGTGTATCTGAACGGATTTAAATATTGGATTCTCGTTTGAATGAATCTCTGGCTCTGGATACACTGATGGATGCACGCGACCTGCATAAGCAAAATGCACTTCCGCTGTGTCTTTTGAGTTTCAATTTTTTAACGCGCACAGTTCAGCTTCAGCTTCAGGTATACCTACGAGTATTCAGTATTAAGAGTGTGAGTGTTTTTGTGTTGTTGTTATATTTCAATTACACACGTACGTGATGGGCTTGATTTTATTGCTTGATTTTTTGTATCTTGATGCATCTACATATGGCAAAGTGGCAGGTGTCAAAATATTTATAATTTTTGTGTTTTGTTTTTTATTCTTTTAGGAAGCCCCAATGGCGGCACAAACGATGACAGCAGTTAAAGGATTTTTTTAATTGAATTCAAAACTTATTGACAAGTCATTTTCAGTTTATCGGCGATGGCAGTTGTTTGATGGATGGGATTTGAATGGAGGTATTATAATGTAGTTAAAGGGATACCCTGGGGGTGTAGGTATGTGAAAGAATAAGATGCAAGTGGTCGTTAAAGGTATTAAGTTCGGGAAATGGAGGCGAATTTCGGAGATTGAAATTGAAATGCATGGTGCAGCAATTTTTGTATTTCCTTTAGGACTCCTGGTTTTCTTAAGGTTCAATTAAGCTGCATGCATCACTGCATCCTTAAAGAAATATATTTATTGATATTTTATGATGTTTCATGGAAAATGTACATGCCAGAGTTCTTGCAGGGCAGAGATTAAGCGTAATATGTGACGAATATACTTCCTTTGGTCGCAACTATTTTCAGTCGTTCTAATAGTCGTCCCACCAAACAACCTGAAACATACATATATAAAATGAGATATTCCTGTCTAAGTTGAGAACTACAAGTAACTATTTACATGAGAGCGAATAACGACCGACGAATGTACCAACAATCGTCCATTTTGAGATTTCCTTCACAAAGCATTTGACATTTTTGGAGACAAAACATGAATGATTTTGAGGTTAAAAGCACACGAATAGTTCTTTCGCTGATGTGTGGATATGTGGAACGCGAATATAGCTTGACAGTTCATAACAATCAGATTGCAATTCGTGAGGACCAATTTAGTTTCTCAAATTTCTCTTATTTTAGTATTTTAAACTCACAATTTTGATATATGTACATTAAAATTAATTTCAATCAGTTTTCTATCATTTTGGTTGGTTTAATGCGAAGAATTTAAGCTTAAAAATGTTTTAAGTCCCATTTGTTCTTTTATTCGTCTATTGTTGGTCGCTCTCATGGGAATAGTCCTTTGGACAACGCATCAGTACCGAAATTTGTAAAAATCCTAGCCTTTAGACGTAGAAAATCGAATTGATTGAAGAACTGAAAACTACTGATCATTTGAAGCTCAGAAAATTCCGCGATCGGGCTCTGCAAAAGTCTGCAAAAAATCCTAAATGTATCTGCTTATTAATTAAACTTGTAAGAATAGGTATATATAATACGGTATTATGGTTGGTCTTTACAAATCATTTGGGATTCCAATTTTAAGTGCTTAGTAATATAGATTTAAAGAAATAATTTCAAAAAATTATCGTTCACACGTTTTTAAGATATTGATTTTTTAAAAAACAAATTGGAATTTTTTTTTTTTTCAAAAAACAAAAATAAATATTTTTTTCGAATATTTTTATATACAATATTATTTTAAACTTAAGGGTTAAAAACGGTTCTATGACTTTTCCTTAAAATTTTTATAAAAAAAAATTGATATGCGAATTGTTAGTATTCAATAAAATACATTTTATAACGTAATTTCAAAATTTATTGATGTATCCGTTTCAAGATATTGAATTTTCAAAAAAAAATTTATTATTTTTTTGAAAATCTGAAAATTATTTTTTCGAAAAAAATCTTAGATCGAAAAAAACTCCAATTTCTCCTCTAGGGAATCACCGAAGACCCTTAAGTCCCGAGTTTGAAGAAAATAGGTCCAGTGGCTTAAGCTCTAGACCCAGGTACAGACCTACAGGCAGACAGACGGAATTGTCGGACCCACTTTATTCATCTTTGTTATAATCGTAATGTCGACTTTGATCAAAATCTCGAGCTCGATTTTTTTAATTGCAGAACTTGCCTTATAGTACCTATATCGCAGGTAAAAATTATTGCAGCGGCTAAGAATCGAACTCAAGACCCTCTACATTGCAGTCCAACGCACTTATTATTATGTCAAGGCGTACTACAAGCCAATACTTAAATTTGAAATAATAGTACTTTTTACTTAAAATTTATTATTTAGAAATAAAACAAAACTGGCGCCCAACGTGGAACCGCAAAAAACAATACCTACCTATTATATTTTTTATCTTAACTGATTTCAATATTTCTCAAATCAAAAAAGAATATTAGGTTTGGATATAAGAATAAATTTGAAACTTTCAAGGCTTGTAATAGTGCTTAAGCGTTAAGCATAGGGAATTAAACTCTCAACCATTCCTGACTGCTTGTTAGGAGCAATTTTTTACCGATTCCGATTTTGTAACAAGATTACTCTGCGAGGATTTGTTATTTCATAGGAATTTTCTCTGAAAAACATTCTTGAACACAAAATCCTCTGCGTGCCAGTCCAACGAACTTACCATTATACAAAGGGTTACTACATTAGCATTGGATGCTTTAAAAAATAAAATACGCTCATCGTCAATACTCAAGACAACTAATAAAAATAGTAATAGTACTTCCTTGAAAAAAGCATCCATCTATAAACGCAATACCTCGGTTAAGGCAACAGGGTTGGATACGATATCCCGCTTTTTATAATCCCGCTTTTTATAATCTTGTTTCTTATAATCCCGCTTTTTATAATCCAGCTTTTTAAAACCCCGCTTTTTAAAATCCCGTCTCTTATAATCACGGTTTTTATAATCCTTTTTCTTATTAAGACGTAACGTATAAACAGTGAGGTATGTATGCAATCTCCTGCTTGGGCACACTATAGGATTTGAGGTAGGTGCGAGGTTGGGTGTATGAAAAGTTTCTTTAGCATTTAAAGAATCTGGAAAATAACCAACATAAAATCAGTTCTAGCTATGTATTAGTTTTAGCTATGTGTTCTAAATAACGGGATAAGCGGTATAAGACGGGATTTTAAAAAGCGGTATTTAAAAAAAAAAAACGGTATTATAGAGGACGGTATTTTAAAACTTTTTTTGCGGGATTTTTGAAAAACGGGATTATAAAAAGCGGGATCCCGTTACGCTCCCAGATTGTACATATTTGTGTTTTAATTTAACATTGTTCGGTTATTTTCTCACACTCGGTTGTTGCTTAGTTATTCCTAAAATTATTTATATTGTAAGAAATGTCCTTGTCTAGAAAGCAGAAGGCAAACAAAATCGAACAAAAAAAAATTGCTTAACAAATTCATATCTTATTGTGAGTCCCAAAAAAAAAACTCAGTTTGAATAAAAGTATAAGACATAATGACTCTTAAAAAACTGAGAGAGCAAAATATACCAAAAACTATAAATACTTCTTTTTTTATTATTTAAATTATACATTTGTTTTTTTTTTTTTATTTACGACGAATAATTTTTTTAGTTTTTATGCTCTGGCTTACATGTTTAGTTCTAATTCAAGATTCATCTGTGACTCGGTTATTGCAACAACCTCAATTAACCCAACTGCTCGAATTTGTATCGGTTGCTCTTACCGAGGGAGTGCTTTGTATGTTTTTACAAATATTTCATCTAATATTCAACCAAACCATACGTTCGACTAGTTTTTAAATAGGTTAATGCACTTCACGATTGGCGCCCAACGTGAAACCTTTCACTAAATAATCTAAAGCCGATTGAGTATGTAGTTGAATGTATTCATAACACATGTTAACATAATTTTAGTTCTTTTTTCCAAAACTTGCATTGAATTCAAGTGTTGCACAATTTACATCTCTAGAGATTGTTCAAGAAAAACAAAAACAAATTGTCGATTCTTGATCCCCATTTGCTATGACCAAACATAAGTATAAGAAATAATTTCCATTTAAAACTCATTTTCTAAAAATACCAAATCGTCCAAAAATATCCGAAACAAATCAAAAACAACCAGAGAAAAGAAACCCCTTGTAGATACAAATATCTGAAGTATATTTTTCTTATTTCAAAATATTTCCAAACCCATAGATACAATCCCGATACTGATCGGTGTATATATTTTTTTTTGTTTTGTGTGGCATCACATCATCACTCTCCGTCACGCTGCCGCACTGATATGATTCTGATGCGGGGTGTATACGACTCGAGCCTATTTTCCGAATGTGCCGCAGTATCAAAAAGTACAAGTGTTCCATGCATACGAATCCGAACTCATAGTTCATTGTTCAATGTTTCAATCAGATCAGAGGCATTTACTAGATACATCTGTGTGTGGTGTTTTTGTTGTTGTTGTATTGTGGCTGATGGTGTACGATGGATGGATCGAAAACCAAGATCGGAATTCCGACCGAATTCGACCCGTCGACTGACTGACGACACCACAAGGATCGAATGCGATGACTATGACGACGACAAAGACAACCAAAACGACGACGCACAACGCACGATGGGAAGGAGAAAAGCGGGAAAAATTGTTTTCCACAAATTTTTCATTTGACTATAAAATATGTAAATGCTGCTATTATTGGGACGCCATATACGTGGCAATCTGTGGTATTTTTAGATGCACGAAGGGGCAGGCGCGATCGGTCTAAAATATGCCACAACAACAAAACAACAACAACAATCAACAATTCTGATTTACGCATCCAATGGATGGAGACTCGCAACATTGGGATGTGAACAGGCGAAATAAATTCTCCGGCCAATGAGTCAATAATTTATATTTAAATTTGTATTTTCAAAATACGAGAAAGACCAAATGAATCTTGATGCGGCTGCAGCTGGCAGTTTTGGGGCTTTTTGATGAATTTCCTATGAAAACCCCAAGTTATTCGTAAGAACTCAGTTTTCCATGAAGCTCGTATAATTGAAGAAAGTTGAAATTAATCAGTGGCAGTGTCTGACTGAGTGATCAGTTTTACTACTTAAGCTTCTGGGCTGATCCTAATAATAAAGTTGTGCATCTGCGGCATGGAATGTGCAATGTGCACTCATATTCTTTTAGTCAGACCCACCATCATCATCGGGGGGAATTTTAAGTGGACGACTTGGAGTGCACTCTCCAGTGCGGTGATCCACTCCGTCCGTCGTCCATAGTCCATGGTGCATGGTCTGTCCTGTCCATATTCTCTGTGCTGTGTCTGGGATCTGGAAGTCTTGATGTAACAAATTACAAGACCAAGGAGATAACTTGTCCGAGCGGCATCCGATTTAAATCTCTGCGCGGCTGTAAGAACACTCCGCAGGGTAAAATCAATTAATGGAATCTTTTTTTTTTTTTTTGATTCGTTCGTTGTTTTATTTTAATTTTAACCGTTGTCGCCACCGCTGCTGTTGTGATGTTTCTTTGGTTCTTTATTGAGATACTTTTGCAATACCACTTCGTCTCGGACACACTTAATGGAATAAAATTCCTCCAGAGTTCATTGCTGGTCTTTTGTATCAATGTTAACTAGTATAGAAACTTGAATCGGTAGAAGACCGTGCTTCTTTTTATTTGTTATTGTTGCTGTCCGGTTGCTATTGTTAATGGTGGATTCTTTCTTTCTCTGGATTGATTGTTCTTCGATTTTTCTATGAATATAAAGACAATAAGATGCTGAACAACGACTTTTGTAGTCGCTGTGATCCTAATTGCAATTAATAAATGTTTTTAATTAAGGAAGCCCATTCAGAAATTTTTCTGGTATGCTCTATCATAAGGCCTAGTTCTTACCTTCAGTGAAATATGAGATCAACGCATTCCACGGTATTGTAATTTTAGATATGATGGGAAATAGGTGATGAAGTGGGAGAAAAGTTTACTTCTTTACAATAAATCGAGTTTGGTTGAAGATAGAAGCTGTGGAATGTATGATGGAGTTTAAAATTTTATGCTGGCAATTTGTAATGAAAGTTTCATTGTCAATACGAATTTGTTATATCCTTAAATAAGGTATCTAATTATATTGAAACTTGTTTAAGATCCCCAAAATATTCGTATGATTTTGACGAATCAATGACAGGTGTTTGTGTATAGTTCTTGGAAGAAGTGATCGATATAACTGTTATTAATAACTCAGATACAGTTTAAATCGACTAACGGAATGTCCTCAAAGAAGAATCATTCTCAGACCACAGGCTTATAGGCTTCTTGTTAGGTGGAGAGTCCGAAACCTTATAGGAATTTCAGAAATACTAACTGGGATTTCTTTTCTTTAATAGGGTAGGTAAAAGTAACGCCTTTGATAAAGGTTGTCCACTAAAACATATAGGAAAGGGAAAAAGAAACCACCCTAGTGGACTGTGGAACTCGGTAACTTGAGAAAAGTAACGAGAAAACTTTTCAATGCTGCCAAAAACACTAGAAATGAGAATGACTGGGATGTATATAAAACCAGTCAGCGAAAATTTAAAGCTGAAACGCAACGAGCGAAACGAAGCTAATTGAGAACTTTTTGCAGTGAAATTGAAGGAACAAATGAAACAAGAAAAATTCTTTCTAAGGATTCATTCCCTCTAGGATCTCTTAAAACGCCGACTGGGTGCTGGACCGAATCCTACAATGAGACTCTTCAGCACCTGAAAAATACTCACTTCCTGGGTTGCGGGTCAAATGACAGCAACCCGGCAACAGAGTCCTACACGGAACACATTGTACCATCGGATATTATAACGAATGAAAAGATCAGATGGGCAATCCATTCCTTTTCTCCGTATAAATCCTCGGCCTTGATGGCATCTTCCCAATGATGCTACAGGAAAGCGAAATCCAAATAATACCGCTCCTGAAAAATATTGTATTCCTTATTAGTTTAAAATGGGGATATGTTCCTTTATCATGGCGCGAAGTTAAGGTGGTTTTCATTCCAAAAGCTGACAAGCCCAGTCATACAAAAGCAAAAGATTTCAGGCCAATCAGTCTGACATCGTTTATTCTTAAAACGTTTGAAAGACTGATATCTACATATTCGCGGCACTCTGAAACTGGTTGATTTATCCCCCAGCTCAACACGCCTACACAAAGGGGAAGAGTGTAGAAATGGCACTTCACAGCGTCGGTCGTTAGCACGATTGAGAAGACACTGAGCGACAAAGAATATACCCTTGCTGCGTTTCTTGATATTGAAGGAGCTTTCAATAACGTGAACAATAAAGCAGTAAAGGCAGCTCTAGTAGACATGCCAAAGAACAGGCAAATTAACTCGGAACTGGCAGGGATACAGATGAGGGTATCCACATCCAGGGGCACCCCACAGGGGGGAGTTCTCTCACCACTCTTTTGGGTGCTGGTTATGAATACAATTCTCATTAATCTAAAACACTGTGGAGTAAAGGTAGTAGCCTACGCTGACGATCTTGCGTTATTAGCGACAGGTAAATTCGTATCTACTATCAGCGAACAGATCGAATATGCCCTTTCAGGAATTTCAGGAATTCACATATTGAACTTCGTCAATGCCTCAAAATGGCTTGACTGATTAACAGAATACATAGGTTTTTATCAGAAAAGAGTGATTACATTCGCGGGTAGCACAATGGATCTACATTGATATAAGTGTGACGATAACGACATCAATTGTCAGCCCAACAACCTAACCTAACCTAACCCTGAGTTACCTGACTCCAGCAATGCACTACAAGTTGTTTGAGGTCCAATTCCACTATTTTGTGACACTTTAAGTCATGTTCTTCCTTTACTGCGATGCCCATTTGGGGAGAATACTGTGTCCATTTACTCTACATTCTCTTGCAGGCTGAGTAGATGAATTGGTTTAAATTTTTCTTGTACGGGTTTTTATTAGAACTTCTCATCCATAGTTTGTCAACGCCAAGAGCACCGCATATTTTAAAATGAATTTTTCGTTAGAAACGACTAAGGATTTCTTCATCAATAGGTTACGTATTAAAATCCATAACTCAGCGCTTTAAAGTAGAATTGAGATGGTCGAGTTCTGGTATGGAGTCTCTTCAGATCTTTGAAGTAGGTATTGCTAACAAATTTTCTTCTTAACAACTTGACATCAAGAAGGTTGAAGGTGTGTTTTTCTTGTATTCCAACAGCATCATTCTGTTGATGGTTTGTTGATTAAGAGATGACCAGGCCAACTTATTAATATTAAATTAAATTAAATCTAGTGTCATTAATCCTCCGCTCTGTAGGCTTTGCTTACCAATCGTGCTACCAAACATGCTCTAACTTAGAGTTGAAGTCGCTAAGCACATTTTATTGATAAGCTCGTAGAAACGTTAATTTTCATACCGAATTATCATCTCGATTTTCGAAAACATGATTGTACGAGTACTTGATTGTTCAAGAGATGGTAATGATTCAATTATAGTTCTGTTTCTTATCGGTTTTCAAACTCTGCTTTGGATTCTAGGCATCAGTAAATGAAGAGAAGTTTGGTCTGCAACTGCCCAAAGATATGAGTTATACTCGAATTAAGGACGCCTTATAAATTGTAATAAGATCAGAAGGGGGGAAACATTTCTTACGTTCGCCGATGTAGAAATCCTTAGAGTTAAACAGCATTTTGTACGGTCTCGAGAATGTAGTCATTCCAACGAAGATTGTCGCTGACAATTGGCATTTGGCAATTGGAATATCAAGCGTAATAATCTTATTTTCTCCAAAATAATGTAAAGATCCGTTTTGTTCTTCGATTAGATGTCATCAAATTGATGCGATCACCGCATAGCCCGTTTTGGAGAAGCTTTGGATGTTCGAGATATTCCTTGAGTTAATGATTGATCAGCAATTCTTTGACCATAAAAAGAAGGGACGTAAGTGCATTTGTTCGGTAGGAGAAGTGGCAGAAACGGACTTCTAGCGAACATTCCAGAACAGTAGGAGCGATGGAAAGGCTTACGCAATGGGGTTTCCAGCGATGAGGAACATCTCTTCAGAAAAATGGGGGGTATACAATAAGGTTAAATGAATTTGTTTATTTAAAGATTTCGAAGGGCTCTGGCAAGTTGTTACATTCTTAAGTACATGAGAGTCAATGTTGCTGTCAGGCAACTTAGAGCTTGCAGAAAAGTTAACTGCGAGTACATTAGTCTTATATGAAGAGCTAATTATCGGGTTGACGTTATAACTAGATGAGACTTGGAATCGAAGATGGAATAACATGGAGTTGAATTTCTTACGTTCGTGATAAGGTGTTTACCAAAAGAAGGTGTCTACCAAGTAATCTAGCGAATTCTTACACTACCATCCTATCTGTGAAAAGTACTACACTTCCAGTTACTGTGTCATTTCAATGTGAAGAAATATAAAATGAACACAGTTTGGATTTGAGACTTCTTCATAAACTGCAATGAAGAGATTCAAGAGCTTTCAACTTTAGATGACATTTGGATACAATTTGTACATCAATGCATTTTGGTCACTTGTATCACTGTCTTCTATATTTAGAAGCACTTGAATCTCTCCATTGCAAATTAGGAAGAAGTCACAAATCCAAACACAAATGGCGCTGAAGTTTGGACGAGTACTGGAGAATTTTTACATGAACACAACAAGGGCAGCTGTCTGGAATGATGAAAATATAACTGAGTGGTTCCAGAATTGCGGCAGCTCATGATAAACCAGTTGTCCGAATGCTGCAAGTTAATGGAACTTGATTGTAAACTTGAGTAAGTCGAAGGTGATGGTATTCAAAAAAGTTGCAGACAGACCAAGCAAAAGAGTTTTAACAACAAATGAATAGAGGTTGTCAAAAAGTATAAATACCTAGGAGTTCTTTTCACAAAAATCTTAAGCATGGATAAATCTGCCATTAATATGTCATCGGGAGACTGTCTTAACAATAATAACAGGGCACATATCTGCACATATAAAATTATTAAAGCAGTATCTGAATCCATTCTTTTTTATGAAAAAACAGGATGGGTGGAACTGGCCCCCAAAACTGATGCCGAACTTGAAATCGATGAAGGGAGTGCATGGAAGCCGACTCTGTACAAGCTAATCAGTAGCTTGGATGAATAATATAGATCGGGTGGCTTATAGTAGGTTGAATCATGACCTCAACCAAAGGAATTATATTCGAGATGATTTAATCATTGCCCAAATTTCAAGCATGTTTCGTCTCAGAGGGGATCAAAGAGCTCCAAATTGTATGCCTCATCGGGAAGAACTTCCAATAATTTGTAAGATGTGTAATGTCGAAGCGTGATACGATATTTTTCATCTTGTCAGAAGGTGCTAGGTTCTAAGGGAAACAAACACATATTGAGTAAGTTCTAACAGATGATGAAATAATATATTTTCAAAAATTGGAGGTACGAATTTTGGTACTCCAATACAATCCAGAGGACAACCAAATTGAAATTCCTTATCATTTGATGACTTGATTATTCTGATTCCCTTAAAAGCATTTGCTTTCTCCAAATAACTTTGCGTGGAGCAAAGAAATCTTAAGACAACGAGAGTTATCGATTTTTACCAGGCAAACAGTGAAGCAGTAACCCACCGCCACCGCCGCAGCGTGAGAGTCTAAGATTAAAATTTTCCTTAAAAATGGAAGAAAAGCTCAAATTAAACAAGTTTGCATATGAGTTTCCTTCACCCATATTCGATGTACGAGTATGTACCTACCAAAAAGTTCAATTTATTATGGCTTAGCTTTTCTTATGGGAGAAATAATATCTTTCCGAATTGCTGCATTTCGCTTAAGCCAGTTCTCATAGCGACTCCCTCCCCTCAGCCCACTCAGCGCCCTCAATTTTCTTCATTCCAATTCCACCATCAGAGAATCAACTCTCTATATTTATGCCTATCTGCTTAAAGGTGCTACATATATGTTGGATATTTGTTCCTAGCTGTTATCCCAAAGTTCCCGGTTGCTAGTTGCTGGTTGCTTCTTTGTCTTCATCTCAGCCTCAGCCTCAGCCTCATCGTCGTCGTCGTCGCCGGTCGTTGGATATTCGCTGCTTCCACCACCAGGCATCGCCCCATCATCATCATCTCTATTCGTTGTCGTCGTCATACAGTTGGTGTTGGTGTTGTTGGGATTTAGTCTTTTCTCTCCACTCGTATCTGTATCTGGATGTGCATAGAAAATTTCCAGCGCAGCAGTAATCATTTCGTTAAGTAGTTCTGGATATACGAATTGAATACTAGATACACAGATAGAATGAGACTCACAAACCGCGCGCACCGCCAGCCACCCCGCCCCACACTGCACAGCATCGCCTTAGGAGTACAAAAGTGATTGACCTTTTGTTGGTATATGTCGTCCTGTGTGTGGTGCTAGTGCTGGTGCTGTTTTAGATACTTACAACAACTCTGGATAGCTCCGCCATCATCAGCTGAAAACTGCACTGCTTATTCTTCTTCTTCCCTCTGGATATATGAATGTTCATATTCTTCGGGCCCTCGCTCGGTTCGGTTTCTTGTCTTTGGGGGTTCTATATGCGAATGCATCCCAGATATATCTCATTCATTTGATTTTTCGAGGCTCAACTAGGTTTAGGTCCTCTGGTTTGTTCCTTCTACGTTCTACCTTTATCGGGAGTCCATCTATGTAGGTATGCTGAAGCTTCAATGGTTATAGCTCTCTATAGCGTCTTGCCTACAACCTATATCTGACTTCAACCTATATCTGTAAGTGAGGTGTTTTATTTTGTTGCTGTTGTTGTTGGTCTTTTTAATAAGAGGAACCACCAACATGGGATTCCAACAATAAATTTTATTACCACGTATCATAGTTCGAAGATGTTTTTCTTTTTTTTTTTTTGTTTCTTTAAATTCTCTATTACTTTTTTTTCGAAACGAAATGATGGGTGCAAGTTGTGTTGCATGGCATCATAATAAATGTGTGGCAACTTGTTGTTGGTTTGATGTGTTGCTGATGCCAGACATTTGAAGTGTGACTCTGAATTATATTTTTTGTGAGAAGTTCAACAAAAAATAAAGAATAGAAAACTCTAGGGTCTAAGTTATGAAGTCGAGAATATTATATGGGAATTGAAAGAGGGGAATCTGTCATGTTAGACATTCCTTGAATATTTTAAACGATTCCTAATTTTAAATGGGGAGAATAATTAAAACACAAATAGAACAAGCAACCGAGAAGATTTTCGAAGATTAAAAATGTTTTTGTTTAAAAGTTTTTTTTACTAAACCGTGAATTATAATTTGAGGAGAATAAACTGTTAGGGTGAGATGCTATAGGTTTTTATTTAAGTTAGTAAGTGTGTAAAATAATTATAAGAAACACCAGAGAATGTGGTCATTTTCGTCATTTTAGTAGAATGCCATTATGTATCTACTAGTTTTTGTTTTCAATAAAGATCTCCTTTTGAAGGTTAAAAAGTGGGCGGAACAATTGAAACATGGACGTAAGTCAATCAACAATGATGAAACCAGCTGCAATCATCAAAATTGATGGTAAAATAAAAGGGGCAAAAATTAGAGTGGCGGCTTGAATAAGTCAATACGTCTATGTACCCTATTCACTAGGAGGTATAACAAAAGGCTTAGTTCAGCATTACAAATGTTTTTTATATCAACATCTAGGTTGACTTGACCAAAGGGTTTTAAAATAAAGACATAAGGTTCAAAAAAAAAAAATAATAATGTTCTGATAGTTAAATCGTAAGATCTTAAAAAGTAATAAGGAATTTAAAATTTAAGTTTGGAAATCGATTTCGTTCAAGTGACCATCACGAGGATATTTGTAGCGACCGATTTTTTTCAGCTAATCTTTCTACACTTTTCCACGCATATAAACCGAAACGATAGCAGTTTCGGGTTCGATATTGCTTATGAGCTTCTGTAACGTTGTTGACTTGTTGGCATAAGTCAACGATTTTAACGTTACCCATCAATAAAATAAATCTAACGAAACGGCTGGTAGTTTAACCAGACCATTCCTTGAGATTAGACGATTTCCGAATTTTCCTTTCAACATACCAACTGTTTGATAAGCTCTTGTGATATGTGGCACCTTCTTCATATCACATAATTGGTGTCCATATGAATCTGATCGTGGCCAAAAATAGTCTTCAAACATGACAATTTCAGCGATGACAAATTACAGTCCAATCACATCTCCAATATATGAATCCGTCTTGGTGAATGCTGGACAGGCTCTTGTAAGTTTGTTGCTTTCAATAACTTATATGTTTTATTTATTCATAAATTTACCTAACCAAAGATGACCTTCATCGCTGAAAATGATTTTTCGATGAAATTCAGGATTTTCTTCAAAACTTTTGTAGAGTTCCATCGGAGAAGTTTTTGGCGTTCCAACTGATTAAGAGCGTTGATTCGATCTGTTAATATCGAATGAAGACTGAGAGATTTCTAATTGATGGGAACAGAGCCTCAACCAATATGCTTCTAACATATCTAGCTTTTACTCTGGCTAACTGCTGCCACTTTCGAACATCAAATTGGACAACAATTGATATAAAAATAAATTTTAATTGTATGGTAATTGATATTAAATAGAGGTCCGTCTCCATTCGTGTGCGCCATCTGAGTCGCAGTCTTCTTCTATTGCGCCCGTCAGCCTTGAGTTTGGATTTTTTAAACTAACCCAGCCACCTAATCATAGGGTTTTTACTTTTTTGCTTAGGTCGGTGTCGCTGTACAGACCGAAGAGCTAGTTTTTGTCATAATGTGCACGCACTGAGGGGGTTTTGACTACCCTTGAAAGGGAAGAATTTAGGAGGAGATACCGATGCACGTTTGATTTGCCCTTTTGGATATCTTAAGGGGAGGCAAAAACAGAGCTCAGAGCTAGGTAGAGTATTTCACATTCGTGTAGTGCGGCTAAAAAAAGAATCCATGGATAAACTTATCGAGCCCATTCTTAAGGGCATCAGTCGATTGTGTTTGATTCGCAAGGAATTCAGGAAAACTCACAATTAACCAATTCAGGTCATTTTAAGATTACCTTACCCTTAAATTGTTTATGCAAAATGTCAATCTTGGCTTCTGTTGTGTTACTCGTAGTTCCGTCCTGCTGGAACTAAATGTCATCCACATGTTCAATTTCGGCCATAAGAAATTAGTTATCATCGTTTTGTAGTGCTCGCCATTGGCGTTGACCACCTCACTAACGTCTTTTCGGTAAATGTACGGACAGTGATGCCGTCGGCCGAAAATTCATACGAAAATCCAATACGAAACGGTAACTTTATAAGCATGCATTTTTGCCTATTGAACGAGGTGCGGGTTGGTGTTATCCAACATATGATAATTTTACTTTTTAATACAACCATTCATCAAAAAATGGGCCTCGTCGCTAAATATGATTTTTTGGCCAAAATTGGAGTCCTCTTCTAAGCATTTTGAACAAACGGAGTTACTATGTTAATGAATTTTGAGCTCCTATGTCGCTTTTTACGCAAAATTCGCCAACTCGAAGTCTGCGTAAGGCCGAGTTCTTCTGCACAGCGAGGAATCGGCTGACTAGAGTTCTGCTGTATATGTTCACGGTCCGAGGCGATTTTATTGCCGGCTGTCTCAAATTTGGCCACCAAACGTTGAAGGGTAATAAAATACAAAATTGAAGAACAAATTATAAGACGGCACGGTCTTGCAATACGTGGCCTGGATTTGACATCCCTGCTTGAGTCAAATACATCAAACCGAACTGTCATCTAAGACTGTTATGTTAAGTTGTTCCTACCACCTTTATCTTTTTAAATGAAGATTATAATTTTTTCAAAAGGAAAAATTCAAAAACAAGATTTGATCATATTTTAGGAGGAATGAATGAATTGCTTTAAATTACGTACTGACCATATTTATGCAATTCCCATAGAGACCGCTAGTTAAATGAACTTGAGCTGATAACCTAGTTTCGTCAATTGATATGTGTTAAGAAAAACTTACACAATAATATTCTAATTTATTGAATGTTGCTGGAAAGTGGTTGCGTGTTGCGTCCATTTACAAATAATGTAGAGTCTGGCAGTTACTATAACTTCCTTTTTATCAAAAAGTAGGTTTTTTCAATGTATACCTCAAATACAAATGCACTTTGCCTACTGTTCCAACGCTCGATGGTGATTGAGCTGGCAAAAATTCAACAATGTATGATAAAAAATTTGCCTTGGAGTATCTGATAGTTCCTTTCAATGAACATTGAAGGTGGATTCGGCTGCAAATCGATAGACAGACCCTTACCGACCTTAATATTATGAATTACGAATAAATTAGAACTGAACTTGATCATGATGAACCAACTTTAAGCCCAGTGACACCAAAAGTCAACTCATCTCGAAACTCACCAACTGGTGATCAAAATTGTTTTTTTTTTTTTTTTTTAATAGATATTTATGTATATGTACAGTTATACATATATTTATGTATGTTTGTATTTACTGCTTTCAAAAATTGTAACATTCTTTTCGATGCGCATTGTTTGACTTTTCAGTTTGTAACCAATTCGTCTCCCACATCTGGGAGATTCCATCATTCTATAGGTTCTATTGTTTGTACTCACAGTTACACAATGAAAGTCTAGTTTAGGCGATGAGAGAAGGTAAAACAACCAACCACAATACCAATAACAATAACAACAAATATACCTTAGTAAAAAAAAATCAAAAGAAAAAAAAAAGAAAATTATTCTTTTGTCATTCAAAAAAATAGAAAAAAAAGAAATTGGAAAAAAAATGTTATCAAAATGAGAAGAAAACTCAAAGAAAAACGAACACACATCGCGCATTGCGCGCTTCCTCTTCTTCTTCACTATCGAATAATCACGATTGCCACTGGGAGAAAAAATGTCGTACCATCTTATTGCTTTGTAGGGCAGTAACATCGAAGGTTTTATTAATAAATATGTAGATTATTAAAATATTTCCATAGATTTAATTCAGGAGCTTGAAAATTTTGAATTCGAATTACAAAAAGGTACCAGTTTGAAAAATTGAAACAAAATCGATTGAACTATTAAGGACATACATATGTATGTATATGTATATGCCGGAATAACGGGAAAATAAGTTGAAGATCTTCAAATCCATATTTCAACTATACGAAATTTTTTAACAAGAACCTGGAACGCAGATTTATTGGAACTACATATATTTAAGGTACTAAACATTTCTTGTAGGAACAGAGTTTAGTAAAAATGAATAGAGTTGTTCTTGAGAACACTTTAAAAAATCCAAGACTTTATATCAGACTACCCAACAGCAAAAGCCAATTCCTAAACTGTGCAATTGTAAAACAAGGAACGTAAAAAATTGTAATTTAAAAACTTATTTCTCCTACTACTACTATTAGACCCTACATATTATAGACAAGGTATATCAAAAATTGAAATTTTTACTCTAGGGAATTCCATAGAAATGCTCGGTTACCGATAAATCCATCTTTTTTTATACCGTTTCTCAATCCTTCAATCGTCTGTTTGTTTATTTTTTTAGTACTTTTTACTTTTTCTTTACACTTACTTGTAACAATTTGATGTAGATATATTTGGTTGCAAAAAAAAATTCATAAAGGTAATTTTGTAAGGAAATATCTTTCTTGCTTTTGAGTTTTTTATATATTTTTTATATCTTTCAAATTCTAAAAGTCTGGTTCTCCTTATTTGTTTTTTTTTTTTTTTTGAAAGAAGCTCTTCTTATTTCTGGTTTTTTTTATGAAATAAAGAAAATCTTTTATCAATGAGCAATTGAGCATTCTAATTCGTTTCTTAAAAATCGGCAATTTTGTCCACTTAATAAAAAGCAATAATATTTACATGAATGTATATTGCGACAGGTAAATCTACATCTTATCAGTCTAACCCCAAAAGTGTTATATTTAAAAATTATATTTTTTTAAGAAATTGTGGGTATTTGGAATCTGTAACCTTTTCAAGAATCTAATTTTAAAAGTTAAAATAAATTTGTTTGTATGCTTAACAATTTTTAGGATCATCAAAGTCGAACGAAATATATTAAGCTTCCTTGATTTCAACCAAATTGGCAACCATGATCTCCAACGTCCCACCAGCTACAAATATGGTGTTCTAGATATTTTCCACCTCTTTGTTCACATATTTATAAAAAAAAAATGTTTCATTCTTAAGAATTTAGTTGGGATATCTTCTATTATGTTTTCTTTCAAATAAACTTTTGAGTTGAATTCACATGATAAGAAAGGTGAATTTCACAAAAGTTATACCTACGAAATTTGAAAAACAAAACAATATTAAAAAAAATCATAATAATGTTATGGGTTCGAAGCGTGATTTTTTGTGATCCAGAGAGGGTGCAGGTTGAAGGTTTATAATACTGTTATGATCACTTTACCTGATAGTAAATGAGTCTATGGCGTCGGATGGTTTATGGTGTTGTGCGATGGGATGGCGTTGATGTCGGTTTTTCATTCGCACATCAAAGGATAATGGATCAGTGATGACGGTACGCGTGCTCCACTTAATATTGCTTGACTTACAATAATGAAACAGCTTCTGCATCCATTTTCTAAAGCAAAATTGAAGCTAAACGTCGCCAATCGTGTAGATGCAACGCAACCATTGCACAGCCACTCATCGATCATTTGATGAGCCATTACATTTACCTCGTTACTGTATAAACATATGACACATGATTTTAAGGTTTTTTGAAAAATGATCTTGCAAGACTTAACCCTGACGATACAAGTATCTAACTAAAAGTTATGGTTCTTTATTTGTAGAGAGGACTAGGTATATGAGTATTTCCAGGAGAATTAATGGGGCCTATAAAATACAACTGCATACAACTCTACACGTTAATAGTCAGTTTGTGCTAGTTTTACAAGAATAGATTATTCCCGTAACTCAAAAAATAAAAATATTCCTTGACATATACATAGGCTTTAGTTAACTAAAAGCATTCACTTGAAAAGTAATAATCAGCGCCAAGGCAACCCATTGAGTTAAAAGTCGGTTGTTAAAAAATGTCTGCGCTAGTAAAAATTTCAGAAAATATTTAGTTTTGTTTGAGGTTGTCATTTTCTTACTATACTATGAAGTACTTGAATTTTCAGTACAGAACTTGGTCTTTTTTTAAACGCTGGTGCCTGGTGCTGCTTTTACGGCACTGATCTTGATCTACAGAAATCGCCACTGAAATAAAAATTATTTTTGTAATCTTCATTGAACCCTCGTTCATTCCTCCTGCCTTAAATCTGAGAGGTGATAGCTGACTTATCGCCAAAATTACATGAACCTTATTGAATGAACAGATTGAATCAGAGTTAGCACTCCGTAGTTAGGTGGAAATCATTAAGGCTTTTCTTTTATTTTAGTTAAGGAGCTTTCAAGATTAATGCTTTTTTAGAGTTTTTGAAAATAAATAGTTAAACTTAAATGAAAAAGGTGTATCACCACTTCTTATTTTTCAGTTTTCAATTTTCTGCTTTTTTTGTATGTATCGAAAAACAGTTAAAATGCAGCTTTTTAATTTTTGGCTACTTGCCTTTTGTTTTTTGGATTTATTGCTATTTGCGCTAATATTGGATGGATTTCGGTTCAATACGTTTAGATTTTTTTGTGGTAAATTTTTTGTTTTAAATGGTGCACTGCCATAAACATTTACTTTTTGAATTTGAGAAGATATTATATGTGTGTTGTGCAGATATTTTAACATCGGAAATGGCTTCAAATATTTCGAAGGACATAAATGCAAGGAAAAAGCATAAATTCATTGACACATTCAAAGTCAGAATGTACTTCCATGTACTGTAAATACAAATTGAACAGAGTACATTAAACACGGGCTTGTTATATTTACTTTAATTAACCAACTCCCGATCCATGAAGTGTCTCTTCCTGACACGGCAGCTTTCCATCATCTGCTATCCCGAGCACGCTGCTTCCAGTGATCTAGTCCAAATGCTCTGGCATCGACGATGGGTCGGTCTTTAAGTCGGATGTTCGGTATTCCTTGTCACCGCCAACCTGGGGGTTGGGATTCGAAGATTCTCTTAACTGCAGCACCTTTGTCTATTCGCTCATTGATGCCGAGCCACATTGCTTTGGCTTTCCGGACTACATCCAAATCATATGCAGAAAGTTGGAGGTTATATCGTATCCTACACCTACATTCGCCCTCCTCACACACAAGACCAAATATCCGTCGAAGAATTTTTCTTTCGAAAGAGCCTAGTTTCATCTCTCTCTCTTTCTGCTCATAGTCCAACACTCGGCGCCGTAAAACAGGACTGATAGTGTAAGGGTTCTGTTGAGCGTGCACTTCGTCTCACGTGTGACTAGCTTTGAAACAATTTGTTTTGTTAAATCGAAGTAGCAGCGGTTTTATAGGGTAATTACTCGTTCGATCTCCACTTAGATGTCGTTCGTGGCGTTAATATTAACTCCAAGGTAGATGAACTCCTAAGCAACCTTGAAGTTTTTGCTATCAATAGTGACGTTTTGCCCTGATCGGTGGACAGATGTTTGTTGATAGCATATGCCTAGTCTTGTCCTCAGTATAATTGGGCTGGAATCAATAGTTTGCTTGTTCTAATTTATTTTTTCAAAATTCAGCTTCAAATTTTTGTTTTTTTCATGAAAATTTCTACTGTAAAATTTTAAGGATAATAATAAAATACGGAATAGCAGTTTTTTTCGCACCAAGGTAATAGCTAATCATTGATACCGCTTGAACCTTTTTGAAGCATTTCAAAAGAGAATGTCTACTATTCATCGAAAAGATGAATACTTAGGTCCCAGGTCCCACAACAAATTTCCTGGGTTACTTCTCTATTATTTAGAAGAAAACCTCGTAAATTGTCTTCTGAAATTGATTCAAATTCTACATAAATGTCAAAATAGACTTCTTATAACTTAAAAAAAACCTTGGTCGGCGATTTGCATTATTAAACTTTCACTTTTAGGTGCTTCAATATAGGTTATGCTAGCTTGACTTGGCTGTCAGGAGGAGAGCCAAAAACACTTAGACCATGAGTTGGTCAATTGTGATACCACATTGAATCTTGGAGACTTTCTCTCTAATCGTTAATCCATTTGGAGCTCCTTATATAGCAGATTGCGTATATCTATGTTTATTTTCCAGATCACTAAAATCATTATAGTAAAATTCTCTCAGATAGCGTCAACCTCATTTGAATAAAGCGGGACATGTACAGAGAAGGTGATGCATCGATTCCTCCTCGATTCGTACTCTATGAGTTAAAAAAATGTTCCTGGAGAAATTCACAAGAGTCATAATCGCTGAGGGAAATCAGAAAAGATCACGAAGAAAGCACTCTAGGCTCATGTGACGACAACGAATCTGAATCATGATGGTAAATATTATTCGCAGCTTCATCATCCATCCACCACCACCGCTGCCACTGCCGCTGCTGCTGCGCCCTGCACTGCAGCCATGAAGAAAACACAAAGGTCGATAAAGAAGTATGTATATCTACGCTTGCATGATGTGGATGCTGTGAGCTGTGCTGCCCCCAGAATGAAATAATATAAAAGAGCTGCCAACAGTTACTTTGATGTTGTGCGTTTCCAAAAAGCGCCCTCTACATAAAAGTCTTCTTCATCATTGTCGAACAACTGGGTCTGGGATCTGGAAAGAAGCTACCTACCTATGTATATCTGCTCTTTTGATATTTGTTGTTGTTGTTGCTTTGCGTTGGATTTCCGAATCTGAATCCGAATCCGAATATAAACTCTTCATATTTGGATCATGAGTGATTCGTTTGGCAGAGATGTTTTGTTGTTTTGGTTTTATTGTCTTGTATTTTAAGATGCTTCAATCTCCCTATGTCTGGGATTGTTTGGACTTTAATTGAATTTGTAGGGTTAACATCCTATTGTAGTCGCAGAGCACATCAGGGCGTATATAGCGTTTGTTGGCGGCAAAGTTTTCACGAGATACCGAGATAATTCTCATGTAGAAAAATTATGGCTCATTAGATGGTCAGTGGCATTTTATAGAATCACAGACAGACGACGCACGGACAGAAAAATTCAACTAAGAGACAATTTTTTTTAGATTTTTACAATTTGAGGGCGTGTGTGTGTGTGAAGGGAGGGAGTGGTTTAGTTAATTTTATAAATTGGTTGCTGTCAAACGCGCTGGAAATTTGAATAGAGAAATCGTGTGTATTCTTTGAACCTTAAGAAGTTCCTGATTCTTCTGATTAATAAAGGAATGGGTTGTTCTTTTATTTTTTGTAAGTTGGGAAGTGAGTATATTGAGGGGAATAGGCGATCACTTGAATTTGACCCCGATTTGGGGATCAAGTGAATATTGATTGATTTGTTTTAATGGATATACATATATACTACATAGGTAGACCTAACAGGCGTTACGTTTAAGGCGTTATCGTAAATTTATGGGATAAAAAATAATTGGAACTGTTTGCTAGGCAGGCAGAGTGTACATAAATTTATAACTACAAAAGCTATTTTGAAGAAAATACGTACATTCAGATGAAATGCAGTGAAACCCACCTAATTTAACATTGCTAAAGAGCACACCCAGATTATAATAACACAATGCTTGTTTACCACTATCATGGAAGAAACAATTAGATTTTTCTACTGCTAGTCTGATAAGTTTCTCGCATGATTGTTTTATCACATACGAGGACGGTCCGATAAGTACTAAGCCTACAAAGGAAAAACTAAAATTTTGGAAAAGTGGCGATTTATTTCTCAACATAGTCTCCTTTTAGTTCGATACACTACTTGATCCAGCGATGCTCCAACCTTTTTAACCGATCCAAAAAATAGGTTTTCTTGAGGTCTGCAAAGTAGGCCTCTGTGGCGGCGATGACCTCCTCATTCGACTCAAATTTCTGCTCGGCGAGTGATTTTTTCAAATTTGAAAACAAAAAAGTGCAAGGGGTCAAATCTGGAGAACACGGTGGATGCGGCAGCATTTTGTAGTGCAATTCGATTAATTTAAAAAGCTTCAAACACTGTTCTGAAGTGATCTTACGGTTGCGCTTGTTGTCCGGAGTGAGCAAAAGCGGCACTTATCGCGCCGACAGCTTTCTCATGCCAAAAATTTCATGAAGGATATGACCCACGCGGTCTTTTGAGATGCCTACTCTTTCAGCTATCTGGCGCATCTTCACTCGGCGGTCTGCCAATACGAATCGTGGTTTTTTGACACGTTATTCTCCGTGGTAGCCATTTCTGGGGCTCATCAAAAACCGATTAGGACGACGTTGAAACTCGTTTTACCAATTTTTGACGTTCGCCATGGAAGGAGAAGAGTCACCGTGCACAGCATCCAAGCGTTCTTTGATTTCGATGAGCAATTTCCCTTCCCAAAAAAAAGAATCGAATCACTGACTGATATTGCTCTTTTTCCTTTTTTTCTAACATTTGCGGACAAGCTGACTACCAAACGTTGTCAAAACAAAACTACGAGTCCGATTCGGCTTACATTTTTACAGTACTAGATGTACTAGACGATATTTAATCTCTCTTGCGATACTGGTACCATCGGGCGGTGAGGCTAAGTACTTATCAGACCACCCTCGTAATTAATTAAACGCATGATAGTTTTCTCTTATGACGTTTTCTTTCATGAAAGTTTTCTCGCATGATCGTTTTATCGCAATATATTTTTTTCTCCAAATATTTGTTTCGCATGATAGTTCTCTTTTATGATAGTTTTCTCGTATGATAGTTTTATCCCAGAATACTTTTTTCTCCTGATATAAAATGGCGCAGAATTAATCACCCTATCGAAAGATGTTATAATTTTTGCAAATGGCAATGGATGATTTTGGGTCGAAAATCATCATGAGCGGCGAGGTGCATTTCGAGTTAAGCGGTTACGTCAATAAGCAAAATCTTCGTTTATTGCGCACTGAAACTCCGCGTGTAATGCACAAAGAGCAATCACATCCACTCAAAGCTTATGTGTTGTGCGGCATTCACGCGGGAAGAGTGATTGGGCCGCATCTTTTTGAGGACGACTTCCGCAATACGGTCACTGTTACTGGCGAGAACTACAAGGCCATAACAAATGACTTCCTACTGCTAGAATTGAATGAGCGGGACTTGGTGAATATGTGGTTTCATAACGGTGCAACTGCACACAGCACGAGTTACATCGGATATTGTGAAGGAAGCGTTTCCTGGTCGCGTAATCTCCCGTTTTGACGGCTTGGCATTGCCAGCAAGATTGCCTGATTTAACCATCCTAGATTTCTTTCTTTGCGACTACTTGAAGTCGCGGGCTTATGCTGGCAAGCCTCAGATAATCGCAGCTCTTAAGAAGAATATTCGACAGAAATGCGACGCCGGAAATAATCTTGCAAAATGCCATGGAAAATGTGATAAGACGGGCATAAATGTGTATCAACATTGGCGGCAGGCACTTGACGCATATCATCTTTTCCACTTAACAGAAAACAATTTAGAGGCCCAAATAAAGATTTCCATCACTCGCATGATCGTTTTTTCTCATGGTATTTTTCTCTCATGATAATTCTATCCCATCATACCTTTTTTGTTGCGATAGTTTTCTCGCATGCTGGTTTTATTGCCTATTTGATTTATCGCATAATAATTTTCTTGTATGATATTCTAATCGCCTGATTAATTTATCGCATGATAATTTTCTCGCACGATAGTTTTCTCGCATGATTGTATTCCCACTTAATGTTTTTTTACTATTAAACCTGCATTCGGTGCTACTCGGGAAATGAGTATCCGGTGGGAGGGCGATTTATTCTTCAAAAGAGTATGTCCAGGAGGCATTGTTTAGGTTATCTGTAATATCTCAATTAAGTCTAAAAATTTTCTCTCAAATTCAAACCTAAGAAAATAAAATTTACACATAGGTAAGTCACATAGTTTCTAACGCAGATGAACTTTTCAGAAATTTCTGACCTAAGCTAAGCTCACTCTCCTTAGCTCCCCAAAAGTCCACAGATAACCTAAGCACTTAAAACAAAACAAACTTAATAAATTGAGAAAACAAGAAAGTTTACATTAGCCCCATTAAAAAACACCTTTTCATGCCTGATTGATTTTAATCTCATACTAAGGTAATCAGTAAATTTATTAACAATTTGTAATCCACGATTATGAGCCCCATTCCCAGAGAGCAGCCGGTAAAAGCAGTGATCAACATTTTTAATCCGACAAGTGTGCTGCTGCTCGCACTCACATGCATTCCAAGTCGCACACACACGCAGATCCTCACTCTGATTCATACGATTTGTGTTGCATCTTCATCAGTTATAGTTGATCTTTGGGTAAAGATCTGCTTCCTCCAGATAATAGAGAGTGCCTCACAGCATCATGAACATTGAACAACGACAGGGCATTTCCCTCTAATCAGGCATGAAAAATCAACCGCATCTGGAGTGATCATAGATATTGTTCATTGATAGGGTCTCAGATACACTACCCAGCACGCATACTCTCACACGTGCTGCTGCCTCGGCACATTGACGACATTTTCTCACCGAAGATCAGTGATCGAGCGATCGGCTTGTGCTGCTCGAGGGAAACATGAAAAACTACACGAATTTCAACACTTGAGAGAATGAGATCCTCGCTCTTTCTGTCCCCGTTACGTCCATCCTCTCAGTGCAGTGCAGCGCCAGCATCACTGATCTTATGGCGCACATAGAATACCATTTAAGGTGCGTGCAACAACATCAGCGGTAGCCTAACCACATGGATGCTTACATTTTCTCGTAAGCTAAATTTGGAATTTTCCAGGCACTGAAATCGAACTTTTTTGCGTTCGATCGGGTTCGTCGATCGTCGGAATGAATTGAATCCATTAGCTGCTACTTTTTTCCCCAATCGATACGCTGAAATGGATACACAAAAAATAAGTACTTCTACGCCATTTTGAGGAAGTGATTGAGATTGAGTTCGACAGAGATTTTTACTTTCACTTCTGCCCCGAGGGAGCTGTCAATGTTGGGTATGTGTGTTATATGTGTAAAGAGCGATCCAACTTCGACAACAAAACTAACTACCTATGACATAATCCCAGATGTGGAACGCAGCATCAGCCTCAGCAAACCACTAGTCCGGTGGGTATTTCTGTTTTTTTTTTTCTTCTCCAATGCCCAAATGTAATCACTTAACTGACGCGCTGCGGCAGCTGATAATTTGTGTGCGTTACGCTCGCTCGGCAATGATTTCGCGTGACGAAATCGACCGCGATATCATTTGGGCTTGAGAGACCTCAAGATTTGTGGGCTTGTTGAATGTTTGATATTTTATATGTTGCCTGGTCATGTTTGGTTGTGCAGCTAACAAGGCGATTATCAGACGGGAATTTTATGGGATTTGTTGAAGATTAAAATCTAATAAACAGCGGCTTTGCGCAGAGACATGCACTACCGTTTAAATCGGAGGATTTTTGATAGTCTCAGGATGAGATTTCTGAAAGACCTTTTTCGCACAAGTTTTAAATGTTGTGATTTGTTTTTCTTTTGAGGGGAGTTACACTTGACGGGATTTTATAAGATTTGAAAATACTAACAAAAAGTTAAGTGCACGACTGGCTAGCACAGACTTGCTCTTCTTGTTCTCTTTTGTACATTAAATAATAAAATAGCGATGGGTAGGTTTTGACAGTTCATGGTAGCCATTTTGTTTTATTTGTGTTTACTTTCTTAGGCATTAACGAAAAGTCAAATTACAGCGAGTAGCGAGTATTGACAACGTGTATGTTCGCTGAATAGGTTCTAGACGAGGCGGAAGCGCACCTTGATTTCAACAAAAATATTATCGACTGAAAATATCTTCTTTGACCTTTTGTCCACGAAAATTGGCGTTATGTCAAGGCAATGTAACTTGGACTCATTAGTTTTGTCTAGTGACAATGTGAACTATATCCAATAAAGATTAAAAGTCTTTATCACTAACTCTGAAAGATTTTGCGTAACAAGTCCAATTTAGTAGTGCTAAGTCTGTAACTTGGTTGATTTATTTCAGTATTCAGTATATTCTTAAAGGTCAGGTCAAGTTTTGATTAATTGCAGTGTCTTCTGGAGTTGGTTTTTATTGTGGAGGTGGATAGAATTCTGGAAAATAATGCCAAAGCACTGAAGCTTCACACTGTTGGATTGCTTTAATTATCGCTGATGGATCCTTTCAAGACGTGCCAGTCGTTTTATAGAATGATATACATAAATAGACATTCTCAGTTAAATACCGGATTTTAAAGTTTGATGTGCCCCACAGGATCTATCGCAAGTAAATGCGTTTGAAAAGCGTAAAAGGAAGAAAAACATCAGTTCTCCGATTTAAATATTCGTTCTTCCAATCACTTAATTCGAATATCAGAAATTTCAGTTCGAAAATGGGATCTCTGTCCACCGAAACTCACAAATTTAAAAAAAAATTAATATAAAACTAAAACCATTTATTTTTCTCTAGCCCCTTATTGTTTAGTTTTCATTATTATGACATATCCCTTACTTACTGATTTACGTATAATCGTTTGTAAAAATGAAAGTGTTTTCGTCAATTTGTGCAGCATATGAAATGAAGTCCGACAACGACTAAATAATAAAAGACTAAATATAACACAAATTGCAATCGAATAGTTCACAATGTCTTTTGAATTTTTGTTTACATAATGCGTGAAAACGCACGCAGGAAATATTTGCTAGTCAATTTATATACTTGAGTAAATACAAATAGCGTGTGTGTCATTGAGTGGACACACGACAGAAATCAAGATTCTTACACTTTAAACGCATGTTCGCACATAATAATGATAGAATCCATCAAATCCCTTGCTTGTCATGAAAAGCTGTTGCACTATCAAAATATATCGAAGCAACGTTGGTCACCGAGCCTTAATTCGGAGGTTTGGAACATTTTTCAAACAATTCAGGACCTAGAATCCGTATATGCAAGAGTGTGCTGAAAAGAATTGGCGGAATTTACGCAATGATATCTTAAAATATTGGCCAGGTGCAGCCCGAACTTTTCTTCATTTATTGGATAGAATACAGAACATAGCGTTAAGACCCATCTCTTGAACACCGTCGGAATGTTTCATGTGTTTCTTTGATTTGTTGCTTTCTTCACAAGCAATGCTCACTCCAAGTAGCCAGTTGCATTTGGACATCAATCAGATCACTCGTGATACCACGAGCCTAATTTTGGTCCTTCCGTCAAATAAAGAGAATTGTTTTTAGTCGCACAACACGATTATGGAATAATTTACTCGGCACGGTTTTCGCTTGCCATTTCAATTTGCAAATATTTAAGACCACTATTGTGGACACCTCAAGCCCCCACAACACATCCTTATTTAATTTTGTACTTTTATTTTGTACGATTTTTTTAAAAGTGCTGTGTTTTAAAAAAATAAAACTAATATTTGCTTCGAAAAAATATCGACAGCACAATGGCTTTGTACATATATGTATACAAATAAAACATCATTTCCTTTCTTACAAGTTTATAACTTTGGTCTTCAGAGCCTTGCCGCAATTATTACGAAGGTATAAATCAATCCACGTTTTCCAATATAGCAGATTTCGTTAAAGTGTTCTAAGACCTAAATTTAAGACCCCTTCCAAACCACGAAAACTCCTGCACTGCAATGAATTATATCCTCTTAATAAAATTAATAGAAATTATTTGGAAATGGGCCATTATGCTGTATTTGATTCTAATTATCCAAAATTCTGTATTTCCAAATTCTGCAAAAAGAGTGCTTTATTTTTGATTATCAGAACAGTTTTTTTTATATTTCCCAACATTTTTCAATACAGCATTTTGAAACCCAGAATTTTCAATTTTCAGAAGAATGAAATATATGTATAGTAAGCCGTTTTCGAAAACGTAATCTGCATCGAAAATCGCAAACTCCAAAAGTCAACTGTTCGAAAACCCAAAACGATATTTTCATGCAAAAGCATTATTTTCGATAACGCAGTCATATGTTCGATAACATCATTTGCGGAGCAGCTCTACAGTAAAAACATCGAGTTGACGACAAAAATAATTGAAGTTCAGAAAATAGAGTTTAGATTGTCTTTTTTGTGTATTGGTGGGTGAAAGTATGTAGTTAAATTGGTGCACAACATCATCAACTTCTTCATTTGTAGTTGGCCATCTCACAAATTTTGAAAGTAGACGCACGATCTCTGATTTCTCGGTATGAATTTTCGTTGCTTAAAGCTCAAAGAGTAATGTACATTTATGTATACATATGCTTTGTTCTAAGTCTGTACCTGGGCGTCCTGTTTTTGTGTTTTTCCATAAAGGGCTTAGTTCTTTCTTCAATCCCTCGAATTAGGTATTCATTAAGAATGTTACTTTTTATGAATTTAAACGTTTCCTTTGTTAGTATTTACAAGAAATAATTGCTTTGACATGCTGAAATGACCGAAGAATTCGTCATCCGAAAACTTTTCGATTGTTTTGATGTACAATTACGCATACGCACCTTTGGACTTTTACGGCTCGAACTTCGGAGTTTAAACCAAATCGCCTTCTTTTTTTGTTTAAAAATAATTTTTTTGCTGTAGTAGCACGTATTTAAATTTTTCGAACAATTTTCAACCACACTTTTTGAAAATTTTTTAGCATCCATTTTTAATTCTATTAACCGTATTCGTAAACTTCAAATACATTTGCAAGAAAATTCACTGAAGTTGATCAAATACTCGTAGATTTTGTGCAAGCAGGACGATTGCATATTTGACGACAGCAATATTTGCGTCAAAAAATGACGATCATTTGACGATCAAACTGAAGTTGATTTGACGTTTTCGAAAACAGTCGTAGAATTTTGGAAACTGAATTTCGGCACATACAGAATTATGAAGATAGAATACCGTTTGAATATTTTAAAAATCTCACACCAGAATTCTTACGACTTCTTACTTTGGAGTATAACAGAATATTCGACACCGCTGACGTCCCTGTGAGTTTCCGAAAGGCGATTATCCTTCCGCTACATAAAAAAGGTAATGTTGAAGATCCAACAAAATTATAGAGGTATCTCATTTTTAAATACAGCAGCAAAGCTCCTTGGCTCAGTATTGTATAATAGACTCAGCGAGTGGGTTGAATCTGAGAAAATTTTAAACGAATTTCAAGCTGGATTCAGGAAAAATTACTCGACAGTGGACCAGATTTTTTCATTAATAAATATTGCTGACATTTATAAAAGTAAAGGAAAAAAACTTTATGCTTTTTTTGTGGATTTTCGGGCAGCGTTCGATTCAATTCCCCGGGAAGCACTTTTTTACAAGCTTTTTAAATATGGAATCTCAACTAAAGTTATATCCATCATTAGAGCCATGTATGAAGAAAATGTTGCACGAGTTTGGGATGGAAATTCTCTTTCGGATGAGTTTGGTACGTCAATGGGCGTTAAGCAAGGATGCGTTTTAAGTACCCTTCTCTTTATTTTATACATAAATGACATTACTGATTCGGTGAAAGGTGGTATTGCTATAGGGGAAAGAATATCCCAGGACTAATGTTCGCAGACGATATAGTGTTTCTAGCTGAAACTATAGACGGGATGCAGCTAATGATAAATAGGCTACAACTATATTGCAAAACATGGAATCTAGCGGTAAATCTTTCTAAGTCAAAAATGATGATATTCAAAAACGGTGGTGGGAGATATTCCAGAAGGGAGAAGTGGACATTTGAGGAGGAACCGATAGAAATTGTAAAGGATTATAAGTATCTGGGAGTCTTGATTACTTCTAACTTGAACCTTGGAAAGCATCTGCAATCCAAATTATCTGAAGCAAAGCATGCTATGTGTTCTGTGTGGAGAAGCTGCACTCTAAGAAATAGCGTTTCTCACATAGCTAAATACAAAGTCTTTCGAGCTACCTCAATCGAAATTCTGTTTTACGGAGCACAAGCATGGGAATATTGTTCGTTTGCACCTGTCGAAAAGTTTCTCAGATTTTTTATTAAAAGTACCTTCAGGCTGCCGAGTACATCGCGCAATTATATGCTATATCTCGAAACAGAAATAGGACCACTCTTTTTGGACACACTTAAATTACATTTCAATCACGTGGCAAGAGTTATGGCGATGGGCGACGAAAGAATTCCGCGACTAGTACTCACTTAAGCTATCAATTCCGAAGGAACGTGTGTAAAAGAGTAGAAGAAACTGGCAATCGAATGTTCATCTACGTTGTCAATATCAGCCGACGAAAATATCGATGTACTCAAGGTGAAATTTGATGATTTGCTGAAAAAAACCGGAAATAGGATGTATGAAAAATTTGAGAGCGAAGCTAAAGCGTCCATTTACAGAGCGTACTAAGAACCCTTTTCAACAAATAAGCCTGTTATTTAAAGTAAGAGGTGAACTCATCGAGTTAAACTATGTTCCTCATCGACCAGATCTGCCAATTCTGTGCGATCTATGCAACCGCAAAGAACGCGAAGATGTATTCCATTTCCTGGGTGTGTGCCCAATTCTCAAAGAGTTCCGAAATCGCTGTTTTGGGGTAGAAATTCTTAGCTTAGAGGAAACGATCAACATTTTGAATGGAGAAAGAGGCTGGGACGTTCTTTATGAGTACTCATTGATCGCTCTTCGTTACAGAACAAATATAGTTGAGGAAAATTTTTAATGATTTTAATGTTTTAAATGATAAAGAATATATTATGAACAAAAAAATGTACATATATGTATATTAGATTTTTCTTATGTATAAATTATAACAAAAATGTCAGTCTGGTAGACGGCCTACGGCCAAACCATCAAAGACTTATGTCATCTTACAATTGAGAAAAAATATATTTTGTATTGTCTTTTGAAGTCAATAAAACTAAAACTAAACTAAACTACAGAATTATGACCCTAACTATAAAGCGGACCGAACTATTTTGAAATTTTACAGGTTTTAAGATCAGATCTATTCTTCCGGTCAACAGCTTTTCCAAGTATGTTCTTGTCATCAAAGTTTAAAAACCTTCGATCATTTTGTATCAATTAATCATTTCATACTTTTGACAAGAAGCCTGAAGCCCCATCGTTCAAATTCTTATCATGATCGATGGAAAATATTTTCTGATCAAAGTGATTGTTTCCTATTCTGAATTGTTGATATTTATTAGAAATATGTACATCTTAAAGCTTGCATATTATATCGCCCTATATTCCTTAAGAACTTTCTTATCAAAAAAAATCAAATCAAATCTTTTCCGTTCTGAAGACCCCAAAATTAAATTTAAGTCAGTTTCCCTAAGTCTAATCACTTACTTACAACTCCATTCGACTCCTCCATATAAGATCATTGACCTCCTCTAAACCGATTTATCACTGTAACCTTGTGTATTTCCCAGCCCCCTCCTCAAAAAAAAAAAATCGTTTACTTTCAAAAGTCATACATTTAAAAAATATCCCACATATAAGGCACGATGGGGGAATCCCCCTAAAACTGCACTAAGAATTAATTACACCAGTGAATAGTTAAACAGACATCCATATAGAAGGAATCGAAATTCCCAAAACGCTGTGCCATGAATGTGCACTGATTTATTGATTTTTCCCCGCTCCACCACCACCGACCGGTTGTCCCTTTATCAACACCAAATAAATGATCGGCTCCAAAGTTAGGGGACAATGGCATCTGAACGGGCGTTCCTAAGTCATATGGCTCTCAGTTTCAGTGTTTGTTTGCCTTTCTTCGAGGGTTGTTCCGATGTTTTTGTTTCTCAGGCACTGTTACTGTCGCAATGTCGTGTCGCGTCAGTCGTTAGGACGTCCGTTGTCTTCGGCGTGTGTTTTGCGGCTAAATTTAGGACTCAACAGTGAACAATCCATGCGACACAATCGGAAGCAAGTATTTGTAGTAAACATGTGCATAACAGATTTCCTGAATTTTGAGGCCACCGGAATTATTGTTGGGCTTTTGTATATTTTTGGATGCTACTTTCTGGAGGGGGGAAACATTCTATATTTTTGGAACTTTGGTCCTTGTTCCCTTATCAAATATTATTTTGGGGGAGGATGTGATCTGCTAATTTTAGATACCTACCTAAACATTTTTTTCTATTTTTAGAGAAATCCTCCGAATGATACATTGGATTGCATTTATCCTCCATCCAGCCTCACCTTACTCAAAGAAATTAGTTCGTTACGTTCTGCGGAGTCTGATCGAAGACAGATAATTTTAGGATGAGAAGAGTGACTGCACAGTGATTGAAATGGGGAAATTGGAGTTAAGTGATGACGCAGACGATTGACGTTGAGGTGCAGCTAATTTTAGGGGCCAATTCAAAATAAAGCAGATGTTTTATTTAAGTGATACTGATATAAAATTATCGTTTACCATAAAAACTCATTTATAATATTGAAGTTTTGGAAATAGCACGGGGCATGCACATGTGATAGTAAAAGAAGCCAATGATATCCATAAAGGGGTTATGAAATATGATTATTAAGGAGCAAAATAATGGCCAAAGAAATATTAAGAACAATAATTAAAATTGTTCATAGAGTTTTTATTAAATATAAGTAGCGTTTTATTGGTAAATGTATATGCAGCACAGCAAAATTTTACACAGGAAACAACAACAGAGGAATGCTGGTGATAATCTAGCCAAACAAAAAGTGCGGATAAAGTTTTGGAACGTCTGGAATAGAATGACACTCAAATGGTTTGCAGACAAATATTTTGTACGTGAGGTTGGCAGATTTTGATTATCGGGGGATGTGTTCGGTGATATTTGTTAATTTTATGGTTTGTTCTCACTAGAGACAAAATTAAGTGGTTTGAAATATTAATCTACAATTAGACGGTCAACGTAAATACTCAATTCGTTGAAGTCACTAAAAAATTGACGTTGACGTGTAGGTAGGTAGAGATGGTAGTCGCCAGCCAACTGGGCCCGCAACTCAATTAGCGCTGGGGTGCGCCGTTTTGATACCATTAAACTCGTGTCAACCTAATAAAGATTTAGTACGGAAGAAAATGGCTTTTATATACTTTAGCGGAGCATTACTAAAGCCATTTTGTCGCATTCAGAAAGATAATCAGATCTTTGATTTTCTTCTCCGAGAGTTCGCTGGGGTCATCGAGGAAGGCTTTCCCAAAGGAAGCCATCCTGTAATTTGCTAAGGCGGGGCAATCGCAAAGAAAATGAACCACAGTTTCTTTTTCTTGTGGATCTCCACAACTACGGCAGTGTGGGTTGAAGGGGATGCCTAGCTTTCGTGCATGTTCACCTATGGGCCAGTGCCCGGTGCATATTGCTGTGATCCTGGCTATGTCGCGCCTGGGTCTGCATATTAGATCGTTGGAACGTGAGTTGTTGTAAGTAGGCCATATCTTTCTTGATATGACACAGTTTGTGAGACTGCTCCACCTACGGTTGGATTCATTGAGAAAAATCGAGAAGATTTTTCTCTTCATAGCACCAAGAGGAATATTAACTTTTTCCGCTAGTGAGCTATGTAAGGCCGAGCCTTGCCGAGCTAAAGCGTCAGCCTGTTCATTACCCTCTATGTCACTGTGACCTGGAACCCAAATGAGAGTGACCTGGAGGTCAATGTTCAGACTCGCCAGTTCGTCCCGACATTCCTGGACAAGTACTGAGGTAGATGTAGATGATTTAATGGCCTTAATGGCCGCCTGGCTATCTGAGCAGATAGCTATATTTCTGAACTGGTTTTGGTTAGATTGGAGCAACTTGCATGCCTCCTTGATTGCTAGTATTTCAGCTTGAAATACACTCGCAAAGTCTGGTAGTCTGAGGGACTTGGAGATGTTAAAGGACTCGGAAAAAATTCCTGAACCAACACCGCACTCCATCTTAGATCCATCAGTAAAGATTATCGAATCGAAATCCTTTGTGACAACGTCATTTTTCCAATCCTCTCTGGTGGGAAAAATGGCTTTGAAATCCCCGCTTGGGCCAAGAGGAGCTACGCAGTAGTCGGTGTTCGATAAGAAAATATCCGGAGGTATCAATTTTGTTATGTTTCCATGACCATAGGGTTTGGAGAACCAACAGTTAGATTCTTTAAGTCTTACAGCACTGCATGCCGCTAGATATTTTATATGAAGGTCGAGTGGTAAAAGGTTCAGGATAACGCTCAGGGCATCTGTTGGGCATGATCTGAGAGCCCCCGTAGTGCCGACGCTAGCCGTTCTTTGAACCCTTTTAAGTTTTGCGACGTTATATTGCTTGTTAAGTGCAGGCCACCAAACAATCGATCCGTAAGACAAAATTGGCCGTACCACTGCAGTGTACGTCCACAAAATCATCTTCGACTGAAGGCCCCACTTCTTACCAAAGGTTTTTCTGCAGGCATAGAAAGCTATAAAGGCTTTCTTAACCCGTTCTTCAATATTTACCTTCCAATTCAATTTGGGGTCGAGAATAACTCCAAGGTATTTAGCTTTGGAAGATAAGGAAAGAGTTTGACCGTTAAGTCGAGGTAGGGTGAATGTAGGTATTTTAGTCCTGGTAGTAAAGAGCATCAGTTCCGTCTTGCTCTGATTAACTCCTAGTCCACTACTAGTGGCCCAGTTGCTAACTCTTTTCAGAGCCACGTTGACGTGTAATATTTTGTCTTTTATATTTTGCGCGCAATGAAGGGATTTTGACTACCCTTAATATAATCAACACAGTGCGAGTGTTCTAAGAAAGTTGGAAAGGAGATACCGATACACTTTGGTCTGGTCTTAAATGTCTGAATATGTATTGCAATGGGAAGGAAATATAGGGCCGGATAATGTATTCAACATTCGTGTATTACGGCTAAAAAAAGAATCTCTGAATTTTACAGTACGACCAAATTTGGGCTTAAGTACAAACTGATGGACATTCCCTGAATGGCGAGTATTACGGTTAAATTGTTTGAGGGGGGGAGGTTAGGTTAGGTTAAAGTGGCTGCTGACCGGAAAAGGACAGCACACTTAGACCAATATTTGGTCCGTTGTGATACCACAAGGATTTCAAAAATCCCCCTTACTCGTTAAACCATTTTGAGCTAATAATGAAGCGTTTGAGACAGTGAATGTCGGAATTATTTAGATCACTAGGATCGTTATAGTAGTAGTCTCCCAAGTGGAGTCTACGTCTTTGCGCTAGGGCAGGACAAGAGCATAGAAGGTGGGGAATTGACTCCTCTTCTTCTTCATCCATGCAGCTTCTGCAAAAGTCATTTGCAGGAACTCCAAGACGAGAAGCATGTCTTCCTATTTGGCAGTGCCCAGTAAGGACACCTATAATGGAGCTAATATGCAATCTACCAATAGAAATTAGTTGTTTTGAGCGTTTGGCATCAAACAATGGCCAAATCAGTTTAGTAGACCGGCAAGTTGGGGTGCTGGTCCACCTGTGGTTGGCTTTCTTTATGGTATCTTGCTTTAGCATAAGTTTACAAGTAGCTAGGGGTATACCGATGTTAGATTTGCTATCCAACAAAGGTAATATTGTTCCGTTTTTTGCAAGTTCGTCAGCTTTACAATTTCCTGGAATGTCTCTATGCCCCGGCACCCATGTAAGGTGAATGTTAAACTGTTTTGACATCTCCACCAGAGATGATCGACAGTTTTGGGCTGTTTGTGAGTTAATGGAGACAGAGTCCAGTGACTTTAAGGCAGCTTGACTGTCTGAGAAGATACGTATATCGGTTGTCGATATAACGTTTTCTTTTAGCCAAGAGAGGACTTCTTTTATTGCTAAAAGCTCTGCCTGGGGGAATGCAACTGACTATTTCACTAGAACAATGCTTATAGAAATAACGGTAAAAAAGTGATGCGATTGTCGTAAGCTTAAATGAAACAAATGTACTCAAATGGATATGCTCACACTTGCGATTTAAATTACTACGATTTTTCTGTCGCTACTTATTTGTAGCAAATGCGTGCTTTCACATAAAAAAAAGTGTGTTTTATTTTTCGCGATTAAATAATCGCGCGGCAAAAAAATCACAAGTGCGTGCATGACAATAATTTATACCGACTACGACTTTTTAATCGCCTCGATGAAAAATCGCAAGTGCGGTCCTAGCCTTATAGATTACAACTAGATCAGAAAAATGCACATACTGAGAGCTGTTCGGTTTTCTCAATGCAAGTGCTGCTCATGGATAGCACTTTAACGACATTAGGCAGCATGGCGGTTTTAAATTCTACGCGGCTTATGGTTCCCCATTTGACAATGCTATTGAGATCCGAATTTAATGAGCTTATCATACGCTGCCGTTTTGGATCCACATCCAAAGAATAAGGACATGTACCTGGGAACTAATATGAGAAGCTGATATACTGTCATCAGTAAAACAATTTAATGAATTAGAAGTTTCAGACAAAATATCATTGATGAATATGAGAAAGAGAGTCGGAGACACAACGGAGTCCTGTGGCACACCAGCGTTTATTTTGTGGATATCAGATTTGAAACTGTCTATAATACTACTTGTAGAGAACGGTTCTAATCCAGCGAAGAATAGATTCATCGATACCAAATGCACGCGTTTTCGATAAGATAGCTTGATGCCAAACTCTATCAAATAATTTTAAAATATCAAGTGCAATAATCTTACTTTCCCCAAAACCATGTAAGAATTTGTGCCACTGTTCGGTGAGATATACCATCAGACCACCAGAGGGCCTATTGCTACGAAAGCCATACTGTAGGTCACTAAGAAGCTTTCGTTAAGATATTTCTTGAGCTGATAACAATTTATCACCCTCCATGACCTCAGAAAGAAGAAATAGAAGTGCGATGGGACGATAGTTAGTGGGGGAAAAAGATTCGCCTTTTTTAGAGACAGGCTGTACAAATGCGTTTTTCCATTCACTCGGAAAGAGACCAGTAGAGTAGGACAGATGGAAAAGCTTATGCAATGGCTTTGCCAACGTTGAAGAACACGTCCTCAGAAAAATTAGGGCAATCGCCAGGATAGTGGATTCCTAGCATTTTATATTCTTCCTATCCTTGAATTTTAAGATTTGAAAAATCTCGAAATATCTCTACGTAGAGGTTGGCGTTACATTCAGTTTACATTTCAGCTTATCAAAAAATCTTTCCAAAAGTTCTGGTTTTAGTGCTAAAAAAATCCAAATTTTGTTATAAATAAAACAATAAAGAATATCAAAATCATTAAAAAATATTTTTAATTTTCCATTTAGTAAGATTTTAAACAAATTTATACAAAATTATCATTTTTAATCAAACGAGGGCATCTATTTTTAGACTTACTTTTTCTTTTATCCTGTTAATAATAATTTGGTCGGATTGACATGTACCGTTACACGAAACAAAACATCCATATTCATACATTTTATTCTGTTCCACAAAGCGAACACGAAAAACCACAATAAATTATAAATTCTCCCGCTTAAAACCTTTTCTTCCTCAATTACCTTCACCTTCGCCTACAAATCTTTCCAAGCTTTGTATGAAAAAGTATATGGCAACTTTATATCCAACAACAAACAAAAAAGAGGCGTCATGATTAACTCGCATTTACGCGTCGTTGTCCTCCATAAGATTTATTTTTATTTTTATTTTCATTTTGAGTGTAGGATGCGAACTGCTAGCAAAAAATAAAACTAAAACACCCTGTGCGTCATCATACTGCACTCGCCACACATTACCCGTACACATGTACACATTTAAATAAATTTGACGGCCAAACAAAACCTGATAAGGCCTGTTTCCTAACACAAAAAAAAAGTTACAACAATTCTCCGCTCCGACCACTGACCGACCATACGACTTTGTGTTGTTCACAGTCTTCGGTGTAAAAGAACCATCGCGTTGACATAAAAGAGAGGACGAATTGGTAGTTCAATCTGGTCCACGGATGCACAAAAAGCCAGGAGATCCTCCAAGTCTTCGCGCTGATGGCAAAAGAAGAAGAAGGTGAAGGAATCAAGAAGTAAAAAATGTGGAAGTTCAATCCCGTCCAACTGGATACGTCCATCGTCACATGGTGGTTCGACTTGTTCTGGCTCTTTTTCTCTCTTCCAAACCTGATTCCCGGCTTACAACAGGCTCCACGACAAGAGATCGAGAAAATCCCTTTGCACCGCCACCAACTGATGCTGGTGCAATACCTTATAGCACCTACGCAGCAGCAGCAGCAGCTTCTCTGTTGTCTGTGGTTTTTCTTGCTCGCGCATTTGCACTCCAAGTCGCATAGCCCCACAAACTGGAAACCTGTCAGTGTGGCATTTGTTGTTGCGTCGTCGCGTCACAAGCTCCGCGCGTTTCATTGATGTCTTCGTCTTGCAGGAGACTTATCCCGGCCCAGCTCCAACGAAGTGTGCACAATTTACACACCCAACCGAGCAATCGTACGACAAAACCAGAATCTGGTCACAAAGACTCCCTCCGCTGCCCGGCCCGGCCCGGCCCAGTCGCACTGGTTGCTGAACCAAAGCAAAGCAGGAAGGCGAGTGAGGCTCTTGTGCGATGTTTACTGCTGATTCTGCTGCTGTTGCTCTTACTGTTGCTGCAATCGATGCCATTGCGTGTATCGATAGTGATATCGATAATAATCGAGGCAGATTGGATTTCAAGTAAACAACTTTATAGTTTTTTTTTTTTTTTGTTGCGTATATTTAATTTTTCTTCTTGTTTTTTTTTTTTCGTTTTGTTTTGCAATTCCAGGGAAGACATTTGGAAGAAGGGCGCGCGTGAATTTAGCTTGAATTTCGAAGTAATCCTCTTAAAGAGGTCTGCCTTGACAAACTGTCTATAAGCTGATGGCGATTGCCGTCAGGTAATTTCATCGCGAGCCAGCGGGACGGGGGTTATAATATTTTGCTGTATTTTGACACAATATGTCCGAATGAAATTACTTGAAAAATGGAAAGATGATGACAAGAATTTCTGCAAAAATATATAAATATATAAACTACTCGTATAGGGCTAGGAATGAAGGTGCAGCAAGTAAAACCTGATCGGTTTTTTATATAAAATATATCGACTATTGACCAACAACGTGGGAGGTAATGAATGTCAAAGAAAGACATTTTTGATATTGTTTTTGTATTGTGTATATTTTATCCATAAGGTAAAGATACGGACTCAAATCCTTGACTGTTTTACTATCAAGAAGTCTGAAGCCTCCCAAAGAGTGAGGCTTACGTTCCACAAAAGTAATACAAAACTTTTTATAGGTCTTATATCCTTGCTTGTACCAGGAATCTCATCTTGGAAAGAAGTTATAGTTCCTTGAAGTCATGATACCTAATAGTGCCTCTCATCTAGCAGTTCGGATTCGTCAAAAAACTTTTCGATTCAAAATGTAATGGGAAGACTTATACTTAATTTTCGATTCAGTAAAGTATGTTGTCCTTTTTCAGCTTCAAATTGACTAAACTTGTTGCCTTGGTATGTCAATACATTTATCACGTAAATATAAGACAGATAATACCCGTAAGCATTCCATTACAAGTTTAATCATTTCTCGTTTCATCGATAACACTGACACGTTTTTTTTTTCCAATTTATTCGTTATTAGATTGAACTTTCCTTCTTATTAAATTAACTTACCTAAGTTGAAACTACAGTGCAATTTATGTTCCTGATGGGACTTAAGTAAGAGTCAATAGTCATAGTCAACCACCTCGATCTCCAGGTCGCTGTTTCTAAATTGTTTTTCAAATGGATGGATAAATTCTCAACCCTATCATGACTAATGAGAGGAGATCCCCCCTTGCTTTGGGGTCGAAATCTCTTAGAGCTGGAACGTCAATACTCATTAGTTGAAAATATCATAGGCGTATCAATGGTTGAACACCAAATTTTTTGAACAGAAGTACGTTCCAATACTTATAGTACTTTAAGTTCTTCACTGTATCTTTTTCACCCGACGTTTTTCAGCATATTGACATAAATTGTGATTTTATCTAAAAAAGAACATCAAGACATCTTTCATTCATTTGGGAGACGTTCCATGCCAAAGATCAGGACTGAATTTATCAGTGTCTCTAACAGCGAAGATAAATGTATGTTCTATTAACGAGAGATTCTACACCTAGTACAAGGATTGATGTGTTTTGTCTAGTTTACCACAATTTTCCATGTAGACAAATTCATTCACTACATCGAAGTTATACCGATGCATCAATGATCACGTTCTGACCATGTCAATGATGGAAATTCACTATATTTAATGAATTGGTCTACGGTCTTTTCGCCATTTTGTTTCCTTCAGAATGTACTCAAGCAAAGGCATTTGTAACGAACTAAACGTCACGTCAACAGACCAAGCAATTTGAAGCCGTGAGCCAACCAAGAAATTATGTGAATTCCGTTTGGTTCTGTCGGCTTTGGTGTAACGGAATACATCCTTAGTATTCTAGAAACTACATGACAGTGCCATAGTTCCAAGTTGGTGCCAAAAATTTCAGAAAATTCTCAAATTTTGACGAAGCAGCATTGTCCAAGGGATGGTAGAATATAACTACTCCATCTTAAGCTCGTCATAAGCTTTTTTGAAAACGGTGTTTAATTGTGAAGTCTTCTCCAGGATTGAGCCAAATGTGAAGACATGGTTGGTGGGTAATCAAGTCATCATTAAACTTCTTGCAACGTTCATTTAAAAAGCCTAATAGACGGTTTTTTGGAAGTCTAATGGCTCTCTAGTTCGTGCAGAAGAGGAGATCGCTTTTTTCGTGGATCGGGCAGCTGGTAAGGGTTTGATTTATGGGACATACATTTACCGGATATATTTTCTAGCTGATTTGGTGCTGTTCATCTCTACTTGTTGTAAGCCTACAGCACTAGCTAGGCATGGCTAGCTGTATCTTATTAAGGTCGGTCAAGTGGTTGACACTATAAATTTTCAAAAAGGCTCACTTACCAATCATGCTTGTTGGTAGAACTATGGCTCTCATTCCCATTTAGCTGTTTTAGCTGTTGGTGGAAGTAATCTCTACAAATCAAAAAATCGAGTTCAGACCTCCCACGCCATAGTCTAATACAATAGCCATTAAGGCAAGAAGTGAGTTTGCCGTAAGAATCCTAGTATCTCCGAAGAAAAATTCAATATCATCAATATTAGAGTTTCTCGAAAGCTCTACGAACACTTTGTCAATATAGATAGAAGTAGATTTTTCCGATTCCAGTCTTTCAAGTTTGAATTTCCCGGACATGTATGTACATATTAACAGGGGTATATCAAATGCACATTAAAAGTAACTGGACATTTAACTGGGACCTTCATAGACTAGAATGTAAATACATTTGTCTTTTTTGGTCCTTACAATTTCTAGACCTAATATCTACAAGATTTTTGACTAAAAGAGAATTTTTTAACAGTTCCACGTTGGGCGCCATTCAGTATTGTACTGTTTTTACTAGCAAAGCTTTAAAAAATCTGGATATTTTTTCAAGTATATATAAATAAGTATACATATAGAAAAAAATAAAATTAAAAAAGGTTATTATAATTCACATTTTGGATAAGCGATAATTTAGCTGGGACCTTCATAGTCTATTATATACATAAATGCATGATAATTACTTGTTCTTTCTTGTCTTTTTTGCTGCACTCTATTTCTAGAAATTCTTCTGCTTATGCATTTTGATGGCAAGAGGCTTACGCAAAAGAATATTCCATATCAGTTTCACATTGGGCGCCATTTAATTTCTTACTATTTCGAATAACAATAATTCTACTATAAAATATCTGTATATTTTTCTGAGGTTCTATAAACAAAAAAATTGCTTTATAAATAATGGTTTTATATTCTATATTTTGGGTAAGTAAACATTTAAATGGGACCTTTTAAGCCTAGAAATAAAATGCAGATAATATGAAACTCATTCCGTGTCGTATTTTGTACTCCACTTTCAAACATTTCATTGTTCACACACCAGCTTATAGAGATTATTCTCATTATGCATCTTTTCATTTGTGCCATACAGTATTTTGTATTAGTTCCACGTTGGGCGCCATTCAGTTTTGTAATGATTCCACTAACAAAGCTTTAAAAATAAATGCGTTTATTTTTTTTCAAGTCCTATAATTAAAAAAAAATATAAATTAAAAATTGTTATTATAGTTCACATTTTGGAGAAGTGAGCATTTAACTGGGACCTTTATAGTCTTGAATATATAAATGAAAGCAAATAACTAGTTTTTTCGGCTTTTCTGCTCCATTCAATTTCTAGAAATTCTTCTGGCCTTACGCCAAAGAGTATTTCTTATCGGTTTCACGTTGGGCGCCATTTAATTTTCTACGATTTCAACTAACAAATCTTTTACATCAGGTCCTATATGCCATAACAGATGCGTTATAAATAAGGATATTATGATCTTAATTTCGGGTAAGTTAAATGGGACCTTTTAATTCTAGAAACAGTATGCAGCTCATTCATTATTGTCTTTTGTGCTCCACTTTCTCATCAAACATTTCGCTGTTCATAAGCCAGTTTTTAGGGATTGTTGTCATAATGAGTTTTTTCGTTTGCTCTATAGAGTATCCTGTATCAGTTTCACGTTGGGCGCCATTAAATTTTTGTTCTGTTTCCATTAACAAACCTATTAAAAAATCAATATAATGTAAATAAGGGAATTTTATAACATTTTAAAGCATTTTTTAACATAATAATGTTCTGCACTAATTATCTCATGATGAAACTACTGAAATTTTGACTGAATTATATCGTTTATATAATATTTTAGATGTTTTCAACGTTCAGCGTAGGGAACCCATATAGGTACACAGTACACACATCAATAATATTTGTAGAAACTCTTCTCATACACGCAAATAATGCAGGGAAAATACAAATTTCATTTCCAACTGAAGGCATCACCATCGTCATCGTCATCGTTGTCCATGTCCAGTCCATGTCCATAGCCAATACCATCAGCGATAATACATCGTCCAGCAGCAACGATAGCAGAACTGGGGACTGATATGTGTACCTATACTTTACTCTACCTTACTTCCAAGTTGCAACCGAACTAACAAAAGAGTACGTATATATATGGCCAGGCTAAGTTGGATATCACTGACAAACTATGGTAGCGAGATTGGGCTGAAATCCAAACGAATGCAGTGTTATTACATTCTTCTGGCGTTTATCGGCACAAAATGCCTATTCACCGCTTACCACCACCCCGAGGGTGATACAGAGGATTCCCATGCCCAGTACCCATATTGCCTGCCTCGTCGTCTCTGTACCATAAAACTCAGTCCATTCTCTCTGCCATTGCACTCTTCATTGGGGTTTTTCAGCCTGCCTGCTGATCCCCTTATGGTGGACACGCAGATTTTCGCGTTTTGTGTTGTTTATTCATTCGTTTGTCTATATATGAACGTTGCACACCACATGACCACAATATAACAGCAGGAGTAGCAACAGCAGCAGCAGGAACAGTGACGAAGTGAGCGCCATCAGACCTAATGTGTTCTCCCTCTGGGTTAACTCACTGATAACCAGGTTGGGACCAGTTTGAATGCAGGCCTATCTCTGGATTTTTCGGTGTAAGATTATGTTAAAGCTCTGATTAATTATCTGATTTCATGGTATAGTACGCTTTTTAACAAGCCCCAGAATGGGTCTAAGCAGCTACGGTTTACCCTGGGAGTGTCTGGTGGGATCTGAAGCTCTTAGCAAAAAACTATTAGGGCCCAATTTTTCAGAATTCAATAACTGACTTTAATAGTAAAATTCCATTTTACCCTCCAGATTTGGTCAATTGACCCGAGTTCAACTTTCATCTGGCACTAAGAACCAAAGGTGTCTTTCCAGCAGATAAGATACCAGAAGCTAAGCTGTGGTTACATATTTTACCCTTTTCAATTCTTTATTGTCCTTCTAGGGCATTTTACGAAACACCAAGTTAACTGAAATATTATTGAAAACCGCCTAACTTCTGAAACCGGCCATGTCAACAACTAAACAAAATACCAAACTATCTCTTGTTCGGGCTTACTGTTTGTTCAAAGTTTGGGCCATTTTCCAACAAAACAAGTTGCGGCCTGGAAAATCTCATGCTCTCCACTAACACCAGCACAGAGTACCTGCCTGCTGCTGCTACCTGCTGTGGTAGTTAACAGGAACGAAAAATAATAAAAAAAGGAACTGAATGAAACAGAAAAAAATAAAAACAACAACAGAATGAGAGGCAAAATGGATTTTCGGTTTTTGGCGGGAAAGGACGATGTTGCACATTCACTACGCTACACGACAACAAACGACGAACCAGATAGCAATAGCAATGCACAAGAGTGCAATGAAGTACTGAATACGCAACATAATCCCATATTCCCGGGGGTTTGGGGATGAACGTGGAGAGGTGATGCAATGGAGTGAACTAAGTACGTTGCAATAATAATAAATTGCAACCAAAACGGACTGCCCGTGGAATGGGTGGAGGGGAGTGGTAGGTGATCGAGGGAGTCTTGTTCAGGTGGTGTTGACGATGACGACTTTTTTCAGTGTGTGTGTGTGTATTTGTGTGGAACAGCGATGACGGTGAATGTGGTATTGTGGCACTCAATTGTAGATACGTGTGTATTTATATCAAAATGTGTCCACTATACATACCTACTCGTAGATTTGCATATGTGGTTTGCATTTGAATCATTTGGTCGGCTCATCGAGCGGCACCGTTGGTGTTTTCGGTCTTTATGTGTATTGCCGTAGAGATGTCCTGCGTTTCAGTAGATTTCGATTCGATGCGAATTGAGTGTTGTTAGATCGAATGCTTGCTAAATTTTTCATCGCCATATCCTATTAACATGAAAGGGGTAGAATACGAAGAATAATGGAGGTCAGATTTCCGGGAAAGAGTTTGAACAATAGAAAATTATGAAATTTTATTGTCAGCTTCGTTTATATTTCTCTGGTGTTATATTTTTGACACCAATTACCGCTACAAACGAAATTTTGTTTTCTGTTGGGCGCCACTTTTTAGCAATTTTAATTTTAAAAATTATACTATCTATACCTAAATGTGAATTGAAAATTAAATTTTACATAGTAGATTGGGAATATATGACGAGACAATTTTGGTACTAGTTTAGAACATTAGAAAAATTATGTCAAGTTCAAACATTATTTCCTTATATTATTATTATTATATTATTACATTATTTCCTTATATGTTGAAGAAAAAATTCCATGTGATTTCTTAAGCAATTATAAATCGTTGTATTGGTTTTTTTTTAAAATCAGTTATTAGGTACCTATACCTATATAATTTTTTTTTTCTAGACAAAATTTTAGTATGTGCACTTTCAGTTCTCATTATTGCAAAACAAAATTTAAATTTGATAAAAACAAATATTGAAACGTTATCCAAAAATCAACACAATTACTAGTTTTAAGATAAGATATGCAAAAAATATGAAAATTCGTTATGTCGGTAAAGAGATAGTCAAAATTCAAAAAAATGGTTCTAAGGTATGTACAGTCGGTAATGTCTTAATTTCAAAAAAAAGTTTTATTGAAAAGATCTCAGAAATTAAGCGAAAGAACAAAATTTTCATTATCGTTTTCGAAAACGAAATGATTTTTTTCAAATTTTTCTTAAAAAAGCCTTAGTCTTTTGAGAACAATTTTTTTTTTTTATAAAACTTCGATAAAAATGGTAATGCAGGTACTGTTATTTATGGTCTTAAAAAAAAGAAAAAAAAAACGTGTATGGGGAAAAAATAAAAAATGATATCTAACAAGTTTGAAGAAAATCGACCGAGCCGGTTAGGGTGTAGTCGAACAGACAGATGGAATTGCGAAACCCAAGGTAGAGAACAATCGCTATTAGTAAGTTTCTAGTTCTAGTTCAAAACGTCAAAGCTGTGCAGTCTTTCCTAGGACTAACTGGTTTATTGCGAAGGTTTATGAGGGATTATGCTTGCATCGCTCGACCACTTTCAAACTTATTGCGCAAAGATATTGCTTTTGAGATGGGTGCAGATGAACTAAATTCATTTCAGAATCTCAAAAATGCGTTAATAAGGGAGCCAGTCTTAAAATTTTTTACTAGAAATGCACATACTGAAAGTCACACTGATGCATCAAAAAAAGGTTTTGGAGCAACATTGTTGCAAATGATTGACGGACAACTGCACCATGTATTTTTTTTTTGCAACAAATAGACGTCAGCTCAAGAGGTGTAACGTCACAGTTATATACTTGAAGTCAAAGCAGCAGACCTTACTCTAAAAAATGTTCGTCTATATTTACTTGGAACTCATTTTAAGTTGGTTACAGATTGTGCAGCATTCAAGCAAACAGCGTGCTTTATCCTTTATTTTCAAGATTTTGACTATATAGTTGAACATACTCGTACCTCAGAAGAAAGAATAAAGCATGTTGACTGCTTAAGCCGATATCCGCAGAACGTCCTTACAATATCTTCAGAAATAATATCTAGTATTTGAAAAGCACATCAAAAAGATGAACATTAAAAGCAGTTGCAGAAATTCTTGTAAGTAGATCATATGAAAATTTCAGAGTTAAAGGTGAATTAATTTACAAAACAGTAAATGGAAACGATTTGCTGGTTATACCGAAGTCCATGGAGCGTAAGGTTATTGCAGACGCACACATTCACAGTTCCACAAAAGTTTCACCTTTTGAACTGATGTTTTGGGTAAAAATGAAAAATAAAGTAAACTTCGAAATTGTGCAGGCGCTTAAACAGGAGGTTATTGAACATTTTAACAACCAACGAGAGTAGATACGTCAACAGATACAACAAGCGCAAATAACATACAAGAAATGTTGCGACAGAAAATGCAAGAAGGGACATAATTACAAACTAGGAGATTTGGTTGCAATTATAAACGCAACCAGTTCGTTGCAGGCAGGAAGTTAGCAAGTGGATATCTTGTTCAAAAATTAGCCTAAGGCGAAGGACCGTCTACAACATCAACCAGTTGCGACAATGAAGAGTTTTTGTCATCTGGGTATGATGACGAAGTTCAGGATGACAGAGTGTAAAAGTTTAGAAGCATCGTTAATGGATATCAATAGCACTTGTAGTGATAAAAACTAATCTCAGCTGTCCAGTTACTTTGACGAAAACTACCTTGCAATAATGTCTATAATCTCTTGTTTGATTTTTTAATTTGTCGAGATTGTTTGAAATGTTTTCAATATTATTTTCATTACTTATTTTACTTTCGAAATAAATACATCTATAATAAAACGGCAAACATGTTTTTTGTGGTACACTTTTCACGGCCCACAAAAACTGAAGGGGCATAAATTACATATTAAACGAAAGCATTGTTTGCATAGATGTGCAGAATGCCAAAATTATTTTAATATACTACACAGAAATTGTTTAAAACAATAAATAAAAATTGCAAAAAAATGCCCGGAAAACAAAAACAATAAGAAATGTCAAATCGACTACGGACATCTGTTGCTGAATAGAGCATACATTTACACTATACAGTCATACAGTTTAAGTTTAGTAAAAGTTAGAACCATTTTAACTTTTGCTTTTGTTGTTGTTTGGAAAAATACAGCACATTTTGTTCACTTTTCACTCTTTGAAGTTGAATGTAGTTAAGTCTTAAAGTAAGTATTAACTACATCTATCGGGCAATTTCTGTGTTAGTGTTTTCAAAAAGTGAAAAATTGGAATTTAGAATCATTTCAACTTTTACTTTTTGTGTTTTCGAGATGGAAGATAGAAATTTGAAATGAGTTGGAAAAATAGAGCACGTAGTTCTAGCTTTATTCTATGCGTTACTGTTTTCAAATCTTCCTTGAAAATAAAATATCCCCTGGTTTGACAAGAATGCGTTAATATTCTCAAATACTTTAACAAACAAACAAAATATCAAATTTGAGTTAGAGCTGAGTAAATCGTTCATTTCAAATGACTGAATCGTTCAACAATAGATTACGAAAATGATCCGATCATTTGCAACCAATCGATCATTCGATTATTTTCTTTTCACTGAAATGATTCAATACTATTCCTATTCCTATTCGATTTAAATTTCGATTTCGATGATAAGATTTACTTATGGCTTTGATAGTTCTCACAAAATACTCTATTATTGTAAGCCATGAATTCCCAAAAAACATCGAATGATGGCTAATTTGTACATGAATAAATAAAATGCACGACTGGGTCGCACGAACTTGCTCCTATGTAATCGACTGGGAATTTTAAAAACGAATGTTATTAGAGAAAATTGTTCATAAGGATAAAATTAATTTTTAAATTCTTTTAGTAGTAACAGAATGCTATGCAAATATGAATTTATGCAAGAACAAAAATTATAAGTCCTTGTAGTGGTTTCTTTAAAAGAAGCTTTTATATACAAACTTTTTAAAAGCTTTTTAAGAAAAAATTTTGGTACGCTAATTTAAAGTTTTTATTATTGTACGAATAAAAATTAAATTTACGAAAGAAATATTGACCCGTTTCGGAGATATCGAATTTTCAAAAAAAAAAAAAAAGAAAAAAAATAGATTTTTTTTCAAAAATTCAAAAAATATTTATTTTAAAGTTTTGAAATGCAATGTGGTTTAGACTTTTTAGAAGCTTCCCTATAAAAATTTTCATTAAGATCCGTTATGTGGATAATGAGAAATTCAAAATTCGAAAAATTGGTTCTATGGTAGGTACAAGCTGTAATATCTTAATTTCAAAATTTGTTTTATTAAATTAAAGATCGTAAAAATTAATTGAAAGAAAAAAAATTTTATCAAAATTCTAGGTGCCGTTTTCGAGAAAAATACTATTTTTGAAAACCATTTTTTTTAATTTTTTAGCATTTGTATGGTAGGTACCTTTATTTTAAGGTAAAATAAAAAATTTTGTTTCACATTTTGTAGATCATATTGAGAAACTTTTATTTATCAAGTTTAAAAAAAATCTAGCATGGGGTTTTCGAAATATCGAGTTTTGAAAAAAAAATTTTGAAGTTTTTTTTAAAAATCCAAAAAATTTTTTTTTGAAAATTTGAATACACAATTCTATTTATATTTTTGGGGAGCTTTATCAAAAAAAAATGATCAAAATCGGTTGAACCGTTTTTGAGAAAATCAAAAACAAAAAAAATGGTTCCATGGGGGGTACCCTCAATAACCATTTTTCGGAAATTTTTTTTCAACCAATACCTAGATTTAATTAAATGAAATTTTTCTGTATCTTTATTTTTAAAATCTGTCGAACAGTTTTTGAGAAAAAAAAATGTTTATAAAATTTCGAAAAAAATTCGTATGGGGGGTACCGTTATTTTTGGTCTTAAAAAAAAAAAGAAAAAAACGTGTGGGGGGAAAAAATTAAAAATGATATGTACCAAGTTTAAAGAAAATCGGCCGAGTCGTTTAGCCTGTAGTCGAACAGACAGACAGACAGACAGACAGACAGACAGACAGACAGACAGACAGACAGACAGACAGACAGACAGACAGACCGACAGACAGAATTGCGAGACCCACTTTTTTAGTCTTCGCTATCATCGTAATGTCAACTTTGATCAAAATCTCGAGTTCGATTTTTTTTACGAATGCATAACTTGCCTTATAGTACCTATAAGTCGCAAGTAAAAAGTATCAAAAAAGTTTTCGGCTGACATTTTGTACGAAATACACTTTGTACGTCATAGCTGAATTCGTCCTCTATTCATCCAGTCATAAACCGTCAAATTTCATCAAAGGATGGCTACGATGCCGATGGATTAAGAAACGTCAAAAACTCCACATTAAACATACCGGATCCTGATTCATTAAATAACATCCAGTTTAACCCAACAATTGTTTTTTCGGCCTACAACATCAACAACCAACTCGATCAATCATGTTCTTCAATGCCGAGTTCAACCCAGAAATTTCAGTCCACCATCCGTTTGGCATTCATAATCCACATTGATTGAATCAGAACAAATGGAATCGAGTAAATCATGGTTAATCGAATCAACTGATATCGAAAATCGAGACTCATTGAAATGATTGAGATTGAAATAGAAAATCGAGAATCATCTAAATGATTGAGATTGAGATCGATTAAAATGAATGATTTCGATCATCAATACTTTTCGATGATCGGATCAAAAAAATCGAATCGATCCTGATTGAATCAATCAAACGGCGGTGTCTGTCAAACATATGAAAAAATGATGAGAGTGAAATTTAAAAAAAAAAATTCACATGCATGTAACACAAAATTCACAGGTTGACGTCACTCCGGCGACCTGGGTTCGATTCCAATATTATGGCCATAACAACAGCTGAAGGACAATGACATGAAAGAATCGAAACAAAAATTGTTAATGTGTCAAAAATGTGTATAGGTTGAAAGTTTGTTTACCATTAACTTTTCCCTTTGGACTCTCATTGCAATCAACAATTTTAAAAAATCATGAATTCTCTGTCTTTTATTGAATGATAATGAATTAAATAAATAAATTGGCACTCGAATTTTTAGAGCTGGGTCGGCTGGTCTTTTAATATTTTACATTTTTTTTTTAACTTTGACAGATGATTGCGGCCATACTGTTGAAGCTATCTGTAAAATTATCTGTAATTTATTATTTAGAGTTCAAATGGTAAAATTGTTTTATGAAAGTGGATTTTCTTTTGAAGCATCATATTCATGAACGAGACCCACTTCTGGATGAATAGGATCGTCAACGAATTAAATCGTCAAGCTTGGGACGATTCAAATCCATATGAAATCCACAAAATTGCAATTCATCCAGAGAAAGAAACTGTTTGGTGTAGATTCTGTGCTGGTGGCATCATCGGTCTATGCTTCTTTGTGAACGACTTTCGCCGGCCATCACCATCGTCAAGGGCAAGCGCTATCGGTCTATAATAAGCAATTTCTTTTTGCCCAAATTGAATGATATAGACACCGACGACGTGTGGTTCAAACAGGTGGGCGAGAGCGTGGCACACAGCCCGTGCCACAATGGACAATTCGCACGAGCGATTTTCGAATTTAGTTATCAAACGCGGAGGTGTTGTTGTGGGACTTGACCCCGTTACACTTCTGCTTGGGGGTTGTCCTTTAAAGTATATCGGACCAATTCTGCGGTTGGAATGTTAGAGGTTTGAAGCGGAATATTTGACTTCATATAATAAGACGAACTACTTTAGTGTGTCTAATATATCAATGTAGGTGTGTGTGCAATATATCGTATAGGTAACCCCCGTATAATGGGTAAAATCACCCTCTATAAAAAACTCTTTCCTATATTACCTATTACTTTATTATGTACTTATTTTGAATAAATAGGCAGGAGTATTGTGTTTAAGCCTTGGTGGTCAAAAATTTCCCCAGTTATTAACTGTTGTCAGAGCCAAAAACCAAACTTGAACGTGACAGTTCAATTGCGTACCTTGCTAAGCTAATTCGGATGAAGACCAAGTAAACTATTAAGGATTCGAATTTTCGTTTCTCTATTTATTCAACAAAATTTCAAAGACATGTTGTGGTGTTCTGAGGAGGTGCGTACCGTTCCCTCGCTTATAATAAGCAGAAGCCAAAAAATGCGCACTGACGAAGTAGCAGAGGAAGGTCTTGCAGGTGGTTTATTCTTGTGTGTGAACTATAATAAGTTTGAATATGTCCTGATGGTCAAGGTCCACTTGCAGGCTGATATGACTGCGAACAAGAAACCATCGAGAAATGAACGTTATACCCTCGTTCCAGCTTTGTGTGGTGACTGTTAGTTGGCCTGTTGGGTTGGCTCAAATGAACTTCTATATTCGTCTTTGTTCTTGGGCGTTGTGCTGCCCGAACCCCACTCCCCACTCGGTCTGCGTAGCACCTCCTGTCAATGCTTGCCCAATTCAACTCCGTTTATACAGGCAAGTGCCTTCGTTTGGTTTTAAATTATTTTTAGCACGATATTCGTCATTAAATTTATATTCGCTGTCCTTGTTGCTGTCGTCGTCGTCGTTGGCTGTAGTTGTGGTTTTGTTGTCTTCGACGCGTTATTGTTGTTGTCTTATCCAAGTCGTCTCGTATACATATCCTTCTCCCCACTTGTGCTCCTTTTAGCAAGTTTATTTGTTTGTTTGCTTTCGCCTGTATGTCCTGCATCCTCCGTCGGATTTTGTTTTGTCTTGTGTATGCACATTTCGTTGCTCATCATTTTATGTTCGGTTTCACCTTTTGTCTTTTTCAAATTTTTTTTTTATCATATTTTGCGGGTTTTTGTTTTGTTTTTTAGCCTTTGCTTGATTTGTTGCAAAATCCTAAAATCATTTTAATACCTCGCAAAGACAAAGAGAACAAAAAAGAGATCATTGCGGCCCCGGCCATCCTGATTCCTGAGTGAAGAGTTTCATAAATGTATCTCTTGGTATTTTTTTTTTTTGAAGTAGTCGGGGGACCTACCTAGTCGTAACTCGTAACTCGTATATTAAATTGCTTAAGGGGGTGACGTTCGGCGTTCGCCGTTCGACGTTGGACGGTGGCGGTGACTGTGGCGTTGCTACTTTGCGGCTTTTATGCTTTATTCCATTATCTCTTGACATTTCTTTGAATTTATAATTTTGTTGTTTGTTGAAGAGTTTTGTTTCATAATGATCGCAATTCTGCTGACGGCTGACTGCTGAACAGACTCTGGACTCTGGACTCTGACTCCGAGCTGTTTCGGTTTCGATCGCAATCGATTGATGTTTTTGCTCGATCTGTTAATATTTTATTTGAGTATTCTAAGAAAATATAATAAATAAACTTGTATTATTTAGCTCGTTGCATTTTTTGCTGTTAGTTTTGTCTCTTTGGGAGGGATTTTTTGTTTTGAGCTTATTTATTAGTTAAGATGCTTCTGGGGTTTTTAGGGTGTGTTTTTGTTCTTTACTGACGATTCCGACATCCATTAACATTAAGACGACTGCGAGACTGACTAACTTATTCATACGCTTCTGATTGATGATAACTAATTTGTTTTGGGTTCATGATTTATTTATCAAGATTATTCTTTTGATAGTAGTTCGTGATAGTTTTACGGAAATTTTGCTTATTAAATTGATATTTTCTTGAGGAGTATAATTTATTGCGCATAATTGAGCAAGATGATAGGTACATTATATGATGTCTAAAGTGTCACTTAAGCATTTTGAAAAACGATTTTGAAGTCAATTGATTTAATATTTAATTGGTCTTTCGGCTTTTCTAAAAAAAAGTTCCGGTTTTCATCAAACACAAATTAATATGATGGAGAATAGAAAAAAATTGGTGTATGCCATCAAGACGAGCGTCGGTGGCGTCGAAGGTCTGTGCGTCTGTACTCTTAACCAATTTTCTTCGAAGCCGGTACAGGTATTTTTTATACCACGAGGGAAAATTTAAATTTTTGGCTTAGCTCATCAAGACTATGTTGGGTTATGTTATCTTTCACAAATAGCTCTTAGTAGTATTAGCATTCAAAAACATTTCGAACAATTTTAAATACAATATTATTTGAAATTCTATTAGTTTTGGTCAAAAGCGTAAATTTGAAATTAAATAGAGAGGTTTTACCGTTAACAACATTTTTTTTGACCAAAATGTAGTCCATAATATTTATACATATATAATAGCACACCTAATTTTTTTTATCAAAATCGTCGGAGCCATTTCTGAGATAAATAAACGGTATTTAAACGGCATTTAATCAACTCAAATTCTCTCTCATTCTGGGATGTGATCAGTTCCCACATTGAGCTTTCACATTAATCGATGTTTTCAACTTTTCAACTTTTACATCAAACTACAAAATTTACAAATTTTGAATAACGGCTGTATGGCAGGTATAGTTAGTTTTGGATCCTACAAAAATTTTAATGTCTCTGAAGGCTGAAGGGTGAGTTACAGGCATACGGACATCCATGCGGACAGAGGGTGGCTGTTTTCGAAAATGTCAAATCAACGTCAATTTGATCGTCTTTTTTGACGCAAACATTGCTGTCGTCAAATATGCAATCGTCCTGCTTGCACAAAGTCTATTTGATCAACGCCAGTGAATTTTCTTGCAAATGCAATTGACGTTTACGAACACGGTCAACAAATTTAAAAATGGATGCTAAAAAATTTTCAAAAATTGTGGTAGAAAATTGTTCGAAAAATGTAAATACGTGCTTCTATAGCAAAAAAAATATTTTTAAACAAAAAAAGAAGGCGATTTGGTTTAAACTCCGAAGTTCGAGCCGTAAAATTCCAAAGGTGCGTATGCGTAATTATACATCAAAGCAATCGAAAAGTTTTCGGATGAGGAATTCTTCGGTCATTTCAGAATGTCAAAGCAATTATTTCTATTTCTTGTAAGTACAAACAAACAAAACGTTTCAATTCATAAAAAGTAACATTCTTAGACCTAATTCTAGAGCTTGAACGAACAACTAAGCCATTTATGGAAAAATGCAGAAACAGGACCCCCAGGTACAGACTTAGAACAAGGCTTATACATTACTCTTTGAGCTTTAAGCAACAAAAATTCATACCGAGAAATCGGAGATCGTTTCAACAAGCCTATCAACTGCGTATTTCATACTTTAATTAAAATATGTAAGACAAATTGTGTGTCTACTTTCAAAATTTGTGAGATGGACTACTACAAATGAAGAAATTGATAATGTTGTGCGCCAATTTAACTACTTTCACCCACACACACACACAAAAAACAATCTAAACCCTATTTTCTGAACTTCAATTATTTTTGTCGTGAACTCGATTTTTTTACTGCAGAGCTGCTCCGCAAATGATGTTATCGAACATATGACTGAAGCAAACTGCGTTATCGAAATAATGCTTTTGCATGAAAATTTAGCAGTTTGCGTTTAAGAAAATTCTGCAAATGCATTTTTGATGCAGATGACGTTTTCGAAAACGGCCGATATTGCGGAGTATTTTTTTTTCGTTTTGTCTATCATCGTGATGTAAACTTTAATTGAAATCTCGAAATCATTTTTTTTCCAAATGCAAAACTTACCCTATAGTACCCAAGTAAAAATAATAAAAAAGAATATTTCTGGATTTAAAAAAAGGTAAGGCATGATATTGTGAGTCTTGCAGTTTTCAGCCATTTTTATCTTTATTTTGGAATTTTATTTATAACCAAAGCGAGGAGCAAATGTTCCCTTGTAAAACCGAAAAATCTCAAGCCTATAAGTCGAACATCATTCCTTCTAAAATCATTTGAGCGAATGATTGATATCCATTTGAGAACAAGCGTTGACAATAGACTTCTGTCTACAGCTCGCCTATTGAAAAATCAGGGAAAAAACCTCTTCATACACTGGTGGAATACTTTCTCCATAATGAAGAGTATACTATACTTTAGTTACCTTTCTCGATTTAAAAGGCGCTTTTTAAAAATGCCGATACATCTGCAGTGTCATCACTGAATGTATGTAGATAACTCATTCGGAGAATTGATCAATCAAATGCTAACTTACAAGATTATAAATTTAAAACTGCGGGTGTTTTCTGCAAGAAGATATGTCAGTATAGAGGGATGCCGCAAGGCGGTGTCCTATCTCCCCTTCTTTGGCACTTGATAGCAAAAAAGCTGTTGAAATATTTGGAAGCGGTGAGTTACAGAGTGATTACCTATATCAGGAAAGCATCCTTATACCCTACAAGATCTACCTATTGCACTATGCTTTAACGAAGCTGACAAACTGTGTCGATCGGTGTGAACTGCGTATTAACCCTCACAAAACAGATGATGTCCTCTTCTGTACGAAATACAAAATTCCCATATATACCCCCTTCCAGTATTCAGACCGATTTTTTCATACGGCGTAGCAGTATGGTGGACAACTCTATACAAAAACACTAAACACTTCGCATGGGTGGAGCACTTCGTACAACTTTAAAGTCACCATCCCTTCTGGAAAAATCTGCGAGAACATGGCATTATTGGAAGATGATTCAGTCCATTTTAATACCGATCGATGGATCAAATGAAATAGACTTAGTTTAAGTCTCTCTTTTTATCTTCCCAATCACTGTAGCGGGCTCCAGGCGGAACTTTTGACGATTAAAGAAGTCTTGTCTAGGCTTAAGAAAAAAATGATATTAAATGTCTTATCGGACTTTTCTGTCTGTACCACCTCAATAACTACCCTTAACTGCCGATCTTCTCTGATGGATATGGCGCAGCAGTTTAACATTCACCTCTGTTGGGTGCCGGACCACGACACATTTCAGGAAATTATAAGGCCAACGAGCTTGTCAAAAGAGAAAAACTGATACTTTTATTTCCAGAAAAGGGACATCTCTATGTGTAAAATTATGTTAAAGCAAGATTCTATACAGATAACAAGCCTTAGGTATAAAAATATCACCACCTGCTAGGCCAATGCTAAATCTGAAGGGTTCCGAATGATTGACATCTTTAAGCAGATCGCACATAGGCTTCATAATAAGTGTTATAACAGGACACTGTTCGATATGCAAGAACGTTCGTTTTTTCTAACGAATTCTGCAGGAGCTGCATCAACGAAGAAGAGGAGGAATCGATTCCTCAGTTTTTCTGTATATCCTGCTTTATCAAAAAGACGTAAACTTCAGTTGGGAGATTTCTATTCCAATAATCCTAGTGATCTTGGAAATATAGATATAGGCGATCGCAAGTTAAAATGAAAAATTGCTGGAATAACTTTAAGTTTTCAATATAAACGTTAGCGGACATAATTTGAACAGAATTTATTTACGTGTTTTCAAGATATTGTATTTTAAAAAAAATTATGTATTTACAAAAGGGAGTTCCCGAATAAAAATTTGAATCAATATGCATGTATTGGTGAAACTTGTAACCAGAAATAAAAAGCTTGTGAATAAAACACTTTTATATTCATTCTTTGCATTTTTAATTTGAAAGTTGGTTCGTACCAAATTCAATGACGTTCGATGTCAAAATCAGTGCAACACTCTATATATCACATTTTTCTTCAATTGAATTAAGCGCCATTTGAGCTCTGAATATTTCAACAATTTTAATTCACTTTGATTGTTGTCCTCAATCGTATCAATTTATAATTTCATTGTTTTTTTGTATTTGTAGGTTGAAAAGTTTTCAAATATTCAAGTTTCCGCTAGGACAAGCTCATAACCTACGATTTATTTGAACTTTAATACATGAATCTAAAAAAAATGCCTCTCTATCTTTTCGAAACCAGATTTTTCGCGGCTTAAATTTTTGTTCGCATTGTTTTGACTAGGTAGATATATGTTTCCGCTAAAGTAAAATCTTGTAGCCATTCAAAGTAAAAATTATTTCCAATATTTTTTAATTATGTACATATTTGAATGAAAACGCACGTCAATTCAAATAAGATTGAAATAAGATTCAAGACCAAAAACTGTTTCTCTTTTCCTTAAAATTATTTCCGTTGCCATCCAAAGCCGGTTGGTGGATTTTATTTTCAGTATTTGCAAACAAAATCAGTTAATTTCCAATCAAATCGGTTCCGCGCTATTTTACATAATCATCATCATCATAAAACAACAAAATGCCGTTAAACTTTATCGATTATCACACCTTGTGGTTGGTTAAGCACCTATCGTCAAATAAACACTCTTTTTATTATTATCCCAGACATCACACCATGCGCCAAAGATAATCAACCGAATCCTAAAGATTACGCCTACATTTTATTAGTTCGTGAACTTTTATTAGCTAGGATTTTACAACTCACTTAACGATATTACGCCACCACTCGGTGTCTAGATAGAAAACTCAACATCACTGACCCCGGTCTGCGTCTACCGCGCTGCAATTTTTCCATCAAAATGCACAAATTACCATAATTATAACCACGATTTGTTTATGTTTATAGAAGTGCACCAACAGTCATGCCAATAATTTTATTGAAATAAAAAAAAAAACTACCAAACAGGTGTGAATTAATTGCAGTTTAATCGAAATCCAAACAAGAATGTAAACAGTCGAGGACCCAACCAATCAACCTGAGGCATACTATCATCATCATCAACATGATATGCCACCTTCACGCTTTGACTAATCTACGTGTCGCTCACCTTTAGCCACTCCTGGCTTCTAAGGTGGCACATTGCGAGCATACCTTAAAGATTCGAGTATGTTATCGAACGGCGAGACGCGACGCTCGTCTCTATTCTTCAACTTCACGTTCGCGTTCACACAATATACCAGTGAAGCGAGCACAGCATGCAATTTAGCAGACCCCAAGCCTCAGAGCAACAAGTCCACACACAGTCCGCACTCGGCACACAATAAACAAATTGGCAGTCAATAGTGCACGAAGGTGAATTGTTTTTGTTTGTTTCGTTGTATTCGCAGCTCAAAAGCAGAATAGCATCGTTAAATAAATTCCAATAAAAGAATTTATTTCTGAATCTGAAGTAGATATCAATAAATAAAATAAATAAAATAAGACCTCCATCAGAAATAGAGGATAAACAAAAAAAAAACTAAAAAGAAGATGAAGATGGGGAGCAAAGCAACGAATTATCGCTAAATTTAAACACAGAATCCGATGCAGAAGAGCGTTATCCCAATTGAATTCTGTTTTCGGAATCAAATCGTTGCAAATGGAAACACAACAAAGGTCGATAAAAATATAATAAAGCGATTGCACGTCGCAACACAAGGGAAGTGCAAAAATATCGGTAGGGTAAAAATAATGAACACAACGCAGGAAACAAAAATGGATGACGATGACAAAAAAAACTGAACGAATTGTTGTTTTTGAATTTTTGTTTGTGGGTGGGAATGGAAGAGGGCAATGCTACTTTGATTTTTAATTAATAACAACAAAAATTTACTTATAAGCTGCAATCTTTGTACCTTTGACCAGTTCTAGTTGTAGAATTATACAGATGTTTTTGTCCATCAACACTTTGATTCTATGCGTGTTTTGGTGAAACTTAAAACCAGCGCAGCAATTAAATGTGAAAAAAAACACTTATGTTCATTTATATATTCACTCTTATATTTATTTCCAAGTTGGTTGATTAAGATAAATTCAATGACGTTCATTGCTAAAATTAGTCACAATCAGTGTCACATTTCACATTTTTAAGCGCCATCTAAACTCTCAATATTTCAACAATATAAATTCACTTTATGTTCACTCTGATTGCTTGTTGTTTTTCGCGGGTTAATATTTGGTGGCTATTCACTTAAAAAAAAAAAAAAACAAGGCCGCTATTTATTGCATAGCAGAAATGCTTGTTAGCCTTCTCTAGAAATATTCCCAATAAATGTACTTCAACTCGAGAAATTTTGGTTCTGGTATATGAAAGTATGAAAGAAGTACCTATTGGCATAATGGGCAGTGCGTTGCACTATGGGACCAAATGATGAAATCCATCTCAAAAATGGTTTTGGTGAATTTCGTAATTTGAAAAATCTAATGATGGGATTATATAATAGAAATAGGGTTCTTCCCAACACAGTAAATTTTTTGTATCTTACTTTTGTTCTAGGTACCTAAAATTACCATTAAAAATGACATTTCGATATTTTTATTTTTTAGAATTATTGGAAGTGAGAGTTTGAAGTCAATTATTTCGTATTTTTCTGGACAGAATGTATAAGTATTATACCTTTTTGAAAAGCCCAAGCCCTCTTCTTTACAAAACAGTTATATTTTTTTAAATTATGTTCACTAGTAAATTAATAAAAAAAAATAAGTAAGGTGTAGTATCTTTTTCGTTTTTTTGTTTTCAATTGAAGTTTTCTCTGTTAGCTCCGGCTGCCTCCGTTTAGTTAATAGCTGTTTAGTATTCTAAAAATATTCTAAATTTGGAAGAACAAATAAAAACTTTCGCATTTTCATGCATTTTTGTTTAAAAAAAAAAAACGTATGATGAGAAAGAACATAAGTTTTTAGAATAAAAATTCGTATTCCTATAACTTTATTGTTAAGTGATGAAAAAAATTAAAAATTTGGCAAAAATGTGCAACCTTTATTGATGCACATAAATGTGTATTCCAAAAAGTTTTAGACCATTATTTTATTACTTTTAGCTCAAAATTTCAAAAAATATGTTATTTTTTGTCAAAAGTTAAAAAATATAACTGTTAAAACATGTGCAACACATTTTCATAAACATCATATAAGTGACTATGTTTCCACACAATTTATAAGTTCTTATCATTTATTTCCAATATTATTAAAATTCTAAATTTTATTTTTAGAATAAAATATTTTTTGTTTTCCAATTTTAAACTTCCTTACTCATATTTATATTAAAAAAATCATAATTAAATAAAAATAAATACCAAGCATTTGAGGGTGGGAGGGGGTGTGTGGTTGCATATAATACAAATGTAGGTACATAGGTATAAATAACACAAGCATTGTTTGACGAGGCTTAAGAACTTTTAGACATTAATTAATATACCTAGTAATAAGGTGTACTTTTGAATTCCTTTTTTTTTTGTCTTAAGGACGAAAAACTTTCATATATCAAAAAGGGGCGTGGCAGTACACGGATCTTACTAAAAATAAATAACACTCATAAACTCACTCCTTCATATAAAACTTAATTTAAAAAATGCCTGCTCTTAATGAACTTTAAGCTGAAAATAAAAAAAGGGGAGTGAAAGTAGGCGGGAAAGTGGGCAGAAAAAATACACATGCGATGTCTTAAATTTAAAAAACCTCAAATACAAATTTTCGGCTTCCTGTTCACTAAAAATAAGAAAATAACATAAATCTGAAAAATATGGGCGTGGTAGTGGGCGGATTTTACAAAAACTACTTTCAAATGTTTTCACCGGTAAAAGAAGAAAACTGTATAAATTTCATCCAAATTGTTGCAATAATTCTTGCTCCAACAAATTTTTCCCATATAAATTAAACAAAATCTACAAATTTGTTATTTTATTTTATTAAAAAAAAAGTAAAATAATTTATTTCTATTTGAAACGTTTAAATATTTTAAATTCTTGGTTATACAAGTATAAGTGTGCAAAATTTCAAAAAAAAATATTGAGAAACGAAAAAGTTATGGATTTTTGAGATGGTTTGCACCATTTGGTCCCATAGTGCGTTGGACTGTTGATTCCATTTTTCTTCAAAAATGTTTTTTCTTAAATGGTGTACTACCCTTTTACAAGGAAGCGAAAAATTATCCAAGAGTATCTCTTGTCATGAAAAGTAATTCCCATGTAAGCAGTTCGGACTCAGCAAAAAATTGTAGTTTCCTTTTATTACAATTAGCACACACAAGGCAATGGTTAAGAGTTGTAAGTCAATAAGTTAAGGCTCTCTTCAAGCCTTCAGTCCCTCATTTATTTATACTATCCTTTCGTCTTGTGTCGAAATTCGACAGAGAACGAAGGCTGAGTTCGTATTCGCAAAACTTCCGCAGTCCTGCAAAAATATCGTTCATAATTGTAAGCAAACAGCGTCATCTCTGCATGAGCATGGCAACACTTGTGTTTATAAAAGTAAACTTACAGTCAACATGCGCTCAATTTGGCATGTGTTTTTTTTTTCAATGTGAGTAATTTTTTTTGTAAATTAATTTATAATCGTACAAATATTGATTTTTACATCTTTGATAAGAAATTAATAACTATCTATCCACAGGATTGAATACGAGGCCAAAATCTGTGCCGATGCTGATATCGAACTATTGGTTTCCATACGTTTGAGAATGAAATCTGAATTTTAAGCTGGGCGCAGGAAGAAAAACTTTCTATGGGAAAGGTTTTTCAAAAAATTAAAACTATTTTTCCCGCGTTTCCGTATGATAGGGAGGATATTTATTATAAGGAAGTTCCAAAATTTCATCATCATCATCGGCTCGACAACCGGGTTCCGGTCCTGGCCTCTTTCAACAAGTCTCTTCACCTATCCCGGTCTCTAGCCGACGCCATCCAGTTGCGCACCCCAAGGCTTCGGGCGTCCTGGTCTACGCCATCTCTCCAGCGCAAGCATGGTCTACCACGCTGTCGTCTACCATAGAATGTACCACAAAGAACTTTCCGAGCAGGTTCCTCTTCGCTCATGCGAGCTAGGTGCCCTGCCCACCGGAGTCTACCGAGCTTAATTTTTGTCACGATATCTGCTTCAAGGTAGATTGCGTACAGTTCATGATTGTACCGTCTCCGGAATCGTCCTTCCTCACATACGGGGCCAACAATTCTCCTTAAGACTTTTCTCTCGAACGCAGCTAAGAGGTCGGAGTGCCTTTTGCTAAGCACCCAAGTCTCGGATCCATATGTGAGTACTGGCAGGACCATGGTCCTGTACAGCAGCAGTTTTGAAGTTATGGTGAGATTTCTGGATTTGAAGAGCTTTGACAGACTATAGTAAGCTCTGTTGGATTTGAGAAGCCGCCCGCGTATTTCTTCTTCTATATTGTTATCGGCTGCTACTATTGACCCAAGGTATTTTAAGGATTGCACCACTTCAAATTCGTGCTCCGCAACGTTGATTGTTTGACCAACTGTTCCTCTCGCATTCGACGCCACCATGTACTTTGTTTTACCTTCACTAATGTGCAGCCTCAGATTTTGTGCCGCCTGCTCGATCTGGATGAAGGAATCGTGTACAGCTTGTTCGGTTCTTCCGATGATGTCGATTTCGTCTGCGTAAGCCAGTAACTGGCTGGACCTGTTGACGATGGTCCCTCTTGTTGCCGGCCAGAGTCACGGATTGCTTTCTCCAACGCCATGTTGAAGAGGAGGCAGGCCAAACCGTCCCCTTGTCGGTGTCCATTAAAGATGTTGATTGGTCTGGATAGCAATCCGGCTATTTTTACTTGGCTTGTTACGTTGGTCATGGTCAACCTACATAGTCGTGTCAATTTATTTGGGATGCCGAATTCTCTCATGGCTTTGTAAAGTTCTACCCTGGCTATGCTATCATAGGCGGCCTTAAAGTCTATAAACAGATGATATGTTGGGATGTTAAATTCTAGACATTTTTCCATCGCCTGCCTAAGGGTAAATATCTGATCAGTTGTTGATTTGCCTGGAATAAAACCACACTGATATTTTCCGATAACGGTTTTAGCGTATGGGGTTATCCGGTCTTGTAGGATAGAGGAGAGTATCTTATAGGCGGTACTCAACAACGTGACACCTCTATAATTGGAAGCTTTTTATCATAGGATTAAAAAAAGAAATAAACTAAGCCGTAGAGAGGCTTCCTCATGGGATTAATTCCATCAGTTCAATGAAGTTTATGGATCTCGACACAATATTGAACTTCCTCCAGAGCTATTGGCTGAGGTATTTGATCGTTTTAAGGAAATTCGTATTTTTTGGAATATGCCTAAGCATTATTCTGCAGTTTAAATAAAGTTTTTTGTTTGATCTAAGGCTTGTAGATATTTATTATATTTTTTTATTGAACTTTTACCTTGTTTTTTTTAATAAGTTGGGTCCGGATTGGAACGTTATTGCCTTGTACACATCTTTAAAAGTTTCAATATTTTCAACTAATTAAAGTTTTAATCTAGATAAATATAGAATATTTTGCTAAAATAAATTAAAACTAATGCTTTAACCTTAAAAATTAAACTAAGAGGTTCAAAATAGTCGAATCTCGCTGAGTTTAGACTCGGCTTGACTTGAATTGATTTGGTTGGAAATATATAAAATATTACATTATACTCTTTAAAACGAAATGGAAACCGCTGGTGAAAACTCCTGTATGAGGCTAGGACCGCACTTGCGATTTCAATCGCACGATTTTTTAGTCGCAAAAATAGAACACATGAATTTAAATGAGAATGAACGCACTTGCTACCAACAAATCATGACGATTTAAAAGTCGCAATTTGTTTCATTTTTCTTGTGATGCGATTGTCGTAAACTTAAATGAAACACATGTACTCAAATGGATATGCCCACACTGGCGATTTAAATTACGACGACTTAAAAATCGTAGTCGCAAAGAGAAATTGGCATATACGCACTTGCGATTTTTAATCCACGATTTTTTAGTCGCAAAAAGTAAGACACATGGCCTTAAATCTGAATGCACGCACATGCGACTTAAAAATCGTAGCGATTATAAAAATGAAACAAGTTCTATTTTTTCAAGCGATTTTTCTGTCGCTACTTATTTGTAACAAATGCGTGCACTCACATAAAAAGTAGTGTGTTTTATTTTTTGTGATTAAATAATCGCGCGGCAAAAAATCGCAAGTGCGTGCATGACAATAATTTGTAGCGACTACGACTTTTTAATCGCCTCGACGAAAAATCGCAAGTGCGGTCCTAGCCTTCATGTCATTAATCAGCTATTTGAGCTACATATATAAGTCTTGAGATAGGGCAAAACCTGTGAATGTGTCAAATTTGACATTTTCATCACAATGTTTGACATAATTTATGGTAATCGCACTCAGACGTTTTTTTCTCTAGAGTGCTATTTGTGTTGGTTACAGTTTTTTGAAACATTTGATTGATCAACATATGGAACTGAATCGTTTTCATCCAATGATTTTCTATTTTTTTCGACGTGGATTAAGCCAACAACCGTGTGCCGATTGACTTATTTTTATTTCTGGTAATGAAGCACCATCTTAAAAAACGGTGTGTTGCTAGTTTTCCGAATTCAATCGTGGTTGCACTTTGCTACAGGGCGCATTTTGCTAAGTTCTTCAAAAATAAGTTGTTGTGCTATCCTCCATAAAGTCCTGATATTCATGATTCCCGCAGATCAAACATAAAACGCGACGCCTGAACTAGCGGATGACGCATTCAAAATGCACGTTTTTGGAGGAACCTCAATTAAAGTGAAAAATTGCTTCGAGAATTGGTTCAAAAAAAGTTCAAAAGCGAATTGATCTTCTTTTATAATATTACTCAGTAAGATACAATTTCTTATAAATTAGAGCAAATATCAGTATATTCAAGGAGAATATTTTGAAAACCAATAAATCCATTATGAATTTTTATTTTTACATTTCTAACTCAAACCTTAAGTAGAAACATTTTGTATGTAATACAAATTTAGTTGAGGATTAATTATTGTATAGTCAACAGTTTTTTGTTAAGATGTAACATAATCTTTGTTTCGGAGTTAAGTTTGAGTGAAACCTTTCACATCTTTTTATTTCAATTATAGTCTTGAGTTTACTCGAAGTTCACACTTTAAATTTCTTGAATTCATTCAATTCGTGGTCTGGATTTGACATCGCTGTTTTTAATCATAAATGTCAATCCGAACTGTCATCCAAGACTTTATATGTTTAGTTTAAGATTTGCCATTATACAATTGTGAAAAGTTAGTGCAGAAACAGCGATTTTGTAGTAGGTACGTTTCGCAATACGAGCATATTATGTCAGCCAAAAATCTTTCATTTGAGAGTATTATCAAGTGCGTGAAAAAAAATTCCAAGAGACTAGTTCTGTTACGAGCATAGCGTTCTGTCTTGTTTTAAAGAACATTGTGGCGACATTATGGCGTATTTTGTATTAAGATTTACACCTATACCTTAAGGCCAGGCGCGCACATTCAATTTTTAGTTTCGCAACTGTTTAGTTGCTAAAATGAAACATATGGGCTTATATGGGACACCGCGCACTTAGAGCAACTCTATTCGAGCAACTAAAAAGTTTGTGTTTTGACACAAACTAAACGATTGCTTAAAAGTAATTCGAAACAGTTGAGCTGTTTTCTATAAGCGCAAGAGAGAAAAGAGTATAGGGGTGAGTAAAGAGTTGCCAGTGCGCGTTACTCTATCAATTGGTGATTAAACTATTTGATTTCCATCACAGTTGCCAGTGCGCGGCTAGCCTAAAAAAGCTTAACTCACCTAAGAAAACAAGCCAGTTAATCACGGAATACGTGAAACATCAGCGTTGGAATGATCAGTTTTCAGGAAACATTTTCTTCAGCGACGAATTCAATTTTTCAATGGGTGAATAAGTAAAATTTTTGGACAAAGGGAAATGCAAATCCATACATAACAGTTGAAAGACCATTGAACCCATAAAGGGTTACTGTATGGTGGTGTGTAATTTGGTCTATTGGTGTCATTGATCCATATTTCTTAAATAGTTAAGAAGTTGTTACCGTGACCGCCAATTCGTATCGCTATAGCTAGCCAAATGCTAACCAATTTGTTTATGTTCCTGAAACATTGAAGAACAGAAAGTTCAAAACCTCAGATTGTTGTAAAAGGGAGTTGAAGATGTTCTCTTCTAAATCTATTATTTTAATAAAGTGAATTTGCTAGATGAAATTTCTTTTCTACTTCTTCTACATAGAAGTTACCATGTTACTTATAAAGAATCTCACGAAACCGTTGATCCTTATTTTATTTTAGTCATATAAAGGGTTCTGCAAAAACGGCAGATCAATGTTTTTGGGCCAAAGTAAATAAGTTATCATTGATCTGAAGGGCTCTTCGTTGATGATAATGGCCTCACCAATATTGTTTTCGAAGAAGTACGGACTAATAACGCTGACGGAAACAAATTTGCACCAAACAGTAACTTTTTGTGGATGCATTCTCTCTTGATAAACCTTGTGTTTATTGGCGTTCATATAAAATTGCGCCTCGTCCCTAAACAAAATTGGACTCTTCTTCGAACCATCCCCATAGCCAAGTTAACGAACTAACAGCTCATGGATCAGAAGAATCTTGTACAAACTTGGGTCCAAGTTCCGATGCCTCCTGTTATTTGGCATCAGTCATTGAATGTTATTCAACAAATTTGAAAGACCCCGCCAAAAAACATGGCGCCCAAGGACTGTCAACATCGACTAACCCCAACCAACAACAAATTCCTTCCATCTACCCTGGTTCTTAGCAAGTTAATTTAGCTGTGGGTCCATGTTCAAATGTTAAGGGACTGAGCTTGATCAAGTACATAGAGTTGACCCCAGATAACACCCTGAGAATTACATACGAAGGACTCTGTTTCCTCAGGTTATGACCAATCTAGCTGTTGTTGTTTGATATCAAGATCCACTCTCCTTTGAGTCTTTGAGGAGCCCTCTTGACAGTTCAACATTTGACTTCACTTCTGGCCAACGAGTCTTGAGAATATGGCACAAGCATCGGTTGATAAAAGCTTGAAGAGTGCTCGAAATGTCTGCGAAGCATTTCAATGTTTCATCGAGGTACAACAGGACGGATTTAACGTTGGACTCGAAGAGTTAAAACTCAGTTCGTAGCGTCATTATGCTGGAGAACCGCACGACCTTTTACGTATCCTGTTGACAACTTAGGGTGCCGTATTTCAAATTTTGTGTATAAGCCTTTATTTCTGCTGAAAGCTATCGCGCAATGAATTCTATTTTTTGATTAAGCTTTATCGTTCAAATTAAGTCTCTTTTTTCAATATTACGACGACTTCAAGAAGGGATATGCCACCTTGAAATTGTACCCATCTGACCATAACATAAGTGTGAATGAGAATCACTAACTTACGATCTCGTATAGCCTTGCCAGGAAAAGAATATTAAGACTTTTCGCCCTTAAACTTCAAGGATTAATATTGTAAAGGTATTTTTGTGTTTCTCATTCTTGGCTATGTCTTTCGAAATAAAAGAAAATAAGAAAATCCAATGACTTGGGCGGTTTGTCTGCCTCTGTGTGTAGCAACCAAACAAAAGAAACACCTTTTTATCAACAGTAAAAATGCTAAAATCAGACTTTTTATTTTCTCCACACAATGAACGCTGTACGTAAGTACACCCTCTGCTTAAGCACTTGAGGAGTCTGCTTTTGCTGCTGCTGCAACTCATGTTTGTTGGGGGGCTCAATTTTATTTGGGGGATGAGCGGATGTCTAAGGAGACACACTGTTAATAATACTTCACCCGCTTAGCCGGTTAAATGCGCTGTTGTGTCTTTCGTTGTCTCGTATATATATGTGTGTGTGTCGGTATTCAAAGGTTGAGGGCGGGTGCCAACGCCACAGCATATATACACAATTGGTAGAGTCTTAATTATTTTTGTTCTTCCAGTTCTTTGGTTTGATTTTTTCCTTCACATTTTGTTCAATTTTCACTTTTGGTTTGCCTTTTTGACTCTCTTGTCGTGAGGGTGGTTTTTGTTTTTATTCTTTTTGTTCATTCATTTTTGTCTCGTCGCTTCGATCGCCTTTTTATGAGCTTGTAAAAAAAATTGTTTTGTTTTAATTTAAACTTTGTATTCAGCGTTTGCATTTTAAATCCTTTATAATTTCTAGCAAAGTGATGGGCTGACATTTTTCTCTTCACAATAGAAACCCCGAGACTTAATGGTCTCGACTCTTCCTTGTGTCTTATATTTAGCTGGAGTGTAAAGGAATTCAGGTTTCAAGATTTGGGAAAAAATGTCTGTGTAATCGAATGTAAACTTTAAGGTTTAATTTTCCCTAAGCAATCTGTGTCTTGATGTACGAGTACTTTTAAAAATATCCCCAGACAGCATTCAAAATATTTGACAACCTGTCAATTCTCGAACTATTCTAATGAACTCATTCAACAAAAAAAAAAGAACTAAACAAAAATTGATTGATTGTCGATTCGAATCGAAAAATCAGACTTTGTATGCATAGTGAAGGATAGCCTCCAGCCAACACACTGACAAACTCATCAAATGTCCTTCATACTAACAGTGCTAATTTATTTTTGGCACATTCACACCATCGTGTTATGGAAACTGTCATAAGCAGTGGCATTTTAGCAGTATGATACCCACATGCCTGGCTTCAATAGACTTGCTATCGATGACTATGGGAATGTGCTGTGTAACTACACATGGACTCGTATGTATGCATACACTGATTTAATTAAATTAATCGATTTTATCAAAGTGATTTTTTTTTTATAGACTACGGGTGGAGAGAGATTGGATTTAAATGGTGGTCCTGTCAATCAAATAGGAATTCTTTTTCTTCAGCATAAATGTATAAGAACCTGTTTGATATAATATTCGAAAACGCACGAAATAGCTCTTGTGGTCTAAGCCTCTAATCTGACTAAGGTGGTCAATCAGTGATGGAATAGTGTGTTAAGTTATTTGAGAACTATTACAGTACACTGTTTTGAAAAGTTTTGAGTACATATTTCTTTTCTGAAGTTTTCCTTATAAAGAGTTTTCCAATAGGGATTTCAAGACTTTGACAGATGGTTATATTGCTAGAGCTACACCTGTAAAGTTCGTTGTCATTTATTAAGTCCGTTTTGTACACATGGGGACTTAAAACGCTCAACAACATTGTGAGTGACTAAATTGTTATAAGAACGAGGGTCTTCTGTTCAGGAAACATTTCTCGAGCTTTACCCATTCCCGGTTGCTATAATCTTCCTTCCGAGAAGACTTTTCGAACGTTGTGAATAAATCAAAGTCCACCGGTTCAATGAACAATCCGAAAAAATACCCGTACTTTGAAGACACACAAGAACTGCCCAAAATATGAAAATATCGCTGCTGTCCGTGAGGTTAGGTAAGGTTAGAGTGGCTGGCATCTGACACACTTAGACCAGTAGAGGTCCATTGTGATACCACGATCTAATAGGGAACAAAAAGTTCCTTACTAGTTAAAATCAGTTGGAGCTTCTGATGAAGCGAACGAGACTTTTAATGCCTGTGTTGATGAGATCGCTTGGTCCATTAAAGAAATAGTGTCCTAGATGAAGTTTGCGTTTTTAAAAGAGAGCAGGGCATGTACAAAGAAGGTGTGGGATTGTTTTCTCTTCCTCCTCGTTCAAGCGATTTCTGCAGAAATCGTTTGATAGTACAACGAGTCGTGCGGCGTGTCTACCTATAAGACAGTATCCAGTTATGACACCTATTACGGAGCTGATCTGAGATCTACTGAGGGACAACAAACACTTTGACCGCTTCAAATCCAGTTTGGGACAGATTCGTTTTTTCGCCAAACAAGTAGTAGTGGTAGCCTTCTTGTATTTGATTGTTCCAAAGCAATTCGCTTCAGCAGTAACTATAGGCATACATATATTTACCCTTTCGGGCAAGAGAAGCATTTCCGTTCCAATTCTGGAAAGTTCGGCTTTACAATTCACCGGAATATCTCTGTGTCCCGGCATCCAGAATAGGTGAATATTAAACTGTTTGGCCATGCTATCCGTAAGAGTGTGCAAGAGAACCCGAAGCAGTCAATATCAAGCAGCTCCCAAGAACTCGGCCTTTCAAAGAGCTCAACGTGGCGAATTTTGCGTCATGATTGGGGTATACACCTGCACAAACTTTAACTGACCAAGGAGCTCAAATTTATGGTCGTTATACAACGACATGTGTTCGCTAACTGGGTTCTCGAATTTTGGACAATCAAAATCTACAAAAGATCGACCAGTTGCAATCCAGGAAGATAAAGTCACTGTTGGGTAGAGCTTTTGGGCTGGTGGTAACATCGGTCCATATCTCTCTGAGTACGACTTTGTTCAAGCCATCACCGACAACACTGAATGTTATCGGTCGATGATAACTAATTTCTTTTGAAAGAGATAAGTCTCAAGCAACTTCTTGTTGGATTTTTTTGTATGTTTATGGTAATAAACCACAAGCCACCACTTCCCTGAAAATCAACATAATCAATGTCATTGGTCAAACTCAGCCTGATTTATAGGTCAGAGTTTTGGAAAATATGACGTTTCGGACAGCAAATCAGTGGTGGAAATGGGCCATCTTATAATACATGTTAGGAAACATTTAAGGGTAAGAACTTCGTATAAGTATCGATATGGGTAGCCCTTAGCTAAGTCTGACTAAAAAAAACATCGGGATAGAGGATAATTGTACATCCGTCAACAAAAAGTCCTTAAAAACTTGGAATACCTTCTTCGAAATGGGACAGAAACAGTGTCTAAGACAGAAACATGGTACGAGAATATCACTGGTTCAAATGACCAGCCACAAATAAGACGGTTGGTTATTGATCGAAAAAATGCAACGGGTAACAAACAGAAATGAATGCAATTTTTTCCTCAATGCACCAGGAATACCAGGGAAAATATGCCTCATAAATTTTTTAGTAGCCATCGGGTCGAATACAGAATTGGATTGCACTCGCAGTGCTATCATCGGTAATTATTGGAGCAATTCTAATGGACGGCAGCGGATGTACAATGTACTCCGAAACTAAGCTTCTATTGAATTTGAACCATACAGAAACACAAACTTGCAAAATCAGCAAAAAATCATTAATGGCCATAATTCTTAAAATGTGCAAAATTACCATTTGAGTCGAATGCAAATTTCCCCAATAAGAAATAGATCGAAGCGGTTGACAGATCTCTTACGGATTTTATATTCAACAACCAACCAACAGGAGGCTCTTTTATTCTTCTTGCTGGTGATTTCTCCCAAACTTTGCCTATCATGCCGCAATCAATGCTCACATATTACCTAACTGAAAGCTTGCTTTAAATAATATTATATCTTTGGAATCAAGAAATTGACCGAGAACATGCGTGTACATTTGGCGAATGAGCCAAACATTCTTAAAACAACTTCTGGACATTGGAAATGGCAAAGTTTCAATTGATCACGCCACGAATGAGATTTCATTTTCGCCGAAGTTCTATCAGATTCTACTAAATATTCAAGCTGTTCTAAGCCCAAGTCTTACAAGTAACCAGAGAAATCCAGATTGGATTTGGGAACATGTAATATTGTCACCAAAAATGATCTTGTCAACAAGATCAATGAGCGAATTCAATTGAAACTGCCTGGCGAAAAAGTCAAATACAAATTGATCGGAACAGTAATGTACGAAGAACAAGTCCTCAATTATTAAAGTAAATTTTTGGATTCATGGAATACGTATTGACATTAAACGTTATTCACCGGTGATGCTTATTGTCACTTAAACGCATTAAATGGAGTGAACGGTCAGTTGTATGTTGCTTGCTCCTGATATGGCACACAGCAAATTTATAAGATATTGTTAAATTTTTACAAAAACCATTGTCTATCCACTTTCTTATAAGGGTGATACCGATGAACTTTGGCTTTGAATGTCTGAATATCGACTTTTTCGGTGACACATCCGATAAAATTTGCAATGACTCTTCAGCACTGATCTGGCCGAACTTGAGTGATGGCCTATGTTATGTTCACCTTTTAATGGCATCGGTTGATTATGGTTGATTCACATAGAACTGTGACTTTAGGAACCCCTACAAGAGAAAGTATAGCCTCGTCAAATCGCAAGACCTTAGTGGTGAATTCACGTCACTAGAGAGAAAACCATGCACTCAAATCCTTCATGCAGAATGTCAATCTTAGCTTCCGTTCTTTTTCACGTAATACCATCCTGCTGAACCCACATGTTGTCTAGGTCCATTTAGTTCATTTTGGGCCATAAGAAATTGGTTATCATAGAGCTAGCCAGTGATTATGACCGCCTCACCAACGTCATTTTCGAAAAACGGCCGCATAAATGATCGCACCGTATCAAAATCCACACCAATAGGAAACTTTTTGAGGATGCATTATTAACTTAGTAAACCTCTTGTGGGTTGCTGTCGTCCCATGTACGATAATTTGGATAGTTAACACATCCAAAAATAACATATCCAAAAATACCCCTAGTCACTGAAGATCATATTTTTTTGGCAAACATTCGGGTTCTCTCCCAAACGCTCCTTAGGCCAATCAGCAAACAAATGCCGTTGCATATGTCATAAAATTTGAGCTCGTATATCAGTTAGATCTTGTGTTGGTGTAGGCTAAATCCCCGACGCAAAATTCACCAAGTTTAAGGGCCAGATTCTTGGGCACAGCGAGGAATCGACTGCCTCGAGTTCTACTGTACACTTTTACGGACCGCGGTGATGTACTCGGCTGATATTGGGTTCCCTTGACGTACAAAAGTTGGGTGATTGATAATAATCGATCCGATTCCTACTCTCTAACTCAAAATACTAAAGTGACACTATAGAACTTTGTTATCCCAAAATCTTTTTGTAAGGCGAAGAGGCATGGACTTAATAAAAGGTAAATGAGAATGGCTTATACTGATGAGAGTCAAATGAGTTAATGTAGGAAAAGAAACGTATAGCCAGAAAATCTTTAAGTCCACCGCTCATTAGAATTGCAGCAACTATAAGGTGGTGAACACATCTGTTGTTTGAAGCCCAAGCCAAGTCAAAGTACGAGATGTTGCATTGTCATTTTCAAACAGCTTCCAATTGGAAAAGCTTCATCTGTTAACTTCTTTCTTCTTCAAAAAGATATTCTTACAAAAAACTAGTTTCGTCACAAGAAATCCTTCTCACCCTCCTTCCCTCCAAAAATGTTTACATGGTAGCACTTATGTACATTGTTACCATATCTGTCATTTTTCCATTTGCTTGAGCTTTTTGTTTTGTTTAGCTCCTTGATTGACATCTTGATCAATAATAGCACAACAAAAGGCAACCAAATTGTATCAGACTCAGACAGAAGCAAGTGGCTGATGATTTTGTTTATTATAGCACCACAGAAGGTAGAAACGGTATACAAGAGCTATGAATTCGCTAACAATGGTATCCCACTGCCGCTGGAGTTGATGGTGACAATGATGGTGATGTTTTTACTATTTTGGGGACGTCACGAAAACTGTGCTCCCTCCTTACCTCTGGGTTATTTTTACCTTCTGAAACTGTTGACGGCAAAAGGGTTCTTCACAAATCGGAGGAAGAATCTATGTACTATGTATGCATTAACAAAATAAAGAAAAGAAAAAAAACTAAAAACAGTAGACGAAAATTGTGAAACAAACACTCATGCTGGCATAGAAAAATCGTTGTCGTCGTCGGCTTGGTGTCGAACTGACTCCATCTCCAACCGTAACCATAACTGTGATTGCATAAAGCGCACACGTTGGCTGTTTCGGGGTATGGTACCGTTTTTATTTCACCTCAACTTAGAGAAATAATAAATTTATTTTGTAAGTAAACAAACTCAAGCAAGACCCACCGAGTGATGGCGGCGGCCGCGGCAGGTCGACGATAGATATTGGGTGCCATAGTGCCAGCACTGCTGTAATCGCTAAGCGGGGGCGAAGGGTGTGTCTTTTTCTTTAAGTAAATTTTTTTACGTAACATGAAAGCATGAGTTAGATAAAATGTTGTGTGTCGTAGAATATTAGCAGAAACAAAACTGAAGTAAATGGAAACAGCATTAGTCACTCCATTCAGACTTAAATGCGTTATGGTTTTCGATAAGTGCGCGGTTTGGTTATCGACTTTGAGGAATGACTGTATTATTAAGGTATTTCAACATAAATCGAAGTATAAGTTTCCGGAAGTATAGGACTTCGGCATTGCCCTACAATATGCCAAATTCAATAATTGTAGATACAATATGGAATATTTTGCTTTTAGACTTTTTTTCCAGTTTTTAGGGTGTCGACATGAATTAAAGTAAGGAGTGCGGTAGGATACCAATATCTTAATTTTTTTCAAAACGAACTAAAAAAATAATGAGGTGCGTTTCAAAAGAATTGTTTGCCGAACTCTCCCAGCGCCCACATACTGAATAAACCTATTTCCGATCTCTTTATGACCCGTAACATCGTATAAGCTGTTATGTTGATACGTTATGAAGGGCCCCAAATGTGATATGGTACGGCCACTCCAAATCACCATTGTATAAGGACAAAAATCCAAGCATAAAACTGCCTCTGCACACGATATAATCAACAGGCATTCATACAACTATCAAATCCTTGTGATTCAAAACACCTTGAAGAACGTTCTCGAATATATACAGTATTCAAATGAAATCGGAATGAAGGACCTAGTAAATGTGAGACTAAATGTTTTGACATTTAAATCGACTTTATTTGGCAAACATCATTTCGACAAGGAAGTTACATCTTCTTGGAGTTGCATTCAATCGGAAATTGAATTGATGCCTCTGTAAATAAAAGGCAGTGTGAGCCTTCAATATAATCAAAAATAAGAGTGGACCCAGATGACTTCCCTGAGGAACTCCTGAGTAATTCTAGATTAGTTCCAATTTAGTTCGAAAAATTTTAACTAATCCGACTCTATTCACTAGATGGCTTTTAATCTACCTAATCATCTAAGAATGAAAACCTAGAGATTTTAGTTTTAACAATATATGGCTCCTCATTTTTTTTTTTTTCAAAAATCCAACAATCCCAGTTGAGAACATTACACCCACTTTGACTTTAGGTTGCTGCTTTTTCCGGAGATTTGTGTCGGTGCAGTAGTGCATTTTCTGCTTATTGGCACACACAGTCAAGCGGAAATGATATTTATCACTGAAATAGCAATTCCTTCTTCTGGCGTTTAGTTAAAATGGCCAGAAATTAATAGAAAATGTCGATGAGCATTGGTCTTGATAGTATGTACTTCACAATGAGGGTGAAAAACTAAGAAGGGCAAAGTATTGTAATGGGTGATTTTTTTGCTATATTCTTTTTGGCAACACTGGTTTTGACAGCTCACGCACGTTTAACGTTTTGTGTCACTGTCAAACATCTTCAGTTTGGTCTAAACTTTAACCATGAATAGTCTTACAAACGAATAACATTTGCAAATTATTGAATTTTATTATCAAAACGCGTGCTCTGTTAAGAAAGTTCATCGCGCGCTTCTTCTATTTTATGGTCAGTTTAATCGACCTACTGAAGCGGCTATTCGGGCTATTGTGACTTAATTTCGCACCAAATTTACATTATTGGACATTCAACTACCAACACGCTTAAGTAGAGTGCGAACTGAGGAAAATATCGGCCAGTATTAGTGATGAGATGACCGTGAATTATATCAATTCGGTGTCGTTCGCAGAAATTGGTCCTCTGTTACTCCACTACGTGGAAAATTTTGCGGAAGGAGTAAAGTGTGAAGTCTTTCAAAATACAGCTATTGCAAGAATTGAAGCCGAACGACCTACCACAATGCAGAATTTTTGGTGAATGAGCTCTTGAAAAGTTTGCCGAAGATCCATTTTTTTATCGGCAAATTGTGTTCCGCGACGAAGCTAATTTCTGGTTGAATGGATACGTTAACAAGCAAAACTGCCGTATTTGGAGTGAAGAGCAGACAGAAGCATTGCAATAGCTACCAATGCATCAAGAAAAAGTCACTGTTTGGTGCGGATTATGGGCTGGCGGAATCATTGGGCCGTATTTCTTATAAGATGATGCGAATCGCAACGTTACTATGAATGGTGAGCGCTACCGTGTGATGATAGCAAACTATTTTTTGCGCAAAATGGAAGAGCTTGACTTTCATGACATGCCACACAGCACGCGTAATAATCGACCAATTGAGAGGCGAATTCGGTGAACAGTTTATTTTACGTTTGGGGCCGGTGAATTGGCCGCGTAGATCGTGCGATTTAACGCCTCCGATAGCTCTTAAAAATCACTCGTTACATTCTAGGAGTGTGGCTAAGAAAGGAACATCGTTTTTTGACAGTACATTCAAAGTTAGGCTCTAGGATAAACCGATAAACATTCCAGCTATACGAGTATTACGACGGAATTGTTTGAGAGAAGGAATGCGACTGGCTATTTCATTTGAGCATCGTTGAAACCATAAAACAATGAAAGACAGGTAACGTAACGCCATTCAATCCCCAATGTGAATGAATAATATTAAAGGTCATTAGAATAAATTTCTCTCACTGAACGTTTCGAAAGTCCAAATTCAAAAGGTTGTTTGTATGCAGAACACCGAAGGGATTGCAAGATTGAAGCTCCCATTGCCTTAACGTTCTCAGACGATCTGATGGGCCGAAGGTCTGTAGTTGTTTATTTCAAAAATATACTTTTTGAATTCTGAAAAAAAGAACGAATTTCGTTTTTGAGAATTCAAAATACAAAAGAGTAAGAGTAAACATAAAAACAACATAAAGCCAACTAAGACTTTTTCGAAAAAAAAAAAAAAAATAGCAACAAGAAAAACGATTTTTAATGGTTTTCATATCGAGTCGAAAATTGTTGTGAAATATTTAGGTAGGTGTTTGTTCGGATAAGTTCTTGTACTACAACGAGCATATAAATACTCAATTAGAGAAGGCAAGACGGGCATTTATGGCTCCTAAAAGTCTTTTCTACACCAGCTACTGAAGACCCGATTTGAAGATTACTTGTTACTAACCATTCGTCCTTCCAATTCTGACTTATGGGAGTCCAGTATGGTGGAACATTAAGCTTTCGTATATAGAACAGCTCCAATTATTTGAAAGGATGTGTGTAAGAGCCTGAATGAATATTTATATACATAAATACACATTCTGACTTTTTGCATTCTGTCTCAGACTAAAGACTATTGGATGCTTCCGAAGTATCGATAATTGACAACGTCATACTAGACCTTGGGGTGAAGTACTTGGTTCGGTCGGCAGACATTGTAGAAAACGAGATCATATCGGTATTTTTTACCCGAAACCTTATTTTTTCAGAAATGTTTTGAAAAATATATAAATACGACGAGCCTGTATCTTGATGCATATGGTTATCTATGATAGTCTCAATAAACATGCCTATATAATATACTGCACGATGAGCAACAGATAAAAGATTCCTTTACGTGCTTTTTGAATCGGTGGATGGGAGTACTGACCTGAAATACTGCTTTAGCATAGGTACCTTAAATGGATATGAATAATTCTAATCGATTAAACCGAGAAAAATATTGGTGGTTTGACTGGGTTGAAGCTGAGTCATAGGGTAAGTAAAACTAGGCCCTGGCATGTGATTTCTAGTTAGACGATGACTGATAGAAGTAAGTTTTTAGCTGTGATATGTCATTAAATCGGCCAGATATAGATCACATGACAGAGTGTCTGACACATTTACATATTAATAATAATTATTATGTAATTGTTTTTAAGTTTATTTAAACAATTCGAATATTGATATAAAAATAGGTGAATAAATAAATGGCTAAAAAAATGAAGTAAATTATCAAATATTTTGTAGAATCAGGGGCCAAATTACCGCATCAGTGAACGAGTGAGTGAGTCCCATCAGTGATCGAATGAAAACGTCAAATAAGAGTAATAAATTCCTAGTTGACGTAAGCGGTAATGCCAAAGTCACATAATTCAGCCACGTATTACTCGATAACTGATGCGGTAATTTGGCCCCAGAATTCATAAGAGCCTTCTCTAAGCGCAACTACAAATGTGCTACAAATATATTTAGGCCTCTTGAATGATCAATGACAAAAAACTTGTAGTAGGTAGAATATTTCCTCATATCGTCCACGGTCTTGATTTTTATTTTAAAAAATTTAAGAATATCTAAAAAAATTTGAAAATTAAAAAAAATCACTCATACGCCACAGTGACCTGCGATATGAGTTATTACTTTTGGCATAGTAATAAAACTCCCAACTTGGCCTCACTTTTTAAAATTTCTGAATGTGGTTTTTAGCCGTAATGTACACATGTGCAGTTGATGTTGGACATTCACAATGGGCTATAAATATGAGTTAATTAGGAAGAAAGTAAATAGTCTTGGATATTATTTTTCTTATAAAATTTTCAAAAAAAACCTAATGAGGTTCATGTAAATAGCTTATTCCTTGAGTTCTATTGATCTGATCGTCAAGACTAAGATGTTTAGTCTTTAGAAAAATGGCAGACTATCAATTTGGTGCCCCTGACACCAAAATAGGAAAAATCGATATTTTTATTCCTCACCCATACCAATGGCTGTCGATTATCAAATCCATTTATCCAAGTCCACATGGAGAGTAGAAGCGTTCAGCATTATATAAAAATGATTCATTTGTTTTATGAAAGTAGGTGTTCTGTTCGAGCAAAATTTATCACGCTTCATCCAATTTAACAACTAAATTGGGGGCAATGATGTCTCATATAAAAATTTTAAAAATATTTTGTTCTTTAGATTTAATATGCAATGTTTCTTAAACTTCTTAGAAGCTTCTGTATAATATAAGAAATTTCATTCAAATCTGTTATGCTGTTATTGATAAATCGAATAAAAATTCTAATACTTTGAGTAATTTCATAGGTTCAATTTGTTTTTGCTGAATCTTATACGATAAAATTTAGCGAAAGAAAACAATTTTATCACAATTCTAGGTGGCGTTTTCTCGAAAAATATGATCTTCGCAATACGTTTTCTTTACTCTTTTATGTTGGGTACCCTTATTTTGTTATAATAAAAAGTTTTTTAGAACATTTTTTAATTAGTATCTGCCTTTAGTAAATTAAATTTGTTTAATTGTTTTTAAATATGTGGAAGAGTTTTTGATAAACAAAATGTTCTAAAATTTTTAAATAAATTTGTTTAGAGTACCGTTATTTTGGTTCTTACAAAAAAGAAGAATAAAGGCATGTCGGGGGAAAAATTTAAAAATGATATCTAACAAATTTAAAGAAAATTGGTTGAGTCGTCTAAACAGTTGTCCAACTCACAGACAGAATTAATTTTTTATCTTGCATTTTTAATTTTCGACATACGAAAAAAAAACATTTATCAGTATTTAACTATTTGTCAGCACTAAAAATGTGGCAAACCCTACCCAGTGAACACCCTGTTCAACTATATTTTTTCAAATCATTATTCACTTCAACCACACTAACTTTTGAGCACATTCAGAGTTGAAAAGATAAGTAAATTACCTGAAATTACCACCCGGCAAAAACATCTAAGCCTAAACAAATAAACAGTCGTCAAAACTATTTTTCATTTTGCTTTCTATCTTTTTTTTTGATTGTGCTTAAGCCACATACTCTCGCACAAAACTATCTGACCAACAAGGTATGTAGGGACGGTTTGGAATACCAGCTTTTCCCATGGGCAAGCCTCGACTATGAGTTCAGCCCAGTGTGAAGTTTGTCCAAGTTCGATCGGTTGATGGACCTGGAGGTTGGGATAGCAGGCACACACAACTACATAACTTTGCTTTTTTTGTGGATCCAACTATGCACAGATGCACTCTATCGATACACATTCTGCAGAGTCGCTATACGAAGTAAGGTAATAATAACCAGAGGCATGCCTCTATGCTTGGCTAGGTGAATAATATCTGTTTGAATTGTTTTGTTTGTATCTCTCTGGCCCTGCTCTATGAACAGACTCCGCTCCGCTCCGCACTGCCGAACCGAACTATCCGCTCCGTGCTGTGTTGTCTCTTGGTCCGGAGAATGCTCCGGGGTTAGGTAGGCCAAAGCGCACATATTGAGATACATCTACCTACCTATGAGATGCGTGCTTGTGGACGAGGCACACTGGTGATGATTGTGGGGGATTTTTGTTGATGCAAAGTGAAAAGTTTTTAATGTGCTCACATTTGATCATCATGTAGATTTGGGGTGTTAGGTGGGTGGGTGGTTGGCTGTTGGCTTGGATTGGCGTGGCTTGGCGTGCCTGACTAGCTGATGGCAGGCTAACTATGGTGTGGTGCGGTTGTGGTTTGCAGGCGAGGAGGAATGGGTTGAGATATGAGTACTCTGTTGGAACTTTTGGAGTTTTGATATTTTGTGGAAATGGTTTCCCATTGCCCATCAGTAAAGTTGCTATGAATTTTGTTTATTTTTTTTGTTTGTTTTTGTAATTCTCTACTTATTTCACTCTTTTAGAATCACACACACCATTTCTTGTCTTGCAATTGGGAGTAGAAAAAAAGTGTGTAGGTATTTGCATAAAGGAAAAAGTTTTATGAAATTAAACTTTATTGGTCTCTGTCTCTGTGTTGTCAGCGCATTCTACTTTTGCTTTAATTTGGAAATTTTTACACAAACCTACCAAATTTTGGAGTTTAGAAATGTTTTTCCAAATGATCATTTTACAAATTATAAATTAAATGGCACGGCATTTTTGGTCTATGGAATTTTTCAAGCTGTCAGAAATGAGGAATTCAAGCTATATTTAATGGTAAATTCGTTCTCAATTTCAATCCTTAAAGTGAATTTTGTCAGTCAAATGTATAAAAACAAGTCGATATTGACATTTAACCACAGTTTTTAAAGAATAACTTCTTAAGAAAACTCATAAATAGAAATTTTCTAAATTTTTTGATTACGCCTACACAGGGAGATTTATTTTTTTTTATTTTTTTTTGACAGTTTTAGTTAGATTGAAATGAACAACAATAACTCATATTGTGCATATGGTTGTGTATTTTCTCCTGTATAGTTGGAAGAGACAATTATTTTAAAAATTGACTTAACTTCTATTTTAAAATTTTTTGGAAGAAAACAAAATTATCCTGCAATTAAAAAAATCCCCTTTATTAAATAATTTTTGAAAAATAATTTTAAAACTCAAAATTTTGAAAAAAGATATTTTAGTTTAAAAAGTTAACTATTTTTGATCTTAATGCTCAATATTATTATAAATATTATGTATTTTACAAAAATTATTTTTGCTTTATAATAATTGTATTATTTTATCAAAAAATGTGCTGAATTTTTATTTTTGTTTCTTAAATTGAATTATTATCAATTTGTTTTCTCAAATTGGCGTATTTTAATTATTTTTCGTGAAAAAGCAAAAATTAAGGCAAATATTGTGCAGCGAAAGTTGGAGTGGTAAAGTAAGGATTTATTATTCCAACTTTTAGAATTTAGAGATTATCTTCGAACACTCGGCCTGCGCGGCCTGGCTGTTAGATAAATTCACCGAAATTTTCCACGATCATTTCGCATAAATACGGCTGAATTTCATTGCTGCCGATTGAATTTCATTCTATGCATGGCCGGTGGTTGTGGGCTTGTTGACATACGGCTTTGACTTCTCTTGAAAGGAAATGGACTTAAGCCCTAAAAACTAAGCAATAGCAAGGGATATATATGCGCTTTCGGGTGTTGGTATAGAGCCTCGCCTTCCGAAAACTCAACAAAAAAATGTCTAACGAGGTGAAGTCACACTTTCTCTTACAGTGTCATGACCTCTCCTGCAATTTAGACCGTGAACGATTTTATGCGACAAATATTTTTTCGCACTTATACAATTACAAGACCACTGAAAGACCTTGATATAAACAAATCCACTGGCCCAAATAGAATCCCATTATTGTTCTGAAGAGGTGTTCCTCTACGCTTGCAAAACCACTGCATATGCTTTTCCATCTTACATATTTTACTGGTCTCTTTCCGATCTGATGGAAAACAGCATTTTTTCAGTCTGTTCCTAGAAAAGGCGAATTTTCTTCCCCGAAACGTACGATTGCACTCACGTGTCTTGTTTCTATGGTCATGGAAACGCAGTTAAATTATCGGCAGCAGATATATCTTGGCATAATGGTTAGTGCGTTAGACTGTCATGCAGAAGGTCTCGAGTTATCGATTCTCAACCGCTGCAAAAAAAGTTTTTCAGGGATGTACCGACTCTTGCGAGAAATTGACAAATCCTGGCAAGAGTATATCCTTTTGTCATGAAAAGTGTAGCTTATTAGCCGTTCGGAATCGGCAGAAAATTGTAGGTCCACTCCGTTCCTAGTTACACGCACAGGAATGGTTGAGAGTTGTAAGTCACTAGGTCCTGGTTCATTTCAATAGGTCCACTGGTGATTTGATAGGTTATCTCACCGAAGAGTGGATTATTGAACTTGATATTTTAAAAGCATTTAAAATAGTATAGCATCAAGCCAATTTATAATAAATAATGTGTGCATTTGGTATTGATTAATATCTTCTTCGTTGCATTAGTAACTGCCTTTTGGACTTCTCAATACAAGTTTTATTCAACAGCTTTAATTCTGCAATTTATAAAAGAAATGCTGGTAAGCCACAGGGCTCCATTTTGTCTGCGACCTTCTTTCAGATATTCATCATTGATCTTTTGTCTGAAACTTCTCATCCATTAAATTCTTTTGCTGGTGACTATACACGAAGTTTCTTATATTCGTTCTCAGATTCACGTTCTTGTCTTTCAAATGTGGTTTAAAATGGCAGCGAATAAATAGCTCATTAAATTTTGATCTCGCTGGCATTATCAAATGGGGAATAATAAGTCGTGTAGAATTTAATGCTTCAAAAAACTCAATGCTTTCTTCTGTCGTTAAAGCACTACCCTCCCAAAATATACCGGTATCCAGGAGCGGTACGTGCATTGAGGAAACAGAACAGCTTTCAATTCTCAGTTTGTGTATGTCACACCACCTTGTATGGAATGACCACTAAGTGGTTTTGATCTGGCTGTAATCTATAAGGCTGGTTTTCGTCAAAAGCTCAAGTTTAACTCCCGTATTTGTTTGACTGTTATTTTTACCAACAGGGTTCTATTGAAATAGCCAGTTGCATTCGTCCTTTTAAGTAGTTGAACCATAATACTCGCGCTTCATGGAATGCCCATCAGTTTATCCTTGAGCTTAACTTCAGATTCTTTCTTTAGCTATGTGGCACCTAGCGTGTCCTGTTAAAACCACAACCATGTCGCTTAAATCCATATTATCCAATGTCGACCAAAAGAAAAAATTCTCTATAATTAAATTTAAAAAATTAATTTATGTCTGAAATCCGGGACGTCCCGGGTAAACCGGGATGTCTGGCAAAGCTAGTCTGCTTCCAATAGCTCCTGATTTGTCTTTAGTATTTAAAAAATAAAACAAAAAAAAAGCTTGAAATTTACCAACATATAAAAAAACATGGCTGCCATGAACCCGTCCGTTTTCAAAAGTCCTTTATGTAGGTTCCACTGTTTTTTTTTTTGTATAATTCACATGCACCCACGGGTTTATTAAGAAAACCTTATCATGTTAAACACACCACGAGCTATTGGTGAATTAGGGGGCGGGGAGAGAAAGGAGGAGGCGCCGATGAACATTGGCCTTGAATGTTTGAAGTAAATAAGTTAGAGAAAATCTTAGTTTTCTCAAGAATTGCTTTACGGATTTTAATAAGAAAAAACAACCATTTTTTTAAATGAATGGAACTCAAACTTACCTAAGCTCTTACGTTCTAATACGCGAAAACTTAATGCTCTTTATCCTATTTTTGAATTAAATTTAAAAAATGTATATAATTACAATTTTTGTTCAAATCGATCTTTCGATTTCTCAAGTGTTATTTCCAAAAATTCAAAATCGTTAAGTAAATGCTTTTTTTAAGTTTATAGAAATTTGGAAAGTTCTTTAAGCCATTTAAGAAGAACTCATAGTTTTTTTTTTAATTTCCTGATAATTATGACGGTGAACAAAATTTTCGTAACCGAAACGAAACTTTGAATCTGAATCTTAAAATTATTGGTCCATCACGTTTTATCAAAATCTTTAGAGCCATTTTCTAGAAAAATAAGCTTTTTGTAATGAATTCATGTTAATGCCATTGTTGCCGTTAATGTTCAACCAGTTTCTTGTGTTCCCGACCATGGAATAAGAATTATGGTAGCTTCTTTTAGAATGAGCCAACACTCAAGTATCAACTTCTTCCTGACTTCTAGTCATAGAATTTATTCTATTGTCAATAATTATAGCCTCTAAGTTCTTCGTTAGTTCTTCTTATAGTTTGTAATCATGCTGGATGCACTTAAATGCATTTGGTATAATTCATACACAATGTACTATATACAAATTTGTAAATATGAATTGAATTTTTTAAACTTGTATAATCGCCGATTATGCCTTTCTCTAAAATTGTGGCTTGGACCTTTCGAAAATATTCATCAGTTCTAGGCCAATAGCATATTTAACGAAAATATAAAAAGAATTTGAATCGAATCGAGCTTAAACGCATTCGAAGAAGCTGAATTAATTGTTTTTGGTTCCACCCATTTGCGACTGCAAATCAATTCGATATAAATAACAAAAGGATCAAGGACCTTTTTTCCTGTTAACGTTGGTACCTTCGTTCCGCTCACAAGTTGAGATGACTTCTCTACTTAGGTTCTCATTTTATAACTTTCTCGCGATTTTCTATTCAAAAAAGGTTTACGAGAAAAAAGAAAACCAATAAACTGCTCAGAGTGCAGAAATTATCTACAGATGCTGAGACTGATGCTGAGCTGAGGCAGCTCTATGTTTAAGCCACTGCGCAATGGTGTCGTGTGTATAAGTATGTGCTTGTCCCTCCTGCCTAAGAAGCGGCTTATACATGCTTAGCAAGCAATCTTTATGCATTCGTCCGTTTGTGGGCATCTAAGGCTGCTTTGCTGTAGCTGGGGCTCGCTATAGTCAACTGCCTGGCTAGTTCATGTAAAGCGTCAATAGACAAATCGAGCATTCAGATTTACGCGATTTGTGTACGCAAAATGGTATGGGGATGGTGGTCTGTCTTGTGTGGAGACGACTATTTGCTTTTGTTTCTCCGTATCCGTATCCACCTTTTTTGTTGTTGTTGTTGCTGTTGTTTCGGTTCGACCATTCCTTCTTGTGGATCAGTTGGTTTAGTTTGCGCATTTCCATCTATTTTCAAAAAAAAAAAAAAACAGATTTCGTTTTTTTTTATGTTTTGTTCATATAATTGCCTCTTTGCGCTATGCTGAACGTACTCGTACATATTCGTATTCATCAGCATCAAAAAAGATACTTACATATGGCGACCTCTATAGCGCCTTGTTTTCATTTGTATCTTTGTATCTATCTATAAAATAGATACACATAGTTTCAATAATATTATAATAATGTGCTTCTTCTTCGTCTTCTTCACTTTATGTTGTTTTTGTTTTTTTTTTTTTCTCCTTGGTCCGTCCGTCTTGGGTGCTTCTTGGATGGATCAGGTTGGTTAATGCTTTTTTTTGTGTGCTTTCTTTTTTATTATGTAGGTACATACATATATTGTCTGCTTATAAGAAGCTCGTTTGTATCTTTGCCTTTGATTGAATTATATTTTTAGCGCAATGGATATTTGTACATAAAGACATAGGTACATAATATAATATGTTTTGTTTGTGTATGCATGAAGCAACAACAAAGAAGGCAAAAACAACATTGATGATGTTGAAATGATAATTTTTGAGGAAAAATTAAAAATTAATAGAACATTGAGAATCATAAACTATGTAAGACCTACCTATTTCAAAAAAATCTGATTTGACTTGAAACGATTCATTGTTGGTAGTTGAGATGGTCACGCAATTAATAAATAAAATTCTGACACCTTCTAGGCAAAATATAATTAAATAAGCCTATTAACTATTTAAGCCTATTCTATTAACTTGTTTAAGCATATCAACATACATTTTCACTTTAAATGGAATATTGAATTGCAGCCCTGTGTTTTTCCAGAGAAAAGATTTCTGCATATAACAGCGTTTTAAACTCTTGGATACACTTGTGACGTTGTGACTGTTTAATTCCGGACTGCTCGACGATATAACCCTTTCATTGATAAAACTTATTGATTTTGCAAAATTTCGAAAAAAACAACAATACACCCTTTGACTGAATCGCATGAACCTGCTATCTAAGTGGTTCAAGACTTTTATGTGGTCAAGCATTGAACGATAAGAGATATTAGTATCATCGAATTGAGAAAGTACGAACAAAATAAAAAGTTCAACCAACATTGATTTCTTTTCACATTTTTGTCTTTATAATAAAAGTTTTTTAGTTGTAAAGTTTTGTGTTCAACATTATCTGCATCATTGTAAAGAACTCCCTATAGAAATTTGAAACAAAATAAATCGAACCGTTAACAAAATGAAATGCAGGACTTGATCGCACGAACTTGCTCTTATGTACAATCCTAAAAATTTTAAAAATAAATGTTGCTAGGAAAAATATTCATAGCCATACAATTCATTTTTTACTTGCGACTTATAGGTACTATAAGGCAAGTTATGCATTCGGAAAAAAAATCGAACTCGAGATTTTGATCAAAGTTGACATTACGATGATAGCGAAGACCAAAAAAGTGGGTCTCGCAATTCTGTCTGTCTGTCTGTCTGTCTGTCTGTCGGTTCGACTACAGCCTAAACGGCTCGGCCGATTTTCTTCAAACTTGGTAGATATGGGTTTTTATTTTCCCCCCCCGGACATTTTTTTTAAGACCAAAAATAACGGTACCTGCCATACGATTTTTTTTCGAAATTTTATAAATATTTTCTTTTCTCAAAAACTGTCCCACAGAATTTTTTAAAAAAAATTTGAAAAATTTTATTTGGTTAAAACTAGCTAATGGTTAAAAAAAAATTACAAAAAATTGTTATTTTTGGTAGCCCCCCTGGTGCATTTTTTTTTGTTTTTGATTTGCTCGAAAACGGTACAGCCGATTTAAATAATTTTTTTTTATGCTAAAGCTCCTCCAAAGTTTGAATATTATTGCATATTCAAATTTTCAATTTTTAAATTTTTTGATTAAAAAAAAAAAATTCAAAACTTTTTTTTGGAAACTCAATATTTCGAAAACCCCATGCTCGATTTTTTTCAAACTTGACAAAAAAAAGTTTCTTAACATAATCTACAAGATTAAAAAAAAAAATTTTTGTTTCATCTAAAACTAACGGTACCTTCCATGCAAATTTTAAAAAATGGTTTTCGAAAATTGTATTTTTCTCGAAAACGGTTCCGAGACTTTTGCTAAAATTTTTTTTCTTTTGATTAATCCTTACGATATATAATTAATAAAAAAATTTTTAAATCTAGATATTACTGACTGTACCTACCATAGAGAACGAATTTTGAATTTCTCATTATCGACATAACGGATTTTTATGAAATTTTTTATAAAAAAGCTCCAAAAAAGTTTAAAAAACATTGCATTTAAAAACTTAAGAAAAAATATTTTTTCATTTTTTAGAAAAAAAGTCGTTTTTTTTTTTTTGAAAAATTCGATATCTCAAGAACGGCTTAATATTTTTTTTGGAAGTTTAACTCTCATTCGTACAATAACAAAAACTTAAGGTTGGTGTACCAATTTTTGTTTTTTAAATGTTTTAAAAATTTTGTGCATAAAAGCTTATTTTTTTAAGGAACCACTACAATGACTTATAATTTTTGTTCTTGCATAAATTTCGAAATTTTATTAATATTTTTTTACCAAAAACTGTTCCACAGAAAAAATTCAAAAAATTTCATTTAGTTAAACCTAAGTAATGATTGTAAATAATATTCGAAAAATTGTTTTAATGGTTCCCCCTCCCCCCCTGGAATATTTTGTTTTATTTGCTCAAAAACGGTTTAACAGATTATGATACAGATTATGTTAACGCTGTTGAAAATTTCGAACATTATTGTGAATTAAGATTAAAAAAAAATATTTCTTGGATTTTTAAGAAGAAATTCAAAATTTTCAATACAAGCTACAAAAAGTGAGGACAATAGAAATGTTAAAAACTGGTTTTCAAAATTTGTATTTTTCTCGGAAACGGCTACGAGAATTTGTATGAAATATTTCTTCTTTCGGTTAATTTTAACGATCTATTTATGTTTAATAAAATAAAATGCACGACTGGGTCGCACGAACTTGCTCCTATGTAATAGACTAAGAAATTAATTTTTTAAACGACTAAAACAACTTCTTTAGTAGTTGGAGGTAAAAATAGAATGTGATTCAAGCAAATAAAGGTTCATATAAGAACAAAAATTATAAGTCTTTGTAGTGGTTTCTTAAAAAATAAGCTTTTATATACAAAATTTTTAAAACATTTTTAAGAAAAAATTTTGGTCCGCCAATTTAAAGATTTTATTATTGTTTGAATAAACATTAAATTTACAAAAAAAATATTGAGCCGTTTTTGAGATATTGAATTTTCAACAAAAAAAAAAAAAAAAAGAATTTTTTTCAAAATTCAAAAAAATATTTTTCTTAAAGTTTTGAAATTGAATGTTTTTTAAACTTTTTAGAAGCTTCTCTAAAAAATTTCATTAAAATTTCATTATGCCGTTATGTTATGAGAAATTCAAAATTTTAAAAAATCGCTCTGTGGTAATATCTGTCAGTAATATCTTGTTTTCAAATTTTTTTTAATAAATTATAAATTTTAAAAATTAATTAAAGGAAAAAAAATTTAAGTAAAATTCTTGGAACCGTTTTCGAGAAAAATACGATTTTCGAAAACCATTTTTTAACATTTGTATGGAGGGTACCGTTATTTTTAGGTAAAACAATTTTTTTTTCTTAAATATTATAATTTATATTAAAAAACTTTTATTTATCAAGTTTAAAATAATCGAGCATGGGGTTTTCGAAATATTGAGTTTTCAAAAAAAAAATTTGAAATTTTTTTTAAAAATCCAAAAAAAATTTTTTGGAAAATTTTAATACACAATAATATTGAAACTGCTGGGGAACCGTAACATAAAAAAAATGATCGAAATCGGTGGTACCGTTTTTGAGAAAATCAAAAACAAAAAAAAATGTTCCAAGGGCGGTACCAAAAATAACAATTTTTTGAAAAATTTTTTTCAACCATTACCTAGGTTTAACTAAAAGAAATTTTATGAATTTTTTTTTAAAAATCTGTTGGACAGTTTTTGAGAAAAAAAAAATATTTATAAAATTTCGAAAAAAATTCATATGGCAGGTACCGTTATTTTTGGTCTTAAAAAATCAAATCAAAAAACTTTCGGGGGGGGGGGGGGAAAATTAAACCCATATCTACCAAGTTTGAAGAAAATCGGCCGAGCCGTTGAGCTGCAATCGAACGGACAGACAGACAGACAGACAGAATTGCGAGACCCACTTTTTTATTCTTCGCTATCATCGTAATGTCAACTTTGATCAAAATCTCGAGTTCGATGTAACTACAATAGAACCATTTTTTCGAATTTTGAATTTCTCATTATCGGCATAACGGATTTTAATGACATTTTTTATAGAGAAGATTTTAAAAAGTTTAAAAACATTGCATTTCAAGACTAGAAAAAAAAATAATTTTTGATTTTCTAAAAAAATAAATTTTTTTTTGGAAGACTATATCTCGAAAACGGCTCGATTTTTGTTTTTGAAATGTTTTATTCGTTTTATAATACAAACTTTAAGTTGGCATACCAACATTTTTTCTTAAAAATGTTTTAAAATTTTTGTATATAAAAGCTTGTTTAAAAAAAAAACACTACAACGACTTTTAATTTTTGTTCTTGCAAAAACTAATATTTGCTTGAAGCAGATGGCATCCTGTTTTTAGCTCCAACTAAAGGAATTGTTTTAGTTCTTTAAAAAATGAATTTTATGCATATGAACAGTTTTTCTCTAATAATCTTCATTTTTGAAATTCTTAGTCTTTTACGTAAGCGCAAGTTCGTGCGACCCAGTCGTGCATTTTATTTATTAAATCTTTTAAACTATATTTGAGAAAAAAAATATTTTATTAATCTCAAGTTTGTTTTTTTTTACGAATGCATAACTTGGATGTACTTAGTTATATATTTCTTTGAAAAATAAATTTTCCTAACATGGATTAGGGTACACCAAACAAAGTAAGCATTTTTTTTATTTATTTGTCTTTAAGTAAAACAGCTTTCTAAGACTTAAAAATAACTTAAAAATATATTAACTTCAAATATATGTACATATGTACATCAAAGCATTTGAATAATATAAGATTTAAATCTCCGATAAATGGTTGTCAACATTTATCAAAACTTCAATCTCAAAATATCATTGACAAATTGGGAGATACCCATAAAGCAACTATAGAGTGTTCCATGTGTTCAAAATGCAACAGAAAAAAAATTTGAGCAGACCTGACAAAATCATGATAGGGAAGACGAAAGAAGTGGGTCTCACAATTCTGTTTGTCTGAATACGGCATTAACGACTAACTTGGATGATTTGGTTTAAAATATAGCATTTTTAAATTTTACCTGTAAAAATTTTTTTCTGTTTTTGTTAAACCACCTTCCACACTATGTTTTCATTTTGACATCTTAAAAAATATTCCACACTATGTTTTTATTTTGAAATCTTAAAAAATATTTCGTTCTCAAAAACTATTCTCCAGTTTATTTGAAAAAATTAAAAAAAAAATTTCCAAGACATTTTTTTTATTGAGGTTTAAAAATGTTCAAAATTTTTCGAATGTGAAACCAATATTTCAAAACCACTCGATTTTTGCAAAAACTTGATAATTAATAGTTTTGTTAATACAGTGGGTACAAATTTTATTTTATAAAAAAAATAACCTACCATACAAATGTTAATGAATGATTTTCGGAAAAAAGTATTTTTCTCGAAAACAGCACCTAATTTTGATAAATTTGTTTTCTTCCACTTAATTTTAACTATCTTTAATTCAATGGAAAAAATTACTTATAAGCTATGATGTTACTGATTGTACCTGCCGTATAACCATTTTTTCGAATTTTGATATAAAATATTTGAATGACATATTATATACCTACAGTAGCTTCTAGAAACTTTGAAAATGATTTTTGAATTTAAAAAAAAACGCTTTTTGTTAAAATTGGCCTACCGTTAACAATGTTTAAAAAAATGTTTTAAAGGTAGGTAGATATTAAACTTATTTAAAAAAAACAACACTTCAAGGATTTATAATCTTTATTCTTGCATAAATTCATATTTGCTTCAGAAATCACATGACATTCGGTATTTTGAGGCTTCTGGATTCTTAGATTTTGTGAATCCGGGAGTCTTCGAGATTTTGGCTTTTCTGAATTTTGAATTTCGAGTTCTGCCCCCTTCCACTTTTTGATGTTTACTTCGTTATACCTATTTGATTAAGATCTCGAATTACATATATTTTTTTCGAATTCAAACTTAATCTAAGGTACCTATCTACTATATATGTATATGAGTAGGTATATACATATAATCGCACAGGAAAATTATGTTTACTTATGAGAATGAGTCATTACCTACTTTTTATTTCTTCGCAAAATGTTTCATGTGTTTTGTAATAATGGTAGGTACCTATATGTACCAAATTTCTCTTATTTTCGTCCTTATTAGCTTTCTGTATTTGGTAGTACATACCTACCTACTTAATTCAAGTTCTCATTTTAATTTAATTAAAAGCCTAGAAATCATATCAATGAATTACCTTTGTGTCGTATCAGCGTAATATAGCAATCAAATTTTTAACAATAACACATCATTTGAGTTAAAAGTTAGCAAAATTTTGCAATATTCATTCTAACAAAATTATAATCTCTAATAATAGGTAGGTACCTACCTATGTAGGTAGGTTTATATGTATAAACAATAATATCACGTGAATTTCACTCTATAAGGAAGCCTTAAAGCTCAACAACACATTCTGAAGCAAAACAATATTTTTCTATTGACTTTGCTCATTGCGCAAACAATAAAACTATCTCATAGGTAACAAAAAGAATATCTTAGCCCTTAATAGAGACAAAGCAAAATATATGTACATATATGAGTAGGTGTATCTATCGTTTGTAATCACGTACAAACTTACATATGAATGTATCTACCTACCTATCTATTACTTTAATTTGTTTAAAAAAATTTCTTATTTTATCTCTCACAACAAAAATAGTGTAAACAGAAGCAAAAAAAAAAAAAATCAAAAATTAACTCTCCTTCAAAAACATTTAACAAAAACATACAAATATCATCGCAACCTACTCTAAAACAACAACAAAATATAGGTAGGTACATAGTATTAGAAACAAAAAAAAAAAAAAAACAGAAAACACACCGCAGTCCGTCCGTTTAAAGAAATCATATAAACATTACATTCCAACGTTGCAACAGCCGCCACTCGCAACTCGCTAGTCGCAACTGGCCACCGCTCACCGGCTGCTGTGCCGCCGCCGTCACTTCAATTTAATTCCAATATATTGAGTACTTTTCTAAAAACGGAACAGCATCACACAAACCTAGGTACATACCTACCTACCTACTTAAACTATCCACACAACAAGTTTTCTACAATTATCCCTCACTATTACGTATGAATTTATAAATATAGCTCATCCGTGCTGAAAACATAATAAACCAGCAAATCACTTCATTCACGTTTATTCATACCTATCTTGGCGTCGCCGTCGTCGTCGTTGTCGTTGTCGTCGCCGACGTAGTTGTCTCACGCGTACGCAAAAATTTAGCTAGATAGATACTATTTTGCCGCCCCTTCTCTACTTCCACCGTTCGTCAGCATCATTCGCACCGTTCGCACCCTCCCACCCACACCGTCGCGTCGCACCGTCATCATTGTGTTAGCAACTGACAACTAACAATTGCGGCAAAAACAACCATGCAGTTGGCCAAAACCCACCAAGTCAGTCAAAATCAATCGTTTTAGGTAAATATCTGAGCGTCCAAAAACAAAAAACAGATACGAAACTGCAGAAGTATCTATCTGCGAACGAAAATCAAAATGCAAAAAAAAAAATAAAAATAAAAAACACAAAAAAACATCCACCATATCAGTCTAATAAACCAACCAACCCTCCCACGTTCTCCTGCCTCGCGCAACCCCCCCGATCGCGTATCTTTATTTCTACACCAAATTCTCGAAAAGCCCCATATGTACACACAATCAGACCCGGCTAAGTGACTTTGCATTAAAACTGCGAATACGGCCGACCGATTGAACGGTCGGTTACTTGGCTAAATAAACTTTTTAAATATACAATAATTGCAGCGCGTCTTAGCTCTGCACCCCACTGCACCGCGTCGTCCTATTTGATCAGAGCTAAGCAGCACTATCCCCCCCTCGGCAATATTTATCCCTCCCCCCAAGCACCTTAGGAAAACAAAAAACGACCTCTTTGTCTTTAATAAATTATCATGTCATTACATTTGTATTAGTTCGACTTTTCGGATCAGAGTGTGACACTCAAACTAGCCGAGTGTACAACCGCATAATTCCATACATGAAAATCACAACACACAATCACTGAAAACAGAAACAAAGATACAAAGATACAATATCAGGAGCGGGACAAGCTGCGCCGGGAGCGTGTCTTTTCCTTTAGTTTTAGCTACCAACCTCACTTTTTCCCTAAACGATAAGAAAAACAAAAGCAAAACAAAACGAAATCAAATCAAATAGCAAAGACGAAGATGGAAAAATGTTCGAAAGAGAGAATATACAAACGAGAAGAAAATTTCAGAAAAATCAAAGAGCACAACAAACCGAGAGCAAAGCAAAAGCAGACAAAATCTAAATTAAAGAGAAAACATTAACACAAAAAGGAAAACGAAAACAATCCATACACACAACACACAGTCCATACTCTATAGAAGATAGAATACACAATTAAATGTACATCACACCGACGCGCCACACCGAGCCAGCGGGCAACGGGACAACGAGCTGAAGCTATGAGATGCCAAACGAAGCGATGCGATAGTGCGCGTAAATGAAATAAATACGTGTATCTGTATCTATCGGATACCTACCTACAATCCAAACAAAAACCCAATAAAACAACAACTACTTATGTATAACTTAACATTGGAAGCTAAATGGGTGGTTGTGAGGGTGGCGATGGAGATGGAAGTGAATTAAGTTAATAGCTATGAGAAATAGTGTTGCCATTTGTTGAAATTATCTAAGTTAAAATTTATTTTATATTTTTTATTTAAATCATTAAAAACAGATTCATAGAGTTTAATTAAATGAAGCCTCAAATTTCTATCTTAGTTTTGTTTTCAGCCCGTAATATCACTTTAGCGACATTCAAGGTTATTACCTCCCTTAAAATGATTATCACATTGCAAGCGTTCCCAAAACAGGGAAGATTTTGAAAGGAGATACCGATTCACATTAGTTTTAAATTTCCAAATATGTATTACAATGGGAAGGTAGAGCATTCACATTCGTACAGTGCGACTGGAAGAAGAATCTCTATACTTCACAGTACTTCCGCAGTTGGTGGTTGAATTGTTTGAGGGGAGGAATGCAACTGGAACTAAAACGGTTTTACTAAAAATATCGATAAAATATGAGACATCAAACACTGCGAAAGATGCAAATGGTTCTGTTATACTTGAATCATCTCTCATTTTTAAAGTCTTCTTTTAAATTCTATCTTAAAGACTCAAGTGGGTTATTGGAGCATCTGCTCAAATATGAGAATTCTACACTAGTTCCTGACGAATAAAATCTTTGAACATAGATTACAGCCGGATCAGATGGAGTGCAAAATTTCTTGCATCGTCGGAGAAAACCTTGACAGTGTTTTTAGGAATATGTGATCATTTCACACGAGATGATCTGAAATTCACATACTAAGAACTGATAGAGCTGTACGGTTTTCGCAATGCAAATGCTACTTATGAATAGTCACGGATTAGGGGAGGATTTCGCTTTAACGACAGAAGACAGCATGGAGTTTTTGAAACATTAAATTCGACCTCGGTTTCTCATTGCCCAAACAGAAAATGCGGACGAGATCAGAATTGAATAGCTTATACTACGTTGCCGTTCAAGTTTCAGATCCAAAGAACAGGGAAATAAATTTTGAATAGAATATGAGAAGCTGGAGCTGCTGTCTGTCATCACTTAAACAATTTAATGGATTAAAAGTTTCAGGCAGGAGATCGTTGATAAATATGATGAAGAGAGTTGGAGACAAAGCGGAGCCCTGGGGTACACCAGCATGTATCTAATGAATTTCAGACTTGAGACAATAAAATACGATTTGTATTAAGCTGTCAGAAATATTATTTTAAATCCAATCGAGAAGAGATTTAGCAATAGCAAATGCACGCATTCTCGATAAGAGAGAAATCGAAGTTAACATTTCGATCGAGCTTAATGCAATAAAGTGATTCCCCCAAATTCCCTTTGTCTATAAAAAAACCGCTTAGTCTATTTTGTTTGAACATGCCAATTATGGTTTCTTCCAAATTCGATTTTTCTTTAGACCGAAAATAATGATATCTGCTAATTCAACCCACAACCAATTTTAAGAAAATAATACTTTTCTTGAAAACATGTTTAAGCCTAGTACTCAGTTCAAGTGAAAATGAAAATTTCATATAAAAGTGACTGCTGGTTCACTGGCATGAAATCCGCAACCAGAGGTGAGTACTAAAATGTGGATTGGAAAAACAAATATGTTCTACAACTTTTTCCACGCTATGATTTTCATTTCTCAATGTACAACCATCAGGAAAAAGCTTAAGGCAACGTGGAAAACTGTGACATTTGTCAGTTGATTTCATTTTGCTTCAAAACAAAAAAATTGAAAATTTATAAATAGAAAGAACGAATCAGTTTTAAAATAATTGTCATTTTTTTTTCATTCAAAGTGAGTATCAAAAATTCACGTGGAAAAGTTTATTCTATTTTCAGTTTTATTCTTCGCGTGTAATTTGGAACGTATTTTTTTTTCATTTCACGCTAGGTGAGTACTAGGCTTTAACGAAGAATTTTTATAGGTATCTAGGCTGGGAATTCAGTTTTTATGTAGAATTTGTTTACCCGTGGTATTGTATGTATGTATATCTGCATGGGTATCTTTTTTTACCTTAATATGCACATAAGGCAAGTTACACATTTTTATAAATTTTGACATTACGATTCTGCTTGACTGTCTGTTAGGCTACAACGTAAAGGGTTTGGTCGATTAACCTTAAACTTATTACATATACTGCTGCTCTTAAAAGAATGGGCATATTTCCACTTTTGTAGTTTAAAAATAAATGCACTAAAAAATTGCTTAAAATTTAGATACAAAAAATGAAGATAGCAGAGAATTTGAGAATTTATGCTGGCAGCGCTCCTGGACATAGTAGGGGATTTAGTAATGTTAAAAAATAATGCAATTTGACAAGCCTTTAACTCAACAAACGTCGATCTGGCAGTGACGAACTGTATGCCTCAAAGTAGAGTGGTAGCAATGAAAAAGTAAGGCATTATAGATGTACACCACAAGGTGGAGTCTTATATACTCTAAGTCCGGGTGGTATCAAGGCAATGGCAAATGGTCCTTTTGATAAGCCCCAGTAATTGGATAAGAAAAGAAAGTGGGTGTATGTCACGCCCGTGAAAGGAAAATTTTAGAGTTTTTCATTTGTTAGCACCACAAGATATAACATTGTACTACATTACAAATTCCACAGTGTCGGAAAACGCTCCATAATTTGTATATGACAGAGTCAGTTAGTCGATCAGCTTCAGTTTTTGCGATTTTCGAAGTCCTTTATCTCAGGAAATCACCTTCACTCTGCTATAAAAAATCAAACTGGCTTCTATAAAATAATTGTATAGCCAGCAAGAGCAGCATTTATATGTCCGTCGAAATACAAATACTGATCCAACCAGATCCCAAAACTTTACAAAACTTTCAATTATAATCTCGTCGATGGCTGCCCATGTGCCCAAACGATCACAAACTTCTGACAGTTCCTTCTCGTATCACTTGAGGCTCTACGTAACAGATTCCTAAGCAGAATAGTTTCTGATTTCTGAAAATTGATTTTCAACTTCCTGTCATCATAATATCGCTGAATCTTGTCAAGGTCTGCCTGCAAAAGAGCTCATTGGCATCCGCGATTGCCTGAGTTAGTCCTTCTAGCAGATCGCTGGTGTAAATCCTGAATAGAATCACTGCTTAAGACCATTTTTAATACTGAAGATTGCGGTAGAAGTTACACTTCCAACTTTGTCAACAAACTTTCTACCATTGAACATGTCATAAAGCGAATATAATAATCGTTTAATTATTCTGAATATGGACAGGTTTAGATAGAGTCCCTCTAACCATATGATATCGAAATGGTCGACCAGTACATTGCTTTTTAGTTTTGAGCCATATGGATATTAGAGACCAATTTAGACGCGGCATGAATTGTACCATATCCCCGGTTTAACGGCTTCATCCTGATCTACACCTGCTATCAGAAGTACGTCTCTGTTTTCTTTCGCCCTCAAGATACGGAAGATCGTTTTGATTATTACTCCTAAAGATGTTAATTAATAGAGAAATAAAATTATTTATTTGCGTCTTAGAAGGGTACGACAGCATCTAACTGATGAGCCCACTGTCGTACCTGGGCGAAACGCACCTTGGAGTTGAGGTCACTTGAACTTTTTAATTGAACCTAAAGATGTTATTCATTTATGGAAACATACTTGGGGAGCTAGCATAAAAGGCCCGAATTCTGTTATCCTGATTAATAGACAACCTATAGTTGTCCATGATCAGTCGGTTGATGTTTTTTATTGACGATTTCACTGTCTTATTCTCTAGATCGCGTGTATAAGTGAAGCGTCGAAATACAAGCGCCTAAATTTTATTTGTGCAGTGCTTAATGATCCCGTTACGCTACATTTCAGTAGAGTCACGTTCTTTGAATTTTTTGGTATTTTTCTGTCCATTGTTCGATTGATTGTATCCTCAATTTGTTCTAAGTACCTATTGGTCTATCTCAACATTTTTTAAATTCCTCTTATTTGGTGGGCATACATATATTATTTGAACTTAGTTCCCTTGATAATGTACTGGTGAATAGTGGCCAGCGTATCTTACAGTAATTATAAGAATGCAAAGTCTGGAACTGTGTTACGGCTGCAAGCCCATACGTTTGTAAACAGTTTCTTGGTTGTTTTTTATAATATTAAATAAATTTAGTGTTACAACTGCTCGAAGAAGACCAGGACCTAGTGACTTACAACTCTTAACCATTCCTATGTGCGTGTTACCGGGAATGGAGAGGAACTTCAATTTTCTGCCAATTTCGAACGGCTAATGAGCAGCACTTTTCATGACAAGAGATACTCTTAGAGGATTTGTCAATTCCTCGCTAAAGGCAGTACACCCCTGACCTTCTGTAGCCAGAAGGTCGATCCTATATTCAGCGCTGTACTGAACCATCCAATGAAATAGATGCGGTTATCTCCAGGATTTTGAGTTTTTTCCTGTAAAAAGGGTGAAGTGCCGTGAACCTTGCTGATAAGAGATGTGCCTATTCGAAGAACTGAAAGATAGGTTTTATAGTGAGCACCTGTCAGTTATAAGACTTAATCTCACTACTTGACCTACCAAACACTATCGGGTTCAATGAACGGCTATTGAACAAAGCCGCCAGGACATAGTCCCAGTTGTATTTTATTATGGAAGAAAGGTTGCAACTCCTATCCAGCAGGGCCCAGATCTTGATTCCCCGACAAACCAACTCAACATTTCTACCAATCAATATCTCGTACGGTCTGCCTCAGAGTTCAAGCCAGCTTCCATACTGTTCCAAATTTGCACTGTGCAGGTAGTACCACCCTTGGTCCGTGTTTTTCTATCTAACTATTGCTGGTAACAATAGCCAACCGCGTGACTTGGTCGGTATAACCACAGCCACCTCGTGCTCTCTTTACAGAGGGTCTACCCAATTAATAATGAGACCAAGGTTTTACCTCCTGGGGGCTCTAATTAGCGGGGCAATTTCTTCAACCTCATTATTCCAGAGGAACCCAATTCGGGTTATTTGTTTGTTCTGAGTAAGTAAGTACGTTTGTACGTAGGATATCACTTCGAAGATTAATATAAATTATATCTTTAAATACATGAATAAATAATAAAACACAGCAACACTGTGTCTAATTAACTGTATTCCAATATGAAATTAAATTCCACCATACCTACCTATCCTTAACCACACATTTAAATAAAATAATCACATTACAAATATTTATGGCACTTACCAAACTCTGTGTGTGTGTGTATTGATCGAAATCTATAACAAAAAATAAATTATGCTAAAAGCATCAAAATAAATAAAATCTCATAAAACAGACAGAGAATGAAATAAAAATCAAAGAGAACATGCCAAACCGACTTGCACCAACAACAAAAAAAGCATTATGAACCAATTCCAGCAAGCGAAAGAAATCTCCGAGAAACACAGAGGAAACACTAAAAACAAAAAAATAATAATAATAATGTATAATCCACCACACTTACTTCACATGCTTATGTTTCACCTATAAAACTAAATATTCAAACACCATGCTCGTCGGAGGTCGATGAGGCGGGACAAGGGTGGCGGGCGATGCCCATTGCTACACACTACACAGCAGCAGCATGGGAGCAGATGAAATCAGCCGAGCAGGGACCGTTTGTGTGCACATGTAGGTACATACCGTTTGACCAAATGTCTACTGCACCCCAGCCCCATCTGCCACCCCCTGTTCCATGGAACCCCCAAAAATCATCATCATCATCCATTTATACCTATACCAACAGTTCGTCGCGTAAATCGTTTGTTTCAGGTGGAACGTGCAAGTGAGGTGGTGTCGTCCATGTCCATATATTGCTCCCTTCATCGGACTGATGATGTCCCTTCACCCCTGTCGGCGCTCGAACCAACAGACAGAAAACGATCCGAGAAACATAGTCCGCAAATCGAAGCTGATTATTCGAAAATTATTCACATCGAACATAAATCATTCTCTCTTGCGCTGGCACATCAACACAGCATACACCGTGAACTGGCAGGGGTAGCACTGAGCAGTGAGCATATCGGCACATGGGAGGCGAAACCGAGAAAGATTTAGCGGGGCGGTAGGCGGTAGGCAATCTGGTGGCAGAAAATCACAAGGTTTTACCATTGCATCGGTAGTGAGACGAATGGCCGACTCGACTAGGATTGCATCGCCTCGCTGCCGCCGCCGTCAGCTTTGGTATTAGTAGGAGCAACAGCAGGAGCAGTGGTATCATAGCGCAGGAATGGCTACGGAGAAATTAATAAATGCAATTATCGTTGCAGAGCTGCACACTGAGCGTTGCCAGATTAGAAAACTGAAATTTACCTTTTTCTCAAAAACATAAAATTATACCAAGTTTGATTTGTTTTTTAATGTTAGTTCTGAAGTAACAAATATTATTGCAGTTATTAGAAAATTCTACAAGAAAGTTGAAAAGCAAAAATTATTGAAGGTCTCTGGTTGAGACGCTGTGGCTTTTCATCTCTTGCGATCACGAGCACGCTTCTTCTAGCCTTCAACACAAAATAGAGATATGCCAGTCTTAACATTTTAAATTTACTGACACCTTGTAACTAGAGGCTGCGATTTTCAGACCATCTTGAATGAAAGATTGTGAGTCATTTGCTCGATGTGGCCAGCTCGATTTGGTCAAAGTGTTTTGACTCTTTGGACCCTATCCACATCTAAGTAGAGTTAAGGGTACTAGCTGTCCCTTTTTGCGGACAGGACGAAAACATTAGTCTAAGAATTCGTTTTTTCTAAAGAGCACAGTATCAGCACTCCCTTTCTGCTTATCGCCTAACACTTGGTGCCATAAGGCCACACTGGCAATAAAAGAGTTTTGTAGAGCATGCACCTTTTAGGCGTCAGGAGTCTTGAAACCGTATTAACTTCGTCAAACCGAAGTAGCGCCTTCACTCGGTTATTGAAGATTATTTTTGCCTCCAGATAGATGATTTCATTAACAACCTCATCGTTGTCACTATATTTAGTGACATACTGGCCCATACATACATACACTATTAAGAAAAAATGTTGGTAAGCCAACTTAATGTTCTTATTACTGTTCGAATAAAAGCTAAATTTCCAAAAAAAATATTGGGCTGTTTTTGAGATACCGAATTTTCCAAAAATTAAAAAAAAAATTTTTTTTAGTTTTGAAATGCAATGTTTGTTAAGTTTTTTAGAAGCTTCTCTATGAAAAATTTCATTAAAATCCGTTATGCCGATAATGAGAAATTCGAAATTTGAAAAATGGTTCTATGGTAGGTACAGTTTCAATTTCAAAAAATATTTAGCAAATTTCTAGCCGCCATTTTCGAGAAAAATTCGATTTTTGAAAACCACTTTTTAAAATTTGTATGGTGGGCACCGTTAATTTTTGTAAAATAATTTTTTTTTCTCACATCTTGTAGATTATGTAAAGAAACTTTTATTTGTCGATTTAAAAAAAATCGAGCATGGCGTTGTCGAAATATTGAGTGTTGAAAAAAAAAATTTTGAAATTTTTCTTAAAAATCCAAAAATTAATTTTTCGGAAATGTGAAAACACATTAATATTTAAATTTTTGCGGAGCCTTAACATAAAAAAATTATCAAAATTGGTTTACCCGTTTTTGAGAAAATCAAAAACAAAAAAAAAAAAAAATGGTTCCGACAGGGGTACCATTTATAACCATTCTTCGAAAAAAAATTTTAACCATCACCTAGCATCAACTAAATGAAATTTTTGGATTTAAAAAAAAATCTGTGGAACCGTTTTTGAGAAAAAAAAAGTATTTATAAGATTTCGAAAAATAGCATTGCAGGTACCGTTCTTTTTGGTCTTAAAAAAAAAAAGAAAAAAACGTTAAAGAAAACCGGCCCAGCCGTTTAGGCTGTAGTCGAAAAGACAGACAAGCAGACAGAATTTCGAGACCCACTTGTTTCATCTTCGCTATCATCGTAATGTCAACTTTTATCAAAATCTCGAGTTCGATTTTGTTAACAAATGCATAACTTGCCTTATAGTACATATAAGTCGCAAGTAATACGATGTGAATATTTGGTCTATGGTCTTTTTGCGGGGCTGGTTGGTACACTGGGACTTGCAGAGTATACTAGTGGAAAGGGTCAATATGCAATGTTTAGCAAGGACATACATTATATCGATAGTCAAAATAATATTGACCTGATTTCCCAGCCATATTAGTCATGCTTTCATTTTCTCATGCTTAGTTGATGATTTGATGCATGCACCTCATCAAGACATGTCCTACGTATTTGGAGAGCTCCCGTGATAAGGATTTATAATAAGTCATCTTGTTATCTCTTCGACATTGGTTACCTGGCAAACATTGCAGGAAATATTTTTAGGAAGACATTGGGGAACATATTTAAAAAAAAATCTGCATTATTTTAAGTTGAAAAAATTTTAACTAAGTTAACAATTCCATTCCAGTGACTTCCCAAGTTGGTTATTATTGGCAGCGATTGAAAAAAAAATCAGGATCGCAATATTGAATATAAATTACAATTCTGGTATTTCTGATAAGGAACTCACAAGACCCTATTTCTTAACTTACATAGGCATTATATTTTCATATTAGGAAACGGCCTAAGATTTCCTATATTTGGCGAAATTAAATGGAAATTTCTTTGAGTACATGTTCTTTCGTCTGAGATGTTCTATCCGAGATATATACATAGATCGACAATGAATCAAAATTTGTAAAGCTTAATTTGGAAAAAGAAGAACTTAAGAACAAGAAAGCGATTGATTAAATATTAACGATGAAGATGTTATTGATTTTATAAAGTCGTTATTTTTAAGTCGTCAGTATATTTTGCTATTACATCATCAATAGATTCGCTCCAGAACAAAGATAGCAAATTTTTAATTGCGACCGCTTTCTCAAGTGGTCAAAGATAAGACTTCCAGATTACTTACATTTGTTAAAGTGGTGGTGCATATAATATGTCCAAAATTATTTTAAACACTAATGTCGGAATATCAGTTGTATTGAAAATTGATGGATTTTGAAAACAAAAAGTCTTCAAAAAACACTTTTAATATCAATTTTGTCTCTTCGGAAAATTGAAGATCAGAAAGCACTTAGTAATTAATTTACGAATAACCCAGTAAAGAAAATCTTTGCAATGAAAGAAACCCAACAAAGCTGGAAAATGATAAAGTTTTATATTTGATGCGATTGCTTTCAGAAAGATCAATATCAAAATATTAATAACGGAAAATAATGGTTGTCATAATAAATTAACGAAAAAACAACAAACTGCGGTTTGAAAATAAGCGAAATAAATAGCGCTAGAAAAAAATCCATATGGCGAAGTAAGAATTCGCGAAATAATTTTTGACAAAATGCTACGCTAACACAACAAAAAGGAACGAAAAATCCACTACATATTTTCGTAAGCGTAATAGATTTTGGGAAGAATAAACATGAACGAATATTTCAATATTGGCTTTTTGTTTTAATCTTCCTACCTTCTATTTTCAACACCACGCACTGCTATTTTAAGTTAAAGTACATGCTAAGGGTTGTTGCACAAGTTTTTGCTTCACCAAACGGCGAATGGGGTTGGCAGACGGTGCTTGTAGGCCCCGATACTTTCGCAGTATACACGTTTAAGTAACACAAAGGAAATTCGCTATTTTGTGGTTAAAATTGTACTGAATTGACGTTTCAAGAAAATGTCTACTCAAGTCAACTGATGGTTGATATACATATGTCAAAGTTAGTCAACGTTTACACACCAACATAAAAGATGGCCAACTCGTTAGAAATATAGCCTTACGTTGCTTAACGAAACTGTCATAAAAAATGGACTACAAAAGTCCACATTAATGTTGAATTCATTTTACGACAACTAAAGAAGTTTAGAATTATGGTCTCACGTGAGTTTAAAGATTATTTTATTTAACATGTGTGGGTGAAAATGAACAGTCACGTATTGGAATATTTCATAGAATTTGGTGAAGTCTTTTTTCAGATATTGCAAAATATTGAACGGACAAAAAGTCTGAACTCTCAACTAATCCATCAGAGAAATTCAGTTTTTTTCTATTGAGTTAACGTTTTTAGTGATACAAGTCCTTTTGTCCACAACTCCATTCCGAGCAGATATTGATGTATCTGGAGGGAGTTTCGATTTTTATAAATAAGTCAATTGAGCTTGGATTTACTTTTAAAGTAGGATAGAGTTGATGTGTACGCAAATATTTTCAAAAATTAAGCAAATGCCTTTACTGATATATTTATGATAATTTGAACTATTAATTTATGGGTAACTAAAAGGGGTTTATTCCAAAGTTACGGATTAAACAAAGAATTTTAAATCTGCCTTAATCGGGATTGCATGCTGAATTACAGAACTTTGAAAGGCTTTGAAATAAAAACTCCTCTTTTGTCTCTCTTTATTGATGAATAAACATCCAAAATAATTTCAGTCTGTAAAACCTTCGGAATTCTTAGTTTCAAATCGGGAATCCCCCAACAAAATTCTTCGGACTTTTGAAAAATCCCCAACAAGCGAACAAAAAAATAAAATTTTTGAGAAATCTAAGATATGTACAAAGTGTCATTGCTTATTTAACACAAACAATCACCGATATCCAAAGCCTTTTTGTCTCAAACCCCAACTTAAATAGATCCCAGAGCCCACCCATATCAACTTAACAAAAGCTACAAAGCAAAGTGTGAAACGTCATTATAATGTGACCATGTGCCAGTGAGGCGGCGTGAAATGGTCAAATTAAATTTGTCTTCTTTCCGGGAATCCCGCATGTAAACTAAACAAAAGCAGAAGGTTCCATTGGGCTTAAGAGCAGGCGCGCGGGTGCGACAATAATAATGTTTCCTTTTTCCGGTCATCGCAATAGTTTCTTACCACCGCTCTGGTAACAGCCAACTGAGACCCTTCATGTCATACATTAACAGACGCCTCGAACTTGTTTTCGTTCCTCACATATCATCTTTGAGTCATTCCTTTTGTTCCGTATTTCTTAGCTCATATAATATAATATGGAAATACACACGGATGTAACGGTGCGTGTGCTCAAGCCACCAAAAGAACCCCCAACTATCCACACCGGCCAAACCCAGTCGAAATAACCCAAAAGATACGTCATCTTCCCACGATTAGATTAGACGATGACGACAAAGAAGAACCCAAAGATACCTTACGGTCAAGTTGAAAAAGATAATTTACTGGAGGTACCATCTCGCTGGAATTCGATCTCAGTGATTTTAATCTTGGACTCGAAAACGCACCAACAGGAATGTCAGATGTCACCTAATCCAAAGAAAAACAGAATACAGATACATTTTCATTTCGAGCATTGACTTGGATACCTATGAAGTGAATAAATGCCAGAAAAACACAGAGCCCATCCCAAAGCCGGAAAAGCTTGTTTTGTTTTATTCTAAGTCTTCAGTTTTCTTATATTTTGACTATTAACTGTCAAGTTAGGTAGAATAAAAGACATAAAATCCAAAAAAAAAACTTAAAACGTTAAAACATACCTTTCAGCAGCGAATTAGATTTATAGATATTGTTTGTTTAAACATTTGCGTTAATTTGTTACGGGCGTTTGTCGGCGAGGAACCCATAAATTATACACTCGGTTGGGGTTATTATAGGATTTGTATCTATTTTATACACTCACGTTATGTGTTGGTATTGTTTTTATTTCATTTTGTATTTATTATCATTTAGAGATATAGAAAACAATTTTATTCTGACAGTTAGATACATTTGCAGTGTGTGTATAATAAAGCTATAAATTATGAAACTCGGTCCAAATTAAATAAATTAACGTCTGAGTGACGCGTCATTTAATGTAATTTACACCTCGTTCCAAGCCACGTTATTGTTTTATTATTTTTGTTTTTAACCTTAAATATATTAGAATATTTAAATAATTATGCCCAGGGCTTGAAAATTTTTGATCGTATCTTAAGCATATGTACATTTAATCTGATGGAGACTTATCGTGAAAACAGGTGTTGATGGCATTTTTATCTAATTATGGTGCATGCGATAAAGATATTGGTATATGAAATTTTGATGACAAGAGCTGAAAATTCAAATTCAATTTCAAATGTATAGTGGCGGTTTTTTTTAGAGAATGCTCACGTTCCCGGTTGCGTATTTCCAAACTGTATATCAGCACAGATCTCCTTAGTCTGTGCTCAGCAGCGTTGCCGCTGGGCTTCACGAAAGTGTAACACATTTTTTTAAAAAACGTAACAAAAGCGAAAAAAATGTAACAAATTGAAAAAAATAATTTAAATCAAAGAATGCTCTTGAACTCAATTTTTAATTTTTAATAGGAACATAAGTTTTCTTCATCACAGTTTTTAAATTCAGTACAAAGCTATACATTAAATAATAAGTTAATAAATTATTATAAGTAAGACACATTTTAAGTTTTACATAAAACATGTTTAGGCAAATTAAGAGAATTGATCTTTTATTTGTTTTGCAAACATTATTGATTCAATGGTATTCAAGTGATACCTATTGGTTAAATAATTTTTTATCAAATTTAGCTCTGAAAAAAATACGTTCTGCTGCCGCAGAACTGTGTGGTAAACTTAATATTTTATATAAACAAATTCTGTTATATTTTCAAAAAGATTTTCTTTTTGAGCATTTTTCAAAGAGCCAACATGGAATGTGGAAACTGGAATACTTTGAGGAATGGATATCTAAACATGTTTATATGCTGGATCGAGAGATCGAGTTTGAATTTGAAGTGAAAGATAGCAAGATTTCGACTAAACTTTAACCGAACGAGTTCGATCGAGTCGAATGAAGGTGATTCCAATTTTCAACTCAATTTAGAACGTAGGTGTACAAATAGATGGAAGTGTTGTTTAAGCGCACTTCACACTGATTAAAAAAATCATAAATTAAATTTTTAAAGAAAAAAAAAGTTTGGAGAAAAAAGTGTAACAAAAAGAAAAAAAAAGTAACATAGTAACAAATACAAAAAAATTAAGAAAAGTGTAACACTTTTGTTACACTTGTAACATTGTGGCAACGTTGGTGCTCAGCCATTTTCTGCTCACCGAATTTGAAAGTATTGTAGAGCAAACTGTATGCTACCACAGAGCGCTCTGTGGTCACATGCAGTTTGCTTGTAAAATATTAAAAAAGCTGAAGCAAACTATATACTATTTCAGATCGAGCAAATTACCTGTGATTACAGAGCCATCGTTCACGTTGGTGTGGTTATTGTGTGTGGTGTGTGGTGCCGTGACATAAGGCCAAGTGACAAAAGGCCAAATTTGTTTGTGACTTAAGGCCAAACATAAAATGTTTTGTCTTGAGCAACAGTACCTTGGGTGGCCCGCTTCGCGGGTTTTCAGGATTTTAACTCCCTTTTCGGGGCTCACACCCGCTCACGCAACTCCGTTGCTCCGCTTAGGGTATGTTCAGTCGCCAGGCAGGCGCCTGTAGCAACAGTTTTGTATTTTACATTAATTGGAGTAAGCAACTAACAGTTATGTACTGCTGCTCAGGAAAACTGTTGCTACAGGCGCCTGTCTGGCGACTGAACATACCCTAAGCGGAGCAACGGAGTTGCGTGAGCGGGTGTGAGCCCCGAAAAGGCAGTTAAAATCCTGAAAAACCCGCGAAGCGGGCCACCCAAGGTACTGTTGCTCAAGACAAAACATTTTATGTTTGGCCTTAAGTCACAAACAAATTTGGCCTTTTGTCACTTGGCCTTATGTCACGGCACCACACACCACACACAATAACCACACCAACGAACGTGAGCGATGGCTCTGTAATCACAGGTACTTTGCTCTTAGTTTCTTGAGCAAAATGTATATCAACACAGAAAAATCTGCTTTTGATCTGACACAGTATATAGTATGCTCTTAATTTGATTATGTAGTCTATTATAGAGCGTCGGAGCTCTGTACTGATATACAGTTTGGAAATACGCTTCCCGGTTCCCGAAATTTCATTAAAATTCAATGTAATGCTATACATTCGTAGAAACCAGTACCAAAAGGATTTACAAACAAATTTTGTAGATCCCAATTTCTTTTTTCGAAACTTATCGTAATCGTTTAAAGGCTATACAAGCTTATTTGAAGAGGGAATAACCCAGCTGCGTTAACTTTAGCCGGTTTGCTTTTGACTAGATTCTAGCTGTCTAAGATGTAGGAGGATTTGTTTTATCCACCTCGGTTCTGGCATTGAGATTTTACTCGGCTTTATCTTGTAAGCCTAATTACAGGTACGACTTTATCACACAAAGCCCAGATTCTAGTTGACCAAATTACTTCTAGCTACTCGTAGCAAGAAGACTTACTGTGTGAAGGAAAACTTGACCTGTTCTCCAGAGACTATAATCCATATAAAAACTCGACTTGAGTTATTTTACAAGAAATTGATTTTTTTTTTCGCCACATCCTAAGATTGCCAAAAATATAAAAATCGACACATTATTAGTTTTAAGCACCAATTTTGCTCCAAAGTAAGCACATAATCTGAGGTCAGTAGTGAGAAATTAAAAATTCGAAATAAATGGTTGTATGGTAGGTACAGTCAGTAATATCTTAATTTCAAAGTTTTGTTGTTCAATTATAAAACGTAATAATTAATTGAAAGAAAAAAATTAAATCAAAATTCTAGGTGCCATTTTGGAGAAAAATATGATTTTCGAAAACAATTTTTTAACATACATACATACATACTTATGTATATCGGGTTTTTCAATAAGAGCGCTACAAAAGTTTTTTTTAAATAAAACAAAAACGGTTTTGGATATCAATGAAATTCTTTATTCCTGTGAAAGTACGTTTGATGCCATTATGTATGGAACTCGATTTCTTTTGCATAGCCACCACGGGCACGCTTGCAGAAGTCCAGACGCTGAACCTAATTTTCGACGGTTTTCAAGCATAAATCGGCCGATACTGCTGCAATTTCACGTTCGATATTCGTACGAAGTTGATCAATCGTCGCTGGCTTGTTGGCATAGACCATAGACTTGACGTAGCCCCACAGGAAATAGTCTAACGGCGTCAAATCGCACGACCGAGGCGGCCAAGCGACTGGACCATTTCGTGAGATAACTCGTTCTCCAATTGTTGATCTGCTACGACGTTAAATTGGACGTAGCGCTCTTAACGTTGAGGCCACTGACTCCGAATTTCGGTATTAAATTTTAATAATTTCGACTCGTTGTTGGCTCGTATATCTTTCCATCATGAAATGGCAAATCTTACTGAAGAGATATGTCAAAAGAGCGGCAAGAAATATAGCGTCGTTTGCTGTCCCTGTCGCTCTACTTTTGTAGCGTCCCTGTTGAAAACCTTTTATAGTATGGTGGATAAAGTAATTTTTAGGTAAAATATTTTTTTTTGTCTTTCATCTTGTAAATTGTTTTAACAAAATATTAACTGTCAAGTTTCAAAACAAATCGAGCACATGATTTTCAAAATAGTGAGTTTTGAAAAAAATTTGTTTGGAAAATTTGAATACACTATACTGTTCAAACTTTAAGGATGCTATAGCATACAAAATATAAAATGCACGACTGGGTCGCACGAACTTGCTCCTATGTAATAGACAAGGAATTTTAAAAACGAATGTTATCAGAGAAAACTGTTTATAAGGATAAAATTATTTTTTTAAATTCTTTTAGTAGTAAGAGACAAAAACAGAATGCTATATGCAAATATGTATGAATTTATGCAAGAACAAAAATTTTAAGTCGTTTTAGTGGTTTCTTAAAAAAAGCTTTTATATAGTAGATACTAAATTTTTAAAAGATTTTTAGAAAAAATTTTGGTACTTCAATTTAAAGTTTTTATTATTGTTCGAATAAAAATTAAATTTACAAACAAAAATATTGAGCTGCTTCTGAGATATCGAATTTTCAAAAAAAGAAAAAAATAGATTTTTTTTTTCAAAAATTCAAAAAATATTTATTTTAAAGTTTTGAAATGCAATGTGTTTTAGACTTTTTAAAAGCTTCTCTATAAAAAATTTCATTTAGATCCGTTATGTGGATAATGAGAAATTCAAAATTTGAAAAAATGGTTCTATGGTAGGTACAAGCTGTAATATCTTAATTTCAATTTTTTTTATTTAATTAGAGATCATACAAATCAATTGAAAGAAAAAAAAAACTATCAAAATTCTAGGCGCCGTTTTCAAGAAAAATACGATTTTTGAAAACCCTTTTTTTTTTAATTTTTAAACATTTGTATGGTGGGTACCTTTATTTTTAGGTAAAATTAATTTTTTTTCTTACATCTTGTAGATTATATTAAGACACTTTTATTTATCAAGTTTAAAAAAATCTAGCATGGGGTTTTTGAAATATTGAGTTTTGAAAAAAAAAAATTAATTGTCAAAATCGGATGAACCGTTTTTGAGAAAATCAAAAACAAAAAAAATGGTTCCATGGGGGGTACTCTCAATAACCATTTTTCCGAAAAATTTTTTCAACCATTACCTAGCTTTAACTAAATGAATTTTTTTTGTGTTTTTATTTCTTAAATCTGTTAAACAGTTTTTGAGAAAAAGGATATTTATAAAATTTCGAAAAAAATTCGTATGGCAGGTACCGTTATTTTTGGTCTTAAACAAAAAAGAAAAAAACCTGTGGGGCGAAAAAATCAAAAGCCATATCTACCAAGTTTGAACAAAATCGGCCGAGCCGTTTAGGCTGTAGTTGAGCCGACACTTTTTTAGTCTTCGCTATCATCGTAATGTCAACTTTGATCAAAATCTCGAGTTCGATTTTTTTTACGAATGCATAACTTCCCTTATACATAGTACCTATAAGTCGCAAGTAAATATACATATGTATATAATACTGTGCATTATATTTTTTTTAGGAAACTCAATAATGTACTTTGAAAACATGTGGGTTTCTATTTTTTTAAACTTGAAAACAATTTTTTAATATTATCTTAAGGTTTTCGACAAAAATTGTTGTTTTATCAAAAAAAATTAAAGTACCCTTTATAAAAATGTTAAATAAATGTTTTCAAACGCCGGAGTTTTCTTGAAAACGTTTTAAGAACTTCCTTATATTTTCTGTAATTACTTCATTTCTAATTTTGGGTGTTGGCCGCTGTCAAAATTATTAAATAGTTTTCAAGTTATTTCTCTTTTACTTACGGATATTATCAACAAAAAAAAAAAAAAAAACAATATCAAAACTAAATTTGAAGCCCCTATGAACTAACTCTCTGATCTTTCAAGATTTATTATTCTGAGTTCTAGATATGAAAGTTTTTTTAAATTTTTAAAACCTGAGACTTGAAATATCTTTCGAAATTGGTTTGCCATCAAACTGTTTTCGATATCAAGTAAACAACACTAATTCACAATAAACTTAAATTATATAAATTAAAATAAAAAAAAAAGATTTTCAATTGAAAGGCGATAAAATCTACTTTCTGATTTTCAATTTTAAGATAACGCAATACTTGACTCGTTGACCTCTGTGTGATACATCTAAGGTGCTACTCGTAGCATATACAATGAAATAATATTTGTCCTTTTTAACATGACAGAACATTTTTTGGCGAACGTTATCTCCTAAAATATTAACGAACTCATTTTGAATTTATTTATTTATTTATTTCAGTCAAATCTACGATAATCAATCCATAGATATTGCTTATAAATACTTAATTTTAATTTAAAAAAAAAATATAACAACATTTTTATAATAATACTCGTAAGACAATATGCAAAAATTAATTTTTTTAATAATTCAAAAGTGAAAAAAGTTATAAAGCGTTTTGAAGTAAATTTAAAACAAATATTTTGAACTGATATCTTGGCAAGAATAGATCCATATCATCATAATAAATATTAAATAATCTACAACAATAAGAAATTGGGTCCCACTGTCCATAATTTGTAGAGTTCCGTAACAATAAATGATAGTTCTTCCACCCATTTTCCGGCCTTAGGAGAGTGCCGCCGGGGCCTTTGCACCCTTGCCCCCCTCACTACGCCAGTGGTCAATACTCAATACTATGGATCAGTGGCGTAGCGTACCATCTCGGCGCCCGGGGCGGGAGACCCATTTTGCCGCCCCCATTCACTACTAAATTAAAATTAAATTTCGGGACATCATTTCACAGGCAATGAAGTATCTTTTATTGAAAGTAAAATAGGATCAGCGGTTTCATAAACGGATTCTACGGGCCTTACGGATGAGGCTCGTGAGACAAAGCTGCATCTGCGGATTCATCGCCATGCATGCGAATTCTTCTCGTTTTGAGTTCGATTCCGAATTTTCTCCAAAGGCTCTTAGAAAAGTCGATTGCGGCTTGGACGAAACGGTCTCTGCTCTCCTCTAGGAGAGATTTTAAAACGCAGAGTTTCTGAGCACACTTATCCACACTCAGTCCACGTTGCTGCAGGTAAATCTCTGCGTCATTTTCTTTAGGTAGCTCTGCAGCTCAAAAGCCAAGAAAAGTGAGGAAGTTGAATGACTGCATGACTGTCAGAAGAAGACTGGCTACCGATCCGTCAATTCTTCCAGTATACCTCAAGAACTTCCACAAACTTATTTTTAAGCGTCTTTACAGCTTCACGAGGTTCACTTCTTCTGCAGGCTTCAGACTAGATGCTTGAGGTAATTCTGGTGAGTCGACTTCGTCTTCGTCTGCACGTCTTCTTCTTCTGCCTGCAAAATAAGTTATGCATTCCCATGAATATTGGCCGGAGGACAATTCTAGGCCACTCACTATTGTAGATGGATGAATCTTACTTACATTGGAATCACTTCCGCTGCTGCTAGATGCCGCCGAAGACGTTAACGTGGCTTTTGAACCAGAACTAGAACTGAAATATTTCGAGTCTTCGCGTCTGCTTCTTTCTTAGCCTTTTTCTTGCGGTATTCCGCGCCGCTTCCTTTAACTCTTTTTATTTTCAAAAACTAGTTCAAAGGTTGAGTGAAGTACTAAGTGTTTAGTTTTAGAAGATTCAACAGTATTTAAACTATAAGCAACACAATCAAAACAACTTTCTGTGATGCGGGAGGGAGCAAAAACATTGAGCTGGCTGAGACTAGAATAACGTTTCCGTCGAATCCTAGTTATCTTAACATATCTCGCATGTGCATATCATATGTTTCTGAACACTCCCTTTCAGTTTCGCGAGAGTTTCGGAACGTTTTGTTTTAGTTTCGCGAGTCGCGCGACAATACGGAATGCACTCTTACGGCCCTACTCACCGTCTACGAATTCACGAAAATCAGCCGAGAGCGGTCAACGACGAACCACAGATAGGGTGGCAAATTTCAAATTTACATCATTGTTGTTTGTTCACTTGTCAAACGATCTTTCATGAAACATATGATTTCTAATCTAACCGCATCACAAGTTAAAAATGAAACAGAGTCCAGCCGTCTGCCGATTGACTAAAATAAGATTTACAAAATTTTAATTAGTATTATAAGGTACTTAAAAGGAAATTTTATTTATTTTTATTATGTTAAAAGCTTTTGACTGGTCTCAAATTCCATTTACTTGGTCACCTGCTAATTGCTTCTGGTTACGTTGGACAATGTCCTAAGAAGTGAATAACATCTTCCCTGTCTCGCGAATTGCAGATGCTACAAACATGGGAAGATCTTCTCTGTGCAGCATGTAATTCAAACTAATAAGTTCCACTCGTAGTCTTACCATCATCGAAATCTGTTGCACACTTTTTCAGGATGCATTGGTAGCTCTTGCAATTCTTCTGTCTGCTCTTCACTCCAAATACGGCAGTTTTGCTTGTTCACGTATCCATTCAACCAGAAATGAGCTTCGTCGCTGAACACAATTTTTCTATAAAAAAGTGGATCTTCGGCCAACTTTTCAAGAGCCCATTTACCAAAATGTCGGTGTTGTGGTAGGTGGTTCGGCTTCAATTCTTGCACCAGCTGTATTGTGAAAGGCTTCACACCTAAATCCTTCCGCAAAATTTTCCACGTAGTGGAGTAACAGAGGACCAATTGCTGCGAACGACACCGAATTGATATAATTCACGGTCATCACTAATACTGGCCGATATAGCTGCGATATTTTCCTCAGTTCGCACTCTACGTAAGCGTGTTGGTAGTTTAATGTCCAATAATGTAAATTTAGTGCGAAATTTATTCATAACAGCTTGAATAGCCGCCTCAGTAGGTCGATTAAACTGACCATAAAATGGAAGAAGCGCGCGATTAACTTTCTTAACAGAGCACGCATTTTGATAATAAAATTCAATAATTTGCAAGCGTTGTTCATTTGTAAGACGATTCATGTTTAAATATTATAGACCAAATTGAAGATGTTTGACAGTGACACAAAACACGAAACGTGCGTGAGCTGTCAAAAGCAGTGTTGCCAAAAAGAAAATAGCAAAAAAATCACCCATTACTTGGTTTACAGTATCAAACGCTGCCTTTAATTTCACGAAAAGCATACAGTACGAGTATCATTATGTTCCTTATAAGAAATGATTCGGTAATATTTCAAAGTAAGGAAATATGATCAACTTTTCTAAAACCAGCTTGGTACTTTCTTTTTTTTTTTTGTTCTGCTAGATCGCTGTAAAGATATTATATGAAGCATTGAGTAACGAAAAGCCACAATAGTTTCCTGGTCACCTTTCTAATAAATAGGGAAGATCAGACCCTCTTTAAATTCTTATGGGATATCACCAAACTCTAACACCTTAATCAAAAAGAGAACAGATTGGTTTAATAAGTGCCAAGGATCCATATTTATAAAACTCCTACGGTATTCAATCTGTTGCTGGAGCTTTGCCGTCTTTTACCGATTAAAGTGCTTCTACAACCTCATGAACTGATATCTGTGATTTGAAGATTTCATAGTAATAAGCTGGAGCTATATATTGTTACTGAATAACAGGTCAGGACTGAGCAAGTTATTGAAGTGAATTCTTAGAACATCTTGGCTTAGTTCTGTATTGATTATTATTAGTCGCGTGAGCTGCTTCGTAAAAGCAAAATATGCTTACATCTATATTTGCTTGTGTCTTATCTAAATGTAACTGCGGAAAAGTTTGAGCAATTTAAAAGATACTTTTCATGCTCTCTTGCAGTCCTTATCAAACCAAGGTTTTTGGTAATTTTGGCGAGCAGATATATATGTATCATTACATGAAGATGGGTACGATATCTTAATCACGACCACTAGTTGTCCAAAGTCCAAGATTTGTTGCGAGATCGAATTAGAATAAAGGTTGAGTTTATAAATAGTTTCATCCCTTGACTTCCATTTAAGGTGCTGTTTTATGTTAAGCTCAAAAAATTCTTCTTCTTCATATTTTGTGGTGGGTTCATTCTGACATGCAACACTGTAAAACTCTATCAAAGTATACATACTAATTTTTCAGATATATTCCTGCCAAAAGAATGTGGTATAGATAACTTCATTGTGGAAAGATTTTTTTGTAAGGAGTTGGTGGAAACTGGAAGGATTTCCTGAAAATTGAATATAATAGAACAAGTTCCCACATAGAAAACGCGGATTTATTTAATATTTTCTTGTCCGTGTTGAATTTGGCAAATTTGTTGCACATACTGTAAATTTGGTTTCCATCTAAATTTTCCGTATTTAAATGATAAATTATGATTTTTCCCTTGGCTCATTGCAAAGAGTTTGCATAGCACAGTGTGTACGAGTATTTGTTTTCCTCTTTCGCCCATAAATACGATGATCTGCCGAAGATACTTTCATTTCCATCTCCATTTTTTGTTGTATTTTTACTTAAAAGAAACGATTTGGTAGTGTGCCTTTCTTTTTTTGTTGTTGTTGTTGTTGTACGCTTTTCACTATTCGATTTCCCTCATTTTCCTCGTCATACACAGTACAATAAGTAAAAACCATCTAAGAAGTCGGTGATAGGTGTGCTGCTTCTGCTGATGGTTTTCGCTGTACGTTCCAGGGGAATTGAAAAGCCAACATCACATCACAGCAAAGCCCAGCTAACCAGATGAGAAGAAACAGCAAGAATCTTAATTTATTTTCCAAGATTTTTCATACAAAAATAAAAATACAAAAAAAAAAAAAAAAAATATACACACAATCTTTGCACGCTAAGGAGCAGATGAGATACTCCCTAATTTGTATCTGTTATTGTTGGTTGAATGTACATTCAATGAAAATGCTTTACGAAAATAGATTTGAGTTTTCCTACCAGAAATATTTTTTTTTTTTTTCAATTTTATTTTATTTTTCTCATCAAAAAATGTGCCGTGAAAATAAATACATTCAATTCGTTTCTGTACGGCCGGCGAGAGTCAATCTTGAGGTACAAAACAAATCTAGAGCAGGAGGAATATTTTTGGATAAATAATTCAATATTAATGCTGGGGAGAACTTCTGGAGGTGGTGGTGGGTTGTGGGTGGAGATGGAGACGGAGATAGGTGGGTGGGCAGTGTGCTTAACTAAGAGGCTATATATCGTTTTTTTTTGCTTCTGATTTTGATATATATAGGTAGATACGAGTACTTTGGAATCTATCTTTTGATTATTGATTGTTTACCCAAGTATCGAGGATGATGATAATATGCGGTGGTAGTGGTTGTTGTGTGTGATGGCAACCAAACGACACAACGACTCTGATACAAGTACCTATAGCACATACCTAGGTATAGCTTTTCCAATCGATGTATTTTTAATTAGATTTAAGTTTGAAACTGTAAAGTTAATTATAAGAAGGTTCACATTAACATGAGTTTAAGTTAGTTGATGGTCAGATCATCATAAGGGAGGAAAACAATATTATTTAACATCAAAAAGGTGGTTGATGTTTTTATTATTTTTGTATGCAAAGTAAATTTTAATTATTTTTTATTCTTTTAATTTCGTTTAACTTTGGAGTTTGCGATAAGATTTATCGCCCAAGGCAGAAGGTGGTTTATGGTTTTGTAAGTTCTAAAATGAAGATGGTTTTCCTTTGAAAGCTGGTTGTGTAGCGAAAATAATGTTTACGGAAATATCGTTTATCATATTTATTAGACGGAATGAACAAGTTCTCCGAAAATGGGGACGGACTACACCCTAATGCTGTGAATTTTCGGTCTATTAGTCGAAGTTGCTTTCTGTTATTAAAATCAAACTTAGCTTTAAACTCGCGAATTTAATTATTTATTTATTGATGTGTAAACATCTTTCCCGGCGGTAGAGTGAATTGAAAACATGTGCAAAACTTATACGGCCCGGTTACACGTTCCGGTTACACGTTACGGTTACACGTTACGGTTACACGTTACGGTTACACGTTCCGTGTAGCAACCTTCCTTACCGACGATTGCATTTTACACCATGGTTACATTGTAAATATTGCGTACTTATGACATCGTGTTTACATTGGAGACTTTGAGTACTGAAATCTCGGATTTTATTACTTTCCATTGCTGGCTAGAACTTAATTCAATCCCTCAACATTTCTTCACCTCTCGACCAATTAGGACTATTCTGCCACATTTGTTATTCTGCTATAGATTTTCTGTTATGAATCATAAAAGATTTCCACCTTGTGTGTCAGAACACAAACTTTTTAGTTGCTCGAATCGAGTTGCTTTAAGTGCGTGGTGTCCCATATAAGCCCATATGTTTCATTTTAGCAACTAAACAGTTGCGAAACTAAAAATTTAATGTGCGCGCCTGGCCTTATGCTACTTCGAAAACGAGATCTGTTATAAAACTGAACTAAATCTGTTATTATAATCAGCTGTGATTATGTAAAATATTTCATCTGACATAATTGAAATGGATGACGAACAAAAAAGTAAACTCTTAGGCTAGGCGCGCACATTTAATTTTTAGTTTCGAAACTGCTTGGTTCGAGCAACTAAATAGTTTTTGTTTTGACACAAACTAAATGATTGCGCGCACATTCAACTTTTAGTTGTACAACTGTTTGGTTGCTTATAGAAAACAGATGAACTATTTAGTTGAATGTCCGCGCAGGTGCATATAATAGTATGTTACACAGAATAGCGAACTCATTTTAGGCAATCGCTTATTTTGTATCAAAACACAAACTTTTAGTTGCTCGAACCAAGCAGTTGCGAAATTAAAAATTGAATGTGCGCGCCTAGCCTAAGGCCATTTTGTGTAACATATAATTATATGCACCTGCGCGGACATTCAACTAAGTAGTTCATCTGTTTTCTATCTACCAAACAATTGTGCAACTAAAAATGGAATGTGCGCGCCTAGCCTTACACACTGTGGGTATCCATACAATGAAACACGATTTTATCTCATATATTTCTGAGAATACCATGACCATACTCTACTTATATGTTTATATGATATGTTTTTTGATATATTTTCTTTCATTTGTCTCCTTTAAAGAACATTTCATTGACGAAATAAAAGATAAATATTCATTATTACTTGATGCACCTGTGTACTTATTGAAATCTTTTATGATAAAAGTCACATAAGTTTGTCTTTTATTCTTTTATGATTTTTAACAGATTTCATAACAGATTTTGGCATGCTGAATACCAAAAATGCTATTCGTAAAAGATTTTTTCTATGTTCGATGGTTTGACAGTTCATAAAAGTTTTCTTAGCAGATTTTATAACAGATTTTAGCGTGCTGAATACCAAAATTAAAATTCATAAAAGATTTGTTGACAGCTCAAACATTTGTATGGAAATTCATAGCAGAATAACAGAATAGAAGAATAAAAGTTCTCGCCGAATAGGCCTAAATATGTGAAAAAGACGAAAGAAAAATCAACCGGTGTAAAATTTCATAGCGGGTTCATTTGATGTCTTAAAAAATCCACTTCACGTTATTGAAGGACGATAACATTTTATTTTATGCTCGCAAAAAATCCAAAAAATGTTCTTCAGGGCAATCAGTTGACATCTGTTATGAAATATTCTCGATACGTCAAAATTTAATTTGTCCCTTATCTGTCATACCATATAATTATTTTAATTATCGAATAAGATATTCTTTTTTATATCAAAATATACTTTTAGCATTCACTATATCAAAATATAGATCGTTCTCCATCTGTCAAGCCATGAACTGGATGATGACTACGACTTCAATGTATTAAAAAAAATTAGTTTTTGCCACTTATAATTCCATTACAAGGTGGGAATGATGTCAATCGGTTTGTTAATCTCTGACAGAGGGAGTAAGATAAAGTACAGAAACCTAAAAAAAATTAAAGGATTGGTTTGATTTTGATAAGGTGAACGCTCCATCTAGTGGTTTTTTCAAAAAAAAGTTTTGACTTTTTCGCTGCATGACAAGTATATTTGTTGGCGGCGTTAAGCCAGATATACATTGTTCAAATGCATGAAAATTACGTACAAGTCTATTATTTCAGTGGCGAGAGAACGTTGCCCTTTGTGGTTTTTTTTTCAGCAAAATTGTGTTTTTACGAATTTCTTTGGGATTTTTGTAATTTTATCCGAGTAATTTGTTTTATTTTGTCTGTCCATTTTATATTGATTTTTGATTATTTTGATTTTTCTTCAAGCCTACATCCAATCTATACGTGTGACTTTTTCACTAATACACTTACAATTGCTGAGAAAAATGCGGAGTTATCGTTCATTCTTCTTTGTGGTTTTCTTTTTTATATTTGGCGTTCGCTCAGTGCAATTCGCTTAACTGAGTAGAGTAAGGAGTGCGAAGAGATAACTCCTTTTCGCATGAACAAAGTTAACTTATATTAAAATTCGCTGTGTTTAAAAGCACAGATGCACTCGAAAGGAAGCTAAAAGATAAACAGAGATTAAAATCAGATTCGTGTAAAAACAGTCTATTTTTTATCAGATAACATCTCTGTTTGAATATAAATGTAAAAATATAATGCTGTCACAAGCAACATCCCTGTTTAAACATAAGTCAAACAAACTTTACGTTACGTTGCGGAGTCCACTTACTCCTAACACATGCCACGAACTACTTCATCGAAGCATATTGTCAATAAGGTTTTTGGGTCGTGTGAAATGAATAAGTGTCGACACGGCAGTGCGAACTTTGGGAATCGATGTAGTATGCCGAAATGGCGTGTAAAAAGGACCGAACTAGTTCGTCGAAACAATTTTTTATGATGTCATTCGGTTTTAGTTGTTAAAATTTACAAATCGCCTGAAAAAGCAAGAATAAAATAAAAAGTGGTTCTGGAGCATTAATATTCAAATATTTTTCGGTCATTTTCACTTTTCATTTAAAATTTTACAGCTCTACCATTTCACAGCTGATTTTGGCATGTACTTCTACGTCGGCGTATTGGTGGGTAAATGCCCATACAAAAGCGAAGTACTTTGTCGATTATATAGGTATATTGTATATACTTATCTAAAGTCACAAACTAGTTCGATAACAAAAATTCGGCACTCGGACGAACGTTGATGTTTACACATCTTAACCGTGAGTCCTGGCACTCACAATTTTTTTTTCAAAAAGAATCTTTTTAGCACAGGGTCTTGCATACGGAGCTAACACAGAAAACCCGAGCCTTTCAAATAAGAGGCACAATTAACGAGCTAGCAATAACTATTTTAGAGCAATTAGTCAGGCAGCTGTGCCTTACTCTCACTCCAGCTATTGTACAATAGATTTTAAGATTCACTGGTATGAGTGTAAGAAAAACGGGGACAAATTCTTGAAATTTTTTAGGAGCAGTAACAACGTTGCTGACAATCCAATAAAGCTTATAAGGAATTATGACGTTTAAAAGAATGGCCTAAAAAAAAATTTAGCTCCAAACTTATAGAAAGCAAGGGTCTTTTTGAAGAATTTTCAGGTTTTATGTGGCCAAAGTAAGTCGGTCCTAAATATTAAAATTGTTGACCGGGTGGCGCTAGATTTTAAAAAGTCTCTTGGTGTCAGACTCAAATCAATTATCTCTAAGTTTTGCTCTTCCGTATCTCTTCATAGAAGAGTTGGATGCTCCTTTTTTGATGCATGCAATTCTGTCAGCTCTTAACTGAATAGAAAATAATCAAACCCAGGGTTAGATGCTATCCCCACCGAGATTTTTAATTTTTTATTTTAGAGCTTTTTTTAATAGAATGTTTAGTGAGAAGCATTTTCGATTTCCAGCCGCTGCAAAAATGTTTTTCAAGCTTGTACTGCCTTTTGCGAGGGTTTGACAAATTCTTTAAGAATATCTCTTGTCATGAGAAGTGCTGCTCATCAGCTGTTGGGAATCGGCAAAAAAATTATAAGCCTCCCCCAATTCTCCAAAACACAAAACACGCACACTGAAATGGATGAGAGTTGTAAGTCACTAGGCTTAGGCTCTCTATAATCCGTTATGGCCCCCTATTTATTATTTTATTTTTTCACACTTTTATCAGAAGATCACTGTCAACCAAATTTATCAAAACATGCGAGCAACTTCTTCTCAATATGACTGTGGAGGTAATACACAAAATAAATCCACCGAATTTAAAACAGAGACAGGTGTGCCAAAAGGTTCTATTTTGAGTCCACTTATGTTATCTCCTTTCTTATTAATGATGTAAAGCGTCATATCCCTAGTGGACTATCTTACGGTGACTTACATGTCAAAGTGTTGCTCTATTCTGATGACTAAACAGTCTCGATTAAATGAATTAAAGCAATTTTGTTATAATCAAAGTCAGCACCGTATAAAGTCTTCAATTATGATTTTTCGTTCTTGACCTTTTTCTAACAATTGTGTTTGGATTTTGATGATTCTAACATTGAGGTTGTGAAGAAGTTCAAGTATGTTGTCTATAGTGTAACCCATAACCTCAATCTTCGTTTTCATCTTGAAAATAAACTGACTTCAACTAAGGCTGCAATTAATACCTTGTGGTCAAACTTTTTCAATAATTAAATTGTAAGCCCGGTTTCCAATTGAAGAGTGTTCGATGCAACAATAAAAAGTTGTTTTTGCCACGCAAATGATGTGATGGTTGTGACTTCATTGATGGACAGGTCGTAATTCAAACTTCATTGATGGACAGGCCGTAATTCAATGGGAGAACATTTAGATGTAAGACGTACTTCGAATTGCGTTTCAAGGCTATAATGTGGCCAAGAATCTTAGGAACAAAATAATTTGTTTGCGAAGCAGTAACAAGCCTTAACAACGGACGGATTAACTGACATATGTATTTCCCGATGACGAACCATGCTAAGGAAATAAAGACAACGAACTTCAGATCTGTACATTGATTGCTCTTCTTAGCAACCCTTTAAATTGATATCGAGAAAAAAAGCGTGTATTTGGGTGAGAGTTTGTTGTTGGAACTTTACTTAGGAAATAAGTTTTCAGTTTCAACTTTTTAAACGAGTGCCTCACAACAATCCGCTACATGACTCAACAGGAGAAAGATGAAGACAACAAACACATATTCTACGAGCTCCTGGATAAAACACATGAGACATTAAAATTTCCTTGGATTTAACGCAAAGCTAGGAAGAGAAAACATCTTTGGTGTCACGGTTGGAAGATTCAGGATTCAGGCTGATCTAACTACTTTGTTGTGGAGACGTTCTTGTAGCTAGTATGTAGTTCAAACATCTCGATATACACAAAGAGACATGAAGATCTCCTGATCCATAAACCTTAAGCCACATTGTTATAGACGCAAGGTATCAAAGAGGATGTCAGCACATTCTGAGGAACTATTATCGATTCGGACCACTGGCTCAATACGATTTCTTCAAAAAACGTCAACATCGCATTTCCCTTATGTGTATTTTTCACTTAAACCAAAGACACTATTTTATTTTAATAGTTTAGAAAGTGAAAAGTAAGAAATTTAAGGAAAATCGAAACAGCCTTCATTAAAATCTGGTAATGCTTAAATTGTTGTAGCACTTAAGGAGTTATAGTTTATAGATGAGCTTAACATTTAATATTTTTACCTGCGACTTATAAGTACTATAAGGCAAGTTATGTATTCGTAAAAAAAAATCGAACTCGAGATTTTGATCAAAGTTGACATTGCGATGATAGCGAAGACCAAAAGAAGACTGTCTGTCTGTCTGTCGGTTCGACTACAGCGTAAGCGGATCGGCCGATTTTCTTTAAACTTGGTAGATATCTTTTTGTATTGTTGAAGAATCTGGTTCCTCTTCGTCACTTGATATGCAATGAAACTAGTACGATTTCATTTACTTCTTCTTCTTCTCATTTACTTACTTCCCATTGTGTCCAAACCAACCATCAGCCAGATTTTGAGGAGGTAGAAATTCTGCAAACGGAGAGACATTTTGCCAAAAGGTACACTCTAGAAACTCTACACATCCTCAAAAACAACAATAATATGAATAGAAAACAAGACACGCAAAACATCTCCGCTGTCTATTGCTCTCTTGTAACGGCCAAGAAATTTTAAATTTTGAGTTAAAAATAAAACAAGACTGATCTTCGCATTAGAAGTGCAAATTTTTTAATTTCCAATTTTAAAATTAACTAACTTTATTGTTTTAAAAAGTTTTCAACAAAATTAATGTAAAACTAGACAAATAGTTAACTTTATTTTATTCTATATGTAAGTTTTTTTTTAAAATTTCAATCATTTTTTTCTTTGTGGACAAATTTGTTAAACTGTGTTTCTGATTTATTGTTTCCATAAAGGATCCCCTGAAAAAGACAGCAACCCCTGTCGAAACGTCGGGAGAAGTAAACGAAATCGTACTATAGTTTCATTGCATACGAGTATCAAGTGACCAAAATAGCCGAAGAGGAACCAGATTCTTCAACAATGCAAAAATATTTCAACTTGGTCAAACAAAAATAATTTAACTTGGTAGATTTCATTTTTAATTTTTCCCCCCACATGTTTTTTCCTTTTTTTTAAGATCAAAAATAACGGTACCTGCCATACGAATTTTTTTCGAAATTTTATAAATATTCTATTTTCTCAAAAACTGTTCAACAGATTAAAAAAATAAAAATACAAAAAAATTTCATTTAGTTAAAGCTACGTAATGGGTGAAAAATTTTTGGAGGGTACCCCCAAGGAACCATTTCTTTTGTTTTCGATTTTCTCGAAAACGGTACCACCGATTTTGATGTTTTTTTTTTTTTTTTGGTAGAGCTTCCCAAAAATTTGATTAGAATTGTGATCAAATTTTGCAAAAAATTTTTTTTGGATTTTTTTGGAAAATTCAATTTTTCGAAAACCACATGCTGGATTTTTTTAAACTTGATAGATAAAAGTTTATCAATATAATGTACAAGATGTGAGAAGAAAATAATTATTTTACCTAAAAATAGAGGTACCCACCATAAAAATTTTAAAAATGTTTAAAAATGGTTTTCAAAAATCGTATTTTTCTCGAAAACGGCGCCTAGGATTTTGATAAAAAATTTTTCTTTTAATTACTTCTCACTATCTTTAATTTAATAAAGTAAAATGCACGACTGGGTCGCACGAACTTGCTCCTATATAATAGACTAGGAATTTTAAAAACGGATGTTATTAAAGAAAACTGTTCATAAGGATAAAATGAATTTTTTAAATTCTTTTAGTAATAAGAGCTAAAAACAGAATGCTATGCAAATATGAATCTATGCAAGAACAAAAATTATAAGTCGTTGTAGTGGTTCCTTAAAAAAATAAACTTTTATGTACAAAATTTTTAAAACATTTTTAAGAAAAAAATTTGGTACGCCAACCTTAAGTTTTTATTATTGTACGAATAAGAGTTAAATTTCCAAAACAAAAATACTAAGCCGTTATTGAGATAACGAATTTTTCAAAAAAAAATTCCTTTTTTTTTTAAATTGAAAAAATATTTTCTTTAAGTTTTGAAATGCAATGTTTTTTAAACTTTTTAAGAGCTTCGTTATAAAAAATTTCATTAAAATCCGTTTTGCCGATAATGAGAAATTCAACATTCGAAAAAATCGTTCTATGGTAGGTACAGTTAGTAGATTTCAATTTTTATTTGCGACTTATAGGTACTATAAGGCAAGTTATGCATTCGGAAAAAAAACTCGAAATCGAGATTTTTATCAAAGATGACAATACGATGATAGCGAAGACCAAAAAAGTAGGTCTCGCAATTCTGTCTGTCTGTCTGTCTGTCTGTCCGTTCGATTGCAGCTAAACGGCTCGGCCGATTTTCTTCAAACATGGTAGATATGGGTTTTAATTTTTTTCCCCCGGAAGTTTTTTGATTTGATTTTTTAAGACCAAAAATAACAATACCTGCCATACGAATTTTTTTCGAAATTTTATAAACATATTTTTCTCTCTAAAACTGCTCGACAGATTTTAAAAATAAAAATACAAAAAAAATTCATTTAATTAAAGCTAGGTATTGGTTGAAAAAAAATTTCCGAAAAATGGTTATTGAGGGTACCCCCCATGGAACCATTTTATTTGTTTTTGATTTTCTCAAAAACGGTACAACCGATTTTGATCATTTATTTTTGCTAAAGCTCCCCAAAAACATAAATAAAATTGTTTACTCAAATTTAAAAAAAAAATTTTTGGGTTTTTAAAAAAACTTTCATGCTAGATTTTTTTTAAACTTGATAAATAAAAGTTTTTCAATATGATCTACAAGATGTGAGAAAAAATAATTTATTTTACCTAAAAACAAAGGTAAATTGGCGTACCAAATTTTTTTTCTTAAAAAGCATTAAAAAAGTTTGTGTATAAAAGCTTTTTGTAAGAAACCACTACAACGACTTATAATTTTTGTTCTTGCATAAATTCATATTTGAGTATTCTGTTTTTGTCTCTTACTACTAAAAGAATTTAAAAATTAATTTTATCCTTATCAACAGTTTTCTTTAATAACATTCGTATTTAAAATTCCTAGTCTATTACATAGGAGCAAGTTCGTGCGACCCAGTCGTGCATTTTATTTCTTATTAAATTGAGGTTCCGAAAAAAAAAATTTGGATTTTTTTTAAATCCAAAAAATAAAAAATTGAAAATTTGAATATCGAATAATATTCAAACTTTGGAGCAGCTTTGGTATAAAAAAGATGATTTAAATCGGCTATACCGTTTTCGAGAAAATCAAAAACAAAAAAAAATGGTCCAAAGGGGGCTACCAAAAATAACAATTTTTTGGAAAATTTTTTTCAACCATTAGCTAGTTTTAACCAAATGAAATTTTTAAATTTTTTTTAAAAAATTCTGTGGGACAGTTTTTGAAAAAAAAAATGTTTATAAAACTTCGAAAAGAAAATCGTGTGGCAGGTACCGTTTTTTTTGGTCTTAAAAAAAAAAAGAAAAAAACGTGTGGGGGGAAGAATTAAAACCCATATCTACCAAGTTTGAAGAAAATCGGCTGAGCCGTTTAGGTTGTAGTCGAACCGACAGACAGACAGACAGAATTGCGAGACCCACTTTTTTGGCCTTTGCTATCATCGTAATGTCAACTTTGATCAAAATCTCGGGTTCGATTTTTTTTGCGAATGCATAACTTGCCTTATAGTAGATACCTATAAGTCACAGGTAAAAAAATTGAAATTAAGATATTACAGCTTGTATCTACCATAGAATCATTTTTTCAAATTTTGTATTACCCATTATCGACATAACGGATTTTAATGAAATTTCTTATAGAGATGCTTCTAAAAAGTTTAAAAATCAGTGCATTTGAAAACTTAAAAAATAAATACATATGTTTTGAATTTTTGAAAAAAAAAATAATTTTTTTTTGGAAAATTCGATATTTCAAAAACGGCTTAATATTTTTTTGGAAATTTAATTCTCATTCGTACAATAATAAAAACTTAAAGCTGGCGTACCAAATTTTTTGCTTAAAAATCTTTTAAGAAATTTTTATACCTATAAAAGCTATTTTTTTAAGAAACCACAACAACGACTTATAATTTTTGTTCTTGCATAAATTCATATTTGAGTATTCTGTTTTTGTCTCTTACTACTAAAAAAATTTAAAAAATTAATTTTATCCTTATGAACAGTTTTCTTTAATAACATTCGTTTTTAAAATTCCTAGTGATTTTCTTCAAACTTGGTACTAAAGGATCTTCGGTGAGCCCCTTACTGGATAAATCTTATACATACATATATCTCGAAAACGGATCGAACGGTTCCAATACAAAATATTAGAACTATAGCATGGCCTTCATTTTGGTAAATAAAAATTGTTATAAGCTGCTGTATATATTATTTGATTGAAAACTTGTTTACAGGATCTAAAATAATATTGTATATGTAATTATAAGGTCTTATTAAATGTAGCATATTTGATATTTGTCATTAAGTCCTCTGTCTGAGTTCTTTAGTTCTTAATACCGACTTCTTTATTGATAATAACTAAAAACCTACATGTGTCAAAAAAAAAACTTTATTTCAATATTCTCTAATCGAAGTCTTATCTTGTTTAAGGCTACATTTATGGCCTTGAGTTATTTTTATTGAGTTTTTTTTTTTTTCAAAAATATTCATCTTCGCTGCCCACCTCTCTGAAGCCCACAGTTAAATCATATGTACATAAATACTTACATAATATAGGTATCTTCCTTCATTCACCTGAGATATCATACACATTTATCTTTAACCATTTATGTATCCACAGTTTGTGTAGCTTGTCTTTATTGGCCTCATCATCCGACGACACTTCATTAAACCACATTTTGATTTATCAACCAAATACCATTTAGCCATTAACTTCCATCAACCAGTTCTTGTTATGACCAAAAATAAATCTTAAACCAATGAGAAGCTGACTAAAAAAAACAACTTGCCCGCGCTTAGTTTCAAAAATTATTCTCTGTTTTCCAATCCAAATACCTACCAAAACCAAACTCACAGATACACTCATTCGACAAGCGATTTCTAAGATTTGAAACAATAAATTTAATTATTTCAGCCCTCATGTCGCACATCCCGGCTCCATCGGTGGTAGCCCTGGTCGCCACAGCCGGCCGGTGTGTGTGCGCGGTGTTGTTGACACTCAACCACACTCGCCGGAGTTAAAGAATTAATTAGATATGAAAACATGGCATAATCACTCACCATTCGCGTCAAGCAAAAGACCGAAAAGTTGTAACAAAAATATATCTATCTAAAAAAAAAGACAACTCGAACTCAAGCTCGAATTAGCAATTCAATGCGATCCGCGCGCAATCTGTCTCTGTTGCTCGTATACACCAGAACTCGCTGCTCGCACGTTTTATGCAAATGTGCCGCCAAGCCGTTGCTCAGTTGAAGCAGCTTTGCCGGTGACCTTATCAACTGTTTTTTTTTTTTTTGGGTGAAACGAAAATACTGCTACGGCGCATTTTATAGTGTTGAAGAGTTGAACGTTTTATGGTTCAAGCTTGTCGTCTGTTCGTTCCAATCGGTCATCGATCTTCAACAAAGGCCAACTTAATTGAAATGTGCTTGCTGCCTTGCCTCCCCTCACAACAAAATCGAAAGGTAAACTGATTTGGCTTATGGTGTGGCTCTTTGGGGGCAGTTGATTTTATGACGATCGATATTGCAATTTGTAGGCTTTAAAATTAGATTGTTTGATTTGTGACCTTCACACAAATTCAGAGAATAATAAAATTAGATTTAACAGCAATGAAGTCAAAAGGGTTTAAAGCATCCGACAGTTTGGTATTCATTTTTCAATTATTTTTGTTCGAGTTCAGAAGTCTATCAAACATTTTTGAATCAGCTTTTTCGACGTTAATATGATCAAGCTCAATTTCCTTACCTAGCTTAAAATTAAGATTAGGCAGAAGATTAAGTTAAAGCATGAAATAAAACTAACTAAGGGCTCAACGGCTCGTAAAGAATCTGTACATAGTGATTTACAACTCTCAATTTTTCCTCTGTGTTCGATAGCAGGAGAACGACTTACAATTCAGCCGGATCCGAACGGTTAATTGAGAGGCATCTTTCATGATAAGAGATATCACTATCAGCCCAAAAACATAAATGTTAAAAAAAAAGAGTCAAGTTCTTCTATACAAAAACCTTTGTGTAACAAGTCAGCCTTGAAAAGTACTGAGATCTATAAGTACGCCAAGTTCTAACTTCATGAAGGTTTAATATCGAATATTGAAAGTAAAATAATATTGAAACAGCAATGTAATAGAGAAATTTTATTATTTAATGATTACTGACTAAAATTTGAGCCCTACCGTTCTACCAAATTTCATTGTTCTACTGCAATCGGAAGTGTGCCATATATAATTTACATCAGTTCTGAGGACGTGGGCGGATACCACGCCCCTGAATGGAAAACCTCAAATTTTATATCTTGTTCTTCGTATGCAATTTAAGTCCTACTACTTTACCAAATTTCATCGTTTTACAGCAGTCGAAAGTGCTCCATTCAATCAACACCAATTTGGAGAAAGTGAATGGATACCACGCCCCCTGAATGGTAAACCTCAAATTTTCGATTTTTCCTCTACTTGCATGACAGGACCTACCGTTGTGCAAAATTACAAGATTCTACGTTGTGCTATTCTAGGAAGTGCTCCATAATTTTGATGATCTGTCAGTCAGTCAGTCAGTCAGTAACGGTTTTTGTGATTTTTGAGGCCTTTTATCTCAGGAACTGCTTATGCTATAAAATTGAAATTTGGTGAGGCGCCTGTGCCAGACTAGCTTAGTAAATATCCCGAATTTTAAGTTTCTGACTTTATTGCCGTGCTTTTTGATTCTTGGAGGATTTGTCACTTCTTCATTCCTGCGTTCTGGTCTTAAGACCATTTCTAAAAGCAACACCAACAACAATCTCCAATCCTGCGTCAGAACGTTCTTCAAATATCGAGTCCGATTAGTCCCAAAACGAATTCGATGACAACCAGCGAACTGACATTCCAGGATGCCTGTTCTAGTTCCAACAAATTGGCCTACGACGGTGCCATAAATAGCAACAAGAGGCTTTTCATAACGGGATGTTGCAGTCATGACGAAAACTTGAAGACACTCAATAGGAAAGTTATGGAATTCATTCATGAGGATCGACTACAAACCACAACCAGCTCTTCGTGCAACTTTTAAACCCTTACCACCACCACGACAAAATCGACTGGACCACTGGGAAGTGTTGCAAGCTTAAAACACATCCAGTTGCTTGGTATTCTTATAATATCCCTGCACTTTTGTCGATCATGAAGCTCTTTGATTTCCTTGAGCTGGATGTTTATGTCCGCCATGATATTTTTTTATAGGATCTTTTTCGCCTCTCCCTTCCTTGCTTGATACCCTGTTTTGCTCTGCAGGTTCTTCCTCCGATATGATCGGTAGTTAACGGTGGTTTCAACTACTTCTTCGACAATATCGTGATATTGGAACTACTGAATGATTGCTGGCGTCTATATTACCGCTCAGATTGTCTGTGTAAAACCTGCTTACTCCAAAATTATTAAGCTTCAAATATTGCCACAACTTGGAAATGGTCGAATTAGGGCTTTAACCCTTGAAATGATGTCACATCTAAGAAGTATGGTGCACGTCCTGAGTCGATTAGAACACGGCTATTTGGTGGGTTTAGCCTCCCTACCTTAAGGATCTAACTCCCATTATAAATAAATAATTAAATTTATTGATGTAGTATATATCGGGTTTTTCAATAAGAGCGCTATAAAAGTTTTTTTAAATGAAAACAAAACGGTTTTGGATATCAATGAAATTCTTTATTCCTGTGAAAGAACGTTTGATGCCATTATGTATGGAACTCGATTTCTTTTACATGGTCACCACGGGCACGCTTGCAGAAGTCCAGACGCTGAACCCAATTTTCGACGGTTTTCAAGCATAAGTCGGCCGATACTGCTGCAATTTCACGTTCGATATTCGTACGAAAGAGAAATGTCAAAAGAGCGGCAAGGAATATGGCGTCGTTTGCTGTCCCTGTCGCTCTACTTTTGTAGCGTCCCTGTCCTGTTGAAAAACCCTTTATAAGTTAGAAGCCTTTATCTGTTATCGTTTCTCGGAGGCTACGTTAACCGCCAAAAATGGCTTTCATTTCGACTTTCGGATTGAAAGAACCGAGAAATTTGTATATCAATCGTACTCCTAAAAAGTCTTCCAGCTTCATCGGTGGAAAGTGTCTTTGATGCGGATCACATCAAGGCGGATAACTTATTAGATTAAACTCAATAACTTAACTTCCAACCCGTTTTCCCCTAACGAATCCCCATACTAACATTCTTGCAACCTATAATCGCAGCTGAATTAAATCTGTCGATTTTTTGCTTATCATCACATCTGATCAAACGAGTATCCATTGAATCTAATAGATAGCAGTAATATTTGACTTAAGCAATCAAATCGGACTAAAAACGGAGAAAAACTTTTGAGCAGTATAATGGGTAAATATTGTCTCGTCCCAAGTTCGGACTCTCAAGTCATTATCCTTTGAACTTCTGGGTCTTGTTTCTATTTGAAGGGAAACAAATTTTGTAACTGAAAAGGAAGCTAGTTTAATGATTTTACTTAAGAATCCGGAGGATAGAGCCGATACTTTTAAATTTAGAACTGATGTCTTTTATATTGAAACGTCAAAAGAGAACAGAAAAAAAAACAGTTTCTTGAAGATCGCGACTGAAAATGCAGTAAAGCTTTTAATCAAATATTGATATGTATATTCTTCTCTCAGTTGCTCAACAACGTATGTACACATCTTCACTTTGACTAAGCTGACGAATGTGACAACTCATTTTGCAAGCATATTGTGTCACTTCGTGCGATATATTAATAATAAAAAAGGCCCTTTATTTTCGCTTGAAACTTCATACCTGTCAGATGCATCAAAGTAAGGGCTGTCACATTCGTCGTTAATAGATCAGTTCTATATTTTCAACCCAGTCTGCATTGTTCTAATTTTTGGATACTCTGAAGTATGGCGAAAGTTCTGAATTGAAAGAACTCAAATCAATTGAGTGAACTCAATCGACTTAAACCTAACTCAGACAGGTCATATGCAAAGTGGTTGAAACTAAGTTCAATTCCGCTTCAGATCTGCATGCAGACTATATAATGTCGTAATGTGAATTGTCTTTGATTATACAGGCAGCAGTGTGTGTATGGTTTCCACGTATTGTATGGAAACTTTTTCAAATCTTTAACTTAAACTCGTTGCAATGAACGTATGCTAATGCCTAATTGTGTGCATCATCGTCTCGTTTGAGGACTCTCTCTCTCTGACATCCTCGACCGCAGCAGCGATGTTTTCGGTCAAAAGAGCAATATAATGCCGCCCATTTCTTGCGACACATTGAGTGCACCCAAGTTTGCACAATGCACCGAGTTAAACACTTAGTTGTTGGCGCACATGGTACACTTAATTAACGATGCGTTAAAAGAACAGACCTAAAATTTGTCAAATAAGCAGTTTTCTGTCTACTAATTCTCTATCAGACTACAACATAGATGTCAAATTGTGCAATGACATTTGACGCAATTTTCAAGATTTAGGGTCCATTCACAGTATGACATTACGGCTGCACCTTGCGAGAGTACTTTTTACTCTCACTATTTTTTTTAATAATTTCATATTTAATATATGTTGTTAACAATTCTTAAAAAATTGTTTGAATTCTTACCAAATTTAATTGAAATAAATTTTAGCATACTGGACCTTGCTTCTCATTAGTCTAAGCCATTCAAGTAATATTTGAAGCACTTCGCCTTCCGCCGTAAAGTGCATTTATTTTGTTTAAGCAACTTATTTCAATTCCTTTTGTTCAAAGAGAAATATTATGTAGCCTTAAAATATTTTTCTCCAAGTTCCGATTAGTCTTTAGTAAATATCTAAAAAAGCATTTTTTTTTTCAAAATCGCGGAGTTATAAGCATAAGGAAACTTGAAGGCAGAATTCGCCAAATTTGTTTATATTTATTTGAATAAACTGTCAAAATAGATTTTAAAGTAAGAAATATCGCCGTTCATATCATATTTAATTCACCTATTTTTATGTGTGTCTTCTTAAATTCTATAAAGTTATTTAAGGCCGCTATATTCTCTTTCTTGTGAATTTGCATAAGAATATCGAATTTCCAAATTACCTTGAAATATGTTATTGACGAAAGATCTATTCCTCCTTTCGCAAAAAGTCCACAAACCACGAGTTGTTTTTTTGTGTTGTGCCACAAAATTCGCAAAACAAGATTGAAAGGCATTCAGTCATTTATTTTCGCTTTAACCTGTTTCGCATCAAATTAGCAGACATTCCAAATTTTAGTTCCCACGCTATTAATATATGACGCGATCGTGATCAAAAAATGAAATCAAAATTATTCATCGATACTTTCAGATTTGAAGATGTTTAACTAATATACCGGTTCAAACTTTATACCCATCACACCGATAAACCAATGACAATAAATTTGTTTCTAGTTTTATAACAATAAAATACATTTTCGATTGGGTTTTTATTTAATTCCTATTTGTTTATTCTGATAAACAATCTCATAAAACAAGAATAAGATTAATCGCTCAGTAGGTGGCGCTACTGGCTTCCATTCCTTCGATAACGTTAAACCAGCATGCAATCAATAATTAATATAATTTGTTCGGCCAAAATCTAATTATTATCTTAATTAAATCCTCACAATCGCCAAATCCCCAAAATGATTGCCCATCAAAAGCTCTAAATAGTCTCTCAACACCTGGGTCGTGTTTAACTTGCTAAACAAAGCTTCGAATGTCACATAAGTCAAACGGTCCACCGAAGCAGCCGATCGATCCGGTTATCGATTCAAATAAAAAAAAAAATTATATTGTTTCCCCAATCAAATTATCTTCAAATTTGAATTAAATTTCAATTTATTTAACCCCGAACATAAATACCCGGATTAGAGGCCAAAACAAACCAACCGCGAGCTTTTGACCAGGTCCGCTATAAAATTTATGGGCTTACACGTTGGATCTGGCCCAGAGTGTTTTTGTGTTAAATAGTGTGGATCTCTGCGCAACATGTGGTGGCAAACATGATCGCTGTGTAATGATGATTTGTTCTGACAACAAATGGATACCGGATGGCAGCAGGGTGCTCTGGGAGTTAATAAATTGTATCTATTCTGGCCTGGTCATAATAACAAACGATATTTTGCCGTGGTACTAGATTATGGTGGTGGTGTTTTCGTGATCTTAGCGGTTCGTTATTGGGGCGTGCTGCTGCAATTCGGGATCGGACAAGAGATTGACATTTATACGATTCTTGTGGTGTTAATTAACGAATTGAAATTCGTTTTAAATTGTTTTTAAGCTAAAGGTTGAGTTAATGATCACTTCAATGGGCTTTGCTGCATTTTGATATTGTTTTGACTTTGACGTTGGTGTATGGCGTAGTTCGTTTCACTGAGACTTAGTCCGGTTGTTTTCTGAAAAAAGTAAGATAGAAGCCATCTTTTCTTATGATCCCGCATTTATTTGGCGAGCCACAATTTCGTATTCATAACTATTTTGATTAGCTTTCCCATTTTTCTGATTGATCAAACAATTCTCAATGAACATTTGGCAAGGCAGTTTGTTCTAAGTTATGCGCCTGACATTTAGAGTTTGTGACAGACAAACAACCATTTTTAAACTTGATTTTCAAAAATATATACATAGTTTCGAATTGTTGTCTTGGATTTGTACTTTTTTTTTAAGTACAATGCATTTTTTTATTATTATGGGTTACATTTTATTTCACAACGTTGGGAGAAATTAAAAAAAAGACTATTTTCACTTAACAATTTTACTAAGTTATGTTGCTTTGCAAAACAATACTACATTGATTTCTAACATTAATTCGTATAAATCGAATAAGGAACGGTTATAAGTAGGGCGCCATTTTGAAACAAACGATACAAATGCTTATTTGTGGCTCGGCTTCAGTAAAGTTTGGAATACGAAATGGTTAAAGATTCGAATAAGAAATTCACGTTGGGCGCCATTTTAAAATTTATATCAAAAAATTTAGTAAATGTTTAGTTATAAACATACATATATACAATTAGTGCGAATATAATATACAGAGTAGTTCTGTTAATATGCGACAAGAAACTAGGACGTGTACGGTCAAAAAAAAGAGCGCAAGAGGTGAAAATGTCAAAAATTTTAAGCAAAGCTAGAAATATCACAAAATATATAAAATGTCCAATAACTACATTTTCTAAATTAAATATCTACTAAAATTCATAAAATAATATGGTTGAAATCTTCGTTTAAAAATTGATAAGCTTATTCAATATTAACATAGTTATGTAAGATTTGAAAAAAAAATATCTATTTTTGTTTTGAACTTATTTTTTTTTTTAAGTTTTGAGTGCAATAATTTGTTTTTTAAAAGTTCGTTTAGTGCAGCGCTTGATTTAATTATAGAAAATATTTATTTATTAAGGATGAGTTTTCGAATACGTTGTTGTTATTGTTTTAATTATTTTATTTTCAAAAAAAAAAAAAAAAAAAAAACTTCACGTTGGGCGCCATTTAAAAATCTCATGAAAATAGAGTAATAAATAGTCATATTCTACAATTTTCTTGAATTGTTTTAGTTAAATCGCAGAAACAAATGTAATTAAATATGTATATCGAATAAAAAACATTACAATAAGTTCACATTATTTCAAAAGTGCAAACATAAGCATTATCTAGTATGCCAGAAGATTAAAATAAGTAATTTAAATGCAACAAAAAAGTTACTGTGAAGCATTTAGACTTAGCATGTATGTAAATATGTATCTCTTGACAAAAATTACTTAGTTGGAATATAATGCTGGAGCTCTGGGTTTGATTCCCAGCAGCTAGGACATATAACCAAAAAAAAAAATGTTTTTTCGGGGATACTGTCTGCCTTCTGTGTATTCTAGTCGACATCACGTACAAGTTCATATATGTCACTCATTTTTAGTTATTCTATTTTCCTAGCGTTGTGTACCATTTCTTCACCAAACTGAGTTACAAATTAATTTTAAATAGCAAACACATAGAATTTTACATTCATATTATACCTATATTTATTGGGCAAAAAATTTCGCGTTGGGCGCCATGTTATAGCCATTATAAGTTCTAGTTAGGTTTATTGCAATTTTTGTAAGAATAAGCATTTCTGTTTCACTGAATACTGCAGTATATATAGGTATCTAAACTATAAGGGTCAACTGTATATATATATTCAATAACGCATTTAGCTAAAGTCAAATTATGTTCGGTAGCATCATTTCCGACTCAGCTCTCCAGTAAAAAAATCGAGTTGACGACAAAAATATTGAGCATACAGAGCACGTTTACAAACGTCAAATGCGGTTGCAGGAACATTGACTGACGTTAATGAAATAGATGTTGTGCAAGCAGGACGGTTTCATAATTTACTGTAACAATATCTACGTCAGAACATGAGAAGATCATTTGACGATCAAATTTACGTTCATTTGACGTTTCCGAAAACTTCTAATCATAGAATAAAAGGAATGCTCTTTACTACGAGTGTCTAGACCCATAAACTATCTCTTTTTATTCGTACACTTTCTTCTAATATTTGCATTGCAGGACTTATTATTTAATTATTACTCTTTTGGTGCAAAAAAAAAAAAAAATCACGTTGGGCGCCATTTAAAAAAAATCAGTATTAATAGCTGTATTACTGTAGATATATATGAATTCTAATTTATATTTTGTTATATTTTGTTTTTGAAACTAGTCCTCTTCTTCTTCTTTTGAATACGCTTCCTGATTTTTCTGCATAGATACATGCTTATTGGCCGGACTTCATTGAAAAATCATTCCACTTCTATTAATCATTGCAAATCAACTACAGCCAAGTTACAGTAAGACTTCGGTAGCCAAATTCCTTGGGGTTCGACATCGACTCCAGATCGATCACGTGGAAACATTCCTGTTTACATTGCTGTGAACACGTTTTTATTTTATTCCCCATTTAACCCTCATCAGCTTCTACATCATTATTTGCCACCACCGCTACCAGCATCATTTGGCTTTGGTTGGTCGCATAGAGTGGCTGGCTATCCTCTTCTGCACTCGCACACTCATGGTGCACAATCGAATCATAATCAATTAAATCATTAATCCCGCTAACCGAATCCACTTAGCGGTTTTCTTTTTTTCTTTGTCATTTTCTCGCTCTTACCCGCTCTCTCATCACAACTGCTGCCATCTGGTGGATTCTCTTAATCAACATAAGAGCAAATAAGTTCGCTGTTCTTATGCGAGTTTATTTGAATTGTTTTTGAAGTTTTTTTTTTGTTTGTTGAGAGTTTCAGCTCCTCTTGGCTTAATTTGTAAAATTAGTCGCTTCGCTTGGCGTGCGCACACACATTGAATAGAGATGGCGTTGTTTTTCATTATTTATGTCCTCTTTGGACTGCCTATGCCAGTGCCATTGCATCCATCGGGTGCACAACTCACACTCGCAAACGCGACAAAAAAAAAAAAAACGATTCGAAACCAGATTTCTTCTTGGAATTATTGTTGTCGAAAAACAAAACAAGCAAATCAAATGATACGAGTCTTGTTTTTGCCTTTTTCGCTGTTTTTTCGCTAAGTTTTCGCCAAGTGTATCTAAAAGTACCGCGGATGAGGATAAGGGGACCGTTTTTGATTCACTTTGTTGGCTGGATTTGTTTTCTCCTTGTTGGGTGGATTTCATTTGTTGATTAATTTGTCTGAAGGGTATTTAGGACGTGGTCGTGGTCGTCGTCGCCATCGTCATCAGCTTGGTTTTCTTGTTTCTGGATGTAGTGTCGTCTCTGCGGAGGCTTTTGCTATATGCAAAGTAAAATGACTTGGGCTTCTTTTGTGAGCTGATGGTGGTGTACCGTCGTTTTCTTATTGTTGTTGTTGTTGTTTGCACTTATGTTCGCGAATTATCCAGATATAGATACTGGGTACCGTACGCGCGCATACCGGTGGATAAGTGTGCGTAACGAAGCGTTCTCAATCGGTTTTCGTGTTTTTTTTGTGTCGTTTTTTTTTTTAAGTCGCTCGCTGAGGGGAGGGCCGATGGTTGGTTGTGGTTGATGATGCTCGGTTGTCGAGTTGACTCCTCTCCTCTTGTATACGTGTATTTTGGCAGCTTATGAGGCAGGCCTGCAAAATAAGATGAGCAGGCCATTTAGATTGTCATTTATAATTTCAGTTGCTAGGTGATGTTGAGTTGTTGTTGATGTTCATTTTGTTGGATCGTTATATGGATCTGATTTTTTACTTATAGGCACTTGATTTTTTATTTTTTATGTTTTCGAAGAAAGAGGAATTTTTTGCGTGATGTTGTGGGTCGGGCGGTGCGCGTCGAGGCAATTTAACGCACACCACGCGCTTTGCGTTTTTGATTCTTCGTGGTGCATTACATGATCGGCTGCAGCTTGTTGACAGTTTTGTCGACAAGCGATGAAAATTGCTTAAATATATGTACGTCGTCGACGGATGCTGCTTTTATTTTTTTATATTTTTTTACATATATAGATACATACATACATCTTGTTGCAATACAAGTTTGGATGCACATTGCACATGAAGCTGCAAATGCATATGATATGTATCAACATATTGGTCGAGATGAACAAATTGGGTTATGGTATGGATGTTGAAATTTATATATTTCAACAAGATGAGGGTTAGGGCTTATAGATTAGTCAAAAGTTGTTCGTACTTTTATTTTAATTGATTGTTTGATGGAATTAAAAATGCCATTGTTTGAGTACTTTTGTTTCTTTTCAAATAATAAATTTAAATGTATTTTTTACAGTAAAACTCTGTTAAGAGGTTAAGAGAAAAATAAATATATTTGATTGCTCTTACAAGTTATTAAAAACAGCTACTTAGCTCCATTATGGCTGAAGTTACAAAAGTAAACAATTTTGAGACTTTGGAGATACCAGCATTTATTTTGCGGAATAATGACATGATGGAAAATTCTACTTCAGATTTTAAGCCATGTAACTTTGAGACATTATTTTCACTTTTCCATAATTAATTAGTAATTTTACTTCTGAGAAGCTGGAATGCTCCTTTTCCTATTTTGCTCATAAGATTCCTGAGTAGCTCTGGCCTTTCCATGCAGTAACGAACGTCGAGAGCGGTATTTATAATGGCTTCTTGGCAATGTTTGTACTAGTTCTCAATACTTCAATGTAGCGGAATTGGAATTTTTAACAGTTTATTTGAAATTCAATAGAAAAACTACCTCGGAATCTCTTGATATTGATAGATCAGATGGCCGTGGATTCATTAAGAACCGAGTGATATGATACATCCTGCGGCATTACCCCTACCAACACAAGCTAGATAACCGTATAGTTGTTTTACATTTGTATGATGCAGAAACCAATATTTCTGAATTAGACAAAATATTTTTTTTTTAATTTTCGAATATAAGGTCGTACTTAAAGTATTCAAGTTTTCTTTTTTAATTCAAAAATATAAATATTTCTTCAATTCTATGACAGGAACCGATATTTTAGTCATGGGTATAACAAAAAACGCTAGCTATCAAGTTGAGAGAAAATCGATACAGATAGTATTGACCAACGCGATTATGATCATATTTATAACTGCGATCATGGTCTTGAAAGTGATATTGATCACCAAATTTATCTTAACGATTATTGCGGTTGTCCACATGATGATTGCATTTTACACAATTATCGCGGTTGCCATATCAACAACCATTAATGTCATATCGACAGCCACGATTTTATTATTTTCTACCAAGATTGTGATCATTTCGACAACTTTGAACATCATTTTGACAACTACGAGCATCATTTCGACAATCTCGATTGTGATATTGATCACCAAAATTGTCTAATCGTTAATTGCGGTTGTTAATATGATGAATTCGGTTGTTAATACGATGATCGCAATTGTCATATTGAGATCCGCGATTGTCATTTTGATGAGTTCAATACATATTAAAATTTAAAACGACACGGTTAATGCTAAAAAATAAATAATTTCTATTTCCGCTTTCAAAAATCTTTGCTTTATCCCTATCCCAAGGAGAATTCCCTCAGTTATTGAAGACCTTTTTAATAACCCGAATACTTAAAAAGGGCTGAAACAGTGAAGTTACAAACTGTTGTCCAATTGCTAAGCTTTCAGATATTCTCAAAATCTTTGAAACCATTTTGTACGAAGTTTAAAGTTTTTCATTTCTCATAGACAATACGGCTTTGTCAAAGGTAGGTGTACAACTACTAATCTCGTTGAATTTGTACCCTTAACCCTATCAGTCTTATAGAGAACAAAGATTAAGTCCACGTTGTCTTAACCGATTGCAGTAAGACCTTCCACAAAATTTAAATAATTTTCTTATTTCATATATATGTATATCTTTTCTTTGCCAATCTTCTTGAGTTAAATTTATTCTTATCTGAAAAATCGTTACTGCAAAATTCCATTCAGATCTACTATTTCCGATTATTTCTTAGTTATCTCCGGAGTTCCCCAAGGCAGACACGAAGTTCCTCTTCTTTTTATTCTTATTATTAACGATATTGAAATGGTCATCAAATATTCCAATAACAAGTGTTTCTCCTCTTCTTTAACTTCATCGCGATAGGTTCTCTGTGTGGTGGTTAAAGCTAAATATTGCCAATGGTCATTCAATCACCTTTTTACAAAAATGCATCAAATATCCTCCCCGTTTCAAGCTTCTCCTTTATCATCATATTATATCCATCGCTGAGTCAATTCGCAATCTTGGTGTCTTATATGATAGAGAGCTCAACTTTTTCATACATATTGACGAGATTATTCTTAAATCAAACTCAGCATTTGACTTTATGAAATGATGGTCTAAAGAATTCTCAGTCGCTATGTAATCCGGACTTTATACAAATAACCTTTTTTCCTCCCTTTCTTGAACAAGCCTGTAAAGTATAGCCCCCTTATACAGATTCTAATATCCAGAATCGAGAGCATTCAACGTCGTTTGCTAGGATTCGTCCTACTTGCTCTGGCTTGGAATAACCCTTTGATTCTACCTCCATATCTATACCGCCTTCAATTAATTTGGATATGTTGGAAGATCGAAGACCAATAAGCGACATTCCCTTTATTTATCAACTACTTTCCAGTTCTGTTGACTGCTCATTTCTCTACAATTACATCTCTTTCAACACTTATTCCTGTAATTTAAAAAATCCTTGTTTCTTCTATCTACCCACGCAGCGTACATCTATTAACTCTAACTAACCTATTACTCGCATGGTTGGGAGGACTAATTGTAACATTTACATATTTTGACTTTAAATGGATTTCCAATTGGTACTTGACAACTTTGAACTTTCATTGTGAACGCACCCTTAAACCAATGACTAAACTGTCACTGTCAAAATATTTAGCCAAAACAATACTCTCATCATAGGTACTATAATTCGGAAAAAAAATCGAACTTGAGATTTTGATCAAAGTTCATATTAGGATGATAGCGAAAACTAAACAAGTACTTCTCGCAATTCTGTCTGTCTGTCTTTTGACTGCAGTCTAAACGACTTGGCCGATTTTCTTTAAACTTGGTAGACAGTGTTTTTAATTTTTTACCCCCATATGTTCTTTTTTTAAGACCGAAAATAACGGTACTTGCCATAAGATTTTTTTTTCGAAATTTTATAAATATTTTTTTTTCTCAAAAACTGTCCCACATCAGATTTAAACAAAAAAAATTAAAAATTTCATTTAGTTAAAGCTAGGAAATGATTGGAAAAAAAATTCAAAATTTTTTTTTTGGTTTTTGATTTTCACAAAAACGGTAAAACGGATTTTGATAATTTTTTTATGCTAAAGCTCCCCAGCAATTTAAATATTATTCAAATTTTCCAAAAATTTTTTCTTGGATTTTTAAAAAAAATTTCAAATTTTTTTTGAGACTCAATATTTCAAAAACCCCATTCTCGATTTTTTTTTTAAATTTTCTTAATATAAATTACAAGATGTAAGAAAAAAATTTATTTTTCCTACAAATACGAAAATCGTATTTTTCTCGAAAACGTTTTCGAGAATTTTGCTTACATTTTTTTTCTTTTGATTAATTTTTACGATCTATAATTTAAGAAAACAAAATGAATTCAAGATATTACTGACTGTACCTACCATAGAACTTTTTTTCAAATTTAGAATTATCGAAAATTTTTTATAGAGAAGCTTCTCAAAAGTTTGAAAAATATTGCATTTCAAATTAAGAAAAAAATATTTTTTTTTTTTTTGAAAATTCGATATCTCAGAAACAGCTCAATATTTTTTTTTGTAAAGTTAATTTTTATTCGAACAATAATAAAAACTTTAAATTGGCGCACTAAAATTTTTTCTTAAGAATATTTTAAAAATTTTGTACATAAGAGCATATTTTTTTAAGAAACTAGTACAGACTTACAATTTTTGTTCTTGTATAAGCTAATATTTGCTTGAATCACATGGAATCCTGTTCTTAGCTCCAACTATATACTACTGTTTTAGTCCATTAATAAATTAATTTTAAGCTTATGAACAGTTTTTCTCTAATAACATTCATTTTTGAAATTCTTAGTCGTTTACATAAAAGCAAGTTCGTGCGACCCAGTCGTGCATTTTATTTTTTTTATGACAAACTCTAAATACGACTGGGATAAATTAGCCAAGTAGAAGACTTAGCACTATTTAGTTGGACTTTTAGAATTATTGATTCAAAATTGCTTCTTTGACCTTAAGTCCACAAAACTTGGCGTTTTGTCCTGGAGCTTAAGAGCAACATTTACAAATAAAATTAAAATTTACTACCCAAATTTCGAGACCGCAACATTCTATGGTAGACAACAGCGTGGAAGACCATGCTTGCGCTGGAGAGATGGCGTAGACCAGGACGCCTGAAGCCTTGAGGTGCGCAAGTGGATGGCGTCGTCGGCTAGAGAAATTTAATTCATAAGTCAGTTGGTGACTTATGAATTAAAAAAAATTTAAGTCATGAGAAAGTAAGTGACTTATGAATTTAAAAAAAATAATTCACAACCTATCAAGTGACTTATGAATTTAAAAAATTTAAGTCATGAGCAATTAAGTGACTTAAGAATTAAAAAAAATTTAATTCAAAAGTTACCTAGTGACTTATGAATTAAAAAATTTTAATTCATGAGCTAATGGATAAATTCTGATTAAAAAATTATTAATTGAATATTTATAAGCTTGCGTCATAATTTAATGATACACAAAAGCTTCAAATCTACTTTCGTTAATAATTAAATAATTATGTAGTCAAAACAAGCTTAATTTACCAACTAGCTTATGAATTAAATTTTTTTTAATTCATAAGTCACTTAGTAGCTTGTGAATTAATTTTTTTTAAATCATAAGTCATTAACTAACTTATGAATTATATTGTTTTTGAGTCACAAATCATCTACAGACTTATGATTTATGGTTTTTTTAATTCAAAAATTCGCAACCCTGGTTTCAAGACACACGACTTCATCAACAAAAAATAACTGTGAAGTTGGTTTTCATGCCTGTGGTGTCATTGGATAGTTTGTTTTTTTCGTTGATGAAGATGATCGTCACGTTAAAGTCAATGGAGATGGCTGCTGAGTAATGTTGCAGCGATATTTTTTTGATCAATTGCATGGACTAGACATTTATGATATGAGGTTTCAACAAGACGGGACCATAAGGGGCCCCGAATTATTGAAAACTCAATTCAATGAAAGTATTATATCGAGAAGTGGTCCTATTGGTTGTCCACCTAGATCGTGTGATTTAAGACTTCTAAACTTTTTTTTAGGAAACAACGTTAAATCATTGGTCTTTGCCTAAAAGTCCGCGTCATAAGAGGGGAGAAAGGAGCCTTTCCCGTCTAAATGTGAAGCCGAGTCATCGAAAACTGGGTTCAAGTATATAGTATACTTAAGTTTTTGATATGTTTAAATAGATTCGAGATAAATATGACCTATGTTTTATTCAAGTTGTCAAGTTCTTTTTGGAAACCTTAGATCGGGGCTGTAGATACAAGAAAGGTGAATCGAATTTAATTTCTTTCGAAAAAATTTCCCTAAAAGTAAATAAAGCTCTTTCAAGTTCACTAGAATGAAAACAAAGTTTAAAAATTAATATTCTACCAGTTCGACTACAATTACTTCATGTTTCCTAGTAAATTTTGGCATTATCAGAAATCTCGGTATAATAAATTCACATTAAAATTTAAAAAAAAAAAAAAAACAAAAACCAATGACACCTCCAGCAAAAAAAACAAATCAAATAAAATATTATTCATATACGCCATCCATCATCTTCCCCATAAAAACGATGTACACAATAATTTTATTTAAATATTCTTCGGGGCCGCAAATAGTTCATCAAAATGCTTGCGGTGTTCTCCTTTTACCGTGCCATAATAGAAGCACGGAGCGCGCAAACCGATTCGAAAATTAACTAAAAATTCAAAATTGAAAACAAAAATCCGAAAAAAAAAAAATCAAACCATTTTGTTGGTTGAAATCCAACAAATTTATTATAAATAACATCCGAAATAGATTCGTTTTGTTATTTTATTCAAAGATACAATTTTTCCTATATTTACCGCTAATAATAACTCAATGAAAAATCACACAGCTAACAGAAAGGAATCCCAATCCCAATCCACCAGATATCTCGATTCTCGATTCTAGAAGACGCAACTCTAAACGCTCGCTCGCTAGTGCTGGTTGGTTTGGTGCTGCCTCTAGGGATGCCTGTTCTGCCTTTTCTACCCCGATGATAGTGATGAAGATGATGATGTTGGTGTGCCATTCTGCCGCACGATCAAGATGAAGATGATAATGATGATGAAGGTAGGACAGGACAGGACAGTGGCATTTGAAATGGCAATCGGAGAGAGAGGCAAGCGACATACAGCGAGACCTCTTTAGTAGCCATCTTTCGATTGCTTTGGCAAATTTACACGGCGACGACGATGCGATGGCAGCTACGAGATGTTGTGTGTGCACTTGAAAATTAGGCAGAGCAATATTTTGTTTACACGAAACGTCAAAAGTCACAATTTGTGTGTGCCAGATGCCAAAGAAGCCAGAAAATGAAGACGATGATGGGTCGTTTGGTATTTGGTTATATTGGGCGGGTTTGGCGGGTTTGGAAGGGAGGCATTTTTGAAATGCGTCAAAAATTATATTAAAACGGAAAGAGGTAAAATTATCAACACCGACCCCACCAATAAAATTAAACCAACAAAATAATAATAAAAAAAAAGAACGACCGTAAGTACTTGCCAAATTATTTTCGCGCGATACAAAAATAGAGGAGATGATCAGAACGATCAGAAGGAAATTGTTTCATCATCATGATCATGGTGCGGTATATTATTGCGGCAGCAGCATTTTTAGTGGATGTGTATATTATTTATATTTACCGATTGGATTTTTTGTAATTTGAAATTTTTACAAATTTAGATCAATAATCTCGAATTCTGAATTGATTTGAATAAATTTTAAATTTTCGATGTAAGCGTTTTAATATGAATATGAATTTGGCGCGGGAGAGATGAAAATATTTGTCAGATTTTGAGGTGTTATTTGGCGCCCGGTCAGGGACATTAATATTATTATTCTTTCTAATATAATTTTAAATTCAGATTAGCGTCAGAGAATGATATCTGTGTTGTGCAAATGTTAAGGGAAATATAAATTGGAATAGTGTTTGACAGATCTAAAATTGTCTGAGATTGTTGTAGTCGAAGAAAGCAACTCTAGATATGCAAAGGTATTATGTGCAATTCTTTAGCCTTTGTCTTCATATTTAGATTTTAGAATTTAATTTAAAATTAGTTGGAAGTGGTTTTATGAGGAAAATTATTTTTTCAGAAGGTGGAAAATACCCGGTAAAAACCATTGGAACATTTTTGAACAAAGTTAAATCTGTGTAGACAAAAATTATTAACATTGAAGCAGTAAAGATTTTAAGATTAAGGTTCCAATCGAAAAAGGACTGGAATGATGACGTTAGCATGACGAAAGACCTTGACACTGTTTTCCTTATAGACGGCTCAAAGATGGAGTGTAATGTTGGTTCAGGAATCTTTTCTGAGTCGTTCTTTAGGTGCCTTCGGATAACTGACATTTATAGTGTCTTCCCAGCTGATTTCTGGCAATCAGGGAAGCTACAAGTTACTTAAACAAGATCCATAACAGAACCGAACATTTTAAAGCCATTATTTTGAGTATATCATCCTCCAAATTGCTTCAGCAAAGCCCAAATGAAAATTCGAGGCTGAATATTAACCTCATTGTCACTGTTATCTAGGTTTCGAGTCATAGTGGCATTGATGGGAATGAACGGGCTTAAGAGCTGGCAATGATCAGCTCTTCATGGCTCACTTGTTGAAAGAGTCATGATTCCACTCTGAGTTGTAAACCATTCCTTGAGAATTGAACCAGAAACGGAACAGTCGAACATTATACATACCTAGGAAAATTTGGGAGACCTATAATGAACCCCGAACACTTGATCTGAAACTTATGCAGACCCAGGCAAGAGATAGTCAGGATCGCCCATATTTTATAGCGGACCCTGGTCAAAAGCAGAGTATGCAGTGAAGCTTGGCAATCCTCGCAACACTCACTGTTGTATTTGTGGGGATCAGAAGGAAATCAAACAGTCATTCATTTCCACTGCAAATAAAGTATTCTGTAAAAATTAGAGCAGGACTTGGTATCTTCCCTCAACACGATGAAATGGCTCTAGGACGAACTTCGATTACTTACGCAGCATATGTTTCCCTTTGTATTTCCTAAACAGCGAGCTAGCGGAATGGGGACTTTAGTAGGGGCTTATGGTGGTAGCTGGATGATCACTTAATTGGATGGTACATACTTCGTGAGAATATATCCACATTTTCTTATATTCATTATCCGGAGACTTGCAGTTGTTGCCATTTCTACCTACAAATTCAAAATACAAGAGATATATTTTCAAAAAAAAAAGAGTCTTACAAAATTACCTGTTGCACTTTTTACGAACAAAAAAAAACACTTAAAAGATTTGATTACATTTTGAAAATTATTACATGATACATGATACAAATATTTCAGTTAGACAACAGTCGCCTATCATTTTTATAGCTCTCTTTTGAATTCTGTCCAAGAGGCTCAAGTAGGTTTTTGGAGCACATGCCCAGATAAGGGAATTGTACCCGAGCTTCGGAAGAATAAAGCCTTTATATACAACCAGATCAGATGGGGTACACAATTTCTTGCATCGACGGAGAAAACCTAAACACTTAGCAGCGTTTTTGGCGACCTTAAATATGTGATCACTAAACAAAAGATGGTCTGTGATGCACATACCTCTAGTTGAAAGCTGTTCCGTATTCTCGATGCAAGTGCCACTCATACAAAGTGGCATCGGGGGAGGATTACGCTTTAGCGACAGTAAACAGCACTGAGGTTTCGAGGCATTAAATTCTACACGGTTTTTGATTCCCCATTGCACAATGCTGTAAAGATCAGAATTTAATGAGCTTATGATACTCTACCGTTGGAAGTCCACATCCGAAGGACAAGGATGTGAATTTAAAAACGAATATGAAAATCTGAGGGTGCTGTCGTCAGCGAAGCATTTTAGTGGATTAGAAGTTTCAGACAAAAGATCATTTATGAATATAAGGAAGAGTGTTGGAGACAAAACGGAGCCCTGTGGCACACCAGCATTTATTTTGTGGATATTAGATTTTCAATAATAGAGCTTGATGCCAAACTGTATCAAATGCCTTTGAAATATCAAGTGCAATGATCTTAGGTGAGATATACCATGAGAACACCAGTGGACCTATTGCTACGAAAGCCATACTGCCGGTCATTGAGAAGCTTTCATTCTTCAAGATATTTTCTGAGCTGATAATTTATCAGGTTTCCATGACCTTGCAAAGAAGGGACGTAAGTGCAATTGGAGGATAGTTAGAGGGGGAGGAGGATTCGCCTTTTTTAGGGACAGGCTGGACAAATGCTGTTTTACATTCACTCGGGAAAAGATCTGTAGAGCAGCACAGTCGGAAAAGTTTACGCACTGGTTTTGCCAGCGTTGAAGAACACCTCTTCAGAACAATAGCAGGTATGCTATCCGGGCCAACGAATTTGTGAATTTCAAGATCTTTTAGTGCTCTAGCAACTGCACGAGTGCGAAAGAAGACTTGTCCCATAAAATCATTTACGCTCTGAAGTCATTTCACTATCTGGTTGCGTCGAATTAACAGCAAACTGTACTGCAAGCAAATTAGCTTTATCTATCGAGCTTACAACCGGAGTGTCATTGAAGACGAACGTTGGAACTGAGGATGTAGTAATGTTGGCAATTAACTGATTTTTAGTACTATGTAGATACAACGAAGAAATTTGTCATTTTATCTAAAAATAACCGTATCCATAAACATATTAAAAAATGGTTTTCGAAAATTATGCTTTTCTCAAAAACCGCACCTTGAAATTGTATAATTTTTTTTTGTTTTTAATTCAACACAAATTCCTAGGTTTTTTTAATTTTATCTTTCCATTATCGGCATAAGGAATTTCAATGAATTTTTTATACAAGGGCTTCCTAAAAGTTTAAAAAACATTACTTATTACTTATACTTATTTTAATTCGATATCTCAAAAACAGGTGAGTTTTTTTACACAATAATAAAATCTTAGATTTTGCTTTACAAATTCTTTTCTTAAAAGTTGAATTTTTTTAACCATTTAAAATATGAATTTGACCTCTGTGACCATTTTTCTTTTATAACATTAATTTTGAAAACTTTTAAGTCTATTAAACTTAAGAGCAAGTTCCTGTCAACCAGTTGAGCATTTGATCTTCCTGCTCTTCAGAAAAAGATCATTTTAATCGGGTTTCCTTGTAAATTTTCTTAGTGATCTCTTATTACTATGTTCCATCTGTAGAGTCAATAACAATATTTAACGATAAATAAATGAACGAATATAAATCAGTCCGTTTCAAAAATAAAACAAAAACTAATTTAGATTTTTACAGATCAAGTTGAAACCCTAAACTATCCTTAACTCAGTGGTAGCTCATGTAAGTTGGAAGAATTCATCCTTGTTGATCGTTAATCTCTGGAAAAATCTACTGATCTATCAAGCCATCTGATTCGTTTTCAAATCTTTTCAAATCTGTATTCTATCAATAGAAAAACATATTTTTCCCGGTCGAAAGACTTAAAAGAATTCCGCTATAAATAGTTGAGTTTCAACCACTCCTTGATCATTTAAATACCAATAAAAAAAATCAAATTCATTCTTCTTCCTACTTCTTAATTAAAACAAAGTCCTCTTAATCATTCTCCTAATTAATTGCGTCCAAGCTTTTGATTTATTTCAATCATTTAGCCACCTTTTTAACGCTTAACGCCTGCTGCCGCCGCCATGCCAGTTTGCTTCTAGGAAGAGAGCAAAAGCTCTGTGCTGACAAATTATTATACAAAAACACATTCATTACACCACTCTCAGTCTCAACTTAAAAGATTGATATGCCAAATGACAAATTAGTGGCCAGAGTTCGCACAAAAAATTAACGCCAATGATACTTTAACTTTATATTCAAATAAATTTATTAATAAGCAGCCATACATATGTATATGAGTGCTATTGTGTTATATTTTTGAGGCATATTTTCAAAACGTGGGTGGTTGGTTGAGTAGTAGTAGTGGTGGATATGAATATGGTGACAATGGCGGTGGAAATGGATTGGAAGCATGTTAACATTGTTTTGTTACTAAACAGCACTGTCTGTCGTGCCTGTTGTCTGATGGGAACGCTATTTTTGGACTTCCCAGATTGTGGTATTCATCGGAATGTGTGCAGAATAATAAAATGTAATTATTTTGAACTTAAGAAATTTGATTTTTGATAATCTTGATAATGAGTAAGCTTGTGTTAAGACGAAACTGGGTATTCTAACTTCCTTAGAAATTGTGGTTTTTGAAAAAGCAATAATTTTTTTAAATTTTATTTTGGCGCAAGAAGATTTAAAATATGAATGTTCAATTCATTTTCATTCCATTTTGTCCAATTTTTGTTATTATTATGGACGCATGTCCATGTAACTCTGCTTATTTAAAAAAAATTGTTCAACAAAAGTACGCATTTGGCGCAAAATTTTTGTTGTCGCTCTTATAGGCTAGTCTTAGTCAAGTAAATAGTTCATTGGGGAGGACAATAATCCTATGAATTTTTATAAGAATCTTAAATTTCAGTTTTCGACCATCTTATTGATTCAAACATTAAACTTCGTATTCACTATTAAGTTTGCAAAATTCCAAAGATTTTTTTATTAAAAAAAAATTGTAAATAATAGCAAAGGATTCGAGAAAAAAAATTTTTACTTGCTTTATATTTGTTCCTACATATATGCCAAGTTATGTATCCAAAGAAAATAAGACTCGAAACTTTGGTCTATCTTGACGCTAAGATGATAAGAAAGACAAAAAAGTGGTTCTTCCAATTCTGTCGTTCTGTCTGTCTGTTCGATTAGAGTAGGTATAAGCGAATCGACTGCTTTTCTATAAACTTGGAAGAAAACATTTTTATTTTTTTCTCGTCATAAGTTTTTACTTGCGACTTATAGGTACTATAAGGCAAGTTATGCATTCGTAAAAAAAACGAACTCGAGATTTTGATCAAAGTTGACATTACGATGATAGCGAAGACCAAAACAGTGGGTCTCGCAATCCTGCCTGTCTGTCGGTTACTCTACAGCCTAAACGGCTCGGCCGATTTTCTTTAAACTTGGTAGATATGGGTTTTGATTTTTTCACCCCACACGTTTTTTTTTTTTTTTAAGACCAAAAATAACGATAAATATTTTTTTTCGCAAAAACTGTCCCACAGATTTTTTAAAAAAATATTAAAAAAATTTAATTTAGTTAAGGCTAGGTAAAATGGTTGAAAATAATATTCCAAAAAATGGTTATTTTTGGTACCCCCCTTGGAAAATTTTTTTTGTTTTTGATTTTCTCAAAAACGGTACCACCGACTTTCATTATTTTTTTTATGTGAAGGCTTCCCAGCAGTTTCAATATGATTGTGTATTAAAATTTACAGAAAAATTTTGTTTGGATTTTTAAAAAAAAAATGTTAAAAATTTTTTTTGGAAACTCAATATTTCGAAAACCCAATGCTCGATTTTTTTCAAACTTGATAAATAAAAGTGTTTTAATATAAATTATAAGATGTAAGAAAAAAAAATTATTTTACCTAAAAATAACGGTAACCTCCATACAAATGTTAAAAAATGGTTTTCGAAAATCGTATTTTTTTCGAAAATGGTTCTGAGAATTTTGCTACATTTTTTTCTTTTGATTAATTTTCACGATTTATAATTAAATAAAAAAATTGAAATCAAGATATAACTGATGTATACCTACCATAGAACCATTTCTTCAAATTAAGAATTTTTCATTATCGACAACGTATTTTAATGAAATTTTTTATAGAGAGCTTCTAAAAAGTTTAAAAAACATTGCATTTCAAAACTTAAAAAAAAATAATTTTTGAGTTTTTGAAAAAAAAACTATTTTTTTAAATTGACGTATCTACCAAATTTTTACTTGCGACTTATAGGTACTATAAGGCAAGTTATGCATTCGTAAAAAAAATCGAACTCAAAATTTTAATCAAAGTTTACATTACGATGACAGCGAAGACCAAAAAAGTGGGTTTCGCAATTCTGTCTGTCTGTCTGTCGGTTCGACTACAGTCTAAACGGTTCGGCCAATTTTCTTCAAACTTGGTAGATATGGGTTTTATTTTTTGCCCCCCAGACGTTTTTTTCTTTTTTTTTTTAAGACCAAAAATAACGGTGCCTGCCATACGATTTTTTTTTTGAAATTTTATAAATATTTTTTTTTTCTCAAAAAAAAATTTGAAAAATTTAATTTAGTTAAAACTAGGTAATGATTGAAAAAAATTTTCCAAAAAATTGTTATTTTTGGTAGCCCCCCTGAGTCCATTTTTTTTGTTTTTGATTTTCTCGAAAACGGTACAGCCGATTTAAATCATTTTTTTTATGCTAAGGCTTTATCTAAAACTAACGGTACCTTCCATACAAAAGTTAAAAAATGGTTTTCGAAAATCGTATTTTTCTCGAAAACGGTTCCGAGAATTTTGCTAAAAATTTTTTTCTTTTGATTAATTTTTACGATCTATCTTAATATATATAATTCTTCTGTGAGTGTGTATGTCACTGAACTTCTCTTAAACGACTGGACCGATTTTGATGAAATTTTTTGTGTGTGTTCAAGAGGATCTGAGAATGGTTTAGATTCACAATTAAAAAAAAAAATATTAGTAGTTAGCAACGCGAGCACGGGCGGCTAGTAATTTAATAAAAACAAATTGAAATCTAGATATTACTGACTGTACCTACCTACCATACAACGATTTTTTCGAATTTTGAATTACTCATTATCGGCATAACGGATTTTAATGAATTTTTTATAAAGAAGCTCCTAAAAAGTTTAAAAAACTTTGCATTTCAAAACTTAATAAAAAAATATTTTTTAAATTTTTGGAAAAAAAGTAATTTTTTTGGAAAATTCGATATCTCAAGAACGGCTTAGTATTTTTCTTGGAAATTTAACTCTCATTCGTACAATAACAAAAACTTAAGGTTGGTGTACCAATTTGTTTTTTTTTTTAAATGTTTTGAAAATTTTGTGCTTAAAAGCTTATTTTTTTAAGGAACCACTACAATGACTTATAATTTTTGTTCTTGCATAAATTCATATTTGCATAACATTCTGTCCTTATCTCTTATGTAATACTAAAAGAATTTAAAAAATTCATTTTATCCTTATGAACAGTTTTCTTTAATAACATTCGTTTTTAAAATTCCTAGTCTATTACATAGGAGTTCGTGCGATTCAGTCTTGTATTTTATTTTATTTTACTTTTAAGATGAATAGTAACGGTTTCATCCCTTTTGAAAAAACGCACTGTTTGGGTTACACAGCACTTACCTTGGACATAAGTTTTCAATATTTCCCCACGTTGTTCAAGCGTAAAGCAACTTATTTCGTTCCACGGAGGTATGATACTGACTCTCTGTCAAGATTTCGAGCGGAAAACAGGTTTCAGTGTCAAAATAACCTATGATTTAAAAAGAAACCACTAGATGGCCCACCTGTTACTGAAACTAATCGGTTTTCAAATAGGGATTTTTTACTTCTACCAGGTAACTTCAGCCATACTTACGAGTATGAAGCAATTTTTATCAAGTGTGGCAAATTTAATATGGAGGATTATAACTTTCAACAACATGAAATGGTTAAAATGTTTTATGAAAATTGGTCTTCTGTTCGAGAAAAATTTAGCGTGCGCTTCATATACCTTACGGTCGCTGTATAAGTGTATGATTATCCTTCTGAGAGGACTATTCGCAACTTAGTGGATAAATTCAAGTCGGCAGGTTCAGTTAACAATTCGAAAACATCCGTACGTCAATGAAATGCAAGATCTGCCGAAAATACCGCCGTTGTCCGTGAGAGAATGCAGGAGACTCCAAAAAAGACAATATCTCGCCGCGCACAAGAACTCCAAAACTTGGCGATTTTTGCGTCATGACTGGATCCAGGAGCTCAGAATAAACAAACATATAGACAAAGATTTATGTTCTCTAACTCGAGCTTCGGCCTTTCGAGCAGTTGGAAGTTGATCCCAATTTCGTCTAATTTGGCACGATCAGAATCTACACGATATCCACCGTTTAGTGCGGATTTTGGCGGCATCATCGGTCAATACTTCTTGGAGAACGACGTTCGTCAGGCCATCGCTGTCAACGGCGGGTGCTTTCAGTTGATGATAATTAATTTCCTTGGCCCTAATTGAATGATATGAACATCGTTGCCAAACAGCTCGTGCTACAATGGACATTTTGCATGAGCGATTTCCGATCATTGTTATCTCTCGGGAAGGCGATGTGAATTGGCCACCGAGCTCATCCGATTTGATCACGTTAGACTTTGTCTTGTGGGGTTTTCTTAGGTCACACCTCTATTCCACAACTGCCATAAAATCCAACATAATGCCATTGGTCCAATTCTACTTTATTTATAAGCCAGAGTTATGGAGAATTGGACGTTTCCGATGCCACGCAGCAAAGTCGCGGCTGACATTTGAGCATAGGTTTTTGCATTAATAAACGCTTTTTCTGATAGCTTACTCAAAACTTGTCTTATTTAAATTTAAAGGCATCAAAAAGGTGTTCCACGGTATTGTAGACATTTGTATGTTTCTTGAAGTAAAATTTCTTTTCCGGCGTTGGGGGTAAAAAATGTTCTATGCTGCTGTCAGTGACATGTCAAAACGACACTTTATCAGTCAAAGACAACGACATGTTTTTAGAATACAAAATGTTTGTACGTTTATAGGTTACATTCTCACAGAGTCTTTGCTTGAGGGAAAAGAAGTTTAACTTCTACCGCGACGTATGTACACACAAGTTTTTTTTATTTACAATCTATTTTATAGGAATCTTCTAAGCATGGGGAAATAGAGCCCATCCCATGTTTTTTTTTCTCAAAACCCGCCCAAATAATACAAGAAGACTAACTAGTAAGTCACATTTTAATCACTTCTCAATAAATTAAAGTCACCATTACGGATTTGAAATTTACAAAATTTTTAATTCCGACTTATATACTTTAATAGAAAATTAACGACTTTGTTTTGAATTCTATGAGTAAGTTTGGGACGGTTTGACAAATCAATTATATCAAACTATTATAGGGACGTGAATAAACACATTGAAAACGACCTGTTTCTGCTCTATTAAATCATATCATATACTTTTTACAGGTCCATATTATAATTTGAATAAACGCAAAACTTGACCTTTAAAGCTTGGGAAACCTATGTATTGTCCACATTTCACTAGGCAAGCCATGCGTAAAATGATCGCTTAGACACTAGGTACCTGAAAGAGCTGTACATTTACCTGTAGTTTTGAATCTTGATGATGGTAGGTTGTAGGTTGCGGTATCTTCTACATTATACTTCACTTACAACTTTGTTTGCAAATCACACGAATTTAAATGTTTTCTCATATCTTAAAAGAAATGAAGTTTATAACAGTCGCCAATCCAACCAGCAATTTCCATGCTATTACATCATTAAATCAAGATTGCCACTAAAAGGGAATTCTATCTATACTTTAAAAAAATATTTCGACGAATTGCAAAATTTTAAGTTTCAATTTTGAAAATTTTCTCTGATTTGAGTTATGCCTTTTACTACTTCTGAGTCATTACCCTTTTATTGATTTCAACTTAAAGAAATTTGATTTATTTTTTTTTATTTTATTGTAGCTCTAGGCTTCTACAGCTTTGTTTCAGAAGCAGGACCGTTTTTTGTTCCAGTGACTATTCCACTATTTTTAATACTAAAATTTTCCCCAATGTAAGATCTAACATTCGTCGAAATTTTTTTCATTCTTTTGCTCTTGTTCATTTCACCCGTGATACCTGTTTCGCTAGGAATACTCATCAGTTCACCCGCGAGCCTTATTTTTGACATACCTTCAAATACAGAAATTCGTTTTTTAGTCACAGAGCCCGATTATGGAATAATTTATCCGGCACGGTTTTCCCTTGCCATTTCAATATGAAAACATTCAAGACCAATATTTATCGACATTATAAGGGTCTCACAATAAACACTTGAGTCCGTGTAAATTATAAAAAATGTGCAAGTTTAACTAAATAAATGTTAAGTAAATAAAAACCTACATATTTTGTTTTTAAGAAAAAAACGATTAAAAATATAAAAATCTTACTCATATTCCGAATTTGAAAAAAAAATCAACAATTTTACTAAGCTCAAGGAATCTAACAAATTTTGTAGAATTCCATCAAAATGGCAAACATGTTAAGTGTTAACAAATTCATTGATTTTTGCCAATAACCGATTCGCCGCAACATGCACAACAAAACACCAACCAAAAATAAAAACTGATGTTATGTATTTCTGTGCCAAATATGGAGTATTGACTTTATTTGGCACGTGTGTTTCTTTCAGTGGCTGTAGGATTTTCCCAAACCAAGTCTATTTAGCATTGAATTGACTTAAAGCCTTCCACTTTTCCACAGAGACAGAGATTGTGGTTCAGCAGCAAATTTTATTTCCAAAAACAGAATAACAGCGGCCATCGGCAATAATATCAAACATAAGCAATGCCACTAAATTATGCTGCTTGCACAAGCTGACGCTCAACAAAGTGTAGTGTAATGCGATTAGGCCGAGATGTTAGCGTTTATATTTAGTGATTTCTTATTATAAGCCCCGTTGACTAAGTCTACACGTTAGGTGAAGGAGGCACATTATATTTCGCGTGAATTGCGGTAGGCTATGTGCGAGACTTTGGTAGTGGTGGATTTATAGATGGCGTTGGTAGTTTATAATTTTTGTGTGTGAACATTAGCCCAGTTTTAATAACACAAACGGTACTAATAATTTGAACGACACTTAAATTTTCTTGCTGAACACGGTGAATGTGATTTTTGCCACACCATTTAGAATGGCATTTTGTATAAACTCCGCTAAACTATTTAATGTTGGTTTTTGTATGACAAAGCGTCCACTTTTTTGTTTGTCAATTGACCAAGTGCGTTAAGAAATAATTGTACAACTGAATACAACAAATTAAATTCTCAACATTTCAACAGGAAAGCTGAGGGAATTTCCTAAGAAATTGAGTTCAGGTTTTTAAAATTGCTGATATTTCTGAAGTCTATGATTGCAAAGATTTCAAAAGCTATAAGTTAATGTGAGCTGGAGTAGCTTTTAGAAGACTAAGGTTCAGTGACTTATAACTCTCTATTATTCATGTGTACGTGTTGTTGGCAGTAATGGAGGAAACCTACAATTTTCTGCCAAATCTAACTAGCTAATACTATGACGCTACCAACCTAATATCTGAGATTTCAATGGAATTTCGTTGAAATCCTGAGTTTTTATAGAGCTTTCGTTAAAATCTCCATAAATTGTTCTTTGAAATATCAAAAGTTTTCAGCCGAAATCTTGTGTTTTGTTTTTGTTGGAACATATTAAATGATTTTGTTACTAACCGTTTCTATCTAGAAATTTGAATGAACCAAACTATTATATCATTGAAATTTGTATGCCATTATGTATGAAGTAAAACATTATGCAAATTTCCGCCACGAAATGGCTGGGTGGCGCGCATCTGAAACGTCTAATTATCCATAACTCTGACTCTGACGGCATTAATTATGTTGACTTTCAGGGCCTTGTACTTTATTGGGACAGGCTTGTGACTCAATAAAAACCCTACAAGTAGAAGTCTAACCATGTTCGGAAATCGTCCGTGCAAAATGTCCATTGTAGGAAGGGCTGTTTGATACCAAGCGCCATCCTGTTAAAATCACTCGTCATGTGTACATGTCATCCGATTCGAGCCATAAGAATTTGGTTATCAACGACCGAAAGGACTTGCCATTGACGATGGTGGACTTGCCAACGTCGTTCTCAAACCAGTCCGAAATCCACACCAAACAGTGACTTTCTCTGGCTACATTGGAATTTGGTGGATCTTGTGTAGAATGAGATCGTTCCGAATTCGACAATTTTGCTTGTCGACAAACCCATTGATCCAGAAATGAGTGCTGAATATGATTTCTCCACCGAAATCGGCGACAACTTTCCACTGTTGGAGAGTCCAGTTAGCGAACAAACTTTGTTGTCTATTGTCGTTAAGTCTGAGCTCCTGAGTCAGTTAAAGTTTGTACCTGTACAATCTCAAGTCATGACTCATAATTTGCCAAGTTGTGATCTGCAAAAGGCCAAGTTCTTGTGTCGCAGAATTGACTGCCTTAAATAGTCCTACACACTCTCACGTACAGCGGTGATATTAAGGGGGCAGTTATAGCTCATCAGAAAAGTCCATCAGAAAAAATTTTGTCTTCCAAATTTGACCATATTACGACTCGATTTTGAGTAAAATTTTAATGCAATTAGACGAATACTTGCTTGGACTAATTTTCACAAAAAGAATTACAACATTTTCTTGCTAAATTTACTCAGAAAATGGATTTAAATATTTTTTCTGATGGAATTTAATTTTTCTGAACAGCTGATTGCCAAAACTCAAAACATATTCCATTTCGTTTTTCTTTTGTGTTCCGATTTTTTTCTGTTCCGAATACATCAGAAAAATTTTTTCTGATGAGAAAATTTTTTTCTGATGATATGACAGGAAAAAGTTGTTTGTTTTCTGACGTAAAATTATTGGTAGCTATAACCGGCCATCAGAAAAATGTTTCAGATTTCTATTGCTCCAATTTTTCTGATGGACTTTTCTGATGAGCTATGTATAACTGGCCCCTTAAGGTAAATTTTGACGTGTGGGTGTTGGCAGATTGTTCACTAAACTGATTGATTCAAATTTATCCACTACGTTCCAAACGATTTAGAGGACTGGAAAATTATTGAAACACGTAAAATATGGCTCAAACAAAAGACATACTTTAATAAAACAATTTAATCATTTGCACATGTTTTTGAACGCTATTACTTTAAATGTTAATCTAGCAAAACAGATATAATAACTGACAGCCAATTCAACAGATATGGCTTCAATAATAAGCCCGCAACCACCAGTCAAAATTTGGAAATTCTTATTCGAAAATCTAAAACTTATAGTAGTACTCAATGGCCATATCCACTGTGAGCTGTCCCAGCTCATACCCCCATTTTACTACTTTTAAAAGTGACAACAATTTTGAGTCTTGAAATCATAAAAATTTAGTTTTCATTGGTCAAATTTTAGTGCATGAATGCTGCAAAGGATTGATGTCACATCCCAGCATCTACTATGCTCGCTCTCTTTATCGTCCATGCTTACTTTGTCATCTTAAACTTAGCAACTTCCAAAAGTAGGAGTTGAAAAAAATCCATATTTTTAAACGGGTCAGGTGAATAGAAGCTATTGGGTATTTTATCCTTGAAAACTTTTAGTGACAGCAAAATCTAAAATGCATTTTTAACGTGATTAAAAATGGGTATTCGTTATTCTACCTATCGCCCCATTAAGTTACCTCTTAAACGGGTTGATCGAAGTTTTCTAAGCTTTGTATTAGTCTTTTCTGGTTATTATACTAAATCAGTTTCTTAAATTTTTGTAAGGACCTAAAACAACAAAAACATCCTTAAGGTACTAGTAGGGTCTAGAACTCCAAAAAACGCACAATTTTTGGGAATTTTTTCTCGGAAACTTTATTAGGTAATAACATATTTCTTTTTTAAATAATGAATACATGCGTCAACGGTACAAAAAAAAATTTATCTTAATTTTTTAATTTTGGCCGAATTATAGAGGGCGCCAACGTTGACTCATCAAAAAACACATTGTCATTCATTATTTTAAAAAAATATGTTATTACCTTAAATACCTTAAATATCGGTACTTTCTATTATTATTTTTTTCACTGTGAAAGAAAATCTAATTTTTCGCCAGAATGTTTCCACAGATCTTACGATAGGCACTCTTGTTCTTGGATAGAGAATATTTTTTATTACATGTTTAACACTATTAAACTGATTGATGCCAAGTTTAAAAACAGTCGCGCATGTGGTTTTTCAAATAGTGAGTTTTCTCTTGAAATCTAAAAGATCTTTAAGAGTTCCAAAAAATTTTGCGTAAAAAATGTTGGTAACAAAAAGTATTTGATTAAAATCAGTGGTACAATTTTTGAGAAAATTATAAGTCAAACATTTTTTGGTGGGTCTATTAAACATTTCTTGGAATATTTTTAATACAAAAAAAAATGTTCGTTAAAGGTTAAGAAATTTTGTATGGAAAGTACCGTTATTTGATGTAAAAACAAATTTTTAAAAATGTGTAACCAGACGGACATAAAAACAGAGTGATCAGGTCGACTTCTTTCTTAATTCGCATAGATATATGTATTTATTAATAAATTAGTTAACTTTAATAATTAAAATAAATCTAAAAAATATATGTTTTTTAATATTAAAGATAATTTGGATATCCGAAGTCATTTCAATTTATATTACTATAACATTATTTTGATTGATGTAGTAAATACGAGTACTTCTACCACCTCAAGGTCGAGACAAAAATGTATGTACATTTGTATGTTCAATTTTTTCCTCACCGGGAGTCTTCTGAACTCTCACCGTTTTCTTGTATTTTTAAAAATCCTATAAAATGTAAATGTCTTGCAAATCATTTAATTTAACATCTAGAAAAAAAAATAATAATAAATGAAGTAGTCCGAGTAGAGTAATTCATTCGTTCCTTCCATAAATTAAAATAATTTTTTTGTGTGCGTTTTTTTGTTTTGTTTTGTATTTTAATGAGCATTGAATTCAATGCGATTGGATTGCATGCATAAATATACCTATGTAGCCTCCAATGCCTATTTCATAATGTAAATAGGAAAATGTATAAACAAAAATTGAGGTCAAACTCGTTGCCATCGTCGTTGTCGTCGTCGTTGTCGACGTTGTCGTCTTCCGAGCACTTAATATGTGAACAAATGACACCAACGTTAAATAGTGGAGGTGGCATATAATACCTCAAAATTAAAAAAAAAAAACTTCTACTTTATTATCGTTGATTCTACCTCTACATACTCTGCTAATTCCCCCTTTTTCCAATCCTCACAAAATACCACCCTATTGCATATAAAAATATTCCCATTAATAAAGTTAAGCTGTGTAATTTTGTATGTCAAAATATTATATAGGTACACGAACTTATAGCTTGGCGCTTGCCAGCAATTGGAGCTTTAAGGCGAAATGACTGTCCACATCTAACACCACCAACAACACCACCATCAATCTGCTTCTGGCTAAAAAATGCTCTGCTAAGTTCAGGCCCATGCTGCAGAGCATTATGTGTGGACTTGGAACGCTAAAAGTGGCGCTAAGAAGAATCATGTTGTTGTCAAAATTTTGACATACAAGTCAAGTCAAGTTACTCTCAAATTCCAGATACCATGAGTCAAGCTGATTCTAAGATGTATATTTCTACTGTCAAATTCAAAAACTTTCTTTACCTAATGGCCTTATAAGAAAATATGGATACATAACTTCTCATTGATCTTGGCCTTGACAAGTTTTTCGTGATCCACAAATTTGATCTAAAAGTTGAAAAACTATTGCTCAGTTGTAAATATTACAATTTGCCGCCTTTCATATTTGTCATTTCTTAAGAAAGAGGGCATGAATAGGGTGGGAGTACTGTGAACTCTCACGGTGAATTCAATGTACTCGTATATGAATATTGATCTTCTCTTACTTAATTTACAGCTCTGAGAGATTTACGCAGAATATATTGAATTGTTTTACTAACATTAACAATTTTTACAATTGGCGCTATTGTCGTACACTGGCAAGGCGCTATCAAGAGTCGATGCGGCCTTGTCTTCGCTCCTGTGTATTTAAATGTCAGGGGATGGGGTTTGATGGCTACATAAATTTCAAAGCTTCCACTTTTAATTATTTTTTAATAATTTTATTTAACCATTGTGACATATGAGTTGACATATTGTCAATGAGGTAACGATTATGTGAGAACATTCTTCTTCACAAACGTTTTTCATAAGCAAATTGAAAAAAAAAACTAGATTTGGTGAATTAAAAAAAAAAATGCTAGTGTGTGGGGGATGTTTGTTTGTATCATAATTTAGTTGCGGTAAGAAACCGGACGGACGGGGAGTGTAGCAAGTCGAATTGATTTATTTCTATCTTGTGAGCTTTTAAGTTTTTTTTTTTTTTTTTTTTTTTAATGAAGAGCAAACATCAGACTTTCGGTGGGTAAATTTAATTGCCGTGAGTGGGTAATCTATTTTGTAATGTGACCCCGGCTAATTTATAGCTGGCTTTTGTTATGCAAATTAATTTTGATATGACAAACGAACTTTTGGTCTATCAAATTGTTATGAAAAAAAAAAATAAACATATTTTTAATAAATTATGGAAGGCGTTTTGTCAGGAAGTATTTTTATGAAAAGTGAAATCAAATGGAAGTCATTATGTGTTTTTTTACAAATTTCTAAAGCTTTTAAGTCATATACGATTAACATAAGAATAATAGGGTATCTACCTACTTGAAATGGATTTCCGATTAGATAAGGGTGGCTTAGAATAAATCCTCATAGATTGTTTTCCAAGATCACTTTACTACAGCAACAAATAATTTCCCGTGAAACTGATATTGTCGGATTTTCCTTAACGAGTATTCAGAAAAAAAATTTTAATTTTTTTTTTTTAATTCGAAATTTCGAAAAGAGGTTAATATTTTTTTTTGTTATTTGTTCAAATTTAAAACTACGCAGTCTTAAAAGTAATGAACCCTAAAAGAAGAATTTTGTGTGATTAATTATTTCCTTTTAAAAATTATTTTTGAATCCACTTCTAGAAAACGATAATTTCTTGGCAGTCTTGTTCGCAAGTTTTCTTAACTGTCCAAATATGGTAATCTCATACATTTCAAAAAGGGTTTCGTGATGTGCTTCGTCGTCTTGAAGAAAGCATGAAACTTCAGAGGAAGAGGTCTTCGAAATTTATTACAAAATCTTCATTGAAAATAACTCTTGTATTTATAAGACACAATATTCTGTTACTATAGTTCACTATTAATTATATTTCGATTAATTTAGGCAATCGATTTCAAAGATATTAACGCTTCTGGATGCTGCCTTGTATCGGTTATATATATTGGTTTCTGATGGTTTTGATTCCTGGTTTCGGGTAATCTGACTTCTGATAATTTGGCTTGTAAAACTTGGGTTTGTGACGATATCAGATGGTATTACGGTCTTAGCGTCACTTCAAAACAGCAGACCAAAAACAGCCCTGGTGCACTCAAAACATCAAGCTAAAAATACTCTGGAAGATGAGAAGGTACTTAAAACAGCAGTCTAAGATCGGCAGTTCAGACGTTTGACTTCAAATTAAGGCCCCATATCACTGGTGGTGGGGGAAGCATTAGTAAGAAATCGCTGGACGATACTTTCCTAAGTTTGTATTTTAACGAAAACTTTTAACAATGGTGGGAGAAGCTCCGAGAAAGCAATTAAAGCTACAGGAACGAATCGTCCTAAATGATCAATAAAATCAAATTAACTTTTATTGTTGGACTTTACGTATGACAGAAAGGGTGATTTTTGTTCATCAGGAAGGTCCTCATTTTACATTTTTAGTAAAGACTGAATGTAAGCTGTATAAGTGATTAACGAAAAATATTAATGTAAGTAGATTTGTCTGTGACGTAGGGTGTCCATGGTGCATGTGAATTGAATGTGGTGAAGTACAATTCTCCCCTTCTAACTATTGTCCAATTGCAGTTACGTTCCTTTTTTCCAAGGTCATGGAATCTCTGATAAATTATCAGCTCAAGAAATATCTTAAGGAATTCATAAGATAAATGCTGGTGTGCCACAGGACTCCGTTGTGTCTCCGACTCTCTTTCTCATACATTCATCAGTAATCTCTTGTCTGCAACTTTTTATCCTTTAAATTATTTTACTAACGACAGTACTCTAAGCTTCTCATATTCATTTCGAAGTTCACATCTTTGTCCTTTGGATGTGGATCCTATCTATCATGAGCTTATTAAATTCTGATATCGATATAATTGTCAAATGTCTATGATGAGCTTATTGTCAAATGGGAAACCATTAATGGCTTCAAAAATTCAATGATGTCTTCTGTCATTGAAGCAAAACCCACCCCATGACTGGCACTTCCATTGAAGAAACTGAAAAGCCATAATTCCTTGGTTTGTGCCATATATTTTCAGGCGATCAGGCTGTTTAGCTATGGCGGTACGACGCGACGGAGGAGCGATGATGTTCACATATCGGTCGTGTTACCGTCATTGTTTTCATGTAAATTCGAAGGAGCCATAGAGGAGATTTAAATTGAAAAAATTATTGCTCGTGAACGAGAACATAGTTAATGGAGAAAAGTTTTTAAGCTTATTTGTCACCTCATAAAATGTTTTTACTATAAATTGTTCTATTTATTTGGAAAGGTATTGCCAAATGTGAAAATTTCATTTAATTTTGTTTCTTACAACTAGAGAGTTTTACCTTAGTTTTTAGTCCGCTCTGTTGCGAAAGTGTATGTATGTTGGACTATAACGCTGAAGGTCTTGAATTAATTCCAACTTTTATTTTCAGTTGTACTGCTTCTTGAGAGGAAATCCTATGATAAATCCTAAGTTTCTACATTCAAGAAAAGTGCTTTTTATCGTAGCCATTTGAACTTGAAGTCCACTCCTGCCGCACACAACTAGTATTCATTGAGAGTTGTTTGTCACCTGCTCCTTAAATTAACTACTTTTTCATTACTATCACGAATGTGATTCTGATATTATGTACATATGAATACCTAAATACCCTAGATAAGTATTTTCATATTTTATAAAATCTGGATCTTGCCCTTGTTTCAACTAGAAAATTGGGCCTTTTGCACACGCTATATGTATTTCCTGGAATAATTTTAAAATTATTGAAAGACGAACAAATATTTTTTCTCCTCTTATATTGATTAGAAAATTAAAAATTAGAAAAAAAAACAAGAAAAAACTGCGAAATATTCCTCCCCGAATTGTGAGCATAAAATCAATCGCCATTCATCATTCTATAAAACCCATAAAATGTTATGCATAATCAAACACACACAGACACACATACCCACCGTACAATTTTATTCACTCCATCAGCGAACCTTATTAAAAAATCGAAGGATAGAATGTTCCAATTAGTCGCTAGCTTGACAAGTTGATCAACAACTGATAAACCTCCATTGTGTTGTACTCTACTCATTTTGTATGAAAAAAAAAACAGTAGGTGCCTACTCAGAACCCAACCACCACCCTTACCCTCGCACCCCACCCAACCCAAACCTCCCCCTATACCCATTACCCAATCTCGGCATATGAAATGTATGCAAATTACAACGCATATTGGAGCTTTAAAATAGTAAAAAAAAAAACTAAAAAAAAAAACAAATAAATATTTTTATAATTCCCATTTGAGAGTAGTCGGTCACTTGGAATTGCTGAACCTATTTATAGAAGAAAAAAAACGACCAACTAGCCAAACACCACCACCAACGACTGTGCTCGCATATGTGCCTTGAAACCGAGCACGAACTTATAAGTTAAAACTTTGAGACGTTACTCGCCGTCGTCGTCGTTGTTGTCGCCGTAATCCGCGTTTTTGCTTACTGCTTTTGACGAGAATGATGAAGACTACTGCGACGGGCGGCGGGCGGCGGGCGGCGACGCGCCACACTGTCACACTGACTGCCATATTTAGATTGAATTTACTGAGATTTTTATTTTTCGAATAAATACGTTTGGAGGTATTTATATTTTATAATAATAATATTTCTTTGTTCTCGATTTCGATTTGTATCTTGGGGTGTAGCGAGTTATGAGATGTGCCATGTGCATAAGGCTTTGCTATGCGTGAGACTTTGTTGATGAATTTTTTTTTAATTTCTAAGGTCATTTCGATGGTTTTTTAAGGAAACTTGTTGGAATAATGACAGTTCACCATGAAGAAGTTATTCATATTTTAGCCGACTTTAAACAAACATCTCGAAATTCAAAGAATCATCAGAAATCGATTAAAAAAAGTTTTATTTTCGTTTGTGGGTGATCATAGTACCTCTTCCTAAGAATCAAACACCTGCTTTTTTTGCTGTCTTCGACCTAGCAACCTTACTCGTATAAAAAACCTACCTATTATAAATTCAAAAAATTGTCACGTACCCCAGAAGAGGACCTGCAGATACACTATTATTTTTGAACGAACCCTTCTTATTGGGCTTAATCGAACAGTCTTGTTCTTATAGCATTCAGAACATAGGGCTTGTCTTGTGAAATGGTATCTGAGCAAGCTGCCATAATGGACACTTAGCTAAAAAAAATTCCTAGTTCATATTCAAAATTCTACTCTTATCTTAACGACGAAAATGTATATGTCTTAAAGTCATAGTGAATGATCAAGTGAATGAAAAAGAAAAGACAGTTATTACGTAAGCTTATTTGTTCATTATGTATATAATAAACCACCTCTCCCCCATTACATATAACGTAGATTTTATTTGCTCCACAGTGAGACATATTTCACTTAACCGTTTTCTTAATATTTTTTAATCAACGAAACCCGATATTATCTTTTTACAGAAAACAAACATCACAGCAAGAAACTACCTTAAACCGGAAGGCTAGTCATTTGAATGCAGAGGAACTGCCAGGCTCTTAAATCGGACCACATAAGCAAACACGTGAAAACTTGCTGCACAGAAGCCGATGTCATCATTATGGCGGATACTGAGATTCTGCTAATGGTCTCAGTATACACCTAATGTAACGCAACAAGATGTTATATCATACATGACCTCAACGCCAAACGCCATCAACAATCTGGCTATCCGACATACGTCCTGTCTATTTGGAGGTGATTTGACTTCATTGCACGCCAACCACTCTAAATGGACAGCAGGGAGTCAAGACAAGAAAACTAATTGTGGACTAGCTGCAACACAACCACGAACTTCGAAAACTAGTGGTTATATCATAACGGAGGCGCAAGCATTCCCAAGAACTTTGTCTCTCCTGGCCTTCTTTTTATTGAAGTCCAACTTTACGAACATCCTTTTCCAAGACTTCCCTTGTGTGACACACGATAGTGACTCAGACCATCTGGCGGCTGGGAGATGAGAGTGAACGATTTATTGCGGAATTTCATTCCGATACAAGAAATTGAACTGTAAGAGATTCCATTTAAATGTGGAAGAGTATTCCCCAGAAGTCTCAAGCGCCAAAAACCTCACCAAAAATGAGATCGATAATGCCATTGATCAATTCGAAACAGTGGTCACAAATGCTTTGGACAGGCAGAAAAACTGCCTGTACTATTAGAGGCAAGGACTTAAACTTGTCCCAGCATATACAAACTCCGCAAAAATCTCAAAAGAATCTATTACAGGACCTTCATGAGGGATAGTGACGAATACCGGTGACTGCATTTAAAACTTCAGTCCACCAACACAATGTTCAACCAAGCAGTTAAACATCATCAGGAAAAGGATTTCAGAGAGAGTCTCGAAGATATAAAATCTGGCCCTGGCACGTTTAAAAAGATCAATCTGATTTTTAATAAAGTAGGCTCAATACCAGACATCATTCTTCACGGACAAGTAGATTCAACAACTTCTGCTGAGAAAGCTGAAGAGTTTGCCAATCACTTTGAGGATGGTTTCAAAGACCGGCCTTCGATACACTTTCCTGAATTTATGGAATGAGTATAGAAACTATCTTTGAGGGAAGCGATGAGATTTCTAATTCATATAATGTTCAAAATTCCTTCTGTTCTCCTGCTAACTGTAATATTCAACACTGTCTGAACAATAGCCATTTCCCTACAGCCTGGAAAACGGTATAAGTTATCCCAATCCCGAAGAAGACAAACTGCGAAAATATTGAAGGATATCGGCCAATTTCGCTACTCTGCCGTATGAGCAGGACACTGGAGGTGTAAATATTGAAGAATATTAATGTTTTCTATAATAAGTTAATTTTAAGTCAAATTGAAAAAAACTAGATCAGTGGGAATTCTTTCAATTAAGAGACTTTATTTTATGAGCACCAAAAACATCTGATGATCTCCAACACTATTGGAACAATTGAGAAAACTATCACGTTCACAAAATTATAGCCTCTCTACATTCTTAGGTGTAGAACAGACTTACAATAAAGTTGATTAAGGTGTAGAAGAAAATAAATTAGGAAGTGGTTCGTCAGTGGTTGGTCAGAAGTATTCAAGCTACAAACTCGACTAAGCACGTAAGTAGGATAAGACCCCAGAGTGACCCCAGAGTCGTACCTCCTATAATTTATTTTACACGAATAAAATTCTCGGTGAGTTGGAAATATGTGGTATTTTTGGTGTGAGGAAAGTTCAGGGAATGCCCACCAGTCTACCCTTGAGCCCAATTTCAGACATGCTGTTAAATTCAGAAATATTTTCTTTAACTGCCTTACCCGGCTCAATATTTGCTTTCTATTGCGATGTTTAGACATTCAAAACCAATTTGCATCTGGCCTCGTCTTGAATTCTCTCCAAAAACTTCCTTAACGCTCGTGCTGTGTTCAAACATTGTACTCATAATCCTTTAAGTACAACCAAAATATTAAAAAAATGGTTTCAGAAAGTACTATCGTTTTTATGAGTTGTGAACTAGGAGTTCACCAAACCAAAACTGAACTGATTCTATTTACTACAAAAACTAAAAATCAACCTTTAAGCCTTTCCCGACTCAACAATCAAACACTTTTTCTATCCTCTAATACAAAATGAACTGAAAATGAAATATTTAAGGAAAGGTTAAAAGCATTAAAGTCTACTCTTGAAGCAAGACTTTTGATAAAAAGTGGGGTCTCCAGTTGAAGACGATATGGTATAGCCGATTATCACATATACAGTTCGATTGTGTGATGGCCAGCACTCATAAAAGCATATATCATCGATAAACTTAAGAAGCTTGCGGTGTCACCATAGGTCGCCAATGATCTTGCTCAACTTATGCCTTAGCCGTTTTTCTTCACTTTTTACCAAAGACTAAAATAATAGAATTCCTGATTTTCCGAGCCCTAAGGTCACAGCAATATCAATGAGTTAATTCTAATTAAAATATTTTCGACTTCTACTAATTACTGCACCTCTAAAAAAAGCATCAGTAAAAATTTTAAGAATTGGGATGACGACACGTCGTGACGAAAGACTTCGACACATATATTGTGGTGGAGTGTGGTTTTGATTCAGGAATCTTTTCTGAGTTTCAAAATATCTGTAGATGCTTTATGCTACCCGACTTTGTTGTCTATCAAGATGCATGAGTGAAGCAGGCAAGTTACTCAGTTAAGACCGAAACCAAAACCGGAATACGACTTTTTTCATAGAAAGTTAGGCGGTTGTCAAGCCCATTAACTCGAATACCTACAATCATCCTCTAAATTGATCCACTAATTCCGGAATGAACTTGCTCTTGCCTGTGTTTTGGATCATAGTGAAATGTATGGAAATGATGGGGCTGAGGAGCTCGCCAGGCGAATATCAGACCGTTTTAGCACATCACTTACGAAAAGATTTATTTCCGCTCGGACCTGTAAAGGGCAGATTTTCTCAACTTTTCTTAACGAATCAACCCGGAAATCGAACAGTTTAACTAACTGCATTATGTCTAGGAAAGTTTGGGCAACCTATAATTGAACCCGAATACTTGATCTGATACGCATATCCAGGCAAGACATAGTGCAGATCGTTGCTAACAATAGGGTCGAGAATAAGGAAAGCTTGTTATTCAAACACAATACTCACTGTCGTTTCTGTGGGGACCAGCAGAAAAAGCCAAAAGTCATTAATTTCCCTGGAAAATGCTCTGCTCTGGCCAAAATTAGAGCACAATCATTCTGAAGGGCATTTTTTTGTGACTTTTACGAACTGTCGGAAATTAAGATCAAAATCTTGATCTCTTTTCTCAACGCCACGAAATGTATATGAACATCAATTAATTCTGTAGCGTGCCCTTCATTGCATTATTAAGGCAGTGATCAAGTGAATTGAGGGCTTTGTTTGGGGGCTTATAGTGCACATTTGCTGGATGACTCGATCGGACGAATCACTGCTTCAACACAAGGCAACTAAAAAAATAAATAAATTTGGTGGTGCAACAGCTCGGATTGAACCAGGACCTAGTGACTTACAACTCTCAATCATTCCTGGGTGCATGTTACCAGGATCGGAAACAGAGGGGACCTACAATTTTCTGCCGATTCCGAACGGCTAATGAGCAGCACTTTCCATGACAAGAAATACTCTTGGAGAATTTGTCAATTCCTCGCAAGAGGTAGTACACCTCTGAAAAAAACTTTCTTGCAGCGGCTGAGAATCGAACTCGAGACCTTTCGCATGACAGTCCAACGCAGTAACCATTATGCTAAGGGGTACTACACAAGGCAACTAGCTGCCTACTTTACCACGGTGTGGATGGTTGAAATTTCCCCATAGTAAATTTTCATAGCTTCAATTTGGTTACAGAAACAAAATGGCGCACTTCAGCGCTAATAGTGTCACATAGCTAGACTACCGGTGGTCGCCATTTCAACCAATCAACTTTGGATCATTCTATGTCGACAAAGCATACCTATCTATGGATACGTATTTTCACTCTATCAGCAGCGGCTTATTCAAAAAAGTCCTCTACAGTGTCAAGTCCTATAGCGAGGTACTGACCGAAACGGGAGGAAGAAGCGATTCCTTGCCTTCTCTCTGCATGTTCCGCTATTTCCAAGAGATCAAAGGATATTTCTACTTAAGATTTTCTACATTCATGCGGTGACACAATTTATCAACTACTATGTCAGGAGAAATTAGAAGGATATTTAGAAAATATTTCCCCTCATTCATAAATCTATTTCAAGTTCTCCTCCGCTTGTTGTCAATACTTTTAAAGCTTTCGAACATCTTTAAAGAGTTCAAATTTTCTTTTTTAATTGGTTAAATTGGTTTTGTGACGAAAATCTAGCAGAGGATTCTAAGTATTTTAGATTGAAGGATTGAATAATTATTGGGCTTAAGTGCGCTGCGACCCTTAGATCTCTTGTGCACCATCTTAAACTAAATGGAGGAAGGGCTGTAAAATGAGATCTTTCTCCAAATTTGTTTCTTTCAGAAATTTAAGTATTAGTTTTAGGAGTTCTGTAATTTTTATTTAACGTTTTGGCCTCCCCTTCTGTTTTGATTTTATTTCGGATAGATACTTCATGAATCCATTAGATCACTAGATTTTAAATTTAGAAAACCTCCAACAAAATGAAAGGACAACTTTTGTTCTATTGTTTCACAGTAGGTAACTTACTCCCACTAATTCCATCAAAAAGCATTGATTTAGTCAAACCATATGACCTCATCACATTCGAAGATTACAATCACTATTTCTTGCAACTATTTAAAGCTATGCTGCAGCAACTCAATCTACTGTTTTATTGCAACAAATTATACATAATGCTCGCTCATGACCGCATGCAATTTAAAACCCGAGACTTTAGATGGCTTACATAGTTAAATCACAAGCTTTAACCAAGGTCTCTTACTCGTAAATACATAGTCAGAGTTGCCACTCTCTTCATTCGCATCCTGTCACCGCCCTCCTCCAAAAATCCCTGACAATACTCGAAGAATGTAAGCCAAGTTGGTTAAGTTGGTTAATCTGATAAAAATCATTCTTCAATGCAAAAAAAAAAAAAAAAACCAACAGCCGCCGCAACCATCATGACTGTCAAATAGACACCATAGTTATTTCGGTTGCTATATTGGGTGGGTGGACGCGCGTCGTCCGTCGTTCACACAATAATACATCAATCGACCCAACTGCTTAGTTTATACCTACATATGTATGCCCCATGATTGATTCCATTCTCTTCGTTGGCTTTGTTTTTGTGGATTACGATGTTCGTCATCGGTTGAATTTGTATACTTCTGTCAAACCATACGGAATGGTATGCAACCGCCAGCGCAGCGTACTCTCAAAATGTCACATAATTTATCCATTTTCGCCCATAATGCTAATGACAGATATCTGTCAGTTGGTCTGTCAGTTTTGTCAATATCTTTTCAAAGGAACGACACCGAGAGTGAGTGTTACTCAATTTGTGTCAGCGTGTGAGTCAGTGTGTTCTTTTTTCTGTTGTCCATTACTTTGCCTTGATATAATTGGATATAATTTCACGATAAGCGCAAAAATGCGAGTCATCGTGCCTGGAATAATCCAGGAGCGGATCCAGGATTTTTTGCAGAAGAGGAAGCAAGTAACTCGTGTAGACCATTTTTCAAAATAGTCGAAAGAAAATAATAAATTTTGGAGCAAAATTTTAAACAGACATGTGATAAGGTATTAGTATTAAGCGACATTACAATTTTTAAACTTAAAAGTAGTTTACTAAATCTGTTTTAAATTTAAAGAATCTCTAGCTGGTATCTTGCTAAGGCTATTTTTTCTTAACAAATTACTTCTGGACACACCTTAAGCAGTGACTGTTCGTTAAAAAATCGAAGTAACGAGCATTTTTTTGACGTTTGTAAATGTCAAATTGTCATATGAACTAAGCACGATATTAAAAAAGAAAATAGGTATTTATATAAGAAAAGGATCCATTAAAATTTGCAAAATCGTCGTCTTTATCAAGTGTCATATTAAAACAGTCTTAGCGTCCTGCTTATTCTACTAACCCCCAGTTTCACAGTGAGAGTTTAAACTTAAGTTCAGCTGAACCTTAACTTAAATTTGAAGTTCAACTCGTTCGGTTTCACAGTCTAATCTGAAGTTCAGTTCATTGAACGCAGTTTAAGTAAAATGTTTTCTCATTCTATCTGAATCAAAGAAAAAACAATCAAGAAAATTTGTTTTGTTTCAGTTGTGACATGTCACAGGAAAAAAAATTAAAAATGAAAATAAATTCTATTTTCAAATGTTTGAAGAAGTTGTTCAAATGAGGTTTAAATGGCAGAATAGTGTCGTTTAACTTAAACTACATAATGAACACTGTTCAAGGTTTAGATGACACTGTGAAACCAAATGCATTGTTGAACTGAAGTTTAAACCAAAAGTGGGGCTTAAACTTCCACTGTGAAACTGGGAATACATTTTTGTACCTTAATTTAAAAAAAAAATAAGTTGCTAAGGTAAGAAACGTTTCTAAAGTTGAGGATAAGATCTTGTGGATCCGCGCCTGGTGGAAAAATCACCACGTGCTTTATATTAAAGTAAACTTAAGCATACATGTCGTTTGGCAACATGGATTATGAATTATAGATTTTCGGTTTTTAATTTTTAACTATGGAAAGCACCTAACACGTGTCTGAATAAGTATGTTATAAAATTTTGGCTGTTCTGTTAAATGTTTTTTTTTAATAATCCTTCCTTAAAAATGAATAGAAAAGTCTTGAATCATTGGAACTAAATTTTTTGGTAGTTTCATATGGCCATGGCTAGTTTTGTATTAAGTTTATTATTAGTCGTTGTTCTTGGTTAGTATAAATGTGTACAGTCAACTCCAGTTATTTCATCTACGCTTTAATTTACAAAAATCGGTAGGCTTGCTGAGAAATTTCTAAGCCGCAGTCTTTTTCAAAATTATCATAAGAAAAACTATTTCCATTCTTATTTCAGTACGCCATCGGTAAAAGCAACCCTTAATAAACGCAATAACTCGGTTAAGGCCACATTCGAATTTTTATCATTAGTGACTCAGTGATTGCAACTTTTCATAAAAGTTTGACTTAGTAAGGCAACTTTCCGTTTATGATTTCATATTAATTTGTTTCTATTTTTTTGATATTTACTTTTTTTGTAACTGTTTGTGTTTTAATTTACCATTATTCGGTTGTTTTCTCAGGCCCAATATTTGAGAAATTATGTCTCTTGTAAGAAATATTTAATTTTTGTAAGCTAAGAACTTCTGCTTTATTTCATTTGACATTACAATCTTACAAAATGCATTTACATACCAAAATGTACACCACAGTATTTATTAAAAATATTGTGTTAGAGTCCCACACTCTAGCCGAAGCTTAAAAACCAACAAATTTGGAATTGATATCACGAATTAAATCGAAGGCAAAACTTTTTTTTATAAAATTGAGATCAAGTTATCGACCCGAATCGAAGCTGAAGGTCCACAAATCTAATTAAGGCTAATACTTACTTTCTTGTTTGTAAAAATCATAACTCTTAATCAAGAAAGGTATTGCGGCCTTTTTTTATTAAAAGGCATAGAAAATACTTACAGACCTTTTCAAAAGCAAACAAAGTGTTGCCAACAGTTCTTTCCTGTGAAGTAGAATTTGAATTAATTGATTCACTGTTTGCGTTAAATTTAAATCAAATATGTTTTGTTCACAACTCACTCTATAGAATGCTAGATTTGGTATTTATCAATGAAGAAAATGAATCTAATGTTATTGAGTGCATACCTTTGTTTTCATATTCCATTCACCATGTTGCCTTGTCGGTTTCAATAAAAAATATTTGTTTTAAAAACTATAAAGCTTTTCAAACTATTGATAAATTCATATATAAATTTGATACTCTTGTAATTTAAACATTTTGGAAGAAAAGTTTCGCATTGTAAATTGGTAAATGAATTCTTGCAATAGTTTAAAATGTAATTTTAATATATTTGTAGATATTTTTGTAAGGGAATTGGTTTCTTCTGTTCCGCGGTCTTTGAGTAAAGTAAAATCGCATCCTCCATGGTCTAATATTAAGTTACGCAAGTTAAAGAAAGCGAAAAATAATGGCACAAAATTTTAAACAGTTCTCGTTTAAGGAATAAAACCGGGTCTACTTAACGCAGTCGTTTAGCTTGGAGACTTGGTCTAACTTTTGCATAATTTTAAACACGTTAGACAACTCTTCTAACTGATGTGGGTTTTACAACAGAACCTAAGCGAATTTGCGTTGAACAACCCTTAATTTGACAGATACATAACTCACACAACTACAAAAACACAAAAAAAAAAGTAAAAAGAACAGACAACTTTAAACCAAATAATTTTTCGCGGAAAAAAGTACATTTTATATACTACCTCGGTACAGATTTTGATTGTTTATAAGTTACTTACATTATTTTAGATGGAAATAAAGTATAAATCGCAAATTCACAGCATAAAAACTCAATTTGTTGTTGCAAGGTGCAGATTCATGTGGCGGCGGCGGCGCGCGTGCATACATAAGATTATGTATGTACCTACATACATTTGTATTTACAGATTTGTTCATCGTAGAGCACTTTCATGCGATTATTTCGAATTTATAATATTCAGTTATTCAGACTATTTACAAAAAACATCTTTAAAAAATCGAATAAAACATCAGTAAACATTTTTTCTTCGATTTTCTTTGGTATGAAATGACCATTGTCAATATGGATAAAGTATATTTTTAAAAGATAAACTAGCTATTTGCTGCTGTTAAAGTAAGACGAGCTCTTTAACGTTAAAGTATAGTTTATGTCCTTTAAAATTAACAAAAAGTCGGTTCTCGTTTTATACTCAATATTTAGAGTCGACTCCCATTCTAAAATTGATTTAGAGTAGGTTTTAAATGTTTAAAATTTTGCGCCAATGCCTTTAAAAAGTGTAAATTATCTAAAAGCCAAATAGATTTCACTTTGTATTCTCGTCTTCGAAAAGAGTATGTTTTCTTATCTAAATTTTGTTTTAGTAGTTATGTACTAAAAACTGAACAAAATCTTAAGTCAAATCCAAAAGTTTTCTGGAAGTTTGTTAACTTTAAGCGCAAATAAGTTGGTTTCCCATCCTCAATGGTTTTTAATAACTCTACATCTAGTGATCCCAAAACAATAGTGGATTGGTTCCGGATAATTTTCAAGAAATTTACAACTCATCTGATATAGATGTTGGCAATAATTATGATGCAAGTTCTTTATTGACAATGACGGACTGCTGTCTTCTCTACTTAGATAAAGATGATGTTGCTACAGCCCTGCGTGAACTTGACTCATCAAGTCATCCAGACTGTCATGGAATTTTTCCAATTGTTCTAAAACATTGCTTTGAATCACTGAGCTATCCGCTTCAATTTATATTTAATCAATGAAAAAAATGAGTGGAAAATTTCGTTAATTAATCCGATTTTTAAGTCTGGAGATAAAAGGAATATAAGAAACTATCGTCCTATAAGTAAACTAGCAATTATTCCAAAAATTTTGGACAAAATAGTAAAGACAAAGTTATACAGTATAGTTAAAAATCATATTTCAAATTCCCAACACGGATTCTTAAGTGGCCGATCAACTTCCACTAACTTGGCTTGTTTTTCTAACAAATGTGACGTTAACAATCAAACAGAGGCTAAAAAAAAAATGAACATAAAACCGAGCAAAAGGGCGGAAAACTATAATTCCTAAAATATTTAAGATAATTCAATGCAGTAGATTTTGTAAAATTTGTAGAAGTCTTTTTTATTAGATTGACCAATAAAAATACTAAAGGGACCTTTTATTTTCGGCAGTTTTGTTTGTTAAAAATATATTAAGCGCGTTTTGAAAATAAGTTTCTTAAATTTTGATTCTCAAATGCCTGTAAAACTAAAAAAGAAGAGAATATTTAAGTAAGGAAAAGTTCTTTTTATTGGAATTCATTAAAACTTATTTAACAATGATAACAAAGAATACGATAGGTAAACTAAAGATCCTTTTATAAGTGTCAACAATTTTAGCGCCCAAAATTATTTAGCTCCTTTTGAAAAACAATCCTATCTATTTGATTTCATTTAGAGAAAAATAGAGCTGTTTTGAAAATTACAAGCATTGTATGAAAAATAGCACCCATTTGATTGTTAAAAACATTAAAATAGTAATAACTTCTAAACCAGCCCGTTTTTAAATACAATTTTTCCACCATTCTATAGCTCTCTTTAATACGCAAATTTTGGTATACCACACTCCATATTTTGAAAAAAAGTGCCTTTAGCACCGTTTTGATTGTTAACGTCACAAATGTTTTAAGGCATTAGAAAAGCGATGCCAAATGGATGTGGTGTACGAGTATACGGATTTGGTTAAGGCTTTTAGTAGAGTAAATCACCAAATTTTAATTAAAAAATTAAAAGCTTATGGTTTTGATGGAACTTTACTACGAGTAAAATGGTTTTCGTCTTATCTTACAGGTAGGAGACAGATAGTGAAAATAGGTTACTTGGAGTCTTATACTATAATAGTACATTCAGGTGTTCTTGAGGGTAGTCATTTGGGCCCACCTTTATTTGACATTTTTATAAATGATTTTCCAACTGTATTATCTGTATCTGAAGGGTTAATATTTGCTGATGATATAAAAATGTTCAGAGTAATTAATAAAATAAATGATTGTATTGCTTTTCAAAAAGACTTAAATAACTTCAACTATTGGTGTAAACAAAATGATTTACTTCTTAACCTTTCTAAGTGTTCCGTCTTAACATTTTGTAGAAAGTTGAATCCAATATTATTTGATTATAGTTTTGATGGAATAACATTATGTAGGGTTAATGAATCAAAGGATCTAGGTGTTATTTTTGATGATAAACTGTCGTTTGAGTCCCACATTAATTATATCGCCTCTAAAGCAAATTCTATGCTTGGTTTTATGAAACGAAATTCCTCTGATTTCAAGGATCCGTATACCCTGAAAACTTTATTTTGTTCTATAGTTCGTCCTATACTGGAATATAATTGTACTATTTGGAATCCAGACTCTAAAAAGTTAATTAATAGGATTGAGAAGATTCAAAAAAATTTTTTGAGACATGCATTAAGGGATTTTCCATTAAACGGTGATAGATACGAGCATTATAGAAGTAGATGTCTGTTGCTTGGAATGCAAACTCTTGAGTCGAGGCGTAGAATGTTTAGTGTTATGTTCGTTCGTGATATTCTTTATAGTGATATTGATTGTGCTGATTTAATTTCCTTAATTAATATTTATGCTCCAAGCAAAAATTTGAGGATGAGGCAGCTTATTTTCGAGATACCTCACTCTACAAATTATGGACAGCGGGAGCCAATTTCTCATTGTTGTAGATTATTCAATATTTATTATGATGATTTGGATCTGTTCTTGCCAAGATATCAGTTCAAAACATTTGTTTTAAATTTACTTCAAAACGCTAACTTTTTTCACTTTTGAATTAAAACAAAAATAAATAATAATAATGTTTGCATATTATTTTAATAGCATTATTATATAAACGTTGTTATAAAATCATTTAAATTAGAATTTAGTAGTTATAAGCAAAATCTGTGGATTGATTATCGTAGATTTGAATAAAATAAATAAATAAATAAATAAATAAAAAGCTTCTGTAGAAACAAGACTATCTTTACACAAGGAATATACATGAATTTTGTATTCAAAACATATCTAAGGTTTAGTATTTAAGTATCAGAAATGTGTTTCTATCCAAATAGGGGTGAATTGAATTTTATTATTTTATAACGAAAAGGATTTTTCCTATCAAGTTACTGAAATCTAAAAAAAAATATTTTAAAAGTCAATATATACTCAAAAAAAAGACCCTCTTCTTCAAACCAAATCTATATAGCACAGCCAAAATAAGTGTTCGCTTGTACAAACATTGGCGCGTTGCATTCATTTTACTGTAGACGTGATGGCCTTTCACGGTCTTGCTGAGCAAATTTGAGACGACCGGGAAATCAATCAGTCAACATTCGTATGTCCAAGAAACGCAAGATCGACGGAGAACTCAACGCGGTCCGTGAAAGTCAATAGCAAAACCCTAAGCATTCAATCCCACTCCGTGCATAAGAACTCTGTCTTTCGCAGACTTCAACTGGGCGAATTTTAAATTGGGGCTTGGGCCTACACCCGTGAATACATTCACGGTTTTCTTGAGGGCATTTTGAAAAGGACCCCAATTTTGGTCAAAAAATCTTCTTATGTGACGAGACAAATGTTTCTATGTTGGGCTGGCAGCGCGGGCGCCGTTATTGGTCCTTAACTCTTCGAAAACAACGTTCGTGAGGCGGTCATCATCAAAGGCGAGACATATAGAATGATGATAAGCAATTTCTTATTGACCAAATCGATCCATATGGAAATAGACTAAATTCGGTTCCAGGAAGGTGCTGCGTGCCACACAGCGGATGCCACGATTGACATTCTACATAAACGATTGCGGGTAAAGTTTTCTCTCATAGAGGTGACTTAAATTCGGCATTAAGGTCATGCGATTGAAACCCGCCATACTTTTCCTTGTTGTATTACCTAAAGAGTCATGAAGTCTTAGAGGGAAAGTGAACATAACACAGGCCATCGCTTGAATTCAGACGGATTTATGCGGAAGAGTCATTGAAAATTTGACCACTCGGATCCATACCACTTTAATGTTCTATTCCAAACATTTCAAATAAAAAAGAATTTTGTTAAAACCTCACACACAGCTTGCTTAGTTCCATTTCAACATCTAACCGCCCTTATTGAGAAGCCTACAAGCTTATGCAAATTGATAAGTCAAGGTTTAAGGAACTTACAAATGTTTCGATTACTGTACCTGCAAATTTTTAAAGTACCTAAAGGAATTAGTTTGAATATTGGTCCTCTTATCCAGAATATGCTGTTAGATATTTTTTTTATATCGAAGAAGTATGCAACAGGAACTTTTGGCTGTCGTTGAGCGTGCTGGCAAGTCATTCTGCAATCTTCAGAGCGGCTGAAACCTGGAAAGTGATCCGAATAGACTTTAAGATATCATGTTGTTGTTATCGTAAAACGCTTTAAGTTTCAGCAGACCAAGCCTACCAGGATTTTCCCGTTGTTGGTCACCTGGTCAACTTTTTCGATGTATGTATGTATTCCATTTTTTTAAGAAAAAGCGACTCTTGGTGCAGTTGTTGGAAATGAACGTATGGAATATCAACATGATTTGGAAGAACATTCATATGATGTATTATTAAAATTATATTACTTATTTCATCCTACCCAGGGCTTCTTCAGGGGTTCGTTTGATGTTGGAAAAAAGTCTGGTTTGGATGGTTTTTTTTTAAGTCGTTAAGTATGAACAAATAAGCTACTTCTTCGGGTTTGTTGATGAGATGTTAAACGCTGGCCGTTTTTAATTCCTTTTGTTGAATCTTATCCAGTTATTTCCGCTGTCTATATAATACTCGTACAAGTGAATAATACCTTCAGGAAGTCTTTAGTCTCCTCTGCTCATTCAGGACAAAAGTACCTATATTCCGTTTCATCTATAACTTCCTCAATTTGGTCGGTCGTGAGGTTTGTGAGGTTTCCGCAGAAGTCCGGCATTATTATTGTCTCCTCCAATTCTCAAGTTCGATATCAATAAAATCGACTGTTTGAGTTAATGTGATGTTGCACTAATTCATGGACTCCATCTTCTATTAGAAGAAACTGGGATGAAGCTCAAAATGTGTGGTGTTCTTGGGAATTCGTCATTAAAACCGGGGTTTCCAGCGTCGAATGAGAATGTGGTATAGTATCATGGGTGTCCGGCATTGGTATGGACTTAAATAAATTAATAAGTGTAGTGAGCTGCTATCAGCGCTAAATTTAAATTTTTGATAAAATATTTTGAGTAAAAAGTCGATGTGAATTAAAAATATAGACAAAACGGTAGTTAGAAGAGAACACAAGGTTCTGCTTAATACCAATTTAAATACATAACTCTGCATTATATCATAAGTTAAATAATAATTTCTTTCCTCAACTTAATATCTCACAATTCACTTTTAATGAGCTGTCAATATTGACAGACCAAATTAAATTATTTGTTTTTAAATTTTATTGATATTTTTGTAATGCTTTCTAAAATACATTATGTTGTTCTTGCTATTTATAAGATTTAAAGTTTGACTGTTAGTTAATATCCTTCAATTTCTTCTTTTTCTATTGATTTCACCTAACCGGAATCGACTGTATATATATTAGCATATTGCTGGCCTGCGGCAATGCTATCCTGTCAAACTAAGCAAATTAAAAACAATCAAGCTATTTGGTTAGTTTTATTTGTCCGCGATTATCTGCCTTTTCATCGCATGTCAACGCTCCGCAATGCACACGCGCTGCACTTTGTAACAATTATCATAAATTGTAAACAAATGGTTAAAAATAATAAAAACAAAACAAACAAAAATAATAACAAATTATTTTACTGATATATTTTTTCAGCTTTAAGGTTCTGCCGACTCATTGTGCTGGCCGCTCAGTTCGTATTCAAATAGGTTCACCTTCGATCTGAAAACTCTGAGACGTCCTCTGCCGAGCCGTTCGCCGCAACGCCGCCGCCGCCACCGCCCGCCTTGGTGGTTTATCTAAGACAAGCGCTATAAGCGAACGCTTTAGAGCGCCTTCTGTGATCTTTGGGCGGAAATCTCCGATTTAACCTTCGGGTGATAAATTCGATTTATGCTTGTAATTGTTTTATACACTCAGTTATTGTTTGAGTGAGTGCGGTGGTTGTGAGTCTTTTGGGTGTGTTTGTGTAGTACATACTTATGTTCGGCGATGATTGTCTCGCTACCAATATGAGAATCACGTAGATGACCGGCCAAGCCAATTGGTTTTAATTTTGTCTCCCTCCGCCGCCGCGCCGCTGTTGTTTCTTACTTCAGTAGTTTTGTGTATTTTTTTTTTTGTCTTAAAATGAGGGAGGTTTATTGGGGTTCAGTCACGACAAGGTTCAAATTGGACTTTACTTAATTTTAAATTAATCACGAATGTCAATTAAATTATGTCGAATCAAATGAACGCGGGAAGTGCCTTTTGATGTCAAGTTGAATTTTCATAATGTTTTGTTAAATGATTGAACTCCAAAAATGAGCAATTTTTGATGAGAAAAAACATGTTTTTCGAGTTCTTCTTGTTGACATAATTAGTGTATATTTCAAATAAATGAACCAAAATAGCAGCAATAAATGTAATGCATCTTAAACTCTAAGGCCCATTTGCTGATACGGAACATAAATACTTATGTTCCACATAAACTCTTATGTGACAGTTTACGTAGAGGAAAAAGTAGAACATAAGCGCTTAAGTTGAACATAAATATTTAAGTTTCGTTCCAGCAAACGGCCCTAAGATTTCAAAACTAATAATTGTTACAGGTGCGCCATCTTTTATGTCATTGAGTAAACATTATATAACTTTGACATTTATCAACCGATTGACTTGTGTAGGCATGTTTATGAAACGTCAATTCGGTACATTTTTAACCATGAATCATTTTACACCAAAATAACTCGAAGAAATAGTGACGCTGTTCATTGAAAACAGTCGCTAAGTTGTTTAATTAAACGTTTCTGTCACTTGGTGTCGAATTTTGTTGAACACGGAAAGTGGTAGATCGTCAACATACCCTTCATCAACGTCGAACTCGTTCCAATGAACTAGTTGGAGCAGTTTGGGAGAGCGTTGCCTAGAGCTCACACGTGCCGTATCGTCACCGCGTTCAGAATTTTGGTGACAGTATAACCATCTTACGGCGCATTTTAAAGGATGATAAGCATTTGTTTCCCTATAAAATGCAATTCGCTCAAAGAATATTGCCGAAAAATTGTCCACGTCACTTGGAATACGGACGGCTAAGCAGTCGCATTTCAACATACCATATATCATAACATTGTAATTTTTGTCGAATCTTTAACTCCTAAAACCTCCTAAACCTTGGTTTACAAATGACATACGTTCTTTGATGAGAGAGCGTGACTTAGCGTATAGACGGTGGAAAATTTTTCGTCTTGACAGCTTTCACCAACAATTTACCACTTTGCGCAACAAAACTGTTCGAAAAATTCGTAATGCAAAAGCCTCTGTGTATTCTACTCACTTTAATATGTCTTTAGGAAGTAAGAAAATTTGGCAAAAATAGAAAAATGTCGGCGTTGGAAAAATATCTTGTGGTTTGCCGGAACGCTCTCAAAAAATCTTTCGTTTCTAACCCAATTACTAACCACCATTCTTTAGGCCCCCTGCAATATTTTGAAGAGATCTTGTCAGCGCGTAACTCAAACTCAAATTCGTTTACGTGTTTACTCCAATAACTGCGGAGGATGTGGTAGAAGCGCTCCTTTCTATCAAGTCCAATGCTACAGGACTTGATAACATGAACCCTTCGTTCTTAAAAATTATTTTACCCTTTATCACACATATATTTAATTCCATATCAATACAAAATGAATTCCCAACACAATGGAAAAGGGCAAAAGTGTTACCTACTCCAAAAACTTCAGAAGGAGATTAGTTTCGGCCAATTTCAATATTGCCATTCTTGTCAAAGGTTTTGGAGAAAATAATACAAAATGAAATGAGTGAGTTTCTTAATCTATCCAATTTGTTAACCCCTAAACAATCGGGCTTTCGAAATAAAAACAGCTGCATTACATAAGATATAAGGAAAGCTATAGACGAGGATCATGTCACATTTTTAATCCGAACGTCAGTTTTTCTTCAACTTCGTAAGAATTTGGAATTCATTGCCGCGGGAAATAAAAAATATTAATAACACGAAACAAATAGGAAAGGAACTTAAACTTTACTTCAGTAATTTATAGATTAAGTAATATCTCCATCTTCTTCCCTTTTTTATTAAATATGCAAATGTAAAACTTGAATTAAATCAATTATGTAGCAACTTTACATTTTACAAGCTACACTCCAAATAAGATATTATATCTTACAGTTTAAGCTAATCATGAAAATAAATAAATACTAAAAATACTAAATACTAAAAGTATTCAGTCCTTAAACGACAAGAGCATGTGTGTGCGATCAAGCAGAAATCCATGTTCTAAAAATTTCAAAGGCATCCAAGACCGAAAAACTCCAAGAAATAGAATAACCACGACTACCCCAATTTAAAATATTTGTTTTTATAAATTTCACGCACTAAATTGATTGTGACTAACCTAAAAATTTTTGAGCATAGTGCGAGCGCTTGAAAAGTTGGAGAAAATTTGAAAGGATTTTCCGATGCATATTAGGTTAGGGAAATATTGAGCCGGGTAAGGCATTCCACATTCGTGTAGTGCGGCTGAAGAAAGAATCTCTGAATTTAACAGTACGTCCGAAGTTTGGTTCAAGGGTTAACAGATGGTCATTCTTTGAAGCGTGAGAGCCACGGTTGAATTCTTTAACGGCAGGAATCCAAGTGTCTATTTCACTAAAGCTCTGTTCATAAAAATAACAGTAAAATATTGAAAGACACGAAACATTGTACCGGGTCTCAACGGGTGTTTCTTAAACTTTTATCAACTATCATTTTTAATGCTGTTTTTGGGATTCTATCTAAGAGAATGAAGTGGGTTATTGGAGCTCAAATATGGGAATTGTACACGAGCTTTGAAACAATATTGAAGTGTGAACAATTTGTTGAATCGTAGAAGGAAATCAAACACTTGGCCTTTTTAGCGACGTGGAATATGTGATCATTTCACACTAGGTGATCTGTGATGCACATACCATAAGGACTGAAAACTGTTTGGTTTCCTCATTGTATGTATCACTCATGGGTAGAAGCTTGGCGTTCAATGAGCTTATCATATGCCCCCGTTATAGGTCCACATTTGAGTTGAAGAGTTGAGAGTTAAATGAGGATTAGAGCTGTGTCAATCGCGATTGATACGGTCTTTGTGACCCATTCACCAAAAAGATTGATTGATTGCAATCAAAGTAGACCAAATCAATCAATTCTAATGTCAATCTTTTGTCACTGAAACCGATGAAAATAAAGTAAACAAAACAAACGAACAAAATTATGTTTCATTCATTCAACTTGTTCTTAAGCATTTTACAATACCAAATAGGAATGGCCATGAAACTAAAGTACATATAGTCCTCATTTTATATACAATAGAAGATGGCGTGAACGAAGCAACGAAGTCGAAAAAAGCCAAACTTTCGTTCATTTTCACATTGTTTAGGTCTCGGTCTGAACGAAAGGATTGGAAATAAATATTTTAGTTGAACGAACGATTGAAAACATTTCGTGTCGGTCTTTATCTCGTTCAGAACGGAACGGCTGGATAAAAAATGAGTTTGATTGAATGAACGATTGATTAAAAGGATCGAATCCTTGAACCAATTAATCAATGATTTATTCGATCTTTCAAAATGAACGATTGGCACCGCCCTAATCAGGAAATGAATGTGAGAAGATGAGAGTACTGTCGTTAGCAAACAATTTAATGGATTGGAAGTTTCAGACAAAAGGTCATCAATGAATATCAGAAATAAAATCGGAAATAAAACGGAGCCCTGGGATACACCAGCATTTATTTTTTATGAGTATATCCAACACAACTTGTATCGAGCGGTTCGTAATTTCTAATCCAAGAAGAGACTAAACGAAGAAGAGACTCATTAATAACAAATGCTCACATTTTCGATAAGAAATCTTGGTACCAAGCTCTATCAAACTCTATCATCTCACATATTTTGATTTTATATCAAGCCAGAACCTTACTTTTCTCGGGTGGTACGTTATAGAATGGTGTGTCGCTATCCATGTATTTCATATGTCTAGAGTTTGTGAGATATCGTGTGTTGTGGAGTGTGTTACGTGATGTGTTGAAATACCTCGTGTTCTGAGTGCATCATACTAAGCTTTATTGCTGTGGAAAAATTAAGTAAGTACTCTCGGAAAGAGAAAAAAACTCTGTTGAATAAGGAGCGTAAACAAATAATGAATGTTTCCAAGACTGCAAGGTTCATTTGTTTTAACGAAATAGCACACCGTTCCACAATACGAGACAAGTGTATTTTCCGCTTTAGTCTCGGAGACGCGCAAGCTATAATTTATTTTTTTATTTATTCATTTAATTAAGAAAATGTAAAATATTTTGCTATAAGCCCATCCTCATAGTATAAATTAGTTTTCAAAATGTGTCATATGGTTCTTGAGATCAAAACCAAAAAACATTGTTGGAAAACAGCAGAACCGTTTTAGACCAAACAGAAATACTTTCTAGACAATACTAAAAGTTCCTTAAGTATCGATTAGGAGGTTTTCGGAGTCAATATCATAATTTCAAACAGAGGAACATTTTTACATATTGAAATTTATATTAATGTAAATGCTTAGGAATATGGTTTCAAATTTTGTATCGTCTGACAATAATCATTCATTTGTTTATGAATCGTTTGTCATAAATCCCCTTGAGTAATAAAACAAACATTTTATTATCTCCTGCTTCAATCTACTACAATCCGTAAATTACATCATTTTTGTTATAGCTTAAATCACGTTATAGCTTAAATTACGTTAAAATCCCCCTAAGCCTCCTTTACAAAAATTCAATTAGCTTAAACAATAATTTTAAATACAGACATTACGTGATATTTTCCTGCACCACAGCCACAGCAATGTGTATGTACCTATATTGTGTGTTAGTTGAGAATGTCAACTTTTAACAACAATCTCGCGTCATCTTGCGTCAAACCCATGCCGAGTGATTGATAATCATCACTTGCAATCAATTTCGAATTCCTGCATAATAGAAATAAACTAATAAACTCGATGAAAAATGTCCCCAACCATTAATAATGAAATAATACCATACAAATACCGGCACCGCCGCGCCGATCGGGTTTTCTTAAAGGTCAGTCTTCCATACGGAAAAGGCCTTTTGCACAGAAACTCACACAAGCATCTCGAGAGATGTCAATTCAAATGCTAATTAGCATGAGACACAGGGAACTGTGTGTAAATGTGACAATTAATAAATTTGACAGTAGCACTCCATTTAACTGTTTCGATTTCATTAAGCACTCGCACGGGTTCTGAACACCGCTGATGTTGCCTGGCAGTTTCGCATCAGCCTCGCAACCGCCCTTACTATGCCATGCCATTCCGTATGAACTGTGTTTACTGCGCCTACATGTTACAGTCTCTGACAAATTGCCACTATATTCAATCAAATTAGCCATACACACCCCATTCCCATCATCGGCATCATCATCGTCATTGTTGGCAACATCATCGCACCAACCACCACCATCATCGCCATAGCCATCGCGACTTCGACGACTTTCGACATCGACATCCCGATCCCGGTACCAGCAACTCACAACATGACAGCGACCGCAGCAACAGATCAGCGCCATTACCAGCAACTAGCAACATCATAAATCATCGTGTGGTGGTGAGCGGCGGCAGCGGCGGCGTGGCATGCCAGTGGCCGACGCAACGCGCCATGCCAAAACACCCAAGAAAAAAACATTCGGCACGCGTTAAAAAATTGTGCACCGCCACTTGACTACAAATTTCATAATTATTATCAAAATGACAAACAAGTGTCAAGCGGAAGAGTGAAGCCAGCAGCGCTAAAAGCAATGGGGTTGGCGATCAGCGATGGCGATGGAAAGAGGCACATGAAGACACAACAAGCGAGACAGAGTCAATTATTTTATTAGCAGTCACTGCCACTGATAGTTTAATCACGAATCACCTTTCTGCGAATTATCACAGTTAAAAAAGAAACAGTTTTTCGAATTCGTACTTGACATTGACAATTTGAAACCAAACACGCTGCTACTGTCTGCTCTGTTACGTAACATTGAGGACTACTGACACCACCTGTTCTCTGACAGAATAATTACCCAATATGCTCTGTAGGTATACGTCTATACAGACAGCAAAAATCCCGCCTGATGACACCCTGTATTATCTATAAGAAATCAAAGTGCGATAAGAACAATTATTATATCCGACGCAATAAACAAGCGATATTGTTTACCCAAAGATGGAGCAACCACGTCGCGTACGTAATAATTACGTAAACAAAACAAAAAAAACTAACTCATGTCATTCGGGTAGTATAATTTTAATTTCATTATTTCACCTTAATGGGTGGCGGCGTCACGTGAAGCTTGAAACAATATAACGTTTCACTAATAGAATGAAATGGAACTGAACCCTGTTTGGAAAAATATAGATAAGCATTGACAAAAAAAAAAAAAAAAAAAAACGATCCCAATTCTGTGTTTCCCACTTAACGCCGGAAGTTGATGTTTACGTTTGCGACTTTAACGTGAAGTATTAGATCACTCTCGATGTGTTTACTTTTAAATGTGAATAAATTATAGAAAAAAGTTTGGGGTGCAGACTGAAACTGTAGCCTCGACTTGATATTTCTAACGAAGGCTGTTTGAAATGTAAGACTTATTGGTTCAATGGAATATGACCGACTTTTTTAGTCAAGATCATGGCCATACTTTGGTGTTGATTGATGGACACGTTTGTGACGTTCAATTCGGCTGTAAATGAGCTAGCTGCTTCCGGTTTAGTTCATATTTTGCAATAACCTCTGAGTTGTGTTATGCAAATGTATGTTTTGAAGTTTCCTTGCTGGTTTATTTTTTGTGAAGGTATACCTATAATATTTTGTGTAGTTAAAGATTAATGAACAGAGTGCCATGAGGAGTTGAAACTGTTTTGTGTTCTTCAATTTTTTGATTGAAAATTATTTGGAAAAATAATTTTCACTAACATTTTTTACTTTGATTCAATTAGAGTTGATAAAGGGTGGGTCAAATACTGCACCAACTTGCGTTCAGCAGGTACGTTGGGTTCTTCATTTCGGCCAAAACTTCTTTTCAAAAAAACACACTGTTTGGGATACATGGAATACACAGCTCTCACTTTGGAAATAAGTTTTCAATATTCCCTAACGTTGTTTAAGCGTAAAGCGACTCATTTCATTTCTGGGAGGTATGAAACTGACTTTCTGTGAAGATTTCGAGCTGTCAGTGTCAAAATAACTCATGATTTAAAAAGAAACCGCTAGTTGGTCCACCCTGTATGCTTTTACAGCCGTATTTATTAGAATTCCCTAAACGCGTGAATAGTTATGCAATGCATAAGGACTTATGCATCCACTATGCAAATTCATATTTATAAAACATTTGCCTACCCTGCATAGTTATAATGAGCTTGTGTCAAATAAAGTACCAAAAAGTAAGAATCTATTACATTTAGCCTTCATAACACTCAGCTGTTTATCAAAAAAAAAAAAAAAAAACATCTTGTCTGTCTATCGAATTTAATAAACAAAAAGGAAACTACCAAAAGCTAAAAGAATTCCAATAATTAACTTTGATTCATCAGATAAAGTATGTTATTATCTCTAGCACAATACTGGAAATCAAATTGTTATTCGTTTCATTATAGCTGGAATACTCCTCAGACAAGTTCTGCAGCATACAATTCAATAATGCAAGATAATAATTACAACACTAACACACCGCATGAATAAAAATGCGTGGAGAGACATCACCAACAAGTATATTTATCTATTTAATCATAAACAATTATCAATTCAATTTGTTTTTAATATATTAGTATAGCATTTTTGTTTCAATAAATAAAAATAACACAAAGTTTTAGTTTCAATATTAAGTCAAAGGCATTTTTTTTGTTGATAATCTTTATAGTTCAATGTGATGTCAAAGTGAATGTGACAGTTCAATACTAAAATGTCCTTATGTAGGCACTATTCAACCTCCAAACGCGTTTAGCTTATAATGCCCCTATTCAACGTCACATAAGTTTTATAAATAACGATTTTGCGTTTAGAGGCATTATAAGGGTTGCATAGCCTTATGTACTCACTATAATGAGTTTATAAATATGGCTGTTAATGTTTACCGTTTTCGAAAACTTCAAATCAACGTCCATTTGATAGTCAGTTTTTGACGCAATATCGTCAAATATGCAATTTTCCTGCTTGCAAAAAACCTTATTAATCAACGTTAGTCAATTTTCTTGCAATGGTATTTGACATTTACGAACATGCTCGTATAAAACTTTGTATGGTAATCCGGTGTCATCGAAAATCGTTTGGGTTTGATTGGCCGTCAAAAGTGAAACATGATAAACATTGATATCTTTCAGTCCTTGTGACAGCTTTCGTAATTACTCGATACACAAGTATCGTAAAGTAAAATTGTTCCAAGATATTGGTGAAATACATGACAGTCAAGATTTAAATCACGCACGCATTTTTGGAATCGCTGATAAATTATCAGTTCAGGATCGTTCATTTCAAATGATCGAATCGTTCAATAATCGATTACGAAAATGATCCAATCATTTCAACTAATCAATCATTCGATCATTTTCATTTAACTGAAATGATTCAATACTCTTCTTATTCGTTTTTAACTTCCATTTCGGTGATAAGATTGACTTGTGGCTTTGATAGTTCTCACAAAATACTCTAATATTGTAAGCCATAAATTATTGCCAAATAACATCAAATGATAGCTACTTTGCACATGGATTAAAAAGTGTCAAAAAATTCAAGAAAAAGAGATTTTATTTGTTGCTCCGGAAAAGAGCAATTTTAGGGCTTTCGGCTAACATTTGGTACGAAATACTCTTTGTACGTCATAACTCAATTCGTCCTATATTCGTCAAGTCATGGACTGTCAAACTCCATCAAAGGATGGCTACGATGTCGATGGATTAAGAAACGTCCAAAAATCCACATTAAACATACCGGATCCTGATACATCAAATAACATAAGTTCAACCCAACAATTGTTTTTGCGGCCTACAACATCAACAACCAACTCGATCAATCATGTTCTTCAATGTCGAGTTCAACCCAGAAATTCCGGTCCACCGTCTGTTTGGCATTCATAATCCACATTGATTGAATCAGAACAAGTGGAATCGAGTAAATCATGGTTAATCGAGTCAACTGATATCGAAAATCGAGACTCATTGAAATGATTGAGATTGAAATAGAAAATCGAGAATCATCTAAATGATTGAAATTGAGATCGATTAAAATGATTAATTTCGATCATCAATACTTTTCGATGATCGGATCAATAAAATCTATTCCATCCTGATTGACACAGCTCTAGTTCAGGAAATATTTTGGGGAACGAAAACTTCTCAATGACCGACAGTACGGCTTAAGTATAGGAATAGATCCACTGATAATTTCATGTTATATCTCACCGAACAGTAGCACAAAACCTTACAATGTTTTGGGAAAAGTAAGATTTTTAAATTTGATATTTTAAAAGCGTTTGATAGAGTTTTGAATCAAGTTCTCTTATTTATAAAGCGTGCATTTGGTACTGCTGATTCTTTTCTTCGTTGGATTAGAAATTCACTTAAGAACGGCTCTATACAAGTTTTGTTATTGAATGTTTTTAAGTCTGCTACTCATAAAATAAATGCTGGTGTGCCACAGGGCTCCGTTTTGTATCCGACTCTCTTTCTCATATTTATTAAAGATCTTTTGTGCGAAACTTCTAACCCACTAAATTGTTTTATACAGTACTCTCTTTTTTCATATTTTTGTCCACATTCACGTCGTCGTTCCTCGGATGTGGATCTAGAAGGGCAACATTTGATAAGCTATTTGAATTCTTATCTCGATAACATAACAGGACCCACCCCCATGTCGCTATCGACTAGTGGCACATGCATTGAGGAAATCGAAAAGTTTTCAGTTCTGGGCTTGAATATCAACAATCTTCCACTTTGTGTACATTGAGCACATACTCAACGTCGTCGACAAAAACGAAGAATCCATGAAGATTTATGTCCACAATCCTTCGTTACGATTCCATCCACGATCGAAAATTCAAGTCTCTTTTAGTAATCTAACTCATGGTTAACGTGTGCAACAATTTTTAGAATTTGTGAAAAAAACCGCATCGGTTGTAAACAAAATAAGAAAAGATTAAAAAAGATTATCAAATTATACTATATTAGCAAAAATCTTTTTCTGTTATACAAATCTTTTGTTATTAAACGAAAAATCAACCAAATAAACATGAGTTGTTAAGATTTCAAGTCAATTACTGTAATACGTTACTATTTACTAAAATACAGATTTTTATCGTTTACATGTGCTTTATATTGATCTAACTGTGCGTGCAATTTGTTCAAATGAATACCGCTCATACTATCTGTATGCAGAGTCAAAAGGCGTGTAAACCACCGCTTCCAATTGTATCAGATATTTTTTTGTTCGTAGATAATTGTTTATTTTTTATTTGTTGTACTTAAAAAAGTGATACTACTCTGACACTACTTACACCAGAGTATTGCCAGCTAACAATAAAATTGTGTATGCGTTAAATGAGAATTTTTTGAAAAACAGGTTTTCATATCATTTTTTCAAATGTTTTATCAAATTTGTTCAGGACCCTCTATGGAGTAAGAATTGGAAAAGTTAGATGCAATGCTCAAAGCTGTAGGATTAGAGTTATTAAAATATTCTCCATTCATGTGGTACGACTCAAGAAAGAATCTCTGTGCGTATGCTCGAGGGTGATTTGATGCGCATTACTAGAAATGTGTTTGTTACAGCAAAAGTTGAAATAAAATAATTAAGAGCCATTAATATTCCGATAAAAGTTTTCTTACCCTTCATTTTTAAAGCAATTTATAAAAATTATAGACTCAACTAGAAGGTATAACAAATGACAATAATGCTAAGAAGCTGATGTTATTCTTTTATCTTATTGCAATTTTTTTTACTAAAAATTTTAGATGAAAAATTGTTTGAACTATTGAGAAGGACTGGTACGGAAAATAGTAATTGAATTAGGTGAAGCTACGAGTATTGAACCAATTTAGGGGTATCCCAAAAATAAAGAACAAGCCCATTGACTATCAGACGATATGACGAAAATAAATGTTTTTTATTTTCTCAATTGTAGTAGGGTTAGTTTTGATTGAAACGTTAAAACTTTATTGACACAAAACAAATTTTTGCTCAACCTATACAGGGTGTCCCTTAACTCGTGCATAGTATTTTAGGGCATGGTTTTTGGGTGTATTCTAAGAAAAAACTCGTTCTACAGAAAGGGCCTAACTTCAATTTTTATCCAACGACAAAAAAAAATAAATTCTACATCTCATTCGCCGTACAAACATTGATTTCATTGACATCTAATTTTGTTAATGGAAAACCCTAATATTGGCAATGCTCTTGAATATGGTATTCCTTGTAAGAAAATTAACAATAATTTAAAACACGATTGTTGGATACCTTTAAACTCATCCCGGTTGGAGTACTTTCAAAAATTGTACTTTTCAAAAGGCGAGTTAAAAATAAAACAAATTCAAATGAATAATTTTAGATTTATTAATTTTTGTTTGTATATCTCATTTTTTCAATAATATTCTTCATATTGTCAAATTCAGGCCGATAAACCTTGTATTTATATTTTTAAATATAAAATTTTCTACGGGAAGGTTCAAACTCATGGATTTTTTTAATGATCTACTGCGCATTTTTTCGAAGTGGCAACGCTCATGAAATCGATAATAACCAGTATTTAGAAATACTGGGAAATTGGAATGCGTTCAACCACGAAAGATTTAGTAAAACAGGTTTAGCGTGTCCATGTCCATGCACAACGCGATTGTCGGCCCCCTCCGGTTCGAATGCGCATCATACACTTCGGATTGAATGCGGAGTGTTGACATGAAATATGCATGAAGCATGAACACGCACACGGTGTTACCTACATAGTAGTATAAGGATAGCCATAACCCCTTGAGTGTTCGAGTATAAAAAACATAAAAAAAATGTATACCTCAAAAACCTTTCCATTAATTTTCGTCACTATGAATTTCAAGTTTAGGAAAATAGCAACGAATGAACAATATGTGTTTTTTAAACTCTATGTTAAGTCCCGTTTCGATGAATAAATAAAAAGCTTGTTTCAGTAAGATTTGTATAATAGAAAATGGGCGAAGTAGTGGGCGTTTCGGACGATTTTTGCCATTAGATTTTATTTAAGGTTTGATGGTATGATAAGTCACTTGCGGACAGTTTTCCAATTTGTAAGCTGACATGTGCGTTAATAAAAATCAATTAATTAAAGTCCTAGAATTTTTATAGCAAAGGAGTTCAAAAACTCTTTCACATTTAGTTAAAACACTCCCAGGCTTATGGTCTCCCCTAAATGTTGCCCGCCCAATGTGAAGATATTAACCCCTATATAAGATCTTGTGAGAAAAAAAAAACTCAACTGATGGCAACGTTGTGTTTTACCCTTCAATGTGATTATAATATTTCACCTTCGGCAAGAGTATCTATAGAATATCGTAAGTTCCCATTGCCACTGTCAAAACAATATTACTCGTCATTGATGCGATAACGAGTAGCAACTCTTTATATCCGAATCATCGTCATAGCGTTAGCGTCGCACTGTATCTACGTAAATCGCAGCAATGTGTTGCTGTTGTTTGCCTAATGGAAAATTACAATATGAATTGCAGCCCAGAATAAAAGGTACCTCATGTAAATAGAAAATTGAAAAAAAAAAATAAGAAATAAAAGTACGAGTATCTATGAAATGATTTTTTTTTTATAATTTTGTGTGAGTATAAATAAATGATTTCAAATTAGTCGTGTATAGTTTGGTCAAAGGCCATATGGCTGTGCGCTTGAGTGGACACATTGTCTAGCCAGCCGTTTTTGTTACCACCTCAGACTCAGGGACAGCTATTACTTAAATTATGGAGGTTTGTTTATACGATAGCAACAATGCTTGTGTCTAGTTTGAGTCCAGGTTGGTTTTGGAGCTTTTTCTCTGGTTAGTGTAGTTTTTACTTTTGGTTTAGATTTTGTTTTTTTAACAGATTTGTAGGACGAACGAAACGGTGGGGTATTTTCGGGTGAAGTTGAACCAACTGAATAAGGAAATATATTATTTTATGATTTGGTTAAAAGAACGCAATTTAGAGCACCCACGTTCGAAAGTCTGGCTTGGAAGGTTTAAGGAATTTACATGGGCTGAATGAAATAATGACAATTGGATTGGGGATATGTTTACAAATATTGTAAAGCAAGTTTATGTTTGGGTGGTTCGCTGAGGAATTTTAATTGAAATTTTTAGCTACAAACAAATTGGGGCAGAAAACAAATGGGAAATAAATGGACTTTTCTTGGAGCTTTAACGAAACGAATAAGGTTTTTCCCAGCGGTAAATCAATACCTTGGTGAGTTTTGTTTTCGACATTTTCGATAACTTTTCTGAACGTCATTAATTGATTGGAACCCACAAAATCGGCAATTGAGAGTTCTTGAGAGTAAAGTGAGAAAAAAGTACCCTAAGCACTTGCGCCCTCCGGCGAAAATATACGAAAATAAAGCTTGGGATTGCAGTAGACATTACAGGGTTACAGGTAAATTTTGTATGCTGGGTTTTGTAAAATAAATAATTTTATAAGTGCATTCCCAAATAATGTCACTTCATTTCTCTATTTCGTTTCGGTAGTCAGCCTTAACTCTTACAAAATAAACTTAAATATTCTGATAAACTGGGCAGATCGGTGTGGACTGGGGGTTAACGGTCATAAGACTGATCATGTTCTCTTTTTCAGGAAGTGCAAAATTCTTTATAGGCCACAGCTGGATCTTAAGCAGATTACATATGGGCTCCTTAATAGATCACATAACCGGACGCTGTCTTATTCTCAAACAAATTTTGCAGAAGCTGTTTGGACGAGGAAGAATCGACTCATCACCTTCTCTGTGTAAGTTCTGCTCTATCACAAAGTGGTATACTACAATTATCCTAACGACCTGACAAATTTAGATATAAGGAGTCTCGCACGGTTCTTCAAGAGCTGTAAGTAATTCAACGAGGAGGGAGAGAATCTGATTGAATCATGTGATATCAAAACGGGCCAACTTATGGTCTAAGTGTGCATTCACGCTTACCTTACATATCTTCGGTAGCCAATCGAGTGAGCATATCTCGGTACATTCCGAGGTATAAAAAAAAAGCCTGAGATTCTCAGGAAGATTGGTATGTTTATTACACTTCGATGATGATGATTGGTCATTGCAACTACGGCTGTTTTTTTTTAAAGAAATTGTAGATCTCTGTCCTCTTCCAGATACTACTATTTGAAATCTTGATTCCCAAAGATTGGCGCAGATAACATTCACAGAATCTTTAATTATCAAAATGTACATATTATAGAAGTGGAAATGGGTACTTACACTCTTCAGGGTTTAAGTCTAAGAACACAATGATATGGAATGATTTTTCTAAGAAAACACCTCCAGAACCTTTCCGAAACCAAGAATTAAGAACTCGGAAGCATTATTCGTTCCGTTATCTGATGGAAAAGAGCTCCAAAACGTTCAAAACAATGGTTTTGTAGTGCTCTGAAAAATATCCTTCACCAGAAGCCACAGAGAAGACTATTTGTCTGAACTTACGCCCCAAATGTTACATCATTCTTCCTCAAATAATTCTCAATACCATATCTATCAATTTTATTAATAAAAAACAAAACAAAACTTATCCTCCCAGATACACACGATGCATCTGATTCAATCAAGTCACACGTCAAAAGTCCACAATCTAATTTCAAGACAACCCATCCCTCATCTATTTATGATTAAATAATTTAAAGTGACCGCTTAATTAATTTCAAATCAAATCCAAAACCACAACGGAATTCCAAATACCTAAATTAAAATATAAACTCTTATTAACAAACGGCCCATATCACAATAAATCATTATTTTTTATAATTTGCTTGCTGGCTCAGCAAATAACGAACAAGACACAGAAAAAAGGTCACATCGCGATCGCGATCAACGTGCGATCAGTGGATGTTGTGCCTGCGGCATTATTTACGAGAATTTTTCCGCTGACATTCCCATACCACGCCCTGTCAAAACACAAATTAACATTAGAATTTCGCTATGATATACGGGATGGTTGAGTATATGTCACGGACTCTGTTGGACAGTGTCTGCAGGGAAGCACCCGAAATTCCCCTACATAAGGGCACATGATAAGCTCTTGTTAAGAGTTCGCGAGATAGGGTTGTAAATTTTAGGAGTTATTTTGTGTCAGCAGATGATTTCTGTTTATATTTTTGTCTCAATCGATTTATTGTATGTAAGGGGTTTTCAATTGGCACAGGTAGAATTTGACATTTGCTTTCGTGACATCTGTCAAATCTGTTGTTTATTATTCAATTTCTGATTCCAAATTAACTGAGCCAGGTGCTAAAAATGCATGACCATAGATAATGCCGTCTGAATCGGCTTGGGACTGTTTGGAAGAGGACCCTAATTTTGGTGGAACGTTGATGTTTTACGGGCAAATTGAACCATGTGGATCGAGACTAAATGTGGTTTCAGCCGAATGGCGCATACAAAATTTAAGGGTAATGTCAACTCTCGCAAAGGCGACGTAAATTAGCCAACAAGATCATGCGATTTACCCCTCTATACTCTTTCTTGTGTCGTAGGTTTTCATAAAGTCACAGGTCTATATGAATATAAATAAATATTGACATACATAGCCCTTGTAAATGAAAAAAAATAGTTGTGTTAACACCCTATGTACAACTCGCAAGTTTGACAAATTTGGACAACTGCGGCCATTTTATTTTAGAAATTTTTAAACTCCTTCACAATGGTGTGCGCTGGAGAGAAGGGGGGATAAGGCGCTTGATTTAAATTACACGTATCTTAGTGAATGTTCTGAAACATGTTTAAGGAGTTGTCACATTTGATGAGCAAAAAAATCGATCGTTCCATAAGTTTCTTTTATATACGAGTAACGTGAAGAATACGAGGAGTCTTGATCAGTGAGACAGTGTTCCAAATAGCCCTGGTTGATAACGTAAACACGATTGATCTAAGACTATGAGTAATACAAGGAATTCCCAGCTTCACTACATGTTGGCCTAGTGGCCAGAGTCCAATGCATGTTGCAACTATCCTGGATATATCTTACATGTGTTTGCATATAACGCAATTTTTTCGGGGAATTGTGTAGATAGGCCACATCTTTTTCGATAAATTCTAGGACGTGCTTCGGCCAATAAATCATATTAAGCGTCGGGGGTCATAAGATGATATTTGAATAATGCGTTCTTGGATGCATTGGAATACATTTTGACGAAAAGCACCGTCGTAAAAGAGCTTAGGAGCATGTTTGGCAGAATTACTCCGAGCATATTATGGATTACGATTAACTCTGTGATTCTAATCGTGAGAAACTGACAGACATTGAAAATGTATCTAGCTTAAGCCATATGACGTGACATTACTTAGTTGTACATTGTGATGTGCTTTTTGGTTACCAGATGAGGTTTTGCGCCCCGGTCTCGCCAGGGTCCTTCTAAAGAAATGCACAAATTTAAGATCAAAAGTTTTTCAAACCTTATAACGAAATCTTTATTTGGATATACAACTTCTATATACGAGTATATACCAAATAATATAAAATAATGATGGATATTTTCTGATAAGCGAGTTTTTGGTTTACGGGTATTCTTGTACTTCGGTTTCATTTGTCGGAATCTGGTGTCTAATGAACTTCCTTTCGGGATTTTAGTCTGATGGTTTATTTTACTGAATAAGCAACTGTTTAGGGAAAATCGAATCTATGCCTGACGTTATCATCAACAATATTGAGGTGACAACAAAAACTTTACACCTAGCCCATCAACGGACTCTGTATTTCTGGATGAAATCAGGACATCCGTCCAACTGACTTTACAGCCAAATTTGGAAGGAGTGCAGTTTGACGACCATCTTTCAGCTAGTTGTTCAACTGACAATACGCAACTATGTTAATCAGAGGAAATTGCGGAAATCATCGTCAATTCCAAGCCAAAGAAGTCAACAGGACCGGATGGAGTCTCCAACTACGTCATCAAAAGGCTTTCACATGCAGTGATGATACTACTCACGATCATCATAAACAACTGCGTCAACAACTGCTACTTCCCTCATAAGTGGAAAACGGCAAAAATCGTTGCAATCCCGAAGAAAGGCGCTAAAAACCTGGTTTCCAACTATAGGCCTATATCCTATATATCAGAAAAATTCTGGAAGAAGTCATACTAAAGAGGCTTAAGAAGTATTGCAATGAAAACAACATCATCCCAGACATGCAGTTTGGCTTTCGGGAAGGGCATTCAATACTACATCCGTTACTCAAGTTCCAGTCTGACGTCTCGTCAGCACTCAACAGCTATCGTGCCAATGTAGGATCCTTCCTGGATATCGAAAAAGCATTCGACAGCGCATGGATAGAAGCTTCGAGTACTTGGATTACCTTCGCCACTAATAAAAATATTATTTTCTTTTCTCTCTTTCAAAAAATTCTTCGTTCAACAGCTGCAAGTGTTCAATTAAATTCATCAAAGCCGGAGTCGCCCAAGGATCGAAGCTGGGTCCCTTCCTATATAGCCTGATGACTTCTGATCAACCCGCGCCAACTGATTGCGAGAACCTGCTTTTTGCTGACGACTCATTGACCTACGCTTCATCGATAGCCCCAAAATTTGCAGCTCTGAGAGTGGAAGCCCACGTCTCCAGACTCTACGAGTATTACAGAAAGTGGGGTATCAACTCTGCCAAATCTGAGCTTGTGTGTTTCAGGAGACCCACCACTAATGGGAACCACTATCGTTCTGCAGCCACTTGCAGAAATCTGATCCTGAAGTTCCCCGATGGGTCAACGATAGCAGCCAAAAGAAATATCAAATACCTCGGAGTATACCTCGAGCTGTCCAAATTCAACCCTCACTCAATGCAGGCACTAAGGAAGGCCAACTTCGCGTTTCATCGCTTGTACCCATTGCTAGCCAGAAGAACCGGACTAAGCCAGCCAGTGAAACTACTTATATATAAGCAGCTAATCAGACCTGTCATCAGCTATAATTTTCCTACGTGGTACACCATTTCGAAGACAGCAATGCCGAAGCTTCAACTCTTCGAAAGGAAAATTCTGAGGATAAGCACTAATCTTCGATCGACAGCGAAAAAGGCACTATAGCAACGAAGAAAAGCCCTTGGCAGCGCCTTAGAACAGCAAGCTAAACGCTCTGGCACATCAGCAGGTACAACACTCCTGGTGGCATGAAACAGCAGGCTTATCGCTCTGGTAGATCTGTAGGTACAAATTCCCTGATGGCTAAGAACAGGCGAAATGCTCTGGTAGATTAGATGGCGCAAAGCCCCTTTTACCTAACAATAGTCGAAACGCTCTGGGAGATCAGCAGGTACAGAGTCCCTGGTGCCAAACGGCAGGATGAACGCTCTTGAAGGTAGATAGCTACAAGACCCCTGGTGGCTAACAAACTTAACAGAAGGTACAAAGCCCCGTAGCAATTAATTAATATTGATAGAGACGGAATCGTTATCGAACTACTGTTGGTTTTCGTCTGCCAAAACAGGTCTTATTATGCTATGTTTGAGTCAAACCTGAAAGTGAACTAAGGGGTGAATGTAAATTGGTATTTGTTTACATTTTTCTGTGTCTTCACGTGCTCCTAGCGAATGTGAATTATATTTATGATATTCGAAGTTTGCTGGCAATCGACTGGTGATGACTTTCAGGTCGACTTAATATTATTAATGGTGACAGAACAGAAGAGGTTAGTGGAAGTGAGGGTTATTTATGAATATGTACTTCTTGATCAAAAAAGCCGAGATGTGACCTGCGAAAGTAATGAAAAAAAAAATGATCTAGCATGAGATGCTTCGTTACAATATTTGTTAGTTTATAATCTAGATTCCTTGAACTATACGTTCTCCTCCTGACTTCACTGCGCCTCCTTTTTTGTAGGGTTATTATAATTCCGAATTCTGCAAATTAAAAAGTTCGTCCCAAAAACCATTTCATAGGATGATCCAGTTTGTGTATAGAATCTTCTATATACATACATACCTTTAACCTTATTCATCACTGAGTCCTGCTGTATAGGATATAATCATGAACCTTTTCAAGGAAGGATTAACACTTCATAAAATTTTTAGGGAAAATTCTCTTTTTATCATTTGGTGTAACGCGAAACGATGGACCTCGAAGAAGGTGAGCTCTAGAAGCTATACATAAAACTGGTCGAAAATTTTTCTTAATTGTGTTCAAATAAATTCTGGATTACTAAAATATTAAAAACAATACCTAGAAGAAAAACACTGAAAACTCAGTTTTCTCAATCTTACTGTTAAAAAGTTTCGCAAATAAAAATAGAAATTCAGAAATTTAAGATAAAAAAGTTCAGTCCAACTCAGCAGTTACTCTACCGTTTTCGACAATTTCCAACGCTACCTCCCGGACTATTACTCAATCTCCTGTCCTTGTTAAACGAAACTAAAAAAGAACTGTCATTTAAAGACAAAAACAACAACATTGCCGACAGCGAAAAGACCACAACACGACAATTTAATCGCGCCTCCGATCATCGCAAACTACAGTCCCGGCCACCGCCAGATAAAGTTGGTTTGTCTTTTTTTCTGGTTCGTGTCACAGATGATTGCCCATCACCCAAACAAATTTGTTGTCAGCCGTCATGCTAATTTAACTAAAAACTTGAAATTTCGACTCACAAAACAACAACACAAAGTTTAACTAAATTAAATAAGCAGAAAATATGTATGTTTAACTAAAATAGCGCAATAAATATTAAAACGTAATTCTGTTATCACCGAAACATATCATTTGTGACATTTAATTGTAAATGAATTATAAATTAGATGTAGTTTTAATGGGTTTTTATTAATTGAGCAGTTGGATTGGCGCACGGGTGGGATTATATTTAGTAGGCGATGATGACGCGATGATGGTTATGTTATATGGACTTTCTTGTCCGTGGTGCCGGCGGCGATGGTGGGCGGCGGCTAGACCGGAAAAAGAGGGCGCTACTATGATGAAAAATGGCCATTGAGCGACTTGATGGATTCTTTCCCGTGTGCTTTGCGCGCTTTGCCATGCTAATGGAATGCGCGTAAGTTATTGTCGCATGCGTTTTTTTGGTTTTCGTGTAACTCATGGTGGTGATCGTGGTGTTTGCAACTTGTCACACGTGATTGGATTTATTAATTCGTAGCTTTTGTCGGCAGGAGTATTATAGCAATGTGAGTGCACGATTTTTTTTTAGAGAATCGCTGGAAGTTTCTCAAGGACTTTGTGTTTTTGTCCCCATGGTGGAGTTCAATGAACCTGATTGCAAGTCTGGGATTAAAATAGAAAGTGATTTAACAGGGTGTATCAGTAAGAGGTAAAGTCAGAATTCGCATCTTCGAAAGGTTTGGAATTGAATATAGAAGATGTAGGAGTGAAAACTTGCTGATATCTGGAATGCGGAAAGATTCAATATCAGACAACGAGAATTGAGAATGGACCGAGGAAATAGTTAGCTTCAAGGACTTCATCTAGTTAATTTGAGTTCAAATTTTGAATTAGTAAGTCCAGTCGTCATCGCTATAGTAAATAAGAGCCAGGTTCAAAATAAAATTAGGTGTTCTACAATTATCTTTTACAGATATCGATTTAACTTTTTCCAAGTAAAATTGATGCGAATTTCCGTGTGCCACATTTCGATTTTCTTGAATTTCAGGTGAACTTATTATTTATTGTGGAGTTGTCAATGAAAAATATCTTTTTCTATTATAGAATAGCATTTGAATTTGATTTGTGTCCCATAGATGCATCCTATGACTTCAAGAGTAGGTAAGGTAGGTATTAAATTTTTCCAAAAAAGTAAGTTTAAATCTTTGACACAGCAGGTACTTCGACCAATACTGACATCCAAATCTTTTCCAAACGATCTTTGCGAATTTCTTTTGGCAAGAAAATGTAAACCGTGGCCAGTTCCAACGATGCAGGAATGGAAGGTTTATTGCTTGGGAGCAACTGGTGGAAAGGCACGTTTATCAAGTCGATAGTATGATGCAAATCTTTAAATATCATCAATTCCTAATGGGTTTGAATGATCTCCCAACATTTTTTTTCCTTCTGCATACTAACGTTTGGTATGTTGTAATTTCATTACCAGCAATTAAGCACATTGCTTTTATCAAAATACACGAAAAATTTTAATAACAGCCAAAAAACTCCACAAACAAAATAATTTTGTATTTGCTACCCCTAAGAAGTGAAAGATGACAGCTGTTTTCAATTATTTCCATTAAAAAAAAAACATGAAAACTTAATATAAATTCTAATATAAGAAATTTAAAATTAAAGTGTCAGTTGATTCAAAATATTTAAAATACCTTTTAAGCATAAATAAATCTATATACTGTTAGTTTTTTGTCTTCTCAAAAGAAAAATTAATTGGACAAGCCTAACTTTGTTCGCCAAAGATCAATCTATAAACATAAAGAAATGTCCTTTAAAATAAATATCAACCAATGACATAATGATGAGTATCTGGCTGACCCACAGTTAAGGCCAATCTTGAAACATAGATGAACCACGTTTTAAGCATTTAGCTTCCAAATATCTAAATATGCAGAGTGGTTTTTTTCAATAACTTTTAAATAAAATACAATTTTATAATTTATATTTTATCGACTGCTTATATGGTCTTAAACAATATATGTGCCCCGGTCTATGAAAAGGTGGCTTATGACTCAAAAACAAAATTTCGATATATCGGCTGTTAAAGTTAAACAATGCATTTCGTCAGTTTCTCAGTAGTTGTTCTCCTTCCTTCCCATTGCCCAGTGTCTCTCTTTTTTTTGTGCAAAATAGCTTCTTTTTTTTGGTAAAATCATTTTTGTAGCGTTAAATCCTTTTTTACTTGCGACTTATAGGCACTATAAGGCAAGTTATGCATTCGTAAAAAAAATCGAACTCGAGATTTTGATCAAAGTTGACATTACGATGACAGCGAAGACGAAAAACGTGGGTCTGGCAATTCTGTCTGTCTGTCTGTCTGTCAGTCTGTTCGATTACAGCTTAACTGCTCGGCCGATTTTCTTCAAACTTGGTATATATGGGTTATGATTTTTTACCCCCGGATTTTTTTTTGATTTGATTTTTTATGACCAAAAATAACGGTATGAGTAGTTTTGGTACCCCCCTTGGGACCATTTTTTTTTGTTTTTGATTTTCTCAAAAACGGTACTACCGATTTTGATCATTTTTTTATGCTAAAGCTTCCCAGCAGTTTGAATATTATTGTGTATTCAAATTTTCCAAAACAAATTTTTTTGATTTTTAAAAAAAATTTCAAAATTTTGTTTGAAAACTCAATATTTCGAAAATCCCATGCTCGATTTTTTCAAAACTTGATAAATAAAAGTTTGAAAAAATAAGCTACAATATATGAGCAAAATAAATTCATTTTACCTAAAACTAACGGGACCCTCCATACAAATGTTAAAAATGGTTTTCGAAAATCGTATTTTTCTCGAAATCGGTTCCGAGAATTTTGCTTAAATTTTTTATCTTTCTATTATTTTTTAATATCTGTAATTTAATAAAACAAAATTTGAAAACAAGATATTACTGACTGTACCTACCATAGAACGATTTTTTTAAATTTTGAATTTCTCATTATCAGCACAACGGATTTTAATGAAATTTCTAAGAGAAAAGCTTCTAACAAGTGTAAAAAACATTGCATTTCAAAACTTTAAGACAAATATTTTTTTGAATTTTGAAAAAAAAAATCAATTTTTTGTTTTTTGAAAATTCAATATCTCGAAAACGAAAAAATGTTTTAAAATTTTCTTACATGAAACCTTATTTTTTAAGAAACCACTACAAAGACTTATAATTTTTGTTCTTGCATAAATCTATATGTGCTTGAATCACATGGCATTATATTCTTACCTTTAATTACTGAAGAAATTTTTTTAGTCATTTAAAAATGAATTGTATGCTTATGAACAATTTCCCTAATAACATTCATTTTTGAAATTCTTAGTCTTTTACATAGGAGCAAGTTCGTGCGACCCAGTTGAGCATTTTATTTTTTTATTATTTTTAATTCCATGTATTATCTTGGTTCTAGATTTTCAATAAAATTGTGTTTTTCTTTTATTTGTGCTCTTCTTTCCTTTTAGTACACTTCTAAGCAAGTTAGGACTTTCTGGTTTTCACCATTTGAAAGAGCGCCTCAAAAACTATCCTAACTAAAAAAAAAAGTGAAAAATAATGTTTTGAGTCATAAGTCACCTTTTCATAGGCCGGGTCACATATCTATATGTATGGAATACGATGTCGGTGAACAATAGCCGAAGCGCAAGGAAGAGATCTTTTTAGCACATTTACCATATCAATTTCGCAGGCTTCTGTTGTAATTTTAGCAAATTTGTTTCGTTGTTCTTGAACATTGAGGTCTACATATTTTCCTTCGTGTAACCCCATAAGAAGAAATCAGGAGCGAGCTTTCGAAACAGGGGATTGTGGGGGCTTGCCACATGATTAACATAAAAAGTCCCGTTATTTTCTTTTTAAATGAAATATTTTGATAACTTCGTCATGTTATAAGAAAGAGGAAAAATATAAAAAAAATTGTTTACAGTTTTGTTTTTGTTAAAATTATCATAGATCACTCCCTGCGACATTAAACCGAAATTTTATTTGCACAAAATGGTATTCCAATAAAATCAACCTGGAACATATAACGCACCATTACACATGCACCATATCTCTGTCATGTTTGATTTTCAACAAGTCTTATTTTTGAATCAGAAACCTTCAAAAATTCTCAATAGTTATTGTAATAAATCTGGGAACATAAATGAAAAATCAATTTTCTCAGAGCGAGTCTCTATGAACTCTCAGAAATATAGAAAGAACATTAATTTGAGAATCAGAAGAAAATTTCATCTCAATAAGAAAACCTTTGTTGTACGATTTTATTAAGCCATGGAATAGGAGCTATGTAAGTTCCGACACATAATTTTACATTAAAACACAAAAATGTTTGCAGAATAGTAAAGTGACGTTTGTCAAAAATCTACTACAATAAGTGACATACTCTTCTTTATATCTTATGTCTACATTAATTAATTGTCAATTTCTTGTGTCCGTTTCTAACTTTTGGTTCGATTTGTTAATAAAAAAAAGAAAAGAATGAAAAATATCACAAGAAAACGTAAAACAACTGAAAACTCGAGCTTAAATGTCAAAGATGTTTATTAATGGAGCAATACGAAAAAAAACAAGGTTGACAATTTATTCTACTTCTTGCTACTAATTGCAGTTACTAAATATCATAAACTGAAATTTTGTTTTTCTAATGACATTTTTATTCCACAAATTAAAGATTAGCCGCCACTAAGCCACTTTTAATTTGTTTGGTGAGAGTTAGCAGCAAGGTCCTAGCTCTATTTCAAAACTAATTGCAGCTGTTTAAATTTAATTTAAAAATCATCTCTATAATATAGTTTCTTAACATTCTTTAGCTCTGTTACGTTTAATTGCTTTCTGTTCTATAAATATATTCCATAATAATGTTTTTATCAGCTATTGGACAGCATAAATGCATTTTGAATCTTTGCTCTTTAAAATAGCTCTTTAACAGCAAAAGAATTTTTTAAGGAGTTATTTAAGAGCTGTAGCCTATTATCAGTATGCATGCTCAAGAAAACGGCGAGTATTTAGGAATTGAATTGGCTGCAAGTGAGCTCCATCTTTGCTCTAAAGACACATCTACAGCTTGTTTTGAATAAACGAGCTTTAAGATTAGCTCAGAAAGCGACTTTATTTATACAACTAAAAAAATCTTCGGAAGGCAAGTAAAAAATTGCACCACTGGATCGCACAAACTTGCCCTTATATTTATCATATTGTTATATTTTACTAGGTTCGTTAAATAAAACTTATTACTCTTTCTAGTATTTCTTCTTTATTTTTTTTACTTTCCAAATCACAACAATATATCTCAATTTATAATCAACTCAAATACTTTATTCAAATTAAAATCACACTTGTTTTACAGTTTCCACAATCCGATAAGCAGAGTTTTGCACACTTCCGTAATCAAAAATCAACTGTCCTTCGCTCACCGTGAACACTCCCTTATATACTCAAATTAGTTGTTCTCGAAAGTTCTTGTCTTGGATTGTTCTAGATGGTTGGAATAAGGGGAAATACATTTGACATTGGAAAAGAGCTTTTTGTTTCTTCCATAAATTAGATATGCAATTTTCCAAAAGATGGCGCTGTAGTAGTATAAAGCTCTGTTGACAACAATATTTAGAATTTAAAATAAAATGCACGACTGGGTCGCACGAACTTGCTCCTATGTAAAAGACTAAGAATTTCAAAAATGAATGTTATTAGAGAAATTGTTCATAAGCATAAAATTCATTTTTAAATGACTAAAAAAATTTCTTCAGTAGTTAAAGGTAAGAATAGAATGCCATGTGATTCAAGCAAATATAGATTTATGCAAGAACAAAAATTATAAGTCTTTGTAGTGGTTTCTTAAAAAATAAGGTTTCATGTAAGAAAATTTTAAAACATTTTTTCGTTTTCGAGATATTGAATTTTCAAAAAACAAAAAATTGATTTTTTTTTTTAAATTCAAACAAATATTTGTCTTAAAGTTTTGAAATGCAATGTTTTTTTACACTTGTTAGAAACTTTTCTCTACGAAATTTCATTAAAACCCGTTGTGCTGATAATGAGAAATTCAAAATTTAAAAAAATCGTTCTATGGTAGGTACAGTCAGTAATATCTTGTTTTCAAAAATTTTTTTTATTAAATTACAGATATTAAAAAATAATAGAAAAGAAAAAATTTAAGCAAAATTCTCGAAACCGTTTTCGAGAAAAATACGATTTTCGAAAACCATTTTTTAACATTTGTATGGAGGGTACCGTTATTTTTAGGTAAAATGAATTTATTTTCCCATATCTTGTAGATTATTTTTCCAAACTTTTATTTATCATGTTTTGAAAAACTCCAGCATGGGGTTTTCGAAATATTGTGTTTTTTGAAAAAAAAAATTTGAAAGTTTTTTTAAAAATCCAAAAAAATTTTTTTGGAAAATTTGAATACACAATAACATTCAAGCTGCTGGGAAGCTTTAGCAAAAAAAATGATCAAAATCGGTGGTACCGTTTTTGAGAAAATCGAAAACAAAAAAATGGTCCCAAGGGGGGTACCAAAACTACTCATTTTTTGTATAATTTTTTTCAACCATTCCCTAGGTTTAACTAAATTAAATTTTTTGAATTTTGTTTTTAAATCGTTGGGACAATTTTTGAGAAAAAACAATATTTATAAGATTTTGAAAAAAAAAATCGTATGGCAGGTACCGTTATTTTTGGTCTTAAAAAATCAAATCAAAAAACATCCGGGGGTAAAAAATTAAAACCTCTACCAAGTTTGAAGAAAATCGGCCGAGCCGTTTAGCTGTAATCGAACAGCCAGACAAACAGAATTCCCAGACCCACTTTTTTGTCTTCGCTATCATCTTAATGTCAACTTTGATCAAAATCTCGAGTTCGATTTTTTTTTACGAATGCATAACTTGCCTTATAGTACCTATAAGTCGCAAGTAAAAATAAATGTTGGTAGTGAATAATATTCAGAACAACAAAATAATTTTTTAAAAGTCTAAAACAATTTTTTTTATTAGTTGTTTAATTAGTTAAATCGTTTAATTCTTGCGTATTTGCGTATACAATTTTTAAGAAACATTTTGGTATACCTTTTTTAGGCTTATATTATTGTTCAAATAAATATTAAAATTTAAAAAATAATGACATTTTTACACCATATTAATAAAGATGTTTTAGTGGAGGTTTATCGTTAAGTCCTGAACTAAGTGCGAAATTTCATTAATAAAACAAATTTTCTGTTAAGTGACTAATTATGATTAAGTTAAACCACCGAAGTAGGTGGTTTAGCGAAGGAATAAGAAATAGAAATGTCCACAGTCAGACACAAGCGATTGACAATCAATTTAGGTAGCCACAGAATATAAAAAACGAGATTGCTAACTTTTGTAGAAGATTTTCTTAAAAGGATTTTTGGTAAACGTCATTTTACTATTCCGGGAACATTTTGTTTTTATTAATATAAATATTTAAGCCAGGACTAAACTCCTATTCTAGGGTTTAGTAAGACAGTGGACTATAGAAGGAATAAGTGTTTTTTATTAATATGGGTGTTAAAAAATTAAAAATTTTTTATAATTTGTAGAAAAGCTTCAGTATAAAAATTTGCATTCAAATCTTGTATTGGTATAATGAGAAACAAAATAACATTTTTTGGTCTTTAGTCTACACAAATTGGAGTTTTTTTCAAGCTGCTTATGATTTTTAAAGAAAAAAACTGATTTAAATCCGCTAAGCAGTTTTTGAGAAGCCGAAAACCAAAAAATGATTCTAAATGAGGTACCATTGAAACCGTTTTTTGAAATTTTCTTGCCAACCATTAACTTGCCTTTGCTAAATATAATTTTTGGAATTCATTTTATAAATATTTGTGGAACAGCTCTGAATTCTGAAATTTCGAGAAAAAATTGTATGGCAGGTATCGTTATTTTGGACAAAAACAAAAACGTTGGGGATGGATTTAAAAATGATATATTACCAAGTTAAAGGAAAATCAGCCAAGCCAAACACAGAATAGAAAGAATCACTCTTTGATCTTCCCTCTCATCGTAATGTCAAGTCTGATCAAAATCTCAAGTGCGATTTTTTAACGAATGCCATACAGAACAAACATATATACATACATATATCGCAAGTAAAAACAAGGGTTGTCTTAAGACATTTTACTTACATGCAAATGCAGCAAGTCATGCAAAATGGCTGCCTTCGATTTTCCTTTTATGCAACTCCTAGTTTCTGAAAACATGAATTAGCTTCTATCGCTGTTAATTGTGAGAACTGAACAAGTGAAGTTGGTACCACTTCATTGACGGACCCTGAATAGAAAGGAATTTTCACTCCATGATCGGTGATGATCATTAGTTTATTAAAACTGAAATCAAAACAAACAAGTTCAAAGATAAATAGAAAATCTGCTAACGTTTACCAAGCAGCCTAATTGAATAGAGCGTAAAGATATATTCCATGAAATATTTACGTAATGAGCTCAAGTCTAAGCAAAATAACTCCTCGTCATCAGAAAAAAAATCAATAGTCGGCTCATTGATCTATTCGTCTTGGTTATTTCTGACTTGCGATTGCGAAATCGATGAGAAGCATCATTTCAATTAAGTTGTGGGATCTTCTGTATGTCCATTAGCAATATGTAACCGATCGTTCGTTACCTTCATGAGTATAAACACCATTTCAATATCACAAATGAGGCTTTAAAAATTACAGATGAGCATTTTTTGTTCACAATATTATGCCCTCGGGAGACTTAGAAAAAAAAATAAACTCGTTAATTTCTTAAAATATATTTTTTATGAGTTCTTTTGCTTTGATTTTATCGGTTTTATTTTTTTTTATCTTTTAACGTTAAAAAAATTCAAACCAATATAATAATTGTATTGCGGGATGAGAAATCAAGTTGAAATTTGGTCAGAAGTTTGGGCCTTTTATTTCAAAAATGTGAATATGGTTTGGCTTAAATATTCATATCTTATCAGTTTTAACAAATTGAATTCAATTTATTATTTATTTGGGTAAATAATTATTCTTTTATTTTTGTGTTTCTCAAGTTTAGTGGGTTGGCACGTTTTTCGAATTTAAGGTGTTTTAATTTTTGTAGGTTTGCCCTAAATTGATTTGAGGTTTATTCTTTTTTTCTTCTTCGTGGTTCTTCTTATAAGCGGAATGGTGAAGAGGTGTGAGTATTTTAACTATAGGAAGACTATAAAAAATGTTTTAAGATAAAATTTTGTTTAATAGTTATGTTAGCTCTTTAGTGTTTTGATCTGGATTGGATGTGTCATTAATCACTTTGATTTTATTTCGTTCATAAAACGTGAGAGGTGCTAAGAGCATGTATAGATATAGACTCAATAAATCGGTGAAAACTTTTTCATAGAACACAAAAAGCCAAAAGGTTTCATTATTTATTTTTATTTAATTGATGTTATTAGTTAAGGTTTATGGTTAATAAACTCTTATAATGAATACATTTTTTTTTATTTTGAAGTGAATAGTTACAAATTAGTAAAAAGTAGAGCACAATTCAACAACGATGATAAACATTTTTTTCAAAAGCTTTCTTTATTCGAACAAAAAAAAAATAAAATGTACCAATAGCTTACACAACTTGCTTTTACTGAGAGTATTTCAGTAGGGATATCCGAAGTTTGTTTGGCTCTACAGAAGGCATGTTGTACACTATTAGGAAGTTCATGGCAAATCACCATATAAAGTTGAACAATTTTTGGAAATCATAAAATTTTATTATAAAAATGAATTGGATTTAAATTATTTATAAGCCTTAAAAACTTCACAAAAACTAGATACAAATTTGTGTTTGAATTGCTAAAATAAGAGAAATTTGAAAAAATAAATTCATCGTCACGACTGCTCGGTGCCCCTATTCAAAGTAATCACAATCTGCTAAATGATGACTTCAAACAACAGTGCTAAATGATAAAAGGCGTTCCACTTAAAATACGGGTTATAGGTACAAGACGGCCAAAATAAGACCTAGAAATGTTGAACACGAATACGAGTAAATTTTTATTTGGCAAAATAAATGGGAACATATTATTATTACAAGAGTTATACGTGCTTAGCATTGGAAGGTTTTATTTGATCTACCCTGTATATAAGAACTAAGCTAAAATTTGGTCTACCCTGTATTTTAAACTAAAAAGTGTAGCATACCCCTTCAGTAAAAATAATTTTTTTTTCTAAGCGGATTCTAAAAGCGCATAAATTTCTAATTCCACTATTTTTTAAATGTAACCGAAAAAAGAAGAGTTCTGAAAAATGATGTGGGAACACTTTGAAGTATGAAGTATTAGAACTAGTTTAGTTGATCATCGAAAACAAAAGTTCGAAAGTCGAATATTGTAAAAGGGGGATATGCGAATTTTGCCATCTTCACATTCTTACTCTGATCTCTTACTAAGCGGGTTGGACTCTCTGTACGCTGTAAGTAAGAAAATTCATAGTCTTGCATCAAGTAATTTTTTTGTATTAAAATAAAATAAAATTTTGTTAAATAGTGTGGTAGATGTAAGTCCTGATAAGGTACTAAGCTTAGATGGTTGCTTTTAGCCAGATAAAACCAGCTTAAATATTTCAAGATACACGCGACAAAAATAACTAAGAAAAAAAGGTAATATAATATTACAAGTCAATTTCTTGTAAGTGAATTTCTTGGTAATGACCAGAGCTTTCCTTTTTTTAGCGAACAAACTCTTCCGTAACTTGGATGTCTTTTGGAGAAAGAAAGATTCTTGAGTGAATTGATCAAAGTTGACATTACGATGATGGCGAAGACGAAAAAAGTGGGACTCGCAATTCTGTCTGTCTGTCGGTTCAACTACAGTCTAAGCAGCTTGGCCGATTTTCTTCAAACTTGGTAGATATGGGTTTTGATTTCTTCCCCCACACGTTTTTTTCTTTTTGTTTAAGACCAAAAATAACGGTACCTGTCATACGAATTTGTTTTTTTTAATTTTATAAATATTTTTTTTTCTCAAAAAATTTCCCGCAGATTTAAAAAAAAATCAAAAAATTTAATTTAGTTGAATTTAAGTAATGGTTGAAAAAAAATTTGCAAAAAATGGTTATTGAGGGTACCCCCCTTGGAACCATTTTTTTTTTGTTTTTGATTTTCTCAAAAACGGTACTACCGATTTTTATCATTTTTTCTATGTGAAGGTTTCCCAGCAGTTTCAATATTATTGTGTATTCAAATTTTCAAAAAAAATTCTTTTGGATTTTTAAAAAAGTTTTCAAATTTTTTTTTGGAAATTCAATATTTCGAAAACCCCATGCTCGATTTTTTTACAACTTGGTAGAAAAAAGTTTTTTATTATAAATTATAAGATGTAAGAAAAAAAAATTTATTTTACCTAAAAATAACGGAACCCTCCATAAAAATGTTAAAAAAGGGTTTTCGAAAATCGTATTTTTCTCGAAAACGGTTCCGAGAATTTTTTACGATGTATAATTAAATAAAAAAAAATGAAATCAAGATGTTACTGACTTTACCTACCATAGAATCATTTTTTCAAAATTTCGAATTTCTCATCATCGCCATAACGGATTTTAATGAATTTTTTATAGAGAAGGTTCTAAGAAGTTTAAATTTCAAAACTTAAAAAAAAAAAATAATTTTTGAGTTTTTGAAAAAAAAATCTATTTTTTTTTTTTTGGAAAATTCGATATCTCAGAAACGGCTCAATATTTTTGTTTGTAAATTAAATTTTTATTTGAAAAAGAATAAAAGTTTTAAATTAGCGTAACCAAATTTTTTCTTAAAAACGTTTTTAGAATTTTATATTTAAAAGCTTATTTTTTTAAGAAACCAGTACAGGCTTATAGCTTTTGCTCTTGCATAAGCTAATATTTGCTTGAATCACATGGCGTTCTGTTTTAAGGTCCAACTACTAAAGGAGTGGTCTTAGTCTATTAAAAAATTAATTTTATGCTTATGAACAGTTTTTCTCTAATAACATTCATTTTTAAAATTCTTAGTCGTTTACATAAGAGCAAGTTCGTGCGACCAAGTCGTGCATTTTATTTGTTTTATTTTTACATTTGTTTCTTAAAATTAAATGAATAAATTGTTTAATAAAATAATGATGGATTAAAAACAATAAATAATCGTGTGAGATGAATTTTTTTTTTTAGTGATATGTGAGAGATAGAGGAGAGCTAGTTTTGGACTACCATAAAAGACATTGAGGAAGGGGTAATCATGAAGCCATGGCATTGTGTCCTTTTTTTTGTTTTTTTTTTTTTATATAATCTACCCGCGCTCAAGGGATTAGATTACCCTTTAAATGTTTCAACACAGCGCGGGCGTGAAGTTAAGAAGAGAAAGAAGGATATGAAAGATGTGTGGCACGATGTTCTGAGACTGAAGGTTGTTGTCTCAGATATTTTGCTAGAGGAGAGTATCCTCCAGAGATTAAACCACCCGAGATCTCACCCCATAGTTAATGATCGATTCACTTTAATTCAGTTTCTCTTACCTAGATCATACCTACCTCTCTTCCTAATTTTTTTTATGTTTTTCTCGTGAGTACAGGGTAAGACGCAGCAAAATCCCAATCCACGGCGAACTGATGCTGAGCACTGCAAGCGTGCCATATGCAGGAATCGCAAATGAAAATCAAGGTGCTTCAGCCTTCGAAATTATTAACCCCCCTGTTATGCTACAAAAGTTTGGAGTTTTTTTGATATAATTTAAAAAAGTTTGGTTCATATCTTTCATAGGTAGAATTTCGAATAAACAATATACTGATCCCTTGGTGGTTACTTTTAGAGTACATTAAGGTAGTCACTGCGGACCCCTTCTATTTTAATATTTATAAACGAAATTTCCAAGTTATTTACTTATTGCAAATTATTTTTAATCTTCGCAGTAACCTGAAGTTCTATATTTGCCACCTCTAAGAAGGCTTATCCTCTTCTTTATCAGTATGGTGTTACGAAAATGATCTTTATTTTAATGTGTCCAAGTGTCAAATACGAGTATTGTCATTTAGTAGAAAGGCTGGATTTATCATATTTTCCCATAACAGAAGTGAAATTGCGTTAAGCAGAATTAAGATATAATATTATTGTTTGTATTGTCTGGAACCCAATCAACAAAGTTCGTGATCTCAGAACTATAAAAAGATTCAAAAACAAATTACTAGGATGTGTGTAAAGGTTTGTGGCGTGGGTGTAACCGGTCTTATAATTCGAGTTGTTTATTGAAAAGGAGGGTTCCAAATTCTTAAAACTAGCAGATCATATTTGTGAGAGTAATCATTAACTACAAAATTCTTATTTGAGTTGGTATGTTTAGGTAACTATGTGCATGACGACTTCGATGTCAGTTTGTGTATCATCTCGCGTTTCATAGAGTTAATTATTGTTACATTGAGCTATTAACACGTTGTTCAAGTCAGGCAAATTCCGTCTTTGATTTAAATATAAACCTAAGTAGAGACTACTTTTTCTATAGTTGCTGAAAAGTAAATCAATAAATACAAAATTTAAGGCTGTTTTTTTTTTCACTCGGAGTTGAATATAACTTGAGGATTTTTATTTTCAACTCGTGATTTTGTTTTTATTCACTCAAAGTTGACGTTTTCAATTCTCGATTTTAAACTCTAGAGTTAGTCAACCTTAGATTTTCTCAACTCCCAGAAAAAGTAGAAGTTGATTGAGCAAACTAGAGAGTTGACATGAAACATTGTTTTCTTTTTTTTAAATAAAATACATGCATTTTATTTCGAAAGTTTGTTTGCTTTAATTTTCACGACAAAAAAAATAAGAAACATTGGTTTAATGTTCCGCAGCAATTATTATTGGGAAGAATGTGCATCAACTGAGCCATTATTCTTTGGAAGAAGACAATACAAGATGTTGCCGCTCATTGGAGTTGAAAAGTAGGACGACCGTGACTTCATCTACCGCTTTCGTCTTTTAAAACCAGACAGCAATGATGTTGCTAGACTTGATAAGGGATTCACTTCCTTCCGACAAGAGACGGTAATAGTCTTTAACTAGCCGTGATCTTAAATCTAAAGTTCCCTTTTAAATATATCTTGTGAATTGTGGACAGTCACAAAGTTATTGGTAGCACTACGATTTTACAATTGACTTTTCTTCAGTAGAGTAAGCATTTCCAGCGTGCATCACGTTCCGAAACGAGTATCGAAAGCAATTGTCAATCTAGCACCACGGTTAATTCGAATGCCGGAATCGCATGAGAAAAAGCTTGAAGCATCACGAGGCTTTTTCGCTAAAGCCAAGTTTCGTAGGACAATTAGAGCAATTGATTGTACACATGTCCGAATACAATCACCAAGCGGAAGTGATGCAGAAACCTTAAGAAATCGCAAAGGATGGTTTTCTCTAAATGTGCCTTCGCGAATTTAAAAATAATTTATTTATACAAATAATATATAAAACATTAAGTTTTCGGAAGGGATTAATATGTTTATTGCATTGGGCTCAGCACATGACCAAAACATTTTTAACTTATCACGATTGAAAAGTAGATTTGAAATTAGGTGAATTTACACACTTGGGGACTCAGGCTATTCAAATACAAGTTATCCAGAAATACCTGGGAACTCATCGCATAATTTTTAAGACGATCGTCGTCCAAACGTTTGTCAAACACGACGTCGTCAAAATTTTGCTTCGTGTAAAGTTTCAATCGCATCGTTCGGTCGTGTCGTCCATCGTCCACGGTTTGAGAACATCAGGAAGCAAAAAATGTCATTTTGGCTGTCTGGTTGTAATCAAACTAAAGTTTTCGTTGGAAGTGAGAGAGGATCCGATGTATTCCTTAAGTCGATTTCCTTTACACATGAGAAATAAATTTCTGTGTGAAGATTTCGATCTCTCGACAGATTTTATGTTCCTTCACACCAAAGAAATCGATTTTTTTTTTTTGAAAAAGATCAAAATCTTGGAATCCTTATTTGTAGAGGGATTTACATACATACGAAATACGCACTTCAAAAGAACAAAATTGATCCGGGATAGAAATCCCTAGTGTGTAAATAAAGGAAATCGAAATTAGTGTCCTTCGCATTCGCATTAATTCGATAGTTGATTCGCTTTCATTATCATCGAAAAATAACAAATTGTAAAATGAATAAATAAAACAAAAAAAAACAAAAATTCAAAAAATGCACAAAATGTATGAGACGATTGTAAAATAACAATCGTTCAGTCGACCATATTTGACACTTCAACAAGTTACATGAAGCTAAAGTTGAATCGTCTTAACGACATCGTCCAGACGATCCAAGTTTGTATGTGTTACACGAAGCAATTCAATCGTTCAAACGACGTCGTCAAACTGTCGTCGTCTTACGCGATGAAGGCCCTGGATTTGTTGATATGTTACCTTCCACAAATGTACCATCAACAATTCCATACAATTCAAAACGTTCCCGATTGGTAACAACTTATTTTTACCCATGGTAGATCGAGGAAAACATACATACTCGTATTTCATAACAACAATCACACAAAAACCGAATTATATTGGCCGAAGAAATTCAAATTTAACTTTGAAAATGACAGTTTGTATTTTATTTTAACAAGTATCCCAGGGACACTTTTCAAATTACAAGTTGAACAACTTTAGTTTTTCAACTCGGGAGTTGAGAAAAAAATTAGTGAAAAAAAAAGAAATTTTAACTTGCATTTCAACTCTCGACTTGAAGCCAACTCTCAAGTTGGTCAACTCGAGAGTTTACCTTGAGTTGAGCAATAGTAAAAAAAATGGCCTTAAATCAATCAGAAGTCCGACCAAAAGTCGAAAATATCATCGAAATACCAAAAACAGATATTATAATATTTTGTTAATCTAAGCTCAGAAATTTAAAGAAAGACAAATGTTTCGTCTCTTAGAATACTTTTTACCGTGGCGTGTTTTTTCAAACTGTTTTGACAAGACTTCGGCTAGAAGAGTTCGGGGCAGAAAATAAAGGGATTTTTAATAAGGATTTGTAAAAATTTGACAGACGGTTGTGGCCGTATTGATGAAGCATACATTTGTCAAATTTCTGTCTTTTCTATTACTTGTAAAGTTATAGCATTCAACATCATATGCAATTGATAAAATTGTTTTATAAAAGTGGGTCTTCTGTTGGTGAAATTTACATTGACACAGGACAAAATTAATGCAAGACGATACCTATTTAGCTATCGTCAGAACGCTATCGTTTTGACGATTCAAACCGTATCGTCTGACGATAATCGAGTTACGGAATGACCCCCCAGGCTTTCTAAAAGAAAATAGTCGATTTTGGACGATAATAATCCACACGAGATTCACCAAGTTGTGGCGCCATCATTGATCCATAATCCTTCGAGAACGACATTGGTCAGACCACCACCGTCAATGGCGATCGATCAATGACATGATGATATGGCCACCGACGACATTTAGTGTCAACCAGACGGCAGCGCTACGTACAACACAGACTGTACCACAATGAACATTTTGTACGATCCATTTCTGAACATGGTTATCTCACGTGGAAGCGATGCTAATTGGCCACTGCGATCCTATGATTTGACCATGTTAGACTTCTTCTTGTGGGATTCTATCCAAATAAACTACAAACCACCACTGCCCTGAAGTCCAACTTAATAAATGTAATTGGTCAAATTCAGCCTAGTTAAAGGACCTGAGATTTCGAAAATTTGACGTTTCGGATGCGTGGAGGAATTTGAATGATGTTATATCCTATACATAATGGTGTAGTACATAGGCCATAGGAAATATAAGACTTTCAGTGACATGTTAGTCAAATTAAAAGATATGAAACTTTTAATGGAAACTTTCATGTTGGTGGATGAGGCGAAACGAATTTGAAGCTGATTGTGTTGGTCTCGGTTCAATTTTCAAAGCAAGGGGTATTGATAACTTTTAAGGTTTTCGCTGTTGTTAACACATGACATTTTTAATATTAGCCGCCTTATATATGTATACAAAAATATTTAGCGAGTGCAATACAGTACTCACCCCGAACGTTTCGCTACAAATTTCAAACGTTCGGGGTGAGTACTGTGTTGCACTCGCTAAATATTTTTGTATATAACGCGGCTAATCCGAAATAATCAGTGGCGTAGCGTAGGGGGGGCGGTGGGGGCGGTCCGCCCCGGGCGGCAGGCCTAGGGGGGCGGCAAAATGTCGCCGGTGATGCGGGTAGAGTAGAAATCATATGTTTCATAAAAGATCGTTTGACAAGTCAAAGTTGGCCGTGGCGCGATGGATGTGTGCTCGCCTGTCAACCTCATGATGACAGGTTCGATCCCTGCCGTCGTCTATGTCGCTTTAATTCCATTAAAAACCTTCTAAAAATTGTCATCAATGGGTTGCTGGTTTACTCATTACATGTTGTTCAGGCATAACACTAACAACATGTAATTGAGTTGAACTAGTATGCCCAACAAGGATGAACACGAATAAAATAATGTGAATTATAAGCGACATAGAAATAAGACACGGCATTTCTCCGCTTTAGCTCAGCCGCCATCCCTGGAGATAAAAATATCTGAGACAACAACCAACAGCCTCAGAACATCGTGCCACACATCTTTCCTATCCTTCTTTCTCTTCATTAACTTCACGCCCGCGCTGTGTTGAAACATTTAAAGGGTAATCATAATCCCTTGAGCGCGGGTAGATTATAAAAAAAAAAAAAAAAAAAAACAACAATGATGTAAATTTGAAATTTGCCACCCTATCTGTGGTTCGTCGTTGACCGCTCTCGGCTGATTTTAGTGAATTCGTAGACGGTGAGTAGGGCCGTAAGAGTGCATTCCGTATCGTCAAACAAAACGTTCCGAAACTCTCGCGAAACTGAAAGGGAGTGTTCCGAAACATATGATATGCATATGCGAGATATGATAAGATAACTAGGATTCGACGGAAACGTTATTCTAGTCTCAGCCAGCTCAATGTTTTTGCTCCCTCCCGCGTCACAGAAAGTTGTTTCGATTGTGTTGTTTATAGTTTAAACACTGTTGAATCTTCTAAAAGTAAACACTTAGTACTTCACTCAACCTTTGAACTAGTTTTTGAAAATGAAAAGATTTAAAGGAAGCGGCGCGGAATACCGCAAGAAAAAGGCTAAAAAAGAAGCATACGCGAAGACGCAAAATATTTCAGTTCTAGTTCTGGTTCAAAAGCTACGTTAACGTCTTCGGCGGCATCCAGCAGCAGCGGAAGTGATTCCAATGTAAGTAAGATTCCTCTATCTACAATCGTGAGTGGCCTAGAATTGTCCTGCGGCCAATATTCATGGGAATGCATAACTTATTTTACAGGCAGAAGAAGAAGACGTGCAGACGAAGACGAAGTCGACTCACCAGAAGTACCTCAAGCATCTAGTCACAAGCCTGCAGAAGAAGTGAACCTCGTGAAGCTGTAAAGACGCTTAAAAATAAGTTTGTGGAAGTTCTTGAGGTACTGGAAGAATTGACGGATCAGTAGTCAGTGTTCTTCTTGCAGTCATGCAGTCATTAAACTTCCTCACTTTTCTTGGCTTTTAAGCTGCAGAGCTACCTGAAGAAGATGACGCACAGATTTACCTGCAGCAACGTGGACTGTGTGGATAAGTGTGCTCAGAAACTCTGCGTTTTAAAAGCTCTCCTAGTGGAGAGAAGAGACCGTTTCGTCCAAGCCGCAATCGACTTTTCTAAGACTCTTTGGAAAAAAACTCGGAATCGAACTCAAAACGAGAAGAATTCGCAGGAAAAAACGCATGCATGGCGATGAATCCGTAGATGCAGATTTGTCTCACGAGCCTCATTCGTAAGGCCCGTAGAATCCGCTTATGGAACCGCTGATCCTATTTTACTTTCAATAAAAGATACTTCATTGCCTGTGAAATGATGCCCCGAAATTTAATTTTAATTTAGTATTGAATGGGGGCGGCAAAATGGGTCTCCCGCCCCGGGCGCCGAGATGGTACGCTACGCCACTGGAAATAATAAAAATGTCAAGGGGTACTGATCCTAAGATCGGCACGTTCCTCTTATTATGGCCCATCTTAATGCTTAAGAAGAAAAATTGGTGCTAAAATCTATAACTTAATTTGATAAAATGAGTTATGTCTATAGAACAGTACGTCAAAATGATAAAACTGATTGGTGAATTACTTTAAGCAACTCCAGCTCCTCCTCTCGGTATTAAGCAACCTTATAGAAGCGTAAGTAGAACTAACCTCAAAACCTTGAATGAAAATTCTATTCTTCAAAAACCTTTGACAGATCTTAAAGAATATGCCATTTAGATTTCATTAAAATACTATCTTTTACTTCGATCCGTAATGTGTCTCGTGGCGTGCCCCGTTAGGACTTTAAACTGTAAGGCTTCACCGAAGGTTTTGGTTCTATTTTAAAAACATGTTTTTCTCTTTTTTATACATGTTTACTAATTTTTTGGTAAAATTTTGGCTATTTTGGAAAAATATCCTTCCACCCCCATTTTGTAGCCGGTTAAAAATACATAAATTACAAGTGTAACAGTTCGTGATGACTTACAACTTAACCATTTCTATGTGCATGTTTACAGGCATGAAAAAGAAACTATAATTTTCTGCCGAATTTAAAAGGTAAGCTACCGGATCCAATTTTTCAAAGCTTATACTCTTGGAGTATGTGATATTTTCTTTCGAGAACCAAAGCGTTTAGGTGGTTGCGGCTGGGATAGTCCAACGCACAAACCCTTCCCGCAAGGCAAATCTATGTCATCAGTTAACCCAAATGTTTCCTCCTTATCAATCCCAAATAAAGCTGTCAGGCATCTTAAAATTATTTCCAAAACCATTTTAAGTTGTTCAATAAGATCTTTACTCCCGAATTAACCACCAACGATCATTTCCTACTGGCTCAAATTCAATAATACCAATTACAGAAGGCAAGGTATAACCAGCTACTACTTAAACACACTTCCAATTATCCGTTTCAAGTGCATGTTATTGCTTCGCTACTCCACAAAACCCAAACCGATGATATATTATGCCATTCGACTGAACTATGACGACTTGATAAACTTCTACAAAGCATTAGAAGTGAAAGAGCCTACTTAAGCCTCAAAAGAGGTCTTACTGCGCGGCGGCTGGCGTGCCGCTGCTTAATACCAATCTCTTGGTCCTGAACGTATTGTGTTTGGTTTGGCTTCATTCCACACCTCATGGCACTCGACTCGAATTGAACTCCATAACTCACCTCATTCTATGTTATTACGATATACCCACAATCCAGCCCCCCTCGCCTCGAGTACCATCGAGCTACACAAAGCCGAAACATTTAGTATGAATGGCCTCAATGGTGGTGGATGAATGAATTGGCGGTGGTCGTCGGTCGTTAGCCGTTTTGAACCACAAGAACCGACCGAGACCAACTCGACCAGCATCGCGTACCGACCCGACCGACCGGCCGGCCCAATGTTCGGTTTATGTACATACAGAAGAACATTTTTGACAGGTTCAACATAACTGAACCGAGCCGAAAGTAGAACAATGTCAGTGAACTATGAGCGCTTGTTTCTTGGGCTATAGAGCTAGAGAATGCCTCTGTACCGTAATACGGTTTTCGATGTTGTTGTTGTTGCCAGTGGCTGCGTACGCAGTCATGGAGTCAACAATTGAAAATGGCCAAAAGGTGATAGCCGGACGGCCGGGAGGTAGTATGGTCGGGAAAACCTGATTTGGCGGTTTCGAGAACACACCGCTATGGTCGGCTCGGCTCAGCCTGGCGCAGCAGAGGTAGGGGCGGTGACGACGACGACGGCGCACAAGATGTGTCGGATCGAATTAGTCTCGTTTTCTGCTTACTTAGCACACACATAGGAACGAACCCATGCGAGCTTTTCTCGTTGGATTCTCGAGCCCGAATCCGTCGTCGTCGTCGAGCTATTTGCATTCCGATTGTCTTTTTCTTGTTATTAGATATTTCTCTTTATTGCTGTTCTTGGATTCTTTATTTGCTTTTAATTTGGTTGCCTGGTTTGTTGGTTGAATTATAATTGAATCGAATGGATTGTGGCGAGTTGTAAGAGATTTGCTCTTTCAGTGTTGTTTGGTCCATTTTGCCAGATGATGGATCTGGTAAATATTGTGATTCTTGACGAGGAGGTTTATCTTTGGACGCTGGCAAGGCGCTGCTGCTGGTAGAGAGTTTTCTTGGCATAATTATGTTGATCTGGGCATTATGGAAGGTGTATACCTATAATTCTATTCGCAATGATCATTCAAAATGACCTGAATTTTGAAATTCTACAGGCCTGTGGTTGTTTTTGTTGAGCAGCTTATGGAAAGCTGTTAAGAGGAATGCAATTTTTTGTGTTGCTATTTGGAGAAAGCATAGATATACTACTCGTAAGGCCTATATAGTTCATTTGAATTGAGTGATTATCTAAAGATTTCACACAGAATATCTATGCTCATTAGGGAAGAGAAATAAGGAAGGTATTTGTTAGGTCAGGGTGGGAATTATGTGTTTACAGTGTAGCCTGGGGATTGTTTCATAAGAATTACATTTTATATGATTTAATCAAAATTGGTCTCTTGTTTTGATTTTTTTGAATGAGAATAATGAGAAGTTATTGATCTCAAATGCTTAATTTTTTTTTAAATTCACCAACACCTCTTATCTGAAGATCCTTATCTACGTACCTTATCATTATCTATCTATCTTATTCTTATCTATCCTTATCTTGACATTGACAAGTTTATCATGTGATTAACTGACAATTGCTTTTGTAACTTGTGTAGCCAAAACCGGAACAAAATGCTTAGGTTTTTCTTACTAATAGGAGACCTTTACATAGAATAAATTTTATATGGAAAATAAGAAACAGGCCCTGTTCTGAAAAATGTAATAATCTTACATTTACTGATATTTACCTTTAAGCTGTATCAAGTTAAGAGTATCAATTTGAAATACGATCCAAATCAATTGAACTTTTACACAGTCATACATTTAACTTAAAAAAAATACATTTTGAAATCATCCTCGTAAGGCAGATACTTCGAATTTTCTATTAAATCTACTATATTATTAACATATAATATAAAACATAAAGGGCCAAGATGACTTCCTTGTGGAACCACGGAAGTACGTTTAATACTTTTTCAAACTTTTAGTTCTGTTCTTTAAATACAAATTAATTCATTTAATCATCTCAGAATGAATACCAAAATACTCGAGTGTTTTTATAAAATATTGTCCTGAACCGAATCAAATTACTTGCTTAAATCAGTGTAAATTACAAAAACTTGACATTAATCTTTAATAACATTTACGACAGCTAAATTTGTCACAGTGAACCGTTCTGATACGAAACCTTCATATCAATCAATCTATTCTGTAGTGTAGAACTCAATTTTATTTTTAACTGAATGACAAAACTGATACATGTCTGATGCTTCTTTTACTGTCGTTCCGAAAAAGTCTAATAAGCGTTTAAAGCAATGGATTATATGTATAGTTTGCTTAAAAAAGTGAAGTATAAAAATAAATTAAGAAAAAAATGTTTAAAACCCAAGAACAATCAGAATTTAAAAACTAAATATACAAAAAACCTCATGATCACAGGTTCGATCCCTGCCGTGCGTCGTCTATGTCGTTTTAATTCCATTAAAAACCTTCTAAAATGGTCATCAATAGGTTGCTGGTTTACTCATTATATGTTGTTCAGGCATGACACTAACAACATGTAATTGAGTTAAACTAGTATGCCCAACAAAGATGAACAGGAATAAAATATCTCCATCCCTGGAGATAAAATATCTGAGACAACAACCTTCAGTCTCTTTTCTATCCTTCTTTCTCTTCCTTAACTTCACGCCCGCGCTGTGTTCAAACATTTAAAGGGTAATCATAATCCCTTGAGCGCGTGTAGATTATTATATAAAAAAAAGTATACTCAATAAATCTCAGTGTAAAAAACAACCATCTGTTATCAATGCTAATGGCCGTATGGTCTCAGCTAAAATTACAATTGCTAATGCATTCAATGAGTATTTTTCAACGATTTCACTCAATCTACTAGCGACTTCTAGTCATCCATCTTGTTCACTTTGTAATCCAATCATTAATGAACCTTTTCAAAGTCAAAGCTTTGCGTTTGAGCCTATAACAAGTTTAGAGATTCTAAAGTTGATTGGCACTTTGAAAACTTGAAACTCTTCTGGTTATGATGATATTTCAAATATTTATTTGAAAAATATAGCATGTTTTATAATTGATGTGTTGACACATATCTTTAACAAAAGTATTTTTTCTGGAGTATTTCCGGTTGCTCTTAAATGTGCCAATATCTTGCCACTTTACAAGAAAGGCGCTACAAGTGATCTGGGTAACTATAGGCCTATATCTCTCCTGCCTTCGATTAGTAAGATTTTTGAAAAAGCTGTAAAAAATAGAATGGTGAGCTTTTTAACGAGAACGAAATTTTTCAGTGATGTTCAGTTTGGCTTTCAAAGTAATAAATTAACCGAAGATGCCTTGTTACATCTCTGTTCTCAAATATTTGTAAGCCTTGATAAGAAAAAGAATACAGCCACGTTATTTTTTGACATATTGACATATCAAAAGCCTTTGACATGGATAATCACGCAATTTTGATAAGCAAACTTGAAAGTGCTGGGTTTCGAGGTTTCATAAGTGATTGGTTATTAAGTGATGGTATAGGAGTGATACAAAGACATTCGATATGGGAGTGCCACAAGGTTCGGTTCTGGGACCAATACTTTTTTGGTATATATCAATTCTTAATTACAAGTTACAAGTTAACTTTATTGAGGCATATAAAATTCTTACATTTGTATCTTACAAACTATTAACATATTTTAACTTTTGGTCGACTTAATGATTTATCTGACTATATCATGAATTGTTAATATTTATTAAATAAAATCAAAATTTCTTATTTCATTTATGAAAACATTGTAAGATTTGATCGCTTGCTCCCGGCGATTCACACTCAGCTTAGCTCTTTTTTGGCTTTCTTAACTTACTGACTAGAATTAAAACTAAAATAAACTTACAACTAAAAAAACCACCATTCTTAGGCGGATATGTTTATAAAAATATCATTTATGATACAATATTTGCAGATGTTCAAGAAATCCTTAGTAATTTATATAAAACTATATAGTTACAAGGACATCTCAACCATCTGCATTTAACAAAGATTCATGTTAGCTATTCATTCATTAAATATTTATTTTTTTTATATTATTTTAACAATGTCATCCTCTATAGTTAAGGAAGGATATCCTTTCATAAAATGGCACTTGCATGTTGTCATTTGCATATTGTCTCAATAGAGTACTAGATCCCTCATTAAGAATATTGAATGGTGATAAATAATAGTTATCAAGCAGACAGTCATTTATATTAGAGTCCTTCAATGATCTTATTAGTGGGTTTTCATGGTAACTTATGCGCTCCATTTTTTTTATGAGAAGATCTATTTGATACTTCATTAAAGGTACGACCCTAGTTGCTTCATATATAGATTTGTTGGAAAACCATTTCTTGTCTGGTCTTCTAAATAGACCACAACAAAATCTCAATATTTGTCTCTCAAACATCTCCATTTCTTTTGCAACAGTAGGGGATAACGTAAACCAGGTACACAACCCATATGTCAAAATCGGTCTTATAAGAGTCTTGTACATAAGAATTTTTGTTTCCCCAAACATGCTCTTCGAATTAAGTAGCGGTTTCAACAATCCTGTAACCATCTTTGCTTTATTTAGCACTGACCTAGCATGTTTGTTGAACAGGTATCTGTTCTGGAAGCTTATCCCCAGATATTTTGTTTTAGTGCGTAATGGAATTTCAAAATTATTTAGTTGTAATTTTAAAGCTTTACTTTCCTTAACCGCAAGGTAATGTCCCTTCTTACTGGCGTTCCTAAAACAAGTTAGTCCACATTTTCGTGTATTGATTTTCAGCCTCCATTTTTTGAAATAATTTTCCACAAGAGGAAGTCCTTGCTTGATTTTGCTAAGGGCTAAGGTTGGACGTGTATCACTAGCCAGTATGATAGTATCATCTGCGTAGTGTATTGAGCCAAGTTCATTCCATATGGGGTCAGAAAGAGGAAAGTCTTGCAAAAAGATATTAAATAGTAATGGTCCCATTATTGATCCTTGTGGAACACCAGTGCTAACTGAGAAAAAATCTGAATGTTCAGATCCAATAAAAACTGAATTTGACCTGTTAGTCAAGAAACTTAAAATAATTCTAATAAGCCATTGTGGAAAGTTTAACCGAATAAGCTTGAATATAAGACCTTGATGCCAAAGCGAATCAAAGGCCTTTTCCAAATCAACGTCTAAGCTCACTGTACATTTTTTTTCCCTTAGGTTTTGTATAACCTTATCCTGGAATAGGAGTAGGGCGTGTTCCGTTGAGTTCCCTTTTTTAAACCCAAATTGATTGCTTGGGACGATGTGTTCAACATCACAAAAAGTGTTTAAGTGATTTGCTAAAATCTTTTCAAATAGTTTGCCAATATTTGAAAGGAGCGAAATAGGGCGAAAGTTATTAACTTCTCGTGTAGCTTTTTTCTTTGCTAACGGTAAGATTTTACCTTTTTTCCAAGTATCTGGGAAATAACCGTTGTTAATACATTGGTTAAATATGAGTGACAGTATGTAGTCCAAGGAAAACGGACATTTTTTTAAAATATAGTTCGAAATTTGATCTATACCTGATGATTTTTTGTTATTAAGCGAGATTCTGCAAATATTAACATTGTTTGGTGAAGTAAACGGAGAAAATCCAGGATCGCAGGCACTGCAATCAGAGGAAAAGGTGGAAAGTGTTTCGAGCACATAGGTCTCTTTGAATAGATTTACTGTGGAAAGAACTTCGCTTTCGAAAACTGGATCATCTGTTCCTATTTCAGAGTCATTCGTTGAAAAAAACTGCTTGAAAGCATTTAATTTCGATTGAATATCTGTAAGCTCTTGTCCATCAATTCTTAATTCAGATTGCCATTTAGGGGTTCTTTGACAGCTTTTGCAGATGATGTGGGCTTTTGTTATGGTACAGATAGTCGTCTTAATCTTATATCTGATATAAATTGGGATCTCAGCTGGTTAATAAGAATCTGGCTTGCAGAGCACAAACTGATAATTAGTTCTAAAACTAAGGTAATGTTTTTGAGTTTGTCTGGCCAAAAGATTGTCTTTTTGTGTCAAAAATTTAAACTTTTTAACTGTAACTGTAGTCCTATGGATACTTCTACAAACTTTACTGATTCCACGCGCTGTAGTGATAATTGTTTTAAATTAGAAGTAATAAATGAATTAAAGTATTTGGGATTGATTATTGATTTTAAAATGAGTTTTTATAACCACACAGAAAATCTTAGACAGTATTTTCGGTTCACTCTTAGAAATTTCTTCTTTTTGCGTAAAGTTTGTTCTTCTAAGCTGCTCCTTAAGATTTATTATGGCATTTTTCATTCCAAACTAGAATATGGAATTTTTTGTTGGGAAGGTTCCTATTACAACAAAATACAGCCTCTTTTAGTTTTACAAAAAAGTGTTCTGAAGAAAATATGTGGTAAGCCTTGTACCCTAATTTTTCCACTTTGTATGGATTTAAAAATTCTTCCAGTGCGACATATGTATTGCTATAAAGTTCTTAAAATTTTCTTTAAAAGATCAGGTAATCTTAATTTTAGATTAATTGATAATTATAGTTTACGTGGTAATTTTTTGAACCAAGTATCTATACCGGTGTTTCGAACAACTGCATTTCGAAATTTGTATAATATTTCCTCATGTCGTATATTTAATAGACTCCCTAATTTTATCAGTATGCAAACTTCTCATTTTGTATTTATGAAACAAGTTAAAAACTAGCTCCTAAGTCTTGATAATAAGAGTATCGAATTCTTTGTAAATAGTTTTACCTGATGTTTTCATGAAATGTTTAACTTAATTCAATTTAATTTTTGTATGCATTATTAATTTAATGATATTTTAACTTTATTTTTTAATATTTCTTTTTTAAGGGTCAACCCACCATACTTTTGTCACTTATTTCTTCTTTTTATAAATTATGTACTCATTTGGATTTTAAGAAAAAAATCAATAAAAAACAAAAAGTTTGGTATAGCTAAGAGTTTACAAATTCCTCTAAAGTTTTCAAACAGATTTTTAGTTGTCAATTTAAAAACCAATTATCAAGACAAAAATAAAGGAATTGAAAACTGAGTAAAAGTAGCTCGGTAGGTACAATTTCTCTGCCAATAAAAAAACGCTTATGTACAGATTAATAATAGTCAGTTTTTGTGTTCAAGGAGTCCATTTTGCTTTTTCACTATTATTAATTTTTCAATGATTTCTGTTTTCCATTTTTCCTTTAAATGTTTTTTATTTTTAAATAATTATCTACATTTTATTTTCAAGAAAGATAGTTGAGGACAAATTTCCAATCGTTAATAATCGAACTCGAGGTATTATTCAAAATTTACTTTAGATTCAAAACAATGGCACTTACCATCGAACCACTTTTTTGATTTTCGACTTTATTTTTAAAGACTGCGATGATTTTTGTCAAAATTTCATATGCAGGAGGTCCTTTAAATTTGAAATAATATTGGCTGTATAAATTTTCGACAAATATCTTCTGTATTGAATTAAACGATCAGTATCATGACAAATGGTGGGTAAATTGTTTATTTGCTGGGTGAAATTCAATCGTGCAATAAGAAAATAAAATCCAGCAAATTACTCATATTTTTCAAAAAAAAAATATGTTATTAGGGATTTTTTAAATGAATCAAGTAGTTGCAGCCAAGAAGAAAAAGCTACATTTTTTGAGAAAAAATTAAAATTAATGGCACGTTTTTGAAATATCAAAAGAAAATCTGATTTTTTTTCCAAAATCCAAAAAAAATATTTTTCTAGGGCTTTGATATGCAAAAATTTAAAAAAATTTTAGTTTTTGTATTAATGTTTTGTTTAAAATCCATAGAAAGTCAAAATTAAAAAAAATGGTTCTTTCTTATTGTTTTTGAATAATAGACCATACAAATTAAGCGAAACAGTAAAAAAATTATCAAAATTCCAGGTGTTTTTTTTTTCGTGAAACTGATATGATCATCGAAAACTATTTTTTAACATTTGTATGTGTGTACTATAGTAAAAATTTCTTCTAAAAAATCTTGTCAAATTTAGTATGTGGTTTTCGAAATAAGAATTCTGATTTTTAAAAATTACAGAAATTCAGTTTTTTTCTAAATTACAAAAAAAAAAAGAATTTTTAAAATTTGAATGCACAATACTATTTAATTATTATTTAAGCTCTAGTTTACAAAAACTTATCAAAATTGGTTGCACTTTTTTCGAAAAAAAATCGAGATAAAATACAATTAGAGCAATTTTTAAGATTTTTTTTCAGTGACATGTTTTGAAATATGGAATACTAAGCAAACCAATTTTGAAACTTAAAATCCAAGAGATATTTTTTTTTTTAATTATTTTTATAAGATAATGTACTTATACGAAATTTCTTATTAATCCAAAATAAGAAAAAAATATTTCTAAGACCATCGAAAAATGGTTCTACTGGAAGTGGCATTTTTCGAAAAATATATTTGGTAGAATTTATAAGTTTTGCATATATCAATGTATTAATTTTTTTTTCTGTGGAAATCGTCAAAAGACACTAGGTAATATTCGGTTCCAGGAAGTGTGGAACCCTTACTGCACGAAAACTGGGGTGGAGCTCTTCGCTCAACTCCCTCCGCTGCACTTGATGTTCTCTTTCATCTCATACCGCTAGATATCTTTAGTAAACAATCGGCCGCTAGAAAACGTTATATCGACTACTGATATAGGTATTTTCTCAGACAGTCAAGCTGCCATAAAGTCACTGGACTCTGTCTCCATAAACTCACTAACAGCCCAAAATTGTCGATCATCTCTAGTGGAGATGTCAAAACAGTTTGACATTCACCTTATATGGGTGCCGGGGCATAGAGACATTCCAGGAAATTGTAAAGCCGATGAACTTGCAAAAAAGGGAACAATATCTTACCTTTGTTGGATAGCAAATCTAACATCGGTATACGCCTAGCCACTTGTAAACTTATGCTAAAGCATGATGCCATAAAGAAAGCTAACCACAGATGGACCAGCACTCCAACTTGCCGGTAGATTGCATATTATAAGCTCCGTTATAGGTGTCCTTACTGGACACTGCCTAATAAGAATACATGCTTTCCGTCTTAGAGTTCCTGCAAATAATTTTTGAAAAATCTACATGGATGAAGAAGAATAGGAGTCAGTTCCTCACCTTCTATGTTCTTGGCCTGCCCTAGCACAAAGACGTAGACTCCACTTGGGAGACTACCTCAAACGCTTCATTGTTAGCTCAAAATGGTTTAACGAGTAAGGGTGATTTTTGAAATCCTGTGGTATCACAAAATATTGGTTTAAGTGTGTTGACTTTTTCCGGTTAGCAGCCACCTTAATCTAACCTAACCTAACCTCGTACATTTAGGACTATTTCAATTTCAAAGTTGGTTTGACTTCGCAGTAGCTGATTGCGTGATACAGCGTACCTATGTTTTAAAATACTTCTGTGAGAATTTATATTTGAAGGTCACGATGTAGATCGCTATTTCTTAGGTTATGTACCATGGGACATTTAGTTGTCTTACATTAAGGACTTTGTTTTGAAATTTAGATGGGCTTTTCATTTGTTGTAAGGCACCATACGTCCGAACGGGTTTTACCACTTGCTTGAGTAACATTTGTTTGCTGTGGATAGTGAGGCCAGATTACTTGTACTGGTTACTATGAAAAAATAGTACCCAGTAAATTTTTCTGTACTTCAACTAAAGTAGATTTTGTTTTGACTCCGAAGATTGCTACGAGGAATCGCGAAAGGATTTTTTTAATTTTATCTTTTAAAAACATCTAGATAGTTTCTTTAAACTAACATAATATTCTGGACGCACTTTCAAAATATTTGTCTTCCATTAATTTCAGAAAACAAATAACGCTAACCACCATAGCGAATCGATGATAATCTCTTAGCGGATACATTCAAAAAAATGTTTTCAGTACAATTTTTAATTTTCTGAATGTTGAAGCAAATGCGTGGAAAATCTCTGATAAAATCGGACACCAAGCACTAATATATGAACAGAACGTTGTTTCGTTCTAAGCTTAAAAGGGTTTTCCCCTTTCTTTTGCTTACTAGCTATACTTTTGCGAAACTTCGTTAGGTTTTATTTTAGGGTTTATTTTAGGATTCCCCGTTTATCTAATCTTGCTATATTCTGTAGCTAATTTTTTTTTCTCATAGTCATTCATTGTGTTATGTAACCAGAACAAAAAGTATATTACATTCGATTTATACATTTCAACTGGCTTTCCTCCTTTTGATTGCTTACATTTTGAATTAAAGAGTTCATATTTTAAAAAATAAGCATTAAATATGAAGTTAAAACAAAATATTTTTTCTTAAACTTCATCTTAACCGGAACGAGTTTCCGTTTATGATAACGGGTGATTTTTTAAGAGCTTGAGAACTTTTTTTAAAAAAAAAACGCATAAAATTTGCAAAATCTCATCGATTCTTTATTTGAAACGTTAGATTGGTCCATGACATTTACTTTTTGAAGATAATTTCATTTAAATGTTGACCGCGGCTGCGTCTTAGGTGGTCCATTCGGAAAGTCCAATTTTGGGTAACTTTTTCGAGCATTTCGGCCGGAATAGCCCGAATTTCTTCGGAAATGTTGTCTTCCAAAGCTGGAATAGTTGCTGGCTTATTTGTGTAGACTTTAGACTTGACGTAGCCCCACAAAAAATAGTCTAAAGGCGTCAAATCGCATGATCTTGGTGGCCAACTTACCGGTCCATTCCTTGAGATGAATTGTTCTCCGAAGTTTTCCCTCAAAACGGCCATAGAATCGCGAGCTGTGTGGCATGTAGCGCCATCTTGTTGAAACCACATGTCAACCAAGTTCAGTTCTTCCATTTTTGGCAACAAAAAGTTTGTTAGCATTGAACGATAGCGATCGCCATTCACCGTAACGTTGCGTCCAACAGCATCTTTGAAAAAATACGGTCCAATGATTCCACCAGCGTACAAACCACACCAAACAGTGCATTTTTCGGGATGCATGGGCAGTTCTTGAACGGCTTCTGGTTGCTCTTCACTCCAAATGCGGCAATTTTGCTTATTTACGTAGCCATTCAACCAGAAATGAGCCTCATCGCTGAACAAAATTTGTCGATAAAAAAGCGGATTTTCTGCCAACTTTTCTAGGGCCCATTCACTGAAAATTCGACGTTGTGGCAGATCGTTCGGCTTCAGTTCTTGCACGAGCTGTATTTTATACGGTTTTACACCAAGATCTTTGCGTAAAATCTTCCATGTGGTCGAATAACACAAACCCAATTGCTGCGAACGGCGACGAATCGACATTTCACGGTCTTCAGCAACACTCTCAGAAACAGACGCAATATTCTCTTCTGTACGCACTGTACGCATTCGTGTGGTTGGTTTAATGTCCAATAAAGTAAACTGAGTGCGAAACTTGGTCACAATCGCATTAATTGTTTGCTCACTTGGTCGATTATGTAGACCATAAATCGGACGTAAAGCGCGAAACACATTTCGAACCGAACACTGATTTTGGTAATAAAATTCAATGATTTGCAAGCGTTGCTCGTTAGTAAGTCTATTCATGATGAAATGTCAAAGCATACTGAGCATCTTTCTCTTTGACACCATGTCTGAAATCCCGCGTGATCTGTCAAATACTAATGCATGAAAATCCTAATCTCAAAAAAATCACCCGTTAGTTTTCACAGTGCTCGTATTAATGAAGAGGTTTTTCAATAAGAGCGGGTAGAACAATTTGAAAGTATGCTATTATGTATGGAATATAACATCGTTTAAACTCCCACCTACGTTTCTTACAGTGACTGACAAGGATTCGAGTGGTTCAGTTTGAAATACTCTTCGCGATAGATCCGGCTGAATTTGAGCGATGGCCTATGTTATGTTCACCTTAAGGGCATTGCTCTACTGTGGCTTATTAACATAGACCTGTGACTTAGGGAAACACCACAAGAACAGTTCTAACCTTACCCCTAATTCGCCATAAGAAATTGGTTATCATCCGCCTCACCAACATCGTTTTCTTTTGCACGACGAGGAATCGACAGCCTCGGATTCTGGTGTACACTTCCACGGATCGCGGCGGCGGTGTTCTAGGCCGATCTATCCTTCTTTTAACATACAAATTTTACCACCAAACGTTGAGCGGTCGACTGTGAAGGGCCACCATCTCTACCAAAGTTGTACCATTTGAACTTGCTGTTCAATCGTGATTTGGCATCGAGAACTGAATGAATAATAAACATCAGATTTGACAGAGATGTCACCAAAACAAAATGGCAGCCATAAACTGCCAAAACCTACCCAATTGAAAAACACTTAAATTATTTCTTGTATGACTTCTACATCATCGTAATATTTCGCAATTACATTTTAACTCAGTCAAAGTGATATCACTTTTGCTACGTTTCGTCTAAAATCCCAAAATTGAAACTAAAATCTCTCAAAAACTGATTGAGGTTTTGTTTCGCCTTGAAATTATTTCCCAAACTCTTGGCGCCAGTATTATTACTTAAGCAAACCTTTCCCTAATGTTTACCAAGTGAATTAATTTAATATATTCCAAAACAGAAGACCGGGGGACTTTCAGTCTAAATGCCAGATCTTATGTTCCTCATTCCGTTGATTTCTGCTCAATACAAACAATTATTATTATTTTAATAAGACCGTTTTGTATCTTCATATCATTTAGCACTACGAACCGCGAAAAAAAAATAGAATTCTTATTTGAATCTAATTTTCCTATATTTTTGTTTGAGTTTTGAATTCAACCCGTGAACACTTCGGCTACAGGGGTACATACGTATTTGAGAAACGGCAGCAATGCGAACGTACAATTGCGCCGGATCGAGGCAAAATATTTTTCTAACTTTGCCGTGGGCATCTTTCCTGGTACATAATTTAGCACTTGCGATTTATTCACTTGTTTGTTGTTTTAATAATTTTCGATTCGTTTGTTATTTTTTGTTGTTGTTTTGTTTTTGAACTAAAGTCTATGTACCTACCTAGCTACATAGGTGTATAAATTCAATTTAGAAATAGAATTTAGAAAATAAAAAAAAAAAATGCTTTCAACAGTCAAAGATTTTATTGAATATTTTTAGAATTTGATTTGGTAGTTAATTTTTGTTTTATTTGGTATTTTCCATTGCTAAATCGAAGGCGGTATTTTGTTTGTTTAAGTTTGAGCTTATCCATGAGATTTGAATTTTTGTGTTTTTAGTAATTTTGTGAAGTATTTTTTTGTGTTTTTTGGTGAGAACGGAATATTTAAGAGATTCTTAAGGCAGTTGATTAGTGAGATTTTGTACAAAGTTTAAATGTTTGTTTTTGCAAGGAAAAATATTAACACTTGGGTGGTTTGAAGGGATGAATTAAGCTCTGAAAACAACACAATCTAATTGTTTCCTAAAATCATTAATTTAGTCAAAATTTAAATAAAAATAGTAAATTTACGCGCTTGAGTGTTTATAGTTTCTATATATATACCATTTGAATTTCAATAGGTCGATACCCTTATGTAGTAATTATTATTAGGGAATTATAATGAAACCTTGACTTCGAAAAGAAAATACAATTAGTATTGAAAATTGAAATTATTTGAACACGAATCACCCTAGACATTGAAGATAAATTTAAATGGTTCAATATCTAACTTACTAATATCCTTAACGATTTAATAATAGAAAAATATATATATATATTTCTCAAATTGTATGAGTGTAAAAAAATTAGAATGCGTTCTGATGTTCAGAGAGAATATATTAATTATGCAAACAAAGTTTAAAAAATCTTTGCAAATGTTATGTACTTGAATTAATTTTTTGAAGTTATTTAGTAATATTCATTAAATGAAATAAAAAATCGTTCACCCGTTTTCAATTTAGTTTTTAAATTTGAACAAAAAAATTATAAAACTTAAAAACGTCTAGATATGAAAAACTATAAAAAAAATGTCATCAAAATCCGTTATGCCGATAATGAGAATTTCGAAAATTCGAACAAATAGTTCTATGGTAGGTACAGTCAGTAATATCTAAATTTCAAATTTTTCTTATTGAATTATATGATCATAAAAAAAGTTATCGATAAAAAAACTAGGCGCCATTTTCGAGAAAAATAAGATATTCGAAATCCATTTCTTAACATTTGTATGGTAGGTATCGTTTTTAAGAAAAAAAATATTTTTTTTCACAGTTTTTTTTAATAGTTCTTTAACTATTAACTGTCAAGTTTAAAAAAAATCGAGTATGGGGTTTTCGAAACACTGAGTTTTGAAAAAAAATTTAATTTTTTTCCAAAAATCCAAAAGCAAAATTTTTGAAAATTTTAATTTACTATCCGAACTTTTGGGTACCTTTAGCATATAAAAACTTATTAAAATTGGTTGTATCGTTTTTGAGAAAATCAAAAACAAGAAAGTTGTTCCATGGGGGTACCAATAATATCCACTTTTCGTAATTTTTTTTTCAAACATTTCCTTACTAAATGAGATGTTTTTAAGAAGTCTGTAGAATAGTTTTTAGGAAAAAAAAAATAATTTATAAGATTTCAAAAAAAAATCGTATGGCAGCAAAAGAAACGTTTTTAGCTGTATAAAGGGTTGAAAAGCGCTTTCACAATTTCAAGGCTCGTTAATTCTCTCTATATGCGCCTTAAGAGCAAACATGGAGCTCACTTGCAGCTAATTCATTGAGTTTGAGAGCACTTTTGAGCTCCTTAATAGTGCTTTTAAGTATGTCTTGTCCGCTAAAAGATATCATCGTTATGTCAAGTCTGATCAAAATCTCGAGTTCGATTTTTTTTACGAATCCATAACTTGCTATAAAGTGCCTATATCAAATATTATTTGAAAGAATATTTCAAAAATTTTGTTCAATATCGTTAGAATCGTAAATGGCAAAGTCGAACGTAGAAAAATAGGTCTATAACAGGTACCGTCAAAATTTTGTTTGACCCAAATGCTTACAGTAGCACACATAATTTTAACTTGTGACTTAAAGGTAATGGCCCAAACAGCTTTGTATTTACCATTCGAACAACCATCTAAGCGGCGAAACTAAATTTTGCAATCTTAATTTATAACAATAAAAGGAAAATATTGATAAATAATTGCTTATAACTATTGGAAAAACGAATAAAGTAAGTTAATTTAGAAAATGTTCATTGCGTAATATTAAAAAATTACTTTCAATTGATAGAAACGTGACAAGAATCAAAATTGGACTAAGTAAGAAAAATAATTTCTCAAGGATACCATTTACTCAAAGCTTAATAATACTTCCATGATTGCAAACAAAAAAATGAATGCTGGGCGAATCTAAATAGATCATAGAAGCTAAAGGGTTATATAGAACTTTCGAAGACAAGTCAACACAAAAGGTGGCGGTTCACAACCAAAGGAACCAGAGCCGTTATACTATGAGACTCAAGAAATGCTCCCAAATGATTTTGAAAACCATGAAGCGAAAACAGCATTACCAGCAAATCAGCAGAAAGCAAATCGAACTGCTTGATCTACAAACCAAAAATGAAAAGAAGAATTTTAATTAATAAAAACGTCAATCGTTTTTTCCACTAATATTGTTTAAATAATTTTTTTTTGTTTTCAAAACAGCAATGGCTGTCACTTTTGATATTGACAGATTCGTAACGTTCTATTGTGATTCTATCATTTTAAATTTAACTTAGTTACAGGAAAGCAGCTTTTAAGTATTTAAAAGTGAAATTTATGTTTTATTTTTACGAATTTTTGGTTAAAATGGAATTTAAGCTAGATTCGGATCTATTACTCAGGGCCAATATATTCCTATAAGGCAAGTTATGCACTCGTAAAAAAAAACAATACAAAAATTCATTTAGTTAAAGCTAGGTATTGGTTGGAAAAAATTTACGAAAAATGGTTATTAATCCCCCTTGGAACCATTTTTTTGGATTTGATTTTCTCAAAAACGTTACCAACGATTTTGACGATTTAAAGCTCCCCAAAAGGTTGAATATTATTGTGTATTCAATTTTGCAACAAGTTTTTTTTGCATTTTTCAAATTTTTTTTAGCACTCAATATTACGTAAAACCCATGCTCGATTTATTTAAACTTGACGAATAAAAGTTTCTTAATATAATCTACAAGATGTGAAAAAAATACAAATGTTAAAAATGGTTTTTAAAAATCGTATTTTTCTCGAAAAGGGCAGCTATAATTTTGACAATTTATTACTTGCGATATACGAGGGCGGGTCAATAAGTCCGTGACTTTTTGACCTCTTTATTGAAACAGCAACACTGCTCCTGTCAACAGGCATCTGTCAGTTGACTCCTGTCAAAATTTAAACTTGCTGCGTCAGTTAGTTTGTGTTTGACAGCTATTTTTATCAGACTACTCACTAATTTGAGGAGAAAATGGAAAAAAGTGATTTTCGTGTGCTTATTAAGCATTATTTCTTGCGAAAAAAAACCATTACCGAGACCAAGGCTAATCTTGATAAATACTATGGGGACTCTGCACCATCGATTTCAATGGTAAAAAAGTGGTTTACTGAATTTCGTTGTGGCCGTACAAGCACTGAAGATGCCGAACGTCCTGGACGCCCAGTTGAGGTCTCTACACCCGAAACAATCGAAAAAATTCACGATATGGTGTTGGCCGACCGAAGATTGAAAGTGCGAGAGATTGTGGAAGCCGTAGGGATCTCGCATGGCTCAGTGGTTTCAATTTTGAATGATCACTTGGGCATGAGAAAGCTTTCCGCAAGATGGGTGCCGCGTTTGCTCACAGTCGACCACAAACGCAATCGTGTAACAACTTCACAGGAAGGTTTGGCGTTGTTTAATCGCAATATGGAGGAGTTTTTGCGCCGTTTTGTAACCGTGCACGAAACATGGATCCATCACAACACACCAGAGACCAAACAACAGTCAAAACAGTGGGTTTCTAAGGGTGAATCGGCGCCAAAGAAGGCCAAGGTGGGTTTGTCAGCCAATAAAGTTATGGCGACTGTTTTTTGGGATGCACGCGGGATAATCCACATTGACTACCTTCAAAAGGGAAGAACAATCAATGGGGAATATTATGCCAACTTATTGGACCGATTCAATGACGATTTGAAAAAAAACCGACCTCATTTGGCCAAGAAAAAAGTTCTTTTCCACCAAGACAATGCAAGGGTGCACACAAGTCATCTCGCAAACAAAGGCCTATTTTGAGGACCTCGACAAATCATTTTTTTTGGAAGGGATAAAAAAATTGGAGAAGCGTTGGACAAAGTGTATAGAGCTCAAGGGAGACTACGTTGAAAAATAAAATTATTTTTTTATCAAAAAATCTGTGTTTTATTCCAAAAGTCACGGACTTATTGACCCGCCCTCGTAGGTAGATACTATAGGGCAAGTTCTGCATTTGGAAAAAAAATCGAACTCGAGATTTTGATCAAAGTTGACATTACGATGATAGCGAAGACGAATAAAGTGGGTCCGACAATTCCGTCTGTCTGTCTGTATGTCTGTATGTCTGTACCCCGAACTACAGCCTAAACTACCGGGGGTATTTTCTTCAAACTCGGTAGTTAAGGGTCTTCGGTGATTCCCTAGAGGAGAAATTGAAATTTTTTTTTAGCTCCAAAACTAACGGTACCCCCCCATATACCCGTAATGCAAAATCTTATTTATCTCGAAAACGGCTATAATGATTTTGATAAAAAAAAATTAGGTGTGATATTATGAACATAGGCTACATTTTGGTCAAAAAAATTTTTGGGGCAAAATGTTATTAGGGGTACCTGCCATAGACCCGTTTTTTTTTTTTATTTTCGACTTTCTCATTAACGGCTCTAAGGATTTTAACCCAAAATTTTCAGCAGGAGTCCCCTTAAATTTAAAATAATATTGTATATACAAATATTCAAAAAAAATATTTGTTTGGTTTTTTTGAAAATTTTTTTTTTTTAAATCAATATCTTCAAAACCTATGAACGATTATTGTTTGAAATCATTTCCTAAAATCAATATTATTTAATACTTAAATTCATACTTTTCCGGAAGCCAGACGGCAATTTATGCATTTGAACATTATTATCTCATTAAATCCATGTTTTATATTTATAAAATGTATCTTAATTCCAAAGTACTTTTACATAAGAGCAAGTTCGTGCGATCCAGTCGTGCATTTTATTTTTTCTGAAAAACTGCTCGATGCGTTTTTTTGGAAATTTTATTTTTATTCGTACAATAATAATAATAAAGACTTGAGAAAATATTTAGAATATTTTGAATATATATAAAAGCTTATTTTTTTAAGAAACCACTACAACGGCTTATAGTTTTTGTTCTTGCATAAGCTAGTATTTGCTTGAATTACATAGTATCCTATCTTAGCTCGAGCTTGTAAAAGAGTTGCTGTAATAATTTAAAAAATGGATTTTATGCTTATGAACATTTTTTCTCTAATAACATTCATTTTTGAAATTCTTAGTCTTTTACTTAAGAGCAAGTTCGTGTGACCTTATCGTGCATTTTATTTTTTATAAGTTAAGCCCCCTGTATTTAATCTCCAACTAAGAAGAGGGCGTAAAAGTTCGCAAAGTTAGTATTTTGATGATTTAACCGCAAAAATTAAAATAGGGGTAAACGTTGAGAGATCTGTTAATTGAGTATTTAATAGCCAAACCAAAAAATTTTCTAATGCTCAACTAAGAGAGTCAACAACTATCCATCTGTCAACTAGAAATTCTTATTAATAAATGTGTTACAACATGTGACATATATCGGATAGCAATAGGTAATAAATTACGCGTTCAATGAATACATAATTTCTTAACACACACATGAGTACATTTGTAGGACTGTTTTCTACTACAAGCATACATTTTCTAAATCTTTACATAATTGTGACACATGCATTGGAATTTCATCTCAATTTAATGAAGAATCGGAGTGCTTCCAGTGATTAAGCCTGGAAAGTTATCACAAAACACTTACAGGAAGAAGAACGAGAATGTCGCTGAATTCCATCATTTTATTTATATCCTTGTGATGTACGAGTAGGTAAACTTCTATATACAGGGTGATTGGCATAAGGTGTGACAAAAAGCTAGGGCGTGTAGGTTGGACTTAGACAAGAAAAAAATCGTATGGGAGGGGGGGGTCTATTTCCCCCCGTTTAGGCGGGAGGGGCAATTTAAGAAAAAAATCACTTAAAACAGAAAAAAAATTATTAAAAAATAACGGTGATACCTACAGAGTAATGCTATAGCATTTTGAAAAGCCAGAAATACATTCTTTAATTTTTTTTTTTAATAAAGTTGTTCGAGTGAATAGTTTTTGAAAAATCAGTTTTCAAAATCAAAATTTTGAAAAAAAAAATGAAAAAATTTTTTTTAAACAATTTTTTTTCAAAATTTTACGTAATTAAGTATTATTTTTGTATTCAATATTCAATGCTCTCATTAATTTTTGATTAAACACAAAAAACCGGATGTCAAAATGTTTTGTAGTTTTTGCGAAAATCAAAAATAACAAAAACTACTTTTGTTCTAAGAAAAGCCTTTTATTTTAGTTTTTATACGTCTTTGGATTCTTACGTGAATTTACGATTGAAAGGATTAACTTTCTTTTTACTATTTTTTTAATTATCGTCTTATAAACATACAATAATGTGACAAAGTACTGGATTAACGATATTTCACACATTTTTTCATTGAGAACACCTGCGTGAGAGCATTGGTTTAAAATTGACCTGCCACTTTTTTTATTATGGTGGGGTCGGCTTGGCGTAGGTGGATTTACGAAAAAAAGGCTTAACTTTTTTTGTAAAATTTTTTTATTATCAGTCTTATAAGCATATAATAAAGTGACAAAGTACTGCACTGAACCAAAAAGGTACATGATTCGAAGGAAAAACTGCATGTTTTTAAAGAAAAAATTCATTAAAAACGCGCCAAGAATCGAGTTCATTAAAAGAAAGAAATCCTAAGCATACGTTTTATGAATTTGTTCCTACGACTATAAAAGGTTCTTTAAATTAATGATTCCTGCATTAAATTAATGATTGGAAGTCATGAAAAAATTCTCTCGATAATTCACAAAACATATGAACTATTTCATTCGATGTAAGTAAGTAAACATGAAATTCATAATTCTTTGCTTTAATTTCATGTATTTTGTCATTCAATGTTACTATATTTTTCATTTATTTTATGATCTTCTGACATAAATTGATGGAACAGATCCACTATTTTAATGTAAAAAATCATGAAAATCATGTTTATTGTTCTTAAAAAGTATGTGCAATTTCAGACAATGTATGTAAAAATTCATGGAATTCATGATGTTTTTCATTAATTTTATGAAATCGGTCTGTGTTTTAAATGATTTAATTCATTAGTTTAAAAACTCTGACACTTGTTCTAGGAAAAGTTTCCTAAGATGTATGACGTTTTTCATTGATTAAATGAATGATAGTTTTATTTTTAATGATTTTAATCATTTGCTTGCAATAATTGTAAGAAAAGTTTCTTTTTTAATAATGAAACAGTCATTAATTAAATGCAACTTTTCTTGTATTAGTATGAATCTTTTCATTAGTTTTATGTAAGAAATTATGGAACCTAAGCTATTTTTTCATAAAACTAATGAATTTTTTCTTTTTTTTTCCAATGATTTCTATTCGTGTTAAGAACAAATAATTATACGTGCACGTCCACCTGAAATACAAAAGCCCCGATGAAAATTATTTTCAAGAAAATGTTATACCTGAAAACTTAAAGAAAAGAAAAGAAAAGAAAAGAAACGAAAAGAAAAATATTTAAAAATAGAACAATTATTTATTGAATATATTTTTGAATATCAAATTCTTGCGTACAACATAATAAATAAAATATACAGGGTGTCCGACAGTCGAAAAACATTTCGTGAAAAATTATTTCGGGCGAATAACATTCTACCCAGACACCACACTAATTCCACTGCAGCATTATCTAAAACAAAAATAAAAATACAAAGTCAATTAGTCAAGGATATTAAACGTGGTTTTCTTAAAGTAATCATTAAAACAAAAGCAATTTTGGCAATTAAAAATGATAGGTTTAATGTTATCGGTTAATGTGTTTTGAAATAAATATATATGAACTAAGAAAAATAAAATTACCACTTTGACATCTCCTTCATCTATTTTTTTTCAGCATTGCCCTCATCTCCTTGTACCTTATAAATGCTTTTCTTGTAGCAAAAATTGGTTAAGTCGGATGGCTTGATTTGTCCATCTGCTGAAAATCCCTGGGCGATTTCCAATCAACACACCAAAATCCATTTTTATCTAAAAAAATTAAACAATATAATATAACGAATTTATGAAAAATATTCGCTACCTATAGACTAAATACTTACAAATTTTATAAATCAAGTAGTCGTCCACAATGCGCAACACTTTGAAAAATGTATACATATTTTTAAAATAAATTTGGAAAAAAAAACTTTTTGGGAACTTTGTAAAATCACGTTTTAACACTTGTAATATCAAACAAGAAATGAACTCTTGATATGATATTACGAGTATATTGCATGAAGTAACCGCAAAGTTTATGACATATTTCCTACTATTAAAGAGTCAGTCATACAAAACATGAAAATGTTCCTTTTTTTATGAATAAGTTCTTAAAACACCAGACTACAGCCATAGGTGTATAACTGTAATATTTTGCACTTTAAAGAAATATTCCATAAATTGCAAGTAATGAGCTTGCAGTTTATGAAAAAATTCCTACGATTCAGGAATAAATTCTTTCACAATAGTGGGCAAAATCAAACTGTTCCTAAAATTGAAGTGTTAGTCATGCAAAATATGAAATTAATCTTATTTTGTATGAATTAGTTTTTAAAACACCAAATTAATCTTTTTTTGTATGAATTAGTTCTTAAAACACCAGATTTCTATAACGGCACTTTCATAGCCGCATTAAATTGGTTTTCTTTTTAAATAATTATATTATGTCTTAATAAAAGTCAAAGATGATGACGTAAAAAATACATAATATGTAGCTTATTAAAATAACGGGGTCGCACGAACTTGTTCTTATTATAAAAGACTGAGAATTTAAAAAATTAATGTTACTAAAGAAAAACTGTTCAGAAGCATAAGATTCACTTTTTCATTAATTCACTTTTTGCATGCATCAAATGAATGGATTCAAGCATTTAAAGCAATTTTCCTTAAAATGTCCGTTACTCATGCATTGAAAAATATGTTGCATGTAACAAATGAAAAGTTACATACATTTTAAGTAATCTTTCATACAGCTTCATATTAAATTTTGTATGAATTGTTCATATTTCAAATGTAAAGTTTCCTGCTTGGAATTCGCAACAAAAAAAAAATATTTAGGAATGTGGTTTCATGCATTTTATGATATTTTGCATGTAAAAAATGTATGGTTTCAAGAATTTAAAGTAATTTTTCATAAAATTTCTGTTGCTCTTGTTGATGAATGTGGTTTCATATAATTAGTCACTTTGTTCCTACAATAAAAGAACAGTTTCAAGCATTTTAAGAAATTTTTCATAAAACTTTACAATAAAATTTGTATGAACTGGTCATACTTCAAATGTAAAAAATCATAATCTGATTTTCCAACAACAATTCTATTGCTTTGGATTTTATGAATGGTTTTTCATGAAAATCATGATTTGGTCATAAAACAAAAATTAATTTTTATGAATTCGTGCATTATTCATATGAATATTTCTTAAAAATTAATGATTTTGGCTGAATGATCGCCATTCATAAAAAGAATGTACAAAAATTTTTTCAGTGTGGATTAACACATTTTTCATTGAGAACACCTGCGTGAGAGCATTGGATTAATATTAACCTGCGAATGTTTTTTAAATAATTTTTTGTAATAAGCTTTAGTTAAAAAATAGTTAAAAATTTAAATAAACAGTAATTATGTATTTTATCTAAATATGCATGTATTTCTTATTTTAATTGATTTCAAGATTCAGGAACATTCTTGTTCTTATTTCGCAATTGCACTTTTCTGTCACTAGTTAGGGCGTGTAACGTTGCATTATTTAAACAACATTCGCAGGTCAATATTAATCCAATGCTCTCACGCAGGTGTTCTCAATGAAAAAATGTGTGAAATATCGTTAATCCAGTACTTTGTCACATTATTGTATGTTTATAAGACGATAATTAAAAAAATAGTAAAAAGAAAGTTAATCCTTTCAATCGTAAATTCACGTAAGAATCCAAAGACGTATAAAAACTAAAATAAAAGGCTTTTCTTAGAACAAAAGTAGTTTTTGTTATTTTTGATTTTCGCAAAAACTACAAAACATTTTGACATCCGGTTTTTTGTGTTTGATCAAAAATTAATGAGAGCATTGAATATTGAATACAAAAATAATACTTAATCACGTAAAATTTTGAAAAAAAATTGTTTAAAAAAAATTTTTTCATTTTTCTTTTCAAAATTTTGATTTTGAAAATTAATTTTTCAAAAACTATTCACTCGAACAACTTTATTTAAAAACAAAATTAAAGAATGTATTTCTGGCTTTTCAAAATGCTATAGCATTACTCTCTAGGTATCACCGTTATTTTTTAATAATTTTTTTTCTGTTTTAAGTGATTTTTTTCTTAAATTGCCCCTCCCGCCTAAACGGGGGGAAATAGACCCCCCCCTCCCATACGATTTTTTTCTTGTCTAAGTCCAACCTACACGCCCTAGCTTTTTGTCACACCTTATGCCAATCACCCTGTATACGACAGCCGACATTACTCGCATTAAGTATCTAGCCAATCTGGAAGCTACTGGCATGTGACCATCAACTCATCACCACCTATCATAATAGCAAAAATATGACATATCAAAAATGCTATTCAAGTTTGGTATCTTCCATCCGAATCCAAGGCCTTAAAACTAGGAGAATATAAATTTAAAAAAAAAAATCGAAAAGACCACACAGTGCCAAAACAACAATATTTTGTCACGAAAAAAAAACGAAGTAAAAATACATTTAGCTATGTATATGCATACGGGTGTTTTTGTGGATACAGCCAGAGTGCCAATACACCGAGTAACTCACTCTTCACAGAGTGACATTCGAACAAGAAAGCCATCACTTGAAACTCACGTTGCATTGTGCGTCCTCGACGGACTTCATTTGCCGCTCTGTCCAATGACAGTCACAATTCTCCGACTCCGGATGATTGACAGTCGTACAGTATGACAACATCTCGGTAACTATTGAAGTTCGTTCGTCCATATGCTCGTTCCACGTAGAAACACACCCCTACGGAATGGAAGCCAAAGGAAGAGGAAAAGATCGATATCATCTCTATACATACAGTCCCAGGCAGGCTTAATATGGCGGAATCTCACATGGGAAAAAGACTACACAACGTCAACGAAGAAATAATTAAAAATTAGAGTTCTGTCATGAGTTATGGATAAAGAAACAAAAATTATTGCAGTCTAGTCTGGCTATTGGAGCCTAATTATGAAGTCGGTATTTCCAAGCCAAACAGGGTGATACGAAAAATTGCAAATCAAATATTTTCCCGCCAAAACTAATAATCTATGGCTTCGGTGATACAAATTTTTCTTCGATTTCGGACAGTTTTCCTCATCGGCTGCGCAACTCGGATTGGAATTTGCTTTGATTTCCACCGCAGTGTCCATAGTTCTTGCCACGCTGGGCATACGCCTGCACTGCGCTGGTGCTGGTGGTCAACAGCAGCTGTTGATGGTGGTATATGTATAACTAACAGATTCCAAATGAGGCCAACTTCGAACTGATCAATAGTGGAAGGAAGGCATACAATTTTGTTGCGCCCAGAGATGCAGACCACATGAATGCTATATAGCTCAAAGATACTTAAGTACAGTGCAACATAGATACAGCAGAACTTGATGCACATTTATAACAGTTTTTTTTTTGTTGTAACTGATTTTGGAGCAGGTAACGTTCAATTCAATTTGACGTCGGCAATGGCGACGGTAACGGTGGTGGCAGCAATCGCAGGCATAAACAGAAAATTGGCAGAATGGGCTGAAATGGGCTTGGCCCCGTGAGTGCAAGCAACGAGGTGTAAATGGTAAAAGGTTCGATGGATTGAAAGTCAGTTTGTGGTGTGTGAAAAAGAAAATCTTTGCCCGGAATATGCACTATACCAGTTTCAAAGGTACTTAGTTTCACTAGTATTTAATTTGGGGAAACAAATTAAAGTTTGGGAAAGGTTTAAAAAAAAAATAATATAAACCAAAATAGCTGAACTTGTTCAGATTAACGTAATTGTTAGAAGGGGAGTTGAATTTATTTTCAATAGTGACTTACTTACAACTCTCCTGATAGCTTGTTGTCGACTGGAATGTAGGGGACCTACAATCTTCTGCCGAGCCTAAATCCTATTACGCAGATCGCGCTAAATTTTATCTCCCATATTTTTCTCCAAACATCAGCTAAAATCCAAGCTAAATTTTGACATTAGAACATTGGAGAATATGTCACAGAAAACAGCTGATCTCTAAATGAAATTTGTTCAAAGATTTAAAAGAATTTGTTTTAAAGTGTGATTTTTTAAAAATTATGAATGAGAATGAATGAGTATTATAAATTATGAGCAATTTTTGCTGTGGAAAATCTTATAAGACTTCCGTCACCAAATATTCTTCCATTTCAAATTGAAATTTAGCTCGAGAATAATTATGCCAGACACGTATTTCGTGTGCTAAATTTTGACAGATAAGCTATGTACAGTTCGAAGAGAAATTTTGATTTTTTAGCTGGAACAGCATATCTGTCGGCTAAATTGCTTGACATCGTTTTAGCTTGGCTAAATTTTGAAGAGAATTTTGTATTGGAGATAAAATTTAGCGCGATCTGCGTACTAGCTTTGTATATATAACCTATAGTATTATCATGGAGTGTGATTTTGTGTTGCGAACTCTAGCCTGGTGGTGGCGCTGAAATTAGCGCTAGATTTTACAGTGGAGAGTAGAATAAGATACAAAACAAATAGTAAGAAAGAGAACATTTTATTATTAAATTTAGCAGAGACAAATCTAGCAAGTACTGTCCCTATATTTAAAATGTCGCCACAATCTTTCGTTTTCTTGATAGTATAGATACTATAAGTTTTAAATACAAAGGTGTACTAGTCTTAAGATGAGAAGCACAATTCATGGCAAATCAATTCCTCGTAAGATGCATTACCCTTGGAAAAAAGTGTGAGTGCCGGGACTCACAGTTAACATGTGCATTGTGCAAGCACCAACGTTTCTCCGAGTGCCAAATTTTTGTTATCGAACGTACCCAATAAACAAACAATGCCAACATAACAAAAACATTCATTTTAAAATATTGAAAAATTTTTTGTTAATATAATAATAATAACAATTAATGAAAATCAAAAATTAATGTCAACTTTATTTTCTCTATTATTTTTTGACTTTCGATATATTCAAATCAAGCCACCATTTTGTTGTTCGTTTCACTTATACTTAAATCCAAAAGGTCTTAAAATTAGATACATGTAGCTCTATATAGATGTACATAACGCGTTTTGGACCATGTCTTGTAACCAGTTATAAACATGCATACGTAGCTATCATTTAAACTTATCATTGACTTCTTAATAGTTAATTTCATGACAGGGTTCACATTAGACTAACTCTTCCGACTTATTGTTACGTCTCTATAGTAGAGTTTCAAAGTAAAGGAACAAACCTACTATTTATTTCAAAAGTTCTAAGAATTGTAAGAAAAAGAATGCTCCACTGGGCTCCGTAACATAACGTAAAGTTTGTTAGACATACTAATATGTTTAAACAGGGACATTGTTTAATAAAACATTCAATTTATACACCTGTGATGTCATCTTACACGAAATAGACTACTCTTACGCGAAAACGATTTTTAATCTCTGCCCTTGGCTTCATTTCGATTGCATGGGTACTTTTAAAGATTTTTAATAAAAGTTTACTTTTCTCAAGCTAAAAGGAGCTACATATCTCTTCGAACACCTTTTTCTACTCTGGTAAGCGAATTTCACTGAGCGAACGCCAAAAAGAAACTGAAACATATCTATTCGAGAAATAAAGGAAACCATAAAGAAGAATGAACGATAACTCCGCAATTTTCTCAAGCTCAGCATTTGCATTTACACCAGCCACCACTTACATCTCTCGTTAACATGTCGCAACGTTTAAAAGCAGTCATACTACAAATATTTGCCCGGAGCATTAATAGGGGCGTTTATATTCTCAAATTTGTTTGACAAGCACGACATGATGAATATTTGATGGAGCGTTCAAATTCGTCAAACATGTGGTCAAACATCACTCCTCATTTGGTTAGAATTTTGACCATGGAGGATCAACTAAGAGCATAGATAAAATTTTAGATGAAAAAATTCACTTGAATTTTATATTCAAAGACTGCAGAAAATTTATATCGACCGGAATTACCGCTATTGCTTATAAAATTCATTTTGATATATTTTCTTATGATGTGCACAGCTGGAGAAGTTCATGGACAATGAAATTTGCATTAGGCTTGACGAACAAGCGTTCACATTTTCAAATATGCTTGTCAAGCAGTCAAAATATCAAAACAGTTCAAATTCCATCCAGCATGTTTGACAAGCTGCTAGATGGTTTACATTATCAATATCAAGCCAATCATGCCGTTCTTTTCAAACATATTTGATAATGTGACCGCCTTTAATGGTGATATATTCTTTGTTTAAGTTTTGGATCCTGATTACAGGATTTTTTTACGTTTGTTTCGTCTTTCGTCTTTCTGACAGTTTGGTTGAGAGGTGTAGAAATGCAGTTTCATTACGCAACATTTCTTCACCTTACACCAAATATGTCAAAAAGATGAAAGACGAAAAAAAGAATCATGTAATCAGGCTCTTAGCTAAATCCTCCGACTTTTTTTTTGAAGTCCCTGTACTCAATCTTACTCACACTGTCAGAGATTTAAAAGCCGATTGACATCTTGTAATGAAAATTGTCAAAGTAAATATAAGCGGGAAAAACTAAATTTTTTAATCCATTGACATTATTGTCATTATCGAGTTCATGGCTTGACAGATGGAGAACGATAATATGTTTTGTTATAATAAAAAATATTTAATTTGAAATTTGGCATGACATGTATTGTATGACAGACAAGGGAAAAATTAATTTTTGACGTATCGAGAATATTTCGTTGCAAATGTCAACCGATTGCCTTGAACAACATTTTTCGGATTTTTAAATGTCAACTCTGAACATTCATTTTCGGGAGCATAAAATAAAATGTAATCGTCCATCACTAACGTGAAGTGGATTTGTTTAAAATATTGAATGAACCTGCAATGAAATTGTTGTTGAGTTGTTTTGTCTTTCGTCTATTTGACATATTGGATTAGAGGTGAAAAAATGTGGGGGAGTGAATATATTTAGTTTTAGCTAGCAATGGAAAGAACTAAAATCGAGATTTTAGTACTCATAGTTTCCAATGTAAACACGATGTTGTAAGTACGCAATGTTCACAAAGTAAACAAAGTCTTAAGTTGCTACACGGAACGTGTAACCGTAAGGAGCTACACGGAACGTGTAATCGTAAGGGGCTACACGAAACGTATAAATCTTACTCACGTTCTTGAGCTACGAGTACCATTCCGCCGGCATAGGTGTTTACACATTAAAAATATTTTTGGAATTTAGACCACAGGCATGACAATCCAAAAATCCAAAAAATATGCTAAGGGATACTTCTTCAATGGATTTAATTTCTTGTTTTGTATCCAAAAAATAATTTGTTTATTATAACTTTTAAAGCTTTTGTGGTTGTTCGGCATAATTTAAATATTTTTCGGTTCAACCACGTAAATATAAAGATTGAACTTTAGTAGTCACCCCAAACATTTCGCATCAAATTAAATTAAGCATGTTCACCGGGCTTATCCAAAAAAAAATAAAAATAAAAATATCCATAAAATATTACATATATTAAAAAGTCGTAGAAGAACTAGCAGCTGAATTTTAGGGAAAATAATGTTCTTATTTAATTTTAAACTTAATTGTCTAAATATACAAGAAATTTTTTATGGAAAATAAGCTGAACTGAATATAAACTGAAACTTAATATATAATCTGAAAAAAAAGTGATGCAAAGATAATTTTGTATTGAAATATATTTATATATCTAAAGGGTTTTGTAATAGGGATTTTTTTACTTTGGTAGTTGATTGCGGCAATATTATTGAAGCTACATTTTACGGTCACCAAAATCGTCTATCAGAGACGACTATTCAAAACGGATTGGATAAATTGACCGATTCAATTAACGATTCGTCAACATTCGAACGTCAACGAAATGAAAGATCTATCGAAATTATCACCGCCGTTCATATAAGAGTGTGGAGGAGAATATGAGGGTGTCAATTCCGAGCCGCGAATAAGAACTGGGCCTCTCACACGAAGGTGATCTGAAGTGGCCACCGAGATTGTGCGATTTTCTTCTTGTTGGATTTTCTTAAGTTACAGATCTCCCCAACATAATCAGTGCCATTGGTGAAATTCAGCTTGATTTATGATTTAGACCTTTTGGATGCGCGCAACCCATCAAAGCCACGGTAGACATTTGAATGATTTTGTATTTCATATACATATAATGGCATACATGGCATAAACATCCAAAACATATATTAGCATGAAATATCCACACCAAAAACTCAGTTAACGAAAAACAATATTTTATGTATGCGTATCTTCCTTACCGTATTTTTTTTCATGTTCAAAAAAAAAACAAAAAGAAAACATCTTAATGCGATTATTTGTCATATAGAGTCACCTTTTCTATAAATAATCCTTTTGATCCTGACATTTTCAACAAGACCGAAATACAAAATGAATTATAAGTACCTATTGAGCTCGGCACCCTAAGTCGAAACTAAAAAAAAATCCTCACAAAAACCATTCTTCCTCATGGTTTCAGTAATGAATATTATGTTTGTATTTAAAGGGTTATGAATAAAGTGAACTAACCACTAATGAAAAGTCGCACAAAAATCAACCGCTTTCTTATTCTTTGACTTTCATTGGCTTCGTGTTCTCCTTGTTCGTTTATCGTTATTTACTCCATTAGCTCACCCCTTTTATCCACTCGATAGATATACATCAGAAAATTTTACGCATTTCAAACACATGAAAAGGTTCTTGGTCCGTTTCGACACACACATCTTATATTTTACATAGGGATGTGTTCGTTCATTAGGGGTTGCTTACAACGCAAAAATGTCAAACAAAATGTCAGTCAGTAAAAGTGAAAACCAGTTTCTCATAACTTGACATACAAATGTCATCAAAATTTTTAGCTCATCTGCGCTGCGCAGCTTTGACCTGTTTTCGTTTCTCAAACTTTTCTTATCACCACATTAAAATAAAAACTCACACAAAAACAACTAGCTCTCCACCAAAATGTGATTTATCGTCTGATTTGTTTCTTATTTGCTAAACACTCACCCATCAAACAATTAATCAACATAAACGTCATCGTTGTCGTTCTCGTCGTCAGCGGGGTATGTCACAGTATATAGTCTTCGGAACATGCCACCGTTAGCAGCCAAAGTTGAACTTGTTGGCAAGATAAACAAGTTTCAATCACACAATACGAAAAAAAAACAAGTTATTAATAATATCAACGATAGACCAACAAACTGTCAACACTAACGCCCTCTATGTGTACATAACACTCTTTCTTTAGGGTAGCTTGAACTGTCAGTGGCAATTAAAAGAACACGATCTTTATTTCTACTGATTTAAGGTGTTTCACACATTCAGGAATTTGGCTAAGAAGTGGATAAATGACAGATTGGGTGGGATGGTGAACAGTGACAGAAGTTCAATAATAATAATAATCCGGCAAAGGTGAGGCTTTTAAATAATGAAAAATTATTATAATTGCTGGTCAATAAATTAACAAATCTGGCATTTATCGACGGCAGTTGAATAAAATCGAGTTAATGTCAAAAGTTAAAATGCCAAAGTTTAATTTGCTTGCGATTTGTGACAAACGGCTTTTAGTGATCGCGCATGGATGTCAAATTTTATATTTTTTTTAAAGTTGACATTTCGATATGAATGAAAAATGTGTGGCGAATGTTATTTCTTATTTTTGTAGCGCGTGGTATTTACAGTGGCGTCACAGTTGGCAGATTTGACGTTAAATCGTACACACCCCCAACTGACAGCACTCGTGCTGAAATCTGTTATACACACACTTATGAGACATTATGAATGATGTGTTAAGTTCTTAGTTTCACGCATTGTTTGTCACTTAAGCATTTAACGATGTGGTGCGTTAAGCCGATAAATTCCTGTGTGGGAAGTCTGGTGAATTAGGAAAATCTGAAGAAGCGCAGTAAAATTTGTTATAGAAAATGATTTAAGTTTAATACGATCAGAAAAAAACATTGATGTTTATCTGATGGACTTAAATTGGAACGAAAAAAATGGATGGGATCAAGAAACTAATTCTTCGGTACCTACGTACTACGAGTATTTATGCCATATAAATGGGCAGAAAATGGTCACACAAAATTAGTCAGCCTGTTTCCTTTTCTAAAGTCAAGAAAAATAAGATGCAAAGAACTATTAATGAGATCTTACAAATAACTATAAAAATTACTTAAAAAAAGAATGGGACTTCAGACATTCAAATAATGTGGAAGTGTGATGATGTGATGGGTATCTTGAGTTTTGACTTTGAAAGTGTGACAAAATGAAAATGTGACAGTGTGACATGGTTCCAAAACCTGTTTTTTAAATGCTGATACAAAATTCCTTGTTTTTTTTTTCAAATATTTCCAAGTTTTTGAAGCTCTGCATAAAACATAAGTAAAGTTTTAACAACTCAAATATTTTTCAACAAATCCTTTTCACAGTGTCATACTACTACTGTAACATCTTTGGTCTAGAACGAACACAGGGACACAGGGTGACCTATTCTAAATATTTTTTGACTTTTAAAATAGTATATCCAGTTTAATTATGAACTGGAAACAAAAGTTCTTAATGATTAACTTCTGGAAGGACAAAGTTAAGAATGAAAAATTTCTGAAGGGACAAATTTATGAAAAGATTAAGTTATGAAATATAAGGTTATAGTCGAGTCATAAATTTTGGCCCCAAAATTTGCAATAGATTTTTGAAATTTATTTCTATACATTGAGCCATTGACTTCGGAAAAAGTGGTTGATGTTCTTAAGAAACAGTACCAATTTGGAATCGAAGCGAGGTTTGCTTATCTTTTTTCAGGGAATTGAAGACCTAAAAAAAAAAGACAATTTTCATATATATTAAAAATTAAAAAATGTACAACAAAATAGACCTTATGGCTTTTTACTTGCGACTTATAGGTACTATAAGGCAAGTTATGCATTCGTAAAAAAAATCGAACTCGAGATTTTGATCAAAGTTGACATTACGATAATAGCGAAGACCAAACATGTGGGTCTCGCAATTCTGTCTGTTCGACTACAGCTAAACTGCTCCGCGGATTTTCTTCAAACTTGGTAGATATGGATTTTATTCTTTTCCCCCGGATGTTTTTTGAAAGATTTTTTAAGACCAAAAATAACGGTACCTGCTATACGATTTTTTTTCGAAATTTTATAAAAACATTTTTTTCTCAAAAACTGTCGCACAGATTTTTTTTAAAAAATTTCATTTAGTTAAAGCTACCTAATGGTTGAACAAAATTTTCCAAAAAATTGTTATTTTTGGTACCCCCCTTGGAACCATTTTTTTATTTTGATTTTCTCGAAAACGGTACAACGGATTTTGATCATTTTTTTTCTGCTAAAGGTCCCCAATAGTTTGAATATTATTGTGAATTCAAGTTTTCAAAAAAATAATTTTTTGGATTTTTGAAAAATATTTTAAAATTTAATTTTAAAAACTCAATATTTCGAAAACCTCTTGCTAGATTTTTTTAAAACTTGATAAATACAAGTTTCTTAATATAATCTACAAGAAATGAGAAAAAAAATTTATTTTACCTAAAAATAACGGTACCCTCCATACAAAAGTTGAATAATGGTTTTTGAAAATCGTATTTTTTTCAAAAACGGTTCCGAGAATTTTGTTTAAATTTTTTTTCTTTCGATTAATTTTTAAGAACTATAATTTAATAAAAAAAAATTGAAATCTAGATATTACTGACTGTATCTACCATAGAACGATTTTTTCGAATTTTGAATTTCTCATTACCGGCATAACGGATTTTAATGAAATTTTTTATAGACAAGCTTCTAGAAAGTTTAAGAAACATTGCGTTTCAAAACTTAAAAAAAATATTTTTTTGAATTTTGAAAAAAAATCTAGTTTTTTTTTTTGGAAAATTCGATATATCAAAAACGGATCAATATTTTTACTTGCGATATAGGTACTATAGGGCAAGTTCTGCATTTGGAAAAAAAATTCAACTCGAGATTTTGATCAAAGTTGACACTACGATGATAGCGAAGACGAAAAAAGTGGGTCCAACAATTCCGTCTGTCTGTCTGTATGTCTGTACTTCGAACTACAGCCTAAGCTACCGGAGGTATTTTCTTCAAACTCGGTAGTTAAGGGTCTTCGGTGATTCCCTAGAGGAGAAATTGAAATTTTTTTTTAGCTCCAAAACTAACGGTACCCCCCATACTCCCGTAATGCAAAATCTTATTTATCTCGATAACGGCTCTAAGGATTTTGATAAACAAAATTTGGTGTGATATTATAAACATAGCCTACATTTTGGTCAAAAAAAAATGTTGGGGCAAAATGTTATAAGGGGTACCTGCCATAGACCGGTTTTTTTAATTTTCGACTTTCTCATTAACGGCTCCAAGGATTTTAACCCAAAATTTTCAGCACGAGTCCCCTTAAGTTTAAAATAATATTGTATATAAAAATATTCGAAAAAATATTTGTTGGGTTTTTAAAAAAAAAAAATTTTCTTTAAATCAATATCTTCAAAACCTATGAACGATTATTTTCTGAAATTATTTCCTAAAATCAATATTATTCAATACTTAGAATTCGCATCCCACATTTTTTTCTTGAAAAATTTTAGAAAATTTTCTTATATAAAAAATGTATTTAATAATAAAACGATTTTTTAAAGTTTATTTGCATAAATTCATACTTTTCCGGAAACCAGACGGAAATTTTATGCATTTGAACATTATTATCACATTAAATCCATGTTTTATATTTATAAAATGTATCTTAAATTCCAAAGTACTTTTACATAAGAGCAAGTTCGTGCGATCCAGTCGTGCATTTTATTTTTTGTAGATTTAATTTTTATCCGTACATTAAAAAACACTTTAAATTGGCGTTCTAAAATTTTTTTTCTTAAAAATGTTTTAAAAATTTTGTATAAAAGCTTATTTTTTTAAGAAACAACTACAACGAATTATAATTTTGTTCTTGCATAAACTAATTTTTTCTTAAAACACATGGTATCCTGTGCTTAGCCCCAACTGCTAAAGGAGTTGTTTTAGTTATTTAAAAAATGAATTTTATCCTTAAGAACAGTTTTCTCTAATAACATTCATTTTTGAAATTCTTAGTCGTTTACATAGGAGCAAGTTCGTGCGACCCAGTCGTGCATTTTATTTTATATCGCGAGTCGGTATTGCGATAATGCATTTTCAAAATTTTTAGTTAACGATTACATTTTTGACAGAAGTAAAATCTTAAAAAAAAAAATTAAAATCATGTGACACATCTTGAGATTGCAGCAACATTAGTTCTTCAATTTTTTTAGAAGTTTTAAGGAAAATCATTTGAGATATGTACATATTTGCATCTTTTTTCTGCAGAAAGTTATGTAAAGCTTTAATATTCTAATATAAGAAAGTATTCTGGGCAGGAGACGGATTTCCGAAAAATTTATGTACGTTATAATTAAGGTTAGAGAGAGCCTAAGTTCTACGACTTAATATTTCAAGGTACAGCACATAGATAATGAGGGACTGACAGAAGAAGGTTATTTAAAAGTTATCAGCTTTCAGAGTCAATCAATAGGGAAAACATTTATATATATCTGTGTTGTTTGGTAGAAACATGATAACTCCATAAACTTATTTGCGTTCTTACCTTCACTTTACATCGAGCTAGAATCTTAACGAGTAAACCGATTTTCTTAAAATTTAAAACACAATTTTTTAAAGAATATTCTCAAAAGTATTCCAAATTTGAAGAAAATCAGTCAACTGTTTTGGGCTCTAGCTCCATATAAAGTGGATGTAAAAACGCAAATTATTTTATGGACTTATCACTTTTCTACCAAACACCACAGATATGTAATACAAGTGCGCATGGCAGTAGATGGATAACCAAATAAATTACAAGCCTCATGTTTCAGGCTTGTAGATCATTAATAAAAAAAAAACTCAATAGAATTCAAACGATCACACATAAGTATAAGAAAATTAGAAGTGGCAAAAGTAGTTTTAAAATAAAATTCATATGGGTTGGGTTTCGCTGTAGGATGATCTAAAATTTTTTTCAAATCGAATACCATTCTTCTTTTCTTTTTATCCCATTTCACCCTATAATTGCATAGCTGCATATGTAAATTTATAATAATGGGTGATTTGTTTGCTATTTTCTTTTTGGCAACTCTGCACTGGTTTTGACAGCTCACGCCCGTTTCGGGTTTTGTGTCACTGTCAAACATCTTCAGTTTGGTCTGTAATTTAACCAAGAATCGTCTTAAAAACGGACAAGGTTTGCAAATTATTAAATTTTATTATCAAAATGCGTGCTCTGTTAAGAAAGTTCATTGCACGCTTCTTCCATTTTATGGACAGTTTAATCGACCTACTGAGGTGGCTATTCGGGCTATTGTGACTAATTTCCGCAGATTGTTGGACATTAAACCATCGACACTCTTACGTAGAGTGTGAAATGAGAAAAATATCGCAGCTGTATCGGCCAGTGTTAGCTATGACCGTGAATTATCGATTCGGCGCCGTTCGCAGCAATTGGGCCTCTGTTACTCCACAACCTCTGGAAAATTTTGCGGAAGGATTTATGTGTGAAGCCTTTCAAAATATAGGTGGTGCAAGAATTGAAGCCTAACGAACTACCGCAACGCCGAATTTTTGGTGAATGGGCTGTTGAAAAGTTGGACGAAGATCCACTTTTTTATCGAAAAATTGTGTTCAGGGACGAAGATCATTTCTGGTTGAATGGATACGTGAACAAGCAAAACTGCCGTATTTGGAGTGAAGAGAGGCGAGTTCGGTTACCAGTTTATTTCACGTTTGGGGTCGGTCAATTGGCCGCCTAGATCGTGCGATTTAACGCCTCTAGACTATTTTTGTGGAGCTATGTTAAGGCTCATATCTATAACTACAAACCCGCTTCTATTGACGCACTGGAAGCCAGCATTGAAGCATTTATTCGTGAGATACCGCCCGAAATGTTAGAAAGAGTATGCAAAAATTGGACTTAGCAGATCGATCATTTGAGACGCGGCCAACAATTGCATGAAATAATCTTCGAACATTAAATTATATCGACCGTACTATCGATTCAAAGAAAGATTTAATGCTTTTTTTCTGAATTTTATGTGCTTTTTTTTTTAATTTCCGATAGTTCTTAAAAAATCACTCGTTATTAAGTACTTCGAATTGGTTAACCAAAAATTAAGGAAATTGTTTTAATTTAATTGTAAATTGTACATTTTTCTCCTATAGGTATATCATAATTGTTCAAAAAGTTATTGATGAACTACTAGAAAATCAATCATTGACAAATAATTATATGTTAACATCTAAAGATTGTTACTTAAAACATTGCAAGGTCATCCAAATAGGATTAGATACAAATCTGAACGCTCTTTAGTTTTTGATTTATATTCAATTGATCACAAAAAGGAACACTAAAAATAGGGGCACAATAGATCTTAAGGTTGCAGTGCAAACCTCCTCTCAATATTCATTCATTCTTCTCTGAATCTGAGCAATATTTCACGCTTGATGAACAACAAATGCTTACAACGGTAGTGCTCCGTCCGTAACGCGCATGTTGAACAGCACGTAGGTAAGTATTAATGTATATCACAAAATATTGAAATCAAGTCTTAAAGTAGGTATAAGCCTGAATGTAAATATGTAGGTGTTCATGGATTTTTCCATCCCATATTGGTTTGGTTTGCTTTGTTTTGGAAATTTCCTTGAGTTGTATTATTTGTTTTATTTCGCCTTAAATATTAATTTTAAAAAATTGGCCCTTTCGTAAATCATCGAAACATGTTAATTAAATACAACAATGTGTTAACTCCTTTTCACTCATCATTCTTAAGATTTCTTAAAAAATAATTAATTACCAACATTTTTATTTTATTTCTTGGATTGTCTCAAAAACCTTCCCTTAACCTTCTTCTTAAAAATTCAGTTCTAAGTCTTACTTTTTAATACTAATTATAACATATAACATATAATCGAATAATTTGAGTATTGAAATTCATTATCAACTAACTGCAACAGAAGCTGTGTAAGTGTTCCTCTCCCCCAGCTCTACCCCAACCATCATCTTTTATTCTTCTCCTCTCTGTTTGCCTTTCTATTTTTAGCCATCAACAAAATTTATTCACTTCTTCATAAAAATCACTTAAAACAAAATCAAAAACAAAAAAAAAAAAAATGAAATGAAATCTTCCCATATGTACTGTACATACATACTTGCATTATATGAATGCACATTTAAACATGACAGCAAATTAAATCGCTCTCGCACAACAAAAAAGCAAAAATAATAAAATCTTTGAGCGCTTGATCCCACCACCAGCCTACCCACCATCACTCCCCACCATCCACCTACCATACATATCTATATTCATCTACCCATCCCAACCCCCTGGGCCATCAGAAAAAAATATCGCTCAATTAAGCTTGCTTTGACACATGAGACCTACCACACACCTAACTGGTCAGCATGAATGTCAAACGTAAACTGTGCGAGACTATGAAACTGAGCAGTCATTGCACAGCATGTGTAAACAACTGCAGGTAGTGTAGTGTTTTAGCGTGTAGAGTAGACGTAGAACGTATAGCGTAGACAAGCAACAACGGCAACAACCCAACAGCCAACCTATTCAACCTCTCTTTTCAGAGTTACCAGCATTAATTGAACTCCTCTTAGAGTGACAACGACAAACGGTACTTATGTTTCATCACTTTCTTGACGAAAATGTAGGCCCAGCAATTTGCATTCCAAAGGTAGCATCGAACACCATAAACAACATGCCAAGCTGTATCTTGAGATCAGATTGGTATTTCCAAAATTACAGAAAAAAATGTGTGTTGGCAACCCCGACTTTAAAAGGCACAGACTTGTGCTGTGGGGTTAAAGAGCCTCATAAAACATGGTAGTGGTGTGCACTTGGTTCGATTATCGCCATACTTTGCTAAAGCATTCAACTTATCGTTCCCAGTCACATGAAATCTCGAATCACCTCCTCTGCCACCGCCACCTATCATTGACTACAGTGACTACTACCGCGTAAGAGAGTAGGAGTAAAACTGATGAATAGAATGTGAAGTGAAATCCACAAATACCCACAGACAATCTGTGTCCATGATTCCATCTCACACTTCGTTCACAGGTGCATAGATACAGTGTTTTAAACATTTAACAGTATGTGTCCTCCGTTCAGCAGATTGCTCTCATCTTTTTTGCCCGATGGGTCTTGGCTCTTGGGTGGCGTTTTTAATACATTTTCATCACTTCCATTCCACTTTACTCTTTGAACTAGTTTCGTAATGCTCATTTTATTTACTGTTTTGTTGCCCTTTCCACTCCACCACGCACACATAAGGCAGTTTTTTGATTCTCCTGCACACAGCATACGAGATTATTCGAAGAGGAGCTGCTGTATGTGATGAGAAAAATGCTTATTTCATTCGTGGTGGAGGAGAATTATTTATTTTTAACGCTATTTGTGGATACCTCTTGCTCTTCGCCACTCACCTCTGCATCCACATCCACGTTTTGAATCTTTAAATGAATTAATATTTTTCTTCTATTCTCTTTTTGGTTGTTTCTTGTTGCTTTTTATTTGTGTTTCTTATTGTTGTCATACTTCGTCTTCTTGCCGATTAAATTTTATTAACGGAGCATAAAATATCACATAAGTGAACACTGGTATTGGGGGGTACTATAACTTAGTAGCATTTTGTTTTGCGTGAAGATAATCATTTTTTGTTTTATGGGCACCGGTGGCGTATGAGTGATTTTTGTTTGAGATTTTTTTTTTGTTTTCATTCATGAAACTAAAGGTTGCCAATTTATTTATTTGAATTTAACAACTTTGTTGACATATTTGATTAATTTTTAGTATGAAGTATTAAATTTGAATGAGAACGGTTATTTATAGCTTTCTTGTAGAATGTTGGCATTTTTACTCACTTGCTATAGATTATGGATAAATATAATTATTTATGAGGTAGTCTTCACATCTTATTTATGTTAGGTATTTTTTTGTTTTACATTTCTTGTATTAATTTGATTTGGTATTTTGTTTATTATTAATAAATTAATTGTCATTTGTAAATAGAAAGGGAATTTATTTTTGAAAAGAAAATTCAAAATTTAGAATTCGAATTCCAAGAAACCATGTATTTAGGCTTAAAAAAATATTCTAGAACGACAGTCACTATAAATAAAATGAGCGACTGGATCGCTTGATTGTTCTTATGGCCCTTATGTAAAAGACTAAAAATTGTAAAAATGAAGGGAAAAAAGTTCAAAACCATAAAATTCCGTTTTTAAATGACTTTAGCAACTATTTTAGTAGTTGGAGCTAGTAACAGAATGCCATGTCATTTCTCAAGTAAATATTAGTTTATGAAAGAAAAAAAATTATAAATCTTTGTAGCAATTTAGACAAAAAAGCTTTTTAAATAAAAAATTCTTAAAACATTTTTAAGAATTTTTTTATTACCCATTTTTTATGACCCATTTTTGTGATATGGAATTTTCAAAAAAAAATATATTTTTTTTTTATTTAGTTCTGAAATGCTATATTTTTCAAACTTTCTGGAAGCTGATCAATAAGAAAATTTCTTTCAAATCCGTTATGCTGATAATGAGAAATTCGAAATTCGAAAAACTGGTTTCATGGAAAGTACAATCACACCTTAATTTCAATTTCTTCTCGTAAAAGTTAAGCAAAAAAAAAAATGTTGATTAAAACTCTAGGTGCCGTCTTCGGGGAAAAGACGATTTTCGGAAACCAGTTTTTAACATTTGTTTGGTGGGTATCATTACTTTTATATATATATAAAAAAAAAAATCCCATATCCCTGAAAAATAGTTAAGTTTAAAAAAAACGAGTTTGGGGTTTTCGAAACATCGAGTTGCATTAGCATAAAAGAATGATCAAAATCGGTTGTATTGTTCTTGAGAAAATTAAAACAAAATATGGTTATGAAAGGTGTGTACCATTAATATTTTCGGATATGTTTTCAACCATTACCTAGCTTTAACTAAATCAAATTATGTTTATGATTTTTTTTTTAAATCTGTGAAACGAATTTTGAGAAAAAAAAATATTTTACAAAATTTTGAAAAAACATCGTTGTCATTTTTGTTTTTTTTTTTAAAAAAAAAAATCTATTTACCAAGCTTAAAGAAACTATGCAATACCTTTATGTCGCAATTAAAAATAAAAGAGACTTCTTGTGAAAAAAACATTGTCCTGAAATAGTTTTATGATAAACATACATTTTGACAGTTGATTTATGTATTCAACAATCGCCAAATATGGATGTGGAGTTTCTTCAGAAACATCTTTCTTAAACAATAAAAATTAGCAAGTATTAGGGACTCCAAAGAATTAAATTTAATCAAAGGAAAACGTAATGATACATACAAAGAAGGTCATTATGGCTCGTAAAGAGCCTTTACCTAGTGACATACAACTCCTAACTATTCCTATGTGCGTCAAAAGGAATGAAGGGACATGCAATTTTTCACAGATTTCAAACGGCTCATAAGAAGCATTTTTCATGACAAGAGAAACTCTAAGAGGATTTGACAGTTCCTAAGCAGCCGCTGAGAAGCTTGAAAAGATAAACGATGTTGTGCTTCCTTGTTGACGCTGCATTTTATCCTGAGGACATGAAGCTGGGAAAAATAAAAGATGTTGATCTTTCAGCAAATCTATGCATCTCATGGAAAGCCAGTGAACTAATGAATGCCTTAATTCTCTACACGCAATTAATTTTATTAATAATGCTTGGAATAAAACAACAAAATTACTTGCCTTTTGTTTTAAAAATGTTGGTTTCGCACAAAGTTTGCTTAAGGGAACAAATAATCAAAAATATATTTCTACATATTATATACGTAATATTAATAAATAAAAAATTAATAAATTAAATTAAACATTTGCTTACAAAATTCAATGGCAACACTTACGTTCGCTTACATACATAGGTAGCATTTTCGAAAGGTATTAGAATCCAAGCCAATCATTTCATCTCAACACATCACTCTTTAGCTGATCAACCGACAAAAATGCGGTTAAAATAAGAACAAAGTGAACTAAATGAAAAACATTAGAGCAAAACCACATAGGTGATTTTTTATTCGCTTTGCTCTCTCTTACTTTGACATGAATTTAAGTTTATTTTCATGTTCTCTTTGTTCTCTTTTTGTAGTAAAATAATTTTGTCCTCTATTCCATTCTACATTATTCATAGTATATGAATACGATTCAACTGTTTTATATGTATTTGTTTAAATGTAAATTCTTGGCTTAATAAAAGAATTGTATTATTTTAAAAGAGAACTCGTGAAAGAGAGTTCATTTTTAAGGGAGACATCTAAAGTGGCAGCTGGCAACCTAACAGCTAACAGGTATATGATTTGAGTATGTGCAGTGTTCACTTAGTGTATTCTGTTGTATTTTGTTGTATCTTTAATAATTTTATTCGTTTGGTTGTTTGTTGGTTTAATATTGTCATGTCACAGAGTGAGCAATGAGACTGAAAGTTGGGGTCTATCAGAGTTGCCATTTAAACAAAACATAGTTTATAAAATAAAAAAAATATGTAGGTACACTTTTCTACACTTTTCGAACAAGGTGTTCGCTTTTGCTTTGAAATTTGAACAAAATTTTGTAATTTTACTTTTGAAAATTCAAAAAAAAAAAAAAAAAAACAATTTAAAGAATCGAACAAAAAATTCGAGCTAAACCTGCATCTTCCTCTTTTTTGTTGCGTTAGTTCGGTTTTTTTGTTCTTAATTTTTAATTTTGTTTGTTCTTAATTTTTAAATTCATATTTGAAATTTGATATTCATATACCTAGGTAAGCTATACAGAATTCTATTAATTTTCAGGTTCTTCAAAATAAATACATAATCACCGGGAAGATTTGAAAGTGTCCGAACAAGAATAGTAGGTCTGACAATAATTACCAGGGCTGCCTCAGACAGTAACTCAAATCAAGAAGTTTTTGCCAGTTTTTATTAAAAAAGGCAACGCGAAATAATATTTTAATGAATTTTATATACATATTTTCCAAAAATAAAAATTGTACATTGTTATATGTCTTTTTTTTTAAATCCAAGAAATATTATTTTGAAATTTTTTATAATTTTTTTTTACCTTTAAAAGCTTCTGCATAAAAAATTATGTTTAAATCAGTTGAGTCGATAATTCATAGTTAAATTAGGTGAAACAGAATAAATTGTACCAGAACTTATAAGTAATTTTTGATCGAAACAAAATTTTAGAAAACGATTTTCTTAACATTCGTATGGTGAATATCGTTATTTTTTGATAAAAGAACAATTTTTTTCGAAATATTTTAGATAGATAGTGTAAACAAATTATTGTAGTTTCAGAGGTCTAAAACAATCGAAGGTTTGATGTTTTCTTTAAATCTGTGAAACAGTTATTTAAAAAAAAAAAGTTTTGTTTTTCTTAAATTTATAAAAAACACTGGAGTTAATAATTAAAAAATGCTATCTACCAAATTAAAAGAAAATCGGTTGTGGCGTGTAGGGTCTACTCTAACAGACAGGCAGGCAGATAAAAAGAAAGGCAGGCTGACAGAATTTCGAGACTAAGTTTTTTCGTCTTCCCTATTAACGTTATATCAAATTTAGTCTAAATATCAAGTTTGATTTTTGTACGAATACATTGGGTACACATTGCAAGTGAAAATGATTCAGCTCTTAAATTAAGGCGGCGAAAACTCTACAGGTTTGACTTTCTACTTAAATCAAGATGGCGGAAACTCAGCAGGTTTGATGATCTACGAGTTGGATTTAAATTTCATATTTTGCCTTTTAATTTTAAATTTAGATAACATTCAATCTCTTCTTACTTCTACTATATTTTTACTTGCAACTTAGGTACATAAAAATAACTGTACCATCCATACGGTTCAACCGATTTTGATAATTGTTTTTATTCTAAATCTCCCTAATAGTTTAAATATTATTGTGTATTCAAATTTTCAAACAATTTTTTTGTTGATGTTTCAAATTTTTTTTCAAAACTCAATATTTCGAAAACACCAAGAATTTAATATTAAAATAACGGTACCCACCATACAAATGTTAAAAAATGGTTTTCGAAAATCGTATTTTTCTCGAAAACAGCGGCGCTTAAAATTGTAATACAAATGTTCTTCTTTATTAATTCTTACGATCTATAATTTAGTAAGAAATTTTTGAAATTAATAAATTACTGATAGAACCATTTTTTTCAAATTTCGAATTTCTCACTATCGACATAACGGATTTTAATTAAATTTTTTATTGAGAAAAAAAATTCTTGAATTTAAAAAAAAAAATTTTTTTTTTGGAAATTTTATATCTCAAAAACGGCTCAGCAGGCATTTTTCTGGGAAATCTAATCTTTATTCGTCAAATAATAAAAACTTTAAGTTGGGGTACTAGAATTTTTTCTCAAAAAAGGTTTAAAAATTTTTTATATAAGAGCTTATTTTTTTTAAGAAACCACTACAAAGACTTATAATTTTTGTTCTTGCAAAAGCTTCAACTACAACCGGAATTGTTTAAGTCATTTAAAAAATGAATTTGATGCTTATGAACAGTTTTTCTCTATTAACATTATTTTTGAAATTCTTAGACTTTTACATAAGAGGAAGTTCGTGCGACTCAGTTTTTGATTTTTTTTTAAATTCGTAATAGACAAATTTCTCACGAATTTCTTATTTATTTTCTAAATAAAATTTTAAATAAATATACTGGATGATTTGTGGACTAACTTTAGTTCAAATATAAGTAATTTATTTTAACTTTGTCCAAATTGACAGAGAGAAAAAAAAATAACTTCACCCAAAATCCTGGGCAATCTAATTTTTAAAAATTACTTAACGTGAGAAAACAAGCCCTCTCAAACGATTGTATTCCTTTCATTAATCCGCCGTTTACACTCTTGGCTTAAATGGCAGTTATCACCAAAAAGCCCAATTTTAACTCAATTGAAAGGTCTGATAATCTTATGTTTTTATAGTTTATCGCTTTCTGCTTACAAAATTTTTCCTAAGACTTTGAAATTTCGAAGAACCAAGACTTACACTGCGAGTCATCCTGAACGCAAAAACAAATATGTTTCCAAAAGATTCTGTACGACAGCGATATTAACTCCTGACTTTCCACCGCCATATCAGAGTTGAAAAAAGCTTAACTCAGGGCGTTCTCAGGACGCAAGCATAGAATTTGTGCCTTTCCCAAAAAGTTAAATATTATGAGTTAAATATGAGGCGCGAGGTCTTAACACACCTTGAAAGAAGTGTTTGTAATTTTGACAATTAAGGACATCCTAAGTCAAGAGTTTTTTTCCCTTAATATTCTGTGGCAACAAGGAAAAACAGCATAAGTCGACTTACTCGTATGTCGAAAATGAAATGAAAATAACCTCAAAAAACCCAAATTAAGCAAAAATGGATTTTTAGACAACTATTATTCTGAATGCTCCATTATACACATTAAAAATGAAAAAGTTAATAAGAAATGATAGGTCTATTATATTTTTTCTTAAACATTTTAAAACCAAGTAAGAACCATGCTTAAAAGGTTTAAAAATAAGACAGATACCTACCTATTCATACATATTAAGTTCAATTCCATTCTTTACTTGTCTATTTTTCTAAAGGAGGTAAGTAGGCACATCTGTTCATTTTCTAGTAATTATGAATATTAATCCAACCACTAAAGACCTTCTAAATAATTGCAAACGATACCCCGAAAGAGTTAAATAAATCACACAAATTTACGAAACTTTTCTGGACAACAACATTTAAGTTTTCATTTTTAGTTTGATACGAGTATTGTGCAGTTATCCCTTTATTTTTTTCGATTGCATACCTTCCCCCTTTTTCTAAGTGCAATTAAATTACATGCTCCAAATATCCTGTAACATCCACAAAAATATCCCTAAAAACGATACAAAAACAAATACCTACCAAGCACACATGATAGTATGCTCTCTATTCAAGTTCCGGTCCTTGGCTTTACGAACTGTTACTGTTTTTCTTTTCTTTTTTTTTCTCACCACCATGTCATTTTTACTACCCTTTAACATACACTTACACAAACATACACTTGCAAACAAACTTTAGAGGATTCTTCTCAATAGAGTTTATGAACAGAAGAGTATGGCGGATGCCCCACCGCACACCATCCTATATCTGAGCCAAGAATCCCGTCCGTTTTCGACGTATCTAGAGCCACCTATCTAGATTAACAAAGAAGCCATGAAACCAGAGGAGAACGACTGATATAACAGAGGGAATACTTTCTGTATTCTGATGCAGCCAGAATGTGATGTATTTGTTGCTAACTGAAGCCTTATACACATTTTTAAGGATATTTGGTATTAGAAGATATATTTTCAAAAGGAGAAAAACTTTACTGGTAAATATTACTCGCAGTTAAATTGATTGATTTAAATTTTGTCAATTATTTAAAAAAAAAAAATTCAGCTTTAACTAAGTTTTTAAAAACAAAGAAGAATTTTTTGAAAGATGAATTAAAAATTGAATCTTAAAACTGAATTATTTTGGAGCTCAAAACATCTCATTATTATATCGGAAAAAAATTATGTGTTATTTGATTTTAAAGATATAAATAAGTAACGTTTCTAGGCCGTATGTCTAGAAAAAATGGCGCTATATTTAATATCTAATTCAACTTTGTAAAAATGTAAAATATCTTAAGATTTAATTTCTCAATATTTCAATTTTCACATTTAAAATAGCGGCAGATAGAAAACTTTTTCTCTAGAAGCTCACTGTTCTTTTCTTTGTGTTCTCATTTTTTCGTTTTAAATTATTAATAAAAAAATTGAGTCCTTTTGGCAAAAAAAAAAAATATAAAAAAAAATGTTAATATGGGTACCTGCCGTAAAACAACTTTGGGCTTATATTTAACCGATTTCTATGAAAATTTGTATCTGATTTTATAAAAACTATTGTGCAGGGTGGGCCAAATACGAGGTTGTTCTTAAAATATATATTTTTTTCATGTATTATGGCTTTAATAGTAACATCAAACATTCCCATTAATTATGGGAAAAAACGTTTTTCAAGTGGCTGCCTTGGCTGGAGTCAATTGGTCTTTGTAAGCGAATATTTCGAGATCCTTGTGCAGAATTCTCCTCAGGCTAGTGCGTGAAATGTTGAGCTGTTGAGATCGATGGCGAGTTTATATTCATGAATTGAGTCTCCAACTTTCGGTTACAGCAGCCACATTCTCGTCGGTGCGCACCGTATGACGTCAACTAGCATAACAGTCTCACGAACTTTTTGCACAAACTTGGGTACATAAGGCGCGGTGGGTGCTCCATTTCAGCCAAAGCTTCTTTTCAAAAAACCACTGTTTCGAGTACACGGCACTCACTATTTATCAACGTTGTTCAAGCCTAAAGCGTCTCATTTCGTTTCGTGGAAGCATGATACTGACTTTTTGCCAAGATTTCGAGCGGGAAACAGCTGTCACGGTCAAAATAAGCTATAATTTACCACTAGATGGTCCACCCTTTATATACAGGGCTATATATTATTTGATGAATACCATTTTTCTTTCTAATTTTATTTAACTTTGGCATTTATTAAAATTTAGATTGTGCTTTGAAAATATGTTCTCTCAAATGTTGCCAATTGCTTGCTTCGTTACTTTTCTTCCTCATTTCTTTCTTCTCGGATATTGGGCTTAAGCTGTTAAATGGTTATTAGCTTTTTGGAATACACCCCAAAGAAAAAAACTGGAGCCGTTAAATCTGCAAAACGCTATATTAGTTGGATGAGCTGTGACTCCATCTTTTTGGAACTACCAACAATCCATCTTGCTGAAACCACAAGTCTGAAATGATATCTACCTCAGGCCTTAAAAATCTTTTCAATCATTGCTTGGTATTAAAAGGCATCCACATTATCTGAAACTTGTTCGTCGTTTTAGAAATATTATGTTCCAATGATCCTTTCTGACCCTATACTGTGCATTTATCTAAGTGGGTGCATTTGACGTTCAAAAATTATTTTTGGATTTTAGATGCCCCAAAGTTTTGTTTATTAACGATACTGAGTAGCAAATGGGCGTCATCGCTCACATTGTGAGTTTGTTAATAAACTCGTTGTTCTCGCAGAACAATTCTTGAAAACGCATACTGAATATGTACTTGTGCATGATTTGCTTTAACTCGGGAACCAATTGAATCTTTTTTAGAGTAAGGCCTTGACATTTCGGGATTTTTATCAATATTTCCTTGCACACGGGCAATGTTCACATCATTTCGACTTGCATGAAGTCTTCCACCAAGCGGAAGATCACAGACAGCCCCTTGTCGTTGAAAATAATAATCGTTAAACTGTTGGAGCAATGGGCAAATTTTTGTTTATATTTTAGCTACACTAAAGGGATTTGGAGTACCCTTAAAATTTGTGAGCACAGTGCAAGTGCTTAGGAATGTTGGAGAGGATTGAAAAGGAGATACCGATGCACATTGGTTTTGAATATCTGAATATCCAAACAGGAGGGAAATATTGAGCAGGATAAAGTATTCGTGTAGTGCGGCTGAAGAAAGAATCTCTGAAGTTGGGCTTAAGGATAAACTCATGGGCATTCGAACATTAAAGAAGTTTCGATATTATCTTTGTGTCTGAATAATTTAATGTCGACATTTAAAATAAAATTTTGATTGTTTGTACTTTGTACTGTGTTGAGTCTTTCCATCTTAAATTTCTAAACATTTTCAAAGTTAATTCTGGAAAAATACGTAAGATTAAAACGTTACTTATACGAAAACCTCTAGATATTTTTTTAAAGAAATAAGTTTCAAATTTGGAAATTTGGGTAAATGTGATTTGTTTGAAATTATGTCTTGAAATGTATGTGGGATGAGTAGCAGACAGGGACGTACGACTAACACAGGACCCCTTAGACCGAACAACGACGCACACAACGAGCAACACTTACGCATCAGATACCGAAGGAGAACGGACAAGAACGAGCAAACACTTACGAAAGACATAACGAACATGCAACGAACGAGCCAACGGGACAGTAGTACATAGAACGAACAAAGAACAAAAGACCATGATCGTCCCTCTTTTTTAAAATCCAGTAAACGAGTGAGTGTTAGATTTCTTTTAGAGTTGGCCGGTCGTCGCATATTTAAGTCTTAAACCTATTGACAATAAAAAGTATTATTATAACTATTAAACGAAATAAAAGTGTTTTCTTTGTAGAAAGTAATCCTACATGTATATTACTAAAAGCTAGAAACACTAAATGGTCATTGGTTTTTTTTTTTCCTCAAAGTATTTAACGAGAGTTTTTAAAATAATTTAAAATTAATTTCTTTTTTTTGAAAATTTTTTTTAAATTTGCTCCTTGTTTTTGAAATTATAATTTTTATAATTTTTGAAACTCCAAACTTTTTGGCATTAAGAGCAAGAAATTTGCGATCTAGTAGCACATCGGATCCTAAAAAAAGATAAAAATGAACAATAAGAATTTTATAAAAAGTAGAAGACTTGGAGCTATTTAATTTGACTTGTTGATTTATAAGTTCAAAATAGGTTTTTGTGTACAAAAAGCGGACTTTATTTTTGTGAAACAAATTTTGGGACAAGGGGGACTTCATTCCAAGAGAAGACTACAAATCAAACAAGAAATAAGGAAATCATCAACTAATCAATTGCACAAACATTAGCAATGTGGTCAAATTGGACCACCCTTTGTATTTAAGAAATGTGGTCTTCATATGAATGGGAGCGATGGAGGTCTCTTTTTAATCGGACCGATTCACCTACAAGGGATGCATAACTGAATGCTTTTTTAAAATTATTATAGTCTGTTCTGTGTATTTCTGTAAACTTCCAGAAAATCTATTTAAATTGTACTTCGTTTTAGTATTATTAATAAATTATTATTTAGTTTAAAATATTAAATTTTTTTTACCGACAAAATTTTGATTCCTTGGGTACATTTAAAAATATTTTTTTGTTTTCAATCTGTCTTATAAAAAATCAGTAATTTTTTTCTGAACCACAACTGTATCCTTAAAGGTCCAAACAGACAGGTAAATACATTAAGCAACACATGGTATAGGGTGGCCAAACGAAAACGCACGATGTTAATTTCAAATAAAACAAAATGTTTTCAGAGAATTATATTAATATTTTTTATTATGATAGAAGGATCTATGAAAATTATGTTTAAAACAAAATATTGGCCAAATGCTCGCCACTGCTGCGGTGGCATACCTCAATCTGATGGTCCATATTTTCAATGACTCTGAGACATAATTGAAGTTCAATGTCGTTTATGTGCTATCTCATCCTTTAGCTTTTGAATTGTTCTTGGCTTATTAACGTACACATTTTCTTTTAAATGTCCCCAAAGAAAGAGTCCAATGGTGTCAAATCACATGATCGTGGCTGCCAATTAACATCTCCACGACGCACGTGAGATAACACGGCCATTGAATTTCTCGCGCAAAAAAACAATTGTTTCGTTGGCTGTGTGGGAAGTGGCACCATCCTGTTGGAAGCACATATCATCCAGGTCCATATCCTCAATTTCTGGGAACAAGAAGTCCGTTATCATCTCGCGATAGCGAACACCATTCACGGTAACTGCTTGGCCGACCTCATTTTCAAAGAAGTACGGCCCAATGACGCCGCCAGCCCACAAACCGCACCAAACACTCACTCTTTGTGGATGCATCGGTTTTCAACAATCACTCGTGGATTCTTATTTGCCCAAATGCGGCAATTCTGCTTGTTGACGAATCCACTAAGGCGAAAGTGTGCCTCGTCGCTGAAGATGATTTTCTTTGTAATGTCATCATTCACTTCTGTCTGTTCAGCCAACCATTCGGCGTATTGACGTCGCTTGAAATAATGGTCAGTAGGCTTTAGCTCTTGAGTCAGTTGAACCTTGTAAATTCAAATCTTTATTCAAATTTTGCATCAGTGATGTTCGTGAGATGTTCAATAACAGCAATGTTTTCAGCAGAACGAACTGTGCAAGCATGCACAGGTGTTTTCACATTTCCTACAGACCCGGTTTGCTGAAATTTGCACTGATTGTGGACACATTTGGTCGATTATGCTGACCATTACGAAATGCACGAAATGCATTTTGATTTGAAGGCCAATTTTTGTAAGTGGCTTCAACAATCTTAACGCGCTGCTCAATTGTGTACCTCTTCATGATTAAATTTGTCAAACACTGAAACAAAGAAATGTCAAATTAAGTTGGGCAAGAAATTTGTCGTTAAGGTGTGACTTACAATTAACATCGTGCATTATGGTTGGACCACCCTTTCTAATAGTGATCCATGGTTCGCTTAGCAAATGTTCCGACTTGATATTTGTATGAAAAATTGCAGGAAATACATGACGTGCGCTTCAATTAAAACGTGGTTCGATTACAAAAAGTGTTCTATTACAGATCTTACTGGATACGATTCAAAACTATGAAAACTGATGGGAAACATTTTAAAGTTATGGTTTGCTAAAATTTCGTTGAAAGAATTTTGAAAATCATCTTGTTAAAGTTCGGATTTTGTAAGAGAATTGGGACAGAAAAAATTAAATCAGATTTAAAAATGTTATTTCAAAGTTTAGAAAATTTTAAATAAAGTTCCGCAAAACATTATTATGCAGACACATTACAAAAATTGATAAAAAAAACTAGACTTATGATTATATCGTCCTCCAAAATTTTAACCGGTCAACAAATGCAGTATATTTACTTTACAGCTCTTACACGTTTTAAAACACGTTTTTAAAAAACCTGATAGTATAAAATTAGATCAGCTGGAGATTCCGAACTTTTCTTGTCTGTAGAAAGTGTTCAAAAACAGAACGGATTTCCAGTTTAAAGTTTTTCTTAGGTCGAAACGTATTTGACCTCAGAAAAAGAATTTTATTTTCCCCATACCTAGGTTGCAAATGTTTTTCTGCGAATAAGTCGGTTTTTTAGAAGGGTTCACATGAAATAGTATAAGGAGATGGGTAGGCAATTTTTTGTTTTATTATAGCTTTACATTTTACGGAGCAATTATATCCAAAGTCCAGGTTGTTACAAATTTAAACGATCTTAAGTAATTTTGTCACTATTCTCATTAGGTATTTTAAAGTTGATTCAATCCCAAATTTAGTATTACAGAAAGTTTTAAGTGCTAAACACATGAGCTGCGAACTGCGAATGCGAATAAATCTTTTTAAGCTATTTTCACAGCTAATATCAATTTTTGTTTTGTTTTAACTTTACAACAAAGTGAATTAATGATCGAATCAACTATTTATAAGGAAAAAACTGCATAAAATAATTATAAATTGGAATATTTTGTATTTCAAATTTACATTTGACAGTTCGCAGAAGATACGTTGTTGGTCGCGTTAAAAAATATTAAAATACAAAATATTTCAATTTATAATTATTTTATGCAGTGTTTTCCTTTTAAATAGTTGATTCGATCATTAATTCACTTTGTTGTAAAGTTAAAACAAAACAAAAATTGATATTAGCTGTGAAAATAGCTTAAAAAGATTTATTCGCATTCGCAGTTCGCAGCTCATGTGTTTAGCACTTTAGTTTATGTATCGTTTTTTTTTTGGGGTCAAACATTTTGAAAACTAATTTTTGAATGTACAATCAGGGCTCTTCAAACAACTAATCCCACACTGCACTCAACACTCGTAAAGCTGGGGGGTTGTTGCATTGTATAGAAACAGTCGCAATAAAAAAAAAATATAAGAAACGAATGAAAAAAAAATGGAAGCAAAAACCAAGTAAGGCGAACACAATTTTATTTTAGCAACTTCCGCTGCACAGTTTATCTTCTCTTGTGCCCATTCCTCGCGTTATCCATCCACCCATCAACCCTATCGTTGCCGCCACAACTGAATGCAGTTGAAAGAACTGCAACAGGACGACGATGTCGACGACGATGACGACGACGACTACGAGGACGACTATAAGCTAGGAATTGTGCGAGCTATTCATTTGTAGGTACACCTATCCTGGTTTGAATTGCTGCATCCCACCACCACCACCACCATCACTAGCACCACCAACAGAATAACCATAATCAAGGAGCACAACACAGAGCAGTAGCATCCATCCATCTAGCTATCGTTGGATCTCATGAGAATCGCCTTGTTGGAGGAAGGGTTGTAAGTTATGTTGTATGTGTGTTTGGTGGATTCTCTAAATCTTTCTACCGTATTGTGCACCCGCTATAATATATACGACAACCTCCTGGCATCTCTGTCCTCCTGTGTGACCTCGTTCTCAGGACTTTTTGTGAGTGTGGATGGATGCCTACACGTGAGAGGGTACATTTATTGAGGTTGAAATGAATGTTTGGTTGGGGTTTGGGCTTGAAGATCGGCTATGTCGAGTACAGTTGCGGTGTTGATGGGTGGCCATGGTTATAGTAGATACTTGGGACGGGTGGACACGAAACCCATTAAAAAATTACATCTCACATGTGGAAGGTATGGTATGTGTATCATGGTCAGTGCTGCCATAAATGTATATTCTTGGAAATCCATTAACAGAACAACGCAGATAAATTGTGTATACAAAATTAATTTTAAATTAATTAATTTATTCAATAAGAGTAATTTTGGACTAATTCAAAATTTGTATAGATAATACAAAATCCAGATTAGACCAGTCCAGTTTAGACGAACAAGTGGGTTTATAAATAAAAACAAAGTGGTAGAGATAGTGCTCCTCTCCTTTTTGAAAGATATCGAGGCTTCAAGTATGGGAAGAATAATTTATGTACTATGTATATAATGAGTACCTAACTTAAGTCCGTGATTAATTATACCAGTTAGGCGCCCAAGGCGAATTACGTGTTAATGTCTGTCTTGTATATATTTTTTAGCCAACATTGGAAAATATTTAATTAAAAAAAAACGGATTTTAGAGTAAAAAATTAATCACTTAGAGGTCATGACTGGTATAAAAGAAACTAGCAACCCCGACTCTATCCCGACCAAGTCCCCTACGTCGAAAACAAATACATATTTTAACACAGGCACTTGGATTATTATAACGAAATTAAGGCTAATATTTCTTCTCATTCATTCATTTTTAATTGGTATAAACTAGTCTAATAGTTATCCTACTCGTAGTTACCAGGTTTCTAATTAAAAAAAAAAAACTTCAAAATACAAATTGATTACCTACTGGATATTACAGAGTATATATTACATATAATATCTACATATTTATTCTGATAAAGAACTCATGTATGGCAACACTAATCTTGGTTAAAGTTCGCTCCTGAATCAAAATGAAATACATACATACAATGGAAGAGGTAGAGTATTACGAAGGACGAACACCATGGCAAGGCAAAATGACTCCCCAGTTGTGAAGAGCTTGGCATGAAAGTCAAATATTTCTTATCTAATTGAATGTGATAGTATGGGAAGCAAGGATGGCCTAGAGTGAGAGTAGATAGGTACCTAAAGTCTGAACGAATGGTATACACGTGCATACCTACATGCACAAGGTTCAAAAATTGAAGCAAGTTTTTGTTTTTTTTTTCGATTTTATGAAAACATATAAGATTATTAAGAGGTTTAGGTTTCTTTGCTTGTTTTTGATTTGTAGGTTCATGAGCGAATGTATAGGTTGTATGTATAAGTAAAGACTATATTGAAATCAAAAAATGATTACTTCTAAGTGAAAATTAAAATTAAAAGAAAAGTTAATCGTTGGAGGGATTAGAATACAATTTAAAAACAAGAATGGAAAAGCAAAATAAAGTCGAAAGGAGCTAAACAGGGAGTTAGCACCTATCCAGTACAAATTCTTTTTAATTAATGTGTAAAAGCCTGTGAAATAAGATGATGAGCCGATAACCCTTTTGATCAAAAGTTGATGATCGTTGTTTATTAATAAGAGAAATCACCATACGGACAATTTGTTTAACTGTGTTTCAGGTGCTTAGAAGCAAATAGTTGTCTTGTGTCTTAAATGGCTGCAAATTAAAAATTTGTAGGTCAATCTTTAATTTTGGCAACGAATCTTAGATTTTCTTATCTCAAAAATTTATTTAAAATTAGTGGCAAGCTAATATTACTAAGCCATTTTATGCCATTCAGCGGATAGGTACACTGGTTGGATCGTTTCCGGATTGTTGGTAATAACATCGGTCTTTCACGGTGCCCTACAAAAAAGTCCAAAGGGCTCAAAACGCAGTTCGGAGGCGGGGCAATTGAAATCGCCAAGACGGCTGATAATACGATTTGGGAATTCGGTATGCAAAAGATCGGTTGTTGCGTGGGCTGTGTGGCATGGCGCGCCACCCTTCATTAACCAGAGGTCGTCCAAATCCATGGCTCTGTAACGCTCACCCTTGACCGAAACGTTGTTGCCCGCCTCATTTTCGAGAAAAAAAAATGGTCCAATAATGCCACCACTCCACAATGCGCACCAAACTGTCATTTTCTGTGAATGCATTGGCTTCTGGGAAATAACGTAGGGAAAACCCCAGATGCGACAATTTTATTTGTTAACGTAGCCGCCGGGATGAAAAAGCGCCTCGTCAGAAAAGATGATTTTTCGCCCAAAAACTCGTTGGCCAATTAAAGGTACTCTAAGTCCCGAACTGCGAAGCGATAACGAAGCGGATGGTCGTGCGCCTTCAATTTCTGAATCATTTGGACCATGTAAGCGAATAATCCGAAATCCTTGTGCAGAATTCTCCTCAAGCTGTAGTTGAGCTGTTGAGATCGATGGCGAGTTGATGTTCGTGAATTGAGTTTCACACTTTCTGTTACAGCAGACACATTCTTGCACCGTACGACGACGGGGACAATGAGTGTTTTCAATATTTCCCAACATTGCGTAAAGTGACTCATTTCGTTCCGCGAAGCCATGATACTGACTTTCTGTTAAGATTTCGAGCGGGAAACAGCTGTCAGTGTCAAAATAGCCTATGATTTAAAAAGAAATCACTAGATGGCTGACCCTGTATATATATAATTGTATATCACATAACTTGATAGACTGAATATTGTTTAATTTGTATCTGGCTCTATTTACTAAAATTAGCTTAAGACTAAGTTTTATTATATTGTAGGGAGCGTATCGGAATCCCGCTTTTTAAAATCCCGAAATCGAAAAAAGTTTTAAAATCCCGCCTTCTAAAATACCGCTTTTTGAAAATGCCGAGTTTTAAAATCCCATCACTTATTCAAAACCCTGATCTGTTTTAATCCCGCTTTTTAAAAGCCCAACTTATCCCGTTTAATCCCACCAAGCTCGTTTTTTTCTTATATTTATATTTAATTATTATAAACGCTTTATACCTTCATTAAAAAGATTAAGAATAACCAGACTTAAAGAAAATACATCAGCTGATTTTTTATCTCGCCTGTACGCATTAGTTTTTGATCTCTAAACTAGGGCTGATGATTCTACCCGGGTAATTAACTACCCGGGTACCCGGGTTGCTTGTACCCGGGTAGTAAATTACCCGGGTATTCGGGTATTACCCGGGTACCCGGGTATACAAACGCAAAATTCCTTTGTGGCTATGTAAATCGCTTTTTCAAAAACACCTACAAATCTTGGAACAAATTATGTATATAATTATATGTGTGACACAATTAGGTACAGCGACAAAATTTCAGAAAAACTAAACATTTTATTCAATAGGTAGTCAAAAAACATAAAAACAATGCTATGAAATACAATTATATTAATTAATGAGCAAAAGAATTTTCAAAATTTGATAAATTGTTGATAAGGAAAATTTGATAAGTTTAAATTCTAATTTAATAGATCTTGATTTTTGTGCAAGAATACCAACAAAGAAACATTTTTTGGGGCCAAACATGATCTTTTGGCAGTAACAATATTGCCGGCAGCTTAAGGATTTAAAATTTAATTGGTTAATTTTTGAAAAATAACTTTTGAAGTTGTTGGTACAATAGACAAGCTTAAGATTGCCACTGAGCTATTGTTGTTAATATCATTGATTAAATTACATTGTTTACATAATAGACAAGCTTAAAGTTGCCTCTGAGCTAATGTAAAAGTAAATTGTAGTTGTTCTCAATGGTGAATATGTTCAAGTGTTTGAATTAAATCTTTATTCTGTTTTCTTTATTTTGTTAATAAAGATAAAATGTTGTTATTGCATAATAACAAAATTGGTTTTGTTTTAGATTCTGGAACAATTTAAAAACAAACTGGGAATGCGAATCATTGTGATGATTATACCTGAAGTCAATTTATTTTTTTTAAATTGATTAAAATTGCTGAAAAAAATATAATTTTTATCTTTTTTTCTTTTAATTGTTAAATGGTTAATTTTTGTTTGTTATAAATTGATGTTTGAAATTACATATTATCCTTAATGTTGATTCAATATAACTTTTTTGAGATATTAAATCGAATTCAAAATAAATTGTTAGCTTATAAATTTGAAATGATTTGTTTTGTTTATAAGAACTAAAACTTATAAAATGCATCGAGAGTGCTGCATATTGCAGGATGGCCGTATTAGATAATGATATTTACAAATTGTTCCGTCTAGTGAAAAGTGAAACGATGAAAATAGGGGCATTCTCATCGTAGCTTTTCTAGAATCAAGTCGTTGAAATTGAAATACAACCTAGACATTTTCAACAGCCCGTTTGATTCGAATTTATTGTAAAGGTCCTTCTAGGCCATTTAATTTTATTGTTGCAAGGTACAATTAATTTGGCTATACTCGTCTCGGCATGCATACATAACATATGTACATTTGTATGTACAGATTTGTTTGTCCATCCCCAATATTACAAAATTAAAGATCGTAGAGCACTTTTGTACGATTGTTTCGAATTTTTGATATTCAGTTATTCTGTCTATTCACAAAGTACACTTTTTAAAAAATCGAATAAAACATCAGTTAACATTTTTACTTCGGTTTGCTGATATGAAATGACCATTGTCAACATGGATAAATGATACTTTTAATATATAAACTAGCTATTTGCTATTTGTTAACTTTAAAAAGATAAACTAGCTTTTTGCTGCTGTTAAAGTTAGACGAGCTCTTTAACGTTAAAGTATAGTTTATGTCGTTTGTCTCGTTTTATACACAATATTTAGAGTCGAAACCCATTCTAAAATTGATTAAGAGCAGGCTTTAAATGTTTAAAATTTTGCGTCAGTAAATAAAAAAAAAACTGAAAACGGTATAAGAGCCGTTTTAGAGGAAAATAACAAATAAGCTTTTTCAAATAATTTCGTATATTGTACAGACAAAATTGTGAGACACACTTTTTTCACATTCTTATGTTTTATTGTTATCTCAAATTAGAATTTTTTTTAAATCCCGATTTTCAAGAATCCCGAAAAATAAGTTTTAAAATCCCGTCTGCTAAAATACTGCTTTTTTAAAATCCCGTCTTCTAAAATCCCGATCTATTATAATCCCACTAATCCCGTTTTTTAGAATACGCAGCTAAAACTTATTGATGGGGGCAGCATGCCCCCCCCTACATACGAGTACATCACTGTTTATGCGTCGTAATTATAAAAAATGGGATTATAAGAGACGGGATTTTAAAAAGCGGGATTTGAAAAAGCGGGATTATAAAAAGCAGGATTTTAAAAAAGCGGGATTATAAGAAACAGGATTATAAAAAACCGGGTTTATAAAAACGGGATTGAAAAAACGGGATTATAAGAACCGGGATATCGTACCAAACCTGATAGTCCATATTTCTTAATCTGTGAATTTTTTTCTTGGTATTTTAATACAAAAATATTGAGGTGGCACTTTAACTATTTTTCTTGGACGACATATAAGCATTGCATGCCATAGTACTTAGGTATATATATTTTTCCTCAATACTAGACCACATTTTCGTATTGAGGAGTATAGCGGAGAGCTTTGTTATGAAGGACAGAATGTTGTATGTATTTATTATTGATTTAAGGCTGGCTTTGATACAATTGACAATTGGTTTGGGATTGTTGCTGAGGTTTGGAAATGTTGTTGAAAAGTTGTATAGAGGTTCAAAAGCTGCAGTTTCGAGCGGAGCGGAACTTTTAGATTGATTGTCAATATGGAGTAAGGCAAGGATGTACATTGAGGCCTATCTTGTTCGCGCTCTTCATAGAGGATCTAATCAATTATCTTCCTGGCTGTGTTGATTTTGAAGGGGTACATATCAAAGCATTGCTTTTTGCGGATGATGTAGTAATGTTTGCATATTCTCCGGAAAAACATTACAACTCATGATCAACAGGGTTAATATTGGAACTTAATAGTCAATACAAAAAAGTTTAAGGTGATCTTCAGAACGGGTGGTGGAAGAAATGCGTCGAATGAAAAATGGACCTTTAGTGGAGAAGATATAGAAAGTGTCAATGAATACAAGTATTTAGGAGTATTTTTCTCAAAAAAACCTGATATGGAAAGGCATTTCAACAAAATACTGCAAAAGGCAAAATTTGCAATTAATATTGAGTGGAAAAAGTTTTTTATGAACAATAACATAGTTTATAGTAAATATAGGGTTTTTGAAGCAGTCTTAGAGCCTGTTGTTTTTATATCGTGCTCAGACTTGTGGATGTACATAAAAAGTTCGACTCTGTTGAGAAACTCTTTACGAACTATGTGAAGAGAAACAGGATTGTCGCACCTAAAAACGTTGAAGCTTCAAGCTGACTATTTACTGAACTTTCGGAAGATGCCTGCAACCCGTCTTGTCAAAAAAGTGGTGCTCAAAGCTATGCAAGACCACAACGACTGGTTCAGGGAGTGGTTGTGTCTAGCACAAGGATGTAACATAGCATTGAACATACACTTTGAAGATGGCACACCTGTATGAAATAATGGCAAAGGTGCAGGGCAAAGTATGAAGCTGCAGCGTCCTGATCGTTTCCGATATTGAAATGGGAGAAAACAAAATGGGACAGAAGAATTCTCTGTACTTAAGACTAGGTCAAAATTGGATTTAAGTGTGAACTACTGGGCTATTTCTTACTCGAACACTGTTTATAAAAATAATGAAGACATGATGCTCGAAAGAAGCAAATGTTTCTCTCACCTATCATCTTCAAGCTCTTTTTTGGACTCTGTTCAAATAACTAAAGTGGGTCATTGGAGCACCTGGTCACATATGGGATTTTCACCAACAACATAGAAACCAACTTTTCAAATCTATTTTGTTAGAATCGCTTGAACTTATCAATCTAAATCAATCAAAACTGAAAAGATAAAATATTTAATTAACTAAACTCAAGGTAAGTTTGGCTTTTGTATATGAATCTTAATGAATCGCCTCTTATTTAAAATCAATACAAAAACAAAATCCTTCAAGTCAAGTCAAAGAAAAAAATCCTAGGTATAAGCTTTGCACAAATTGCGTCAAAACTCTCCAGTGGGTGTTTATGCTATACACAAAACCCTAGCCCGCATATTTAATTGAGGGTCATATTTGATTGGGGTTTATACAACAAAAGACCATCATCGCAAGAAAAAAAAATATACATTAACTTACCTACTTTTACTTAACACAGAGAAAGGGACAAAAATGTTCATGTTCTTAATGCGAAATCAACCCTTAACTGCATGTTATTAATGAAGAAAATCAAGCACAGTTTCGTATTTCCTGTAACATTAGTCTGGAAATTTTTCACAGCAGTTTTTGTGTCAATATTTCTTAGCTCACACTCGAAGCAGCAATGAACAAAACAGCGCATTTATCCATTAACTGGGTGATGGGGAGAGGGATATGAATGATTGTGTTATTACAACATAGCAGATTTAGGGTTGAGCCCAGGGATGATAGAGGTACTAAATATATGAAATGAAAAATGACTTCAGTGACCAACTCAAATCCAAGAGTACAAACCATTTTCTCATTCTTCCGTTTTCAGAAGCTATTTTTCCTTTGCCTTGGAACAGGACAACGACGCGAAGTACGGTAAGGAAATGCGTGAGGATTTTTTGTTTGGCTTCTGTTCGGGAAAAAATTCACAACTAGCTCAAACTAGCTACATATAAACGTTTGTGTATAAGTATACGACAGTTAAACGAAAACTTACTTGAAAAAGGAGGAAAAGAAGTTTATTTTTCTGTTTGATTTGATACGAATTAAGGACATGGCCAGGCCAAAAACAATTTCTTCAATTAACTTAATTAGCTTGGTATACTATATTTGAATGTGACGAGCAGGCGACACTCCTGTTACACAAGCAAATGACCAAAATAAACAACAATTTTCTGAGGAAATCGAGTAACTCAATAATGGAAAAACACTATTGCGTGAGAGAATAATAGATTTTATGTTTTTTTTTTCCACTAGATTCTCACACTAGTTGGGAAAGCGAGGGCGTATATTAAATATTAATATTTGCTAGTTTTTTCCAAGCCATTCATTTTTGTGTACTTTTACTTGCAGCATTTGTAGGCAAATCTACAACTACAAGCGTATACTACATACATGATACAGTGGGGTAGTTTTGGAGTGGACGGCTTATTGGCACAGACCTTGGGTGAAACTTTGTTTGGGGCAGCAAATAAAAAAAAGCGATAGATTATTGAATATTATATTTCGATATGAGATTTTTAAATAAAATAAATTCGAGGCCAACGAAAGGCTCGTAGGGAACCTTAACCTTGTTTTTTACCAACAAATTTCAACTATTCCTGTATGTGTATGTTATTGACAGGAATTTCGGGGACTTGACCTGCAAAAGACAAGAGATACTCTTGGATGATTTGTTGGATGGGTTGTTGGGCACAACCCCTCAAAAAAGTATTTTTATTTTATGCCAAGGTGCAGGAGGCACTTACCAGTATTCCAAGGGTTACTATAGTACACCAAACTTAGTTAGGATATTTTTTTATTTTACCTATGACCAGTTATGCGTTCGTACAAAAATAGAATTCGAGACTTTGATCAAACTTGACATTAGGCTGAAAGGGAAGAAGAAATTAAATGCACACCTGGGTCGCACGAACTTGCTCTTATGTACTAGACATATAGTTTTAAAAATAGGTGTTATTAGAGATAAATGTTCATAATAAAAAAATTATTTACTTAAAGGCTTATAGTTCTCCCTTTTAGTAGTGAAAGCTAAGAGCAGAAATGCATCGCAAGCAAATATAAATGTATGCAATGATAAAAATTATAATTTTTTGAAGGGGTTTCTTAAAAAAATGAGTTTCTATTTATAAGAAAAACTTTTAGTATGCCAATTTTAAGTTTACCCATTTTTGAGATATTGAATTTTCTAAAATGATTTTATTTTTATATTCTTTTGTTTTTAATTTTCAATTATTTTTTTTTAGAATCCGATAAAAATTTTTAGAAAATTTAAATAAGCCATACTATTCAAACTCTTAAGAAGCTTTTGCATAAGACAATTGATTAAAATTGGTTGTACTGTTTTTTGAGAAAACCGGAAACAAAAAATATAATTCTATGGGGTGTACAACCAGCTTGGTATTTATGGTTTTTTTTATAATTTTAAATCTGTGGGACAATTTTTGCGTACAAAAATTTCGAAAAGAAATTGCATGGTAGGTACGGTTGTTGTTATTTTTCTACGAATCCATCACTTGCAATACATTACCTATATCTATATGTCGCAAGAAAGAAAGGGTCTCGCAATTCTCTCTGTTCGATTACAGCCTAAACGCCTCGGCTGATTTTTTTTAAGCTTAGCGGATATCATATTTAAATGTTTCTCACCACACGTCTTAATAGTGCTTCTCCCACAATTTTTTACTTGCGACTTTAGGTACTTTTAGGCAAGTTATGCATTCGGAAAAAAATCGAACTCGAGATTTTGATCAAAGTTGACATTACGATGATAGCGAAGTCCAAAAACGTGGGTCTCGCAGTTCTTTCTATCTGTCTGTCTGTCTGTCTCTCTATCTGTCTGTATGTCGGTTCGACTATACAGCCTAAACGGCTCGGCCGATTTTCTTCAAAGTTGGTAGATATGGGTTTTGATTTTTTCCCCTCACACGTTTTTTTCTTTTTTTTTTAAGACCAAAAATAACGGTACCTACCATACGGTTTTTTTCGAAATTTTATAAATATTTTTTTTTTCTCAAAAACTGTCCCACAGAATTTAAAAAAAAAAATTTTAAAAATTTCATTTAGATAAAACTAGGTAATAGCTGAAAAAAAATTTCCAAAAAATTGTTATTTTTGCTAGCCTCCCTTGGACCATTTTTTTTTTGTTTTTAATTTTCTTGAAAACGGTACAGCCGATTTAAACCATTTTTTATGATAAAGCTCCTCCAAAGTTTAAATATTATTACATATTTAAATTTTCAATTTTTTTTTTTTTCGATTTAAGAAAAAAATCAATTTTTTTTGGAAACTCAATATTTCGAAAACCCCAAGATCAATTTTTTTCAAACTTGACACATACATAAAAGTTTGTTAACATAATCTACAAGATTTGCGAAAAAAAAATTTGTTTTATCTAAAACTAACGGTACATTCCATACAAATGTTAATGTTAATGTTAATGTTAAATGTTTCGAAAATCGTATTTTTCTCGAAAACGGTTCCGAGAATTTTGCTCAACTTTTTTTCTTTTGATTAATTTTTACGATTTATAATTTAATAAAAAAAATTTGAAATCTAGATATTACTGACCTGTACCTACCATAGAACGATTTTTTTCGAATTTTGGTTTTCTCATTATCGGCATAACGGGTTTTCAATTTTTAGAAAAATTTTTTTTTTTTTTTGGAAAATTCGATATCTCAAGAACGGCTTAATATTTTTTCCTGTAAATTTAGTTTTTATTCGAACAATAATAACAACTTTAAAGCTTATTTTTTAAGGAACCACTACAACGACTTGTAATTTTTGTTCTAGCATAAATTCATATTTGCATAGCATTCTGTTTTTATTTCTTACTACTAAAAGAATTTAAAAAATTCATTTTATCCTTATGAACAGTTTTCCTTAATAACTTTTGTTTTTAAAATTCCTGGTCTATTACATAGGAGCAAGTTCGTGCGACCCAGTCGAGCATTTTATTTTTCAAGTCTACAGATTTTAAAATTCCAATAATAAAATAAAATTTCGTAAAAGTTAATCGTTGAACAAGATCCTACAAGATTATTAATGAACCAAGAACGGTTCAACTGATTTTTATAATTTTTTATCATAAGGTTTCTTATAATTTTGAATAGTATTGCGTATTCAAGTTTTCTAACATACATATGTATTTATGATTGATTTTTAATACAATTTTCAAACCTTGTTTTTTGAAAACTCAATATTTCGAAAACTAAATTAAGACCTAACTGACTAACTGTTCCCAGCATAGGTAGAACCATTACTTATTTTAATTTTGACTTTCTAATTTTTCGCATAACGGACTTCAATTAAATTTCGTGTAGAGAAGCTTTTAAAAAGTTTGAAAAACATAAAAAACAATAATATATTTTTTTTAATAAGAAAATTAATTGTTTTTTGAAAATGCGTTATTTTAAAAATTGTTCAATATTATTTTTTTTTTAAGATTGAGTTTTGAAAAAAAAAATTCAAACTGTTTTTTTTTTTCTAAATTCAATATTTCGAAAATCCCACGGCCAATTTTTTTAAACTTGAGAATTTAGTTTTTTATTACAATCTACAAGATATGAGGAAATAAATTGTAACTAACCTAAAAATGACGGGAACCACCTTAAATGTTGAAAATGGTTTTCGAAAATCGTATTTTACCCGGAAACAGTGCCTAGTTTTTGCTAAAATATTTTTTTCTATCGATTAACTTTTACGATATTACGATCAAATATTACCTACTTATTATACCTACCATAGAACCATTTGTCCAAATTTTTAATTTCTCACTATCGGCATAACAGATTTTAATGAAAAAAACGGATCAACATTTTTTTGGAAACTTAATTTTTATTTGAAAGATAATAAAAGATTTAAAGTTGGCGTACCAAAATATTTTCTTAACAATGTTTTAAAAATTTTTTTTATAAAAGCCTATTTTTTTAAGAAACTGCTAAAACGACTTAAAATTTTTGTTCTTGTATGGGTTCACATTCACTTAAGAAATCACATGGCATTCTGTTTTTATCTCTCACTACAAAAAGCATTTAAAAAATTAATTTTATCCTTAAGAACAGTTTTCTCTAAAAATATTCATTTTTAAAATTTTTTCTGGGTCTTTTACATAAGAGCAAGTTCGTGGCATTTGCATTTTTTTTAGAGGTTTGTTTTAAGACAAAAGTTGTTATATAGTTCGCTTGGTTTTAACTACCACACATAATTCTATGTCGGAAAAAGATACAAAAAATCACGTATTTACATATTCAGAGTCCGAAAATAACTTTTGTAAGATACCTTTTTCTTATAGTTGATTTTTTAAAAAAGGCACAATAATTTTCTGAACTTGTTTCAAATATTTGCTGCAGTATTGTGGCGTATTATATGTAAAAAAAAATAAATTTGCATTTATAGATGGAGATCATAAGTGTTAACAATTTAACTTTTAATCAAATTAAACACAATTTGGCACATTACTCCTTAAAATAAATTTACTTCACTTGTACAAAATTAAAGATCGTTCTGCTGACAAATAGAGTCGTATTTGAAGGTGGTATTATATGGATGCTAATCTAGTGGTTTTGACGCTCTTCAACCTCCTTGTATACGATCCGGCTCGGTAACTCTCTGTTAAAATTTTTATTCTTTTTTTCAATTCTTTATATGAACGAAGTTCAGTAAAAGCAGTAGTCGAGCACTTAAGGGGCCTCCAAACTCTGAATATACTAAAAATTGAGAGCAGAAAAGCAAAAATTTTGATCTTTAGAATAATCAAAAACAAGAAATTGGCTCGTTTGTAAAATTTAAAATGTTGTTAATATTTTTTTTAATATGTGTTCTACATGGCATGAAAAGCTTTTATTTTTAGAATTTTAAGAATGTCAACGCTATAACCACCATCACTTTTAAAAATTCAAACTTTAAGGAAAATACATTTTTTTGAAGAAGGTTTCTTGTATGATAACATATTGGGTATTGAAAGGTTTGAATATTACAGCAACTACTATACTACAAACTTGGTAGTATACAATACATTTTTTTAATTCATATCTTTCAATTCCATTATTTGTATATTGTCGTGTTATTTTCCAGCTGACACTCCAGTTTTTGGATATTAACCCACCATCTGCGGTGACAAAATTAAAAATATCAGTTCGACTTTTGAACTTAACAATCAGGACTCTAACCTTTTCTGAACCAAGCGAATACATTCATTTGTCCAGCGATCTCTTCCGTAAGCCATGTCCGGCAAATAAGACCAAAAATTGTTCAAAACTTTTCTTAAGACCAATGAATAAATTCCACAAACCAAACACACACATTCTACCAAGTCAAATTAAAAAGAATAAAAAATATTATAGGTCTAACCTATTCAAGACATAATTTAAAAGCATCAAACCTATTGTTCGTGTATTTTTGACTATTACGTGATTCTTAAATACCATATTAGAAGCCCATTAAGACGGTTCCTTCGCAACACAAATCTCGCACATTAGCATTAATTTGTCTATAAAAAACTGAACTTGACCTCTCCCTCACCCCAAAAAGCTAATATACATACATACATACATATAAGCTTTCAATCTCTAACTAACAAAAAAAGGGCGTGCATAAGATTAATTAGCGTAATCTTTAATCTGTCCGATTAATATGCCGTTAAGCATCATTTAGTGTGCGCTTCGACTAGGGATTATGCTAATTTTTGTGCTCCCGACAAATTGAAAGATATAAACTTTGATTTAAACGAGCGGCACTTGCCAAACATTTTAGCAAAATTCTATATTGCCTTAATGGTCCGTTCGGCCATATACCAATAAACTGACTTTTGGTTGAACCTAATAGACATCACAAAGCCGGTTCCTGGTCTGGGCGATTTTTCGATTCCAGAACAACATCCCACAGTGGAACCCGTTTGCCGCCCAAGGTGGAGGTCCCAAATACTTCATAACAAGTGATTACTCAAGAAGTCACAGGCTTCGAGGCTAAACTCATTTAAACCTCGCAACTCTGAGCTGGAGTTTTATGATTTATTGCCATCGCTTCGAACTCGACGAACCCGAGCCCGACTTTACACCACAAAGGCTTGTCACTTAACGCGGTAGGTAAGGCTGACAACTCTATAGAAATATTTTCAATGCTCAAAACGGAGTTCCTTGTACCCCTGATGATGAGTGAGACCGAGAAGGAAACAAACAACATGGAATTCGTGAAGTCGAAGTGGCGTAAAAGAGTGTTTATACCTCACGAGAATATTTCCGAGTGTTTTCTTTGAATGCCTCATCGACATTCCACAATCGTAGTAAAGTAGCTGAAGGGTGATTGTTTGTTTTTTTTTTTCAGTTTCTTACAAGTCTGGTAGCCTGGTAAGAGAGAACTATGGTCTGGCTACTGCTGCATTCCAGTGGGGGGCCTATTCGATTGGTGGTGGAATTTGTCGGATGCGACAAGTATTTTCGGGTTCACTTCACACGATGTCTATGCAGACGGTCGGTATCGTGAGATTGTGTTGTTGTTGTTCGAAGAAACTCCCACCCAATAAGTTTGCCTCACATAAAATTTAGTACATTTATTGTCAATTGTTGGATTACCTAGTAGTTCAATGAATTGTTTATGAAAAAAAAAAATAAGAAAAACGGAAAGGGGTTGAAAATTGTACTTATTTGTGGAAGACACTGTCGAGATTGAGGGATGCGCATAGTGAATATGCGATGACAAAGTTCTGAGGCGTATGTTCTTTTGAAGACCATCTTGAAAATGAACTTGGAATGTCGGATGGGGGTGTCTAGACAAAATGTTAAAATAAATGGGTGGAATAATACTTGATTAGAATTGTATAAAAGTTGAGAGAAAAATAAAACGAGTATTATAGACCAATATCTTAGGGCCGTCAGAAATATGTAGCCAAGACTATTGCTGTGAATGTAAATTGTACACAGTAAGGATACATGAAAACACGAACCTTTACAAACATACTTATAGTTTTATCAAAGGTCATTTTTTTAAGATGCTCTTATCAGGAAGTAGCAGATTTTTAGTACCTTACATCATCAAGTTGTGTAGAAGATGAAAAACTGTCAATCCGGATATGAAAATAAAGTACGAAAATCACACTTATAGTTTAAATCAGATTCATTTCAAATGTAGTAGTATAGTCCAGCGTTCGTACTACCGTGTGTTAGCCCCTTCAGGGGTGAATATGTCTGGCTGCATAAGAAACGACTTAAGATCGTACTATATTTTTCTGTCAAGTGTCAAAATAAGTTCATAATATCCATCCTTTAAGACTTGAAGCTTAGAACTATCTTATTTACTTTAAGTCACGGTATACATTCTGGCTAAGTCCACGGTCTCAACCAATAAACTTCTTCCATTCAGTTTAGTCTCGTTTCTTCATTTTTAGAAGTCAGGTTGATTGAGGTTGAGTGCGCCACCTGAGTCGCCGTCATAATAAACTGTGCTATCTTTCGGGGTTGCTCCGTACTTATGAAAAGTTACTCATTTTCACTCATTGTTTTGCATTATTCATTAAGGTACATGATTTGGTCTAAAGCCCTTTACCACTGAACTTTAAGGTAGATGTACTCAAGAATGTGTTTTTCATATTCTTTACTTCTACTTTCGATACACTATGTTTGTCTATACTATATGGCAAGTTTAGCATTCTAAAAGGAATCGAGCTCGTGGTTTTATCACACTTGATATTACAATGATAGGGATGGAAGAAAAATTGTATCTCGCAATGATGTCTGTCTGTCTGTTCCACTACAGCCTAAGCGGTTGGACAAATTTTAAAGTAATATGTTAACAGACTGTACCTACCATAGAACCATTTTTACGAATTTTGAATTTATCATTATAGGCATAACGGATCTTAATGAAATTTTTTCTAGAGAAGCTTCCAAGAGCTTTTAACAATGCATGTCAAAACTTAAGAAAAAATATTTTTTGAATTTTTAAAATAAAAAAACAATAACATTTTTTTCTAGAAAATTCAATTTCTCAAAAACGGCTCAATATTTTCTTTTTGGAAATTTATTCTTTTTAAGTTGCCGTAACAAATTTTTTTCTTAAAAATATTTAAAAAAAATTATGAAAGCTTATTTTCCTTTAAAAACCTCTACAACGATTTAGAATGTTTGTTCTTGTATAAACTAATATTTGCTAGAAAAATCACATGGCATCCTGTATTTAGCTTGAACTACTAAAGGAGTTGTTTTAGTCATTAAGAACTTGAATTTTGTAGTAAGGAAGTCTCTTACATAAAAACAAGTTCATACGACTTGCAAATTGTGCTGAATTCCATCCATTTTACATGCACTTGCGAGTTTATGGTCTGTTCGAACGGTACCTTCAATTTTCGGTTTTAACGATGTGAGCTCTTAATATTCAATGTTTTTTTGCCTTTGCTTTAAAACTTTGTGTAGAAGGTATTTAAACGATTTTCCCAAATGTCAAATCCCGGCTGAAACAAATCATGCTGATAAAGCCAATAAGCCGAATTGATAGTTGTAGATAAAGCTTGTTGAATATATTTACATATACAGGGTGTCCCTTAATTCGTGCATAATATTTGTTCTTGTGTATATTCTAAGAAAAACATAGTTCTACAGTAAGTTTCTATCTCCAACTTTCATATATCGTGGACTTAAGAAAAGGCCTATTTTGTTGTACGCTGATCCATGTTAACGGTGATTGCGCTGTTAGTGCTCACGATAGAAACTTCATTTAGGCCTTGATTTTGAGAAAAAACACCAGTGTTTGTAATTGCCTTCAGAAAAGTAAGATATCTTATCTCGGTCTTGAGGTATCCAGTTTCTAGCATGTTCCGTTTTTCCTGTCCATGCTAATTTTTTTACTTTGGGTTCAATTTTCTCTAGAAAATGCATAATAAACATACCGTTTTACTATTTTTTTAATGAACGTAAGAATAATAAATATAAAACTGAATGGGAAGTCTGCGGAAAAACCCATAGATTTTATGATACTTGAGAAAACCTGAAACATGTAAAATAAAAAAAAGTGTTTTTTGTTTTGTTTTTTTTTTTTCGGGTAAAAAAGGGGAACAATAAAAGTCATTTTCCAAGCATTTTTCAATGCTTTTTTAAATAGCAAAGCGGTTTTAAAACATTTTTCATTTCATTAAAAGTTCTCAAAAAGAGTTAGGTTCGGGGTATAAAGACCTACATATTTGGAAAATTTACCTAACAAAAATTGTTAGATTAGAAAACGAAATTTATTCATCAGTTTAATTTTTGACGCCAAGGCAACAGTTGATTAGAAACGCTGCTGGAAATGCTACATTAACAAACCAATGGTACGCAGACATTATTTTTATTACTACACCAAAATAGACTGTTTTTTGTGATAGTTTTCACAAATTTTAAATTCAATAAAAATACAGTAAAAAAGAACTGTTTAAGTTTTGTATACATATATTTAATCTTTTAAATTAACTTGCTGCAAACTACGTGTGGTATAAAACAGATCTCAACGACTAGTAGCCTTTTGATTTTAAATTACAATTCAGGAACATAGGTATGTTTTCGTTAAATATAAATTGAGAGCTTATTCAGCGTTTAATCTTAAGTGTTAACTTTAAAGTTTTTATTCAATACTATTTTAATTATTTATTTATTTTGAAGTAGGGATTTAAGCAAAGTATTTTAAATGAATTTATTTATTTTAAAGTAAAATTTAAAGCAAGTAATTAAAATTTATTCATTATATATTACTTATAAAATGTATGGCATTAACATAGACCTTTTCTTAAATCTTCGATATATGATATAAAAATTGAAGAAAGGCCATTTCTGTAGAACATTTTTTTTTCTTAGAATATACCCAAAAATCACGCCCTAAAATATTATGCACAAATTAAGGCACACCATGTATTGGAGTAAGAAGATAATTCCAAAATCTTTTTAAGATTGTCTTGTCTTGTCCTTTGTCGATTTTTTTTAATGGTTTGTGTTTGGCATTGTCTATTTGACGCTTCGTAGTGGCCGGAGTAGTATTTCCACTCTGATTAAGTTAGCTTCAAGCCCAAAGGATGCATTCTGAATGCATTTACTGCTTCCTCAGGCGTCAAAAAGCATTAATATGCGATTTTATGTTTATTCTGTGGGAATATGAAGAACTAATTCGGTGACAAATCAGTACTGCATGGCGGATGACCCATCAATTCGATTCTTTGAATGCTCAAAAACACACCTGTTTTAGTCAATGTCTGAGAGCTTGCATTATTTTTTTTCTTCTAGCACAAGATAGTGGCTTACCATTCAGAACTGACCGTTCTACGTTGCTCTAGTGGCACGGTGGCAACATGTCCAATTATTCTGAAAAACCAGGTGACCAATTGCTTAGAAGTGCTTCGTGCGCAAAAAACTTATATTGGATTTTGTATCGTCTTGAAAGACCCAGAGAGTCGGTTGTTGTTTAGTTTCGAGTTCATATGCATAGATTCCTGAAGTTTTTCAACATTTCTTGGTCCAAATCGAAGCGAGGCTTTTTTTTAGCGATTGGCAAATTATGCAAGATCCAAAGCTAACAAATCTTTTTGACGGCCAAATTTCCATGCAATAATACCTTTACAAGTGAAAATATTTTCCAATCATGCTTCAATCTCACGGTATGTCACATGAGGATCATGCAACATAAATTCACACATTATGTAGCATCGATTTTTTCTGGCACAGCAACCGGTTTTGAAAGACTGCCACGAAATTCGTCCTGTAACGAATTGCGACCACCAGTGAATTCGAAAAACCAGCAAAACACGGTGGTTCGAAAAGTTGCTTCATTACCAAAAGTCAACGTTAGTGAGTTGATGGGCGGCACACTGTTGTTGGTTCTGTAAAACCAATTTTAAAAGGACTGGTTATAAAAGTTCGATGACATAACATGCTTTTTTTTGATAGAGCTTATATTTTCTTCGTCATCCTGTATATAATGTACTTGTTATGAGTTTGGGAAGCATGTCCAAAAAAGATAATCGATGAAAATGTGGTATATGTCGATTAGAAAATCCTGATTTTTTTTCTAAATGATCGTAGGTGAATATTTGGTCGATGGTGTATTCACTTGGCATACAAAAAAACTGATATGGATCTTTCAAGTTTTTGACGAACGGACTAAGGCGTTCACAAAATATAGCAGAAAATGTCTTGTAGACGATGTTGAGATGTAAAGAAGTCAGATCTTTCTGTAGGTGGTGGAGTTCCTATCTGGATAACAAGGATGTGATATTCTACTATGATGTTCTCTTGTTCTAACTTAAACACTTCGATTTGGGACTTACAAACTAAAAAGCCACTTTTTAACTCTTGATTATACTAGCTCCACTTCTAGTCGAAGAACTCACTAGTTGCTCTAGTATAAATGTCAGTACATAGCAGACTTAATTTCTAACGGCTTCTTGGCAATGTTTCCACTGGTTCTCAATACTTGATCTCCAGATTATTTCCTAGTTTTTGGCTTTGGTCAGAATATCCCTGGCAATATATTGGCTACAAAGGGTTAGTGTTTGGAGTATATATTGGTTTCTACGAAAGTCCAGATTACTCATACGTATTTAAGTTAATTAGTTTAAGGTGGTTCTGATGGGATGGTACAATCAAAGGATAGTTCCAAGACATACCACGATCGTAGGAAATTACTTCGAAGAATCTTAGTTATGTCAATATGTTGATAAAGGTACCAATAGACGTATTCATAGGGAGAATGAACAAAGATTATGCAAAAGGATTGCGTTAATTAAGAGTTGGAGATCTCTTGAACCGAGTTGGTTTTGTATGTGTATGTGTCAGGAAATTGAGCTCTCGAGCAATAGACTCCGCGATAGAAATACTCGTAGTCTATGGATAAAGTAAAAACTTTAAGTCATTCATGTGAAAAAGTGATTGATAATCATTTGGCAAAATTAAGCCCGAAGTTTTTGGTTACCATGACTAGAAAAGCGTTGAGATCTATAGTTGATAAAAAGTAGAAGCATGTGTTTAAGATATGGTCGGAAAAATAACAGTTGGCGTATATTGATGTCTATGTTTGATGACCATGTCGGTATTTTAAATGGTAAATATTCAAAGAACTGGACCTGCGTGGCTACCTTGAGGAAACCCAAAAGTAACTAAGAAGTGGCTGAAGACACCAGATATGAAATGAACATTTTAAAAACGGTTTCCGGTTTAAAGAAATTTAGGATCAAACCCTAAAATGGACAGTTTAGACTATGGCACATTTTGGTTAAAACTTCATCCATTTCTTTTCCTTCTTTAAGATGGAGAACGTAAAGGATACAAATGGGAGAGAAAGGATGTGTCGATAGACATTGGTCTTGAATGTTTGCAAATTGAATTTTGGCAATAACACGAAAGTTATAAGAATAGAACTCAGACTCCTTATGGATCTTGTGGTTATGAAAGAAGTTTTCAAATTCTGAAAGAATTTTCCAGGAGATATTGATAAACTAAGAATTGGTAATTTTGTAGGTTTCTAGACACTAAGACTCAATGTAACTTAAAAACGCGCTCTTAGCTTTTTAAACAGAATTTTTCGTTACGATCAGGTAACCAGTATTTTTAACAATCTATAGAAGAAAAAAATAAAAAAATCTATTTTCCTTTTGGTGTTTTCAACCAACATCCCCAGTAAGCATATTCAGCTTTTAGTATAAGTGTCCTGAAATTTTTAAGAATTTCTAAATTTGAGTTTGTAAGCAGGGATAAGCCTGGATGGAAAATATGTATATTGCTTATTCCTTGAATTCATTCTGTTGTTGTGACTTTTTTTCATTTTGTCAAACGTTAGAATACTTTCTTCCTATTTTCTTAAAGGAATGTTTCGATCCTTCTCTTGCTTTGTCCACAGCTTGACAAGAAAGTCAAAGACCCGATAATCAAATCCAAGCCATCTGACATAGGAATAAATTAAATCATATTCCATATAGGTAATCATCTGTAAAACCTGGAAAAGCAAGAACTTTTAAGATTTCCTGTTAAAGGCCAGAACTGTGCTAGCTTTATATTCTTGTTCATCTTTGACTTTGACTGTCAAAACCAGAGGAATGTTTTTTGCTTTTTGATTTTTTTAAGGATTAAGTCCTAATTTTCCTTTCCTTCTTTATATAATTTAAAATAAAAAAAATATTTATTAAATTAAATAAACCAAACACAAAACAAGACAACTTCGTCCTTCAGAATATCTAGCCAAAGTCCACCAACAACCCCATCGCTGCCATACCAAAGGCTACTTCAAAAATACTTCCAAAGAAAAGAGGAAAATCAGTAAAAATGTAAAAGCTTCGCTTCTCTATGTAGGTATGCGCCATTTCATTTGATTCGAAGTCTCTGGATTCAAAACCAAACCATTCTTAAACTCAGATGGGCAAGAAGAAGACGAAAAACAAGATCAAAATGCACCCAAGTGAAATTCTAAAAAAAAAGAAGGAAATACACAAACGATATGGACGACAAAAGTTTTCCAACCAAGCTACACTCACCCCCTTTCTCTCATCTACGCATATTCTATTTCTATCTTTGCTCTTAAACTTTGCCGCCTTTGGTGTAGGGTAGGACTTGCACTGTGTAAACTGTGTTGGTATATCTCAAAAAGCTGCTAAATTTATTCCGACAATTTGAGCGAAAATCTTTTGCGTCTTCCTTTGTGTGGAGATACAGAAGCTGTGAGTGCACAGTTATGTATGGCGATGGCGACGAACGTAGAAGTAAAGTGTACCTAGTCCTTTAATTTTTGTCCAAAGGATAAGATGAAGAATATTATCGAAGAAGAAGAAGAAGTAGAAGATGTAGCAGAAGCAGAAGGACCCACCGGAAGGATGAGGTTAAATGTAAAAGTTTGTCTTCTATGTCGGTTGTTTCTGCTCTGTGTTTTCTTTTATTCATGTTAACCTCCTCTCCCCACCCCCATCTATCCATCTATCTATCTATCTATGAATGTGTGAGAGTTCTTTGAATCATGGATGAAGTAAACTTTCGAGAAGTTTTCCTTAACTTTTTTTTTATTTGAAATTTTCTCATATCGTGCCATATCTCTCGACTTCTCTCTCTGGTTTGGACCTTTCAGGCACAGGCGGGCAGCATAACAAAAGGATACAAGAATACATTTTAATGGAAAACCAGAGTCACGTCATGAATCCTCAAGTGAAAAGTGTGGGCTTAAGGAGCCATCAACCTTCATTCCCAAACCACTTCTATCGGTTGAAAATGGCTATACACAGTTAGGCACCAACCTCTCGCTCTCTCTCAACGCCTTCCGTCGCCGTCGTCGTCAAGAGAAGTTTATGGCGTTTTGCCAAATGAAGTTTTGGAAGTTCGGTGTAGGAAATTCGGTGAAAGAGGAGCTGAGCCTTTGGATAGAATAGAGACCTTGGCTCTGATACGATGGCTAAAATGTCTAATGGACAGATATAGAACCCGATGATGATGGGAGGAGAATGAATTTCTCGTAGCCGTAGTCCTTGTCTCGTTGGATAGTACTAGGAAGCTACTAGGTATGCCATAAGAAAGTAATTCTCATCAAGTGAGTTGATTTCCTATTTCGTAAAGCAAAACCATACCTACTTACATAGCTACCAAACCAACCAACAATTTCAGCCGAGCAATAGTGTGCCTTAAACTCCAGAACTGGACTCGTTTAAGATTGTTTTTATGACCATGATGGTGCGGTGCTGTTGATGGTGCTGGTGGAAGGGTTCTACTATGTGTAGTTGGGTGGGTCGAAGGATAAAATATTTATACGCAATAAGAGAAAAATGGCTTACAGCAGTGTAAAGGGTTAGAGTGAAATAAATTTCGTCTTTGGCGAGTTAATTTGTTAGCTTAACTTTGAGATTGAATTTCAAAGCGGATATAGATGATGGGCACTGAATTGGTATGGAATTTTCGTTTATCATTTTCTGTTTTGAGTTTTGTGTCCAAAGTGAACTTTATGGAAAATTAAATGAAATTTGAGGGTGACTTTTGTTTGTTTTGAAATTAAATGAAAAATCATAGCAGAAGGCTCAATGCAAAGAAGGGGGCATTGTCGTTACTTGAAATTACCTATGTCAACCCTTAAGGACGGAGTCAGAGTATTCTTTTTTAGGACATTATTTGGCCGGAAAATTTGATGAAAGTTGATGCAAAATTAAAATTGATAGGATACCAAAGTTAAGCACAGGTAGCTTCTGTCATAAATGTTTGATAAAAATATCATGAACGTTATGTAGCAATGTATAAGACAAGATCAAACTAATTTCTGCAAAAAATTGGTTACAGGCAAGTGCAAAGGATACAAATTATTATTTTATAATAAAGACAAATTACGAAAATATTGTGTTGGGCTACTTCGAGTCGAGATAAAAATAGCAAGACGCTCGTACACGTATATTTTTAGCCAACGAACGTGTGCATTTTTTTTAAAAACGCACGTGCAGCATAGCCTGGACATGTAGTATGAAAATCGGGACTTCTCCATAGTCGTAATGTTTTGATTTTAAAATTGATACAATTTTCAGGCTTGATAAGAGATTCTGCAAGAAATCATCACAACTTAAGGACTCGCTCTCTTTTAAAAAAAGACGCATGCTATTATCAAAGTTGATATAAATTTCAAAAAGCGTTCTTCGATACAAAATTTTTGACACGTCCACTTTTTGGGAGCGTTTCTATGTTAAATGGGAAGTTTAAATAAAAAAGTCAATTAATTTTTTCCAATTTCGTAAAAAGGTGAGTAGGTATAAGAATTTTAATCCTGACGTGGATAGTTCCCATTTTTTAAATAAATATGTAGTTCTGCCTTGCATAATGGTTCATGCAGATGGTCTTGGGGTCAATTCTCAGAAGCTGCAAAAGTTTTTTATGGGTGTACCCTTCTTGCGAGGAATTAACAAATCCTGTAAGAGTTAATCTTGTTATGAAAAACGCTGCTCATTAGCCGTTCGGAATCGGCAGAAAATTATAGTTCCCCTCCATTCCTTGTTGAGAGTTGTAAGTCACTAGGTCCTGGTTTTCTTCAAGCTGTTGCTCCACAAAATTTTAATGTATATCTGAAATTCCGTTAGAATTTATCTTTCGACTTCAACGATTTTCTGTAGAATTTTTTTCGACTAATTTCCTCCGATATAATTTCCGGTAGGCAAACTAGCTGAAGTGATCACTCAAATTTTGTAAGCAGATGTTTTATTTTACAATATGCACCCATTTTCATAACATTAAAAATTAACGAGACCCAAAATCCTATAATGTCTTAATTCCGCAAACCGAATCTTTCGAAAACTTAAAATTCTTTAACAAAAAATTCGACATGAGAAGTATGTCTATGAATATTGGTCTTGAATGATTACAAATTGAAATGTCAAGGGACAACCGTGTCGGGTAAATTATTCCAATCGTGTTGTGCGCATTTCCTTATTAAAAGGTACATTCAAAATTATGCTCGGGGGTAAACTGTTGAGCATTCCTATCGCAACGGGTATTACGGGCGACATGATTGAGAATTGAATGCAACTCGCCATTTTTATATTTTAAACATTAAAAGCACTTTTTTCTTTATTTAAAGCGGGGGGCACAATAGATCTACAGTTCGCAGTGCTTTAACCCCAATACAATTTATTCATTCATTTAATTTGACTTAAATTCACTTTTTTTTTATTAAATTAGATGAAATTTTTAAGAAGAAAGATGGCCACAAGACTGAAGCAAAACTTTCAGACTCGTATACTCCCAAAAACCAATTAAATATGAGGCACTAGTAAATTAGTGCTTTTAATAAGAAAAGTTTTAAGGCTGCACCACTTTATTCATTTTTTTCAATGTCTTATCCAAACTTATCATAAGAGAGAATTAATAAATTTTAAATCACTTGTGGTAAGAACATGAGTCTGTGTATCCACGTTTTATAAATTCATTAACGGATACCAGGCTCTAGCACCTGAACTGAAAAGAAACATTTTAATGTCTCTTCTAGGAAATATCATACAAATGCTTTGTACCAAATTAAAAAAAATCGAAATTTAGGAGCCGTTTTCGAGTAAGAAAAAATGCTTCGAAATGTTTTTTTTTTTCAACACTTGTATGGATGGTACAGGGCCTACCCTACCAGTGGTTCCTGTAATTCGTTAGAACCAGGGTGCAATACCCTGTAAGTCGTTTTAGTGTTTTGTTTTTAAATAAGCTTTTATAGGAAAAAATTTTGGTACGCCAACTTAAGGATTTTATTATTGTACGAATAATATTTTAAATTCCAAAAAATCTACTGACCCGTTTTTGAGATATCAAATTTTAAATTTTACGCTTTTCTTTTCTCAAAAGTTTAAAAAAATGTGTTTAATTTTTGAAATGCAATGTTTTTTAAACATTTTAGAAGCTTTTCAATAAAAAATGTTATGAGAAATTTGAAATTTGAAAAAAAAAATGATTCTATTGTAGATACAGTCAGTAAAATCTCAATTTCTACTGTTTTTATTAAATTATACATCGTAAAAATTAATCCACAGAACAAAAATTTTATCAAAACTCTAAGCGCCGTTTTCGAGAAACATACGATTTTCGAAAAAAAAAAAATTTACTTGCCATATATGTAGGTACTAAGGCAAGTTCTCAATTTGAAAAAAAAATCGAATTCGAGATTTTAATCAAAGTTTACATTACGATGAGAGAGAAGACGAAAAAAGTGGGTCCGGCAATTCCGTCTGTGTGTCTGTATGTCTGTACCTCGATCTACATCCTAAACTACGGCAAGAATTTTCTTCCCACTGAGTACTTAAGCGCCTTAGAAGGAAAAATGAAAATTTTTTTCTAGCTCCAAAACTAACGGTACCGCCCATACATCCGTAATGAAGAATCTCATTAATCTCGAAAAGGGCTCTAATGATTTTGTAAGAAAATTAGGTGTGCTATTATGAGCATGGACTACATTTTAGTCAAACAAAATTTTAGGAAAAAATGTTACTAACTGTCATAAAACCGTTTTTTCGATTTTCGACTTTCTTATTAACGGCTCTTACGATTCTAATTAATTTGCTCCTTTGAATTTGAAAAAAATATGGTCAATAAAAATTTTGGAAAAAATAGTTTTTGGAATATCTTGAAAACAGATGCTCGATTAAATTCTGAAATTACGTCTAAAAATGAGTATCATTTGAATACTAACAATTTGCATATCAAATTTTTGTATAAGTATTGTACTCGTATAATTTAGTATACAAGAAACATGTTTCAGTATGTCTGTATGCCTGTACCTTTTTCTACAGCCTAAGCCACTAAAGTTATTTTTTTTAAACGCGGTTATTCAGATCAGGTCTTCGTTGATTCTATAGAGATAAAATTGAAATTTTGTCTTAGCTCCAAAATTAACTCTACCCCCATCCACCCGTAATGCAAAATCTTATTTATCTCAAAAACGGCTCTAACGATTTTTATAAAAAAAATTAGGTGTGCTTTTGTGGGCATGGACTACATTTTTGTCAAAAATTTAGGAAAAAATGTTATTAACGGTCATAGAAAGATATTTTTTTGATTTTCGACTTTCTCATTAACGGCTCTAACGATTTTAACCAACACTTTTTGACAGGAACTCCCTTATATTTAAAACAATATTGTATATAAAAATATTGTGTTTTTTGAAAAAAAAAAAAAAAAAAATCTGTTTGAAAAATCAATATCTTCAAATCGTGTGAACAATTATTTATTGAAATTATTTCCTAAAATCTATGTTATGAAATACTTACAATTGGCAACACTAATATTATATACTAATACTAATTAAATAATATGTACAATAATATCTACTCATAAAATCCATGTATTATAACATTTCTTAGGTGGGTACCGTTATTTTTAAATAAAATACATCTTTTTTCTTCCATCTTGTGGATTGTATTAAAAGCCTTGATCTTAAGCATAAAAAATGATCAAAATCGGTTGAGAGAATCAAAAAAAAAAATAAAATGCACGACTGGATCGCACGAACTTGGTCTTATGTAAAAGTACTTTGGAATTTAAGATACATTTTATAAATATGAAACATGAATTTAAAATGAAATTGCCGTCTGATTGCTAGAAAAGTGTGAATTTATGCAAACAAACTTTAAAAAATCGTTTTATTATTAAATACATTTTTTATATAAGTAATTTCTTTAAAATTTTTCAAGAAAAAAATGTGGGATGCGAATTTTAAGTATTTTATAATATTGATTTTAGGAAATAATTTCAAAAAATAATCGTTCATAGGTTTTGAAGATATTGATTTTTCAAAAAAAAATTTTTTTTTTCAAAAAACCCCAACAAATAATTTTTCGAATATTTTTATATACAATATTATTTTAAACTTAGGGGGACTCCTGCTGAAAATTTTTGGTTAAAATCGTTAGAGCCGTTAATGAGAAAGTCGAAAATAAAAAAAAACGGTTCTATGACAGATACCGTTAATAACATTTTGCCCCAAATTTTTTTTACCAAAACGTAGTCCATGTCCATAATATCACACCTAATTTTTTTATCAAAATCATTAAAGCCGTTTTCGAGATAAATAAGATTTTGCATTACGGGTGTATGGGGGGTACCGTTAGTTTTAGAGCTAAAAGAAAAATTTCAATTTCCCCGAGTTTGAAGAAAATAGGTCCAGTGGCTTAGGCTCTAGATCGAGGTTCAGACATACAGACATACAGACAGACGGAATTGCCGGACTCACTTTATTCATCTTCGCTATCATCGTAATGTCAACTTTGATCAAAATCTCGAGTTCGATTTTTTTTCCAAATGCAGAACTTTCCCTATAGTACCTACATATATCGCAAGTAAAGAGAATGGTTCTAGCGGGAGGGGGTACTATTAATTACCATTTTTCGCACATTTTTCCAGAGCTTTAACTAAATGAAATTTTGTGAATTTAATGTATGGTAGGTACCATTATTTTTATTTTTGGTGTCAAAAAAAAAAAAGAAGAAAAAACTTATAGGGAAAAAATTTAAAATTGCTATCTTGTAAGTTTAACCAAAATCGACCGGGCCGTTTAGTCTGTATTCGTAAAGACACAGATGGACAGAGTTGCGTGACGCACTTTTTCGTCTTCTCTATAATCGTAATGTTAAGTCTGATCAAAATCTCGTGTCGCAAGTAAAAATGTTGGGTACGAAGTTTAAAGTATCTATTATTTCATTTTCAAAACAAGGTTCGAACACCAGAATGCTTTTTGAATTAAGAGCCTTGGCACACAAAAATTTATCAATTTGAGAAAACCAATTTTAGTCAACGTTTTTCAACTATCAGCTAGCTTTTGCTAAGAGAAATTTTTTTTTGAATATTTTTTATAAAGTTTGTGGAATAGAAAAAAATATATTTCCCCTAATTTAAAAAAAAAAATATGACAGGTAACAGCTATTGTTGGTTTTAAAAAATGAAAAAAACGTCGTAAGTTAATAATTACGAACTCAATCTAGCAGTCAAAGCCAAAAACTTTCAAACTTAATCAACAAACTGTCAGAAACTCGAAAGCTTAACTTGCAGTTTAATATTTATTTCTTTTTTTTTATTTTTAAATGACATAAGACTAATGTTATAAAGATAGTTATTTCCATTAATTGAAAATTAACATAATAGTACGAAACTAATAATATAATTTTTATTTTGTCGAAAAATATCAATGCTGTCGAAAAACTTCTCGGGATTATAATCTATAATCTAAGCCTTTTTTTGAGTATAAGAATCTACATAATATGTACATATTATGTATGTAGTATTTGACAAAAGATTTTAAAATATAAAATATAGAAGTATTTGATTAGATGCAATCTGTCTAAATTCACGAAAGTGAACAAGGCAAATAGGTCAGAAACTTGCAAACTGTAGCTTAAGTGCTAAACACATGAGCTGCGAACTGCGAATGCGAATAAATCTTTTTAAGCTATTTTCACAGCTAATATCAATTTTTGTTTTGTTCATCAATCAACTATTTATAAGGAAAACACTGCATAAAATAATTATAAATTGGAATATTTTGTATTTCAAATTTACATTTGACAGTTCGCAGAAGATACGTTGTTGGTCGCGTTAAAAAATATTAAAATACAAAATATTTCAATTTATAATTATTTTATGCAGTGTTTTCCTTTTAAATAGTTGATTCGATCATTAATTCACTTCGTCGTAAAGTTAAAACAAAACAAAAATTGATATTAACTGTGAAAATTGCTTAAAAAGATTTACTCGCATTCGCAGTTCGCAGTTCATGTGCTTAGCACTTTAGACTCATTATGGGCAACTTTCTTTATATGTCATCATCATCATCGGCTCGACAACCGAGTTCCGGTCCTGGCCTCTTTCAACAAGTCTCTCCCTATCCCGGTCTCTAGCCGACGCCATCCAGTTGCGCACCCCAAGGCTTCGGGCGTCCTGGTCTACGCCATCTCTCCAGCGCAAGCATGGTCTACCACGCTGTCGTCTACCATAGAATGTACCACAAAGAACTTTCCGAGCAGGTTCCTCTTCGCTCATGCGAGCTAGGTGCCCTGCCCACCGGAGTCTACCGAGCTTAATTTTTGTCACGATATCTGCTTCTAGGTAGATTGCGTACAATTCATGATTGTACCGTCTCCGGAATCGTCCTTCCTCACATATGGGGCCAACAATTCTCCTTAAGACTTTTCTCTCGAACGCAGCTAAGAGGTCGGAGTGCCTTTTGCTAAGCACCCAAGTCTCGGATCCATATGTGAGTACTGGCAGGACCATGGTCCTGTACAGCAGCAGTTTTGAAGTTATGGTGAGATTTCTGGATTTGAAAAGCTTTGACAGACTATAGTAGGCTCTGTTGGATTTGAGAAGCCGCCCGCGTATTTCTTCTTCTATATTGTTATCGGCTGCTACTATTGACCCAAGGTATTTAAAGGATTGCACCACTTCAAATTCGTGCTCCGCTACCTTGATTGTTTGACCAACTGTTCCTCTCGCATTCGACGCCACCATGTACTTTGTTTTACCTTCACTAATGTGCAGCCCCAGATTTTGTGCCGCCTGCTCGATCTGGATGAAGGAATCGTGTACAGCTTGTTCGGTTCTTCCGATGATGTCAATGTCGTCTGCGTAAGCTAGTAACTGGCTGAACCTGTTGACGATGGTCCCTCTTGTTGCCGTGCCAGAGTCACGGATTGCTTTCTCCAACGCCAGGTTGAAGAGGAGGCAGGCCAAACCGTCCCCTTGTCGGAGTCCATTAAAGATGTTGATTGGTCTGGATAGCAATCCGGCTATTTTTACTTGGCTTGTTACGTTGGTCATGGTCAACCTACATAGTCGTGTCAATTTATTTGGGATGCCGAATTCTCTCATGGCTTTGTAAAGTTCTACCCTGGCTATGCTATCATAGGCGGCCTTAAAGTCTATAAACAGATGGTATGTTGGGATGTTAAATTCTAGACATTTTTCCATCGCCTGCCTAAGGGTAAAGATCTGATCAGTTGTTGATTTGCCTGGAATGAAACCACACTGATATTGTCCGATGACGGTTTTAGCGTATGGGGTTATCCGGTCTTGTAGGATAGAGGAGAATATCTTATAGGCGGTACTCAACAACGTGATACCTCTATAATTGCTGCACGTTGTGACATCTCCCTTCTTATGTATGGGGCATATTATGCCTTTTCGCCAGTCTTCTGGCATTTCTTCCTGCTCCCATACGTGCACTATAATATCATGAATTGCTTGACGTAAGGCTGGCCAGCCGTGATGAAATAATTCGGCTGGTATGCCATCGGCTCCCGGGGATTTGTTCTGATTAAGCCGGCCTATAGCCTTCTCAACCTCTTCTATGCTTGGTGGCGGCAACATAGGGTATTCTTCTTGAAGTAGTGGAGCCTCCACTTCTGCAGTGAGCTGACCATTTAGCAATTCATTGAAGTACACTTCCCATCGCTCCAGTATGCTTTCAGGATCGGTGATCAGATTTCCCTCTCCGTCCTTGCAGTATGTGCAGCGTGGTGTGTACTGCGTCATGTTTCGGACGGATTGGTAGAACTTCCGCGCCTGGTGCGGACCTCGCTCTCGGCTGTTTTCTATTTCACAGATTAGGTTCTTCTCCCAGGCTGATTTCTTTTGTCTGTGAAGCCGTTTTTCTGTTCTTCTGAGCTCTTTATATTCCTCTTCGCGTGCCCGCGTTCTATGAGATTGTTGCATTGCTCGGTACGCAACATTCTTACGTTCAGTCGCTAGCTTGCATTCATCATCAAACCAGTCGTTCCGATTTTTACGACTGCTGCCTAAGATGGAGTTGGCAGTACCAATGACAGTATTTTTAAGACGTGTCCACTTTTCATTTACGCCCAGCATACTGGCTCCAGGACTTACTCTCCCTAAGTCAGGTGTTTCTAGGGCGAGTCCTAACGCATTACCAAAGGTGTTACTGGTGTTTTCATTGCGCAGGGCAGCCGTGTTGATTCGAACCTGATCGGCGGATGCAATGCGTCTTCGCAAGGCAATCCGTCCTCGGAAAACCATACCAACAAGATAGTGATCCGAGTCGATATTGGCACCTCGGTACGTTCGTACCGTCATCAAGTTCGAGTAGTGGCGACGGTCTATCAACACGTGGTCTATTTGGTTACGAGTGACTCCATCAGGTGATACCCAGGTGGCTTTGTAGATATCTTTACGCGGGAACCTGGTACTCACAACGACCATGTTTTTCGATGCTGCCAATTCTAAGACTCGAAGTCCATTGTCATTAGTGTTCTCATGCAAACTATGGGTGCCTGCGTAATGCCTGAATACCGGCTCCCGACCTATTTTCTTTATATGTATTCTGATAAAATTAATCTTTCTGTATTAGATATAGTCAATCTTTCCCAAAAGCAATCACATGTTCAGATAGAGAATATTTGAAATTGAAAATATTTCGCCCTAAATAGTTGGTAGCTCCCGTTGTTTAGAGGACTTTTCAGCTTGTCAACTTCGAAAAATTAAGACTGGTATTACCGCGATGTCGTTCTTTTTATCGAAATCAGTGAATCTGCCCAGAACCCACATATATGTACGTATTTATTAAAACAACAGAATTGATGGTACCTATGATAATATGTACTACATACGAGTATGTATGTCCTCAAACAAATTCCCAAAAAATTAGAACTCAATGAAGCAGACTGAGTGAAGGCTGACATTGCTATTGGAAGGCGAAATTGGCTTAAAATAAAAATCAACACAATCTTCAGCCTCAAGAAAGAGCTAAGATGACAAAAAAAAAAAAGATCGCCCTGTTTTTTGTGTGAAGAAGGATAGACCGAAAGGCTAGGCGCAAAGTTTTGTTGAATAAGAAAAAAATTTACATTTTCTACTCGTTTTATATGGTTCTTTTTTCCTTGCGCCAAATCATTTTTGTCCTTAATTTTTTGTTCTGTTTCCTTTTTTTTTCTAGAAGGCCTGATTTTGTAAGACCGATATAAATACGACTCTAAAGAAAAGAAAGCATTACACAAAAAAATTCACATAGTAAGCAAAGTAAGTCTAAAGTATCATTTTATTTTTTCTGAAAGGATTCTCGTCCTTTAGATTTTTCATTGTGTGTGTGTGTGTGTTGGTGATTTTCTTTCTTTTTTTTTTTCGTCAGAAGCTGTCATGGTCTGGCTCGGGTCTATATTTGGTTGGCGGGTAAAAAGGACGAATAAAAAAAAATTGTGACAGAGTGTCGGTCGAGTCGGGTTTGGAATTCTGGTCTAGCATATACACATACTCGTACAAGGAAGCCAAACGAAGAACCGAGAAAACGTATTCATGGTTTGGGTCTGAGGGTGAATTTATGGTAAAAATCCTTTTTTCCCTTCCTTGTTATTACTTTTATTATTATTATTATTATTTTTATTTTCAGTTTCCGAGTCTGAGTATAAAGGACGGAGAGTATAATATGTCCTTCGCCCTTTCATTGCAATCATTTGGATTGAATGGAAGTGGTCAATTTTGGTGTTTTATGCTTTGGGGTTTCTTGCATTTTTTTTTTGACTTGGTCCTTCTAGGAAGATATCAGTATGAGGTTATATGGAAGGTTTATATAAAAAGCCCAATTTTTTGCAACACCAACGCAAAAAAAATGAAGAAAGTGTCTTTCTACCCTTTTCACTGACAGACAAGGAAAAAATTTTCTTTCAAGGCAAAAAATAAATGCTGTTGATCCTTTTTCTTCCTCGAAATGGTAATTTGTTACGAAAAAGGAATTATTCCTACTTGTTCTTTTGGGATACGATAATATAGACAGCTAGTAGGTATGCCCGTAAGTAGGTACACTGGGAATGAATGGTTATTCTTATTATATAAGAGACTGGACTAAGGGGATTTTGGATCACAAAAAAAAAAAAAAAAAAAAGTTTCGATACATCTCCGTATACTCCTACTACTATGGGTGTAAAAAAAGTAAATATGGTTCGAAAAGAACCCTTTCGCTCTTTCTATAAAAAAAATTATTCTCTATGTCCTTAGAATATAAAAAAAAACTAATTTGCCAAACTTGAAGATATATTGCAATCAAATAAAAAATCGAAGATATATATAGCTAGAGGGATTTCAATATAAGATTAAATGGTGAGCTATGTTTTGAGAAAGATTGAACGGCGTTGGAGTGGGACGGGAGCTCAATATACATTCAAGGTTTTGTTTCTGACAGAGGGTAGACATTAAAATGTGTTTCAAAGTGTTACGGGTTTTATGTATACATACTTTCAGCCTTCAGACATTTTATGGAATTTTGATCGATATATTAAGTCGGTATGTTCTTAGAATTTTGGGAAATATTTTTATTTGGGACAAATAGAAATGTGATTTTTCATTCTGCTAAAATAGTTTTGCTATAAAGACACTTAAATAAAATATTTCAAACACAAATTGACCTGTTTATGCATTTAAAAAAAAAATTTTTGGGAAAAAGGATTATGGTATTAAAGTCACAGACAAAAATCGTGCAGATTTTGATTTGAAATAATTTGGTGGTACAACAGCTAGAAGAGAACCAGGATCTAGTGACTTACAACTCTCAATCATCCCTGTATGGGTGTTACCAGGACTGGAGGAGAACTTCAATTTTCTGCCGGTTCCGAACGGCTAATGAGCAGAACTTTTCATGACAAGAGATACTCTTGGAGAATTTGTCCATTACTCGCAAGAGTACCCCCTGACAAATTCCTTCTTGTTTTCACAGCGGCAGAGAAACGAGCCCAAGATCTAATGCATGACAGTCCAACGCGCTAAACATTATGCTGTAATTTTTACTTGCGACTTATAGGTACTATAAGATTTGATGATAACGAAGACCAAAAAAGTGGGTCTCGCAATTCTGTCTGTCTGTCTTTTCGACAACAGCTTAACGGCTAGACCGATTTTATTTAAACTTGGTAGATATTATTTTTATTTCCCCCCCACACGTTTTTTTCCAAAAATTACGGTACTTGACGTACGATTTTTTTTCGAAATTTTATTAATTCAAACAATTTCATTTAGTTAAAGCTTAGAAATGGTTGAAAAACATTTTTCAAAAAATTGTTATTTTTGTTACCCCCGATGGAACCATTTTTTAATGTTTGATTTTCCCAAGAACGGTACAAGCGATTTTGATAATTTTTGTATGCTAAAGCTCCCCAGAAGTTCGAATACTTTTGAGCATTCAAATTTTCAAGAAAAAGAAAATTGTTTTGAATTTAGAAAAAAAAAATAATTTTTTTTTTTTAAACTCAATATTTCAAAAACCCCATGTTCGATTTTTTTAAAACTTGACAAATGAAAGTTTCTTAATATAAGTTACAAGATGTGCGAAAAAAAACTTATTTTACCTAAAAATAACGGTACTCACCATACAAAATGCTAAAAAATAGTTTTCGAAAATCGTATTTTTCTCGAAAACGGTTCCGAGAATTTTGCTAAAATTTTTTTCTTTCAATTAATTTTTACTATTTATAATTTAATAAAAGAAAATTTGAAATCGAGATATTACTGACTGTGCGAATTCGAATTTTGAATTTCTCATTATTTGCATAACGGATTTTGATGAAATTTTTGATAGAGAAGCTCCTAAAAATTTTGAAAAATATTGTATGTATTTCAAAACTTCAAAAAAAAAATATTTTTTCTTGGAAAATTCGATATCTCAAAAACTGCTCAATATATTTTTTCGGAAATTTAATTTTTATTCGTACAATAATAAAAACTTCAAGTTGGCGTACCAAATTTTTTTCTTAAAAACGTTTTAAAAATTTTGTATATAAAAGCCTATTTTTTTAAGAAACCACTACAACGACTTATAATTTGTGTTCATATTTGCAAAGCAATTTGTTTTTATCTCTTACTACTAAAAGAGTTTAAAAACTAAATTGTATCCTTTTGAACAGTTTTCTCTAACAACAATCGTTTTTAAAATTCCTAGTCTATTATATAGGAACAAGTTCATGCGACCCAGTCATGTTTAATGAACTTGCTTCGCTTTTGGGTTATATTTATTTGATGCCTGTCCATTAAGTCATAAAAATGATATCCGCTAAGTTGCCGTCATTATATTGGATGACCATTAGGGTCCGATTTATGAGATTTTCCATCCCACTAGCCAGATATTGCATTCTTCACAGATATTCTTTTTGAGGGCTTCAAAAGTCTGAAATCTGTGGGCATAGACTCGGGACTTTGAAGTCGGGCGATTGCTAAAACGAGAAATTAGGCAACCCATGTAAGGCGGCCCTCAGAATTTCGGTTGGGGTTCCTGCATTTTGTGCTGTTGATTCATCCTGTTTGAACTACAAGTTGTCCAGTCCCAATTCATCCAATTGAAGAAGAAGAAAGCTATTCAGCATGGCTCTATAGTAGTCACCCACCCCGTTTTTGAAGAAGTTAAGCGATAAGTTCTTACCGATTAAAGGGATTAGATCTACCTTGACATGTTTCAGCACAGTGCTAGTGTTTAGAAAATTTTGAGAAAATTTAAAAGGAAAGAATTAAGCATTTCACATTCGTGTTGTGCGGTTAAAGAAAGAGTCTCTGAACTTAAAAGTACCCCCGACGTTTTGCTTATGGGTAACCGGATTGGCATTCCATCAAGTGTGTAATACGGTGGGATTGTTAAAGGGGAGAAATGCAATTGGCTTTTTCACTAGAACGGTAGTACCCCTTGATGGCATGATGGTTAGTTCATTGAGCTGTTATATATAGAGGGTCTTGGGTTTGTCAGGGGCGTACTGCCTCTTGCGAAAAATTGATAAATCCTCTAAGAGTATCCTCGTCTTGTGATGCGAAAGGCTGCTCATTATACCCTTCCAGAATTGCCAGAAAATTGTAAGTTCCCTCCATTCCTGCTAACTCGCACACAGAAATGGTTAGGAGTCGTAAGTCACTAGGTTTAGGCTCGATAGCAGCCGTCATGGTCTCCAATTTTTTTTATTTAGACGAATGAAGGCCTTATAGATTACAGCTTTTCGTTGTCCAAAAATTTAAGCACTTAGTAGCGTTTTTGGCGAAGTCGAATATGTGGTCATTTCACTCAAGTTGGTCTGTGACGCACATACCGAGAACTGAGAGCTGTTCGGTTTTCTCAATGCAAGTGCCGATTATGGATAACGGCATAAGATATGGGTATAGCAGAGTTGCGAATTTTTGAATTAAAAAATCCTTAAGTCATAAGTCTATAGATGACTTGTGAATTAAAAAAATTTAATTCATAAGATATTTGGTGACTTATGAATTAAAAAAAAATTAATTCACAACCCCAAAGTGACTTATGAATTAAAAAAAAATTAAATCCTAATCTACTAAGTGACTTATGAATTAAAAAAATTTAATTCACCACCTACTAAGTGACTTGTGAATTAAAAAAAATCAAGTAATCAGGGAGTAAGTGACTTATGAATTAAAAAAAATTTAATTCACAAGTCAGTTGGTGACTTGTGAATTAAAAAAAAATTTAATTCATAAGTTAGTTGGTAGATTGGAAATTTTTAAGCTTGTTTTGACTACATAATTATTTAATTATTAACGAAAGCTTTCAAATCTAGTTTTTAAATCATAAGATTATCACTCTAGCTTATGAATTATACATTTCATAATTTTTCTAATCAGCATTTATCCATTAACTTATGAATTAAATTTTTTTTAATTCATAAGTCACTAAGTTGGTTTTGAATTAAATTTTTTTAATTCATAAGTCACTTACTTGCTGATGATTCGAATTTTTTTAATTCATAAGTCACTTACTTGCTCATGACTTGAATTTTTTTAATTCCTAAGTCACTTAGTAGCTTGGGAATTAAAATTTTTTAATTCATAAGTCACTTACTTGCCCATGACTTATTTTTTTTTAATTCATAAGTCACTTAGTAGGTTCTGAATTAATTTTTTTTAATTCATAAGTCACTAAGAAGCTTATGATTTAATTTTTTTTAATTCACAAGTCACCAACTGACTTGTGAATTAAATTTTTTTTAATTCATAAGTCAGTTCGTAGCTGCTGAATTATATTTTTTTTAATTCATAAGTCACTCACTAGCTTGTGAATTAAAGCCAAGCTTAAGCTAACAATTGACTTAAGCTTTTGCAACCCTGGGGTATAGCTTTAACGATACTTCTAATCAGCTTGATAATGCCATTAAGATCAGAATTTAATGAGCTTATCTTACACTCGCGTTCTAAATCAAAGCAAGGACGTGAATGTGGAAAAGAATATGATAAGCCGAGAGTACTGTCGTCAGAAAAACAAAATATCATGGATGAAGATTAGAAATAGAGTCGGAGATAAAACGGAGCCCTGTGGCACATCAGCATTCATTTTTTGAACTTTAATCCAACAACAAAAGTCAGTTAACTGTTCAGTCATTGAAATAATTAATTTTATACCAAATCGCGAATTTCAATGAATTTTTGAAATCACATCTTTTGTTTATTATTATGTATCTCATTTCACCAAATTATTCTGAAACACCCTGTAAAGCAGTTTTATTAAAATTCTCCTTTGAAATTCATCTTTGAGGAAAAAGTAGTTATTTTTTGTATTACTGAAATTGTACCAACACTGCGATAGGTAGATAATTGATATGTATATTGATAGGTGCAAAAATATTATCGGGGAGGGTGGGAAAAAGCAACTCAAAGGTAGTATGAGATCAAAAAAATGTGTTCCAAATAAAGTATCTAAAAATATTTGAAAAATTTCAAAGCAAAGTTTGGCTTTGGCCTTAAAGTCATAAGTCGACTTTTATCGACCATGTTGCCATATAATCGCATAACCTTCGACCATCCAACCAACCTTCCTCGATATGCCTTTTTCTGAAAATTAAAACAAACAAAAAAAAAACACACAAACTTTATAAAGTGAATGACTGTATTTAAACCAAAAGAAAAGGAAGAAAAATTTATTATAAGATGTATTCTTATCTACCCCATCAGCTTTGAAGCTATGTACAGTATATCTATGTTTATAAGGTGAAGTATAGGTATACACACAGTTATCATCATACAAATAGGCTATAAGCACCAACGTGGATTCAATAAAATGTCCTTGTGTATACGAGAAAATCATCTGTTGTTGGAGCAGGTTGATTCCTTTATAGAATGGTGGGTAGGGTGATGTTGGATGGTTTAGGATACGATACGAAAAAGTAGGAGTTGAGTGTGCTATAGCTATAACATAAGACTGAATTCAAAAATGAAAATCCTGAAAACGTTGAATTTTGTTTTCTTGTTTTTTTTTTTTCTCGTCAAAGTAGTAGAGAAAAGGAGATGTAGGATCTATGAATTTAAACGACAAAGAGAGAAGGAATTGAAAACCAAAAGGAAAAATGAAAAGAGCAATGAAAGAGGGAATAATATTCCAATGGTAAGGTATAGGGTATAGTATACAGTGTAGAGGCACGAAAACGAGATACCAGCAACCGACTGCTTGCTATACTCAACGTAGAATGAAACTTTGTCCTCAGTGTACAACCTATAATATATTTACATGAGTATGTACACTCAACTCAGGGATATACCGAACGAGGATGCTATTGTCTGTCAGGTTGAAAAAATGACTTAAATCTTTTAGAGGGTTGCCACTTTATACCGAATGTACAAAGAAGGTTATAAATTTTGATGAATACAAAAGGAACAAGTTCGATCTTTCAACCGATCTAGACAACGTTTGTAAGCTTGAACAGAAGGAAATTTAATGTCCCCAACGTGGGCTTCGGATCAAAATGTTTGTTATTGTTGCTTTTCGCCAGGTGCGACTAATATTTATTAAGGTCTTTGAAGGGTTCGACAGTGCATCTTACTGATGAGCTCATTGTCGTAAACCTGGGCAATACGCATTTCGGAATTGAGGTCAGTGACCTCAGGTCACTTAACTTTTGATTTGAATTATATTCAATCACTGCAATCAATCATCAGTAATTTTCTTCATCTTCATTATAGTCGAAAATGTCAGAACTTTAACATCAATTAAAATTTTGTCCTGAAGCCCACGTTAAGAACAACAATTTTTAAGAAGAATAAGGTCATAAAATCAGTTAACATTAATTTATGACTAAGGATATATTTTGTATTTGATGTTTTTGTTTTTTAAAGAGAGAGGAGTGTGGCTTGAAGGTCCGTTCCCGATTGAAAACATTGATTCTTCATATGTTCTCTGGAGTGTTGTGATTTTGTAATCTTTAAGCGAGAAAATCCAATCGCAGTAATATTCATTCATCACGACGTTTTCTCGTAGAGAAAAGAGTTTTTCCATTGTCTTAATCAATAAATAACTAAGATTCCTCTTTATATATCCTTATAACAGGAACTGCCATATACTAATATCTTCTTCGGGCCTGAAATTCATATAAACGCTGTTTCCAGTGACAGCCAATTTGACATCTCACAGATGATTTTTGCGCACTATATTTTTACATTTCACCATGAAAAGTGTCACGCTGAAAAATCGCTTGAGAGTGGTAATTGGCGATTATTTGTACGAAATGTTCGATAAAGTTAACGAATATAATTGGACTTGCAGATTCAACTACAGCCAAAGCCTGTGGCGCCGATATGATTGGAATCATTTTTAAGCACTTAGCTGCTACCTTGTCGTTTTGTGAAACGTCAGGTCTTAAGAACGTTTGGATGTCCATTTCACAAGAAAGTAAATGAAAGTATCTAAACATAACGAAGCGTAACGTAATGTAACACAGCACAATGTTACATAACGTCTATTTTTAATTAAGTCGGTTGATATATTGATGGGAAATTCATATGTACCCATACTTTGATCATAAAGAAGATAAAATTAACGTAACATTACGTAACGTAACACAGTTTTACATAATGTTGACCGTTAATTTAGTCAATTTATTATTGATATGAAGTTCATGTATAACCATAGTTCTTACCATGAGCTCAAGTAACGTAATGTAACGTAACACAATGTTGCGTAACGTTGATCATTAATTTAGTCTTTTGATTTTCGATATGAATTTCGTACATTCCCATACTTTGACCATGAAGTAAATTAAAGTAACGTAACGTAACACATTGCTTCGTAATATTGATCAATTTATTATTGATTAGATGTCCTCTTTTGTGTAAAAACTGATAAGTGGGTATCATAAATTTTCGCCCTACCAAATTCGATGAAATTCCCAAGCGAAATATTTAAGGTGGAGATTGCATTTCACAACTATCAAAATAATGATGAACACCTGTCAAATTTATATGTTAAAGTCTAGTTGACGTCGCATTTTGGCTATTTATCAAACGCCTGCTCAACAATATTTCATCTGTCGATTCATCCTTTTCTTCATGTTTCTGAAATTTGGCGATGACCGTAGAAGCTCGCTTAGTTCAATTCTTGCCTAAAATTCATTAATTGATGAAATCGTCACCAAAACCCGCCGAACAAGTCATTTCTTGTCTTCCCTATCTCACTTCCTGAACGGGTATCTAGATTGTAACATCAGCTTTGAATCCATCCAGTTATCTTTTTATTTGGCATCATTGTTTGCACCATTCACTGATAATCCACGTAAGACGGATGTGATAATTGTTCAGCTGAAAATAAAAAATTTGGAACTTTTTTAGAAGCTTTAAAAATTAAATTATCTTAAGAAAAATTTCGGGCACTGATGATTTTTACAAAATAAAAAAAAAAAAATTGTCATCACTGATTCGGTTTCATCAAGGAGGAATACAGTGGATAAAATTTTCTCTCACGGTGGTGTGGAGACAACAAAAAAAAAAAAAAAAAAAAAACAGTGTAAAACAGTCGGTGTTCGAGGATAGGTACCTATCGCCCGGTATACACATTACACACATTTATAGAAGACTCATTTACTCTGTACCTACCTCTATTCACAGAGAGAGAGAGAGTGCTTGGCGTTTGGTGTATTTCACATGTAACGGTATGCGCACACATAAAGTGACAGTGGCGGAAACATAACCAGAAGGATAATGTTATAATGCTTTAGAGTCCTTCTGTTCCATACAGCGTGGCCTGGTGAATGCTCTACCTATACTATGTGCGGCTCCAATTTTAAAGGAATAGGTATAGAGGAAAAGCCTCTGTGTCTTCTGAAGGCAGCACGCGGGTGGTATGGTATAGGCAGAGTGACTGGGACTGCCTGAACTGACTGACGAAAGTAAATAAAAGCAAACGACTGTCAGATGTAAGATACCGAATTATACAAGCAGAGGCCCTCTTTCCAGGGTCGTGACAGGTCTGCTTGACTATTGGGGCGGGAACGGAAGAGTGCGATGTGAAAATGTCGAGCAAGGATGCATACAGACATGTTGGAGGCCGAAGCTACCAGGCGAGCAGCAAAGCAAGTTAGCAACGATTAGTTTGTCCTCGTTGAATATAATATCAAGTCAACGCCATCATGGTATGGGTCATGGCCCAAAAACAACAAAATCTGAATGAAACGAACTCTCTGACGGCGACGACGACGATGAGATCGACCGACACGGCACGGTTTTCTATGTGTTTGTGTATTTATGTAGGATTCTGTGTATTTCCATTTCAATCTGATTAAGTATTCACACTACGTCCTCGTCCTTTTTTTGCTTTGCTTTTATTTTGTTCGGTTGTACCTTCAGCAATTTCAATCCACAATGGTTTTATTGCACTATACACTCTATACAGGCCACCCGATCCGCACCCGAACCCGAATCCAACGGCCAACCCTGTGTATCAAGCCATTTATTCACCTCGTGCTGGGTGGTTGTGTCCTGGGAGTTCTCCCATGGGGAGTGTTGAAATAGTGAAATACACTGGCAAACTTTTCCATTTCTAGTTGGTTTTTGTCCTTTTTTCGGTTCAACTATGTGTTTCGGTTGTGTTGGTGCACAGGAGTTTTGTTGTTAAATGAGATGGCCAAAGTGGTGGGGTTGGGGTGAGGTAGAGTGATGCAGTTGGTAATCACATAACGGGTTTCAATATTTTCACCACCGGAGTAAGTCATGTCGGGTATCTAGATTGTGAAGTTTTGCGGATGGAAAATCATCCTTTTTTGCTTTACCATTACATCTCACACCCTGGGTTTTGTGTGTTTGTTGGGTCGATGGGGGTTTATTTGGGTTGCTCTTTTTTATCGTCGTAATTCTTAGTATATTCCTTTTTTTTTTGTATATTCATCTTTCTTATTTAAAAAAAAAGAAAAAGTTTGCTCGTTTTGTTCTCAGAGGGCGATGTACAAATGTATGCATGAAATGCTTGCTTTACACGAGGATAGCTTAAGGGATGGTGTGTGGTGATGTGATGGCGACGACGACGATGGGGAATATACTTTGGGAGGAAGTACAACTAAACACAAGATGAAGGAGGTTAAAGTTGCCATTTTGGTGTTTCTTGACGCAATGTTTTCTTTTATATGAATTCTATACCTCACCCGACACGAGGAAACTTTGAAACTTGTAAACTTCCTACTTTCTTTTGTTTTGGACTCTGTCTGTATTTGTGTTTTGTATATTTGTTCTAGGAAAAACACAAGAAAAAAAATGGATACCCAAAGCAAATTAACTACGGCATGAAGATGATGATTTTGACAATCTGTTCAAGATGTTGCCAGAATTAGATTTCATTCATACTCGCACATGCATGTGTCATTTCGCAAGACAAACATGGAATGGATAGAAACTGGTTGATTATAGGTATACGAGAAACCTACCTACCTCCGACATGGATTTTGGTATTTTCTTAGAATGCGAGCTACGGCTAGATTATATAATCTCAATCGCGAAAATATCGTGTCATATCTGTGAATTTCTCATGGCAAAAAACAAAGTTTATGTCCCGAAGAGAACAGTTTGGCAGTACAAGAAAGCCAATTAAGACAGCCTCAATAATTTGTTCGGGAACTTGTAATGGTCACTATGGTTCTTCGATAGTGACGTAGACTCCAGTATTTACATACATATATGATATTAAATGAGAATTCTATCAAACCTAACCAAGGATTTCTATGTTCAAACATATTTTTTTTCGATAAACATTGAAGAATCAGTAAATTTCCTTAAAAATGGCATTCAATTGATGGAGCATATTTTTGCATATTTTACTATAAATGCATATAAATGCATTTTTTGGTTAATTGGACATATTTTTAAAATAAATGCATTTTTTTAGTGAATTTTTCCAAATATTTTAAAGACCTAAAAATTTAAATATTTACTTTTACAAAATTGCGTGTCCACCTTAAAAATTTTAATTCCATCTTCCATAGAAGCACCAACTTGGCAGCACTAAATACAATTCCATTTGTTATGAGTTTCCATGTAAGCTTCAAAGAGTAATCAAAGAGTGGGATGATTTCGAACTACGTTTAAATTGAGCTGATGTATTTTTAGGGTTGCCAGATATTCAATTTTAAATGGTGTTCAATTTTTCTTGCCCGAACAAAATTTTGACTTTGAGGTAAATTTTTTTTTTTTAAATTGCGTAATAAACATAAAGTTTTCTTATTTTTTCCTGATGAACAAAACAATAATAAAAAAACTCATTTATCAGTCCACCAAAAAACCCATACATATTCTGATACTTGGGAAAATCTAAAACAGGCAAAAAATCAAAATTTGGGCATTTAAAAATAAGAAAACTTTATGTTTATAACGCATTTTTTGAAAAAAAAATTTACCTCAAAGTCAAAATTTTGCTCGGGCAAGAAAAATTGAACACCATTTAAAATTGAATATCTGGCAACCCTAAAACCACATCAGCTCAATTTAAACGTAGTTCTAAAGGTTAGTATTACTAGTACTACTTGTACTGACAGAGAAATTGACTTTAACATGGGTCAGGGTACACCAAAGTTAGCCTTTTTTTAAATCGTCAAAAAGTGATGTCGAAGTTGAAAATCAGACTTTGCAGTAGAACTATTTTTTTCTTAGAATATCACCAAGAATCACATCCCAAAGTATGGCAGACGAATTACCGGACACCCTGTATAATCTTGTAAGCTTATTTTTTTTTATGTTATAGAGACTGATTTTTTTTAGTTTTCAATATTTTTTCATTAACTTACAACATTATTAACATATGTTACATATTTGAGAGCATATTTTTACTTTTTGAACGCATATTTTTAGCGCATAAGAATCCTGGTGATCACAAGCCCATTATTGCACGCATATTAAAAAAATATAAAAATCCTCCCAGGCACGAACATCTATGCATCAAAATATGTGAGAACGCAGAACCAGGCAACGGTTGCAAAATTTCTGAAAAAGGGGAAAAGAAATAGATTGTGGAAATTGAGGTTTTCTTCTGGATTTCAATATCGTAAATATATTTACATTTATATAGGATGCGTTACGCAGTGGGGTTATTCCTGAAGAAGTTTAACATATCTTTTATACAATAAAACCTTGTCAGAAGCCTTGGCAGTCCAAATGGGAGTTCCGCAGGGTTCTGTATCGATGCCATTTTTTTTTCTAATGATACTGATATTATCCGTAGCGCATTTCGGGAAGGAAACTGAGGAGTTCATTGAACAATAAAATCTTCCTAAGTACTTATTCACGACATGCTAATGATATTTTTAACTTCCCATAGGGAGTTATTGTAATCGGTCCGATTTGTCAAATTGGAATTTTTGACATTTCTCGACGTTTCAAGATCCCTAGAGGCTATATCAATCATTTTTAGAGAAATGTCTGTGTGTGTGTGCGTACGTACGTTCGTACGTTCGTACGTTCGTACGTTCGTACGTTCGTACGTTCGTACGTTCGTACGTTCGTACGTCCGTACGTTCTTGTACCATTTTTCGTCGTCGATATCTCAAGAACGAGATAAGATATCGACTTCAAATAAATTTTGTTTAATAGATAATAACTTCGAAAGAGGCTGAAAGGGCGTTTATTAAAATTCAGTGAGTAGTTTTTTCACTATAACGGTTTAAAAAAAAAGTAAAAATTTTGGTTAGTTTTAAATATCTCACGAAAAAATAATGCCATTAATTTCAAATAAAATTTAATGTGCTCATTATAAGGTCATACAGATTTGGTATGAATTTGGAAAAAAATGAACATACCGTTATTTTTTTAAATAAAAAAAATTGAAAAAAAAATTTCATAACCCAGATATTCTAAGAACGGAAAACAATTTGAAACTCAAAATGATTTTATTTTACGAAAAACAATGTGTTTGACAACTGGTGAAAATTTAAAAAAAAATCAGTTTACAGTTTTTTTACAAAAAATAAAAAACTATATGAAATTCTATTGAAAATTGGTAAAAATTGTTTTTCGCCTCAAATTTCTCGAGAACTAGTCGTGATATTGACTTCTAATTTAGTTTATTTTATACATAGTGTAATTTTGTACAATTAGTAAAATGTTGACAATTATTGAATTAATAGTTTTTTTTTTAAATAGAAAAACTATTAAAAATTCTAGTGAAAACTAGTTAAAATTGTATTTCAAGTCGAATTTCTTGGGAATGAACACCGATAGTGCCTTCTTAAGTATGTTGTTTTATACATCGATACCTTCCCGTAAGAATGTATACTAAGCGACATTTCTAAAATTGTTCAGGAAACGAAACAAAAATGAAGAAAGTTCTAATTGAATCATAGTGTGCTAAGAGACAATTTTGGTTAAACTAAGTGACATCCAACAAAATTTTTTGTTGTTCACATATTTTTTTTGGCGGATAATACAAATTTCAGGGGGCAACATTATTTTAATGAGAAAACATGGCAGTTGATAAATTTTTTTATTTGTACTCTAGTTTCCTTTTCATGCATAATAGGTTGGAGAAACCCAGGCCAAAACGTGGCCCTTAATATATAGTATATTTTCTCGTCAAAAAGTCATTTTCGAAAAATTGTCGCTTAGTACCTTCATTCTTACGGGAAGGTATCGACATAATACAGTTATTAACATATGGTTAAATTTTGACAAGTATCGAATTGACAGTTTTAACAAAAATATTTCGTTTTTAAATTTTTTTCAATTAAAATGTTTGGAACCGAAATAATAAAGTAATTTCTATAATATAATACATAATTTTATAATTTTATTATCAACTTAGTTTTTAGAAGAATGTATGTACTGTACATACGTATATGAATAAGGTTGTTCAGTTGTATCCAAGTCCCACATATTCAAATTACATTAATAGCTATGGTAAAATTGAAGAAAACGTCACAATAAGTTTTTATCTTTTTGTCCATGAAAAAGATGTAAAATTCTACTCAAGGTTTTCTTAGGTGTAGGAACACAGATATATTAAAAAACACGGAAATCTATAATTCAGTATATAATATGTACCTACCAACCTTCGTAATTATTACAAGAAATTTACCATTTTAAATACAAAAATTAGTTAAACACATTTTTTGTAAAAAAAACATAAAATGAGCGACTAAGTATCCTCATCATCAACAAAACAAAGCAAATTTCCTAATATCATAGTATGCCACAAGCATCATTGAGTCATTGTATATCCAGTGCAGATCACAGCCTTTCAATCCGCAAAAACCGCAACAACAATTACACTATGAAACCATCTACTTCGATCTTCCATCTACTGCTCTATGATCGAAGTATGTATACAAAAAATATCATATCAATTACCACACCAGATACAGTACAGATACAGCTAAAGTTTGTTTCGCTGAAAATTTGGTTATTTGAAAAAAACTAAATATAAAGTTTTCAAGACCACAAATGGGAAGTTATCAGTGTGGGTCGCACCCAGCCTCTTTTCTTACTTTGGCACTGGGTTTGAGACCTACAGTAGGTAAAAAATACTAGAGACTTTGAAAAAAATGGCAAGTAATCTACAGGAATTTAGCTCCTCATTTGATATCAATTAAAGTTACGACTCTTTCGCTGCAATGTCCAGTCGGTTCTTATGTATGAATGCAGTACTTCGAAGGTAACTACTCTTGTCAGTTGGTACTACTGAGACCGAATTTCAAACGACGAACTTCAGACCAAATATCACAACAGGAGCTAATCATTATACGAAAATGGAAGTAGCAAATGATTAAAAGATGTGAAGTCATGTGAAAATGCTTGAAAATGCAATTCCAAATAGAGAAATCTTATACCTTATCTGGAAGAAGACGAGTAGGTTGCCCAGAGGAGAAATAGAAATATCGTTGAAATTGAAATCAAGTTCACTCGGAAAGAGCTGTTGAGAGCATACATTGTGTTACAGAAAACTAAAAAATACAGCGAGTAGTTGTTCTTGTCACGATATGCTTCCAAGGACTCCCCAGGATTTTTATTGGAAGAAAAAAATTGGTAATGTATCTCAACGTACTGTTAAAAATATAAGTTCGTTAAAACTCACAGACTGTCACGACCACTTATCCCATAATGTCATGTTCTTTTTTTCCCAATTTTCGTTTATACGAAATCAAAAAATCAATTTCCTATGGATCTAACAAATTAACTAAAAACAAATTTAACTAGAAAAAAGTAAATATAATGAATTTTATTGTGGTGTGGTTTCCATATCATCGTATAATTGTTGTGATAAAAATTAAATGATACCAAATTTTAAAATTTTAAAGCCTAGTACGCAGATCGCGGTAAAATTTTTTTTCGATATTTGCAATCGGGGCACTTAGCTCTTCATTTTGAAGTTATGGCAAATTTTGTATCATCATTTTTTAGACTTTGGAAAGAACTGCATACTTGATGCACTATTGCGCCCACTAGAGTATACCAGACGTTCACATTTATAAATAACTATAAAAGGCTTATCTAACTATGCTAATTATTTTTTGTTATCAATCACACCCAAAAATTGCTGTGGGCTCTCGGTCTATAAATTTCAATTTGAAATGGAATAATATTTAGAAAAATATTTGTTAACAGAATTCTTACAAGATTTTCCACAGCAAAAATCACTCATAATTCATAATTCTTAAAAAAATCATGCTTTAAACCAAATTCTTTTAAATCTTTGAAAAAGTTTCATTGAGAGAACAGCTGTTTTCTGTGACACATTCTCCACAAGGTTCTTATGTTAAATTTTAGCTGATGTTTGGAGAAAAATGTGGGAGATAAAATTAAGCGCGATCTGCGTACTAGGCTTAAGACTTGAAGGTTGACAAAAAATCATAAAAACTAGTCAACATGCTACAACTAACTTACTGGCTATATAACTTTTGCATAAAGTCGGCCACTATGTATTCTGATACACAGTGATGATTTCTGCCAAATTTATATAACAACAACCTCTGCTAAGAAGGAACAGGTTCATTATTTATATGGACTCAATAATATGTATCATTTGTCAGATTTTTATGACAAAAATATTAACAGATCGAATAGCATTAACACGATTTAGTCATATGTATGTATATAATAAGTACGATAAATATATTCTAAAATATAAATAACCCGCGACATCATTGTGGATTCATTCAAAAAACTAAAAATCATTATTTCTGATACAGTAAAGAAATGAACTGTCAACTTCATGGATTTATATAAAGCATTATTGTGTACTAAATGTTGAGACATAATCAGAAGTTTCTGCCGTGTAAATGCGATTTGAATTTAAACGAATAAAAACCTGACATATTTTCTTTGACAAAATAGGCTTTATAATGGATAGTATCAGTTATTTTATATAAAATATATAATATGAAATATAAAATATGAAAAATTGACATTATTTCTTTCATTTGGTTGTTATTTTGACATAATCGTGTTAACTGTTAAAAGCCCACCATTTATCTTACATTCGAGTACTTTCTGCCTTAATGATGCGACTCCCAGCCGCCTTTAATAGCTTTTTAAAGGTTTCTGTTTCTTGGGAAGAAATGAAAAATCCTCTAGAAGTACACCCTATCATATTAAGAGTGTTTCTTATCTTAACCGTTCGGACTCGATATGAAATTGAAGGTCCCCTCCATTTTAGAGCACAACTTCCAAACAGAAATTGTTTAGAGTTGTAAGTTATTAGTTCTTGGTTCTGTAGGAGCTGTTGATCTCCAAAATTAGATCCGTTATCCGTCAGCAGGACATCCGACATATTGTGAAGGGTGAATCTGCTGATGAAGTATTGTATGATCTTCCCGAGAAGGCCTATGATAGATGACCAAAAGACTAAAACACGAAGTCAAGAACACATTAGCATATAAATTTGACAGGTGTCCATCATTTGTTCGATAGTTACATACTCCATCTTAAATCTTTCGGCTTAGGAATTCATCGATTGTGGCAGGGAAAATGTAATGATACTTGGCTATCCAAAGCAATGCCGATATCGTTGATTGATATCAAGTTTTCTTTAAGCTAAGACAGTACTTCTTGAAACGGAAGACAAAAGAGAGGCTTAAATTCAGTCTGTATGAGTATATACCTTTACCAACCCCGTCATTAGTTTTTGATCCATCGGTGTAAAAATGGATTGGATCATCTTCCCGGAATGCCATGTCCTCTCAGATTTATTTAGAAGTTATGGTTGCCTGATACGTTTTAATGAAATTCAATCTGAGTAATGGTGAAATCGATACCACTCGGAAGTAAACCGAATGATTTCAGAATTTCTTATTACACGTCGTAATAAGAAAGGGGATTATAAAAAACGGGATTATAAGAGACGGAATTTTAAAAAGCGGGATTATAAAAAGCGGGATATCGTATCCAACCCAAAAAAAAGGGGTCTTTCATAAGTTGTTATTTATATGCACAAAAAATAATCACAACTATAATCGACAGTGGCGGCGCCGCATGCATGTGAGCATCATTCACTTTGCCACTGTCGACATTTTTAAAATCGACTTTTTGAAAGTCGACATTTTGATCATTCGACATTTTTATCAATCGACTTTTTGAAAATCGACATTTTAACGATCGATTTTTTTAAATCGACATTTAAAAAATCGGTAAATCGCACCCAAACCGTATAATCAATGTCATCTGCAAAGGCAATCACTCTGTAACTATCCGTTCCAAATATCTCAACAGCTCATTCGCTATCAAGTTTTAAAGAAGTGGATATAGTACACCCCCTTACGGTATACCTACGGCGAACCTTCTTCATTGAGGGATGACAGTGAAGACTTGATTGTAGATGAAAAAACGTTGTTAAAAGCACCCTGTAAGCAAGGCAACCATAGTATACTCTTTATGATGGAGGGAGTATTCGATTGTTCTTACCACTGTATGAAAAAACGATTTCCCTTTACATTATCATGTTGAGCCGTAGACAAAAGTTTAGTGTCAATGCTTGTTCTTAAATGGATATCAATTAGTCGATCAGAGGCCTTGAGAATGAATGATGATAGGTCTGAGATTTTTAATTCTACATAGGAACATTTGACCGCTTTTGATTTAAATACAATTATCTATAATGTATGTTATTGATAAGGCATACATTCCAGGTACAGTTTTGTGAGATTTGGCAGAAATTTGTTGACAAATATTACGAGTATCATCTCTTATTTCACGAAATTATATAATTGCTTCTTTAAATGTTGGCAATTATTGCTTTTTAACAATTCAATGCATAATATAATTTAAAAATATAAATTCTGTAGTTTACAAGAGATCAATTAAAAAAATATTGAAAACATCATTCAAATAAGAGCAAATACAATTTACAAGCTTTTTTTGTAGTGTTTCAGTTTCCTAAGTTCGTGAAATGTGGTACGTTTTATAAAATATCTATGCTAGATTTGTAGATATTTTGTCTTGTACAAAAAAGGTATTAGCAATTTTTCATTAAGAAGATTAAATTGGGTTTCAATAAAAAAACACAACCAAAAAAAGATGGCGGCTAAACTGCACGGCCTATGAAAAATCTGCTTGATTTCAAAAACAAAACCTTTGAACGAATACAAGAAATTGCATTTGTTTTCGTTTTTGACGAAAGGGAATTTAAAAAGTTTCAGTCAATTTGTTACAGCAGTATTTAAAAAAGTGTGACATAGAGAAAAGTAAATCGACTCCCTTTTTTTCGAAAAAAAAAAAAAATAAAAAACACACAGCTTGGCAACACCTCTGCTTGGCATCACTGCTTCGACATTTCTATGGAATGGCGTATAAACTTTTAGATCTTTAAAATGAAGTGTTTTTTGCACCATTTTCTTCTTTATTATTCCTCATTTAACGAAAAATAGGGAATGAGTGGTAAGGGTGGTTGTTGGTTGTACTGGATGGTTGCTCCATTTAGTTCAAACTTCTTTTTTTTTTCGTCGTGACTCTCCGCTTTATCGCATCTTCGTTGCCAGTTTTTGTGTTTTTTGTTATTCCTTTTCTCATTCCTGCTCTACTCGTAAAGTTATCATAGTTGATTTTTAAACATCGCAGTGCTGTAGTGTAAATATTTCAAATGCGAACCCACCCTCAAACTCGTCCTCATCTCACGATTCACACGACACTGCATCACCGGAAGTGTGATGGTTATTTGTGAGAACATACATGATTGTATGTGCAATATGTGTGCATGAGTGGAAGTGTGTATTTGTGCAGATTGAATTGCAGTCAAAATATCAAAAGCTTAAAGCGTTTAAAGTCTGCTGGGTGAATCCCCGGTTGGTATTTTTTGTTTTTATTATTTTTTCCTTTGAGCGAAAATGAACAATATGAGTAAGGGGAGCTGGGAGAAAGGGGCGGAGAAGCCGATTGTAATAAAGTCAGCAAATCAAGATATCTCTGCACGTTTACCAATCACCTTGTTTGTGTATGAGAGTGGGAGTGTATTTTTTTTTTTCGTTATGAATGTGTAGCAATATGTGAGTGCAGATTTTTATTCCCGTTGAAGCCGCTGCTGCTGCTGCCGCCGATCAAGGACGAATGGATGATAGGAAAAGGAGTATTATGTACACATATAGTATGCCTAGGTACCTATCTTCAACAAAAAATTGCAAAAAAGTGTATCCTTCTATTTTTGTGTGTTTGTGTTTTAAATTGGTTTTTGGTGAATTTTATTGAAAATTTTTCATCATTTTGGAATATCTGCAGAGCCCATCATTGAATGTATAATGTGAGGGCAATATTAGAGTGTGAATAGGAGTAGATATCATGACATGAGTTGTCATTGCAGGGAAAGAGATAAATTTTCCAACGGAACCCATCCGTATCCAAAGGACCTCTTAATTAGCTATTCTTCAACACTCAAGAGTGTCAAGAATATTTACGTGTGTGGAAACGTGTTAATTCAAACTCATAAATGGGTGACGATGATCACGATGAAAAGCGGTTTTGATAGAACTTGATTAAATTAATTTGTGGTGAGGGCTCCCTTACAAAATGATATTGCCTAACAATAATGTAGGGCAATTTAAGTGGTTTGCTACAGAAAAAATATGGGTTTGTTTTTTGTTCTTTATAAATATGAATAAATTGGGGCTAAAAAAATATTTTTTTAAATGTAGTAGGTAAGTAGTAGGTGGTAATTTGAAAAATACTGCCAAAAACAAAATAAAGGAGGATGAAAGACCAAATCGTGTTTTTTTTAAGTACCTAACTACCTCTTTTCCCCAGATATATCACTAAGGATGGTTTTGTATGGTTAGAAAAAGTTTAAAAACAAAAAAAAATAACTTATTAAAAATTGTGTTCTTAAACTGGTGGCTGTCAAGATCTGCCATTTAGTAAGCTTACAATCTTATTTGTATGTTTAATTCATTTAATATTGGATCAGTGTATATATTAAATCCCATTAACTGCCAGAAAGCACAAGGTCTAAGAAAATAAAACTTTGATTAAAATTGCTTTCGGAATGATTTGGCTACGAACTATAATAAAACTACAAAATAAGAAAGTACGTATACGCCACAGTGTCCCATTAATTTGCCAGAGTCACCTTCTTAATATTTATTTTGATCACAAATGTTTATTAATTCTACTATATATGTATGTACATTTTAAAATATTTCTTTTAAACTGAACTGGATGAAACGGAATATTCTAACAAATGTGATTATAAAGCAGATTCCTTGTCTACTTGGAAGATGGATGTAATTTATGAGCATTGATTTTAGAGCGTTAATACTCGTATATCGATGAACACACTGCCATGAAGTAAAGGTTTATATTTATTTAATTTATAAGAACTTAGTCCAAAAACATTCAACATAAACAGAAGAAAAAATAATTTTTTATACATGTATGTACAAGTACATACATATATATGCATATAAAATTCTTAAAATTTTTTTATGAAAGTTGATTTTAAATATTTCCTAATTTGCGGATTAGAGATAAATCATTGAATCAATTAACCATACTTGAAATAACGATTAAAAAAAATAAAACACACGAATGGATCGCACGAACTTCCTCATATCCTTAAGAAATCTAAATTTATTTTATTTATTTAGCTTAATACAAGCGTGCAAACTTAAAACTAAACTTAAAATCTATGGTGGGTTTTTTTTTATTTTTATTTTTATTTTTTATTTTTTTTTTTTTTTTTTATTTTTTTTTTATTTTTTTTTTTTTTATTTATATTTTAATATTAGTCTGGGCCCGTAGGCCCACCCACCAGTTTTTAAAAAAAAAAAAAAAAACTTAAAAAACTTAAAAAAATTGAGGATGAAGTGGGCTTTGAATTGAGAGCGGTTAAGAACTAGAAGAGAGTGGCGGGATTGTGTGGTTAAGGTTGGGAATATAGCGAGATTTTGAGAGAGTGTTTGGAGGTGTGAAAGTCGAAAGAATTTTGCATAATGTTGGAGAAACGAAGCATGCGTGTCAATGGTTCATTACTACCATAATTAGTTCGGTGAAAATTGACATCAAAGAGGGACACCAATCTAAGATTTCTAGGGTTAGTATGCAATGAGATTTTTTGGAGAAGTGTGGGACAATCAATATTACCGGCTAAAATTTGATGAACGAATACAATGTCGGCTACTTTGCGTTTATCAAGAGGTTGCAGATTAATAAGTTGAAGACGATCAGCATAGGGTGGGAGGTGAAACGAATCAAGCCAGGGAAGCCCGCGAAGTGCAAATCGAAGGAATCTTCGTTGAACGGCTTCGATACGAAGGGAATGGGTATTGTAACAGGGTGACCAAACCTGGCTGGCATATTCAAGAAGGGGCCTAACAAATGTGAGGTAAAGGGATTTTGTAACGTAGGGGTCTGAAAATTCTTTTGACCAGCGCTTAACGAAACCAAGTGCAGAGTTAGCTCTATTAATAGATGTGGTAATGTGAGATCTAAAATTAAGTTCTTTATCACAAAGAATACCTAAATCACATAGTGAATCAACTACTGTGACTGTCTCATTGTTAATAAAGTATGTTCGAGGAGGGAGAGGTGAGCGTTTACGGGAGTATGTTATAGCTTGACACTTACTAACATTAAGTTCAAGAAAGTTCTTCTGGCACCAGATAGAAAATCTATTTAAATCTTGCTGAAGAAGAATGGAATCGGAAGGTGAGGAAATTTTTTTGTAGATTTTTTTATCATCAGCATAAACAGAAATCATAGAATCATTGATGACGCAGTCTACATCGTTAATGGTCAAAATGAAAATCAGAGGGCCGAGATGGCTTCCCTGCGGAACTCCAGAGGTTGCAAGGATTAATGTTATTAGAGAAACATTTTCAGAGGCATACAATTAATTCCATAAACAGGCTTAAACAATAATTCCGTTGGTAATTGGAGCTTAAAAGAGAATGCCATGTAATTTTTCAGACAAATATGAGTATATTTAGGACCAAAAAATTCCAAATCATTGTAATGGTTTCTTTAAAAATAAAACTTGATATATACATATATATCTTTTAAAAATGTTTTAAAAAAAAAGTTGATATGCCAATTTTAGGTTTATAATATTGTGCATATGAAAATTAAATTTAAAAAAAATTATTGATCAGTTTTTGAGTCATCGAATGCAAGAAAATTATAGTTTTTTTTTTTAATCCACAAAACATGTTTTAACTTGCGACTTATAGTTATCATATAAGGCAAGTTTTGGATTCGGAAAAAAAATCGAACTCTATATTTGGATTAAAGTTGATATTACGATGGTAGAGAACACGAAAAAAGTGGGTCTCGCAATTCTGTCTGTCTTTTAGACCGTGGAACCATTTTTTGTTTGTTTTGTTTTCGAAAAACGGTACAATTGATTTCGATAATTCTTGTATGCTAAAAAAATGTTTGGATTTAAAAAAAAAAGAAGTTCAAAATTTTTCTTTCAAAACTCAACATTTCGAAAACCCCATGCTCGATTTTTTTTTAAACGTGATAAATAAAAGTTTCTAGTTATAATCTATAAGATGTGAGACAAAAAAAAATATTTTATCTACAAAATAACGGTCCTTACCAATCTTAAGAAAAATCTTAAAAAACGGTTTTCAAAAATCGGATTTTTCTCGAAAACGACGCCTAGAATTTTAGTGAAATTTTTTGTCTTTTAATAATTAATTTTCATGTTTTATATGTAATTCAATTAATTTTGAAATTAAGAATTTACTGACTGATAGATAAAAAATTTTATGTTGAGAAAGTTTTTACGAAGGTTTGGTTTTCATTTTGTTAAAATTTAATTAAATTGCCTGTCAGGTTAAAGTGTCTGTAAAATTCATTAAAACTTAGCGAATGATTTATATTTTAAAGAATATTCATTTATAATTAGGTTTCGATATCTTAGAGCGTTTTTTAAAAAATTGTAAGGTTGACTATAGTCTTATCCGTTGAGAATTTTGAGGAACTGGTCACTTCCAAGGAATTGTCTTCTCTATGTCCGAAAACAATGGCATACTCCAACTAAGTGGTATGTATTTTCAGTAGCATTAAGGTTACAGATTGGGCAAAAGCCTACTGAATCTCTTCTAAATGCTCTTGAATTTAGATTGAACAATCCGCACCTGGACTTTTACTGTCTTCGAAATAGTTTGGGGCCTCAGAATAATTCAGATTACAGTATTCGTCGTGGAACCGTGATTGAAGAGCTCTGTTTGTGTGTTCTGTCCAATGTCTTTCTACAAGTTTTATGCAAGTTTCTATATGCAATGGTTTCCACTGAGACTTTGTTGACCAGTTAAACTCAATATTGACTTCATTAAATAGTTTTGACCACTCATTTGCCCAGTAAATCTGCTTTCTTACGATGACATCTGAAAGTCTCCTCGGTAGTCTGTTTTCGGAAAGCGTATAAACTCTTTAGATGTATTTGAAATGGAGTTCGAGTGTTGAAATGAAGGCTTTTGGAATTCCTGTTTCTAGATTAAGCACGTACTTTGGTGTATTACTATAGGTAAGGAAGAACATCTCTTGATAAAAAAACTTTGCAATTTTTCGAATTCATTATGTCCAAAACAACCCCAAACTTGCGCGTAGTAGTTCATTACTTCATATATTTTGTACTTAGCTGGGTGTTGTATGTTTTTGTTTTTGATGAAGTTTGACCAGGTCAAGTCTCTGCGTAAGATGCTCTGTCCACGACATATTGTATGTCAGAGGTACTTCTAGGTACTTGTATTTGTTAGATATTTTGATATCATAGCTGTTAAAAGTCCACTTGAGTTTAAAAAAAAATATTTTTTAAAAAGTCAAAAAAAAATTTTTCCTTCAAAGTTTGAATATACAATCTTTTTAAAAATTTTTAGGTGTCTTACCATAAAAGCACTTTGTTTTTGATATTTGGAAATTAGCTATTTAGAAACTATTGAGAGCCATGTTTGAAGAAATTTGGCCAAGTCGTTTTTCAAAAATGTATTTAGTTTTCAAACAACCTTTTTTGCAAAGTATATTATTTCTGAAATTTTTTTAGAAGCTCTTACACACAAATACAAAATTCAAAATTAGACAGCATTCATGATTTTTTTACGGAATGGGTGTCTCAAAAATGCTATGCACTAAATTTAAAAAAAGAAAATCAACTCCTCCCGTTGAAGTTGTAATTGAAGAGAATTGCTGGAGCTCGTTACCCCTATCATTGTACTCATATTACGAAATTGTATTAAAATGTCGAGTAATTTGTTCACCAAACCATAACTTTCCAAACATTATCTTAATAACCCAAGTAAATTGATTTGTATGAAAATTAATTTTTAAACTTTCACTGACTAATTCTGAAAATTTTTTCTGCGGTTGGGCCAGAATTTGAACTGGCTATGATTTTAGTAAATCAGGCGAACAAAATAAATACTGTATTCATTGGAAAACATAGGTTTTAAAAAGACCTCGGCTCTCTACAGTTAGGAGTGACTTATGAGTTCCCTGATGGGTAATTCGATTCATGTTTTTGTTTTTTTTTTTAACTTTTATTTTGAGGCTTAAAATCACACCAAATATTTTACTTTTGCCTTTGGGTAGATAAAAATTGCTTTTCTCAAAAGTTTCTTAACTTCAAACGTTCTATTCGAGGTTAAACATTACACCGCCAAATGTTTCTATCCAAATTAAATTACTCTTAATCTGCACCACCTTTCGAAATTTCCAACTGATTTATATCCGTTTTCAGCAATTCGCCCTCTCCTTAACAAAAAAAAAAAATTAACTTCCAGCGTACGCGTACATTATATATACCTATTAATTTCAGCAAAAGTAACTTATAACCTCTGGGCTGCCATTTTCGTCACGCATTATTCAGAAGGACAAATATCTCAAAGCCCATGCTTCTTTCCTATATAACAGTAGCTATAGGTATGTATGTACCTACATCTTCTTCTGTATAAATGCCACCCAAAAAGGCAAACACACAACGAAACCGCTACTCTACATTCTCGACTGCTCCTGCAGCCCATCCTTCATTCCACCATCAATATGATTACAGCTATGAAAATCTCATCTACTTTACTTTTGGCAAGACCGAAGTATCAACTCAAGAAAAGTCTCCCAAAGCCAAGAAAGGGAGAAGGAAAATGAAAAAAAAAAGCACACCACTTGACCCCATTCCTCCACTTCATTCATATAGAACTCGTATTCCGCACTTTTATATCATCCAAACCATCATTACCATCAAACCTATTCATCCATCTACACATCTAAATATCTATCTATCTTTTTTCATACAAACATACATACATATATAATCTTCATGGCAGCTTTCGTCGTTGTCGTCGGCATCGTCGTTGTCGACTCATCAAATCATCATCGTTTCCAGTCCCAAACGCAAAACCAGCAACCTTCACTTTCAACTGCTGTCAACTGAAACCGAAGACAACGTCATTTCTCCACTTCGGTTTATCGCTAATATAATACGTATACGTATCCTTCGAGCTACTCAGCCAAAAGATGGGGTGAGCAAATCCTTGTTATTTTGGCCATAGATGATGGAATGGTAATTTATCCTTGTGAATATATGGGACTAGTTGGGGAGGAAGCTTTTTTGCATTACTCCATTCCAACGGCAAAAGGGTAAGCATCGAAAACATTGAACGAACTGTATCCGTATATAAAATGCTGATTACTTGGCTAAGTTAAGAGCATTTTCTTGAGAAGTAGGTTGCTATTGTGCCTGCATTTATGGGTTTGATAAAATATTACAGATCCATCTGCATTAGATTTGATCCAATATCGGATCGACTTACTAAGTTACTGGGACCGACCATATGATCCCCGAAATCTCAAAATCTTAAAACTTCATTCTCAAAAAATTCTAAAAAATTAACAACTGACGCGACGGAATGAACTGAATTGAACGAAATGATCAGGTTGTCCAGCATAAATAACCCCTTTTCAATGTCAAAATTGTGTCCCTAATTGTCGTAGTAACAAGAGTAGATAATAACATGAATGTACTCCATGTTTTTTGTTCCCAGTTATTCTCATAGTTTAAAATATGTATGAAATCCGAAAAATTGCTATAGTTTCCTTAGGGCATATTTTCTACGAGATAAAAGGCACAATCTGTCTATTTTTCCATTTACGAGTATTTATTAAACAATGAAGACAAAACATAAATAAGAATGTATGCCTTCAAGACTAGACAGATCAAAAAGAAAAGGATGGAGATCAAAACGATAACCCACCCTTACGCTCTATTCTCAGGAACCTTTATTTGCACTAGTTCTAGTCTCGTCCTATGACCGGCGTAATTTGGTGCCCAAAGTTGACAAGCATATTCCAGATTAAACCGAATAAGTAAATTTTTCTTTTTTGATCTCAATCCTTACCGGATGACTCCGTGAGAATGTTCACAATTCACCATATCAATTCCATTCACAGGTTCAAAAGAATTATGATAACAAAATGGCATATTTCGTCGATAATTTTTGCACAGGGCTAGATTAACAGTAGTCGTCATATCTTTCTGAATTAGCTTTGTTAGTTATGGAATGTATTGATGTGTTTGGATTCAAACTTCCCATGAATTGACACACCAAGGCCAGATATATTGCTAACATGTGATACTGACACAACTATGAAATCTTCTTCGTAAAGCTTATAGTCAAAAAACGACACATAGAAAGTCTTCAAAATCATGACCATTTGAAATATAGTTTTGAAGATTGTCACATCGTCTGATTAAACGAGACACTTAAAGAATAGAATGCAATTTATGAATTGAATAAAAAGTAAAAGGTATAAATGGCTGCCCTGTAGTATTCCAAAGCTTACGGTCAATTTTTTGGAAGTTTGACAATTGGAAAGATACGAGTATCATCTATTACAAACATGCAACAAAATGATGGCTAAGTCCAAGGTTTTTATTTGTTTTTATGTGTGGTACTATAAGGCAAGTTATGCATTCGTAAAAAAAATCTAACTCGAGATTTTGATCAAAGTTGACATTACGATGATAGCGAAGACGAAACAAGTGGGTCTGGCAATTCTGTCTGTCTGTCTGTCTGTTCGATTACAGATAAACGGCTCGGACGATTTTCTTCAAACTTAGTAGATATGGGTTTTAATTTGTTTTTTAATATGTTTTTTGATTTGATATTTTAAAGCCAAAAATAACGGTACCTGCCATACGATTTTTTTTCGAAATCTTATAAATATTTTTTTCTTCTCAAAAACTGTCCCAACGATTTTTTTTTTAAATTCAAAATATTTAGTTTAGTTAAACCTAGGTAATGATTGAAAAAAATTTTTCAAAAAATGAGTAGTTTTGGTACCCCCCTTGGGACCATTTTTTTTTGTTTTTGATTTTCTCAAAAACGGTACCACCGATTTTGATAATTTTTGTTATGCTAAAGCTTCCCAGCAGTTTAAATATTATTGTGTATTCAAATTTTCCAAAAAAAAAATTTCGGATTTTTAAAAAAACTTTCAAAATTTTTTTTAAAACACAATATTTCGAAAACCCCATGCTCGATGTTTTCAAAACTTGATAAATAAAAGTTTGGAAAAATGATCTACAAGATATAAGAAAAATAAATTCATTTTACCTAAAAATAACGGTACCCTCCATACAAATGTTAAAAAATGGTTTTCGAAAATCGTATTTTTCTCGAAAACGGTTCCGAGAATTTTGCTTAATTTTGTTTTCTTTCTATAATTTTTTAATATCTGTAATTTAATAAAAAAAAATTTGAAAACAAGATATTACTGACTGTACCTACCATAGAACGACTTTTTAAAATTTGGAATTTCTCATTATCAGCAGAATGGATTTCAATGAAATTTCGTAGAGAGAAGCTCCTAAAAAGTTTAAAAAACATTGCATTTCAAAACTTTAAGAAAAATATTTTTTTGAATTTAAAAAAAAAAATCAATTTTTTGTTTTTTTTGAAAACTCAATATCTCGAAAACGGCTCAATACTTTTTTTTGTAAATTCAATTTTTATTCATACAATAATAAAAACTTCAAATTGGCGTACCAACATTGTTTCTTAAAAATGTTTTAAAATTTTCTTATATAAAACCTTATTTTTTAAGAAACCACTACAAAGACTAATAATTTTTGTTCTTGCATAAATCTATATTTGCTTGAATCACATGGCATCCTATTCTTACCTTTAACTACTAAAGAAGTTTTTTTTAGTCATTTAAAAAATGAATTTTATGCTTATGAACAGTTTCTCTAATAACATTCATTTTTGAAATTCTTAGACTTTTACATAGGAGCAAGTTCGTGCGACCCAGTCATGCATTTTATTTATTTTTAATATCAACATTATCGAAAGGTTTACTAAAGTCAGTGTGGCTGCCGGCCCGCCAGATCAACCATAGACCAAATATTTATTAAGGCAAATCCTGGAAAAGACCAATGAATTTCAAATCGAGACTGACCTTCTATTTATCAACTTCAAAGCTGCATATGATAGCATTCATCATGAGGAGTTCTTTATGGCGATGGCCGAATTCAGGACCCCCGGAAAATTAATCCAACTGTGATGCTTTGGAACATATGCGACGCAATGTGCAATTAGTGAGCAACTCTCCTGAACTACTCCTAACTCGTGCGGTGTTTCAGCAAGCAAATGGTGAATTCTTCAATCTCGTTCTAGAGCCGATGGTGCGCAGGGCAAGCGTTAACACATCATCTGATGCTCCTAACGTTCAACAATAGAGTTCTTCAGCACTGTTGAAGATCAAGAAGTAAGGCTAGGACCGCACATACGATTTTTCGTCGAGGCGATTAAAAAGTCGTAGTCGCTACAAATTATTGTCATGCACGCACTTGCGATTTATTTGCCGCGCGATTATTTAATAGCAAAAAATGAAACACACTACTTTTTATGTGAGTGCACGCATTTGCTACAAATAAGTAGCGACAGAAAAATCGCTTGAAAAAATAGAACTTGTTTCATTTTTATAATCGCTACGATTTTTAAGTCGCATGTGCGTGCATTCACATTTAAGGCCATGTGTCTTACTTTTTGCGACTAAAAAATCGTGGATTAAAAATCGCAAGTGCGTGCATGCCAATTTCTCTTTGCGACTACGATTTTTAAGTCGTAGTAATTTAAATCGCAACTGTGGGCATATCCATTTGAGTACATTTGTTTCATTTAAGCTTACGACAATCGCATCGCAAGAAAAATGAAACAAATTGCGACTTTTAAATCGTCATGATTTGTTGGTAGCCAGTGCGTTCATTCTCATTTAAATTCATGTGTTCTATTTTTGCGACTAAAAAATCGTGCGATTGAAATCGCAAGTGCGGTCCTAACTTAAATGAGGACAAGACCAAGTTTATGCTTTCAAAAAACAAACAAACATCTGTTCTGTGCAGGTTCTACAAAACCCTTAAACTACCAGTCCTGATTAACGGCGCCGATGATACTGGACGGAAGAGAATTTTTTCAACGGATAGGGATAGCAGAAAAACTCGGGATCGCTCCAGATAAGAGAGTCATCGAATCCCAGCCCCCAGGTTTGCGGTGACAAGGAAGACCGATCCTCCAGTTTAAAGATCAGGCCATCGCAAATGCTAGAGCGATTGGGCAAGAAGACTGGGTCGCAGAAACCCTTCATGGTTTGGGAGCCGGCTAAATAAGTTACTAAAGTCAGTAAAGTCATAATCTACTTGAATTCTGTTTGGAATGAATCGAAACAATTTTCAGCCATTTCCATAAGAGAGGCAGCTACGATCGTGTCTCGTTATAAACTCGTATATGACATTTTTGAACAATAAATGATTTAACATAGAAAGATAATGTTTCAGATATTATATATCCTCAAACATTTTTCTGATTACCGATAAGCTTGCAATATATCTAAAATTGTTATTTTTTTGACTTTGTTTGCAGAGGAATTATGAAAAATTTTTTGCATGTCGGTTGAAATATAGAAGAAGATATTGAAAAGTTAAAAATAACGGACAAAGGCAAAAATAAATAATTTACATAGTTTCGCAAAAGAGTGAAAGGCATACCATCGAGGCTTGGTATGTAATTTTCGTCAAGGTTACCTCTAAGCTTCGCAATGTTGTCCAAATGCATATTCAAGAATTCAAATAAAGATTTCAAAAATCAATCAATATCGTTAAACATAATTTTGCTGTCATCTCCTTTGACTTCAGAAGAGATAAAAATATTTCGAAATCATTTTTGAACTTCATATACCTTAAACATTAAGCTCTGTTTAAAATGTCTCTGGATTCCCAATAGATTTAAAGTAAGTCACTTGGGAATAGGATCATAATTTATTACCTTCACTATCGTACCAATCTAGAACTGAAAATCTTGATTTTATAATCTTGCCATTATTAAATTAACAAACAAAAGCTATTATATAATTCAAAAACTATAGAATTAAAATTTATTTAGTCCAGTTTCTTGTGAGCCATTTACTCGTTGTTACTCGAAGTCTTTCTTTTTAAAATAATAAGTAACTTAGGGTTAAAAAAAACAGGATCAGAGTTCAGAAATCGGGAAAAATTTAATACTGGATAATGGAAGTCTTCTGAAACAAGAGGCCTAGCAGATTTTCCCACAAGGATTCCATCATTAGTGGTATTAAATTTTCTATTTTATAAAAACTTTGTAATAGATTTTAAATTTAGTTCATGAGACTAGAAAACAAACGTGTTGTCATCCAATTCTGCGTTGCACATAGTGACCCAAGCCCTAATAACGCTTAGAAATTTCTTTGAGCATAATAAATAAATAATTTGTAGATCAGTCGTTCGTAGAAATTCTAACCTTAACGACTCGCAGCTCTCAATTATTACCAAGAAGTAGGATTTGTCACTTTCTCTCAAGATGGAGCCCCTTTGAAGCTTGCTGAAATTCTATTTGGGACAATTCTGTTCTGAAATGAAAACGCAAAGTCGAACCAACCTTCGACCAAACTCGATCCCTTGCTTGTTGTATCTAGTCCAAATTGGTGGAGTTTCTTTTCCTCTTCGGTGCGACAGCTAAGGCCGGCAATTCACGACACAAAATAACTGCGCAAACTGACATTTCACTCAGGTGAAATTTTTTTAACAGTAGTGTCTCGGGCAGCTTCTGGGTTTTTTTCTTTCAGTTTTGGACCAAGAGCTCATAGGCTTTGCTTTTCATTATCCTGTTGCTATATTCCGGGCTTTTAATTTTCCATAGAGCAGGCTGTTCTTTATAAAGTTCGAGGAACTCGCTCCAGAACTTTTGTTCATCAGCCATTATAAAATAAAATGACTGGGTCGCACGAACTTGCTCCTATGTAATAGTCTAAGAATTTCAAAAATGAATGTTTTTAAAGAAAAACTGTTCACAAGCATAAAATTAATTTTTTAAATGACTAAAACAACTTCTTTAGTAGTTGGAGGTGATTCAAGCAAATATAGGTTTATGCAAGAACAAAAATTGTAAGTCTTTTTAGTGGTTTCTTAAAAAAATAAGCTTTTATATATGTAAACAATTTTTAAAACATTTTTAAGAAAAAAATTTGGTACGCCAATTTAAAGTTTTTATTATTGTTCGAATAAAAATTGAATTTACAAAAAAAATATTGAGCCGTTTTCGAGATATTGAATTTTCCAAAAAAAGTTCATTTGTTTTTCAAAATTCAAAAAAAAATATTTTCCTTAAAGTTTTGAAATGCAGAGTTTTTTTCATTTTTTATAAACTTCTCTATAAAAAATTTCATTAAAATCCGTTAGGTCAATAATGAGAAATTCAAAATCTACAAAAAGTCAGTAATGTCTTTTCAAATTATTTTAATTAAATTATAGATCTTAAAAATTAATCGAAAGAAAAAAAATTTAAGCAAAATTCTCGAAACCGTTTTCGAGAAAAATAAGATTTTCGCAAACAATTTTTTGAAATTTGTATGGAGGGTACCGTTATTTTTGGGTAAAATAATTTTTTTTTCTCATATCTTGTTGATTATTATAAGAAACTTTTATTTAATAAGTTTTAAAAAAAATCGATCATGGGGTTTTCTAAATATTGAGTTTTCAAAAAAAAATTTTGATTTTTTTTTTAAAAATCCAAAAAAAAGTTTTTGAAAATTTGAATACAAAATAATATTGAAACTGCTGGGCTGCCTGAACATAAAAAATGATCAAAATCGGTTGTACCGTTTTTGAGAAAATCAAAACAAAAAAAATGCTTCCAAGGGGGGTACCAAAAATAATAATTTTTTGGAAATTTTTTTTCAACCACTACCTAGGTTTAACTTAATGAAGTTTTATGAATTTTTTAAAAAAAAAGCTGTGGGACATATTTTGAGAAAAAAAATATTTATAAAATTTCGAAAAAAAATTCATATGGCAGGTACCGATATTTTTGGTCTTAAAAAAAAGAAAAAACATCCGGGGGGGGGGGAAATTGAAACCCATATCAACCAAGTTTGAAGAAAATCAGCCGGGCCGTTTAGCTGTAGTCGAACAGACAGACAGACAGACAGAATTGCGAGACCCACTTTTTTGGTCTTCGCTATCATCGTAATGTAAACTTTTATCAAAATCTGGAGTTCGATTTTTTTTACGAATGCATAACTTGCCTTATAGTACCTATAAGTCGCAAGTAAAAACAACGTACATAGATATACTGCGTAAATAAAAGTTTTCAACTGAGCGATTGCACAATTTTTGACATTCGCGACACAAATAACTGCACAAATTTAAGACTTGAGAAAAAATATCAAAATTGTTTTGATTTTTACACAGTTAACTGCACAAATCGCACAAACAACCCCATTCACAACACAACTAAACTGCACAAAACCCATTTTGCGCAGTGTGTCGTGAATTGCAGAGTGAACTTTTATTTTTTGGCAAGATTGGTGTCACTATACAGCCTGTACAGTTCACTGTTGTATCTTCACCTTTAAGCATCATCTATACAAAATAAAAGTTAGAACTGTCCGACCATAATATGGTCCTAGTAACTTACAAGTCTTAACCATTTCTGTATGCGTGTTTTTGGCAGAACTGCAGGGGAAAAAAAATTTACTGTCGAAGCAGAACGGCTTGGATTAGAAGCTCATTTCATGGAAAGATACTTTTGGTTTTACCCTTCCTAACAAATACTCTTCAAATAAATTTTATTTTTGGCTAGCAGCGGCTGGTAATCGAACCCAGACCTTCGACATGTCCCACCAATGCACTTACTATTATGCCAAGTTTCAATATAAAGATTTTCATAATACAAACAATTTATACATACTATACTGCAATAAATCAGCCAAGTAGAAGACTTAGCACTATTATTGGACTTGCTGAAATATTGCTTCAAATATCTTTTTTTGGCCTTTAGTCCACAAAAATTGGCGTTTCGTCCTACGAACTCACATGGACTCAACAGTTGACTGTGAAGGCCCTGTCCGTAACTAAGTTTTCTTAAATTCAATTTAAAAGTTTAAAAAAAGCTATTTTGGATCTATTATGCCAAGAGACACTACAAATCCATAGATATCTACTTTTTAACTTTGTGGTAATTAAGGACTTTCTCAAGCTGGTCTTCCCTATTAACTCAGACAAGAATACCAGAAAAAAACCTCTTACCTATCACTGCATCCTTAGGCTTAGAAAGTAATTGAATAACAAAGCCTTCCCCCGGTGATATTTAGCCAGAGTCTAAGCCGATGGAGGATGGATTTACATCAAATTCAGTAAATTAGGTAAACTCCCTTAAGAAAACTACGATTTTTTCTTTAAGGTAATCTACAATGAGTTCCTGCTATACGACGGAAGCTCAATAAAATTTTTCCCAAAATATTTTTCTGATCTGTTACTTTTACTTTAAGTTTAACATTTGAAATAATACCAAAAAGGATTTATAATTGGAAAAAGTGTTCTTTTTTTTTGAAAAATTAAAAGATTATTTCCGGAGTTGAAGTTAATACCCAAATAAATTTGTACACAAAAAACGAACACCGAATTCCAAGGACGGGTCTAGATCAAATGTGTTTTGTTTATACTCCTTCATTTCTGTAGGTACAGATAAACCACTCTCATTTCACATTCACCAACCTTAAACTACCCCTTGGTTAATTTGATTTCAATTTTTTTGTTTTCAAATGCCCAAAGCAACCCTTCCTTACGCCATAGTTTCCTGTCACAAAAGGACCAATGTTGATTATCAGATTAACAAAACGACAAATATTAAATATTTATTGTTCTATCACAAACTACTGAAAATATCTCGGGGCATTTTCTCAGCAAGCACATGCTTATACCTACTTATGCCAGGGTATACACAAGAAAATATAATCTCAAAGGAATTAAAAATTTAGCACCATCAAAGACAGTGCTCGAAATCATTTATCCTATGTAGGTGGAAACTTCATTCCCCAGTCTACATTACTGCCAAGAAGTCTAATCAAAGTTCACCACGGCCTTACACCCACTTCAATATCTTTAACAGTATTTTACTCCTGTTCTTTATATTTTTGAAGTATCAAAATGTACACGCAAATGCCACAACGTTGAATTAATTATGCCTCCCCCTGGTGTCACCTAGTTTCTGCCCTTTCCACATTCGGCACGAAACTCCAAGAACTACCCAAGTCGTTCTGCTGTCATTTATCTATTTAACCATATTTCCCTTGTAAGCAACGTTATTAAACACCCTTTGCTTTTGGCGAGAAGCGCTATTCCTTAACCCTTTGTTGCTGCGCGTTACCGTTGTCTTTTGCTTTCCTTCATCCGGGCAATAACAACAAACTTCACATTAATTATTTCCTCTTGTAATAGTAATCGTAATAATAATAATAATTATTATTATTATAAAGAAGAGGACAGAGTTTATGGTGTACCTACTCACGGTGTCTCGTTTGCTGTGGGATGCGATGTTTTGCAATAAGGCTGTAAAGATGATGAATTTTCCAAACGCCCATCCACTGCGCTCCCATTCCTTCCAACGAAACACACTTTGTTCAGTAGCTTGTGCCAGGGTTGCCGTTCGGACATCGATTTTCGCAATTGAGTAAATTTGGAGTTGAACTATTTATAAAAATTATAAATGTTTACTCTTATTTTAGAAATAAAATCCTTTGTTAATCCGGACTTAAATTGATAAATGTAGTGTGTTCAATCAATGTTCAATGTAGCTAACTTCGATATCTTACTTTACTAGAAACACGTTTTCTGTGTAAACTAGAATTATACCTAAATTCAAGTTGGAAACACCTAATTTTAATTTTAAGCTTAAAATTCCGTTTATACCAGGATTTTGTTTATTAAAACTCATCAAAATCTTCTTATTTCTCACAAACTACCATAAATTAGGACAAGGTTTTCAACTTTACTCGAAGGTTTTTATTTTTGAGGTTTTAACTGTGTCACTTTTTGTTATACTTTAAAGAGGAATTTAAAATATGTTTTTGTTTAAGGTAATGCGATTTGTTTATTTTTGTGTTGAATTTTTTTAAAAAAATGTTTGGCGGCAACACTTGCACTATACTATGTTCATTAGTTAACGGAGCGAAAGGCTAGAATAAATCGTCCTTTTTTCTTTATTAAAGCGAACTTATTTACGTGATATTTCGCGCTCAGCACACAAAAGCCCTTTAGCTGCGGAAGGATAGCCGCATATACTCTGAATTATCCCTCCCACACAAGAAAAAGGGTTGCAGATGAGAGAGAGACTATAAACGCAAAGCAGTTAATTTTCGCTGTTTAAATTATTGATTTGACTAATTTGATTTAGTTTTACTAGGAAATTTAAGTCTTACACGTTTGGATATGGAAACTTAAGAAGGGAGGATGCGGCATTTTGTATCGATTAAGGAAAAGTTTTCTTGAAAGTGTGAGAAAGATTTTGCTTATTTGTGAAGAATGGAGGAATTTTAAGTTGAAAAAGTAGGATGTTAAGATTGTTTAGGTGTGGTATTACGTTTAAACCAAGATTTTTTAAAATTTTAATTATACTTTACCATTTTATTAAAGTTAAAATCATCAAATGTCTATTTTATTTCTTTAGTATCGTGCTACATTTCACATGATTTTTTGAGACTTCTAAGTGTCAAAAACTGTCTGCTTACTTAGTTTTTGAACAAGCTGTCATTGTTTTAGCTTTAAGCTGTGTTAACGAGCAATTTATTAAAAAAAATACCCCTAGTACGGTTGTAATTAAAAAAAATTTCAAACTACTTTAAGGTCAGCAAATTGTTCAGTAAAGGGTTGTTCAATTGGAACCGGTAGATTTTGGCGACCTGTGACAGCCATACTCTTCTTTTGTCTATTGTTTATTATTCACCACGGTCAGTAACAGTTTTGAATAGGACATCAAATGCTTATCAAAATAAGAGTTCGTTAGTGCAAATGCTGCACTCATTTTACGGTATACGTGGTAAACCTTCACAGTTGACTCTTCAACGTTTGGTGGCCAATCTTGAAACTACCGGTTCGGTAATCAATCAGCCAAGAATATTACGTCAGTAAATCGCTAAGAACATTGCCACGGTCCTTGAAGTTGTACAGCAGAACCCGAGGCAGTCGATTTCTTGGCGTGCATAAGAACTCGGCCTTTCGCAGATTTTAACTTGGCAAGGTTGCGCTAGGACTTGAGCCTAAGCCCGTACAAGATCCAGCTGACCCAGGAGCTCAAAGTTCATGACCATAGAAAACGCTGTTTCTTCGCTGACTGATGTGTTTCGGAGTGTTTGGAAGAGGACCCGAATTTTGGATGAAATATCGACTTTAGCGACGAGGCGAATTTTTGGATGAACGACTGTGCAGAAGTGACATTGCCGTATATGGACCTACACTAACCCACATGAGGTTGACCTGGTGACCATGGGTACTCAAATTTACCATTTAGTGTGGATTTTAGGCCGTCGGCGTCATTGGTCTGTGGTTTTTCGAAAGCCCAAACTAAACCATAAGTACCTAGGCGATATGTGGTTCGAGCAGGATGGCGGCGGCGGAGCTTCGTGCCATACAGTGGAGGCCAAGGTTAACATTCTGCATGAACGACTTGAGGGTAAGGTTAATTCTCGACTAGGTGAATTGGGCATCGAGAAAGCATTCTACATTGTGTGATAAACGGCCTAATCCACAAACTTCCTATTAAACAAGTACCTCCATCATTTTCTTTCCTTTCTTTCAAGAAATTTTTCGTCCAACTAGACAATTGCTAGTCAAACATGAAGACCATCAGAGCTGGAGTCGCCCAATGCTCAAAACTAGGCCCCTTACTTTGCAACTTGATGACATCCGGCCAACCTTCTCCAATTAAATGCGAGAACCTTCTGTATGCTGATGCGCTCACCTACGCCACATCAATGTCACCTCTAATAGCTGTCCGAAAAGTAGAAAACCACATCAACAGACTCTTCCAATTTTTTAAGAAATGGGGAATCCGGACCAACACATACAAATCGGAAACTGTCTGCTTCAGGAGACCTTCAACTGGTAGAGGCAATTGCTTCGTATGCATTCGCAGACACCTGGTACTGAAACACCCTGACTACTACTACTATTAACCTGACGGACCATCACCGTAGCAGCCAAACAAACTTCAACAAGTTGCTAAGGTTTAACAAGCACTCAAGAAATTCTGGGCCCATTCTCATCCATTTCTGGAAAGAAGATCAGGTCTAAGCCAACCGACAAAAATGCTAATCTTCAAGCAGCTCTTGGGACCAGTGATCAGCTATTCCTTCCCACTCTGGTTTTAAATCTCGAAGATATCTCTATGAAGGAACTTCAATTATTCGAAAGTAATATACTGAGTAGCTGCACTGGACCATCGACCATCCGAATCAGTTTATGAAGAGGATAACTATTGAACAACGACATCCTGAGCCGAAGTACCTCAGTGTAATGGAAACTTTGGATGACAACATATTCATGGACAAGGAGGAAGCAGTTTCATTCTACGCTGAAATTTCGTCGGCCTTCCACTGCGGCTAAACGCCATCCCTGCCCATAACTTACAGCAAAATCATCATTAACAACCAGGTATGAACACCCTGAAGAAGATCAGAATAAGCATGTAAGCCTTATATAAATTGTTAAGCTTAAATCACTTTATAAAGTTAGGCCCCCTATGAGCTGAACCCCACTATATTAATTGTAAGCCAAATTGTAAATAATATGTTCAATAAAAAACGACATTGAATTGAATTGACAAAAAGCATCCTTTCGGTCGTAGTCAATATTGTGTGACGAAAGCAAATAGTTTAATTGATAGCAGATGATTCAAGTATTTTCGGTCTCTTAGCTTATTTGCTTTCTCGGTCGGAGAAGTTTCGTTTGCGAGACAAATAAAGGTAATCAAGATTGTTCAGATAATTTCTTACTAATGTATTCCCCGACCTGTAATAAGAAATTGCTATTTTCCAAAAGAGGCTTCGTTAACAGTTATTCACCAGAGAAATTAGCCTTCTAAATTAATTCTAACTAGGGCCACCTGCTGATCTGCCAGCTGTTTTGGGTACGAACAGTATTGTAATACTTGGTAATATTCCAGAGGATCTTAGCTTACTGTTTTAAAGGGTTTTTCAACAGGGACGCTACAAAAGTAGATCGACAGGGACAGCAAACGACGCCATATTTCATGCCGCTCTTTTGACATTTCTCTTCAGTAAGGTTTGCGATTTCATGATGGAACGATATACGAGCCAACAACGAGTCGAAATTATTAAAATTTACTACCGAAATTCGGAGTCAGTGGCCTCAACGTTAAGTGCGCTACGTCCAATTTATGGTCGTCATAATCGTCCTAGCAGATCAACAATTGGAGAACGTGTTATCTCACGAAATGGTCCAGTCGTACGAATATCGAACGTGAAATTGCAGCAGTATCGGCCGATTTATGCTTGAAAACCGTCGAAAATTGGGTTCAGCGTCTGGACTTCTGCAAGCGTGCCCGTGGTTCCATACATAATAGCATCGAACGTACTTTCACAGGAATAAAGAATTTCATTGATATCCGAAACCGTTTTTGTTTTATTTAAAAAAACTTTTGTAGCGCTCTTATTGAAAAACCCGATAAATGCCACCAAACGCATAGAACTTACTGATATTTCAGAGCGATTTGAGCGTGTTGTTTTAAAGTGATGTCAAATGCGTAGTACCCGCCTTTATCATTCTGAACTATTTTCTTAAGGGAGAATAAAGTCAATTTCTGACATCAAAACTTGAATCCAGAAATGCAAATCATCAAAACAACCCTAATCTCGTGAAGCAACCATTTCCCGGAATTACCCAGAAAACCCATGTTCATAGACCTTAATAGAAAATAACCTACTACCCTAGATATTCGTAGAGTTGTTTTTGAAACGTGCTCCATGAGTGTAAGATTTTTATTTTATTTATATCCCTTGTTTTACCTATTCTAAGCACATGCTTCATCAAACTGGATCCTGCTATTAATCTGGATACAGATATCCGACATTATTCGTCATCGGATCTAAACTGTCTCATTTAAATATTCGGATATCTGACACTATCCGGATAGTTCGGATCTCAATTGTTTCATTCATATTAGGCGGCCAGATATTCGAATAGTTTAAAGATTCTGATATTGTTTGAAACACTTCTCTGCACCATATAATAAGTCCGGGATTATTAACGTGTAAGAAAGGGAAACTTTAATTGCCTTTATAGCCCAAAGACAGAGTAATTGGAAAGAGTTATTTTTAGTTTGGTTGCAACGCTGGAATAATTGTCTATGTCAGGGTGCCCAAGTGCCCACTTGTCAATTTGGTGTTTCTAATTTGTTTGGAAGCAGGCCCTTAATAAATCACCAAAATTTTTCAGATTTGTCTAGCTTGTAGAAAATTTTAGACAAAATATTTTTATTAGAAAGACTATAATCTTGATGGTTAAAAATAGCTTGTAATTACCTTCCATATCGTCCCGCTGATCTCAATTGGGAAATGACAATTTTTGTTAAGTAAGGTCAATTTTATATAACGTTGGATCTACGAGTATAATTCAAAAAGTCAAGTCAAATACGAGTACATAGCTCATAGTCATCTACTTGGCTGATTCATTTCAGTAGTAGAAAATACAAAAACCGATTTCATAGATTATTCGAAAGGGATTCAAATCTCGATTTTATTTTTGTGATTCCAAATATCTTTTATACTTTGTTCCCATCAAACTGAAATCTAAGATTTTTGCTAAGAATGTTGAAATTCAATTTCATGGTATTCCATCAAAATCTTGTATTTAATTTTGGTGGGAAAATTGGTATAAATAAAGGAAATGATAACACGTTTCCTGAAAAAGTTAATGTCATTTACCTTAATTAACATACAAAATTAACCTTTCGCGCTATTTAATTGACATTACACATTATAAAAGCCTCTGGCGCTACCGGTCACAACTGCACCCCCCCCCCCCCCCCCCACACCATTAAGGAGCAAACAATTTTCGCTTCTCACTTGTTAGCAGCAACATGAATTTGCTCTTTAGTCCCACGCATCAATGTGTTAGAAAGTAATTTTCCAGAACCTTTTTTTCGTCCTTGTATGGTTCCGGTTGACACAGTGAAAGGTCAAACGGTTATTCTCATTTATATTCGTATTCGCGCGCGAGAAAAATAAAGGACACTCTAAGCCAAACAACCAAAGTGTAATCGGAAATAATTTTGTGATTTGTTGTACGTTGTATGTATACATAGCTTCTCGACATTTGTAAGGGCTCACTCAGGCTTTTGTGGGTATGATATCAAAAAAGAGGAAGCTATGCCGAAGGTTATGTATACAAATTTTGCTCTAGATAAGTGGCATAGTGGCAAGCGAAAAGAAATATATTTGTGAAATAAATTATATTTTATTGGAAGAAAGGTCAAAATAAATTATGAATTGACGTCAAAAAAAAGGACTTTAGTAAAAAAAAAGGCATTCACCTTCGCAACAGAGTTATGGTCCCCACCATACACATGATAAAAATTGTTTTCGAAAACCTATCGCTCTCGAAAACGGCTTATAGAATTTCGATACATTGTATCTTTTTTTATATTATACGCGCACTCAATAATCAACCCTTATAATCTGATTCGCTTGATCTTTTCAATCTATAATTCGATAAGAAAAATATTTTTTTTTTAATTTCGACTTTTGTCGTTATCGGAATAACGGATTTTGATGAAACTTTATTTAGAAGCTTCTTAAAGGTTTCAAAAAACTGAATATCAAAACTTAAGAAAAAAAATGTTGGATTCTTCAAAAATAAATTATTTTTTGTTTGTATATATTTTGCACGCATTAAAGGGATTTGGACTACCCTTAAAATGTTTGAGCATAGTGCGTCCGTTTTCTGAAAGTTGGAGAGGATTTAAAAGTACTCGTAGATAACGATGCACATTGGTTTTGAATTTCTGAATATCATAATGGAGAGAAATTTTTAGCCGGGTAAAGCATTCAACATTCGTGTAGTGTGGCTTAAGAAAGAATCTCTTAATTTAACAGTATGTCCGAACTTGAACCCAAGGGTAAGTTGATGGTCATTTTCTGAAGCGCGAGTATTACGGTTGAATTCTTTAAGAGGAGGAATGAAGTTGGCTATTTTAGTAGAACAATGTTTATAAAAATAACGGTAATATAATTTATTGGTGGTCTTTGGATTATATCCAAGAGATCAAATTAGGACACCTCTCCAAATATGGGAATTAAAATCAGGCTTTGGATGAATATAGGCTTAATAGATCACAGCCAGATCAGCCAGATGGCAAATTTATTGCATCGTAGAAAGAAACCTAAATATTAAGCAGCGTTTTTTGGCGAAGTCGACTATGTGGTCATTCAAATAGTAGGAGGTATGTTGCGCTTTAACGATATAAGGCAGCATTGAGTTTTTGAAGCACTAATTTCCACGTGGTTTATGGTTCCCTATTTGACAAAGCTATCGATAACATAATTTAAGGAGCTTGTAATATATGCTGCCATTTAAAATTCTCTTCCGAATAACAAGGATGTGAATCTGGAAACGAAAATGAGAAGCTGGGAGTACAGTCGTCAGCAAAGCATATCAGAAAGAGAGTCAAAGACAAAACAGAGGCCTGTGGCATGGCAGCATTTGTTTTAAGAATTTCAGACTTAAAGCCATCCAATACAACTTGTTAGAAAGTTAGTTTCTAATCCATCGAAGAAGAGATTCATCGATACAGAAGCACTCATTTTCGATCAAAGAGCTTGATGCTAATAGCTATCAAATGCTTTTGAAATATCTAGTGCAATAATCTTACTTTCTGTAAAACGATGTTTTGTGTCTCTGTTCGGTTAGATATACCATTAGGTCACCGGTGGACCTATTAATAAAAAGCCATACTGCCGGTTATTGAGAAGCTTTTGTTCTTGAAGATATTTCTTGAGCTGGTAATAATTTATCAAGTTTTTCATGAACTTGAAAAGAAGGGACGCTAGTGTGACTGGACGATAATTAGAGAGGTACGAAAATTCACCTTTTTAACAGACAAGCTCCTTGATAAATGCTGTTTTTCATCCACTCGGAAAGAGACCAGTATAGAAGGAAAGATCGAAAAGCCTACGCAATCGTATTACCAGCGTTAAAGAATACCTCTTCTAACTAATTGGGGGATACTATCCCGGGCCAGTGGCTTCGGAATATCGAGTTCTTTCAGTACATTTTCAACTGTACGGGTGCAAAAGAATATTTGTCCCATAAAATCGTTTGTCCTCTCAGTTACAGTCATAACACTATCTGGCAGTATCAAACTAACAGCAAACTATGCTGCAAGCAAATTCTCTTGTTCATAAGGAGTGTCCAAAATGTTTAGTAACTTTGGGACATTAAAGTATTTTTTGCCTTAATTCTTGGACATTCATAAAATGTATTCGTCGGAAATGATCATTACAGGTATTTCTAGCTGGTTTGAACTTATTCCGGTTTTCCTCAGTAGGCTTGGCTTTATAACATCGGAAACAAAGTTCTCTAAGCCTGATAACCTCTTCACAGCTCGTATCAAGCCATTAATTCTCTTTCGCTTTGAAAGATTTTTTCAGGGTAAGCTTTCCCATTCCGAAAACGAATTAGATTCAAATCATATTTCCACTGTTGTCCTCGTCAGGTAGCATTGGTAATGAGCAGTTAAAGTTCATGAAGAAATCGTTCTGACCGTTGAGTTGAGGTCATTTGAACTTTCAATTGAATCTTTTTTAATCACTCCAGTTGCATCAGAAGTAATTTCTAATTTCCTTCATTTTCGTCAGAAATTGAGTTTCTTTCTATAAAAACACAAATGGTTAAATGTACACCAGATTTGACCTTATTAATACCTTCTCGCTTAGCTCAACAATTCATTTCAGTTTGCATAATGTAAGTTTTTCATACTTCTCAAGATATTGCATCCAAATTGGAAATTTTTGACAATTAATTTTTAACTTCTGTAAGGTTTCTAAAAGACTTCCTAAAATGTCAATGGAACTCTTTCAGAAATTATTCATTTATTTTGTTAATTAATGGGGCAAATGAAAATTTCCTTAAAGCTTCCTTAACAAAAACTTGAAGAAAAATAATTTTACAAGGTCACAACTAGGAATAATTAGTTCAGATCAAATTAAATCTAAGACAAGAAAATATTAAAGAATTGAAGGTTGCAAGGGGCAAATGTAAATTCAAATTTCAGACAATCCTAATTCTGTTGATTATACCGGACTTAATCTGGGTTTTATTTCACTTCAACAATTTTATAAATAAAAATCAATATTTATTTCTATATGAAAGCCCGTAAAGCTGCAAAAATAAAAGAGAAAAAAAAAACGAATAAAAATAAATTATCATTATTTTTGTGCTCTCTGTTTTCTTTGCGATTAAATTTAAAAAAAAAATAACAAATATTCAAGTACATATCTGAAGACGGAGCAAAATCAATGCCACACAAAATCTTCTGAAAATCATCCCATCCTCAGGGACGTTGCCCACTTTGTTATTTAAACCAAATAAAAAAAAAAACTCAACCCAATGCCATCATCCTCCAGACATCAGCCATTCTCAACCTAAATTAAAGCACACAAAGAACAAGTGGCATAAAAATTGACTTTTTTTTTGGTTTTTCCTTTTCTTTTTTGTTCCTTTTTGAACGAAAAGACAAGACGAACAAAAAAAAAATATAGACACAAGATGGCAACGACAACGACGACAGCCAAGGCAAAGAAGGATATCTTAAATAAACTTTCTTCTACTAACTGAATAAAGTCGAAAGACGTTCGTCTTAAAAATAGAAAACTTTATAAAGATAGAACACAGCAATAAGGATATACCTACATACCTACTGCAATATGGAAAATCTTGAACGCATACTTATGAAACAAGAAACGAACAAGTAGTGACACTGACGCAGTAGAATTACTTTGGGAAATCTTTCGAAAAACCGTTGAAAATCTTCATTAATAATGTATATTTTTTAGAAAGATTTTACTCATTTTCCTTGCTTCATGCGCCTTGTTTCTTCACTTCTAGAAAAATCATCATAAAAACAAAATTATAATAAAAGTTTTAAGAAAGAAAGTTTGAGCTTGATATGAGACAAATTGAAAGGAGAAGCAGAAATATGTCCTGTTTTAGAGCCTATGGTGTAAAGACCAGTCAGCAGAGGCGCAACTGTTAGAATTGTATGCCAGCGGCCATTTTTAAAAACGCTTTTTGTTCAATATCAATATGAACAACTACCTACTTTCTGTTTCTGTTCACAAAAATTGTAAAAAAATTGAATTACCTTTCATTTTTGACATATAATGTTTTTGTATTTGAATTTTTACCTAAGGAGTTATAAGGCAAAGGAATCTTTTATACGCCTTTGGATAGCTCCCAAAAGATTTCTAAGATTTGTCGGTATTTTAACTGTTATTTCCTTAACTAATATCCATTTAGAAAAATATTATGTTTATGTTAATGGACTGAGAAGACCGGGTCCTCTGGACAGCTTTTCAAAATGGCTTCTGAAGAACGACAATAACCGCCTCATCACTTTTTAACTTCCAAATCGGAAAATTTCATCGGTATAATTTAGGATTTTGAAAAATACTTTTTCTTGACTGGCCTTTTAAGAACCTTTGCTGAATAAGGCAAAAGCATTTATCTAAATTTTATAACACTTTACTTTTCAAAGTAAATATCATTAGCCTATCCGTATAGGCTCTGCTTGTCATTTCCCATATTTTGAAGCTCATCCAATAATAACTATAGTTATCTTAAACATTCGATAGGAGCACGAGCGAAAGAATATTCCTTTTACCAACATTGTTTCTTGAGACCTCAAGTGTGGAAAATCAAAAAATAATAATAATTTCCAGATTTATAAATTGTTATACAAGGCGCGTTTTATTGGTAATCTATATCTAGCGCAGTAATACAAGCACCAAAAAAACGCTTTATTCACTCTTTAACTCACTCTTCTTTGTTCCTTCCTACTTGTGGAATTAAGAATTAACTCACACGGATGTGTTCGAAAGATCTGTATCTCGTTTTTAAGCTGGAGTTGAAATGTTCATGAAAATGCAGATTGAGTTGAAATATTAAGGTAGTAGTATTATACTTCTTATATATTTCCTAACTTTAAAGTAGTTTTGTAATTTTAAACATTTTTTAACTAATATCGTCCTAAGGCTGGGAGCGCACATTCAATTTTTAGTTGCACAACACTGTTTGGATACTTATAGAAAACAGATGAACTTGGTTGAATGTCCGCGTTGGTGCATATAATTAAATGTTACACAAAATAGCAAACTCATTTTAGGCAATCGTTTAGTTTGTGTCAAAACACAAACTTTTTAGTTTCTTGAACCAAACAGTTGCAAAACCGCTTAGCCTTAAGCAATTTCTTTAAATAAATTGATTCTGAGCAACCTTAAAACAATAGTAGTTCGTGCAAAAAACTAAGTAAACAGACCTATTTTGACGTTTTAAATGTTAAAGAGTCATATGAAGTTATAACGATACTAAAAAAAATAAAATAGGTATTCTCAGAGTTTAGCTTTAATTTTTTCAGTTGTTATATAAATTCAGCATAATCCCGCAGTTATACGACATTTTTGAACAAATGCCAGTGAACTGATAAAACATATCAATCGAATTCAATATTTCAATATTCAATATTTTATGACAAAATTAGTGGCAGTAGTGTAAAGCCGGAATTATGGTATGAATTAAAGTTTTGCATTTGAAAAAATATTTGTTCTATAAATTTCGGAGCGATCACACTTTGGATTAGTAAAGGCAAAGTATAACAAAATAAATACCAACGAACACACCCTCAAGTATGCCACATATATTTTTTCGGGCACCACCTAAACACCTCCTACTTTTCAACATCCGAAACTCCATCTTCACTAAAATATCAATTTCAATTACTAGCTTATTTTTATTCACTAATAGTTTGTTGTTGTTTTCCATGTTAAATCTTGCGATGTAGTGTATTCACTAACCAATAAAACACGGCTACACTAAGATATATTTCATCTTATACTAAATTAATTGTTTGTCGGACTACAAAATGCTGACGGAAATGACGTCTTAAATCTTTTCAAAATTAGAACCTTAGTATGAAAACGCCTACAAATCTGATTTTATCCAAAATGTCAGAAATAGTATTTATGTATATATACGTAACATTATAACGGTATGATTTACCGCAACAAAAACTATTCTTAATCTCGGTTGGCCCTTGATTCATTTTTATAATCTAAATATTTTGAGACTGGCGATCCTATTTTTATCCGTTTTATTTATGCACCGAGTTATTTCGGTAATCTTGCAGTCTTGGCAATCATAATTCACCTTACAAAGGGTGGGCCAAATACAAGTTTCTTTTAAAAAAATAAAAAAAAAAATAATTTTTTTCCATATATTATGGCAAACATTCCCATTTATTATGAAACACAACGTCGTTGAAGCAATAACGAAGCGGATGGTCATGTCATGAGCCTTCAATTGCTGAGCAATTGGACTTTGTAACGAGTAATCCGAGATCTTAGTGCAGAATTCTCCTCTAGCTAGTGCTTGAAATGTTGAGCCGATGAGGTCGATGGCAAGTTGATGTTCGTGAATTGAGTCTCACGCTCTCGGATAAAGCAGCCACATTCTCGTCTGTGCTCACCGTGCGACGACGGGGACCTTGGGTCTTATCCACTAGCATACCAGTCTCATTAACGTTTTGTACAAACTTGCGTGAAGCATGCGCGGTGTGTGATTCATGTCTGCCAAAATTTCTTTCCAAAAAACGCACTCTTTGGGCTACATAGCATTCACTTTGGAAATAAGTTTTTAATATTTCCTAACGTTGTTCAAGCGTAAAGCGACTCATTTCGTTCCGCGGAGGTATGATACTGACTTTCTGTCAAGCTTTCGAGTCTTAAACAGCTGTCAGTGCCAAAATAACCTATGATTTAAAAAACAAACTCTAGAAGGCCCACTCTATATTATCTTTTATAGTTTCAAATTCTACTTTTTCTTTGCCTCAAATTGGTTTCATCCAATTTAAAGTTATATCATTATCATTGAAAAAAATTCTGGGTTTTGATCGATCTTAAACCGCAGTTTCCGTGATATTTTTAAATAAAACTTTCTTACTCCTCATTGCGAATTTGAGTTTGTGTTTCCTTCATATTTTTTGAAGAAGAATTTCAAAATCCCGGTTAAGGCCAACGACCATAAGCAGTTTACTGGCGCCCAATCTACAACATAAGTACGCCCCCGTGCTTGCATTTATTTAATTTGATTCTTATAACACCCAAATTCTTTTTACTTGCGACTTATAGGTACTATAAGGCAAGTTATGCATTCGTAAAAAAAATCAAACTCGAGATTTTGATCAAAGTTGACATTACGATGATAGCGAAGACCAAAAAAGTGGGTCTCGCAATTCTGTCTGTCTGTCTGTATGTCTGTTCGACTACAGCTAAACGGCTCGGCCGATTTTCTTTAAACTTGGTAGATATGGGTTTTAATTTTTTCCCCCCGGATGATTTTTATTTGTTTTTTTAAGACCAAAAATAACGGTCCCTGCCATACGATTTTTTTCGAAATTTTATAAATATTTTTTTTTCTCAAAAACTGTCCCACAGATTTTTAAAAAAAAAATCATAAAATTTCATTTAGATAAACCAAGGTAATGAATGAAAAAAATTTCCAAAAATATATTATTATTGGTACCCGCCTTGGAACCATTTTTTTTTTGTTTTTGATTTTCTCAAAAACGGTACGACCGATTTTGATCATTTTTTTTTATGTTAAGGCTCCTCAGCAGTTCCAATATTATTGTGTATTAAAATTAAAAAAAAATTTTTTTTTGAAAACTTTATATTGCGAAAACCCCATGCTAGAATTTTTTTAAAACTTGATAAATAAAAGTTTTTTATAATAATCAACAAGATATGAGAAAAATAAATTTATTTTACCTACAAATTACTGCACCCTCCATACAAAAATGTTAAAAAATAGTTTTCGAAAATCGTATTTTTCTCGAAAACGGTTCCGAGAATTTTGCTTTGATTAATTTTTAAGATCTATAATTTAATAACAAATATTTTGAAAACAAGATATTACTGGCTGTACCATAGAACGATTTTTTAAAATTTTGAATTTCTCATTATCGACATAACGGATTTTAATGAAATTTTTTATAGAGATGCTTCTAAAAAGTTTAAGAAATATTGCATTTCAAAACTTGAAAAAAAAATATTTTTTGAAAAAAAAAAATAATTTTTTTTGGAAAATTCGATATATTAAAAATAGGTCAATATTTTTGTTTGGAAATTTAATTTTCATTCGTAGAGTAATAAAAACCTAAAGTTGACATACCAAATTTTTTTCTTAAAAATGTTTTAAACATTTTATATTATATGTATGTAAAACCTTATTTTATTAAGAAACCACTACAACGACTTATAATTTTTGTTCTTGCATAAATTCATATTTGCATAGCATTCTGTTTTTATTTCTTGCTACTAAAAGAGTTTAAAAAATAAATTTTATCCTAATGAACAGTTTTCTCTAATAAAATTCATTTTTAAAATTCCTAGTCTATTACATAGGAGCAAGTTCGTGCGACCCAGTCGTGCATTTTATTTTTTATTCGAACTGAATTGTTTACTCTATTTTATTACAATTTAAATTCGACGAACCCATTCCCAGCTGACTAACCGGTTGCTTGCATAGTTGTTGCAGTAGTGTATAATTGTTATATTTTTATTATCTATCTACCTTTCATACTCCGTTGATCAGTTTTACAGTTCCTCAATTCGATCATATCTATCGCTTGTGCCGGTTGCACAATTTAATAATACATTACATTTAATTAGTTTGTTCTTTTTTGATAATTATAACTGGAATCGTATGATCCTAAGGGTCCTAATAAACTCCAAATATTCGATTTAAATATTGCAGCGTCGCCATTTTATAAAGGGTTTTCCAATTGAGACTTGACAACTTTGATCTTTCACTGTGAACGCACCCTTAAAACAATGACTAAACAGTCAATCACAAAACATTCAGTAAAAACTACATTCTCATCATGTTAAATTTCATAAACAAAAAAACGGTTACAAATAGTTAAAATCTATTACCAAAATTCCGAGTCTTCATGGCATCTTCAAGGGCGTTAACACCAATATTGGCCATAATTGGCGTAATCGCATTTTTGGTTAATCCGCTTCGTCAAAAAAACAGAGTATGCGTTATTGGTCAGGTGACAAGCATCACACCACTTCATCCACAAAAAATAAGTTATGGTGTGTTTTTCATGCCTGTTAATTACAGTTAACAGAGATTTCAACAAGGCAGTGCCACAAGTCACACAGGGGGTGTATCGATAAGTGTTCCTTTGGATTGGCCGCTTAGGTCGTGATGTGATCTAACAATATTCTAGACTTTTGTATGAGGCTCCGTTAAATCAGTTATTTATGCCAACAAGCCGGGCGTTGTTATGAGAAGATCTCAAAACCAATAGAAAAAGAACCAAACACAGCGACCGTTTCAGAAATGTGTGGTCGAGTCATCGGAAATTGGGTTCAACTAATCGACCACTGTAAACGTGACGGTGCGGTGGTGGAAATATGAACTACGTCGAATTCCATACACAAATATTTTAATTGTACTTTAAACAAATAGTAAAATTTTGGAGATGTTTCGAATGGTTTTGCGTTTTTTTTTTAAGAAAAAAATGTAAAGTCCTTATTGGACTTGAAACCCGATATAAATTACTTAGGGCGAAGTGTGTATCTGCTTGAAATACGGCGTGGTTATCTGTCATGTAACAAAGTATATTCGCCTTGCTGAAACCAAGATTGAAAGACAAAAAAGAGTCTAGATCGTTAACCGATTGACCTTTTACACAAAGTACTTGATAGGGCTCTTCTACGTATTTCCTAGCATAAGCGTATGCAATCTAAAATCAAACGAAAAAACATTAAACATTTTTCAAAACAAAATATAACTACTTGTATTAATTTTTGGTGGAATATTCGTGCGTGGGGTATGCGGATTGAGCTTCCGTCCATCAACACCAATGTATCTACTCGAAATAAATTTCAAGCAGTCGGGGTTATTCTCTTCCTCCAGAGCAGGATTCGACAAAATTGAACTTTTTCATTCCATCACCAGGATTTATACTAGAATCACAGCAAAGTGAGCATAGGTTAAATAAGGGTGGATGTTTGACAACCCCACACTATTCACCGAACGCACGCTATACACAAAGTTTGTTTCAAAACTCCGATTACACTCTCATTGTGCTAAGCGTTGCCAATACTCGTCGATTAATAATTCAAAACACCGAGGAGCAATGATAGAATGTTTTCGATTATCCCCTCTGTCAGTGGATGTGTAAGTACAGGCGTATAGGTGTAGGGTTGATGATGGAGTACCCATTTTTCACTGGGTGAAAACTACTCTACACAGAGTAGGTAGTATTGAGTGCTAACCAACACTCCAATTATCTTCAGTACAGTCAACGAACCGTTCAACCCAAACAATGAAACCTGAAACCTCGACCCATAAAATGACTATGGTATGAAGTTGGGCATCGTACATAAAATTTAGGTGAGAGGCATGATGATGGAGCCATGGAACAACGAATATAACTAGAAGGAGAGAAGAATACCAAAAAAAAAAAATAATTCAACTTTGCGCCAAAAACCTTAAACTAGGTTGAAAATGGGGGTTTAGAAAATAGAAACCAAATAAAAAACAGGAACACCAGGAAGGATAAGGGGGTTGGCTTTTCTCTATCTGCTTGGTTTTTGTCGTGCCAGAGAGCAGTGAAAATGCAGTTTATGTTCAGCAGACAGAACACTGGCAGAGCATGATGAAGTGCAAAAGGATACAACACGTTTTAGATCAACAGTAAAGTTTGCACGTCCTTGCTTCGGTGAAGGGTAATATTAGATGATAAAGCTCACAAAGGAATGAAAAGAGAAAAAGAGCGAAAGAGAAAATGAGAAGAATATAAAATCAAACTTAGGTAGGTAAGTTAAAAGATTTAAATCGATCAATTTGATACACCGAGGGAAGAAGACAACATCTAAATGATAAAACTAAAAACCCCGTGTATGAGCATTTACTGAAATTTTTTAAATTTCTTAATGAATTTATTCTCCGTTTCACTCAGTTAAAATTCTAATATACCTACCTACTTAAACATGTAGATCTTATATGTACGCTTAATTCTAACAGAAACTACCGCCCTTTTTTCTGTCCGCAAAACATCTACGTATCTCACTCGAGGATACGTTATGAAGGTAACTTCCCAAACAGAAAACAAATAAACCATTGAAATGATCGTAGTGATAACAAATTAAAAGAAAATTTCTTCAAAATTTAAACAAAAAAGAAATTAAGATTTCAATCCATTCTCGTTGTTCATCTATCCCTGAGATCCGAGGTATTAACAATTTTTTTGAGTTTACAAATTTGTATTGTATTTGCATTGTATGGCGCTAAATCGAACACAAGTGATTTCGCTAAAACCAAGAACACATTAAAAGAAACAATTGTGTCACTTCGAAAAAAATGTATTCTTAAATAATACTCATAATCTTGAAGAAGTCACATGACATCAGCCTGAATCCACGCATTCCCTAATTTATTTATTTTTAAATATTTTCCACTTAATTCCCACAGTGTACCGACCTATACGTTAAAAATACAACATTATTTTTTACAAAGGTACATATTTCGTTACCTTCCTTAGATTCAAATTGAAGGAATTTCCTTTGCAAATTCCTGGTGACCACCTTCTCGACATAGCATAATAATCTTCAGAAAAACAAATAATCAACATAACTTATAAGTTATAACAAACACACCCTGCCACCCATCATTGCACCTATTCATACTTTTATTCGGTTTTATACTTTCACCCATCCGCAAGAGGTAAATTTCCTTGCACATTTGCATCCAGCGTTGCCGATGTGGCACGATCGTTTCATTTTGACACTGAAATTTTCTCGTGGCACGGTGGCACGAAAAGTTTCAATATGGCACGTTTTTTTTTCATTATTTTAATTAAATGCGTTTAAGATAATTGACTCAACCTTTTTAAAAAATAATCCAAACATACAAAGTATTTTGCCACACTTCAAAATTTTGGTATCAGAATTTTCTCATCTATTAGAGTGCGAGAAAGATGTTCTTTTTGGCGAAATAAGAAAAATTTTTGAGATTGGACTAGCCGAAAGTATTTTTCTTGAAGATTCAAAAACGTTCTAGCTTAGATTGTACAAACTAAAAAACAATAGGTTTGTCCGTTGAGCCCTGAAGTCACCCTGGGGTAGGCCTAAATCGTTTTTTTTGAAAAACCTAAAGTCACCCTGTTGAGTGAATTCTGTGTTTTTTTGAGACCTGGGGTCGCCCTGAACTCGCCCTGAAGTAGATCTAGGTATTTTGCTGGGGCTAGTTTAGATAACGATTAAACTGTCAAAAGTCATATGACATTTCATATACATATATATTTCTTTTGTTGTCGTTTGGCGATTCGCATGTTGCATGTTATTGCTTGTGTTTGCAACTAAAAGTTTTTTGTATTAATCAAATGAAACATTCAGCAACAACGCAAATTGTTTTCGTTGATTTTTAAAACTAATTTATAACAAATTTAAAGTTTTATCAGAGCACAGAATTATTTTGTCTTGCTTTTAGTTGTCAACAAAACAATTGATAGCCCTTGGGTGTTTTTTTTTTTAAATCGAAAACCCCAGTGAGGGTTGTCAAGAAAACCTGGGTCAACCCTGGGTAAAGTTGAACGAACGAACCTAATATTGACGAAGGAATGTTCATTAATATCTCAAAATTTATGTTGATTCTTCTTAGTTTGCCTCACGGAAGTGTATCAGCAGAGCAAGTGTTTTTAAGGCTAAATAATATTAAGACAAACAACAACATGTGACTGTCATATAAAATAATTAATGCTATAATGTCATATAATGAAATTATTAAGCCTAATAATTGTCAAAATTTCAAACCTCCAGCTAATTTATTTATTTAACTTATTATAACAAAGCTTTATTACTTATATTATTATGAACTTGCCAAAAACTCTTGTTTCTGGAAAATACCTATACATATACACGAATAGAAGAAGTGATTTTTTTTTGTTTGTAATAGTATTTAATTAAAATTTATTTTTAAAGAATAACTTGAGGTTTTTTTCATATGGCACGAAAAATGTCACATGTGGCACGTTTTTTCAAAGAGTGTGGCACGAAAATTTTTTTTTTTTGGCGGCAACGCTGTTTGCATCCCGTCCAGCAGTTCCAAGCACTTCAATGTATTCAATAACCCATCCTCCAACAATATACCTATGTACATACATTTAATACATCTCACCACAACTCCTACCCGATTCCATTTTCCCTTGTATGTGTGTTGGAATGGAAGCATTTTAAAGCATTCCAAGTCTTTTCAAAACGATATGGTATTGAAATAAAAAAGAATAACAAACTTAGGAAAAACTTTTCCTGCCGACAAGAAAAAAAAAAAACAACAATAATAACATCAGGCCCATCGAGTCGTCCTTTCTTAACTGCTCCCCTACTCATCATAGTTCAGCCTTTAGTCAACCTTATTTGAATGGAATTGAATGCCAGGCAACACAGCAACAATTTCTTTTGTATGTTCATCTTTGACCATATTGTCGTTGTATGGATGTTTTCTTCTTTAAAATTCTCTTCAATGTGGTTAGCGAGTAGAATAGAGAAAATTCTCGGTCCTCCTATTTTCCTTTTAACTACATTTTGTATGTATTTTGTATTATCATCCCAATACTGATGCCAGTAGTTAAACCTAAATGTGTTATTAGTTGAAGTGTAATAGCTGTCAAGAAACTTGAAAAAAAACACTTTGAGAGGGAAATAAAAAACTTACACCCCCATTACGATTTTTAATAATCAATTGATAATTGATAAATATTGAGATTTGTCAAAACTCAATGTATTAAAAATTGTATCAACTGTTTGTCGATAGTTGTCAATTTTCCATCAATTCACAATGGGCTGTATCAATAGCTTTGTTCAACCAGAAAAATGCCAGTATAGAGTAGTATAGTGCAGTGCAGGTTCATGAAAGCTGTCAGAGGAAATTCAAGGCAAACGTCATACGTCAGATGTTAAAAAGAAAAAAACAAATTATATTCGGCGCGCGCAAGTAAAATTCCTTATGCCTGCGCTGAAGTCGATTGCAAAGGGACGAAATGCATTCCCAGTGCCTGCGACGACGTTGTTGGCATTTTTGGCGCAAAATCTCTTCCTCCTCTTCACCTTTTTCCATTGAACTTTCAAACACTTGCGTTCGGAATTCTTCGTCTAAATATTCATACATAGATTAAATTAAGATATTCACCCGTATTCTAAAACTCGTATTTATGACTCATATTCGACTACAGTTCGTTTCCCAATATTAGTAAATACAAGTTTCAGAAAATGGGTGATTATTGGATTAATCGGAGAACACTGAATCACCAGAGATCGCCCTTCACTCGAAGTTGGCTCTAATTTATGCATTATTTAAGAATTTTAATCAAAAATATAAAACGCGGACAAAAATTAACTTTATTCGTTAGCAAAATATAATCGAATAATAACAGTTTTCACCAACCTGCACTAGCTCAAAAGGTAGTTGAGAACATTCAAAACTATAGAGTACACTAGTTCAGCTCAATGAACGATAATCAGTACCAGAAAGTTACACTTTTATGCGCAGAGTAGTCCAGTGCAGCTGGTTGAACAGAGCTAATCTCAACGATCAAAGTTGTATCAATTTACAATCGATAAATGACAATCGTAATAGGGATATTCAAATTTTCTGCCAAGTCCAAACGGGTAAGATGAGAGGAACTTTCCACTTGAAGAATTCTTCGAGTATTTCCCGAGGCAGTAAGCCTGAAGAAAAATTTGTTTTTTAAGTCAGCGAACTCAGAATCATAGAATTTCGACAGTATGACAATCCGACGCACTCGACATTGCTCAGAGGATACTACAAATAAATCAATTACCTTTATTTAAATTAATGAAGATCCATAATCGGATTACTTTTCTGAGGCACAGTTTTGAGACATCTAAAGTTTATTTACGAGTAAAATGGCCCAAATTTTGTAAACTATGTATTTGTAAATATGTATGCAATAAATACGAAGACACCTGGTATTCAGGATTCTTTATAAATAACGGTTTACCAAGAGAAACTAACAACTTCTTTAACGGTGATGGTTTCTTTTCTAAGTAAGACTCGACGCTAGTGTACCGAGTTTTGAAGATCCAGAGGATGCTGCTTATAGTCCAAACTTCTGTCTCCAAGAAATCTTAGTCTACTTCAAAATTAGTCTACGACAAATTTTCACCGTACAACCTCAATAGGATTTAGTCTCTTGTCTTAACATAATTCTTTGGTCTCAATCGGAAACAGTCCTACTTTTCTTTACTGTTTATTGATCTAAGTGTGACAGTAAAAAGATCAACTGTCAGCTCACTAACCTAACCTAGTGATCTGCAGCTTTTAAGTCATTATCTCTGAAACACCGAATTTTTAAAAGTTTTAAATCAAAACCGTTGAATAAAACTTTAAATCCTTAGGAAAACATATGCCTGATAAGAACTCTGTAGCAAGTCGGTCTTTCTTTCACGAAATTATTCTTATCCCTGGTAAGACCAATATTTATTATGTCTTTTGGAATATAAATACTGATCCAACCAAGGTTCTTTACTACATCGTGACAATGTGGCCCTACAATTACTAAAACTTGTGCCAGTGGGTATTCGCATTCCTTCAGGCTCCACACAATGGAGTTCTTAACTTCGAATCCTTTCGGCAATGCTCTACATACGATTAGATTATAGGCAAAGGTAATTGGCTGTCTATTAGATCACTGGGGTAAATGGTGAATAATTGGATTGGATTCGCCAAGTTGAGAGTTCCTATTTTACAAGAAAGTAATTCTGTAAGTCAAAGACTGCGATAAAAATTCCATTGACTTGGTCGGATCGGTAATTGGCACACGCATCCTAGAGATCACTGTAATGCTGTTGATTTACACCATCGCACCAACTTGGGTAGTGTATGAGCTCATATCACAAGTGCTCCATCTCAAGAAATTGGGTAAAATTGTTGTCCTCTTTTTGGTGCGAGTTCTCTCTATTCGCAAGTGAAAAGGGCGAAAAGGCACTAATCATTGACTTTGTAAAATTCGGTTTCTTAAAGTTCTTGGGATAAAGTCATCTACTTGCTCCCATGTTACAGCACTGTTGAAATATATGAATAGTTACGCCCATATTTTTAGTAGCAGATCATCCAAGTGTCAGAGTTAAACTGGAGTTATCACTTTAAAGTTTACAAGGTAACCCGGGTTTAACTTTAATCTGACATTAAGTCCAAGTAGGCCAGAAGGTAAATTATATTTCTATGATTTTTTGATGTATTTATGTAACATCACTAGAATTTCCTCTTGGGGTATAGATCAGTGCGTTGGGTTATCCAGCTGAGGGCTTTTGTGAAGTGACAAATCCTTCGAAAATATCTCTTCCTTTCTAAGCCCATCTTATTCAGAAGAAAATTAATGGCCCCATTATTTCTTCCCAAATTTTAACATGCATAAACAAATGTTTAGAGTGTAGGTTACTAAATTTCGATTCTCCAAGAACCTTCGGACCAATTTTAAGTCATTTCGGTGGGATTGCTAACGAGTCATATTCTTTACTTTGTAGTTATAATTGATTCTATTGGGTGTTTCGGTGTGTTCCTAGGAACTTTGTATTTTGTGTAAATCATTGTTCGACTAAAATAGTGGATGACACCGTTCATTGACTTTCATAACATCAAATTTCTTCTTTTCTTCCTGAATACATTTTTACTTATCGTTCCTTTTTCACGTTACACACCCCCTTTATAGATTCTCAATTATAAATTTATAATTAAAAAATATTAAAATTTGATATACATACTATAAGAATTAATTGGTAACTATGCCGGAGAAGCCTGTGAAAATCAAAAAAATCCATAATAATTATAAAAACCTAGTCGATCAGTTTTTTAATATCTATGTATATACTGATAACAAATTTAAATATTTTTCAATTTTCTATTCATAATTGACAATAATAATAGCGGTGATTGACTCAATGTAATTTCTATCTGCTGCTGAGGTCGTACAATTTCGACAATGTCTATACTCTGAAATCGACCGAATAAAATTCTCTCAGAATATTTTTGATGATATTTTGATGAAGGTAAGTTGTGAGCTGGAACTTGTATTCAGTCCATAGTAAATGTGATTCCCTTATTATTTTAATATTTAAGTAAATTTGGGTCTTAAATAGTCTCCTATTGATAGCTTTAAGGCTGATAGGTGACAGAGCAATTTCCGAAACAATTGTCATCGTCGAAATGTCTTTTGTCTATCACTGTTTTATCGTTACTTCTTTAAATAATGTTCTATTGAAATAGCGAGTTGCATTTCCCCCCTAAACAAATTTTACCGTAATACTCGTGCCGCAGGGAATGCTCATCAATATACCCTTGAGACGAACTTTGGACGTACAGTTAAGTACAGAGATTCTTTCTTTTGCCGTACGAATCGAATGTGGAATTCCTTAGCCGACTCTGTTTTTCCTCCCCATTTCAATGTCCAGACATTTAAGACTCTTTCCTAAATGCTCGCACTGTGTTAAACTAACATTTAAAGGGTAGTAATAATGCCCTAAGTGCGCGTTAATAAAAAACAAAAAAAAAAATACAGCAATCAAAAAAAGTCTCACTGAACTATCAGCCAAAGCGACTCCACTATATAAGATTGCTTGCAAGAAGTTAGCCCATAGAGCAATGATCAATGGAAGTAACTTGTGTATCAGTTGATATGACTTTCTGACAGTTCCCATTTAAGTCAGATCGACTGTGCCACAAGCCTCGATCAATAACTGAAATAGGTAGGTATTATCAGATATTGTTTTTGAAATTCTAGATTAGGCGTTTTATATTTCCTTTCACGGAATCATCATCAATTTGAAAATAAGGAAAAAATATATCAATTGGCAGCTCTGCTTGCCAAACATTTTCTCATCCTTATAGCTACCAAAATTTTGTATACTTCCTAAGTAAATACATACCTATATCCTTTTCATAGACAACAAACGGTTCTAATCTTCGTTTTCGTTGTCGTTGTCTTCGTCCTTCTTTGCTTCGTCTCGTTGACATTTCGAGAAGTTTTCCATATTTTCAGAATTTCAATTCCAATACTCTATTATCAGTGTGTCGGTGTGCTTGTGAAAACCCTGCAAGTTGAACACAGACACAAGTTTATCATAAACAAATATCCCGTTTGTAACTTCTGAGCTCCAGGTTTTTCTTTCTCTCGCAACAATAAAGTTTTGCTGGTTCTTGGATTTTCGTTATTTTATTTTGCCTGTGTTTAATATTTTTTGCTCCTTCTGGTTTCTCGTCCTTGTTCCCTTCACACCCACTGTGTACCTATATTTTCTTTCTTCTTTTATGGAGATCGACATCATCGCATTAAAATCCCTTCGAAATCAACCATCTTCTTCCTAACATCGTACTTCCGCCTCCATACTATGTCTTGCCGTTATTAACATTTTTCGTTTTGACTTTTTTTTGTTCTTCTTCGCATTATAAATCCTTATAACGGCAACAGTATGTTTGCGAATCTTCTATACGTGTATTGCTATGAAGTCATTTGTCGAGAGCAATGACGAAGGACTCATGGAGTGGTTTGGGGAATGGGGGTACCTACCTACCCTGTACAGACAGAAGCAATGCGAAATCTAGAGAGGAAAATCGAAAAGTTTCTCAGCTTTCTCTCTATTCTTCATTGTCGTCGTCCTTTTTTCCTGAGAAAAAATTTCTAAATTCTATCATACCCTCCTCTGCAGTTTCCACCAGCCCACACAATGGCAGTCGTTCAGTCAGTTTTACGATTTTTGTTTGTGTCTATTTTGTCGTCGTCTTCGTTCACAAGTTAGCAAAGGATGAATGTGTATTCGCTTCGACCTACCACTCCTGCTGGGAGTTAAATACACGAACTCTGCCCCGCCAACAACCTTTGCAACACCACCATCCCTAGCCACCGACACCGTTATCATCATCATCTGTACTGTGTATACAGCTACAGTCAGAGTCAGAGCAAAGGATAATGTAAACAGTGGTGCCCTCTTTCAACCTCTTCGTTTCGACCGGGTATTTTACTGTTTGGGAATGGGGCATGTAGACATAGGAACAGTGGCACCAAATAGTTGCTCAGGGATGTGTAACCATTTTCATCTTGGCAGAGAAAGAGTATAGGAAATGAAATAATAATTATGAAGAAGCACATTATGAAAGGGCAGAATGGAGAGGAGAAAGACGAGCAAATTAAATGTAGAAAAAGTTATAAGGGGGTGAGGGTGGTTAGTTTGAGTTTGTTGAAATTATGGGTTTGAAAGCTTTATTTTTTTTTTCTCATGGAAAATTGTTATAAATATATTCGCTGGGAAGGACCGGCACTCAGAAGTGAAAGAATGAACATAATAATGTCAGCATGTGTGAGAGTGGTTAAGGGGGTGGCATTTACCTACCTATTGTTATTGTTAACGGGTTCACCTGAATTTCATTGCACAAAAAAGGGCTGTTTTTGTTTTTGGACGCACAAAGAGTTAAACAGTTCAAGAGACTAATTGACTAGATTGTGAAGAAACTAATAGGTATAGGTATTTATAGACATTTTTTTTATTTTAAATATACTCTCGTCAGGTGACCGAAATTCGACCAACTAAAACTGACAAATATACATACACTCTCGAAAGGCAAGATAAATTAGAAAAACAACAACCACAATGATGTACCTAGGTAAGTTGATTTCTCTTGTTTAAAATTGTGATAGCCTTTGGTAAAATGGTTAAAAATGTCATCCAGAAGGACAAGGTTCGGTTGCCAGCACATTTTTGTAGGCACCTAAAACATTCTTCTAATGTCTGAACATGACAACGAAATTCTTAAATTCTCACAAAAATTTCAATAAAAAATAGCGAGATGCTACTTTTATTTACAATACGCAAAATATCAAACAACGAATTTATAAATGATCAACCTTTTCTGCTTTTCGTACACTGTTCAAAATTATTGATAAATATAGCAGATTTTTTGGAGGTCTCCACCTTTTTCCAGGGGGAATACATTGCCCGGCACGTTATTTGTGTTTGGAAAAATGATTTTTCCTATTTCTGATGCTTTTATTATTTTGTAGCTTTTTATGCTTTTTGCAGTTTTTTAAACTCTCCATGAATATTTGACCACAGTTTTTCAGTAAGTATTTGATTTTCGTGTTGGAGACTCCACGCAAATTTCGTTTCGCATCTACAGCGTACAAGAATTTGACATAAAATAAAATCAAAGTTATACCTAATTGATTTATACTTTATTGAACTTTTGACGTTCTCTTCTTTTTTTCTCAAAAAAAAAAAAGAAAGAGGAAATCGTCACCCCAGTATTGGATTGCATTTTCACCATATTTGAGTTAGGAATGATTTCTTATTGACAAAAAGTAGGTCTTTCTATTGGTGTAATTAAATCTCTCCTGTCTCTACTATTGCTAAAGATATCAGTGTTCCAAGTGATCTAAACGCACCTTTGTGAATGAATTGTCAGTATTGGTCTGCCACATAAGCCTTTGTATTAGAAGGTCATAATTTTGTATGAACTTTTGTCAAACATAAAAAAAATGTTTTAAATGACCTATACGTATCTACAATTGAACACAAATATCCCTTTTTTAAACCCATGGTTTAGTTTTGAAATGATCTATACATGAATTTTCTTGTATTCGACTTAAAACGTCATTTTCTCGAAACCAGGTTTTTGTCGTTTAGAGCACTCCAAAACTGGGGTGACGAAATATAGAAAAAGTTTTGGGAAAAGATCTTTAAAAGTTCAAAAAAAAGTAGGTTTTTTAATAATCTGGAACAATAAATCAATTTCGATCTTTGAATTGTCCATTTCAAATGTTGGTGGCATATCTGCCAACATAAATATTTTTAGATGAAATTAATTTTCCTTCTTTATTACCATTTTCTTATAAGGTTAAAATGAATTATTTAAAATCAACAGGGCTATCTGCAAATTATCAGCGATATTCCTAATCATTTTGAAAATTAAGTTAAACATGAACCTGATTTTTTTGTGGAAGAACACTATCAGCTCTAAGCGATGCTCAACACGAGTTTAATTTTAGAAGGTCGCCTATCAAAAACCCAATTTTTCTCTTCCTTTTCCTGGGTAGTGTATGAAAACAAAAGAAATAAAATGCATGACTGGCTCGCACGAACTTGCTCTTATGTAAAAGTTACTTCGGAATATAAAATACATTTTATAAATAATATAAAACATGGATTTAATGAGATAAAAATATTCAAATGCATTAAATTGCCGCCTAATTTCCATAAAAGTATGAATTTATTCAAACCAAGCTTTAAAATCGTTTTATTATTAAATAAATTTTTTATATTGGAAATTTCTTTTAAATTTTTCAAAAATAAAATTTGGAAGGCCAATTTTAAGTATTTAGTAGCAAAGATTTTAGGAAACAATTTTAAAAAATAATCGTTCACACGTTTTGAAGATGTTGATTTTATATGATTTTAATATTTTAATATTATTATTAATAATCATATTTAACTCATATTTATTCTAGAAATCGCACGAACTTATGCTCTTATGTAGCATACATAGAAGTTTTTTTAAAGTCTAAAACAACTCCACTAATAGTTGGAGCTTAAAACAGAATGCCTAGCAAATATGAATTAATCATGGAATTGCCGTCTGATTTCCGGAAAAGTATGAATTTACGCAAATAAAGTTTAAAAATCGTTTTATTAAAGTAATTTTTTATATAACAAATTTCTTTAAAATTTTTCTAGAACCAAATTTGGAATGCCAATTTTAAGTACTTATTAATAGGCGCGTTTTATTGGTAATCTATATCTAGCGCAGTAATACAAGTACCAAAAAAACGCTTTATTCACTCTTTAACTCACTCTTCCTTGTTAACTTACTCGGACTCGGATGTGTTCGAAAGATCTGTATCTCGTTTTTAAGCTGGAGTTGAAATATTCATGAAAATGCAGATTGAGTTGAAATATTCATGAAAATGCAAATCGAGTTGATTTAGAGTTCTTCTCACTGTTAGGCTAGTCGCGCACTGGCAACTGTGATCGAAATCAAATAGTTTAATCACCAGTTGAAAGAGAACCGCGCACTGGCAACTCTTTACTCACGCTCACACTCTTTTCTCTCTTGCGCTTATAGAAAACAGCTCAACTGTTGCGAAGGCAATCGTTTAGTTTGTGTCAAAACACAAACTTTTTAGTTTCGAGAATCGAGTTGCTCTAAGTGTGCGGTGTCCCATATAAGCACATAATGTTTCATTTTAGGAACCAAACAGTTGCGAAACTAAAAATTGAATGTGCGCGCCTAGCCTTAAATTTGATTTAAAACTTACAAAAGTGCGAAAATATATCGCATATATAATACTGAGTATTGGAGAAAAAAAACAGTACTCAATAAAATGACATTGGCGCAAAATTTTAAACAGCTTCTTATTAAGGTAGTAGTATTATACTTCTTATATATTTCCTAACTTTAAAGTAGTTTTCTAATTTTGAACATTTTTTAACTAATATCGTCTTAAGGCTGGGAGCGCACATTCAATTTTTAGTTGCACAACACTGTTTTTATACTTATAGAAAACAGATGAACTATTTGGTTGAATGTCCGCGCAGGTGCATATAATTATATGTTACACAAAATAGCGAAATCATTTTAGGCAATCGTTTAGTTTGTGTCAAAACACAAACTTTTTAGTTTCTTAAACCAAACAGTTGCAAAACAGCCTAGCCTAAGGCAATTTCTTTTAATAAATTGATTCTGAGCAACCTTAAAACAATAGTAGTTCGTGCAAAGAACTAAGTAAACAGACCTATTTTGACGTTTTTTAATGTTAAAGAGTCATATGAAGTTATAACGATATTAAAAAAATAAAATAAAAAATAAATAAAATAGGTGTTCCGAGAGTTTAGCTTTAATTTTTTCAGTTGTTATATAAATTCAGCATAATGCCGCAGTTATACGACATTTTTGAACAAATGCCAGTGAACTGATAAAACATATCAATCGAATTCAATATTTCAATATTCAATATTTTATGACAAAATTAGTGGCAGTAGTGTAAAGCCGGAATTATGGTATGAATTAAAGTTTTGCATTTGAAAAAATTTTTGTTCTATAAATTTCGGAGCGATCACACTTTGGATTATCAAAGGCAAAGTATAACAAAATAAATACCAACGAACACACCCTCAAGTATGCCACATATATTTTTTCGGACACCACCTAAACACCTCCTACATTTCAACATCCGAAACTCCATCTTCACTAAATTATCCATTTCAATTACTAGCTTATTTTTATTCACTAATCGTTTGTTGTTGTTTTCCATGTTAAATTTTGCGATGTAGTATATTCACTAACCGATAAAACACGGCTAATATAGATTTTAGGAAATAATTTCAAAAAATAATTGTTCACACATTTTCAAGATATTGATTTTTCAAAAAATAATTTGGATTATTTTTTTTTTTTAAAATACAAAAAAAAAATATTTTTTCGAGTATTTTTATATACAATATTATTTTAAACTTAAGGGGGCTCCTGTTGAAAATTTTTGGATAAAATCGTAAGAGCCATTAATGAGAAATTAGAAAATCAAAAAAACGGTTCTATGACAGGTACCATCAATAACATTTTGCCCCGATATTTGTTTCTACAAAAATGAAGTCCATGTCCATAATATCACACACATTTTTTTTATCAAAATCGTTGTAGCCGTTTTCGAGATAAATAAGATTTTGCAATACGTGTGTATGGGGGGTATCTACCGTTAGTTTTGGAGTTAAAAAAAAATCAATTTTCCCTTTAGGGATTCACCGAAGACCCTTAACTACTGGGATTAAAGAACATAGGTCTAGTGGTTTAGGCTGTAGGGAGAGGTACAGACATACAGACACAGTGAAACATGTTTTTTGTGTGCTTAATTTTCCTTAAAATTTTTATAAAAAAAAAAGTGATATGCAAATTGTTAGTATTCAATAAAAAACAGTTTAAAACGTAATTTAAAAATTTATTCGTGTATCCGTTTTCAAGATATTGAATTTTCAGAAAAAAATTGTATTATTTTTTTAAAAATCCAAAAACTATTTGTTCGAAAAAAAATTTAGATTATATTTTTTCAAATGCAAAGGAGCTCCTGTATAAAAATTTTGGTTAAGATCGTTAGAGCCGTTGATGAGAAATTCGAAAATCAAAAAAACCGTTCTATGACAGGTACCGTTAGTAACATTTCCCCCTAAAATTTTCTTGTACCAAAATGTAGTCCATGCCTATAATATTACACCTATTTTTTTTTATCAAAATCGTAATAGGCATTTTCGAGATAAATAAGATTATGCATTACGGCTCACGGGTGAATATGGGGTACCGTTAGTCTTGGAGCTAAAAAAAAATTCAATTTCTCCTCTAGGGAATCACCGAAGACCCTTAAGTACCGAGTTTGAAAAAAAAAGGTGCGGTGGCTTAGGCTCTCGATCGTGGTACAGACATACAGACATACAGACTGACAGACGGAATTGTCGGACCCACTTTATTCGTCTTCGCTATCATCGTAATGTCAACTTTGATCAAAATATCGAGTTCCATTTTTTTTCCAAATGCAGAACTTGCCCTATAGTACCAACATATATGTACATACATACATATATCGCAAGCAAAATAATTTTCAAAAATGAAGAAATATGTATTTTTATATTTTTACGTAGGTACATCATGTAATAATTCATAGCAGGAACATTTCTTGCTTTAGCTAGATGCATGCAATTATAAAATTAATAAAATTTCCAAAATATTGTCTTAGTCATACCTACGGTTTCTGCAGACTTTTTTAAGGATAAGCCAAAGCTTGAACAAATCTTGAGAAAATAACCGGCACTAAAAGGGAATGGCAAGGAATGACAGAACGAAAAGAAAATATTGTGACATTTTGACATTACAAATCGAAAAACTGTGTTCGATTCAAAATTTGAAGACGCGTTCAATCCAATGTCAGTTTCAATTAACTGGAGTTCCATTGGTGGGAAAATGTTTATTTGAGTTGAACATAGTATTTGCTTCAGTTATACGGAGTTTTCATTTAAACGGTTTTCATATATGCAAAAAAGTTTGAGTGAAAAAGGCTCTAAAATTCTAAATTGCTGATAGTCGATTTTTTCCCTTAAGCGGAGTTGACTGTTTACGCCTAATTTTATTGTTTTAACTCAATATGTATAAATATAACTAATCTGAGATATAAGACAAATGCAATATAAAATAAGGAGGAGGACGATATCGATATGTATGCCCTGTAGAAAGCTCCGTCTGCCCTTTCAAATACATAACAGACCAGCCCGCAGAGCTAAGAAAAGTCAGCTTATAAACCATTTCTATACTAGGCTAATATAATCATTTTTTTCCTCAATTTTGTGTTAATTGAAATCACTGGCCATAAAAATTCCCGCTTCTTACATAGAAAGTGAAATTCCAATAAATAAGAATCAAGAAGAAAAATAAACTACGTTTTCCAATCAAGCTGTTGAAAAACTTGTCATCTCCTTATCGTCTCTGGAAGACATGATTGTATAGACGCCACGCCTGCCAAAGGCATTTTACCCTGACACCATCGTAGCATCTTTGGTTTGGAATCACCATCTAGGCATATACAGAGTCCTATCGTCAGCTTCATCGTCTTCTTCATCGCCATCATCTTGGTCGTCATCACCATGTTTAACTAATTTCTTCATTAGTTCTACTAAATGGTGTCTTGTCTTATGGCGACAACACATCATCATGGCGTCAATGAGTCATCGATCTATAAATTGGCTTTCGTCTTGCTGAAGCCCGATTGTAGTTATAATAAAATCGGAAGTAATCCGGTTCTGCACGATGAATTGATTTCATTTTATCCCTTTTAATTAAAAGAAGGGTGTTTCTGTATTTGAATGTGTCAATTTGGAAAGTTTGACATGGGGATTAAGGGGGGTTGAGTTTTTTTTTGTAGTGATTTGTGTAAGTGTGTGTTTGTTTTTGGTTTTATGAAGAAGGTAATTCCTTTGGTCTTTGAATTTAAAAATGATTACTAACAATCACCCTCTCGAATAATTTAGTTAAAGAAGCCAAACCCGTCTTAAAAGTCAGGCACAACAGTCTATGTCTTTCCTCAAAATTAATGACTCACAGTTTCAAGTTTCACCTGTGAAAGCACCTCCATACTTGCGTCCTTTCAAAAATAATAAAAACAAAATTACAAACTCCATAAATCGAAAATTTATGTTGAAATCATCATAAATTGTTTTGAATGTGAGAACTCCACAATCTGCTATAGCTTTTCGCGGAAACCTACACCATCTGTAGGGTAGGCACTGTGCCGATTGCGCTGCGACTTATTTTTCACCTGTCCAACCAGCGTCGCCGAATTGGCTGTTTGCTAAATTAATCGTCTGTTTTTTTTTTTTTGTAAATTTGTACGCAAACATCAAATGGATACATAACGCATGGATGATTATCGTTCCCATAAATGCGGTTTAATGCTAGAAATATTGCTCTTCATGGGTAAGAGTAGCATAATATAAATTATGCTTATTATCTCTGTTATCAGTTATATAATTTTAGAAAATAATCATTGGCAACTCTTAGCTGTTGGGGGAAGAATCCCAGTTGGGGATGTCTTCAAAGCAATTTTACGGATAGGAGGCTTCCAATTGAGAGCTGATTGGTAAATATGGAAAAGAGACTGAGAGACAAAACCGAGGCCTAAAGGACAGCAGCATTTATGTTGTCCATTTCACACTATATTCATTGTGAATATTATTCAACTTACTGAAGAGGAATTCCTCATCCCACAAGAAATTGAAGGATTTTAGATAAAACAGATTTGTGTCAAACCGCTAAGGAAATCTCAAGTGAGGCGGCTCTTGAACTCACCGATGGCCTTTTGTTGGCACGAAAGGTGTATTTTTCAAGGTTATAAATCCAGTACTTCCAATTCCACGTCCTTGGAAAAATGTGTGCAGTCGGTTTGTTAGTTTTACCGGAAGGAAGCTTACCGCAACACCGACGCAAGTTCTCCGCATGCAAACCACTCCAACAGTTGGTTTTTCATCGTGTTGAAATATATTTGTAAATTCGTTTTTAGAGATTTTAAGATTGTATTCTACTGAAAACTTGATAAAATTTTCTTAAATAAAATTCGACCATACTGGGAGAGGGTGTTTTAAAATAATGTCATATCACCTATTGGTAGTATCCCGGAGTGTAATGTGTGTGGAATACATTTCCAGCCGCTACTACATAAAACCAAAAAATAATTTTCAGGTGTACAGCCTTTTGTGAGGAAGTGATGAATCCTCCAAAACTATTTTACGCTCACTAAAGGGATTGTAACTGCCCTTAATATATATTTGCGAAAAATCTGACTGTTTTCGGGAAGTTGGAAAGGATTTAAAAGGTGATACCGGCCTTAAATGTCTGAATACCGTATACCAGAGGGAAATATTGGCGGTCAGCCATCAGACGAATAGGGGGAATAACATGTAGCATACGAAAACATGCACGTGCCGTAACTATTCGGGACTGGTGGAAGTCTGATCATAGCCTCTCCGTGGCGGCCGCTAGAAACAAGCCTTTAAAAAGGTTTGGCTAATATGATCAGGCTGGTTCCTCAGGTTGGCGACAGGTTAATTCCCTGTCCCGTAAAACTTATGAATTACGAGACCGACAACAAGCCTCGGAAACGGACTGATCACACGACGACAACCAACGCAACGAAAACTGAAAAACGATTTACGAATTTTCTTATGGAACGTACGATCGCTCTATAGAGCTCGAGCTGCTCAGCAGCTAGCCGATGCCCTGTCAAAATATAAAGCTGATATAACAGCTCTTCAAGAAATCAGATGGACAGGGAATGGTGTTTTAGAGAAGAAAGAATATGACATATACTATAGCTGTCATACAAAACACCATGTACTCGGGGTAGGCTTCCTAGTCAGCGAAAAAATGAAGTCTACCATCATCGGCTTTAACGCTATAAGCGAAAGGCTATGCACCCTTCGCGTGCGAGGCAAATTTACGAACATCAGCCTCATTAACGTTCACGGACCTACGGAGGAGTCCTCAGACGAAGAAAAAGAGACTTACTACGAACAAGTCGAGAGGGCCCTCAATGCCTGTCCAAGGTATGATGTTAAAATCATCCTTGGGGATTTGAACGCAAAAATAGGTCGGGAGCCGGTATTCAGGCATTACGCAGGCACCCATAGTTTGCATGAGAACACTAATGACAATGGACTTCGAGTCTTAGAATTGGCAGCAGCGAAAAACATGGTCGTTGCGAGTACCAGGTTCCCGCGTAAAGATATCTACAAAGCCACCTGGGTATCACCTGATGGAGTCACTCGTAACCAAATAGACCACGTGTTGATAGACCGTCGCCACTACTCGAACTTGATGACGGTACGAACGTACCGAGGTGCCAATATCGACTCGGATCACTATCTTGTTGGTATGGTTTTCCGAGGGCGGATTGCCTTGCGAAGACGCATTGCATCCGCCGATCAGGTTCGAATCAACACGGCTGCCCTGCGCAATGAAAACACCAGTAACACCTTTGGTAATGCGTTAGGACTCGCCCTAGAATCACTTGATTTAGGGAGAGTAAGTCCTGGAGCCAGTATGCTGGGCGTAAATGAGAAGTGGACACGCCTTAAGAATATTGTCATTAGTACTGCCAACTCCATCTTAGGCAGCAGTCGTAAAAATCGGAACGACTGGTTTGATGATGAATGCAAGCTAGCGACTGAACGTAAGAATGTTGCGTACCGAGCAATGCAAAAATCTCATAGAACGCGGGCACGCGAAGAGGAATATAAAGAGCTCAGAAGAACAGAAAAACGGCTTCACAGACAAAAGAAATCAGCCTGGGAGAAGAACCTAATCTGTGAAATAGAAAACAACCGAGAGCGAGGTCCGCACCAGGCGCGGAAGTTCTACCAATCCGTCCGAAACATGACGCAGTACACACCACGCTGCACATACTGCAAGGACGGGGAGGGAAATCTGATCACCGATCCTGAAAGCATACTGGAGCGATGGGAAGTGTACTTCAATGAATTGCTAAATGGTCAGCTCACTGCAGAAGTGGAGGCTCCACTACTTCAAGAAGAATACCCTATGTTGCCGCCACCAAGCATAGAAGAGGTTGAGAAGGCTATAGGCCGGCTTAATCAGAACAAATCCCCGGGAGCCGATGGCATACCAGCCGAATTATTTCATCACGGCGGGCCAGCCTTACGTCAAGCAATTCATGATATTATAGTGCACGTATGGGAGCAGGAAGAAATGCCAGAAGACTGGCGAAAAGGCATAATATGCCCCATACATAAGAAGGGAGATGTCACAACGTGCAGCAATTATAGAGGTATCACGTTGTTGAGTACCGCCTATAAGATATTCTCCTCTATCCTACAAGACCGGATAACCCCATACGCTAAAACCGTCATCGGACAATATCAGTGTGGTTTCATTCCAGGCAAATCAACAACTGATCAGATCTTTACCCTTAGGCAGGCGATGGAAAAATGTCTAGAATTTAACATCCCAACATACCATCTGTTTATAGACTTTAAGGCCGCCTATGATAGCATAGCCAGGGTAGAACTTTACAAAGCCATGAGAGAATTCGGCATCCCAAATAAATTGACACGACTATGTAGGTTGACCATGACCAACGTAACAAGCCAAGTAAAAATAGCCGGATTGCTATCCAGACCAATCAACATCTTTAATGGACTCCGACAAGGGGACGGTTTGGCCTGCCTCCTCTTCAACCTGGCGTTGGAGAAAGCAATCCGTGACTCTGGCACGGCAACAAGAGGGACCATCGTCAACAGGTCCAGCCAGTTACTAGCTTACGCAGACGACATTGACATCATCGGAAGAACCGAACAAGCTGTACACGATTCCTTCATCCAGATTGAGCAGGCGGCACTAAATCTGGGGCTGCACATTAGTGAAGGTAAAACAAAGTACATGGTGGCGTCGAATGCGAGAGGAACAGTTGGTCAAACAATCAAGGTTGCGGAGCACGAATTTGAAGTGGTGCAATCCTTTAAATACCTTGGGTCAATAGTAGCAGCCGATAACAATATAGAAGAAGAAATACGCGGGCGGCTTCTCAAATCCAACAGAGCCTACTATAGTCTGTCAAAGCTTTTCAAATCCAGAAATCTCACCATAACTTCAAAACTGCTGCTGTACAGGACCATGGTCCTGCCAGTACTCACATATGGATCCGAGACTTGGGTGCTTAGCAAAAAGGACTCCGACCTCTTAGCTGCGTTCGAGAGAAAAGTCTTAAGGAGAATTGTTGGCCCCATATGTGAGGAAGGACGATTCCGGAGACGGTACAATCATGAATTGTACGCAATCTACCTAGAAGCAGATATCGTGACAAAAATTAAGCTCGGTAGACTCCGGTAGGCAGGGCACCTAGCTCGCATGAGCGAAGAGGAACCTGCTCGGAAAGTTCTTTGTGGTACATTCTATGGTAGACGACAGCGTGGTAGACCATGCTTGCGCTGGAGAGATGGCGTAGACCAGGACGCCCGAAGCCTTGGGGTGCGCAACTGGATGGCGTCGGCCGGGATAGGTGGAGAGACTTGTTGAAAGAGGCCAGGACCGGAACCCGGTTGTCGAGCCGATGATGATGATGATGATGAGGTACACAATATTATTTCAAAAGAGATCCTGTATACAAATTTTCAGCGTACATTAAAATCATTTTACATTATTTCAAAAATTAGTTAAAATTAATAATTAAAATATTGAATTTAAAAAATATATATTTTTTTAAATCCAAAAACTAGTTTTTCGAAAAAAATTTAAATGTAATATTTTTCAATTTCAAAGGAGCTGCTGTATACAAATTTTGGTCGAATTCATTAGAGCCGTTAGGGAAAATCGAAAATAAAGAATAAAACGGTTCTATGTCAGGTACCATTGAAAACAATTTTTCATAAAATTTTGTTTGACCAAAATGTAGTCCATGCCAATAAGAGCACATTTAAAATCGTTCGAACCGTTTTGGAGATAAATACGATTTTGCATAACGCCTATATAACAGGTAGCGTTAGTCTTGGATCTAAAACAAAAATATCAATCACCAAAGAACCTTTAATACCGATTCAGCGGCATAGGCTGCTGGTCGAGGGTCGAGACATAAGGCTTACAGACAGACAGGCGGAATTTCCGGAACCATTTTTTTCGTGTTCTTTATCATCGTTATGTCAACTTTGATCAGAATCTCGAGTTCGATTTTCTTTCCAAATGCAAAACTTGCCCTATAGTACCTACCATAGTCCATGATTTTACTACACCAAGCAATAAGAGTTAAGTCCCGACTTGTACTTTTACATTTTAAGAACGAAATGTTCGCGAAGAATAGTAAAGTGACGTTAAGACGGCTTAAGAAATCGTTGAACCTATAAGCCGTTATTATATTTCTATTCAAAATTAGTCGTTTAACCATCGGTGGTTTAACCTAATCGCAGTTACTAATAGCCACTTAGCGGAAATTTCGTCTTATTTATGGAATTTTTGATACTAATCCAGGACTTTAAGATAAACCGCCATTAAACAGCCCTTATTGATTTGGGTCTGTATACATATTTCTTTTTTGTGAAAAATGACGGATGACAAACCATGCAATATTTTTATTGAGACATGTCAATAGAGACAAAATTGTATTTCAAAACGTTAACCTATCTTCCCGATAAATACCATATTACAGGTATGTGGTTAAATTTATCCTAACCTATAGTTCCGATTGCAAACCCTCTTTGATACAATGTCCCTAAAATTGTATGAACTCATTTTTTTCAAACACAAAATGTCATTTCGAAATAAATTAAAAATTCTAACACTTTAAATGACGTTTATTCTACTACATAATTCCACTTAGTTGCGGTGGTGAGCCAGATAATGAACCACTGACAAAAGCCTTCTAAATATTTGATTCTAATACCTTACGTGTAAACAGCTATACTAAATGGTTAAATTAAAAAATCTCAAGAAACAAAATGCTTGCAGAACTCTGCAACTCACTTAGAGCCGAAGGTAAAAGGCAAAAAGAACTAGAAGCAACTAAGCCAGACTAATCACATTGCGATTAAAATTGCACACATCTTTGCCACGCGATGGTGTTGTCCATGTCTGCTCCAACTCCAACTCCAATCCAAGCCCCACGATGAAGAAGCAGGTAGCGTAGCCAGATTAACCAGTTTTGTGCAAATTCTTTGCGCTGATTCTCTTGGTTTTTTTTTGAGTTCGTTTGTCCTTTTCTTCGTCTGATCGGAGCGAAGACGAAAAGTGAGTTTGCTTAGTGTTAACAGAAAATGTTTAGAAATCTTAAAGCTGAACTGTACCTATACCTACCCAAAATGAAATGCCACCCACGAACAATGGAGTGGCTAAAGTTAGCTGCAACAAATGACTGACATTGCGCAACAATCTGATGCAAGGTCATAAATAATTCGATGCCGTTGACACTCTTTAACAGTCTATCGATAGCGGATTTTTTTTTAGCCAACGCCGTCACTTCAAACAGACAAGTAGTGTGTCTGTGGCATCATCCACCATGCCAAGCCACATACTGTCACAGTCACTCTCGTCCTCGTCGTCATTAATTAATTGCTTAGCTAATTAGCACTTGTGTCCTATTGCGATTTCAATTAGGCAGCCAGCCCACATATCATCGGATTGGGCCTTATAACGTCAGTGGTGACTGGTGACGGTGAGTCTTCTTCATCGCAGTTCGCTGGAGTTGTCAACGTGTTGCGGTGGCATGTTTTCCCGGCCCGGCACAGCCCGGCTCCCAGCTCCCAGCTCCAAGCTCGCAGCAACTCAACTAAACCCGGTTGGTGGTTAAAAGTGTTTTATACGCTCAATTTGTGGTTGTTGGGGCAACTGCAACGGAGACGCGAAGCACGCGTATGCGCGCTGCACCACCGGTCTTATGGTTATTAAAATGCCATCTTGAGCTTGAATGAACAAAACCGTGGTGATGACAGTAATGGCGGTGGCTGGCCACCGCGCCTCGGCCAACACCTGTTTGCACCTGGTATCTCTGAAAAAAGATAGCTGCAAGGCTGTCATCGTTTGTTGTGGAGTCAAGTCGAGAGTCGAGTTGCGTTGCGCGTGTAAAGAATGTTTTCGGCCAAGTTGAGTGGCATTCACCTGTTACCGACACCAACATTGATATTGCAGCCCATTAAAGGTAACAGTTTCTTTTCAATTTTCGGCTTATTAATTGATAGGCTTGGCAAGCAGATTATGATGCCCATGAGCAGAAATTACAAAAATGCTTCAGAAGCTCGAAAAAAAAAATAACCAAATTAATTTACGTACTTACATAGTTTATTGCATCACATCGTGGTACCTGTTCGACGATGACATGATGGTGAACATTGGATAAGGTGATTTACGGCTGCTTTAAGTGAGCGAAAGATGTTGTTGAAGTGCGTATAAGGGGTAAGTTTTGAATGCCATCCATATTATAATATGCGATTTCGATGGCTGAAATTATGATGTAACCGCAGATTGGTCATTTACGAAGTTGTTTAACTTCAAAATCTTGTAATCTATATTTTGTATAGTTCCTTAATTGCTGCATTAGGTAACGTCTCTGGTACCAAGTTTTGACAGACTCAGTTCTAAGAATGAATGATTTTTCAAGAATAGCTCGAATCATTGCGGAATATAAAGAACGTTTGCAGTTTTGTTAGGGGAAAGGGCCTGGAATTCTATCCACTATAACTCCTAGTTTTATGTTTGTGATTTTGTCTCCATGTTGTATATTTATTATGGAATTCAAGTAAAAGAAAAAGGTTTTAGTATAATTAAAGCAATTTTAAATATTTTGTTTTTCAAAATTTTACAACATTAATTAAATAAATAAAGAAAGGGACGCGTTTCTGAAGTTCATTCCATCATAGCGCTTATCAAAAGTTATTAGTTAAGCGTCTTGTTGCGTTGCTTGCTGCGTTGTCATTAGGTTTTTTTGTAGTTATGATGTTTGTCCTTTTTTGCATTATAATAAATTGCAGTGTCGAATAGTGTGTTAGCTTTTATTGTCAGTTTATCGATCATTATCTTGTCTTGTTCTGTTTTGCACACTCTATAGTTTTATGTTGATATTTTTTGCAGGTTAATATTGTGTATCGTTAAATGCAAGTTGGGTAGACCGATGAATAAAAAAAAGTGGATAGACTTCTGTCAAACTGGCGTAACAAATGAAGTTGCGAGTCATTTTCACCTCTTCCTGAAGGGAGTTTGTAAGGCAGTATAACTGAAATCTTTCCGGGCCATCTTAATTGGATTTTTTCGTCAATATAGAGCACTTCATCGGTCCACCGAATGCACCTTTCACCGAAATTCGGTCTTGCTACTTTTTTTGTACACAACTCTCAGATTAGCTTTTAAGATTTGTCTAAGGTGGTTAGTTGAAACAGACAAGTCAAGTTTGGTATAAGTTTGAGAAGAAAACAGCTGGTTTCTTCATGGGATATCATTTGCAAGCTTTCAGTTATACACAATTTTCCATACCTTAGATACACCTAATCTGAAGAAATTTTGGATAATTTATATTGATCTGCTAATATTTCTTGCAATTTTACGGTCAGAAAGCCGAAATGCCTCGAATGTAGTAATGTTTGCCCTGAGCCATCGCGAATGCCGGAGCGCTTGGCCTAGATGACTGGAGGCAGTATGCTCGGGATCGCAGAGGATGGAAAGATGCTATGTCTCAGGCGGACACTCTTCACGGGAGCCGATCAACTTTTACACCTTATATATCACTTTTGGACCATCTTACTTCAGAAAAAAGTGTACTTCAGTGTCCTTTTGCTATTTTGTTAAAATTTTTTTGCTTAAGACTTTGATTGCGATTCGTCTGGTCGTGTTTGCAGTATTTAAATTTTAAGGAAAAAAATAAACAAACTTAAAAACATAAAAAAACTATTCTCATATTTTGAAACATTAATAAGAAAAAAATGTTTGCTCTCCTTTTTAAGTCTATACAATTAAATTCAGTTCAAACAAATTCAATTATCTGATAAAAGTGAGAAAGTCATAAAAAAACAAACTTCAAAGTTAGCTAGCTGTTAATAAAGTCTTAATTTAAAATATATATATGTACATAGTTTTATTTTGGGAGATTGTAAAAAATTTAACGACGCAGAAAAAAATTTATGAAAATTTTCAGAATTAAAAAAAAAAAATAGGAACGCCAACTTTAAATTTGTATTATTGTACGAATAAAAATTAAATTTCCAAAAAAAGTACTTACCCGTTTTTGAGATATCGAATTTTCACAAAAGAAATTGATTTCTTTTTTTTTTTATTTTTTCAAAATTCAAAAATATACTTTTTTCAAGTTTTGAAATGCAAAGTTTTTTAAACTTTTAAAATCTTCTATACACAAAATTTCATTAAAATCCGTTATCCCGAAAAGGAGAAATTCTAAATTGGAAAAAATGGTTCTACGTTAGTTTCAGTCAATAATATAAAATTATAAACTGTACGAATTAATCTAAGGAAAAAATGTTATCAAAATTCTAGGTGCCGTTTTCGAGAAAAATACGATTTTTGAAAACCATTTTTTAACATTTTTTAGCATTTGTATGGTGGGTAGTACCCTCTCACATCTTATAGATTATATAGAGAAACTTTTATTTATCAATTTAAAAAAAAAATCTAGCATGTGGTTTTCGAAATATTGAGGTTTTAAAAAAAAATATTTTTTAATCCAAAAAAAATTTTTTTTTTGAAAATTTGAATACATAATTCTATTCAAGTATTTGGGGAGTTCTAGCAAAAAAAAAATGATCAAAATCGGTGGCATCGTTTTCGAGAAAATCAAAAACAAAAAATGGTTCCATGGGGGGTACCCTCAATAACTATTTTTCGGAAAAAAATTTTCAACGATTACCTAGCTTTAACTAAATGAAATTTGTTTGTATTTTTATTTTTTGAATCTGTCGAACAGTTTTTGAAGAAAAAAAATATTTATAAAATTTCGAAAAAAAATCGTATGGCAGTTACCGTTATTTTTGGTCTTAAAAAAAATCGTGTGGGTGGAAAAAAATTAGAAATGATAGCAAGTTTAAAGAAAATCGGCCGAGCCGTTTAGTCTGTAGTTTAACAGACAGACAGAATTGCGAGACCCACTTTTTACTTGCGATATAGGTACTATAGGGCAAGTTCTGCATTTGGAAAAAAAATCGAACTCGAGATTTTGATCAAAGTTGACATTACGATGATAGCGAAGACGAAAAAAGTGGGTTCGGCAATTCCGGACCAAAACTAAGGGTACCCCCCATACACCCGTAATGTAAAATCTTATTTATCTCGAAAACGACTCTAACGATTTTGATAAAAAAAATTAAGTGTGATATTATGGACATGGACTATATTTTGGTGAAAAAAAAATTGGGGGGAAATGTTATTAGGGGTACCTGTCATAGAACGGTTTTTTTGATTTTCGAATTTCTCACCAACGGCTATAACGATTTTAACCAAAATTTTTATGCAAGAGCTGGTTTGCATTTGAAAAAATATAAACTAAAAATTTTTTCGAAAAAATAGTTTTTGGATTTTTAAAAAAATAATACAATTTTTTTTTTGAAAATTCAATATCTTCAAAACCGATACACGATTAAATTTTTAGATTACGTTTAAAAATGTATTTTATTAAATAATAACAATTTGCATATCATTTTTTTTTATAAAAATTTTAAGGAAAATTTAGTACACAAAAAACATGTTTCAGTGTGCCTGTATGTCTGTACCTCTCACTACAGCCTAAACCACTGGACCTATTTCTTTCAATCTCGGTAGTTAAGAGTCTTCGGTGATTCCCTAGAGGAGAAATTGAAATTTTTTTTTAGCTCCAAAACTAAGGGTATCCCCCATACACCCGTAATTCAAAATCTTGTTTATCTCGAAAACGGCTCTAACGATTTTGATAAAAAAAATTAATTGTGATATTATGGACATGGGCTACATTTTGGTCAAAAAAAATTTGGGGCTAAATGTTATTAGGGGTACCTGCCATAGACCCGTTTTTTTGATTTTCGACTTTCTCATTAACGGCTCTAAGCATTTTAACCCAACATTTTTAGCAGGAATCCCCTTAAGTTTAAAATAATATTGTATATAAAAATATTCGAAAAAATATTTATTGGACTTAAAAAAAAAAAAAAAAAATTTAAATCAATATCTTCAAAACCTATGAACGATTATTTTTTGAAATTATTTCCTAAAACCAATATTATTAAATACTTAAAATTCGCATCCCACATTTTTTTCTTGAAAAATTTTAGAGAAATTTCTTATATAAAAATTTTATTTAATAATAAAACGATTTTTTAAAGTTTATTTGCATAAATTCATACTTTTCCGGAAACCAGACGGCAATTTTATGCATTTGAACATTATTATCTCATTAAATCCATGTTTTATATTTATAAAATGTATCTTAAATTCCAAAGTACTTTTACATATGAGCAAGTTCGTGCGATCCAGTCGTGCATTTTATTAGTCTTCGCTATCATCGTAATGTCAACTTTGATCAAAATCTCGAGTTAGATTTTGATACGAATGTATAACTTTTGCCTTATAGTACATATAAGTCCCAAGCAAAAATCGTAATAATAATAAATAAATAATAATAATAAATAAAAAAATTTAAAAAGTTATCTACCAGAATGCATAGCTTGCCATATAGTACCTATAAGTCGGGAGTAAAATGGCTGTAGCTTTACAGGTAGACCAAAATATTAGACCCAATATTTTCATCCAATGTTTGATTTGCCATTCCTCTATGTCACAAGTAAAAATCAAACATATGTATGTGGAAAAGTTTTATATTTATCAAATAATTTGATTTGTCCGAAATATCTACATAGGTATATGGTCAGGAAACTTAAAAAATATCTAATTTTTCTTTAGAACTGAAATTATTAATTTTTACAAATTGAAGGAAATGTACATTATAATATATTATTATATTCTTCCTGGTCTTCATAAGTTTGCTTGACAGATAATTTCATTTTGAATTTGTATTTGTATTTCTCTTTTCATGAGTCGAGTGGTCGCGTTTTGAAATTTCCTTACAAAAGCTTTTCAAATTTAAACTACTGAAATAAATCAGCCAAGTAGAAGACTTGGCACTATTATTGGACTTGTTGAGTTATTGATTCAAAATAGCTCTTTTTGGCTTTTAAGTCCACACAAATTGACGCGAAATGCAAAGGTATTTTTAAAGAATATCGTCAAGAGTCCAGATTTTTGTTCCAGTTTGCTGTCAGTTTGACATATAATCACGAAGAAGAGGAAACAATTTGCACAAATACCCACTGAAGGATGAAAAAAAATCAACAATGATAATAATATATCAATGATGATAAATAAAAGATTGATTGTGGTTGAATCAAAATAAAAGAAAAAGTTAATAGTTAAATTTGTTTCTGAGCTTGTAGTCATTTAAAAACAAAAAATTATATTGTAAAATTTCATTTGATTTATTTCACAAATTATTTAGATTTGAAAATAAGATTCAATAACTATGGGAAATCAATTTGGCACTCATGGAATGTTTGATGTCCTTCAAATAAATTTTTAATTTAAAAAATATCGTTGCTAAGTTCTAAAAATTATTTTAGCTGCGCTTAAGGTGAGGGCGTGAACTTATAAAACTATTGATAACTAGGCTCATCTAATGTTTATGTAATGTTAATATAATGTTAATGTTATATACCCATATTATAATTTTAAAGATTGAACACCATTTCAATGTTAATACAAAGTAGAGAATACTGGTCCCGGAAAGTTAAGATTTTCCTATTAAAAAGTCCACCAGGAAAGAGTGTGAAGAATCCACATCATATAAACTTCATATTCAGAAACTCTCAAAACTTAAAATGTTTTGAAAAATTTTAAATATAAGCTGGCGCCAAATTTATTTCAAATTCAATGACATTTTGTCTAATGGTAGATCTAAATCTACTTTTTACCTCTTCACATAACAAATTTGTGGAAAATGTTCTTCTTGTAGTTATTCAATGTATTTTTATATGTATATTTATAAAGTCCGTTTGTGTTTACTACTAAATAGCGAAATTAATTATAATCATATGTGTGTGCATCAGCTTCAAACGTCTAATTTTATTATTTAAATCTCTTGCCCTCATGCAAGCTAGCAATAATATAACTCTTTGTTTTTTTTTTTCAACAGTCGACGATTATTTACTCAATCCACCAAAAGAAATCTGCTCCACAAGTAAATCCTTAATAATTCTTGCTCCTGCATACGAGTAACAACGTGCATGCCATAAATGTAGTTTATCAACCACATACCTTCACGAATACTATCAAACAAAATTATTTACTCACTTAAGGATACGAAAAATCAGCAAGATACAATTCTGAAACAGAGCGTGCAAAACTTTCCATTAATAAAATCCACCATCGCACAAATCAAACAAAACAACAAAAACAAAAAAAAAAAAACAGAACAGAACCTACAATAATTTAAAACTCAAAACTTCTCAAACTTATTCAATTCTTCAGTTGTTGTGTCTATACCTTACACGGTCTGTGCAGCGACAACACAACAATATGACAAGTCACCACGTTACCAAGGTGCATGTCCTCGTAAAAAAAACTTCAATTACTCCCCTGAAATTCTCCCTTCCCTACTTTGATAATCACACTCGATATACACAACCGCGCGGATTACAAGTGGAATAACCACAAAGTGAAACATACCAGCTAGAATATCAGGGAGCAAAAAACAAAAGGCTCATATAAATAAAACCTTAAAGTCTTTGCAGCTCGGCTTCAGCCTCAACGAGCACATAGAATCAAGCTAAAAAATAAAATAAACATCGATTCAGGAAGGATAAAGACTATGAAAACGTATCTAAATCCAGTGCAAATAGAAATTCTTTGCTTTGACTCTTGCTCGTCGATATGTTAGAAGTTCAAAACTCAAAAACAAAACTGGTTTGCTTCGGTTTTGAACGGCCGAACGGCTGAACGGCCGACCGGCCCAAGAAGAAAATGATGACAAAAAACCATTTTCACTAAATCTGCTTAAGTAATTCTTGTTTCTATTGGCAACTGTTCGGTGGTGATGCGAGATTTCACCAGTTCTTATTTGAAAGCTAGTAGTTGTTCTATTGGATATTAAAGATTTAGAATTTTCTTAATTTTTTTTTAAACATTTGTGAAACCCTTATTATTCAAAGATATTAATTTACCAGTATTTCTTCGGGTTCAAAAAAAAATTGCAACATTTAACTACTTCCTCAAAGATTGTAAAAAATCAAAATTTTTAATCTTCAATAATTTTTGGAAAGAAGACTCATGCAGAAACTCTTTTCAAGTGATTTCAATAAGTCCCGAAATCCAAAAGAGTAACATTTCGCACTTCTTTTTAAGACTGTGCCCATCAAGTGATTTCAATATTTGACAAAATCCGAAATACCAAAGTGTTGGACTTCTTCCATCTTTTAATCCTGAGAAATTTGGGTCATGTTATTTTTAGTGAGAAGCTTCATGTAAGAACCCTTTCCAAGTGATTGCAATAATTTTCGAAATTTATATTAGCAAAATTTCGAGCTAATTTGTTCTTTTAATTTTTACGGGGATTTCTCCAGTTATTTTTAGATTTTTAGCAGGAAACTTCTTGAAGAAACTCTTTTCAAGTAGTTCAAATAGTTGCCAAAAAACTCTTTCTAATTGATTCAATAGTTGTTAAAGTTTGAATTTTGAAAATTTTTTAACTTCTTCATTCTTTTAATACATACGAAGTTGTCCCCTTTTATTTTTAGCGAAAAGCTTTATGTCATTCCAATAGTTGTCGAAATCCAAAACATCAACATTTCACACATCTTCCATTTTTATATTTTTAAGAAACTGGCTCCAATTATTATTTTTGGAAAAAAGATTTATCTTAAAACTATCCCAAAGCAATTTCAATAGTTTACAAATTGTAAAATGTTGAACTTGTTCAATCTTTCATTGCTTATAAAGTTACCTCCAACTATTTTTACCAACAATGTTCTTGTAAAAACTCTGCTCAAGTGATTCCAATAGTTATCGAGGTTTGAATTATCAAAATTTTGAAATTCCTGATTCTTTTAATACTCAATAAGTTGCCTCCTATTATTTTTATCCCCAAGCTTCATGCTGAAACTGTTTCCAAGTAATTCCAATAGTTCCTGAAAACCCAATTAACAATATATTGCACTTCTTCCATTTGCATGCTTAGAAAGTTGGCTCTTATAATTTTTAGAAAGGTACTCCATTTTAAGACTGTCCCCAGACGCTTTTAATAGTTAAAGAAATCCAAAAAATCAAAATGTTGAACCTCTTCCATCTTTTAATCCTGAGAAATTTGGGTCATAATATTTTTAGTGAGAAGAAAAGAACCTTTTCGAATTGATTGCAATAGTTGTCGAAATCCGAAAAACTCTTTCTAATTAATCCAATAGTTATTGTTGAAGTCTGAATTTTAAAAAAATTTGAACTTCTTCATTCTTTCAATACTTACAAAGTTAACCCTTTTATTTATAGCGAGAAGCTTCATGTAAACACTATTTCCTAATAATTCTAATAGTTGTCAAAATTATCAAAATGTTGACCTTTTTATCCTTTTAACAGTTTAGAAGTTGCCTCCTGTTATCTTTAGCGAAGAGCTTTATGTAAGCACTATTTCCAAGTCATCCCAATAGTTTTCGAAGTTTGAATTATCAAAAATTCGTTCTTTCTCTAAATAAGAAGTTGCCTCCTATTATTTTTAGAAAGAAGTCTTATGTTTAAACTTTCTCCAAGGGATTTCATTAGTTAAAGAAATACAAAACATCAAAATGTTGGACTTCTTCCAACTTTCAATGCTTAAAAAGTTGGATCATATTACTTTAAGCAAGCACCTTGATATAAAATTTCTTTCAAGTAGTTTCAATAATTATGGAAATCCAAATTATTAAAGTTTTAAGCAGAATCAATTTTTTTATACTTAAAAAGTTGTCTTCTATTATTTTTAGCAGTAAACTTATTGAAGAAACTCTTTCCAAGTAGTACAAATAGTTGACAAAAAACAATTTCTAATTGATTCAATAGTTGTTGAAGTTTGAATTATCAAAATTTTGAACTTCTTCATTTTGTAATGCTTAGGAAGTTGCCCCGTTTTATTTTTATCGAAAACCTTATGTAAAATACTTTTCTAGTCGTTCCAATAACTGTCGAAATCCAAAACATCAACATTTGACACTTCTTCCCTTTTTAAATTCTAAAGAAATTGGCTCCAATTATTATTTTTAGAAAGAAGATTTATCTTAAAACAAATTCCAAAATGTTCGACTTCTTCAATCTTTCGTTGCTTATAAGGTTACCTTCAATTATTTTTACCAAGAATGTTCATGTAAAATCTCTGCCCAACTGATTTCAATAGTTATCGAGGTTTGAATTATCAAAATTTTGAAATTCCTTATTCTTTTAATATTCAATAAGTTGCCTCCTATTTTTTTTAATGAGAAGCTTCATGTAAACGCTCTTTCCAAGTGAGTTTAAATTATCAAAAATGTATTCTTTTTTCTAATTAAGAAGTTGCCCCCTCGAGAAGCTTTATGCTGAAACTGTTTCCAAGTGATTCCAATAGTTCCTGAAAACCCAAAGAACAATATTTCGCACTTCTTCCATTTTTAAATGCTTAAGAAATTGACTTGACTCTAATTATTTTTAGAAAGGGGCTCTATTTTAAGATTGTTTCCAGACGATTTTAATAGTTAAAGAAATCCAAAACATCAAAATGATGGATTTCTTCCATCTTTCAATGCCTTGAAAGTTGGCTCGTATTATTTTAAGTAATATTTTCATGTGATTCCAATAGTTGCGGAAATCTTAATTATCAAAATTTGGAACTTATTCGTTCTTTTTATACTTCGAAAGTTGACTCCTATTATTTCTTGCGATAAGCTTCATGTAAGACTTTTTCTATTTGTTGTCGAAATCTGGGGCCAAATTACCGCATCAGTTTTTGAGTAATACGTGACGCAATCGATTAGCCTAATTTGACATTTTCATTCGATCACTGATGGTACTCCAGAACTATCCTAATTTCGGGTTTATTCGTTTTTTCTTTTGTTCTACTTAAGAAGTTGCCTCTTCCTATTTTTAGCAGGAGACTTCTTGAAGAAAGTCTTTTCAAGTAGTTCCAATAGTCGACAAAATCCTGAACATATACATTTTGAGGTTCTTCGTTTCTTTTCCAAGAAATAATTAAAATATCAATAGTTTTTTCAATATTTCGAATTTTTATTTCTTTCAAAGCAATGTGTTCTACGACTATCTTTCTTGAACAAATTCTCCTCAATTTTATGCATCTCATGACCAAGTCCCACGTTCACACACTCGAGTCACAGCCTCCCTATCTAATTCCAATTTCATCCAATCTTCAACAGCACCATTGGCAGCGCGGCGACCGACGAAGCATCATCATTATCGTTCCCCAGGTTGAATCTGTTGTTGATTCAACAAATAAACTCCAAAGCGTCTTCGTCTCTTCAAATGCATAGCCTTCTGTCACATTTGCCACCAACCGACGTACGAAACCATGGCTGGCTGGATGGCTGGCTCGAAAGGGATACAACGAAAACAACAACGACCAGCGGCGATCAGCTCCACATCGATGCCATCTGATATCATCATGAAAGACCGAGAGAGGACGAATTATTAAAAGACGACCTAGGCCCGATCCATGGTTTGAGCAAGGTAAACGTTCCCCTTGCATACATGAACGTCGTCGCGGGTATATAGTAATTCAATGAGTATTCGCACATCCTGAGCGCAGCTTAAACGAGCAGAAAAATTACCAGCAACAAATCTGAGAAAACGCGACTCGCGACACTTGCAAATGAATCCAACAAACATTATGCACTACAGACTTTGGGGGTAAGTATTGCGGTTGGCATATAATGGTGTAACTTGTAACACACACACCAGTATCCACAACCAGCGCTTAAGTAATGATCCTTGAAGCTATCTTAAATGGTTTATTACTTTATTTGTTTGTGTGTGTTTCTGAGTTAGTAAAGTAGGATGGTTAAGATTTGTGTTTAATCTTGATTACAGTGAGGTGTGACAAGTAACTATCCAGACAAATAAAATAAAGAAGTTCCTATCACGAAAAAGTTCCACCGAGTTTTTGAACAGATCGATTACTTTTCGTAAGGACCTGTTGACAAATATATCTGTTTCAATTCAGCCAAAACGCTTGAGTTAAAATGTCTAAGACCCAGTTCTACACTTCAAAACCACCCTAGTTTCGGTGTTAAGTTTATTCTGAAACAGGTTTTTGACAGATATTTTTGAAAGTGACGTGTCTATTGATATCGAAGTGTCAAACTATTGATAGGGCTAAGTGGGCCATCTTGATTTCTACAGTAAAGAGTCGATTTCTTCTAAGTCGCTCTTTGATTTCAATAGATTTTTGAGAACTGAAAAAATGTCCGAGACTTAAGTCAGGTTAACTTTATTTTCAAGATTAACTAGCTCTGATTTAACTCAGAGTTAACTCCAGAAATGAAAAGCTGACTTTTACCGTCGCATAAAGTTCTCATGTTGAACTCAAATGTTTTAGTTTCGTAACGGATCTAAATCAATCAAAAAGTTAAGTCTTGATTTTAAATTTTGAAAACATAATAGTTGGATGGATTATCTCTCCAAAAAACTAAACTCTTCTTCAAGGACCAAGCTTATACAAAAATCTAGGACACCGTTTGTCTAGTCTTCATACTAGTATGGCTTTTAAAGATTGATAAAATCCTTATGAAACCCAAATGTCTCCCCAGTGTAGTCCAACGAAGTCCAACAATCCTGGCGTTAGCTGAGCTCCTCTTTTGACTTAAAAGATTGCATTTGGTAAGCTCTTTGCCACATTTCACCACTAAGATCACTGTCCATATATTATCCGATCCCAATCCATATATACTCGCACAAACAACAACACCAGCCCGGATCGAGGACTGTGCTGTGATGACGACGAAGAACACGACCACGACGACGACGACGACTATGATGTTGATGATGATGGCGATGACGATCATCATTGCTATTATCATAGCTCCTCCAATCCTACTAACTTCAACTTCATTCTTAGCGCAGGAGAAGGAGATTCGACATCTCCTCCACCCTGCCCATACTTAATTCCTCCAAATCGAAGCCGTCCAAGGCCGGTTTTCTCCAATCCTTCGAGCGCGCGTACGACTGCAGAAATTCCTCGAGTTGTATTGACCTTACCATTCCTCCGCATCCAGTTGCCGGAGTGCTCTGAGACAAATGTCCAGGTGGAGTAGCATGCTGCGCATACACAGAAGCGCATAGCTCTGGCCATACTGTACCCAAAACACACAATCACCGGGCTAACAAGTGCGGACCAAGTGCATTCCTTGGAAATTGTGTGTTTTTGTTGTTTTTGTCAATCTGTCTTTTTGTGTCTCATTCGTACTATGTTTTGGTTTTGCTTTTGAGAAACTCCAGCCATACTCCCAACTCCGCTCCAACTTGTTCCGTTCCCAATGTGCTTCCCATGAAACTGATCATTGAATTCCGCGCGCTTCTGATCTCCCAAAATGTACGAGTATATGCGAGCTTGCAAATTATGTCGTGCCACAGAATAAAAGACACGATACGGAGCGGTGCGGTGTGGTAGCCCATGTGGGATTCTATTGGGTGGAAAATTTGCTCGTGCTACTTTCCAGCTGGAGTGCTGCATCAGATCTTGGTCTGCATGGTCATAACAAAAAAATCGATCGATCAAGTAGGGAAACTAGCGCTTAGAGTGTTCGCGGTTTCCGTCTTAGGCGTTGGAATTGGAAGTGATTTTCGCCAGTTTCTCCGGCTCCAAGCTCCCAGGGCGGATTATTAAGAGTTCATGTGCCGAGGTTATTTCTCGGTGTCTACGAGTAGGTATATAAATATGTCTTCTATTGTTTGCTGCTCTGCGATGAAAGCCATGTTAGAGCAACGAATCGTGCGCAGCGAGGAGTAATGGCGGGAATTTTTGTGCTATTCATCGGTCCCAGTGGACTGTCCACAACAGAATGTTGTGTTCTTTTGTGGGATGAGTGACTTGATCTGCTGTTGCTTTTGTTTTTTTTTTTTTTAATTTGATAAAACTTCCGCGTTCAGGTGTTGAATGGTGCTGAACTGATTTCCAATTGAATTGATGATGCTACGGAAGAAGAGGAGAGTGCGCATAAAATGTAGGCCAAAAGTTGAAATGTGAGAGAATAAGAAGTTAACTCCTTGTGTGCTTAGGAAGGACGGTCTAATGTTTTCTCTTTTTTTTCTTTTGTGTATGTAAGCTGCTTTCACCATTGTGGACAGTTTTGTGTGAATAGGTAGAAATTATGAGGATTGATTGGGTTTGACATGTTCGGTTCAAGAATAATTTGACGTTGATAAAGATTTCAATGACGTATGTTGACATAAGTACATAATTATGACGAGCTGTCAGTTGAATGGCTATTTTTGAAGTACATCACTCCTTTTGTTTAAAAAACAAAGAAGAAAATCTGTGATAACGCTGTCAGATTTTTTTTGGATAAATTGGATCTTCCAATTTGGCGCCATTTTTCGATTGTCAACATTAAACTGTCATTGTGATCACTTTCGATGAGAAAAATAGAGCGTAATTAATTATATATCGATATAAATTAGCACAACGTGTTGAAATGGAGAAAAGTCCGCACAAATTTGGAGAGTACACAAAATCATTCTGAGTGATGAAGCTCATTTCCACTTGTCTGGTTATGTGAGCAGCCAAAACGTTCGCATTTGGAACTCCGAGAATACAAGAATAGGGGCGGAACAAACTCTACTGACACAATGAGTGACAGTTTGGTGTTGTTTTTGGGCTAACGATGCGATTTGGCCATATTTTTTTGAAAGTGAAGCTCGCATTTCTTAGAGATTAAGTGAAAGGATTGCGTTACTTGTTTTCGATTTTTTTCTTTGAGGTTATGTCAAAGACGTCTACGCCAATACTGCACCAACAATTTACGTACTATCATGTACTCAGATATGTTATTCGCATAATACGGCTACAATTATACGAAAACCTAATGCAAAACTTCATGAAAACAATAACTTTGTGTAAGCAGAACCAAAGCGGTCAATTGGCAGATATTGTTTTCCATTATTAACATCTGATATTGTAGTTTAGATATACTTACTTACTTACTTAGGTCCTCAGACCTTTTATGTCCGTGGGGGACCCCTAGTGGGGCATAGGGCATCCACAACGCCAGCTCGCCATCGAGTTCGGTTCCTGGATATGAGTCGCAACTCCCTCCAACTCTTGCCTAGTTGGGCTGACTCCTCCTCGACTGTCCTTCTCCATGAGCTTCTCGGTCGTCCAGCTCTTCTTCCTTCTTGAGTGAGCGGATTCCACTGCATTGCATGAGCCGCAATACAGTTGTCGCCTTTTCGAAGCGTGTGTCTGATCCACTGCCACTTTCGACGTCGTATAATAGAGTCAATAGGTTCCTGACCCGTTTTCCTAAGGAACTCTTCGTTTGATATACGATTGGGCCATAAGATCCTAAGGATGTTTCGTAGACATCTATTAATGAATGTTTGCAGCTTCTTAGTGACACCTACTGTAACTTTTTTTTTTTTTTTTATAATCTACCCGCGCTCAAGGGATTATGATTACCCTTTAAATGTTTCAACACAGCGCGGGCGTGAAGTTACGGAAGAGAAAGAAGGATAGGAAAGATGTGTGGCACGATGTTCTGAGACTGAAGGTTGTTGTCTCAGATATTTTATCTCCAGGGATGGCGGCTGAACTAAAGCGGAGAATGCCGTGTCTTATTTCAATGTCGCTTATAATTCACATTATTTTATTCGTGTTCATCCTTGTTGGGCATACTAGTTTAATTCAATTACATGTTGTTAGTGTTATGCCTGAACAACATGCAATGAATAAACCAGCAACCCATTCATGACAATTTTTAGAAGGTTTTTAATGGAATTAAAACGACATAGACGACGGCAGGGATCGAACCTGTGATCATGAGGTTCACAGGCGAGCACACATCCATCGCGCCACGGCCACGCCCTATGCAACCGTAAGGTAACACGGATTCGACGTTGGATGGAAACAGCCGTAGCTTGGTTCTTAAGCTAAGAGAGTTATTCCTCCATATATTTCGAAGCATACCGAAAGCAGCCTTTGCCTTCCCGATTCGACTGCTGATGTCCTGTTCGGTACCACCCTCGGTAGAGATGATACTTCCAAGATATTGGAAGCTCTGTACTTTCTCTACCGGTTGTTGAGAAATATTTATTTGAGAAGATGACGTGGTTCCTAGGCTGATCATCTTTGTTTTGCCGGAGTTGATTTTCAGCCCTACGATTTCTGCTTCTATCTCCACCCCTGTTGTCATTTGGTGGAGATCCATGATCCTATGAGAGAGCAAGCATACGTCGTCCGCATAGTCAAGATGTTTCAGGTGAGACGTCAGAGTCCATCGAATTCCTCCGTTTCCCGTCAAGTTTAGATATAAATAAATAAAAAAAATGTTTTGAATGATTTAAACTGAAACCTCTCGTTGTCAAAGCTGAACACCGATAGACTCTCCACGATCTCCACTCATTTACTATTGATTATAATTGGCTTCAGAATGTTTTTATTTCCGCTAATATTATGACATTTATATCTTTTAACAATTACAATATTTGCTCTTGCATTATATGTTCGAAATAGAAGATACTTACTTACTTACTTATCCGGCTCCCGATCCATGGACGGTCTCTGTCTGAGATATTGCGGTCTTCCATCGGTTGCGATCCTTCGCGAGCTCACTCCAGTCCTTAAGACCAAGCGCTTTTGCGTCTATAACCGCCTGGTCCCTATAGCGGAGGTTCGGTCTTCGTCGTCGTCTCGAACCTTGGGCTGGGATTCGAAGATTTTCTTGGCTGGATGTGACCGAGACAGTGTAGTCGACGTGTTTCGGCTCTTTGGACTACATCCAAATCTTGGTACAGCTCATATAATTCACGATTAAATCTTCTTCTCCATTCGCCTTCTTCGCATATAGGACCAAATATCCTTCGAAGAATTTTTCTCTCGAAAGTGCCCAATATCATTTCCCCTTGTTTACTTATCGTCTTCTTCGAAGTTGAGTAGGACTGGTAAAATTAGGGTGCAAATTAGTCTTTCTTGGCCAAGCCGAAGAGGCAGCGGTTTGCTAGGGTAATTCTTCATCGGATTTCCACTAAGGTGTCGTTCGTAGGATTGATGTTTGTTCCGAGGTAGGTGAACTCCTTGACTACCTCGAAATTACTGCTACCAACAGTGCCGTTTTGTCCTAGGCGATGGACATCTGAGGCTTTCCTTTTTGATAGCATCCACTTTGTTTTGTCCTCATTAACTTCAAGACCAACGCGTTTCGCCTGTTCATCAATAGCTGTGAACGCTCCTAGAACAGCTCGCTTGGAGCGGCCGATGATATCGATGTCGTCCGCATATCCAAGCAGTTGGGAAGACCTGTTGAAAATAGTGCCTTCCAGGTTAACACCACTCTTGCGCACTATCTGCTCCAGGACTAGGTTGAAGAAATCATATGATAGCGCATTTCCTTGTCTGAACCCTGTGCACGTCTGGAATAGCTCGGATGAGCTATTACCATTTTGCACGTTGCACCGCGATTTTGTAACGTCATGCGGGATAGCTGGATAAGTTTTTTCAAGATTCCGAGTTCCGACATCGCCAATAGAAGCTCTTGCCGATTTATGCTATCATATGCGGCTTTGAAATCGATGAAAAGATGGTGGGTCACGACTTGAAATTCGTTGGTCTTTCCCAGGATTTCCCTCAATGTGAATATTTGGTCTATTGTTGATCTGCCTGGTCTAAAGCCACACTGGTACGTGCCGATCATAGTGTTGCAGAAAGGTTTTAGACGCTCACATAGTACGGTGGATAGGATCTTGTAGGCAACATTAAGCAGGGATATGCCTCTGTAGTTTTTGCAGAACATAGAATTGCCTTTTTAGTAGATTGGGCATATGGAGCTATTATCTCGATTATAACTCACATTTGTGCAGGTGTAGGCCAAACTCTTCATTTATTCGATAGAATCCAGAACAATTAGACGTGAAAAAGTCAATGTCTAAAATTCTAAAAAATTCTATTTCTTATCTATAACGGATAACTATTTAATCTGGAAACACCTTTTTTTCTTCTTTAAACCAGTTAAGCATGGAATAAATGACCTCCAAACTTGAAAGTGAAAAGTCTTTTTTTGATCTGTTGCGTTTAAGATTTTTAGAAAAATAATTGTTAAAATTACAATTTTAAGTGAAATTGAAAAAAAATAATTGCAGATGTTCGTGAAGGTATTTACTTTTATAAATCTGTATTGAAATTGTCTTAAAGTTTGTTTGTTGTATAAAAAAAATGGGGTTATTCAAAGAACAAAAAAAATTGTTTTTAACGTGTATTTTTTGGAAAATATAAATATGTGCCTAAGGTTGCTTTAAAAATAAATTATGTGTTTTGGATAGCGATGGACGTCTACTTTCTGGAAATATATGCGATAAACCTCGCAAAGATTTGCAAAGCAATTGTTTTGCCCACTTTTTAGGAAAAGATTTCTGCGTCCCAAGGAAGGAATTTTTTTAAGTTTGGTGTTCGAATTCCAAATCGACTCCGACAAAAAAACTTTTATAACATATTTCGAACTAGTTTAATTCATCAGAACCAAGAAACTGTTAAAATATTGCTAAGCTTAAGAGAATCACTAGTTCAAAATTAGTCAATTTTGATTTAAATTGGAAGTCGGCTGGAACGGTTTATTCTAAAACATAAAAATTGACTAGAGAATAGAATAGAATACTTTTATGCATTTATGAACATTATAGATGGAGACAGATATTTTCCAAGAAGATTAGAATTTTTCACGTCTAAATGTATGGAGTCGATCCACTGTGGGCCGTGTGGAGTTTAATGCTTCGAAAACTCAATACGGTCTATTATACCATTATAAGCTCTCAGTAGCCGGTATGTATGTCAACGGAGATCTTTTATGGAATGACCACATTGTGAGTGTGGTCATTCCATAAACCGCCAAAAAACTGTTAAATATTTAGGATTTCGCTATTGTTTTAAGAAATTTTTCACTCCTTCTGATCTGGGACTCGATTATAACTCACATCTTTGTGCAGGTGTAGGTCAAAATTTGTTTGGATAAAAAAAGTATGATTTACTTACTTGTGTATTCTTATGAGAAGCATCAATTTAAGGAAGGAAGGTGTTACTTTTAGTCCCAGACTTCCCTACCTAAGGTTTTCGTAATGTTTTTAGTTGGGCCCTCTGAAACCCTGAGCCTTAATATAACTTTTATCATCATGTATGTAAATACAGTTTCTCAAATACAGAAAAACACTTCAAAATTAATACTTCGCATTTATCCTATTAGCCGCCAATGAAAGTTACTATCATACGAGTGCCATTAGGAAACAAAAACATAAGTTATCTACATTTAATAAACAATATGATAAATCCTCCCAGTCAATATCGATGATAGATGTTTGATACAAACAAATTAATGCTTACTCACTGTAGACTTAGTAGATAGAAAATTTCCCTTCCATAGACTATGCAGATACATACATGTATAAATATGTATCTATTCAGCAGAAGCAATACGTATGAACTTGTTTCTATTTTTGACCTCATTCTATTCTCCGTCTTCCTTATTATTTAACGCCAACCAGAGATGGTAACTAACTACGGACACTTTTTGGCACAATGTTATCCTCATTTCTGTTTCATTCGTATGTGTGACTGTGAGCTCATTTTTCCGGGCAAATCTTTTATCAATCTGAAAGCCTTGTCGTTTCAGTGATTCCACTGTATATCGTACCTCCATTAAATCATATAGCTATTAGCTACAAACAATATTTGTAGGAGCATGTGTTGGAGCTTTACCCCACCGCCTTGTTTTAATGAAAGGCAACAAAATTCCACCTCAATACAGAACTCATATTTGAATAAAAACAACAACATTGACAATGCCAACTTACAACTAAATGGCAACTACCAGTATTTTCTGAGTGAAAAAATAGTATTTATACAGTCAAACAGGGATGGATTTGATGATTTTGTAAACTGGTGAGTCGTGCTTATCCTTTAAAGGAACATCCATATGTACATAATGTGGATACCTTAAACGAGTTGACAAATGTCTTTATAATATTTGAAAAACCTCGGAAGTTTTTTTTCTTATTGAATTCTCTGAAGCTTTTAAGCCCTTGTAAAAATCGTTACAAACAAACCATTTAAGGGCTCCGTCCACTTTTTATTTTGAAAATTATTGTAAATGGTTTTCTTTTCAGAGCAAAATTGCTTGTGTTTATTTTAAATTTTGTTCCTAAGTGTAGTTAGTTGTATTTAATTTCTAAAGGGTGTTTTTTTAGAAGCGGAGAACACAGAAAAATGTTTCTAATATGCATGAAATTGACTTTATTTGAAAGATAATTTTTCTGTGGCTACCGCGGCTGGTCTATACAGTGCGTTATCTGGAGATCCAATTTTCAGACACTCAAATTATTTTATAATGAGAATGGGCACAAGTTCAATTGCTGGGCACGTTGCACATCAGGAACGCTTCTGTGCGCAGGTCACGACGTTTTATAGGGTGCGTATTATAGTTAAGATTAAACGTATTTAAAAAACCATCCATAGTTTTTTGGATTAGATGAATGATTATAAGCACAATTAAACAGACGTAACGCCCGATGCGTTTTTGGAATTGAACCATGTTTTTCAAAACAAATTTGCAAATGTTGCTCCAGGAGGCGTGAGTCTATTCGTGATGAATTGTCGAGCCAAATTTATCTCAAACTTTCAAATACACTGTCACAAAAAACAATGTTGCCCATTTAAAGTTCTCCGTGTCTAAGAAAAAACCCTTTATATCTGTCAAATTTATGAGCATGTAGGTTGACAAAAATGCATAGAAGTGGGAGTAGTTAATTTACTCGCGTTTAGGCAGGACAGGACATCTTGTAAAAAAATACTTAAAATAAAAAAATATATTAAAAAACAGCGATAACACTTCCTATATCATGTTATACTTTTTTACTTGCGACTTATAGGTACTCGTACTATAAGGCAAGTTATGCATTCGTTAAAAAAAAATCGAACTCGAGATTTTGATCAAAGTTCACATTACGATGTTAGCAAAGACCAAAAAAGAGGGTCTCGCGATTCTGTCTGTCTGTCCATTTCGACTACAGCCTAAGCGGCTCGGCCGATTTTCTTTAAACTTGGTAGATAGTATTTTCTCAAAAACTGTTGGACAGATTTATAAAAAAAAGTTACACAAAAAATTCATTTAGGTAAAACTGAACAATAGTTGAACAAAATTTTCCGAAAAATGGTTATTAATGGTACACTCACTGGAACCATTTTTTTGTTTTTGATTTTCTCAAAAACGGTACAACCGATTTTGATTATTTTTTTATGCCAAGGCTCCTCAAAAATTTAAAAAGAATTGTGTATTCGAATTTCTAAAAAATATTTTTTGTGGATTTTTAAAAAAAAAGTTTCAATCTTTTTTTTGAAAGCTAAATATTTCGAACCACATACTCGATTTTGTTTTAAATTGATAAATAAAAGTTTCTTAGTATAATCTACAAGATGTGAGAAAAAAAAATTATTTTACCTAGAAATAACGGTACCTACCAAACATATGTTAAAAAATGTTAAAAAACGGTTTTCGAAAAACATATTTTTCTCGAAAACGAAACGAGAATTTCGATAAAATTTTTTTTTCTTTCGTTTATTTTTTACGATCTATAATTTAACAAAAAAAAAATTAAATTTATATGACTGACTGTAGGTACATATCTACCATAGAACCATTTTTTTCGAATTTTGAATTTCTCATTATCAGCATAACGGATTTTAATGAAAATTTTTGTAGAGAAGCTTCTAAAAAGTTTTAAGAACATTGCATTTCAAGAATTTAAATAAACATACTTTTTTTATTTTTTGAAAACAAAACTTATTTTGGTTTAGAAACTTCAATACCTCAAAATTTTTGAATTTTATTTTTTGTTCATATAATAATAAAAAGTTGGAGTGCCAAATACTTTTTCTTAAAAATGTCATAAAAAATTATTTTTTTTAAGAAACCATTGCAACGACTTATAATTTTTGTTCTTGCATAAGCCATGGTACGAGTATCCTGTTTTTAGCTGCAACTACTAAAAGAGTTGTTTTAGTCATTCAAAAAATGAATTTTATACCTTCTACATAAGAGCAAGTTCGTGCGACCCAGTCGTGCATTTTATTTTTTAAAGCAACTAATATTTTTATTTTGTTTCTCAATTAAATTGTCATTCTGCTTTTTTTATCCTCTAAATTTGTCTAGCAATGTCATTTACTTCCGATTCTGAACAATAACCTTATTGTAACTTTTATCTGGGTTCCGGTTAACAATGAAATAGCGGGAAATTAATGGGCTGACAAGTTTATGAGGTAGAGATCAGACCTTGAACATTCAACAGACAACATTACAATTGGCGTTATAAAGGACAAAATCTTCTCAGTATTCCTCACAAAATAAGTGAAGCAGTTTAACCAAACAGATGTGGCCCACCCATAATAAGTCCCGAAAAAATGATTTAATATGCAGACCCGGGAAAGACATAACCAGCTACCAACATTCACTGGACACTGGCCAATAAAGGAACATGCATTGAAGATGAAGTTGAAGTTTCTTACAATACTTACTGTCGTAGTTATGTGGATCAGTAAGAAAATTTTATTTCCAATGTATGTAAATGTCCTGCTCTGGCAAGAATAAAAGCCCAACTATTCGGAGACCTTAACGAACTATTTGAACTGAAAATCAAAGACTTGATCTCTTTTCTTAATATGAAGAACTGGCTCTGAGACTGACCTCGACGACTTCTTAAACGGGTACTCTCATACTTCAAGGCCGTCAGCTACCGAACTTTAGGTAGAGGGGAGATCATGAGTCCCCCAATAAATACACATGTGAAACGAGTTTATCACACCACTCCAGGACTGAATGGGGCACTAAGCAAGACATGCTTGTGGCCGCCATTTCTTTCTTCTTCTTTCCTTATTTAAGAAACTGTTAATCCTTGGAATAGAACTTAGCGCCTTAAACCATTCAAGACTTAAATTGCGCTCCTTTCTCATTATACATCCGTTTAGTAAACTGATGGTTACATGCAGCCTCGAGGATAGCGGCAAAACGCAGTTGTTGGTGGTTTTCCTACAGCTGCCTGCAAAAGGATTCTCGTTCTGAATTTTCCTCTCGAAATATGGAGACATACAAGCCTACAACTACAATATACACACACTTCTAGCTAGATGTGTATATTCGTAATATAAGCTGTATCCTGGCAAGGGTTTTGTAATTAAGTATTTTGCACTGGGTGGCATGAACTACATTTGAATGTGTGCAAGGATCAAGGATGTAATGAATTGTAAAGTAGGTGGCATTTTATTTGATGAGTTTTTATGTGGAAAACTGAAATCAAGGAGGAAGTGACTGCCATGCTGATGTACTGTAAGAAATGAGTGCCATGTGAACAAAATAAATCAATTTGCATAACACCCCTGCCGCCACCCTTCAAGGCCCCTCTTCAAAAGCTCTTGAATCTTCTCTGTTGTTTATTTGCCTACCTATCCATATACAAACGTAAGTATATGTTAGTCATACACATAATCTCTTGCATAAATATCAATCAATCTCTCTTCGTTCACTAGTGCAACGGTAATTAACCGCCACCTTAGCAATTTCCAATGTACACACCTTGTCACCTATGGGCTACAATTGATTCCTTCATTATGCTGCCTGATCCTTGATGGTCGATGCATTGCTATACACACTCACACACTAAGTAGAGAGATGCCTTGTTTGCGTATGTCAAACATTTAATGTCACAACATAATCAACATTATCTCACGAACTCCTCCACGAGAGTGAATACATATGTATGTATATGTTGCATTGAGTCCTTCCGGCCTCTTCTTTATCCCATTTACCTGCCTTCGTCCTAGTGCATGATTTAAATAATTTTCTCCAGGCACAAATCCCGATTTCCGCCTGACTGCCCTCATCAAATATTGATTCCGTGGCCGTGTGGAGCAATTGCGAGAGTATAATGGTAAATTGTATGTTCGCCTCAGAATGTCCTTGGAGAGACCATACCGACATATATAAATGTCTACATGATTATGTCGTCCTGCAAAGTTTATTATTATCCCGAATGTGTAATATGCCTGTTAATTATATACATATAAGTACCTATGTCCTGTCGATGATGGGTGCTGTGTTGTTGGACACACAAACATGCCATGCCATTATGATACAGAGGTTTAATGTCCTGGTGAGCGGTACGAGTATAACTGTTTTCAGAAAGGTTCTCCTGTGAAATGAAGACAAATCATCTGTGCTGTACAAGTCATATATGTACATCCCTACTTACACTGTGATCACATTGTATTATAATATTAATTTATACGAGAGCCCCTATATACGTATAACATGGTAAACATTTTACAAACATTGACTCAACAACATAATTACAAATTGCTTAAAAGTATCAGTTGGGATGTGTGTGATGATTATTGACTTAACAGAGAAGACAATGAATTCCTGAGGATACAATTTGTGATTTATGCAGAATTGGCTATTGTTTGGCAGGATATGGTGTGGAGACTTTGAACCCTTTTCTTTTAATGGGGTGTGATTAATCAAATGTAAATTTTCTCGATTAAATTTTATGCAAAATATATTTAACAAGTGGAAGGGACTTTTTCAATGGTTTTATAAAGAAAACAAAATTCATTTCATTTCAGACGACAAAGGGAATTTGAATTGATTTTTTTTTATTTTCATTGCTTAATTAAATATTTAAGACCTTTACAAAATACGTATCTCAAGTGAGCTTAAAAAATCAGTTAAAAAGAGAGGATGTGTGGAAAATGTCCATCTTCTAAGGCGGATAAGAAGATGAAAAGTTAAAAAAAAAAACCGAAAAACCATATCTTATGCTTTGAAAAAAAAAATTCCATAAAAGAGGTTCCAAATTATTTTCATTAAGAAATATTGAAAAAGAAATTACTTAAAAAATCTTATATTATATTAAAAAATAAATATTTTAACCACATTTTTCCAGCTTAGTTCATAATATGTTTTTATTAAAAACTAGCTACCCCGGCAGACGTTGTTCTACCCTATTTTCTCTAAAACAATACAACATTCATTTTTTATGTTAATAGGTCCTCTCCGACCGACTTTGTTCTGTAAAAATTTATTGGCCCTTCGCAGTAATAAAACATATTTCAGAGTGATCACTTTATTTATAGATTTATGTCTCCATAATAAACAACGATTACTTACAAATATAAGTTTTCTATTTTGTACATTTCAAGACTTTAGTAGTAGCAGTAATAATGTGGTATTTTTATTGTAAAGCCTAGTACGCAGATCGCGCTAAATTTTATCTCCCACATTTTTCTCCAAACATCAGCATCAGCTAAAATCCAAGCTAAATTTTGACATAAGAACTTTATGGAGAACATGTCACAGAATAGCTGTTCTCTAAATGAATTTTTTTCAGAGATTTGGAAGAATTTGGTTTAAAGTATGATTTTTTAAGAATTATGAATGAAAAGGAATGAGAATTATGAATTATGAGTGATTTTTGCTGTGGAAAATCTTGTAAGACTTGCGTCACCAAATAGTCTTCTAAATATTATTACATTTCAAATTGAATTTGAAATTTAGCTCGAAAATAAATGTGCCAGATAATTATTTCGTGCGCTAAATTTTGACAGATAAGTTATGCACAGTTCGAAGAGAAATTTTGATTTTTTAGCTGGAGCAGCGTACCTCTCGGCTAAAATGCTTGATATAATTTTAGCTTGGCTAAATTTTGGAGAGGATTTCGTATGGGAGATAAAATTTAGCGCGATCTGCGTACTAGGCTTAATGTCTTAACTTACACGATATTTTATGTTTGATTACCAGGCAACATACAACTGTCCATGAGAGAAGCGTGTGTTTTCCAGATTTACGCTGCAAACACTCAACGACTGACTCAGTGATATATTTATGATCATAGCGAAAGCTAGCCGCACTGGAAATTGCAGTCGTTTAAATTCAAACGGTACGTCAGTTGGTACCATTCAAATGCGGGGTATCAACACATCCTTTCCCTTATATTTTCCCTTTAGAATGGTTGCTTCGATCACGATCACTTTGTTCAGTAATTTTTTCACTGCTGGCCGTGTGCCATTACAAATTTGTGGTTGGTTGATATCTCGTTACATTACGACCACCGATCCTACTTTTAATTGAAGATTATGGGAAGGTAATCCTGGCAAATCCAGTGAGTTCAAAAATTCTGGTGGATAATTGACGACATCATTTTGGTTAGTTGCGCAATCAACTGATTTGTTTGGCAATTTCATTTTGGATTTTGAAATTTATTTGATTTACATCGATTTTACTACTCGAAGAACTGTCAGTAGAAGTACGCCGCAAGGCGCTGTCCTATCTCCACTCCTCTGGAACCTAGTCGTTAATGAACTACTTATGATTCTAGAAAGGGAGGGGCACAGGATGATTGCCTATGCGGACGATGTTGCGATAGCAATATCTGGTAAGCATCCTAACCCTCTGAAGGATCTCCTACAAAGTGCTTTAAACAAGCTTACTACCTGGGCTGATCAATGTGTACTCGGTATCAACCTTCGATTACACCATCCCTCATCCAAAATTAAATAAGAACTTTCAAGTGTCCATCCCTTCCAGGTCTACCTGGGAAAATGAGTCACTGTTGGTAGACGAAGCGATTCATTTCTACACAGATGGATCTAAAACCGATGACGGGGTCGGTCGGTGAAGGCGTATACTCTAAAAGATTAAATCTTAGTCTATCTTTTCGTCTTCCCAATCACTGTAGCGTGTTCCAGGCAGAGCTTCTAGCAATAAAAGAAGTCCTCTCTTGGCTCAAAGAAAACGTTATATCGACTACTGATATACGTATTTTCTCAGACAGCCAAGCTGCCACAAGATCACTGGACTCTGTCTCCACTAACTCACTAACAGCCCAAAATTGTCGATCATCTCTGGTGGAGATGTCAAAACAGTTTAACATGCACCTTATATGGGTGCCCGGGCATAGATACGAGTATATTCCAGGAAATTGAGAGCCGACGAACTTTCAAAAAACGGAACAATCTTACCTTTGTTGGATAGCAAATCCAACATCGGTATACCCCTAGCTACTTGTAAACTTATGCTAAAGCATGATACCATAAAGAAAGCTAACCAAAGATGGACTAGCACCCCAACTTGCCGGTCTACTAAACTAATTTAGTCATTGTTTGATACTAAACGCTCAATGTCAATGAGTTGTTTTGAAAATATTTTTCCAGATCGATCATTTTGCATTTCGACACGCATATTCTTGCTCAAATTTAGTATCTTATCTAGTAATTCATCCGCTGGTGTAGACCGTGGAATAACTGGTAATGTTTGACGAAAATCTGCTACTAACAAAATCATCGCTCCACCGAATTGGTTTTGATTGTTTCGCAGATCTTTAAGAGTTCTGTCTAATGCCTCCAAGGACTTTTTATGTGCCGTCGTGCATTCATCCCATACTATCAACTTGCATTGCTGCAAAACCTCTGCCATTGCAGAGTTCTTCGAAATGTTGCAAGTCGGAGTTTCGTCGCCTTGAATATTCAATGGTAATTTTAGCGCTGAATGGGCTGTTCCAACGCCTTCCAACAATGTAGTTGCAATACCAGAGGAAGCAGGTGCGAGTACAATTCCATTCTGTAAGCGAATTACTGCTAAAATCAATGAAATTAAAAATGTCTTTCCTGTAACACCAGGAGTATACAAAAAGTAAAACCCTCCAATTCCATCATTTTCAACTTTCATAAGTGTATCAAAGACATACTTTTGTTGTTGGTTCAACAGCGGAACATATTTATATCCGAACCAATTTCCTTAAAGCGTCGAGATCGAACAGTTTTTTACGTTGCAACTCTTGATTCAAAGCGTCGTGCATTGGGCGATTAGGCGCGGCCATGCCTAATTGAGATAATACTTTCTTCGACATCATCAAGCACATATCTTCGTTGTAAATGTCTTCTGTGAATTGTAATGTTGATTTCCTGTTCTATTGCGCATTTGATGCAAGATATCGTCACACATATCATCTTTGTATCGGGTTTTTCAATAAGAGCGCTACAAAAGTTTTTTTAAATAAAACAAAAACGGTTTTGAATATCAATGAAATTCTTCCTGTGAAAGTACGTTTGATGCCATTATGTATGGAACTCGATTTATTTTGCATGGCCACTTCGGGCACGCTTGCAGGAGTCCAGACGCTGAACCCAATTCTCGACGGTTTTTCAGCATAAATCGGCCGATACTGCTGCAATTTCACGTTCGATATTCGTACGAAGTTCATCAATCGTCCTCTTGGAACCACATGTCTTCCAAGTCCATATCACCCAATTGGGGCCAAAAATTATCGGTTATCATTGAACGGTAGCGATCCCCATTCACACTAACGTGCCGGTCTTGATCATCACGAAAGAAGTACGGCACAATGACGCCGCCGGCCCATAAACCACACCAAACCGTAATTTTTTCAGGATACAATGATGACTCATGGAGATCGTGTGGATTGCTGCCTGACCAATACCGCATTTTTTGTTTATTGACGAAGCCATTCAGCCAGAAATGAGCCTCATCGCTGAAGATGATTTTTCGATGAAAATCCGAATCATTTTCAAGTCGTTGCTCAGCCCAATTCACGAACATACGACGCTTCTGGTGGTCAAGCGGCTTCAGTTCTTGCGTCAATTTAATCTTGTAAGGATGTAGGCCAAGATCTTTTCGCAAAATTCGCCACAACGATGTCACAGAGATGCCCAACGCTTGAGAACAACGTGTCAGAGACACATTTGGGCTTTCTGCAACTGAAGCCTCACCGGCAGCAATATTCTTGACACTACGGGCACTTCTTTGTCTCACTGGCACGTGAACATTTTGTACTGTGCTTGTGGATTCAAATTTTTCCACTAGACGCTCAATTGTTGATCTTCTAGGACGTAGCGCTGTTAACGTTGAGGCCACTGACTCCGATTTTCGGTAGTAAATTTTAATAATTTCGACTCGTTGTTGGCTCGTATATCTTTCCATCATGAAATGTCAAACTTTACTGAAGAGAAATGTCAAAAGAGCGGCAAGAAATATGGCGTCGTTTGCTGTCCCTGTTGCTCTACTTTTGTAGCGTTCCTGTTGAAAACCCCTTTATTTGATCGATTCATTTTTATTTATACAGATTTTAAAGCTTATAAATTAAATTCGATAGAAATCATCCAGTTTCCCTTTCAACCTCAATTTTTATCAGTGCCATAAAAATAGCTGGACAGCCTTCTGTTAAACAAAAATTAAATGTGGTAATCGCAATCGAAATTAATTAAATTATAAATTCCAATATAATTAGTTTTTTTTTTTTGTTTAAAATCAAATAAAAGCTTTTTGCAGCCTTCTGCTGATGGTGGTGCTGGCCCAAGAGCACCAAACACCACAAACAATTCATATGAATAAAGTGCAAATAATATTGAAGTACAAATTATTTATTATATTGAAGGAGGAGGGAGTACCCCATTGCCTTCGAATATTTCTGATGCATGGAAATTAAATTCGGGCTCATTAGCCATCACATGAAAATAATATACAAGTAGGTCACTCTGGCTGTACTGTATACACTTTATGGTCAGTAAAGCAGACCACCCCCCCCATTTTCAGCCATGATAGTGTTCGAGTCAAGTGTTTAATTTTCCTTTTTTTTATGAACGAAAAAAATTAAAATAAAATACCCATCGCGTCGTCCTTTCTGATCCTTCAGCAATACACACTCGAACATTACTCAACACCCACACCTCGGCTTTCTGTTATTATTTTCCCAGTCTGTTGTTTGGTTCTGACCACATGTTTGCATTTAACTGCATTAACAGTTGCACTGCTTCAGGTTCCCTTGCTCAATCCGAGAATGAGCTCCATCCGGTGATAATGATTTTCACAGAATAATCTGGAGGGGGTTTCACGTTGGGCGCCACGTTTCGCAAGCATTTCCATAGCATTGTAAATGCAAAAATTATTTAATGCTCGCGGTATGGCTACCATACGCCATTTATACATAACATATATAACATTATATATGAATATACATTTTTATTATTATTTTTATTATTATTTTGCTTTTTCAACAAAAAGTCAGCGCTCGAGTGCGTTTTGGATGGAGGGATTTAACCACTGACAACGTTTTGTTGTTGGCAGTGGTGGCGTGTTGTTATTAATTATTATTGTTACGAGAGTGCTTCTATATGTAAATTCATATGGTCGTATGCAGGGGCAAGCAGAGCATAGTCAAAGAAGGACCATACGAAGGATTTAATATGCTCAATCAGTGTGGTCAATGCGTTATGCGAGAAAATCGATTTGTAATTAAATTTAATCAATTGCAAAAATATTTTGTTATTTTTTTTTTGTTGGTGGCTTCGTTGTTTGTATGTTACAATTCGTGTATGTATATGAGTGCTTTTAAAATTTACCTATAGCGATAGTTTAATTTTAAGCGAAATTTCATGTTTAAAACATGGCTAACCGATGAATTAAATATGCGGACGGACAAAGTCAAAACCTATCATTTTGTTTGGTTTATAAAATTTAAGACTTTCATTAGATTAATTGAAAAATTTTATCTATGAGTATTTAAATGGATATGAGGCTCAGACTTTTGCTGGGTAAAAATGTTAATGTTAGGAAAATGTACTAAAATTTGCATTTATAATTTCAAAAACAAACGACGTGAAACTCGCATCACAATTTTTTCGCATGATGTATGTATTTCTTGCATACCATTGATTTCACATGAAAGTTTTTTCGCATTATAGTTTTCCTGCATGATATATTTCTCATGTGAGGTATTTCTCCTATGATAGATTTTTCACATGAAAGTTTTCTCACATACTAGTTTTGTTACGTACTAGTTTTCTCGCATGATCTAGTTCTAGCCTTAAGGTTTTTCCGCATGATATTTTTTTCACATAATAGTTTTCGCACATGATAGTTTTCTTGCATGATATATTTGTCACATGATAGATTTCTCGCATGATAGTTATCAAGCATGACAGTTTTCTCGCATGATGTATTTGTGACATGATAGTTTTCTGGCATGATATATTTGTCACATGATAGTTTTCTATCATGATTCTAATCTCGCATAATCATCTTCTTGAGCTATAGTTTTCTCATATGATAAATTTCTCGCATAATATTTTCTAGTATGACATATCTGTCGCATGATAGTTTTCTCGCATGATATATTTCTTGCATTATATTTTTATCGCATAACAGGTTTCTCGTATGATATATTTTTCACATGAAAGTTTTCTCGCACTAAAGCTTCCTAGCATGATAGTTATCAGGCATAATAGTTTTATCGCGAGATATATTTGTAACAGATAGATTTCTCGCATGATAGTAATTAAGCATAACAATTTTCTCGCATGATATATTTGTCACATAATATTTTTATCGCATGATATATTTGTCATATGATAGTTTTATCGCATGATATATTTCTTGCGTAGTAGTTTTTTCTCACATATGTAGTAGTTTTGTCGTCTACTGGATTTCTCGCATGATCTTGTTCTCGGCTAATAGTTTTCTTACATGGTAGTTTCCCCACATGATAGTTTTCTCGCATGATATATTTCTTGCATGATAGTTTTATCACATAACAGGTTTCTCGTACGATATGTTTTTCGCATGAAAGTTTTATCGCACTAAGGCTTACTCGCATGATAGTTGTCTAGCATAACAGTTTTCTCGCTTGATATATTTTTCACATGATAGTTTTCTCGCGTGATTTATTTTTCGTATGACAGTTATGTTGCATGATAAATTTCCCGCGTGCTAGTTTTCTCATATGAGAGTTTTCTCGCATGATAGTTATCTTGCATACCTATCTTCTCACATGATGTATCTGTCGTAAGATAGTTTTCTCGCGCTATAGTTTTCTCGCATGATAAATTTCTCGCGCTATAGTTTTCTCATATGAAAAATTTCACGCATAACAGCTCTCTAGTATGATATATTTGTCGCATGCGAATTTTCTTGCCTGATATATATCTTGCATTATTTTACTTCGCTTAATATATATCCAAACTTGAGGCTTAAAGGACAAAATCATATTTTAACTCAAAGCTTGAATACTATTGAAGTTTCGTTCGAATTATAAGTGTGGAGAAGAAATTTTAATCCTATTTTAAATAACGTTAAAACATCATAGATTACCAAACAGTACAAGTTCCATATTTGTCCGCCAGGGTCTCAACCAACAAGCTTCTCCCATCGAACTTGGTTCCAAGTTGTATATTTATCTGTTTCGCACGGCAAGCTGGTTGTGGTCCTCTCCTATCTGTGTGCACTACCTTAGTGACTGTTTTCCTGTACCGCACTATACCTTGGAATTTGATTGGAGCGTTGGGGTACATTCGCCCTACATGACCTACCCATCTCAGTCGGAGTCACTGTAACGTTCTTTCAGGTCATGGTTCTTGGTTATATCTCCTCTCCATATATGGAGACAGGACCATCAATTACCCGGGGAAATTTTTCCTCTCGAAACATTCCGAAGCGTTCTCACTTCTCAACCACCTTTGACAGGGTCCATGGCTTGTAAATGAACATTTAAGTTGCTCGTTGCTCCTCAATTGGCTTCTTAGTCCCAAGAGTCAGTGATTGGCAGAAGTTATTCTTAGTGTCATCGTCTGAACTTAATTTTAAATTTGGATTTTCTTTCAACACTTCCATTCGTTTTGTAAATGGTGTCAGGAGTGTAAGAAACAAAGCCAACAAATGCATGAACAGTAATACAATATGAGGAAAAAAGAGATGACAATATTGACATACTGAGAACCTGTGTGTTTTGTAACCCCGATCGGATCCGGATCAAATCTTACAAAATTTCTAAATCAAAACAAACTTTAGGACACGTTCCCACATATACGAGTATATTGTTATTCATTTTCGTGTAAAATGACAGAATCATGGCCGTACACAATTTTATAATGCAGAATAACAAACCGCTCCCTAAACCAAGTATACATAGCTTGAAACCAAATACAACAAAACAAAATAAAAGACCATAAACTGCAACGATTTCTTTATTACCAAATGTATAGTAGGTACCTACATACAAAATGTTTGTATGTATGCATTTGTGTCACAACATAAACAAAGCATAAACTCTGCAATTGGGCTTTAATTTCCACCTCATGTTGTCCGCAAACCCACTTCCGCACCCATTTCAACCACATAAATGCCATATGTGCTGCCATATTTGCAGCTTGAAAAGGGAATGAGTTTGTGTGTGTATTCTGCTTGTGCCTGTGACCTGCAAAGCATTGCAAACAAAACTGTAAAATTTTACCATCAACCTCATCTCTGCTCTAACAACTACTCTTCTGCTTGCCAACCATCAACGACGACAAGCACTTTGAACTCAGAGTACAATATAAGCTTGTTAAGGATTTTTGTTTTGTTCTTTTTTTATGTTGAAAAACTCATCAATGGAATGAAAAATTTGATAGCACCCTATTTTCGTTTGAAATTGAATATTTAATAAGTTTAATAATTGATACATGCACTTTATATGGTATTTAATGGTTAATCCTATTTGATTGGAAACTGATAACTCTACAAAGACATATATTATGAACACGGATTGTAGGTCATGTTAAAATTTTAAAAAAGCAAATGTCAAATGTCAAAATTCAACATATGAAGTTTTCAAGGAATTTAGTTCTATGTTGATCAACGATGGTTTGAATAGATTTAAAAAAAGGAAAGTACTATACTTTGAAAACCAGGATTTAAAAATTTCCTGAGAAATACAAAGTTGCAACCCCTTCACCCTTATGACAGGTTCTCACTTACCATCGTATCATGCTCTCATATATTGTGGCATTTGGCTGAAAATATAATAAAAATATGAATGGTTAAATTTTAAGGGCTGATGTTGAATGTGAACTACACCTAAACGTCAAGTTTTTTTCTGCATTTCATTTGACATTTCTCAATTTCAGACTAACTCAATTTGAACCATGGAAAGATACACAATCGAGCAACGCGTTAAAGTTATTCAGGCTTATTATGAAAATGGGCGTTCAAATCAAAATGTATATCGTGCACTTCGTGATTTTTTCAGTCAATTTAATCGTCCAAATGTGCGTAAAATCGGAAAAATCGTGCAAAAATTTGAGGCATAGAACCTCAATTATGCCTTAGCGTCATCGAAAATTTGGACCATCGGATGGAGGTGTGGCCGATATTTTGTTCCATACATAATTGAACCATACCAATATTATCATAATAAAAAGAAATGACAATAATTTCCTAAATAATTTGTGTTTTATTCAAAATCGACATCGGTACTTAAAATTTAACCACCCTTTATAATAATATAATAGAAAAAGAATTTTCATTTTATTAATTCTCAAATTCACCTAGAACCAAATGATTTCATGTACAGTTTTTCAATGTCTACATATCAACATAAAAGATGGCGCACCCAACACTCTTCACACTCAAGAGCAATATGCTTATAATGTAAAACCTAATATTATAGACTTATGTATCTATGTTCAAAGAACGTTTATATACATAGATATCAAAGGCAATAATATAAATTGAAATTTTAGCCTACATCTTGTCCGTTTGATGAATTTTCTTATTAATAGACATATTTTTGATTTTTGATATTTTTCCAATCGCCCTCAAAGGAAGCACTTTCTTCATGAAATCGAGGTAAAATTGTAATATCTGTGGTGTTTGGTACAAACATGATAAGTCAATAAAATAATTTGGGTTTTCACGTGCAATTTACATGGATGCAGGGCTGATTTTGTTTTTTCTTATTAAATGCGCACTCAAGGGGTTATGAATACCCTTATAATGATAAACACTTAAACGCAATGCGAGAAATTAAGAAAAAGGAAAGTAGGATAGGATTGGAAAGGAGATACCGATGCACATTCGTTTTGAATGTCTGCACATTGAAATTTTCGTCAAATTTGAAATATTTATGAAAAGTGAACTTTTATTTTGTGGAGTTACCAATTTTCAAAAAACCACCACAGATTTATAATCACGAAGATGTACTGATTCATGAAATGTGTCTTTGTAGTAGTTTATGATTCCATCAAAAAATATGAGTAAGATTGTTAAAAACTATTCATTAAACATGGAGTTTGATTAGACCTGTATTACACGGCGTATCATTTTAATCCGCATCTTTTGGTTATTTTCGTTTGAACTGTCATTCCATGTTGCGCGCATTATTGATAGAAGACTTTTCTGCTTTCTGATTTGAGTGTTGTGCATTATTTTGACAGTTCTTTTTTCATTTTATCTTTTAAATTCAATCTGGAAGTTTGCACATAAATTGTGTTGAAATCTGCATGCATGTTCCTTTTGAATTGATGAGCAGCCGCCATATTAAATTGCGTGTCATTAACAACGGCAAAAATAAAATGAAGCAAATTTTAACAATAATGAAGAAAAAAAAAGAAATGTCTAAAAGATGTAATGAATGCATGGACGGCTGTGTTAAGAAGCAAAATTGAAGTATATGGGACGATATCAACGCACATCACGAGGTTCACCAAGTGACAATAGTTGTGTTCAATCAGAAGAAGGCCAGTGTAGGGTAGTGTAATGCAGTGCAGGTTTATGAAAACTGTCAGAGCAAAATCAAGCAAAAATGTCATACGTCAGATGTTAAAAACAAGAAAACAAATAAAATTCGGCCCAAGTAAAATGGAAGTAATAATAAAAAATACAATTTTAGAAGAGTTATTAAATAGTGATAGTGAAATTGATTTATCAAGTGATTCTTCTTCCGAATCTGAAGATGAAGGAAGCAACGCGATGGTATTCTCTTTTTTTTTTAATAAAAAGAAGTTGCATTACCCAGTATTTAGATGAAGTAGTTCCTCTTTACTCGGAAAAAGATTTTGTTACTCATTTGGTGTTGGGAGAATCACCAGCGATTGCCCTTCACTCTAATCTATGCATTTTTTTAAATTTTTAATTCAAAAACATAAAGCGCAGACAAAAATTCAACTTAATTCGTTTACAAAATATAATCGAATAATGACATCAGATGATTTTGACATTTTTCACCAACCTGCACTAGCTCAAAAGGTAGTGCAGAATATTCAAAACTAGAGTACACTAGTTCAGATCAATGGACGCTAATCAGTGTAAGTCAGTGCAGAAATTTTCTCAATGAACACCAAAAAGCTACACTTTTCTGCCCAGAGTAGTCCAGTGCAGCTGGTTGACCAGAGCTAATGCATTTTCAAAAAATTACTGTTTGGTGTAGATTTTGGGCCGGTGTTGTCATTGGCCCGTAATTTTTTTGAAAACGACCGGTGAGATGGTCACCGTCAATGGACCTTGTGATTAAAAAAAAGCTAAAACCTGGATTTTTAAGTAAAAGCTGGATTTAGCTAGTTAAAGATGTTTTCTAGTAATAGCTTTTTTAAAATAACCAACGCTAAATTCATTTAGTTTTAGCTTGTTTTCCAAGCCTAAGCTTCAATTTGTGTGAATAAAAATAGCTTTAATTAGAATATTATAGTTAAAGCTACAAAAATTTCAAGATTTTTTTGACCTGTCTAGAAAGCTTTGACTAGTACTTATTTTCAGTATTCTATGAAGAAGGTACTAAAAACTTGTGCGAGCTGTTAATTAAATATAAGGGAATAGCTCAAAAATAAGACAGTGAACGTATAGACGCAGAGACTGACGGACGATATGATAAAGACATTTTTTACTCGAAACCAATACTTGCCCTATAGAACAGATAGCAAATTGTGGCAAAAAAACCTTCCTTTCGGTCATACATGTACAGTTCTAGGTACAGCTACCTAGTCGAAACATTTGAATACAAAACGAACAGCTTAAATTACGAAGCTTAAGCTAGAATTTTCTAGCATAAACTATTTAGCGTTAACATTTTTTTATTCACATGAAACAATACTTCAGCTAGAACTATCTAGCTTTAGCTGCTAGTAAAACCTATGACTAGTTGGCTTCAGCTTCCTCCAAAAAAAGCTTTAACTTTTCTTTTATTCACAAGACTCTTTGACATTTACAAACATCAAAAGATTATCGTAGGTGTGTTTAGAAAAATTTATTAAAAAAATAGCCTTAGCACGATACTAGTTAGAAAATATTTAAAATTTAGAAAGAGTTAGTAATCTGCTTAAAAGTTAAGCTGTTTAAAATTTTACGCCTTATGTTAATGTATGAAGACCAATTATTGCCACTTAATAACTATAGCGCAAAATTTTAAACAGCCTATTATTAAGGTATTAGTATGATACTACTTAGCAATTTGCTAACTTTAAAGAACTTTACTAAGTTATTCTTAATTTTAAACATTCTCTAACTAGTATCGCACCAGAGAATTTTTTTTAATAAATTACTTCTTAAAACACACCTATAACAATGACAGTTCGTGCAAAAAACTAAGTAAACAGACCTTTTGTGGCGTTTGCAAATAGCACGATACTAAAATAATCAAATAGATATACGATGATAATGGTCATAAATGACAAAACTGGCAACCGTGGTAGCAACTCTTTATATTTAAAATCGGGGTTTGGGAGATTGTGTAGTACCTGAATACAGCCCTCCAATAATCCACAGAGCAAAACACAATTATTATTAATATTTAAGTTCTCAGAAGGGGCTACCCACCAGTAAAACACAAGAGTACTTACCGGTCTATACGTTTTTTAAAATTATAAATATTCGTCTTATAAATTAGCAGAAGGCAAAAACTCCTCAGGATTTGGTTAGTCCATACAATAAAAATGTCAAAAACCCTCGTGACAAGGTTGATGATTTACCCTAGTGGGAAATAGAGTAAGTACCTGGGTGCCTATGCAAAGAAGAAAACGAAAAAAAACAAAACTTCTCTTGTCAAGCCAAAGCAACGAGAAAGAATAATGTGCTCACATAGGATGTGGATGCTAGAAAGTGAATAAATCCTGTCGGCAGTGTGTGTCCTTGTGAAATTCCCATCGTACATATGCTCAAAATGAAATACAGCACCAACCATTGCCATCCATCCCCATTGCCATCTTCTATGCCCAAACTTAACCCAACAAGCTTAAAGATAACAAACGTTGATAAAGGCCGGGTGGCAAGCCAAGAATCCATGTCTCTGGAGAATGGGTGATATAAACACACATACTTGTTCAGTCTGTAAAAAGGATATACATACACAATGCAATGTTAATAAAATAAAAAAAAAAAAAACAGTAAAGGATGATGACACACCTACATAAACCAATCCACAACAGTACATACTTATAGAACTTAAGGACGACTTTTATGCCGAAAGGAAACCGATATAAAGTTTTATTAGTATCTCTCTCTCAAGAAGCCATCATGGAAAGATTGTAGAATAACGTAATAAGCTGCGAACACATATCCTGCCGTATACCATAGACATCTATCCCGGCACAGCTATATCTCGCATGGTGGTGGGTGGCGGTGGGTTAATGTGCAAAAGGAGTATAAAGCGCTGCCATTCATCGCCCCCCTTCCCCAGCACATTATTATTTGATATGTGTGCAAGAAGATTGTGGCTGCGGGTGGAAATATAAATGAAAAAGGAAAGAAGAAATTTGCTCCACACACGACGACGAACTTGAGAAGATAGATTTGTTAGAAATGTTTTGTGTGTGAAGAGAAAAATGCCTGAAGGATGTGTATACCTACACAATGTACAGATATACATAAATATAGAAGCATCAAGGTGCAGATAGAAGATAGAAATTCGAAGAAGCGATAGATAGATGGAGATATGTAGGTACATGGAGTGTGAGTGCCAGATTCAAGACAGCCACGAACAACAAGAATAAAAGAACAACACCAACGACTTTAAAGGAGCTTTTCACTTATTGCAAGAGATCTCCGAAAAGCATACAAATAAGATAAATATATTCACAGCTGCAAGAGATATACATATTTTCTGACATGTTGAAAAGTGATTTACCCGTCAGCATATAGGGTAGATAGGGCATGGTTTGGCGAATAATTACAGCAAGAAAAGGGTAACTGAAGGTAAATCATGGAGATGATTCAAACTCAAGAAGGACCGGCCTCAGCGACTTGGCTTTAACTTAAATAAAATACACGTCTCAATCGCACGAACTTGCTCTTATGTTTATGGTAGGTACTTAAAATTTGAAAACCTATTTTATAAGTGAAAAATGTTCACAAGTTTTTTTTAAGCTAAAAACAGAATGACATAAGCCGTTTTTGAAATATAAATTTTAAAAGAAAAAAAAACATTTTTTGTTAAATGCAATGGCGTAAAATTCAAATTAAAATTTTGCGCCAATGTTTTAGATCGTAAACATTTACCGAAATAGAAAAAATTTTATAAAAATTCTAGTTGCCGTTTTGGAGAAAAATACGATTCTCAAAAACCAATTTTTAAAAGGTATTTGTACGGACTGTTGTTCTTAAATCAAATTAAAAAATTTTCCCACCACTTGTTTAAAAATATCGGCCATGTGTTTCAAAATATAGTTTTCAAAAAAAAAAAAAATTAAATTTTTTCTAAAAATTCAATTTAAAAAAAAAAATTAAACAAAATTGTATTCGAACTTTTTATGACCTTTATTATGAAAGTAAAAAGTAGTCCAAATCTCTTTTTGAGAAGATCGAAAACCAAAAAAAAAAAAATGGTTTCATGAATGATACCATTAATAGACATTTTTTGGAAACGAAATTTTTGGATTTTTTTAAATCTGTGGAACAGTTTTTGAGAAAAAGAAATTACGGCAGGTTTCGATATTTTTTGTCTTAAAAAAAGAAACACACATGGGAGGAAACTTGAAAGCGATATTATCAAAGTTTAAAGAAAATTGATAAAGCCGTTTGAGCTGTAGTCAAACAGACAGACAAAATTGCGAGACACTTTTTTTAGTCAAGTCTGATCAAAGTTCGTTTTTTTTATAACCCTATCGCAAGTAAAAAAAAAACAGCACGAAGAGAAGGTATGACGAATTTGTATTAATTACTACGAGAACAACTGGCACTTTTATATAGCTAAAAGTTGAATGACTGAATTATTCTTCGCTTTCTAATCAAACGATCGCTGGCAACCCTGGCAACACACTCACAGGGCTGTCGAAGTACTGCAAGTGCAATGTTTGTACTACGTTTTTAAAACTTTGTCCTGACGTTCTGCGAACACAGCCTGCATACTGCATTTTCTTGTGAACTTTTTGCAAGTAAATAAGTAGTTCATTGTTATTCGGCCCTAGCGAGGTATCCGTTCGGAGCGGAAAATTGTCCGCAACGCATACTTTGTCGGAGGTTCAAATTGCTTTCGAGGTATCCTACCGGAAAAAATAATACACGAATGCGTTGGCGTAGTTTGTCCCCCGAAGAAAAACAATTGCATCAAGCTGTCAGAAATTTCACAAATAAAGCTTTTGATCGCACTTCAACGCCGTTCACCGAGTGCGTTAAAAAAATGTCGGAGAAAAATTCTGCTGTTCGGAAGAATACCTCGCAGCAAAAAATCGTACGAAATCGGAGAATTTTCCGCTCCGAACGGATACCTCGCTAGGGCCGATTATTCTCTCTAAACGCAACTTTTCTGCGAACATACCGTTTAAAATTAAAAATGGCATCCCATAAGGGGTTCTTCGTTTTTCGTTCAGAGTATGTTCAGATCACTGTTTACCAGCTTCATAGAAAATTTCGCAATAAAATTTATTTTACTGGGATCCAGTGTTGTCGGAATGGCTACTATAGTAACATTTGGCTCCTTTACTGCGGGAAGGGCTACTGTGCTCCCCATGCCTCAAAAAGGCTCCTCCCTCCCATCTTGAGGCTCTGACTAGTAATATATATTAGTTTTTTGCACAAAGTCCTAAACGAACACTGGAACTTGAAGAGTTTCAAAAATATTTTTCAGTTGAGGGGCATAAAATTCTTAAAATGTCGTCAACTAGGTGGCTTTCGTTGGAGAGCGTTATCTCAAGAATTCTTGAACAATGGGTTCCTCTGCAACATTTTTTCATTGCTTACAAGTTAGAAAGCAATATGAATTTGGCCCATAATATCTTCTTAGAGCTTACGGAAATAAATAAAACATATTTAAGTTTCTTGGGTTACGTTTTGAATATAACAAAAAAAATAAACATAGAATTTCAAGCGGAAGCCCCAAAAATGCATACCTTGCTCCAAAATGTAAGAATGTATTTCAAGACCCTTCTTCATAATTTTGTCAAGCCAGAATATACATAGATGATTTACAGCTACATAAAATCGATTTCTCCAACGATAATATTTTTTTAAATCTAAATTACGTTTAATTTGATGATAAAGTTTTAGTGGCAATACAAGGTATTGACCCCAAGAACCTAGCACCAAGTTTAGTCCCTTTGATGATGTTATTTCTAAATTAAGCGGATGAGTCAGAGTCTGAAAATCTAGATGAGGAATGGCGGCTACTTCTTAATCAAACTTCTATGTCAAAGGACTTAGACATTGAAGATTTTTACCGAAGTATGTTCAACACTAAAAACAATAATTGTTTTTCCATACAGTAGTGCGATTGCGGAAAGAAAGTATTCAGATGAAACAGTGAATGCTATTTTAACGGCAAAAGATATTTTGAATAATAACTCATGCGAAAAGTGGGAACCGTCTAAAAGTTTGATTGAGAAGTAAAAAAAAAGAGGTCTGGACTCAAAGAAATAATAATGTATGTATATTTATTTTTATATTATATAAGTTATAATGTGTTTTAAAAAAACCTACTTTTAATATTTTTAATTAATTTCTTAATAATGATCAATTTTCAGTTATTTATTTTCCTATTTAAAATAAGGCTTCTTTTGAGGCTATATTTATATAGATATACAACTTCAGATATGAATTGCTTTTTGTTTTATTTAGTCCAATAGAACGTTACGTGCATGTGTCCTTCTTAGGGTGTGTTCACAACGGAGCTGCGATAAACGTTTCGAGAAGCAATGTGACTAAAGCTTTGAGATTTTTACATTGATTGTTGTTGTTCGAAGCGCTGCTCCGTTGTGAACACACATAGGAAAATCAATGTAAAGATTTCTCAGCTCTGATCAAATCGCAGCTTGAATCGTTTATCGCAGTTCCGTTGTGAACACACCCTTAGACATTTTTGTGTGTAGGTATGAATAAAAATATAAATAGAAAAAAAATATTTTTGTTTCTTTTCATTTGTGACCGCATCTATTATTTGATGAAATATCCCGAATTTTAACGTGGCTCCTCAATGCTCCCCTAATTTTATGAAAAGTGCTACTCTAGGAATTTTTGAAACGACAACACTGCTGGGATCTGCTCTGCATGGCAATCTGTTTCAATTTTCAAAGTAGATTTAATTTCCACCAACAGAGGAAATAAATTACACTTTTTAGTGAAAGAGTGTAGTGTTTTCATCAGAGCCAAAATAATATAATTTCTCAAATTACAAAAAAGTATTTCCATCTCAAAATTGATGATTTCGTTTGCAGCTCATTTCATTTTGAATCTGATCACAGTGTTAATAATTTGTTTTTGTTGTTTTTCATACTTAGCTTTGACGTTTTAAATGTATTTCAATTAAAATGGCTGCATTCATATATCTATTTACAGAAATTTGGATATATTACTGCTGTTGTAGACTCGTATGCGCGAAACAGATTAAACCAGCAACAGCACCGTCAACAGCAACAGCGGCCGCCATTAATTTAGAGCCAATGTATTTCAATTGTTCAACACACATAAGAACAGCAACAGCAACGCCAACAGCGTCGTTAGGTCAAAGTCCTAAATTTGCTGTTGCTGGTGCAGTGTTGTCAACTTTTCCACTGCAATATTCAGTGGCACCACAATGAAAAACTTTTTTCCAATATGAAATGTCAAGCAGATGAAATGACGTTGCTGGTGGCAATGTGTTTGAGAAATGTTTGCTGTTTGTTGTTGACGATGCTGGTGCTGTTGCCGGTTTAATCTGTTTCGCGCATTATGGCTAAAACAGATGTCCAGCATGTCTGCGCTCATCGATCCACACAGCGGTGCACTCTGAACACATGTACAGACACTCTGGCATTTATGATGCTTAGTTCTGTCAAAAATAAAATGACAACAGCATTTAATATTTCATTATTTTTTTTAAGACTTAACTGTCAATTTTGGTAATGACAGACATAAATAATCTTAGATTTGTAGGTTTGGTGTTGTGACAGTAATAAATAGAGACATCGTGCAGCGATCGGCTGCATGCAACTCTATGTAGCCCATCATGTTTAAGTGCAAAAATGGAAATAAATAAAAGATGAGACAGAAATAAAACTGACCTTTGTCGCGGGGGTAAAATTTTTGATGCAACAATTTGACGTTTCTCTTGTCCGTTTTTCTACAGCTTTTTATGTTTTCCATAGGGCAGAAGCAAACTTCGTTGCAAAGCCCAGAAATAGGTACATGTTTTTTCATTGCTTCTTTATTTAAAAAGCACAGACACAGAACAACCTATACAGAGAACTGTCAAATTGAATAAATCATAAATCTGGTTTTAACGTGTAATAGCGCTTGAATAAGTGGAAGAAATAACAAAGAAGAGTTTGAAGAAGGAAAATGTATCTAGATTCATCTTGTAATATCAGACTTATAAAAAAGCTGAGGTTACAACAACTGGAGGTACATATCTGAACATTTTGGAATAGGTTTACAGCCTGTCGGCTAGGTTCTTGAACGTGAGGAATTGATTTTACGTGGGTGTGTTCGTAGACATTGCACGTGGTTTTTACTGAATTTCGTGAAATTAGTTACTTTCAAAAAGCACTTGATACCTATATGTATTCCAGTGACCGGCAGTGTATGAGTTTCGGAATTTGCTTGCAAATTTTTTTATATTAGTCCAAGAATTCCGACAGAAAGTATTTTAGCAATTTAAAGATCGGGTTTCAGTCGTTCTTAAATTTTCTCTAATTACATCCATGATTTATTCATCTTGCCAATAGAGCACGATATTTTTTTCGCTTAGCAATTTCTCCATATTGTTGTCATTTTTAAGTATATAATTACTCATTTCATACAAAATCATCAACGTCCTTTCTTTTTTTCGTCTGCCCTTAACTCATCCCTCCATATACTTCTTTATAGGATCGATATGTTTGTATGAACATCTAAACATTGTACAACCTTTACGGTCGCCGTATAGAACTCATGACACGCAACATCTGTACTTATGTGTGCTTATTTATGTATGTATGTCGTCCATATGTTAGTCAAGCAAAGTGTTGTAAATACAACATGGATATCCTTCATGGGAATTTTCGCCCCCAAACCACCTATTACCCGTACCTACTTTCAATTTATGTCTGTGGGTGAACAGAGAGATAGACTACTCTATAAGGTAAATGTAGCTGCTGCTACTCTTTGATTTTGCTATATCCTTACACACATAGACACAGCACAGCAAAGGATATAATATTGTATAAGCACAGTATAGAGCTACGCAAGCACAACCTAAAAGATATCATCGTCATCGTCCTCATCATCAATTCCCAGTTCGTCAGGCATCCGTATGTGTGTATATTCCTAGGTACTTGCAGGGGTTATGTTTGTGATTTAATGCCATCTAGGTACTACAGGATATTGATAAAAAAGTGTTCCCACTTTGCAGTTGGTAAAGCCATTTGGTTATAATGTAAATATTAATATGCGAATTTGTGTTTTCTTTCAATATACAAGTTACTGCTCTGGCCCAGGAGAGGAATTTCAAAGGAAATGAGGGTGATAGAGGGTGTTGAAGTGGAATAAAGATATTAACAAAATTTTATTTGAAAGGCCCATGTATGCCATCATGAACGGAATATGAGATCGTTCAAATGCCCGCCTCGGCTTCTTACGGTGGCACTGATCCGAGTGGTCTTATTTTCAATGACTCTTCCGCATAGATCTGGTCATGTCACTTCTGCAGGACATAACCTCACCCTCAAATTGTTTATGCAGATTGTCTACCTTGGCATCCGCTGTGTGGATGTAGCTCCATCCTGCTGAAACTACATGCCGTCTAAATCCATATGGTTCAATTTCAAATTCAATAAGAAATTGGCTATCATCGTTCTGTACCACTCGAAATTGAGAGTCAGCAAACAAACGGACAATGGTCATGGACTTTGAGCTTCTGTGTGAATTAGATCTTATACGGGAGAGCCCCAAGTCACCAAGTTGATGTCTGCGAAAGGCTGAGTTCTTGTGCGAGGAACCGACTGCCCCGGGTTCTGCTGTATACTTTCACCGATCGTGGCAATATTCTCGGTCGGTCTTGAGTTACTTTGAAGTACGAATGTTGGCTGAGTGATAACCGAACCGGTCATCTCAAATTTTCCCACCAAACCCTGAAGAGTCGACAAATGAAGAGCCACCACGTCTATCGCAAATGGGCGCAACGCACGCAATGTTTGCACTACTTTGCATTTAAGGTTTTATCATTTGGAGGTGCTGATGTTAAATCGTGAAATTATCCATGTTGTATAATAAACAACATGTTTGACAGATGTGACCAAAATAACATGGCCGCCAATTGAAACACCCTTTAAATTTGAAAGTGAAAAGTCCCACAGTTATAATTGGCAAAATCGCACAACATAAAACTATTTGCAGAAAAATTAATACTCTTTGCAAAATTTACTCTGATGTTTCATCTTAACTATAATTATAAAAAAATATTAACAAAAATTTAATTTTTTTTTAGCCCTAGGCGTAAGTTCTCTCATCCACCAAAGCATGAACGTCAATATTTAAGAGCGTTTATAAGGCTTATGACTGATAAGATTCACTTTTCAGATATTATACAACATACGAGTATCTACAAAATTTTTCAATAAAATATAAAATAAACTGGTCAAATTTCAACTTTGCCCCTTTTAATTATTTCTATACGTATTGGTTTCGTGTAAAAAAGATTGGAGGTTGTTTTAATCGAGCTTAACATAACGTGGGCGCATGAAATCTGATTCAATTTTTTTGGTTTAGCATATGTCAAATATGTCAAAAGAAATAAAATCAAAAATAATATTCCCAAAAATGTCACTTTCCCTCAACAAATGTCTTATCTCTTATCACAGAGGTATGATTTTTATTTATGATTTTTATTTTATTATTAATTTAGATGGCTGTCAGAATTTATTTCTTGAAGGTACTTCCGTCTCTTTTCATTTTTAATTTGAGATTTAATTGAACAAGAACATCGTAACAACTAATCATGAATTTTGACAGTTCATGGTTTTATTTAGTGTCATCACAAGGCATTCAAATTACTGTTTTTCAAGACGAAATCTAAATCTTAGATTTGTTGAATTTTCAGATGCATTTTAATCATTAATTCGCACCGATTCTTCGATGAAAATTCGAACTTTCTTGAGAAAATTTTAATTTAATTTAAGTAATTAAATTCAGTATTTAGTACGAACTGTCACCAAAAATCACTAATGTTGGTGCAATTGGTCAGCAGATGACAGTTATTTTAATGGAAAGAATGTAAATGTTTCTGATTTTCTGAATTTCATAGTGTGTATTTTAATTTCGGTGACATTAGAGTTTGACATTAATTTTACGTTGACCATCTAATTGTAGCATTATTGGGCGTTCTATTTCTGGCTTATAATAACAAAGTAAAATTCAAGAATCAAAAGCTGCCAACCTTATCGTTGCTAACATTTTTCTGTAATCCTATTAAGAGTTATTCTAATTCAAACATTCAACATTCTGTTTCATTTTTAAAGTGGGAACACTAACCGTTTTGCAATTCTTTAAATTTGCCTTGTTGCCGGCATATGTATGTATGTATAGACATTTATTGTAAATAGTATATCTTTTAGGTGTGCCCTTCTTCAGCTTCTCCCGTGCGTCGTTCGTTGTCGTCGTCGCTGCCAGCACAATGCAAAGGAAACTTAAGTTAAGTTTTGTATTGTGTTAAGTTATGAATACACCAAGTGGAACCCCTGTGGGGGTGGTGATGGTTTTGGTTGTAGATGTTTATAAATATGCCAAGCTTTTCCAAACCCTGCCATTACAAGAAAGTGTATTTTGTAGATATGTACCTACTTCAGTTAGGAAGGAAACTTTTGTTGTTACTGAAAGAAGGAAGAAGATTAAGACAAAGATGAAGAAGCTAAGACAGTTTTGTGGATAAAACAGAACGAACATATAGAAAGAAAGTGTAGGCAAATATTGTTGGGTTCATTTGCGGGAATTCATTGCCGAAGAAACAAGAAGGCACTTAACTCAGTGAGAAATTGTCCTTAGGTTTAGCTTTCACAACATAAGTACAATATTCCGTTCCGTCCGAAGATGAACGGACGATTTGTGCATTGTTTGTGTTATTCTGTGATTTTGGGGTTTTGGTAAATTGGTTTTTACCATCCGCAAATTGTGGACAAGGGTGAAATTCAAAGAGCAGTATTCTTTGTATTATACACCACTACCTACGAGTATATACACAATACAAACAGTCATGGGTATTTAGATATTGGATAAATGTATCTGTGATAGACATTTAATCTATTGTTACAAAAGCTTTTCATCAGTTTGTGAAATTAAAATGCATTGGGGGACAATCTCAGGTTGAATTAAAAGACAATGAATCAATAAATCAATGAATAATGTTAAAGGGCTTAGGAAATTTGATCCAAATGGAAATTGTTTCAACCAATGTTTGATAGCCAATGAACTCGTTTAATATAAAAATGAGAAATTACTTTTTTTTAATTTTTTTTTTCAGTAAATGCTTTTTAAATAGGTATTTCTTTTCGTTGCTTCTGATGCATTAATTAGGCAATATTTATTTGGATTAGAAATTACGTCGCTGTATTTACTCTACAACTCTCCACTTTCAAAGCATTCTGATCTCTTTTGAAAACTACTAAGAGAGAAAAAGAACGCACTCAACGTCGAACGGAAGCCTAACCCATGATTATCTAACGTGTTGAAACTAAATCGGAGATCTTTTATTATTTTTTTTTTACATTGAAAATTCCACATTATATATCTAAATATTTACATATATTAAAAATGAAGCTAAATGCATACACATTCTTAAGCTTCTCAAAAACTCACCTCTGGAACTAAAGCCGCCACTTCGCTGCAGAATATACCATGAGCAAGTTTTTTTTTTAACAAAATGTTGAAATCTTAGTGAGTTATTTTTCAGTTGGAAATTCTATGTTCCACCAAACCGAAATCTGAGAGTTCAGCTGAAAAATGTTGAGATTTCAAATAAGGAAAGCTTTCAGTCGAAATCGAAATCTCGTATTTCGTTAAGATGTGAACATAGTATAACGATAAATTTTAAAAATATGTTTATTTTTTAGTTTTTGTTTTTTTTTTAATAAATTATTACTAAAGCTTAATACGCAGATCGGGAAAAATTTTGTCTCCCATAAATTTTTTTTCCTGGGACAAATTTTGTCTTGGATATTTTTCCGAGCAGTACGCAGTTTGCTCGCAAAATTCATACTTTTGTGCATTGCTGTACAAAATGGAAAAAGAATGATACAAGCATTATTTTGCGGGACAAATTTTGACAGCCACCGTATTTCCGAAAGTGATGTTTGTCAAAACTAGTTTTATGTAAAAGGTGCTGATGCTTCTCTTGAAAGCATCAAGAAGAGATTTCAAAAAGGTATGAAGTACTTTTGTAAGACAACCCGTTCCAGAGATACACTACAAAACACATTAAATTAGATTTTACATATATCTCCAAATTCAAACTTTTGCGTTAGATTCGGAAACGTTTTGTAGAGATTAATATTGTAGACATAAAATTTGTCTTGTCTCGATCTGCGTACCTTATGGGTGGATAAGGCTACGTACTTATGCTCTTCCTTTGACTCCGCACAGGTCGACAGACGACAGCTACAGCAATGCATTTTGAACTTTCTTCATTACTGTACTTCTTTGATTGGGTTCGCAGTTGAAAATAGGCGTGCTTCTTTTTAAGCTCAGAGCTAAAGCTTTAAAAAAAAGATTTGTGTTTCTTTTTTAGCTCAGGCTCGCCAGGGAGCTCGGATTTACTTTGTTTGTATATTTGGAGCTACCTCGTAGCGTCTCTATTACTACGTTTATATGGAGAATTGAATCAGGATTTAGCTCCGTGTATACCTGGAACGGATTAAGATAGGATTTCTCGATCCGATCCCACTAAACGAGCTGAATCAATTCGAAAATATGCTTTTATACCTGAATCGAGGAATCGAAGAATCGAATGTGTGTACAACAACAGATTGTTATTTCGATTCCATTTCAATTCGATCTCTCGATCCAGTGCCGCCATATACCTGGATCGAAATCTCAATTCGATTCCTCAATCTACTTACTCTTGTAACCGAGGTAGATAAGTTCAGGGGCCAAATTACCGCATCAGTTATCGAGTAATACGTGACTGTATTATGTGAGTTTGGAATTACCGCTTCCGTCATCGAGCAATAGATTACTCTAATTTGACATTTTCATTCGATCACTGATGAGACTCACTCACTCGGTCACTGAAGCGGTAATTTGGCCCCAGAATAGAATGAGTAAAAAGCTGAGCGTAGCTAAATTTTTTTCGTGTGATATGACAGAGACAGACGGCGGAAAAATAGAAACAATGGAGATCGACGCCTTTGACAGTTGAGTGCTCCAGTGTGTTTTATAAATAAATCGGAAGGCTCTGATCAAGCTCCACTCGGAGCTTACTCGACATGATCAAGATCTGTTGAATTCTCTGCTCAGAGTTAAAAAAGAAAAATGCCTAATGGTGGTTTTGATGTCTTTTTAGTACGTGCCTCCAGGGTAAACGTGATCTTCTGTATCGATCAATGTTTCTAAACGATGTTCTTTTTATTTATGATGGCTTAAAATGTGATGGTAGGTTTCATCAATGTGGAAGCTACAAGTGAAAGCTTGTGCAGTTATATAGGGTGACCAGATAAGAACGATAAGAAAATAAATTTAAATAAAGCAAAAAAGACGCTCGTATTAAGCTAAGAAGCTACATCAATGCCATTATCTACATAATATGAAAGCTTATCATTGAAATGGCCCTTCGGCTTTACTGGCAGTGCTTGAAGCGGTCGGCCCAATTTTCGAAGACTCGAGGCGTTATTCTGGCAATAGCGTCGCGATTGTTCGCCTTAATCTTGTCCAAAATGGTTGACTTGTAAGCGTAGTCTAATAACTCGATGTTTTTCCATAGAAAATAATCGATTGGTGTCAAGTAGAATGTTCGCAGTATTTGCAATATTTACTTGTTGTCATCGCCGCTGGGCCAAAAATGGGCCCGGTTTGACAAGATATTCTTGTGTACAATCTCCAGCAAACATTTCCAGCTTCACATTAACGAATTAACTAAATTTTCTAAATTCATCCGGTTAAAATGGCAGACCTTACTGAATATTTTGACAGCTGGATGTCAGTGGATCTTCTGCTGGTCTTATCGTTTCTCATAACAGGGAGGTCCAGTATGAACTCAATGCAATTTGAATACGACGAAATGAATAAAAAAATGTGGATGAAAGATAAACCTAATATCAAATTGAAAAAACGTGAACAGGAAGAAAAATGAACAATACGAAGAATAAAAAGAAGTAAAACGGCATTCCATTTATTTTTTATTAATCAATAAGCTTTGATAGATTTATTTTCAAAAAGTCCACAGTTTTTAATCACAGCATAGCCCCATTCCGAAAACACATCGATCTCGACCTCCCTCTTTGAAAATAAAACCTTTCCAAAAGTCATGTTTCGAAAATTATCTCCCCAAGGAAACTTGGGTTTCGATTTCGCCATTAGTCTGCCCTCTTTGGCAATATGCAAAGAATGAGAATCCCATAAAAATACATAATTCTCCAGCAACTACTCCGCTTCGACCGACCACCCCTGGAATATCATGTACGATTGTGAAACACCCACAGGGTGTTATAGAAAATAATGGCTATTTGCCTTTTCTTGTTAATAATAAATTTAGTGAACAATATTCCTGTATTCTTTTTTTTATTTCGTTGTTCATATATAGTATATTACTTTTGCCTTTTGGATTGTTCAGCTCGTGATAGCAATAACGGCGGATCGGATGCGAGAAGTAGTAGCTCTGCAGAATGTTATGCCATTTGCGTGGCAATCAAATAAAAATTCTTGCGCACGTATTCTCATCCGGGATATCCTATTACTCCCAGCATCTCGTCCTTAATTTTTTTTCTTTTTATTTCTTTAATACACAGAGCTTTCCTTTGCGCTTTTGTTATGCATATAAAGGAGGAACAATTTTGTTTGTTTGCTAATGTGTACTAAGGAACCTTTTTTTTATGACATCGTAATGAACCTCTGAATGGCAAGAAATTATTATTGTTGGATGATGGTTTCCTTAAAGATTTCTTCTTCGTCCTTTAAGACAGTTAGCAAAAAAAATGTACATATTCATTCGCAGCGAACAACGAAATTGGAAATTATGTACGTTTGAATTTGGTTTCTTTTGGCAGTTATCAATTGAATATACAATGGGTGGGTGGGAGATTTGGATGCCGCTCATGTAAGATGAGGGGTGTGGTAGACACAAAATTAAGGGATAATATTTACAGGAGCAATTTGCTTATATAAACATTGCTTACAGAGTGAAGAAGTCAAAATGAATAGGGAGGAAAAAAGAGATCAGAATAATTGAATTTGAAATGAAGGCAAATGTGAATGAATGAAGAAATGTGCTTATCAGATTTATAAAGATCATATCGGGAATGAAATTGAGTAAAAAGAAAAATTAAATTAGAACACAAAGACTTTGATAATATCAAATTATGAAATTGGTTGTAATCTTTTTTTTTTCCAGCAATCAAAGCTCTCATATAGACTGCTTGGAGTCTTTTTCGGAAATTTTTGGAGTCTTAGAAAAATTAAAACACTAATGCCCTTTTAGTCGAAAACATAAATTTATAGCTCAAGAAATCTGAATAAATCTAAAACCTAAACGTTTGAAGAAAGCACAGACATCTTGGAAACCAAAATACAATATTTCTTAGAGGAGTTCCAACATACAAAGTTATATTGTAGAGAATTTTTTTATTTTCAACTCTTGTGAATATTTTTACTCCAATATATCATTTTGTCTGAGGAGAAGCTTGCTAAATTGTAGAAGTTTAACATCAACTGATCCTTAATTCATCTTTGGCATATTAGTTGATATAATCTCGACCAAATTACAGCAGTTACCAATCTGCGACTACTAGACTCTTCAGCAGTTCGTAATACAGTTATAAATACCGCTAGGTTTCCGAGGTTAAGGATCTCAAGTATATATAGATGACCGCACAAGTAACTAAATATAGTATATGGTCGACGAATGGCACTTCCGTTCATATCTTTGTATCGAGGAATACCAGTCACAGAAGTCGTCAAGGTTCATCTTAGAGCAAATTCGCCAAAATTGACGCTTGAAAGTTACCGTAGTCTTAAAGAGAACACCTGTACGAGAAGCTTTTTGTTGTGCAGTCACTAACCACAAACGCCAACATCCAGTGGTCCGAAAATTCTGATATCATCAAAAATGCCTTCAACTAAAAACGAGACAGAACCTGCATATGCAAACATGTTGGATCTCAAAATAAGAACAGCGACAGAAGAGTATTTTGTACAAAAATAGAAGAGAAGAAGAAGATCATTCATAGAAGAAAGAAGGCGTACACAGCCTCCTATAGGATTTGAAGATCGAATAGTCTTGCGATAGAAAAATTTCCGGAAGTTTTATGAAGAAGCCAACAAAATCTGCCTACTTGTCTTAAGACCAGAACGCAAGTTCTACGAAACAGCAAAGGCAACTTACCGCACTGAATAGTAAATTTATTAAAGCAGCGTTTTCGAAAGCTGCTTAACGGGCATGACTGGGCATCGAAGTTGTGAAGGACTACATCTTAAATTTGAGGCTTATAGAAATCCTAAACCTAGTGACTTACAACTCTAAACAATTCCTGTTTGCGTGTTACCAGAAATGAAGGAGACCTAAGATATTCTGCTGATTCGAACGTATATAGTGAGCAGCACTTTTCATAAAATGATATATATTCTTGGGTGATTTCCCTCGCAAGAGGCAATATAGCCCTGAAAAACTTTTTTCCAGGGTTTGGGAATCGAACGAGACCTTCTACATGAAAATCCAACGCACTAACTGCAAAAGTGTACTACAACCATCATTCACTTCATTTACTTAGTATTAAATATAAGCTCCACAAACAAAAAATTGCGACGAAATATTACTACCAGTGGTTTGCTAATAATGGGATCTTTCGAGGAGAAAGAATGGAGGGGAAGGAACAGCTCCGAATTCCGTAAGTTGCACCATTATAATATGGCTTAACTATCAAGCGAAATGTTTCCCCAAATTGTTCTTGGAATTCCAAAAACCCAAGTCCGAGTGAAAAAGTATGATCGCACCACCTTCGATTTCAAGGTCAAGTATTAGCGAATGCTAGAGCGCTTGGCCTGAATGGATGGAAGCAGCTTGCTTAGGGTTTCATAATGAGGATGGTAAGGCTGAGACTAAGTGCAGATCAGAAGTCCATTTAATAAGTAAAAAAATTATTGAGAACATATCTGTGGTGATTAGTGAAAAAGATGATAAGTCCATAAAATATTTTGCGTTTTTACATCCTTAACTTAGCATTGAGGAAGGACTTAAACGGGTTGACAGATTTCTGTTGAATTCGGAGTGTTTACGGAAATATTTTTTGAAAAAATTGTTTCAAAATTTTAAGAAAATCGGTTCACCCGTTTAGGTCTAAGCTCGATTTAACGATGAACATACAGATGCTTTTTATTTTACGGAGTTATGTTCATTCACAACAGATATACACCAACATCCTTAGACACAATTTACTTTTGAATCCCCTAGGGCCAATGAACTTCTTCCACTAATGTACCGATCCATTATGTTGTTACATTTTGTATTGGTACTCGTAGCATTATCGTGCGAAACGTTTCTCAAAGTTAACTTCGACGAACTTCAACAAAGCAGAAATTTTCTCCTAGAAGTCAAAAATAAATGTAAGGTCAAAGGAACTGTGATCGCATTTCCCCCATTCCTGAAATACCAATGACGAAGTGTTATAAAAATATCTAAAACACACAAGTTTCATGGACGAAAATAGATCAAATTGCCATCAAATTGCATCGACGCACAATAATTGCATTAACTCTATCAGACACGCCATTTAACAAACTCAGTTACCAATTAACAACATTAACTCTCCAAATATTGAAATTAATTAAACATCATCTCTGATTCTCCCATACCTTCAATAAAATGTCAATCATAATAAAATTTTGCATTTATGTAGAACACGACAGCCCATGTATCTTATGGATGGACGCACGGATCCACAATGTAGTACATGGGTTTTCGAAACGGGTCTATTCCCATATTCACATAATGCCGTATGAAATAATTAAATTTTCAATAAAATAATTGTAATTAATGTTTACCACAACATACAATTTATAGATTAAATATCTCCATACGGCCATGTCACTTGCACTCCAACTCCCACTCACATCATCTTTATATAGATAGATAGGTTCATTTACCGGCCACTTGAAGGTATCAGCTGCAATGCAACCTGATTAAATTACACTTAAACATTGTCACTCTCTATCTCGCTCCGTTTATGGAGAACCTCAGCACTCAGCCCCAAGTCCAGCTAGCCACAAAACAACCCTGAGCCTGAATGCCTGATGACCAAAAAGGTATGAGCATTATTTATGAGTGAAACAAACCCTTCACCATCATCATTTCATCGTCCATCGCCATAACGTGGGGTTTGGTGTTTTCATTACTAATAACTCTTCGTAGGAATATTAATTAATCATATAAACGCAGCGGGGATGACCGTTAAGCAGATAATGACTCCCATTTCCAGTCGGCCTCTATCTGTGTGATATGTGTGTAGAGTTGTGTGTGTTTGTGTGGTGTGGACATCGTATAGACGTGTATGTACGAGTACACGTGTTATATTTATTTTCTGTGCCATGTCAGTTCGAAGGGCAACGCCAACAGTTCCACTTCCACGGCCAAACTGCCATCTTCATATAGAAATTCCACCAGTCAATAAATTGCTCCTCGGGAAAGGTGCACGTTTATTATTTATTAATAACAGAAAGTATGCAGGGTGACCAGCTTCTTGAATATTTGAAGCTGTGTGACATTTTAATCATTTGCTTGTGTCAAAAAAGATTTTGGGTTAATTTTTCATCCGCCTTTGTCTAAATAGTTCAAAATTTTATATAAAGCTAGCAAACGCAATTCTCTTATCATTTTTTTTTTTATCTCGTCCTGAAATTGACAGAAAATTCTAGAAAACTTTATTTTTTCAACTCATTTTTAAATATTTTATTATTTCACTGCTTAATTAATCATGGTTAAGACTACCTATAGAGACGATTTTAAAAAAATTTTAACAGCTTTGAATTATATAGGAAAAAAATACGCTCGACCTTGTTTTTATGTTTAAGAGACTTGGAATTTTAAAAATGGATATTACTAGATAAACTGTTCACAAGCATCCATTTTTTAAAAACTTAAAACAACTTTTTGGAGAACTCAATGCCATGTGAATTTTCAATAGTTGCAACGATTGTTTTAAAAAACTGTGTTTCATATAAGAATTTTAAAATATTTGTAAGACACATTTTTTAAAAAATTGAATTTTCAAACAAAAATTTAATATGTCGAATGCAATTTTTTTTTAAACATCTAAGAAGTATACATTTTGTTATTTGAACCCATTATACCGATATTGAGAAACTCAAAAATCAAAATTACGGTTCTATAGGCATATTGTATGATAGTTAGTACAAAATAATCAACTGGTTGAAGTTGTTTTCGAGAAAAATAAAAATTTTTGCATAAAAGAAAAAAAGTATTTCGACATCTTAAACATAGTATTGACAAACTATTAATTGTTGAGCTTCCAAAAGTTGAGCGTGTGGTTTTTAAAATGCTAAGTTTTCCCAAAAAACAAATTTTCTTAGAACATTTAGAAATACTATTCAAAATAAGGAAATTAGGCATTAAAATGTATCTCGGAAAAACACTATAAGATAAAAAAAAATATTAACAATAATTAATTTATAAATAAAAATGCACTAATATTTTTCAAAATTTTGTTTGCATAAATTCATATTTTTCTAAAAATAAGATACCAATTGAAGCAGTAAAATTTACCCATTTGAACATTTTGCTGTAATTATTTACATTCACGTTTCTACATCTACAATTTATTTTTAAAATCCAAGGAACTTCAACATAAGAATACTAATAAGTATACGTACATTCCAGTCTGGAAACGTTGTACAAAGATATAAATGTATGAACCCAAAGAAGTGATGTAAGAAGAAGTGAAGTAATGTTTTTGAATGCGTCCAAGTTAAATTTTTAAAGATTTTAAGTCGCAGGCGTAAATTAAAAAAAAAAAAAACATTTTTTTTTGAAAATATGGTCACCGTAGTTCATTTCATACAGTGATGTTCGAAAAACGTTGCTCAAATCTTTTTCTTTTAAAGTGATACATAAAACTTGAAACGTTCGTCTAAATTTCTATGGAATTAAAATTTCAAGAAAAATTTAAGAACATTAGAGTGGAGTTTATGTGAAACTATAACTATTTGCATGGAGCACTAATAGGGGCATTGACATTCTCAAGTTTGTTAAACAAGCACGGCATGATGAACATTTGATAGATGAACAAAATTTAGCGTTCACATTTGTCAAACATGCTGCCAAACATCACTTCTCAGGGCGGACCAGCTCAAAGCATAGATGACATTTTAGATGAAGAAAATAATTTTTATATTCCAAGTCTGCAGAAAACTTATATTAATCTAATAAAATCCACTGAAATTACCGCTATTACTTATAAAACTCATTTTGATATATATTTTTTTTACCAATTTGTCCTTAAGTGGGCTTCATTTCAATATTTAATATTGATTTTCAATAATGAATAATGCTAATTTTAATAATTGAAAATCGATATTTTAATTTATTTGAAGTCACTAAATGACATATTAATAAAAAAAAAAAGGTCCCGAAAACAGGAAACATTTATATTTTCTTATGATGTGCAAAGCTCGAGAACTCATGGATAATGAAATTTAGCCAAAATATCAAAACATTTTGAAGTCCATCCAGCAATATTGACGAGCCGCTGGATGGACAGTTCACATTATCAAAATCAAGCCAATGGTGGTCAAACACATTCACGAATATGAACGCCTCTAATGGTGCACGAAAATATGATGATTCAGTTCTACTCTTGGAGCTCGATTACACGATTCTTTTTTTTTTGTTCGTTTCGTCTTTCGGCTTTTTGAAAGTTTGGCTGACGGGTGTAGAAACGCAGATTCATTGTAGCTTCATCTCACACCAAATATGTCATAAAGACGAAAGACGAAACAACTGAAGAAAAGAAACAAAGATTGACATCATTCCTATTTTGTAATGAAAATTGTCAAAGTAAATACATATATGCGGAAAAAACTAAAAATGTTAGTCCATTGGCATCTTAGTTATCTAAGTCCAGTTCATGACTTGACAGATGAAGAACGATCTATATTTTGATGTATATAGAATTTGGCATTATGTGGTTTGACAGATAAGGGCCAAATTAAATTTAGACGTATCAAGAATATTTCGTTGCAAATATCAACCCATTTGCCCTGAAAATGCGTTTAAAGAAAATAAAAAACAATATTTTTCGGATTTTTTAAATGTCAACTCTGAAAATGCATTTTTCCGGAACATTCAATAAAATGAAATCGTCCATCACTAACTTGAATGGGATTCGTTTAAAACTTTGAATTAACCTGCAAAGACATTTGACACCAGTTGTTTCATCTTTTTGACATATTGTGTGAGAGATGAAGAAATGGTTGGGGGAAGAAAGATTTCAATCCATTGACACTATAGGCGAACTTTTTTTGATGTGGCCCAAAGTGTCAAAATTAACCACGATGTAGTAAGTACTTAATATTCCTAATGTAAACAGAGTTCTAAATTCAATCTTCCATAAGGTAACGTGCCACACGGAACGTGTAACTGTAACGGTTACACGGAACGTATACGTTAGACCTCAATAAACATCAATAAATTTGATAGACTTTTTAAAAAAAATGATGGACCTGGGGTGCTCGGAAGATTACTGTACTTAGAGAACCCTGAGTTTCTTTTTGGGCCTAGTAATTAAATTTGAGTTTAAAGTTAACTTTGAAAACTGCGTGCAAAAGCACAAGTGTTTATTTCTGATGATATTTGTATTTTATTTCTTTGTTTCCAGGGTTAAAAGCTCTTTTCAGCCGAGTTTTTTAGAACTAATTTAACTTTGTGATAAAAATCACTTTGCTTACGCTGTCAAAAGTATCTCGTTAAGTAATCCGGAGTTAACTATGACGTTCTTCAGTAGTTAACTTGAATTTAACTCTGGTTCTGGGATTGTCTCACACATAGGAAAAAAATCCCTTAAAGTAAAAGAAGTCATTGCAATTGATTTTCCACATTTCCAAAAAAAAATTGTGTGTGTATATTTTTTGCATGGTACTGTTTAGTAGGTACATCACACTTCCAATAACTGTTTTCGAATGATTGTGATATGAACCAGCACAAAGCATACAAAATCAGAAACCCTCTGGCTTGGCTCCTGATCAAGGATAAATCGATTTATTTATTAATCAGTCAAAAAAAAAGGAGAAGTCAACAGGATGAAATTCAACCATTTATTCGTCCTTCATACATATCCATCGTCCTGCCACATTATTGTTTTTTACATATTTTTTTTTTTATTATTTTTTCATTAAATGCATTTTCGAAATAATAATCATAATAATTACACACAGAATGTTAAAAAATAAAAATCAAAATTTTTGTTCACATTCAATGATCTCATAATGGGGATTCAGAATTGTTTTTTTTTTTTTTTTTTTTGTATCGAACATATTGATTGTGTGTCAGGGGGAAGGGGTAGGGTAGAAAGGTGCTCCGAAGTTGTGTGGATAATAATTTTTCACGGCTAAGCCCATTGGGTGGAGTGATGGGAGGCTGACCACTGTTCGATAGTGTGTCTGTGAGAGATTTAATTTAATTACATTTATGATCGCAATATTGAAATTTTTAATTGAACAAAACCCGAAAAAAAGGAATACAAAATATATACATTTATAGGAAAATCGTATATAAAAGGAGAGGTGGCTTGACCGCTTGCCTGACGAGTTCGCGGCCTATTTAAATTGAAAATTATATGCATAGTCTGTGGGTTTTAACCACAGAAAGTACAGACAATGGATATACTGTGTTCAAAAACATACAGATACAGAGTATAGTTTTTGTTGTATGCCAATGCTTAAGCTTAACTATAACATCCTTTAAAGCTATACCTATAAATACACGCACTTTGTGCTACACTTACTATTTTAATCCTATCAAATACACAGAGAGAATTTTTATAGATGATTCAAAATGTTTAAACTTCGAATAGGTGTGGGAAATAGTGCAGTAAATATCTACTGATTTAGAAGATTTCAGCAACAATATAGATAGTTTCAATTGGGCGCCACTTATGGGGTAAGATATAATAAATACTTTATTCTCAAAGCACTGTTCCAATAAATTCCTACCTTTCCTCCTATTTTCAGCTAACAACTAGTGTCCTTCAAACATTGTTCTTTGAACTACCAATATTTCCAACTGAGTTGAACTGGATTAGCTTTTATATTTGGAGACTGTATACTTCAAACTTGGTGAAAATAGGTATACGTTAAAGAGAAACTATTTGGTGTTGTTCGTTAAAACAGAGAGTTAGAGTCCCAAATACAGAAGAACCTAAAATCCTTGAAATCATTATAGTATCAATGTTAATACGCTTCTGGACAGTTTTAAAGCCGTTGTAAGCCAATAATATTTTGACTCATTAAAAAAAAATGGATGATTTGTATTAAACGATTTAAAAAAAATAAGTTCTTGAAATCAAATGTGCTACAGCCTACCATAACAACTGTTAAAAATCCTTCAAAATATATAAAAAAAATTGCAGGTCATTACGGTTCATCTAAATGATAAGCCAATTGACAACTCTTAATCATTCTTATGAGCGCGATTTCAGGAAGGGACCTTCAATTTTCTGGCAGAAGAAATAAGATGGGAAGCACTTTTCATGACTTGATGCAATACATCGCTGAAAAAAAAATTCTCCATGGGCTGAGGCCGTCTATATTTCAGTCCAACGCATTAACCATAATGCCAAGTGGGGCTAAGAAAAATCTTAAATTCCTAGAGAATAGCTAATACGATTTTGATAAAAAATGAAATGCACGCTTTGGGTCTCACAAATTACTCTTATGTAAAAGACTAAGAGTTTTAAAAATTAATGTTATTAGAGATAAGCAGTTCATAAGCATAAAATTATTTTTTTAAATTACTAAAACAACTCCTTTAGTAGGTGGAGCTAAAAACAGGATGCCATTTGATTCTAGATAATCGGCCCTAGCGAGGTAACCGTTCGGAGCGGAAAATTCTCCGATTTTGTACGATTCGGAGGATTTTTGCTTCAAGGTATTCTTCCGAACAGCTGTTCGGAATGTTTCTCCGACAATATTTTAACACAGCCGGTGAACTGCGTTGAAGTGCTTTATTTGTGAATTTTCTGACAGCTAAATGCAATTTTTTTTCCGATTTCGTTGGACACAAATTCTTTGCGGAACAAATTGCGCCAACGCATTTGTGTATTATTTTTCTTTCCGATAGGATACCTCTAAAGCAATTTGAACCTCCGACAAAGTATGCGTTGCGGACAATTTTCCGCTCCGAACGGATACCTCGCTAGGGCCGAGTATAAGTTTATGCAAGAAAAAACCCTAGCAAATCCTTTTGCCTTCAATATTGGATTCATCTTGAAACTTCAGAATTAAGTTTCTGCAAAAGGCTGCTGAGCTACTTACATATGTTGCCTGACAAGACAAGCTCCGATTTTGATGTTTTGATGTTTATGCCCCATTTCTTGTAGAAATCAAAAATGAGGAAAGTAGTTGTTGTTGACACTTATGTTAATGAAGATGGTTAGAAGGATTAAAATTGTCTTTGGAATTCTCTTTACGATAAAGTAGAATGTTACATTTGGTCAGGTTGACTTCTTTGGCCTTAAGATGCTGATTATGTCAGCAATTTCTTCTGGGAAATTGTTATTTGTAGAAGAAATCAGATAGCGTTCTTCTTTAGCTCAAGCAATTTAGCATTTTATGTACTGAATTTCATAATTTTGAACCAGACCCGTTTAACCCAGTTCAGTTTGACCCAGTCTATAGTCATACATTTTTTTCGGTATGCTTTAATGAATACTTTGAAAGAAGTAGAAATATTAAAATATTTGTTATATTTTTCAACAATCTCAAACATGTCCAAGCATTTTTTTTTACAATTTTTTCTTATTGGGTAAACAAGGAAATAAGGGACCACTAAATTAAAAAAAAAACAATACTCTTACCATTCAATTTTCTTGTTGTTAAATTCATACAAGTAGCCTTTCAAATAAAAACAGATTATTTTGCCATAGGCTGGCTTCAAGTCTATTCGACTTTAATGAAAAGACTCTTGCAAAAAGCCCATTTATTTATTTTTAATTTAATACATTTATAATACAATAATAATATAATTATAATAAACATAATATAATGTAATATTAATACAAAACATTTAAAAAAAGAAACATAAAAACAAAATATATATTTATTAGTTAATAAATATAACGGAAATCATCAGTCATTTTTTCCGACACCAGTTCTTCTAAAACAAAAACAAAATAAATTAAAATAAGAACTTTTTAGAAATATTTTAAACATACCATTTAAGTCCATTTTGCCTCAAATATTAGATCAAAAGTACTCCTCGATGTCATCTTTGGCTTTCTACCTGCTCTTTTGCTACTTTTCACCTTTCTTCTTCTAATATTTCAATACCTCTTCTATCACTTTTTCTATTCCTACAAACTTTATCTTCAACTACTACAAAAAAAAAGTACTTCTATAAACTAATTTTTGTAGAAGTAGTTCTTATACCATTACAAAAACTTCTCCAACTACTACTATTACCTGAACTACTACTGCAACTACTTCTACTAATGCTATTAATACTCTTGCTATAAGTACTAATAGAAGTAGTAGTACTGCTGTTACTACTTTCAGAACTGCTACAACTAGGTTTAGGTATGCATCTATTTCTATAACTAATTTTCTTTCTAGTCAAAGTTCTCCTGCTTGTTATAGTTGTTCCAGCTCCAGTAACCAGTACTACTACTGCTAGTAGAACTACTTCTGATTGTAATATTTCTTTCTCTACATATTATTTGGGTTCTAATACTACCGGTTTTTCTATTACTCCGCCTGATTATAGTTATATCAGTACTGCTTCTTGGACTTTTACTTCCACTGTTACTCGTACTACTCTTTCTATCGCTAATACATTTAATTAAAGTTCTTCTACTACTAAAATTACCTCTCCCAATACTATCATAATGTATTCTCCTTGGAGTACTATTTCTTATGTTAGTATCTGCACAAGGTCTAGCAATCAAATTCTAAACAGGAAGACAACAAAATAAATATATTTTTTTTATTTACATAAAAATTTATACTCACAGTTTCTTCTAAAATTTCAGCCTCAGTAGGCTTTTTCCAAAGTTTCAGATTTTTCATTGAAAAAAAAGTTTTAAGAATTTCTTTTACAAAAAAATTCAGAGATCTATGGGAAAAAAATAAAAAAAAAGTATTCATCACATTAATTAACTTTTATATATTAACAATATAATTTTCTTACTTTTTTCAAGAAGCACATTATCAACAAATTCAATATTTTTTCACAGCTATTTATATCTTCCTTCTCACACAATTATTTTTTCACAATGATTTTTTTCCGAATTCTCACCACCTTATATAGTAAATTTAGGATTTCAAAGCCTACTATAATCTTATTAAAAACGACAAAAAGACAGTGAACATTCAATTGATTTGAGGTTATAGGATCAGGATTATTTGTGACATAAAACAAAACAATCCTATCCAAGTTTGGAACTCCGCAATATAAGACTCCAACGCCTTCTTTGGTGTTCTGTAGTTACCAGTGAGTACTCAACAATTCTAAGGCTACCGCATTTTTAAAGTGTTTCTTATATTCACTCAATAATTACTCACGGTTTGGCTGAAGAAGCTGACGCCAATGACAAATTAGAAATGGTCAATCATGACGAAAATGATAACTGTCAATCGCCAAATAAGGTCACATGATGCACAAAGTAAAAAGTGCAATATCTGCATTTAGATGCACTTCATAACGTTTTTAATAAAGAATAAGGGTATAAAGTATTGTGGGCAATCAAGGGACCCTAGAATTCTTACATACATACCAACATGAAGGTCTCGAAAATTAAAAACAATCAAATATGTACGTGAGTATTTTGTTGACTGCACAGAATTTAAGAAGGAATTTGTGTCTAGTAAAACTATTCTCTTAAAAACGAACATGATTCGTAGTAGTCCTGGACCTACTTATTATTCATGATAGCTAAATCAGCTCTGACAAAAATTATCCAATGTTTGAAATATCGTCTAACAATAAATAAATTACAAATATCTTTTTCGCAGTGCTTTTCGTTTGAGTTAACATTTAGCTTGGTAATCTACTCTCCGATATAAATTGAGATATCCTGCTGATAGATATAGAGATACATAAATATCTAAGGGAGAGTATGAGTATATGAACTGGCTGTTGGAATAATAATTTAAATGCACTTATTGCTCCTGTGCCACAAAAAGCGTAGGTACATGAAACACATGCAGGGGGTCGTGTGTCTGTTCGTGGGGGTGTTAAAAGCTGCTTCGTGGGATAAAAGTTCGTCAAGGTTTGTATATTGGTATAGGCTATAGAGGTTATACAGCAAAGCGGAGTACACAAGTTGCAATTAAATGAGCAAAATAAAATACTTTTTAATGCAGCTCATTTGATGATGTGCAAATAGGTAAGGTGTATTGTGTATAATATGCGAATGCCTGTCATATCATGGTCGGTGGAAAATATTTTCAGTCGGTGTTACTATACCCATCACATGCAGTAAATTTATTTAATTTCACAAAAAGGTTGATTTTATACATACAGATACATATAGATGTGTATTCACCTCTAGGTATAAACATTCAGAATATCATTTTGAACCGAAACCCTACGCAATTCCGCATTTAACCATACCTACTTTTGTGGGAAAATTATTTTTAAAGCAAAAAGTGCACATTTGATATGAGGTGCGGTAATTTGGACCGGCGGGCGGGTTGGTTAGGAAGCATTTATTGTAGGTGGAAGCTCTAGTAAGGTTTTAGGGGATGGTCCTAAATTGTATGGCTAATAAGTATTTTAGTTTGTTGATGTGGGGGTGAAAATCACCTAAAACTGAAGAGTCAAAAAATTGATTTTTATTTGTATCGTAATTGAAAAACATCTTTCTAAGTGTTGAAGTTATTTAAGTAGATGCAATTAGTCCGGGGACGGACTGTGAACAGAAATCTAAATCTATATCTTTTTCATCAAATTTAATAATTATTGATCTTTTTTCCCGAAAGAATGAAAAGTTTTATTTTTCCGTCCAACCGTCCCGTCAATTAACCAAAACATTTCAAACTACAATTCGATTGCACTTAGATTTCTTCTTTGCAAGTTCATTGCTTGGTTGGCATTTATATCTATAACCGATGGTAATTTCATAAATAACAGAACCAAGCATAGATTGGTTTTGGAAAAAGAAAAATATTGTAAACTAACTTTTTACCCGCTGAACGCAAGTCTCCTTAGATAGCTTCAAGTCGGAAATTCTCATTAGCGGAATTTGGTATGTCTTCGTGGTTTAGCAATTTACAAAAGCGTTCTTTCCAAATCCTGAATACAAACAGTGTAATATATCTTATACCGTTTTCCCACTCTCATTTCGGTAGCTTCTGTTCTGGTGTTTGAGCATCACATCTGCTATTATTTAATCAATAATCGACCACCCGCTTTCTAGCTCCAATTTTCTTTCCTCCTGAGAAGTCGTTCATCTTCACGTTTTCGTTTTACCGTAGACTTGCATGGCTGCTCTATTCAACAGCTCTAATTTTATTCTTCACTGTATGCCCGAACACTTCATCGTGACCATCTAGCCAGTATATGGGACTTTTTATGGGGTTATAAAAAGTAGGCCATCTAGTGGTTTCTTTTTAAATTATAGGTTACTTTGACACTCACAGCTATTGGGAAACGTTGGGAAATATGGAAAACTTATTTCCAAAGTGTGTGCTGTGTAGCCCAAAAAGTGCGTTTTTTAAAAACAAATTTTTTGCCAAAATGAAGCACTCACCGCGCCTGCTATACGCAAGTTTTTGCAAAAATTCCGTGAGACTCATATGCTAGTGGTCTCATGGTCTCCGTCGTCGAACGGTGCGCACAGACGACAATGTGGCATCTGTAGCCGAGAGTGTGAGACTCAATTCATGAACACCAACTCACCATCGATATCAACAGCTCAACATTTCACGCACTAGCCTGAAGAGAATTCTGCACAAAGATTTCGGATTATTCGCTTGCAAGGTCCAAATGACTCAAAAATTGAAGGCACACGACCATCTGCTTCGTCAGCGCTTCGCAGTTTGGGTCTCAGAGTAGCTTGAATTGGACAACGATCTTAGGCGAAAAATCATCTTTTCTGACAAGGCGCATTCTCATATCGGTGGTTACGTTAACAAACAAAATTGCCGATTTTGGGGCTCGGAAAACCCGCACACGTTATTATTTACGGGTAGAAGCCAATGCATTAACAGTGGGTGACAGCTTGGTGCGAATTGTGAGTGGTGGCATCATTGGACCATTTTTCTTAGAAAAAGAGGCTGGGAACAAGTTTCGGAGAACGGCGCACAGTGGTAAAAATGGCATATTTAGGTGGACATTTGGTTCAAATTTTATGTTAATCAATAGACTAACTGGGCTTCATATTGTTATAAGGAATGATTGACAACTATGAAACCACACCTTTTTTTTTTTTTGAGACAGTATAACTTGTAGAACAGCGGTCTTTAATTAGCCATTGGTGAAAAACCAGCAATGAAACAAGTTACAATAAAATTCAGTTTGGTGTTAATTTTTTTTTTTTTTTTTTTGAAAAGTGTTGGAAATGGTAAGTACCGTATATCTCTATAATATTGCATTTGAGTTTTATATAAACTATTCTTAATTAGCTTAGCAGCTCGATTTGCTTAGCTTTATCTTTAAAAAAAAGTTTACTAAGCTGCAACTTTTTTTTCCCACCTAGTTCCGCGTTCCGGTTTTCGCTGTCCGACAGCTTAATGTGTAAAGATAAAATATTGATTGCATTTTCAACCATATACAACCATATGCAATAGATAGGGCGAATTTTTTTCAGAAAATGACGTTCTCAAGAAAGGAACTTTATGATGTCTGGGTGGAACAATCAGCTAAAAATAAGGATTCTGCTGTACGTCAATATGTGAGTGACCAATCTGTTATAAAAGGTATCAATGATGAGCGTGAAAAAGAACTTTTAATAAATTCGGTGAAAATGTTCTTAACTAAACTGCGTGAAAAATGGGTCGTATTTTTTCGTATTTTTTTTGGTTCGTAAGTATGAAAGAAATCTTCCGTTCTGCTCTTTCAATCAAATGTAGTCCTTTCTTCTCGCAATTATGAGCACTTGCTGGTATTGAATATAAGTCAACCGTTTTCCTTATATAAACCGAAAACTATTAAAAACTTACTTGAAATGCCAAATATTTTTTTAAACCTTCAATGATTCCAGTTATAACGAATGATAAGTCAATGATTCTCCAAAAAACGAGGGGTTGTGTTTTCTTTCCAATCTGTGTTATTGTTTACTTTTATTTCCTTTAAAAGTCTTCATTAGCATAATCCTTACCGGTATGAAATAATACAGGGATAACTCAAATGCTGTTTTCTTAGGCCAGTTGAATTTGTTTTAAGCGATACAATTTAACAAAAAAAAATTTCTAGCTTAAGATAGTTCTAGGTTTTGAATTTAATAAAAATCAATTTATGAAAAAAAATCAAAAAAAAAAAAATGTAATTTTTATGAAAAGCGTTTTAAGTTAACAAAAATTATTATTTATTTTTGTGGACATTTTCAGTTTTTGAGTGTACATAAACATATAAAAACGTGTGTTGGAAAATTACTTTATTTTATTTGAGCTGATAAGGAGAGTACTCGATTTTTAGAAAGAATAAAAATAAGGAGAACACAATTTTTTTAGTAAAATTATTTATATTAGGTATTTGATCTTTTCATCTTGATTTTTAGCCTAAATCCTGTTTGGAACCTTTGATTTCTCTAAAATGACGACTCTATTTGAAACTAAAAACAAACAAATAAAACTCGACTGTTTTAATTGCAAATAATAATTTAAAAAAAAAAATATTTTTTAGAAAGTTGTATTTCAACACAAGATTCTAAAATGAGTTGTGAACCATTTTTTTCAAAACTTAGCAATTAAATATATGAATATTTTACCTTCATTTTACAAAAAAAATTGTCAAAATATCTCAACTCGTTCAAAAGTTATGAGCCCATGTCCACCTAAATATGCCATTTTTACCACTGTGCGGCGGCGGGCGTTAGAGAGCCATGTTAACCGACTTTTTCTTACTGAAATTGAAAACATGAATTTGGACGACCTCTATGATGCAATTGATCTTTTGCGCACCAAATTCCCAAATCGTGTTATCATCCGTCTTGGCGATGTCCATTTCCCGTCTCAGACCTGCGATTTGATCCCTTTAGATTTTTTTGTAGGACACTGGGAAGGGCAGCAGCGATTCTAGCACTTGAGGCCAATATCATCCAAGCAATCCGTCAGCTACAGCCCAAAAACATCAACAAGGTCTTGGAAAATTAGAGTGACAGAATGCGCTACTGGGAAGCCAGCCGAAACAGCCACTTGAACGACGTTGTGTTTCATAATTAACGGGAATGTTTACTCCTACTAATAAAGCCATAATACGTGGAAACAATTTAATTTTGCTTATTTTATTGCATTTTCAAAAAAAAACTTGTATTTGGCCGTATTGCTGCTAGTCCTCTGCATTTGATAATATTGATAAGGTTTACTAAAAGAGATTCAGAAAGACGTGATCGTCAAAAGTTTTGGCGGCCTCTTAAGATTAACATTTTCCCTGATTCATCCACTCGGTTTTGTGACATCACTAATATTCGTATCCATACTTATGTTACTACATTTCTATCAATATGGCTGATCAGAACGAGAAGATTTCCCAAAATTAATTTGCTATTAACATAAACCGTCTTGGCAAAGAAAAAGTTTCTTTGTTTCTGCCAAAAAATTGGCTATCAAGGCCAAACGCGATGTATAGATGAAACCTAAATTGAAAATAAATGCCCATGAAATTAAAAGGCAAAAGAGTGATCGGTATTTTTTTGTAGGTAGGTATATCTGCACAATACCAAGAGTAACTACTCAACAGCTTTCAGGGATGTTAGAGACGGATATGTTTTTATCATTGATGAATGTCAGCCCTTGTCGAAGGCTTTGCATTTCCAATTGCAGCTCCAGATGATACTAGGTCTTGCAAGGACTATCGATGCATATTCTGCTAAACGTCGCTAAGCTTCAAACGAATTTCAAGTCGAATATGAACACCTTTTAATCGACTGAATACCCACATTGTAAAGTACTCATCAACAGGAGTACTATATTACGATGCCCGAACTGGTGATCCCGGTAAAACTGGTCAACCTGTGTTAGTTAACATTGGACAATATGACGTGAAAAGTACAGCAATGAAAAAGTTTCTACAAACTATGCCAAATATGCACAGAGTTCTGTAAAGAAGACTCGCTATCATTTGAGTTCTTCAATCTTGTAGGAAAGGCAGGCGTTAACACCTGCATGTACCCCAATAGTTCAACATATATGTTCAACTATTGGGGTATGCAAACTTGTATCATCGAAGAAAACCTAGAAACTAAGCGACATTTTTGGTGAAGTCAAATTTGAGATTATTCTACAAAAGGTGGATGCAAGTGTAGCTCATAAATAGCGGCATGTTGAGTGGGTTTCGCTTTAAAGGTAAGAAATACTATTGAGGTTTTACAAGGTTGAATTTTACACGGTTATTGATTTCCCATTGAAAAATTCAGTCAGTATTGTTATATCCAAAACAAATCAATGAATTAGACTTTTCAGGTTAGAGGTCTAAATGAATTTTATTAAAAGAAGATTCGAAGACAAAATATAGCCCTGGGGAATACCAGAATTTATTTTATGAATATCAAACTTGATAGCATCCAATACGACTTATTTTGAGTGTTCCAAAAGATAATCTCTAATTCAAAGGAAGAACAGACTCATCAATACCAAATGCACGAATTTTCGGTACGAGAGCTTGATGCAAACATAATCTTACTTTCTCCAAAACGATGTAAAGATGTAGCCCACATTTAAGTGAGATATACTATCAGAATAGTAGTAGTGGTAGAAGAAGTACGCCTTGGCATAATAGTTAGTGCGTTTGGACTGTCATGCAGTCATGTTCGATTAGTTTTTCCGGGGTGTACTTCTTCTTGCGAAGAATTTAAAAATCCTCAAAGAATATTCCTTGTGATGAAAAGTACTGCTCAGTAGCGGCTCGGAATCGGCAGAAAATCATAGGTCCCCTTCATTTCTGCAGGGACGCATACAGGAATGCTTGAGAGTCTTAAGTCACTAGGCTTTGGCTCTTTATGAGCCATCATGCATAGCCTTTTATTTATTTAATACTATCACTATTGGACCTTTTTCTCCATACCACCAGCCATCAAGAAGTTTTTGATCGTAAGATATTTTTAAGCTGATGATTAATCAAGGCTTACAAGACTTTAGAACGAAAGGACATATGTATGTGCTATTGGCGATATTTAACACAACGCAAAATTTTACAAGCTTCTCTAGATTGACGAGCATTCAGAACCTGCCATGAAGAACTTGCTTCAAAGAAAATAGTGATGCAAGTTTTTTTTAGGACTTCGGACATCCAAGATACTGTAAGTATGTCAATCCACAACATGAACAATTCAGTCGAAGGACGGTGCCTTGATATGTATCCTAGTGTACCTATATAAAATTGAATTTTTCATCGGATAAGGATTTAAATTCATCAGAGAAACTACTAGGAATTTTCATAAAACCTCAGAAGAATGAATTTTCCTAAGTTTTTCGGGTAGCACAAAAGAAAAATCAATTTTCGTTTAACATATCGAACTAAAGCTTAGTAACCACCACACATATATATATCCTTTTGGATTTTCAACATAAAAATAATTCTTCGACCCAAAAATTAATCGTAACTCGAGTCATGCCCTTTTACCCCATTCATTCACTCTTGGACCTTCGCCATTTTCAATATGAAGCCACCCTTAAAAAAAAACAACAAAATATAAAACTTTATTTTCTACTTGTTTTGTATATAATTTAACGATTTCACGATCCTTATTCGGGGTTGGCATACCAAGTGCCTTAAAACCATTATCCCAAAAAAAAATGTCCTTGTGCCCCACATTTGCCATTAAATTTTATTTCGCCCACCTCCTCATTCTACAGGTCCAAAAAGATTATTTGGATACAAAAACAAAACAAAGCAAGCAAAAAAAAAACAACGAAGGACTTTTATCCTGATTCGGTTTTGTGTGCGACACAATTTCCGAAAGTCCTACTGTTACGAGTATGTTGTTTTGTGGGACGAACGGGCGCGAAGGTGCTTAAATATTTGCTTCTCCCCAGGGGGCTGACTTGGTCAACAGGATGTTCGCCCGTTCATATGTTAAAACTTATGTATGTATAAAACGATTCGTTTACATACACACAACCGCACATTCCTTCACACACATTTGTCAATGATTTAATGATGACTATGTGCGCATGAAGCAATGTATGCCGAATGCATGGAATTCCCCGGGGGCTGTCGGGGTGGAAACTGATGGCAACTCTCTGGGAACTCTTATGGTCCGTCTTCGTCCTTGTCGTCGTCGTTTTTGTCATGTAATTTGCATTATAGACACGTTTATATCGCATTACACGCACACACAACGCCAAGAACGCACGTTGCCACTTATTCGCTTATATGGTATCAGTGCTGCCACCTAACGGGTCAATGTGGCATATGACAGGATTTGTATATCCTATGTATGTCATTTATGGCAGAGTACAAACTAAAAGGATTCGTATAGGAGGTTTTTGGTCATCAGGAGTTGTTAGGGGAACGCATAGGGACCTTTAGATAACACTATTGTTTTTGAAGGGATGCTTGTCAGTTTAAGGCAAATAGTAGGTATTGGTATCTTAGTTGAATAAAGGGGTTAGTCGTGGATCATACCTCATTCAATATATGTTCCTTTTAGATGAGGTGAGAGGGTGGCCACTTATTGCCGAACTATGCAAATGATTAAATCTGTAATGGGATTTCAGATAAGCACATAATCAGATTAGTTATTTGGATGGGCCGAAAGCGCTTGGGGGTTGCTTGTGGAATATTAAAGCAAAACAATGTTGGTGCACTGCTAGACTTCTACAATTAAGATGAAAGCTACTGTAAAATTTAGAGCCCACCATTGTGTTTTATCAGGAAAAATAATAATGGTGATTGGGAAGTTAAACAGCTCCTTTAAATGAATTCCACTATTTTATACTCGCCGTACGTATGTATGCATGCATGTTAATTATTTTTGTTCTTGTTATTTATGAGACTGTTTATGGAATTTAGTTTTTTTTTTCTTCCCAATGATATTAGCAGAATTTTTTCTCGATACCCAAATAAAAAAATATCAGTAAGATCCCACAATATCGTTCGTTTCAAACCTATTTCTTCCATTCTGTCTTATTGATTCATTGTTTGAGCTACCTCAAGGAAGCCATCTTGGACCTCTTATATTTCTGTGTTGGAAACATATGTATATCATTGATACCTGACTTAAGAAATTTGTTACTTGTTGCCAAAATATACTTCGGGAGCAACTAAAGCGCCTTCACCTGTAACTTCCAAACTGCTCTATAATCATATTTTTGACAAGGTACTCAATGTCCACGCATTGTTATTTATTGAAATATTGACACTAAGTCAAGTTGTAGGATTACTGCTGAAATGACGCAATATTTATTTGATTTAAAACCAAGTTGGATTTGATTCAAAAGCTTTCTTGATATCACTCCTTACGAAATTATCAATTAAATTAAAATTCTGCTGATTTTTTAATAAGTAACTCAAAAAAAAAAAACACCAAAAGACTTGAAACCCGATACCTTATAGGTCACGATTTAAGCTGATTGCTGCGTTACGCATTTTTTCTTAAACATTTTTTTACCAAAACTTATTTCCAATTAATTTCCTAATAAACCCAAGACATCAGAAGTCAACGTTTGCATTTGTAAACAATTGCAATGTTTCCGAATCGATTTAAACAATGTCATCAATATTATGCAAGATGGACAGATTTTTATTAAATAAAATTAATATGGGTCACTCTTGATCAAGGAGTTTTTTTAGGTTTGTAATTTTTTTTTCTCTTCATTGTACATAGCTTAAATCAAATGGTTGGCCAAAGGGTTCTCATTTTTTTGATTGCCGGCTTAGTTTGAAACCGAATCGTGCGCGAATAGAACGTTGTTCTTAAGTTACCGGGAGTATTTATTTGATTTTAATTCAGTCTGTCCAGTGAAGAATTCTCGGAATCCAGTGACATACATATTTATTTGAATTTGAGTGAAAAGAAAAAAAAATTGAGACATCCATTGTGACTACAACTTCTAGATTCACATTTAACAACTTTAACACAAATGTATTGAAAAAAAAAACTCAGTGTCAGATTGCAAGATGACGTCGAAAACTCATATTTTGCTTGGCGAAGGTACGAATATAGTCTCCGAATAGTCTATAGTTTTCGATTGAAATAAATGTTTGTAAAGTTTCTCGAATTTCCGGCAGGAAAAGTGACTTCTCTTAAGTTTAAGGAATTCCATACATAGTTGGTGAAGAATGCAAAAAAAAGGGCCAACATACATATTATCATGCAAATTCTGAACAATTCTTAAGGTTTATTCTTTTTTTGAATTTTAGCCATGTGATTTTTAGAAGACTATTATTAATTAAAAGTGTATAGTAAAATAAAATAAATTAAAAAAATGTAAGTATTCGTTCCTTTAACATTGAGATTCTTGTGTTTGAAACGTGTGACTTCATATGAGTCTTTTTGACAAGATTGACCTGATTTTGTCAGTGCAATTTAAAAAAAAATATTATTGAAATCGATTACTTTTTTCAAAAAAAAAAAAAAAAATTAAATAAAATTCGAAAAACATACCATTTATAAATATTAAAAAATTGTTTTTCTTGTTTTAGAGTTTATAAATTTGTTTAATTTTTAAAAAATTTAATAATAATTACCAAATATTTGAAAAATTCTAAGAGAATGTTTGTGACATGTTATTTTTTTTAGTCAAGTGCGGTTTGTAAGTACTTCTTCATGGGAAAAGCATTCGTTCCATATACAAACCAGATTTCGAGGATTTGATCTGACGATTAGTGTTACACCTTCTATTTGTCTGTGCATTCACTTTTTTTAGGAACATTTTGCATTTTTATTCGAATTCAATTCAAAGATCGAGAGCCCGTTGTTGTTATATTTTCTCAAAACGACTTTAACAATTTTAATTAAACTTCGTAAATGTACTCGTAACTTTGTGTGATTGGATTAAAACTGCGTTTCTTGATTTTTACTTTTCAAATAACATTTAAATAGACTTTTTACCTGCATAGGTTTATAGTTTATAGGGGTGTCCCTCAATTCTCGCATAATATTTTAGGGCATGATTCTTGGGTTTATTCTAAGAAAAAATCGTTTTACAGTAAGGGCCTTTCTCCAATTTTTATATTCTATATCGAAGATTCAAGAAAAGTCTTACTTTATTGTGCTCTGATAAATGTTATGGATGATTCCATGATTCAGGCCTATGCAAATTTTTTGACTTTAGGCTCAATTTTCTCCAGAAAATGCGTTATAAACATATCGTTTTACTATTTTTTTACTTGCGACTTGTAGGTACTATAAGGCAAGTTATGTATTCGGAAAAAAAATCCAGCTCGAGATGTTGACCAAAAAAGTTGGTCTCGCAATTCTGTCTGTCTGTCTGTCTTTTCGTCTACAGTTTAATCGGCTTGGCCGATTTTCTTTAAACTTGGTAGATATCATTTCTTAATTCTTTTCCCCCACACTTTTTTTTACGATTTTTTTCCAAATTTTATAAATATTTTTTTTTCTCAAAAACTTTCGACAGATTTAAAAAATAAAAACACAAAAAAAATTCATTTAGTTATGGCTAGAAAATAGTTGAAAAAATTTTCCGAAAAATGGTTATTGAGGGTACCCCCCATGGAACATTTTTGTTTTTTGTTTTTGATTTTCTCAAAAACGGTAAAACAGACTTTAATCATTTTTCTTATGCTTAAGCTACCCCAAAATTTCAATAGAACTTGGTATTAAAATTTTCAATTTTTTTTTTCCAATTTTGAAAAAAAACCCATGGTACATTTTTTTTAAACTTGATGAATAAAATCTTCTCAATATAATCTACAACATGTAAGAACAAAAATTTTATTTTAGCTAAAACTAAAGGGACCCACCATACGAATGTTAAAAAATGGTTTTCAAAAATCGTATTTTTCTCGAAAGCAGCGCCTAAAATTATGATAATTTTTTTTTTATTTCAATTATTTTTTATGATCTTTAAAAATTTTGAAATTAAGATATTACAGCTTTCTCATTATCGACATAACGGATTTTAATGAAATTTTTTTATATAGATGCTTCTGAAAAGTTTAAAAAACATTGCATATCAGAACTTAAAAAAAATATTGTTTGAATTTTTGAAAAAAGTAAGTTTTTTTTGGAAAATTCGATATCTCAAAAACCGGTCAATATTTTTTTTGGAAATTTAATTTTTATTCGTTCAATAATTAAAACTAAAGTTTTGCGTATCAAATTTTGTATATAAAAGCTTTTTTTAAGAAACCACTACAACGAATTAAAATTTTTGGTCTTGCATAAACTAATATTTACTTAAAACACATGGCATCCAGTGCTAAGCTCCAACTACTAAAGGAGCTGTTTTAGTCATTTAAAAAAATGAATTTTATGCTTAAGAACAGGTTTTCTCTTATAACATTCATTTTTGAAAATCTTAGTCGGTTACATAAGAGCAAGTTCGTGCGACCCGGTCGTGCATTTTAGTTTTTTGATGTACGTAACAATAATAAAAAAAACTCCATGACAAGTTTGCGTAAAAGCCTAAAGATTTTATGATACTTGGAAAAACCTCAGACATGTACAATTAAAAAAAAAATGTTTTTTTGTAGCTCGTCGAAGTCGAACAGAGCGCTAGAGATATATATTTTTTATGGTGCATTAGTCAAGGATAGTCAGAATTTTTTTATCATCTCGGGGGGTTACGCCACGAAAACCTATACCAACGAAAGTTTTGAAAACAGTGAATAAGGCCACAAACTAATTTTATATGGTGTGGTTCTGAGTGTGTTCAATGTAAATACATTATTATATCCAGTCATGGTAAATTGAACGTTGTTCGGCAATATTGCAAGAATCCACTACTCCGACGAGCTAATATCATGTAGAAGCAGGGATGCCTAACGCACTGACTTACCGGGACAACCTGTTCTATAACCCACTTATTTCAAAGTGATTCCTGTCTTCCTTTATTGGGAAGTAAATCATCGCGCTTTATAGGGTAGAGACAGCATTCCTCACAATTTTGTTCGAATTAAACAAAAATCAATTGTTTCGAAAACAACATGCTCGATGTTTTTTTTTTGAAACTTGATAATTTTCAGTTTTTTAACAATTTCTAGAAGATGTATGAAAAAATTGTTTTATCTTAAAATAACGATAAAAAGTGGTTTTTGAAAATCATATTTTCCTTGAAAACGGCTCCTAGAATTTGGATACATATTTTTCTATTTCGCTTAATTTTTAGTAAATTTTAAAGTAAGTGCTAAATTAATTATTTGAGTTTTCATTTAAGGAAGTTTTGAACCCAGTGCATATTAAATCTAACAAAAATATGTTTTGAATTTTTGAAAAAAAAATTATTTTAGATTTTTTCTGTTTTGAATATTCAATATTTTAAAAACTGGTCATTAATTATTTTTTGCAATTGAATTTTTATTTGAACAATAATAAAAACTTAAAACTGGCATACGAAAATATTTTTTTAACAATTTTATATACATAAAAATTGATTTTGAAGATTTAAATTTACTATTGTTTCATAAATTCATATTTACTTTTAGCATTCAGTTTTTAGCTCCATCTGCTAAAAACATTGTTTTGGAGTTTTAAAAACTTATTTTGTGCTTTTGAAAATTTTTCATTGATACATACATTTTTAAAATTCTAAGTTTCTTAAATATAAGAGCAAGTTTGTGTGATCTACTCGTGCATTTTATTTTTATCATTTTTGAATGAAGACATTGGCGCAAAATTTTAAATGAATTAGTACGATGCTAAAGCTGTTTTAGTATGATACTAGGTTAAAACAACGAATTTGCAAATTTTAATCGAATATACTCATAGCATCATACGAGTACTTTCCCTACCCTTTTATTAAACTTAAAGTCATCGAATACCTACTTTATTTTTTTAGTATCGTGCTAGCTTCATATGACTCTTTGACATTTGCAAACATTAAAAATGGTTCGTGTGCTTACTTTTTTTACACGAAATGTCATTGGGTAGGTGTGTTCAGAAGCAATTTATTAAGAAAATTCTTTTAGTACGATACTAGTAAGAAAATATTTAAAATTAAGAATGAGTAAGTAAACTACTATAAAGTTAGCAAATTATTAAGTAGTATCATACTAATACCTTAATTATTTTCTTTCTTCGTGACCTTTTATTTAATTAAATAATGTTTATCCTAAAGCCCACTTTAGGATAAACATTATCTAATACCTTAATAATAGGCTGTTTAAAATTTTGCGCCAATATTTTTTTCTTAAAAACTGTTCCATAAATTTTTATAAAATAAAATGCATGACTGAGTCGTTTGAACTTGCTTTTATTTTTAATAGACGTAGAATTTTAAAAATCGACGTTATTAGTTAAAATTAGTATTCTAAAAATCTAAAACAACTCTTTAAAAAGTTGTACTTAAAAAATAATGCCAAGTTATTTCTTAATCAATTAATATGTGCAAGCATTTTAAATAATTGTAAGTCATAATAAGTTTTTATGTGCAAGTACAATTTTAAATTTTTGGTAAGCCATTTTTATTTCGTTTTATTGTAAACGAAAATTAAGTTTTAAACAAAATCAGTAACCAGTTTTTGACATATCAATTTAAAAAATAATTAATTTTTTTTTTTTCAAATATTTAAAAAAATGTATTTCAAAGTTTTTGATATATACTATTTTAAAGACTTTTTAGTAGTTTCTGTTAAAAAAATAATTTTGATCCGTTATGTCGAAAATGGAAAAGCCAAATCAAAAAAAAAATTCTATAGTTGGTATAGTTAGCATTGTCTAAATTTAAATATAAAAACGATTTTCGAAAACTTTGTTTAACATTAATTTGTAAGCTTTTTTGAATGGAGGAACAATTTTTTTCGTATATTCTTGTTGGTGGTATTAAGAAACTGTTAATGTGGTTTTCGAAATATTGAGTTTTGAATCTTAATGCATCACATGGTAGATAAGAGTACATACCATTTCTTTGAAATTTGTTTCAATCATTAAGCTGGTTTTTGGAACAGTTTTTGGATATCAATCAAGTTTAAAGTAAATCGGCTCAGCCTTGTAAAGTATATCGTTATCTTTCTATGGAAAACTATGGCGATATTATTTACAATGTTGGTAAATTATTTGTGATTGGTCAAATCTGCTTCTGGTTGTCATTAGATGGAATAGTTGCAATAGTTCTCACCACTTGTTTCAGATTCGATCATGAATCAGAAGATTTATTTCAAGCACACCGAATCTGGTTTCTGGCCGATGTTCATTTTCGCTCATAGTGTATAGTGTCGTGCAGATCCGTAAAGGTGCGTGTCCATTTGACAGTTCTTTCGCTAGTAAACTCTCGAGAGTTGCTCTCAGGTGCCTGTCCATTTGAGAGTAATTTTTTTGAGATTTTACTATCGCGAATTTACTAGTTAAGTTTTGGGAGATGATTTTCTGAGAGTACTTTCATAACCGTGTCCACTTGATATATTTTTGCAAAACTAACTATAATTTTGCCCGAACAAATAGAAACTCACGATGTACTGAATGGAAGCTGGAGTTTAGACAACAATTTCGAAAACTCATTTTCCGATCTTCAAAATGGAAGAAGGCACAACTATAATATTTCTCAAAAGGATTTCAGGGATGAATTCAAAAACTACTTTATGAGCCCATAAGGTGAAGTTCCTTGGCAGTGCAGGTACATCACAGAAAATAATTAAGAAATCAAATACTTACCATATTTGACTTAGTTGAAGTAGCCATTAAAAATGGAATAAAAACCTGCAAACCCCGAAAATATGGCCACCTAGTGCTATACTTCATCAGTTCCGGCTCCACTTTTCGTTTTTTATTTATTTTTTTTTTTCAATTCTTGTGACATCCGTTAATATTTTCATGATTATTAATTAAATGTACATAATAGATTCAATATGATGGACAAAAATTATATTCTTTACCTGGTTTCACAAATTATGAACCTTTCTCTTGATTTCATTTTCATAAGTTCGTTTGTCCCCTTCTGTTCAATGTTTTTACATGTCAACTCTCGGACAGCTAATCGCAAAATACGAACTATGTTGGAATTCTGCGAGCTCATCTCCGATAGTAATAAAAAAGTGTGTCCACTTGCGAGTAACTCTCAAAAAATTCGTATGTCGAGAGTGAAAAGTCAACTCTCCGCTAGCTTCTCTCAAGGCTGTGTCCACTTGAGAGTTTACTCTCAAGAGTGGCCTGATAGCTACTCTCATGGTTTTTGCTCTCAAATGGACACGCACCTTAATATCCCTTCTTGTTCTTGCTGAACTTGATAGGAAAACAGTAACACCTCTCACATACAAATTCTCGGTAATTAGTTTGGATGTCAGTTTTGATTTCTTTAGCAGCCCGACCGTTATGTATGTAGTTAAGTTATATATATTTGTAAATATACCTTAAAATTGAAGATTATATATACAAGTGCTTGTGCTTGTATAATGCAGTGACTGTTAGTTGATTATTTCAATTTTTTTTAATCAGCAGATCTTTGATCCATTGATGAAATAAATAAATAAATAAATAAATAAATATAAATGACCAATATTGATGACATACTGTGAATTGTTGAATTAAATCTAGACCATGAAAGAGCTATAATTTAAAAAAAGCGAAGAAGAAGCCATTCAAGAACCTTGCAGATGTTGTAAAGCAGGGATATTGGTCGGTATTTAGAGACACTATCACCCAAATTTAAAAATAATTAATACCTTTAAGGCATAATACCTCGTACAGAATCATGGGACTAGTGACTTAGAATTCTCAACAATTTCTGTTCGAGTTTTTTACAATTTTCTGCAAAGTCTGAACGCATAAGATGAGAAGAATTTGTTCATTATGAGAAATAATCGTGGAAGATTTGTCATTTCTTAAGATCAATATTTGTTTTTAGGTGGCAGGGGCTGGGCATCGATCACCAGACATTCAGCTTGACAGTGCAAATTACAAGTCAAATTATGTCAAAAGGTACTACAGTACTACATATTAAGACTGCAAATTTATCAATTGATAATTGAAATAGAAAATTGATAATAGAAATCATATTTTTGACAACCCAATTAATTAAAGCTTTAATAATTGAGAATAATGCAGGCCCTTGTGAACTCTTAAAATTTATAATAAGCTACAAATATGTTTTTTAAAATATCAAATTTGAATATTTATCAATTGATAATTGACAATCATAATAAGGGTGTATTACTCTTATCCCCTTTCTTCGATAAGGCTACAATTTGTATTGCTTTACATCTTCTTGGGAGATATGAACTATTAAAAAGGCTATTTTGAGGAAGATTGTAAGGAATATGACAACTATTCGACAAAGATTTTAAGGGATGTACCTGGGAATCTATTCAGGCCCGCTTTAATGTCTTTGGTCGCTCTCTGTTATAATATATAAATTTAATGACTTTTTGTGGGTTGGTAAAAGTTCTAGCTCGTTGGTATCACTGGAAAAGTAATTTTCTCTACGAAATTCACTGAAGTGATCTGAGATTCGTAAATCTTCTTATGTTCCTTATTTTCCGATATTCTCTGGCATTTGTAACTTTTACCTTTGATTTGTTTTGATATTTTTAAATTCACCGAGTCTCCTAGGTGTGACTTTTTTGAGCTTGATGGTTGTTGTTAAAATGCTCAAGGTAAAGGATGAAGTTGTATATTGATTAGTAAGAATTACAACGTTTCGATCGTTTGCTTTCAAAAATATTATAAAATAAGTTTTCATTGTTATTTTTTAGGTAAAGTATTGTTTTTAGGAAACAGTTTCAACATTTCTCAAAACTGAATCAGCAAGTTTTACTCGATTTTCTATGTTTACTATCAATTTCAATAAGAGTATATATTTTACATTGATTGATATTGAAGAAAATATCAGATTTATTTAACTGATTTGAAATTCATAATTTATTTACTTTCACAGAGTACGAGGACCAAAAATCACACTTCAAACCCAGATGTCCTAGACACAGTTTTGCTAAAATACTTATACTCTCCGCATTGTTCATATTAGTACTCTTTCTCACCGTCATTTACTATGGAGAGTTTTTTCAAACCGAGGGTATGTGCCCATCTAAATATAAATTCCTCAACTTTGAATTTTTTATAATAATTAAACTATTTTAGATGTGCTTCATGGTACAATGCATATCAATATGGTTCATACAGACCTCGAAGGTCCATCTAATCTCAAAACTGGACCGTTAAGAAAACAAATTAGAAAACAACTTTTTGAAGAGCTCTATCCAGCAGAGATTCTAAAGAAATGGAGTAAGTTTAAACTTTACAAATACCAAAGGAGAATTCGTGTTCGGCGTGATCTTATCAATGATGCCATGATAGATCCTATGGAACTAGACTTTAATAATCTTCGAACAAAAATCCGTGATAAACGAACAATTATTGAACTCTCGAAATTAGAACATGATTATGCTAAATGTAAAAAAGAGTCGTTGAGTCACAGCGAGTGCATGGACACTTTTATTAAAATGTACAAAATAGCAAAGGATATAAGTGAGAAAATGGAGAAAATGAAACAAATATTTCGGGATAGTGAAATTCACTTGCACGCCAACTCTGTGTCATCTTCGATGGAGAAATATCTTGATAAGAAAAAACCTTCTAAGAAAAAGAATTATGACACAAACGTAGAACATATAAGCTCTGAGTTTGAAGATGAGTCTACTTTGAAACCGAAAGTGACGGCAGAAGAAGGTGTTGAAGAATCAGGGATTCATGTATCGAATCTAACAACTGAGCCAGTAAACTACGGACTAAAGAAATTGATACAGAACGATCAAGATGAACTAATACCATCGGCTGATGTATGGGTTGAAAAAGACAAACTCCCACATTTCGAAGAGGAATCAGAGAAGACTGTTGATGTTCTTCCAGTGACTTCGAATGCACCAATTGACGAATCAAGAAAGGATCAAAAATCTGATCTTGAAATTTCGACAACCTCTTCAAAAACGGATGACGATATGATGAACCTAAAAACTGATGGAATATCATTTTCTACGGTACAAATACATGAAATAAACCTCACGACCTTGGAACCTGATGATTCTGAAGTTACAACTGAAACGCAGGATAGTTTCAAGATTGATCCCTTGGATATGATTAGGATCGACATTTCAAATACATCAACTCAGGGCTTTAGCGATGATTTCGTCGAACCAATAACTCAAGCATTTGAAGAAATTGATACTGATTTCGTGACTTCAAAATCAACTACTAATCCATTTTCCGAAACTGCTAAAATTCAAACCTCAACGACCCTTCAAGAAGAAATTTCAGTCTCCGATTTGGATGTCAAAATATTTAACGAGAGTACAACTGCCAAAACTGAGAGGTTTCATACAAGTTTTGTAGATTTAATTGAACAAGAAAAGAAGGTCTCTGAGGTCACTGAAGTTATGTTTGATGCGTTGAACCAAACAACCGAAGCTGTTAAACATATATTAAAGAAATTGATACAAACCGATGGTGATGAACTTATACCATCTGCTGATGTATGGGTTGAAGTAGATAAAGTTCCACATGTGGATGAAAAATCAAAAATTGTTCCAGTTAACGAAACCTCAACATTTGATCAAACAACGTTTTCGCCTGTACAAGAAACGAGCGGTACCACCTTTGCAATTTCTTCGGAACCTGATTATTTGGAAATTACAACTGATAATTTGGACAGTTTTAAAGTGGATCCCTTAGATATGATCAAAATCGAAAATTGGAATACAACAACTGAAAGTTTTAGCGATGATTTTGTTGAACCAATGACCAAGGCATTTGAAGAAATCAACAGTGATTTCATTACTTCAAAAATAACTACTATGCGAGTTGATGAATTTTTCATTGAAAATTCAAATACGGATAAAGTTATTCCTGAAGAACGGTCGAGTGACAAGTTACGTCCTGGAATGAAAACTGTCCTTTCAAACTACACCACTAATGTCGAATTTACTTACAATGCAAAGTGCTTAGCCACAACGACTGTATCCAGTACTACTCCTAATGGTAATTCAACTGCAGACGACTGTAAAATTCAAGATCCATCAACAGAAGGTCCAATTATTAGAGAAAATCCACAGGAACGACACCCTTCTTCCAAAGAAATAACAACGACTTTTAAGTCACTTATTAATGAACATCCTTTAGACAACCCGAGTAGTAAAGAGAACATGTTAGACGATGTAGGTGACAAGTCCAATATCCTAACAACGACAACAAAAACTACTGCGATTGAGGAAAAGTGGATAAAGAAATTCAAAGAAGGATCCCAAGAGCCTTCGACCGAATTGACCGAATTTACAAATACCAATTCTGAACTTATTGACACGTTCGGAGATCTAGATGAAGGGAATTTTAATAAATTTGGACCAAAAATTAATCCAAGTAAAATGGCAGAAGGAGGTGAGTTTTTAAATGATGGCTGATATTTTTGTATGCAAAAGTAATATTTCTATATAATGATTCTGAATACCTCAGGAAAATATTCAATCTTTATTCCATTGCTCTTTAATTTAATAGCTTAATTTTTTCTGAATGACTTAGTTGAAGATAATGTAGGCAACTATCAATGTAACCTATAAAAGGGATTGTTAGATAGACAACTATACACTTATACTTACACTTTCCTGGCTCAGGGATCCACCAGCATTTAATTTTAATTTTGATTTGTGTTAAATTTAAAAACCTCCCCCCTTCCCCTCCCTTCAGATAAAACGGAAAGCCGTAAAGAAGTTTCTTATAAACCTCATAGTTGTCTTGCATTCATTTTTACTTTACCAATGACAAAGTTCCAGGAAGAACAACTGATTAAAATTAAAACAAAAAATAGTGGTCTTAAAATACAGCACTGTGGTATCTCAGTGGACTGCAGAAGAACTGAGCTTTTTCACTCCTTATAAACAAGGTTGAAGTTTTTGTCTCCAATAAAACTGGAAAAAAAGGTTGACTATCAAACCCTCTACCTTCACAATTCGTTTCCATGTTCCAGGCAACAACAAACAGCTTCTAACACTATGCGACTACTTGGCTAAGCAAACCCGTAGTAAGGTTACATCCAGCCCAGAACAAAACGATGATATTACTCCATCGCCGAACATTCAATTTACAAGTCGTGGTCCAGGTTTTCCAGTGACTGGAGAAACCATGAAAGCCTCAGCGCAATTTTTTATCAATCCTAATTTTGGTGTCCCATCGATTCCGGTGTGCTTTTACATTACCCCAGCTACTTTTCGAATGATGTTGCAGCCGTTCTGGTCTCCATTTTTCGGAATGCATGGCATGGGAGGTGGCATAGGAGGGTCTGGAAATTCTGGTAGCGGTGGTTTGTTTATTGTACCACCTACATTTAATAATATGCAAAATAGTGGAAATTTCTTCGGCCAGACAAGTCCGTCTGGAAGCGGGTAAGTTATGTATATTTTAAACTGTTCAGTTTTAAGCTCTCGGACTTACCAGGATCTTGATTAGTTTCATTAGACCTTGCCAAAACCGTTAAGTCGTAAACCCATGAAAAACTTCTTCCAATTATGTTTTTTTAGATCTCAGGGTAATATCCCAAATATATTCTCAAAAAGTGCCTCATCACAACAACAACAAAAACACCAACAATTCTTCTGTACATATATGCAAAATGGCGGAAAGCAATCGGGATCAGTTGGCAATCGAGGCTTCAACAATGTCAACTTTAAGCTGCGAAATTCTTCAGGCAATGTTTCCTCTCCATCTGAAATCATCTATTCGTCATATTGGAATAAGCTGCCAGGCTATCATGGATCCAATTTGGGCGAGGAAGATCGATTTCAATGTCCCATTGAGGGAGATGTGCCGTGTTATGGTGGCCACGAATGTGTTCCGGAGAAGAAGTGGTGTGACAATACTGTTGATTGTTCGGATGGCAGTGATGAAGCTGCTTGCACGTGCAGGAAGAGAATTCTAGAGAGTAGAATATGCGATGGATATCAGGATTGTCCATTGGGAGAAGATGAGGTAGATATTGGAGACTTTTTAAGATGGTGGAGAATTTATACCAATGTTGTCTCTGTAGATCGGCTGTTTTGGTTGCGAGAGCTTTAAGTACTCTTGCTATGATAACGAAGAAGAATTCCAAAGAGCCAATCGTTCCACACTCGCTATGTGCTACAGTTCCGCCGAACGGTGCGATGGAGTTCGGAACTGCATAAATGGTAGGGATGAAATGGGGTGCAACTTGATTGTGGGTGATCTTACTCACCATATGGTAAGTATATTACAAAATTGGCTGTTCGGTGGTTACCGCGAATTCAACTCAATCGGTACTCATTTTTTGTTTGTCTTTCAAGTCCCACGCTGTATCTGGATCAACAGGTTACCTTTACCGCAACTTTCACGGAGAATGGTACCCGGTTTGCAACAATGCCCAACGATGGGCTCGAGAAGCCTGCTCAGAAGAACTGGGTGTCCTGATCGAAGAGCCAAGTGTAACTTTTCAGGAAATTGAACTGTCGGGCCCGTTCATTGAATCCCACCACAGTGGCGGTGCTCACTTTGCACAGTCTTGCCAAAAACGAGAAAGAGACATACTCAGCGATATTACAGCTCACGTCAGATGTCCTCAAGCCAAATGCGGTATAATTCAAGAGTTGACGTCACCATTGTTGCGCTCCAGACGACGACGTCGAAGAAGTGAATCGCTGATTGATGATGCAAGCCGCATTGTCGGTGGCACATACAGCAAACCACTTCAGTGGCCATTTGTTGTGGCAATTTATCGAAATGGAGACTTCCATTGCGGAGGAACCATTTTCTCCGAACAATGGGTGAGGAATTTTTTTTTTTCGTCAAACCTTGAAGATTGTGTGTCACTTGAATCGTTGTTATTCTCTCTCGTCACCAGATTATCACTGCCGCCCACTGCACCATCAATTTCCAAAAGTATTTCTATGAAGTGCGTGCAGGATTGCTGCGACGCTCGAGCTTCTCGTCGGCAACACAGATCCATCATGTCACACATGTGGTGGTCCATCAGATGTATGAACGTCGAACTATGAAAAATGACTTAGCCCTGATGCGGATAGATACCCCTTTGCGGTTTAACAGGTGGGTGAAGCCAATTTGCTTGCCAGACATAGGAAGGACGACAATGGGTACTGATTGGATTTGGGGACCAGAAGTCAACACCATTTGTACTGTAGTCGGGTGGGGTGCTGTACGAGAAAAAGGACCAGGAAGTGAGTATTATCTATATCTGTATATCGTGGAGGACGGTTATGGGGATTGCAGATGATTTTCAATTCTCTTAGTCTGACATTGCAAACGTTCAATTAGGTGACCGGTTGAAAGAAGTCCAACTACCCATTCGTAGACGATGTAGCGAGAAAGATGACCAGGAAGCTGAGGATATATGTGCGGGCGAAGTAGTGGGCGGGAGGGATGCCTGCCAAGGTGACTCAGGTGGGCCACTTTTCTGCCGCAGTGTGTCCAACAACAATGAATGGTATTTGGCCGGAGTGGTGAGCCATGGCAACGGATGTGCTCGTGCTAAGGAGTTCGGGGTGTACACTCGGGTGGCATTGTATCTAGATTGGATTGCGATGGCCATTAAGTCCGAGTTCCTTCCAAAGGTGCAACCGAAACAATTGTGTCCTGGTTATGTTTGCATTTGGGGTGGCAAACGATGCATACCCCAGTCGAAGAGATGTGATCGTCTGGTAGATTGCTTAGGTGGTGAGGATGAAGTTGGTTGCATTTACAATTACATTCCGGATGTTGGGGCTACTGCTGCTGGAGCAAATGCATCAACGACTTCAGTGATGGATGAGGCAGATCAAGATGGAGCCACAACAACACAGACCGATGCTGAAGTTGATGGGAAGAATTTCAATGGTGGAACTGACACAGAACCATCATCGTTGGAGGAAATTCCAAATGATAACATGGCCATCGCATCAACTGATGATGCAACAACGAATGCATCCCCAACTTTATTTACTGATACCATAAGCGAAAAAGTCGAAACCATTGCAGACACCCCGGCAATGCCTTCCATGACAACGCCAACTGATGCAACTCCTCCAGAGCCAATTACTGAACTCAATCCCTCTCCTTCGTCGTTTTTGCCGCCCACATCCGAGGACGACCAATCTAAGTTGAAAGATTTGGCAGTTAAATTTTTAGATACAATCGAATTTCAAATTGCATCAACAGCAACTGAGGGCTCGGATGCCGAAAATACAAACACAACCCCTCTAACAACAGCAAGTAGTGTCACTTCGGTAACTGGATTTGGAGATTTTAAGGCAGATCTGGGAGATGTCAGTTCGGAAAACCCAACAACGGTGCATAAGCGGGAAAACGCAACGGAAAAGGATACCTCCTCAACCGTCAAACTAAAAACAATGCCAAAGAAAATTGCCCAGAAATTCGTATGTGAAAAGTATGGATGGTCGATAGAAGGTTGATTGTTCAAATGGGAGGGCTAATATTGTGTGTGTTCATTTCAGGATTCCTCAGATCATTGACATTGGCAATAGATGTGACAGAATCAGTGACTGTGAGGATGGAACCGATGAGGATGGATGCACGTGCCGGCAGTATTTGAAGGTGAGACGAGTATGGTATTAAGTCTAGGAAGTTCTCTAAAATATGTCTGCGAAATTAGTCGTGGTCAGAGAGCTAAGTGGGGATTTTATTCGGAACGCACCATAGAGTTTTTGGGTTTTTAAGTCCATAAGGGTATTGGAAAATTAAAAATAGAAAATGGCTGCCTTTTTTTTTAAACTCCATTGGCATATACAAAAATCCGAAATTATCGATATTTCGTTCTAAATCTTGCGAGATGTGGGTGATTAGGATAGGTGATAGGTGCAGAAAAAAAATATGCACGACTCCGTCGCACGAACTTGCACTAATAGTTGAAGTAGCTTAGAATTTTGGAGATTTTATTCATAAAACATCTGAGAAAATCAGAGAAAAAACATTAATTTCAATATAGCAAAATTGATGAAAGGAGTTTTAAATATTGTAAAGTGTAGAAACGAAGTTTTTGAGTTAAAAAAGAAACAGGTAGTGCGAAAACATTCAATTTCCCTTTTATGGAATCATCTTAAGAGCTTAAGAAACAAGTTAATAGAGCTCGATGTACAGACAGGCACACATGTTTTTCGTCAAGTTATAATTGAACTGAAACAAAAAATCTAATTGTTCCTATGGGGAATCATGTAAAGACGATGTGTACTAAATTTCTAGAAAATTGGTCTATCCGTTTAGCCTCTTGTCAATTTACAGTGGACGCACAGAAACGCACGGTCTGAAAGTCGGTATTACAAACCATTTTATTTGACTTCTTCATTAACTTAAAATTATGTTTGATTAGAATTTTAATTTTCAACAAAATCAAAGCTTCTTGTCCTATAGACTTTAAGTAAGAGTTAGATACCATACATTTTACTTGCGATATACGAACTTGAGATTTTAATCAAACTTCACAGTACGATTATAGAGAACACGAGAAAAGTGGGACCCTCAATTCAGTCTGCCTGTCTGTATGTTTCCAACTCGACCTACAGACCAAACCTGAGGGTTTTCAGTGAGTCTCTAGGGGATAAATTGAATTTTTTCTAAGCTCCAAAACTTGCTGAGCTAAGCTTAGCACCAAAAAAGATTGCAGAGGAGAAGAAATAAACTACACCCTCAAAGCAAATACCATCAAGTGATACACTGAAGAATCGAGAACAAGCGAAGGATCTGGTACAGGAATCTTTGGACCTAGAATCAAACTTTCCATACCGATGGAGTAGTCGACCAGCATCTTTCAAGTGGGAAAACACTCCATAGGGAAATGCGTGGATCGAAATCTCGAGAGGAACTATCATACCAAGAAACATTGCCATCATGTCAGATAGCCAAGCTGCACTCAAGGCACTAAGTTCATATACCATCGGCCCTAAGTTAGTGTGGGAGTGCATAAACCGGCTAAGCGAACTTTGGCGAACAGAACAGGGTCACACTTCACTGTGTACCTTGTTCATGTAAACGAAGAGCAAGACTCCTTAGCAAAAATAGGCACATCAATCCCTTTAACAGGGCCTGAGCGCTTTTGCGGAACAGGGGAAAATGTCATCAAAAACAAAATTAAGCAAAATTAAACAAGAAGAGGAGGCAAGCAAATCCAAAAATTTCAAAGAACTTCCAAAGCAAAGGCAGGCGGAACTACTACTGGGCAATTGCAACCCAGCCATGTTTCACAAACTGCATGTACTTACAACTAGGAACAACCTAAGAATAATAACAGGTATCCTAACTGGAAACTGCAAACTTAGAAGACTCCTAGGTTTACTTGGTGTGATAAGCAGTGTCACCTGTATGTAAATTCTGCAACATGCAAATGGGAACACCAGACCATATACTAGAAAAATGTTATCCACTCATACACCAAAGAAAAAAACCATCTGGGGCAATACCAGGTAAAAGAGAATGACCTACTCTCTCTGAAGGTGCCTCAAAAACTTAGATTCCTCAAAGCAATAAATTTGGAGGAAAAACTATAAGATGAGCAAGCTCATCCATATTCAAGTGGGGCAAAATAGATCTCCAGGTCGCAGTGCAATACACTCAATACATAATTCATTCATAGCTCCAAAACTAGTGGTATCATACATACAGCAGTTATAAGAACTCTAAGTTATCTCGAAAATAGTTCTGATTAGAAAAAAATGTTGCAAGCTATTGTAGATATAGTCTACATTTAGGTGGGTAGAACTTTTTTATTAATTTCCAACTTTCTCATTAACGACTCTACCGATTTCGATCAAAATTTGTAATAATAAAAATATAAAATAATATTTTACATACAAATTTTCTAAAAAAATATTTTTTAATTTTTTTTAATTCAGCATCTATGGATTGAAACATATAGAATTTTTATACAATCTAAAGCATTTGTAGATAAGAGAAACAATGTGCTATCCACTCGTGCCTAGGACGATTCCAAGATCAGATTTTAAACTAAAATCGTCTATAGTTACTGAAGACATATTGAATTTCAATACAAACATTTTACAAAGTATAATTGGTGCATTTTTAGTTCAGGTAGTTCAGAAAATGTTCCAAAAAATGCCCAAATTTTCAAAATTACAATTTCTAATACCTTTTTGAGACTTTATCTCTCTCTCTCCCCCCCTCTCTCTCTCTCTCTTCTAAGAAACATTTGGCGAACTTGAATTCTATGCCCAATACAAAATTCCAAAAATCAATTAACCCCCTTGTATCGTAGCTCAGGGAAACAATTTTATTAAAATAGAAACCATCACAGGAAGTAAAATTACTACCGTCAGAACAAATAAAACAAACAATTATAGTGGAAAAAATGTTATAAAAAACCACTTTTTATTAAATATTCACACACTGCTCTGTAACCTGCTGGAAGACGACTGACTATCGTTAGTAAAATTCTCAGAACATTCTCGTTCCTTTCGTTAAGTTTTACAAAGGCATTTTATACAAGTTTATATATTTGCTAAATACATCGACTGCAGAGTTACCATGCTCATGTAGTTCGATACACCCATAAAGATTAAAAACCGATTGACTTTCTTGCAATTAAAAAATGCAATTTGAAGAAAAAAATCTAACCTCACTATCGAATGATGTAGGAAAAATAGAAAAGGAATGACTCTCGATTCGGTTTTGTTCGGCCTTTCAATTTACCCTTAGAAGTTTTCTTGGTCCAACTGAAATCATCCTCTATATTACTTTCTTTTTTTTTCCAATAAAGGGACCTCTTAACATCCTGATATGCGACGGAAAGATAGACTGTGAAGACTTCACTGACGAAGACGACTGTGGTGAGTTTATACAAGCCCTTCTTATTCTTAAAGACACATACTACATCAAACATCTATCATTATAGGAAATTGTACCGCAACAGAATTTCTGTGCCCAATGTCAAAAACATGTATTAGCTCTACAAGTCGGTGTGATGAAATCGTTGACTGTCAATTCAAGGAAGACGAAAAAGATTGCTGTAAGGGTCCTATATCAAAACATTCAAATTGAACCTAAAATATTGGTAATTATTTTCCAGTTGCCCTTACAAACGGACGCGAAATCCATCTTGATTCTCACAAGCAACCAAAACTTCAAAGTGCCGGAATTTTCTCTCGCAATAACAAAGGTCAATGGCGGGTAGTGTGTGCACACGATACCCAGTTTCACCAGCACGTTGCAAAAACAGCTGAAGAAGTTTGTTCACTACTCGGTTTCACAGGAACTCAATTCTATAATACCACTCAAATAACACAAGACATAATTGTGCCCATAGACCCAGATCTCAGTCAGATGGGCTTCCCGAAAGAACGTCATGCAACTGGTGACAGTGTACACTTCACAAAACATTTTACTCGTCATTTCAATATTCCACTACCATCTTCACCACGAAGTGAAAGACTTGAAAAATCCATCGGAAATTGCGAAGGTTTATATATTGAGTGTGTCCCAAAATCAAACGGAACTAAGCCATTGAAAACATTAACGGCCGGAAATGAAATAAGTCCGAAGATTTTAGATGTTCAAAGCTCCAAGCCAAATAAGAAAACTACATCAATTTCGGAGTTATTTTCGGATAAAAAGGAGGAAATCCTAAATAAATTGAATAAACTCATCGAAACAAAGAAAACAGTTGTGGTACATGACAAATTGTATGAAGGTGTGGAGAAAATCCATTGGCCATGGTTGGTTAGTGTATATGCTAATGGTGAATTGTGGTGTATTGGCATTCTGGTGGATAAGCATTGGGTTCTCGTACATGAATCTTGTTACTATGGTGTGAGGTGAGTTATTGTTTTTGATTTGATGATTAAAGTGGTGCCACTTTAAGATTTTAGGAAATTCCAAGAATGCTTAGCAAGAGCATTTGTTATAGATGATCATTCAAAGGAGACAAATAAAGTGCTTAATATTAAAGCTCGTAAGAATTTGATCTATGGCTTTGGATATTTATATGAATATGAACAATATTTCATAACAGAATTTTTCCAAACTGCTTAAAAATAGACAATCCGATAATGTAGGTCACGTTTCATTTATTATGATTAGCCGTTTTTCTTTTAAGCTCAGAGCAGGGAACTGAGCTGTCCAAAAAAGATCTGTGTTTCTTTTTAAGCTCAGACACTCATGCAGAGCGCTCAGTTTGTGTTTCTATTTTCAAACAGGGTTAGCTCGGAGCCCGCTCTTTATAAAATAACCAATTAGGCCGAGCGCGGCTAACTTCACATTTTTTCGTGCAATTAGACAGAGACAGGCGGCGAAAAAAAAACAGACAAACAAATAAAAATGGAAATCGATGCTTTTGAAAGTTCATGTGTAATTTGTATCATTCTATGTTCCAAATTGTGGCTTTAAAATTAGTCTTTCTGACCAATAACCATTGAAATAAAACATTTCAAGAAATAAAGATGGGAAAAATGAAAAACTTTTTATGATGTCAAAACTAAGTTTGACAGTACTATATGGACCTTAGGAGATGCCTTAAGCAGTGAACAATCCGTCTAATAACTTACTGGAAAATTACACATTTTCTAGCTGTCTTAGTTATTTAGGCCACCAAAACGAGTTTCTTTACACTATGGTGAGTTGAATTTCTTAAAAGAAGCTCGTTAAAGATTTGTTTTTGATGTGTAAACATCTATGCCGGCGTTAGGTTAAACCAAAAACGTGTGTAAAACTTATACGTTCCGTGTAGCCCGTTACGGTTATACGTTTCGTGTAGCAACTTATCTTACGGAAGATTGCATTCAATACTCTGTTTACATTAGGAATATTGCGTACTTACTAGATCTTGCTTACATTGGAAACTTTGGGCACTGAAATCTCGATTTTATACTTTCCATTGCTAGCTAGAACGATGGACGATTACATTTTATTTTATGCTCTCGAAAATGTATTTTCAGATTTGACATTTAAAAATCCGACAAATGTTAATTTTATTTTCTGCAATCGGCAATCGGTTGACATTTTGCAACGAAATATTCTTGATACGTCAAACTTTGTTTATCCCTTATCTGTCATATCATATTATATAATATTCTAATAAAATATAGAGCGTTCTCCATCTGTCAAGCCGTAAGCTAGATGATTACTATGATGCCAATGGCCAATGTTTTATATTTTGAAATACTTAGACAACTTTAAGGTATCTTATTAATTAAGGCAATAGGTTTCTATAAAATCACGTGGACATAAACACATTATTTTGATTTCTGTTTGTTTGAAAGGTACAGCGTTGCCACCAAAAACAATTTACAATGCCACAATTTTTTTAAAAATACCATTTCATGCTAACTATGTGTGTTTTTTGCATGCGTTATACAAGTATGCTTAAGTGCTAAAGGGTTTTTCAATAAATTGGCGTTGGTAGATTTTGGTGGCCATATTGTTTTGGTAACATCTGCCAAATCTGTTGTTTCTTATTCAGTTACTGATGCCAAACAACCATGACAAGCAACACGATTGTACTTTATTATCGAAATGAGTGTTCATTAGTGCAAACGTTGGTCACTTTGCGCCCGTTTAAAATGCTTCGACTTGGCCTTCAAGATTCAAATGATCCAGGGGCTTGAAGCTCATGACCATAAAAAAAACTCCGTTTGTTCGCTGACTGGGCTTCGGAGCTTTTGGAATGGGACCCCAATTTTGGCCGAAAAATCATCTTTAGCAACGTGGCGCAATTTCGTATTATTGGCTTAACTAGCTAAATTGCCATATTTGGGACGACACCCAACCACACGAAGTTCACCAGTTAACAATTGACAATGCATCCTCAATAATTTACAATTTCGTGTAAATTTTCGGCCGTAATTTTTCGAAAACGACATTGGTAAGGCAGTCACCGTCAATGGCAAGTGGTACAGAATGGAGACAACTAATTTTTTATGGCCCAAATTGAACCATATGGTCTTTGACGACACGTAGATCAGAAAAGATAATTTTTCACCCAAAATAGTTGTCCAATTCATGCTGCTCTAAGGCCCAAACTGTGAAGCGATCACGAAACGGGTAGTCGTGCGCCTTCAATTGCTGAGTCAATTAATTGGATCTTGTACTCGAATAATCCGAAATCTTTGTGCAAATTTCTCCTCAGGCTAGTGCGTGAAATATTGATATCGATGGCGAGTTGATGTTCGTGAATTGAGTCTCACACTCTCGGCTACAGCGAGCACATTCTGGTCTGGCGACCATGAGTGTTGTTTACTAGCACACCAGTCCTAAGATTTTTTTTGCACAAACTTGCGTACAGCAGGCGCGGTGGGTGCTTCATTTCGGCCAAAACTTCTTTTCAAAAAAACGCACTGTTTGGGCTACACACTTTGGAAATACTTTTTCAATAAGGGTATTCATGTAACGAGATAATTTTCCGCTTTGTAGAAAGATATAACTTTCCGCAGCACGTTTTCATGAACACCCCCTAAGAAAAACTTCCGTAAATGTGGGAAAGACTTTGTGAAATGTCAAATTAAAAGTCAGAATCCATACTTTTCTAGTTTACGAGGTTTATTTCTGCAAATTTGTGATATAATTTTATGAGATTTGCAGAAACTTTTTCCCATACAAATTTTATCTGGTTTACGAGGTTTACGAGGGTTTTCCGCGCTTACATGAATACCCTTAATATATCCCAATGTTGTTCAAGCGTAAAGTGTTTCATTTCGTTCCGCGAGGTATGATATTGAATTTCTGTCAAGATTTTGAGCGCGAAACAGCTGTCAGTGTCAAAATAACCTTTAATTCAAAGGCACTATAACACTAGACGGCCCAGCATTAATTTATTTAGAATTAGAATACCAAATATTTTGTTTATTTAAAAATTTATAAAAAATATTAATTTATTAATTTATAAATCAGTACCAAATTTAAACATTTAATGCATTTGAAAATTGTTTTCTAACTACACCAAAGTTTTTAAACATATTTTTTTGAATTAAAAGGAATTTTTACATAAGATCAAGTTCGTGCGACTCAGTCGTGCATTTTATGTTTAATGGAATCGGGGTTCGCTTCCAACTGCTTGACCCTGTAACTTGAAATGTAAATAACAGCAGATACTTTCAAAACAACACGGCCGCCATGAACTATCAGAATCTACCCGTCCATAGTGAATAATTAACTACATATGTAATTATAGTTAATATCACTTATATTTCCGAAATTAGGTTTTTTTGTTTTTGGCGCTCTTCGACAGAAAAATACAGACTTTCCAATTCTTAAAGGCTAACCACAATAACCTCAAAGTGGTTGAAGCTTAAGCCAACAAACAAAATTGGTCTTGCTCCAAATAAATAAAAAAACCTCAACCTTAAGTAATAGGGTATTAAAATAAATTAATTTTTTCCCAGCCTCGATACGGACGTCGTTACCGTTCTGCTTGGTGGTGGCAAGAGTAAACAGACCCTCCACAAAAGCCCCCACGAGCAGATTAAACGTGTCGACTGCTTCGATGCCGTCGACAACAGCGACGTAATACTACTACACTTGGATAATGCAGCTCATTTTACCCGTCATGTGCTGCCGACTTTCCTGCCGGATATGTAAGTATCTTTTCCCATCTTCGCGAATACCAGCTGGAGCATCAGGCTTCAGGCTGGGGAGATGTGCGATAATAATGTGATTGTAATTGAATGAAGCAAACGAATTACAATCATCAGCAGTTTGTTAAAAACGTCCTTTACCTCTATTTTTGTCTTTTTTTCTTGCTGTTTTCATTTTCTGGCTGACCATCAGGATATTGACAGAAAAGGATAAAGCGAAAACTTCGAACAAGTGCATGTCGGTGGTGCATGATAAATTCGGTGGGATTAAGGTAACGCCAACAATGGAAAAGCCAGAGGCGACAATGTGTAGCAAGAATAACGAACTGTTGTGCTATCAGTGGGATCCAAAAGCTATTCTGGACTTTAAATTGAAGCACTTTGGAATGGAGGACGAGGAGGAAGGAGTATTATCATCGTCGCTAGCAGATAAAGATGAAGAAGTAAAAAGTTTAATGGACTTCTGCAAGGACATCGAGGACAACATAAGTTGTGGACTTTTATAATTTTATTTATATCCACTTACCACTTCAATAAGTCTTGTCGTTTTTAGATTCCTACAATCAAGGAGTTATAGTTTGTCGGGAGGAGAATACCGGCTGGTATCCCATGGCATACTACACATTCAATGCTACCGATTGCAATAATATGAAGCAGCCATTTGCTGTAAGGACATTGGACAAAGTCTATGGCTTCATACAGGAAATCATTGGTAAGTTTTATCGTCATCAATGCACTAAAGCTCTTCGTTCTTCTAAGTAATGATACTAATCAATCATTCATGTGCAACAGAAGTGTCCGAGTCATATTTTCCTCTTCTTCCTTTATTGGGTCCTTTGGACGTCTACCACATCCTATCATTTTGGACGAAAGTCTTCCTGCTCTTGGTTTTATTTTCTATTTTTCCAATGAATGTCCTTCCACTTCCATATATCCTTTAGTGGATGTCAATTTTCATTTGCACAGAAATTCTCATCCTGCTTGCTGCCGGAGTCAACTTATAAGTCCTTGATTCATTTTTTTCCATTTTATTCGTTTCGTTTTCAGATCAGCCAAAATGTAAAGACAGTGTGCCCAGACCCCGGCCACATTGTCCGGCGTTGCGATGTCCTTTGGGCAATTGCCTGCTACCTGACCAGATGTGCAATGGTAAGGTCGACTGTCATGATGGAAGCGATGAGGAAAAAGAATACTGTCGACTCCACAGGAATGGTAAGCTTAAAAGGGTTTTGGATAAAGTTAAAAAGTTAGATATAGGTAGATAAATATGTAGGAAGGGTAGCTGGAAGGGTTCAACGTAAACTCTGTGCTAATTTTATCCGCCATGGGAAATATTTTCCGCAAAGATACAAAACAGTCTATAGATCTTAGTTTTTCTTGATTATTTGCCAGGTAATCGAAAAAGTTCTTATTTTCCTATCAAAACTGAACTTCCAACTTTAAATATTTTAGTTTTAAATCCGATTATGATTTAACCATTCAATGCACTTAACTTTCATTTAGTTGTGAAACTAAGCTGCGTTTTAAGTATTTTCAACCTTTACAAGCAAAGTACATATATCAGTCTTATAGCTATAGTCAGCATTTATGAATATGAAAAAAAGAATCGGAGATAAAACAGATCCTTGAGGGACACCAGACAATTTTTTTTAACAAAGGAAATATATTCAGTTTAAAAAAAAAATATTTTGAACTTTGTTTTAAATAAGAAAACAAATTCTGACTTTAAACTTTTTAGAATCTTTAATATAAGCAAAATGAGTTGCACCGTTGTTGAAAATATCGAAATCAGAAAAATGAATCTGTGTGTTTTTTTTTCCGAAGGCTACCTTTTACATAAACAAATTTTTGATTTTTTTAAGAAATCTGAAGAATGGTTTTTTGAAAAAATTAATATATTTTTTATAAACTTGGAAATATGGCAGATACCATTATAAAAAAAAGTTTATCGGTACGTGATATTTCGATATTTTTAGAAACCTTGTGTCTTGTACTCTTAATGCTTCATCAAAATCCTACACAAAAAAAAAAAACGGTTTGAAAAACGGAACGTGTGAACAATGATCCAAAGTCAATTTTTGTAATTGATGTTTTGAAATTGAAAAGAATGATAGTAAAATTCGCTAGAAATTTTCCAAAAAAAAAAAAAAATGTACCTCCGAATCCGAACGTAGCAGTCAAACCAAGCTAAACAAAAATCTACGAATCGTACTTGAAAAATGAAATAAGTACTGATAGCTTTGATTCATTAAATTCAAAGCAATAAAGAAAGGATTTGTCAAAATTATTTTGATCCTGGGATTTACCCTTGGGACAACTTAGGAGCACCATAGAAATAAAATGCACGCCTGGGTCGTACGAACTTGCTCCTATGTACATAATGGACTAGGAATTTTTAAATGAATGTTATTAGAGAAAACTGTTCATAAGGATAAAAGTTATTTCTTATACTCTGTTAGTATAGTAAGAGATAAAAACAGAATGCTATGCAAATGCGAATTTATGAGAGAAAAAAAATTATAAGTCGTTGTAGTGGTTTCTTTAAGCTTCTTTATACAAAATTTTAAAACATTTTTAAGAACAAATTTTGGTACGCCAATTTAAAGTTTTTATTATTTTTCGAATAAAAATAAAATTTACAAAAAAAAATATTGAGCCGTTTTTGAGATATTGAATTTTCAAAAAAAAAAATATTTTCTTAAGGTATTAAAATGCAATTTTTTTTAAAACTTTTTAGAAGCTTTTCTATAAGAAATTTCATTAAGATCCGTTATGGCGATAATGAGAAATTCAAAATTCGAAAAAATCGTTCTATGGTCGATATAGTCAGTAATATCTTGTTTTCAAAATTTTTTGTATTAAATTGTAGACCGTAAAAATGAATTGAAGGAAAAAAATTCTTGGAACCGTTTTTGAGAAAAATACGATTTTCAAAAACATTTAACATTTGTATGGAGGGTACCGTTAGTTTTAGGTAAAATAATTTTTTTTCTCATATCTTATAGATTATTATTAAGAAAATTTTATTTATCAAGTTTTAAAAAACTGAGCATGGAGTTTCCAAAATATTGAGTTTTCAAAAAAAAATTTGAAATTTTTCTTAAAAATCCAAAAAAAAATGTTTGAAAATTTGAACACACAATAATATTGAAACTGCTACGGTATGACCGATTTTGAGAAAATCAAAAACAAAAAAAATGGTTCCAAGGGGGTTACCAAAAATAACCATTTTTTGTAAATTTTTTTCAACCATTATACCTATTTTTTTTTTTTTTTTTTTTAATCTGTGGGACAGTTTTTGAGAAAAAAAAAACATTTATTTTGAAAAAGAAATCGTATGACAGGTACCATTATTTTTGATCTTAAAAAAAATGAAAAAAATGTGTGGGGGTAAAAAATTAAAGACGATATCTACCGAGTTTTAATTGTAATAACCACTTTTTTCGTCTTGGCTATCATCGTAATGGCAACTTTGATCAAAATCTCGAGTTCGAATTTTTTTACGAATGCATAACTTGCCTTATGGTACCTATAAGTCGCAAGAAAGTGCTGCTCACTAGCTGTTCGGAATCGGCAGAAAATTGTAGGTCCCCTCTGTTCCTGGTAACACGCACACAGGAATGGTTGAGAATTGTAAGTCACTAGGTCCTGGTTCACTCCGAGCTGTTGCACCACCAAATTTATTTATCTTAATATATATAATTCTTCTGTGAGTGTGTACATATGTCACTGAACTTCTCTTAAACGACTGGACCGATTTTGATGAAATTTTTTGTGTGTGTTCAAGGGGATCTGAGAATGGTTTAGATTCACAATTAAAAAAAAAAAAATATTCGTAGTTAGCAACGCGAGCACGGGCGGCTAGTTTTATATATATATATAGATAACGGGCAATGTTGTTATATGCGACATTTAATTATTAATGGTTAGTGGCTGAGTCAAAGTTGCAAGCAGTTTCACATACAAATAACATAATGGGTAATAAAAGCATTTTGGCAAGAAGAAGTTTGGTTTTTGTAGGGATGAAACTTCGAGTGACTTGAAGAACACGGAGACTACTATAAACTTTACCAATTACTTTAATTAGGCGTTCGTTCCATGTGACGGAACGATTAAAAACCATTCCGAGGTGTCTAGCACTGCTAACACATTCGATTGTTTCGTTTTGAATAACAATGGACTTAAGACTGATAAATCTAAGATTTTGCGATAGATGGGAAGAGATGCTGATTTGACAGGGTTAAGGCATATATGGTTTTTCTTAGATCAAGGAGAAATGAAAAGAAGGTCCTCATTCATTAGTGCAACGGCATCATTCTTTTCACCTAACGGTCGACTAATCAGAAGCTGTACATCATATGCGTAAAATTGAATCAGACAGTGTTTAACAAATTTTGGAAGCTCATTTATGTAAAAGTGGGAAGAGAATAGATAGGCCCAAGAATAGATCCGTGAGGCACTTAATTTAAAACACGCGTTGTTGCCTGAACTGTAACTGAAAATAAATTTAAAAGAAGATTTTTTGTTTAAGAATTATTTATCTATATTTTTGAAAATTATCTTATAATTCAAATATTGTTATCTTTTCATTCCATCTTCCCCCCTTCGTCGCTTAAAATACAAATTCTATTTAATTTTCAATTACAGAAGACTGTGATTTTTCACCAACTTGCAGGTCGTGCTCTCTCACTGCACAAATACTAAATATATATGCTTCTAAAGGTTGCCAAGAAATAAGGTCATGTGACATAGGGCCGCGTTACGCATTCGAAAAGTGATGTGCGTTTATTCTTAATTTTCATGCTGACAAATTGTTCTGCTAAAAAACAATTCCTCTTATTAAAATGTAAAAATAGTCCTTTTTTGGTTTTGTGTTGTATTTATTATTTTTATGATCCCGTGTGCTGAACTGTCACGATGAAGGTCAGGGTCCAAATCCCAGCCTCTGCCACCTAAAAATAAACAAAAAATATTTTATTTTGTTTGGCAAGGATTGCTTCTTGCTTTTCGAGGAAGTAGCAACTCATCAAAGTGTATATCTCTTGTCGTAAAAAGTGCTTCTTATCTAAACCATTTTTAACATCTCCATTCCTCCCGACAATATAGAGAATTGTACAGCACCTTTTTATTAGAACTGTGTCTGATTCCTGCAGGTGATTTGGGTTTGAGGTTAATAAATGTTGTTTAAACTTCAGACAATTCTTCATACCTTCTATCTTATTCTTTCTGCCGATATTATTAGAAACCAAGAAAATAAATAAAATAAGAGTTTGGTTAACATCTTTAACTTATGCTTTACAATTGATCGAAGCAAATTATATATGAAGGTTTTCCATTCTTAAAGGTCTTTATCCAACGATAAACTTGCAACCTTTCTTAAGTGTTATACATATATATTGATATACACAAAAATGTATTCCCAACTCTTCACAGAATGTAAGCCTTCAGAGCTTAAATGTCGTTCGAGCGGTAAATGTATTCCAAAGACGAAATTCTGTGACAACATATCGGATTGTGAAGACCTGACTGATGAGCCATCTATTTGTTCCTGCTTCACGTATTTACAGTAAGTCTCTCACATTAAAGAAACGTTTTTAATATCTATCAAATCCACCCCCACTACACCCCCTAACTTTACTTTGTCCCACTTTCAACTTATATCATCCATTTTGTTTGTGTGTTTATAGGGCTACAGATCCAAGTAAGATATGCGATGGCATACGGAACTGCTGGGACAAAAGCGACGAGAGCTCTGTGCTGTGCAATTGTACATCAGATCGTTTCCCATGCGGAAGGTAATTTCAAAGTGAAACACTCCATTTATCGATTTATTAATCCCTTTGGGTGGTTTGTGTGACGTTCATCCTTAACAGTTCCCGCAGTGAATGCATCACCAGGGATTTTGTATGTGACAAAGAGCCCGATTGCCCAAATGGTGAGGACGAACGATACTGCTATGGCATTGAACAGCCAATTAAGACCTACAGGTACGTACCATAAGGAGCAACCTAAATGCATAATTAAATTGGGCTTCTGCTGATATACGTAGCTCTGTTATTTATATTTTTTTTAAAGCACTAAGGCGCACACATCAGGCTATGGACAGGTGACTGAACAATCCTATGGAGTTTGGCACACAAAATGCTTTCCACGTCATCAACCACCCGATAGCAATGAAGTCTCTGAAATTTGCCGAAAACTGGGCTACCACAGCCGACGAAAACCCAGTTATCGACTTATCGATGACAACGCTGATATTGTAGCAGCAACCCGTGTCGAGAATGGCGAATTTACGAAATCATCCGGAAAATATAGGGATGCAACCAAAGCGGTGGTAATTAATAAATTCTCTCCGCTCCATCTGAACGAAGACTTGACCCTCATTATGAAGCCAAGTCGTCCCATTGCCCAGTTGGTCAAGTGGAACCAGACCGATTCCAGCAATTGCTATCGCCTGGAAGTAAAGTGCAATTAAGTGCGTGATGATGTCAATCCTAAGGATATTTACTCAATTTGCCACACCATCAAGCAGGGTTTATCGTGTCGGGGGGTGGGTTGAGAAAATTACCTACGTGTAGACATTTTTTTATTGAATATTTTTTTTGTACTTTTCTAAAAAAATAAAATAAAATGACCTTGACCTTTTGGGTAATTTTCCCAGTGTGGTTTTGAAGACATTCGAATTTCTCTCACTTTATAAATGAAGTTGTAAAAATTTACGAGTCGACCTATTTAGTAGGCAATAGAGCGAAGTTTTTGGCTTTTACAGAAGATTAGGTGTTAGATTGGAACTTAAAGAATAAAGGCATTTTGGTTAGTTTGATTTTATTTGAGCTTAAGTTTTCCTCTTCGCTTAGAAGATTTTTTGATTATGAATATCCTTAAAATGTTTGACCACAGTCCGAGCGTCAGGAAAGTTGCAAAGGGAGATACCGATGCTGATGCACATTGCTTATAAATATCTGAACATCGGAACGGGAGAGAAATTTTGGACCGGTAAAAACATTCCACTCATCATGGAAAGCAGCCAAGCGCCTAAAACGATCGCAGACAAAAAACTCGCCAATGAAGTCTCAAGGTGAAAATTGGATCGGAAACCCGAAACAGAAGGCTGACATTTTCGCTGAACATCTTGCGAATGTATTATGCCTTTATTAGAAAGATCAAACATTCCCATTCATTATGGAATAGAACGTCGTTCAAGTATCTCCCTCGGATGGCTTCTCAGTAGCGCATTCTGTCACTTCAATATTTCAAAACCTTGTTGATAGCTTCGGGCTGTAGATCACGGATTGCTTGGATGATATTGGCTTTAAGTGCTTGAATCGTTTTCGGATTGTTGGCATAATATCGGTCCTTCACGGTTTCCCACAAAACAAGTCCAAAGGCGTCAAATCGCAGCTCCGAGGCAACCAATTGACATCAACAAGACGGCCGATAACACGAATTGGGAATTTGTTGCGCAAAAGATCGATTGGTCCATGGCGTGCCATTCTGCAAGCACCATAGGTCGTCCAAATCCATTTCTTCAATTCCAGTAAAATAAAGTCGGTTAACGAGGCTCTGTCACGCTCAACGTTGACCGAAACGTTGTTCCTAGCCGCATTTCGAAGAAAAATGGTCCAATGATGCCACCACTTCACAATCACTCTCTGTGGATGCATTGGCTTCTGGACAATAACGTACGGGTTTTTCGATTCCCAGATGCGGAAATTTTGGTTTGTTTACGTAGCCTTCCGAGTTGAAATGCGCTTCGTAAGAAAGGATGATTTTTTGCCCAAAATCGTTGTCCAATAAGGCCCAAACTGCGAAGCGATAACGAGGCGGACGGTCGTGCGCCTTCAATGGCTGAGTCAATTTGACCTTATAAACGAATAATCCGGGATTTTTGTGCCGAATTTTCCTCAGGCTATTACGTGAAATATTGAGCTGTTACGATCGTTGGCGACGTAAAGTCCGTGAGATGAGTCTCATAATCTCGGCTACAGCAGCCACATCCTCGTCTGTGCGTACCGTACGACGACAGGGACCATGAGTGTTGTCCACTAGCATACCAGTCTCACGAAATTTTTGCACAAAATGGGTGCTTTATTTCGGCCAAAACTTCTTTTCAAAAAATGCACTGTTTGGACACACACACAGCACTGACTTTGAAAATAAGTTTTTAATATTTTCCAACTTTGTTCAAACGTAAAATGACTCATTTCGTTTTGCGGAGGTATAATACTAACTTTATGTGAAGATATCCAGCGAAAAACAGCTGTCAGTGTCAAAATAATCTATGATTTAAAAAGAAACCACTAGATGGCCCACCGTTTACTAGGGATATGCCAAACGATATCAGCGCCACCTTTGCTACGGATAATGTGATATTGGTGCTATGGGGCTGTACAAAGAAAACAAATGCGGAAGCCATTCAAAAATTCCAAAACAAAGTCTTTCCTAGAATAAAAAATCCCCCTTGGTACGAATACATAAGAAATGGCGATCTACATCGTAACCTTCAAAAAGAAATGGTTACAGAAGTGGTTAAAAAACACGCTGCATCACACAATCATTTATTGCGAAGTCAAATCAACTCCGAGGTGGAAACCGTTTTAAATGTAAGAGACAATGTTCGGAGACTTAGAAGAACCAAGCTTCATAAGCTGATTGTCTAAAATCTATGGGAAGGTATTAAAAGTTTAAACTTCTATTAATGTGATTTTAAATTAAGAAAGAAAAATCATTTGTTGACGTTTCATAGATTGGCTATGATCCCGGTTCTTTTTCGTGCCGTAGGAATCCCAAACAACTTGGTACCGAATATTACCAAGAAGTATCTTTTGAAGTTCTCCTTTTTTGCAACCATTAGAAGAGACTGTTTGGGAAAATGAAACCTATCCCAGTGATTGGAAGGATGACGTTATAGTCAAGTTACCAAAGAAAGGTGACCTTAAAAACTGTAATAATTGGCATTGTATCATCGATTTTTGCGTGTTCCCGAAGTTGATGGCAATTATAATTTTCTAAAGGATAAGGTCCAGGATAGAGTCTACGCTTAAGAGGCACCAAGCGGGCTTTTGCATTGGTCGATCACATAAACACCTTGGGAATTATACTTGAGCATTCATCCTAGTATCAAACACCACTCTTCCTCATGTTTGTTGACTTCAGAAAGGCTTTTACCGGGTTAATCGGGAATGTATATGGAGATCTCTGATTGCGAGGGGTATCCCCACAAAGATAGTTAATGTCATCAAAGAGTCCTACAAAAGCGCAAGGTGTTTCGTTTTGCTCAATGGAAGGCTTTCCGATTCTTTTGAAGTGCGTCAAGGAGTGAGACAAGGAGATGTTCTTTCACCTATACTGTTTTTACAGGCAATTGATGATGTGATGGCTGCTTCAGTGGGTTCAAACGAGATGCATGGAACACAATGGGGACCGTTTGACAAGCTCAGTTATATTGACTATGCTGTTATACGCCTGTGAAACACAGAAGTACTCTGCTAACATCTCGAGTAAGTTACAGGCTTTCGTTAACCGATGTCGGCTGAACATTTTAAAGATCTACTGGCTACAAAACATATCAAACGTTGAGTTGTGGAATAGAACCGGGCAGAAAAAAAGTGGATGTAGACATTCCGCAACGAAAATGGCGGTGGATTGGCCATACATTGAGCAAACCTGACAATAACATCTCGAAGCAATCTTTTGAATGGAATCCTCAAGGTGCAAGATGTGTTGGAAGACCAAACAACGTGCAGGTGAAGGTAAAAGCAATGTCTCAGGGTATTCGTACATGGTCACAGCTCAAAATCGTTACAGATGGAGGGATTTTGTTGCCGCACCTTACTCCAGATGGAGGTGAAGTGCTACTCAAGTATAGCCGGAAATCATACACATACGAGTACCTTTTGAAGATTTCTACCGACAAGAATTTAAAGAATCTCTGAAATTTAACCTGCCGTACAAGTCTGACCGCTAAACACAATCTTACATGAAGACAATAACCTATTCTTTATCCTTTCAGCAACCTAGTTTAAAAAAGATGTAAAGTCCTTCAAATCAAATTATGTAGCTTCTTTTTTAATTAAATCCTTTTAAACTGAACAATAATAAACGGTTAACATAATTTATTCACCGCTGCAAGTAGATTAGATATGGCAGAAGCAGCATTATTACTGTTTATTTTTTAAATTTATGCATGGCTTGATTTTTACCACCCACACACACACAATCAAATTTACATAATGAATTGCTTCTTATAATTTCCTTGCTCTTATATGTATGAGATCCTTTCACAGAAATATTTACATTTCATTCTCTCTTTTTGTGCTATTAATATCAAAATTAACGTGAATTTTCTTATATGTATGTATGTGGAGTTAATATCGAAGGGGACTGGTTCCGTTTATGATAGAAATCAATATTTTAATTGAATTGTCACCAAGTGTTTGAGGGTGACTTAATAAATTGGTCTTGGAAATATTAATATTTTGTTTCCAAGAAATTCTTGATTTATTGACACCAAGTATTTGAATACTTAAAGAACCTACCCGTACAACCCAGGGCTTGAAATTGAAAAGTAGATGTTTAATGTATTTAGGGAATTTTTGAATATTTAGAAAAAAAATTATTTCTTTTATAGGATCATCCAACAAGAGGTTTTGTATAATTTTTGAAATGTCAACATTCAGTTTTCATTAAAAAGACTGCTAAGGCTATTAATTATTATGTAATAAGTATCGATACATATCCGCACAACTGGTTCAAATATTGAGAATCAACTAAAGGCTTTAAATATCGCGAAAATGCTGTTTTTACACACAATTATTCAAAGTGATGAGGGTCATTTCCTTTTCCTATGTTAACTTAAACAAATCAAACTGTCGAGAGCTCCAAAAGCCTTGGACTAATATTGAAACAACCTTTCTATCAACAACAACTGACACTTTGTTGAGGGTTTTGGGGCTGGCTGTGTCATGAGACACACTGCTTTGGACCTGGACATTTACTTTCACCAGGATGGAGACAAACGCGACATAGTTAGTGGAGCAAGCCTCCATTGCCTTGCAATTTTTTTGGGGGTATAATTTTCTGCAAGGGGATTTTTATTGAGCGCCGAGATAATTCAATTTAATACAATTTAACTTTTTCTCGAGCTTAAAATAATTTAATAAATCTAGGCCAATGATTTATACAACAATTTAAAAAATAAAAAAAAGTACGTATATTCTTGAAATCATCATTATCATAAATGAATGTTTAGTAGTCATTGTATTAAATTATTAAAGAAAGTCGCTGGTCCTGATGGTATACCCCCGATTCTTCTGAAAAGGTGTTCTTCATCGATGGAAAAACCATTGCGTAAGCTTTTCCATCGCTCCTACTGTTCTGGAATCTTCCCTAGTAGATGGAAAGCAGCATTTGTCCAGCCTGTTCCTAAAAAAGGCGACCCCTCCTCTCCTCCTTCTATCAATCAATTGAACTTGCACCCCTTCTTTCCAAGGTCATGGAATCGCCAATCATCAGCTCAAGAAATATCTAGAAAATCGAAAAATGACCAGGAATACGGTGGTGTTACCCAGGGGCCTATTGCACCAAGGGCCTATTGCACCATCTTAAAAAATTGTGATTACAAGCATTTTTTTAACAAATTTGTAAAAAATCGAGTTTTTTTCATATGTAATTTTTTTAATCACAAATTTGTACTTGTAATTTGTAGTTGGTGCAATAGGCCCCAAATACAAATTACAAGTGCAAATTTGTGATTACAAAAAATTACATATGAAAAAAACTCGATTTTTACAAATTTGTTAAAAAAAATGCTTGTAATCACAATTTTGTAAGATGGTGCAATAGGCCTCTGGGCTCCGGTTTGTCTCCGACTCTCTTCCACATTTTTATAAATGATCTCTTGTCTGAAACTTCTTATCCACTTCATTGTTTTGCCGACGACTCTACCCTCGGCTTCTCATACTCGTTCTCAAATTCATTGCATTGGTATGGTGTGATAAGCCCATTAAACTCCGATCTTTACAACATTGTTAAATAGAGTAAACAAATCGTGTGGAGTTTAATACTTCGAAAACTCATTGCTGTCTATTGTCGTTGAAGTAAAATGTACCCCTCATACCATTTTTCGTGAATGGCGCTGTCATCGAAGAAGCAGAAAAGCTCTCAACAGTCTGTATGTGTGTCGACAACGATCTTCGTTGAAATGCTGCTAAATGCTAAGGATTTATAATCAATACATTGCATTGCATAATTCGAAAAAAGTTAGCTAAAATTTACTTGAAGAATATACAGTATGGTCAAACAATAATTATCAAATCTATTATTGAGAAAATTAAATAGGTTGTTTAAACATTTTATTCAAAGAAGAAAATCGTTCATAATTCGTCCGATAGTTTGAAATAAGTATAGAATCACCCAAATGTCTCTAACTTCTTTGGGAAATGTTAAAGTTAATAGGAGATAGGAGGTGCAAAGAGTCCATGTTACCGTTTAAGGTACTAGTACGGACTAGAACGCCAAAAAAACGGACGATTTTTGGGAATTTTTTTCTGGGAAACCTTATTAGGTAATAACATAATTTTTGTGCCCCATTGCAAACAGTTAATCTCATGATTGGCTGGACTGAAGCAAAAGAAACAAAGGGGTTATTTAAAGGAAGGTTTCTTACGAGACAATTTACCACAATTTTTTTGTAAAGTCAAAAACAAAAAAAATGTCAAGCTTTAAGAAAAAATTTTTTTTTGGCAATTTTGTTGGCCATTTTCGGATCGCGATTTTTTTTTTTTTAATAACTTTTTTGTCAAATTGTCTTAGAAAACATAAAAACAATCAAGTTGCAACAAGTTTTTTGAAAATCGGTTCAGTAGATCCGGAGATTAACTGTCCGCAATGGGACAATGTGTTTTTTTATGAGTCGACGTTGCTGCCCTCCATAATTCGGCCAAAATTCAAAAATGAAGACAAACAGAAAAAGCTGTTTGCAAACGATAATCCAACGTAGAATTGAATTAGCCTTTCTAGTTATGGCGTTCAAGTGTTGTATGAATTCAAGTTTACGATCAAATAATACACCAAAGGCATTTATATGAACTTGAGTAAACCGTAAAATAAATAGTTAAAAGAAGAAACTGAAAGCTTTCTCGTAAAACTTATAGTTTTGCATTTATCGATGTTGATAAACAAACAATTACGAACACACCAGTTGAAAAAAAAGAAAGGTCATAATGCAACTCTTCAAAATATGTAGTGATCTAAATATGTTTGAAGATTGTTACTTCGTCAGCATAAATCAGACAGTGTTAGTACTTTAACACAGATGGCAGTTCGTTAATAAATAAAATAAAAAGAACTAGACTAAACTGGCTACCCTGTGGTATTCCAAAAGTAACTTTAAAGTTATTCGATTCGCAGCCGTTGAAAAGTACCGAGTGTATGATCTATCAAATAAATAAGATTGAAGCCACCTTACAAAATGTTTACTATATCCTAGTTTTCTTAATTTAAATAGAAAAACTCGATGAGAGAATTTGTCAAATGATTTACTGAAGTCTGTAAAGACGCTATCTTTTTGTTTTTTGTTCTTAAGGGGAGGTTCTCCATTTTCAGTGTCAAAAATGACACTTTTTCATGATTTTTTTTTCATGGAAAGAATGATATAATAAATTCAAATTTTTTTTTCTTCTTTATTATCATATTAAGTATAAAAAATAATTTTTTGTCAAAAACAATGCGCCTCGGAACGAAACCACCTCCAAAAAAAGTTGTTCGCTGTTGACCACTCTAGCTCCTGAAAAAATGATCGAAAATTAAAAAATCAAAGTTTTTTATAAAATAGAAGAGTATAGTTGTAGTCTGGACCAAAATAATTGCCCAAAGTCAAAAATTAAAAAAATGGCGGACGCTTGAATTTTAGTGTTCGTTTTTTCCACTTTTTTTCGCTCTTCTGACCGTTGTACAAAAAAAAGTTTTTAATATATCAGCCTGATTTCGGTCCAGACTCAAATAAATTTAATGACGATCCGTCAAGTAGTTTTAAAGTAATCGGGGCCAACAGTTGGAAAAACGTGGTTTCGAGAAAAACGCCTGGTGGTTCATGTCTCATATGTCTAAGTGTCGACATGTGTCGACACCTAGTGGCCCATATGGTACCTCTGCTTACCAAGGTATGTATATATAGAAGCCAAATTCAAAAATATTTATGTAAAACATGCTACCCTCAAAATACCGCTAAATGTCAATTTTCAAGACAGAAAAAATTTAAAAAAATGCATTTTTGGTCGCCGAAAAAGGAGAACCTCCCCTTAAATGAGTCAATCCAATTTTCAGACAATTCCAGTAAAAAAGTTATAGTTCAGCGATCTTTTGAAAAACCATGTTGATTTGAAACTATAACCCCCAGTTTCACAGTGGGAGTTTAAGCCCCACTTTTGGTTTAAACTTCAGTTCAACAACAAATTTGGTTTCACAGTTTCATTTAAACCTTGAACAGAGTTCATTCTGTAGTTTAAGTTCAACGACACTATTCTTCCGTTTAAACCTCACTTCAACAACCCCTTCAAATATTTGAAAATAGAATTTATTTTCATTTTTTAATTTGTTTTCTTATCATAGGTCACAACTGAAACAAAGCAAACTTTCCTTGATTGTTCTTACTTTGATTCAGATAGAAAGCGAAAACAATTTACTTAAACTACGTTCAATGAAGGTTTCTGAATAAACCCTTGACTTCGTACATTAAGCCAGCGCATACGGGATGAATTCTACCATGTAGAAAAACGTATGTGCGCATGCCTATTTCTCTGTTGTTCCCAGAATTCTCATTTTTATAAGAAATTTTTTAATTGCATTGGGCTAGAGGATTCTAGACAACAAACATTTTTAAATTAGGCTATCGAATAAGTTTAGGATATGGTGACCCTGTATTTCAGCACTATTTCTTGTTGTTTTGCTAATTTAAAAATCCTTACACATGTCTTAACACCTCCCATTGAATTTAAAATAAAATGCACGACTGGATCGCACGAACTTGCTCTTATGTAAAAGTACTTTGGAATTTAAGATACATTTTATAAATATAAAACATGGATTTAATGAGATAATAATGTTCAAATGCATAAAATTGCCGTCTGGTTTCCGGAAAAGTATGAATTTATGCAAATAAACTTAAAAAAAACGTTTTATTATTAAATAAATTTTTTATATAAGAAATTTCTCTAAAATTTTTCAAGAAAGAAATGTGGGATGCGAATTTTAAGTATTAAATAATATTGATTTTAGGAAATAATTTCAAAAAATAATCGTTCATAGGTTTTGAAGATATTGATTTAAAAAAAAAAATTTTTCAAAAAAACCCAACAAATATTTTTTCGAATATTTTTGTATACAATATTATTTTAAACTTAAGGGGCCTCCTGCTGAAAATTTTGGGTTAAAATCCTTAGAGCCGTTAATAAGAAAGTCGAAAATAAAAAAAACGGGTCTATGGCAGGTACCCCTAATAACATTTTGCCCCAAAATTTTTGTTGACCAAAATGTAGTCCATGTCCATAATATCACACCTAATTTTTTTTTATCAAAATCGTTAGAGCCGTTTTCGAGATAAATAAGATTTTGCATTACGGGTGTATGGGGGGTACCCTTAGTTTTGGAGCTAAAAAAAAAATTTCAATTTTTCCTCTAGGGAATCACCGAAGACTCTTAACAACAGAGATTGAAAGAAATAGGTCCAGTGGTTTAGGCTGTAGTGAGAGGTACAGACATACAGACACACTGAAACATGTTTTTTGTGTACTAAATTTTCCTTAAAATTTTCATAAAAAAAATTGATATGCAAATTATTAGTATTTAATAAAATACATTTTAAAACGTAATTTAAAAATTTAATCGTGTATCGGTTTTCAAGATATTGAATTTTCAAAAAAAAAATTGTATTATTTTTTTAAAAATCCAAAAACTATTTTTTCGAAAAAATTTTTAGTTTATATTTTTTAAATGTAAGGCAGCTCCTGCATAAAAATTTTGGTTAAAATCGTTAGAGCCGTTGGTGAGAAATTCGAAAATCAAAAAAACCGTTCTATGACAGGTACCCCTGATAACATTTCCCCCCAAATTTTTTTTTTCACCAAAATGTAGTCCATGTCCATAATATCACACCTAATTTTTTTTATCAAAATCGTTAGAGCCGTTTTCGAGATAAATAAGATTTTGCATTACGGGTGTATGGGGGGTACCCTTAGTTTTGGAGATAAAAAAAAAATTTCAATTTCTCCTCTAGGGAATCACCGAAGACCCTTAACTACCGAGTTTGAAGAAAATACCTCCGGTAGTTTAGGCTGTAGTTCGAGGTACAGACATACAGACATACAGACATACAGACATACAGACATACAGACAGACAGACGGAATTGTCGGACCCACTTTTTTCGTCTTCGCTATCATCGTAATGTCAACTTTGATCAAAATCTCGAGTTCGATTTTTTTTCCAAATGCAGAACTTGCCCTATAGTACCTATATCGCAAGTAAAAATAAATTTGGTGGTGCAACAGTTCGTAGAGAATCAGCCCCCCATTACTGTGTGCGCGTCTTTTAAAAATGGAAACAAAACATTTTTTGGCATTTTCTTTACCATTTAATATTACCCACATCCATTGTTCATTTCTCGTTCCCATTCTCAGGCTCCTCAAACATAATTATCGCCTTAAATTATTCACCTTTAATTCATCTCCTGAATAAATAATCTACTTCTCAGGAAAACAAATCTATTTACTTTTGACTGAAGATAAGCTTTCCTTCAATAATAATCTTATCAGTTTATGTTTATTTATGACAAAATTAAATCTCACCCTTAATTCCTTTAGCCCCCATGTTGAAACTCGAGGAAATTATGAATTTATTAGTACCAAAGCTGATTTAAGCACTCTCAAAGAAGTATATTTGTAGCAAAGGTTTGGAATCCGTGACCTACAAACTCCATGAGATATCGAGTTTCGCCAAATCCTATTCATTTAACGAGTAAATTAATCCGTTCCTTGTTCAATTGTTGCGAAGGATAAATTAGGAAATCCTTTGAAGTAGGTGTTAAATATTTAAAGGCGTTCGATAGTTTAAATAAGAATTAATTTCTGTTTATTTAGTTTTATTGTTTCATTGTCATTCTGAAGAAGCTTCATCTGACCTACAAAAGACATCAGATACGGGTCGAGTAGAGTAAGTTTGCATATTTTTTGGTGAAGCAATCTCTGTTTGCATAAAATCTTGAAACGTTTTGTAATTTTAAGGATGTTGTCTGCAGAAAATTCTCGTTTCAGAACTTTATTAACTAATATACCTCTATTTATTTTAAGTGAAGTGAACACAGCTTTCCGAAGTAAAAGATGTTGGAAAGGACCAACATGAAGGATATTGAAATTTGTATGAACACAAAAGCACAGTCAGTACTTTGGTGGGGGGAGGACAGTAGATGTGTTTTTTTTATTTCAGATTTATTTATTTCGAATTTTGGTAATAGCATAAAAATGTTTTCAAAAGGAAACAAGAATGGCAGACGTTCAATGGAAACACAGAGATGATTGCGTGGGTAATGAAAATGACAATATTATATTGGAAAAGTGTCAATCAACAAAAAAGAGGATGGCGAAAAAAAAGCTATTTGCTCTTGAATGGAATGAACAGGTGCTGACATTTGATTTCATTTTTTTTGTTTGTAAATGCGAGAAGAGTAAAAAGTGAATTTGACAAGTTTAAATTAGGTGAAACGAACGCCAAGCTGTTCGATAAACTAAGATTACTTTCGATAAAAATAAATTTAAGAAGAGAAACGATTTATCGAGGTTTTTCATGTAAATGGAGGATGTTATTCGGAATGTAATTTTAACTCGAAATAACAAAAATTAAAGAGCAATCGATAGCGGAGCAGTCGTAAGACGTCTAAATTATACTTTTCGGAATTTTTGTGAAAATGCGTTGGGCGCCGTTTGCAAAAAGCTGGCCATGGCTAGAAAATGTTAATATTGAGCGATATATTTTTCTACTTGTGTTTTTTTTGGGTTGTTGATTTCAAATTATTTCAAATTTGAAGAAAGTTTTCCAAGATTAATACAATAATGAATGGATACAAAATGGCGGATGTGTTTATCAAATTGCATATGTTTTTATAACCAAAACATATTATTCGGGGATTTTGGGGGTCGCATACCAGGACAATATTGATTTCACACAAAAAATTATATGGTGAATAATAATTTCTGAAGTTCTGTACCTTGAATTCTCCTTCCTGATGTGACATCTTCAACCAATTCCATTGAGTTCATGCTTATTTAGGATTGGAGACTCACTTAATTCTTGGGGTTTATATTCTGGTAAAGAATATTTTCAGTCCTTCTCCACTTGGTTCGGTCATACAATTATTGCAAGATTCAGAGACGGGTATTTTCCTTCCTCACCATTATTGTCACAGTCAAAAATCACTTCTTTCTCAATTCTTTGAGCAATAAAAAAAACAATGTCTATTTTTTAGCAACTAATTATGTTTACCGTTGTTATATTTATAAATAATAATTTCGTTCAATGGAATTACTTACATTTACGAGAAAAACCCATTTTAAAATTAAGATAAATAAAATTACTTGCGATAAGTAAAACATAAATGGCAAATTACCTATGTATTCAGAAAGAAAATCAAACTCGAGAAATCAGTAGGCTTCGCAATTCTGTCTGTCTGTTCGACTACAACCGAAACGCCTCGGCTGATTTTCATTTTCATTGAAATTGTCTTAGAAAACATAAAAATAATCAAGTTGCAACAAGTTTTTTGAAAATCGGTTCAGTAGATCCGGAGATTAACTGTCCGGAATGGGACAATGTGTTTTTTGATGAGTCAACTTCGGTGCCCTCTATAATTCGGCCAAGATTAGAAAATTAAGACAAAAAAAAAAAAAAGTTTTTGTACTCTTGACGCATGTATTCATTATTTAAAAAAAAAATGTTATTATCTACCTAATAAAGTTTCCGAAAAAAAAATTCCCAAAAATCGTGCGTTTTTTTGGCGTTCTATACCGTACTAGTACCTTAAAGTTGGTAGCATTCTTAAATTTTTCTTTTTTTTAAGACCAAATTTTTTAAAGCTAGGTAATGTTTGGAAAAAAAAAAAGAAATCCGAAAAATGGTTATTAATAGTACCCCCTATGGAACCATAGTTTTTGTTTTTGATTTTCTCAAAAACGGTAAAACCCATTTTGATCATATTTTTAAATTTAAAGCTTTCTAAAAGTTTGAGTATCAAAATTGTATTCAAATTTTCCAATTTTTTTCTTTTTAGTTTTAAAAAAATTATTTTTTGTTTTAAATTCAATATTTCAAAAATTTTATACTCGGTCTTTGTAAAATTTTAACAATTAAAAGTTTTTTAATATTATAATTTTATAATTAGATTTTAATCAATTTAATTTTCAATTTTTAATAGTATTTTACTAGAAGACGGCGCGGTGCCTAGAATTTCGATAAATTTTGTTTTCTTACGATCGATAATTCTATAAGAAAAATGGAAATTAAAATATACCCATAGAATCATTTTTTCGAATTTTGTATTTTATTATCGGCATAATGGATTTTAGTGAGATTTTTAATAGAGGAGCTTCTAAAAATTTTGAAAAACATTGCATTTAAAAACTAAAAAAAATTTTTTGTTTTGAATTTTTAAAATATAATCTTTAATTTTCTTGAAAATTAGATATCGAAGAATAGCGGAACCTTGTCAAATTTTGGGCCATCAGTCAAAATAAAAAAAAAAAACTGAAAACAAAAAAACTGTTAAATTAAGAAAAAAGTGGGCGATTTTTCAAGATTCTTATTTTTAATATCGGTAATACTCCTTTAGAATGAGTAACTAATTTCTGTAATTTTTACATTATCAAAACAATTTTTTTTGTATTACATACTTACAAAATTTTGGAATGCAGAATTATTGATTTAAAAAATTTTAATTAAGAATTTTTAGAATTTTGGCATATACAGAATTATTATCCCAACCGCTTGGCATAATATCACATCTACGAACAAAATATGCCAAATCACCCAAATTTTAACATAAATTAGTTTTACTTTAAAATTAGTTAAGGCGTATAAGTTTGGGTGGAGACATAATAAAATTCTTGTAAATGAGTGTAAAATTCCGCTAGTGTGATTGGATGTTGTGTCTAGTAGGCTTTCATGTAAAATTATAGACAAATTAGAAGTCGGAACTTCTGTCTTAGGTCATCTTGAAAGGGTGCATCTAGTAGCACTTCAGTTAATGGTGAAAACGTTTAAGTAACTTGAACTAACATAATGGACGTCTGAGTTTGTTCCCTAGCGACCTAGAAACAAACACATTTTTTTAGGGGTTCTGCCTCTTCCGAGAAAGTCATAGTTGTTAGTCACTTGGTTCAGGTTAAAAGCTGCATGAGCTCTAATCTACTTTTATTTTTTGAAAAGCTAATCGACATACATAAATAATATGCTTACACTCAAATATCATGGGTTGATGATAAGGCTGTTAGAGCTTCCTGGACGGAATCTCCGGTACATGTCCAGATATCAAAGTTGAATTAAATGGTTGCTTCGGATATGCAAACATGTTCAGCGGTGCAGACAATTCAACGGTAAAACGTCGCCGTATTGTGGCAGGATTTAGAGTTTCGTTCGTCTAATGAAAAGAAATTCCAATCAGTTCAGAAAAACTAAATACGCCTTAGGACACCTGAGAAACACTTCTCTGTTCATTTAATTTTACCAGTGACTAAGAATGACTATAAACACTATCATGGCATCATCCAAGAAGTAGCCGAAATCATCTTAATCTATCAGAAATCCCTGCGAAAAAACCTTTGGTATGATACTGAATACGTTCAACAGAAAAAGTGACAGAAAATACACATGCCTATTTGACGATTTGACGTATTTCAAAACAAGAGCAGCTAGAAAAAAGTAATACCAAGACGAACGGAACTTAGTAGCTTAGTAGCGTGTCGATCAAAGTGTCCCGCAATTGAAACAACACTAGTTCAGGTACCAAGTTTGGAATATTGAATGTATCTACTAAACGAGACATTTAGTATTCCAATTATTTACTTATTTAGAAGGACATTATGTGTATGGAATATAACATCATTCAAATTTCCGACGAGGCTTCGCTGGGTGGCGCGCATCCGAAACGTCTATTTTTCCCTTACTCTGGCGCATAAATGAGGTTGAATTTGACTTTTAGTGTAATGATGGTTTATATTGGCATATACCTGTGACTTAAGAAAATCGCATAAGAAAAAGGCTAATGAGGTAATGTCGGACGTTTTATCTTAAGCCGAACTGCAACACAAGAATTTCAAAATTCGAAGTACTAGTGTAACTTCCGACCCGTCATATTGACCATAGACCAAATCTTCAATACTCACCATCTTTTCATCAAATTCAAACTGCAATTATGATATCATTCATCATCAAAAGCTCTTTATGGCGATGACTGACCTCCAGGATCCCGGAAAAACTGATTCAGCTATGAAAAATAAGTAGTGCAAGTAAGGGATGTAGCTAGCTCCTCTGCACTATTCCAAACGTAGCTTCGCCAAAAAGATGCGATATCACTTGATTTACTCAATTGTTTTTGCTCGAGCACAAGAGTTGTACCAAGGGAACATTTTTCGACAGATATTTATTCAACTTTTGGGATATGTGGGACGAATTGGTGTTGATCATGCATGAGGTTTGATTAGGTCGATTCCCGGATGCTGCAAAAATGTTTATCAGGAGTGTACTGCCTCTTTGGGGGAAAATGACAATTTTTCCAAGAGTATCACTTGTCATGAAAGTTGCTTCGCTCTTCAGACTCGGTAGAAGTTGTAGGTCCTCTGCCGACACGCACGTACGAACGGTTGACAGTTGTGATACACTTGGTTTACCTTCGTTCCGAGCCGTTGACTTGTAATTTATATTACTGAGAGTATGTGCATAATATCCATGTCGATTCTGTTGCTTGCAGTAATTGGTATCAAGAAACGAAACATTTTTTTTTTTTCATCCGTTAAAGCTCATTGTTTAAGTTTTAAAACAAATCGAACAAAGTTTATCTTTGTAATATTTTTCCCTCTTAGTTGCGAGTGTTTCCTTAATCAATTTCTTCCAACAGAACATCTACAAATTATTCAAGATTCACCACTTTCCTCCATCTCTCTGTGCGGCTTGCGGTGGAATTGTTTTCGAGGAAACTTCACGGGCTGTGATGATGTTATCCATCATAGGACTGATTGATGACCAAATAAACAAAAGACCATAAGCTGTGCAAAATGGATCCTCATTATGATAGTCCCAACCGAAAAACCCACTGCAATGCTTTCGTGATTTAATTTTGATTGATGAATCAAATCAATCAGCTGCAGCGCAAGTGTTTTAATATTAACTTCGTCTGTGTGTAGGTATCAAAAAAAAAAAAAAAAATAGGTAAAGGTAAACAATTTGCAATGCAAATTTGCTAAGAAGCAAATAATAAATTGTTTTTTTTTTTTTTTTTTTGACTTTTTAAATTTCTGTGATATCGTTGGTGTGGAGGCTTAAAATAATTGATGGGTAGACATTCCGTTTTTCAGTGTGTGTTGTGGCTTAATGTCCTGCTAATCCACTATACATAACCCAATTTAAAGTGAGAAAATATTCACAGCACCATAACATCACATCCTTGATGACAACAAGGATGCAAGAAGACTTCTTGAAGGAAATTGTGTTTATTTTGTGATATATACCGACTGATACAAGCATAGGTCCTTATGTGGATACATACATACGTATTACGTGATATGTACACGAAAACAATTTTGCTCAAGGCAACATACATATGGGAGGCAAAATTGTGTTGGGATTTCAGTTCATCAAATGGGATATTGGAGGTGTGATGTGAACTCATGAATCCAGCGAAATAATAATATTCAAAGATCATAGCACCAAGACGAATATTCATTTCGCGGTTCAGAGATTTTATTTGGGTGCAAATAAATAAAACAAAATCAAAGAGCTTTTTGGTAATATAGTAAAAAAAAATCTAGTCTTACCGTTGAATGCAAATGAACTGATTATGTGATGTTTGTCCTGTAGCCTGGAGTCTGCTGGATTCGGATATGAACTCAGTTAGCCTAGGTTCTTATTTCGGTAACGGTTTTTTTTTTTGTATACTTCTAAAGAAGTCTAATGACGCTCTTGACAAAGCAGCATTTGAGCTTATAACACCACATTTTACTATTTTTATAAAAACTAAGAAAAATATATTAATTTGGTCGTTATCGAAAATGTCATTTTCGAATCACATCAAATACTTAAAAACTATCAGTTCAGATGGCTGTTCATCTAACGAATAAAATTCTGTTCGATCAGTGATGAGAAAATATCAAATTATGTTACTCGATTGCTCGATGACGTACGTGGTAATGCCAAACTTAATTCAGTCACGCATTACTCGAGAACTGATGCGGTAATTTGGCCCCTGATTCTACTGACTCTCCCCGTTTCCAATCAAAAATAGCCCTAATGAAGCAAAGGTGCTTTGCTTCAATAGGTGAAGGATGTTTCGACCATATCCACAGGAAATACCTATCTACAGATCTTCGGCCAATATGGTAGATTGGTGGAACCCGACATTCCGTTTTCAATCGTATCGAAATTTTACTGCCTACTCCGCTAAACTCCGCTTTTTCCAACTGCACTTTTCTTACGTACGCCAGAAATAACGAGTGATTTTTTAAGAGCTATCGGAAATTAAAAAAAAAACATAAAATCCAAAAAAATTCATGAAATCTTTATTTGAATCGATAGAATGGTCGATATAATTTAATGTTTGAAGATTATTTCATGCAAATGTTGGCCGCGGCTGCGCCTCAAATAGTCCATCCGCTTAGTCCAATTTTAGCATACTCTTTCTAACATTTCGGCCGGTATCTCACGAAAAATGATTCAATGTTGGCTTCCAGTGCGTCAATCAAAGTGGGCTTGTTGCTATAGACATGAGCCTTAACATAGCCACACAAAAAATAGTCTAGAGGCCCTAAATCGCACGATCTAGGTGGCCAATTGACCGGCCCCAAACGTGAAATAAACTGTTCACCAAACTTGCCTCTCAATCGGTCCATTCTTACGCATGTGGCACCGTCTTGTTAAAACCACATGTCATGCAAGTCAAGCGCTCTCGTTTTGCTGAAAAAAAGTTTGTTATCATCGTTGCGATTCGCACCATCTTTGAAGAAATACGTCCCAATAATTCCGCCAGCGATAGTGACTTTTTCTGGATGCATGGATCTTCGGCCAACTTTTCGGTTTCAATTCTTGCACCAGCTGTATTTTGAAAGGCTTCACACCTAAGCCCTTCCGCAAAATTTTCCACCTAGTGGAGTAACAGAGGCCCAATTGCTGCGAACGGCGCCAAATCGATAATTCACGGTCACGGTCACTAATACTGGCCGATACAGCTTCGATATTTTTTCTCAGTTCGTACTCTGCGTAAGCGTGTTAGTGGTTTAATGTCCAACAATGGAAATTTGGTCTACGAGTATTAAACTAACCATAAAATGAAAGAAGCGCGCGATGAACTTTCTTAACAGAGCACGCATTTTGATATCTAATAAAATTCAATAATTTGCTAGCATTGTTCATTTATAAGACACAAAACGTGCGTGAGCTGTCAAAACCAGTGTTGCCAAAAAGAAAATAGCAGACAAATCACCCTTTACAATAATTTCAGGCAAGCGTTGGGTTCATCTGCCGGCGCTGATCCCAAGATGACCGCTCAAGTTTGACAGAAATTGCCGTCCAGCAGTATCACTGCGCGATAGAGTATTCATGCCAGATGATAATTAAGCACACCTGCACCTCCACAGAGTTTCTTGAAATTTTTAACTTCCCATAGGGAGTTATTGTAATCGGTCCGATTTGTCAAATTGGAATTTTTGACATTTCTCGACGTTTCAAGGTCCCTAGAGGCTATATCAATCATTTTTAGAGAGATGTCTGTGTGTGTGTGTGTACGTAAGTTCGTACGTTCGTACGTTCGTACGTTCGTACGTTCGTACGTTCGTACGTTCGTACGTTCGTACGTTCGTACGTTCGTACGTTCGTACGTCCGTACGTTCTGGTACCATTTTTCGTCGTCGATATCTCAAGAACGAGTAAAGATATCGACTTCAAGTAAATTTTGTTTGATAGATAATAACTTCGAAAGAGGCTGAAAGGGCGTTTATTAAAATTCAGTGAGTAGTTTTTTCACTATAACGGTTTTAAAAAAAAGTAAAAATTTTGGTTAGTTTCAAATATCTCACGAAAAATAATGCTATTGATTTCAAATAAAATTTAATGTACTCATTATAAGGTCATACAGATTTGGTATGAATTTAGAAAAAAATGAACATACCGTTATTTTTTTAAATAAAAAAAAAACTGAAAAAAAAATTTCATAACCCAGATATTCTAAGAACGGAAAACAATTTGAAACTCAAAATAATTTTATTTTACGAAAAATAATGTGTTTGACAACTAGTGAAAAAAAATAAAAAACCATATAAAATTCTATTGAAAATTGGTAAAAATTGTTTTTCGACTCAAGTTTCTCGAGAACTAGTAGTGATATTGACTTCTAATTTAGTTTATTTTATACATAGTATAATTTTGTACAATTGGTAAAATGTTGACAAATATTGAATTAATAGTTTTTTTTTTAAATAAAAAAACTATTAAAAATTCTAGTGAAAACTAGTTAAAATTGTATTTCAAGTCGAATTTCTTGGGAATGAACGATAGTGCCTTCTAAAGTATGTTGTTTTATACATCGATACCTTCCTGTAAGAATGTATACTGAGCGACATTTCTAAAATTGTTCAGGAAACGAAAAAAACGAAGAAAGTTCTAGTTGAATCATAGTGTGCTAAGAGACAATTTTGGTTAAACTAAGTGACATCTAACAAAATTTTTTGTTGCTCACGACAATGAGATCTTTATTTATGTTGCTTAGCATAATTTTTTTTGGCGGATAATACAAATTTCAGGGGGCAACATTATTTTAATGAGAAAACATGGCAGTTGATAAATTTTTTTATTTGTACTCTAGTTTCCTTTGCATGCATAATAGGTTGGCCAAAACGTCCCCCTTAACATATAGTATATTTCCTCATCAAAAAGTCATTTTCAAAAAAAGTGTCGCTTAGTATATTCTTACGGGAAAGTATCGACAATTATTAACATATGCGGTTAAATTTTAACAAGTATCGAATTGACAGTTTTAACAAAAATATAAAAAAATCTACTAAAAAGTGGTAAGTGGAACCGAAATAATAAATTAATTTCTGTAATATAATACATAATTTTATAATTTGCTATCAACTTAGTTTTTAAAAGAATGTATGTACTGTACATACGTATATGAATTAGGTTGTTCAGTTGTACTCAAGTCCCACATATTCAAATTCCATTAATAGCTATGGTAAAATTGAAGAAAACGTCACAATATGTTTTTATCTTTTTGTCCATGAAAAAGATGTAAAATTCTACTCAAGGTTTTCTTAGGTGTAGGAACACAGATATATTAAAAAACACGGAAATCTATAATTCAGTATATAATATGTACCTACCAACCTTCGTAATTATTACAAGAAATTTAACATTTTAAATAGAAAAGTTTAAAATTAGTTAAACACATTTTCTGTAAAAAAAACATAAAATGAGCGACTAATATCCTCATCATCAACAAAACAAAGCAAATTTCCTAATATCATAGTATGCCATAAGCATCATCGATTTTTAAAACAGGAGTCATTGTATATCCAGTGCAGATCACAGCCTTTCAATCCGGAAAAACCGCAACAACAATTACACTATGAAACCATCTACTTCGATCTTCCATCTACTGCTCTATGATCGAAGTAACGGGTGATTTTTTTGAGGTTAGGATTTTCATGCATTAGTATTTGACAGATCACGCGGGATTTCAGACATGGTGTCAAAGAGAAAGATGCTCAGTATGCTTTGACATTTCATCATGAATAGATTTACTAACGAGCAACGCTTGCAAATCATTGAATTTTATTACCAAAATCAGTGTTCGGTTCGAAATGTGTTTCGCGCTTTACGTCCGATTTATGGTCTACATAATCGACCAAGTGAGCAAACAATTAATGCGATTGTGACCAAGTTTCGCACTCAGTTTACTTTATTGGACATTAAACCAACCACACGAATGCGTACAGTGCGTACAGAAGAGAATATTGCGTCTGTTTCTGAGAGTGTTGCTGAAGACCGTGAAATGTCGATTCGTCGCCGTTCGCAGCAATTGGGTTTGTGTTATTCGACCACATGGAAGATTTTACGCAAAGATCTTGGTGTAAAACCGTATAAAATACAGCTCGTGCAAGAACTGAAGCCGAACGATCTGCCACAACGTCGAATTTTCAGTGAATGGGCCCTAGAAAAGTTGGCAGAAAATCCGCTTTTTTATCGACAAATTTTGTTCAGCGATGAGGCTCATTTCTGGTTGAATGGCTACGTAAATAAGCAAAATTGCCGCATTTGGAGTGAAGAGCAACCAGAAGCCGTTCAAGAACTGCCCATGCATCCCGAAAAATGCACTGTTTGGTGTGGTTTGTACGCTGGTGGAATCATTGGACCGTATTTTTTCAAAGATGCTGTTGGACGCAACGTTACGGTGAATGGCGATCGCTATCGTTCAATGCTAACAAACTTTTTGTTGCCAAAAATGGAAGAACTGAACTTGGTTGACATGTGGTTTCAACAAGATGGCGCTACATGCCACACAGCTCGCGATTCTATGGCCATTTTGAGGGAAAACTTCGGAGAACAATTCATCTCAAGGAATGGACCGGTAAGTTGGCCACCAAGATCATGCGATTTGACGCCTTTAGACTATTTTTTGTGGGGCTACGTCAAGTCTAAAGTCTACACAAATAAGCCAGCAACTATTCCAGCTTTGGAAGACAACATTTCCGAAGAAATTCGGGCTATTCCGGCCGAAATGCTCGAAAAAGTTACCCAAAATTGGACTTTCCGAATGGACCACCTAAGACGCAGCCGCGGTCAACATTTAAATAAAATTATCTTCAAAAAGTAAATGTCATGGACCAATCTAACGTTTCAAATAAAGAATCGATGAGATTTTGCAAATTTTATGCGTTTTTTTTTTAAAAAAAAGTTCTCAAGCTCTTAAAAAATCACCCGTTATGTATACAAAATATCATACCAATTACCACAACAAATACAGTACCTGACCGAAACAAGTTAACGAGCTCCCCAAAGGATTAAATGTGCAACAACAACCACACTAGGTAACCCAAACCATCTTCTTCAATGGAGGTGTTAAAATGCAACAACAAACACATTGCGGAACCGAGAACATGTCAAGGAGTGCAGCAAATCTCTTCAAATCTCTTTAAATAATTAAAATGCTTTTCAATCTTAAAATAATGTTTGTTTGAATTTTACAGCTAAAGTTTTTTTCGCTGAAAATTTGGTTATTTGAAAAAAACTAAATATAAAGTTTTCAAGACCACAAATGGGAAGTTATCAGTGTGGGTCGCACCCAGCCTCTTTTCTTATATTGAAACACTCACCTTTCAAATGTGAGTCTAAGAGCGTAACACCATCTGTTATCGACCTAATTTTTCGTGAAGGGACAAATACTCATATACTGAATATTATTTGTGCTATTATTAAAGGCGTTGCTATTTTCAAAACACACAAATAACGAACACCCATAAACTCAAGACGCAAGCTTTCCAAAAAGGACGTTAATACCAACGTACGCATCTGTTTATTTTGTTGCGAAAATCGATTTCCCGCGGTTTCATTTTATACGAGTATATTTTTTTGTAATTTATATTTCCTCCTTGAATTAACATCGTGTTCACCGTAAGGACCACTTGACGAATCTTCAATAAATATTAAACTGTAATTGTCAATTTCCTTTCTCAATGAACGCACGTGCTTTCGATCAATCGTGCGGAGTCGTCAAGTCAAGGATGTTTTTAAAATTTCAATGGTTGGAACAGAATGGGAAGCTTTGATTTGTGAACACCACAAATCGAAGGATACACATATTTCGCCCTCCTCCCTCGAGAAGAATAGCATATAATGTACATGTATGTAAAGCACATTTACAATGCTGTCGTAAGCCCCTATTGGGTAACAAAAATTTGCACGGGACCTGGAACGCAAGGATCGCGAACACATAACCAAACACATAGTAATGCAGTTATGTACGTGCATGCAATAAAATGATAACTGCAAGGATAACAATAGGAATCAGTATAGAAATGATTACTTTTTGTGTAGTTGTTGATGGTTTGGAGGGTCGTGACTTGTGGGTGGCTATGACGATTGTAATTGTAGGTAGGAGGTATATCATGGACCTACTTCAGGATGCAGAACATGGCATGGCAGTTTTAGTTTTGCAATGAAGTACAATTTGATGCAATAGTGTTAATGTATACCGCTTACATTATACTTGGTTTTATTTTTGTCTATTTTGTCTGAAGGTATACTACGTTGGATCCCTTTTATCATTTTATCTCCGTTGTTCGAGTTTTTTGTCTATGATATGTTCTATTGTTCAAAGAGAAAACGAGTCCTGCGAGGGATATATGGTATAGAAAGTGTAACATGCACAGAGGACGGATTACAGTTTGGGTATTGTGTTGCTATATTGTGCGACCATAAAAGAGAAGGGAATTATAATGGATGGGGAGTTTTTTTTCCTTTGTTATTTCAAAGGACTTTATTTGTCAGTGAAAAGGGACTTATGTACATATCACATACAAAAAATTAAAAAAAAAAAAAATAGTTAACGTGAGAAATAAAAAAAACATTGAAATTTAGTGCAATAAAGTGCTTGCATGGATGGTATCAGTCTTAATTCCTTTTCGACTTGGCTTCATTGAAGAGTTAACAAAACTGAATTGAAAATCCTTCATTGACATTTGTAAAATACAAGTTCAAAAATATAAACTTTTTTTCTAAATAAATTAATAGAACTTCAGTTAAAAAAAATCATGGATAGTAGAAACATGGACCTACCTTGAAACACACAACATATACATATGTATCTAAGGGTGAATACTTTAATAATAATGGCGCAAAATTTTAATTGAATTAGTACGATGCTAAAGCTATTTTAGTATGATACTAGGTTAAAACAACGAATTTGCAAATTTTAATCGAATAGATATAGCATCTTACTTTCTCTACCCTTTTATTAAAGTTCAAATTATCGAATACCTACTCTATTTTTTTAGTATCGTGCTAGCTTCATATGACTCTTTGATATTTGTAAACATCAAAAAAGGTTTGTGTACGAGTACTTACTTTTTTACACGAAACGTCATTGCTTTAGGTGTGTTCACAAGCAATTTATTAAGAAAATTCTTTATGTAAGATACTAATTAGAAAGTGTTTAAAATTAAGAATAAGTTAGTAAACTACTTTAAAGTCAGCAAATTGTTAAGTAGTATCATACTAATGCCTTAATAAAAGGCTGTTTAAAATTTTGCGCCAATGGCTCTTTTCTCCCCTTTGTTCAAGAGAGGAGTGGATATAGAAACATTAACTGAGCTAATATGGAAGCATATAATTATTAACTTTAGAATTATATTAGTACTTAAAGACAATCATTTGATGAATCATCGAAGTTATATTGAACAACAATTTATGAAAAAAAAATCTTTCGAAAAGTTCTTGTTAATTTAAAAAATGTATTTCTGAATTTTGTTTTTACATTTTTACAAAAAAGTAGGAAGATATCCTTGAAATTAATTTATTTGAGATGATTTCAGATTTATAAAAAAAACACCTGTAGGGTTTTAAAAGGAACATAAAAGTAAAAAAATATGACATTCAAAATAATAATACGAAAATAATCAAAATGCACTCAATGCAAAACCAAAATTTTCGTTTTTTTGCATAATTCTTTCTAGCAGCGTAGCTACCTTGTGTTAAAAGGGGTCAGCAAACCAGGCAAACAAAATTTTTTACACCGTTTATCAGTTGGCATTATAAGATTGATAAGAATTTAATTTCCAAAAACAAAAAATACTTTTTAAGAAAAATATGAAATAAAAAAAAAATTATATTTCATCCAAAAACTATTTTTCTTACGTTTATAAGTATACCGATATTGATAAGGTAATAAAATTGTACTGAGATAGAAACCATTGTATTTTATTGGATAGCAGATTGTATTAATAAAGAGATACAGAATTAATAAAAATCGTTAATGTTTTTACTTGCGACTTATAGGTTTTTTAAGGAAAGTCATTCATTCGTAAAAAAAATCGAACTCGAGATTTTGATCAAAGTTGACATAACGATGACCAAAAAAAGTGGGTTTCGCAATTCTGTCTGTCTCACTGTCTGTCTGTTCGACTATAGCTAAACGACTCGGATTTTCTTCAAATTTCGTAGATATGGGTTTTAAATTTTTACCCCCGGATGTTTTTCTTATTTTTTTTAAGACCAAAAATAACGGTACCTGCCAATTTTTTTCGGAATTTTGTAAATATTTTTTTTCTCAAAAACTGTCCCACAGATAGGTAATAGTTGGAAAAAAATGTCCAAAAATTATTATTTTTGGTACCCCCCTTGGAACCATTTTACTTGCGATATAGGTACTATAGGGCAAGTTATGCATTTGGAAAAAAAATCGAACTCGAGATTTTGATCAAAGTTGACATTACGATGATAGCGAAGACGAAAAAAGTGGGTCCGACAATTCCGTCTGTCTGTCTGTATGTCTGCACCTCGAACTACAGCCTAAACTACCGGAGGTATTTTCTTCAAACTCGGTAGTTAAGAGTCTTCAGTGATTCCCTAGAGGAGAAATAGAATTTTTTTTTTTAGCTCCAAAACTAAGGGTACCCCCCATACACCCGTAATGCATAATCTTATTTATCTCGAAAACGTCTCCAATGATTTTGATAAAAAAAATTAGGTGTGACATTATGGACATGGACTATATTTTGGTAAACAAAAAATTTGGGGGGAAATGTTATTAGGGGTACCTGTCATAGAACGGTTTTTTTGATTTTCGAATTTCTCACCAACGGCTCTAACGATTTTAACCAAACTTTTTATGCAGGAGCTGCTTTGCATTTGAAAAAATATAAACTAAAATTTTTTTCGAAAAAATAGTTTTTGGATTTTTAAAAAACTAATACAATTTTTTTTTTTGAAAATTCAATATCTTGAAAACCGATACACGATTAAATTTTTAAATTACGTTATAAAATGTATTTTATTAAATACTAACAATTTGCATATCATTTTTTTTTTATAAAAATTTTAAGGAAAATTTAGTACACAAAAAACATGTTTCAGTGTGTCTGTATGTCTGTACCTCTCACTACAGCCTAAACCACTGGACCTATTTCTTTCAATCTCGATAGTTAAGAGTCTTCGGTGATTCCCTAGAGGAGAAATTGAAATTTTTTTTTTAGCTCCAAAACTAAGGGTACCCCCATACACCCGTAATGCAAAATCTTATTTATCTCGAAAACGGCTCTAACGGTTTTGATAAAAAAAAATTAAGTGTGATATTATGGACATGGACTACATTTTGGTCAAAAAAAATTTTGGGGCAAAATGTTATTAGGGGTACCTGCCATAGACCCGTTTTTTTTGATTTTCGACTTTCTCATTAACGGCTCTAAGGATTTTAACCCAAAAGTTTTAGCAGGAGTCCCCTTAAGTTTAAAATAATATTGTATAAAAAAATATTCGAAAAAATATTTATTGGGTTTAAAAAAAAAAAAAAATTTAAATTCATATCTTCAAAACCTATGAACGATTATTTTTTGAAATTATTTCCTAAAACCAATATTATTAAATACTTAAAATTCGCATCCGACATTTTTTTCTTGAAAAATTTTAGAGAAATTTCTTATATAAAAATTTTATTTAATAATAAAACGATTTTTTAAAGTTTATTTGCATAAATTCATACTTTTCCGGAAACCAGACGGCAATTTTATGCATTTGAACATTATTATCTCATTAAATCCATGTTTTATATTTATAAAATGTATCTTAAATTCCAAAGTACTTTTACATAAGAGCAAGTTCGTGCGATCCAGTCGTGCATTTTATTTTTTTTTTGTTTTTTATTTTCTTAAAAACGGTACGATCGATTTTGATCATTTTTCTTATGTTAGGGCTTCTCAGCAGTTTCAATATTATTGTGCATTAAAATTTTCAAAATTTTTTTAAAAAATTCTTCAAATTTATTTTTTAAACTCAATATTTCGTAAACCCCATGCTCGATTTTTTTAAAAATTGATAAATGAAAGTTTCTAAATATAATCTACAAGATATGAGAAAAAAATTTATTTTACTTAAAAATAACGGTACCCTCCATACAAATGTTAAAAAATGGTTCTCGAAAATCGTATTTTTCTCGAAAACGGTTTCGAGAATTTTGCTTAAATTTTTTCTTTCGATTAATTTTTAAGATCTATAATTTAATAAATAAAATTTTGAAAACAAGATATTACTGAATGTACCTACCATAGAACGATTTTTCAAAATTTTGAATTTCTCACTATCGGTATAACAGATTTTTTTTTTTTTTTTATCTGATGGAAATCTTCAAAAGACACTCGGTAAGAATCGGTACCGAGTAGTGTGGGACTCTTACCGCACTAAAACCACCGGTGAATCAGGACCAATCTATGAATGATCGACAAATGATTTTTATTTCTTCATATAGGTAACAGATTTTAATGAGTTTTTTTTTTTTTTTTTTTTTTTAGAGAGAAGCTTCTAAAAAGTTAAAAACAAAAAAGTTTTGAACAAAAAATCTATTTTTTCTTGGAAAATTCAATATCTCGACAACGGCTCAATATTTTTTTTGTTGTAAATTGAAGTTTTGTTCGAACGATAATAAAAACTTTAAATCGCCATTTTTTTTAAAATGTTTTAAAATTTTTTTATAAAAAAGCTTAAAGAAACCACTACAACGACTTATAATTTTTGTTGTCTCATAAATTCGTATTTGCATAGCATTCTGTTTTTATCTCTTGCTACTAGTACTAACAGATTATAAGAAATAACATTTATCCTTATGAACAGTTTTCTCTAATAACATTACTTAGGAGCAAGTTCGCGCGACCCAGTCGTGCATTTTATTTAATATAACAACAAATTTGTATTTTAGTCTTTGAGACGTTTTTTACCAGTTCGAATTAAATGCTTTATTGACTTTAAACGCGCTTTTAAATTAAATTTTTAAGTTTGTGTTTATGGGTACCGATATGCGCATGTTAAATCAGCTGACAGGGAAAATAATTTAAATTCAAATAATTAATCCACTTTTGAAAAAGGATGTGTTAAGAGAGTATGTTCCTGTATGCCAAGTTGAAATAGAGTTCAAATTATTGGTTATATGCAGGTGCAAAATAAAATTCTTAAAAAAAATCACTTTAGATATAACTTTTTTTTTAAATACATAATTTTCAATAAATGAAATTAAATAACAAAATTGGTAATTAACTTTAAACGTTAAAATATGATTTATACTACATTTAGAACACTGACTTATTGAAGCTGACGCACCATTTTCTAACAATTTCCAATCCAGAGGGACCTTGAATTTTGTAAATTTGCCCAGTACTGCAAGAAAATGATAAAATCTTTGACCCACCATTCAGCATCGAAGAGTTTTTTGAAGTGTTAAGAAAAGCTAAACGTTCTGTTCAAGCTTCAAATTAATTTCTTAAAATAGTTGTTAGATCCCTTAATTATATTTTCAAAGACGCAAAGGTGCTTGAAAAATTCCAGAAATCAATAATTTTCCCAATATTTTAGAAAGGTCACCCCAATGCAGCGGACTATAAAGGTATCTATTTTATGAAAACCATAGCGAAAACTTTCACTGAATCGTTGAGCACATGTCTTAAAAAACTGGTTAAGGAGAATACAAAATAAATTAAGCCAATTTTAGGCAGAATTAAGAAAAGTCTATTTTATGGGCAAATCTTCAATTTATAGGTTTGGAATATAAATTGGTGCAAAACAGGGATGTTTGCTTAGCCCTCTGATATTCTCACTATTTTTAGAAGACTTATTAAGTCTGTCTTGACAAATCAACTTGGAAAGCTATAGCGTGCAAGATTAAATTGTTTTATAAAAGTGGGGTTTCTATTCAAGCAAAACCTTTCGCGTGCTTCAGTCAAAAATTATATTCAGTGATGAGGCCCAGATCTGGATGATCCCGCCAACAAGCAAAATTGTCAAATTTTAAACGATCACAATTCACATGAGATCCACCAAATTGCAATGCATCTAGAGAAAGTCACTGTTTTGTTTGGATTTTGGGCTGACAGCATCATCGGGCCATACTCTTTTGAGTAAGACGACGTTGGCCGGGCTATCAATTTCTTTTGGTCCGAATATTTTTCAGAACATAGCTATATCACGCAGGACAATGTGAATTAGCCACTTACATAGATCACTCATTGCGATGTGCAGACATTTGAATGCCAATGTGCATCTTCTTTCTAATCCTTTCCTACTTGTTAATTGGTCGCACTGTGTTTAACATTATATGAGTATTCATAACCCCTTGAGTGCGCTTATAATATACAAAAAAAAAATAACATACATTAATGATATTTTCGAATTTTTTTTTAGATTTTATTTTTTCAAATGCAAAGGTTCTCCTGCATAAAAATTTTGGTTAAAATCGTTACAGCCGTTAATGAAAAAGTCGAAAATAAAAAAAAATGGTTCTATGACTGTTACCGTTAATAACATTTTTCGCCAAAATTTTTGTTGACCAAAATGTAGTCCATGCCCATGCACACCTAATTTTCTTATCGAAATCGTTAAAGCTGTTTTCGAGATAAATAAGATTTTGCATTACGGGTGTATGGAGCTACCGTTAGTTTTGGAGCTAAAAAAAAATTTCAATTTTCCCTCTAAGGAATCAATGAAGACCCTTAAGTACCGAGTTTGAAGAAAATAGCCTTAGTGATTTAGACTGTAGATCGAGGTACAGACATAAAGACAGTCAGACGGAATTGCCGGACCCACTTTTTTCCTCTTCGCTATAAATTTAATGTCAACTTTGATCAAAATCTCGAGTTCGATTTTTTTTTCCAAATGCAGAACTACATATATCGCAAGTAAAAAGCTTAATGAAAGACCTTTTAGTTTTCAAAAAACATCTAAGTAACAAGTTTCAAAAAAACAAGTGTCATACATTCTGAAGTTGATTAGAAATCCAATAAATAATTTTGTTTTCGAAAATGTTGGTACACAAAAATAGCACAACAATTTGGAAGCTTGCACATAAAACTATTTATCAAAATCATTTTCATTATTTTCGACAAAAGCAAAAATCAAGTAAATGTTTCTAAGAGAGGTACTCAAAGCATTAGAACATTATAGCAGGCTCTGTTATTTTTTGTCTTGAAAAAAAAAATACTAATGGAAATAACCCTATATTTCCTTTTAAGCCTTGATTTCTCATGGCAATGCATAACTTGCCATTAAGTATCTATACCTTGCAAGAAAACTTATCCAACGAAACGTCTGAATGAATGTTTTTGCTTGAATAATTCATTTGTTACAGATATCTGCATATATGTATCTGATCTCTCGGCACATTCGACATTAAATCCACGTAGATTTGCTTATTCTAGCATTTCTTTCAAAACCGTTTCTTCCTTATGTTCAAAGTCCCATCAAAGATTTAATTTCTCAATATATGTACATAGCATAGATCGAAGATAATAGCAACCCTTGTCAAGTCAGGAATCCAATACAAATCTTATGTCCTCTTGAACTGTCCCCAATGAAACGAAATTGGAATCCTTTTCATATTCATTCAATACCTACACATATTTCGAGAACGAAGAAGTTTTTAGAAGACTGACAGAAAAAAAAAAAACCTCCAGTCAGTCGGACAATATTCTGGTTTATTAGAATATTATTTCCTTTCAATTTAGCTGTATATCCTTTTTTTCGCTCTACTGACGTTTGCTTACAAATCATGTGACTGCTATGCATTGTTATGGAATTTTCTTTGCTATCATGTCCGAAACACGAAATGGGGCAAATAAAAAATATATAAAAGTTATTTTTTCAAAATGGACTGCCGAAGGATTAACTATGTGTCCCTACTACACAGCATCACGTAATAAATCCTCCTACACCTTCAAACTTAGATTCTAAATCAAATGTTTGCTCTAGGTCTAGCTAGGTCTGAACCGAAGGCGTCCAAGTTGGGGCCTGGTTATTGTTGGTCTATGGATTGTCGTATTTGAACAAAAAGTACTTGCTTCTGCATTCACGTACTTTGATGTTCTTCGTAAATTCATTTGAATCGAATTCTAATGGAGTGGGAGGAGAAATACCCTCTCGGGAATAATTTATCGAAAAAGTTATACCTACTATTCTACGAAATAAATTATTTGCATACTTTATTCGAATGAACTCTCTGGCAATATTTTGTGTGTTTGTTGAAAGAGGAGGTGGACAGGATGTTTCATAAAAGTCGGTTTTAATAATAAAAATAATTCTGTTACAACAAATGGCACACAAAGCCTTTACATAGAACTTTGAACTTTGACTTGAAATGACAAAAGACTAAAAATAAAAGAGGACTTTTTGACGAACAATATTGAATATTCGATGAAGATAAAACTTATCTACCAAAAATGCCTAAGTAATGAGGTTTTCCAACCAGCAGAATTTTAAACTGATCAAATCTATTTTGGTCTTTTCATAAGACTGACAAAATTTCTTCTGACATTATTTGTCAAAAAAAAAAAAAAAAAAAACAAAATCACGATTATGACAATTGATGGTTAAAAAATGGCAGAAGCTCTTAAGAGTTTTATAAATGTGCAATGATTTGCACATCTCGTCTTCGTCTTAAAACGGAAAACAATGTCCTTAGAAATTGATTTGAATATTTATATGTAAGGGTATATCTATTTGTGAAGCTGTAAAATGGCCCACCAAGTTAAAATGGTCCCCTAGCTAGAAATTGTAGAATCGAACAGAATGAGAAGGTTTTGGTAACACAATTCTTTAGTTTATCTGGCAGCACTGACATAAATGAAATATTAGCAGCTTCAAGCTATTGCTTGAAATTTTACAGGTAAAACTGTCTCTAGCCATCTACAAAAGTAGAACCAATAAAATGTTGTAAAAAGTTTGTTGACAAAAAATATTATAAAAAAACATTAAATTTTGAAGAAAACAGTAAATGCATTTAAGTATTATGTATTTCTTATTAATTTACTGAAATTAGGTAGCCTATAACTATTTCAGTATGTTCAGAATTAAAACTTAAATAAAAGAAGCCTAAATGGACAAAATGGTCTACTAAGCACTCGCCTAAAATGGCATAGTGGGCCATTTTATACGAGTACTTATGTACATTTTCATTTTCTTTATAGTGAAAATGGTTGGAAAATATAAACGATGTACAGAGAGGCAGTCCTGAACTGATAATGTACGAGTATTAACAAAAGCCCTAAATGCCGTCCAAAAAAAAAATTGCAACAATTGAGTATTACTATAATTTCTACTTTTTCTTATTTTGTTTTAAGTGAAGTTGTTTTAAATGAATTGTTGTTTTTATTTTTTTTTTGTTGAGTATTGTTCATGTTTATTTTACTTTGAACTATGATTTGTGTGAAATAAAGTTTAAATTAAATTGAAAATGGTTTTTGGTATACTTGCCTAGTTGGTTTACTTGCAAAAGTAAAATGGCATACCAGTATGCCATTTACCCGGACAATTTTGATCATTGGAATTTGAAGAGTTTTTGAAAACTAAATGATTTAAATACTTTTTGAAACTTTTTAAACTCGTAAAGCAAACAAATGTAAGCGTTTTTTATTTAGCTTTGAATAGAATATAACATTTAAGTTTAACTGTCGCATTTTTGCGAGATATTCCTTAGGGGGGCCATTTAAGGCCACCTTCCCCTACTTTCTGCATTCGTAAAAAAAACCGAACTCGAGATTTTAATCAAAGTTGACATTACGATGACAGCGAAGACCAGAAAAGTGGGTCTCTGTCTGTCTGTCTGTTCAACTACAGCCTAACCGGCTCGGCCGATTTTCTTCAAACTTGGTAGATATGGGTTTTAATTTTTTCCCCCCAAAGGTTTTTTTCTTTTATTTTAAGACCAAAAATAACAGCACCTGCCATACGATTTTTTCCCAAATTTTATAAATATTTTTTTTTTCAAAAACTGTCCCACAGAATTTAAAAAAAAAATTTGAAAAATTTCATTTAGTCAAAACTAGCTAATGGTTGAAAAAAAAATTCCAACAAATTGTTATTTTTGGCAGCCCCCCAGGGTCCATTTTTTTTTGTTTTTGATTTAATAGAAAACGGTACAGCCGATTTAAATAATTTTTTTTTAAGATAAAGCTCCTTCAAAGTTTAAATATTATTACCTATTTAAATTTTCAATTTTTTCAATTTTTTTTTCAATTTTTTTTTGAAAACTCAATATTTCGAAAGCCCCAAGATCGATTTTTTTCAAACTTGAGAAATAAAAGTTTCCTAATATAACCTACAAGATTTAAGAAAAAAAATTTGTTTTATCTAAAACTAACGGTACCTTTCGTACAAAATTAAAAAAATGGGTTTCGAAAATCGTATTTTTCTCGAAAACGGTTCCGAGAATTTTGCTAAAACTTTTTTTCTATTGATTAAGATTTACGATCTATAATTTAATAAAAAAAATTGAAATCTAGATATTACTGACTGTACCTATCATATACAGATTTTTTCCAATTTCTCTTTATAGGCATAACGGATTTTAATGAAATTTTTTATAAAGAAGATCCTAAAAAGTTTAAAAAACATTGCATTTCAAAACTTAAAAAAAAAAATATTTTTTTTAATTTTTAGAAAAAAAAAGTCGTTTTTTTTTGGAAAATTCGATATCTCAAGAACGGCTTAGTATTTTTCTTGGAAATTTAACTCTTTTTCGTACAATAATAAAAACTTAAAGTTGGCGTACCAAAATTTTTTCTTAAAAATGTTTTGAAAATTTTGTACATAAAAGCTTATTTTTTTAAGGAACCTCTACAACGACTTATAATTTTTGTTCTTGCATGAATTCATTCTTTAAATTTGGTAGATTTCATTTTTAATTTTTTCCCCCCACACATTTTTTTCTTTTTTTTTTAAGACCAAAAATAACGGTACCCCCCATACGAATTTTTTTCGAAATTTTATAAACATTTTTTTTTTTCTCAAAATCTGTTCAATAGATTTTAAAAATAAAGATACAGAAAAATTTCATTTAATTAAATCTAGGTATTGGTTAAAAAAATTTTTCCGAAAAATGGTTATTGAGGGTACCCCCCATGGAACCATTTTTTTTGTTTTTGATTTTCTCAAAAACGGTTCAACCGATTTTGATCATTTTTTTTTGCTAAAGCTCCCCAAAAACATAAATAGAATTGTGTACTCAAATTTTCAAAAAAAAATTTTTTGGATTTTTAAAAAAAAATTTGTTTTCAAAACTCAATATTTCGAAAACCCCATGCTAGATTTTTTTAAACTTGATAAATAAAAGTTTCTCAATATAATCTACAAAATGTGAAAAAAAATTTTTTATTTTACCTAAAAATAAAGGTACCTACCATACAAATGCTAAAAAATTAAAAAAAATGGTTTTCAAAAATCGTATTTTTCTCGAAAACGGCCACTAGAATTTTGATAAAATTTTTTTTCTTTCAATTAATTTTTACGATCTTTAATTTAATAAAAAAAATTTTGAAATTAAAATATTACAGCTTGTACCTACCATAGAACCATTTTTTCGAATTTTGAATTTCTCATTATCCACATAACGGATCTTAATGAAAATTTTTATAGAGAAGCTTCCAAAAAGTCTAAAACGCATTGCATTTCAAAACTTTAAAATAAATATTTTTTCAATTTTTGAAAAAAAAAATCTATTTTTTTTCTTTTTTTTGAAAATTCGATATCTCCGAAACGAGTCAATATTTCTTTTCGTTAATTTAATTTTTATTCGAACAATAATAAAAACTTTAAACTAGCGTACCAAAATTTTTTCTTAAAGAGCTTTTAAAAAGTTTGGATATAAAAGCTTCTTTCAAAGAAACCATCACTACAAGGACTTATAATTTTTGTTAAAGACTAAAAAAGAATTTAAAAATTAATTTTACCCTTATGAACAGTTTTCTCTAATAACATTCGTTTTTAAAATTCCCAGGCGATTACATAGGAGCAAGTTCGTGCGACCCAGTCGTGCATTTTATTTATAATGTATTACTTCGTAAGCCAAAAGAATAATTTGCATCTTTTTTTTAACAAAATAGGTCGTTGCACAACAATTGAATTATTCATTACTGATTACTGAATAAAATTTGATGGGTTCACTGGTCAAATTTTTAAAACCTTTCGAATTGGGCATAAAAAAACTTTCCAAGTAAGCCCATCAAATTTTAGTCAGTAATCATTAAATAATAAAATTTTTCTATTACTTTTACTTTTAGATCTCAGTACTTTTCACGGCTGACTTGTTACACAAAGGTTTTTGTATATGTAGAAGAACTTGGCTCTTTTTTTAACATTTATGTTTTTGGTCTGATCTCACTCCTTTTTGCAAAGATTTTAATATTTTGCCATGTCAAAATCTCGAAAGATACGGAAAGATAGAAGGGTGGACTCTACCTACTAAAATCGACTTATTTCTTTTGGTATATTTTCTTTTTGTTTTGATTTGCGCTTCAATTGTTTCTTCTCTTCCTGGCAACATACCTAACACTAACATACCTACCGTAATTATAAATACTAGTACCTACATCCGCTCAAAGTCATAAAAAAGCAATAATTGTTGAGGACGCGATGATGTTTTTGTTGCATTTTAGCTCCTTTTTTAAATGAAGGTAGCCCACCAATTAATAGCCTAATTAGTGGTTTGATTATATAGTTCACATCACAGTTTAGAGTTTTTTTTTATGTAAACTTATAATTTTTTCAGGTATGCAAAGTCATGAATTTTCAAGATGCATGTATATTTACCCAGATTTGATATAAACTCATTTTTTTTTCAAAATTGGCGGTTAGAACCTTGTTGTTTTAAGGTCGCGAAATCAGTCGTGCACTTAATTTTCTTTAGCATTTATTAAACTATCATTAAAGGGTTTTGTATAGCTACTCCCGACTTCCAGGCTACAAGAAAAGTCGTTATCAAACTTAATTGCTATCGAAACCCTTTGAAGTTTTACGTTTTGCGAAAATTGTAATTAAAATATATTTATTTTCTACAAAGAGCCATCTGATAAGTTTCTAATGGCCCAAAATAAAAAACTGTTCAAAAATGTGCCCTTATTATTATGAGAGAAGCATAACTTAACAGCACGGAAGGAAATATACATAGCAACAAAGAGAACGTAGAAAAGCAGGCTGAAGCATCAAAGAGAAAATATAAAGCAGGTGCAGTAAATTACTAAATATTTTTGGTACTAATAAGACAGGTTACAGCGACTTAACTTCTTATTTTTTAGAGAAAAGCATTCAGGCAATAGATTTGGTAGCATACCAATAGTGATCTATTTCAAATCGACGTGGTTCTACCATTTTGTTCCTTCTAGTTTTAAGCCACCATAAGGCCTTCAAACATTGAGGAGCATGCTCTCACCGCCGAGTTCTACTGTAAAAAAGTTCTTCGTTTTGAAAAAAATATGTTTCCCTTATATTCGTTTATTGATTTTGTACAATAAACTCTAGACGAATAAATTTACTTTCATAATTAGTCAATTCCATTTAAATAATATTTCGATCAAAACATCCGTGTCAACCAAACTAACATTAATATTCAATTGAGAGCAAAACAAAAAGATTCATCTACCATTCCCATATCGCAGTCGCTGATAATTTATTGTTATTGGTCGGACGGAACTCTTTTGATAAAACCTCAACCTCATATCTGTTCCTATTTTATTATAATGGCATCCTCCCCGGTTCATACAGTCGAGCTGTATCGCTTCCTGGATATTGAAATCACCCCACGTCACCCCTACTCAATAGCGGTTTATGAATGTGTGTCGGATAGAGTTAGTTAATGAAGAGTATAGTGTATAGATATACCTTCCCAACCACATCCCTCTAAATCCTCCTACCTATCCACCTGCTCCGTTTATGATTTATGTATGTCAGTTATGCGAGCTAAAATAGAAGTTGGATGAAATGAATAATATTCTTGTCAGAAATAATAATAATTAAAATCCTCTGTGCCAGCAATAATCTCATTAAAATACCTAGAGCGAAAGACCTTTAACCAAAACCATGGTAGTTCTATTGAACTCATTAAAAAACTTATTTTCTTGCATCAATTTTTATTTTTGTAGTTCAGAAAATTTTGTTTGAAGAAGACTTGAAATTGAACTTTTAATGCTGAAACTCATTTCTCAACTTCTAGGGTCCATTAATAATAAAGAGCTATGAAATCCAATTTCAACCAAAATCAGTTCCCGCATAACTTCATAACTTCACAACGTATTAACGAAATGTTGGTTTTAAATTTCAATTCTTTAATGAGATACTTAAATTAATCCCTTCGAGGACTTAAATTTCTCTAGAAAATTCAATGAAGGTCTATTTTGCCATTGTTTATAACTCAGGTGCTTAAAGCGAATTCGAACTATAAGCCCCAGTCGGCTGTGGCTTGCTGAAAGAAGAAATGGAAACTCTTTTTTCAATAACCAACAGAACTGTTGCCTTGGGATTGGGTTCACTTTATTTCACATTTCATCCCTTATGATATAGTGGAGCCACTAAATAACAACGCCCTTGGGGATGAAAATGGAGAAGTGCCCACAAAAACTCTTTGGCTGATGATATCGTTCGAAGTTGGATAGTGTTACTTTTAACGTAGAAAAAGAAATTTTAAGGTGATGGGCTTTTACCCAAAATATGCCCTGGAGGTGTTGATTTCTATATCGGTTTTCCATGG